>BSBM01000093.1:2978750-5957500 GCA_027924585.1 Larix kaempferi
GACGAATAATTGAAGATATAAGCAACATTACCAACAAGATTATTGAATATTTTCAAAACCAAGATAAAGAAGGGAGATATTTGTCGCGATGCAATAGGAAATGGATTCTAGGTCATCTATGTGAACCAAAATCCAACAAGGACAAACTATTGATGATAATTAATGACCATAGAGAAAGGATTGATCGACTATCTAAAAGACAATATGAATCAATGATAGAACTTGGAACTTATGAAAGTCTGCCAGTAAGTCTAAACTTCTTGGCCCAGAAAAGATATCATGGTAACACACAACCCAAATTCCAATTGTGACAAAACACCACCAAAGTATCACTAGCATCAATCTCGTGCACACCAACGAATGGGAATGAGAATGATGAATCTAGAAAAGTAACTATTTATATAAAGGAAAAAATACAAGAACCAACTAGAATGTATATTCCACCTCATCTCAGGAAGGTTGATAAGATCCAGATTCCATTAAAAGGGGAAAGCAAGCTTACAACTCTAGTTGCAACCTTGACTATGAAATTGGAACCCAAGAAGCATCAAAGGTTCACTTTCAACAAACAAGTCCAAAGACTTCAAGCTATGATGTGCACCCTATTACCAACTGAGTTGCACATTCGTTGGACTTCCAGAGAGCTGCCAAAGTTTTCACAAACACTTGTGAGTTTCAGGGTTCAGAAGTTCAATATCAGGCCTTTTCAAGGCCCCCTTTTAAATTTTTTAATGCATGTCCATGCCCCACGGGGTTTGTAATAAAGTGTACTAGAAGGTGGTCTTTTGAGTAACTTGGCTCCCTAGGACTTGGCAAATAATGAGGGTATTCCAAGGAGTTTTTTCCCTTGCCAATTATGCTTTGCCTTTAGCCGGGTATAATTAACGAGTTTTTCTCCTACACCTCCAAAGCTGGAATGCCTAAGTTAGTAGTTAGGCCTTGGGGGGGTATAAAAGTACACGTATTAACATATATAAACATGCTAGACACTTAAATAAAGTCATATGGTCATGTACTAGGTCCCTAGGTGGTTATTTTTAAGTTTTGAAAAAAAAATAGTTTTCAATAATTGGACCATTTTTCAAATAGTTTAATTAAAAAAAATCGAAATGTAATAATTAAGTGGTTTGTGGGTGAAATTTGACAATGGGGTGCTTGTTTTCTAAGCCAGAGCACCCATTTAACCCATAAACCCACTTTTTTTCCTAAGTTTTGAGCAATTATTTAACTCAGAAAATAATATTTGCTCGAAAAATTCAAAAAAGACAAAATAAATGTCAAATAAAGACATTAAATAAAAAGGACAAATTCCTAAATCAATGGGAGATGCCCGGAGTTGGTCTAGAGTTGAACTAAATTGATTGAGCAGTCAAGTCCATGTCATCTGAGCTCCGAGAGAGATGATTTCAATCAAGCTAACCAAGTTTTAGTTAACTCCTCCTTGGGAAATGCACCCTCTCTCTGCATGGGGCAACTTTGTGAGGTGGAGGCTTGTGATTGAGGGTGATAAACACGAGGTTGAGGCCACCTACCATCTCTACATGTGGCGCAATCCTCTTCAAATGGCTTTCAGTCAGGGTTCAATCAACTCCAAGGTAGCTCTCTCTTGGTAGATGCGCCCCTCTCTTGGGATTTGCGCCCCCCTTTGCATACTTTTTGCTATATAATGAGGGCTTTTTCTCCTTCATTCGGATCAGAAGGTCAAACCTCTGCTTACTATTGTAATATTTTTGTTGAGTTAATAAGAGGATTTAGAGGCTACTCTAGTGTTGTCTTTGGTGTTGGATCTTCATGCCTTACTCCTTATGAGGTAATCTGTATCATTATATCATGCTAGTAATTGTTGGGTTCATCTGTCTTTGAAGGGAGGATATTTTCATAAGGAATAGTAAGTAGTGCTTTACAGATTATTTGCTATTGTTAATGATATGAGAATGCTAGAGGTAGAAAAAATTCTTTGTTTGAATCTATAATGTCTCACGCTTTCTTTTAATTATTCACACAAATGCTCTTAATCCCTTTGCTAGTGTTGTTTTGATCTTACAGGTTGCTTAAAGTTGGAGGAGTGGATGAACATGTTAGATCTTCATTTCATTCATCAAATCTAAACAAAGAAACGGATCCCACCGATGCATCAGGAAGCAAACTCCATAGCCCCTCGTCATTGCTCAAACACCCATGGGTTCCGACTTCTAGATCCACAAATTCTCTTTCATCTATTATGGTTACCGGTTCTATTTTCTTATTTAGATCTAGATTCTAAAAGTTGATTTTAAAGTAGATCTAAATTTTGCAATCAAAATGTTATAAAACGTTTATCAAATAATTTTAGATCTAGGTTGCATTTCTTCATTATTGCAAGTTTTAAATTAAAAGTTTTTATCAAGCAAGATTAGTGCTCAAACATTTGCTTGCCATATCTTAAAGAGGCAAGCAAAGATCCTAAGAAGGCAAGCTTTTTAGCATGCCTTAGTTCATTTTTTTATTTTATAACTAGTTTACTTAGGAAAAATTTTATAAACTTTTGTAGTGTGGCCAAATACACTTTTTAAGTGTTTTTTAGCCATTTTATAACAAATAACGTTCTCTCGTTTTTTTTACATGTTTAGCAGGTTTTGACATAAAAGCGATCAAAAAATTGGATTTGGAAGCTTCTGCGGCCATCCGGGGAGCTTGTGCTACCTCCTTCTTGCTTTCCACAATTATTGTAAATTGTTTTGGTATCTAATGATAAAGGACCAACAGTAGTTCTTCTTTTCCTTTAATGTAACAAAAAATAAATATAGCTCAGCAGGCTATTCCAGCACCCCCCCCCATCCCCCTAGGGGGGATTCGCATTTTTTTACTCTTTTCATCTTATTTAATTTTCTTTATGTTAGATTAGTTCCTTCAAGTTAATAGTAATTAAATCACATTACGAAGCATACACAAACGTCCTTAAAGGACTCATTCAAGTCTGATTTATTTATCTCATTTTTGTTGCATGCATCTACAATTGTTCCAACGAACCTAATAAAATTATGCCCTTGCTTTCCCGAAGTACTGCACCATTCTTTGGTGTGTGGAAAAGAGATTCTTGGGCTTTAGTTAGTTTAAATAACTCACTTTACAATTTTAAATAAAATCAACCAACGCTGAAAATCCGAAGTATGCTCTTGACTGCTGCAGCCTAGTCTGAACAGTTGGGTTAATCAGAAAAGGATGTAGAGTAACTAGTTTTAATAGGGAAATCCTACGAAGTCTCAATTCTAAGGATTCGGGAGGTCGAAGTGAAGCTAACTATAGAGTCAGCAGGCTGTCGTAAGAAGGTTCATCCTCGCCTACTTGGACACTTGAGTCACAACCTCCAATCCAAGGGAGTGAGTCTAAGTTGGGCCAAACCCAAAATAAACCCATTCCTCTAATACGCATTAATAATTTAAAATTTACAACAAGCCTCTGCAATACTTTCACATCACAACACAGCAAGCATTCGCACTTATTTTTCGCAGCACTGGTCTTGATACTTTACAAGTATTTCAAATTTCGATCATAAAATGTCGTGAGTTTATCTATATCATGTGTTGTGTTAATAAAATCTTTTGCAAATTGTGCTTAGTTGTAATATTTTTTCCATATCCATCACTTAACTCCTAGAATAAAGCTTTTTACTTGTTTCATAGTTAAAGGCCTTAGATTATTTTCATAGGGACCACCCGCTTGGCTTCGCTAGGAGTAGCCTAGACGGAAGAGTCGAGTAATCAGGTGACATCACTTGACTCTGACTTGCCCCCAAGGACACACCGAACCGCTTGAAGGTTTCCTACAACATTTCCCCCCAGGTGTGTATTAGGCGGCAACACACCCTACAAAGGAACCTTGCTAACTAAAAACAAGAACCAAATCAAGCCCCTGCAAGGCTACAACCAAACAAACACAAAGATGATGCCACCAAGATAATGTGTGTAGCCAGAAAGAATTCTATTTATAATGCTTTGAGGACAAAGTATTCCTAGAGAGAGTGGCAATGTAGCAAACACAAATACAATAATAATCATACAATTAGGCAAACAAAAAGTCAAAGGGCACATACCCCTTCACCTCGTGACCAATCAATGCATATAAGTATACTTTCACAAGGTTCATTGTAATATCATCATTCTATCGATTATTCATTATTTTATATGTTCTTATATACATTGCAGAAATCCTCTGTAATCATAGAAACAGGGACGTTTTCTTACTACAATATCACAGCCCTTGCTAGGAGAACTACTATTAGAGTAAAATAGCATTATGCATTTTTAATGTACCAAATGGTAACCTACATTCAAAGAAAAGAAGGATAAGAAAAATAGGCCAACGTAAAAGAAAACATATGATGCAAAAGAACATGATATAGGGCCAACCTTAGAACTACAAAGTGCAAATAAATAGTGTGGCCTACACAAGAGTACTTGGCTCACCCAAAAGGGGAACTGACCAATATTTATACACAAGTAAGCATTATTTACACATATTGATGACTTTTCTCCTCATTTACTCCACACTTCTTCATTTCTGGAGAAATCCTAAAATCACTATGATTTTGTTATCACACAACTTGTAGTTGTCACTAAAGCTATCCCATCTGGGATGGTAGAGGTGTTGGACAACTTGTTGCCAACTAAGTTGTACTTGGTTGGATTATCAAGCGAGCGGGCAGAGTTGAACATGTTACATGTTCATTTTTTATGATTTGATGTCCAACATGCCTTTTAAAGGCCCCATTTTTTAATTTTTTCCACATGTCCATGGCCCTGCGGGGTTTGTAATAAAATGTACTAGCATGGTGTTTTGTAAAGGACTTGGTTGCCTAGGACTTTTTGGCTAAGTCAGGTATTCCAAGGAGTTTTTTCACCTATTAATTATGTCTTGCATTAGTGCATAACATAATTTTTGGGTTTTTCTCCTGCTCCTCCAAAGCTAGAATGCCTGGGGAGGTTAACGGGCCTTATGGGATTGTTAAAGTCCATGGGTCAATGTATATGAACATGCTAGACATTGTTTTTGAGTCATATGGACATGTGCTAAATCCCCCTAGGTAGTTTTTTAAGTTTCAGCGAAAAGTTTTTTTTCCGTAAATGAGCCATTTTTTAATAGTTTCATTAAAAAATATTGTAAATGGCATAAAAATGTCATCTAGGGGTCTTTTTTGCCTTTAGGGGTGCTCGTTTTCTAACTCAGAGCACCCCCCTAACCCATAAACCCACTTTTTCTAATGTTTGGGTCTTTAATTTTTCACTTATGCCCAAAAATGTCGAAAAAAGTGAAAAACGTCATAAAAAATCGAAAAATTGGAAAAATTAAAAGTCAGAAATGGATCAGCTATGTTCTAGCAACGTATTGGGCTGACTTTGGAGTGTTTTGGGGAAGCCATACATGTGGCATCACTTGCCCATGAAGGAGGGCGCATTACTCCCTTAAGCTTGGGCGCATTTGCTAGGTGGGGCCCCACGAATTGGGGATTCTTGCAGCACGTTTTGGGGCAGCATTGGTGCTGCGTTTTTTGCAGCATGGTAGGAGGGAGTTGCAGCTCCTTTTATGGACCACGATTTGCTCCTTGGTTTATGCCACCACTCCCCCATCTCCTCCACGAATTTACTCTCCCTCTCTCACTCTTTTCCTATATATATTGGTGCTCACTCTCTCACTTGGAGTTAGTTGGAGTTGGCGGCAAGAAACTTATCATTGTAATACTTTTGTCATTTTGATTAATAAAAGGCTTTGGAGGTCACTTATGGTGTTGGGCTTTGTGAGTGGATGAATGTATGGTTTCAACATGAAGTAACTTGTATTGATGCTTTTTGTTTCTCTAAGATCAAATATAGCTTTGGGAAAGATCAGTATTGATTTATGAGGAAAGTTGAGTAATTTGTTTATTGCTTATTCTTTCATTTACGCATTAGTAGAGATCAGATTTAAATATATCATTTGCTTATGAATATTTTCTTTTAATTTCTACTATGTGTTTTATCTACATTTGATCTTTTTGTTGCAAGTTGTGGTGTTTTTACAGGTTGTCTCAGGTGGATAGGTTGGAGAACTTGTTTGTGTCTTTTACATATCTAATCTTTTATGCAAATACAGTCCCTCAGCTCACCACCGGAAAGGATCTCCAAAGTTTTGGTTTTTCAACAAAAAATTGTTCCTTCTCTCTCTCCCTCTTATTTTAAAAAAAGTTTTCTCTGGTTACTTGTTACGTAAGAAAAGTATTTCTGATTTATGTACTGATAATCATATTCTGAGTAGATCAAAAATTACTTGCAAGAAGTTTAGTTTATTTTGTTTACGGAGTATCCATCTTTCATAGACTAGACTTTCTTGTTTACCTTGCACTTCACCTTTTCAAAACTTGTTAAAATCGTCAAAAAATTTCAAAGTTTTCAGGAGTAGTGTTAGGTCTGATTTTAAAGTATCATTTGGCTGTCCAAGAGCATAGAATTTGCAGCTCTTAAAGCTTGCAAAGATCCCAAGTAAATAAGCCCCATTGCTTGTCTTACTTGGTTAAATTTTGCATTTTAACTAGTTTTACACTTAGAAATGTTTTTGGGTTTTTTAGGAGGTGTTCCAAAGACACTCTTAAAGTGTTTTGGGGCATCTTATACTAAAGTTTGCTTGCTGGTTTGCAGCAAAAGGCGAACAGGTAGGAGAAAGTGCTGCCAAAATTTCGAAGATCCAGGCTAAACGGAGTACCAAAACTTCTTTTTTTATAAAACCGGTTACTTTTCTCTTCGATATTGTAAGCCACCAAGTCATTATAAATAGACTGAGGCACTTCTCTAATCATTGTAAAGAATATTAAACGAGAGCAAGTGGGCTAATCAGAGCCCACACCCCATCCCCCCAAGGGTGGCCTGTGTCGTCTCTTTTCATGGCGTGATTTTTTAGATTAGTTTTATTTCTTTTATTTTCGGCAATAAATAAAATTAACTAGGATTAAAATTTACCTCGTTGGTCCATTCCATTGGTGGGCCACGAGTTCACTTAGGACTTGGACTTTCTCATTTTTTTTACAATTTCAAAAACGCCCCCTTGCTTTCCCGAAGTAGGGTTTCAGGACAAGGGCTTGCCCGAGTACTGGCCTGAAAATGGACTCTTGGGTTTCTAAAAAGACAAAAAAAATTGGTTCCTAAAAAACTTAAAAATTTCCAAGGTCTTCTCCCGTATGCTCTGTGGCCAACTTCCAGCTCAGTCTGATCATGTTGGTACGCATCAGAAAGGGGAAGATGACTAGTAATAGGTTTTAACACACTCGAATAAACAAACCTTCTTGTGAAAATCTGGCACAAAGCGAATATTCTTTTATCGTGGGGAAATTTTTCAAAGGGCTTGGGATAAAACTGGATAGTGACCTCTTGGAAACCGTTAGGCTTGCCCTCATTGGTATAGCATCTGAACACCTCCTTGAGACTCTAATCCAGCCTAAGTCTGAGTGAAAAAACACACATCAAAATTCCTGACATGTTCCCTGTACCTTTGCGTATATCGGGAATCCACCAGCCCTAATAAAAAGATCATTACCACAATAAAATAAAATAAAACAAAACACATCGCACAACATTTTCCTTTCAGTTTCAAGCATCTTCTTTTACTCCATTTATTGGCACTGGTTTTTATTGTTATATTTCAAGTTATTGATGAATGCTTTAAATGACTATGAAAATGATGGATGTTTGCAAATGAAATGTGGATGAAGGACTTGTTATCGCACCATAGTAGCAGGGCTACTATTCTTGCTTAGCAGATATCTGCACATTCCAGAGCTTAGATTATTCAGAGTTTGGCTATGATGACTTTATATTTTGAGATCACTCATGATCATAGCAGTGTATTATTCGGACTTATGTTAGACCTTGTGTCAAGGATGAGCCTTGAGAGTTCAAATTTGATGACCGATGTGACCCTTTATTCCATACAGTTTCAGTTCAGTGCCTAGAGATGTATTACAACAGTGTTTCAAATGATATATGATAATTATTCTTATGATGATGTCGTATGACCTATGGATTCTTGATCATTGACTGTGGATAATTATCTTGTTGTTTTAGTCATGTTCACAGCATTAGCTTGGTATATAATTCATGGTGTGGGAAACTTTATAAAATGGACTATCTTGATGATATATTATAAAATGGACATTTTACTTGCACATTTAGGTTGTTTGACAAAACTCACTGGTTTACTACCTTGCATAGATATGGTCTTTCTTAACACCAGTTGTCGTCTAGCTTAGGCTTCACTTTCACTTGACTCCATCCATCCATGACTTTCCTTATTTGGCCTTAACCCTTGACTTGTCTTACTTGACTTTCTGATATTGAGGACATCTCTTTTTACTACCTCTGTGTTTGGATCGCATCCCTGTTAGTTTAGTGCCTCGGCTCTGAGTTGGTGACAAAACTTGCCTTTGGTAAGTTGGATTGTAGGCCTAAATCATTCTGGTCGGTTGTCCCGATGTTTGGCACTCGCACGAACTCCCCTTAGTCACTTGAGATGTTGTTGGTAAAACTGAAAGCTCATGTACTACTTATGGAAACTTATGTAAATTCGCCCATGGAAACTAAAAACTCTAGAATGTGTTTATCAACACACGTCAGTAAAGGGCAAGAGCGATGAACTAATAAAAAGACTCCTCAAAGAGTATAAGAAAGGTCCAAAAAAAGCAATGGTTCTTAAATTCTATATCTAAATGATTGTTGACCTTATATATGTATAAACATGCCCTGGATGCAAGCTGCAATTAGTTGTGCTTATCAGCACACCTGAGATCCGAAGAGTTATGTAGGCTAAAAAGGCCATGAAATGAAATCAATGGATCCTAATGAAACTGGATCATCTTTTATAAAAGTAGACATGATGCTTAAGTTGAATAAGCACTCTCTAAACAACTTACCCATTTGTGAGGCACAGCCATTCCCCGTGTTTTATTTGTCCAGCACAGAGTTTGTAGCTTCCCCTTTCTCGCATTCCAAAGTGTCCTTTAGTTAAGTTTAGACAAGTCACCTCCTTTGCCCAGCCTTGTTCCTAGCCTTCATCCTTAGCTAGCAGTTAGACCATGTCCAATGGGCGAGTCTATCATTTAAGCTATTGTGCTAGTAAATATAAATAACAACGGAATATGTTAACATGATTAATGCCACTAAGTGATATTATACTTTAAGTTAGGTTGTCAGTATGATTAGAGGAACATGTCTTAGTCTATTGATATGATTTATCCTTGGTTATATATTGACCTAGTCAAACCCAATTTGACTATGGTCATTTCTTGGGACCCGTGATGATGTGGGCCATGTATGCTTATTGATGATGATTGATGGTCCCACATACTCTTGATGATAATGCTATATGATGGACATATGATTCAGATGATGATTGATGCAGTTCAGCAGGTCTTATTGGTACTTCAGATCATCAGATTATGCACTGTCCATATATGGTGGACCCTACAGCTAGCCCATCAGGCAACCCATGGTGTATGAGTACACCTTCTTAGTAGATTTGGGTCTTCTGGATCCAATGAGACACTTATCATTCAGTTTCGAGCACTTCTGACAGTGATAGATGCAGTTTTCCACTTGTTGACCAGATTTGGGGTTGATTTCCCAACCTCAGCAGCAGGGGCCATGAGAGGCCAGTTCACCTAGGGCGTTGTATGAGGAGAGGGTGGTCCAACCACTTGAATTTACCATTTACCCCCCTTCTGGAGAGCCTGTTGGGCTCAATTTGACAACGCAGGTGCCCTAGGTGGCAGTTTCAGCACTTTCACAGTTACCAAGGCAAGTTAAAAATAGAATAAAATGGTCACTGAGGAATTCGATTTGGGAAATTGAGGCAAGGTTTTGGCACTTGGTTTTCACAGAGGTCTTCCAGGGTGAACCCCCCATCTTCCAGCCAGTTTTCATCAACCAGTGGGGTCCACAAAGGCGACAAGAGGCCTTTTACTGCATGTCTCTCGCAGATTGTGAGGACAGATTTGATCATTTGTATTTATTTTGGACATATTATATTATTTTATTGTGCCATGGGGATGAGCTAGCAAGGATTGATGCCTCCTAGCCCCACCATGTGCTTCATGAGTCATGTCCTAGTCATTTGGGGTGGGCCCATGTATTTTTGCCCCCTTTAGAGGATGACGTCACCCTCCATGAGTACTTTCTAGCTATGACGTCATCACTATTTGAGTGATCCATGTGATATATTGTTATGGTTCATCTTAGCCATTAATTATGTATTGAGATCTTTTAATCTCAACCACTCATTTCAAAAAGTGGTTTTGAGATCGAGGGTTTTGGTTTTTATTATCCTATATAAGGAGGAGACCCCCTATTGTATAGCTCACTTTTGGGCTGTGGAAAACTTGGAATGAAACGAATATTTTTGAGATCTACTTCTTGGCTTGGATTGGGTTGCTCTTGCATATGTTCTTGGATCTTTTGCTTCTAGACATTGTTTGCTTTTCAAGTGAAATCGACATCAAGAGAGGGAGGACGAATTACTTCAAGGCCATGACTACTCTGATGGTGACAAATCTGAAGCTTCTGAGTGATGCTTCTTCAGAGAAAGTGGATGTCACCATGTATAGACAGATTATTGGGTCATTGATGTATTTGACCAATACTCGTCCAGATATATGTTCTGCGGTAAACACATTGAGTCAGTATATGGTGGAACTCAGGAATGTTCACCTGATTGCAGCAAAACATGTGATGAGATATCTGAAGGGTACATTGGATTATGGACTCAGATATGCCTCAGATAGTGAGTTCAAACTGTATGGGTACACAGACTCAGATTGGGTTGGAAGTGCTGAAGACAGAAAGAGCACTTTAGGATGTTGCTTTAGTTTGGGATCAGGTGTGATCTCATGGCTCAGTAGAAAGCAACCCTGTGTTGCACTCAGTACAGCGGAAGTTGAATATGTAGCAGCTTGTTCAGCTTGTGGTGAAGCAGTATGGCTTCGCAAGATGTTGACAGGATTGTTCGATGTAGAGATTGATGCCGGAGATACTCTGTGACAACCAGAGTTGCATCAAGTTGACAGAAAATCCTGTGTTTCATGATAGATCGAAGCACATCGAGATTAAGTTCCACTATATCCGGGATATGGTGCAGAGGGGTGAAGCTCGAGTATGTTCCTACAAAGGAACAAGTTGCTGATGTGCTGACTAAGCCTCTGGCTCGTGTGAAGTTTGAGTACTTTCAAGATAAGCTTGGTGTGGTCCAGAGGCACCTCTCTAGAAAGAGAGATTGATAGATCCTATCCGAAAGGATAGATGCCTGTCCAGGAGGGACGGTAGATCAGTACTAGCTGACTAATAGTTCCAGCTCTCACGAGTTGATGCCTGTCCGTAGGGATGGATGCCTCTCCAAGGGTTAGGGTAGATCAGTACTGGCTGACTGATAGTTCCAGCTCTCACGAGCTGATGCCTGTCCGTAGGGATGGATGCCTCTCCAAGAGTGAGGGTAGATCAATACTGGCTGACTGATAGTTCCAGCTCTCACGACCTGATGCCTGTCTGTAGGGATGGATGCCTCTCCAAGGGTGAGGGTAGATCAGTACTGGCTGAATGATGGTTCCAGCTTTCACGAGTTGATGCCTATCCGTAGGGATGGATGCCTTTCCAAGGGTGAGGGTAGACAAGTACTGGCCGACTGATGGTTCCAGCTTTCACGAGCTAATGCCTATCCGTAGGGATGGATGCCTCTCCAAGGGTGAGGGTAGATCAGTACTGGCTGACTGATAGTTCTAGTTCTCACAAACTGATGCCTATCCGTAGGGATGGATGCCTCTCCAAGGGTGAGGGTAGATCAGTACTGGCTGACTGATAGTATCAATATTTAGTTACTGATGTTTGTTGCAGGTGTTCCAGCTGATGGTGCTGCTGATGAGGATGTTCCAGCTGATGAGGTTGCTGACAGCAGAAAATGTTCCAACTGATGATGTTGTTGATGAGGATGTTCCAACAGAAGAAGTTCCAGTTGACGAAGTTGTTGTTCCAGTAGATGATGTTCCAGCAAGAGGATGATTGCTGATGATGATGATCATATTTCAGCAGATGATGATGTTGCTACTCCGTAGATGATGCCCCAGACAAATGATGATCCAAAGCCTTCCTACGACATATAGAAGTTCACAAGTCAGTTGTGCAGATGTTGTTACCCGCAGAATACCTTCCTAGTTAAGAGGGAGTGTTAAAATAATGTAACTGCGGAAGATATTCTATTTATATTATTGTATCCTCCTCCGGGAGATGATGGTCATGTAATTAATAATGTAAAGGTCATTGAAAGAATCAATGTAAACCCTAGGACATGTGTCGGCCTAGAAAAGCCCCTAAAGATTATTATATTATGTAATTGACCAGTCAAGTAGAGAAGTCGGCCCTGTTGGGGAATTTGTCACCCCAACGGAAGAATATAAATAAAGGATACCTCTCTCACTTCTATTCACTCATTCACTCAAGCAAGTTCGCATTAGTGAAGAGAGAGAGGTGCGCACAAGTGGAGGAGTAGCCGATTTGTCTTGGGGAACTTTTGTACTTTGTGATTTCTATATTGAGGAAGGCTTTGCCGGGGTTTTCTCCCTTTGTGGTTTCCCCGAGATAATATCTGTGTTCATTGTGTTTTTTGTTGTGCTTGTTTATCTTTCAATAATTGTTATATGCTATATGTTGTTCAAGTAAAAACTAACACAACACAGAGGTAGTAAATGGGGAAGTCCTCCATATCAAGCAGTCGAGAAGGCAAGTCAAGGTGAAAGAAAAATAAGGAAGGTCATGGATGGATGGAGTCAAGTGAAAGTGGTGCCTAGGCTAGCAAACAAAGATGTCATGAAAGACCATGTCCATGCTCACAGGAGGGTAATGAAACCAATGAGTATTGTCAGAAAACCTTAGAGTGCAAGTAATACATCCAGTTTTATACTTTATAAAAGCATCCAAGATATTTCATTTTATTTATTTAGATACTACTGCCACATCCTGAATCATATACCAAGTCAATGCTATGAAGATGACTAAAACAACAAGATAATAATCCATGATAATAATCACAAGTCCATAGGTCACATCATATCATGTCAATAATCATCATCCATAAATAACTGAAACATTGCTGCAATAATAACATCTGGGACTCTAGGCACTAAACTGAAATTGTATGAAACAAAAGGTCACATCGGCCATCAAATCTAAGCTCTCAAGGCTCATCCTTGGCATAAGGTCTATTCAATGTCTGACATATATACTGCTCTGATCTATGAGTGATCCCAAAAAACACTACTCATCATAGCTGATCTTTGGAAAAGCGAAGCTCTGGAAAGTGCAGATATCTGTTCAGCAAGAATAGTAGCCCAGCTACTATGGTGTGATAACAGGGCCCTCCAAGACTTATTTCATTATAAATTTCTAGCAAACACTCTAAGGGTTCTGGTTAATGTAAAAAAACAGTCCATTATTCTTTGAGTATACAAATTATATGGTTATGTAGCAAACAACCCTTCACCATTAGATCATTGGAGGAGGAAAACCACCCTTCCATTCACTAGAAACCTTCATCAAGGTAGCCATGATGTGACAAACTATGTCCTTTTAGTATAGCATCTTATGCATCCATTAGCCCATCATTTATAAGGTGCCAGTTTCCCACTCATTTCTTTCCTTGGCCTTCACCTTCATTCTATTATCTTATCCTTTTTCACATACCATTTCCATTCGCATTTCATCTATATTACAACCACACTCAGTTTGTTAAGGCTTACTCTCCCATATCACCTTGAGCCCCCACTCCATAGCTTTAGCAATCTTAGTTAGGGATGCCCCCCTTGAGTTGGAGGAAATACAACCAAAATAGAGAGGAAGAGCTATTGAGGTGACAATGGGTAGCCTTCGTGAAGTTGCACAAGACTAGCCCCTTGATGCTTGGGATTTACATAATTTAGGGGTGTTAGATTATGTTGTAACACCTCTCATCCCCCACCAACTGCAAAGACAAATGCTAAAAACGACCCAAAATCGGCTTTTAAGATGACTCAAATCACATCTGCCAATTTTTTTCCATCGTGATGCAAAAAAAGACAACTTTTACCAATTTTTTCAAAAAAAATCATGTTGTCCAATTTTTTCTAAAAATCACGAATTTTAGGGGGTCATTTTTTGGCTAGGGTTTGACACACAATTTTTCACAATATTGGCGAAAAATCCATTGTTCCACAAAGTTTCCGAGACGCGGGAGTGGGGAAACGCACATTGGAGACATGTGCAGGCCACCCCCAGATTTAGGAAAATTTAGGGGACAGGAAGACGTTGAGGTCTTTAAAATTATTAAAATTATATATATATATATATATATATATATATATATATAATTCCTCATCCCATCACCATCTACATATTAAAACTTAAAAGTAAATAGTAACTACAAAATAGTAAATTCATCATAGTAAACACAGTTGTCAATTCATCATTGATTTATGTATCATTTATCATTTGAGTATTTGAAATTCACATTGATAAATTCTAAATTTATAATACAAGCACATCTTCCATTATAAATTTGAATTATAAACATAAACAATAGATGAAAATTTAAAATTTAAAATCATAAAACTAAATCATAGACATGTCAAATAAAGTCTTACAGGCCTTCAAATAAAGAGTCAAAAGAGTGATGAGACAAAGACTCAGTCTGAGGTCATCAATGACAGTATCTACTTCTAGACTCTATAGTCACAGACTCACAAGTTAAACTGAAAACTAACAATGGACAATGAACACTGAAAATAGAAGTAGCGAAAAGAAAGTTGAAAGCATCAAAAGAGCATCAAGGAAATAGTTCCATGGACTGGTCCTCCCCATGCATCCACTACATGAAACCATCAAGACCATCAATGGGAGTGTCACTATCTAAGTTAGAGTCACTCTCATGAGTGACCAATGGCACACCAACCAAACCATGCTTTTATTTTGTTTTTCAAGTTATGAAAAAAAAATTGAAAATCGGGTGGGGGTGTCTGGGCGTCCCCCTTTTTCGTGAGGGGACGGATGCCCAAATGCCCACAAACCAAGCAGAGGTTGATTTATGCATTGATATAGAGAGGTGGCACTAGGCACACAATATGGAAAAACAATGAATTAGAAAAATCATTTTGACCAAAGCACCACAATGGTTATTAATAAAATTTTAAAAAACAATTTTTGGCTCATGAATTGTCTTCAATTTGATCTCTGTGGCATGATCATGATCATGTAATCTCCCTTCATCTTTCTAAACAGATGTGGTTTCTCACCACGTTTCTCTTCGACACTCGCCACCAAAATACGTATAAAAATTACATGTCTTTACATCCTCTTCCATTTAAATCCTCATCGCATAGTCATGACTAAGGATTATTTTGCATGCACATCCTCACCTTATATTATCAATTGGTTCAAGGCGCAGAGACAACCATAAATTATCAAATGTGTCAAGACGCAAAGAGTAAGAGACAACTATAAGTAAGTCTTATATTAAATTTACCATATAAATATTTAACTGGCACTATCATTTGAGATTTGACAGGTTGGATTGTTGTGATCTTCTTATCACTCCTTACCAATGTGATTGTAAGGCTTCTTTGATGGTGAAGTCCATAATTTTGAGTCTTCTTCCTCATTCTCATGCCTTTTGGTAAGACAATAAGGAGGGCAGTGGCCCGCATTAGTAGGGAAAACAATTTCGACATAGAGGTAGATAGATTAATTCTTTCATTAAATAACTTAAATTTCATGCCAGTGACTATGAATTCACCGAATCGTGGATTGGTAAAAAACACATCAAATTTTAGAGCCTCGAGCTCTTAATTACTCATGTGTCTAGAATTTTCGCAACTCGAGCCATTAACAAACTTCTTTTATTGTTATGATTCAATTTAAAAGGTAGTTTTCGAGACTCAAACATGCAACAAGTAGCAAGGCTCCAGTTGACTTAGGATTGATTCCATTTCCCGTCCATCCCATACCTGTATGTTGTCGCGACAAGTGTTGAACAAAAAAATTTGATGCCCAGGCCCTTATGATGCTAGCCTTGCTAACTTGCTTGGTATGGAGGATTTTTTTTTAATGTTTTTTTTTGCTATGTATTATTTTTTCTTAGGGGGGGCTAATGTCCATCATTCTTACATCTCTCAAGCTTGGATGGTTTCCCTCTCTCCAGTTTGAATTAAGGTTTTGGTTGGTTTTATATGTATATTTTGGTTGTAGGTTTATTATAGCCTCATTTTGCTTAGTGGCTTTTTTTGTACATAGTTAACAGTGAGTAATTTTCTCATGGTTCTAGTTTTATTTTAAGACTATATCTTGGGATCTAACCCAAAAAAATACAACAAAATAGTTGTTATTTTAATGAACTGTCAAATTAATGTGTTCAAATTCCGTTTTATTGAAAAGATACCATTTTATCATGTAGATATCTATTGAGGAGTGCCCAATTATTCAAGATTGTAAAAATTTGGATGGGCAATATTTTTTTTTTTGCATTTTTGGGAGGAAGGATTTAATTAATTTATACTTGTCAATTGAAGTACAATCATTTAAATTGCCCTTCATCTTTGAAGGGCTCCAAGAACAAATGCCCTTCCAATAAAAATTAAGACCCACCCTTCAAATTTGATCACTGGTTGGCATTATGCTAAGCTGTGTTATGTTTGGTTTATTAACTCCTTTACCTTGACAGACAACTTCATCGTGAGTACTAAATGATTTCAATTACGAGTTTAGCCATTTATATTGATTATTTCACGACAAGCCACGAGATACCTTCACGAGTTAGTTGACAACGTAATACTATGTAGAAAACATTAGATATTAAATTAATTGTAGGGATGAAATATAAAACAAAAGCAAAACAAGTAATAACAACATTAATTAATGAAAGAAATGGAGAGAAAGTTGAAAAGACTATAAGACTAGCATTTGCCCTTGGAGGGGCAAAATAAACGCCAAAGGTATGAAAGTCAGAAATGGAAAGTCTATGTAAATGTCTTTTTGTGTAATTCATGAAGGTTTAGGGTTGATTGTATTTTAATGCTACTGCCTTTTGCATTTATGTTTATGTTGAAAATAGGTTGTGGTAGAAGATGATGTTCTGCTGATGCCTCGAAATGCGTAGCATCAAGCAGCAAGGGATTCTCCCTGAGAAGCAATCCCAATTAGATTGCTCACTGTTTGTTGTGAGGAATCTGACTGGTTAACGGTCCGGCCACCGTGTAAACTTTAAAGATTTGTTTATTTTATCGGTTGCGGGCTGATCCAATGTTTATGTAATTTTGTATTAAAGAATGCTATGCAAGTGCCTTAATCTAAATGCATGCAATTAAACAAATATGTTCTAAGCTATTTAACTTAAATAAACCTATTGTCGCAAGGAGCAAAGCTTTGATAACTTTGATTTTAATTACAGTATTTCATTACTCATGAGGCACAGAAATTTTTCCAAAGAAAATGAAATGATTCACAGCATAGAATTAATTCATATAAGATAGGAAAGATCTCATTGAATATAGACGAAAATTGCTTAAATACTTCCAAAAGCATCCATGATAACTCCATACAAAATAATGCACCAGCATTCACAAGCCAAAATTGTTTTCTCCATTCATGTAGCGCAAGTAGTTCTTTTACATAAGAGGAACATTATTTCATTTGCCAAAAGTCCTTCTTGCTAACCTAGCTATATATAGCTTTACAAAATGCCTATTTTACAAAAAAGGATAAATATCCGAATTATTTACAAAATAACGAGAAATAACTTTATAATGTTCTATTGATGTCCCAAAGTATAAAATCAAAATGAGAAACTTAGAAGGGTGCGTTGGCTTTTTCAAAATGTGGTCAAAGTACTTCATCCTTGGGTTGGCGCTTCTAGGGATTTAGGCACCTCTATGGCTACTAGTATTGTTGATTCTGATAGTGAGGCTACTGGAGTTACTGATATTAGTGGAGCAGCTGATGCTTCTAATGGGGCTTGTGATGCTGCTAGTTTCCTCTCTTCCTCTTCTATATAACTTATCCACTGATTTGCATCTCTTATAATAATGTTTCCAGCTAAGGGAGCCAAAATCTGAAGGACACTTCTTGTTTAACAAGCTCTTCCTCAAGGATGAGTATTTCTTCCATTGTACCTTGATGACTTTTTTCGAGGAGGTGTGCATGAATGGAGGCTCTGTCGATGAACTAGTGCAGGTCCTCTGGGGTTAAAGCGGCTAGCTTCTTCACATAGTCAGTTTCCTCTTGCAAGTTTTTTCTTATCTCAGATAAGCGCTATGTTTTATCTGGAAAATCTTCTATACTTTGGGGCATGATCATTTTGCAAGACTCATGAGTAGCTTGTATTTTGAGGTACAAGTTCTTACATTGTCCATAGGTATGTAAGGTCACAGTGTTCAACTTTACTCCGCAATATTTAGAATAGGTCAAAGTGCGTATATCCGCTATGTATTCAGAAACAGACTTAAGGGGGAGAGTTTTTGGAAATCCCGATTTCCCTTTTCTCCATTCAATGTGCTTGTTACTATCTCCAGCAATACGAGTGTGTTTATTTCTGATCTTGTTGGTGGCGGCACTAATTTGTTTCATCCTGGCCATCATTGCTTTCAATTTGTAGATTTGTTCTGATATGAGTGTCTGGAAATCATAGGTCCTTGTCAATATTTCACAAGCTTGTTCATGAAAAGGGGTCATGTCACCTACTTTGTTGTTTGCAAGCTGCAGTTGATGCTCTAGAAGTTCCCCGTGTTTCTCTAGTTTTGCAATATTTTCTTTTAACTCGTCAATCTGCTGGATGAAATCAAGTTTCTTGGATTTCAACTTCAGGTTCTTATCTTCAAGTTGTCTTTTTTCTATCTCTGATGCTCTTGCTTGGATTGACAAAGCTCTCCTTTCAGCTTCCAGATGTTGAATTTTCCTATTAAGCTCCTCCTTTTGAGACATAAGAGCATCATTCTTTTCAATCATTAAATTTGTATAATTTTGCTCCTTGACTAAGGCTTCTTGTAGCTGGCGGGTTTTCTCCTTTTCTTCTGTCAATTTGTCTTCCAATATGTTGACATTGTCAGTAGTTGCGAAATCAGCGGACACAGAAACAGATGCCATGAAGGCAAGGTCATTCTGGGTACCCTTCATGACAGTAGTCTCATGCTTGGTGATGACATCTGCCTGACAAGGCCTTTTGATACTTGTAATGGTTTCCTTGATGATGGATTTCCTTTTCTTATTGAAAGCAAACCTATCATATGTGGTCACCTTGCTACCCTTAGATGGTGTGAAAGAAACAAGTGGAAGATTCTCAATAGGGATGTTCATGTCGAGGTCTTGTATGTTTGGACTCTTAGAACCAGTGTCTTCCTTTTGCATTTTCTCTTCTTCATCCTTTTTCAGTGCCTCTTCTTCTGGTTCCTTTTTTAATCTTTCATTTTCTTGTTGCTTGGCAGCTTCTTGCAGCCTAGTTTGTTCTTCTTGAACTTTCTGGGCTTCTTCTTCAGCCCTTTTCAGTGCCTCTTCTTCTGCTTCCTTTCTTAATCTTTCGTTTTCTTGTTGCTTGGCAGCTATCTCCAGCTTAGTTGTTTCTACCTATTGAATGGTATGAGCTTCATCCTGAGCTTCTTGAACTTTCTGGGCTTCTTCCTCTCTAAGTTTAACTTCTTGTGCTTTCCTTGCCTTTTCCTCGGTCCATTTTTTGATCTGCTCAGCTTGTTGCAGAAGTATTTGTTCTTCTGTTAAGAAATTCTCAGTTGCTCCTAAGGCTTCTTTACCTTGATGATGTTTTGATCCCTTGGGAGCGTTGGAACTGGAGTTAGGTTCACTTTTTCTATTTTGGCAAATTAGCAACTCAGTCATGTTGCTGATTCCCAGGTATGTCTCTTCCTCATAATCATAATAGTGGGCATACTCGAAATGACCATGTACAGCTTTGCAATGTTGGGCAACCTTGCCCCGTCTGTTATTTTTCTGATATATTCTCTGTCCAAAATGAAAACTTGTTAGCTTTGCTATAAAATCTTCTGCTGACGCGATCTTGGAAAATTTATAAGCTCCCACATAGAAGGGCAAAGGAGGAAATGTGGCTTTGTTTGCTTTATTCATTACACTGCCAATTCCATCTAGGAAAACTTGTCGCACGGCTTCCTTATGAACTATATAGTCTGTGGCGTAGTTTGGTAGGATATAGGGGGGTTTTGTGCCTCCATACATTCTTATGTAAATGCCATCCTTTGAAAAGAAGAAGTCACCATATTCCTCCAAAACTTCCATGGCATTTTCTGATAGGAAAATGGGCTCTTTATTGAACATCAGCTCGTAGAGGGACATGATGAAATTTTCACAAATGTTTTTGTAATTGCTCTTGTAATTTTGAGGCCAGAAGATTTTGTACGCGGTGAACACCGGTCCTCCTGCCTGATTCCATATGCATCGTAGTTTTGGGAAGAGCTGCTTCGCCACAATATAATCTATCAAATAGGAGGGCATGTAGAACTCTGCCTTCTTGACTTCTAAACCTTCTTTGGCCGTAGTTATGGCTGATGCCAAGCCGTAGTTATGGCTGATGCCAAGCTTTTCGAAATCATTTCAGCCCAATTAAAGATAGTTCCTTTGAAAGCTACATAGTGAATAATGGGTACCCATTGAAGCATAAACATGGTCCCATCAGGTCTGCCAAATATTCTACTCAACATGAGAGCAACCATTCTGAATGGAGGTCTCAAGTTTTGAACCTTATACTCTTCATTATCGTTCTTCCTAAACTGTTTGTCTGCGATGAGCAGCTTTCTTGCTGATTCCAGGTTATCCATTTTGACCTTTGCTAACCAGTCATCATTCAGGTATTGAGTTGGACGAGGTAACTTGTATGCTGATGAGATATAAAGTGGGGTAAAGGATGCAAGGGCTTATCTCTTGCTATCAGTTAAAATTCGCGCTTGGGCATCTGCGTGTTGCAAAATCCATCCGATGACCTTTGCACAAGGAAAAAGCTCAGAATGAGTAGCTGCTTTTGAAATGCAAGACGCTCTGATGTTCTGATATAGATATCCTTCTTCTAACAGAGCGTCTGGGATATCCTGGTCTCTTATCATCCGGTAAATGTCACTCCATTGGGATTCTAGTAATGCAACTGTGATGGATTTAGTATCCTGATAAATGGTCTCAATCCTCACTTCTTCAGTGGATTCTGTAACAGCTCCCTTTGACTTTTTTCTAGCACCTTTAGTCAATTTTAAGTATTCCTGCCTCAATACACAACGTCAGTCATAAGAAATTAGAACGTGAGATGAGTGGCCTACATGCAAACATGTCAAACAATTTTCATAGGTGTTTCTATATATATTTATAGAAACGTTAAAAACTGCTTTCTGCCGCTTTAAAATATTGTTTCTTAAACGCGCAGGCATCAACTTTGAACAATAGTGTTTGCAAGCCATATGGTTTCATATCAAAAAAATAATTAAAGTCAACCACTTTGGACTGTTATAAAGATTTTGACCAGGAGTTTTCACTGTGTGTTGGCAAACGAAATAGGAATATAAAATAATTTGTTATTTGTTTTTTACCAGGGTACTGTGCTGCGTTGCACTTTAAAACACGTTGTAATTAAAGAATAAAAACAAATCGCGTTTCCAAAATTTCAGGCAGAAATAGAAAGCTCTGAAAGATGGATATTATGCATATGCTTTCATAATTTAAATATATATTTGTAAATTAAATAAAAAAGGAAAGGGGAAAAGGGAAGCGAATTTATCCGGGGCTGCGGGTGATTTTATGTAACTTAAGCGTAACAATTCATCGGAGAAGAAGGAAAGGTTCATCTGCCCTTTTACGGAAGAGTTGATCGGAAATGTCCGCCGTTGCGGGAAAATTTGGCGAGTTCCTCCGCCGTTTCGGAAAAAGAACAGTAACTATTCCGTTGTGCCAGACTTGTTCGTACAAAAAGGGCGTTGCGGTAGACTTTGTAATGTCCGTTTATTAGGAATTTTATTAAAATTGCAATTTTCCACTTTTTTTTCCCTAGTTCGACCTTTGACTAGTTTTGATCTCTAGATCCCAAATTTGCCCCAAATGATCCCAAATATTCTGAGAAAGTATATGAATGATATTAGAACATAAATATGTGTTTCAGGGATGCCTTTGGACCTTTAAAATACTTCTGCAAATCCTCTTTCAATTCTGATCAATGTAGGTAACTTTACTAGTGATTTTCCTTTGACTAGTATTGGTCTCTAGGTCTCAAATTGACTCCAAATGCCTTCAAATCTTCAAGGAAGGTGTATGAATGATATTAGAACTTGAATATGATGTTTATGGATGACATATGTCCACCAAAAGACCTCTGCAAACTCTCTTAAGATTCTGGACCAATTATGCAATTTTACTAGTAATTTGGGGTTCAAATCCCCCTGGGGTAAGTACTGAAAATCGCTTCCCAAATGTCTCCAAACCCACTCAAATTTATGAACAGAGGTATGTAATGTGTTAATTATTTTATTAAAGTCTCATATGCACCATTAATGGATTATTACAACTGTTCTCACCCTCTCCCATTCAACTGCAAAAATCCCCAATTCGACCCTTGGGGAAATGGCACTATTTCACCTCCCAATACAACTAAATTGATTAAAGATGCTTCAAATGCTCAAGTACAGTACATGAAACTTGTAGAAGGAATCCATGGCAGTATATTTCTCACAAATATATCATAGAATCATCCATTCATTCGAAATCATCATCAATACATTGGCTCACAACAAGGTAGTGGGGAAATGGCATTGTTCTTCCATTAAAAATGAGATTTATACATTTCTACTTGGAATTTCGACCTGAAACTTTTTGGAGATGAAGAACAGAGTATTTAATTCATATTAGAAAAGAAATGGGGCATTAAAAGCTTCCCCAAAGAGTACAATAGCTCACCAAAAACGCCCTCCCTCAAGGATCAAGAATATGCCATCAAAACTGGAAATGGTTGAAGGAGTGAGCTGCAATAGAAGAATCCACGAGCTTCCCTGTAGCTTACACCTGAAAATAAAGACTCCATTAAAGCTCCAAATGAAAGGTCTGAATGGCCTTTCCAATTACCAACTTGGATGGGAATCTTTCACCTCGAAATTGGCTCAGGCAAGAAACTAGTCATCCACTAGCTCTCCCTCTTCACAAATGCAATTGCAAATTCTACAAATGATCAAAATCCATTCTCATACTTCATTTCTACATTTTATAACCAACATTAGCCTTCCAAGGGTCGAAATCCTCTCAATAGATTCAATATATTTCCATTTAGGAAATATTCCACATTTGCCACTTGTCTCCTAGTTCCAACCTTCCATCTTCTACCAAATTCGATTTTGAGTCTCTTTGGCTTCTCCAACTCCCAAATTCGCCTTCTTTGAGCCTATTTTTGGGGCTGACATGTCATAGTGGTCAGATGTCAGAGGTCAGGTCTGCAATTTGTCATAGTTTTCATAGATGCTCCATCATTGGTGTCATAGGGGCTAGGGAATCTAGCCCAAGTGTCCACAAACTTCCACTTTGACTCTTTATCTTCCATGGAGGTTACCAATCCTTCCCAATTCGACCTAAGATGCTCAATGACATGTTTTATGACTTACCAACTCACCCAAGAGTGTTCACATTCCCATTAATTCGAATTTGCAAAAGAGAGATACCATGTACTATGAAAAATCAAGCTAGTGTGGGTCCCACATCCTCCATATGTCTCCAAAACCATTTGTCACCTAGGATTTCTCTTGAATTTCTTTATTCACTCTATTTATTAAATACTTTAACCCTTCTAATGTCTAAACATCATTTATTATCCCCCTTATTCCAAATCCCAAAGCTTCCACCCCAAACCTAGAAAACTAGTAATTTTCCTCCTTGGCAATTATTTGACCCTTAACATCAATTTTACAAACTCTAATGAATATGGCTAATGTGATTAGGCCATTGTGACCCAATTCCAAATTTGGAACATGACAGACTTAGGCGAGTTCATCCGCCGTTTCGGAAAAAGAACAGTAACTATTCCGTCGTGCCAAACTTGTTCGTCAAAAAAGGGTGTTGCGGTAGACTTAGGCGAGTTTCTCCGCTGTTGCGGAAAAATCTGGGAGTTCCTCGACCGTTTCGGAAAAAGAACACTAACTCTTCCGTCATGCCTGACTTGTTCGTCAAAAAAGGGTGTGGCAGTAGACTTAAGCAAGTTTGTCCGCCGTTGCGGTATACGTAGACGAATTTGTCCACCGTTGCGGTAGACTTAGGCGAGTTTCTCCGCCGTTGCGGAGGATTTTAATTAAAACTTTCCGCGATTTCAGAGACATCTAGGTAGGACGTTCACATTATTTACGAGGATGATTGAATAAGTAAAAGCTACTACGTAATAAAAAGAACATTCTTATACCCTATGTGTCATTAAATTAATTGAAGTAATTACTTTTCAAATCATATCAAATATGATCGGTTAACAATACACTCGTAACATATGAAACGAATTTAATTGCAATTTCACTTTTATTTCAATTGTGCACAACATATGAATACTTGTATAGAATTATAAACTGAATCTAAATACCAATTCAATTTTCGATTCAAATATTGAAACCTATCAATAATTTGTTTTAAATTATAAACTAAATATAAATACCATTTATTTTTCATTTTGAATATTCAGAACATATTAGTAATTTTATAAGATTATGAACTGAGTCTAAACACAATTTCATTACAAATATACTGAACATATCCATTCTTTTATAAGATGTAAAAATGGGTCAGGTTACTTTTCAAATTCTTTAAGAATGTGGACCTTCTATTTATATACAGGCGTGATGAAAAAACTAAGACATATACTTTACAACCGACTCATTAAATGGTAACGTTGTCGAACTATTGGACAGGAATACCAAATCTCAAAGTTACAGGGTCGCGGGAAGTTTCTGGCTGGAAAAATGGTTGTGGGCATAACATATTTTGAATAAAGATGATGATACATTTGAAAAATTTAAAGCAAGAGAGCGTAAGAAACCTCCGTTGCAAAGTCATTTGGCACCGGTCATAATCCCCACATTTAAACTTGGGTATCTATACAACCAATTTTGTACGTATAACATCACTGAGCTTCCTAGTTTTGAAAAGCTTTATATATGTGGTATCAATTCTAGATTCATTGTTGGGTGAGAAAGTATTGTACAAAGGGGCTAGTTCCCTGGGGTATATCAATCTACGGGTAAATCAATCTAACGTAATTATTTTCTTACAAAGAAGAGGCAGGGCATGTTGGTAGAATAAACAAAAGCAATGCACTGCATGACCCAATCAAAATGAAAATTACGGGCACAAATGTCGGGAAAGCGCTGACAGGAAACAATAATGTACCAACCTGTTAAGACAAGGATGGTGACTCGTGTGATGGTGTCGAAGTCCTGGAGCAGCTACGCACGAATTGTGACTGGTGCGACTATGCCGAAGTCCTGGAGCAGGTGCGTGCGAATTCAAACGGAAACGGAAAAAAACCTTCAACGAATGAAAACAATGAAATTGTTCAACGGGGTTATCACCTATATAAAGGATCTGACGTGTGCGGGGCATTAATAGGGCACGTGCGAAAATTAAAAATGGGGTTAAGTGATCCGTATGGACAAGTCAAATCGATTCTTTCAGTATTAAATGTGACCGTCAAACCGAAAAAATAAGGGCAAATGATTCCGCCGTTGCGGAAAAGATAGGTGGATTTGACCGCCTCTGCGGAAAGTGAACGCAAGGCGGGCAAGTACGCGTATCTTTTCCGCAACGGCGGAACGATTTGGCTAAATTTTCCGCCTTAAGTTTTCGCGCCTGTCCACCGCAGGAAAACTTGGGTTCTCTTTCCGCAAAGGCAGGCAAGTCCGCGTAGCTTTTCTGCAACGGCGGGCAAGTCCGCGTATCTTTTCCGCAACGACGGGCAAGTCCGCGTATCCTTTTCGCAACGGCGGAACCATTTGGCCGTCGATTCCTCGCTCTTCCGTTTCATGTTTCCGCAAAGGCGGGCAAGTTCGCGTATCGTTTCGGCAACGGTGAGAAAGTCCGTGTATCTTTTCCGCAACGGCAGAACCAGTTGGCTAAATTTCCCGCCCTATGCTTTCGCACCTTTCCACGACGGGCAAACTTGGGTTCTCTTTCCGCAAAGGCGGAAAAGATAACCGAAATTAGTCGGTGTTGCGAGCGATTTTATGTAACTTAAGCGAAACAATTCATGTTAGAAGAAGGAAAGGTACATCTGTCCTTTTGCGGAAGGGTTGATTGGAAATGACCGCCATTGCGGGAAAGATAGGCGAGTTCCTCCGACGTTTCGAGAAGAGAACGTTAACTTTTCCGTCGGGCCAGACTTGTTAGTCGAAAAGGCCATTGCGGAATACTTATGCAAGTTTGTTCGCTGTTGCGGAGGACTTTAATTTGAACCTTGCATAGCCTCGTAGAAATTTAATCTATTTGCTCCAACACAGAATGTCTTAAACCTTCCGGCGTTGCGGCTCAAATGCTTGAGTTTTACGTAGTTAAAAAGGCACAAAAGAACTCAAAACTGAAGCAGGCAAAAGAGCTCTTTCAAGAAAAACCAAACAAGGAAAAGTAAGATGGCTTCAGACTCCTAGAAAAACAAAGGAGGGACTGCTACGTAAATATTATATCCAGTTAATGTGATTGTAAGTAGGCATATTCATTGTTCTGGGTAAAGTTACATTTTCAATTTTTTTTTTTATCAAATTGGTCGTAAATTGAAAATTGAATTTTGCTTGGGATACTTTTGAATTGCAAATAATTTGAATTGAAATTGTTCACCATCATAACCCACCAGCATTAAGTTATTTTGCAATATGTGCCTATTGACTTTTAAATAATTTTCCTTCTGCTTGTACTTGGCAGCAATGTTTTAGTTTATATCAGATTAAACAAATTGTGTCTAGATGTTGGACAGACGATGAAGTATGACAGTTGATGGAAGTAATATATATGTCAAGCATAGGTGAAAATCCAAAGCTATCCAGGAGAGGAAAAAAAAAGTCAAGGTTGTAATACAAATAGTTGTAAACTTTTATTTGATTGTTGTGTGTGACATCAACGCAGATTGTTGAATCAACAAGTGGATAATATAGAAACTTTGAGGCAGCAGTGTGGTTAAGACTGGTAGAAGATAACCTTATGAGAATGACTGATAGGGTCATTGAGCAGCTTTGTAGTTATAGCACGTGCTTCGAATCCATTGTGGTTGAGTTGTTTGAATTGAATGGAAAATGATATGTATTTGTAAATGTTGTAAAAAAATTGGAACATGGGGTGTTTATTCATGTGAAGATAGCACATTCCCCCTTAGTTGTCACATTGAATAAATATTTGCATTATTGTCCTATACATTCCATTTTAATTCAACTAAACAATGTTGAACATACTCAATGTATATAACTGATATATATATACTTTTAATTTTGTGAGGCATGAAAAGTCTGCATTAATGTCTTATTTTTGTTGATAAAGGGTCAGGTTTGATTTTGTAGCAACAAAAAGTTTGTGTGAATGTATTTTTTTTTTAAACATTTTGTCTCCTACAAATGTTGCCACTTTTGAAAAGTTGATCTTTTATTTTCTCATAATTTTGTTGTTGCCTGTTGAAATTCCTTGTTGGTTCTGTTCCTTTTGTCCTGTCTGCTTCAAATTTATTTTTCACATCTTCTGTTCTGCACCGCATATTATTTTTACCAAGATACTCTTTACTCGTTCCAACTTCATTTAAACCTGCTTCTTATAACTTTGTATCATCTGGATCGAGTTGTTTTCCCACATTTGCAGCTTTACCGAGATAAAAAAACCATATATGCATTAGCTTTATATTTGTTGCAACAACCACAGGTGCTTGAACTTCTATTGAGCTGCCACTACAACAGAGTCAAAAGGTGTTGTAGTTCCTATGCACACACCCAGATTGTTCTTAGTTTCTTCAACTATGCATATGTTTTTTTCTTTCATTCTGCATTCTCAAATCATAAATATGAATATCAGATTGGATACCTACACTGTACATTAGAACATGTTTCCAAGCAGAGCATATTTTGTAACACAATATAGAATATATTAAATACATCAATTGTACATTGTTACCAGCTTACTTCCAAGTTCGCTTAAAGTGCGATACTGTTAGAACAAATTGTCATAGATTTTTATATGACAATTCCCAAGACTGTAATTCACATTCTACACCATCAAACTGATATTTCTATCTATTGTGCCCTTTTTCTTATGTTCTTAAACTGCTAACTTGAACCCAACACCTTTTTTTCTTCTTTTTACATGCCAACTCAGAAAACCAAAACAAAACTGCATTTTTCTATGCAGGGGGAGTTTGTTCATTCGGTCGCCGGATCGAATCACATGCCCGGAGGAACTCGCCTATTTTTTCCGCAAAGGCGGACATATTCGATCAACTCTTTCGCAAAAGGGCAAATGAACCTTTCCTTCTTCTCTGATGAATTGTTTCGCTTAAGTTACGTAAAATCGCCCGCAGGCTCGGAAAAATTCGCTTATCTTTTCCACAAAAGCGGATAAAACTCGGCTAAATTTCCCGCTTTACGCTTTCACGCCTGTCCACGGCGGGCAAACTTGGGTTCTCTTTCCGCAAAGGTGGGCAAGTCCGCGTATCTTTTCCGCAACAGCAGAACCATTTGGCTAAATTTCCCGCCTTACGCTTTCGCGCCTGTCCACAGAAGGCAAACTTGGGTTCTCTTTCCGCAAAGGTGGGCAAGCCCGCGTATCTTTTCCGCAACGGCGGGCAAGTCCGCGTATCTTTCCCGCAACGGCGGGCAAGTTCGTGTATCTTTCCTGCAACGGCGGAACCATTTGGCCGTCGATTCCTCGCCCTTCCGTTTCATGTTTTCGCAAAGGCGGGCAAGTCCGCGTATATTTTCTGCAACGGAGGGAAAATCTGGAGGTTATCTGGACGTGAACGCGCAAGATGTGCAGGCCTACATCATAGGAGAGCACAGTGACAGCTCCGTGGCTCTCTGGTCGAGCATCAGCGTGGCTAACAGAAAACCTCGAAGCCAAACCAAGCTGCCAGAGGGAACCAGGGAAAACCAGGAAAAACCAGGAAAAACCCGGAGAAGACTAAATCGACGGCTGATTTGTGAGGAGTTGATCCAACGGACAGAGAGAAACCTCCACGTGGTAAGATTCCATTCGCTCCATGAGCGAGAAATCTAGCCGACATGGAGGTTATGGACCTCCATGGTGAAACGCCTACGGAGTAATTAGAGAAATGTTTGTAACGTTAATTACTGTTAAAAGAAAGTTGAAAAGAATATAGGATTATAGAAACTTTTCTAATAGAATTAATAAAATAAATGTTCACAATTTAGAGAAAGTTGAAAAGAATAAAAAATTAAGGAAACATCTTCACGATGATTGAAAAAATTATATGTGAAGGATTATATAATTATTAATTGATTTTTATTTATGATGTTTATTAGAGTAATTATTTAGTGGTAGATTGTTCTAGTTGGAGTAGGATAAAGACCAACCAAAACGTCTCCTTTTTTCGGTGATTTCCTTATCAAATCCAATCAAAACCACGTCTAAAGATTGTAATGTATGTAATTATGCAATTTCAGCAATCACATTGATCTTTTCTAGACTAAATGCCACGTTTTAAAACTACCCAAATCGTCAAAATCATGATTTGAGTAATAGAAAATGTAATTTCAGCAATTTTTTAATGTTAGATTCCGACGAATAGGGGGCGTTTTGGTTGTCTCTTATACTACTATGTTATAGTTTAGTGGGTTTAGTTGTGTTAGAGAAGAGAAGTTGTTATCTTCTCCATTTAGGTTCAAATCTTGTGTCTGACATGTTTGCTCTTCTTGACTCAATTGGAACTCTTGGAGAGATAATTGTTGACTAGTGTTGGCAAGGCACTAGCAATCTCAGTCTCACCTATGGGTAGGAGGGTGGGAACATGGCAACATAGAAAAAAATATTAATATAAAATTGCAAATGAAGGGCTTTATCTAGGGATTTTACATTGAGATCTTCTCTCACTCTTAGGATAGCTATAAATCTTTGAAGAGGGACCATGTTTCCTTAATTATGGTGTACCTCATTCGCATTACCTTGACAAAGAAATTTGCAATGGATAAAGAAGACTTTTTGAAATTTGTACTATAGAGTTGCATTTATCCTTTCCCTTAGAATTTTATAGAAGAGAAATTATTGAAGATATCAGGAACACTAAGCAATTTCATAAAATCTTCAAAGACTACCAAAGCGAAGTGGTATACCTCAAATGCAAGGACTTATGATTTTGTGAACTTATCAAACCCTTTCATTGAGCTTATAATCATGAAATGTTGAGATGATGAATGGTGTTGTGTCCCCGGTCAACCAGTAGTACTTTTGGGTTGACAAGAAACTCCCTCAACACCTCTCTGGAAAAATTTTGACTCTGATACAATACTATAATGTCCCTAGTCACCTTCGTAACCCTTCGAGGTCTTGGGTGACGTTATTCAACTTACACAAACATCTCTATCTTTTTTCTTCTTTTCTCGGTTCATTAGGCCCCTTCTCTATTGGCGTCTTTATACTTATCGAGACTCTGTTCCACTGCCATCTTGAACCATCGACTTTGATACATCAGATTTTCTTTTATCAAAAACCCCCATGCGCACTTGCAATGTGATTCTCCAATGGCTTAATCCTGACGCGACAACTTCGATATACTACCTCTAATAAGGCCCTTCCTGATATATTAGATCTGAAATCCCATCGGATATTGCCTTCAGATTTTCCATAATCCTCACACATGCTTTGTCAAACTTTTCTTACAATAGCCTACTTCCAATGAACCATCTCCGATACATCAAATCCGATATCCCATCGGATCACCTTTTGGATTTTCCACGATCCTCGCACATGCTTTGTCGAAAGAATACACTGATAGCTTGTCTCTAATGAGGCATCCCCAATACATCAAGTCCAACACTCCATCAAAACTCGCTTTATTAGGTCCTTCCACATACACTACTGCAGCAGTTCTCCAATACCACGCTCTCGACACATTGCTTTCGATATGATATCGGGAATTGGTTTGTCAAACCTTCCATCGCATATTATGCCACCATGATTCCCAATATAACATCCCCGATACATTGCTTCCAATGTACCATCGAAGATAGCTACAACAGAATCTCCCGCACATACTGCCATCGGCATTTCCTTATATCCAATCCCCAACATATTGATCTCGATACATCGGACTTTCCTTTAAGCACTCTCGGTTCAACACTCCGATATCACACCTATGATATATCATTCTCAATACGATATCGACTTTGCTTCATCAGGATTCCCATCGAATACTCTGTCACTATGATTCTCGATATCCGACTCCAATATGTCGAATATGATACCTCATAATTCGTTGATAGCTACAGGTCTCTATATGTTGAAGTTCCCCATGTATTCCATCGAAATTTCCTCCGAGCACCTTCAACAACCTTTCCCAACAAATGATCTTCAATGAATCTCTTCGCATCAAACAGTTGTGATTGCGTCAAGATTCTATTGGATGGTTGTGATTCCTCCCACACTAAACCAGCAAATGAAACTCCTTGTATACACTCTCGATTGCACTTCCCAATGAACGTTATTTGATAGTCTTATCAAGCTTTGGACATCAGGCTACCTTCACGTCTTCCTTACCTATGGTTCCCGATAATGAACTTCCAATGAACCCTGTCTGATAGCTATACTTAGTTGATTTATGGGTTCTCTTGTAGATTGAATGATAGCTGCCCTTAGCAATCTAATCTCGATTTCCAAGGTCCTTAGGCCCATTGATGTCACTTGTTAACCACTGTGAATGAAGTCTAGCAGTATGCATGATTATACTTACTTGTAAATACGATTATGGTTACTCATGCAAACAAGGCATTCCACATGTAATCATGCAAAGCTACAAGTAGATAAGCAAGACTACATAATCATCTTGAATATATGTGGTCATGATTAATGCAGACATTCAACATCACATTGCATATTCATAGACTACTTGATACAACAAAACATATATATTCATCCCATTTGACATTAATTGAAATTAACATAACACATCAAATGAATGCTTATCTTGAAATAAGTTGTCCCAAGCAATTGGCTACACAAGAGAAATGTTCCACCCAACTATAGGCATGCTGACCAGCATATACTCTTTTTAGATATTAAGTTTTTGGATATAACTTTGTTCAGAGGCCACCCCCAAGTTGGCCATTATTTCCACAAGAAAAGAGGAACAACTAGGGCTCACTCACAGTCATATAACACAACTTTACAGCTAAAACAGTACACAACCAAGCCAACCCACAACGAGGTTTATTAGGATACCAAGAGGGCCACGAGAAATGATTTCTAAGCTAGTGAGCTCAACCACAGAGCTATAGGAACCTCAAGAAGATACAACCACCCTGACACACACAATACCTGCCCCACACAACACCAAGAAGGTCCCCTTCCTTGTTCAATAGTCCCTCAAGTGTTCCCTTCCTCCAAGTGTTATTTAGTGTGTGCATAGAAAGGTAACCCAAACCCTAGTCATCTAAAGAAAGGAGGTTCCAACCTTCACTAGGTTTACCAAGAACATCCCAACTCCCTCATCCACTCTTGGATTCATACACAAGGCTCAAACAACTAGAGGACTTTGGTTAAATGGGCCAAAGCTATCCAGGACACTGAAACGATGGATGAGTTCTACACTAGGTTCACCGAGTTATCAAATGCTATTCCTGTTACTTATGCACCGCCTGCACCTTCCATTCTGGTTTACTATATTGAGGCACTTAGTGGCAAGATGTAGTATCAGATAAGAGATAAGGAACCTGCTACTTTGCTTGAAGCTCAAAATATGGCCATCAAAATTGATTTAAACATGTAATCATCTGGTGAGTCCAACATTCAAGGTTACTCAAGATCTTCGATACCTTTGAAAAGTAATGAAAAAAAAGATAAAGATCCTTTATCAATTATGAAAGAAACTCATGAAAAACAGATATTGGAAATGAGGAATGAAATGAAAAAGGAAATGAAGAGAAACATGGAAGAAGCTGAAGCAAAACACCTTGCACAGCTAAAAGACATTCAAAATCGGGTCATCAATGTTGAAAGAACTCAACCTCAACCACCTCCTAGGGTCTTTGTTGCAAAACCGACTTGGCACAAAAAAATGCCCAACCATGAACAGAGGCCTCCTAACTAATTAGAGGCTGCTAACATGGTTGAAACATATAGGCCATTTTGTAGGCCATGCAAAGATTTCCACAAGGAATCTCATTGTTACTATGCATGCTATGTTCAAGAACATGGTTATCCCGAGGGTCGTGGTCCTAGCACTTCTACAGACGACCTGTTTTCATCAACCATGTGGGGAACAACTATGAAAATCCTAGAGATATTGGTACTCAAGCCAACCAGGGCCACCAAAGGCTTGATTACTTAACTAAGATCTATGGTGAGATGCCACCTAATATCAACAACATCTAGAAATTCAAAGGGATGACATATCAAGGAAAACCGAAGGAGGGACTCTCTACTCAAACTGCTCCTAAGGTAACAATTCCTAACATTACTCAAGAAATCAATAATGAAAAGGAGTCTGCTGCTTTAAATTTTGATTTAGGTAGTTGGTTGGCCAATACTAAAGTTCCAGTCCCAGTGCTTGAACTATGTAAGATTCCTGGTCATAAAGAAAAGCTTTTGAAAATGTTAGAGCCTCAAGCTGATGATGTTCCTCCTCCTACTCCGAAACCCATAACATTTGAAAAACCTCCTCCCCCTACAAAGCATCCTACCCCTAAGAAGGTAACTTTCTCAGAGACTAAAGAGCAACCGTCAACAAGTTGTGAAAATGATTTTGGGGATCCTCCTATAATCCTACATACCAAGGAAACAAGAAAAGAAGCTCACCTGCCTTTCTACATATCATTGATGATAGGTGACGTTCTTCTACACAATTGTATGTTGGATTCAGGATCTGGTGCGAGCTTAATGACCAAAACAGTTATGCAACAACTCAATCTAAAAACCACTAGACCTTATCAGAATGTGTGTGCCATGGATTCTAGACCTGTTGAAGTTGAGGGAATGATTGAAAATCAAATCGTCAAATTGGCCAAGTATCCAGACATCTATGTCGCTATGGATATCCTTGTCATAGATGTGCCTGATAAGTGGGGGATGATTCTCTCTAGAAAGTGGGGGGCTACTTTGCGTGGGTCAATACAATTAGACTTATCTTATGCAACTGTCCTAGCATCCGAAAATTCTCTCGTCAAACTGCACTTAGAAAAAGAAAGAAAGTACCATGTTGAAAATCCCCAGAAACAATCAAATGAATACATCTACAACACTGATGAAATAGGAACCTACCAGGTCAATTCCACTTTTTTAGAGCCTGTTCATAAGGAAATGAAAGATAAAAAAGTTGATGGATTATGGAAAATGGAGTTTGTTGGTGCCTTTTCTAGAGTTGGCAAAGGTGCTGGCATAGTCTTAACATCACCCGAAGGGAAATTTTTCAACTTTGCATCCAGACTTGAATTTGAAGCCACAAACAACGTGGCAGAATATGAGGCACTTCTACTAGGCGTTGAAATTGCCAAGGATATGGGAATCAAACTGCTTAGTATAAAAGGAGATTCAGACTTAATTGTGCAACAAATCAAAGGTCAATTTGCATGCAATTGTAAAAGACTGAAAAGATATAGAAATGCGACATGGGACACCATGGAATATTTTGATGCACTAAACATAGAAGCAATCCCTAGAGATCAGAATAGTGCAGCGGATAGATTGGCAGTTGCAGCATCCACCCTCCAACCATCAGAAGAGATGTTAAAATGGGACTGTACCTTAGAAATAAATTATAGACCATCTGTCCCAGACAACATGAGCCATCGGCAGGTTTTCAAAGATGATGAGCAGATCCTAAGATTCATGCATAATCTAGGTGAATTCACAAATTTTAACGTGAACATACAGGAGGAAGGCAAGCAGTATCAAGAACATAGCCATCCTATCAATCCAATATCATGTAGCTTCACCAAACTAGAGAACATCTTTGATAGACAAGATGGGAAGAAAAGTAACATTGACCAAATGAAACCGGGGGATTACATTGAAGTAAATATTGGAACGAAAACAAATCCTAAAATTATAAAAATTGGGAAAGGAACATCGGAAAAGGAAAGGAATGCACTAATAAGCTTGGTAAAAGAGTACAGAGATATATTTGCATTTACTTACAATGAGTTAAAGGCTTATAGGGAAGATGTTTTCCAGCACACTATCCCTCTCAAGCCTGAAATGCAAAATGCCAAACCTTTCTAGCAAAAACTTAGGCAAATAAATCCTAGGTTGGTCCCTATTGTCAAGCAGGAATTAGAAAAAATGCTGGCAGCAGGTATTATAGCACCCACTCGACATACCTCGTGGTGCTCCAACTTAGTTGTGGTTAGGAAGAAAAATGGGAGCATCAGGATATGCATAGACTTCAGAAACCTTAACATAGCCTACTAGAAAGACAATTATCCGCTTCCCAACATGGAGACCCTCCTCCAAAGAGTCACAGGTTCCAAAATGATGTCCATGCTTGATGGATTTTCGGGATATAACCAGGTTGTTATCAAAGAGGAAGATAGACACAAAACGGCTTTCACAACCCCTTGGGGAACTTTTGAATACTTGAGAATGCCCTTTGGTCTCACAAATGCTAGGGCCACTTTCCAGAGGGCCATGGATTATGCCTTTAATGAATTAATAGGTAAGATCATTGAAATATATCAGGCCGACTTAACCTCAGAAAAGTTTTTGAAAGATGCAAAGAATTTGGTATCTCCTTAAACCCAGCCAAGTCTATCTTAGGGATAGACGAAGGAAAACTTCTTGGTCATATCATATCAAAGGACAGGATCAAAATTGACCATGAAAGAGTAGAAGCAATAAAGAAGATACCCCTTCCTAAGAATGCCAAAGCTCTTCAATATTTCAACGGTCATATAAATTTCATAAGAAGATTCATCCCAAACTTAGCTGAGTTGATGAAACCCATGCAACGGTTACTTAAAAAGGATGCTAAGTTTGTTTGGACTGATGAAGGGAAGGAAGCCTTTGCAACCATCAAAGATGCCATTTCTAGATCACCTGTATTGGTTAGCCCTGATTACACAAAAGATTTCATGATATTCTCTTTTGCCTCAAAAGACACAATTGCAGGGGTTTTGCTCTAGAAGAACTTCAAAGGGTTCAAGCAACCCATTGCCTTCATGAGTAGAGCCTTGCAACATTCAGAGTTAAAATACACAATCATGGTAAAGCAGGCTTATGCCTTAGTCAAATCTTTGAAACACTTCAGAACATATATCGGCTATTCCAAGGTTATAGGGTATGTTCCCCATGCTGCGGTTAAAGACATCCTATCTCAAGAGGATTGTTTAGGAATAAGAGGCACATCGGTGTCCAAAATCCAGGAATATGACCTTGAGATAAAACCCACCAATTTAATCAAGGGACATGGGCTTGCTAAAATGCTCATTCAACAGAATGAAGAAGCCATTGAAATGATTGCTGAAAACAACATTCCTCAACCTTCCATGACTCCTGCCCTCCAAGAGCTTGACAACATCTGGTATTCCGACATCATCTACTTCCTCCTACACTTCAATTGTCCTAATCACCTCAAGGGTCACAAGCGAAGGGATTTGAGACTCAAAACTGCTAGGTATTGCCTTACCCAAGAAGGTTTGGGTTGGAGAAACCTAGATGGCATTATACTTAGGTGTGTAAATGAACAAGACTCCAAAACAATCTTTAATGAGTTTCACTCAGGATTTTGCGGAGGCCATTATGCAGCAAATATTATTGGCCCACCATCTTCGCAGATGTTCACAAGCATGTTAAATGTTGCCAGGAGTGTCAGCTTTTTACTGGTAAGCAGAAATTGGCTGCACTCCCCCTCACACCTGTTGTGGTCCTTGCCCCTTTTCAACAATGGGGGCTTGATTTTATCGGCAAGTTCAAAGATAACTCCAGCAATGGATTTTGTTGGATTCTTACAGAAACCGATTACTTCACTAAATGGGTAGAGGCCATACCTACTAAAAAATTCGATGAAAAGGTTGTTATAAAATTCATTGAAGAAAGGATCATCACCAGATTCGGAATCCCTTTAAAAATAACAACTGATAATGCCAAGGCCTTCAGTTCTAGAGAAGTAAATGACTTCTGTTTCAAATACGGCATCATCCTATCCCATTCCTCAGATTACTACCCGCAAGGAAATGGACTTGCTGAGTCTACAAATAAAAATATGATGAGTATCCTTAAGAAAACTGTGGGTGATAATAAGAAAGCATGGGACAACAGGATTAAGTATGCTGTATGGGTTGATAGAATAACCAAGAAGAACTCCACAAGGAAATCCCCCTTTGAGTTGGTGTATGGTCTTACAGCCACCCTTCCATCAGCATGCATATTCCAATTTTCAGATTAATAAGTGAATATGGAACATAAAAATTGGAAATGGAACAAAGGATAAATCAGATCATAGAGTTAGATGAAGCCAAAAGAGCTGCCCTTGATCAGTCCCTAAGACATCAAGAAAGTATGAAGGGTACATTTGACAAATCAGCCAAGCCAAGACCTTTCCAAGTGGGAGATACTGTTCTCCTATAGGACAAAAGAAGGGAGAAGCCTGGGAAACATGGGAAATTCGACAGCCTTAGGGAAGGCCCATTTATCATCCATGCCATTGTTGGTACTAATTCTTTCTTGCTGAATACCATGGAAGGAGAAGAACTGAGTCTACCCAGAAATGGGAAACACCTAAAGCCTTTTTATCGAAGCAACCTCCAAGATAACCAAGGGGTCATCTCAGGGCATCTCTAAACCTTATCTTGTTGTACTTTATGTATTTTACCTTTTGTACCATATTTATGTATCATAGCTTTTGTACATTTGAAATATTGTATTATGTTTGCATCACACACGCTGAAAAAAGAAAAGATTTTATTTTTCATGTACCTTTGATTATTAAAAAAAGCAAAAAATATTATGTTGGTATTTCGTTTTGGCATTTTTATCATGTATGCGTGGACTAAGACACTTCCGTTTCCATGCAAAAAACTGATATTCTGGGATTCTCGAGTACTCTTTTTGATCCATAAATCAAACGAGCACCCATCCCGCAGTTGGAGCCAAATGTTACCAAATTATTTGTACCATAGTTGGATTATTTGAAGAGCCGCCATTTGACAAACATGATGAATGTTTGTACTCCAGTGTATCAGATGATCCAACATTTGTGCCTAGCTAGTTTTGGCTAGCCTATTTTGTTTTTTCAGTTGACATGACCATGGCCCCATGGGGTTTGTAATAAAGTGTGCTAGTAGGATCTGAGTGTCTCGGTCCCCCTTGACTTGATTAAGCAACCAAGGTATTCCAGGGAGTTTTTTCCCTTGTCAATTATACTTTGCCTAGCGCCGAGCTATATTCGATGAGGTTTTCTCCCGCTTCCTCCAAAGCTGGAATGCTCGATTTTGAAAACCTGAACCGTGGGGGGTTATTAGAGTCCAACTAATCTATATAAGCCTACTAGACACTATTAGAATAGGTTTTGGTTATGTCCTAGGTCTCTAGGACCCTCAGAAAAAATTTCGAAATTTTTTTACCGGGTCCGTCAAAATTTTGATTTAATTATTTTTAAAATTTTAATAAATTTCTCTATAGTTTAAATAGAGAAATTTCAATTTGTAATATGTCAGTCGTCCGGGGTCCGATTTCAGTGATTGATGGCTTGATTCATAAGCCAAAAATCACACAAGACCCATGGACCAGCTAAACCCAACTTTCGGATGTCAATTCAGCCTCATAATTAATATTTTCTCTAAAAATCCATTTACAGAGAAATTATTAATTAAAATAATAAAAATGAATATTTTGGAGATTTCCAAATATCTCCAAAATAATCAGAAAAGAATAAAATAAAAGGCCAATTGACATGGCACTGGGCATTAAAGAGGATTCCAATCATCTCAGTCATCAACCAGTTCACTATCCAGTCAACACAAGTCAAACTCCAATAAAGAATTCGCCCTCCTCCCTTAGAAAGTCGATTTTATGATGTGGCAATTGATTAGTGGGTTGGTTGGTTTCATTAATGCCAATGGTAGGCGCCCTCCCCTAATTGAGCAATCACAAAGCTTGGCTCTCATCCAAACTCAAGCCAATCCCTATACTCGCTCCACTAAACTCCCACTTCAAGCTCACGCCTTCCCTCCAATGCCCACGCATTCCCTCCTCTAGCTCACGTGTATCCTATTTGGAGCATGCCCATTGGATAGGTGGAACTTCCCATGCCATCCCTAAATTCGAGTTTGCCACTTCACTACCACTCCAAGCCTATTGATTGAGTTTAGACTGGAATTCGATTGGATGACTCAAGTGCCATTGGCTCTCTCTTTGCCAATTCGAGTTAGGGTTTTAGGCTAGTGTTTTGCTATATAAGAGAGGCCATTTGGGCTCTCTCTACATGGATACTTTGATGCAAGATTACTCTGCACATTTTGTAATTGATTTTCTCAAGTGAATAAAGCATTTTCGACTTTGGAGGTCTATTGGATTTGTCTCTTCAATGGTGGATACTTGTGTATGAGGTGATATCTGCTTCTTGTCATTTAAATTTTGTTTCTTATGTGTGGATCAAACTACTAGCTTTAGAGGTTTATTTTTAAAACGTAAGATCTTCCATTTGTTTATCAAGTTAGATTTTTATGTGAAGTTGGTTATAAATTTGAATGAATACAAGTATTCGGTTATATGAAGTATTGATTTGATCTTAACTTTCGTAGCATACTAGTGTTTGTTTGATCTCACGTGGTTGCAAAGTTTATTGTCATTCTAGCAGGTCTTGCCATTTGGAGAAGGGTGAGAGTTCGGTTACATCGATCTCATCTCCATCACTACAACAAGTTTTTCTAACTTTTATCTTCATTTCAGGATCTACAAGCCAAGCTTGTTCCAAGCAAGAAACGAACTCAAGGGCTTCTTCTTCAAAGCTCCATCCCCTTATTAAAAACACAAACTTGGTTACTTGTTACTTTGTGAGAAGCTTAGATCCATATTTTGCCCATCTTTTGGCCTTCTCTCATTCCCATTTCGCCCCTCCATCTTCCTTTCGTTTTTCTCATCCATTTAGCTTTGTCATTCTTCCCTCATTCGTCCATCCCTACTAGCTGTCTTTGTCCTCTATTGGCAGCCTCTTTTCCTCATTGTTTTAGCTGCCCATTACCCACTGTCCGCTGCCCCATCTTTTTGACTGTCCCATTCTTTCCACAGTCATTTTATTGGATGCCCCTTCATCCTCCTTTCACCGCTGTCCCCATTTCCTATTGGCAGCCACTTACCACTTCATTTGGCAGCCCTCTCGTCCACCTCTAAGCCTGCCCTAAACACATAAAACAAAAAGAACACAAGCTTTATTTCTGTTAGTGATCAGTTTGTTTCTCTTTAAAAGTTAGGTAGTTAGGCATTGTTTATTACATTTTACTTTACATCATTTAATCCTAGAGAGTAGTTTACATTACATTCTATCTTAGATCTTGTATCACTTTGTTTGTGGCTTAGTCATATAGTTTCAAGTTTGCATCTTAGTTCATTTCTAAGTTAGGCATCTAGTTTATTTATAAGTTGTTAGATCTCATTCATTTTTTGCATTTTGCATTTGTTTAGATCTGGTTTCTTTATCAACAAGGTTAGAGTTAGTGGTTAGTTTCTTGTTGTAGGTTGTATCTAGTCTTTTGAAGTATTCAAAATCTCATAAAATATTTCAATTTTTTTTATACTTTAGATCTCTTTCCCATCATGTTTTAAGTATATGTTGTTCGCTGGTCCGTTTTACTTTTATGCATGTTTCGAAAAGTAAAAACTCATAAATCTAGTTTCAAAAGTCTTTTTCTTATTTTATCATTTTCTGACGAATAATGGGTGCCTTGTTTGAGTGGATTTGAGTTTTTTTTTAGTTATTTGCATCTCCCTTGCATTAGGCATTTGGATTAATTAAAGTCTCTTGAACTTTGGTCTTAAGACTAAGTCAAGAGCGCTCTCTATCGGAGAGTTGAACGGTGCTCTTAAAAAAGTTTCTAAAATCATTTCAACTCACACCCCATTAATTAATCTATCTTGGTTTTTATCTGACACCCGTATGCTCTGCCAACCTGAAAGGGTTGGGCTAGTACTCAGAAAGGTGTCAGATCTGTTAATCTCACAAGTGATAACCTAATAAAACTTTACCCTAAACCAAGCAAACCGGCGTTAAATACTGAGGTTGCTTCCTGAAACAGGTGGTGCCGAGAATCCACTGGTTAGACTCGGGGGCGGTTCAAACATTGGACACCTATCCTCTTGAATCTGGGTGCTCTCGAATTATCCTCTAAGAGGTTGCCAGTATCTTTCCTGGTTGGTTTGTTTTCCTTTTGATATCCTTGTTCTTAGCCTAATAATCAAGACCACTAAAATATTTAATTTACCAAGATAAGCTGCAAAACGATCTCACGAACATTTCTCTCGAACACTTGTATCAAGCAACCCAAGCACTCAAGTATTTTTTGACTCCATAAGGCACTGGTCCTTGAATCACAATTTATTATTTGCTTATTATCAATCTGTAGTACTTGTGTTAATTTTTATATAAAGAGTGACTTATATCTGATTCAGTGTATCTCTTATCTTATCTTGCAACGTGGATTGTGTTATCTTGGTATTATTCAAAGTATTATTGATCTCTCATCATTTAAAAACTCCTAAACAACACCCATCCACATCACTCAACACAAAACATTATAAAACATAAGAGCCTTAGTGAAACTCTTTGTAGGGACTACCCCCCTTGGCTTCGATAGGAGTTAGCCTAAACGGAGGAGCTGGGATTCAGGTGACAGTACCTGGCTCATTGCTTTCCCCCAAGGCCACACCTCTCTCACTTGTAGTGAAGAGACAACTTTCGAAATATTTTTGCTGCTGGTGTGCAATCTAGCGGACATCTTTGGCGCCACTGCCAGGGACAAATCTTTTTGTTCCTGGACGACCTTAATTTTTTCTAGTTTGTTTTACCTTCTTTGATAGATTCTAAATCTATCTGGTGACTCCACTACCCTTTTTGATTTTTCTCTTTTTGGTAGATTTTTAGTTTAATCACTCTCTAAAATTAGACTTGGATCCACCTGGCGACTCCACTGTCAGTTAACACCTCAAGGTATTCGACTAGAAGAAATTCTGAAGGCTTGCTTAGTTTTATCCCTGAGCCTGAAAAGGTTTATAGGAAAAGACTAAACAAGCTTGCTTCTCGTAAAATACTTGAAGAACTTAGATCTTAGTCTATTTTAGACATCCATTCTTTGTTCCCAGAAAACTTAGAAAATCTTGAAAATATAATAAATTTTCCTTCCAATACAATGCGTGAGTATTTTACTCAACTCAACATTTATTAGATAGCAAGTCAACCCCATCAACTTCCAGACAAAGCAGTTGAAAAACTTCCAACATATACTGGCACTGATGCCACTACTGCTGCTCAACATCTCAGAAACTTCTCCAGATGTGTTAATTCCTATATCAGTGACCCTGCAAACCAGCATGACGATGTTTATATGAAACTGCTTGCTCTTTCCTTGGATGGAAAAGCTGGTGATTGGTATAGCAACTTACCAAACAACTCATTTTCCACCTTGGCTACCTTCAAAGCCGCCTTCACCAAGAAGTTTGGTGAGAAAAAAGAGCCAAGGCATCAACTGAATGCTTTGACTAACTTCAAGAAGAAGGACACTGAAACGATGGATGAGTTCAACACTAGGTTCACGAAGTTATCAAATGCTATTCCTGTTACTTATGCATCACTTGCACCTTCCATTCTAGTTTACTATATTGAGGCACTTAGTGGCAAGATGCAGTATCAGATAAGAGATAATGAACCTGCTACTTTGCTTGAAGCTCAAAATATGGCCCTCAAAATTGATTTAAACATGCACTCATCCGGTGAGTCCAACATTCAAGGTTACTCAAGATCTTCGATACGTTTGAAAAGTAATGAACAAAAAGATAAAGATCCTTTATCAATTATGAAAGAAACTCATGAAAAACAGATGTTGGAAATGAGGAATGAAATGAAAAAGGAAATGAAGAGAAACATGGAAGAAGCTGAAGCAAAACACCTTGCACAGCTAAAAGACATTCAAAATCGGGTCATCAATGTTGAAATTACTCAACTTCAACCACCTCCTAGGGTCTTTGCTGCAAAATCAACTTGGCACAAAAAAATGCCCAACCATGAACAGAGGCCTCCTAACCAATTAGGGGTTGCTAACATGGTTTAAACATATAGGCCATTTTGTAGGCCATGCAAAGATTTCCATGAGGAATCTCATTGTTACTATGCATGCTATGTTCAAGAACATGGTTATCCTGAGCGTTGTGGTCCTAGCACTTCTACAGACGAGCCTATTTTCATCAACCATGTGGGGAACAACTATGAAAATCCTAGAGAGATTGGGACTCAAGCCAACCAGGGCCATCAAAGGGTTGATTACTTAACTAAGATCTATGGTGAGATGCCACCTAATATTAACAACAGCCAGAAATTCAAAGGGATGGCATATCAAAGAAAACCGAAGGAGGGACCCTCTACTCAAACTGCTCCTAAGGTTGGGGATGAAAACACTGAAAAACGTGACATAAACCAGCAAGCTGAAATAACAGATAAAATTTACATGGTATCAGAGCTTGGGGATAGAAAACAGTAAAATTTGCAGACACACAGAAATTTCCAGAATTCAGTATTTTCTTCTGTTAGTGAACAACACCTTGTTGGGTTGACCGTAATATGGCTACAGGACTTAGGTTGGAGGATAGGTTGGCTGGGAGAAGAAATTTTGTGTCATGGAACGCTAGGATTTTGCTGATTTTATAGGAGAATGAACTGTGGGAGAAGGTGGTAAGAAACACTACAGCAAACCCTATTTAGATTCCCACTGCTACAGATGCAGCAACATTATCAGCCTTCAACAAGAAGGACTGTAAAGCTAGAAGAATAATCGTTGATGCAGTTAAAGACCATATCATCCCTCACATTTCAGGTAAAGCTAGGGCACATTTGATGTGGAGTGCTTTAACCAGTTTATACGAGAGTACCAATGAGAACCAGAAGATGGTTCTCAAGGAGAAATTGAAAAGTGTAAAGATGAATGGTGGAGACGGAGTGACATCATACCTTACCAGAACATCTGCAGTTAGAGATGAGCTAGCAGCAGTTGGGGAGGTGGTCACTGCTACTGAGTTTGTGCGTACAACAGTGAATGGGGCTTCCAAGCCCTGGGGTGCATTTGTGCATGCTATAGTGGGCAGAGAGAACCTACCTTCATGGGAGAGACTGTGGGATGACTTTGTGCAGGAGGAGACCAGGAGAGGTCTCGTACAGGGTAGTTCTACACAAGGCATGGAAGATGAGGAGAATGTGGCTTTGACACCAAAGGAGAAGAAGAAGGGTCCCAAGCAGAGTGGTTCCAAACAGCAGCAGCAGGGTGGGCAGAAGAAGGACTTGAGTAAAATCAAGTGTTATGGTTGTCAGACTTTTGGGCACTATGCTTCACAGTGTCCAAGCAAGAAGAAGAAGAGATAGCAGATTGCAACTTCAGCGGAGGTTGATGACTTTGGAGATAGATTTCAAAGAGAGTTTTCTCTATGTGCTGGACAAATTGAGAGAGAGAGAGCCTCTTTAGTTACCAACACTGATGTGGATATGGAGATGGAGTATTCCTTATTAACAGGCCATCAGATGAATGCATCCACCAATAGCACTTGGTATATTGACAGTGGAGCCTCGAGCCACATGACAGGTGCTCGAGAGATGTTCTCCGAGCTTTCACAGATAGGTACAGATGTGGAGGTTGTACTAGGCGATGACACCATTGTTAGAGTAGTTGGTCGGGGGACCATTACATTTCGGAGGGAGTCTATGAGTCCCATGACTCTGACGGATGTGTTATTTGTCCCTATACTGAAGAAGAACCTTGTATCAGTTTCCACCATTGAGGACAGGGGCCTTGGGGTTTGTTTCTTGGATGGGTGAGTGCAGGTATTCCCCAAGACTACAGGATTATCTACCTCCATGGACATTGGGGTTAGATGTGGAAATCTATACAAGCTCTTGTTTCAACCGCAACATGCTCTGGCACACAGCAGTAGCAGTGAGCTTTGTGAGCTATGGCATTGGAGGATGGCCCACTTGCATCACCCAACTCTGAGATTGTTGAGGAGCATGGTTACAGGTTTACCTGAGTTCAACACTGAGCAGAGTGATGTGTGCAAGGGGTGTGCTTTGGGAAAGTACACCAAGACTGTTTTTCCAAGCAGTGACAGCAGGAGTACTTGACTTGATCCATTCTGATATTTGTGGTCCTATGTCATCAGTCTCTTTGAATGGATTTGAGTACTATATCTCTTTCATTGATGACTACTCCAGGAAGACTTGGATCTACTTCTTGAGGAGCAAGAAGTCACCCTTAGTATTGAGAGTCTTCCAAGGGTTCAAAGCCCTTGTGGAGAAGCAGACAGGGAGGAAGATTCAGATGTTGAGATCGGACAATGGGGGTGAGTATACCTCCAAGGAGTTCGATGGGTTTTGCACATAGGAGGGTATACAGAGACAACTGGCAATTCCCTACACTCCTGAGCAAAATGGAGTAGCAGAGAGGAAGAATAGGCCGATTGTGGGAGCAGCGAGAGCGATGCTCCATGATCAGAGTTTACCGTTCTTTCTATGGGCAGAGGCATCCAGTACTATAGTTTATCTGTAGAACAAGAGTCCTCATCGTGCTTTGCGGAGGAAGACTCCTCAGGAGATGTACACAGGCAAGAAGCCTGAGGTGAGCCATTTTCACATATTTGGTTCTTTGACTTACTCTCACGTCCCTTCTGAGAAGATGACGAAGTTTGATCCCACAACAGAGAGAGGCATCTTTGTGGGATATGATGAGACTTCGAAGGCTTACCGGATTTACCTTCCTGGCCAGAAGAAGGTTGTTGTTAGGCGGGAAGTGAAGTTTGATGAGGAGAGAGCCTTAAGGAAGTCCAGAGAGTTAGAGCAGAGGGAGCCACTGACTTCCACACCTCAGGTGTCTCAGGCTTCTTCGATTCAGATCTCAGGTCCACAAGTTTCCGGAGTGACTGGATCACAAGATACAGGCATAGTTTCTAGAGGTTCAGTGGTTCAGGTGACAGGTACTTCAGGGGCAGGTTCAGGTTCTGGTTCTCAGGTTACAGGTTCTTAAGGGACTAGTTCATCAGTCACTGGTCCTCGGGGTGTTGGACCTTCTACTTCTGGGAGTTCTTCAGATGAGGATATACCAGTATGGGAGGAGCCTTCAAGGAAGAGGAAGCCTAAATGGCTTCGTGATACCTTGGAGGAGGCAGAGGCATTTGGTAGACCCCAGGAGGAGATTAGGACAGTAGTGATGCCGGATAGATTGGGTATGGCTCTTGTTGCGAGTCTTCGTGATTCAGAGCCTTCCAAATTTGAGGAGGCCTCTCAGCATCAGGTTTGGAGAGATGCCATGATGGAAGACTACCATTCCATCATGAAGAACGATGCATGGGAGATAGTGTCGAGACCAGAGGGGAAGTCTGTTGTGACTTCCAAGTGGATCTACAAGGTGAAGCATGCTACGGATGACAGTGTGGAGAAGTACAAGGCTCGGTTTGTGGCACGGAGGTTTTCACAGGTTGAGGGAGTTGATTATGATGAGACCTTTGCGCTAGTTGCTCCTTATTCTTCCATCAGAGCAGTGATGTCTATAGCAGTAGAGATGGGTTGGAAGATCCACCGGATGGATGTGAAGACTGCATTTATCAATGGTCTTCTGCAGGAGGAGGTTTACTTAGAGTAGCCACAGGGATTCGAGATTCATGGGAGAGAGTCTCATGTGTGCAGGCTGAGGAAAGCCTTGTATGGACTGAAGCAAGCTCCTAGAGCTTGGTACTCCAGGATCGATGCGTACTTGACTTCGATGGGTTTTCAGAAAAGTGAGGCTAATCCCAACCTTTACTACATTATGGTTGGCGGAGATCCTCTCATTATTTTGTTATATGTTGATGACTTGTTTATCACTGGAGAGGAGCGTCTCATTTCACAATTGCAAGAGAGACCTTGCTACTGAGTACGAGATGACTGACATTGGGTTAATGCATTATTATCTAGGGATGGAGATTTGGCAGGAGATTGAACATATTTTCCTGGGACAGGGGAAGTATGTAGTTGATATTTTGAGGAGATTTCGGATGGAGGATTGCAGGTCGATGTCTACACCTATGATCAGCAACTGGAAGTAGCTTCATGCTTTTGAGGGTAAGTTGGTGGATGCTACACTTTACCGTCAGCTCATTGGGTCGTTGATGTATCTGGTCAACACTAGGCCAGACTTGTGTTTTGCGGTGAACACTCTTAGCGAGTTCATGGTGGAGCCTAGGAGTGTACATTAGACTGCCGCAAAACATGTGCTGAGATACCTTGCAGGTACAGTGGACTATGGTTTCGACTACAGGGGTTCGGGTGGAGTCAGTTTGGTTGGTTTCACAGATTCAGACTAGGCAGGCAGTGTGAGGGATCGGAAGAGCACTTCCGGTTGTTGTTTCAGTTTGGGCTCCGCAGCAGTGTTGTGGTTCAGTCAGAAACAGAAGTTCGTTGTGTTGAGTTCTGCTGAGGCTGAGTATATGGCAGCCAGTCAAGCTACTTGCGAGGCATTGTGGCTTCGTAAGTTGTTGGTAGACTTGTTTGATCAAGAACTTAGGCCTACGGTGATCTACTATGACAATCAGAGTTGCATTCAGCTCTCTGAGAATACAGTGTTCCATGATAGGTCAAAACATATTGAGATCAGGTACCATTTCATCCGTGACTACGTTCAGAGAGGAGCAGTAGAGTTGCAATACATATCCACTGATGAGCAGGTAGCAGATATCCTGACGAAATCTTTGGGGAGGGCCAGTTTGTTTTCTTTAGAGACAAGTTGGGAGTGGTGCAGAACACCTTCCTCAGTAAGAGGGAGTGTTGTTTTTTTGTACCTAGGAAGTGTCCCCTAGGTGACTTTTTGCCTAAGTCACTTAAGTGGGGAAAAAGTGACCCTTGCATTAAATGACTTGAGATGAGCATTTAATTAGACTTTATAACTTAAAGTCACTTTTGGGTAAAAATTTAAGTGAGGTGAATTAAAATTATTTTTATGAGATTTAATGAGAGATTAATCTCATCCATCGATCTTATTCATTTCTCACCGTTGGATTGAATCTCTTCACTAACCCTAGGGATTCACCCAAAAAGGAAAGGGAGGCATTTTCAGCATTTACTTTTGAGAGAGAAGTGGAGAGAAGAGAGCTGAGAGTTTGCACATAAATCGAGGAGGCAGCTAGGGCAGTTTTGTACTAGCAAGCATTTCGAGGAGAGCTTTTTCAGTGGGCACATTTCCCAAAATCCGTACAACTGCATTTATTGAGACGGGTTTCAAGGCACTCTTTCTGCAGGTTATTGGCATGGGTTTCGAGGCACATTTCTGTAGGTGGATGGCACGGTTTTATAAATCCGTACAACAGAAGTAAATGTTGATCCATAAAACATAGTTCCCAAGGCATTAAATTCTGGGCACGATTTCCAAGACAGGGCACAATTTTTGAGGTCCTTACAACAACATTAAAAGCTTTTGTACCATACAAAATTTCTGGGTGTGTGGCACATAAATCGAGGCTGAGTTTGGCACAAATTTTGAGAAGATTTTTATGCACAAAAATCGAGGGAGCCTTGCACAGAAATTGAGGAAGATTGCTGGGTGATTTTGGTTGGTTTAGATAAGTACATTTTGAATGTAAAATCATTGTACTGAAATATTGCTGAAGAAATAATAAACTCTCTCTTTCTCTGACTGGTTTTCCCTGTGGGGGTTTTTCCAGGGCTATTGGCCAAAATTTTCTGAGTCTGATTTTTTATGGTGTGCATGGTTAAATTGGTTTTCTGCCTGTTAAAAGTGTTTTTACAGCATGTTTAACTTTCTGTAAATTTTATAAGTAGTTTCCAGCCAATGTGAAACCAGTTGGGGATGAAAACACTGAAAAACGTGACATAAACCAGCAAGCTGAAATAACACAGAAAATTTACAGATAAAACTCCCCATGCACTTCAATATCTTCCCCAAGCACTTTAAAATTGCCCCCATGAACTTCAATACTTGCCCCAAGCACTTCTAAATTGACCCATGGATGATAGAAATGCCCCATGCACTTCAATACTTGCCTCCGCCACTTCAAAATTTTTCCAACGATGATAAAAACGCCCAGATACTTCAATATTTTCCTGAGGCACTTCAAAATTCTCGTAACGAATATAAAAACGCCCTTGTCCACTTCCATATTTGCAAAGGCACTTCATTACTTTCCCTAGACACTTCAAAATTCATCCAATAATGACAAAGATGCCCTAGGCACTTCAATACTTTCCCTAGTTAAGGTAGAAAAACACCCGACAATGATATAATCACCCAGGCAATCACAAAATTGCCCCATTACACACAAATTTGCCTTGGCATGTGATAACTTTGGCCATCACCAATTTAAAATGTCCCAACACTATAAAAGCATCCTTACATTGATAAACAACGACCCCATGCACTTCTAAATTTACCCAATGATGAGAAAAATGCCCCATGCACTTCAAAATTCACACATTGACAAGAAAAATGCCCCAGGCACTTCAATACTTTCCACGGGCACTTCAAAATTCTCTGAAAGATGATAAAAATGCCCTAAGCACTTCAATATTTTCCCCAAGCACTTCAAAATTATCCCCAGTCACTTCAATACTTGCCCCATGCACTTCTAAATTGACCCAATAATGATAGAAACATCCCATGCACTTCAATACTTGCCTCGACCACTTCAAAATTCTCCCAACGATGATAAAAACGCCCATACACTTCAATATTTTCCCAGGCACTTGAAAATTCTCACAACGAAGATAAAAACGCTCCCATCCACTTCCATGTTTTCCCAGGCACTTCATTACATGCCCTAGACACTTCAAAATTCATCAAATGATGACAACGATGCCCTAGGCACTTCAATACTTGCCCTAAGCAAGGGAGAAAAACACTCGACAATGATATAATCACCCAGTCAATCAAAAAAATGCTCCAGTACACACAAATTTGCTTCGGCATGTGATAAATTTGGCCATCACTGTTTTAAAACGTCCCAACACTATAAAATCATCCTTACATTGATAAACAACAACCCCATGCACTTCTAAATTCACCCAGTGATGAGAAAAATGCCCCATGCACTTCAAAATTCACCCATTGACAAGAAAAACGCCCCAGGCACTTCAATACTTGCCCCAGGCACTTCAAAATTATCCGAAAGATGATAAAAATGGCATAAGCACTTCAATATTTTCCCCAAGCACTTTAAAATTGCCCCCATGAACTTCAATACTTGCCCCAAGCACTTCTAAATTGACCCATGGATGATAGAAACGCCCCATGCACTTCAATACTTGCCTTGGCCACTTCAAAATTTTTCCAACGATGATAAAAACGCCCAAATGCTTCAACTTTTTCCCGAGGTAATTCAAAATTCTCGTAACGAAGATAAAATGCCCCTGACCACTTCCATATTTGCATAGACACTTCATTACTTGCCCTAGACACTTCAAAATTCATCCAATAATGACAAAGATGCCCTAGGAACTTCAATACTTTCCCCAGTTAAGGTAGAAAAATATCCGACAATGATATAATCACCCAGGCAATCACAAAATTGCCCCAGTACACACAAATTTGCCTTGGCATGTGATAACTTTGGCCATCACTGTTTTAAAATGTCCCAACACTATAAAAGCATCCTTACATTGATAAACAACGACCCCATGCACTTCTAAATTTACCCAGTGATGAGAAAAATGCCCCATGCACTTTAGAATTCACCCATTGACAAGAAAAATGCCCCAGGCACTTCAATACTTTCCCCGGGCACTTCAAAATTCTCTGAAAGATGATAAAAATTCCCTAAGCACTTCAATATTTTCCCCAAGCACTTCAAAATTGCCCCCAGTCACTTCAATACTTGCCCCATGCACTTCTAAATTGACCCAATAATGATAGAAACATCCCATGCACTTCAATACTTGCCTCGACCACTTCAAAATTCTCCCTGACGATGATAAAAACGCCCATACACTTCAATATTTTCCCAGGCACTTGAAAATTCTCGCAACGAAGATAAAATCGCCCCCATCCACTTCCATGTTTGCCCAGGCACTTCGTTACATGCCCTAGACACTTCAAAATTCATCCAATGATGATAAAGATGCCCTAGACAATCGAGTAGCTTATAGAGTAAAACATCGAACACTTGTGTTGTGGATACATAGCTTTCTTTGGGGAGGACACTACCATCCTTGACGTGCAGCGTGGATCTCCCACATTATCGTCTTTTGTAGTTGGATAAGTACATGCATTCCTTCCACATCTCATTTATTTCGTTTCTTATTCATTTATATTGTTAGAACTAGGTGTTTTTATTGCATTGTACAGAGATCTGGATCAAGTCTATTTTGTAGCGAGGCGTAGTAGCGTGTACAAATTCGTTTGATCGTAGTAAAATTTTGTAAGAAGCCTATGGTGGCTCTCATATTTTTCAATTGACATCAACGCATTTTCTGGTGAGTTCCTTACCTTTCAATTTATTTTCTTATTTAACATTTTGGTTCGTAATCTCAGGAAAGGTAATGGATAAGTCGAAATGAATTGGTGTCCCTCACTATTGTAAGTTTATTGTGAATTGTGGTTGTTCGTAAGAGCTATGTGGATTTTGCCAATACGCTAGAACCCCATATTAGTTAAACAACTCTTTAATCCTAGTTAGGTTGCCCGTCTTTTCTTTATTTGTTGTTAATTATATTTGTGGCTAAGAACTAATTGAATAAGATTAGTAAATCGAGGGCCCTATGTCACTTAGTCAACTATAAAACCCAATAAATATGACCTCATTTTGTCCTTTTTTCTTCCAACCCTTTTCTCTCCTATGTTTTCCTCATTCTATCACAAAATTTAGTTCCTAGGCACCCTTTGGTTTTCTTCATTCTTCTCGATGCACTCCATATTTGGTTGCCTCGAAAACGACTAGCTCCCTCTAGGCTTATGTATCGAGTAGAGCCCGACTCGAAAATTCTTACTAGATCAGACTGGTCATTTCCCCTCTCCATCGTTTTCTTTTCTCTACGCAATATTGTTCCTTCTCGAATCCAATAGACGACAACTATCGTGTCTTTCTCTGAACAATCTCCGCCTCTTTCCTTCACTAGATTTTCCCATCATCTCCACATCTTGTCTCTTGCCTTCCCTTGTTCACACTATTTTCTCCAATTTTTCACTATCTACGTCCTCAATATATTGCGTTAACTTAGCTTCCCGCTACATTGTAAATTTCTAGTTAATTATAGTCGTTGGTAAGAAATGATTAAATTTCCCCAATATTCTAGAGCCCTAGTTTAGTTTAAACAACTACTTAACCCTAGTTTGTGGCTAGCTCCCTCTAGGTTGATGTCTCGTGTAGGGCCCGACTCGAGACGTCTTCTTAGTAGATCAGACTAGTCCTTGCCCCGCTTCATCCACTTCTTTCCTCCAAACAATATTGTTCCTTTGTCGAATCCCATAAACTGCAGCTATGGGGTCATTCACTGAACAACTCCCACCTCTTTCCTTCACTAGATTTTTCCAAACATCACCACGTCTTGCCTTTGTCCTTCTACTGTTCACCATATCTTTTCCATTTTTTCACTCTCGGCGTCCTCGATACGTTGACTTCACTTAGCTTCCCTCTCTATTGTAAATTTCTTCTTAATTTTAGTCGTTGGTAAGAACTGACTAAATTTCCTTGATATTCTAGGGCCCTAGTTTAGTTTAAACAACTACTTAACCCCAATTGGGTTGCCCTTCTTTTCTCAATCTGGTGTTGGTTCAGCTTTTGGCTGAGAACTAATTGAATTACCATAATAAACTAAAAACCCAGAATTACAATAACTCCCTTCCGTCCTTCCCTCCCATTCTCTCTCCAAAGGTTTCTTGATTTTATCCTAACATTTAGTTCCCAAACACCCTTCGGTTCTCTTCACTCCTCTGGGTGGACTCCATCTTTGCTTTACTCGAAAAGGACTGGCCAGGTTTCCCTCTTTTCTTAACCTTTTTTTTTTGTAACTAGGGGAATCGGAAACTGGGACCGGGCTGGTACTCGCGTGACACGAGGTCCAGGGATCCAATCCCATCCACTAACACTATACCCCTAGGTGCACCCACAACGCACAAGCATGGGGCACGGGTAAGCCGAGGTGATTTCAACTCGTGACCTCCATTTACAACATTTCCTTCATATCAATCAAATCGTTGGTTGAGCTACACCCCTGTAGGCTTTTCTTAATCTATTGTTAATTCTACTTGTGGCTTAGAATTAATTGAATTACACTAGTAAGTCTAGGGCCCTAGGTCACTTAATCGACTGTAAAACCCAATAAATATACCTTCTTTCTTTTTGTCCTCTTCTCTTCTAATCGCTTTGTCTCCTAAAGTTTCTTGATGTTTTCCAACAATTTAGTTCCCAGCCACCCATCAGGTCTCTTCTATCTTCTCCGTGGACTCCATCTTTGGCGGCACCAAAAATGATTGGCTCCCTCTAGGTTGATGTCTCGAGTAGGAACCCAACTCGAGACGGCTTCTTACTAGATCAGACTGGTCATTTCCCCCCTTCATCCCTTTCTATTCTCTAGACAATTTTGTTCCTTGTCGAATCCCATAGACTGCAGCTATGGAGTCATTCATTGAACAACTCCTGCCTCTTTCCTTCACTAGATTTTCCCAAACATTTCCACATCTCTCCTCTTTCCTTCCCTTGTTCACCATCTTGTCTCCACTCTTTCAGTGTCTGCGTCCTCGCTAGGTTTAGTTAAATTAGCTTCCCTCTCTATTGTAAATTTCTTGTTAATTCTAGTTGTTGGCAAGAACCGACTAAATTTCTGTAATGTTCTAGAGCACTTGTTTCGATTCAACAGCTTCTTAACCCTAGTTAGGTTACCCTTCTTTTCTCAATTTGGTGTTAATTCAACTTGCGGTTGAGAACTAGGAGAATTATGTTGAAGATTGTGTAGCTTCAAAAGATATTCTTATAGTACTAGTTGGGAGCCCCTACTCTCTGTCAATGTGGACATACTAGGGTGACATCGTCAGTTGGATTGGAGAGTCCTCACACAATTAGACACAACCTGAGCATGACTTCGATACCTGGAAGGGGATTAGCTAACCCTTGGTGTGCAGGCAGTACCAAGTATTATAGGGACGCCTATATTGTAGCTCTGGATCAGTAGGAGCAATTAGGTGTGCGATGATATGCTACACATGGGTGTGTGATATCGTGATGATGGAGATACCTTTCATAGGTCTTAGAGTGAGTCCAAGTCAAGTCGCCATGTATTAAAGTAGAACTTGTCGTTGCATCATATGTCGAGTAGCCACATGAGTCGTGGGACGCTTGGATATGTTGAGTAGACCCTTGTTGATGGTAGTCACCCCAAGATGTAGAGATGCTTGGGAAAATCTAGTGAAGGAAAGAGGCAGGGATTGTTCAGAGAAAGACACCATAGTTGTCGTCTACAAAATAGATTTGATCCAGATCTCTGATACAATGCAATAAAAACACGAGAACTATGGTGTCTTTCTCTGAACAATCCCCGCCTCTTTCCTTAACTAGATTTTCCCAAGCATCTCCACATCTTGTCTCTTGCCTTCCCTTGTTCACACTATTGTCTCCAATTTTTCACTCTCTACGTCCTCGATATTTTGCGTTAACTTAGCTTCCCGCTCCATTGTAAATTTCTAGTTAATTATAGTCGTTGGTAAGAAATGATTAAATTTCCCCAATATTCTAGAGCCTTAGTTTAGTTTAAACAACTACTTAACCCTAGTTTGTGGCTAGCTCCCTCTAGATTGATGTTTCGTGTAGGGCCCGAATCGAGACATCTTCTTAGTAGATCAGAATGGTCGTTCCCCAGCTTCATCCGCTTCTTTCCTCCAGACAATATTGTTCCTTGTTGAATCCCATAGACTGCAGATATGGGGTCGTTCACTGAACAACTTCCACCTCTTTCCTTCACTAGATTTTTCCAAACATCACCACGTCTTGCCTTTTTCCTTCTATTGTTCACCGTATCTTTTCCATTTTTTCAATCTCGGCGTCCTCGATAGGTTGACTTCACTTAGCTTCCCTCTCTATTGTAAATTTCTTCTTAATTGTAGTCGTTGGTAAGAACTGACTAAATTTCCCTGATATTCTAGGGCCCTGGTTTAGTTTAAACAACTACTTAACCCCAGTTGGGTTGCCCTTCTTTTCTCATTCTGGTTTTGGTTCAGCTTTTGGCTGAGAACTAATTGAATTACCATAATCAACTAAAAACACATAATTACAATAACTCCCTTCCGTCCTTCCCTCCCATTTTATCTCCCAAGGTTTCTTGATTTTATCCTAAAATTTAGTTCTCAACCACCCTTCGGTTCTCTTCACTCTTCTAGGTGGATTCCATCTTTGCTTTACTAGGGGAATCGGCAACTAGGATCGGACTGGTACTCGCATGACACGGGGTCCAAGGATCCAATCTCGTCTACTAACACTATACCCCTAGGTGCACCCACACAGCTTGAAAGCATGGGGCACGGGCAAGCCAGGTTGATTTGAACTCGTGACGTCCATTTACAACATTTTCTTCATATCAAGCGAATCGCTGGTTGAGCTAAACCCCTACTGGCTTTTCTTAATCTATTGTTAATTCTACTTGTTGCTTAGAATTAATTGAATTACGCTAGTAAGTCTAGGGCCCTAGGTCACTAAATCGACTGTAAAACCCAAAAAATATACCTTCTTTCTTTATGCCCTCGTCTCTTCTATTCGCTTTCTCTCCTAAGGTTTCTTGATGTTTTCCAACAATTTAGTTCCCAGCCACCCGTCAGGTCTCTTCTATCTTCTCCGTGGACTCCATCTTTGGCAGCCCCGAAAATGACTAGCTCCCTCTAGGTTTATGTCTCGAGTAGGAACCCATCTCGAGACGACTTCTTACTAGATCAGACTGGTCATTTCCCCCCTTCATCCCTTTCTATTCTCTAGACAATTTTGTTCCTTGTCGAATCCCATAGATTGCAGCTATAGGGTTGTTCATTGAACAACTCCTACCTCTTTCCTTCACTAGATTTTCCCAAACATTTCCACATCTCTCCTCTTTCCTTCCCTTGTTCACCATCTTGTCTGCACTCTTTCAATGTTTGCTTCCTCGATAGGTTTAGTTAGATTAGCTCCCCTCTCTATTGTAAATTTCTTGTTAATTCTAGTCGTTGGCAAGAACCAACTAAATTTCTGTAATGTTCTAGAGCGCTTGTTTCGATTGAACAGCTTCTTAACCCTAGTTAGGTTACCCTTCTTTTCTCAATTTGGTGTTAATTCCACTTGCGGTTGAGAACTAGGTGAATTATGTTGAAGATTGTGTAGCTTCAGAAGATATTCTTATAGTACCAGCTGGGAGCCCCTACTCTCTGTCAATGTGGACATACTAAGGTGACATCCTCGGTTGGATTGGAGAGTCCTCACACAATTAGTCACAACCTGAGCATGACTTGGATACCTGACAAGGGATTAGCTAACCCTTGGTGTGCAGGCAGTACCAAGTATTATAGGGGCGCCTATATTGTAGCTCTGGGTCAGTAGGACCAATTAGGTGTGAGGTGATATGCTACACAAGTGTGTGTGATTGTGATGATGGAGATACCTTTCATATGCCTTAGAGTGATTCCAAGCCAAGTCGCCATGTATTAGAGTAGAACTTGTCGTTGGATCATATGTTGAGTAGCCACATGAGTCGTGGGACGCTTGGATATGTTGCGTGGACCTTGTTGATGGTAGTCACCCCTTGAGGTTGCATTGGTGGCCTTGTTGGCGGTCCATATGCCATGTGTCATGTTCCTAGAGGAGATGTTGTGATGAGGGAAACCTAGCCTACGTGTGACCCTCCTTTGTTGTGAGTCGGCCCAAGTTCAGAATCACGACTTGTTCCTCCTCTTAACGGTCTATATATAAGAAGAGTTATTCTCATTGCTCAGATGCACTTCTTTGGTATCTTGTATCTTGCTCTAGGGATACGCTATCTTGATCTTCTTGTCTACAAGTTTTGCTAAACTTGAGGTTTGTTCCTCTAGAGCTCGCTATGTAAGTGGAGTGTCTTGTTAGGGCATATGATCCTTCTCTATCTTGGCGCGTTTATGTCAATATGCTATGACGTAATGATGTTGGAATCTATTACATGATGAAAGGTGCTAGCTCGGGGGTGACGATGGTTTTGCATTGTCTATGGTTGGGAGGTGATAGATCATCACTGTGGTTAAACGACCTCCATAATCATTGTCTTACCTATGCAATAGTCATCTTCATGTGGTCTAGTAGCTTTTATGGTTCAGTTTTGAAAAGAACTGTAAGTGCCCTAAAAACTCAACAAATTACCATAATCAACTGTAAACGAATAATTTCTATAACTCCCTTTTGTCATTTCTTCCCTTTCTATCTGATAAGGTTTCTTGATTTTATCGTAAAATTCAGTTCCCTTCTTTGTCTTTGGTTTCCTTAAAAACAACTGGCTCCATCTAGGTTGATGTCTAGAGCAGGACCCGACTCTGGGTGAATTATTACTAAATTAGACTGGCCATTTCTCCCCCTTTTCCACTTTTTTTCTATTTGGAATAGTGTTCCTTTTTGCATCGCATAGACTTTGTCTGGGGTGTCGAATACTAAACAACCTCTTTCCTTCACTAGATTTTCCTCAACATCTCCACCTCTTGCCTCTCGCCTTTGCTAGTTCTCTCGTATGCTCTCGTCTCTTTCACTCCGCGTCGTCATATTTTTTCGTTTGTTATCTTTCTCTAACAACAGATGTCACAATCGCATAGCTTATAGATGAAAACATCGAACACTTGTGTTGTCGATACATAGCTTTCTTTGGCGAGGACACTACCATCCTTGACATGCATCGCGGATCTTCTACATTATCGTCTTTTGTAGTTGGATAAGTACATGGATCTCATTTATTTTGTTTCCTATTCATTTATATTGTTAGAACTAGGTGTTTTTATTGCATTTTATCAGAGATCTGGATCAAGTCTATTTTGTAGGGAGGCGTAGTAGCGTGTACAGATTCGTTTGATCGTAGTAAAAGTTTGTAGGAAGCCTATGGCGGCTCTCATATTCTGAAATTGACATCAACACATTTTCTAGTGAGTTCATTTTGGTTAGTAAGCTCAGGAAAGGTAATGGATAGGTTGAAATGAATTAGTGTCCCTCACTATTGTAAGTTTATTGTGAATTGTGGTTGTTGGTAAGAGCTATGTAGATTTTGCTAGTACGCTAGAACCCCATATTAGTTAAACAACTATTTAATTCTAGTTAACTTGCCCTTCTTTTTGTTATTTGTTGTTAATTATATTTGCGGCTTAGAACTAATTGGATTAGCCTAGTAAATCGAGGGACCTGTCACTTAGTCAACTGTAAAACCCAATAGATATAACCTCATTTTGTCCTTTTTTCTTCCAACCCTTCTCTCTCCTATGTTTTCCTTATTCTATCCAAAAATTTAGTTCCCAAGCACCCTTTGGTTTTCTTAATTCTTCTCGATGGACTGCATATTTGGTTCCTCGAAAACGACTGGCTCCCACTAGGTTTATGTATCGAGTAGAGCCCGACTCGAAAATTCTTACTGGATCAGACTGGTCATTTCCCCTCTCCATCGTTTTCTTTTCTCTACACAATATTGTTCCTTCTCGAATCCAATAGGCGACAACTATGGTGTCTTTCTCTGAACAATCCCCACCTCTTTCCTTAACTAGATTTTCCCAAGCATCTCCACATCTTGTCTCTTGCCTTCCCTTGTTCACACTATTGTCTCCAATTTTTCACTCTCTATGTCCTCGATATTTTGTGTTAACTTAGCTTCCCTCTCCATTGTAAATTTCTGGTTAATTATAGTCGTTGGTAAGAAATGAGTAAATTTCCCCAATATTCTAGGGCCCTAGTTTAGTTTAAACAACTACTTAACCGTAGTTTGTGGTTAGCTCTCTCTAGGTTGATGTCTCGTGTAGGGCTCGACTCGAGACGACTTCGTAGTAGATTAGACTGGTCGTTCCCCCGCTTCATTCGCTTCTTTCATCCAGACAATATTGTTCCTTGTCGAGTCCCATAAACTGCAGCTATGGGGTTGTTCACTGAACAACTCCCACCTCTTTCCTTCAGTAGATTTTTCCAAACATCACCACGTCTTGCCTTTTTCCTGCTATTATTCACCATATCTTTTCCATTTTTTAACTCTCGACGTCCTTGATAGGTTGACTTCACTTAGCTTGCCTCTCTATTTTAAATTTCTTCTTAATTGTAGTCGCTGGTAAGAACTGACTAAATTTCCCTGATATTCTACGGCCCTCGTTTAGTTTAAACAACTACATAACCCCAATTGGATTGCCCTTATTTTCTCATTCTGGTGTTGGTTCAACTTTTGGCTGAGAAATAATTGAATTACCATAATCAACTAAAAACCCATAATTACAATAACTCCCTTCCGTCCTTCCCTCCCATTATCTCTCACAAGGTTTCCTGATTTTATCCTAAAATTTACTTCCCAACCACCCTTCGGTTCTCTTCACTCTTCTAGGTGGATTCCATCTTTGCTTTACTCGAAAAGGACTGGCCAGGTTTCCCTCTTTTCTTAATCTTTTTTTTTTTTTTGTAACTAGGGGAATTGACAACTGGAATGGGGCTAGTACTCGCGTTACACGAGGTCCAGGGATCCAATCCCGTCTGCTACCACTATACTGCTAGGTGCACCCACACAGCGTGCATGCATGGGGCACGGGAAAGCTGTAGTGATTTGAACTCGTGACCTCCATGTACAACATTTCCTTCATATCAAGCGAATCGTCGGTTGAGCTACACCCCTGTGGGATTTTCTTAATCTATTGTTAATTCTACTTGGGGCTTAGAATTAATTGAATTACACTAGTAACTCTAGGGCCCTAGGTCACTTAATCGACTGTAAAACCCAATAAATATACCTTCTTTCTTTTTGTCCTCTTCTCTTCTAATCGCTTTGTCTCCTAAGGTTTCTTGATGTTTTCCAACAATTTAGTTCCCAGCCACCGGTTAGGTCTCTTCTATCTTCTCCGTGGACTCCATCTTTTGCGGCTCCGAAAATAACTGGCTCCCTCTAGGTTGATGACTCCAAAAGGAACCCAACTCGAGACGACTTCTTACTAGACCAGACTGGTTGTTGGTAAGAGTTATGCGGATTTTGCTAATACGCTAGAACCCCAGATTAGTTAAACAACCATTTAATCCTAGCTAGGTTGCCCTTCTTTTCTTTATTTGTTGTTAATGATATTCGTGTCTTAGAACTAATTGAATTAGTCTAGTAAATCTAGGGCCCTATGTCACTTAGTCAATTGTAAAACCCAATAAATATAACCTCATTTTTCCCTTTTTTCTTCCAACCCTTCTCTCTCCTATGTTTTCCTTATTCTATTCCAAATTTAGTTCCCAAGCACCCTTTGGTTTTCTTCATTCTTCTCGATGGACTCCATCTTTGGTCGCCTCAAAAACGACCAGCTCCCTCTAGGTTTATATATCGAGTAGAGCCCGACTCAAAACTTCTTAGTAGATCAGACTTGTGACACACTGCACCGAATTCCAAAGAGAAAAAGATTAACATTTTGTGTCAAACATTATTGATTTGTCTGTGGAATTCAGTGCAGTATTTGTTAATAGGTACAGAGAATGTGGAGATAATGAGCTCTAGAGTGAATGGTAATACATAATGATCTAATATGTAGATCACTTGGCGATAGGGTGCACTGTTAAGGCATTCCTTGCAACGTTGTTGGTACAAACCTCGGCTAGTCTTGTGTTCCAAGCATGGGGCAACATGAGCATGCCTGGAGGTTATAGTGGCAACAGACCGGAATCAACACCATGTCACGCAAATATAAGCACGGCCTAGTTACTCATTCCACCAAATACCAATTAAATAAAATAAAAGAGATATAGCTCAAAACCATTTTAATTCAATTTCATCACATTAATAGCAAAAAGAATGAAGAGATGGATGATCTCTCTAAGGAAAGTCTGCAGCTCGAACCAGGTTCATGCCGTATCCATGAATGCAAGAATGATCAAATTTCTGAATATTTGCATTCATCTTTTTTCTGATATGGGATCTTTGGGACATTAAACTTTCTGTCATATTATTTTTATGTTGCTTAAGAGCCCTAGGGGGGCAATCTGTTGAAGGTTTTTCTTCAGCTCTGTGTACGACAACATATAAGCTACTAATAGGTTTAATTCTGGATCTATATGTGAAGAAGTCTGTGGAACTGTTTTGATTCTTTTTGAAAAACCAGAGTTATGTAGTTTTTAGGACTTGTGAGTTCGGTATTTTTCACTGAAGAGTGGTGTATTTGCACCTCATTTGATGTTTTCAGAAATGCTTGACTGAATCTATGGCCTGTAATTTTATCGTTTAATGAATAAAATTACGATATTTTCCCAAGGAGAAAAACAAAAACATCTAGGAAATGTTTCCCAGCTTGTTCCAGTATTGAAATGTTATTCCTGAACTATAACAGATAATTTCATCAATTTATTTCTTAAATTAGGTATGGCCTTGTTCCTTATCTATGAATGCCTAAGGCATTCTGTGACTAAGATAAGGTACATCGCAGATCTATATACAAACTATGCAGAAAGAATTTCCTTCTTACTCGTACATTTATAGCTTAACAATTGAATACCTCTACCAATGTGATAGGAATAAGATAAGAAACAAAGCTTCTTACACATGGACCTTTCCACAACATGTTCATGTTGCTCATGATAGGAGTCTGTTCATTGTACCCATGTGTAAAGATCAGATGCTATTTAAGATGGGGCCATGTTTGTATCTCTGGAGGCTGTGGAGTCCCACATGGTTTATCAACAAAAGTAAGCAATCAAGACAAACCCTCAAGGAAGCACTCTTTTGAAATAAAGAATCAACTAAGTAAACATAGGATCTATCAATTGAAAGAAAGAAAAAAGTGCATACAAGTGTTATTATCGTAAACTTCAGGGAGTGGTTCGACAACTAGAAGACAACAATCTTCAAATCAATTGACATGCAAATTTGCAATACCTATTTCACTGATCATCACATTAGCTTGGAATTCAATGGGTAGAGATGCACATGTTTTGGTAGAATAACAAGAAAAATAAAACATTCAGTCTAAAATCTTCCAACAGAGATCCAAAGGTACAGAAATGACAAATATGGCCAAACATTAACATCAGAATACCTGTGCAAAAGCTTGACAATATGCTCCTCAATGAGTCAGAAATAACTCTTCTGTATGAAAATGGAACTTTTGTGGAACTTTGGCTAGAGGAATATTTCTTGAATTGCATACCTGCCAAGCAGATAGATAAGATTAATTAATTAATGTCCAACAAATGACCAAAATTAAGTCAACAGGACTGCTCTAATGTACAACAAATGACCAAAAGTAGGTCAACGGGACTGCTCAATACATAAGAATACATAGTGAAATTGCAAAGGCCACTCCTATAAAAATCTATATCATCTAAGCACAACTCTCACAATCTCAAAAAGAAATACAAGACTTGATATTTATTATTAACAACCTAGCAGCACAAAAAAAATGCAAACAGTATAAACTATTCTGCAAATTTTGCAAACCTTTAAAGAACAAGTCCTACATGATATCATTGAGAGCGAATCCACAATAGTATTATAATAAAGCCACAACTGAGAAAACACTTTCAACAGATAACTCAGATTAATTCTGCATTTGAAGGTCCACGTAATATTCTCAATCAAAATTACTATTAGTATGATGAGTGGTAGTTCTCAATATGGTGATAGTTGTATAAAAAAACTGTAGACGAAGAATCCTACCTGTTTGTCCATTTAACAAATTCAATTCCATTTTGTATCTAGCTAAACTGTGTAGATGAGTATACAATTTAGCTTGAGAAACTAGAGATCCTCCGAAAAGAGGAAACATCAAAATCATGTACAAGCTTTCATCGATGGATTTTAATGAAACACCATCTCCCAAACTTACAATAGCAGATTTAATACAAGTTCACAACTTCTATCTTTTATTTGATTAATCTGAGGGAAACGGTTAGCCCGTTTAGATAATGCACTATTCAAAGTGTACTAAATAATTAATATGTCATAAGTGTTGATTTTCATAGATCTAGACCCGATTATCAGCCCGAATAATTCTTAGTGTTTGCACTTTAATTCAATTATGTTAGACCTCTAATCTGAACAATAGACAAGCACAGCAATACACAAGAACACAAGAAATTTCTTCAGGGAAACCATAACTCGACATCAAATAAATCTGACAGTAGCTTCCAAAGCCACACTACCTCACAACTAGCCAAACAGGCTGCAATATACTCTGCTTCGGCTGTACTCAGTGCCACACTTAACTGCAGGCTAAACCAAGATATCATACCGGATCCCAAACTGAAGCAGTATCCCGAAGTGCTCTTCCTGTCTGTGGTACTACCTGCCCAATCTGAATCAACATAACCATGCAGGTTAATCTTCTGATTCGTCACATATTTGAGCCCATACTCAATTGTACCCTTTAGGTACCTCAATATATGCTTTGCAGCAATCAAGTCAACATGTCTCGGATCTGTCAGGAACTGGCTCAGGGTGTTCACAGCAAAGCATATGTCCGGTCTCATGTTCGTCAAGTACATTAACGAACCAATCATCTGCATGTACATCGTGGCATCAACTGTCTTTGAAAAAGCATCACACAGTAGCTTCAAATTCGATGCCATTGGTGTGGCCATTGCCTTGCAGTCCATCTTTCCGAACCTCTTCAGAATCTCCACTGCATACTTTCCTTGACCAAGGAAAATCTCATCTGAACTCTGCCACACCTCCATACCTAAGAAGTAGTGCATCATTCCCAGGTCCTTCATCTCGAATTTTGCGGCAAGCCTTCTCTTTGTTTATGCAATGAGCTTATCCTCTCCTGTTAAGAACAGGTCATCTACATATAGCAGTAATATTACTGGTCTTCCGCTCTCAACCTTGAAGTAGAGGTTGGTATCTGCTTTACTCTTGGTAAATCCTAAGCTCATCAGAAAACTGTCCATCTTGTTGTGCCATGTCCTGGGTGCCTGCTTCAAACCATACAAGGATTTCTTAAGCTTGCACACATGGGTCTGTATGTCATGTGTCTCGAATCCCAGTGGTTCATCCACATACACTTCCTCTTCGACTACACCATTCAAGAATGTTGTCTTGACATCCATCTGGTGTACCTTCCATTTCATTACTACGGCTAAAGCAAGTATAGATCTTATGGAAGTGTATCTTGCTACATATGCAAATGCTTCCTCATAGTCTATGCCTTCTTTCTGGGAGAAGCCACGTGCTACAAATCTTGCCTTGTGTTTTTCGATGCTACCATCTACAGCATGCTTGATCTTGTAGACCCATTTTGAAGTCACAACAGACTTCCCTTCTAGTCTCGAAACTATCTCCCAAACATCATTCTTCATAATCGATTGGTACTCTTCAATCATGGCATCCTTCCATTCTTTCTTTTCTGTTGCTTCCTCATAGTTCGAAGGTTCTTTATCAATGATGTCGCATAGTAGGGCCACCAAGTTGGAGTATGGTCTAGATCTCGTGCTTTCTCTGAGTGCCCCATCTGGAGCACCATACTTCTCTGCATCTTGTAATGCTTCACGTGCCCATGCTGGTCTTCTCTTGTGGGAGTTCTTCTCACGAGGTGGATCTATAGGTTCTTGTGGTTCTATTATATAGGTTCTTGTGGTTCAATATGAGGTTTGAACAAGGCTTTGAATTCCTTGAATTTGCTAAACTCTTCATCTTTGCCTTTCAAGAAATAAATCCATGTCTTATGAGAAAAATCATCTATGAAGGAAACATAGTATACATACCCACTTAAGGAGCTGGAAGACATGGGGCCACACACATCTGAGTGAATTATCTCCAAGATTCCTTTTGCCTTTCTTTCACTGCTAGGAAATAACTTCTTAACATTCTTCCCTTGTGCACATTCCTTGCAAATGCTTTCATACCTTGTTTGAATTTCTGGTAGACCTGATACTGCTTTGCTTGCAATTGGTAGTGCTCTATAATGTACATGTGCAAGCCTTCTATGCCATAATTCGCTTGGTTCCATGGAGTCATGAACCAATGCTTGTTCTGGTTGTCCTTTTAACTTGTACACGCCTCCCTCTTGCTCTCCAATTACTGTAGCATCATTCATTGTCTTTCCTCTTGGCCACATTAGAACTTGGCCATCAACAAATGCAACACGAAGTCCTTTAGCATCTACCCGAAAACTACCTAGGGCTGCTTGAAGTTTCCATACCTACCCTGAATTTTACTGTCCCCCCTGCCGAAGGCCTTCCCGTAACTTTTCTGGGCACTTTTGCCCAAGCTTGCCCGGTGGCTGTGTTGACTCACTCGATGGCTTGCATAGATCTGCCCTAGAGGCTAGCTAGTATGGTGGTTGAGCAGCTACTAGCGGCTGCTACAGCCATCTTCTTTTTCTCTCTGACGGCCATGTCTTTCTTTCAACGTTAAGCCTGTCTCATCCATCACAACAGCGACTGCACTTCCCACTCAGTTGGCGGATGCCTGGCAATGCTCACGTCGACAGCTATGCAACAATCCCATTCCACTTAGTTCCCAAAGCCGTCTCTTCTGCAAGCTAAGTCCACAATCTTCCTGCATTCTATCGCACCTTTGCAATTGTTCTCGGCTACTTGGCTGTCGGTCTGTGCTTCTGGTTCCTTCACCCACATGCATCACTCTACTGGTAACCTAGCATCCACATCCATCTCGCGGCTTGTCTGCAACCCGATCTAGCTTTGGCTCCCCTAGCTCCGAGATGTCCCCTGATATATTGGTCGCGTCACTGTCTCAACAGCCTCCCGACATGACTTTCACGTAGCTACTACCCTCCTGACAGCCACTGGTGGTGCCTACGCAGTCTGTTGCTAGTTCGTGTTGCCTCTACCCAACTTACACAACCCAATTTCCTCCTTTCGAGTAGCCAAGACTAAACCTCAGGTCTGGCGCCAACAGTTCCACGATCTCCAGCGATCTCCCTGCGAGCCCGATCCAATGGCCTCTCGACCCCTTCCCCATGGATCTCCAGTCCAATCGAGACCACGGCCACGACTTCCGCTTGCACCCAGATCATGCAACTCTGCCTCAAAAGATACCACGACTTGTCCCCCAGCTAATCCACTCAATCGTACAATGATACAGCGTTCATACGACCTGTACCGTGTTCGTATAGTACTTCTCTAATTTTTTTCTTCCTCTCGTAAATCTTGCCAACCCATCAAATGTGATTTACTTCAAACCGAAGCTGGCTCTAATACCATGTTGATTTTCTTAGATCTAGACCCAATTTATCAGCTCGAAAAATCTACACAAGTATTATTGAAAAATACACTAGATGTACAACAAAAATGCAATGGAAAAACTCAAGAAACCAATCACACATTTAACAATGCATTTACCCTGGAAATCCCCAGCTGGGGAAAAACCAACCAACAGAACCCTCGTGCTCTCTCCCTAGGAAAATGGCCCACTGAGGAAAATACAATGACAAAAGCTATCAAACCTCAAGATCAGTCCTTCGATCTTGCTGATTACTAACTCTCACTTCCCCTTGATCCAAGCCTCAAACCTTGCCCAGCACACTTCATTGAATGTCCTCAAACTACTGTGTGACTATTGTCTTTGTTCTCTCTCCTTCCTCTCACTTAGGTTGCCTCTTATACTATTACAATATCCAAATACTTGGGGCCAATACCACGGACCACCAAATACCATGGGCCCTCACTTTACATAAAGTAATTACAAAATAACATTCACTTTAATAATTCACTTAACTAAAGTAAAACTCCTAACTTTGAGAGGTCTCCTGGATGACACCTGCATGCCAAACACTTAGCCTATGCAGAAGTACCTGTCACCCTTTGTTTTCCATGTTTAAGTATTTCTCACTTATTTAAAAATCATAACCATTTTTATTCACTTGGAAGAAAAAGAGATAAATAATATTTTCGTAAATATAAACATGGTTGACCTGTCAGGAACTCTAACCAAGAGAGGTTCGCTACTACAGTTAAGAGACTGGTTTTTTGGGGTTCTCCACTATTGGAGAAGTTTCTGACTTATTTTCTTGGGTTTGCGCTACTACTATCTGGATGTACATCGTTCTCTATTAGAAGGTCTGAGCTCGGGGGAGACAAATAGCTTTGTCTATGGTTGGGAGATGATTGTTCTTATCATCATGGTTAAACGAGCTCCACACTCATTTTGTTTCTGTGCTTTGCCATTCTTTTAGTGATCCTGGTTATGCTGCTATAAACATTAACAAGGTCGATGATACTTAATCAATTGTAAACATCAATTTAAATGGTGCCCTTTCGTATTCATTTGTTGCTCTCATTCTTTCTTCTAGCTTTTCTTGATTTTACCCTTAAAAAGAGTGGTGAGTATTTTCTCTCATTTCTCCTGAAGGTATAATGATGCACCACACTAATTCTTGTGTGACATATTGGTAGGAAAGCAAGGGGGACTTCCCATCAACCCTTCCCATTTTATTTTTCCTACTTGGTCGCCTCATTTCGTAACCTAGTCAATGACTCAATTCCTCAAGAAAAGAATTGATGTGCAACATCTTCCTCCTTTTACTTCTTCCCTTCCTGCATTTTCCTTACTATGACCCCATATGGCTTCATGAATATTCTAGATCTTCGCCATCAGTTACGCACATCAACTCTCACATTCATTATTACAGCCGTAGTTAAATTACCACTTCATTTTTCTTGCCCATGCAATTCCATGTTTGTTGCATTTCTCTAAGAGATTGCATCACAATACCGTCCACAATGGAGTAGAATTTGTAACATATGTGTTGCAGATATGCCTATCTTCTCATGCATTTATTCACTGCAACTTCGTGGGCTCTTGTATTCTAATAAGAGTGAGTATTATTTTTGTACACCTTTTTTTTGGTTTGGTCATCTAAATGGTGGACCTACTATCATCATTGCATTCTATTCTATAACATGATTGAGCATGTTTTAAAAGGACGAAGATGTTGCACATCAACTCTCTTCTTGAGGAATCCAATAATCGACTAGGTTACCAAATGAGGCTACCAAGAAGAGAAAATCAAATGGGAAGGGTTGATGGGAAGTTTAGTTGCCATTACATGTAATGCAACTTCTTGCATACATCCTTTACTACCTACTTGACCTATTACACTCTTACTTAAGGGCTAGCTCGCATTATATAGAAGGGCAAGGAATTGAACCTATTTGATTTAGCCTTGATTTAGCCCATTTATCCTAACAAACTCCGGGGCATTCCATGGCCAAGAGTGAGTGTTGGAGTAGTAGCTGCGTGGGTCATCACCTCAATGTCGACCAAAGATAGAATAAGATTAGAATACAGTGTTCGAAGATTACCTTCCTTGTTGAGAGGGAGTGTTCGAAATAGTGCAACTTCAGAAGTTATTCTTATTGTATTTCATATTGTTATTGTACCTCCTATGGGACAAGATGTCCATATATTTGATCATCTAAAACACTTGAAAAAATCAATGTAAACCTTGGGGTGAAATGATAAAGAAAAGATTTATTAAATGTAATTTTTTGTATTCTCCGCAAACAAGTCGGCCCAGTGGGTTAACAGCCCCAAAACAATGGGCAATTTTCCCCAAACAATGGGGAGAAATGCCCCAGTCAAGTCGTCCTTGTTACGGAAAGTTAGGTCGGCCCAAATAGGGAAAAAGTCACCATTTGATGTGTATAAATAGAGAGTTCGACCTCTCATTTGGTCATTCACTCAAGCATGTTCTCTCTAACCAAGAGAAGTTCGCGACTGGAGTTAAGAGACTGGTTTTTTGGGGTTCTCCACTACTGGAGAAGACTCTCTTGTTTTCCTGGGTTTGCGCTACTACTATCGTTCTCTATTGGAAGGTCTGTGCTCGGGGGAGACATATAGCCTTGTCCATCGTTGGGGGATGATTGTTCTTATCATCATGGTTAAATGAGCTCCACACTCATTTTCTTTATGTGCTTTGCCATTCTTTTAGTGATCCTGGTTATGCTGCTATAAACATTAACAAGGTCAAGGATACATACTCAATTGCAAACACTAATTTAAATAATGCGCAGCTAGTAGATCTAGTTTCATCATTCAATTTTATTGTAGATTAGGATCGAGCATGTTTTGCAGGAACTTGTATTTTGATATGCATGTTCAACAAAGACGAGTAGAAGTCTTAAGGAGGCTTGTGGTAATTCTTATTCTCAACCAGGAAGGCTCGAAACCAACATCAACACTATTCAATGTGAGTTTCTTCATTTTCTCTCGTGCAGGGTGTTGTTCATTGTCATTGCCTCGCGTAGACTGCAACTATGGGATCAACAACTCAACATCTCCTAAATTTTTCATCGTTCTCTCCTCTATTTTCCCTCATATCACCTCATCTCACTTCTTGACTTCCAAATATTTTCTCTATCATTGCCACCTTCCGCAGATAAAGTGCATGAGGAATTAATCCTCTGTCATCTAGAATGACCAAGTTGATCAGGAAGATCAGATATTTTCTTTAAAAATATGATATGGTCCCTTTGTGGGATGGTTCGTTTGTGAAACGTACTCCTTTGTGGAGTGTGTCCCATTGTGGGATGGTACCTTTGTGGAACGTGCTTATTTGTGGATGGTTCATTTGTGGAACGTTCTCCTTTGTGGAGTGTATCCCTGTGTGCGAATGGACCCTCTTAAGATAACAAGATGTGTTCTGACCTGATGATACCTCTCTACCTAAGAGGGAGTGTTGATGATGTAGGCACCTGATGGACTGGATCAGATGCACGAAGATTAATTTGTTGACACTTCTCGACTGACTAAGATGGTATTGGAAGACCTTCCCTATGATATAGAGAGGTTAGAGATAACCGTGATGTACAGATGATATTGAGATTTGTTTCAGTACGATAATACTGATGGCCAAGAGGGAGTGTTGGAGTACTAGCTGCGTGGAGCATCACCTCATAGGTCGACCAAAGATGGAATAAGATTCAAATAGAGTGTTCGAAGAATACCTTCCTTGTTGAGAGGGTGTGTTGGAAATAGTGCAACTTCGCAAGTTATTCCTATTGTATTTCATCTTGTTATTGTACCTCTTACGGGACAAGATGTCAATGTATTTGATCATGTAAAACACTTGAAAGAATCAATGTTAACCTTGGGGTGAAATCACAAATAAAATATTTATTAAATGTAATTTTTTGTAATCCCCCAAGACAAGTCGGCCCAGCAGGTAAAGTTAGATCGGCTCAGTCAGGGAAACAATCACCAATTGATGTGTATAAATAGAGTGTTCGACCTCTCATTTGGTCATTCACTCAAGCATGTTCGCTCTAGCCAAAAAACGTTCGCTACTGCTGTTAAGAGAATGATTTTTTGGGGTTCTCCACTATTGGAGAAGTTTCTCTCTTGTTTTCTTGGGTTTGCGCTACTACTATCTGGATGTGCATCGTTCTCTAATGGAAGGTCTGAGCTCGAGGGAGACAAATAGCTTTGTCTATGGTTGGGAGATGATTGTTTTTATCACCACGGTTAAAGGAGCGCCACACTCATTTTGTTTCTGTCCTTTGCTATTCTTTTAGTGATCCTGGTTATGCTGCTATAAACATTAACAAGGTCGACGATACTTAATCAATTGCAAACACTAATTTAAATGGTGCCCAACAAGTAGATCTAGTTTCATCATTCAATTTTATTGTAGATTATGATCAAGCATGTTTTGCAGGAACTTGTATTTTGATGTGCATGTTCAATAAAGACGAGTAGAAGTCTTAAGGAGGCTTGTGGTAATTATTATCCTCAACCAGGAAGTCTCGAAACCAACATCAACACTATTCAAGGTGAGTTTCCTCATTTTCTCTCGTGTAGGGTGGAGTTCGTTGTCATTGCCTCGCGTAGACTGCAACTATGGGATCAATGACTCAACATCTCCTAAATTTTTCATCTTTCTCTCCTCTATTTTCCCTCATATCACCTCATCTCACTTCTTGACTTCCAAATATTTTCTCTATCATTGCCACCTTCCCCACATAAAGTGCATGAGGAAGTAATCCTCTGTCGTCTAGAATGACCAAGTTGTAATCCTCTGGGTTTGCGCCACTACTCTCTGGATGTACATCTTTCTCTATTGGAAAATCTGAGCTAGGGGGAGACAAATAGCTTTGTCTATGGTTGGGAGGTGATTGTTCTTATCATCATGGTTAAACGAGCTCCACACTCATTTTATTTCTGTGCTTTGCCATTCTTATAGTGATCCTAGTTATGCTGCTATAAACATTAACAAGGTCAATGATACTTAATCAATTCTAAACACTAATTTAAATGGTCCCTTATTCATTTGTTGCTCTCATTCTTTCTTCTAGTTTTTATTGATTTTACCCTAAAAAAGAGTGGTGAGTACTTTCTCTCCTTTCTCCTTATGGCAGAATGATGCACCACACTAATTCTTGTGTGCCATATTGTTAGGACAGCAAGGAGGGACTTCCCATCAACCCTTCCCATTTTCTTTTTTCTTTTTGGTAGCCTCATTTGGTAACCTAGTCAATGATTGGACTCCTCAAGAAGAGAGTTGATGTACAACATATTCTTCCTTTTACTTCTTCCCTTCTTGCATTTGCCTTGGTATGACCCCATATGGCTTCATAAATTTTATAGATTTTCGCTATCAGTGCCGCACATCAACTTTCACATTTGTTATTACAACCCTAGTTAAACTACCGCTTCATTTTTCCTGCCCATGCAATTCCCTGTTTGTTGCTTTTCTCTAACAGATTGCATCACAACACCATCTACAGTGGAGTAGAATGTGTAACATCTATATTGCAGATATACCAATATTCCCATGCAATTGTTCGCTGCAACATCGTGGACTCCTGTATTCTAATAAGTACGAGTATTATTTTTGTACACCTTTTTTTTTGTTTGGTTATCTATATGGTAGACCTACTATCATCATTGCAATGTATTCTATATCATGATTGAGTATGTTTTAAAAGGGCGAAGATGTTGCACATTAACTCTCTTCTTGAGGAATCCAGTAATTGACTAGTTTACCAAATGAGGCTACCAAGAAGAGAAAATAAAATGGGAAGTTTAGTTGTCATTACATGTAATGCAGCCTGGGGCATTCCATGGCCAAGAGGGAGTGTTGGAGCAGTATCTGCATGGGGCATCACCTCATAGGTCGACCAAAGATAGAATAAGATTAGAATACAGTGTTCCAAGAAAACCTTCCTTGTTGAGAGGGAGTATTGCAAATAGTGCAACTTCAGAAGTTATTCTTATTGTATTTCATCTTGTTATTGTACCTCCTATGGGACAAGATGTCAATCTATTTGATCATGTAAAACACTCGAAAAAACCAATGTAAACCTTGCGGTGAAATTACAAAGAAAAGATTTATTAAATGAATTTTTTTGTATTCTACCCAGACAAGTCGGCCCAGTGGGTAAACTGCCCCAAAAAAGTGGGCAATTTCCCCCAAACATTGGGCGGAAATACCCCAGTCAAGTCGGCTACTACTGGAGAAGTTTCTCTCTTGTTTTCCTGAGTTTGCGCTACTACTATCGTTTTCTATTGGAGGGTCTGAGCTCGGGGGAGACAAATAGCTTTGTCTATCGTTGGGTGATTATTGTTCTTATCATCATGGTGAAACGAGCTCCACACTCATTTTGTTTCTGTGCTTTGCCATTCTTTTAGTGATCCTGGTTATGCTGCTATAAACATTAATAAGGTCGACGATATTTAATCAATTGTAAACACCAATTTAAATGGTGCCCTTTCGTATTCATTTGTTTCTCTCATTCTTTCTTCTAGCTTTTCTTGATTTTACCCTTAAAAAGAGTCGTGAGTACTTTCTCTCCTTTCTCCTTATGGTGGAATGATGCACCACACTAATTCTTGTGTGCCATACTGTTAGGACAGCAAGGAGGGCTTCCCATCAACCATTCCCATTTTATTTTCTCTTCTTGATAGCCTCATTTGGTAACCTAGTCAATGATTGGATTCCTCAAGAAGAGAATTGATGTGCAACATCTTCCTGTGTTTACTTCTTCCATTCCTGCATTTGAATTACTTTGACCCCTTATGGCTTCATGAATTTTCTAGATATTCCCCATCAGTGCCGCACATCAACTCTCACATTCGTTATTACAACCCTAGTTAAATTACCACTTCATTTTTCTTGCCCATGCAATTCCATGTGTGTTGCCTTTCTCTAACAGATTGCATCAAAATACCATCCACAATGGAGTAGAATTTGTAACATCTGTCTTGCAGATATACCAATCTTCACATGCATTTCATCGCTGCAACTTCATGGGCTCCTGTATTTTAATAAGTACGAGTATTATTTTTGTACACCTTTTTTTTGGTTTGCTCATCTATATGGTAGACCTACTATCATCATTGCATTGTATTCTATATCATGATTGAGCATGTTTTAAAAGGACGAAGATGTTGCACATCAACTCTCTTCTTGAGGAATCCAGTATTTGACTAGGTTACCAAACGCGGCTACCAAGAAAAGAAAATAAAATGGTAAGGGTTGATGGGAAGTTTAGTTGTCATTACATGTAATGCAACCTGGGGCATTCCATGGCCAAGAGGGAGTGTTGGAGCAGTATCTGCGTGGGTCATCACCTCATAGGTCGACCAAAGATAGAATAAGATTAGAATACAGTGTTTGAAGAATACCTTCCTTGTTGAGAGGGAGTGATGGAAATAGTGCAACTTCAGAAGTTATTCTTATTGTATTGCATCTTCTTATTGTACCTCCTATGGGACAAGATGTCAATGTATTTGATCATGTAAAACACTTGAAAGAATCAATGTAAACCTTGGGGTGAAATCACAAAGAAAATATTTATTAAATGTAATTTTTTGTATTCCCCCAAGACAAGTCGGCCCAGTGGGTAAACTGCCCCAACATAGTGGGCAATTTGCCCCAAAAAATGGGCAAAAATGCCCTAGTCAAGTTGACCAAGTTAGGGAAACTTAGGTCGGCCAGGTAAGGGAAAAAGTCACCGTTTGACGTGTATAAATAGAGAGTTCGACCTCTCAATTGGTCATTCACTCAAGCAAGTTCGCTCTAGCCAAGACAGGTTCTCTACTGCAGTTAAGAGACTGATTTTTTTCGGTTCTACACTATTGGAGAAATTTCCCTCTTATTTTCTTGGGTTTGCGCTACTACTATCTGGATATACATCATTCTCTATTGGAAGGTTTGAGCTCGGGGGAGACATTTAGCTTTGTCTATGGTTGGGAGATGATTGTTTTTATCATCATGGTTAAACGAGCTCCCCACTCATTTTCTTTCTGTGCTTTGCCATTCTTTTAGTGATCCTGGTTTTGCTGCTATAAACATTAATAAGGTCAATGATACTTGATCAATTGTAAACACCAATTTAAATGGTGCCCTTTCGTATTCATTTGTTGCTCTCATTCTTTCGTCTAGCTTTTCTTGATTTTACCCTTAAAAAGAGTCGTGAGTACTTTCTCTCCTTTCTCCTTATGCTGGAATGATGCACCACACTAATTCTTGTGTGCCATATTGTCAGGACAGCAAGGGGGGCTTCCCATCAACCCTTTCCATTTTATTTTCCCTTTTTGATAGCCTCATTTGGTAGCCTAGTCAATGACTGGATTTCCCAAGAAGAGAATTGATGTGCAACATATTCCTCCGTTTACTTCTTCCCTTCCTACATTTGCCTTACTATGACCCCATATGGCTTCATGAATTTTCTAGATCTTCGCCATCAGTGCTGCACATCAACCCTCACATTCGTTATTACAGCCCTAGTTAAACTACCACTTTATTTTTCTTGCCCATGCAATTCCATGTTTGTTGCATTTCTCTAAGAGATTGCATCAAAATACCATCCACGATGGAGTAGAATTTGTAACATCTGTGTTTCAGATATACCAATCTTCACATGCATTTGTTCACTGCAACTTCATGGGCTCCTGTATTCTAATAAGTACGAGTATTATTTTTGAACACCTTTTTTTTTGTTTGGTTATCTATATGGTAGGCCTACTATCATCATTGCAATGTATTCTATATCATGATTGAGTATGTTTTAAAAGGGCGAAGATGTTGCACATTAACTCTCTTCTTGAGGAATCCAGTAACTGACTAGGTTACCAAATGAGGCTACCAAGAAGAGAAAATAAAATGGGAAGGGTTGATGGGAAGTTTAGTTGTCATTACATGTGATGCAACTTGGGGCATTCAATGGCCAAGAAGGAGTGTTGGAGCAGTATCTGCGTGGGGCATCACCTCATAGGTCGACCAAAGATAGAATAAGATTAGAATACATTGTTCAAAGAATACCTTCCTTGTTGAGAGGGAGTGATAGAAATAGTGCAACTTCAGAAGTTATTCTTATTGTATTTCATCTTGTTATTGTACCTCCTATGGTACAAGATGTCAATGTATTTGATCATGTAAAACACTTGAAAGAATCAATGTAAACCTTGGGGTGAAATCACAAAGAAAAGATTTATTAAATGTAATTTTTTGTATTCCCCCAAGACAAGTCGTCCCAGTGGGTAAACTGCCCCAAAATTGTGGGCAATTTGCCCCAAAAATTGGGCAGAAATGCCCCAGTCAAGTCGACCCAGTTAGGGAAAGTTAATACGGCCCAGTCAAGGAAAAAGTCACCGTTTGAAGAGTATAAATAAAGAGTTCGACCTCGCAATTGGTCATTCACTCAAGCAAGTTCGCTCTAGCCAAGACAAGTTCTCTACTGCAGTTAAAAGACTGATTTTTTTGGGTTCTCCGCTATTGGAGAAGTTTCTCTCTTATTTTCTTGGGTTTGCGATACTACTATCTGGATATACATCGTTCTCTATTGGAAGGTCTGAGCTCGGGGGAGACAAATAGCTTTGTCTATGGTTGGGAGATGATTCTTCTTATCATCATGGTTAAACGAGCTCCACACTCATTTTGTTTCTGTGCTTTGCCATTCTTTTAGTGATCCTGGTTATGCTACTATAAACATTAACAAGGTCAATGATATTTAATCAATTGTAAACACCAATTTAAATGGTGCCTGTTATCACATATATAGTAGCCGGGCTACCATACATTATTTTTCTCATTCCAGTACGCTGTTCAGCCAGTTCCCTTGCATTTGAGATGCTGAGATGAGCATTTATGTTGGATCACTATCAGATTGTGGACAGCAGTTATATTCCCCATGCCATGACTGAGTTTCAGGACACTCAGAGAGATGCCCGATATAGCCATTATGCCATTGGTACAGAGCAGACAGTAGTGTCCAGAGTTACAGCAGCAGTCTCAGAGGACAGATGATGGTACAGGTTGATGAGCTTTCAGGTATATGACTCAGCAGGTATATCATGGTATTATGGTTAGATTGCTTTTATACTTATTCTTATAGCATGTCTTAGCACTTAGTGTCATGATCTGGCGATCATATAGATATTTGGACCTGGTTGACCTATTATATATATATTATTGTCCCTACTCAGACTTAGAAGTTCACTATTCATACTCATTGGTACATACCCTCCTTAGGGAGAATAGAGGTGATCATTCAACCATACCTTGGCTTGCTAGTGTTGGCTTCATCTTTTCATTGTCTTCATCCATCCATGGCCTACCTTTTAGATTATCACCCTGACTTACTACTTGACTAGTGGCATGGAGGACCTTTCCCCACTGTAGCCCCTGTATTGGATGAGCTTCCCTGTTTATTGTGTCTCGGCTCTGAGTTGGTGACAAAATTTACCTATGGTGAGTTGGAGTTCCTTGAGAATTCCCCCTAGTCACTAAAGTTGTGTTGGCTAAACCTGAAACTTTTAGTGCTGCCATCAATACAAAATCTGGAAAAATCAAATGCTATATCTTGTATATGAAAAAAATGCCAATTGAAAATGGCCATGAAAAATAAAATGTTATATCTTTTGGAAAAATAAATACCTAGGTAAACAAGTTGTCCATGACACACCTAGAAGTGCTCAGGTAAACAAGTGCCTTAAAAACACACCTGCAGCAGAAAGCCTAAAAATAAATGTAAATCTATGCAATGTGTTTGTAAACACACATAGATCAAGGCTATGGAAACCTCAGGCCCAAAAAGCAATGGAACTTAAATGTTATATCTAAACAATTGCTGGCCTTGTTTGTATTATGGATTGTGCGCATTTGTGAAGGTGAATAAACCCTCTTTAAACAACTCATCCATTTGTGAGACACCGCCATTCCCTGTGTTATTGCTCATTCAGTATATACTATGGTGTGTATTCCCTTTCCCTTGCCAAAGTGTCACAAAGTCAAGTTAGTCAAGTCATCCCTTAGCCTAGCCATTTATTTCAGCCTTCACCCTTCACTAGCAAATTGATCACAACTATGAAGTGAGTATGGTCCTGAAAGTCTAGTCTGAGTAATAATAATAACTAACGACACTATATATTTGGATTTAGATCGCCAGTCATGATTACTCTATGTTATAGAAGCTATTTGAATAAATTGTAAAGCATGTATTAACCTTGACACCTTGCAGCAGCTATGGATGATAGTCTGAGTTGTATTTGGTCTTGGTTAGACCTAGTTTGACCATGGAGGACCATGGGACATGAGATGTTGGACCTTATGATGATATGGATAGATGATATATGGTCCATGTACACATACAGGATGATTCTATGCAGCAGATACAGGGTTATGATGATGATTCTTGGGATACAGCAGTGTTTGGTCATTTACAGATCATTATTATTGGCCTTGTTCCGGTACATTGGATATTTATTTTGATCATGCAGAGATTCATATGGTGTATGAGTACACATCTTGGATGGATTTGGACCTTCTGAGTCCAATGGGACAGTTTGTTTTCAGTTCCGGGCACTTACAGTGATGATTTGGCCTCAGTAGGCTGTCCTAGTGCAGTTTTGGTCTATTGGAGGCCCTGTCGGAGCAGAGTTGACTTTTATCCGGTTGACCTAGGGCGCTGATGATGGAGGGGGTGGTCCAGCCACTTGTTTTTACCATATTACCCCCCTCCCAGACACATTGGTACCCTCACCTTGACAGCGCCATCATTCCAGGAGGCAGTTTGGGCAGTTTCACGTTTCCCGAGGCATTTCAGGATTGGTAGAAATGGCTATTGAGGAAATCGATTTGGGCTACTGAGGCAAAGTTATGGCATGGGATGATCAGTGATGATAGATCGGGACCTTCCACACCTCCTCCTGCAGTTTCAGCTTCATCGGGGCCCGCATCCATCACTTATGGCACTTTCTGTGGATTTTTGAGGTCTTTTGAGGACCACGACTTCACCTTGGAGGCACGATTTGGTACATTCATGATTATTTATTGGTTATTGTGCCATGGGGATTGACCAAGGAGGGATAAAATTACCCCTTGGACCCACCATGAGCCTCTTATGATATTTTGTCATCATGATTTGGTGGGATTCCCCTCTCCTAGGGCGACTTTGTCCACTTATGTTATATTTTATGTGTGATCCATGTATTATGTTGTTGAGCTCATCTCAACCATTGATTAGACATTTGTATCTTTTAATCTTAGCCACTCACTCAAAAAAGTGGTTAGGGTTTTGGTGCCTCTCCTTCCTATTTAAAGGAGAGAGCCTCTCATTGTAAAGGGTCTTTGGCTCTTGGATTATTGGTATAGAAAAATATTCTTGTGGAAATTCTTGTGGTCTCCTTTGCATCTGGTGTTCTTAGATGGTGATTGGAAAGTCTATTGCAACCTAGCATTTGGAAATTGTGGTAAGATCTATCTTTTGGAAATCATTGTTTGTCTACAGGAGGGCGACTTCAACAAGGGCGATTTTGCAAGGCTTCTTCAAATCGACTTTCTTGGCATTCGCTTGTATTAGGGGGTTATCATTAGTATCATTGTGATCTATGCTATCTTTCTGTTACTTCTTTTGTGGCATTAGTCTTATCTCTTGATGCATCAAATCTGATATTGTTGACGTTTGTTGTGCAGGAGAGAGGGCGCATTGGCTTCTTGGACAAAATCGATTTGCATAGAAACTACCTCAAAGCTTCCAAATTGATCGGGATTGCATAGATCATCATCATCAAGGCATCTACAAGGTTATCCAGGTAAGATCCACAGGTTTGTTTCTCTTTCCTTTATCCAATCCATTGACATAACTCATAAATTGTTAAAACCCTAAATACTTCAAAACCCCCATTTTACATTTTCTCAGATCTACTTAGATCTAGTGGGTTGTTGGGCATGATATTGAAAACCCACCTCTATAGCATCCACGGCATCCCGGATCTATAGTTTGGTGAGGATTGGCTTCCGTTTGACCCCTCTCCCAAGCCAACTTAGCTTCTCCCAAGGAAGGCGCACTTCACCATTTGAGCAAGTTGACCTAGATCTAGTTGATGGGTGTTTGAGATTCCACTTGATTTGACATCTACACATCAAATAACATACACCCAGGTTGTCCCTTTCTTGAAATTCACCTTGTGGGTCCCATTCCACATTTTAAGGGATTTAATCCCCATTTTGGACCACTTGGAATACTTAAACTCAGATCTACAAAGATCTAACCGGTGGATTGCCACGAAATTATAGATCCATACCCCTACTTGACTGATCTACCCGGATCTAAAATTTGGATGCCATCCGACATGATTTGACCCACCTAAACCCAAATTGAAGCCTCCTTAGGGAAAGTCGCACCACCTTGGAGAAGTGAGTTCGCTCACTTCGAGGAACTGGGTACTTGAGATTTTTGCAGATCCGGAATCAGAATAATTCAAAACCTAGGTCTAGACTGTCACTTTGTCAAATCTTGCCTTGGGGATTGCATTCCTTGTTTTAAGGGATTGTGGTCCACTTGGGTCAAACCTAGATCTAGACACATTTAACCATCAAGGCCTATACTGTCCACTTATCTCATGTTGTAGGAGTCCTAAACCATAAAGTCAACCCTACTTTGACTCCACTTCCCAATTCCCAAGGCACTGGTTTATCTCCAAGACAACCCACTCTCCTAGATTGTTGGATTGACTTGTGGTTTGACTTTTGTATGGTAAACTATACCCTTGAAGACATCATGAGCCATGGTCAATCTTGTCTCATGTACTAGTTAGCCCCAATACAACCTTTAACTATCCTGCATTGGACACGGTTCCCAAGGCAGTGAATCTTTTGATATTGACCTAGTACACTAGCCCTAGATCTCACCTTAAACATTGTAAGTCACTTTCACTTCAACTATAAACCAAAGCTATACCTATTAAACCCCTCACTTGGCTTGTGACTTCATCCTTAGGTCTAGGATAAACCATACACCTAACTTCAACTAGAAATACCCTGATTTGGTGTCTTGGTTTTGATCTCTCCTGTCGGGAGTAGATCGGGTCTCCCCCTTTGTTGTCTGGGCTAGATAACATAAAGTGAAGGTTGCCTCGACTGTCGTGACAACCATATATTGGAGGTCGAGGTGATCGTGGTTGCACCTTTTGAGTTGCCCTTCCCTATTGCCATCCATGATTGGATCTATCCATAGGGGTAACTACATCTTAGGTGATAACAGTGCCCTTTCGTATTCATTTGTTGCTCTCATTCTTTCGTCTAGCTTTTCTTGATTTTACCCTTAAAAAGAGTGGTGAGTACTTTCTCTCCTTTCTCCTTATGCTGGAATGATGCACCACACTAATTCTTGTGTGCCATATTGTTAGGACAACAAGGGGGACTTCCCATCAATCCTTCCCATTTTATTTTTCCTTCTTGGTAGCCTCATTTCGTAACCTCGTCAATGACTGGATTCCTCAAGAAGAGAATTTATGTGCAACATCTTCCTCTTTTTACTTCTTCCCTTCCTGCATTTGCCTTACTATGACCCCATATGGCTTCAAACATTTTCTAGATCTTCTCCATCAATGCCGCACATCAACTCTCACATTCGTTATTACAGCCGTAGTTAAACTACCACTTCATTTTTCTTCCCCATGCAATTCCATGTTTGTTGCATTTCTCTAAGAGATTGCATCACAATACCATCCACGATGGAGTAGAATTTGTAACATCTGTGTTGCAGATATACCAATCTTCTCATGCGATTGTTCGCTGCAACTTCGTGGACTCCTGTATTCTAATAAGTACGAGTATTATTTTTGTACACCTTATTTGTGGTTTGGGCATCTATATGGTAGACCTACTGTCATCATTGCATTGTATTCTATATCAAGATTGAGTATGTTTTAAAAGGACGAAGATATTGCACATCAACTGTCTTCTTGAGGAATCCAGTAATTGACTAGGTTACCAAATGAGGCTACCAAGAAGAGAAAATAAAATGGGAAGGGTTGATGGGAAGTTTAGTTGTCATTCCTTGTAATGCAACTTGGGGCATTCCATGCCGAGAGGGAGTGTTGGAGTAGTAGCTGCGTGGGGCATCACCTCATAGGTCGACCAAAGATAGAATAAGATTGGAATACAGTGTTCGAAGAATACCTTCCTTGTTGAGAGGGAGTGTTGGAAATAGTGCAACCTCATGAGTTATTCTTATTGTATTTCATCTTGTTATTGTACCTCCTATGGGACAAGATGTCAATATATTTGATCATGTAAAACACTTGAAAAAATCAACGTAAACCTTCCGGTGAAATGACAAAGAAAAAATTTATTAAATGTAATTTTTTGTATTCTACCCAGACAAGTTGGCCCAGTGGGTAAATTGCCTGAAAACAGTGGGCAATTTGCCCCAAACATTGGGCAGAAATGCCCCAGTCAGGTTGTCCCAGTTACGGAAAGTTAGGACGGCCCAAACAGGGAAAAAGTCACCATTTGACGTTGATAAATAGAGAGTTCGACCTCTCATTTGGTCATTCACTCAAGCATGTTCTCTCTAACCAAGAGAGGTTCGCTACTGCAGTTAAGAGACTGGTTTTTTGGGGTTCTCCACTACTGGAGAAGTTTCTCTCTTTTTTTCCTGGGTTTGCGCTACTACTCTCGTTCTCTATTGGAAGGTCTGAGCTCGGGGGAGACAAATAGCTTTGTCTATCATTGGGAGATGATTGTTCTTATCATCATGTTTAAACGCGCTCCACACTCATTTTGTTTCTGTGCTTTGCCATTCTTTTAGTGATCCTGGTTATGCTGCTATAAACATTAACCAGGTCAAGGATACATAATCAATTGCAAACAATAATTTAAATGGTGCGTAGCGAGTAGATCTAGTTTCATCATTCAATTTTATTCTAGATTAGGATCGAGCATGTTTTGCAAGAACTTGTATTTTGATGTGCATGTTAAATAAAGGGGAGCAGAACGAGTAGAAGTCTTAAGGAGGCTTGTGGTAATTCTTATTCTCAACCAGAAAGGTTCGAAACCAACATCAACACTATTCAATGTGAGTTTCTTCATTTTCTCTCGTATAGGGTTTTATTCGTTGTCATTGCCTCACGTAGACTAGAACTGTGGGATGAATGACACAACATCTCCTAAATTTTTCATCTTTCTCTCCCCTATTTTTCCCCATATCACCTCATCTCACTTCATGACTTCCAAATATTTTCTCTATCATTGCCACCTTCCCCAGATAAAGTGCATGAGGAAGTAAACGTCTCTTGTCTAGAATGACCAAGTTGATCAGGTATATCAGATATCTTCTTTAAAAAGATGATATGGTCCCTTTGTGGGATGGTTCGTTTGTGGAACATACTCCTTTGTGGACTGTGTCCCATTGTGGGATGGTACCTTTGTGGAACGTGCTTATTTGCGGATCGTTCATTTGTGGAACGTTCTCCTTTGTGGAGTGTATCCATGTGTGCGAATGGACCCTCTTATGATAACAAGATGTGTTCTGACCTGATGATACCTCTCTACCTAAGAGGGAGTGTTGATGATGTAGGCACCCGATGGACTAGAGCAGATGCACGAACATTGATTTGTTGACACTTATCGATTGACTAAGATTGTGTTGGAAGATCTTCCCTATGATATAGAGAGGTTAGAGATAACTGTGATGTACAGATGATATTGAGATTTGTTTCAGTACAATAATACTGATGGCCAAGAGGGAGTGTTGGAGTATTAGCTACGTGGGGCATCACCTCATAGGTCCACCAAAGATAGAATAATATTAGAATACAGTGTTCGAAGAATACCTTCCTTGTTGACAGGGAGTGTTGGAAATAGTGCTACTTCAGAAGTTATTCTTATTGTATTTCATCTTGTTATTGTACCTCCTATGGGACAAGATGTCAATGTATTTGATCATGTAAAATACTTGAACGAATCAATGTAAACCTTGGGGTGAAATCACAAAGAAAAGATTTATTAAATGTAATTTTTTGTATTCCCCCAAGACAAGTCGGCCCAGTGGGTAAACTGCCCCAAAATAGTGGGCAATTTGCCCCAAACAATGGGCAGAAATGCCCCAGTCAGGTCGGCCCATATAGGGAAAGTTAGGCCGGCCCAGTCAGGGAAAAAGTCACCATTTGATGTGTATAAATAGAGAGTTTGACGTCTCATTTGGTGATTTACTCAAGCATGTTCACTCTAGCCAAGAGAGGTTCGCTACTACAGTTAAGAGACTGATGTTTTGGGATTCTCCACTATTGGAGAAGTTTCTCTCTTGTTTTCTTGGGGTTGCGCTACTACTATCTTGATGTACATCGTTCTCTATTGGAATGTCTGAGCTCGAGGGAGACAATTAGTTTTGTCTATGGTTGGGAGATGATTCTTCTTATCATCATGGTTAAACGAGCTCCACACTCATTTGTTTATGTGCTTTGCCATTCTTTTAGTGATCCTGGTTATGCTACTAAAAACATTAACAAGGTAAATGATAATTAATCAATTGTAAACACTAATTAAAATGGTGCCCTTCCATATTCATTTGTTGCTCTTGTTCTTTCTTCTAGATTTTATTTATTTTACCCTAAAAGAGAGTGGTGAGTACTTTCTATCCTTTCTCCTTATGGTGGAATGATGCACCACACTAATTCTTGTGTGCCATATTGTCAGGGCAGCAAGGGGGACTTCCCATCAACCCTTCCCATTTTATTTTCTCTTTTTGTTAGCCTCATTTGGTAACCTAGTCAATGACTGGATTCATCAAAAAGAGAGTTGATGTGCAACATCTTCCTTTTACATCTTCCCTTCTTGAATTTGCCTGACTATGACCTCATATGGCTTCATGAATTTTCTAGATTTTCGCTATCAATGCCACACATCAACTCTCACATTCGTTATTACATCCCTAGTGAAACTACCACTTCATTTTTCTTGCCCATGCAATTCCCTGTTTGTTGCATTTCTATCAGTGATTGCATCACAATTCCATCCACGGTGGAGTAGAATTTGTAACATCTGTGTTGCAGATAAACTAATCTTCTCATGCATTTGTTCGCTGCAACATCATGGGCTCCTGTATTCTAATAAGGACGAGTATTATTTTTGTACACCTTTTTTATGGATTCGTCATCTATATGGTAGTCCTACTATCATCATTGCATTGTATTCTATCTCATGATTGAGCATGTTTTAAAAGGACGAAGATGTTGCACATCAACTCTCTTCTTGAGGAATCCCTTAATTGACTAGGTTACCAAGAAGAGAAAATAAAATGGGAAGGGGTGATGGGAATTTAGTTGTGATTACATGTAATGCAACTTGGGGCATTCCATGTCCAAGAGGGAGTGTTGGAGTAGTAGCGGCGTGGGGCATCACCTCATAGGTCGACCAAAGATAGAATAAGATTAGAATACAGTGTTTGAAGAATACCTTCCTTGTTGAGAGGGAGTGTTGGAAATAATGCAACTTCAGAAGTTATTCTTATTGTATTTCATCTTGTTATTGTACCTCCTATGGGAAAAGATGTCAATGTATTTGATCATGTAAAACACTTGAAATAATCAATGTAAACCTTAGCGTGAAATCAGAAAGAAAAGATTTATTAAATGTAATTTTTTGTATTCCCCCAAAACAAGTTGGCCCAGTGGGTAAACTGCCCCAAAACAGTGGGCAATTTGCCCCAAACTATGGGCAGAAATGCCCCGGTCAGGTTGGCCCAGTTAGGGAAAGTTAGGTCGGCCCAGTCAAGGAAAAAGTCACCATTTCATGTGTATAAATAGAGAGTTCAACCTCTCCTTTGGTCATTCACTCGAGCATGTTTGCTCTAGCCAAGAGAAGTTCTCTACTACAGTTAAGAGACTGATTTTTTGGGGTTCTCCACTATTGGAGAAGTTTCTCTCTTGTTTTCTTGGGTTTGCACTACTACTATCTAGATGTACATCGTTCTCAATTGGAAGGTCTGAGCTCTGGGGAGACAAATAGCTTTGTCTATGGTTGGGCGATGATTGTTCTTATCATCGTGGTTCAATGAGCTCCACACTCATTTTGTTTATGTGCTTTGCCACTCTTTTAGTGATACTGGTTATGCTACTATAAACATTAACAAGGTCAATGATACTTAATCAATTGTAACACTAATTTAAATGGTGCCCTTTCGTATTCATTTGTTTCTCTTGTTCTTTCTTCTAGCTTTTCTTGATTTTACCCTAAAAAAGAGTGGTGAGTACATTATCTCCTTTCTCCTTGTGGTGGAATGATGCACCACACTAATTCATGTGTGCCATATTGTTAGGACAGCAAGGGGTACTTCCTATCAACCCTTCCCATTTGATTTTCTCTTCTTGGTAGCCTCATTTGGTAACCTAGTCAATGACTCGATTCCTCAAGAAGAGAGTTGATGTGCAACATCTTCTTCCTTTCACTTCTTCCCTTCCTGCATTTGCCTTACTATGACCCCATATGGCTTCATGAATTTTCTAGATCTTCGCCATCAGTGTTGCACATCAACTCTCACATTCGTTATTACAGCCCTAGTTAAACTACCGCTTCATTTTTCTTGCCCATGCAATTCCATGATTGTTGCATTTCTCTAAGAGATTGCATCACAATACCATCCACGGTGGAGTAGAATTTGTAACATTTGTGTTGCAAATATACCAATCTTCTCATGCATTTGTTAGCTGCAACATCGTGGGCTCCTGTATTCTAATAAGTACAAGTATTATTTTTGTACACATTTTTTTTGGTTTGGACATCTATATGGTAGACCTACTATAATCACTACATTGTATTCTATATCATGATTGAGCATGTTTTAAAAGGACGAAGATATTGCACATCAACTCTCTTCTTGAAGAATCCAATAATTGACTAGGTTACCAAATGAGGCTACCAAGAAGAGAAAATAAAATGGAAAGGGTTCATGGGGAGTTTAGTTGCCATTACATGTAATGCAACATGGGGCATTCCACGGCCAAGAGGGAGTGTTGGACTAGTAGCTGCGTGGGGCATCACCTCATAGGTCGACCAAAGATAGAATAAGACTAGAATACAGTGTTCGAAGAATACCTTCCTTGTTGAGAGGGAGTGTAGGAAATAGTGCAACTTCAGAAGTTATTCTTATTGTAATTCACCTTGTTATTGTACCTCCTATGGGACAAGATGTCAATGTATTTGATCATGTAAAACACTTGAAAGAATCAATGTAAACCTTGGCGTGAAATCAGAAAGAAAATATTTAATAAATGTTATTTTTCTGTTCCCCCAAGACAAGTCGGCCCAGTCGTTAAACCGCCCCAATACACCGAGCAATTTGCCCCAAAGAATGGGCAGAAATGCCCTAGCAAGGTCGGCCAAGTTAGGGAAAGTTAGGTCGGCCCAGTCAGTGAAAAAGTCACCATTTGATGTGTATAAATAGAGAGTTTGACCTCTCATTTGGTCATTCACTCAAGCATGTACGATCTAGCCAAGAAAGGTTCGCTACTACAGTTACGAGACTCATTTTTTGGGGTTCTCCACTATTGGAGAAGTTTCTCTCTTGTTTTATTGGGTTTGCGCTACTACTATATGGATGTACATCGTTCTTTATTGGACGGTCTGAGCTCGAGGGAGACAAATAGCTTTGTCTATGGTTGGGAGATGATTGTTCTTATCATCATGATTAAAAGGGCTCCACACTCATTTTGTTTATGTGCTTTGCCATTCTTTTGGTGATCCTGGTTATGCTGCTATAAACATTAACAAGGTCGGAGTCGTGGAGCTAGTGCATGTTCTCCAATGGACCGGATTGAGCAGATGCACGAAGATTGATTTGTTGACACTTCTCGACTGACTGAGATTGTGTTGCAAGACCTTCCCTATGATATAGAGAGGTTAGAGATAACTATGATGTACAAATGATATCGAGATGTGTTTCAGTATGATAATATTGATGATACCTCCATTGCCAAGAGGGAGTGTTGGAATAGTAGCTGCGTGGAGCATCCCCTCATAGGTCGACCAAAGAAAGAATAAGATTAGAATACAGTGTTCGAAGAAAACCTTCCTTGTTGAGAGGGAGTGTTGGAAATAGTGCAACTTCAGAAGTTATTCTTATTGTATTTCATCTTGTTCTTGTACCTCCTATGGGACAAGATGTCAATGTATTTGATTATGTAAAACACATGAAAGAATCAATGTAAAGATTGGGGTGAAATCACAAAGAAAAGATTTATTAATCTCATTGAAAAGAAGATAATCTCAGTTCAAGGGGGGGCGAGTTTCTCGATCAACCTAGAAGACATTGAAGCTTATGAAGACCATGCTATTTCTATAGTAGTCCATATAGCATTGATGATTCATGATGCATGGTTGAAATGGTTGACAAACCTATGAGATAAATCCTATTTTGCTCATTGACATATAAGCATGAAGCCATAAGCATAAGCATGTGATCAATAGATTGGCATGAGCAGGAGTTTTGTGCTTAGAAGAAAGACCACACACGTATAGCAGAAGTTTACATTACAGGAAAAGTAATATGTATAAAAACCTATAAAAAATTTGAAGATGACAAGTCATGGAAGATCTAACTCAGTAAATGTTTTTATGAAAGCATTCATTTTGTTTTGGGCATTGTGAAGCCATAAATGGCTCATTGACCCTTTGTCATTAATGTCAAAGGGGGAGAGAGAGATCAGTTGCCATCAATGACAAAGGGGGAGATTGATGAATATGGTTGTCTGTAGTTGTCATTGATGACAACATTAATGACAAAGGTGCAAAGATGAAGTAGACAAGGCTAATGACATGGAACACATGACAAGCATGCCAATGATTGGACCACCTCATGAGCCAAATGACCCGTTCAGTGGTCATTTGGAGATTGCCCTAATACCCTAGATAATGAGGTGGGCAAAGGGCTTGACTAGGACAAGACAAACAAGACAAGAATGCGTGATGGGCCAGATGACCATTTGGACAAGCAAGAATGACTTAAGGAAAGCAAGCAAGCACTACAATAACATGGCAAAGAAGACAAATGCCAAGCAAGCGTAAGCTTGCAGGCATGTCAATGGCAAATAGATATGGATGATCGAAACCCTTGCGGGCATCATTGGAGATGGATAAACAAGCCCTTGAGGGCATTCGAAGGACCCCATTACGGGCACCTTCACTGAGAACGAACAGATCTATACTGACACCCAAAATGGATCTTCCTGCGAGCATGGTACATGGTGCTACGGGCATGGATTATTGAGACCTGCAGGCACCTTCTCAGCACACCCCGCGGGCACATGCTAAGAAGTCTGTTGCGGGCACATTCCTTGAAGGGTTAAACCTCCAGTGCGGGCATGTGCTAATGGGCTCACGCAAGCATCCCAAAGACACCAGCGCGGGCATGACGACCACGATTTATGTGGGAGAGAGATCCAAAACATATTTATATTTTGATGAGAAAACAAGTCGGCCTCCATTGTGTAAGGAAAGAAAATGTTTTATTTAAGTTGAAATAAGTGTTAACATGTCGGCCTTCCTTGGACAAAATGCAAGTATAAATACCAAAAGCAAATCGTTGTTTTGTTAAGTGTTGAGATGTGAGATTGTCGTAGAAGCTGGTGTGGAAGAATTCAGGGGTTTTGGAGCAGTCAGAGGACAGCTCGATGAGGAGCAGGAGCAGCATGACCAACATTTAAACTTTGATTTTATGGGTTATGTAAAAACAGCAAAAGTATGGACAGAATTATAATTAATACATGATGCTGGTAGAGAAGAGAATTTCGTATGAGGTACAGAATGAAGATTTCGGTGGTGAAGCAATAGAGACAATTCAGAGGTTCAGGATAGCTCGGTGGATGCATTGGAGCAGCAAACTCAGTTATAGACTCAACTCTAATTTTCAGGTCTGATTTTTTTTATGGATCAGCATGAACAAGCAGGAAGATTGACAAGGTAGTATCAAGGTGAACAGGTTGAGGACATGAGCAGAGGACTGTAATGAGTGGACAAGTGATGGACAGATCTATGATGATATTATTATGGGCAGAATATTGAATGCTGATACGATTTGATGCTGAACATCTTGATGATGGCTGAAGCTTGATGACAACATGTAGTTGAAAAAGAGACAAGTGCTGCAGTTAATGATATAACAGAGTTGATAACTTATGTTGATGATGATGACAGTATGATCGATTGATGTAATTTGTACATGAAATACAAGCAGGGACTTTCTATGAATTGTACTTGAATACAAGCAGAGTCTTGTATCCCTTTCTTAGTAAAATCTAAGAAAACCTAGGCAGTGTCCTAGATATTGAGTAGGTGCTCTTGATTCAGTTGGTGCTGATTCACCTCACGGTTGTAGCCGGTCCAAAAACAAATACAAAAAGATTACAAAATATATCTTGTGTCTCTTGTCCAATGTGTTGGTGATTATGTGTTTTACATGATGAATGACTAATGATATAATACATTGATGAATATGTTATAGAAGTAAATGTGTGAATGATAATATAAGATTTTGATTGAAGTTGAATTTTTAAATAAGTATAGACCCACTGATTCACCCCCCCCTCTCACTGAGCACTGGTCTAACAAAGATAACTACCTCTACGACGTGTGGGAACACTTCATCCAAACATGTGGCCAAATCTTACCTGCTTGTATTCCCCCAAGACAAGTCGGCCCACTTGGTAAACTGCCTCAAAACAATGGGCAATTTTCCCCAAACAATGGGAAGAACTGGCCCAGTCAGAGAAAAAGTCACCCTTTTATGTGTATAAATAGAGAGTTTGACCTCTCATTTGGTCATTCACTCAATCAAGTTCGCTCTAGCCAAGAGAGGTTCGCTACTGTAGCTAGGACATTGATTTTTGGGGGGTTCTCCACTACTGGAGAAGTTTCTCTCTTGTTTTCTTGGGTTTACGCTATTACTATCTGGATGTACATCATTCTCTATTGGAAGGTCTCAGCTCGGGGGAGACAGCTAGCTTTGTCTATGGTTGGGAGGTGATTGTTCTTATCATCATGGTTAAACGAGCTCCACACTCATTTTGTTTATGTGCTTTGCCATTCTTTTTGTGATCCTGTTTATGCTGCTATAAACATTAACAAGGTCAAGGTTACGTAATCAATTGTAAACACTAATTTAAATAGTGCCCTTTCGTATTCATTTGTTTCTCTCATTCTTTCTTCTATCTTTTCTTGATTTTACCCTTAAAAAGAGTGGTGAGTACTTTCTCTCCTTTCTCCTTATGGTGGAATGATGCGTCACACTAATTCTTGTGTGCCATATTGTTAGGACAACCAAGGGGACTTCCCATCAACCCTTCCCATTTTATTTTATCTTCTTGGTAGCCTCATTTGGTAACCTAGTCAATGATTGGATTCCTCAAGAAGAGAGTTGATGTGCAACATCTTCTTCCTTTTACTTCTTCCCTTCCTGCATTTGCCTTACTAAGACCTCATCTGGCTTCATGAATTTGCTATATTTTCGCTATCAGTGTCGCACATCAACTCTCACATTCGTTATTTCAGCCCTAGTTAAACTACCACTTCATTTTTCTTGCCCATGCAATTGCCTATTTGTTTCCTTTCTCTAAGAGATTACGTCACAATACCATCCACAGTGGAGTAGAATTTCTAACATACGTGTTACAAATATACCAATCCTCTCATGCATTTGTTCGCTGCAACATCGTGGGATCTTGTATTCTAATAAGTCCGAGTATTATTTTTGTACACCTTTTTTTTGGTTTGGTCATCTAAATATGGTAGACATACTATCATCATTGCATTGTATTCTATATCAAGATTGAGCATGTTTTGTAGGAAGTTTAGTTGCCATTACATGTAATGCAACTTGGGGCATTACATGTAAGGGAATAGAGTATAGATTAAACTACATTAACCACCTTTGCAACGAGCAACGCATTATAGACTCCAGCTATGGTGTCGATGTTGCAACATATTTTTCCTTTTGTCTCTTGCCTTCCTACACTTGTACTACTCTCGCTTCATCTCACTTCATGCCTTTACTGGATTTGCCCTATCATCGCCACATAGCACCTCTTGCATTGGTTATTTTTGCCCTAGTTTATCAACCTCTAACTTTTTTCGTCCTCGCATTTGTCTATATGTTGTGTTTCTCCAGGAAACGATATCACCTTTGTCCGATCTTATAGGCTGCAGCTATCTACTTGATGTTAAAACGTGTCCTAGAATTTGCCTCTTACCTGTTTCTATTTTCCCTACTATCGCGTTATCTCACTTCATGGCATTGTCAATAAAAGCTGAAAGCAAGGATGATGAGTGGTTGGATTGAAGATTGATGCAGATCGGTTCGAGACCAGAGACTCTGATGTTCTCAAGTGCTCTCTCCCTTAGAGCACTTGTCCTAGCTGGAGCCAGATGTTATCACACCATAGTAGCTGGGCTACTATTCTTGCTGAGCAGATATCTACACTTTCCAGAGCTTTGTTTTTCCAGAGATCAGTTATGATGAGTAGCATTATCTGAGATCACTTACAGATTACAGCAGTTTATGTCAGACATTGAGTAGACCTTGTGCCAAGGCTGAGCCTTGAGAGCTTAGAATTGATGACTGATGCGACCTTTTGTTCCATACAGTTTCAGTTCAGTGCCAGGATGTTATTATTGCAGCAGTGTTTCAGCTATCTATGGATGATGATGATTATTTATATGATATGATTATTTATATGATATGATGTGACCTATGGACTTGTGATTATTTTCATGGATTATTATCTTGTTGTTTTAGTCATATTCATAGCATTGACTTGGTATATGATTCATGATGTGACAGTACTATCTAAATAAATGATATGAAATATCTTGGTCGCTCTAAATAATAATTTGGATGTATCACTTGCACTTCTAACAATACTCGTTGCTTTCAGTACCCTCCTGTGAGCATGGACATGGTCTTTCACGACATTTTTGTTTGCTAGCCTATGCACCACATTCACTTGACTCCATCCATCATGACCGTCCTTGTTTTGGCTTTCACCTTGACTTGCCTTCTTGACTGCTTGATATGGAGGACTTCCCCATTTCTACCTCTGTGTTGGACCGCATCCATGTTTGTTTTGTGTCTCGGCTCTGAGTTGGTGACAGAACTTGCCTTTGGTAAGTTGGATCGTATTCCTAAATCATTCTGGTCGATGTACCGATGTTTGGCACTGTGCAGAACTCCCTCTAGTCACATGAGTTTTTGTTGTCTAAAACTGAAAGCACATGTACTACTTATATTGGAAATCTATTATGAAATCCTGTGAACTTAAAATTCTAGAATGTGTTTCTCAACAAACGTGAATAAAGGCTAAAGCAATGAACTGCTAAAATACCCCTCAAAGGGTATAAAAAGGTCCCAAAAGCAATGGTTAAACAAATGCTATATCCAAATATCATTGACCTTATAAATGTAAATATGCCCCGGATGCAAGCTGCGATTAGTTGTGCTTCTTAGCGCATGTGAAATGCCAGAGGGGTCATATAGGCCAAAAAGGCCATGGAAATGAAATGAATGATCCTAATGAACCTGGATCAATTTGATGTAGACATGATGCCTAAGTTGAATAAACACTCTCTAAACAACTTACCCATTTGTGAGGCACTGCCCTTCCCTTTGTTATTTGTCTAGCACAGAGTGTAGCTACCCCTTTCCCCGTCCAAAGTGTCACTTAGAAAAGTTGGTCAAGTCATCCCCTTTTGTCCAGCCTTCTTCTTAGCCTTCACCCTTTGCTATCAGTTAGGCCATGTCAATTGAATGAGTATGTCTTTGAAGCTTTTGATCAAGTGAATTCTAAATAACAATGATGAACTATATATATGTTTTAACTGCCATGGAATGATGTTTATACTTTAAGTTAAGCTGTGAAGATGATTAAAGGAACATGTATGGTCTTATGTTATAATCTAGTCTTTGGTTGTATTTTGACCTAGTCAAACATAGTTTGACCATCGCCATTCTTGGGATCTATGATGAGATGGACCACTTGAGCTTTAGGATGATGATATATGGTCCCACATGCACCTATTTGATGATTCCATATGTTGGATATATGCTACAGATGATGATTGATGCAGATGGTCATTTTTATTATTATTTCCAGATCATCATATTTTACACTGTCCGGGTATGGTGGACCTTACAGTTGACCCCACAGGTCAACCCATGGTGTATGAGTACTCATCTCTAGTGGATTTGGGTCTTCGGGATCCATTGAGACACTTATATTTTAGTTTCGGGCACTCCTGGGCACGATAGCAGCAGTTATCCACCTGTTGACAAGTTTTGGCATACTGATCTTGCCTGTCCAGCAGGAGCATTGGAGTCCATTCGTTGCCTAGGGCGCTACAGAGGAAGGGGGTGGTCCAACCACTTGTTTTTACCATTATACCCCCCTTCCGGATAGCCTGGTTCACTCAATTTGACAGTGCAGGCACTCTGGATAGCAGTTTGGGCCATTCTCGGGGTTTTCAAGAGGATTAAAAAATGGAATAAAAGGGTCATTGAGGAATCCGATTTGGGCAATTGAGGCAATGTTTTGGCACTTGGTTTTCTTTGAGCTCATCCATGGTGAACCCCCCATCTTCTAGATCAGTTGGCATCAGTCAGTGGGGTCCACAGTGGTTACAGAAGGTCTTTTACTGCATGTCTCTCTCAGATTTTGGAGACAAGATTTGATCATTTGTATATTTGACATTTCATAGACTCATTATTTTATATTATTGTGCCATGGGGACATGCTAGTGAAGGGAATTAATACCTCCTAGCCCCACCATGTGCTCCTGGGGACTTGTCTTGATCTTATGTCGTGGCACATGTGTTTCTAGCCACCTTTCATGTATGACGTCACCCTCATTGAGTCTCTTTTAGCTATGACGTCATCATTTAGTGAGTGATCCATGTGATATTATGTATTGGCTCATCTTAGCCGTTGATTAGATTATTATATCTTTTGATCTCAACCACTAGTTTTAAAAAGTGGTTTTGTGGTTTAGCGTTTTGGTCTTTATTATCCTATAAAAGGAGGAGACCCCCCTATTGTAAAAGCACCTTTGGGATCTGGAAAACTTGGAATGAAAATATTATTTTGGAGATCTACTTCTTGGCTTTGATTGGGATGCTCTTGTATATGATTATGCATCTCTTCTTTTAGACATCTTTGCTTGTAACAGGTGAAATCGACTTCTACAGAGGGAGGCCGAATTGCTTTGGAGCTAGAGTGCGACTTGTTTGATGGGAAGATTGTAGGGGTTGCTCACATCCCCCATGGGCAAGACGTCTTCATCTTGAGGGAGTTTTTCAATTGTGCTTTGTCCATTGATTGCTTCTTTGACATGACATGCTTAGATCTCATTGATTTGTGGATCAAATCTAACATCTTGTAGTTTGATCTACAGGTTGCATGGGACATCTCTCCTCCTAGGGCTTGGACAATTTGGGTTGAAGACACTTGGATCAAGCTAGGAATTGTAACTAAGGGCAAGAATCATCAATATGCTAAGAGGCCGCAAGATTTTGAGGTAAGAGCTACAAGGTACGTATCTATTTCACTTGTTCTCCATCCTATTGGTCACACAAACCATTAAAATCAAAATCCTCATTTTTTTACTTTTTCCTAGATCTACTTGGATCTAGCTTGGCTTTGGGGATAATATTTAAAACCCACCTCTATAGAATCCACGGCAATTCGGATCCATAGTTTGGTGGTGATTGGACTCCATTTGACCCACTTCCCAAGGCACCTAGCCCTCCTTGAGGCAATTCGCACTCCTTGAGGAAGGCTAGTTGGGCTAGTTCCTTGACATGGGTAGGTGAGATCCACCTTGATAACCTACCCCTAGTGCTTCACCTCTTTGATTTTTGCCTTGTGGGCCACATTCCTCATTTTGAGGGTTGAGCCCCACTTGGGTCATTGGGTGATGCATTTTAAATCTTAGATCTATGGAGATCTAGCAAGAATTTGGACTTAGTAATCAAAACCCACCTTGATATGTATCTTAACTACCCCGATCTACAGTTTGCTGGAATTTGGACTCCATTTGCCCCCTCAAATTAAGGCACTAGTCTCCCTTGGGTAAATCGCACTCCTTGGGCTAGTTGTCTTTTGCTAGATCCCATATGTGGGTGTTGCTACTTGCATCTTAGATCCATAGATCTACATTATTGCATGCCTTACTACCATTCAACCCCTAACTTGACCTTGTGGGCCCCATTTGAACCATTTTCCACTTTTTAAGGAGTGGGCCCCACTTGTGTGATTTTCATGGAACTAGATCCTAAGTCACCGCATTCGGCGATTTTCCGCCATGAAAATCGAAATTCGACGATTTTTTAATGCACCCGAACTAAATCGTTTAAATTCGTCGATTTTTAAAACGAATCCATTTTTTTTTGCTGAACTGAAGGCGAATTAAATCGCCATAAAATCGATGCGAATTTAAAACAATCGAAAAAAAACTGTTTAGAATCGAGTTTTCCCCCTTTTCAGGGCCCGCGGGGAATCCCTACTCCTACCTCCGCGCGCGAAACTCCTCCCTCCATTTATTGTTGCAGAAACTCATCACTACCTGTTTCAGCTTTGATTCGCCTCACTGCTCGTTCAAATTCTAGCCCATCATTCTTCTGAGTTTAGTTGTTGTTGAGAGAGGGCTGACTCGCAGAGTTCACACTCCCAAGGGTCGAGTCGCGAATGTTGCAACTTTGCAATTGCAGACTCCCGACAACTCTTCGCGGCTCTGCGACTTAATCCGTGACTCTAGTGAGTGTTAACCTTAGTCATGGACGGTGAACCGTGACTGCATTATGTTACATGTTAGTTTTAGTATTTTGTTATTACTTAGTTGGGACTCTTGTAATTCATTTTTTTAATACTACGTTATTGGTTAATTAAGATGTTGAAATTTAGTTGAAATTTTTTTAATTATTTTTTTAATTAATATATGTAATTTTTAATATTTTTAAGTTTTGGGTATGTTATTTGTTTTAATATCGTGTTATTAGCTAGTTCTTAGTTTTAATATTGTGTTACTATTTAGTTGATATTCTTTTATTTTATTTCTTGTTTTAATATTATGTTAGTAGTTAGTCTTTAGTTTTAATATTATGTTATTACTTAGTTAAGATTCTTTAGTTGCTAGTTGTCACGACTTGAGGGTGGACCGTGACTTGTGTTCTCGTTCTAGTCTCTAGACTTCTAGTTTCTTTTTGGGATGCTATTTTGTTAAGTAGTGACTATCATAAATATTGATAGCATTTTAATATTATGTTTTATCACTTTATGAACATGTTTTTAAATTTCAATCAAGATGTAGACTCTAATGTTTTCAAAATATATGTTTAATCGTTCATGCTGCCATATTTTTATTTCTATGGTGCAATGGCTATCATGTACATACTTCATTCAATGTTGATGTGTTCATTATATCTATGATTCTATAACTATCATGTTCATTTTTTATGTGTTTGACGTGTTTAGTGTTCATAGTTTAATGAGCATAATGAAATTTATTGAAAATTTTCATATACTTTTTAATTTCCATATTTTATAGTCATTCGAACTTAATGCCGAATTTTATGCCGATTTTTATCGCCAAAATTTCAAGTGTCGATTTTTTGCCGAATTTCAAGGTCGTTGAATTCGAACACGAACTCGAACCAAGTGACTTAGACTAGATCTATTCAATTGAGCTTCATAAGTGGCCCTAGTCATTCATTGGTTGAAACACTTGTCACCCCCTAAGCCTCTTCAACCATACTTAAACTCTTGGGTCCACTTAATCTAATTCACTCATTGGTTTCCATAACTCAACTTACACATTTCTCTAGGAACCTTTGGGTTAGCTAATCTTCATTCGATTGGCTAGGGTCTCCCCCTTGATCTTGATGAGTCTTGATCTAAAGTGAAGAGTGCCTCGGTTATCATGACACCCAACTTGCATTGGGAACCGTGGCATCTCTTGAGTCACCTCTTTAGTTGTCCATCTCCTCTACCATCTCGGATGGGATACCTTTAGGGACAACTACAAGTTGTGTGATAACACGAGTATCTGTAAACTAAAATCTAATGAGGACAAAGTAATACAAAGTCTTGCTTTCCATCCAGTAAAAATGTGCATTGAATGAAGACAATGCAAAAACCAATCTGTCCTCAAACCACAACAATCTAGATCCAACAATGCTTGCATGTATCACCATTCTCAACAAGGAAGTTACTTCAAAGATAGTGCATTTGATCCTTCACTCTCTCATCCACAGGTCTTTGAGCCATCAAACGTACACAATCTACCTAGTATCTCGAATGACAACAAATATTGTCCAATGTTCCATGGGGACACGTCCCACAAGGTCGAGGGCATGCTTTCCACACCCCTCGAGACAAGGGGTCTTCTAGTGGATGGCATATCAAGAATAACAAGAGGAACGAAACCAATCTCCCTCTTAGTTGGATGGATATCGTAAGGAGGAGAGCTTTAGTGACCACCCTAGAGGCCTCCTAGTTGATAGAACTTTACACTGGGTGGCATTGTCTCTAGCAAGAGATTCCACAATTCAATGAGGGATGCTGACCCTAATGAAGGTGTCTTTGTCTTTATTCTCAAGGAACATGAGACAAAGATGTCTATTATCTCTAACCAAATATAATTACAAATACAAAATAGAGTCAATTCAATACTAGGCCTCGAAATAGGAGAAAATCATATTGCAAAAGTTATATACAACAATAAAAAAATGTAAGAAAGTATAATATTTTATTTTTAAAAAAAGCTACTTACATTAAGAAAGAACAAGGAGAATATAATGTGTAAACAAGTGTGCCTACTTGCCTACCTAAAGGCCAAAACGAAGGCCTTCAAATCAAAGCATGCCTCGATAAAACATCCACATGCATCTGTCACAAACAGGGTTCAACGATGATGCTTGTGTACATTGAGGCAAGAGATGCCATTCAGCGTGTAGATTTAGAGATGCATATCTAGAGGTTCATTAGAAGTAATTGGAGAAGCATATTGATCCACTCATAAGTGGCCATGCTAGGTGATGACAATTCCTTTCGACCTTAAGAAGTTTCGCAATTGTATGTTATTAGTGGTAGTGTTCTCTCTTGTTTCTTTTAAAGAGGTTAACGTCATAATTCAGAAAAATATAGACTTTAAAAGACATGTATATCATTTTTATTTTGAAAGCCGCCATCCATCATCTGTAGTCACTACCACTTCTTGAAAAATTAAATCACATGTGCCTATGTACATTGAATGCCATCTTGGTTAGAATAGTGTGATCTAAAGCATTGTCTACAAACGATATAAATTTTCTACCTAGAAGCAATATATTATCATGTCTTGTAAACATTAAGCAAGATAAAAGAAATCATTATGAATCACATAATTGAGCTTTAAATCAGTCCATAACAATTAAATGTGTATAACTTTACCCTTCCTCCAATAAAACAAAAGAAAATAAAAAATCTAGAAAAAACACAAAGGAAATGACAAAACAAGAATGATAGAAATTGCCATGTCATCTTTTCATATCTACTTTAGTCAAATGATTACCTTTTGCTCCTTCAATGAAAAACAGTTTTAACATATTTTGCTAAGAATTCGTTTAAGCTCCTCCACATGAGAAGGATGATAAATTGGTGTTGGAAGTCTAATGTGTCCAAAATGACCTGCAAAACAGTTTCAACTTCTAGAAATAGTAAATCACGCTGCATTTAGAGTTAAGGTTTTCTGCCAATTAATATAATCATTAACTTATTGTTATTGAATGATCAAATGATTGAGAATTTTGCAACCATACAACATAGTACATACCATCACATTCATCAGGCTTCTCAGTTCCACATGTTCCACATGTTTCACATTTACCAGACTTAACCGAGAGTCCCAGTCGAGCATTCACAAGCTGAGTTGGATGTTGAATAGAAGACATTCGGTAGACTGACACCTTACTCTGCAAATACCAAAATAAAAGTGGGACTTAAATATGTGCATTGAGTAAAGGTTGGTTAAGGTACAAAATTCCAGAATAATGTTGCAAAGCCACATTTCTTAACTATAATTACATATATATAACAATTTCTCATAAATTACACACTATGCTTGATCAATTCACTTAAATTTCCCCATAAATTTTCTTCTTGTAAATATCTAACAACCATTATAGAAAGTGAAAGCACTAGCCGAGTGGATACGTTTCTTATAACAACCTGTCACTTGCAAACATACATACGTTCTTCATGACAATCACAAACAAAAAAGATGAGCACCACTTGGATATTTAACAAGCTTATTCACCTAAAACATCAACAATCTTTATAAGAAAAGATTGAAAACAACCAAGATTGTTTTCTTGAGTAAACCATGCAAAGAGCAGCAACAACAGCAATCATCTTTGGCAGTGGCCACCCCACAAGATCTTAAAAGAATGAACTTTAGCAAATTATATAAAAAGCTTACATTAACAAATCTTTTGAGTTATGTAAGGGGGTTGCATGGCATGGGGAAAATTACAATTCCATTCCTGTATTCATTTGACCAGCTTCAATAAAGATGAAGACCTAAAATGCACTGGGTTCACTATCCTTTTGATAACAAGCATGGGATGAATTGGTTATTTAGATTGTTTGTTCACTAGGTATATATATATAAATAAAAGAATCTCTATTTTTACAAGTTACCACGCTGCATGAAATTAAATGTTTCCTGGGAAGTTATACCTAAAGAGAGCAGACTTTCAAGTAACAGACCTAGGGATAAACTGACCATACAGGTTTGAAACCATTCCCAGGGTGATTTAGCATATGAACGGAACTCTAAAATATGTTTAACGGTATTTTGTGACAGGCGGGGCACTTGGACTATGAAACTCCTATCAATTTCAGGGTTGGTCCAAGAGGAAGGCTACCCAGAATAAAGTACCGATCCTCTTTAGGCTCAATAAAAGATTTACACACTAAATGGAGCGGAACCAACCACGTAGATTGCTTAGATCCAAGTCTCCAGAGCTTGTTTAACTTAGTTAGCATCTAGCCTAGGTCTAACACTAAGCCACCAATAATCAAGTATATGGTTCCAAATTCTAATTAGACATCCCTGACAAACAGAGCTATGGGAAGGTGGTAAGGGAATCAAATAAATAACCAATCTAAGGACACTCGCATACAGGTTCGTGTAGGATCTTTGCATGTACGATAGAAAACGAGAAATACAGATTAATTGGCCCAAGTAAACCTCAATCAGGTTTGAATCGATATTTCCCAGTACGATAGTCATAATAAGGCTAGGTTCTAAAGATTAATTGCCCAGCAAGCAAGGCCATGTGACTTTTATGGTTTCCAATCTTTATATTCAGGGTCTGGAGTTGAAGTGTGACCCGCTCTTTCCATAATAAGAGGAGGTCCACTTGTCCCTAATATGTATTATTTGAGCTTTCTTCGGTGGATCATACTCTGGCTCTATACCACCAACCAGTGGCCAAGAGAGAACTAACACCCGAAGGATAAGGGTAGGTGCTCTCAAGTATGAGGGGGACTATGGCATTAATGAAATGCCCGCTGGAACAGGTGGTATTGCAACCTGGATCCTTAAAGCGGCCTGATCCATATAGCCAGAGAATCCAAAGAGTGCACAACAGAGGATATTCCCGTAGCGAAGAGAACTTTAACTTTCCCAGGCGTAGTTAGGAAATTTTCGAAGTTAGCCTACCCTTATCTCGACCCCATTTCTACGCTAAGGAGTTAGGCATTAAGGAAATTGGAGACCAACAGGTTAAGCTCCACAAGCCGCCTGTTATCAACTGATTTGTACAATAATTGAAACCTTATTGAGCCGCCAGTGTTGGAACACATCAGTGTTCACTTCCAGAGTATCCGGGTTTCATTGTATTTGGGTCTAGCTAGTTTTGGCTAGCCATTTTTGTTTTTGAGTCGACATGACCATGGCCCCATGGGGGTTTGTATCAAAGTGTGCTAGTAGGGTCTGAGTGGCTCGGTTTCCCATGACTGGATTAAACAACTAAGGTATTCCAGGGAGTTTTTTCACTGTCAGATTATACTTTGCTTCAGGAGAAATATAATCTCTTGGTTTTTCTCCCGCTTCCTCCAAAGCTGGAATGCCTGATTTTGGAAATTTGGCCATGGGGGGTTATTAGGGTCCAACTATAAAGTATAAACCTACTAGACACTATTAGAATAGGTTTTGGTCATGTCCTAGGTCTCTAGGACCCCCAGAAAAAATTTCGAAAAAATTTTACCGGACGCGTCGAAATTGGGGTTTTTAATTTTTTAATTATTTTTAAATTTTAATTAAATTTCTCTATAGTTTAAATAGAGAAATTTGAGTCTGTAATATGTCAGTCATCCGGGGTCCGAATTCAGTGTTTGATGGCTCGTTTCATAAGCCAAAAATCACACATGACTCGTGGAGCAGCTAAACCCAACTTTCGGATGTCAATTCCGCCCCGTAATTAATATTTTCTCTGAAAAGTCATTTACAGAGAAATTATTAATTAAAATAATAAAATTGATTATTTTGGAGATAATCCAAATCTCTCCAAAATTAATCAATTTGATTAAAATAAAGGTCTAAATGACATGGCAATGAGCATTTAGGAAGATTCCAATCAACTCCAAGCCCATCCAGTCACCCATCCAGTCACCAGCAAAGGATCTTCTTGAGCAAGTTCGCCCTCTTCCATGCAAAAATCGATTTTGTGATGTGGCAATGATTGAATGGTTTGTTGGATGGCATTAAAAGCCAATGGTCGGCGCCTCCTCTAAACTAGCAATCAATCCAAAGCTTGGCTCCTTGATAGGACTCGAGTTCACCTACCCTCTACCACGTGTTGCCTTCACAACCAACTCGCATTTAGCATATAGCTCACGTCAATCTCATTTAAATCCACGCCATTCCTTGTTGCAACTCGTTTATTGGTTAGTAGATGTATGGATTAGCTTGGCTTTTGATTGAAGTTGAGTTAGTGCCTACCTCTACCATGTGTCATCCAATGAACTAGCTTCAACCTACCACATCTAGTTCGAATCTCCCACATAGGCTCACGCCCTTCTTACCCTAGCTCGCACCTCCTTTGTGTAGCATTCCTATTCATTGTATCTCCTTCCCAAAGTCGAGCCCTTGACCACCTCATGCCAATCTCACCAAACACCAACTTGACTTTGGCCATGTCTCTTGCTCCAAGCCATCTCATGATTGGAATTCGACCTCATGCTCACCACCAATTCGACCTAGGGTTTAGCTTATTAGTTTAGTATAAAGAGAGGCCCATTTGGGTTATTATCTCATGGAGAATTTGAGGCAAACTTACTCTGCCAAAATTGTATATGTGTTATAGCTTTTGCTAATTGAAATAAAGTGGCTTTGGAGGTCCATATGGTGTGTTGATCTTGTTCATGGAAAGTGCTTCAATCTAATCAAGGTGATATTGTTTTATGGTTTTTATTTACATGTTCCATGTTTTGATCAAATTATTTAAGCTTAGAAGACTTTTCCAAGTCCATAGGGTGGGCATTTGGGTTCAATTTGTCCATTGATGTTGGGTTGTTTGTGATTGGGAAGTAGTGGATTGTAGTCGGAAATACTAACACTCTTCTTGTCCCATTCAACTTGGCATACTATATTTGATCAATCTTGTTTGTAAGTGATACATTTTGCAGATCTATAAAGTTATGAAGAGGAGTTGGAACTAGGTTGTCTCCTCCATCTCTTCAAAGAACAAATTTTTCCATTTAAGCATTCATACATTGCAGGATCTCCCAAAGCTGACCTCACAACACCAAGACGGTGGCATAAAGGGGTTTGATTTAAAAAAAAATCCATCTTTTATATTCAAAATATTGTTTATTGGTTACTATTAGGCTTCCCTTCTTCAAGCCCTCTCATTTGCTCCTTGAGTCTTTTGTACTTGCATGCTAAGCCTATTCCTCCTTGCCCTAGTTTCATCCAACCCCCTTTAGCCCCACTCTCTTGCTCTCGTCCCCTCTCCTCATTGGTCTCCTCCCCCTTTCGTTTTGTCTTTCTTTTGCCCTCTCTTCCATCATAGAAGCTAGCCACCTTCTTCCTCTCGTCTTAGTTATCTAGTGCCTCCCTCCTCTTCTTTTTTGAATTTCCATCCTTCATCCCTTTCGTTCCATCTATCTCCATCTAGTTCTAGTCTCACTCCTAGTCCAACCCCTAGTCCCCATTCTTCACTCTCTTTTTTCCCTATTCCTTAACCATACAACCTTTCTATCGTCCTACCTCACTTAGATCCCTTCACCTTCTCTCCTCGTCCACTCCCTTTTAAGCCCTAAAATCACATCAAAACAACAAAACAAAGGAGTTAGTAGTACTTAGTATTAGATCTCATCACTTGGTTATTTGGTAGTTGTTTTTGCATAGTTAAGTCTCATAAAAAGAAATATCTTGCATTTGTCTTTTGAAGTGCTCTATCATTCCTCATCTCCATACTATCATAGCTTGCATGTAACTAGTATATTTGTTTACAAACTCTTACATTTTCCAAAAGATAGAAAATTTTGCATAAAAATATTTCAAATTTTTATAATTTAGATCTCATTTCTAGGATATTTCGAGAGTTTGTTGTTCGCTGGTCCGTTTCGCCATAGTTAACATTTTATGACAAAATTTCATGCATTCCACATTTCAGAGTTAAAATTCCAAATCTAGACTTAACTAGTTGCAAGTTTTGGTTTTGTCTTTTGCTAACGGTTAACGGGTGCCTTGCTTAGATGTTTTGGACTTGTGTAGATCATTTGAGGAAGAGATATATTTGATAAAGATCTTGAAACGAAGAATCAACGCAAAACAAAGTGAAGGATCCATGAGGATGACTTAACTTTGAGATACTTATCCTTTTGTAATAGCAAGTAAAACCTGTTTCTTCTTCAATATTTTCCAAGTATTACCATTCTCAAAAGACCTTGCAAGGTTTTAAACCCAAGGCATTTGTAACCGCTTAATAAAAAGTTTCAAGTGGAGGGGGCCTCCACTTTTTTGTCTTCTTCCCCATTTGGGGAAGAGTGTTGGGTCTTGTGGTGTGGTTTAACTTAGTTTATGTTTCCATGCTCTTAGATTAGTTTCTATTTCATTAAGTCATTTGGTGATTTATCTTCTATATCTACTTACCCCATGCTCTCCCGAGTAGGGTCTTGAACCTGAAAGAGATTCTTGGGTAGTTAGTTTTATTTCGCAATCATCATTTTGTTTCTCTTCCAAAGCCTACGGCCGAAAGTTGTATCCTTGAGATTTCATCTCAAGGGCAGGACAACATAATTTGTGGTTACTCTTCCTTCCCCATTAACCTCCTTGCCGAAGTTTCAGCTAGCTGGAAAGTCTCAAGGACTAGTGGTTCTAGTGGTTGATCCTGTTTCGGGGATCAATCCCACCTCGTAGATTAAAATTTGTATGGTAGAACACTAGATTTGTTTATCTTGCAAGCATTATTGTCAGTAATACTTTTATCTTGTTGATCAACACTATGGTTTAATTTTGTTTCAAGTGAAAGTATACTGCTACTGCTTTTAATCTGTTTTCTTAAAATAAACCAAAGTCTCTTGAACTTGGCCAAATCCAAGTCAAGAGCACCCTCTATCGGAGGGCATTTTAGTCTTGCATCATCCCTGCATTAGGCATTTTAATTTTAGCAAGTCTCTTGAACTGCGGTCATAAGACCAAGTCAAGAGCGCTCTCTGTCGGAGAGTTGAACAAGGCTTTCTAATAATAAAATTTTCCACTCACACACCCCTAATTAATTTATCTTGGTTTGTCCTACACCCGTATGCTCTGCCAACCGGAAACGGTTTGGCTAGTACTCAGAAAGGTGGAAGACTTGATAATTACGATCGATAAACTTAATTAAAATTTTTACCCAAAACCTCAACCAAGGCAAAATACTGTTCTTCCCACGAGAGGTGACGCCAGGAATCCACTGTCAGACTCAAGGGCGGTTCAAACATTGGACACCAATCCTTATTGAATCTGGGTGCTTCCGACAGGTCACTTAGGGTTGCCAGTATCTTTCTTGGGTAGGGTTCCACCATCTTTTGATACCTTTGGTCTTAGCGCTAATAATCAAGTCAACTAAAACTTTGAAATTTACCAAGATAATTTGCACAACGATCTCACGAGCAATTACTATCAAGACTACTTTTCAGCATCCCCCAGCACTACATTCGTTATTTTGACTCCATTACCCATTGGATAAGGCACTGGTCCTTTTGTCATTTAAATTTTATCTGTGGATGCTTCTTAATTATCTCAAGTCTTTATATACTGTTTAGCAACGTGGATTGCATCTTATCTTGTGTTTTATTTTCAAGCTTTATATTGTCTCTCATTTCACAAAAAACTCCTAAACAACACCCATCCGCATCACTACATCTAAAAACACTTAAATACACAAAGAGCCTTAGTGAAACTCTCTTTTAGGGACTACCCCCCTTGGCTTCGTTAGGAGTTTGCCTAAACGGAGGATCTGGGATTCAGGTGACAGTACCTGGCTCATTGCTTTCCCCCAAGGCCACACCTCTCCCCACTTTCCAGTGAGGGAGACAGCTTTCAAAAGGTTTCTGCTGCTGGTGTGCAGTTTGGCGGACAACACCGCCTATTTAACAGTCTTTTTTACAAACCTACCTAGGGGGTTTCAGTAAATATTTTGTTGCTAAGATACCCATATGAGCTATCCTTCTATAGGAACCACATCTACCGAATTATAAAAAAATAACAAATCACGAAGCATACCAGCCCAAGCTCCACTGCCCTTACATTAGCTACGATAATTATACCAAGGAGGCCCATTATTCCACTTTAGGAGGCAATCCGCGATTCCGCACATCCTATATAGAATATATATTATAAGATTTTAAATAGATAAGATAATTGATATGTAGCTTATGATGGCTGCCTTGAAGAAGTCACAGTGGAAATGCAGATTCCTTTGGAAGGAATCAAAGAACAAAATGCCAAAAGATCTAGGTTGAGGTTTGAAACAGAAGGGAGGGGTAGATCTCCAATGGGACCTCCAGGCAGTTGCTCATCCATTTTTGTACCAAGTCCATCTATCACCTCTCCTTTCTTCCTTCCTCGTTCTACCTTAGGATCTCAACCAACCTTGGACAGCTTTAATGAAAGGAAAAGGAAGAAGGCAGATATGGTAGTTAGGAGGTTCTGGTACCATGACAACCTCCCATTCAACATTGCAAGGTCTCCTTTTTATCAACCCATGGTAGATGTTATTGCTAGCGCTAGCCCTGGATACAAAGGCCCCTCTTATAGTGCACTTAGGGGGAAAGATCTAAATGAGGAATTGCAATTTGTCAAGGCACAGTTCGAGAGCATTAAAAGCTCATGGGAGTTTACAGGTTGCACAATCTTGCCAAATGGGTGGACAAATCAGAGGACTAGAAGAATCATAAATTTTCTTGTGGCTTGCCCTAAAGGAACAATGTCCCTGAAATCTGTTGATGCATCTTCACATGTGAAAGATGCAAATCTGATATTTACATTGTTAGCAAAGGTTGTGGAAGAAGTGGGGGCCAAACATGTTGTCCAAGTAATCACAGACAACGCTGCAAATTATGTGGCAGCAGGCACATTGCTTTGTGCAAAATACCTTACTATTTTTTGGACCCCTTGTGCTGCCCACTGTATAGATTTGATTTTGGAGGACATCGAGAAGTTGGTGTGGGTGCAAGATGTGGTTCATGAGTGCAAACAAATAACCAAGTACATTTATAACCATGATTGGGTGTTGAGCCTTATGAGAGAGTACACAGAAGGCTATGTAGCATGGTTACCCGTACCCGAGGGTAGGGTATGCGTACCCGTACCAGGTACTTGGGTACACGTAAGGTAGGTCTCCTGTCTTACCCTTTCGTACCCCATATTAGCTCCACATACCCGAGATGCCATTATAAAAAAAGGGGTATGGTGCGGCGTACCTCGTGTTTGGCTACTCCGGGGGTACGGCCAACTCAGCAAAATGCAAATCCATTGGGGAAAATATAATGACCCACAACAAAATCTGAACTAAATTTTTGCTAACTGCGTATGGAGTCTGGTTCAGGGCTTATGTCAAGCACTTTACAACACTGTTCAAATTCCACTGAACAATGTCCAAATCCGGTAGACCAATTTTGCATTGATTTACAAGGAATGTTTTTATGGTTTTTTGTTCACCACTCATGGAACATAATTTAACTACCAAATGTGCACATAAAAAATATACATATGTATTTAATACTAATAAATACACTCACATCAACCCAGTAATACATTTGCAACTTTTTATTGCCTGTAACAATAGTACAAATAGGTGTTTAAAATCGGATTTCAAGTGTACCCTCAAATTACAATATGACTGTTTGTTACAACTACCTAAGATAGTGATTTATCAAATTTTATGTAACTTCCAGTGTTCCACTTGATATCTACTATGAGTATATGATTTCTCAAATTTTCAATGTGAATGTTCCTTATCCAATTAATCATTGAATTTAGAATTATGAATCATGATTCATAATTTATGAAGAAATCTAAAATATGCATGTATAATGTGACTATGACATGTTTTATTTTTATAATATATATATATAAAGACCCGTCCCCGTCCCCGTACCCAAGTTTCTTGGCAACTTAGACAGAAGGTGAGTTCAGTCACCCTACTATCACACAGTTTGCAACAAACTTTCTCTCCCTCCAAAGCCTTCTTAATGAGTACCAAGCATTGAGACAAATGGTTACTAGTAGCAGGGAATGGATACATTATAAGGACAACACAAAACCAGATGCAATGGCTATGATTTTGTCTATCCGTAGAGATAGTTTATGGGAGGAAGTCACTGAGATTGTCACCATGACAAAACCACTTGTGAAAGTGTTGAGGATCATAGATGGTGACAAACAACTACTTAACCCCAGTTAGGTCGCCCTTCTTTTCTCATTCTGGTGTCGGTTCAGCTTTTGGCTGAGAACTAATTGAATTACCATAATCAACTAAAAGCCTATAATTACTATAAACTATAACTCCCTTTTGTCCTTCCCTCCCATTCTCTCTCCAAGGTTTCTTGATTTTATCCTAAAATTTAGTTCCCAACCACCCTTCGGTTCTCTTCACTCTTCTAGGTGGATTCCATCTTTGCTTTACTCGAAAAGGACTGGCTCCATCTAGTTGGTGTTTGGTGTAGGGAGCAACTCGTGATGACTTCTTGCTAAATTAGACTGGTCATTTCCCCCTTCTTCCTTCACCTTTCTCTAGGAAATATTGTTCCTTTTCGCAACTTGAAGCGTTATCCATGGGGTCGATCACTCAACAACTCACACCTCCGGCCTCTTTCCTTTTGTAGATTTTCCCAATCATCTCCACCTCTTGCCTCTTTCCTTCGCTAGTTCCACCCTATTGTCTCTGCTTTTTAATGGTCTCCTTCCTCACATTTGTTTGCTTGCTATCATTCACTAGCAAGGACACTAGCATCCTTGACATGCATCAAGGATATCCCACATTAAAGACTTGTGTAGTTGGATACGTACATGTATTCCTTTCACATTTCATTTATTTTGTTTTTTAATCATTCATATCGTAGATCTTGGTGTTATTATTGCATTATGCGAGGATCCCGATCAGGTGTAGGTGAGGCAATGGTTCTGCATTGTCTATGGTTGGGAGGTGATCGATCATCACCATGGTTAAACGAGCTCCATAATCACCATGTTACCTATGCAATGGTTATGCTCATGTGATCCAGTAAATTTTATTGTTCAATTTTGAAAAGAACTGTAAAAGCCCTAAAAACTCAACATGGTTTCAGGGTTGGTGATCGGACTAGGGCCCGACTCGTGATGACTTCTTAATAGATTAGACTGGCCATTTTCCCCCTTCCTTTACTTTTCTCTAGGAAATATTGTTCCTTTCCGCATCCCATAGACGTTATCTATCGGGTCGATCACTCAACAACTCCTACCTCTGGCCTCTTTCCTTTGGTAGATTTTCCCAATCATCTCCACCTCTTGGTTGTCTCCTTCGCTAGTTCCACCCTATTTTCTCTGCTTTTTCAGTATGTGCTTCCACACATTTGTTCGGTGGCTATCTTTCATTAGCGAGGACATTACCATCCTTGACATGCATCAAGGATATCCCACATTATCGTCTTGTGTAGTTGGAAAAGTACATGTATTCCTTTCAAATCTCATTTATTTTGTTTTTCAAGCATTTATATCGTAGATGGAGATGTGACTATTGCATAACGTCGAGGATCCAGATCAGTTGTATTTTGCAGGAAGGTGTAGCAGCATGTACAGATTCGTTTGATAGTTGTAAAAGTCTCAAAGAGGCTTGTGGTGGCTCTCATATTTGGCAATGCACATTAACACATTTTTTGGTGTGTTCTTTACCTTTCACCGATTTGTTATACTTAACATTTAGATAAGTTAGATGAGGAAAGGTTCTTGATAGTTTGACCCGAGTTACCTTCCCTTGCTATTACAAGTTTCTTGTTAATTGTAGTTGTTGGTATGAACTAATTGAATTTCGATAATATTCTACCCCAGTTTAGTTAAACAACTCGTTTACCCTAGTTAGGTTTCCCTTCTTTTCTTAATATGTTGTTAATTCTACTTGCCTCCTAGAACTAAGTGAATTATCCTAGTAAATCTAGGGCCCTGGGACAATTACTCAACTGTAAAACCCAATAAATATGACTTCATTTTGTCATCTTTTTGTCCAACCATTCCCCATATCCAGGTTTCCCTCTTTTCTTAATCTATTGTTAATTCTACTTGCGGCTTAGAATTAATTGAATTACGCTAGTAAATCAAGGGCCCTAGGTCACTTAATCGACTGTAAAACCCAATAAATATACCTTCTTTCTTTTTGTCCTCTTCTCTTCTAATCGCTTTTCCTCCTAAGGTTTCTTGATGTTTTCCAACAATTTAGTTCGCAACCACCCCTCGGTTCTCTTCTATCTTCTTCGTGGACTCCATCTTTGGCGGCCCCAAAAATGACTGGTTCCCTCTAGGTTGATGTCTCGAGTAGGAACCCAACTCGAGAGGACTTCTTCCTAGATCAGACTAGTCATTTCCCCCCTTCATACCTTTCTGTTCTATAGACAATTTTGTTCCTTGTCGAATCCCATAGACTGCAGCTATGGGGTCATTCATTGAACAACTCCTGCCTCTTTCCTTCACTAGATTTTCCCAAACATTTCCACATCTCTCCTCTTTCCTTCCCTTGTTCACCATATTGTCTCCACTCTTTCAATCTCTGCGTCCTTGATAGGTTGAGTTAAATTAGCTTACCTCTCTATTGTAAATTTTTCTTATTAGTTGTAGTCACTCGTTGCCAAGAACCGACTAAATTTCTGTAATGTTCTAGAGCGCTTGTTTCGATTGAACAGCTTCTTAACTCTAGTTAGGTTACCTTTCTTTTCTCAATTTGGTGTTAATTCAACTTGCGGCTGAGAACTAGGTGAATTATGTTGAAGATTGTGTAGCTACGGAAGATATTCTTATAGTACTAGCTGGGAGCACCTACTCTTTGTCAATGTGGACATAGTAGGGTGACATCGTCAATTGGATTGGAGAGTCCTCACACAATTAGACACTACCTGAGCATGACTTGGATACCTGGCAAGGGATTAACTAACCCTTGGTGTGAAGGTAGTACCAAGTATTATAGGGACGCCTATATTGTAGCTCTGTGTCAGTAGGACCAATTAGGTGTGGGGTGATATGCTGCACATGCATGTGTGTGATTGTAATGATGGAGATACCTTTCATATGTCTTAGAGTGAGTCCAAGTCAAGTCGGCATGTATTAGAGTAGCACTTGTCGTTGGATCATATGTGTTGAGTAGCCACATGAGTCGTGGGACGCTTGGATATGTTGAGTGGACCCCTGTTGATGGTAGTCACCCCTTGAGGTTGTGTTGGTGGCCTTGTTGGTGGTCCATATGCCATGTGTCATGTTCCTAGAGGAGACGTGATGAAGGAACCCTAGCCTACGTGGATAACCCGCCCAAACACTGATGAAGTAAGAGCCTGGACTTACTTAGCGTGTTACGGGGGGGAGTTTCCACCTCTAGTACATTTACAATAAATCCTCCAAAACCATATATGTATCTACGTATACGTACAGCTTATAAAGTTCATAATAAAAGACTAAATATAATAATGGCAATTAACTCGGGAAGTGAACTGCTGCAAGATTTTAAACAACATTTGTTGCCTCCGCAATACCCTTTACGCTCGCTGCTATATATTATGGCTCTGGGACTGGAATTGGAACGAGGCACTCTCGAACCGAAAGGAATGGAATTGGACAAGGTTATAGCTATCAAACCGGTTCTGCATCTAGTGAATCTGTTTATGCCACTGATGTTTGTTCTTAGTAAACAGGATCCGGGAATGTATTTGGATACATAGATTGACTCTGCCATGCATCCCTTCTAGGGCGAGAACCAACAAAGATATATCCATATTTATATTGATACCCAGTAGCGGGTGATGGATTCAAATATAGATCCCATGTCAGTTGATCGGGTGAAAGCATCCAAGCCATCAGCATATAAAGCCCCCGAGTAAACAGTCAAGGCATTAGTATAGGCAATCGCAAAGATAGAGTCAGAGCAAGTATTACTGGCGAGTTTTAGTTCGAGAGCTTATTGCAGAGCCCACTACACTACTCGAGATGTAGTTTCGGTTCAAGAGTAAGCATCCGTCCAATAACCCATTGAAGGAACACCAGTTTCTTAAGCTAGGGACGTTGCTGTCGGGATTGAGTACTAAAGCTTACAACTCGTAGACTTTACTTGAGAGTGATAAACAGAAACTATCCCTACGGAGACAATCCTGCCCGCCTCAGAGCTTTGGAGGTCCAAAAGCCATCCCAACCACACCTTATAAATACCAAAATAGATTACATGGCCCTCCTATAAATTAGTGGGGCAAAGGTGAAAGGGCAATGAATCAATAGAGGCCTTTCTTTGTGTTCCGGGAGCGGAAGATATTTAAACCCCAACTAAGTTTGTCCGTCCAAAACAACCAAGCAGATCGGAGGCAGATGTAGAGACTTCGATAACAACACAGATAGCATAGGGGTTTCATTTCCTGAAAGGGGTACATCTGCAAGTTATTCTTATATAGTAAACACAAAAGCGTTTGACTATACGATATAAACAGAAGCAAGGATAAGAGTTCAGTTGAGGTTATGGGAGGGAATAATAAAATGTAGGCATAGCGAGGAACCATTACCTTTTACTGGACGGACATAGCTCATCAGGGAAGGACCGAGCGAAGGGCTAATGATGGGTTACACACAGTGCACACTATACGACACGGCATTGTTTCCGGGGAGTGGAACCACGAGCCTGTGCCAAATCGATATCGAGATTGATATAAGGACACGCTACCAGTAAATAGAGATCGAGATCTGGATTGAGTAATGAATGGATGCCACGAGCTTATCTCTTGTTACTGGCACTAGTCCAGGTAAACAAGGTAAACTGGTGAAACTGTTACTTAATCATCTAAATCAACTGGCTCCGGTTATCAATCTCTAACTGGCTCTACATATGCGTCTGGATCTGCTACTGGTCCTGGTTCTTCAACTGGCTCTGAAACGGCAACTGACACTTGGTCAACTTGATCAAGGTAAACAACTTGATCTGAAAGGGATGACACGGACTTTCAAAAAGGAAGGGATGCCACTGGTTATCAAATTGAATCTACCACTTTGACTAAACTACTAATGCTCGCTCGGATACTGCTGTATAAGCTACTGGTGATGGGTTAAAAATTGCTTTCAAAAAAACTTAATATAATAATTGCAACTACATCTTCCTTTATTATTAAGGACCTGTTATCACACTATAGTAGCAGGGCTACTATCCTTGTTCAGCAGATATCTGCACATTCCAGAGCTTCCATTATTCCAGAGCATGGCTATATATTTTGGATCACTCATGATCAGAGCAGTATATTATTCAGATGTATGTTTGACCTTGTGTCAAGGCTGAGCCTTGAGAGTTCAGATTTGATGACCGATGTGACCCTTTATCCCATACAGTTTCAGTTCAGTGCTTAGAGATGTATTGCAACAGTGTTTCAGATGGTACATGATGATTATTATTTTGATGATGTTGTATGATCTATGGATATGTTATCACTGACTGTGGATTATTATCTTGTTAATTTAGTCATGATTACAGCATGTGCTTGGTATATTAGTCCTGATGTGGCAAACTGTTTAAAATGAACTGTAAATCATAAAATGGACAATTGCTTGCACATTTAGGTCATTTAACAAAACCCACTGGTTTTTCACCTTACATAGATATGGTCTTTCCTGACACCAGTTGTCTGCTAGTGTAGGCTCCATACTCACTTGACTCCATCCATACATGACCTTCCTGTTTGACTTTAAACCTTGACTTGTCTCATTTGACTTTCTGATACCGAGGACTTCCCCATTTTTCTACCTCTGTGTTTGGACCGCATCTCTGTGTATTCAGTGTCTCGGCTCTAAGTTGGTGACAAAACTTGCCTTGGTGAGTTGGATTGTAGGCCTAAATCATTCTGGTCGGTTGTCCCGATGTTTGGCATTGGCTCGAACTCCCCCTAGTCACTTGAGATGTTGTTGGCTAAAACTAAAAGCTCATGTTCTACCTATGGAAACTCAAAAATTCGCCCATGGAAACAAAAAGGGCAAGAGCGATGAACAGCTGAAAATACTCCGCGAAGAGTTATAAAAAGGTCCAAAAAGCAATGGTTCTTAAAAGCTATATATCTAAACAATTGCTGACCTTATATATATTTGAAAAAACATGCCCTGGATGCAAGCTGCAACTAGTTGTGCTTCTCAGCACATCTGAAATCCGAAGGGTTATGTAGGCCAAAAAGGCCATGGAATAAAATTGAATGATCCTAATGAACCTGGATCAACTTGATGTAGACATGATGCCTAAGTTGAATAAGCACTCTCAGAACAACTTATCCATTTGTGAGGCACATCCATCCCCCGTGTTATTTTTTCCAACACAGAGTTTGTAGCTTCCCCCTTTCTCCCAGTCCAAAGTATTTTTGAGTTAAGTTAGATAAGTCAAACCCTTGGCCCAACCTTGTTCCTAGCCTTCACCCTTCACTAGCAGTCTGACCATGTCCAATGGGTGAGTTTGTCATTTGAACTATTGTGCAAGCAATTTTATATAACAACGGAATATGTTAACTTGATTAATGCCACTGAATGGAATTTATACTTTGAGCTTAGCTGTGAGAATGATTAGAGAAGCATTGTCTTAGTCTACTGATGTGATTTATCCTTGGTTGTATATTATTGGGATCTATGATGATGTGGACCATGTATAGATGATTATTGATGATGATTGATGGGCCCACATGCTTGATGATGATATCATATGATGGACATATGATGCAGATGATGATTGATCCAGTTCAGCAGGTTTTATTACTTCTTCAGATCAGCAGATTATGCATTGTCCATATATGGTGGACCCTACAGCTGGCCCATTTGGGCAACCCATGGTGTATGAGTACACATTCCTAGTGGATTTGGGTCTTCTGGATCCAATGAGACACTTGTCTTTCAGTTCCGGGCACTTCTGACAGTGATTGATGCAGTTTTACACTTGTTGACCAAATTTGGGGCTGATTTCCTAGCCTGAGCAGCAGGGGCCCCGAGTGGCCAGTTCACCTAGGGCGCTGATGATGGAGGGGGTGGTCCAGCCACTTGTTTTTACCATTTACCCCCCCTTCTGGAGAGCCTGGTGGGCTCAGATGGACAGCGCTAGCACCCTAGGAGGCAGTTTTGGCACTTTCACAGTTCCCGAGGCAGTTAAAAAATGGGATAAAGTGGTCACTGAGGAAATCGATTTGGGCAATTGAGGCAAGGTTTTGGCATTTGGTTTTCACAGAGGTCTTCCAGGGTGGCATCACTATCTTCCAGTCAGTTTTCACCATGTGGGTATGCCCAGATTGATCACAGGAGGACATTTACTGCTTGACTGTCATGGATTCTGAGGACAGTTTTGGTCATTTATATTATATTGGACATATTTTATTATTTTATTGTGCCTTGGGGATGAGCTAGTAAGGATTGATACCTCCTAGCCTCACCATGTGATTATGTTGTCATGTCCTAGTCATCATGAGGTGGATTTTGGCACCTATATTTCTCTAGTGGATGACGTCACCCCCTTTTTGTACCATTTAGTGGGGGCGCTATCATTATGTTGGGTGATCCATGTGATATATTGTTATGATTTATTGTTAGCCGTTGATTAGATCTTATGATCTTTTAATCTTAGCCACTCATGTAAAAAGTGGTTAGGATTGTATTCTCTCCCCATCCTATTTAAGGAGGGAGCCTCTCATTGTAAAATTCATCTAGAGATTTTTGGCTCTTGGCTCTTGGAATAAAATTTCTATCTTTTGGAGTACATGCTTGGATTGGAGTGGATGTTGGTTGTTTTGATTGTAAATGCTTTTGACCATTGCACTGGAGGATTTATTGTAGCTATCTTGCATATTTGCCATATCTTATTTACAGGTTAAGAGGACGATTTTGGACAAGGGCGAATTGGTGGGGAGGCTTGCCCTTCAAGCTTGGAAGAAGTCGTTTTGGTTTGACAGGGAGTAGTTTTGCCTTTGTGTCAACTATTCTATGTTTCTCTCTCGCTCTTGCTTGTATCTACCTTCAACATGTTAAACTGATTGATGCTTTGCTCCCTGGTTTTGACAGGTTAGAGGGAATCACATGTGGCTTGGGAAAATCGATTTGGCAAGAGGGCTTCAACAATTCTCCATTTGATCTTTGGCAAAGTAATCCTCGTCTCAACTAGCATTCATCTCTTCATCCAGGTATGTTCCAAGAGGTATGATCTTCTTCTTCCTTGAATCATCCATAATTTCTAGATCACAAAAACCCTAATTGATTAAAACCCTTGTTTTTTGGTTTTTCTCAGATCTACTTAGATCTAGCCTTGCTTTTGAGAAGATTTTGAAAACCCACCTCTATAGCATCCACCCCTAGTTGGATCTATATTTTGGTGGTGATTGGCTTAAAATTGACACACTTTTCAAGGCAAAAAGCCCTCTTGAACCTCACTCGCACTTCCTAGTGAGAAGCTTGTTTGGTTAGATCTAGCACATGGGTAGGTGAGATCCCACTGGATTTGCAATCTAGAAACTTGATAACCTACCCCCAGATTGTTACTTTGGTGAATTCTACCTTGTGGACATCATTCCATGTTTTAAGGGGTCAAAACCCCCTTTTGAATTTCTTGGCACCTCAAAACTCAGATCTACAAAGATCTAACCCTTGGATTGACTTGATTTTTGGGATCTACATAGATTGGGGTACTAGCTACTTGGATCTATAGTTTGGTGGCCATTGGACTTGATTTGGTCCACCAAACCCTCATTTTAGCCCTCCTTGAGCAAGTCGCACTCCCTTGTGAAGGTGAGTTTACCCACTTCAAGGAGGTGGGTGGTTGAGATTTTTGGGGATTCAGAACAGCCGTACCTTGAAACCTAGGTCTAGAGTATCTTTTTGTCACAATCCGCCTTGGGGGTAGCATTCCTTGTTTCAAGGGATTGTGGTCCACTTAGGGTCATCACTTGAAAACCTAGATCTAGCAAGATCCAACCATTAGATCTCATTTAGCCCACTTGACTTGGCTTCTAGGTGTCCCGATCTACACTTCGACATACTTTTTGACCCCATTAGCCCATCCAACAAGGCACTAGTCCTCCTCAAAGCAAGTCGCACTCCTGGGGATTTGTGTCAAACCATAGATCTAGTACATGGGTACTCGTAAAATCAACTTAGATCTATAGATCTACTAATAAGAGAATATCTAGTACCAATTTCATCCCTAACTTCACCTTGTGGGCCCACTTAAAGGCATTTCACACATCCCAAGGAAATAAGACCCACTTGTGTAAACATATGGTACTACACCTAGTCATCATACCCAATCATGTGGCCTCAACCATACGTAGGTTGAAACACTAACAATCTCTTATACCACCTTCAACCATACCTCAACTCCTAGCTCCACTTAGCCTTGCATTGGTTTCCGTGACTCATCATTTACTCATCCTTAGAAATATTTGTTTGGGTCCAATCAACTGTGATTGGTTATAGGGTCTCCCCCTAGGTCTTGTTACACCTTGACCTAAAGCGAAGAGTGCCTCGGTTGACGTGACTCCCACCTTGCATTGGGAACCGTGGCATCTCTTGGGTCACCTCTTTAGTTGCCTGTCTCCTCAACCGTCCCGGATGGGATATAACTAGGGGCAACTACACGTTGTGTGATAACAGGACCATTAAGGGCCAGATGAAAGCCAACAGCCCCTAACAGCCTTGAACGATTATGAAATAGGTGACCCTGCTGGTTCAAATGTTGTTGGTTCTTCAACATAGGATCAAAGTGTTAAGCCTTTCATTGATTGATGGGAGGGAAAAGGATTAGATCAAGTAACAAGCTACTGCTTGGTAAGAGTACACTATCTCCTGGGTGGGAGGGGGCCGCTCGCTAGCTATGGGTAAAGGTGGGCCCGGTCTATAACAAGTTGATACCCACTATGTATCCTACCCATAACCCAAAAGACTTTGGACCATACAACGACACGGGGGATACCATATGAAGTGATGGGATCTGATGCCGCGGCTAAGACCTAGTTTGAACCGCAAGGACTTTTGGTAAAGGATTGCGTGCTAGACTTGGGCCAACATTGTGGAAGGAATGACTTCATGGCTTTGTCTTCATACTGAGGGCTTCATTGCAAAGTTCCCATACTTCATTCATAGCTCATAGCTTGGACCAATCTATCCAATGGGTAGACCTTGATTGGCTAGCAGGAGGGATAAGCACAGATATAAGTTGAACCCTTTATATTTCGTTTCAACTAGAAAAAAGAAACCTGTTTAGGTAGTTGTTATCACACACATAGTAGCTAGGCTACCATGTGAGCAGAGCAGATATCTGCACTTTTCAGAGCTTTGCCTTTACACTTTTTTAGTGGGATCAGCTATGGTGAGCTCATTATTTATGATCACTCACACATCAGAGCATCTTTGTATCAGACATTCAGTAGACCTTATGCCAAGGCTGATCCTTGAGACCTCAGATTTGATGACCGGTATGGCCTTTTATTCCATACAGTTGCAGTGCAGTTTTCAGTGTTTCAGATAGAGTGTTCTTAGTGGTTACAGTTGGTTCAGATTGCAGTTGTTGATTGATGACCCAGTATATATATGTTATGCATTGATGTTATTACCTTGTTGTTTAGGTCATTTTGACAGCGTTGACTTGGTATGAAGTAATTATGATCTGGCAGTGTATTAAAATTGAAATAATTTGGTTATGGATTATATGTATCGGTTGTATTGCTGACATTTGGAAACTCTTGTTTATACTTGTTGGTCTTTACCTTCATATGAATGTGAACATGATCACTTAGTGTCTGTCTGACCTACTAGCTTAGGCACCATCTTCATTTGTCTCCATCCATCCATTTGTCATTTCCCCATATGTTGATCTTCACCCTGACTTACACCTTGACTTGTGATATGGAGGACCTTTCCCGCTTCTGCCTCTATGTTGGACTTGCATCCATGTTTATTTTGTGTCTCGGCTCTGAGTTGGCAACAAAACTTGCCCTTGGTGAGTTGGATTTTATGCTTTTATCATTCTAGTCGGTTGTCCCGATGTGTGGTTTATATTTGCGGAAGTCCCCCTAGTTGCTTGAGTTGTGTTGGCTAAAACCTGAAGCAAAATTGTACTACATGTGGAAATTATTGTTATTTCTTGTACATCCCAATGAAAAGGGCTATGAAATTGAAGTGAAATTCAAAGGCTATATAAATGCACCCCGGATGTAAGCTGTTATTAGTTGTGCTTATAAGCACATGTGAAATCCCAAAGGGGTCATATTAGGCCTAAAAAATCAATGGATAAATGTATGCTAAATCTAAAGATTGCTGACCATGAAATGTAATCAAATGAAAGGTCCTAAAAAGCAGTGGCTAAATGTATGCTATATCTAAAGACTGCTGACCTTATGTGATACTATTCCTCATTGAACCTGCGAGTTATGATATGAGATGGAGCAAGGGACAACTAATTCTAAGTGTCCCCTAGAACCTCAAGTTACGGTTAGCCTGGCTCTTAGATCATGGCGGTTCTAGTAGTAGACAATTTCTGTCAAGGTTGAATAAGCACTTCTCTAAACAACTCATCCATTTGTGAGACACTACCATTCCTTTTGTACTCCTTGTCCAACACATGCTTAAGTGTATAACACCATGTCCCTCATCCAAAGTATCACAGTGTCAAGTCAGTCAAGCCATCCCTCTCAACCTAGACTTGTGTTTTTAGCCTCCACCCTTTGCTAGCAATTTGATCATGTTTACAAACAAGTATATTCTTGAGATTCTTCTTGAAGGTAAATTATTTAACTAACCTATAATTATTTACTCCAGTGAAATGATGCTTTTCACTCTAGAGTCTTCCTATGAAAATGATTTAGATAGCATGTCTTAACTACTTGCACTTGCAGCAGCATGGCTTCCTAGCCAGGGTCATATTTTGATCAGTTTGACCGGTCAAACTATGTTTGACCAGTCACACATAGTTTGACCAATGTCAACCTTGGGATCCATGATGAGATTGACCACATTATGTATAATGTTGATCTATGGTCTTCTATATACCTTTTTGATGATTCCATATGATGGGCACAGGCTTCAGATGATGGTTGATGCAGTTTCTCATGATTATTGTTATTTCTAGATCATCATATTTTTATACTGTTCAGGTATGGTGGACCCTACAGATGATCCTACAGGTTATCATGAGGTGTATGAGTACCCATCCCTAGTGGATTTGAGTCTTCTAAATTCATTGAGACACTTATCTATCATTTTCAGGCACTCCCAGGCATGTTATGAGCAACTTTCCACCAGTTGACCAGTTTGGCCATGTTGATGTGGCTTGTCCAGCTTGATCAGTGGAGGCCAGTCGTTGCCTAGGGCGCTACGGGGGAAGGGGGTGGTCCAGCCACTTGTTATTACCATATTACCCCCCTTCCGAACATGATGACACAGTCAGATGACAGCGCAGGCACCAAATAGTCAGGTATGGGCAGTTTTAGGGTTTTTCAAGAGGATAAAAAATGGAATAAAAAGGTCATAAAGGAATTCGATTTGGGCAATTGAGGCAAGGTTTTGGCATGAGGTCTGCTTTGAGGTCATCTATGGTGTATCCCGCTCCTTCCAGATCAGTTTGCAGCAATCAGTGGGATCCACACAGTCAACATGATGTCTTTTGATGTATTTCTCTCTCAGATTTGGGGGAACAGGATTTGATCATTTGTGTACTTGGACATAGTTGATGCTTTCTCTTTCATCTTTTCATCAATTTCATCATTCTTTTGATAGGCTGGTTTCTCATTGATCTTGCCTTGCAGGAGGAGGGCGAATTGGTCATCTTAGGAGGAGGGCGATTTCACTTGGGCTCTTGGATCTCACTCTTGATATACACACAAGGGTAAGGTTATCAATTTGCAAAGTGGCCAAAAGCTTTTGAGGTATGTTCTACAAGGTATGTATCTAGATCCATCCATCTTTTCTCCATTGGTCACATAAACCCTAAAATCAAAACCCTCATTTTTCTTTTTTTCAGATCTACTTGGATCTAGCAATTATTGGGGCTTAATAATTAAAACCCACCTCTAAAATCAACACAACATCTCCGATCTATAATTTGGTGGACATCCGACTCCATTTGCCCCTTGAACTAAGGCACTAGGCATCTTTTGAGGAAGTCACACTAGTTGGGTGAGTGGTCTTTTTCTAGATCCGGTTCATGGGTATTGCTTGTTTCATCTCTCATCCATAGATCCATGCTATAGCATACCCCCTAATGCCATTTCATCTTGATCTTGACCTTGTGGGGCCAATTTGGACCATTTTCCACTTTTTAAGGGTGGGCCCCACTTGGGTATCTTTCCTTGGCATTAGATCTATCTAGATCTACTATCCCTAATCCATAAGTGACCCTATCCTACACTTGGTTGAATATTTGTCCTTGTCTTAAGCCTCTTCAACCAAGCCCTAACCATCTTGGGTCCACTTATCATCATAGATCTAGATCTATCCCTCTTGATCTCTCCATACTTAACCTTTCACATTTCCCTAGGAGGTCTTGAGTTGGTTCGCTAGCCTTCATTGGCTAAGCTAGGGTCTCCCCCTTGGTTTTGCTTAGGCTTGATCTAAAGTGAAGAGTGCCTCGGTTGACGTGACACCCATCTTGCATTGGGAACCGTGGCATCTCTTGAGTCACCTCTTTAGTTGTCTACACCTCTACCGTCCTGGATAGGATACCTTTAGAGACAACTACAAGTTGTGTGATAACAATAGCTTACAAGTAAAAACCCATAGACCCGAACGCAGGTTGCACTTAAAGCAGAATTGCCTATTTATTAGCTCGTTTCTACAAATGACCTCCTCATCGCTTCTACATCTCTGACCTTTTGTTTTAGGGGCTACCATTCCGTCGTACTATTCCAATACGAAACATAAAGGGATCACCGGTTGTCTCACCTAGTTAATCATCACTGCAATTCTATCATTTTCCATTATGTTCCCTAGGCCTATGTAAACGACGGGAAGGGCCACGTAAATTCGGGACACAAGTACGATAAGCGGGGAAGGAAGTGAGCACGCCTTCTTCGCCATGCAGGTACTATAACAGATCTTTTATTTCTCATTTGTTGCCCAGAATCGTACTAAGCCTTATTTCGAAACAAGTTAAAAGGGTATTTACATTATTAATACGGACCTCACTAATGAAGGTCTGGGTCTCGTTCTGTACCTACATATGGATCTCTATCTAGCCATTTTTATTCGTTGATATTTTGAATAACATTTTTTTTAGGTTAGGTCCAGGGAGCAATGTAATCGGAGTGGAACTAAATAGAACGGATAGGTTATTATATCTGATAGGTGTAACAGGAAGTAGCTTAGTCTTTGGAGTATTTTTTTATAGGATTAAAGCATGTTTTCCCTTGAAATGCATAGGTTTTATACGCATAGAGAAGAGACGTGGGTTTCATGCCCTTTCTGCATGAAACTTGATTTTGATTATAGTGGTTGAGTGGAAATCTATTTGATAGTGGCTGAGTGGAAAAACTCTGCATTTGTTCAAGGTTCGTTGGGGTTTGCAGTCCTTACAGAGGTTAGTTTCCATAGAACCAGATACTATTTAGTGATTCAGTGAACTTTATGTTTCTGTCATTCAAATTTGAGTTTCTGAACTTCTATATCTCCTTCAAAGCACATTCATAATACATACAGGAATGTTATCCATGCTCTGTAACTATACAAAAACGTTGCGTTGTTGATCTGTTTTCTGTCTATATTGAGAACATTTGTGATTCCATTCATAGTCTATATCTTTGCTGCCACTAACAATTTGTTTCACAAAGAACCCAATTTTGGTGCCTTGTGTATGTGTATAATGGAGATTGAGTATTAAGGTCCGAGAATCAAATGGTATTGTCACTAGAACTACTGGCCAGATGACATCAATCAAGGTTGAATGCTATTGAAGAAATCACTGCTATATGACACGGCATCCATAGGTTAACAATTTGACCACAAAATCCAAATATTATAAATCCTGCTTGGTTTGTGGGTCTGCACTCAATGCATTTTTATATCATGTAGATTCCATTCTGGTCAGTACACATTGCAAGACATATTCGTCAAGTTTTGATACCAACTAACTTCTAGTTGGTAAAAGCTCTTATGAACTTAACATTTCTTGAGCATAATCATATTCATTTCCAGATAAGTTGGTGAACGGAGTCAAAATATAATAGGGGTTGTGCAGTTTGAATTTATAAAAAGAATGCGTTGTAAGAGTTGACAATTGTTTTCTGAAAGCCTTGTAACTATTTTACATTATTGATGGAAGTCAGAACCTTCATTGGATATGTGTGAGAGGTTGATAATTATCTAAGGGATCCTGCAATTTCACTAAGCATGGTATCTTCGCATGTCAGGTTTTTAGTGACATTGATCAAGGGTCCATCTCATCAAAGCTTCTCTTTACAGAGTAATCCCTAATACTATGTAGACATTGGTGTGAAGCATGTATGTCTAAGCTACTGCTAATACGCCATAAACACACCTACTTCTAAGTAAAATTTGCATCTGGAAATTCTTTGCATTCTTATAAATGGTTTGCAAAGAATTTCCAGATGCAAATTTTACTTAGAATTTAGGTTTTAGAAGAATTGTCATCACTTGAAATACAAGCCAATTGTTGCAGGAATCTGGGGAGATGTCATCACTTGCATACAAGCCAGTTCTCCTACAACAATAAGGCCCAACTGAGCATTCAGGAATCCCTTTTCACTGGATATAAGTCAAAGAGACAATGAGAAGTAGTACAATTAATCCAATAATAATCAGACTTAGAGACCAGACAACCATTCATCCAAAATACATAAATGAAACTTTTCACCTGGCTCAACAATGTTTCTGACTTATTAACTGCTTGAAACTTCAATTAGCATCATACATCGATGGTCATATTATGAGAAACACTAATTTGTAAAAGCATGTGATAGGGTAAAGTTCTTACTATAATTAAATATCTATGACATTTCTTAAGGTTTTTGTAAGATACTAAAGAGAATAAACCCTAACATATTATATGAAGGATAAGATAAGATAATATAGTTCTACAAATGTCCACAAGTGACCAAAATAGGTCATTGAGACTACATAATGCAACAACCACAATGATGATCTAGAAGTGCATAGGAAACTCCCAAGGGGAAAGATCAATAAATATGAAATGAGACAAAGAGGTAGTGAGCAGAACGGGGTAAAACCTAACAAAAACCAAGGATGAGTACATCATTGTGCAAAAGGATAAAAGAGGAAAGCCACTACTTTACACCACACTAATATCATGAGCAAAATGGTTAGAATCATTCTGCTATATACGTGCATCAGACTTCAAGGAGCCAGTAGCCTACCTTAATTTATGAAAATATCCCAAAAATCATAAGAGATAATCATGTATTAACACTAGATTCATCTTAGAAACTCATAGAGCTATCTTTAAATTAACATTTGTTCCACCTAAGATACCAATAAGTAAAATTTTCATTAATGGACCCAATCTAAGTTGTCCATTGACCTATACAAAATAAACTTGATTTTTTGTTTCTTATCTTTCTGTGATCTTAGTGTAATCTCCACTGTTGTTACATGGTTGATAGGGTCCATATCCTATAAAGAAGTTTTGAAACCTGAATGGGACTATCTTATTGTTATTTATCTCAATGCAAATCGTATTAAACCTAGAGGAAGATATTGTTGACTTCATCTTTGAGCAGATTCAAAAACACAAGTTTTTAACTAGATAGACAATATGAAAGTTAGCCAATTTCTCCGATTAAGGACATCACTCTGAAAGAAGGCTAAACAGTTTCAAGTTCTCATACATAATACAGATTTTCCTAAAGAATGGTCGTATCACAAAGAAATTATGTTTACTAGTAAAGTCATATTCTCCAACTGAGGTGTTAAACCATGCTCTAATCAAGGTCCTCGGATTCCAAAGAGGATTTTATTCTTGCTACTGGAGGGAGCATTGGAGGAGATAGAAATGGATAGTTTGGTTAAAAGATTCATGGCTGACATTGAAAAAGGATGTTTGAGAATCGAGATAGTCTATGGTTATAAATATACACTTGTGACCCTTAGGATCTAATTTCTTCCATTTCTCATCAGAAACATAATCCCATGCAAGAAAACCAAAAGTCTTAAAATGAGCAATAAAAAACTTAATCCCACTCCATACTTTTGTAGAGCATGGTATACCACAACTTGTGGAGGACTATGACTGAGAATATAGCAAGCACATGGAACTGCTTATACCCAAAAATTTGCTCCATTTTTCTTCCATGCATCATAGACTGCTATTTCCATCAAGGTCATGTTGTTACACTCAACTACACCATTTTGCTATGGATTGCAAAGCATTGTATGTTTACACAATATCCCTTGTTGTTGACAAAATGCCTTGACTAATGAAATGAAGATTTCCATCCATTACTCTTTCATTTATCATGTTAATTTGCTTCATGGGGATTTATTTAAACTTGGAACTGTTTTAAGTACTTAATAAGTTTGATGTCCATAATTAGTAGCCATGATAATGAGTTCATCAACAACCCCCCCAAACTAAAAATACATTTTCCCTGAGTTATATGTCAAGAAAAATTAGATTATGGTGCCCACGGTTTAAAAGATCATTTATATATACAAAATCTCCTCAATCCCCTTGTTATTTGTCTTCTTGATCACTCTTAAAAATATAAATGAAATCTCTCTCAAGTATTTTAAGTTTTTTTAGTTGATAATGATGTTATCTCCTTAAAACCCATCCTAGGCACTCCAAAAGGATATTTGATTCATTGAGGATACCCCTCAGTCCAATAGTTGGATCAAAGGTCTAAAGCAATGGAGGAGTAATCCTCCACTGATGCCCTAACATTGTTCCTGTGCAAGTAGGTACAACACAGGGAAATGGAAAATTGGTTCCATTACAAGGGAGTGAGTTATCCTTGGGAATTTAACAAAGATGTGGCCACTCCATTAAGGAATCGATCCATATTCCTGTTACTGCTAATAGGGGTTCTTGAGGAAAAAATATCTCACCTGGTGAATCCACGTTGATCCTGGGTTATTGCAAAATCCATGAATTATATATGTTATTGCTTTTTTACACAACCATATTTAGGGAAAATTTACATAATAATTGAGATTTCATATATTTGTGCCATGTTTTTAGGTTGGAATACATACTTTTAAGAGTTAAAAATGAGTGTTCATGTTTTTTTCCTGAACATGAAAATAAAGAGACAAAAAAATGTGTCTTCAACAACTGTTATAGAGGCTTTATTTCAATCTTTCCCTAAAAGTTAGTGCAAATGTTTGATTATGTGTTGTACGTGTCGGTTGTAGAGGGTGGATTTACAACTATAGATTCTAGTCTTTAGTTATTAGCTCAGAAACCGGATTCGCTCTAACCCCTCCCCGTGTCCCGAATCGGTCGAATCGGACACGATTCGATATGAATTTGTGTCCGATTCGACTTTCCTTCGAATCCGGATTCGGGACACGGTTTTAAATCGAATCGGACACGAATTTAAAGCGTGTCCCGACTGTCGGACACGAATCGGAAAAACAGAACACGTTATGCACGGAAAAAAGGCGTTCGGGTTTGTTTAAAAACAGAATTTTGCCTTTCTTTTTGTCATTTGCAAGGAAGCATTTGGTTGAGAGTGAGTTGTATGTGTAGGTGAAGGAGATTTGAAGGAGATTTGAAGGCTATCCATTGTTTCCAAGCGATTCCAAGTGCATTCCGGTGGATTTGTGGAGAGGATTGCAAGCTCAACCATCACACAACAAAAGGAATGTCTCAATCAGCTAGGGCAGGAGGTAAGGGGGAAAAGGAGAGGGAGAAATGCACCATCTAGGGCCTCCCCTCCTATTCCACCAAGCACAAGCGGTTCTCCTCCTCTGTCAAGTGCTCCATCGGCTGCTAGTGGAGCTCATTCTATGGCTCCACTTAACCCTGTTTTAGCAAGACAACAAGCCCAAGAAAAAAAATACCCTTTGTGGAAGTATGTGACAAGGAAAGATGGACCCGGGGCAAAGCTTGGTGGGGGAGGCAATGTGTCTTGGAGATTCAATTTTCGCAAGCATGAGTTCAAGAGCACATATTTCCGGGTTAAGGGTCATTTGTTGGCCCTTCCTTCTTGTGGATTTCTTCATGCAAAGCGGTGACTGTTCACCAAAGGAGGGATATGACAAGAGAGGATCATGTTGGCTTAGGGAAGGTGGCAGCAGCAAGAAAGAAAATAGAGGATGATCCTCTTCCATTTTTGAGGAAGTCCTCTAGCACCAAGCCTCCATTTCCACCTAGCGTTCATGGGCGTGGGCGTGGGGATACTTATCAAACAAGAAAGAGGCAATCTACAGGTGGTCCAATGGATAGGATTTTCCAAAAAGAGGCACGAGAAGAGGTAGACCTTACTATTGCATTTTTCTTCTAACTCAACTTCATCTCATTCAATGTTGCACGGTCACCATTGTATTTTGAGACGGTTAAAACTATCTTGGAACGAGCTCCAAATGGTTATGTGCCTCCTGGTTCAGAGAAGCTTAGAACCACATTGTTGGTTAAAGCAAAGAAGGAGGTAGATAAAATTCTTGAGCCAATTAGATCAACATGGCCCTCATCCGGTGTGAGTATTGTTTCTGATGGATGGACGGATCCCGCACGCCATCCACTCATCAATTTCATGGTATCTTCCCAAAATGGACCGTTGTTCTTGAAAGTGGTGGATGCTCTTGGGAATACAAGGATGCACAATTTATGGGTGATTTATTCATCAAAACCATTGAAGAAGTAGGTGTTGAGTCGTGTGTACAAATCATCACAGACAATGCACCTATTTGCAAGGTTGCTGGCATGATTGTGGAAGCTAAATATCCACAGGTATGTTCATTTTGGACACCTTTCATTTCTAATTTGCTCATTGTTTGAATTTGGTCATTGCAATGTTAGTGTTGTAGAGTCATTGATACATGCTTTTATTGCTCTTACAGGTTTTTTGGACACCTTGCATTGTCCATTCCTTGAATTTAGCACTGAAATCCATTGCTTCGGATGTGGCATGGATTGACAACCTTATTGAGGATGCACGCCATATCCGTAACTTAGTACAAAACCACACAAATGCCCTCACCATCTACAAACAGTACACACAGCTTTCATTGCTGAAGATTGCAGATACTCGGTTTGCTTCCTCATTCATCATGCTCAAGAGGTTGAGGGAGGTCAAAACCGCTCTTGGGTCCATGGTGATTTCAGAGTTTTGGGCTTTTTGGAGAAAGACGGATCAGGCTGCTTCACAAAAGGTGAAGGACATGGTGTTAAATGATGGTTGGTGGGATACGGTGGATCTTACTATTAAGATCATGGAGCCAATCATTTCTTTGTTGCGGTTTGCAGACACGGACCAGCCCATCCTAGCAGAGGTTTATGAGGGGTGGGATTCCATGATTGAGTCCATGACGTCCATTGTCATGGAGAATGAGTGTCCCGAGTATGGGACATCGGCAGAGAACTTATGGACCATTATTCGGGATATTCTTATCTCTAGGTGGGATAATAATTGCACACCTTTGCATTGCTTGGCCCACTCCTTGAACCCCAATTTCTACACTCAGGAGTGGCTCACTAGTGGATCGGGGGCCTCACACAGAGTCCCTCCTCACATGGATGCAGAGATTGCAAATGGGAGGAAGATAGCACTTAGACAGCTATTTCAGGATAGAGACATGCTTGAGGAGGTGGAGGATGGCTTTGTAGATTTTTCCACTGGCACTGGGAGATTTGGAGGCTATGATGTGCTTAGAGATAGGGAGGGTAAGAAACCCTATGCTTGGTGGGAAACTCATGGGGCAACATCCCCTATTCTATAGAAGCTAGCCTTCAGGGTCATCTCTCAAGTTACATCATCCTCTTGTTGTGAGAGGAATTGGAGCACATATGGGAACTTGTACAGTGTGAAGAAGAGCAGGCTTGAGCAGTCCAGGGCAGAGTCGATGGTGTATGTGCACTCCAACCTTCGTCTTATTTACAGGAAGAGGGAGGAGTGGGTGAAGGGAAAGACAAAGATGTGGGATGTCTTTCCTGATGATATGGGTTTGGACAACAGTATTGAGTTGGCATTAGAAAACATGGATCTTAATGATCCAATGCTAGAGCCGGTCACTTTTGATGATAGTGATCGTATAGAGGGGTCATCCTCCACAGCAACAGATTTAGATCGTCAAATGGGTAGAGAGGAGGAGGAGGGGGAGGAGGATGAGGATGAGGATCAGGGCAGTGGCAGTGATGAGTATGTTGATTCAGGCACGGAGGAGGACTACTGACATATGGGATTCTCCCATCTTAATCCACCCCTTTTTGTATTTACTATTAGTCTATTTGGCATTTTCCAGTGCCCAGTGGAATTCCGACATATATGTATACATTTTGATTTTGATGACTTAATGAGAAATATGGTTCTAACATGCATCTATGTGTCTGATGTCTCATTGTGATTTGTGAATGACAAATGTGAAATGTGTTGTGATTTGTGAATCGTGATTTGTGATAACAATGTGTAATCATAATCATTAAGGTGTTTTTATTCTAATTTCTATTGAATATTTGTAAATGTTCTAGTTTCTAAATATTTTTGGATCTATATGTCTATATTTTTAAATTTTAATATATTTTTAAAAAATATATATATGTTTATAAAACGTGTCCTACGTGTCCTGATTCCGAGGGTCACCGTGTCCGTGTCGGACTCTCGTATTTTCGTGTCCTACGTGTCTCGTGTCCCCGTGTCAGGGGACTTAGGTTATTAGAGTCTGACTTTGCATGGAAGTCCACTTCGCTTTTGATTGTGTTCTAAAATCCAAATTCATGTTACATAAGGATGATTTGCAAACCCACAAACTATGTTTAAAAACCATTCTAAAATGTGCAAGAACTATTTTTCCCTAGCAGTTGTTACAGAGGTCTGATTCAATGTTGCATATGTAGAACAAGTACATATCTGCAAGTGGTGATCACTTCCATGAAAGGGGAAGTGGTGGTTAATCCTATGCCTTTTGATGCATGCATGTGTCCTTCTTGAGGTGGATCAGTAAGTCCCATTTTCCTCAGTCATCTTTTTCACAATTGCAAAATGATGACTTGGTAACTATGCAACATATTGCATCCACATCACCACATGATGTAATGCAGCAGTCTAATGTAGCTAAAGGTTGAATACACTTGATCATATTCAGAATATCAACCTACAAATCAATCATGTGGGCTAGCTTCCAATAACTATGCATTGCTTGGAGGGAACCCTTTGAATAGAGGATATGGGCAACAAATCAAGTCAGTGCTTGCTTCATAAAATAATAACACTGAAGGTCTCTGCCTTGCATGGAGAGGTTGTTTTGTGATGTGTTGGGCCTGGCACTGGGAAGAGACTTGCATTTCAGACTCCTACAGAGCCACGTCTCCACTGTTTTTAAGTTCTCATGTGAGTCATAACTAGATTGACAGTGTCCTTGATGCAACTTACAAGGCGTGATAAATTTTAAAATAAAAAAAATGCGTGAGTGTAATTTGTCAGATTGTGTAGTTGTACGGATGTCAAAATTCAGTTGGTTATACAAGAGAAGAATGTATTGTGCCTATGAAGTTGGGAAAGAAGTTCACCATAGAGGTGGTTTTTCTAGATTGGTCCAGGTTACAAAAGGTACGGTTTTGGAATGCATTCCCTTCAACTATAGGTGACCAGACATAAATAAGTTCAACATAATGTGATGTTATTTTGTAATTTCATCTATTTTCTTAGAAAATGCATTTTATATTCAATTACTAAACAATAAAAGTAGATCAAGAAGTATACAGTATTGGGCCTAGATGCGATAAGCAGACCACTCCATTGCATATAAAAGGAGTGTCAGCATATCTGCCTTGTCCCCAATTTCCAGAGACTACAACCTTTCTAACTTCTCTTTTTATTTTCGACACATTAATTAAACAATTTAAAATAGCAACTGTTGGCATAAAACATTGCAATTCAATTTTACTTGTAAGTATATATATTATTATATTGCAGTTCAGATATATATATATATAGATATATATATAGATATGAAATAACACATTATCTTGCAAGAAAATAAGAATGATACACATAAATGCCATTTTAGAAGGAAAGCCATGTCTATATTAAGTTTTAACTCTCAAATTATTACATGATGCAAAATCCTATAGCTTGGTGGTCTTGACTAATGCCAATCCCATACCCTCATACTTGATAGAATGCAATGGAAATGCTACAATCGTGCGAACCTTGAAATCCTGAAAACTGTTAAATCTGCTGAATTCTGAGTGGGATATGAAATTTTAATTCGTTCATATGAAGTCTGATGAGGTTGGAACCACTCTCAAACGTCCTGAAGAATCAATGGTAATGTTAAAAATTTAAGTAAAAAGATAGAAAAACTAAAATATACCTTTTCTATTCTTTTACTTCAAGAATTTAATATTATCATTAATTACAAGGTGACAAACTCCTTTGAGCTCAATCCCCGATCTTTGTTTTTTCTTAAAGGGTCATTGGTATGGACAAGGCGATATTTTCCTGTGAGTTCCACATCCCTCGTGGGCACTTGGGTGGCCCTGGAAACTTTCGCCCCAGAAACATCCAAAAACATGCCGGAAACATCACTGAAGTCTGAAACTGGACGAAATGCCTTGGAAACATCCTTGACCGTACCGTATGGCGTTTCCAGATTTGAAAACGCCATACAGTATGGCCAAGGACGTTTCTAAGACATTTTCTACCCATTTCTGTGTTTCCTCGTGTTTCTGGGATGGGTACGCCACCATTGTGGGCGTTTCCTGCAACTTAGGTACGACTCTTTATTTTCACATGTTTGTTACAGTTTGAAAGTACAAGTTGAAATTGCAAGTTTGCAAGCATCCTAATAAGCTTTCCTTTTCATAATGTACACATTATTTACCTACTAGCATTACTGTGAACAGTTTCTGGCAATAGTCATTTTGTTCATTAACTGTTTTCTAAATCCTTTAAGCACAACTTAGGGTCTGAATTTGATTGTTATAATTAATATTTCAATGCTCATGTACAGTTATGTTAACATGGATGCAGATGAGTAAGAAGGTTATTTCTATCTGTAGAAATAAGTGCTGAAAAGTTTGACAGGCTTCCAGGTATGCAATACAACTGTTAGAAACTGAACTCCTGCTTTAGCTGCAGGTGATGCGAAAAAACCTTTTAAAGTTGGTCCATGTAAGAGAGTTTTCTCTAGAGGCACAATTTCAAGATCCTTGCCTATCATTCACTCTTCCTAATGTGATTTGCAGGTAAAGAAACAAAACATGCTGAAGACTTGATTGATTTTTTGAAGCAAAGTGCATATTATGGAAGGGAACATTTCTTTTGACAAGATGTTTCCTAATATCATTGTGTGACAAACCTGACCTTTAATCAGGGACTATACAATGCATTATAGTTGGCTTAGAACACTAGAAGGATCTGTTTGGCTAAGAAACGACGGGTTGGGGTATCTATTCCACAAAAGTCACCCAGGACTTGCATCTGGCTCAAAGTGGATGCTAGCTCATGATGTAACCTCCATGTAACAAGAGATGTCCATTTAGCAACCCAACAGGATTCTTCAAGGTATGTGCCCCAACTAGAATGTGCAACTAATCTCACAAAAAGGTGGCTACTCCACCAACATGTGCCCACTATGCAACCAAACTTAGCTTCAAAGGGAAATGCCCTTCTCAACATGATGTGAAGACCAAGAAAATGAGGGTTTGATGATCCCCCAAACTTCCTCTTAACTCCAACAATCCATCTCAAGAATGATGAAAGAACTTTCGTTAGGGCAATGCTACAATGTGAGAGTGTCCACATGGAAATGTGAGGCTGTATGAGGGCTGAGAGGTGCCCAGAATTGCGGTTCACTTTTAAAAAACACCAAATTCATATAAGAAGTTCCCATGCTGCATCATAATTGCAAAATTATATCGCTTATGAAAGCATAATTGATTGTATTAGGAAGCCATGCAAAAAGGTTAACAACTCATTGAATCATTGGAAAGCTCTATTAGCTGAATATCTGGTCATTGGTAAGCATTTGGCGTGGTGGATTGGACATGGTAATAAGGTTTGAGTAGGAGTGATGCAATTCTTGGATGTAGCCGCCACATTTTTCTCCCTCCAGAAATAATAGAACATTTACAAGCTCGTGGGTTTTGTAAGCTAAATAAGATTGGGAAGGCCGCAAATACTACAATCTAGAGCCACGGGTGGATCTCTACAGAAGAATTAAATCTATATGGAAACCAAGTTCTTGTCTGGAACCAATATATTGAAGAGTTGTGTAGAGCACATCGGACTTACTGACTGTCCCAATGAGCTGGCATGGACATGGAAAGGTGACAACATTGTATATGAAGCCTCTAAAGGCTATGAAGCATTGTAGGATCCGAATGGGATCTCTTTCGACTGGTGGTGGGAAAATATTTGGGAAGTGTGTGCCCCTGCCAAAAGCACATGTTTGATTTCACTGATCCTTCATAACAGACTCCCAATGTGGGATAGACTACAAAAGAATCACCTACAGGGCCCTAGTAGATGCATTCTATGTCAATCCAATATTGAGTATTGTGCACATCTCTTTGAGGAATGTCAATTTACAAAACAAGTATGGTAAGAAATTGAGGCTATGATTAACATTCCTAATCTATGGTTGAAAGGAAGTTTCCTAAATAATGTTATTGAATGGTTACATATGCATAAACTCAAACAATATAAGGAAGTCCCTTTCCTAATTCTATGGAGGTTTTGGACTGCCCAAAACAAGGGTATCTTTGAGGGGAAGTATATGCCCAGTTTCCAGGTCACCTCAAGCTCTAGCCTTACTTCATTTTTTCCAAATTGTTCCCAAGCCTCCTAAAAGGGAAAATATTACTCCTCCTCAGATAGATTATTCTTCTACGTTGGGTTTATTTGATGGTTCTAACCAAGAACACAAGAGAAAGTGCAGGGTGAGTAGGGTTGTTACTGTTCAGGGACATTTTAAACAAAGAAGAGCTAGGTAAAATAGTGTTATAGAATGTGTTTCCATGAAATCTATCGAAGAGCCAAGAAAATATACTAATCTAGAACCTATTTCCATGAAAGCTACTGAAGAATTAGGAAGGATACTACTAGAATGATCACTCCCTTGCCAATTAGACACTCCAGTTGTATTTGTTTCTGTCCCATTTGTGTCATTACCATAGTTTGCCCAGTGTAAGCCATCTATCCAAAGAGTTGCAGAACTTCCTTCACTAGTAGCACAAGTTTCTTGTTCACTCACAAATCCATGGTTCTCAGTCATCATTAATACTCATGCTTTTGTGTTCTTGTCCGCCCCTACATTCACTCCTACAGTTTCAATGCTATTGTCACTCTAGGCTTCAACTGGCTTTCAACAGTTGACTTATTTGCAACACTTCCAACTCTTTTGAAACCCTCCTCTGGAAAAGAAAGTGCATAAGTGTTATCAATTGCTTAACTTTCAAACTACTGTAGTAATGGAATTACAGAAAATGATGACTAATAATCTTTTTCATTTTTTGGTTAAAGAACAAGCCTTACCTTGATATAAATTTGCATGATTTCTTCTTGTGGTTGTTGAGAATCTAGTATTTTTGTTATCAACAACTGATATTTTTGGGACCCATCCACAAATGTCAAAAAGAAGCACTGCTTTGTCTGTTGACTGTAAGCAAATATACGAGTTTAAAGCAGGGTAAGCAAAGCCATGAGTTTTTATAAGATGCAGAGTAAGCAACTTATAAGATGGTGTTTTTATAAGATGAAAAGTAAGAAAAGCCATGAGTTGGCCCAGGAGCTTCAATAGATGCCTGTTGTGGTAGTATAGTGGCCTTGATAATTGCTCTTTAGCTGTAACCTTTACATTCTTACTAGAACTAAGCATGTCTCCTTCCTGCATCATTTGATTGAGTAAACATAACTTTGATGGTGTTGTGTCAGTGAAAGAGCATATCTACTCTAAACACTCATGACATCAGCTCTTTTACTAGATAACAACTACAGGTGGCTAACTTGAGTGTTGGTTATATTAGATGATACAAAATGGCTAAACAATCATGTGTTTAATGAGGCAGTACAGATATAACCAGAAATAAATCAACAAAGATGAGGATAGGATAATTTTATTAATGTCCAACAAATGATCAATAAGGTAGGGCAATGGGACTAAAAGAGTACGTCTAGTGTAGGTACAAACTACAAAGTGAGTGTGAAAACAACTCCTAGATTGAAACTGGAAGTGAAAAGATAAAGGACTAAGTGTCAAGCTAGAGGCTAGCTAAGAAAAGATATAAAATAAGGTGCTAGTAAAAGAAAGTTGATATGAACTGATGAGTCTCAATGCTTAACAGAAGAGAGGATGTCAAGGCTTACTAGTAGTGGAGATGGCTGCCAAGGATGCTGCAGCTTTTTTGTGGTCTTTCTCGTAGCTTGACTGTTGAGTGTGCATTTAACTCAAATTATTTTTGAGATAATTATATTTTGCATCATGTTCTTGCTTTTTAAAGGTCATCCTAATTTTATCAATATTGATTATAAAAATATATGCTACTGTCATTGCTATGTTTTTCAGGATGAAATTATCACCAACCAAATTTTCATCCTTTAGCTGACACTGAAGAATATTCTTGCCCTAAGTTTTTTGAATTAGAACTATTTGTAGTTCTGTATAATTAAGCTTTGAAAATTAGCATCCAATTTTACTTTTATATATGTGCAAATATATTGAAAATGAGATAATATTATTGCATACATGAAGGATCAACACAGTAGAAAGAGCTTTAGGTAGTTATCTTTTCAGCATATTTGCATGGATCAATTATGTTACAACCATGCCTCTAAATAAATGACAACTTTATTATCTAGAGGAGCTTCTTACATGATCTATTGCAATGCTGAAATCCTTGTTATGCTTATGTGTTTTTATCTTGTAACCATGATTTGTTTTATGTATGGTTTTGACGAATCTGCTTATTTTATTACAGGTCATGCATTCCATTGTGCCTCTGCTTGTACAGCCTTTGCAAATGAAATTGCTTACACTGCTTCCTGGCATCTTTGGTTGTGTACGCCATTGCCATGTTGCTGTCAGATTGGCAGCCTCAGGATGCATTACAAGTATGGAAAAAACATTAACAGTGCATGTTATTGCAGAAGTAATGGAAAAGGCCATTCCTATGTTGAGGGATTCATCATCTATTCAGGCAAGGAAAGGTACAGGCATGCTCGTTACTTCATTGGTTTAGGAATTAGGAGTAAAGCTGGTGGCATATGGTATAACATGTAGCTTTGCTGCTCTAGTTCCATCTCTTCCACTCACGAGGGGTGTTCCTCCACCTACTGGACTCAGTGAGAATCTATCATCAAGAACTGTCGAAGATGCTCACTTTTTGGAGCAACTTTTTGATAACTCCCAAGTTGATGACTATAAACTTGCTCTAGAATTAAAAGTGACTCTAAGAAGGTAAATAATAATTGTGCACCTTGTCCAAATAACTTTGAATTCTAAAATTTGGGATATGGGTAGGATTCTAAATTTACCATGAAGTCCTTTGGAGGAGATGATTATGCATTTTCAAATTGCTTGTGTTCTAGTTTGAAAATTATATAGTAATCGACATATTACCTACATCATACGTGTTTAATCTTGGCACTTCATCTCTTTCATTCTTTGAACCTATGTAATCTTAGAGAATCCTGATCTTTTGGAATACCCTTGTCAGTGGTGGTAGTGGTTGAGTCTCAGTGAGAAGTGCATGGGGCATTTTTCTCCTCACTGCGTGAATTTAGAAGTGCTTGGGGTTGTTATTGATCACTGTATGAATGCTTTTATAGTGTTGGGACGTTTTAAAACAGTGATGAGCAAAGTTATCACTTGTCGGGGAAAATTTGTGTGGATTGGGGCATTTTTGTCATTGCTTGGGTGATTATATCATTGGCGGTTGTTTTTCTCCCTTGCCTAGGGCAACTATTGAAGTGCATAGGGCATCTTTATCATCATTGGATGAATTTTGAAGTGTCTGGGAAAGTAATGAAGTGCCTGGGAAATCATGGAAGTGGATGGGAGCGTTTTTATCTTTGATGGGAGAATTTTGAAGTGCCTGGCGAAAATATTGAAGTGTCTGGGTGTTTTTATCATCGTTGGGAGAATTTTGAAGTGGCTGAGGCAAGTATTGAAGTGCATGGTGTGTTTCAAATCCTTCCTCCGCTCCACTCGCCCTACTTCCATCTCCCCAAAAGTTGGATCATGTCCCATGAACAAATGGTACGATGATGAATGCAAAACTCTGCATCGAGAATTTCGATCTGCTTCCCACTCTCATCCCTCCTATTCAGACCTCAAAGCTTCTTATCGCCGCCTCCTCCGTCGCAAGAAACGACTCTTTGTCTCTCAGAAAAGACGGGAACTATCCGCTCTCCTTACTTATTCCCCTAAACATTTATGGCGCACCATCCTTCCTCGATGCTCCCCTCTCCCATCTAACCTCGATCCTTTATCCATGTTTTCCCACACTTCCAATCTTTATGATATTCCCGGACAAGCCCAAATCCAGGTTACCTCTCCACCCCCCTCCTGTTGCTTATTCTCAACCAAGGATATTAGAGAGGCCATTTGGATGATGAATAGCAGCAAAGCAGCAAATGAGGAAGGGTACCAAGCAGAGTTCTTTAAGCACGGTTTTCGTGCTTTGGTTGGATACCTGGCTGATATTTTTAACCATGTAGCCCGTGAGGGTTTCCCACCGGCATGGTCACATCACATCATCCATCTGATTCATAAATCAGGTCCCAGTTTAGATCCCAATAACTACAGAACGATCATGGTGGGCCACACGTTCTTGAAGTTGTACGCTACCGTTCTCCATAGGATTCTCTCTAGTGACCTTGAGCAGAGACACCTCGGGGCTACGGGGCAAGCAGGCCTACGACCGACTCACCAGGCCACATCTTCACTCTGCGCGCCGTGATAGAAGAAGCCCGACAACGCTTTTCGAAGGTCTACTCTTGCTTTGTAGATTTTCGGAAAGCTTTTGACTTTGTTCCTAGGGAAGCCCTATTCCAGAGACTCAGAGATATTGGCATCTCTGCAACCCTATTGACAGATATTATGCGCCTATATGAGTCTGTTCTCGGTCGTCTTCGCACAGCCCATGGGATGTCTGATTTCATTCAGAGTACTATTGGGGTCAAACAAGGATGTCCACTATCTCCCACTCTGTTCGGGATTTACATTGATGAGTTGGAGGCATTTCTACACGAGCATATCCAGGACACGGATGGTTGTCTTCTTCACCAGGTTTTGATATCTATTCTACTCTTTGCTGACGATGTGGTCCTCCTCTCCTCATCCCCATAAGGATTACAGAGGCAACTGGATGCCTTAGCTCTATTTTGTGATCGTCGACAGTTGACAGTCAACCTGGGAAAAACCAAGGTTATGATCTTCAATGGAGTGAAGAAAACTTTGGACCTCCACTTCCTATTTAGAGGAAAGGAGATTGAGATCACCAGCACCTATACTTACTTGGGGGTGCAATTCTCAGGCACTCGCTTCAGTTTGCGACCTGCTCTTCAGCCTCTGATAAACAAAGGTTATGGGTCATTAGCCCTTCTTGAGAGACAGTGCTTTCGACATCACTTCCAGGGACATCTCGTCCAAGATGAGCCTCATGGACACCTTGATCTGTCCCACTGTTTTATATGGCTCGGAGATTTGGGGGCCATCTTTACTTGAGTCAGACTGGGCCTCGGTTGAGAGAGTCCAGACCCTTCTTCTTCGTCGCATTATTAAGATGTAAACAGACAGTACCTCAACACATCATCCTTGCCGAGTTCGGAGCTCAACCCTTCAGGCTCGAGACGGTTTTCAGTTTGATCTCATTCTTGCACCGTGTCCAGGGCTTTGTAGACTCAGTGGAGGGTAGAGACCAGTACCCTTACCTTGCATATTGCTCTTCTGAGGCTATTGCCCGTTCTACCCATTCGGGTCGGACTCGATGTTGGTTTACAGGGGTTTCAGATCTACTAGAGGCAGTGGGTATTCAGGTGGATCGTCTGCCCCCTTTTCGATATTCATTGGATGCTCCTGGACACCTTTTACCCACTAGACAGAAATTTAACAAGATCATCCGGGAAGACATCTACAGGTAGTTCGTCCAGGTCACCTGGGTCGATCCTCCAGGAGGGTTAAGCCCAAAAATGGCCTTTTACGCAAAGCACTTCCTGGAGCTGAGAGACGGGCTCATTGTCCGACCCCAGTATACGTTTCGTCACTGGATGAATGCTCTTTACATCCCTCTAGGCCAGTTCAAAGTCGGTTCTCATAGACTTCGAGTTGAGACGGACCACCAGATTAATAGACTAGATAGAATCTGTCAAGTATGTCACCTACAAGAACTGGAGACCGAGGCACACTTCATTTTTAGATGCCCCAATTACTATGAGATCAGAGGACGGTTCCATTGTTTGTTTAGAGACTCTCAGACTCTCGCCGAGTTTTTCAGGTACCTCGATGTTTTTCAGGTACGTGCAGAAGATCACGTCATTTTTCAGGGTATTACCCTCAGACAGTGGCACCAAGAGACCGACCGATATCAGTACATATCCAGCCTCTAGATCAGTGAGGATCCGTGGGACCTCACCCCGACCCACGAGATCTCAGCAGCAGATTCATCGCAGACTCCGTCCTGAGAGACGGGCTAGATCCTCCCGACCTCAGCAACGTACGAACCCCCCCAGGCAACGAGTTTGTGGGCAGTCCGCACTCTCTACTAGCCCTTCATCGGGACAACAGACTTTGTTGAGTTTTCTTCGGTCCTCTTCTTTCAACCTCAAATGTTAGGAGAGATGTGTCGAATCCTCAGACCCTTTTGCTCCTGGATCTTTTCCGATAGGACATCTCCGCCCCATTGCGGGTTTTCTGGATTCGCGTCTGCAGTCAAAGCTCTCTTACTTCAGTCATGTTCACTTTTGTTCACTCTTTTCTTTCTTTCTTCATGCATTGTACCTTTTTATAGGAGACCGTTTGGTTCTCCCGCTTTGTACGGACATCATTGTAATCAGCAGTCCCTTTGACCTACTTTGTGGTCATTAGTTGGACATTAATATAATTATCTTATCTATCATCATTGGGTCAATTTAGAAGTGCATGGGGTAAGTATTGAAGTGCCTCGAGGAAATTTTGAAGTGCTTGGGGAAAATATTGAAGTGCATGGGGAGTTTTTATCATCCTTGAGAGAATTTAGAAGTGCCTTGGAAAATATTGAAGTGCTTAGGGCATTTGTATCATCTCTGGGAGAATTTTGAAGTGCTTAGGGCATTTGTATCATCTCTGGGAGAATTTTGAAGTGCAAGTGCATAGGGAAAGTATTGAAGTGCTTGGGGTGTTTCTCTCCTCACTGGGTGAATTTAGAAGTGCATGGGGTGTTTTTCTCATCAGCAAGTGGATTTAGAAGTGCATGGGGTGTTTTTCTCATCACCGAGTGGATTTAAAAGTGAATGGTGCATTTTTCTCATCATTGGGTGAATTTAGAAGTGGATGGGGGTGTTTTTATCTTCGGTGCGAGAATTTTCAAGTGCCTGGGGCAAATATTGAAGTGTCTGGGCGTTTTTATCATCGTTGGGAGAATTTTGAAGTGGTCAAGGCAAGTATTGAAGTGCATGGGGCGTTTTTATCATCGTTGGGAGAATTTTGAAGTGGTCAAGGCAAGTATTGAAGTGCATGGGGCGTTTTTATCATCATTGGGTCAATTTAGAAGTGCACGTGGCAAGTATTGAAGTGACTTGGGGGATTGGGGGAATGTTGAAGTGCTTGGGGAAAATATTGAAGTGCATGGGGAGTTCTTATCATCCTTGGGAGAATTTAGAAGTGCCTGGGAAAATATTTAAATGCTTAGGGCATTTTTATCATCTTTGGGAGAATTTTGAATTCATGACCCCACATGTCCATTGGACCATTAAGGGACGAGATAACAAGTAGAGTCCCTACTTGCCCTAAATCTAGTTAGTGCAGTCGTGTTTCGTCAACACCTTCTAGTTGTGAGTGATCAAATACTGCTTGTGAAATGTATAAATAAATCCATCATTTCCTCATTCATACACTTGTTCATTCGAGATTCTAGGAGTCGAGAGAGTCCAGAGTTGAGCTCTGGTGTATGTTCTTTTGTTGCACAACCTTAGTAATCTACAAAATCAAAAGCTTGAATCTTATTGGCAAAAGATTCACCAAATTTTTACTATATTTTATAAATCAGTGAAAGATTCGCCAAGTTTTTACAATTTTTTATAATTAAGTGAAATATTCGCCAATATTTTACAATATCTTATAATTTAGTGAAAGATTCGCCAAGATTTTACAACATTATATAACGAAATGAAAGATTCGCCAAAAACTTATATATACATATTATATTATTGATAAAATCGCCTTCAAGTTTTCCTATACATCCGGGAGATTTGCCCATTTTTATACATATAAATTTTGGGGGGGTTCTTAAAATCATCCCTGCTCCCATCTTTGGTTTTCACCTTGACTTACACCTCAACCTATGAAATGGAGGACCTCCCCACTTTTGCCTCTTTGTCGGATAGCATCCCTATTAGTTTGTGTCTCGGCGCTGAGTTGGCAACAGAACTTACCGAAGCCTTGATCCTTCTGGGCCTGGAGAACCCACTGGTGTTGGTTCCTGAGCTTAGGTGAGTTGGATTTGTTACCTTTATCACTCTAGTCGATTGCCCCAATGTTTGGTCCTGATTGTGGATAATCCCCCTAGTTGCTTGAGTTGTGTTGGCTAAACCTTAAGCAAATTGTACTACCATCATTACATGCATATGGAAACTATTATCTTATCTTTTGTGCAAGCCCACGGAAACAAATTAAAAACTGTGCTTCTCAGCACAATGAAAGAGGGCTATGGAAATTGAAATGTTAAAGCACCCTGGATGAAAGCTGCAATTAGTTGTGCTTCTAAGCACATGCAAAATCCAAAGGGTCCTAAAGGCCTAAAAAGCAATGGTTAGATGTATGCTAAATTCAAAGACTGTTGGTCATGATTAAATGTAATGATTAATACCTCACGGATCCTACGGGTTGGGATGTGAGATGGAGTAAGGGATAGCTAATTCTAAGTGTCCCCTAGAACCTCAAGTTACGGTTAGTTGTGCACCTAGTTACGACGGTTCTAGAAAAGATTCTCACCGAGCTAGGTTTAGCTTGGATGTGAGTTGTAGACATTTGCCAAGGTTGAATAAGCACCTCTATAAACAACTTATTCCATTTGTGAGACACTGCCATTCCCTGTGTGTTTATTATCCAACATATGCTTAAGTGTGTATTCCTTTTCCCTTATCCAAAGTATCACAGTGATGATTCAGTCAAGTCATCCCTTTATCCTAGCCTTGCTTTCTTCACCCTCACCCTTTGCTAGCAAAATGTTCACATCTATGAAATGAGTATATTCTTGAAGTTCTATTTTGAGTGTGTTACCACCTAAAGTTGCACTTTAGTTGGACTTCAGTGAGCCGCCAGTGTTGCACAATTACTTGTGCCTTTTTCAGAGTTCAGAAGTTCCAAGTTTGGCCTATTCAGGGCCCATTTGTCAGTTTTTGTAGTACATGACTGTGCCCCACGGGGTTTGTAATAAGCGTACTAGCATGGTGGTCTTTGAGTGACTCGGTTCCCTAGGACTTGACAACCAAAGAAGGTATTCCAAGGAGTTTTTTCCCTTGTCGATTATGCCTTGCCTTTAGCCGAGTATAATCGATGAGGTTTTCTCCTGCTCCTCCAAAGCTGGAATGCCCAAAGTGGGGGTTAGGCCTTAGGGGATTATTAGAGCCCATTTTGTAACATGTATAAACATGCTAGGCGCTAGAATTTTATCGTTTTGTCATGTACTAGGTTCCCCTGAAGTTTCAGTCGATTCCGAGAAAAAATATTTTTCCGCATTTTTAAGCCATTTTTTTAATGGTTTAATTAAAAAATTTCAAAAGGTGATAAAAGTCTTATCCGGAGTGTGAATTTGACGCAAGGATGCTCGTTTTCAAGCTCAGAGCATCCACTTTACCCCGATACCCAGTTTTCCTATGTTTCGGGCAGTCAAAGCGCCCCGTGGAGCAGTTTTGTCTATTAGAGCTACAGAATGGCACTTTAATGCCAGAAATGCATCAAAATGCACTTTGGCCAAATGAGTAAAGTATTTAAAAAGTGGAATAAGTCACATGTCAAATGACATGGCACTCATTCACTTAATGAAAGCGACTATAGTAAAGATTCAAAGCATTTATGTTTTGGTCAAAATTCAAAGTGTGAAGTATTTATATTAAACCAAAACCGTACGGCCTCTTCTCACGTGGGCCATCTTTCACCCATGCGTGAACCAATTAACATGGCATATGGTGTCATTAGAATTGGTCAAAATTAAAGATTATATCATATGGTTTAAGGCATGTGTATTAAATCATTTTATAAAGGTTATGAGCAAGTTAGAAAATCCGTACGATATCCTCACGTGGGGCCAACTTCCACTCGTGACATGGCCGTGAGTATTGGTTCAAAGATGAGTAAGCATGTGATGGGCACTTAAGATTAGAACTCAAACCTTGTCTCATAAATTATTAAGGATTGAATAAATATTTCATGCCACGATTTGAATGTCACGTGGGCCATCCATCTACACGGCCGTACGGTTTTTGGCTTGAGTAGTGGTTCGTATTGGTGGAGTGGCCACCTCATATGGTATCACCCACATGGGTGACCTTCTAATTACAACAACCAATCAATGTTCTCAGCATAAAGCTCCTCAACTTGGAAACATCAAATGACTTGCCAACATGCTCTCCTTTTTCCTCATGCGTGAGCTTCACAAGGGGGCAGCTTGTTCATCGAATTCGGCAATTTCTTCTTTGAGGTGTTTTTGTCCAAGAGAAATGGTGCTTCTCCATTGGCCATTGAGTTTACTTGCTCTACAAACTAGGAGCTTTGTCTCCTTAGGGTTTTGCGCCCTAGCTCACTCTCCTTTTGCTATAAATTGAGGAGCTTGGCTCCATTGTAATGATCAGAAAGTGTGGAACCTCTGCTTATATTTGTATTGTAATATTTTTCTGAGTTTAATAAAGAAGGCTTTGGAGGCTAGTCTGGTGATTGTCTTTGGTTGGATCTTCATGCTTGTACATCTGAGGTATACTGTATTATGTTTCATAGCTAGTATTGTTGGGATTATATGTCTTTAAAGGGAAGCTATCTTCTATAAGATCTGTAAGTAATACTTTATAGTTTTCTTATTCATGTTGATAATATTAGGAGGCTAAGAGTAATGTAATTTCTTGTTTGAATTCATTGCATCGCTGCTTTCTTTTAATTATCTACACATATGCTCTTATCCCCTTGCTAGTTGTTTGCAGCTGTCTACAGGTAGCCTAAGCTGGAGAAGTCCACGAACATGTTAGATCGTGCCTTCATTCAGTAAATACGAACCAAGTCTCGATCTTACCGGTGCATCAGGGAGCTTGACTCCATTGCCCATTCTTCAAAACGCTCAACCCCATGGGTTCACTTTTCTAGATCCATTTTTTTTTTATTCTGTCTCGGTTACTGTCCTATTTAAATCTAAATCTTGCTTCAAAGTTCATTTGATTAATAGATCTAAGCAAGTAGCAATCTAAAGAGTCTAATAGCTTCATTTTATTTAGTTCTAGGTTGCTAGCTAAGTTAGAAATTTTTGCAATTTTTTGTAGCAACGTCAAAGACACTTTTTAAGTGTTTCTTGGCATTTTTAAGACTAATTCAGTTCGCTGGTTTTTTTTTGTCTTTTAGCAGGTCCGAACTTTTTAAAGCTCAAAGTCTGGGATTCAGAGGTGTCCGTAGCCATCCGGGGAGCTAGTTTTACCTCCCTTACATCATTCTAACATTTGTAAACTGTATTGGTGCCTAGTTAAAGGACCAGCAGTGTTTCTTGAGCTTCATGTGTAAATCATAAAAAATAAAAAGAGCACAGCAGGCAATTCCAGCGCCTGAACCCAATCCCACCAGGGGGAATTCGTACCCTTCCTTTTTTTATTTTTTATTTTTTTTAGATTAGTTTTCATTCAAGCAGTAGTAATTAAATAACACACTCAAGCACACAACGTCCTCCAAGGACCCGTCTATCATTTTATATGCTTTTGTGTTTATTTCAAATTATTATTCTGTGCTTAAAATTTAATCCTAAAATTAACCCCCTTGCTTTATGTTTGGGGTTTAGTGTAGATTAATCGTCCACTCAGATCTTTTTTAATAAAACGAACAACACCCCAAACTCGGAGTATGCTCTTGACCACTGCAGCTTAGTCGGAACAGTTGGCTCAATCAGAAACGGGTGCAAGGTAATTAGTGTTAATAGGACAATCCATCAAAATCCAATCCTAAGAACTCGGGAGGTTGCATGGACTGAATCCACAGAGTCAGCAGGTTCTTAAGCGGGTTCATCCTCACCTGGTTGGACACTTGGTAAGGTTGCTAGAGCACTCAGTTCGAAGTTTAGGTTTTCTTTTGGGCCAAACCAAAAATCAACCCACTCCTTAACTACTCATTTAATAACTATAAAATTTACCAACCGAGCCACTGCAATACTTTCACTGAGACTACACAAGCAACCCCACACAACAGTACTTACAAGCATTTTTACATTCTCGGCACTAGTCTTTAATTTTCTGTGTTTAAGTATCAATCATAAATGTCGTGAATGCTTATTTATCTTATGTTGGGTTAGCTATTTGATTTAATTCACAAGCAGTGCTTTGTTGTTATATTTTATCATCTCGTCATCTTTAACTCCTAGAATAGACTTTTATCTTTTGCTGTAGATTAAAAGCCTTAGATTATTTTTCATAGGGACCACCCCCCTTGGCTTCGCTAGGAGTAAGCCTAGACGGAGGAGTCGAGTAATCAGGTGACAGCACTTGACTCTCACTTGCCCCCAAGGACACACCGAGCGGCTTGAAGGTTTCCAGCCGCGTCCCCCCCCAGGTGTGTATTAGGTGGCAACAGAGTGAATGATTATTTGAACTTATATTTGATGTAATTATTGTTTAACCGTCGATGAAATGATGCTTCCAACTTTAAGTCTTGCCATTAGAATGATTAAAAGAGCATACCTTATCCATTTGCACTTGCATTTTTAGCCTAGGTCATATTTTGATCAATCTTGACTTGGTCAAACCTAGTTTGACCAAGTCAACCATTGGATCTGAGATGAGTTGGACCAGTGATGTTAAAGGTTGATGATTTATGGTCCTTTGATGCCCATTTGATGGTTCCATGCAGCAGACACAAGTTTCACTTGATGGTTTGATGGGGGCATACTATCCAACAACTATGTATGGGGGCATAAACAACTTAAAAAACCACCTAGCTCGAGTTGTGTGCAAGGATGTTGTAGCTTGTGATGGATGCCCTGAAGAAGTCACAATGGAAATGCACATTTCTTTGGAAGGAATCAAAGAACAAAATGCCAAAATATATAGGTTGAGGTTTGAAACAACAGGGAGGGGTAGATCTCCAATGGGACCTCCAGGCAGTTGCTCATCAATTTTTGCACCAAGTCCATCTATCACATCTCCTTTGTCCCTTCCTCGTACTAACTCGGGATCTCGGCCAACCTTGGACAACTTTAATGAAAGGAAAAGGAAGGAGACAGATATGGTAGTTAGGAGGTTCTGGTACCATGACAACCTCTAGTTCAACATTGCAAGGTCTCCTTTTTATCATCCCATGGTAGATGTTATTGCTAGCGCTAGCACTGGATACAAAGGCCCCTCTTATAGTGCACTTAGGGGGAAAGATCTAGATGAGGAGTTGCAGTTTGTCAAGGCACAGTTCGAGAGTATTAAGAGCTCATGGTGGTTTACAGGTTGCACAATCTTGCCAGATGAGTGGACAGATCAGAGGACTAGAACAATCATAAATTTTCTTGTGGCTTGCCCTAAAGGAACAATGTCCCTGAAATCTGTTGATGCATCTTCACATGTGAAAGATGCAAATCTGATATTTACATTGTTAGCAAAGGTTGTGGAAGAAGTGGGGACCAAACATGTTGTCCAAGTAATCACAGACAACGCTGTAAATTGTGTAGCAGCAGGTAAATTGCTTTGTGAAAAATACCCTACTATTTTTTGGACCCCTTGTGTTGCCCACTGTATAGATTTGATTTTGGAGGACATCCGGAAGTTGGAGTGGGTGCAAGATGTGGTTCATGAGTGCAAACAAATAACCATGTACATTTATAACCATAATTGGGTGTTGAGCTTTATGAGAGAGTACACAGAAGGGTATGTAGCATGGGTACTCTTACCAGAGGGTAGGGTACGCGTACCTGTACTGGGTACTTGGGTACGCGTAAGGTACGTCTCCTATCGTACCCCATATTATCTCCACATACCCGAGATTCCATTATAAAAAAAGGGGTAAGTATAGGCTAAATGGTGCGGCGTACCCCGTGTTTGGGTACTCCAGGGTACGGCCGACTCAGCAAAATGCAAATCCATTGGGGATAATATAATGACCCCCAATCGAATCTAAACTAAATTTTTGCTAACTACGTATGGAGTCTAGTTTGGGACTTATGTCAAGCACTTTACAACACTGTTCAAATTCCACTGAATATTGTCCAAATCTGGTAGACCGATTTTGCATTGATTTACAAGGAATGTTTTTATGGTTTTTTGTTCAGCACTCCTGGAACGTAATTTAACTACCAAATGTGCACATAAAAATATTCATATGTATTTAATACATAATATTCATATGTATTTAATACATAATATTCATATGTATTTAATACATAATATTCATATGTATTTAATACTAATAAATACACTCACATCAACCCAGTAATACGTTTGCAACTTTTTATTTTCCTGTAACAGCAATACAAATAGGTGTTTAAAATCGGATTTCAAGTGTACCTTCAAATTACAATATTATTGTTTGTTACAACTACCTAGTATTGATTTATCAAATTTTATGTAACTTCCAGTCTTCCACTTGATATCTACTATGAGTCTATGATTTTTCGAATTTTCAATGTGAATGTTCCTTGTCCAATTAATCATTAATTTAGAATTATGAATCATGATTCATATTTTATGAAGAAATCTGAAATGTGCATGTATAATGTGACTATGACAAGTTTTATTTTTATAATATATATATATATATAAAGAGCCATCCCCATCCCCGTACCCAAGTTTCTTGGCAACTTAGACAGAAGGTGAGCTCAGACGCCCTACTATCACACAGTTTGCAATAAACTTTCTCTCCCTCCAAAGCCTTCGTAATGAGTTCCAAGCATTGAGACAGATGGTTAGTAGCAGGGAATGGATACATTATAAGGACAACACAAAACCAGATGCAATGACTATGATTTTGTCTGTCCGTAGAGAGTTTATGGGAGGAAGTCACTGAGATTTTCAGCATGACAAAACCACTTGTGAAAGTGTTGAGGATCATGGATGGTGACAAACCACCAATTGGGTATGTTTACGAGGGGATGGACAGGGCCAAAGAGGCCATCAAGGTCTTCTATAAAGGGGATGAATCTAATTATCTCCCTATATGGGATATTATTGATTCCAGGTGGGGCGGGTAGCTACATTCATCATTGCATGCAGCAGGAGCATATCTCAATCCAAGCATATTCTATAATCATGGGTCTAAAATTCAAAAAGATCTTGAGGCGACGACAGGTGTGATGATATGCATTGAGAGGATGTAACCCAATCAAGAGACTCAAGACCAAATCAATATGCAGCGAAATTTGTACAAGGAATCATCTGGTAAGTTTGGATTTAGCTCTTCGAAATTTTCTTCTCGAAGAGAAGAAAATTCCATGTAAGATTCAATTCATAAAACGTTAAATTTTATTTTGCTAGTTTTATTTTTCAAGTTTGACAATGCAAAACTAGTAATCTTTGTTTGTTTGTTTTTTATAACAACCCATTGGTGGTTAGATTATGGCACCAAGGAACCACAACTACAGGAATTTGCCATAAGAATCATGAGTCAGCCTTGTAGCGCTTCAGGTTGTAAGCGCAATTGGTCAGTATTCAAGCAATCCACACCAAAGAGAGCAACAGGTTGGAGCATGAGAGGTTGGAGAAGTTGGTCTACATATACTACAACCTTCGGATGCTCACAAAACAATTGCAAGCAAAGGATTTGTATCCAAATTTATTGGATTAGATTGATCTAGTCTCTGATTGGGTAATGGAGGATGAGGCTCATGTTCATTTGGGTCGGCTTGATGAAGAGACCGAGGGTCCCTCTGGTGTACCATTTTCTGAAATGGAAATGTCGAACACACCTGCATCACAGTTGATTTTTCAGTCTAGTGATGTTGGCACTAGCTCTAGTAGGGCCTATACTAGGCGTTCTACTACTCATAGTCATGCATGAGACTCGAGTTTGGACTTGGAGACACTATCTTTTTTTTATTTTCTAGTTATGTTTTGAGTTATTATTTGAACTTGGTACTATTTTGGAATGTGATCAAGGAATCATCTTTGAGTTCACTATTTTGCATACAAATACAGAGTGTCAAATGATGTATTATCAATTTTTTTGAGATGATCTAATGAATTTCTGCATAGAATTGTTTTATGGATTAGAAATGTCATTATGTATGTTTTTTGTGCACAGAAGTTACCATATCTTTAATTTTTTCATATTTGTCGAGTCTTATCTGAGTCGCCAAGTCTACCGAGTCCCAAGCCAACCGAGTATTTGTCGAGTCCGAGTCTAACTACACTGCTCTAAACATACCTCCATAATAAGGCATTGCTTAAAAGAGGCAATAGAAAACACATTAATACAAAAACAACACAATAAATAACATGACAAACATACGATGTGACAAATATACAATGCCAAGCACTATGAAAGGTACAGGCCAACGAAGTTGGCATCACCTAACAATGTTGATTTCCAAGAAATCTTACTAAAGAAGAGATGATGCAAGGTGTCCCAAACGGGGAATAGAAAACAAATTACCACAAAAACAACACAAAATATATAACATGACAAATATACAATGCCAAGCACTATGAAATGTATAGGACAAATGGAGTTCGCATCACCTAACAATGTTGATTTCCAAGAAATCTTACCAAAAAATTGTATCAACCATTTTATAATAATTTGGAATCTTCTTCCAAGTCTAGATGGCAAAGAGGGTTGGATACCTTAGTGGGAGGCTGCTATCACATGCTAAATGGATTTCTTCCTTGGCTACATTCATTAAGACAAATATTATGCATCTTAAGCACTGCAAGGCTATTAAAAATGAACTTTGTTTATTCCTCATTTGCTCCATTCTCACCCATGTGACAAGGACAAACAAGCCTAAGATACCAAACTTTGTCACCAACTAAAAAGAGGTTTGTTGAGCCAAAGAGACAACTCAACTAAGGACCGAATTGCATTGGATTAAAACTGGTGACAAATCGATGTAGCAATGCATCAAAACCGTGGCCATTAAGGTACCTATGGAGAAAATTTTATAATTAGGGTTGTTCAATAAAGAAGAGGAATTGCTGAGGAATTTGTAAATCAATATAAAAATGATTCTCCAACTGCATGGGCCTATAGTGGAATGTAGAATGGCCATGCAAACATGTCTTAGACATAATTGCATGGTGCTTCTCGGATTGATGGTGTGTGAGGAGGCATTAACTCACTAATCAATTAACAACAAATCTGACGAAAATGATTGATGACATGTCACTCGGATTGATGACATGTCACTCAAATGCAACTTCTACAGGAGCAAGATGGGTATTTGTCCAGGCAACTTTCGGTATTTGTCCAGGCAACTTTCTCTAGGGTGTCTAACGAAGTCATCAAAAAGCAAACCTTAAGTGCTATTATCAACTAAGATTTCAATAAATCCATGTGGAAAATAGGTGACCCTAAGATGATTACAAACTAGACACCAATAACTCTACTTAATGTTTCTAGCAAGATTTTGGCCAAAACCCTTGCAATACACATAAAACTTAATTTTTCTAGCAATGTTTTGACCAAAACCCTTATAATCCACATAAAACATATTCTACCTAAGATAGTCCATCCTAAGTCAATAGAGGTCATTAGAGGATAATTAATTTGGACAATTTCTTAGAATAGATCCATGCCTTTGGTTTGGATGCAACTCTTATTAAAATTGGCTTGAAGGAATCTCAAAATCAAGTTGAATGGCCATTTATTCTAGATATGTTAAAAGCCTTGGTCTTAAGGAGCTTTTTCCTTGGGGTTGTAGGCACTCTCTTTGTTGAAGCCCAATTTAAATTAGAGATGTGATTGTACAATGACTTGAAACTTTGTGGCCATTTATTCTATCTATGTTAAAAGCCCTGAGCTTTGGGAACATTTCCCTCGAAGTTGCAGAAACTCTCTTCACTGAAACCTTGGCTTGTCTTTCTATCAAGAAATGTATATCAAAAGAGGTCTTTCAAATAGCCAAGTACATTTATAACCATGCTTGGGTGTTGATCCTTATGAGAGAGTACAAAGAAGGCTATGTAGCATGGGTACCCGTACTCGAGGGTAGGGTACACGTACGCATACCGGGTACTTGGGTACGTCTCCTGCCGTACCCTTTCATACACCATATTAGCTCCACATACCCGAAACGCCATTATCAATGACTCCTCACAACCTTAGTGGTTCACCTTTTTTATTGTTTATATCATATATCATGTACTCAATTTTATCATTGACTATTTGGAAAACATTTATGTGAATTGGTGCAATCACCATCGCTTTGAAGAGCGCTAATGTACAATATTAAAATTCAAAATATTATTGAGAATATTCCCCTTTTAATATTATAAGTGACAAAAGGACTTAGGGTATAAAGCTAACTATATGAGTCGAAAGAGTAAAACTAATATGAAGAACAGAGCCACCACAAATTTGAAGGTCCAAACAAATACCTAGTAGTAAAAAGTGTTTATTTAAAGAATAACTAAACATATTAATGATTTACAAAAGAAAGGAAAACAATAATGAGAAAATAACTCTGCAATGTTTTTAACCAACATTCATGAAAATTAGCATTGATATATTTCCTCAATTAAAAACAAATAGATGGTTCACCTACACAAAATTTGAACGATAAGTCAAAATGTGGAATTTTGGCTTGTCCTCAAGACAATTAATTCAAGAAGAATAAAATGTCCAATTGAGGACCAAATTATTCAAAACCCTTTAGCAAAATCTTCAAAATACTAACGAAACATACGACTTTAAATAACAAGTACAAGCTCTAACCCATTAAGTCAATTGTCTATAAAGGAAATTGTACATCAATCAAAAGCCTAAATCCATAAATGAAGCACTCACTTGGAAGACAATGAAATTGATAAGCAACAAATGCTCGGTGGAAATGCGCAAATGTTTGCACATGATTACCATAATAATTTTTTACACTCGACGAGAATATTGCATGAGTACGAGTAATTGATGTCATACATGTTTTATACTTGGGAATTGTACATACAATTCATGCATGGTTTATGACAAATCATATACATCGTTAACACGTGGTTATGATTAAAGCAGGATCAAAGAAGTCTGCATTAATAACAGGAAACTCTTCCTAAGGGTGAAGGAAAAAGCCCATGCCTAACTTGGCATGAGCCGCATCATTGCACTTGTTTAAGCAATCTCAAGCATGGTTTGGCATTCTAAACTTTTCATTCTTACGACTGATAAGAGGGCTCAAGAGCGCTAAGGATTCATTCAATGTGCCCATTGGATGATGATCAAGTGTATGGAAGGACAAATGAACCATAGTAAGTTATGGAATGGTGGGGAGCATAAGTAGTGCTAACCATAAGAGTAGGGCTACTGTGGGGCGGAAAAGTCAGAATCCATCATCTTACAGGTCAAAGGCCATAGGTCTAACTTGGGCTGCATTGCATGCTAACTCTGCTATAAGGGTTTATTTTGTAGTCATAAGTTCTTTTGAGTGTCAAAGGTGAGCCTCCTAACATACATTATCCATTAACCATTAAAGATAAAGCTCTTTAAATAAGATTTAGACATAGGATCAATAGATAGTACATGTAAAATAGAGGATCACTCATTTCACATCTCATATTTGGTATTACGAAAAGTTTGCACAATGAAGGAATAGGAAAGCTCCATGCTCTGTATATTTGCTACCGATATCTTAATACTAAATTTCCTCTCATTCAAAAAACCATTACCATGCATTTGCACAGCCAAACTCATATTTGCTTGTGGTTGTTATCCTATAGTCCACGTAGTCATCACTCCCTTCGCTAAATTCACTAGTTACTCTGCTTAGTTGTTGTAGTTATACATCTATCACTCGAATTTATTGCTTCAAGCTTTTTATATGAAATCAAATTTGCATATATTTTAAAGCATGGCTTCCAATTAAGTAATCCTCTCATGCGCGTTTAACCTTTCTCAATAAATAACTATAACGATAAACATCTTATTGTAAAATTTGAACTTACTACTAACTAGCTATTGGAATTCATTGTCTTTATGAAATAAAACGCGTATTGTAGTCTAAAATATCTGCGACAATGGCGGCACCATCCTTTATATTTTAAAACATGGCTTCCAATTAAGTAATACTCTCATGCGCGTTTAACCTTTCTGAATAAATAACTATAAACATCTTACGGTGAAATTAGAAATTAATACTAACGTTTGGAATTCACTGCCTTTATGGAAAAAAAAAAGCGTTTTAAACTATCTGCGACAATGACGGCACCATCCTTCACATTAGTGATGCGACAAGCAAGGCTGGTCCTATTGCAATAACCTAAAAGATGAAGACGATGTACAAAATTTAAAATTTCTAGGAAACTTCAGAGAAGTTACAACAACCCTGATTTTTAGAGTTACTATGTAATTGGCAATTCTCTGGTCCACTGTTAAAATGTTCGCATGTTGCTACTTTGGGGGAAATGACCCTGGATCGTGCATGGTTTCTGTCTTTCAACAAAAGAGCCCTTTCCCGTACAATGACAATTATTTAGTCTTTGGGTGTAAACTTTCCAGGAAAACAGTTTAGTTCGTGAATTGATCAAACAAGTTTATTAAACCTTAATCATCCCACCCCACCTCAGGTTTTGTCGAGAATCTTCAATGCTCAGAACAAGAAAATTAGCGTTGCTCATTACCAAGAATGAGAGAGTTGTTAAGGCTCATAACTGGTTAAAAGAGTACTACCAACCAAAAAAATGAAAAAACAAGTGTTATATTTTGTTTAACTTGAATTACATACACACATTCTTTACATTGAGAGTTCAAAGGTGGTTTCCAACTGAATTGGCATGAAAATGAGTTTCAACTGAGTTAAAATAGATTATTTGACTCAGAATTGTTGTAAGCAAGAACCCAAGTTCCCATTACTCTTCTCTATTTAGTGCATTCACTTACAATTTCGAGTTCCCATCGGGCCTGGAATTTGACGACCTGTAGAACGTTTTTATCAATTTTAAACGTATTTGACAGGTTAATGTAAAAGGGACACGTCAACAATGACGGCCATGAAAAAATTTGAAACGTAGATTTGACGTTCACCTATTTACCTTTGTCGTCATAAAATTCAATACCTCTCTTAAACTATATAGCCTGTAACTATACCCGTTAGTAATTACCCAATCCTTCACTCTGTATTGTTCTCTTATGCTCTGTCTGCCGCCTAATTCCTACCGAGTTACTGCGACCTTAGTTCATCGTACGCCCCTGGGCCCATGTTTAGGAGCGCTTATAAGAAATTAGCTCCAGTTTAGGGTTTAGTTGCAACTTGCCATGTTGGATTTCGAAACCAGGGAAGGGACAAGACGAAGAGAGGAATTAAATTTAACGGGTGTGAATTCATGGTTGTTTCCGCTCGCGGTTTGGTGGTTTTATGATTCAAAATTCAAATGTATCCCGGTTGAAATTAAACTTAGGCGCCCCTCCCTGGATAGTCCATTAAGATATATCTGTATTCAAGCTAATTCCAATAAACTTAGTGGTCGCCCAACATCAGGAGCATGCGATTCGTGAAACAAGACTAGGCCGAAATCGCTTATGAACTTACTGGTTCAAACGCTTGCTTAGGGGTTGGTACATAGAAAACCACGACATCATAGACGCAGCATTGAGCAATATAAACCCCCAAGATGCCAAATATCCTTCAGCAGTATGTGGGTACTTCCGAGATCATGTAGAATTAAGGTGTGTGGTGTGCCGGCTGCGGTTTCTGACCAAGGAGTATATTGCACTGTGTGGCAGGATAACAAGATCATAAAATTTCGCCTGATGTACTCTTATTTTCATGCGCTCTCTACTCTTATTTTCATGCGCTCTCTGGTTGTGACCCTGAGTGTATGTTGCATTTCCACGGCTTGTTTGAGGTATGTCTTTGAACTTGAAATGTGTGTGTGCCATTTTATTGTGTAGAATTTTTCAGTTCTAGTGATATTTGATGTTTTGAAGATAACATGCTGGATTTCTGACCAGATTTTGATGTTTGCGTTAGGTTTGATATTACAATTTCTACCCCTATACTTTTATAATCTTAAACAATTTCCCCGGTGTTTCCCCGGTGTTTGTTTAATATTTACTGCGGACTTTACCAAACCAGAAGAAATGCATTGACTTAGTAATTATGGAAGAGCTTTTGTTCTGCCGAAAAGGTTTTACCGATTTTCACTAATTTAGGAAATTTGGAAGTATCAGATCAGAATTTGCGTTAAGTTTCATTTTAAATGGATACTCCTAAGCCCATCATGGGAAGGGCGAGCTTCCCATACTAAATTAATGAGGCAAATAATAGAGCGAACTTCTCCTTATTGGATACTGTTGATGCCAAACATTCAAATGTAGAGAGGGCACCAATCTATAAGAGGACGGACTGGAATTCTTAATCGTAAGTGCGGGGTTTTTAATAATACAACAAATTTGACACTATGAACTTGGAAAAATGTGGGTTGGAATTCTTAATAGTAAGTGCGGGGCGTTTTTATAATACAACAAATTTGTCACTCTATGAACTTGAAAAACCGTGAGCTTAATGGAATTCACAGTAAGTGTGAAAAAAAAATTTAACACAACAAATTTGACACTATGAATTTGAAAATACGTAAAATGACAGGTAGTAAAAACATTTAACCGTCATAAAATTTCCAATTGACGGGTTCCCATTACTCTTCTCTATTTCGTGCATTCACTTACAATTTCTCTGGACGATGCAAGACCAAACTGGACGCCTGTTAAAGTCGCGTGGGAAACTGAGCAGCTTCCTCCGTTGGACCACCCATTTCGTCTGTTATCTGTTGGCAGTCGAATCAATCTCTATATTTCTGGCCCGGCCCAGCTCAACCCAGCCGAGCCTGGAAGCCCGTTTGAGGGGCCAAGCTGAGTAGCGCCGCCCACAGCAGCCCGGGATCCCAGCAAACTAGAAGCAGCTTGTGCAGTGGGTGAACGGAAAATGTGAATGGCTTCTTTGAATGGATTATGTAGATGCATTTGTGCTGCTAGTGTGGCAAATGTGAATGGAACAGCTTTTCCTTTCATTGTCCTTGCTCTTGCCGTATGTACTCGAAATAACGTCAATCCCCACACCCCGGCGAGTGAAGCGATCCAGGAACAGAGTCCCGGGAATAGTCGAAGGTCGAGTGGAATCCCATCGTGCCAGTAAACGAAGTGATTTGCTGCTTCACTCACTGGCCTTCCTTCCCTCTGCTTAGTCTGTAGGTAAAGAGCAACCAACCAACTGGTCTTCCTCGTCCTTCTAGTCTGTAAGTGAAAAGCAACTAACCAACTAACGAAGCAGCAGCGGAAAATGGAGATTGTGTGCGAGACACGCGAGAGCTGGTAATAATAAGTACTTCATCGTCGTGCTACTACCTCGTTTACGGACTCAATAGCCGCGTGGCAGTTGACATGCGCGTGAGTTGAAGTGTATCATCGGCCGCGTTGCTCGGGCAGGGCGAGCAGGGAAGGGAGGGTTTGTCGGTTGTCCCATTAGGCTGCACATTAGGTTGTCCTACCGGCAGAATTTTCCAATGTCGTACGGAGAGCTGGCTGCTGCTAGTGTTAACCACCGCGTCGCCCGCACAAGGATCGAGGATTGATCGAGAATTCGGGATTAGAAATATATTAATCTCCCCATTAGGGGGCACATTTCCCAACCATGTATTAAGTTGCCTGTAATGAATACACCAGCGGATTACCATGCTCTTTTTGGGTCTTGCATCCTCTTTACAATCAATCATCGATGTATCCTCCCATGTTTTTATTTGTGGAAGTGGTGTCAAGAAGGCAGGCCCCCAAAGAGCAGGCAGGTGTAAAAATAGGTAGAAAAATGAAATCTCTATATCACAATGCTCCTTGAACAGACCTATTTCCTATGCTTTTTCCTCGGAAGTCCTATTAAACTACCAATTCAGGTAAGAAAAGTTAAGAAGGTAAGTCAAGAAGGTGTGGGTCTAAAAGGAATCAAACTGGATCTATAGTAGTAGTTACATCCGATATGGAGTTCAAACCTGCAAAGGGACGCTTGTGAAAATATCCAAAACTAGTCCATGTCCTCCCATGTTTTCTATCAACATAAAGTTATATGTAATTCCGTGCCCGTTCCCATTACCCACCCGATGGTCTTCGTATGACACGGACCAAAGTCTATTAGTTGTTATGTTGTCATGGACGATTATTCTTATTAAGTAAGTTGACGTGTTTGGAGTTTATCCAATGACACATAACAATAACTAGCATACCTTACCCCAAAGAGGAGAAATGAAACGCCGAAGAGAACTTCAATATGTTGTAAAAATGAGAGAAAGTTGTGTGTATGTGGATAATATAATTTTATGTGTTGAGGGCACGTCTAGCGAATCTATGGTAGGCAAGGATTAATAAGCATTTATCACTAAAATCACAAGTTCTAAAATGATTACAATGGTAAAGTCTGTCCATAAACACTTCTCCGTAATTGCTCCTGCATATATAGGTTTGTCCATCACAGGTGGTAGTTGGCCCAAATCACCGACAATAATTATTGTCTAGTTGTTGTATGAGTAATTGCTTTTTTATTGGAAAACACTTACGCAAGCGACTCTCAATTTGCACAAACACTGATAGGGCCTGTCCATGGAAAGGCTTTGTGTCCTTTATAGGAATTTGAAGCCCTGCATGTATAATGGTTGCATGTATGCTAAGCACTGCAACTCCTGTAAGAGTGAGGAGCAGTAGTGGAATATGGCTAGATGTTGCTTGGAAAGATAATACATTTTTTATGGTGCTTATAAGCTCGGCTTTATGTGTGTTTTTTTTTAAAACTATCTTCGAATTATCATTTTCTTTATACTAATGAAAAAAATGAAAAAATAATATAATGTAATTTTATCCATTACCACTTGAAAAGATTACATCCACTCTATTAATACATTTTTTTTCAAAAAGTATATTGGTAAGGCTTCCTAATATTCTTACGACCAAATCGCATGCTTTGTAATCAATGCTTCCTCGTGCCTTAAAGAGGACCGAGAGAAAAGAGATGGCTGATGATTTTTATCCACGTCTCACGCACATCCGTTAAACTAAAGAATAAAGCAAAAGGATGAACAAGGGCTAGAGTTGATTGTTCTGCTAAGTTAACTTCGCATTTATACAACTCTATTTAAGATGCGAAGACGTTCCTTGCCCTTCCTTCAGTCAAGCGATATTATAGCAAATGAAAAGCTTCATATTTAGCGGAGATAACCCAGCGTCAATTGGAATTAAAGAGAGAACCAATATAAATACAGGGGGATCAAGCAACCTCGTACATCGCTCATTTGAAAGGTCACATTCTGGAATTGAGGACCTTTAGGTATTCGACTTTTTGATAGGGTGATCCTCGACCGAAAGGTCATTTATGCAGTAGGTTGAAGGAAAGGGTAGAGGGGATTCACACAAAGAGAAGTATGAGTAACTGCAGGAAGGTAGTGGATCAAGGAGAAATAGAGGAATGAACTTATACCCATTCCATGACATGCGATAAGAAAATTCTCTTGTCCTATAATCTGAAAATCCAAATACATCACTTCTTTCACTTCGGGAAACATACTCAACAAACAGCCAACTGAACAATTGTTGAGAGATGACATGAGCTTTGGTTTTGAAAGAATGTTATTGTTCAGGATACAATTATTGCCTTGGTAATCTTTTCCATTTACATAATGATCATGTATATTTTCATTATGCTATAATACTATGTTAAAACTCTACGCGTCAAACCAATTACCATGCTCTTTTTGGGTCTTGCAACCTCTTTATATGCCACTCCCTATCATCCCATGTTTTATGTCAACATAACTTTATATGCCACTCCCTACCCGTTCACATCACTCGATGGTCTTCATATGACACAGACCAAAGTCTATTAGTTTTTATGGACGATTATTATTATTATTATTATTATTAAGTAAATTGATGTGTTTGGAGTTTATCATGTCATTGGTATAGACACATAACAATAACTAGCATACCCCCAAAGCGGGGAAATGAAATGCCAAAGAGAACTTCGATATGTTGTAAAAATGAGAGAAAGTTGTGTGTATGTGGATAATATAATTTTATGTGTTGAGAGCACGTCTAGCGAATCTATGGTAGGCAAGGACTACTAAGCATTTATCATTAAAATCGCAAGTTCTAAAATGATTACAATGGTAAAGTCTGTCTATAAACACTTCTCCATAATTTCTTCTGCATATATAGGTTTGTCCATCACAGGTGGTAGTTGGCCCAAATCACCGACAATAATTATTGTCTGGTTGTAGTATGAGTAATTGCTTTTTTATTGGAAAACACTCACGCAAGCGACTCTCAATTGAACAAACATTAATAGGCCCTGTCCATGTAAAGGCTCCGTGTCCTTTATAGGAATTTGAAGCCCTGCATGTACAGTGGTTGCATGCATGTTAAGCACTGCAACTCCTGTAAGGGTGAGGAGCAGTAGTGGGATATGGCTAGATGTTGCTTGGAAAGATAGTACATTTTTTATGGTGCTTATACGCTGGGCCTTATGTGTTCCTTTTTTATGTTTTATTTTAAAAACACTATCTTTGAATTATCAAATGAAAAAATAATATAATGTAATTTTATCCATTCACCACTTGAAAGGATTACATCCACTCTGTTAATATACTATATTTTTTTTCAAAAAGTATATTGGTAAGTTTTCCTAATATTCTTAAGACCAAATGGCATGCTTGGTAAGTTTTACTAATATTCTTATGACCAAATCGCATGCTTTGTAGTAAATGCTTCTTGATGCCTTAAAAAGGACCAAGAGTAAAGAGATGGCTGATGATTTTTATCCCCATCTCACGCACATCCGTTAAACTAAAGAATAAAGAAAAAGGATGAACAAGGGCTAGAGTTGATTGTTCTGCTAAGTTAACTTCGCATTTATACAACTCTATTTAAGATGCGAAAACGTTCCTTACCCTTCCTTCAGTCAAGCGAGAATACAACAAATGAAAAGTTTCATATTTAGCGGAGATAACCCAACGTCAATTGGAATTAAAGAGAGAACCAATATAAATACAGGGGGATCAAGCAACCTCATACATCGCTCATTTGAATGGTCACATTCTGGAATTGAGGACCTTCAGGTAGTCGACTTTTTGATAGGGTGATCCTCGACCGAAAGGTCGTTTATGCAATAGGTTGAAGGAGAGGGTAGAGGGGATTCATGCAAAGAGAAGTATGAGTAATTGGAGGAAGGTAGTGGATCAAAGAGAAATAGAGGAATGAACTTATACCCATTGCATGACATGCAATAAGAAAAGTCTCTTGTCCTATAATCTGAAAATCCAAATACATCACTGCTTTCACTTCGGGAAACATACTCAACAAACAACCATAAGCTTCGGGAATGTTGACAACAATAATATCTATGATTTGACAGACTTTATATTGGAAGCAACTATGATCAGAACATCGTAATTTCACTCTTCTCATGTTGAAAATGTATACCACAGCTTCTTCCTTATGCACTCTACAATATTTAGTGTTTGGTGCAATACATATGGTTAAAACTATTCAAACGTCGGTAATAGAGTATTCAAGGCTAGCCATATTAACCATAAAAAATCATAGTAATAAATACGTTGATTCTTCGTTGTATAAACCATGACCATATTCATATTTTTGGAAAGAATGATTGTTTTTTTGTAATTTTCATTGGACGATTCTTCTTTCTTAAATGAAATCCATAAGATGCAAACCATCGGGATAGAATCTTGCTTTGTATAAACCATGAGCATATTCATATTTTTGGAAACATTGTGTGTTTTTGGTAATTTTCATGTAAGAATCCTTAAATATGGAATCCATTGGAGCTAGTGTGTGCAATCATATATGACAAGATTTTACATGTTTCAAAGCGTCTTATTTGATATTTGAATGCTTGGCAATTGTGACATGATTTAAGAAATATATGCGTATAACTAATCAAATATGCTTCTTAGATTTTGGTTGTAATGAACTTCAACGTTGATTATCATATCCCTGTGTATATAGCAATTGCGCAGGGTTATTAGTTTTTCCATACCGGAGGTTGATTAACAATGAAGATAAGGTGAGCTTATAATTTTTAATTAAAATGTGATTTTCCTGGCAATTTCAACGCAAAATACACCGCACAATGTTCCTTCAACACATATTTAGAAGCTACACTCAACCGATGGCAGAATGGGAAGTATAAGGAATCTACACAGTGGTGTACAGTGATGCAAACTTGTAGTTGGATCGGCACAAAATTTAAAGATCTGCAAATGTTTGACTGAACAACAGATCCCACAGCTTGTGGACCACGTGGAGGGTACTCTGATACAGATGGCATGTGTTGATAAGCTGTGGACAGGCAACAAGGGGTGGCTCCCCATAGGCTCGTGACAGACGACAAAGCCCTGAGAGGAACCGCTGCCTTAAAGAACGCCTTTGGCATAATTAGTTGGGAATAAATTTAATGGATCACATGAATGACATTTACTTTTTGTAAGGGAAAAGGTATCTAGTGAGTGCCACCTCAATCGAGAAATCCATAAATTAATTTAGTCATTAATTTGTTACTTAATGAGAATATTTGTTATTGTTATTATTATTATTTTGTATTTGGTTTAAAATTCTAATTTATGCATTAATAATATGATTAAAATAATCATCATTACACACCTATGAGGAATAATAACCATGTATTTCCATAGTATGATTATAATTAAAATAGTCAAATGATGAACAGTAACCCCGTATTAGTGTAACATGATTGATTATTGCAAATATTCAAAAAATGATCAATAGAATATACACAAAACATTTATAAATTGGAGGACCAAGTAGAACTAAGTAATTTTGAGGAGGCTAGAACTTATGAACATTGGATCAAATCCATGGAAGAAGAACTAAATCAAATTGTGCAAAATGAGACATGGGAACTTGTCCCAAGACCCAAAAACAAAAATGTGATCGACTCTAGATGGGTCTTTAAAACAAATTGAATGAACATGGACAGGTAATAAGAAACAAATCAATATAAGCATGCAAAGGGTATGCTGAGGTTGAGGGAATAGACTTTGGAAAAACGTTTGCTCCTATAGAAAAATTATAAGCCTACTTTCCCACTTAGAGCTCAAATCTCTTTTATGAAACTCATGTGATTTGGTGGTTTGATGCCTTTAGCATTATCACAATGATGATGATCGTGATATTGGCTATGATGATGACAATGATGATGATTATAGTATTAATATTGATGTCTATGACGATGGTATCGACGATGATGGAGATGGTGAAAAAAATAATGCCAATTAATAATTATTAAGACCCATCAAACTAGTTAGGAGAGGTAAAACATCCTTTGGATGAAGCGGAACTTAAGAGACATTCAGGTGTAATATAATGATCCTATTCCTATATTCAGTGACAATAATAGTGCTATAGACATTTCTAAGAATCTAATGATGCATTCAGAGAACAAACATATTCTCGTCAAGTATAATTTTCTAAGGGAGCATGTCACATAAAAGAATATCAAGTTGGAATACATTGGAACTAAGGAACATGTTGCGGACATTTTCACAAAATCTCTTCCTAGGGATACTTTTGAGTATCTTGGACAAAAATTGAGGGTGCAACTAGATGCACAAATAATAAAAAATCAAAGGAGGAGAATTGTTGACAGGGGGGGTCACATGTTCCTTTGCCATCGATGCCAAAGGGGGAGATATGAATAGTCAAAAAATTACAAGACAAGAAGCATGAAGATAAGGGGAATCATATAGGGGGACTAATCGCAAAAGAACAACAATGAAGATAGTCACAAGAGGAGTAATATTGTTTTACTAAGTTGCCATCAATGACAAAGGGGGGAATTATTTAAATGTGTTTCCATTGATGTCAAAGTCCCAGGAAAATGGTGGTTGATGTGTACCTGATGAAGTGCCACGAGGACACGTTGAGTTCAGTCTAGAATTCCCACCAATCATTGGGAAAAATTACCACATAACATTGGGTAAAATGCACTCCAAGAATTGAGAAAAATCCCCACGCAACGCTGAATGAAATGTTGTCATAAGAAAGTAAAAATTATGGAAGATATAAATAATGATGATTTGGTCCTTAACTCATTTGGAGTGGTGTTGGAAGTTAATGAGAGGGAGATTTTTTTTTACAAAACTATGAGGGATATAATGGAAAGAATGTATAGATGTACTTTCTACTTACAGTACAGAAATCAATCTGATGATTCAGAGAACCAAGTTATAACTAAACTACAAGAATCGTTTCCAAAGCAGTGGTCAATGAGACTTAATATTTTATATTGGTTGTGATCTTTAAATTTTATTTTATTTTTACATCGGCCATCATTGGATGTCTTCAAACATGTGCTAACATACAAAGAAGAGCCATCGGAAGAATTGTTTGAAATTGGGTTAAGTATGGGTTGTGAGTATATGTTGGAGTATCAAAAATTATTTGTGGACTTTGTAAGTATTTATGTTGTTTTATTTCTCTATTTTTTTAATCAATGGAGCAACAAAAATCCTTTATAGTAAATCTATGATTTACAATGGGGTATAAAACTTGCAGGAAACAAAGTATGGAAAGGAGCCAACTGAACAATTGTGGAGAGATGGCATGAGCTTTGGTTTTGAAAGAATGTTATTGTTCATGATACAATTATTTCCTTAGTACTCTTTTTTATGTTTGCAGAGGAAAGAAGAAGACGGAGAACACAATGGAGGCAATCAACAAAACATTCAGCCAAATAACCCATGTCATGCAAGTGGCTCAAGCACTGATAACAGTTCCAACAAAGAATGATGATCAATGTAACTGGATGTTAATGCAAGTTGTTGTATCTCTTGTGATGAAATGTTGCATCATTGATTAAATATGGATGATTGAATATTTTAACGAAGAGATGCAAACTATATATAACAAATTCATCCAAACATCATATTCATATGCAATAATAAAAATTCAATTTATATTTCAATTTCAAATTATATATGAATACTATTATTGTTGGCGTTGGTATTTCCAACACTGCCAGCTATCGCTGCTAGCTTGTGTGAGGTAAGCTCACATAGGAACTCTCATTTGCCTAGATGTGACAGCTATCTCTAGGCGTATTTCAGATGTATAAATATCTCTTATTCCTTATAATTTAATCAAGTATTTTTGATACTTCTTAATGGTATCAGAGCCAGCTCTGCAAACCTCTTCTCTCTTGTGTGGAAGTGATTTTGCAGAGTTGTAGTTCTTAGCTTAGTGAGGCAATCACGCCAGTGGTAGCATAGAGAGAGGCTGTGATCTTGCCCGAGCAAATTTATAATTGTCCTTTCTTTAAGTTATTCTATCACTGGCATTTTTTGGGACGTGGTCTGCTCGCTGCTGGTCTGATTTTCATTTTTTAAAGGGATGGATCCGGTTGTTTGCTCGTTGTTGCTCAGTTCATAATCCATGGCCTGTCTATCCCTTCCTTAATCAATGTCCAGATCAGTTCGTAATAGTGTGGAAGATTTGCTGTTTTTTTTTAACTTGACAGATCTTTCTGGGGAGGATCATTTTTTGCACTCTACGCATGACCTCCATTTCTAAGAAGGTTGATCTGGCTGATTACTATTTTCGGGTGTTGATCTGGTCCATTGGTTTGGCCCCAAATGGTATCAATGCCTTCCTCTATTGCAAAGTGAATATTGCTTCAATCACAATTCTCAGATCCGGCGCTTGGAGCAATGGGCTTGGACTCTCTATGTCGATCAAATGGTGAAGAGCTTGAATTTACCTGATGCCATTCTCCTCCGCTTTCTCTGATCGCTCTTTGTGTGAGGATTGATTCCAGATTCAAATTGCAAATTGAATATTTTTTTTAAACAACAATTCTTGGATTGAATGCTTAAAAATGAAGGAGTGCACAGATCATTTGATTTTGTTTTCGTCGTTGGGTCACCCGCCGTTGTGGATCTTCGTATTGCTACATGTATGAAAATTGACAAGTGCGTGGCCCTTTCCCATCGTGGTTGTGGTTTGTTAACAGACCTATGGTTTTTCTAAGTGTACGGTTCTCTTTGGCTCGGCTGTAAGGATCTCCTCTTGTTGGTGTTTGGTCTTTGTCCAAGCTACGGTATTAATAATTAAAGATCATTTTTTTTTAAATATCACGTGGTCAAAACAGATCCTGTTGTGGATCTGTGGGATGCGCTTCTGGGGACTGTTGTGACTCCCTGCGTCATGTGGAATTTCCCGTGTGGGCACCGTGGGGCTGTTCTTCTCTGTTTTTTATTCTCCCTTCCTTTGATGATCAGTGAGGAAGAGCAAGGCGGATCCAGACGCGTGTTAGTTCGAAGTTGTTGAAGCTGTATCTCTGGTTGTTCGGACAAGGGCAACGGATTTTTACTGCATCGAATTCCAACTGCAAAATTGTTACAGGTTTGAGGAAGGGTTTTGGATCTGGTTTGGGGCCTCCAGTTCTGAGAAGATCATCATGTGGGTGCTCACTTACAGGTTTTTGTTGATGAGTTTCGTGCAGCAGTAGCTTCTCTTCAAGCAAAAGATGATAGGATGTTTGATGAATATCAAGCTTTGAAGGAAGCACATGACTCCCTGTTGCTGCAACTCACTGAGAAGGATGAGACAATTCAAGGTTTATTGGTTTGCAGACAAGACCTTGAAGAAAAAGTCTCTCGAATGCAGAATTTTGAGATGAAGACTGTTGCGCCGCCCAACTCACTTATTGATGATTGTATCCCACCTGGTTGTAAGTATGTTGATGTCTCTATTTCATCACATGCTTTATTGTTTACTAATGGTTGTGTTTCTCCTAGCTTTGAAAAACACACTACAGGTATTGGGTCTTGCCTGCTAAGCAAAATGGGCTATATCGGAGGAGGACTTGGGAAGAATGGCCAGGGAATTGCTGTTCCTATTGCCCCTGAGTTGCAGACCTCAAGAGCGGGTCTTGGATATGATGATGCTGCTCCCTCTTGGTCTTCAGCTGGCCTTGTTGATTCAAAGAATGTTGTATTTGTTACCGATGGAATTCAGAATGAAGAGAAACCTGTTGATGAATGTGTTGCTGAGTTGGATGCCCATAAGAAGCCAAAACTTGAGAATGTTGTTGTTGCTTCTATGAGTGAACCAGAACCTCAGCCTGCTTCTTCTGTTCAACCAAAACAAAACTATGTGCCATATAGACATCCTCATAAGAATAGGAGGAATGTACCCAGGAAACAAAATTCTTGGAAGACTGGAAATGCTACTTTTCAAAATTTTCAAAAAAGATGCGAAAGACAGAACCTTGGACCAGTGTCAACTATTCATTGTGGTTGGATTGATGAATGGTCATGGAATCATTTAAATGGATGTTTGAGGACTTCATATCGATGTGTGTCTTCGATTGTACAATGTTCCTCTTACCATTGATTTGCTTTGAGTGGTCCATTGATGTTTGACCAGTGATGGCAGTCGACTGCAGCTTTGACTGGTTTGCTTCATTGATTGATATTTGTTCGATATCTATTGCTGCATTTTGTTATCGGTGATATCCCTCAGTTGTGTTTATTGGGGAAGAATTGGAGATTTGGAGGTCTTTTGGCATCACTTTTTTCTATTGTATTCAAGGGGTTTTTTGGCTGTATATTTCCATCACTACTCTTGGAGCCTTCATTTTATTGCCTTTGTTTGCAGCACTGCGCTGATATCTATGCTCTCTTTCTAAAGAGTGGTTGCACACCACATTTGTCAATAAACTGTATTGATTCCTCACTTGTAAATGGGTATCTAAAATGGCTTTGTTTGCCGGAACCCATAATGAGGATTGTTTTCCATGATGGCATTTATTGATGGTACCCCTCATTCTGCACTTTTGAGTAGTGGATTTCGGGCCACTTGTGCAGATATTTTGTTGGAGTGTCACCAGGCTTTCGTCTCCCTGTACTGCTTTGTTTCACAGTGTCTTGGAGCTTGCCACAATGGAGGGTTTTGTTGGATATTATCACCGGTTTCAACTAGCACCTTCATCCTTTTGCCATCAGTTGTGACATTGACTACCACCATCTTTTCCACTCAGTTCAGCATTGTGGGGGGGTGGTATCCAATGCTTCCTTGGGGTGGTGTGCATCAACATTTTGGATTCTACATTTAGGAGTTCGAAACTTGACACTTGGATCTTCATCAGTTTCAGCTCCATTGCCTTTTTTCGGCATGTGTGATTTTCTCTCTTTTGGGGAGGAGTTTTTCCCATGAGGTTTTCTCCTTTTCTCCGTTTATGAGAGTAGTTTGTACATGGGTACCTCATCAGGCCTAGTTTTCGGGACCCATCTTTGTTTGTTTTTTGTTTCCTCCCTATGTTTCACTTATGGGGGGGGTGTTGGCGTTGGTATTTCCAACACTGGCAGCTATCGCTGCCAGCTTGTGTGAGGTAAGCTCACATAGGAACTCTCATTTTCCCAGCTGTGACAGCTATCTCTGGGCATATTTCAGATGTATAAATACCTCTTATTCCTTATAATTTAATCAAGTACTTTTGATACTTCTTAAATTATAAGCAATATTGAAATTTCTGATGAATAATGTAATTAAAAAAACATAATTGCATTGTCACATGTTACTGTTTCAAAAAAGAATTAATGCATTTCGGTGCTTTTAAGTATACAATACACATTGGTGCCTCACATAAAAAAATGCAATGGTGCTTGCAATCGAAAAGCGTACAGTAGACAAATGTTTTGTTACAATCATTGGTGTTTTCATTCAAATACACATCGGTGCATTATAAAAGCGCACAGGTGTGCTTGTACAATTAAATGACACCATTGCGTGTGTACAATTAAACGACACCAATGCACTTGTACAATTAAATGACACCGGTTCTTAAAAGAATAAGTCAAAGACCGTGACCTCCCTTTTGGTGCGTGTCACATATTGTTATCATTGATGCTTTCATATAGTCAAGGGGAACTAGTGCAACTTAGATAATGCATTGGGTGATGTGACTTCTAAAGCACTGGTGCCTTTTATAATAAAGCATTGGTGCTTTTCGTTTGATAAATCCCCAGTGCAATATTTTTTGTGAAGCATCGGTGCTTTCAATGTGGTACAACACTAGTGCTATATTTACTTATGTGCACACTGAGTCATGTTCTCTCGTAAAGTACTGGTGCTAAATATGTTGTTTTATGCACTGGTGCTTGCTTTGTCTCGCTGCACCAATTCTTGTTCACGTGACAACATTGGTGCATTTTACCTATAAACACACTTATGCATTGTACATATAAACGCACCGGTGCATTTGTATCACAAAACGCACCGTGTAAAACCTCTTCTACAACCTATGACCACCAATTTTTTTTAGTTGTAATAAGCAAACATACATACCTCCATTAAAGCATCTCCTACCAGAAATAGAAGTTGTAATGGAGGTATTTTTTTAGAATTCCGGCCAATCTTGTAACACTAAAAACCTCCGCTAGAACCTCCACTTCGGGGCCTTTTCCTTGCAATGGGATCAATCAAGATTAAATAGTGTTATAATCACATGCATCATTTTCATTGACATCGTCATCACCATAATCATCCTAAACATCATACAAATAATCGTCGTCATCATTGTCATCGACCTCATCATCATAATTTTCATGCTCATCATCGATGTAGTGCTCATTTTCATCCCTATCATCTTGTTATCAAATTATCATTAATGCCAAAATCATTGTCATAATGCATCATTAGAAACATCGTGATGTTGTTAGGGTCACTCAAGTTCTATTAGGGTCACTTGAATGTTGTTAGGGACAACCAAATGCCATTAGGGTCACTTAGGTGGCATTAGGGTCACTTAGATGTCATTAGGGTCATTTAGGTGCAATTAGGATTAATCAAGATGAAGTAGTGTTATAATCACAACCATCATCATCATTGATATTGATGTTGTCGTTGCCACCATCATCCTAGTCATCATCATCAACATCATACAAATTAACAATATCATCATCATCATCATCATTGTCATCGTCCCCATCAACATATTTTTCAAAGTCATTGTCCTCATCATCGATGTAGTGCTCATTGCCATCATTATCATCTTGTAATCAAATCATCATCAACACAAACATCATTGTCATAATGCATCATTAGCATCATTGTCATGTTTTTAGGGTCACCCAAGTTCCTTTAGGGTCAACAAATGTTGTTAGGGATAATTAGATGCCATTATGGTCAATTAGGTGTCATTAGGGTCATTTAGGTTACATTGGGATCAATCAAGATCAAATAGTGCTATAATGACATGCATCATCATCATTGACATCGACATCATCGTCATCGTCCTAGTCATCATATCCAACATCATACAAATAAACAATATCATCATCATCATCATCATTGTCATCACCCTCATCATCATAATTTTCATCGTCATCGTCCTCATCTTCGATGTAGTGCTGATTGTCATCACTACCATCTTGTAGTAAAATCATCATCAACCCCAACACCATTGTCATAATGCATCACTAGCATCATCTTCATGTTGTTAAGGTCAAGTTCCATTAGTGTCATTCAAATGTTGTTAGGGACAATAGAATTCCATTGGGATAAATTAGGTGCCACTAGGGTCACTCTAATGCTATTAGAGTCATTTAGGTTCCAATAGGATCACTCTAATGTTATTAGAGTCATTTAGGTGCCACTACGACCACTTTGATTCTATTAGAGTCATTTAGGTTCCACTAAGGTCACTTTTATGCTATAATAGTCATTTAGGTGCCATCAAGATCAATCATGATCAAATAGTAGTGATATAATCACATGCGTCATCATCATTGACATCGACATTGTCATCATCATAATCATCAATGTCAACATCATACAAATCAACGATATCATCATTGTCATCATCATTGTATTCATGCATCATTAGCATCATCATCATGTTGTTAGGGTCACTCAAGTTCCATTAGGGTAACTCAAATGTTGTTACAGACAATCAGATGCCATTAGGGTCATTTAGGTGGCATTCGAGTTACTCAGATTTCATGAGGGTAACCTAGATTCATTGTATTTTGTTGGATGGACACCAAAATTGGTGCACTAGATGCCAAAAAGGCATCCCAAATGAATTACATTATGCAAGCACGTTCAAGCGCAACTTTAGCCAAAAGTAGATGCTAAATCTGGTGCTATTAAGGACATTATACTAGTCACTATTGAGGATGCTAATCTAGACACTAATTGGGAAGCAATTTAGGACACAATTTCACGGGCATATTGTGTATAGTTTAGCACCAACTGATATTTGAAAGTTAAAAAATAAAAATAAAACGCATGTGGATACGAGAGCATAAAGAGTTCACTTCCCTCATAAAACACAAAAATAGAAGAGATGAACACTAATTTGACACATTGGAAGGAAGGAGGAGAATCAAAACTCTAAAATCAATGATTCTTACTTCAGATTTGGAGATTTGCAAGGGAAACGACCCCTGAATACACCCTTGCTATTTGAATAATTCCCTTGTAGCTACTTGAAGAATTTTTATTGAGGAAGAGGGTTTGTAATTTTTCCTTGAGGAAGTTGGTTGAGAATTTTTCCTTCAGGAAGACAGTTGAAGAATTTCACTTGAGTAAGAGGGTTTAGAATTCAAGAGAAAAGAAGAGCAAGCTCTAGGGTTTTGGAAAGTGAGAGGAACCCAATATACTCAAGCATTTTAAGATGGAAAGTGGAGGAGGCATCAATCAAGGAAAAATGGTATGCTTAATTTGTATGCTTAAGCTGTATGATGTTGAAATACATTTAACATGTTCTTGGATTCGCAAATATTCTATTCAACGGGTCCATTATCTTGCATCTAATAGTTGTTGAATGAGGCCTCCTCACACTACTTAACCAATGTGTCATGTGGTTGGTTAGAGTTTGCATGTGATGTGCTTGACATAATGCCCAAACTAGATTTGATCTCTTGGACAATGATGATTGCAGGGTATGCAAAAAATGGTGAGGAAGAAGAGGCGATAGAGCTAGCACAACCTTTCCACTGTCCAATTCCATAACCAACCTTTTAGGTATTTTTTTACATCAAATTTTCATTAAAATGTCACCTATTGTATTCTGAAAATGGTATGCTTTGTATTTTAATTCAGCCCATATGACTATGTAAAAATTTGTTTCAACACACTAAATTTGTATAGTAAATGTCCAGAACATACTTCTAAAAGAACCCTAGTAGTCCACTAAATATTTTTGCAAACCAAAGCAAAAATAGTATGTAATAGTCAAAGCAAAGAAGCAACTCTTGCATGTCTAGAAACATTGTCAACTATTTCAATAGTTTGATGGTATTATATGGATAAATTTTTATCGTTTATAATTCTATATATGAAAGTTGTATAACCTTTTGAAACAATATCCCAATAGTTGAGACCAACAATGTTCTAAGTTCATATTATATCAATTATAAAAATGTCGCTTTCTACTCGTAAATACCGTTATTGTGATTTGAAATTTTTGACCAGATGGAAATAAAATTATTTGCCTAGTAGAAAAGTACATTTGTTAAAACGAGGAGCATGTCCTCCCTTAACCATAATATGTGTCAAATTCTCATCTATCAGGTCACGACTCTACATAGTGCACCAACTCAACCATCATAGTTTTGAAAGACAATTACAAAATATGTTTAAGGAATGTTGAAAGGGAGTCATATCTTGTGCCAACTACTTGGCCACCAAAATGCCAATTATAATTGTTACCTTATTCACAAGATGAATGTGAGCAAGCTTTAGACATTCATACTTGCATTTGATTCTCTATGGGAACTTGTCGAAATAGAATGGTCTACCTTTGAAAGTTATCTTGGAAAACAATGGGCATTTCAGTAGTATGCAAGAGATATGACTTTTCTAAAGTACACAGTCCTATATAGTATTAATATAATTAATAAAAACTAGGTATATTACAGAGTGAACTTGGAGAAATGGAAACAACTAAACTTGTATGTATGTGTGTATCATGTGTTATTTTTCAAGCATGGTTTTCACGTTTCAACATAGAAAATTTTATAAATACCAAAAATGATTACCACTTTTAATCCATCTGGTGGTTGCATCTAGTTTTGTATCTTCTTGCCTAAAATAAGTAGAAGAAGTAATGATGCATACAACTTGGTTCCTTGATGAGTCTCAATGACATGTACGCGTGTTTCAAGATTTGAAAATAGGATTTTGATGAACCGTGTTATGTTTCCATTAGATTAAGGGATGATAATGTTTCATGAAGAGATTGGTTTGTTGTTACAGTGAATCAACTTCTAATTAATTATGGGTATGGGTGTGAAAATAATTGATTATGTATTGAAAAGTTGAAATTGGCCTCTTGATGAAAAGAATTGATTATGTACTAACTTCTTCCCTACCACTAGGAGTTACTTAGGCTTAGATGTTAGGAGTAGTCCCACTTCTTCATTAGTCTTTATTGTGGCCATCAACAAGGGAATTTTGATTTTTCCTAGGATTACCCCCTAGAGTCCTATTAGTGTAGGACACTCACTTGAGTAAATTATTCGACATTCAGTCAGTGTTGACATTTTCACCCTATTAGTGTAGGACACTCACTTGAGTAAATTATTCGACATTCACTCAGTGTTGACATTTGCACTTTTGCACTACTAATTTAGATGATGATGGAGGTTTCTTCCCTCCTTACCCAGAGGTTGTTGCACTTCATTCATAGGATTATGTCTCTTTGCTAGCACTTCTTCACCTTCTAGGGTTCACCTTTTTGGTATAACCCACTTGTATGTGATATATCATTTCATGTTAATTTGCACTCTTTTTTGTCACCTTGCAGGCGTGCTTCTTATAACCCCATTTTTTGTCTATAAATAATTGTTGTATTTTCATGTCCCCTTGATCCATTCGGTCTTTCAAGCAATTTAGTATAAATGCCATTTCATTTTAGTACAACAAGATGAACAATTGTTCTTTGATAACGTTTGGGTGCACTTTGGCTTACCATCTTCAGTCACCTCCAACCATGACAATTGGTGATATGGTTCATGTATATTGATCTTGGTGTGTGGTTCATGTATTCCCTGGTGGTGCTTTTGTGTAGGTGCATCGGTATAGGCCAAGAAAACACATCCGACTTCATCGGAGTAAGCAGGAGTACACCCAAATTAACCCCCCAGGTTAAGAAGCAGCTTAAGTCACAGGAAAAGCAAAGGTGGCTTGGACAGAAGAAGCAAGGGTAGAGGCACCTCGACTAACATTCTTTCATGTTCCAACTCCTTAGCCAACTAATGCAGTTCTCGGTCCAGATTGATATTTCGTTAAAGGTCCATATTAAGTAGTATTCGATCCAGCTGATGTTGTTGATTCAAATATCGATGATGCATTTATAAAACAAAGCTCCATTTTTGGACTGACTGACCAGTCGATTGACCTTTCACTCACTACCACTATATTTTCCAATTGGCTTTACACTGTCTAGGTTGGGTTCCATGCTATGATATTTATTTAGTTAATCAACAACGCGTGAAATATCTTACAGAATGGCATTTGTTGACTTCGCTTACCACCACCATAAGTGTAGCGATGAAGACACATAAACCACCACTAGCAATTGTTAGAGCAACTAAGGTAGTAGATCCTAATATAGCAGTAGTTAGCAGATCCTATATAGCACCAACAATTAATATATCACCACCAGCAGTAGCACAATAACATGGCCTACAACAACCACTACCTACATATATCCTACAAAGCCAGTAGCTACGGTTCCATATCGAGATCCATATTCATATGTTTCAGATCGAGAGCCATATATATAGAACAAGATCCAATTCGTGAGTGAGGTAAATACCCGAATGGTTTCAGATGTTCCCGATGCTCCTGATAGAGATGAAGATGTTTGTGATGTTAGTGATAGGGGTTAAGATTACGAAGTTAGGGATGCAAATCCAAATGTTTGGTAGGAAGAGACTAATCTGCTCTCCTAAATGGTAAGAGTTCACCTGATGTTCTTGATCCAGAGTCAAACCTTTCTATTAAATCAACAGTAGTGCCAGCATCATAACCAACTGTAGCATAGGTAGAGGCAAAGTTTGCTAAAGCATAGATAGCAACAGAAGCAAGGGTTTATTTTAGAGATCATGATCAAGATCTAGTAACAGATCCATACGTAGATAAAGATCCAAAGCGAGTAGTTCCAGGACTAGCAACAAAGCAAACAACACCAAAAGAAAAGTACAAAGAGACAAAGGTATCTGGAACAAAGCAAGCAACAAATCCAACACAAGTAATCTAAAGGTTTCATATATCATTGTACCCAGGCAACAAAACTTCAAATAAAAATTCCAAACAACCATCGATTCATACACCTACAACAATACTAAGCAAAGACATTTAAACTCTTGTAATATCTTCTACATCCATCAACCTTCACATGCCGATAAGAAATGACTAAAGGGAATAAGCGAATAAATTATTGACAACTCTGTTAATCGAGGTTGATTTAATGAAAGAAGCAATATTTAATAAGGAGTGAGTGCTAGCCTATCTAATCGTTAGATTAAAACTAAGCCTTTCAAAATACATTTTTATAAGTAGGAGGACATTAAGCAACAAGCAAGGAACATCGCAACCATTAATTAAAAAACTCAATGAAGCAATGAGACCAAAGAGTAGGTAATGCAATAATGAATTACATACACAAATAAAGATGGTTATAGCTATCAACATAAGCAGGTAAGCAATCAAAGTAAATCATGAAATGACGTTAAGACCATAGTATATCATCCATCAATCATTCAACCAAGTAAACCATCCTTCATGCATTTCAAGTGATAGATTCGGCCCTACAAACCAATAAAATAACTTTAAATCATCCCCGAGCGTTGATTGCATAAAAACATATTCTACCTAAGATAGTCCATCCTAAGTCAATAGAGGTCATTAGAGGATAATTAATTTGGACAATTTCTTAGAATAGATCCATGCCTTTGGCTCGGATGCAGCTTTTATTAAAATTAGCTTGAAGGAATCTCAAAATCAGGTTGAATGGCCATTTATTTTAGATATGTTAAAAGCCTTGGTCTTAAGGAGCTTTTTCCTTGGGGTTGTAGGCACTCTCTTTGTTTAAGCCCAATTTAAATTAGAGATGTGATTGGACAATGACTTGAAACTTTGGAAATGCATGAATTAGGTTTGTACCCTTGGTATGTATACACTTTTTATCAACGTTATGTTTTAGAAAACTTACAATTGTATTGAATGGCCATTTATTCTATCTATGTTAAAAGCCCTGAGCTTTGGGAACATTTCCCTCGAAGTTGTAGAAACTCTCTTCATTGAAACCTTGGCTTGTCTTTATATCAAGAAATGTATATCAAAATAGGTCTTTCAAATAGCCAAGTACATTTATAACCATGCTTGGGTGTTGATCCTTATGAGAGAGTACACAGAAGGCTATGTAGCATGGGTACCCGTACCCGAGGGTAGGGCAGGGTACACGTACGCGTACCGGGTACTTGGGTACGTCTCCTGTCGTACCCTTTCATACACCATATTAGCTCCACATACCCGAGATTCCATTATCAATGACTCCTCACAACCTTAGTGGTTCACCTTTTTTATTGTTTATATCATATTTCATGTACTCAATTTTATCATTGACTATTTGGAAAACATTTATGTGAATTGGTGCAAACACCATCGCTTTGAAGAGTAGCTAATGTACAATATTAAAATTCAAAATATTATTGAGAATATTCCCCTTTTAATATTATAAGTGACAAAAGGGCTTAGGGTATAAATCTAACTAAATGAGTCGAAAGAGTAAAACTAATATGAAGAACAGAGCCACCACAAATTTGAAGGTCCAAACAAATACCTAGTAGTAAAAAGTGTTTATTTAAGGAATAGCTAAACAAATTAATGATTTACAAAAGAAAGGAAAACAATAATGAGAAAATAACCTTGCAATGTTTTTAACCAACATTCATGAAAATTAGCATTGATATATTTCCTCAATTAAAAACATATAGATGGTTCACCTACACAAAATTTGAACGATAAGTCAAAATGTGGAATTTTGGTTTGTCCTCGAGACAATTAATTAAAAAAGAATAAAATGTCCAATTGAGGACCAAATTATTCAAGACCCTTTAGCAAAATCTTCAAAATACTAACGAAATATATGACTTCAAATAACAAGTACAAGCTCTAACCCATTAAGTCAATTGTCTATAAAGGAAATTGTACATCAATCAAAGGCCTAAATCCATAAATGAAGCACTCACTCGGAAGACAACGAAATTGATAAGCTACAAATGCTCGGTGGAAATGCACAAATGTTTGCACATGATTACCATAATACATTTTTACACTCGATGAGAATATATCATGAGTACGAGTCATTGATGTCATACATGTTTTATACTTGGGAATTGTACATACAATTCATGCATGGTTTATGACAAATCATATACATCGTTAACTCGTGGTTATGATTAAAGCAGGATCAAAGAAGTCTGCATTAATAACAGGAAACTCTTCCTAAGGGTGAAGGAAAAATCCCATGCCTAACTTGGCATGAGCCGCATCATTGTACTTGTTTAAGCAATCTCAAGCGTGGTTTGGCATACTAAACTTTTCATTCTTACGACTGATACGAGGGCCCAAGAGCGCTAAGGATTCATTCAATGTGCCCATTGGATGATGATCAAGTGTATGGAAGGACAAATGAACCATAGAAAGTTATGGAATGGTGGGGAGCATAAGTAGTGATAACCATAAGAGTAGGGCTACTGTGGGGCGTAAAAGTCAGAATCCATCATCTTACAGGTCAAAGGCCATAGGTCTAACTTGGGATGCATTGTGTGCTAACTCTGTTGTAAGGGTTTATTTTGTAGTCGTATGTTCTTTTGAGTGTCAAAGGTGAGCCTCCTAACATACATTAACCATTAAACATTAACCATTAACAATTATTTGACTCATAATTGTTGTAAACAAGGACCTGAGTTCCCATTAACTTTAATTGAGTAGTGAAATTTGTGTATTCTGAACAAGGACTTCACCCTGAATGTAATCATATCATTGCAATTTGATTTTCAGTAATAAATAGAAAGCCATTATTGGTGGCACCATCTGTGTTGTGTGAATTTTGAGTGTGTGGGTGTCCATTTGTGCTTTTGTTGCGTGCTTTGATCGACAGACCCACTTCCTCGAGTGGATTCTGCCACCATCATATATGTTAATGTTTCTCTCTCTTAGTTTAACTCATGGTCTAAATGGGGTAGATTGGAATGATATTTATGATGTATGGAATTAAATGAAAACTAGAAAGATTCTTCCTTTGCGAAAATAAATTGATGTTTTCAATGATTTAAGCGCAATACTTCTGAAGAATATCAAATGAATCGAAGAAAAAATATGTTTTCTTATTTTTTTGTTGGAATGTGCTCATTTATCTAACATAATCATAATTTTGAGGACTTTACTAATTTCAAAGAAAATTTTGTTTTTTTCTTTGGTTTCATTGAAAATTTACCATTTTTCATGAATGGAGTGTTCAATTGTTTCAGATTGTAAAAATTTGGAAGGGCAACATTTGTTTTTTCGCATTTTATTTAAGGGTTTAGTTAATTTACACTTGTTAATTGAAGTGCAATTATTTATATCGCTCTTCATCTTTTAAAGGCTAGAGGAATATACACCAATCAGATTGAAATTAAGACCCACCCTTAAAATTTGATCATTAATTCTAAAGTTGTAGAGTTCAACTTTATAACATATTTACGAGGCATGTTTAATACATAATTAATTATATAATATTACATTTTATATATAAAAAAATATATTAATATAATACAAGTTAAATAGGTTTGTTTATGACCGTGTGTATTTTAACTGAAAATATTAATAGATAATAGATAAGTTAGAGATTATATCATAGACTACATAAGTTAGAGTTTTGGTGTCCACCGCCGGATATATAGTAATCCATCGATGGTCAAATTGCATTGACTATTTTTAGCTAACGAAATTATATCTATGTTCCTAAAGTTAAAATTTATAATTCAAAAAATAATATCTTTTTAACTATTCTTTAAGACTATTTATCTACTTACAATTGCTAAATGTGTGACATGACCAAGATATGACAACCTTTCATGTTATTGTAGGCGGCGTTGTTATGAGAAAATCAACTTAAAAAAATAGCCATTTGCTGACCTGATAAGGGTGTTAGATATGGGCCGAATTTTTGTGATTGCGAGCCACACTCCAGCCCTTCCATACCCCGGTCGTCCACAACACACTTCAATTTTAAGGCACAACCAAATAGTTTATCAACTTCCACAAGACCATTCAAAAGTAATGGTGGGTCATTCTATGACTGCTTATGTATACAGGGGAGTGACAAGACGATGAAATAATAACTACTACTACCAGCCCTACTATGTCTCGTACACATTCTTGATTTTCTTCTTATGTTCCACTGTATTTGTTGGTTGGTTTCTTTTAGATTCATATTAAAAGAACGAAGGAAGACAAAGATCAATAGCTATAGTAGATCACCCATACTCCTTTTTTGATCTATATCGTATGTTTAGTATGTTAACCTCTGTGAGATAACTGATATTTCGACCATAATTTAATTACGTGGTTAGCCAGATGGATTTTTCTATTTGTTACCTTTAAATAATAATATTCCGACGTATGTCCCTTGTGCATGCTCGCGTGTCTTGATTACAAACGTTTTACGAGGCATGGACTTTAACTCTCGTCTCTTCTTCCCCTCCGTTCATTCAATCAATTGGTGCTTCTAGAATTTTCCCTTTGAAGGTGATCTCAAGTTCGATTCTACGCACATTCTAGTCCATATTCGAAAATATTTGTGGTAAGGTTTCTCAATCATTCGGTTTACAGTGCAGTCAAGTCATGTCTTTGTTGTAGTTTATTTGTATATAATTGATGGGTTATAATAGTGATCCTCCAAGTTATTCTGTTGTGGTTTATCATCTAGTTACTTGTTACACATGTTTCCCAAGGGTTATTCCTTCCACGTGGGTTAATATGTGTATTTGTGAGAAGGAATGGTATCTTCCTGCGATCTAGGAAGGGGACCCTTCTACATCTACACCAAATTGTAAAATATAAACACCTATCAATGCAACTATTCAATTGAAACATTCAATATTTGGGAATACAGAGAATTTGTTGATATCTTTGAATTGCCACCTACCATCTCTACATCATTGTTCGCCATGTATATACAACAAAGTATGGGAGGAAGCTATGGCTCATACTGCAAAGATTGAAAGACTCGTCCCTCCATGACAGTGCAACTGGAAATGTATGCATTTGGCCATGTTTAGTAGGCCATGAATGCCTGAAACATATTTCCCATTATCCTACACCATGCAAGCCATTAAAGAGTAAGAAAAGGACATGCAATTGATTTTGAAGCAAATAGAGCCTCGACAATAAAAGCATACAACCTGTGACAGATTCCATTCCAATTGCAAACCTCATCCACGGAGTCTAATTTTAAGCTTTAAAGTATTACTATCACCTAGTTCCGAATTGAAGCCACACACCTCTAAATATTGCTCTCATGCCCTTCAAAATCAAGGCAGGCTTGAACTTTCCTAGGTAGAAATTGACGATTAAACATAGATTTACTGAAGAAATATTATAATAGCTAATTAGAGATATGATAAATTACATATATTTTTAGGAGTTACAAATTTGGTTTATAATAGCTACTAAAGAAACATTTATTACTACTTTGCATAGATTTGGTAGGATGATTACTATAGATTTATCAATAAATCATAATAAATTTTAATGATGCAATAGCCTTTTTGGTTTTGTGTTTTCACATATATAATGGAAATATAGAATGTTGTTGTTAGGTCAACAATTTAACGAATCGATAATACTACCTGGCCCTTTACATTTGTTACCCATGAACGCACCCCAGCTTAACACTCAGTTACAGTAACAACCTTTTACTAATTATATTACCCATCTACTTACATACTAATAACTCAACCTTTTTTTAAACCTCATACATTTACCCTCAGCCTTGGGAACTTTAACTCAACCATGCATATGAACTCAACTATACTTAAATCCCTATGAACGAAACTCGACGAATACCACCTTACCTATGGGCACCTTTCCGATCTACAACCCTCTGAAAACCACTGTTCGCCATACGCCTCTTGAGGCTTTATATAGTGGATAGATCCCATATAGACCACCAGAGGACCCAGTAATGTAAGCTTTCTTTGAGCATATATGATGGCTTCTTTAAGAAGTACGTTTCATCCTTACTTTCTGTGTCTGCTTTAAGGAAAGTCCTATCATACTGATTCCTTTTATGTTGCTTTCTGGCCGCATTATGCCCTCCGAGGAGACCTGCACACGGGTCTACCCCCTCTTTCCTGCACTTCAGGAATCTAAGTAAGCATGACACATCTAGGCTTGAAGTGCTACCGAACGAGTAGTTGTTTGGAGGACAAATAAAAGATTTATGCTTACCGAACCTAAGCTTAAGCGGATGTGAAGTTGACGAAGTTAAGATGCCAAAGTAACTAGTGTGAGGTGGCTTGTGCTTTGCTTTTTTTGTTTTTGGATATGCACGTATATAATGCAATCATTGGGAATAGACTTTGAAAGCCTATACGCCAGACCTACGCCTTGGGTGGGACTCTTGGAAACCTATGCTGACTTGGAAACTCTCATCTTTGGTTGGACCTTAAACTCATCCATACCCACTTGGTACACCTCCTCGGGAACTCGCACTTTGCCTTTGGACTATCCTTTGGAAATCGGACTTTGGTTGGAATATTCCTAGGAACCTATCATCTGACCTCACCCTTAGGACCTGAAACTCAGCATTTGAAAAAGCCTCCCTCAGCCTTTCGTTGTATTCTAATTCTATTGATATGGTATTGGGATATATGGGCATCCTATTTTCCAGAAGAAACGATGATAGAGCCATCTTATATTATTAAGGAGAGTTGGTGGAACTAGATATAGAACTTGGTTCATAGTAACTAGGAGGTAACTAGAAGTGAAGATTGGATACCTTTTTGGAACCTGTAAAACTGGACATGGATATCTTGAGGGCCACTCATTGCTCGGATCATATTGTTAGTTTGTCCATTGCCTTTTTAGTAGTGCATCTGAACTCAAGGTTTTTTCCTTTTTTTTTTTTATCCAGCCCGGTTCATGTTCTCGGCACAACTATAGTAGTTATGAACCCCGCGAGCAATAGAGTTGTAACGTTCAATTATCTCATTGTTAGTGGATCCCGAGGGGACCCTTTTATCATAATAGTTGGGTTCGGGGCCTTATCCTCATTCTCTCTCTAAGGCGATCAATCAGAGCGACTTGTCGGGTATCTCCGTCATAGTCGGTGGACACCTTCAATCCAAGGATTATAATACTAGTAGTGCTATCATAACCCATGTTTAGCCCCCAACTGCTCTCCTAGGAATGAAGATATCTCCCCACCGTGTCAACAAAAATATCCATCAGAGGCAAAGAAATTGAAATAAATATATATTGTAGACCATTGGTCCCTCCAAACTAAGGGTTTTATAGCCTTCTAGGGATTATAAATGCTTTCAATAACAAAATAACTTTTGATTTGAACCATTACAAGGTAGTTACTAAGGATGAAATTTAATCCCTTTGCAAGTAATTTTTTTTCATCTATAGGGTTTCATTGAGATATACAATTTATAAGTAGAACCTTTCGAGGCTTCTTTCTTTCTTTCCGAAGCTCGAATCACTAATTTGTCACAGAGACTTTGGGTCTGCATGTGAATGTTTTGCATCCCCGTACCTCCACAGTTTATTGGAGTTAAATATAAATTATAGTTAATCTTGTGAGAGCCTTTGTTGCTAGAGTTGTTGGTCCACTGAAAACTCTACAGGGCCTTCTCTAGATTTTCATAAGCCTTCATGGAAGGGACCCACCATGAGGAGGAATAAATAGGGTGACAACCAAGATTGTAGTTCAAATTTGGAATTGACTCATGAAGGCTAGGAGTTTGGTCATCCATTTTTCTATTTGTTTGTAAACCCTCTACACTACTACCACTCAAAGCTCTTTAGGAAACCTTGGAAGGTAAAGGGAATTCCAATAAAAAATATGTAACGTACTCGATTCCTTCATTCGTACCTTGAAGAAATGGAGCACTTCCATCTCAAATACTCACATGCAATGCTCTGTAAACTATTGTGGATATTCTACTGGAACAATTTGTAACAATAGATCATATAATATTCTACAATCTTTTCTCATATAGTGTTTTTACTGTAGATTGTAGATTGAATGTTACTATTTTAATGTCTAAAAACACCAAGATCACTAAAATTGAAATGAAAGAAGTTAAGCAAATAGCACACCATTTACACAATGAACACAAAATGTAGTTTGGTAAAACCCAATATGAGAAAAGCCTCACTAGAAGGTGAGGCCTATTCTCTTGCTTTTTTATTCTCAGTTATGAATGCAAGTACAAATAAAGTGCACTCACTATGGAGTTGCTATGGAAATTGTGGCCTTAATCATTGCGATAGGATCTTTTACTTCCTCTGTCATGCTTCACTATCCCACTCCTAGATCTTTGTTCTACTATAGAACAATAAATAATACAATAATAATGGAGCTCCTTCCTTTTATAACGGCCTAGTATTAAACATAGTGTAGGGTTAGGGTAAGGGTTTATACATGCCTCAACCCCCAATTAGTGTTAAGGTTTTGGACCCTCTTTAATCTTCTTGAAGGTTTGACAAAAAAAAGTTGTTTAAGGCATCAAATGGGATTTGGAAGGTTTTGGACCCCAAATAACCAAAGCGGTACTTACCCATAAAATGGGCCATGGCTTCAATTTTTCCACCTATGTACCAAGATACATTACAAAATAGATAATGATCCATTTTTAATTATGCCAATACTTTTATTTGTATATTTTACAGATCTTTATTCAATCTCTTAACATCACAAAGAAAAATGTAAAAAACACAAATTGCACAAGCATCACTGTTTAGTTCAAGATCATAATTTCTTCATCTTGCTAGATGACAATTACTGATAAATTACTAGTGATAGATCCTTCTTATAACTCGATCCTATTGACTCAATTATTTAGCATAAAAGGAATAAAAATAAGGCAATTGACCCAATAGAATAAACATATTCACCAACAAAGGGCATAAGAGTAAAATCCAGATTCATAGCGATCCACCAGTAGTAGAGTCCCTGGTAAAATATTAAGTAGCCAATCCATATCATCTGTTTTCTTAAGATCCTGATCCCATGCCAGTTGATCTATCACTAGTGTATGTGCAAGTTGGAATCCTAGCATACGCCCCCACAATTATGATTGCTACCACTTGCCCCCATGACGAGAGGAGATGTTCAAATACATCCGTGTTACCAACGAACGAACAAACAGATGATTCACTGCCCACCGCCAACCTGCCCAGTACGCTTAAGGAATCCGCCCAAGTCCATGTCACCAAAGCACAACACGTATTCACCAGATTCAACAGATTCAACAACACGCCCGCATTCCCCATCCGCATTCTACCATTCCCGTATTCTCCATAATTCCCCAGCTCACTTACCCTGACAGAACAATTGTACAGATATTGCGAGGGAAATAATACATTCCAATACTCCTATAGATGCACATGGAGGGTGACACAGGGCATGTTAATGACACGATACGATCACACAATGAACTCAGAGAGATGAGGTTACACTTTGAGGTTAGCTTACACAATGAGTGAGGTTTGTGACCCCCCTCATAGAGGTCAACGGAGGCGGTTTTAAACCCCCCTCCTAGACCCCTTCATAGAGACCTACGAGGGCGGTTTTGAACCCCCTTCATAGAGACCTACGAGGGCGATTGCGAACCCCCCTCATACAAACCTACAGAGGCGGTTTGGAACCCCCATCGTGGAGGAGTATAGGGGCGGGTGTGAACCCCCCTCGTAGAGGCCTCTAGGGGCCGGTGTGAACCCCCCTCGTATAGTCCTATAGGAGTGGTTTGTAACCCCCCTTGTAGAGTCCTATAGGGGCATTTTAGAACCCCCCTCGTAGAGGCTTATAGGGGCGGTTTTGAACCCCCCTCTTAGAGGCCTAGAGAGGCAGTTTGAAACCCCCATCGTAGAGGCCTATAAGGGCGATTTGGAACCCCCCTCGTAGATTCCTATAGGGTCAGTTTGTAACCCCCCTCGTAGATTCCTATAGGGGTGGTTTGGAACCCCCCTCGTAGAGCCCTATGGGGGCGGTTTGGAACTCCCCTCGTAGATGCCTACAAAGGCGGTTTGAAACCCCCCATGTAGAGACCTACAGGGGGGTTCTGAACCCCCCTCATCATAAGCTATGGGGGAAGTTAACAACCCCCCTCATAACCACCTACAAGATCAATTTAAAACCCCCCTCATAGACACCTATAGTGGCTGTTAAGAACCCCCCTCATAGCAAGCTACGGGGGCAGTTTAAAACCCCTCTCATAGTTTTCTACAAGGTTGATTTAGAACCCCCCTCATAGCCACCTACAATATCAGTTTAGAACCCCCCCATAGCTACCTCTATAGCCATAATAAATCATAATAAAATATATTTTATTAAAAATACCAATAGTGCAATATCAATAGGGTACGGAGGAATCGAACCACCAACCTCCTGCTTGTAAGGCAAACGCTCTACCATTGAGATAGCACCCTTTAAGAGTTAGGGAGATGAGCAACATTAACACCCATATTGCATTATTTTTAAGCCTAAGAAAATACAATAAGAATGTTCATGGGATGATTGTAATAGGATATACACATGTACCCAAATATCTACAGATTATCATGCAAGAGCAACCTGCTCTTTGCAATCCTCACAAGGCATAAGAACTATAATTCGAAACTTTTCGATTGCTTACTAAAACAACAAAAATGTTGAAAAAAATTGCATACAATTTGCAGACACAAATTTCAATCATGTGATATGCATTTCATAACATAGTGCAGTTATTCTTGTTGTAGACATGACATATTGATGCAGTTGAGAGCTCAATAGTTTGTGCATGGAAGGCCAATATTCAAGACGAATAATCTTCCTTGTTTGTCTCTTCAAGGACAAAGGCTTACTTTCCATTGGAAGTTTCTATTTTATCAAATATATCTATAATGACATTAGGAAGACTCCTAAAAATAAACCTGAGACAAATAGGGACATCACAGATTGACATATCTAGTGCAAGATATTTCATTGACAGAACAAGTCAAGGAAATCCTGGGAGGTGTAGAGCTGGAAGTGCATTGTTTCTTTCACATTCCATTGGGTTCTCTTTCAAAGTTGGGGTATGGTAAGGGTTATGATAATTAAGCAGAAATGAAGGCCTTGGCAGCTCTGTTCAGAATTGCAGTGAAGAAAGGATTAGCCTTTGGGTATATGGAGATTCAAAGTTGATCATTGAATGGGTATATATCTATCTTCAATCAGTTCTTGATGAGATAAAGCTTCCAATTGGAAGATTTAAATTCATTTCCTTCACTCCTGTATATAGGGAACACAACAAGCGGGCTAACAGTCTCTCAAAGCATGGTTTAGAAGCTTATGAAAAATACATGGTTCTAGTAGGACACAGGGAGGATCAGATGGTTCGACAATGGATGATAGTTGTTTATGACTGACAGGCTAAATGGTTTCTGTGTACATGTCTTGTTTCACTTGTGAAATGTAACCATTTGTCTCCTTGAAATATAAAGTTGAGATTATTTCCTTGGAGAAAAAGGTAGCATTCTAATTCTTACATAAAGTTTCCGGGAAACCCATGAATGAATGTCTCATGTGATTTTTACCAGTCCTAAAGTATCAATCTGTATTCTTTATTCACAATAATGTCAAGCAACCAAATAATCAAATATAAAGAATGCATAGGTTGTGTTGTAGAATACAAGTGACTTCAGTTCAAAGACTCACCAGAAGCCAGTTGCTATATACACTCATCAGTCTTGATAATTAGCCAATTATTTGGGGTAACTTTGGAAGACATTAAAAATTCAACAACCTCTAACAAGCAATCAATACCCTATATGATGCAAACATTTCACCATCTCCCACTTAACTGAGAGCCAATGATTCAAGCAAGCACAAATGGTACAACTGATGAAAGGGCACAGTGGGGAAAAAATCTAATTTTTGTGTACTGTACTAAGAGATGACTGGTATAACAAGGAATTTCAATAACAATCCAATCAAGGGAGTTTTCAGGAATCATAATCAGTGGTTGATGCTATCTAATCATCAGTTCCAAGACATCAGGAACAAGAAAAAAAGTGTCAAAAAATAGTACACAAACTGTAACCATGAAAACTGGCTTGAAGCATATATTTGACCTGAAAAATAAGTATTTCTTGTGACAGGATGTACAATCTGAAGAATACAAGACAAGCAGAACACCAGAAAATCTAGCCTTTAATGGCCTTAATCTATTCTAGTATCTCTTATAAACTTCTGATACACAAACTCATAAAAGCTGGGGCAGATCAAATAAGAAACCCAAACCTAGCAAGAACAAGAGAATATATATAACTTCAGACCTCTAGTGATGTAATGTTCTAACCTAGATGGGGTATCCTTCTATGTATCCAATGGAATGATATTATGATCTACAATAGTATTTGTAATGGCCAACACACCAATCAGTATGAGCCTATGTTGGTAGTATTTTTTGAGTCTAGGATGATGATAACCTGTCTTCAGTGCTAGAAATATGACTTGATGGTCATCGGTAAGGTATTGTGCTATACGGATAAGTACAAATTGTAATGTAATTATCTTTTTGAAGTAATACATCATGTTTTTTTGTGTGGGGAAAAAACACTTTCATTTATAATAAATGGTCACTTACATCATAGTTGATATCTAAATGAACATTCAAATTTCCAAATCCACCACTATTATATGTTATGGGGCTTGCTTATTTTTAATCATTCATCCACTACACTTCATATCCTTTTATTCGTTAGTCACTAGTAAACTGTTTATAAACTATCTGTATTCTTAATACTTTATTTCACAGTTAATTAATCTTACATTATTTCTTAAGAACATTCTCCTAGATCTAAATGAAGTGGATGATCATTGCACAAATGAAGGTGGCTTCCATGTGGCAAGCGATGTTTGAAGTCTTTTTTTAAAGACCATGGTACATCTTGAGTTCATTATGGAGGATGAACTCAAGAGAAGTTGATGATTACTCCAAGCAAGAATCAGGTCCAAAGATCGTGGCACTGTAATAGGGGGAGTAAGGCATTTTTTCAAGAAACACTTGTTGTGATCCAAGAGATGCAATAATGAAGTAATGTATAATACACGCGGGGATTAAAAGGATGCACGCACAGCCCTCAACATGTCTGCATTCAGAGGTGAAGATGCCCGCCAGGCAGAGATTAATTGCCCGCAAGATGGTCTAAATAATTGAAAATGCCTGCAAGTGCCAACAAGTATTGAAGAAATGCCTGTTGTATTGAAATTTCTTGTCCAACAAAATGCATAAAGCATTGACAATGTCTGCAAGGCTACAAATAATGCCCGCAAGGTGCTTTCTGGGTATAAATATGCCGACAGATTCAGTGAAATGCCCACAGGGACCTTAAAAATGCCTGTAAGACTTGGAACAAATGTCCGCAGGCATAGTAAGATTGCACATCGGTTAAAATATGCACGCAGGAATAGCCTGCCAGGCATACAAGAAATGCCTGCACACAAATTGAGATGCCCGCAATCAATGGAGAATTGCATAAATAATATGCCCTCGACAACCAAGTAAATGTCCGCAGGCTTTGGGAAATTGCACTTAGGTCGAGTTAAATTGATTAGAGAAGTGAATAATGTCCACAATTGCGTAAAATATGCCGCGGCGAGTTGTAATATGCCCGTTGGAACCATTGAAAATGCCCGCAGGCAGTGAAGAAATGCCAGCAGACATCATAAAATGCCTGTAGTGCTTTACAAAATGCTTGCCTATCTGCATTATTTGTAGAAATGACTGAAGTTGTGAGATTTACACTTTCATGCAAATACAAAGAAGTTGCAGAGCAAGTGCTTCTTGACATTCTAATGCATTTGATATGTGTCGTTCGTCTATAAACAGAGCTTGAGATTTGTTGCAAAGAAGAGGGTAAAGTAAGTCAATAAAGTACCCTCTTTCTTGTTGCAAAGAAGAGGGTGATGTAGGGGTCCAAATTCCTTGTAAAACAACCCCAAAAGAAGGAGAGGGTAAAGTAAGTCGGTTGCAAAATTTGTAACAGTAAAAATCAATTTAAAATCTCAATGAGAAGTCGGCTCAACAAATAAAAAAATTAAATTAAATTAAAAATGATTATTCTTGCATGTCGGCTCAGTAAAAATCCATGATAAAACCAGTATAAATATACTTGACAACTCATTAATAATTGTGAAGAAATTCGGTTGTGTCTCTGAGGAATTTCAGACTACTCACTGAGGAGAGTTTCGGGTACTGTAGCAGCTATAGTAGACAGGAAATTTTTTAAAAGGTTTATTTTTTTTAGCTCTGATTTTTGGGAATTCATGGAGGACACTCAGAGCTCCGATTTCGGTGTTTTGAGGAGAGTTTCAAGGCCTGCAGCAACAACTACAAATGAGCAGAAGTTTTACTTTTAGTTTTATCCTTTTAAGAATTCAGACTTGTCTAGGGCATCACTGAGGCAGCCGTTTGGTGTCTTTATGGAGGAGTGAAATTATGACAATGACAGTGACTAAGGCAATTCGGTGGCAGCCAAAAAAAAGGATGTAACAATCAGATCATTGAAGGATAGCTACAAAAACAAATCTCTTGAAGTATTCTCATATTTTCGGGCTACTATGTTACAAAAGAATAGGATCAAAATCACATGAGCAAAGTTGGTTTGACTGAGTCTACAAGGAAAAAGTATGGTGAGCTGAACCTTGATGTGTATGAACAGTATGAACAAAACCTAAATGACTTGCAGGTGAGCATAGCTAATGAGGATGAGCAAGTAATGATGAAAGCCCAGATACAGTGATGTATACAGTGGTAATGGTGTATTAATATGATGATATCTCAGTGATATACATGCACAATGACCTTGGTATGAGCATCAATAACTGTGACATACATGACCACCTTGACCAGCAGAGTGATAAGCAGTGTTGGCAACAAAAGGCATTCCCCAAATCAAACCCTGTGCTACATCTACATTGATATTTAGTACTCTTGACCCTATGTATTAGGAGTTTTGGACCCATACTTTGATTGTTAAGGCCCTTTATGACAATCAATAATGACACATGTTTTTCAAGGAATTGAATGTGCAAATCAAACCTTGTGCTACATTCCTTCTAATTACTCAGCCCTTTCCCTGCAATGCTATGTTATGTAAGGAACTTGAAAGTAGACGCATCATGTCTTACCATTATTACTAGGGAAAAAGGTAAAACAACTGGCATTTGGTAGATCTCTTTGAAATAAATCAATAATACATGCATAACTAGGACCTAGTTGAATGAAGTTCATTGTCAAGCCGATTGATCAGAACATCTTTCTCTTGGTTTTGTGCCTTCAGCTTCCGAAATTCTAAGACTTCCTCTAATGGGGGAGATCGAGTAAAATAAATCCATAACCTACAGGTTGACAGATCAATCATCAAAATCTGATAGAGGTATCAAAGAACATAAAAAAAGAACTTAAGGAGAAAATAGCAATGTTGCAGAATGAGTTGCTATGGTACCTATCGGTGGGTAAGGAAGCATTTCTGGTGTAAGTGGAAGGAAGGCAGCACTTAGGTCAAAGGAGTGCGCTATGTATGCCCAAATAAATGTAGCGCTCACCGTGATTTCATCTTCGTGCTACCCTATATGCCCTAAGTTTATTAGTAGATAAATAGGAGAAAGCAGCGGGAAAGAAAGGAGCAGAGCCATAAGCACTAGCAAGGGTGGTGGTTTATGTAGCTTCGGTAAGCAGATTGTAGCTCTGCCACCATAATCAAGCCTTTAATCCCTGTTCTCTTATGCACAGTTATGTCATTCTCTAAATTTCTGGAATGCAACCCAGTTCTGCTTGTCTCAAAACATTTTATATGTTACTCAAAATAACTTGGCTCAACGATTATCAAGAACACAAGACTTGGTCCTTCAAGACATGGTCTGCAAGCAGTCCTCAACAATGTGGTCTTGATCCCTCCCTTTGGAAGCCAACATGTTACTATTACAATCAACACCAAATGATATCCTCTGGATGATGAAAAATTCACAGATCCTTGGACATAATAATTTTGTTAATTTGGGAGAAGTTTCAGTACCAAGATGAAGTACCAATGGCACAATCCTTTTCTTCTATAACCTTTTCAACATTTTTAGTCTCTTCTTTTTCCCTGTTTTGTGAAATCTTGACTTCCTTGAATATATGCAATTTCTTCATGAATGTGAGTGCATGATTGTTCCATTTGACTGTCACTCTTTCTTTTCCAGACTTTGTTGGATTCCTTCTTGGACTTGTGTGAGACATTTTCTCTTGTCATTGGAAATTTTGGACTTGAAAACACCCACATCAAGCAAAGCAGGAACAATTTTATCATATATTGGCAAGACTGAGTATATTTGCTTGACTATCTTGCTAGCCTGCACATTAACATATATAAAAATGAACAAATTATTATTCAAATTCAATGCCAAATGTGATAGCTCATTATGCACTGACTTGAACTATAAATTACCAATTCTCACAAGCCAAAAATAAAAATGCACCAAACCAGCATAGGCTCTCTGAATGCTAAAATGCTTTCACTCTTGTACTCCGTGAACACTCTACTCTAGTGCTTCATGATAATGTGCGCCTCAACGCTCTACTCTAGTGCTCCATGAACTCTCTACAACTAATTCTCTATCTTTTAGGATTATCTGGCTATGGAATCACTAACCCAATTCAAATGACAACAATCCTTATCATCCATTCATTGGCTCACTACCCAACTTTCCTAAACTCTTCATCTTACCCCTACATCTCTCCATGTCCAATCTACGTTTTCAGCATCTACTGGGATTCTTCATATTCATTTTTGTCACTTCAATTTTAGCTGGAACATTCAGATTTTTTCCCATAGTTTAAAACTTTGAATCCACTGTGACCTTTCATCTTCCGTGGCATGCTCTCAGTCATGCACTCACCATTCCATGCTCCCCTAGTGCATATATGGACTTAGCTATTTTAAATATACCCCTGCATCACATATCTGATCATAAATATCAGTATAGAGATGCTTGACAACACAAATCCATGCTCACAGGAAGAATACTTTTAATTGTTGCTGGAAAGGATCCCCAAGCAACATGCGGGAAGGAATGCACAAAATGGAGTAAGTTGTGAATGATGAAACAAACTAAATGGTAAAGTACAAAGGCAAAAATTGAGAAATTTTAGTGTGGAGGGAGATGATGAAAGGTGCCCATGTGTACAATTAATGTCACTGTAATGGAGATGTGAGGGTGCCATGTCTCCATAATCAATATGGAGATGTAGCATATCCTCATGAGGTAGATTGATATCACCAATGTGTGGACCTTTTAATTGAAGGATTGAATTGATAATAGCAAATATAATACATTGGAAAACATGTAGGGTTACGATAATGTGGATAAGTTTATGAAAACACCTTGCCATAGGCAGTGATAAAAAATGAAAGGATAGTTCTAATTTCTACATTTCTTGTTCACTTTTTAAGTACACTATGTTCATTAAAGGAAGACAAGCTCCATAGAAGCAACCCTTCTATCAACAGACAAATCAACAATTTGAATTAGTTCATAGGACAAATGCATAGTCTTTTAGGATGTTTATTGTTTAGCCATTGAATTCCCCAAAGTTGGCTTTATCCTTCAACATATAAAGTTGTCTTTATTCTTCAGTTGATGATTCAGATTCTTAAAAATGTGTTTTGTTGCAACAATCTAAGTCTATGATGGTTTTTTTTGCAGGACCCACTGGATAAAGGGAAGATAATTTGTGATGCTAAACTTCAAAAGCTTTTGTCCTGTGAGAATTTTGTTGACTTTGAAATGACAAAGTTGTTAGCTCCTCATTTTTTAAAAGGATAACACTACAAATGCTATAGCTACTTGGAACTGTTTAAATCAATTATGTGACAAATTCATGAAGATCAAGACATCCAAAAGATTTGTTTGGGATGTTGTACTATAACATTTCCTTTTGAGACATTAAACTATTCTAGCACTATGCAATCATGATCCGTGGTTGAGAGATTTGGAGAGCATTCAAATCAATATGCATGGATTATGGGTTCCTTTCTTGTGATGCTTGTCTAACTATGTTCTTTTTCTGGATAGTTATTAACCATTTGAATACTTTTGTTTTTCTAGGAGTTGTTTGACTGCATGTTGCCTATTCTTTTATGTTGTGATTACCAAATGCTTGGGTTTATCTCCTATGTTATAATTTATTCCAATGTTCTTGTGATTTTCATGTATAATGAAAAAAATTGAGATGGAATATTTTTCGAAGAAAATGCATCTTCTATTACACTGAATATACAAGAAGATCACATCAAAGCATATATGCCTTTGGTTGATGTGATCTAGAATCCTATATGCCTTTGGTTGATTGGAATAATGCACAAACAAATTTTTTCCACCTGGCTTCTAGTTTACTCATATTGTCTTTTCTTCCAGAATTAACGAATAAAAAATATAGCCAAATATTGTAAAGTGGCTAACCTTGGTCTCCTACAGGACCATGCCTCCTCAGGTGTGACTTATTTCACTTCTCTGGTGGGACTCCTATTCAGAAAATAAACTGCTCTATGCACTGCTTCTGCCCAATATTTGTATGGAAGTGAGTTTCCTTGCAACATACTCTTCGCCATCTCTACTAATGACTTGCTACTTATTTCAACATCTTTGTTTGCTTCTAGGTTCATGCTTGTTTTCTATCCAAAGAAATTCCGCGGGATTTATTTTCTACTGCAGCCCTATACATCTTGAATACATTAAATGCATTTATTTGCTTTTGTCTTCATGTCTCTGCCAATACCACAACGTGCAAGGAAACTTTCATAAAAATATATGGATGCAAACCCAGGTAAACTCTAAGAGGGATATGCTCACTAAACTTGACCAGATACAGTCTCTCATAAACAGACATACCAAACAGTGTATTTAGAATTGTTTGAGTCATGCTGGATTCTAATTCGGCTAAGTCAGAAAACAATACCACGATGAGGTTGAAGAGATTGGCCTCTTTAACTGAGAGTGAAGCTTCCACTGCAATGATCTCACTCACTGCTGCAATCGCTTCGTTATTGATCTTATTTTTATTTCAAGGCTGTGAAACCCTATCACTGGCGCCGAGGGTATTCTTACTATTTTCTCCTCAGGGAATCTAGGCTTCTTGTGGAACTATGCAAGTATTTAACCATCCAACATTTTTTGAGCCTCATAGAGCTCATGCTTTCCAAAATAAAACTCGCACGCAAATCTATCAAAAGATGTTGTGGACTTTCGATAGGCCCATCTCGGCCATAGTTGTTCTCGCAGTAAATCATTGTTGCAATTAAAGATTGAGTGAATGAATTGTCTATCTTGCCAACCGATTGAATGACATACCCGGAAAGTGCAGATATAAGAATTGGGTGGTGGTAGTTTTTTATCATTATCAAATAGTCCAAAAATCAAAGTATAATTATATTCGGATGGAAGAAGTGGTTGAATGATAAATAGGTCAAGTGCTCAAGGCTTAGAAATCAAACAAGTATGGTGGTATGAAAAAGATCGAATGTTGAGTCTACAGAATGCTTCCCACTCTGAATCCGCAAATGAATCAAGCTATTGGAGGGATAGATGGAGATACTGTGCTACGGGCCTGAACTCTTTCAATGCTTTCTTCCCAATCATTTCCTTTGCATCGACGGTGAGCTACTAAGTGATCCCACCAGTCTGCAAGGTTCAATATTTCCTGCAAGGTCGTTCCTCCTTGCCTTATATTCCATTCAATCGAAGTAACCAAAGAGGTATATGCACCGAGAAATTGTGAGAATGGGTTTTACATGGATTTACCAGTCGCTAAAGACTCACACAAGAAGTTCTAGGTTCAAATCCCCTTTTACCAATCCTCTAGTTCTTCGAGCCCTCCTTTTCCTTTCCCCTCCAGCAAAGCCTAAAGCATAAGTCATTATTGTATTGAAAGGTATATCAATTTGATAGTCCAATATTTTAAACCAGATTGAAAGAAAAATACTAATATTTTAAACTAGATTTAAAGAAAGATACTTAAAAACATTTTTGTGATTAATTTTCTTAGATTTGCCAAATTCTATTGGTGAATATTTGTGCATCAATCCCTTGTAGAAGTGGATTTGTATACTTTGGCTACTCTTTGAAATGGTGCACCTTTCATTTGGGCCTTAAACTATTGAAACCTATATTTTAAGGTTGCCATGGTTAAGGTGTAAGAATGAAAATAAGGTTATCGTTGTGAAATGTTGGCGTAACTTTGAAACTCTATGATGAGTATTGGCATGGGTTATATGGGTCACCAAATTTAGAAACCATTCTTGATACCACCTTGATACCACCAAGCCTTCTCGGATCGGTTCTACAAGAAAAGTGTTTTTCATATCGGCGGTGCAGGGGACAAATTGATCACTCACTGAGAAGTGAAAACCTGTTACTATTGAGTCCCGAAGACATATGCAGCAAAAGAAGTACAAGACATGAAGAGTCCAAGGAATAAAATGAATCCCTGGTCGCTGTCTCTGCTCTGCATGCCCTCGACCTCCCTCTGTGTCTACTTCACTTCCCCTTCTCAAAACGACGATTCCCCTCAGGCTTTATGTCGACCACAACTCCCTTCCACCAAACCGTTGTAAAAGCTACAGACCAGCGGGACGGAGACTCTACTGACCAACATGACGGAGTTCATTTCATCTCTGCGGGAAAAATTGGTAGAGGCAGGAAAAATTGAAGGGCTAGTTCATTTCATCTCTGCCCTTTCAACTAATTTTTTGTTTTTATGTTTTGTTTAGTTTTTTATGCTAAACAATAAATCTTCAACTATCAAGTTTTATTAAAAAATATTTTCAATTAAAATATATATATATATATATATATATATATATATATATATTTTTATTAAGGAATTTAATTTCCAAATAAAAATAACAAGTGTCAACATTATGCATTTGAAATATATTAAGTAATAAACTTATGAAAGAAACAAAACATGGAGCCTAGAATCATTTCTGAAATTAATGTGAGGCCACATGTAATGCAACATACAAAATCTTGTAAGGTTAACATGTTACGCCAATGGTGTAATTGAAATTGTGACATTCTAGTTTTCAATTAAAAGATGTATTTTTATAAAGGAGATTAATTTTCGATTAAAAGATAACAATAGACTCGTTTACTCATGTTTTTCGTTGATCATGCACTCTGAAAATCAAGGGTGGAACAAAACAAACTACTATAAGTGGCACATAGAACTCCATAGTAAATGTGTTGACATTAAGCATTTGGCGTACATTAAGTGATAAACTTAGGAAACAAACAAAAGGTGGAACATAGAATCCTTTCCAGAGGTTAGTGTCAGGCCACATGTAATGCAACATACAAAAATTCTCAAGGTTAACATGCTGCATCAATGGTGTAATTGAAATTGTGACATTTTGTTCCAAAGGACTTGAGTTAAAAGGCCAGATAAATATAATATGCCATTTGTACAAGCGATTCATTAAAAAACACATTGCAATCGACATTGTACTATGATGTTCTCTCCTTCCTTTGTCAAGAAAAGAATAATAAGGTCGGTTTTCAAAGGTATGGTTTGTTTTGGATTCCTCAACTATTATTGTACCCGAACTTGCATATACCAAGCTGCAACGAATCCTTCACGAAAGTGGAGTTTTCTATGTATTATCCATGATGCACTTTGAAGAGAATTTGATAAAATAATTTTCTTTTGTTTTACTTCATTCATGAAGGAGAGAATTTAGTTTCCTAATATAGGTAATTTGTTTTATTTTAAGTTCATAAAAATAGAACAATGTAAACATTTGAATATATAAAATTCTTCTAGTAACACTATTTTTTGGACACAAGTTCTCTTCATATAGAGACAACGACGTGATACATTTTTCAATTCCCAACCAATTCTTGGTTCTTGCTTTCATTTGGCCATTCATTTTACCTTGTCTATAAATGGATAATAATTCAAGCTTGTTTAGAAGCTTTTTTTCCCATGAGTAATATCAATTAAATCTTTTTCAAAAAATGTGAATAGATACTTGAAAAGATTTTAGGAACAAGACCTATAAATTGTAACTTGGAAGTATTGGAAGTGTACAAGGTGGGATTGGGAGCCTCCCATAACAAAACCTTGTTTCCATGCCTTTGTCAGTCACGAGTCTACACCCATGCCTTTTTCATTCACAAGTGTTAAATTAGAATTAAATGCAAGTGGAGGAGGAGGATGTGGAAGAAGTGGACATGGAGTTATTATCCTTGCATTATAATAAAACATTTATAATTTCCCTTTCAAGTTAGCAACTGGTGAATCTACACTAGCACACGATAAATGGAAATGGGAGGATAGAAATGTTGAAGGATTGTCAAGTTCCCATAAGAAATGATCATGAATAGACACAAATCCCACAAATTTGACAAAATCTAAGTTGGGACAAGGCGAGAAACTTGTCAATGATAACTTGAAGGAGAAAAGGGAGCAATTAATAACCCGAGACAAACAACTTCACTTAAGGAGACATTTCTTCAAAAGCCTAGGCCTTCTAAATGAAAATTCTCTTGTGGAACATAAGGGGCAATAATGCACCTAATAAACAAATCATTTTGAAAAACAAAATAAGAGTATAAAAACTACACTTGGTGTTTATTCAATAAACAAAATGCAAAATGTATAACATGTACAAATTCACCAAAATGATATGGGGAGGATGCGATTGCTCGACTAGAGGATTGATAGGATTTTCAAGAGTTATGTCAATGATGTAGGATCCTATAAACATGGATCTAGAAAACCAATTACTTACCACCTATTGATAGATGACTAGCGATTTATACTTTAGACTTAAGGATAAAGGGCCATATAACTAATGTATATGGGTTCATTGATCTCTGACAAATTCTAGATTAATGTTTGGAAATCTTAAGTACGATTAAGGTCCTCCCCAATTAGGAACATTGAATCATTAGAGAATACGGCCTAGCCACAACAAAGTCCCTCTTTGAAAAGAAAGTATGAGTGTAAAGGTTGGATGCGGCAAGCTAGATTCTTCGGGACCTTTTAGAGCATTGATAATTTGTGGATGTATTTCCAAAGAATGCCATCTTCACTTGGAACAATTGGTGTGGAGGGTTGATTGTAATATGCTCATCACGTGGCTTATAGAATGTCTCAATGAGACACCATTTTGTGGACTATAATGCTTATGAAATATGCCCATAATGGTAGGATGGACAAAGCTCAACAATGTTTAATAACATGCTTGAGAATAATGTTGTCTCGTGGAATGTTGTGATTTGGGATTGCATATAAAATGGGAAAATCAAGGAGGCTCACAAATTGTTTAAAAGAATGCTACAATGGAGGTATGCATTGTTTCAAGCATGGAGAGATGTTCTTACATTGGTCTTGTTGTTTCCTTATGTGGACCTAATAGATACTTGGAGTGGATTTGGCATACCAGTTACAATTACCAACAAAAATTGCCAAATGGTGAGGGAATTCCATCATGGTACCTTTTAAGATTATCATCATAGTTTGTACATTGACCTTCATTTGTCGAAGACATGACTAGTGAGGAATTTGAGGGAGTAAGGGAATGTAATATGTGTTTAATGTGTCAAGGAAAAGGGACAAATACAAGGCAAAAAATGGCCATTTACAAGGTGGGAGGACACATTAATTAAACTCAAAACCTCACACATCCAAATATGCCATGTAAGTAAGGATAATTCTTCTGCATCAACCTTACCTTAGGCCATTTTGTCTCTAGGTATCATGTGACATTAATAGGTCTATGTCCACCATACAATCCCTATAAAGGGAATCTTTATCATGTAAGTGGAATATAGTGTTCATTTCAAGTTTGGCACACTAAGGATGGATCTCATGGCCTAGTCCATGTTCTAGGGTAAACATATAAATTCCTAGGCCATAACATTTTTCTCAAGGGATCAGGGCCCATAAATGGGGCCCTAGTCCACAACGTCATCTCTATGAGGGAAATATTCGGCTTACAAGCAAGAAATGGCCATTTCAATCTCTATGCGACTGAGAATGGTTATCATTGATTGGGCCATATTATTGAGTCAAAACATAACGTCTAAGGGTGAGGGGCTCAGGTTCATGTGTGATGCCCTAGACCACCTGAAAGGCCCCATATACTACATAGGTAATATTTAGCCAATAATTAAGATATGTTGGCCATTTTGAGGTTTGGCACACCAAGTATGGATTTCAGTCCCTAGGCCATGGACCAAGGTTCTAGGGTACAAGGCCACATGAATTACCTTGGGGATCATGGCCCATGAATGGAGTCCTAGATTATAACACAAGGCCTACATGGGGAATCTTAGCCTATATGCGAGATATGCTCGCCATTTTGAAGAAGGGCACGCCAGGGATGATTTTCAAGGCCCATGTTATGATATAAGGTTAAATAAGGGTCTTATGTCATAACATTTTTCTCTAAGCTCATGGTCCATTTTCAAGCCCTCAAACCGCCACACATACCCTCCATAGGGAATCATTAGCCTACAAATGAGATATGATAGACATTTTCCTCTTTCTAACACTAGACATGGTTCTCAATGCATATCTCATGGTTCAATGCTAAAATCCCTAGGGATACACTATAACATTCATATATGGGGCTTATGATCTATTTTTTCGGTCATAAACCACTACATAGACCTTACAAATGGAATCTTCATCATGCCAACAAGATATGGTCCTATAATGGGGATGTAACTTCTTGGTGTCCAAGCCAAGGTTGATATAAAATACAAGTTATTGGCCCATAAAATTTGTCTTTGGATCTCATGGTCCATACATGGGACCTTGGACCACCACACAAGTCCTACAAAGGAAATATTTGGCATATGAGTGAGATGTGGTGTTTATTTCAAGGTTTATCATACCATGGGTGGTCTTCAGGAATCATAATTTTTTTTAGGGTTGAAATTCAAGATCTTGAGCCATAAAACTTTTTTTTAGAGCTCATGGGCCATGTGTGGGCCAGCAACAACCACACAGGAAATTAGTAGGAAATCTCAACCCATGAGTGCATTATGGTGGTCATGATTTTGAGGTTTTCCACTTGACGGGTTAGTTTTAGTGCCTAATACATGGTATGGTGCCAAGATATAGGTTGTTAGGCCATAACATTTGTCCTTGAGCCTCATGGGCCATGTGTGGGGCCTCAAGCCACCATACTTTGGCATGTGAGAGTGATATGGTGATCATTAATTGAAATATTTGGGATGCTCAGTGTGGTTCTCATTGCCCATTCAGAAAAGTACATTTCCTTTGTATGGCATGTGTGGTCGTTTGGGGTGCTACACATGACCCATGAGACCTAGAGGAAACTATATGAACTTAGGCCCTAGAAGTTAATCTCAAACCATGGCTTGGTTGTAAAAAATTAATCATGGTGTTATACATCCCAAAATTGCCACCATATCCCACTCATAAGACAAAAATTCCCTTTATAAGGCCTATGTGATGGACTCGGGCCTTGCACAAAGTTACGTGTCATTTATGAGTAATTAGGGGTTAATTAGTGATACTTTAGGGATAATTTGTGGTCAATTATGGGTAATCAAGGGCCATTTAGGGGTAATTTTTGGGTAATGAGTTGTGGTAATTAGGGGTTCATAAGGGGTCAATTATGGGATAATTAGGGGTCAATTATGGGATAATTAGGGGTCAATTATGGGTTAACTAGGGGAAATTAATGGTACCTATGGATCAATTATAGGTAATTAAGTAGGGGCCATTTAAGCCTAAGGGCTTAGCTAAACTAGTGGTTGTCCATGATTTTTGGCATTTAGTTAGGTTCATGGAGGCATGTGCCCATTTTGAATCCTTGTGTGTGAAGCACACTAGTCTACATCGATGGGTTTACTAGGGAACATGCCATCTATGAATGTTTAGAAAGATCCATTGGGTTTCTCCATGAGGTTTTCCTTGGAAAATGTAGGGATCATTTACAGGTTATCAAGGGTTAATTACTAGTAAGCATGGATTATTTAGGGGTAATTACTAGTTAATAAGGGGTGAACTATGGGGTAATTATGAGTTAATTAGTGGTAATTAGGGGTCAATTATGGGTTAACTAGGGGAAATTAATGGTACCTATGGGTCAATTATGGGTAAGTAGGGGCCATTTAAGCTCAAGGGATTAGCTAAACTAGTGGTTGTCCATTATGTTGGGCATTTAGTTAGGTTCATGGTGGCATGTTCCCATTTCGAATCCTTATGTGTGAGGCATAGTAGTCTACATCGATGGATTTACTAGGGAATATGCCATCTATGAATGTTTGGAAAAATCCAATAGGTTTCTCCACGAGGTTTTCCTTGGAAAAAAATAGGGGTCATTTAGAGGTTATCAAGGGTTAATTACCGGTAAGCATGGATTATTTAGGGGTAATTAGTGATCAAGTAGGGATCATTTTGGTGCAATGAGTGATAATTGGGGGTAATTAGCGGTCAATTATGAGGTTAATTAGGGGTCAATTATACAATAATTAGTGGTAAATTTTATTAGTCTTTGAGAGGATGGATATTGAGAACATACCTGAAAAATATATTTAGGGGTGGTCCTTCTAACCCCCCCCCAAAGTCATGAGAATTGATTTTTTGGCAGTAGTCTTTAAAAACCACCTCCAAAAGTAAAATTCTCTGATTTTTATTTCAAAAAACCTCCTTGAAACATATATTTAGGAGTAGCCTTTCTAATCCCCCCCTAAACGTCATGAGAATTTAAAAATTGCAGGCGGTTTTTTACAAACTATCGCCAAAAGTTAAATTCTCAAGACTTTTAGAGGGATAATTTTTTAAAATCCGCCTGACAAATTCCAGATGACAAAGGCTATGACTGAAAAACTGGATTTCCACTGAATGGAAACAAGTTTCAGGATACTGGCCGCGGTTCAGTTGTGGGTTCCTCCAAGATGTTATCCCTGAAGGAGCTTTTGTCTACAGTTAAACCTGATGTTGTGTTTCTTCAAGAGACTATGCTGGATCATGTTAGAACGAAAGATTTTTTTCTAAAAGTTTGTCCGACATGGAACTGTGTTGCGACAAATTCAGTTGGACTTTCAGGGGGGTTACAATTTGGCAACATGGAGTTTGATAATAAATCCAAAAAATAAGGGAGGTTGGGGAATACTAGATCTCAGTCTCTTTAACAAGGCCCTAGCTTCCAAATCATTGTGGATCAAGGCACTTTTTCATGATGGTATTTGGAGTGTCACTATGAGAAGGAAATATTTGAAAGGAGTTGATGTTGTATCATGGCTGAGGAAGAAACACTTTGCTTTCCCAATAGCCTCCATTATCTGAAAAAATCTATTGACTACACTACCTGTGGTTAAGCAGTGGATTGCTTGGAGGTTGGTACAGGTATGAGAGTTATTTTAGGCTTGGATCCTTTTTTGGGTGGAGGATTTGGCTTTATACTATCAAAAGAATTGGTACCACACCTACACAGTCGGGGCCTTTATTATCTTGCATATATACATAAGACAAATATCTCCAACTTGACAGGTTCTAGTATTTAGCTCTCTGCACAAGATCTAGGACTCACAGGAACTATAGCCAGTGAATGGAACACGTACATACAGGGAATTTACCAAAATGGGATCACTCTGTCTACAAAACTAGATAGGTTGGCTTGGACTTGGAACAAAATAGAAAGGATTGTGACAGTAAAAGAGGCCTATAATGCCTTTATATATCTTTATGAGGATGATGATTTGAAGTGGTGGTATACAATGATATGTAAAATCAAAGCTCCTCCAAAATCAATTCTATTTATGTGGTTATGCTTACGAAATAAAGTCTTAACATGGGAGATTTACAGAGAAAGGGGTGGAATTGGACCTTCACCCTATCCATTATGTTTGAGCAGTGAGGAGACCGTACAACATCTTGCAGTAGATTGCAACATTACTTAGGATCTTTGGACATTGATTTGTAACATTCTTCAAGTAAAAAATAATTGGCATCTGCAGCAAGGCGACAGGTGGTGGCACATCATAAATAATGCAGACGAGTCTTTTATCTCATATGATGATACCCAAAACTTGAGTCCAACTTTGAAAAAACCTTTTCCCATCTAAGGTAGTAAAGAGGATCATCAATTTGGGTAGGAGGTACTTGTTCTTAATTGTCACCTTATTTAACATTGAATAACCAATGCAAATCCAAAAGGTTCCATTCTTCTTATTGACTACCAATATGTGTTCTATCCAAGGTGATGCACTTGGTCATATGAACCCTTTGTCTAATCATTATTGTAATTGCATCTTGAATTCACTCAACTCATTAGTTTGCAATATATTCCAGGCCTTGGATATGGGCATGTGTGTGTTATTTAATGTTATATTGTTTCCATTGTTGTCCATTGGAATCCACTTGAGTCACCCTTCACAAAAAGGGGAAAACAATGAGAAGAAAGGGCGATGGAATGAAAATTACCAACATGTTGAAATTGGCAGGAAAATTTTCATTTTTGGTGTTACAGATCTAAAAATTACCAACATATCCCACTTGTAGTTGAAATTAGATTCACTCTTTAGAGATTATGTGATGTCGCAAGGCCTTAATAATCACTCAAGAGCAACAAAGGGAATTTTTACACATAGGCTAGATATTCCATATGTAGGTCATATGTAGTAGTCTAGGTTAATATGCATGGACCATCAACCCCATAACAAATTAATATGGTATTAGGCCCTAAAATTAGTTTATAGGCCATGGTATAGGCCACGAGAACCATCGTCAATGTTACAAATATTGAAATGGCCACAATATCTCGCTTGTAAGGTAAAGTAATTATGTGTAGGGCCCTACACATGGACCATGAATCGTATAGTAAATTTATTAACCATGGACCATTATTTAGGTTATGAGAACCACTATTGGTTTACATAACCTATAAATATTAAACCATGGTTGGTTTATTGGTTTACATAACCATGGACAAACCAACAACAACAATGACATCGATGATGGTGACAATGATGATCATGACGATCTCACATTTAGGCTAGAGATTCTTATGTGGTAATATAGGTTAACATGCATGGACCATCAACCCCATGTAAAATTAATATGGCATTAGACCCTAAATTTAGTTCACATGCCATAGTCCAGGCCACGAGAACCATCCTTTGTGTTACAAATATTGAAATGGCCACCATAAATAATGCCACTAATTAGACACTGACCTAACACAACCAACCCATGCAAATGACTCATGCACTTGGCACACTTGATCCATGCAATGAATTCATGCACCTAGGAAGCTTCAACCTCTAACCCCCTCACCTCGTATCTAACCTTAACATCTAGCCCCAAACCGAATAACATGATAACTTATAAACCACTTAACCACTAGTACCAAGAAAAATAGAACCCCTTTCCCACTAACCCACTGATCCCTTAGGTGCCTCGCTTCTAATCCAAAAACTCCCCAAATCCTACCACATTATGAAATTGTAGAAAATATCCCCTTAAGCCAGTGTCCCTCTAACCCTAACCCACTACCCCCTAACCCAATCACTAACATGCCTACTGCACCAAATCAACACACTAACACAATAAAATTTGACCTTGGGTTATGTTGATGCCTCAGATATCGTAGCATCAATCAGAAAGGGATTCTCCCCGAGAGATGGTCCCAATTAGACTATCTCCCGTTTGGTGTAGGGAATCCGTCCGGTTAGCGGTTCCGGCAACCGTGAGTTTGGAGTTTTAATTCCGATTTATATCGGTTATGGCCCGATCCACCTTTCTTTTGGATTTTATGTCTTTTAAATGAGATGCAAATGCCTAGTAATATTTGATCTAGATACAACTAAAACAGATCTAAGTCTAGAAAGTGAAATAAATCTACCTATCCTTGCAGGGAACACGTTTTAAGGATGAGCAATGGTCTGTAACAGATAACATAAAGAAAGAACAGGTAGCTGTTAATTCTTACAGGTAAAGCTACAACCAGGTAAAAGGATCTTAGAAGATAGCTTCTAGTTTAATGTAAAACGCATCTATTGCTCATGAAACAGAGAAAGAAGCAATAAAATGTCTAATCTAAATGGAAAGAACGGATAAACAGATCTAAATGTAACAAACTGAAATTAAATTTAAAGATCCCTGCAAGGAGCAAATTAAAGACATGAACAATGACCGATAGGGATTATCTTGAAGAAAGAACAGTTAGCCATTTAATCTAAAAGATAACTCTACAGCAATGGTAAAGATATCAGCAACTAGCTCCTGATTTGATATGAAACGCATTCATTGTTCATGAAATGGAGAAAATCGCTTTCACAGGAAGGAGCAAAAATCATTAATACAAAGAAATAATTCAAATAGTAGGAATGATCTCACATTACAGTACGGAAGTCATTAGAGTAGTCCAACAGACATCCATCCATCTTTCTTATGAAAACGTCCATCTCCCGTGGCTTTTATTAGAAAATTCAATTTTACAGAAACGATACAAGATAGCTCGTAAAGGTTTCAAAATTTCCTTCCCTGCCAAAAGTCCTTCTCTATTCTTCCTAGCTTCTATTTATAATTACAAATCTGCCCTTTGGGCTGCCACCTAGCACCTTCCACTTGTCATCTACAGAAAATTCTCTCCTAAAATCGACAAAAATGAGATTCCCTTTCATTTACAGAAATTATTTAAAAGAGAATAGGGACAACTGTCCCACAGTTTACCCGCTTTACACATTTGAGAGTCAAATACAAAATAACAGAAATAATGCTTTGAAATCAGCGATTTCAATCCTGTGTGTGAGTTTTTGCTGGCAGAGGATCGCCCAAATTAATTGCTGCCGACGCTGCCTGGGAAGATACACTCGAGCCTATCGTTGATGTTGCTTTTGCTTGGGAAGAAGGGATTGAGCTTACTGGAACTTCTGCCACTGCTGGGGAAAAGGGAATCGAGCCTATCGTGGTTGTTGGAGTGGCTGCTGGGAGAGAAGATTCTGGATCTGCTGATGCTCCTACTACTGCTGCAGCTTTCTTTTCCTCTTCCGCTATCATGTAGTTGTACCACATACCTATGTCCCTTATGACTATGTTTGCTGCAGTAGGAAACAAGATTTTCTGAGAAGTTACATTCTTCCCGAGTTCTGTTCTAATGCTTTGAACTTCGGCTACTGCAGCTTGATGCACTTCCTTCAGCAGATGGTTGTGGAGGGATGACAATCCAACATAATGTTGAAGGTCATCAATAGCCAGAACATCAATCCTTTTCACATACTCGGTTTGAACGCCTAACTCTTCCTTTAGCTGAGACAAACGCTGCTCCTTTTCCTGAAAGTCCTCCAGGGTCTGAGGGAAACTCAATGTGCATTTATCATGTACCCCTTGGAGCCTTTGGTACAGATTGCTAATTTTATCTGTTGTTCTTTGCACACTGGTTATTAGCTTACTGGCACAGTTCCTGCCAAACTCCAAGAGGGCTATGTCCTCATTAAAACTGTCCACAGATTTAAATGGGAGGTGTGTGGGGAAACCCCCTTTTCCTTCTCTCCACACCATCTGACTGATGATATTTGCTTTGACACGGGTATTCTTTGCTTTGAGCCTATGAGCTTCCGCATTAATTTCTTTTAACCTGACCACCATGGCCTTGAGCTTGCAAACCTCATCAGTGATTAGCTCCTGAGTGTCATACACCTGCTTCAGGATGTTGCATGACAGCTCATGGAAAGGAGACATGTCCATTGTTCTACCCTCGGCTTGCTCTAACTGCTCGGCTAATGTCCACTTGTCTGCTTCTAGCTGAGATGCCTTTTCTTCCGCTCCATTCTTCTCCGCTTCCACAATCATCATTTGGAGTGTTAGTTGGTCCTTTTCCTCCTCCAGCTGGCTGTACTTGTTTGACAGCTCCTTATGCTCAGCGTACAAGCAATTATACTTGTTCACTACCAGATCTCTTTGGGCTTGCTCATTAGCCACAGTCTGTTGTAGCGAACGAGCTCTCTTCTTTATCAAAAGATTTTCTCTAACTATCACACCCACATTGTCCAGTGATGCTCTTGCTGTTTCCACAACTGCGGATGCCATAGCAAAGGGATCCTTATCTGTATTTTTCATTACAGTGACCTCTCGGTGGGTAACGATGTCTTCATGGAAGGGACTTTTGACCCTCTCTTATGATTTGAGGACCATTGCTTTCCTCTTCTTGTCGTAGACAAACTCATTCCACCTGGACACTGTATGCTTTCCCGATGGCGTGTACGGGACAATTGGTCAGTTTATGATGTCTATGTCTTCTTCAGCAGGTGGGGTCCGGACTTCCTGAGCTGGATCCATGCCCTTCTTTTGGGTACCAGAGCATCCTGCTTGAGATGTGTCTATATCCATGTCTTGGACACCGGACCCACTGGCTTGAGCATCTTCCCTTGCTTTCAACTCTTCTTCTGCCCTCCTTTTTGCCTCAGCTTGCTCAGCTTCAGCCTCTTTCTGCTTTTGGGCTTCCTCAGCCTCTTTCCACAGGCTTTCATTTTCAGCTTCTTGCTGCATTCTTGCCACTTCAGCTTCCTGCTGCCTTCTTGCCATTTCAGCTTCCTGCTGCCACCTGGCTTCTTCTGCTTCTCGCTGCAGCTTGGCTCCCTCAGCTTCCTGGAGTAACCTGGATTCTTCTCTTAATCTGAGCTCTTCCTGAGCTCGGGCATCCTCAGCTTCTTTCTCCTTCTGCTGGCTTGTCTTCTGGGCCTTGGTTGAGCTAGAGCTTGCTCCAGTGCTTTGGCGACAGACCCATAGCTCAGCCATGTTGCTGATACCTCTGAATGCCTCTTCCTCGGCATCAGGATAGTGAGAGTACTTGAAGTGAGCATAAATCTCCTTACAGTGCTCAGCAACTCTTCCCTTTCTGTCATTCCTGTGGAAGATTACCTCACCGAAGTGGAAGGCTTTCAGCTCTTGAATAAATTCATCGGCCGAGGCAACCCCCGAGAACCTGTAAGCACCTATACAGAAAGGTAGAGGGGGAAAGGAAGCCTTATGCTGTTTGTGGAGCATTTCTCCAATTCCATCCAGGAAGAGTTGTCTTACTGCTTCTTTGAGGACCACATAATCCGTGGCATACTGCGGCAAGATGTATGGGGGCTTAGTCCCTCCAAACATTCTAAGGTAGGTACCTTTTTCTGAAAAGTAAAAATCCCCGTAATCCTCAAGGACTTCCACAACGTTCTCTGACAGGCAGTTGGGTTCCTCCTTGAACAATTTCTCATATAGGGGCATAATGAACCCCTCACAGATGAGTTTGTAGCTGGGCTTGTAATTCTGAGCCCACAACATCCTGAAAGCGATATAGACCGGGGTAGTGGCCTTATCCCATGTGCAGCCCAATTTGGGGAAGTCTATCTTGGCTAAAATACAATCAATCAGATATGAAGACATGAAAAATTCAGCCTTCTTCAAGGCTAGTCCTTCTTTAGCAGCAACTATCATCGAGGCCAAACTATCTGATAGGAGAGTGGCCCAGTCAAACACAATTCCCTTGAATGCCACGTAGTGGATAATAGGGACCCACTGAATCTTATACACTGTGCCATCGGGCATGCCGAAGATTCTGCACAGCATTAAAGCGATCAATCTGAAAGGAGCTCTCAGATTCTGCATGTCATATTCATCACTTCCTTTCTTTCTTAAATGTTTGCCTGCCATTAGCAGCTTCTTGGCCATCTCGACATTGTTCATCTGGCTCAACCATTCATCAGTCAGAGCTTGTTGGACACGGGGAAATTTGTAGGCTGCCGCAAGATACGCGGGTTGAAATGAGGCAATAGCCACTTTCCCGCTATCATTTATCACTCTCCCTTCAGCATCGGCATGTTGGAGTATCCATCCGATCACTTCAGCACAGGGGAACAGCTCAGGGCGGGTAGCGGCTCTAGTTATGCCTGAGGCTCTGATATTGAGATAAATCGGCCCTTCCTCTAGCAACATATCTGGGATCTCTTGGTCCCGGATCATTCTGTAGATGTCACCCCATCTGATTTCAGGAGGGACATCGGTGGTGCACCTAGTATCCTGGAGTGAAGTTTCAGTTTTAAGTGGCACAGGCTTCTTCTCTGTCATCTTAGCCTTCTTCTTACTGGCTTTCGGCATCTTGACTTATCCCTGATAGCACCCATAGACAAGTCATCATGAATTTGAGCAACATACTGTGAGATTTTAACAGGGAGCATCATTGTTTTAATATGTCAATGAGATAAGTACAATGAAGCTATATATTTAGGAAGCAAAACACTATTTCAACATGAGACATAAATTGAAACATTTGAATCTTTTAAAAGGATGAGTTTGGGATGCTCCTGAGAGGATAGGTTATTTCGCGGCAACAATTTGCTCTCGGCTCGGCCCTAGGAGAAATGGTGATCTTCGTTTTATCAGGAACATAATTATAAATTTTTAGCCATCCTAATTCTTTAAAGGGGCCGGTTTGGAATGTTCCTGATAGAATAAGCGTATTGCGGAAGCAACCGGCTTTATGTTTAGCTCTCGGGAAGAGGGTAGCTTTCGTCATTGTGATTTCAAAAGGATAGTGGTGGGGAAGTCTGGGGTGAAATAACCCTGCGACGAGATGAGGAGCCACTTTCACCTTTACGACCCGGTGAGGGCTTTGAACGCCGTTGTCATTTACAGCACTTGCCGAGGTACCTACGGGAGGTTTGAACATGGGCAATGGCGCCTGTCGTAAGATTTAAATTGGGTAGAGGTCACGTTGGAACTGAGTTTTATGAAAAGGCCCTGGGATTTACGTCCTAGGCTTTCGGTCGGGGACATGAAAAGTCCATGGGGCTTTGACAGTTTTTTGACATAACGAGGCACGCGGCCCGGGGAGGAAAATAGAACAAGTCTGACCGTCTGCACTAACTGTCTCTACCCAAAAAACGTTCTATCCTGTCTCTGTTTTATATGACGAGAACTCAATTCAAACTGTATTTGACGGGAAAAAAATAGCCCATGACGGGTGTTTTGCCCGTCAAAATCCCACCAAAACCCATCATTTTCAAACAAAAGACAACCCAATAGCAATTGGAAGTGTAGAAGGGGTAAATTTCAAGGTTAAAATCCTACCTGGCACCGTGAGGATCGCTGAACGAGGTGGCCGCGAACGCGGATGAGCGAGATGAGCTGGAGCGATTTGCACGGCGTTCCACGTCGTTTGCCAATCGAAAAACAATGATATGTTGGCTCGAGCTCCCACCGTATATTTAAACAAATGAGACACGTGTGGGACTTTAATACGGTTGGTGGCGTATTAAGACTGGTTTTAAATGCATCGTACGTCGGCGTCAAATCGAGCCGCCTCGGTTCGCGTGCGACCGCCTCCTGCGGGACAAACTGGCGAACCGCTTCCACCGTTGCGGAAGGATATTGTGAACGCTTTCGCCGTTTCGGGGAATAAAGGCGAATGGCCCCCGCAAAAGTCCTCCGCGACGCGGAAGAGAGAACGTTCCGCAAAGCTGAATTCATTCGGGAGGATACCGCGGAAGCTTCCGCTGTTTCAGGAGAGAGTGGTGAATTGCTTCCGCAAGAGGCTTCCGCGACATGATGAAGTTCTTTTGGCGGCCTCTTCGGGATGAAAACGTGAAGGCTCCCGAAACTGCGGAAAGCTTTCGTAAGTGGCTTCCACAGTTTTGGAAGTCTTCAGCCGACGCTTCCGCAAAAGGTTCTCGCGAATTCGAGAAAAATTCTAAGTAATGGCCGCGCTCGTGAGAATCGCGGAAGGCTTTTGTCTTTAGCCTCCGCTGTTTCGGGTAGGAAAAAGCAAAGCTTCCACAAAATGTGTTTCGGCAAGGTTTTGCGACGGTTTTCGCAACTGCTGGAGAAAAACCCAAAAGGTTTCCGCGATTTTCAAAGAAAATTTCTGAGTTTGTTCGGAAAGCTTATGCGAACGGCTTCTGTGAGTGCGGGCGGCTTCGTAAAACTCTTCCGCCGTTTCGGGAGGGATTCACCAGAAGTTTCTGCCATTGCTTAACGAAGATTTTCCTAAGTCTTTTCGGGCGGTTCAAATGAATGGTTCCCGCCGTTTCGAGAGAAAATCTTGAATTCTTCCGCACATTTTCCCATAATTATTTCAATGGCCTTTTCCGAGCGGTTTATGTGTTTGGCTTCCACCGTTTCGGAAGGGTAGCCCGAGAGCTTCCGCGGTTTCGAGAGCAAAGGCTGAAAGCTTCCGCGGAGCTTCCTTGGCTCGTCCCGCAAATTTTTTTCAAAAAATCTAAGTGCTCTTCGGCAAGCTTAAGCGAGTTGTTTCCGCCGTTTCGGGAAGAGAGCCCGAGAACTTCCGCCATTTACTCAACGAAAGTTTCTAAGTCCTTTTGCGGGAGCTTAAGTGAAAGGCTTCCGCTACTTAGGGGTTTTAGTAAATCGTTCTGCGATTTTCGCGGAAGACTTCATGAAAGATTTTCTGTTTTGAGAAACAAAATCTCCTGGCAGACTTGGAGTTTGTCATGGCAAGATTCTTTGTTAAAAGCAAATATAAAAGCTGGGAATGACCCTTAAGGCAGCCTTTCTAAAAAATTTAAAGGAGGGGCCCCAAGATGTACAAAATTTTGGGGGGATGTTGCTGCAACAACAGGTTATTTATAACCAAGGTTTTAGATCAAAGACTTTGACATCAAGGTTTGATTTATCACTGTATGGGATTTTATCAAACCAAAATTAGTGCAAAAATAAACACAAGAACTTAGACTATAAACAAAATATTCCCTATCTAGGGTATGTATGATGACTCAAGTCCCTATGCATGGCCCATGAGTCTCAAAATAAAGTTTTATTGCCCAAGAACCTAAATTTTGGCCCTAGACCATAACATAGGCTCCTAGAACCATCCACGACATGAAAATACTAAAAAAAATGACAATGTGTTACTCAAAAGCTAAATATTCCTTGCCTATGGCCTATGTGGTCGTAAAGAGAAATGCCCATAGGTCACAAGACCTTGAGGTAACCACCAGTCATTATAAACTAGATTTTGATCTAACACCATGGACACCATGGATTAGGATTCAAGAACCATCCATGATGTTGTAAATATTGAAATGGCCACAATACCCACTTGCAAGCTAAATATTCCTTGTGTAGGAATCACGTGGTGATTAGGGCCCTACACATGGCCCATTAGCCATAAAGGATAATGTTATGGCACACGAGTTTATATTTTGACCATGGATCATGGAAAGTTGGAGTGTGAGAACCATCTTTGATGTGAAAAACCTAGCATGATTGCCTCAATTGTAGAGCTCTAATGGGATATGGTGTTGAATGATGATGCACACCCTTCCTAACACTACAATAGCTTTTGTGTGCTTAGCTCCAATGTTTTGATGAGATGCATTGTTGAACCCATGTGACACACCTATCCACGTACATAAATGACTTTTAGGGGGTTTTAAAAAAACTTCCTCGAAAATTTCAATTTGCATGACTTTTAGGGGGGGTTTCAATAAACCGCCTCCAAAAGTTCAATTCTCATTTCTTTTAAGGGGGGTTTCACAAAACCGCCTCCAAACATTCAATTATCATGACTTTTAAGGGGGGTTTTTAAACAACTACCTCCAAATTTTTAATTTGCATGACTTTTAGGGGGGGAGTTCAACAAACTACCTCCAAAAGTTCAATTCTCATGACTTTTAAGGGGGGTTTCAAAAGCCTTCCTCCAAAAGTTCAATTCTCATGACTTTTAAGGGGGGGTTTCCAAATAACCGCCTCCAAAAGTTCAATTCTCATGACTTTTAGGGGGGGGGGGGCGCTCAACCAAACTGCCTCCAAAAGCTCAATTCTCATGACTTTTAAGGGGGGTGCCAAAAAACCGCCTCCCAAAGTTCAATTCTTATGAGTTTTAAGGGGGGTTCTAAAAAACCGCCTCCCAAAGTTCAATTCTCATGACGTTTAGTGGGGGTTTTGACAAACCGCCCCCAAAAGTTATGAGAATTGGGATTTTAGGGGGGATTTTCAAACAACCGCCTCCAAAAGTTCAATTCTCATGACTTTTAAGGGGGGTTCCAATCAAATTGCCTCCCAAAGTTCAACTCTCATGACTTTTAAGGGGGATTTTGACAAACCGCCCCCAAAAGTTATGAGAATTGGACTTTTAGGGGGGGTTTCAAACAACCGCCTCCAAAAGTTCAATTCCCATGACTTTTAAGAGGGGTTCCAAAAAAAATGCCTCCAAAAGTTCAATTCTCATGACTTTTAGGGGGGGTTTTGACAAACCGCCCCCAAAAGTGATGAGAATTGGGCTTTTAGGTTTCCCAAAACAACCCCCAAAAGTCAAATTTCGGGACTTTTGGGGACGGTTTTAAAAAACCACCCCCAAAAGTCCAATTTCCATGACTTTTAGGGGCGGTTGTAGAAGACCGCCTCCAAATGTCTAAAAAAAATTTCAGGGGGGGTTTTACCAAGATCCCCGCAAGCCAAAACAACCCCTCAACCCCCAATTAGTGTTAAGGTTTTGGACCCTCTTTAATCTTCTTGAAGGTTTGACAAAAACAAGGTTGTTTAAAGCATCAAATGGGATTTGGAAGGTTTTGGACCCCAAATAACCAAAGCGGGACTTACCCATAAAATGGGCCCTACAAGCCAATAGCTTCAATTTTTCCACCTATCGACTACCAAGATACATTACAAAATAGATAATGATCCATTTTTAATTATGCCAATACTTTTATTGGTATATTTTACAGATCTTTATTCGATCTCTTAACATCACAAAGAAAAATGTAAAAAACACAAATTGCACAAGCATCATTGTTTAGTTCAAGATCATAATTTTTTCATCTTGCTAGATGACAATTACTGATAAATTACTAGTGACAGATCCTTCTTATAACCCAATCCTGTTGACTCAATTATTTAGCATAAAAGGAATAAAAATAAGGCAATTGACCTAGTAGAATAAACAGATTCACCAACAAAGGGCATCAGAGTAAAAGCCAGATTCATAGTGATCCACCAGTAGTAGAGTCCCTGGTAAAATATTAAGTAGCCAATCCATATCATCTGTTTTCTTAAGATCTCGATGCCATGGCAGTTGATCTATCACTAGTGTATGTGCAAGTTGGAATCCTAGCATACGCCCCAATAATTATGATTGCTACCACTTTCCCCCATGATGAGAGGAGACATTCAAATACATCCGCGTTACCAACGAACCAACAAACAGACGATTCACCGCCCGCCGCAAACCTGCCCAGTACACTTAAGGCATCCGCCCAAGTCCATGTCACCAAAGCACAACACGTATTCACTAGATTCAACAGATTCAACAACACGCCTGCATTCCCCATCCGCATTCTACCATTCCCGTATTCCCCATAATTCCCCAGCTCACTTACCCTAACGGAACAATTGTACGGATATTGCTAGGGAAATAATAAATTCCAATACTCCTACAGATGCACATGGAGGGTGACACAAGGCATGTTAATGACACGATACGATCACACGATGAACTTAGAGAGATGAGGTTACTGATAAGAGGTTACACTTTGAGGTTAGCTTACACAATGAGTGAGGTAGGTCCACAGATACTAATTGGAGCCTGATGCTGAGGGGACGTATTAGAGCGGACAAAGTAGACTGATGATGGAGTCCCAGTCTATGGTGGTGCACTAATTAAATGAACCGCCAATACTAGTTGGATTCTTACATAGATGTTGGCCCATATCGGCTAGACAATGAGGCAATCTGACATTATTTGACCCTATAGGAAACGATGTGTAAAGGCCACCTCTATGTTGAGGCCCCTACCCCATTTTATAACGATAGGCCACGTTAATACTCTCTGTAATCTGGATACACCACCTTTTAGTACTAAATTTAACCACTTTAACGGGATGGGGTAAAGTAGGGCTTACTTTTGTATCTATTCCCACCCAACCAGGATAGCCACTCACTAGACGCCACCTTTTAGCTCTGAATCCCCCCCCTTTTACAAGGGTGAGGCAGGGCAGAGAAGGAACTCGGCTTGGTAGTTGTTGAGTTGATAAATCATCCATAATTATTAGGGCAATTATCCTTCCCACAACTCTTAGGGTAGTTATACCTCTACAGCTTTCAAGCAGATCATACCTCCATGACTCTCAGGGCAGTCATCCACCTATAGTTTTGTCATATCCCTGTAGCTTTTTCATTTCCTTGTGTTAACTCGTAGATAATAAAACACTATTCGTAGACAGGAAGGAGTATAGTACCAGTAAGACTCACATGCATATATAGAGGTGCATGGAGGAAATGATTAGGAGGCGTTCTACCCTAAGGCGCCTTACACGCATATAGGCGCATGGATAAATTGATTAGGAAAATGAATAAAATTACCGGCAAAATAAAAAATGACTAGCTTTTGGTAGGATTTATTAGGGGAAATTAACAAATGCCCAAAATTACCGGGAAAATAAGAATTGATCCTATTTGGACAAGATTTATTAAGGGAAATTGGGAAATGAATAAAATTAAAGGGTGGCTGTTTGTTGCCTCTTAACGTCTTCACTTCACCCAAAACTGTTGGTTTATTGATTAGGAATCATGTTGCTTGTTGTATGAGATCAAGAATTAGTCCTATGTTTAACCCAACATACCCAGTATTGGCTAGGCATTGAATATTTAGGATTGTTTATTTCCTAGAATTGGGAATAAATGCCACTTTAACGCTCAAACTTAACTCATAACTGTTGGTTTAGCACAGACTTTCCTTTCTTCATGCCCATAACTCACGCATTAAAGTTGATTGTTGTTGATTTATAGCTGAGGTTCACCCATAATATTTTCTTACTGTTGCATGAAGGTAGAAAAAGCTGGAACATTCCTAGATCACCTTAGACAGTGACCAGCACGCTTCAAGAGTCCAAATATGTAGAAATGCCTTTTGTAGTGTGAGTTGACCAATGAAGAATGCCTCAAAATATGTAAATTTAAATCAAGAAGAATGAAATGCCTCAAAAAACTGCTTCTCAATGGAAGAACATGTGTCAAACTATTTAGAAAGAGCTTGTAATTTTATAAATTTAAATTTCGTAATCTCAAAGTCAACATTGTTGTCCATGCTAATAAACACTCTGTGCATAATTATAAACATGGTATACTTTTTTTACAGCACCCTTGACTTTGTTTTCTTTTGATTGTTATAGCCACTAAATTCAAAAAATAAAATTCCAAAATCTTGGGCGGGTTCCAAAATTTTACTAAACTACTGGCTATTCATCTTCATCTTCGTTTGGGGGTTTGTTTGGCCGTCCAGGAAACAGTCCGTTCGCTTTCGGGAGCATTACTATTGCAAATCAAAGAGAGTTGGAATACTATTGGCCACATTAGAATAGCAGCGCATTCTTAGGTGGAGTAAACCTGGGTCTCTGAAGAATTCTCACTCTGAGCCAGTTTCATGCTTAGAAGCCATTGAAGAAGATTGTAGGGACTCTAATATTCTTGATGTTTGAGTGTGGGAGTTTGAAGAGGAAAATACTAGTCACAAATATCTTTTGGAAGAGTTCTATGTGTGTATGCTTGATGCTAAGCATGAATTTGGAGATCTGGGACATATTGAGACATTTCATAGCTCCTGGGCACATCACTCAAGATTGTTTCCATTTAGTATCCATCTAAATATCAGTCTAAGCGATTAACCTCCATCTTAGCTTCCTGTGTTAAGGATATTGATCACATTTCACTGTCATCCACCTTCACTTTCCAAGTTGTGGGATTTTTAAGGTTTATATATCAAGCTCTCTGAATGAGAGCAACCAGCACTAATCATAGTTCATATAACTAGGACTTTCCTTATAGTCTGGAATGGCAGAGTTTGCATAGTTTAGTCTCGTATTTCCTAGCATCTGCACTTATATTACATGAGGTATACATAGATATTCTGCTACAAACATTCTAACATAACATACTGACACTGTGTCTATCCTGATTCCTTACACATTAGCAAATTTGACAAAAAACATAGAACAAAATATAGGCAGGTGTTAAAATTCTTGCCTCATAGGGCAGCAGATTTGCAACTTAGAAGTCCCAGCCCTAATGTTGAATCTAAAACCTCTGTCAAAACCTCAGATCTGCATTCAACAAAACCGCTAGGGTAATATTCAAGAGTGTAAACAACACAGGCCAAATGATTAGATTGTTTTAGCAAGCCGCTAAGGCTAAATATAATACAAAATCAGATCTGAAAATTGCATTTGTTCACAGCCAATCCATCATAAGTTAGTTATGAGAATACAATTTAAAGCATGCTAAATCAGCTGAACATCAGCTCATTAGTTCATTAGATCAGAGCAATAAATCAACAATATAACACTCATAAATCATATTTGCATGCAAATTTGGGACAACAAACACTCCCTTTCTGTTACACATGAAACATGATTCCATTACGACAACAATTCAGCTTTCTCCTAAGCTGCAAATGCAAAACCCAAACAACAAATCAGCCCCTGCCAAACTTGCAATGAAAAACAAGCAGCTTCTCTTAAGTTCATGAAGCAAAACAATGAAATAACAGGAAGTAGCTATTACATCCCTCACTTTACTCTTCTCCAGCTCTCCTCAAACTAGCTAATATTGTTATAGTGATGTGCTCCTCCTTAAAGGAAGAGTGAATTACAAGTACCATAAAATCCTAACCCTAGACTAGGTCCACGTGGAGAATGGGTCCACAAGTTGAGCACTCTACATGTGCCAAGTAGGTAGGTACATCCCCACAAATGCTAACTCACCCACTCCACATATATTTGTACAACACTGCATATTTGTATGCACCCACAAGTACAAATTCATCCAAATTCATCCACTCCACATATTTTTATGCAACAAGTCCCTGCCCTCCTACTCCAAATAACTCCCAAGGACCAAAAATAGTTAGAAGCATCTCCTTTCAGCATTGCACCCTCATGTATGAATTCCCTCCCATACATGTGCACCCCCTCTCTAGCAAGATCTTGCTCACGGTGAATTCTCAACAAATTGAAAAAGAATGAAGAACTTCAGTTAAGCACTCATCTAGTTGATGATGAATTAAAAACAAGTTTGAAGCAACAAGGCAAAAAACTAACACTCCCTCGTTGCTAAGAGCATCCTCTCCATCAAACCAGATACTCTCTTAGCATTTCGAACTTCCCCTTTGCTAGCGGCTTTGTCATAGTGTCGACCACTTGTGAATATGAAGGAATGTAAATTAGGATCACTGCTTCCTTCTGTATTTTGAAATCTCTTCAGAATCTTCTAGGTGTATTTATCTTGTTCAAGGAAGACTTCATTAACTTCCTGTCATTGTCCAATGTCCTTCATGTCAAACTCACGGGAAAATTTCTTCTCACACCACAATATTAGCTGTTTAGAACTCCCTCCTATGATAAACTCATCTACATAGATAACTAATACAGGTGGATCGAATCTGTAAAAACACCAAAGATTAAAATCTGCAAAACTCTTAGAAAATCCCAACCTAATTTCCATCTCGCTTCCCAAGGCCATTCAGGGACACCAAGCGAATTTCAAGCGGGGGCATAAAACCAAACCAAGCAACAAAATTGAGTTTCATTGCCTCCTGCAAGTGTGTTTGGGCAAGGAAGAGATGACTGCGATGCCCATACACTCACTCGACACATTTTTAAAAATATTAGCATATCGTGCATAAATTGCATTGCACGTCACTTAAAAAAACCCTAGTTTAGAAAACCATCAAAATAGACAACTTTTGGTCCATGAAGCCATTGGACAGGGGTGTCCCTAGTGGTACTTGGGTGTCTCGAATTCAATGAAGTTGATGGTTTGTCCATTGGAGCCATGGTTTTCGAGTTATTGCGAGTTTCATCTTGCTTCCCAGGGCCATTCAAGGACACTAGGAAAATTTCAACCGGGGGCATAAAAACCAAACCGAGCAACGAAATTGAGGTTCATTTCCTCCTGCAAGTGTGTTTGGGCAAGAACGAGATGACTGCGATGCCCACACACTCACTCGGCACATTTTTAAAAATATTAGCATATCGTGCATACATTACATTGCACGTCACTTAGCAAAACCCTAGTTTAGAAAATCATCAAAATAAACAACGTTTGGTCCATGAAGCCACCGAACAAGGGTGTCCATAGTGGTACTCGGATGTCACTAATCCATTAGAACTGACGGTTTGTCCACCAGAGTCACGGTTTTTGAGTTACAACGAGTTTCATATCACTTCCCAAGGCTATTCAGGGACACCATGCAAATTTCAATTGGGGGCATAAAAACCAAACCGAGCAACGGAATTGAGTTTCGTTGCCTCCTACAAGCGTGTTTGGGCAAGGACGAGATGACCACGATTCCCACACAATCGCTCCCCACATTTTTCAAAATCTTAGCCTATGGTGCAGAAATTGCATTGCATATCACTACGCAAAACCCTAGTTATACTCGGATGTCACGAATCCAACATAATCGACAGTTTGTCCATCGAAGCCATGGTTTTCGAGTTATTGCGAGTTTCATCTTGCTTCCCATCGCCATTAAGGGAAACCAGACAAATTTCGACTGGTAGCATAAAAACCAAACTGAGCAATGGAATTGAGTTATGTTACATCTTGCATGTCTATTTGGGAAATGGCGAGAGGACCACGATGCCCACGCACTCACTTGGCACATTTAGAACATCTTATCCCATCGTGCAAAAATTGCACTGCACGTCTCTAATTAAAACCCTAGTGTAGAAAACCATCAAAACAAATTATGTTTGGTCCAGGAAGTCGCTGGACAGGGGTGTCCCTATAGGTGTTCGGATGCAAGAATCCATCGAAACTGACGATTTTCCCATCTAAGCCTCATTTTCCGATTTATTGCAAATTTCAACTCTCTTCCCAAGGTCATTCAGGGATACTAGGCGAAAATTCAACCAAGGGCATAAAAACCAAGCCAAGTAACGAAATTGAGTTCCGTTGCTTCTTGCAGGTACTTGGATAACATGAATCTAACGAAGCTTTATAAGCTTTGCGATTATTATACCAATGATATGATTAATATGTTAAAAACTATATTTATGATAATATTCTTTTAGCCATGTTTATGAGGGGATATTATCAAGCATGTTATATTAAATTTACTTTTAGATTAAAAATGTAAACAATTCATGAACTTGATTGAGAGATGAAAACCATGGTTAATATGCTCTTAAAGATATAGATTGAATAACATGTTATATATAGAGATTTAATGATATAACAACTTAGGCAAAAAAATAGTTCGAAGCGAATACTATATGCGATATCATATTTTTCTCCACTTTATATATAATCACTGGGATGTCTATTTTTCCTTGCCTCTATGTCTTGTTGTGATATGAAAATTTATGGTGTACATATCTGTGTATGTGTGTGTGTGTGCATGGTTGTGGATACACTTTACATGCGTGGTTACTATCTGTTGATGAGGTGATGTTTATATTCATGGTTGGAAAACTCGTGAGAATGCATAAATTATCACACTAATATTTGCAATATAACACAAAATATGCATTATGTAATGAAATTAATACTAATATTTTAAATTGATTATTTCTTGCTGTTTGTAGAAAAATTGTGAAGATGACTCCTTAGATGATCTATATTATGTTGTCACCAATGTACCAGAGAAAGATATTGCTGATAATGATGCAAATGGATCAGATGCAAAATGATGATGAATATGATGTTGGGATAGATGAGAATGAGGATGAGGATGAGGATGATGATGATAATGGTGGTGATGATGATGACGATGGTAGCCATTGATGCTACTATTGAGATTGTGGATGTTTATTGTTTTCTCGATGCTACTAGACATGTATTCTTATTTTTGTGATGATCCACGTTCATATTAAATTCTGGGTCATTTTGATTTGTATGGTGGATTTATGTTGACATATAAACTTCGATTACCCTTGATCATTTTGACATTTCTAAATATAGATATTAAAAAAGATATTTCTTGTGATATTGGTATTTTCACTATATATATCGTTCACTTGTTCTTTTAACCTTAATATATATCGTTTACTTGTTCTTTTAACCTCAAAATGATGATCTGTATGATAGGTCATTGATGTGATGATGTTTTATAATTTCACTTGTTTTGATGAAAGATAATGGCGATGTTACTGTTATTATATTGTAAATTTATCTATATTGGAAATTAATTGTCGATGATCTTTTCATGTAAAATTGATATATATATATATATGGTGTTACTACTTTGGATAAATGTTGTTTGTTCGTATTAAATTTTCTTCATAAATGCTATATAATTAATTTCAATAATGGTATCTACAATTAATTTGAATGTTTCATTATGTTATTTAAGAACTATGAAGTAAATGATATCTGAGAACTGTTGAAATTAATGAAATAATTATAATAATTTGATATAATAAATATATTAGCACACAATTGGATATAGTTGTAGGTGTTAAATAGCAAGCCTAATGTGGTTCAAGGAAGCAAAATAGGAAGCAAAGCTAGGAGCTAAAATGGAAGCCCACTATGTCATAGATTTAGAAGCAACATTGGATGCAATACCTAGCGCTAAGTTGGAAGTCAATTCTGATGCTATTTTGGATGCCAAACCAGAAGCTAAACTAATGGCCAAAAAAGAAGCAAAATTAGATGCTTAATGGGAAGCTAAATGTGGTGTTCACAATGAAGCAAAACAAGAAGAAATTCAAGGAGCTAAACGAGAAGCAAAATGTGGTGCTAGTGTGGGAGTAAAAATGGATGCTAAATTGAGTGCTAAAGTGGTAGCAAAACATGGTGCTAATGTTGACATAAATAGAGATGCAACACTAGGCGTTAAAAATGATGCAACACTTGATGCTAATGAGGAAGCTAAACATGGCATTGATATGGTAGCAAAATAAGATGTTACTTAGGATACAAAACATGGCGTTACATAGGAAGAAAAATATGGTGCAACAATAGAAGAAAAAATTGGCGCCATTTTGGTAGCAAAACACGATGCAAAAAATGAAGCAAAAATTGGTGGAAAATTAGAAGCGAAAATTGGTGCATATTGGAAGTAAAACATGGTGCAAAATGGGATGCTAAAGTGGTAGCACATATGGATGCAATATTGGATGCTAATTTGGATGCAAATATGGTGCGAATGTAGATGCAAACATAAATGCTAACATGGCGCTTTTAGTGATGCAAATAGGGCGCTAATGGGGGCATCATTTAGGAAGTAAAAGAGGACGATCTCTAGGAAGCAAAATAGGATGTTATTTAGGAAGAAAACCTCGACGTCGCTTAGGAAGCAAAATTGGACGCTATTTTGGAAGCTAAAAAATTAGCGTTATTTTAGACATAAGAAAGGATGCTATATAGGATGCAAAAAAAGACGTTATTTTAGACTCTTTAAGTGTTAAATTTTCAGAATTTACTTCAATCTGATCTAGAATCTTAATTGAGAGAACAACATGTACAACATATCTATAGCATATCAATCATGGACACAATAATGCAAGCACACAAGAGACACAGAGTTTACTTGCGGAAAACCATAAAGGTGAAAAACCCCAATAACTTCCTCAGAGATAGATAGAGCAATGATACAACCAAAATACAAGAGATAGTCTTCTCCTAGCAGCAGAGCCTCCTCCTCCACAAGTGCGCCACTCTCCAAAGTGTGAGTGAGAGAATAGAATGTGTAAAATGAGAGAGGCACACTCTCTATTTATACACTAGCTTGACTTGACCTTTACTCAACTAGGTCGGCCTCAACTTAACCACTTAACATAATGCTGACTGGGCCGACCCCCACTAGTGTGGTCTAATAACCCTTTGAACCACATGGCCGACCCCCAATAGGGTGGTCTAATAACCCTTTGACCCACGTGACTTATACAGGGCCGACCCCAACAAGGTGGTCTAATAACCCATCTAGTATAAGTTACGACACTTACAATATAAATGACGACACTTCCGTATAGAGGAATAATAACATCTCTATAGGAATACAACATACATATATGTGAAATACATTCCGAAGTTACATATACATCAACACTCCCTCTTAACTAGGAAGGTATTTCTCGACACAGTTCTTCTAGCACAAGTCATCTTCTCTGGATCATCATCACTGGATAATCGTCATCGAGTCATCATCATCGTCACTGCTGCTGCTATCTCAATCAATCTCTGAATCTACTCATCATAGGAAGTTCTACAGAGCCAGTCCTTTTTCATACTGGATGTAGGCCCACCACCTGCAGGTCTTCGTCATCACTGGCCATACTGTGGAATCCTCAGGACTTATTACGTGCGTCACAAAACCTGGCTGCAGCATCCTAGGCTATTACGAGCACACAGCTCTACCTGTCAGATCTCCCAGGAGCACATTACATGTGACCCATCACAAAACCTGGCTGAAGAATCCCAGGCTATTACGAGCACACAGCTCTACCTATCGGATCTCCCAGGAGCACATTACATGTGATCTCACCACAAAACTAGGCTGAAGAATCCCAGGCTGTTACGAGCACACAGCTCTACCTGTCAGATATCCCAGGAGCACATTACATGTGACCCATCACAAAACCTGGCTGAAGCATCCCAGGCTATTACGAGCACACAGCTCTACCCGTCGGATCTCCTAGGAGCACATTACATGTGATCTCACCACAAAACTAGGCTGAAGCATCCCAGGCTGTTACGAGCACACAGCTCTACCTGTAGGATCTCCCAGGAGCACATTACATGTGGTCCACCACAAAACCTGGCTGAAGCATCTGAGGCCTTTTTCATCCTGTCCAGATCTCCCAGGAGCAAATTACATGTGGTCATGGCAAAACCTGGCTGAAGCATCTGAGGCCTTTTTCATCCTGTGTAGATCTCCCAGGAGCAAATTACATGCCATAGGACAAAACCTCGCAAGAGCATCACAGGATGTTATGGGTACACAACTCCGACCTGAAATCTCCCAGGGCACAAATTACATGTCCTCTGAGAGCAATGTCTCGAAAGAGCATCCCAGGCTGTTACGGGTACACAACTCCGACCTATAGGATCTCCCAGACATGCTCATCTGCACAACCTGATCCACGACCACAAAGTATCATCCTGATACTCATCATACATCATCCTGATGTACACATGATCATCCTGGTCATCATCACTGCATCGTCCTGATGCATGTCATCTGGAGAAGCTCGTCATCCACGATCATCCTGATCGTACAATGCATCCACCTGATGCATATCCCATAGCTGCAGTATATGGGATTCGACAAGGAACAAAATTGTCTAGAGAACAGAAAGGGATGAAGGGGGGAAATGACCAGTCTGATCTAGTAAGAAGTCGTCTCGAGTTGGGTTCCTACTCGAGACATCAATGTAGAGGGAGCTAGTCAATTTTCGCAGTCGTCAAAGATGGAGTCCACAAAGAAGATAGAAGAGAACTGAGGGGTGGATGGGAACTAAATTGTTGGAAAAAAACAAGAAACTTTAGGAGACAAAGCGATTAGAAGAGAAGAGGACAAAATGAAAGAAGGTATATTTATTGGGTTTTACAGTTGATTAAGCGACCCAGGGCCCTATATTTACTAGCGTAATTCAATTAATTCTAAGCCGCAAGTAGAATTAACAATAGATTAAGACAATCCCGCAGGGGTGTATCTCAACCGACGATTCGCTTGATATGAAGGAAATGTTGTAAATGGAGGTCATGAGTTCAAATCACCCCGGCTTACTCGTGTCCCATGCTTGTGTGATGTGCGGGTGCACCTAAGGGTATAGTGGTAGCGGACGGGATTGGATTTTGGACCCCATGTCATGTGAGTACCAGCCCCATCCCAGTTTCTGATCCCCCTAGTTACAAAAAAAGAACAATATATTAAGAAAAGAGGGAAACCTGGCTGTGGGGAACGGTTGGAAGAAAAGAGGAAAAAATGAAGTTATATTTATTGGGTCCTAGGGCCCTATATTTTCTAGGGTAATTCAGTTAGTTCTAGGACGCAAGTAGAATTAAGAACATATTAAGAAAAGAAGGGAAACCTAACTAGGGTAAACGCTTTGTTTAACTAAACTAGGGTTTTAGAATATTATCAAAATTCAATTAGTTCATACCAACAACTACAATTAACAAGAAATTTGTAATAGCGAGGGAAGGTAACTCACGTCAAACTATCGAGTACCTTTCCTCATCTAACTTACCTAAATGTTAAGTATGACAAACTGGTGAAAGGTAAAGAACTCACCAAAAAATGTTTTAATGTGCATTGCCATATATGAGAGCCACCACAGGCCTCTTTGAGACTTTTACAATGATCAAATGAAGCTGTACATGCTGCTACACCTTCCTACAATAATCACATCTCCATCTATGATATAAATGATTGAAAAACAAAATAAATGAGAAGTGAAAGGAATACATGTACTTATCCAACTACACAAGACGATAATCTGGGATATCCTTGATGCATGTCAAGGATGGTAATGTCCTCACTAATGAAAGATATCAACCGAAAAAATGTGAGGAAGTAGATAGTGAATAAGCAGAGAAAGTAGGGTGGAACTAGCAAAGGAAATAGGAAAGAGGTGGAGATGATTGGGAAAATCTACCGAAGGAAAGAGGCCGGAGATAGGAGTTGTTGAGTGACCGACCTAATAGATAACGTCTATGGGATGCGAAAAGGAACAATATTTCCTAGAGAAAAGTTAAGGAAAGGGGGAAATGTCCAGTCTAATATGTTAAGAATTCGTCACGAATCGAGCCTAGTCCAATCACCAACTAGATGGATCTTGCTCTGATACAATGTTGACTTTTTAGGGCTTTTACAGTTCTTTTCAAAATTGAAACATAAAATTTATTGGATCACATGAAGATAACCATTGCATAGGTAACATGGTGATTATGGAGCTCATTTAACCACGATGATGATCCATCACCTACCAACCATAGACAATGCAGAACCATTGTCTCACCTACACTTGATCCGGATCCTTGAATTAATGCAATAATAACACCTAGATCTATGATATGAATGATTAAAAAAGAAAATAAATGAGATTGGAAAGGAATACATGTACTTATCCAACTACACAAGACGATAATGCGGGATATCATTGATGCATGTCAATGATGCTAATGTCCTTGGTAGAGAATGATAGCAAGCGAACAAATGTCACGAAGCAGATAGTTAAAAAGCAGAGACAATAGGGTGGAACTAGCGAAGGAAAGAGGCAAGAGGTGGAGATGATTGGGAAAATCTACAAAAGGAAAGAGGCCAGAGGTGGGTGTTGTTGAGTGATCGAACCCATAGATAATGCTATGGGTTTCGAAAATCAATAATATTTCATAGAGAAAGGTGAAGGATGAAGGGGGGAAATGACCAGTCTAATCTATCAAGAAGTAATCCCGATTTGCTCCCTACACCAAACAACTACTAGATGGAGCCAGTCCTTTTCGAGTAAAGCAAAGATGGAATCCACCTAGAAGAGTGAAGTGAACCGAAGGGTGGTTGGGAACTAAATTTTAGGATAAAATCAAGAAACATTCGGAGAGAGAATGGGAGGGAAGGACGGAAGAGAGTTATTGTGATTATGGGTTTTTAGTTGATTATGGTAATTCAAGCAGTTCTTAGCCAAAATCTGAACCAACACCAGAATGAGAAAAGAAGGGCGACCCAACTTGGGTTAAGTAGGTGTTTAAACTAAACTAGGGCCCTAGAATATCACGGAAAATTAGTCAGTTCTTACCAGCGACTACAATTAAGAAGAAATTTACAATAGAGAGGGAAGCTAAGTGAATTCAACCTATTGAGGACGCCGAGAGTGAAAAAATGGAAAAGATATGGTGAACAATAGAAGGAAAAAGGCAAGATGTGGTGATGTTTGGAAAAAACTAGTGAAGGAAAGAGGTGGGGGGTTTTCAGTGAACGACCCCATAGCTGTAGTCTATGGGATTCGACAAGGAACAATATTGTCTGGAGGAAAGAAGTGGACGAAGTAGGGGAACAAAGAGTCTGATCTACTAATAAGTCGTCTCGAGTCGGGACCTACGCGAGACATCAACCTAGAGTGAGCTAGCCACAAACTAGGGTTAAGTAGTTGTTTAAACTAAACTAGGGCTCTAGAATATTGGGGAAATTTAATCATTTCTTACCAACGACTATAAAAACTAGATATTTACAATGGAGAGGGAAGCTAAGTTAACGCAAAATATCGAGGACGTGGAGAGTGAAAAATTGGAGGCAATAGTGTGAATAAGGTAAGGCAAGAGACAAGATGTGGAGATGAAGTCGTTAACACAATTGATTATTTTTGTACATATATGAAGTGCTAAATACAATTTATTGTTTTCAAATGTATGAATTTGTATAATTAGATTGCATGGGAAGGGATCGATAATCATATATTTTAGCTCTTAGGGTAAAATTACAATTATTGTTTTTAAATATATGAAGTCATGTAATTAGTTTGTAGGAGAAGAAATTTCTAATATGATATTTTCTCTTAGGATAATTGCCAAACATATTCATAAATTTGAATATTCTAGTTGAATATCTTATGAGCATTTTAAATGGTAGTTGTAAAATGAATTTAAGCGAATTGTTTTTGTGAGTTGGATTATAAAAACTTCAAGAGAATGGTCTACACATGTTTGGAATGGCATAAGGCATAACCTGAGTAGTGATTGAAAAGTGAAATTAATTTAGTGAGTACATTTGCATGATTCCCAATAATGAGATTTATTTAAATTGGAGGTACCAATAACTTGCATTATTTGTACCGCTGTGCATGTCCCTTCGATAGTTAATTAAAAAAAATGAAAAGAGAAAATCAGATGTTTATGATATCTTCATATTTTTCAATATATATATATATATATTCAATATAAGAATTATAGGTCTATATGATATGTTGATAATTAAAAAGAAAAGAAAATAATAGCATATATATATATGCTAATAGATATATTACTATTCAAAGGAAGAGCATGCTATATTTATATAATGTGTTGTTATTTTAAAAAGAAGAATTATAAGTATTATGTATATTATCCCTACATGAGAAAAAGTAAAAAAACCATATTCATAGAATACGATTGTCATTTATACAATGGGGTTTCCACATATTTGAATCACATTTGTTGTGTATAAAATAGATTGTTACCTGAACAAGGAATATCTCACATCCATGAATTAGTCTCTATTTTATAAGGAAATGTTATATATCATTCCAATGATCCATGGTTATGATCAAAAGGGTCATTATAATGGAAATGCAATAAATGTGTATATAAGTGGTATCGAAAGTTATGCATATAATTATTGGACAATGATTAAAAGTTACTTTATTTGTTGCTTTTATATAAATAGGAATTTATAAGTTATGAAAGTGATTTCCATTGCCGAACTAAAACATGATTAGACTTATGGATTAATCATAATGTATCCAAATTATAGAGGTTATATATATTTAATACATTATTGGTTCGAAAGGAGATTCCAAATATATGTATATAAATACACTTATAGAATATATCATTACTTTTATATGAAAGGAGAAGTTATAAGGGGTAAAAAAGATATGTGGATATAACTAAATAATGTTATTGAAAAAGAAAAATATTTATAAATACATATAAGTTTTATAACTGTATTGGTTATAGAGAAATATTTATTATTTCTAAAGAATGAAATAATATATTTAAGTTTATTATATATATTTGAATATAAGATTTATATATGTATATAAAAGCATATGTGGTTCAAGAGAAAGATATACACATGATAAGGAATATATAGGCTTATGTTTATGTCCATATTGTATAAAGAACTATTTAGATGTAGTATGATTGTCATTATTGAGAAATGATAGTGATGTATTGATCTTGTGTAAAGAAAAAAAAATCGATACCTAGGGACGAGGTAACCATAGGGAACGTTACTGGTTTTCCAAAATTGTTAAAACATCTTAAACCTAAGGTTATATATATAGTGGATACTTTTAAAAATGTATGGGCATTATTAAATGCATATCCTTGCCGAGAATTCGATAGATTATCGAGAGGGTCAAACAGACATGGAATTAAGAAAACGAGATATTGATGCGACTAGTGTGATGCGTTGAACTCAATGACACTACTTTTGCATCATGACAAGACTGATAACGAAAATGGAAAAAAACTACAAACTTGACGTTACCACGATGGCGTAAAATGGAGAAATTATAACTTGGAACACCCGTCGAAAGGGTCAAATAAAGCATGTTTTGTAAAACAAAGTATGGAGAACATCAACATGATGAGTTGAATGCAATGATGCTAACCATTTGACATGGTGAATTCTAAACAAGAATACGGATGTTGCTTGAGATGGGACTCAACGAGATTAAGACAACACGCATAATGTGACTTGGGAAGTCTAATGAAGTGGTCATATGACAATGGAAATGATAAAATGAGGTAACAATGTGATGATCTCCTTGAGCGGGACATGATGTCACCAACGAGATGACTAGGTGGTTAAATTTAATATGTTCGTCTAATAAGTTGAAAATCAACCTATTAAAAAATTATGGGTTTGAAAGTAGTTTTATGGGGATAATGAGCGACTTATGCATTGATTTTTGGCCATGTGATAGTTTCTATTGAGTTGATAATTCATGATTGTAACTTACCAATTTATATTATATTGAATATTGTATGATGTTTATCTTCTTGTCTTGGAGGAAATGATAGCTTAATAAATTTGAATTCTTACTTGGATTTTGTTGTGCTAAAGATCGATTGGGTAAGAAGTGTTGGAAATCTAAGTTGGTGTTGACAATTATTGAAAGTATTACTGGATTTACATTACATGAAATTACCGTTGGATTATTGAGAATCTGTTGGAACTTTGTTGGATGAAACATAAACGATAGAAAAGCTAGTGTTAATGGCCAAGGATATTTGGTGAAAATAGAAGAGAATGGCATGAAAATTAATTATGAAAAGAAAGTGAACGCACAGTCGCACATCAATAGAACGAATGCGGGCTACGTAGCCGCGCTTTGGAGCGTGGCATGGGGATGGGTAGCGGCGCTTTGGAGCGCCAAGTTGGGCTAGGTAGCCGTGCTTTGAAGCATGACATTTCGGTGGAAATGCTCACTTCAAGGCGCGACTTGGGGTTCCATGGACGCGCTTTTGAAGCGTGACTTGGGGGCAGAAATGCGCGCTTTGGAGAGCACATTTCAGCTTGTGTTGGGCGTTTTCTTTATTTATTTATTTATATATTGGAATTATGGGTTTTGTTTTTTTGGTTGGAAGGATGCCAGTATCTTGGAGTGAGCACGAGCTGGGGGGTCCACTACTAGAGGCGGTCGAGGAGGATGAGGATGTGCAGTACATCCTGGCTCGGTGTAGATTGTTGAAGTTCGCACAGGTGCCCCTGATGTGCTCGGCTATCTTGTTGTCGAACAAGTTAGTTGGTTTCTGGGATGAGGATGCTGAGGCATTCATGATCCAGGGTGAGCGGCTGGAGATCACACTCACTGATGTGTATTTCTTGACGGGGTTGTCACAACTGGGTGTGATTTTGGATACCCAGCCGAGGAGGCCAAGTGACGTATCTATGGAGGATTTGTTGGAGAGGCACTGTTATCCGACAACTTTTGTGCATGACAATGCACGATTGATTTGTGACATTCAGAGCGTGGAGACTCGAGCGATTGCATCGCTGGTGGTGCGTGTACTGGGGTCAGATTCGACCCATAGGGTCTCTGGGGGGTAGATGGTGCTTGTGGAGCGGGTGTTGGAAGGGACCTACTATGGCTGGGGTCAGATGTATCTGATGGTGGTTCAGCGAGAGCTGAACAGGGTGAGTTGTTAGGGAGGGGAGTTCTGTTTTCCTTCGTTTCTCTGCTTGTTTTTCTTTGAGCGTGTCCCAACACTACGATTGCACTTGGCAGTGCGTGACAGGGGGTTGATGGAGCCGCGGATGCGGCGGTGGGGCAAGATGATGACTCGCGGGGGTGGCGGGCTGGTGGGGTGGTTCTTCACTGAGGAGTTGTCCACTCAGTGGATGCAACTGCCGGTGGTGATGGAGGACTACCCGTACTACAGGATGGATTACAGAGGGGATCCAGAGCTGTCGCGGCCTCCTGGTCAGGCATGGGGACCAGATGGTACATTGTTTACTTATGTTTTAGCATCATATTTTATAAATATCATATCATGGATGGTAGCTAAATGATTTGTATGACATTGATCCCGATGAGATCTGTTTCGTGTGCAGATATTGGACAACAACCTCCGAGAGGGTACCGTGTGCAGAGGGGTCGTGCAGAGGGTGTATACTCTCCTGGACATGGGCAGAGTCGATGGTGGAGTTCCTCAACGACATTAGAGAGTTTGCGAGTGGGTATTGACCACCTCCTGGACGGGGTGATAGAGATTAGCTGGTAGCACTTGAGCCAGGAGATTATCGACATTTGCTATGATGCTCCCCAGGAGTGGAGGCCTATTATGAGGCACATCGCGATGGCGGCTGAGACAGTGCGGGCCATGGAACGAGGGGATACCCCCTATTATGGTGACTCGGATGCTAAGACAAAGTCTGATGAGCTGTAGGAGGAGGAGGAGGATGACGATGATAATGGCGATGGAGATGACTTTGATTGACGAGGCAGCCGATGGAACTGCCCCCATGTGATGAGCATGGGAATTTTGTATTCGGATGTATTATATGACGAGGACGCTGTTAGGGCTCCTCTACGTATGTATGTGTATGGGGTGCTGTGGGCACGATGACATTTCTATATATATATATATATATGCACGTGGATGCAGCTTATGATGATGGCTATGTGTATGTATATGCATGTGGATGCAACTTTTGATTATGGCTTCTTTTTGTCTTTTATGATGTTTATGTATGCCTATATGACATGGTTTCGATTTGCTTCCTAAATGTTGTGATTTATGTGCCAGTCTAGAATATTGTTAGCCATCTGGTCTGCTACACTGTTTTTACTTCTTGGGACATGGGTGAATGAAATGGATTCAAACTATCTAACCATATGTTTAGTGTGCAGGAACTTTCTAAAAAGGCAAGGGTACCGTACCTGGTAAAATTTGTTTAGTTGGGAGACAAGCAGCTGGGAGTCAAGGAACACACGGAGGTGGATTATACCTATCTAGAGGGCAGCAGTCAGGAGACCGGTCACTTCATTGTACTCAACCTGGTTATTGGTGGCAACACCTATGCACACTCCGTCGAGGTGGATCAACTCAAGTGAGGGGGAATATAATACCCAAGCTGCAGAAGCAAGGTTTGGAGACCAACGACTTGCGCTGTCGACGAAACCGACATAGTATGGTGGAACAAGATCCATATATAATCATGTAGGGAAGCCAAGTGTGAGGTGCTAGATGCAAAAAAGTAAGAAAAAGCAAAAGGAAATGAAATTGTACAACATGGACTAGTGGCTCCAAAAAGTGCTAAGGGTAAAAGCGTTTGAGGTACAACCGATTATGGGGGTTGCGCAAGGGGTTCCCTTCAGAGTCGGTGAGGATATACGCCCCATGTCCTAGGAAGGCGTGGACGATGTATGGGCCTTGCCACATGGACTCAAACCTTCCTTTCCCAGTTTTCTCATGTGCTTGGTCATAAGCGAGGATTAGGTTTCCTTCTCGAAAATTGCGGGGGTGGAAATGCTTATCATAGCCGGCTTTGGAGCGGTTCTTCATGGCCTCGATGGTTTGTAGGGTTGTGCGGAAGTATTCATTGGCTTGCTCCAAAAGGATTTAGGCGTTGTTCGAGTGGTGAAGTGTCCAAGAGGAGTTCAATGGAAATATGTAAGGCGGGAATCTGACATTCAATGGGGAGAACTAACTCGACACGATGAACCAAGTGAAAAGGGATGAAACCCATGGCGGTCTTAATAGACGTGTGGTAAGCCCAAAGTGCGGGAAATAGAATATGGTTCTAGTTGGACTTGTGGTGGTCTACAATGCGTTGAAGGATGGTCTTCAGGATTTTGTTAATCGCCTCTACTTGGCCGTTCCCTTGGGGGTAATAGGCGGAGGCATACTGGTGTTTGAATTTGAGGAAGGTCGACAACTCCTTCCAGATGGAGTCTTCAAAATGTTTGTCATGGTCGGAGACGAGTTGCTTTGGGACCCTGAACCGAGTGATGACGTGGTTAAAAAAGAAACGGGCTGCAGTGTCATATTTGCAGTTAAACGTAGGCATGGCCTCGGCCCATTTTGTGAAATAGTCGACAGCCACAATGATGTATTTGTGGCCATTCACCGAGGGAGGATTACACTCCATAAAATCAATGACCCATTTGCAGAAAGGGCCAACGGTAAGAACTAGATGGAGGGGGGCAGGAGGGGTCCTCGCCTTTAGGGAAAAGAGCTAGCAGTTTTTGCAATGCTTGACTGGTGTGATGCATCAGTAAATAAGGTGGGCCAAAAGTATCCAGCGTGGATAACCTTTTGGGAAGTGGCCATTCTCGAAAAATGGCCCCCGCAGGCTCCGCTGTGACAATCGTTGAGGACTTGTTATGCCTCGTCTTGAGTGAGGCATCGACGTAAAATGGTGTCAATACCGCGCCGGTAAAGGAGATCTCCAAGGAGGAGATATCGCGCGGCATGATGGCGTATGCGACGACGATCATTGTGTTTGATGTTGGATCAAAACTTTTATGTGCGTAGGTACACTAGGATGTCACCGTACCAGGGGTCATCCAACGAAATGATAAACAAGTGATCGCCAAGTAGGTTGATATTGATTATTGGTGACATGGATGCAGATGGTAAGTCCGTCATGAGTTGTGCCAATGCGAGGGGTTTGGTACTCTTGGGGGTAGTGAACATGAGGTCATACTCTTGAAGGATGATGACCCATTTAGCTACGTGGCCCTGAAGAAGGCGACAACTCAAGAGATAGACCATGGGGTTGGAATTGAGTGCGTGGAGACTCGAGCGATTGCATCGCTGGTGGTGTGTGTACTGTGGTCACATTTGGCCCATAGGGTCTCTAGGGGGTAGATGGTGCTTGTGGAGCGGGTGTTGACAGGGACCTACTATGGCTGGGGTCAGATGTATCTGATGGTGGTTCAGCGAGAGCTGAACAGGGTGAGTCGTTAGGGAGGGGGGTTCTGTTTTCCTTCGTTTCTATGCTTGTTTTTCTTTGAGCGTGTCCCAACACTACGACCGCACTTGGCAGTGCGTGACGGGGGGCTGATGGAGCCGCGGATGCGGCGGTGGGGCGAGATGATGACTCGCGGGGGTGGCGGGATGGTGGGGTGGTTCTTCACTGAGGAGTTGTCCACTCAGTGGATGCAACTCCCGGTGGTGATTGAGGACTACCCGTACTATAGGATGGATTACAGAGGGGATCCAGAGCTGTCGCGACCTCTTGGTCAGGCATAGGGACCAGATGGTACGTTGTTCACTTAGTTTTTAGCATTATATTTTATAAATATCATAGCATGGATGGTAGCTAGATGATTTGTATGACATTGATCCCGATGAGATCTGTTTTGTGTGCAAATATTGGACAACAACCTTCGAGAGGGTACCGTGCGCGGAGGGGTCGTGCATAGGGTGTATACTCTCCTGGACATGGGCAGATTCGACGGGGGAGTTCCTAAACGACATTAGAGATTTTGTGATTGAGTATTGACCGCCTCCTGGACAAGGTGATAGAGATTGGCTGGTAGCACTTGAGCCGGGAGATGATCTACATTTGCTATGATGCTCCCCAGGAGTGGAGGCCTATTATGAGGTGCATCGCGATGGCGGCTGAGACAGTGCGGGCCATGGAACGAGGGGATACCCCCTATTATGGTGACTCAGACGCTGAGACAGAGTCTGATGAGCTAGAGGAGGAGGAGGCTGAGGAGGAGGAGGAGGATGACGACGATGATGGCGATGGAGATGACTTTGATTGACCAGGCAGTCGATGGAACTGCCCCCATGAGATGAGCATGGGAATTTTGTATTCGGATGTATTATATGACGAGGACGCTGTTAGGGCTCCTCTATGTATGTATGTGTATGGGGTGTTGTGGGCACGATGACATTTCTATTTATGATGTATATATATATATATATATATATATATATATCTATATATATCTATATATATATATCTATATATATATGCACGTGGATGTAGCTTGTGATGATGGCTATGTGTATGTATATGCACGTAGATGCAACTTATGATTATGGATTCTTTTTTTTTTATGATGTTTATGTATGCCTATATGACATGGTTTCGATTTGCTTCCTACATGTTGTGATTTATGTGCCAGTCTAGAATATTGTTAGCCATCTAGTCTGCTACACTGTTTTTACTTCTTGGGACATGAGTGAATGAAATGGATTCAAACTGTCTGACCATATGTTTAGTGCGCAAGAACTTTCTAAAAAGGCAAGGGTCCTGTACCTGGTAAAATTTGTTGAGTTGGGAGACAAGCAGCTAGGAGTCAAGGAACACACGAAGGTGGATTATACCCATCTAGAGGGCAGCAGTCAGGAGACCGGTCACATCATCGTACTCAACCTGGTTATTGGTGGAAACACCTATGCACACTCCGTCGAGGTGGATCAACTCATGTGAGGGGGAATATAATACCCAAGCTGTGGAGGCAAGGTTTGGAGACCAACGACTTGCGCCGTCGACAAAACCGACATAGTATGGTGGAACAAGATCCATCTGTAATCATGCAGGGAAGCCAAGTGTGAGGTGCTAGATGCAAAAAAGTAAGAAAAAGCAAAAAGAAATGAAACTGTACAACATGGACTAGTGGCTCCAAAAATTGCTAAGGGTAAAAGCGTTTGAGGTACAGCCCATTATGGGGGTTGCGCAAGGGGTTTCCTTCAGAGTCAATGAGGATATACGCCCCATGTCCTAGGAAGGTTTGGACGATGTATGGGCCTTGCCACATGGACTCAAACTTTCCTTTCCCAGTTTTGTCATGTGCTTGGTCATAAACGAGGACTAGGTCTCCTTCTCGGAAATTGCAGGGGTGGACATGCTTATCATAGCCGGCTTTGGAGCGGTTCTTCGCGACCTCGATGGTTTGTAAGGTTGTGCGGTGGTATTCATTGGCTTGCTCCAAAAGGATTTAGGCATTGTTCGAGCGGTGAAGTGTCCGGGAGGAGGTCAATGAAAATATGTAAGGCGGGAATCTGACATTCAATGGGGTGAACAGACTCGACACGATGAACCAAGTGAAAAGGGGTAAAACCCATGGCGGTCTTAGCAGACGTGTGGTAAGCCCAAAGTGCGGGAAATATCATATGGTGCCAATTGGACTTGTGGTGGTCTATAGTGCGTTGAAGGATGGTCTTCAGGATTTTGTTAATAGCCTCTACTTGGCCATTCCCTTGGGGGTTATAGGCGGAGGCATACTGGTGTTTGAATTTGAGGAAGGTCGACAACTCCTTCTAGACGGAGTCTTTAAAATGTTTTTCATGGTCGGAGACGAGTTGCTTTGGGACCCCGAACCGAGTGATGACGTGGTTAAAAAAGAAACGGGCTGCAGTGTCATATTTGCAGTTAAATGTAGGCATGGCCTCGACCCATTTTGTGAAATAGTCGACAACCAAAATGATGTATTTGTGGCCATTCACCAAGGGAGGATTACACTCCATAAAATCAATGGCCCATTTGCAGAAAGGGCCAACGGTAATAACTAGATGGAGGGGGGCGGGAGGGGTCCTCGCCTTTGGGGAAAAGAGCTAGCAGTTTTTGCAATGCTTGACTGCTGTGATGCATCAGTAAATAAGGTGAAGTGGCTATTCCCAAAAAATGGCCCTTGCAGGCTCCGTCGTGACAATCATTGAGGACTTGTTCTGCCTCGTCTTGAGTGAGGCATTGGCGTAAAATGGTGTCAATATCGCGCTGGTAAAGGACATCTCCAAGGAGGAGATATCGTGAGGCATGATGGCGTATGCGACGATCATCATCATGTCTGATGTTGGATCAAAACTTCTATGTGTGTAGGTACACCAGGATGTCGATGTACCAGGGTTCATCCGATGAAATGATAAACAAGTGATCGTCAGGTAGGTTGGTATTGATTGTTGGTGACGTGGATGCAGATGGTAAATCCGTCATGAGTTGTGCCAATGCGAGGGATTTGGTACTCTTGGGGGTAGTGAACGTGAGGTCGTACTCTTGAAGGATGATGACCCATTTAGCTGCGCGACCTTGAAGAAGGCGACAACTCAAGAGATAGTCCATGGGGTTGGAATTGGCCATGACTATCGTCCGGCTTAGTAAGAGATAGTGACGAACCTTTTGTACTAAGAAGACGGCAGCAAGGGCCAATTTCTCCTCATGGGGTAACGTAGTTGTGGGCCGGATAAGGTCTGGCTCACATAGTAGATGATGTGTTCTTTTTGTGCACTATCTTCTTGAACAAGCACCCCCGAAACGGCATATTCGGCTACCGAAACGTAAAGGATAAAATCCTTTGAGAAATCAGGAGGTAAAATCAGCGGGGCATTAGTCAAGGATGTTTTGAGGGATTCAAAAGCCGATTCCGCTTGTTCATCCCAAACAAAAGGAATGTGGGTACGAAGTAAGCGAAGAAAACCATGGACGGTCGTAGTGTTATCTGGAACAAAACGACAAAGAAAGTTAGATCTCCCATGAAGGCTCTGTAACTGTCAAAATGTACGGGGAGATGGGAGTTCGACGATGGCTTGGACCTTTAGTGGGTCGATGGAAATTCCTTTCTGGGAGACGATAAAACCAAACAAACGGCCTTCCGAGACGCAGAATACACACTTGAGGGGGTTCAAGCGAATTCGATACTTGCGAAAACGCAGAAAAACTTTCCAGAGGTCATTTAGATGGTCAAACCATTTCTTGGATCGAGCCGTGAGGTCGTTAAGGTTGATTAGAATTATATGAACCAAATCATGAAAGCAATATGTCATGGCCCACTGAAAATTGGCGCCAGCATTTTTGAGACCGAATGGCATGATGCGATAGGAAAAGGTGCCCCATGGGGTAGTGAACGTAGTCTTGTACTGGTCTTCCTTGCGAATTTGAATTTGATTTTACCCAGAGAAACCATCCATGAATGACAGAATCTCATGCCTTGCACAAGTAGCAACAAGTTGGTCAATGAAAGGTGTGGGGAATTTTTCTTTGGGACAAGCGTGGTTTATATCACGAAAATCGGTACAGACGTGACTGGTGCCCTGTTTTTTGTTAACTAGCACCGTATTGGAAACCCAAGTGGTGTATGCGATGGGGTAAATGAACCCAGATTTACGGAGTTTCTAAACCTCCATTTTGACAGCGGGGAGCTTGGATGGGTGGATGGGTCATTGTTTGGCAGACGGGTGGGACCTCCGGCCAAGTATCAATATGGTGTTCAACAATTACGGGGTCTAGGCCAGGCATATCGGTATAGGACCAAGAAAACACGTCATGAAACTCTTGGAAGAGCTTCTTGTACTCCTTGATTTCGTGTTCCGTATAGGAAACACCTAATGTGATGAGTTTGGGTGTGGTGGAAATGTCAACCTGTATGGTAGGTGAAATGTTGGCCATGTTACCCTCCTCGAAGGCGTCGGGGGATGGAATGGGGTTCTTGAACCAGTCCACCTTCTCTGGGAGGAAGTCCTCTGTCTCGACTAAAATCTGACTGACCGCAGGCAAAATAGGTGGTTGTTTGCAGGGTACAGGAAAAAACGCAGAAAAAATTAGGGCAAACAGGGGTTGCCGAGCGCGACTGTGTGATTAATTTCCGCTCTTCGGGCCGCGCTTGTTGGCCGGGAACCTGCACTGCAGGCCGCGCGTCTGGGTGGCCAGTCGGCGTTGCAGGCCGCGGGTTTGGGCGTGAAGTTTGCGTTGCAGGCCGTGGGTTTGGGAGTGAAACCTGCGTTGTAGGCTGCGGGGGAGGGGCGGGGTGCTAAGCACTACGGGCCGCAGGGGTGGGCGAGAAGCACTATGCTGTGGGGCGCGAGGGCTGGGCAGGGAGCCGAGAACTGCGAGAACAGGGGGGAATCCTGCACTACAGGCTGCGGTGGGTGGAGAGGGAGCTACGTGTTGCGGGCCGCAGAGGCTGGGAGGGCAGCCGAGCGCTGTAGACTGTGGGGGATGGGTCGGCGACTGCGGCCGGGGTCGCAGGAAGGGTGCCAGAGGACGTGTTTGGGGCGTTGGAGGTTTGGGAGAAGACTGCGGTCGGGGCCGCGAACCGCGGGCCAAGGGTTGTGGTTGAGGGGTGGTGCTGCGTGGAGCAGTGAGTGGGGCAGGGGAAATGGTGCTGTGGGCTGCGACAAGGGGGATGGGGCTGCTACGATTTAGGCCGCGACAAGGAGAAGGGGTTGCTGCGCTTCAGGCTGTGGCAGGGGGAAGGGGAAACGACGCTGTGGGAAGGGGCTAGGACAGCTGCGCTTCGGGATGTGGGTTTGGGTTGGGGACCTGCGCTGTAGACTGCGGCTGTGGGATGGGAATCCGCACTACAGGCCACGATTGTAGGGCTGAAACCTTGCTTTGCGGTGCGAAAAATGTCCGCGAAAAAGTCAGTTGAAAGGAAAACACAGGGCTTCAGGGGGTCACAGAAACAACTAGGGATGAATCTGGAAGTATAGGGGCTGAAGGGAGAAACAGACCTGCAAATAACAAAACAAACGGAAGATACTAACTGAAAAAACTAAACAACCAAAGATTCGAACAATGGAGTGGCCAAAACTGTAGTTAGGGTTTTCACCCTAGCTTGTGTAAATGAGCCCTGCTAAGGATTATGGAATCCTTAGCAGTAGTTCAGAAAAAATAGTAAAACCTAATGTAAATAACATAATTTCTAATGTAAAACCTAAGCATATGCATAGCAAATAATAAAAACTAAATCTAACATAAAACAGTAAATAGTAAACTTGAGAACACAGTAAAAATGGATTTATGATTATTTTTTCATTAACATTAAACAAAGGAGTTACATGGGTTTTTTACCTCAAGGGTGAGGTTGGTGGAGTATTTGCAGCCATACTAGGGAGGTGCACCAGTACTCCAATGTTCTTCTCTTCTCCAAAATGCTCCAAGGTTTGCCAAAGGGTCCACTAAAATGGTAAACACAAGCACAAATGGTGGACTAGGGTTTTGAGTGAAATTCGACAGCATAAGGGTAGAGTGAATAGTGGATGGAAAATAGGGGACCTCCATCACTTTTTTATAGATTTTTTGGGTGGTGGAGTGTTGACCCATGGTTTTAGGCAAATAATGGTTTAGGTAAATGGTTTAGGGTTTTTTCCCTCTTTTTCCCTCCTTTTTTCTTGATTTTTTTTTAATTTATTCCCTTTCTATTTGATTTTTGGGAATTTTGGACCCCTTTTGAGGGTTTTTGGTATTTTTGAAGGAATTTAATTAATTTGAGGAGGAAACAATTGATTTTTTCCTTTTGTATAACCATTTGAGGTTTTTTTAAGGTTTTGGAGGCCAAAATGGTAGGAAAAGTGGGAAAATAAGTCATGTGACTAGGGAGATGAGCTAGTGAACAATTTTCGGGTGTTAACAATAGGCTTGGCCACATGAGTGATAAGGGGATGCAAATTCTCCACTCAAGGAAGTGCTTTCGGATCTGAAGCAGGTAAGTTTCGAATTCTGTGAGAATTGTGTTTATGGAAAACAAAAGAGTGTCAAATTTCTCAGGGTTGGTAAACAGAAGAAGAGTGAAAAGTTAGAGCTCGTGCATACAAATGCATGGGGAACGACTCAGCTACAATCTCTTGGTAGCTCTCATTATTATTTTAATTTCATTGATGATGCAACCAGAAAAACTTGGGTTTATTGCATTAGATAGAAATATGATGTGTTTTCTACTTTTAAGAAATGGAAAGCTTTGGTTGGTAATGAGATAGGAAAAAGGTTGAAGTGTCTCCGATATGATAATGGAGATGAATACTGCAGCAAGGATTTTGATATTTATTGTTCATGCCATGGGATTCTTAGAGAGAAAACAGTCCCAAGAACACCATAAGAAAATGGTGTGTTAGGAAGGATGAACATAACAATTATGGAGCATGCAAGGTGTATGCGATTGCATGCAGGGTTGCCCTTACAGTTTTGGGAAGATGTTGTAGATACTTCTGTTTACTTAATAGAGGGCCTTCAAGTGATTTGGATGGTGGTATTCTAGAGGAGGCATGTACAAGTAAAAAGGTAAACTACTCTTTTGTAAGAAATTTTGGTTGTGAAGCATTTGTCCATATTGATAAAGAAAATAGAACAAAGCTTGAGGCTAAATTAAATAAATGTACCTTTATTGGATACATGGTTGATGATTTTGGTTATCGCTTATGTGATTATGAAAATAACAAATCATTAGGATTAGAGATGTGGTATTAAATGAAAAGGTCATGTATAAAGATCAGTTGTAGGGATAGAAACATGAAAAGGAAAACACAGAGTACACAATGCTTGATGAAATCAAAGAAAATGAAGTTCCAAAGGTGCCAAAAAATCAAGAACAACAATAGGTACCTCAAACTCCTACAAGTGTTAGAATATATACCATGTTAAGTAGACCCCTGAATGATTATCTCCTTCACTATATTATTTCTTGATGATTGATTCTGGTGAAACAAAATGTTATGAATAAGTAATGCAGGTGGAGACTAGAAATAAGTGGGAGCAAGGCATGAATGAGGAGATGGACTCATTGGTAAGAAACCAGACATGGGATTTGGTTTAGTCGCATGTAGGTAAAAGAGCATTACAGAATAAATGGGTTTACAGGTTGAAGGAAGAAGAAGGAGGAAAGATGCGGTACAAGGCCAAACTTGTTGTAAAGGGGTTTTCACGTAAGAAATGTATAGATTTTGATGAAATATTTTCTCCCGTTGTTAAAATGACTTCAATTAGAACTATTTTAAGTCTAGTGGCAGTAGAATATTTGCATCTTGAACATTTAGATGTAAAAAAAACCTTTCTCCATGGGGATTCGGAGGAAGATATTTATATGCAACAGCCACAGGGGTATGAGGTCAAAGGGAAGGAGAATTTGTTATGTATGTTGAAGAAGAGCTTGTATGGCTTGAAGAAATCTCCAAGGCAGTGGTATTTGAAATTTGACAGGTTTATGACAGAACATGGTTATAGTATATGTCATTTTGACCACTGTGTTTATTTCAAGAGGCTAGATAATGGAAGATATATTATCTTGTTATTGTATGTGGATGGAATTCTTGTTGCACGGTCTAACATGCAGGATATAAATGTGCTCAAAATAAAGTTATCTAATTCATTTGTGATGAAGGATTTTGTTGTTGCAAAGAAAATCCTTGGTATGAGAATAACAAGAGACAGGAAAAATCGCAAATTGACATGGTCTCAGGATTAGTACATACAAAAGGTGTTGGAGAGGTTCAGAATATAGAATGCAAAACCAGTTAGTACACCGTTGGCCAGCCATTTCAAACTAAGTAAGGATATGCGTCCCAGGACACATGAAGAGATAGATGACATGTCCAAGGTACCCTATTCACCAGAAGTTAGCAGCTTGATGTATTCCATGGTGTGCACAAGACCAGATATTGCACATGCAGTGGGAGTTGTGAGCAGGTATATGAACAATCCAGGTAAAGAACATTGGAAGGCAGTACAATGGATTCTGAGGTATTTCATAGGAACTGCCACTCATGAATTATGCTTTAGAGGTTCATACACTATTCTACAGGGATATGTTGATGCAGATATGGCAAGTGATAAAGACAACAGGAGGAACACCACGATGTATGTTTTTATTGTAGTTGGAACGACAATAAGTTGGATTTTGAAGCTACAAAAGGTCGTTGCACTTTCAACAATGGAAGCAGAGTATGTTGCTGCTACAGAGGCTAGTAAAGAGATAATTTGGTTGGATAGGTTCATGGAGGAATTAGGTAAGAAGAAGGAGGATAGCAGTTGTATAGTGAAAGCAAAAGTGGCATTCATCTTGCAAAGAACACATCCTTCAATTCTAATACTAAACATTTACAACTCAAGTACCATTTCATATGGTTTGTTCTAGAAGATGAACTGTTGAAGCTGGAAAAGATACACACTAACCAGAATACGGAAGACATGTTGACAAAAGTAGTAACCAGAGAGAAACTAAGTTCCTGCTCGGCTTCAGTTGGCCTTCAAGCATGAAGGTGAAGATGATAAATTTCCAAGTACAAGGTTCACATCATAGTCCAGCAAGCGTAGCAGCTGTGGGGTTTGATGTGATAAGTCTCCAAGTAGGAGATTGTTGGTTGTGGAGCCTGATCTTCCTGATTCATAGATGATGTTGTTTTAGCCATGTTTGCACCCCAATTTTATATGATATGCAGGTGGACTATACACTCACCCCAGCGGGGTGGTGTGGGGGGGCATTGCCAAGAAATGTTTTGGGTTTTTTTGTTGGCCAACGGATTACGGGCCCATGGTTTTGGGTAGCCCGTGGTAATTCCCCTTTAAAAGCAATACATTGTAATACAACTATGTAATGTATTGTAGCAATGTAAAGATATCCGATTGTGTAAGAGAGACTGTGAGAGAGTGAAGAGGAAGTTGCAACAGATGTGCTGCAGGTTGTATCCCTTCATTTGTTGGATGGTATAATAATAAGGACTGGCAATTTCTGTGTGTACATATCCCATATTGGGTGAACCACATTATATTGGTGTCTCTCTTGTGATGTGTTTTATGTGATTTATATTTGCATCTTGTTTATTGTTATTGCTCTGCGATCCTGTTTTTCTAACAAAGATAACTCCTCTCGCACCTACCACCCATGTGCAATTTTTGTATTTAAGCAGTGTATAAAATGATTTATCAGATACTGTATATGTAGAGTAATTAATTTTACCCTTTTTATTATTTGATGCAAAATTAAGCTTGGACCATCTGGAGGCGAATCTAAAATATTGGTTAGAAGCAGAAAAGAAATCGAAGGTTTTTATCAAAGGTTATAATTTATGTAGTATTTATATTATGCCTTTATAAATACTCTTTTTTTTTACTCTTTCTTTCCAATTAAGAGATCATGTATAACCTGTGTAGGCCATTTTGACTTCCTGTCATGATTGCATAATTTTACTTCTTATAAATTTGATCATGTTAAATACATACCCTGATCCATTGCCACATACCGAATGGAAGTTATTGCCTCCAAAGGTTGTGGAAGAAGTTTTTCGAATACTTGCTGAAGAGGATGTTGAACAAGAAAATATATGAAAAATAAAGCAACAATTGTCTATATAGCAAGAAAAGTCATGGAAATCATATAGACTTGCAAAAACTGATTGTTGGAGTGATGATGATGTATCCAATGGTAATGATGTTGAGAACCAACCTAATGATAAGGAAACACCTTATCAACTCTTATGTCGTTCCACTCTGCAGTATGTTAAGGGCAAGGCTCCAAACTTTGATACAATTGCTTTTCTTAAAGGAGAAAATGGTTTAGAAGAAATCATTATCTGCAAAGTTATATATGAGTCACATACATGAAATGTAGAGTTGACAATGTTTGATCCTTGTGGTGATGATCCAATTCTTTACACTGTTAGTACTAATGACACATGGGCACATACTATGGATGATGTTCTGCTTGTGCAAATGGTGTATTCAGATGAAAGTGGAAAGCTTATGTTGCACCATCCTTCAATTTCTGAAATAAAATCACAATTATCTTCAAGTGGGACAAAGGAAAATCACAAAAAACATTCCACTGCAGTCATCAAGCGAGGGTTTTATATGGGATCTTGTTCAGATGTGACTCCCCTACAGACTCAAAATGGTCATTTTATGAAGATTGGTAGAAATAAATTCATTCAAATGGATGGGATATTGGTGTGCAACACAAATCCATTTTATTTTACCATAAAGGTAGGCATGTATGTCCGTATTTATTATGAAAAATTGCTTGGAATGTCTGAAGATGAGTCATTGAAAATTCCATATCCCGTAGAAGTGTTGGATTGTTTAGTAGATGTTTCAACTGGTGGAAATTTTTTTTGGGTAAGAATATTTGAAAATCATGTAGATGTTTTTGGTAGAGGCCACTATATTCCCGAAGGTGTGAATTTGCATCCACGTGAGGTGTTTTACACAAAACAAGGTCTATTGATACCACCTGAAATAATTAATGGTGAGTATACATGTGTATCTTTTAATATATATTCTTCAACTCATATATGAAAAAGTTATTTATAGTATCTAATGTTATATTTTGTTGTGTTGTAGGCATTGTTTATGTTTTCTTTATTGTGAGCTCAATTAAAAGGTGGGGCACTAGGAGTCGAAAAAAGAGAATTGGTTTTTTGTCATTTTATTGCTACGAATGATGATAAGCACACCACTTTTCAACTTCTTGCAACAAAAGGTGACAATGAAGTTGTGACTGCTAGATTAGCTGCCTCTATAGAATATGGAACACACAATTCATTGCCATCATATATCGGAGTATTGTAGCCCAATCGAGTAAATTGTCACAATATTCATCTTCTTTCCTACAAATTTTTCAATCACATAAGGTCTCGAAACATTATACACAGTGAATCTTATGTGGAAATTCCTTGTTTAGATGAAATTTTCATGGTTAATTTTGAACTAATTGCAATGCTTTCTGTACCTCCTGGGATTGTAAAGAAGAATAATTCACTAGAGTTCAACATAGAAGGCTATGATAATCTTAAGGAGGCAATTTTCTATACATGGCCAACCTTTCCTAATAGATATCAACGAACTTCAGGCTCAAGTGATCAGACTCAACCTCTTGGTAAATGGAGAGTGCGACCAAAATTTAAATTTCTCTATTTGTATAATAGCCTACAACCTCATGTAAATATTTCATTTTCATGCAATCTTGTGCATGAGATCATTTTCATTTTTTGATCTCAAGCACTTGAGAATAAGCTGCGAAAACCATTCTATTTCTGGTCTACACTCTTTAGATGCCACCCATATCATCTTACCAGTTTTCAATCATAAGCGGTTTCAGGCTTCAGAAAGAGTGGTTTCCTGAAACTGCTTTTATGAGCCTGAATGCATGATGGAGTAACACGTTGCAAGGTGGTTTCCATCTCAGGCTCATGCAAAATTAGTTATCTTTCATGCAAGTTCACAGACCTGAATCAATGCTGGCCATCGAATAAATATGCACAATATTCCATAGATGAAACGATTAACAAGGGTCCCACCTTTCCTGACATTACTGCGCGTCAAATATCCTCACGTCACATCACTTTCTGTCAGACCGAAAGTGGTTTCAGGCTTAGAGGAAAATGGTTTCCCGAATCTGCTTTCACGAGCCTGAGTGCACGAGAGGGCGACACATCATAGGGTGGTTTACCACTTTAGATTTGTGTTGATCAGTTATACTTCATGCACCTTCATGAGCATGAAATGTTGTTAGCCGTCGATCTGGATCTCCACCATCCAATGGTCAGATCTATTCCCCCTTCGCTCTTCGTCACTTGTGCATGTAGATATGATGTGGTTGGTTTGCATCAAACATTCCTCCCACATGGCCCCTCCACGTCGAGCCTCTTTCCCATGTGGCTTCTCCACATCACCCATCCACATGGAATGGATGGGGGCTCGACATAATTTTTTCCATTTTTTTAAAAATTTCGTAATTATACAAAAAATTTAATCGGACAATAAGGGGAAATTTTAGAAATTGATTTTAAATTATTCCTGACCCCTTCTCTGTTATGTAATAGAAATTAATTTCCCCATAACCATTTCTGATTTATGTGTGTGAATTTGGATTTATGACCCATACAGCTCTAGTATTGCAACATGCAGCTCTGATACCAATTTGTCATGTACCCAGTGACCTAACGATGACTCTGGGGTCATGGGGTACTGAATCTACTAGCTGAATATATTTGATATGTAATTTTATTCTTCTACTAATTTCAATTATACATTTACAACATAATTATTATGTGCATAGTTATTCATAAAATATATGTGAAAGCTCTACCAATTGTTTCCATACGAATGCATTTACACAGTCATTATTTTGGTTCCATAGTTCATATGATGACATCGAGTAATATAATTAGAATTAAATACCACGCATTTATTCGCATATTGAACTTATTTGAAATATGACCAATTGACTGCAAACCAAAGACGTTCTTCCCTGCCATAGGCTCTGTCAAGCCATATCTTTCTTTGATAGAGCCACCCCCAAGCTGGGGCTATCCATCCACAAGAAGGTACTGAGATTCTGCTACAACTACCTAATCATCTATTCTTAGTCTGACTCCAATTTCCCATTTTGGTGATGATGGTATAGGATTGATAGTAAAGAAGGTTTAGACACCAAAGAATCATGGAAAAATGATTTACCAACCAAATATGAGTGTCTCTAACATGAAGAAAAATGAATGGAATTATGTGATAGCTCTCTCTTTATATATGCATGGTTGAGACTAGCCAAGTGGCACTAGGGTTGATGGAAACTAGCCATTTGGATTCCATGCGGTTGGACACTTTTCCCCTTTTTCTAAGGAAAGTTGGACAAGTGGCATACTTGGGATTTGGACATATTTCCTTTCTCCAATCCTAGACTTAGGATGATCACTCTCCCCCTTGTGGAAGGATAGTCCCTCATCTCTTATTCGTCCTTCTTGGTTTGCAGTAGTGATGTGTTATATTAAATATATAATGTACTTAATTACATTGTTCATGTTTGGCTTCTAGCCATATCATGATCCATATTTACATTATTATATTATGAGGTAAAAAATAGGGTGTTACAAAGTCCACCTTCTTGCATGGGGATTTGCAGGAAGAAATTTATATGGAACAACCTCCTGGATATGTTTAGATGGACTCTAGCCTTGTCTGCCGCCTTAAAAATCTCTACATGGCCTTAATGAAACTCCTCGAGCTTGGTATGCCAAAATGGATAGCTTTCTCCTTGACATGGGATTGATGCCATTTTTATCCCAATATTTATACCAAAAAGGTAGGAAACTACCTCATCATCCTTGTTCTTTATGTTGAAGACCTTATTCTTACTGGTAGTGACCATAAAATTTTAACCCATGTAAAATCCAGTCTTAAGCAGAAATTTGAAATCATAGATTTAGGACATTACATTATTTTCTTGGCCTATAGTCTTGCAAACCAATGAAGGAATCTTTATTTCTCAGAATAAGTATGCTTGTGACCTTCTTTGTCGCTTTCATATGGAATATTGTAAACCAACCCCATCGCCCTTCTAGTCTAGAGTCAAAGGATTTTTCCCACTTGCACTTCACCTAAAGTAGATGCCACCTTGTATTCTCAGATCATTGGTAGTATCCTGCACTTGACTCATAACTATCCTGATATTTCCTTTATTATTTGTTGTGTTGCTATCTATATGAAACCACCACATGAAATCCATTAGAAAGCAACAAAAATGATACTTCGATATATTAAGAGTACAGTTCTGTTTGGGATTCATTACAGTTCAGGGGGACTCCTTTGTTGGTTGGTTTCACTGATTCAGATTGGGTTGACGACCCTGATGATTGGAAGTCTATTGTAGGTTATGTTTTTAGTCTTGGTTTCCATCTCATCACTTGGGATTGTAAGAAACAATAAGCTCTTGCTCTTCCTTCAACATAAGCAGAGTATCAAGCCATAGTTAATGCAAGTCAGGAATCCTTGTGGCTTCGGAAGATCATTTTAGAGTTTGGATTGGAGTAGTAACATCTGAATACCCTTTGGTGTGACAATCAAAGTGCCCTCAAGCTCACCAAATATCTAGTTCAACATCAGCGCATCAAACACATAGAGCTACATATGCACTTCATCAGAAAGCTTGTTCATGTTTCTGTTCTCAAAGTGCTCTTTCCGGTATCTTTCTTTGTTTTTTCGGTGTCCTTCTTTGCTTGCGGCTTGGATTGGTTGTCCTGATACTGTCCATCTTTGCTCTGTCCTTTATTCTGTGGGTTGGGGCCGCCCTTTCTTGTCTTTGGCTGTGAAGGGTTCCCAGGCCCAAATTGCCGCGTCTTTTGTTTGAGCTTCTGCTCGATTTTGACGGCATATCGGTAGGTCGCGCCCAAGGAAGAGACGTCCAGAAATTCCATTTCGGTTTGGATGTATCTATGCAAACCACCGTGATACTTGAGCACCAGATGTCGCTCTGAATCTTTGATACCCAGCTTGGTGCGCAAGGTATGGAAGATATTTGTGAACTCTGGCACTGCTTGGTCTCTTTCTTATCACAGTGTGGTCCATTTGGTATACAAGTTGTCATAACTTCCAACAGGGTAGTATTGTTCCTTAAAAGCATCCCTGAAGGATTCCCAGGTGGCCGTGACTGAAAATAATGAGGCTTCTTCTGTGTCCTTTTGCTCGCAGAATGTTTCCCACCAATCTTTGACATGGGGAATGGCTTTGAGGAGCGTAAAAGTAATCTTTTCTTTATTCGAAAAGTTATGATAGAAAAATACCCTTCTAGTAGATTCAACCACTTATCTACAGCATCTGCGTCTATCTGTCCTTCAAATATAGGAATATCAAAGTTGATTTGTACCTTGAAGGGGGCGGCGCCTCCGCTCAAGGAAGATGCATCGCTTGTTGGTAGTCACCAAAGGATTTGCGCGAAATTATCCATCATCTCGTTCCTCTGCTGCGTGAGGGCTTCCTCAAGCAACATTTTGATAGGATCTCCTGTCCCATCATCTTTCTTTTCTCCTGCCATGAGAGGTCGCTTGGGCGTGCGAGAGCTTTTGTCCTCAAGAGAAACAAGCTCGAGACCCAATTCTTTGTACCCTGACCTCGTTGGGGACATGCATTAAGACGACAAGGAGCATACCGCTCTGATACCACTGATCCGAATTTTATGAGCAGAATGAAATGAATACAGATTATTATCAGATGCTTAACACAAAATAACAGAGATATAGTAAAACTGGTTTTCTATTCAATAAGGAAATAAGCTAGAACTGTAAAATGCAGCGGAAAACAAGCTTGCTGGAATGGTGGCGACTTATCTCTGAGAAGAGATGTGACGGCTGCGCTCATTTCGCAAGAAGATGGTTACAATGAGGCTCTCAAGGCCTTTTACAATAAACAGGAATGTCAAAAACCCTAGACATCCAAAAACCTAACCCTAGGAGATGAAGCGCCAAAAGTCATGTGGGCCCTGTTTGGGTAAGTTAGTACATCAACTTCCCGGGGTCGTAACTTTTGCATACGATCTCCGTTTGGGGTGCTTGGTAGCCCGTTGGAAAGGTCTATCCGAGATTTACAACTTTCAATTGGGTCCAAATGCATGCCCGAGGCAACCTTTTGGCCCCCCAAATTTCTAAAAAAGGTCGTTTAGGGCCTCAAAATGGCCCCGAAAGTTCAGGACCCGAAAAACTGCTGAAAATAGTACAATACCAAAATTGCCATAAAATTGTTTTGAGCCAGTTGGAAAGGTGGGTGGCCACCAATATCCACCTGGATCATTTTCCCTACATATGATTAAGTTGCATACATATTCACAAAGTCTCTTATAGAAGCGAAGTTTTATAAACTTCGACCCTTGTTAGGAGTTCGAGAATTGGTCATTGAGGGGGGATAGGCTCTAATGCCTCCTTCCTTCTCCTATAGTCACTTTTGTAAATCCTCCAATCCTATCCCAACTTGTTCTTAAGGGGGGATGTTAGGATATCTAGACACTTAGGAGTTAGTTAATATCAACTTGTTATAATGTATCTTTAGGAAAATTTAATTTCTTTAGTATGCATTAGTATGCATTTGTACATATGTAATTCAATGATCACGATATGCTCTGGACATAGAGTGATCCAACGATTTCTCTCCTTGATATTAACAAACATTGATTCGTGTCTTAACACATGATTGGTCCATGATCTCTATTTAAAGAGAATGGAGGTTCATTTGGTTAATGATATATTGTGAGAAACTCATTGTAACATTCTTTTTTCTTTTGCATAATAATATTGCCTCAAGTAGCTATTTGGATGGGGCCATGGACGGTTTCCCTCTTCGAGGGTTTTAATCACATAAAAACATTGATGTGATGATCTTTGATTTGTTTGTGTGAGTGACTGCTCAAGGTGTTCAATATTTTGGAAACATCTTGTGTTAGTTGAAGAATTAAAATGTATTTATGCTCTTTGGAAGAGTTTGGGTTGATATCGCTAATTATATCTAATCCCCATTGCTTGAAAGGATCTTTAATGTTAACAGTCTTCAAAGGAATATCATGTCTCTTTTCCCTCCCATCACTCTATTTTTTATAAGTTTAACATTGTCTTGCATAACCATGTGCATCTCTGAATAGAGTTAAAAAGCTAAAACTAGGAAAATGACAACTTGCTTTTAGGATCTTATCAGTCGTAGTTTCAATTGCAAAATGCCCCCTAATAGGTCCATCATGTAACTATGATAATACTTGATTGATATCAACCTTTTCTAGGTGGCTCAACAATACTCCATCATATTAGTCATAGTTTCTCCTGCAAAATGGCCCCAACAGGTCCAACATGTAAATTTTATAATACTTGATCGACATCAACCTTTTCAAGGCACCTCAACAATACTCCATCATAATTTATTTTACACAAGTTGATGCCATTCACTAACTAAGATTGGGCGGATTGAGTGTTGGGATCTTATTTTCTTGATGTTCATGTATTTAGGGTTAGTACCATGTTGAAGATATTATTGTAAATCATTATACTAGGAACCAAGGTTTCCTGGAACATAAAGGACTTCTTAGGCATAGAGTACAATCTCATTTTCCCATCCTTCCTCAATTTCCTCTATGGGTTCCAAGGTTTTAGTAACCAATTTTCATAGATCTTTCCCTTTGATGATTGTGGTTGGATTAAATTCAAGGTCATACTCTTGCATTGCAGTAACCCAAATTCCTCCTCCCTCACCCAATTCCTTTTGCATGTAAAGTGACCTTACAACTGGTTGTGGTATGATCACCTTGGTGTGGTTCTTCAAAATGTAGGGTCTGAATTGTTTGACTACTTTGAACATGGGAAATGCTTCTTTGTGTACTGCACGATAATCCAACCCAACTCCATGTAATCCAGTGCCCATAAAAGATATAGGAAATTCATCCCTGTGTTCTCCCTTTTGTGTGTGCACATTTGTAAGGGAATAATCATGTGCAAAAGTGTACAATGATAAAACTTTACTGAAATTTAGGGTTGTGAAGTGATGGAGAAACAATTATGGCCATTTTTATTTTTTTAAAGCTTCCTTTTATGTGGCAATCCATTTGAAATTTGCATAATTTATAATCATCTTATGAAGAGGTTTGACGATTTCTGCAAAATCTGTGACGAACCTTCGACGAAATTGATTTTCCTTAAAAATAATTGCATTGATTTCTTACTAGTAGGTAGAGGGATCTGCATGATTGCTTGAGTTTGTTTAGAATCCACAGATACCTCCTCTTTAGAACTACATGTCCCAGTAATTTCCCTTAGGAAACAATGAAGATGATTTTCTTGGGATTAAGGGAGATGTCATACTTTCTGCATCTTTCCAATATTTGTTCTAGGTGATGGATATGATATGACCTATTCTTGGAGTATATTTGACATCGTTGATGTACACAATTACACTTAGTCCAATTAGTCCTATAAATGTTGTGTCCATGGTTCACTAAAATGTATCTCTTGCATTGATCAAACCAAATGGCATCATTCGGTAGGAAAATGTGCCCCACTTCATTCGAAAAGTGGTCTTTAAGTATCCATTTTTTGCCACGATGACCTAATTATAACCAGAAAACCTGTCTAGTAAGGAAAACATTTATGAACCAGAGATGAGCTGTAAAACTTGTACCATAGATGGAATTGGGTAAATATCCTTGTCATAGGATTTGTTTAAGTTTTGAAATATACACATAGTCTAATCCCCATGACTTCTTTCTTATCTAGACTAAATTAGCAACCCAATTGGAATGATGAACTTTGAATATGATATTGGCATATAATAATTTCTTCAATTCCTTCTAGACCAAAGGTTCGGAAGTTGGGTGTACATTGTTGAGATTTTGCTGAAAAGGTTTTACATTCACTTTTAATGAAATTACACATTGAATAATATTTGTGTCGTATGTCTTTAGATTGTCATAGGTCCAACAAAAAACATATTTTTTTCATTTGAAAAACCGAATAAATATTTGATTTTCTTCCTATGAACAACATGTTCCCAAATTTATGTTTTTGGGATCCACTTTAGTGCCTAGGTTAAGGAATTCAAATTTCATAGAGGAACTATTTGTCTCTATATTGATTAGTTTTCTAAATATGGTATGGATACCATACAAATTATTTAAGATACGAACCCCTCTTGGAGTAGGATTACCTTTATGTTTTTGGATGCTTTCCACATATTATTGAGGAACTTTTCATGTTCTTTGTCATCAGTTGCTACATCCTTGAGCATGTATTCATTAGTGAGGAAATTAATGATGCACTCATCATCATTGAATACCCTCCAGTTTGTTATATTTTTTGGGACATAGGGTTTGAAAAGAAATTCAATAGAAAAAACACCACTTAAAGGCATGAAACAAGAAGCAATAGTAGCTAAAGTATCAACTACAACTTTCATAGTGAAAAGGGTAGAGTCAATATTAAAATCATCAAAGTTAGAAATTAGATTCCATACCTCATTTTGGTACCTGTTATCACCAGACTTGTAGTTTCCCCTAGAGATGAATCCAAAATGGATGGCAGAAGAGATGGGCAACCAAAGAGGTGCAACCGCGATAGCCTCGACTCCCAATGGATGGTTGTCACGCCAATCGAGGAAACCTTCACTTTATGTTATCTAGCCCAAGACAACAAAGGGGGAGACCCAGATCTACTCCCAATAGGAGAGATCAAACCAATACACCAGATCAAATCAAGAATAGGTGAAATACGTAAGGTGTATGGTGAATCCTAGATCTATGGATGAAGTCACAACATGAGTAGTAGGTTGGATCAAGGGGTTTAGAGAGTGTAGCTTTGGTCCATTATGAGTGTGAGAGTGACTTATGGTATTTGAAATAAGATCCAGGATTAGGGTACTAGTCAATTATGAGAAAATCCACTGCCTTGGGAACCGTGTCCCATGCAGGGTAGTTAAGGACCAAATTGGGGCTAACCAATACCAAAGGTGAGCTTGATTGATATGACAATGTCAAGGGGTTCAAGCAACTAAAACAAGGATCAAACCACAAGCAAACTCAATAGTCCAAGAAAGTTGAATTAGCTTGGAGAAAGATTAGTGCCTTGGGAAGTGGGCCAAATGGAGTAAGATGTCCACCAAATTGTAGATCAGGAATGTTGAGGTGTTGAGGTAGGTGGATCTTGAAAATTAGGTTCATCCAATGGCTAGATCTAAGTAGATTTGACATTGAAGTGTATCACAAAGTGACCCAAGTGGGGCTCAACCCTCAAAATGAGGAATGGGGCCCACAAGTTCAAAATCACTGAAGTGACACACTAGGGGTAGGTTATCAAATATGTAGATGAAGGATCAAGTGGGATCTCACCTACCCAGGTTCTAGATCCTAGCAAACTCACCTCTCCCAGGAAGTGCGACTTCCCTTGGAGAAGATTCTTTGCCTTGGGAAATGGGTCAAATGAGGGCCAATCCACACCAAATTATAGATCCGATTCGCCGTGGATACTATAGAGGTGGGTTTTAAATTTTATACCCAAAAGCCAAGTAGATCTTGCTAGATCTGAGAAAATGTAAAATGAGGGTTTGAAGCATTTAGACAAATGGATAGATCATGGAAAGAGAAATTACATTGAGATCATATCTAAGTGTTGGAATGAGATGCCTTGTTGTTGAGGAAGACTCCCGCGGAGATCAAATGAGAAATTGTTGAAATTGCTTGTCGAAATGATTCCCTAGCCCAAAAGTGCGACCTCCTCTACCTGCCAAACCAAGGAAAATCGATTCAATCATTTAGATCAAGTATGGAGGAAATAAAAGCGAAATGCAATGATAACATGAAATAGAAGGTCAAAGATAGTAATACTCCCTGTTACCAACGAACAAACCCAAAGAAGAAGTAGGGAGGGTCCTCCCCTACCAATTCGTCCTCCTCAAATGAATTCGGCCTCCACCTGTAGATGCAAAAACGTGGTACAAAAATATAGCAAGACAAAATCTCCAAGAACCCAGTGCAAAGGAAGAATCAATGAACAAACTCCAAAAGCATTCACCAAAACACAACAGATAGATGCAATAATAATTTTCTATTCCAATAATCCAGAGCCAAAAGTCCCCTTTACAATGAGAAGCTCTCTCCTTTAATAGAATGGAGAGAGGCCACAATCCTAACCACTTTTTGAATGAGTGGCTAAGATTAAAAGATCAAAAGATCTAATCAATGGTTGATATGAGCTCAACAATACAATACATGGATCAATAATAAAATATAACAATATGTGGACAAACTCACCCTAGGAGAGGGGATCCCACAAAATCATAATGATAAAACATAAGAAATAGCTCATGGTGGGTCCAAGGGGTAATTTCTAACACCCTTGGTCAATCCCCATGGCACAATATCCAAGAATGAAAGACCAAGACACCAAATCGTGCCTCTCTGGGAATGTCGTGAGCCTTAGGAGGCTCCAGAAATCATCAAAAAGTGCCATAAATGATGGATGTGGGTCCCGATGAAGCTGAAACTGCTGGAGAAGGTGTGGGAGACATCCCACTCATCATCACTGATCATCCCATGCCATAAACTTGCCTCAGTAGCCCAAATCAAATTCTTCTGTAGCCATTTTTACCATTTCTAGACTACCTCGGGAAGTGTGAAACTGGCCAAACTGCATCCTGGAGTGCCTGCGCTGTCAAGGTGAGCTCTCCAATGAGTCTGGGAGGGGGGTAATATGGTAATAACAAGTGGCTGGACCACCCCCTCCATGCACAACTCCCTAGGTGAACCAAATAAATCCCATCACTGCTCTGACAAGGCCTCTGACAGGCCAAAACTGCACTAGGATAGCCAACTGAGGCTCAAACATCATTGTAACTGCCCGGAACTGAAAACAGACTGTCTCATTGGACTCAGAAGGTCCAAATCCATCTAAAGTGTGTACTCATACACCATATAGACCTCTGCATGATCAAAAGTAAATGCTCATCATATCCGGCAGATCCAATAATAATAATCTGTAAAAGTGTTGAAAAGCACAAATCATCATCATAAGCCTGAAACCACTGCATAAGCCCACCATGGTGACCTGTACCAGACCATATATCATCTATCTGTAACATCTGAGGTCTTCCACCTCATGTCCTGTGGTTGACTTTTGGTCAAATTGGGTTTGACCGAGTCAACATGACCAAAATATAACTCAAACTGTCATCAAGCTTCTGCAAGGTGTCAAAGGTTAAAACATGCTTTACAATCCATTCAAATAGAAATTATAACAAGAAGTTATCATTACTGGCGATCTAAATCCAAATATAATAGGTTGTTAATTATTATTATTACTCATACAAGGATTTCAAGGTCATACTCACTTCATAGTTGTGATCAATTTGCTAGTGAAGGGTGAAGGCTTTGTACTGCAAAGGCTAGGATAGAGGGAATGACTTACTAAATTAACACCGTGACACTTTGGAAATGGAAAGGGTATACACACCATAGCATATACTGAATGAGTAACAACACAGGGAATGGCAGTGTCTCACAAATGGGTAAGTTGTTCAAAGAGTGTTTATTCACCTTGACTGATGCGCACAATCCATAATACAAATGAGGCCAGCAATCTTTTTGATATAGAGTTTAAGTTCCATTGCTTTTTGGGCCTAGAGTTTCCATAGCCTTTGATCTATGTGTGTTTATGAACACATTGCATAGATTTACATTTAATTTAGGCTTCTTGCTGCAGGTGTGTTTTTAAGGCACTTGTTTACTTGAGCACTTCTAGGTGTGTCACAGACAGGTTGTTACCTAGGTATTTACATTTCAAAAAAGATATAACATTTGATATTTCATAGCCATTTTCATTTGGCTTGCCTTTCATTCATGTGTGTTGAGAAACACATTACATGAATGGGCTTTTCATACAAGATACAACATTTCATTTCCATATTTTGTATTCATGGCAGCACTAAAAGTTTAAGGTTTAGCCAACAACATCTTTAGTGACTAGGGGGACTTCACAAGGAAATCCAACTCACCATAGGTAAGTTTTGTCACCAACTCAGAGCCGAGACACAATAAACAGGGAAGCTTATCCAATATAGAGGCTACGGTGGGGAAAAGTCCTCCATGCCACTAGTCAAGTAGTAAGTCAAGGTAATGAACAAACTGGGTAAGTCATGGATGGATGAAGACAGTGAATAATGAAACCAACACTAGCAAGCCAAAGTACGGCGAGAATGACCACCTCTATTCTCCCTAGGGAGGGTAAAACCAATGAGTATAGGCCAATAACTTCTAAGTATGAGTAGGGACAAATATGATATATATAGTACAACCAGGTCCACATATCTATATGCTCGCCAGATCATGATACTAAATGCTAAGACATGCTAAGAGAATGGAAATAAAAGCAACATAACCACAACACCATAATATATCCGCTGAGTCATATACCTGAATGCTCATCATCTGAACCATCATCTGACCTCTGAAACTGCTGCTGTAACTCTGGGCAATACTAACTGCTCTGTGTAAATGGCTAAATAGCTACATTGGTCATCTCTCTGAGTGTCCTGAGACTCAACCATGGCATGGGGAATAAAATTGCTGTCCAAAATCTGATAGTGATCCATAGTAGATGCTCATCTCAGCATCTCAATGCAAGGGAATTGGCTGAATAGTGTACTGGAATCAGAAAAATAATGTATGGTAGCCCGGCTACTATATATGTGATAACAGTACCCTTTTAAGTGTGGATAGAAACATTGTGTACTATTTATCACCTATCTAATAATAATATCCGAATCACCAAAAAACTTCAAATATTTTACTTTTAAACTGACATCCTTTTATTAGGCCTTAAACCAAGGCCTCATACTCAATTGTTTTGTTCCGTGCATTGAAATTATAATCTACATGAAAGGAGTCTTTCATTTGTATGGATCTATGAAGATGTAACCTACTACCGCTCCTTGATATGTCTTGGAACCATCAAAATACAAGGCCCATAAGTTAGTGTTTACACTACCGTGTTAGAAGAAAAATAACTATTTACTACTATATAGTGCATTTGTCCTCATCAATCCACATAAAATGAAGGAGTTTAGACTGTATTTTTGTTCCTACAGGCGACTCTTCAGCCTCATAACAACTGAAATTTGTCTCTAAAAAGTAGTTCTTGAGAACTGAATGTGCAAAATTAATCGGTCCATTTTATCCTTCCAGTATTGCCACCGTATGTCTCTTGTGTTTTTCTATGTCCACTCAAATTCGATTCTCTTCCTTTTGTATGGTACCCACAAGTGTGACCAATCGATGGTGAAATACCCTTGTATTTTTTGTGACCAATCCCTATTCAGAAGTAATCCATATGCTTTTGCAATATCCACAACAATGATATCAATACTTTGGTAAAACCTAGGATTTGAATACAATATGATCATTACGTATTTAAGTTCACATATTACTTCGAAACCTGATTGGTTTAATTGGATAATTCAAGAAATACATTTAGTTGGTACGTCATTGAGGTTCTAGTAAAATAAATAGGACATTATGTTGGATGAGGCTCTAGAGTCCACTAAACAATTGTGTATGTTGTAATTAAAAATTTCAAATGTCAAGAGGAATAGAGGAGTTTTCGACTTGGATTGAATCTCTATGTTGGTTGCATTCATTGCGACACTCAGTTTTTCTTGGGGAGAATATGATTTTTCCTCATTGGAAGCATTAAGTAACAGATCCCTTTGTTGCAAAATGTTACATAGTTTGAATAGGGAGACATTTTCCTTAGTCCTTTTCATGTCCTCGACCACGTTGTACTCCGTGTTTTGTGGGATAGTTTTGATTTATACGGTCTTCGGTGTTTGAGAAGAGCTAGAGGAATCTTTATCATTGTTATAATATTGAGAATATGCATAAACATCCAACAATATGTTTGCTAACATGCAAATCAAGAATCTACAAGTCTATCCTTCTATCTATAAAAGCAACAAATAATCATGTAAGAAACAAGAGACAAGAGAATAGAACGATACACCATATATACGTGGTAAAACCCCAAATGGGGAAACATACACATGAAGGTATTGTCTTCTTATTCTTAAAAAATCTCTAATATTACAATACATCGCATCCTCACATATGCATCACATCACACTTCATCTTCACATCGTGTCATAATGATGTTTCATCAACATACCCTCAAAAGGTCTCCTTCACCTCTATTATATAGCTAGAGGTATGGAAGATTTACATCCCATAACACACGTGGGATAAATAGCTTTCCACCTCTCTTATATAAAGAATGGTTATAAGAGAATCTATTACATGATGCATGTGGGGTAACTCTATTTTATGATATTAGAGTTATTTATGCCTTTTATGATCTTTCACTAACAATATCATACAAGTCATCATTACATATTCCAACACTCCCCCTTAATCATGATTGGGAGAAAGAATACAAATGGAGGAAGATGGCATTGCATTAGCATCCCCCTTGATGACAACTTCCAAAATTCCACATAAGATGTGAATATGAACACACTTCGGCTCATGGATTTGATGAAGATAACAACCGCTTCTCAATATGTACGATGAACTCTTTCCGAACACCACAATAGTGTACAAAAACCTTATATGGCCAATACAACATAAAATGTGGCTAGAAGATAGTCATCACAATAGTGACCCAATTGATAGTTGAAATAACTCTGCAGTAGACCTCATCACAAATATAAGAACCCCAGATCTATACATCAAAATGTTTCCAGTAGATAGTATTCGTAACCAAATAAATCTACTAGAGATTACATTGCAAATACAAGACCCCAATGGTTCATCCATCGAAAGATGTGCCAAGCAGTCAATATTCAAAACCAAGTTGAAAGATGTAAGAATTCGATAGTAGACTCATCACGAATACAAAAACTACAAATCTATACATCGAAATGTTTATAGTAGACAATCTTCAAAGAACTCTACAGAAGATTACATTGCAAATACACCAGCATAGATCCATCTTAAACCCATATCTATCAAGCATCGAGAGGTATCCAATTTCTTGATGTGTATTTTTTTTTATCTTAATTTTTTTACACATTAAGATATTTGATCCCTCGTGCTTGATATATCTAGGTTTAAGATGAAATCAATATAATTTTTTTTTTGTTTAAGCCGACATTATTTGCATATTTATTTCTTTTTAATAGGAATGGCATGCTACATAACATTACACAACATTATTCTTTACAACATCTCCCTCATACTGGGATGTAGAGCACCTCGCTACTCTCGGTGCAAAGACCCCAATGGCCTATCCATCGAAATGTTTTCCCTACATATAATCATCATGAATTTATAGTAGAAGATGGTTGTTCATTTCATTATCACTAGAATATGGTGATTTTATTTGGATTTCATTACATTACATTACATTCCTTCTTAGTTTACAACTTCAAACATCTATATAACAAAAGGTTTCAACTTTGGTGTCGTCAATGATAAGTTGAAAAGAGGAGAAATGTAGAAGAACTAGAGAGAACCACAATAATATGCTTAAGATAGGAAGGCTTGACAAAACCAAGAAGTCCCTCAAGTCTTTGTTGATGCTCAACATCGAAACCATTATGAAGTGTTGAAATATGATCCGAGAGGTGAAACTACTGAACTTTGTTGCAAGATCAGTTTGTATGTACCGTTGTTTATAGGGTGATGTTCTCATCATGTCCATATTTCATTTCCTCATTTTCACGTTCATATGATCCCTATGACAGACTTGCCAAGTTGTGTTTTATGCATCGTCATATCATTGGTCAAGTTGATTTTTGGGAGATTTGTCGTATTTTCTTCTGGACATCGTCATGTCATGGAGATGGTTCATTACATCCGTCTTGTCACATTGATCGTGCTAATATTTCATTTGGCCAAAACTGCCGTCGTTTGACCCTTTCTATAGTTTGTCAAAATTTCGACAAGTAAAGGCATATTGCATCTTGTCAGTTAAAATTCAAGAATTTCACATTCTTTGATTAATTTTTCGGGCATGTCCTTCGTCAGTTTTCTCGCTACACCTATGCCCACAAAGTTTTAAATGCCCCCCCTGGGCACCTCTTTTCAAAAAGGATAGTATCCTTTTTTTTTTAAATTGGAAAAGACCCTCCCAAGAGCATCTCTTCTTCTCAATTATCCTAAGCCCTTCCTTTATATTTTCCCTAAGCTTTACCTATCGAATTTTTCCCAAATGCCTTATTATTTTCCCCATTATGAAAGCACATCTCCGTTACATTTTCAATTTTATATCTTATTTTCCCCTTTGTCCTAAAGTCCTATCCCCTTCCATTAATGTTCATCTTATATTTCTTTTCCTTTTTTCTCCCTTAAAGTATTACCCATTTCCTTTTCCTATCTACCCATTGTCCTCCTTATTTAAAAATATCTCTTTTCCCTTTCATTAATCTTTTGACCCTCTCTCCATTTATTCCCATATTCCCCTAATTCCAAACCCTAATTTGCTCGACATATAGAGCATGAGGAGGGAAACAATCTTTTGGTAGGGTTAAGACAAACCAACCAAGCATAATAAATGAAATGTGGGAAAAAGAGAATCCCAAAGCAAAGGTCAGGAAAATATTCACAGACATGCACAATGGCAGAAGGTAAGAGGGTCATTCCTTCACTCCTCAGCGAAAAGAGAAAAAACATTCACTCAGAATGATGTTAGATAGGGAAAAATGACCGCAACCATATCTAACACGAGTGTCATCCAAAGAAAACATAGACATACACACAGTTGAAACGCCACATCACAATGAGAGATAGTGGCAACACAACTCATTGCATGCCTAGTAAGAAATAGGGAGCCATTATCACTCAAACACTAGACTGAATGCCACAGGTGGTAGGCCCATACTCCTTCCTGATGGAAATAAATACACATAAAACATGGGACTTCCACGTAAATTGGACAGAGTTTCAGTGTATATTAGAAGAAGAGAAGGCCAACACACCATGAACCAATGGTTGGCGCGTTTACAACTCAAAAAGACAAGCAACACATTCCCACCAGTATGGAATCTACAAAAAGTTGGTCATTGCAAAATTGGGATAGGAGGAGTGATTGATTGAATGATTAGCACAAATTCCTAAGGAGAAAGAAACACTTGGCAGAAAAAATCCACAGAGGGAACATCGTAGGCACGTTGAGGGTATGTTGGAGGCAAACATAAAGAGAAAACACATGCAGGAGCAAACCATGAAAACACCACTCATGCAAACACTCATTCAAGCATATATACATTGCACACAAAACAACAACAACAACAAATAGAAGTTCAAATGAAGATAATAACAAATAATTCATCTAGCACATGAAGCATCTATCCTACCGTGGATTTCTATGCGTGTGTTCACCGCAAACTAAACCCCAACATATGCAATTGTACATTGAAAGGATATTTGCAGCGGATTTGCAATGAGATTTTGGAAAATTGAAGGTTGTGGATGAAACTTTTATTATCACAAAATACGGGTGAAATATCCCATAGTAGCACACAGTATCTCAATGAGGAACTATTTCAAGGTCGATTTGATAGCTCCAATGAAAATGGAGGAACTGGAACATAATTATTGTTGTAAACAATGATTAGGAACCTTCGCCACATTGATACATAGGCTCATTAGTCTAGGATCACAAACATTAAGTAGGAATCCATCTCGTAGCCTTGATTGGAATAGTAACATTCTTTGTCATAGAGACAGATGCAGTTGTAGATGCGGAGTTTCACCATGCCTTCCCCATCAAAGAGATGTGATGATGCCATTCTAGTGAAATGTAGTTTCTGGAAATAGAAGAAGATACATGGCACGAGCGAGTGGGAAATACAAAGTGAACGAATGCAGTACAAAACCAAATGAGGTGTGCAAGGATTGCTGGAAGTTGTCAGGGTCCCAAGAAGCACAGGGATGTGCGGGAAAATATAAGGTCTCCATGAGTGGGATCCTTTAGTTATTTTTTTAGTCACCCTTTTCACTTGAAATGTATTTAATGACCAGGGAAATATTTGTTATAATCTGTGTTGCATTCACCACAACTTGTTTTTATTGACAAAGGAACTTTTAATCGTCATTTTTTATAAGTATATAATAGACTTGATACAACAAATAACATATGCGACCTTTGAATTATTTTGAAGAGGTTGAGTATGACTCATAAGAGCCTTGAAATATCCAGGTTATTCCCATGTAAAATGTTTTTAAACCAACATCGTTACAAATGAGTAATTTTTCTTATAAAATAGTTTCGGCCTTCTTTGATCTTTTATTTTACATGGATAAATATCATTCATCTCTTAAGAAGAAGGTGGACATTAGTTACTGCGGTCCATCTTCCTCTTCTCAGACACACATGGAAAACTAAATTCCAGTATGACCTAATTATAACCAGAAAACCCGTCTAGGAAGGAAAACATTTTGAACTGGAGATGAGCTGTAAAACCTGTACCATAGATGGAAATGGGTAAATGTCCTCATCATAGGATTTGTTTAAGTTTTGAAATATACACACAGTCTAATCCCCCCCAACTTATTTCTTATCGAGACTAAATTATAAACCCAATTGGAATGATGAACTTTGAATATGATATTGGCATCTAATAATTTCTTCAATTCCTTCTAGACCAAAGGTTCAGAAGTTGGGTGTACATTGTTGAGATTTTGCTGAAAAGGTTTTACATTCACTTTTAATGAAATTACATGTTGAATAATATTTGTGTCGTATGTCTTTAGATCATCATAGGTCCAACAAAAAACATCTTTATTTCATTTGAAAAATCGAATAAATATTTGATTTTATTCCTATGAACATGTTCCCAAATTTATGTTTTTGGGATCCTCTTTAGTGCTTAGGTTAAGCAATTCAAATTGCATAGAGGAACTATTTGTTGCTATATTGAATAGTTTTTTAAATATGGTATGGAGATCAAACAAATTATCTAAGATAAGAACCCCTCTTGGAGTAGGATTACCTTTATGTTTTTGGATGCTTTCCACATATTATCGAGGAACTTTTCATGTTCTTTGTCATTAGTTGCTACATCCTTGAGCACGTATTCATTAGTGAGGAAATTAATGATCCGCTCATCATCATTGAATACCCTCCAGTTTGTTATATTTTTTGGGACATAGGGTTTTAAAATAAATTCAATAGAAAAAACATCACTTAAAGGCATGAAACAAGAAGCACTAGTAGCTAAAGTATCAGCTACAACGTTCATAGAGAAAAGGGTAGAGTCAATATTAAAATCATCAAAGTTAGAAATTAGATTCCATACCTTAGTTTGGTACCCTTTTAAGTGTGGAGATAGACATTGTGTACTATTTTTCACCTATCTAATAATAATATCTGAATCACCAAAAAAACTTCAAATATTTTACTTTTAAACTGATATCCTTTTTAACGCCTTAGACCATGGCCTCATACTCAGTTGTGTTGTTCCATGCATTGACATTCTCATCTACATGAAAGGAGAGTCTTGCATTTGTACGGATCTATGAATATGTAACGTCCTACCCCCGCTCCTTGATATGTCTTGGAACCATCAAAATACAAGGCCCAGAAGTTAGTGCTTACACTACTATTAGAAGAGAAAGAACTATTTACTACTATATAGTGCGTTTTTCCTCATCAATCCACATAAAATGAAGGAGTTTAGACTACATTTTTGTTCCTACAGGCGACTCTTTAGCCTCATAACAGCTGAAATTTGTCTCTAAAAAGTAGTTCTTGAGAACCGAATGTTCAAAGTTAATCAGTCCATTTTGTCCTTCTAGTATTGTCACCGTATGTCTCATGTGTTTTTCTATGTCCACTCAAATTTGATTCTCTTCCCTTTGTATGGTACCCACAAGTGTGACCAATCACTGTGTAGTGTCCCTTTTTAATATATTTGAGAAAATTGGAAAAATTGCACTTTTTGGCCAATTCGACCCTTAGACTAGTAATGACTCAAATGCTTCCAAATGGCTCCAAATGCTTCCAAATTGGGTCTGAATTTGTTTGGAAGGTATTAAGACATAAAAATGAGGCTGATGGATTCTTGGACACTCTCAAAAGACTTCTGCAACATTCATTTACAATCAGGGAAAAATAGGGAAATTTGCTATTCAATTTGAGGTTCAAAACCCCCAAGGGTAGGGGACAAAAATGGATTTCCAAATGCAGTACGAACCTCTAAAATTTCAGAAAAGAGACATGGAATTTTTAAAGGACTTCAATGGGCTCCCAAATGCATCATTAATCAGTTCCTAAAGGCTGGTGCAACACCCATAAATCATAGGTTTGTGGACATGTCTTCACCTTGGGGGAAATGATAGGAAACTTCACCATTTGCTATGAAATTGAGATTTATGTTCCAAAGGATTATGAAATGTATATGAAACTTCTTTAGGACATTAATGAATCTCCATACATAATAAAAATCACAGAATGAACTGATACAAGTCGAAATAAAGCAACTTCAAGCTTCATAACAAGATACGAGGAAAATGGCACCATTTATACATTGTTTGGTATTTTGACATAGTCTCACTTGGTATTTCGACCTGAGGACCTTCTGAGCAGAAAATAAAAGGTAAATACATCATATTACAAATAAATGGGGCCACAATATCTCCCCCAAAGAGATCATTATCTCACCAAGTGTGCCCTTCCTCCAAGAGCCAAAATATGAAGAGAAAAGTGGGAAAGGTGTGGAAACAAGGTTAAGAAGAGAATGTCATGAGCTTCCCTGTAGCTTCAAACTGCAATAAATGGCTCCATTGTAGCTCCAAATGAAAGGTCTGAATGGCCTCTTCAATTTCCAATTAGGATGGGAATCTTGCACCCTCGAAATTGGTACCAAGGCAAGTAGAGTAAACACTCCACAAGCATGGACAAGCTATGCTCTCCAATATGAAAAATGAGAAATGATAAAAAGCTACTCTCCTCCTTTGTTCTTTACTTTTATAAACTTCCAAATACCTCCTTATCTCGAATTCCATCCATGAGCTTCATGCCAACTCGAATTGGGAAGAGATTCCAATGTGTGCCACTTGTCCCTCCATTCCTAGCCTCCTCCTTCACTCAATTCAAATGGATGACTCTTTGGCTGCCCTAAATCCCTTGTGCGCCCTCTTGGAGGCTATTTTTAGCCCTGACATGTCATATATGTTAGATGTCAGCAATCAGGTCTGGTTTTTCTCATAAGTGTCATAACATCTTCATCGTTGTTGTCATAGAAGCTAGGGAATCTAGCCCAAGTGTCCCAATAGCTCCAAAATGCCTCTTCCTCTTCCATGGGAGTTAATCTTCCTCTCAATTTCGACCTCATTGAGTCATTCCGAGTATTATGACCTTCCAACTCCCCCAAGAATATTGGACTCTACCTTGGATTCGAATGGGTGAGAGTGGAATGCCATGTGGCATGGGGAATCTAGCTTGAGTGGGCCCCACACCTCCAATGTGCCCTCATGACCAAGTGCCACCTTATTTTTCTATATTAAATATTGATTTATTCCCCATTTAATATAATTGGTTAAGCTAATGTCCATTTGGGGTTTTATAGTCTCTTTATTCCAAATCTAATGTTTCCACCCCAACCTAGGAAACTAGTAGCTTGGTGGAATTTTCTCTTTTGAGATTTATTTGAATGGGGACATTACACGATGGTGAAATACCCTTGTAGTTTTTGTGACCAATTCCTATTCAAAATTAATCCATATGCTTTTTGGAATATACACAACAATGATATCAATAGTTTGGTAAAACCTAGGATTTGAATACAATATGATCATTACATCTTTAAGTTCACATATTACTTTGACACCTTATTGGTTTAATTGGATAATTCAAGAAGTAAATTTAGTTGGTACGTCAATGAGCTTCTAGTAAACAAAATAGGACATTATGTTGGATGAGGCTCCAGATTCCACTAAAGAATTGTTTATGTTGTAATTTCAAATTTCAAATTTCAAGAGGAATAGAGGAGTTTGAGACTTGGATTGAATCTCTATGTTGGTTGCATTCATTGCGACACTCTGTTTTCTTGCTGAGAATTTGATTTTTCCTCATTGGTTGTTATTTTCTGTTGTTGATAAGAGAGTTTCTTAGAAGCATTAAGTAACAGATCCCTTTGTTGCAGAATGTTACATAATTTGAATAGGGAGACATTTTCCTTAGTCCTTTTCATGTCCTCAACCACGTTGTATTCCATGTTTTGTGGGATATTTTTTATTTCTATGGTCTTATGTGGTTTAGAAGAGCTTGAAGAAGCTTTATCATTGTTAGAATATTGATAATATGCATAAAAATCCAACAATATGTTTGCTAACATGCAAATCAAGAATCTACAAGTCTATCTTTCTATCTATAAAAGCAACAAATAATCATGTAAGAAACAAGAGACAAGAGAATAGAACGATACACCATATATAAGTGGTAAAACCCCAAATGGGGAAACATACACATTACACATGAAGGTATTGTCTTCTTATTCTTAAAAAATCTCTAATCTTACAATACATCACATCCTCACATATGCATCACATCACACTTCATCTTCACATCATGTCATAATAATGTTTCATCAACATACCCTCAAAGGGTCTCCTTCACCTCTATTATATAGCTAGATGTATGGAATATTTACATCTCATAACACATGTGGGATAAATAACTTTCCACCTCTCTTATATAAAGAATGGTTATAAGAGAATTTATTACATGATGCATGTGGGGTAACTCTATTTTATAATATTAGAATTATTTATGCCTTTTTTAATATTTCACTAACAATATCACACAAGTCATCATTACATATTCCAACACTCCCCCTTAATGATGTCTGGGAGAAATAATACAAATGGACGAAGATGGCATTGCATTGGAACCCCCCTTGATTTATTTAACCCTAATTGGATGATGGATTTGCCTTCAATGCTCAATCCCTCATGCTCCCCCATCATTGATGAGAAATCATTTCACATTGTGAAATCCCTTTAATGGATGCACAAATCACGATTTTTGAGACATCCATAGATAGTATGCTTATCCAAATCTGGAATTAGAACCGGGATTTGATGGATGGTATGTAATGGAATGTGATGGATCATCATTTAATGCTAAAAAATAACATAATTGTTGAATCAAGTTGATTTCAAGTAGAATATCATATTTATTTCCATTCCTTGTTTCAATCTATGCCTTGTGCATTCCCTCGCCTCCTTCATATATTGAGGTTGCTTGTTTTGTGACTTAAGGTTGGTATATATGAGTAAGTTTTGAGCACTTTATGTCATGTTTCGTTATGCATGCATGTGTCTATGAGTCATACATGTGTCCTCTAGGTGTTATCTATAATGGATTTGTGTTATTTGGCATTGAGAGGTGGAGGCATGCCATTGCAAAATGCTCCATCTCCCTCATATCTTTTCATCTTTGCAACTACCTTCTAGTAATTCCTTACCAATGTGTCTATTGTTGCAAGGATATCCCTCTCTCTCTATCCTCTAATAACATTCTCTAGTTGAACAATTTGTACCCATGGTGTTATATGGGCCATCCTCTTCAGTTGAGATTTTAATGTTTCACTACCATTTCATCCACACGTTTTGATGTAGTGGTTCATAAAGTTCCTTTCCCTTCTTCCATGATCCCTCTAGAAGTCCAAAACAAGAACCCTTTTATGCCATGTGTCATCGACCTGTGATCTACATTATGCCCCTTCTCATCAACTCAATGAATCCTTTACTTTTATGCCCACCATGCATTATACCTCTATCAGAATCACTTTGGATCGTCGATACTTGCTCTCAAGCCCATACTTTGTCTTATATTGTTCCAATGCCTTTGTGCTTATGTGGTGAGATTCAAGGAGATTTTATACTTGATGGATCATCCACTTTAACATCCTATAAATATGTTGAATCCGCCTTGTTTTCTCAGATATTGTTATACTTTAATCCTTCTTGCTTTGAAACTATTCATGTACCCTTTGTGGGTTCACCATTCTTGGAGATATCTCTCGACAGTCCTTTCACACTTATAATTTGTCTTGGAGTCCAAAACATCCTCAATATGTACATTCATGTCATACTTGGTGTTCTCAAACTCAATATCAAAGTACCTTCATGATCTTGCATTATAGTCCCTAAGTTATTTAAGAAGCATGTCCTCATGCTTAAGTGGCATACCCTCATCTCAATTACCACTATGATTCCTCATCTTTAGTGTGCTAATCTCTTCTTGGACCAATGCTCTTCGATGATCGTCGCTTCTACCTATCTTTCTATTTTCCAAGGTAGTCTTCACAACATCTTCATTATACTAAAGTTTCCAATCACTCTTGCAACATCTACCCAAGACACCATTATTGGAGTCGTCTACACTTTTTTTTCTTTATAGAGTCTTCACTCACTCAATGAAATTCACCATTATTTTCTTGTAGTCTTCACTCTTCTACAATATTTGTCATCTTGTTCACAATCCTCCCACCTTTCTCATATTTATTCTCTTTGCAACATTCTCCTCTTTCAACATCTTGTTCTACAAGGTCTTATCTTCATTGTGCCATAGTTGTTACCATTTATGATACCACTTATGTGAGAGATCATGGCAAGCCCAAAACTTATATCGACTCAATTGATGGTGAACAAACTCGCATATCAACATTGCCTCCCTGCAACACACCTTCAAAACCTTCAAGGCGCCAATATTTCTCTTTGGAGTACTACCCAAAGGTATTTAAAACAAATTTTCAACCATGGGGTTCAATGATTATTACTCTTTAAAAAATATAACTAGCATTCAAAAGTTAATTCAATAGCAAAATTACGCATACACGTAATAAAGCATCTCTTCACTTTCATTTAATGCTCAAGGCATTCATAAGTGGACTTACAAACACACGCAAATTCACAAGAATATGGAGATCATCTTCCCCTGTTTCATTAATACATGGATACAATTACAAATTACATACATTGGGCACCCATTCCTTAAAATCAACCACTTAAATTTTATTTAGTAGACTATCTTCTAATATTCTAATCTAGTTGTGGGTTCCATCTACCACTACCACAACTCATTGATGCCAGGGAAAATGCCATGGTAGCTTACAAAGGCTCTATGGTCATTCTCCGGTTTCTAGCTTGACCTCTATATCTTTGTGCCTTCTATTAACTAACTTTGCTTATATGTAACAATTTCTCATGGCTATTTGCTTCCCTAATTCTTTTCTCTCTTTTTTTGCTACTTAAAACGATCCACCTTCTCCCCATGAATCTTCACATTTGTCACTATCTTGGTGGTCATTCCTATTCCATGTGCCTATTGTTTCAATGCTCGCCCTCTCTTCGCCCTTCAATAACATTTTCTAATGAAAATTTCTATAAACATATGTTTCTAATGAACATATTTTTGCAGAAATTCTACAAGCATATGTTACAGATAAAAAGTCCAATCTTTAGATTCTATCAAACTTTTTGGAGCGTTTGTACCCTCTTGTATTCACGTCATTGTGAAGGACAAATTAGAATCGGAATCCGTGGGAATTCCCTGCGATGATCACTGTTTCAGTTTTATGGATCCCTCCGTTTCAGCAAATTCTAATGAATCCACCTCTGATTCGACCTTCGCTAATTCTGTTTCAACGAGCAGATGTTCGTAACTCGAGCTCAGAAATTGATTGACCACAAAACCATAGCTTGCAACAGTTGGTTCTTGCTTATGTTTCCAACCATGGAGACTCACGTGGTGTAATGGGAAGACTGATCAGGGCTATTGGAGAAATAGTTTTTGTGCAACGATCAACATAACACAATGCTAGCATGGAGGCTATAAGACAAAATTTCTGGTCGTTACATCCATATTGTAGTTCTCAAGCATGATGTTTGGCATGTAAAGGCCATAGTTTAGGTACACATCTCTATTTCCTTTTGTGAATGTTAGTTTGCGGTCTTAACTATCACAAGTTCCCCTGTTAAGAGTACAAAATGTGTAGATCTGGCACATCTGATTAACAAATTTATGAATTTAAAAAAACACGCGAAGTGTCTTTGTTGTGTTTTGTGGTGGAATAACTCCTTGAAATTTGAAAGTCTATCCATTGATAGGAAATTGCTACTCTTACTACTATAAGAAATCCCTTGTCATGCATAAAGTATTAGTTTCTATTGTAGGTGTTGGTATTGTCAATTTGTACCATTAGATCAAACTCACTATGTTATTTGTCAAATGTATTAAAAGTCACTTTTGTCGAAGTTGAAGTTACCAAATTCTTTCTAAACTCAAATTATCAGTGCGTATTTTGACATCATTTTCTTATAGTAGATACAACAGGGCATATGACATTGTGTTGTTATATATAATAGAACTAAAAATGGTCAATCAATGGTTAATTTGAATCCTCTGAATATTTTGAGTTCATTGTCTTGATTGTTTGAGGCTCGCAATAATAATTCTTATCGCCCCATCCTTGCAATGATAATCAATATATGTATGCAGCACCCAAGAGCGGAACAAAATGATTTTCGATATCTGTATTGTTATCATCGATGTACCCCCCACTCCAGTCCGAGAGTTTGGGATATCTGGTACGAGATACAATTCTTGATATCTGATACGATTATAGGTAGTGATATTTGGTCTTATATATGTCATACCATCCTATTTGTATATTTCATACCCATTGTTAGCTGTATCTCATATGCCATAGGGAGGGAGGGGTCAAGCAGACGGTCAAGATACGTAACCCTTTCGGTGGTGATGCTCATATGCCATTGGGTGGGTTTTTGGGTTTAGACCAATGGGGCATACCTTAGACATTTATGGGTTCTAGTTCAAACTCAGTACCTTTTGGTCTGCTTAGAATGGTGGTGGGAATTCCTCAGACATTTCTGGGTTCAAGTTCAGGCTCATACACCTTTCTGAGCGGTCAGACCATTGGCGGGCATGCCTCAGACATTTCCGGGTTCAAGTTCAGGCTCAATACCTTTGGGTGCAGTCAGAACGTCGGGTAGAAACCCAGAACTATTAGCGAATTCACGCATACCCTCTTTTTGAATATTTACATAGTCTTTCGTGCAACTAGAGCAACCATTGGTCACCCATATACCTTCTTTTCCTTTTTATTTTTTTACATCAGACCTTTTGTAGTTGCAACTACTCATTACATTACTCCATAAGCGACAGACAGATAAGGGGTTTGGCCGGACCTAGAACCTACATCTCGTTTTAGACATAACCCCATATACTAGATAGAAAGATATTCTTGAGTCCAAGTAGAGCAGCCAAAGTTAGGAATATACTTTACACATCGAATAGAGGACACCCATTCCTGCCTTAGTTGATATCGACCCATCCATGCAATGATCTTTGAAATATTATGCAGCACCTTATCTCATATTCAATAGCTGTATGCAGGCAGGTATGCAAGAAGGCAGCACCTTCTCTTATCTTGCGAGAGCAGGTATCGATATTACAGCTGATCGAAGAGCGATATGATGAAACTTGTCGAAGGAACAAAGCAGGATGGAGAGTGATATGGTGTAATAACTATGAGCTATGAGCTATGAGCTATATGGTGTTAAGATATATAAATCATACCATTCGTAGATATCCTATCTCTCAATCATTGGTAGTATATGTCCTTCCCTCCATCCGTTGATATAAGTCCTACCATCCATTGTTCATTAGTCAGAGTCTATCTATTGCTGACAGTATTTGTCTGTGAATACTCTGTGGCTAGTGCTAATCCCTTGCTAGTGGTAGGAGTATCCGATGTGCGATAGCGTGTGGATAGTAATTCCTGCTCTGTTGTTAGAAGTGAACGCTTGCCCTGCATTAGTGGATTGCCTACCTGCATTGCTTGGATAGTATCTGGTCTACACCCCTTGGTGCAAGGAATGTAAATCTCTTCAGCATTGCATGTCTCTTTCAAATATGTTTTATATATTTTCCTTTGTCTTCACATACAACAAAAACATATAGATTTTATTTCTCTTCACATGCAACAAAAAACGAATGGTTAAAAACAACAAAAATGAATATTTAAAAACGTTTATTCATATTACTATAACAAAATAAAAGGGAATAGTTAAAAACGTTTATTCATATTATTATGACTAGTATAAAATAATTAATGCATTTTTTTACTGTACACGTAACTTTTCCAATCCCTCCAAAGATAAGAAATTCACTTAAACTAATTATCAAGAAATTCCTGATCCAGAATCTATGTTAAGTAATATAGTCTTTTCTAATCCCTCCAAAGATAAGAAATTCACTTAAACTAATTATCAAGAAATTTACTGTATCCTGATCCAGTATCTATGTTAAGTAATATAGTGACATTCATCTGCTATTTTTTTTAGATTTGTCCATCCACCATTGCCATGAATCATAATGTCTTCAGACAGAATCAGTCCTTTTGAGCAGCAAGGAGATCTACTTGTCTTGGATATTCGTTTTCTGTAACTCCACAGTTGACTATCTCCCCTATTGCGAACAAACAAATACGATACTGGGAGCCGGCAGGGGATTTTAGTATATATACACTAACAATTAGATTCTCAACGCCTCAAAATGATTTGAATCGGAGGGAGAAAATCTGTATTTGAGTGAAGGACTCAGGACTGGACTGAATATACAATATTATTTAAAATATTTGACAATTCTGTTATATAAAATCTGGATAATTCTGACAAAATATCTGACAACATTTCTGTTAAGTTCAATTTGAATTTTTTACAACCCTGTTTTTACATTTCTGTTAAGTTCAATTTGAATTTTTTACAACCCTGTTTTTACATTTCTGTTAAGTTCAATTTGAATTTTTTACAACCCTGTTTTTACTCCTTGGATCTTAATTTAAATCCTTATGAATTTACCCTGTTTTTTACTGGTTAGGCTCAATTTGAATTTCCATTGGTTGGATGAATCTTGATGGAACCTTCTAGCATCCTGGATTTAGAAGGGCGAAAGGATTGTTTCTATCTTGCCATTTTATCCAACACGGATAGTCACAGGGCTCAAAATTAGCAATATTAAGAGATTCATTGATGTGTTTAATGCCTGATATTCAGCCGCAGTAGCATGGGGGGCGAAGCAGCCACTGGTTATTGAAGAAATTCAAGTAGATCCACCACAGGCTATGGAAGTCCGTATCAAAATCACCCACACATCTCTCTGTCATACTGATATTACATTTCTGGATTGGCAGGGTAATCTAACTTGCTATGCCATACATTTGCCATCAATTGCTACTCGCCTATGGTAATAGCTTTTTTTAATTCGAACCGCCCATGTTTGCAGGATGAAAACACCCAAGCGCAAGCGTTTCCTCGCATACTTGGACACGAGGGTGCTGGGTAAATCTTCATTATCTATGGTTAATATGAATATCATTGTATGCTTTGCAGGCTATTTACTAAATCAGAAAGACAATTTATGTTTACAGAATTGTGGAGAGCATAGGAGAAGGCGTGACAGATATTAAGGAGGGAGACCATGTGATTCCCCTGTTGAAGAAATTCAAGTAGATCCACCACAGGCTATGGAAGTCCGTATCAAAATCACCCACACATCTCTCTGTCATACTGATATTACTTTTCTGGATTGGCAAGGTCATCTAACTTGCTATGCCATACATTTGCCATCAATTGCTACTCGCCTATGGTAATAGCTTTTTTTAATTCGAACCGCCCATGTTTGCAGGATGAAAACACCCAAGCGCAAGCATTTCCTCGCATACTTGGACACGAGGGTGCTGGGTAAATCTTCGTTATCTATGGTTAATATGAATATCATTGTATGCTTTGCAGGCTATTTACTAAATCAGAAAGACAATTTATGTTTACAGAATTGTGGAGAGCATAGGAGAAGGCGTGACAGATATTAAGGAGGGAGACCATGTAGAGATTGTGTGTTCTGTAAATCAAAGAAGACTAATCTCTGTGATAAATTCAAAATCGATCTTACCAGAACAGTGATGAGAAACGATGGAAAGACGTGTTTTTGCGTATAGTCCTTCAATAATGGCGCCGATCTACGGGTACTTCCTCTCGAAGGAGGCATCGAAATTCATGTCAAAGGAGGAAATTATGTCATCAGCTGACCTCAATGTTGGTAATGATATGGAAGGAAAGGATTCATCGACGTGGGTATAAGTCTCATGGGAAACGACAACGCAGTAACGAAGTCGTCAACGAATCAAACTACAGCTCGGTGGATTGACTCAGTCGAAGATCATCAGCTGTTATCTGCATTATGGAATCGGTTAGATGAATCTTGATGGAAAAAGTTGAAAAAAGATAGGATGTGCATAAACCCAGAACAGAGTAAGTTGCTGCTATACGAACTGTAAGGGATGCTACAGGGTATGGGTCAATATCAGCTGGTGGATGGCTAGCTGGATTTGTATCAGCACCTGGCTTCGCTTCTGTTGGTAGGGAAGTGTAGTAAACCTCTAGCTCTGGATCAATATATACTCCTGCTAGTGCTGGCTAAATTATTGTTTCAACTCGTTCTACCTCCGCTACTGCGGCTGCTGCTGCTACTGGCTCTGCTCCATATGCCTTTGCTTGTTACTGATACTTATGGACGGACTAGTGCTGCTCCTGCTGCTTATGGTGCTATTGGTACTACTACCCTTTTGCATTTTGAAATTCATAAAATGTTATTTCTTTCTTATGATTATGATTATTGTATGCTCTTTGCTTTCTGCAATTATTTTTTATGATTCATCTTCAAATCTTATTTTAGATGATTTTAATTCATCCATGGAATTAGATTTTTAGTTTCTGAATTCGTGATGTTAATTTTTGTTTGTGATGCATCTGCAAATATTATTTTAATTCGATTTTTAGCTTCTGAGTTCCTGATGTTAATTTTTAATCACAGAATGAAGCAATTAAGGAGGAGCCACTGTGTTGGTTATCGACAGACAGTAAAAGTAGCTAAGATATTTGAGCAAGAAAATGAAACAGGTAAATGGACTTACTTTTTTAAACTTTATTTCACAAAAATGTAACGGACAGCTTCATGTTTTGGTGGTTATAATTTACTAGAATAAATCACTAGTGATATCCCTTTATTTCTGAGCTTCTTAATTCCTCAGTAATTGAGCAGGAACTTGATGTCGGCAATTCAAGAGGCACTGTGTAAAATTAGATGCTAGAATGTCAACACAGCCAAATGCAAAAGAAAATGAAACAGGTAAATGAATCTACCTTTTCCCTCACATAGCTTCCGAATGAAATAGAAACAAGCAACATCTGGAATAAAGATTAGATTGATTTAATGTGGCATAGTTTGCAAGGTTTCGGCATATATGATGTGGCATAGTTTGTTAAGTACTTTTAGCTAGTAAAGACAAATGTGAAATGAACAAAATGCAAAAGAAAAATCTATTCGTAAATAAATGACAATAGCGACTAGCCAGAAAAACTTGCCTTGTTTTCACAAACACTAACAGATCCTGCTTGCTCATATTTTGTAGTAGTCCTAGAAAGACCACTTACCTTGTCCCCGGAAATTATTAGAGAATTTTGTCTGTTCTATTTGACACTACAGAGATATTTGAAAACAAAATATGTTTTTATCCTATCTATTAGGAGCAAAGAACTTAAAGCCACAATTACCCGTTGAAAATATAGTAATTATACTGACAGAATGATTAAATAATAATTATAAGTTTGACAACAAAATTTCAAGAGGGAGGTCATTCAATGCGTTTACATCCTTGCATCATTTGCAGAAATAAAAATTTGTATACGGGATGGGCAACAGGAGTTATCGTAGATAATTACATCACATATAGAAACTCTTTAATGGTATTCCATGCTGGAGTATTGGTTGGTACATGCTGTACCTTTGGGATTATAATATGTATTAACAGTCACTTTGTATAATCTAATCAGATCTTGTGTTTGGTTTTAAATGTTTATAAAAATTTGCAGGTTTTGGTGTAATAACAAACCTTACATTGTATTAGGTCTTAGGTTCAATTCCCTTATAACCACGCACCCAATCTGCTGTATCCACATTCCTGTTATCTTTTCCTAAACTAATAGAGATACAGTACAGGATCCAATCTGTCTGTATTGTGTAATAATTTTCTACAGGTTCACCTTTGCGCAACCATTCGAAAATCCACGCTAATGATGAAGGAGGAAGAGAAGTCCATAAGGCTGAAGAGGAAAGCAATGCCACCAAATGCCTAAGGTAGGGGAGAGGATAGACCAAAAGATAGCGTGACTTATACCTCTGACTCACTTGCCCCTTGCCAGTTGTCTTCCATCATTGATATGCATCCTTTTTATATCAATTTGTATTATACCCCTTCTCATCCCATGTTCATTGATACCAATATTTCTATTGCAGAGAAATCTAGTTGATCATTCCCTTTTTCCTCTGTTGTTCATTGTTTCACTGATCAATCATCATCGACAATAATCAATGATAGAGATCTGTCAAACTGACATCAATGGAAGGGCTCATAACTTGTATTTACAGAGCTGTATTCCGACCCATCTCCACTCATCTAATGGTTTGCTACATGCTCATGTTGTTTTATGGTTACATAGTCTAAAACAATGAGCCTGTACTTTAAGGCTTTTAATTCATAATTCAATATTAACCTACAATCATTCTCATATACAAAAAATGGATCTGTTGGATTACAAGCAGGTTTGTTCCCTATCATTTATTTGTCATTATATCAGTTTCTTTGGAGTCATGCTAACAAACAAATCAAATGTACTCCAATTTCATATGAGATATACCCCCTTACGCTTTAACTTGGACATGGCCTTGGTTTGGAGTTCGTGACTATTTTATTTGTAATTCAGTTCATTTTGTTTCTATCTCTGGCTTAATAGTTAAGATTGACGGTATGTGGCAATCCCGGATGCAATGGTTGACTGTATGCAATCCCTTTGGGAGTGTGTCTTATGGAGGTTCCCAAATTCCCTTACTTTCTCAGCCTTAACAAGACAAGTATATCTAGCAAGATGGCTTAATTAGCATTCAATCACCCCTGGAGATTTAATTATCGAGGTCCCTTATTTTTCTCTTTCTTGGATTACATTAGAGAAAGTATTTAATATCATGCAATCATCACAAACATAGCAGCTCTTGGATTTGCCCGTTATTTAATTGCTAACTGCTTTTTTGTTAGGATCCAAGCTCATACTTCTACCATTGCAATGGGTAATTCCTAATGTTGTTGTTATATGTTATTGTCATTGGATGAAAACGTTTGTTAGGAGTTTCTGCTGATTGGAAGTATGAAGTACTGCAATATCTCATGGATAAAAGCCGTTGCAGAATTACCAACTGAGGAGCCACTATGTTTTCACATACTTTGCATTGGAGCAGTGGGGAATGTCTGCTGAGGTGATATGAAATGCTTATTAACAATTGAAGAGGGATTTTTGTCCCTCGTGAAAAATTCTTAGACCACAAAACCATAGCTTGCAACAGTTGGTTCTTGTAGCTTTATAATAATTATTGTAACTTTATGAAGTATGTTGATATATTTTTCCTATTTTAAATTTAGGAAAAAATTGCCTCCACGCAGGATCGAACTGCGGACCTTCAGTTTACAAGACCGACGCTCTACCACTGAGCTATAAAGGCAGTCATTGATTTGTGTACTTATAGTTTTATTATAATTATTATAGTAAGAAAGAATAAGGTGTCCTATTTTATCCTCCAGGTATATTATTCAAATCAAGAAAAACGAAGGCAAAAGTAGTTTGCCAAACATTTAGTTACAACTATCACTGAACAAAATATAAATCTGGAATGAGTAGTGTATCTGCTAACCAAAACTCACTCTAGAGTCGGCGACAGAGGAAAAAATGTTGGAATAGCAATTTTGAGTACTCAAATCGCGATTTCAAAGATTTGGGTGGTTTCTAAGAGGACAGAAAAAAGACTCAAATGGCTTCGCAACCTAATGTTGTCACTATACAAGAAGTCCCAGTAGTTGAGGGAACTAATAAAGATCCAAATTTCATGGCATCGGTTAATGTTGCTGCAACATTGGCTAACAAGCTGATGGAAAACGTAGAAAGCAGTAAGGCCAAAGTGGTCAAACTTTTTGGAGTGTTTGTACCCTCTTGCATTCGTGTCATTGTGAGGGACGAATTAGAATCGGAATCCGTGGGAATTCCCTGCGATGATCACTGTTTCAGTTTTATGGATCCCTCCGTTTCAGCAAATTCTAATGAATCCACCTCTGATTCTACCTTCGCTAATTCTGTTTCAATGAGCAGATGTTCGTAACTCGAGCTCGGAAATTGATAGACCACAAAACCATAGCTTGCAACAGTTGGTTCTTGCTTATGTTGCCAACCATGGAGACTCACGTGGTGTAATGGGAGGACTGATCAGGGCTATTGGAGAAATAGTTTTTATGCAACGATCAACATAACACAATGCTAGCATGGAGGCTATAAGACAAAATTTGTGGTCGTTACATCCATATTGTAGTTCTCAAGCATGATGTTTGGCATGTGAAGGCCATAGTTTAGGTACACATCTCTATTTCCTTTTGTGAATGTTAGTTTGAGGTCTTAACTGTCACAAGTTCCATTGTTGAGAGTACAAAATGTGTAGATCTGGCACATCTGATTAACAAATTTATGAATTTAAAAAAACACGAGAAGAGTCTTTGTTGTGTTTTGTGGTGGAATAACTCGAAATTTGAAAGTCTATCCATTGAAAGTAAATTGCTACTCTTACTACTATAAGAAATCCCTTGTCATGCATAAAGTATTAGTTTCTATTGTAGGTGTTGGTATTGTCAATTTGTACCATTAGATCAAATTCACTATGTTATTTGTCAAATGTATTAAAAGTCACTTTTGTCGAAGTTGAAGTTACCAAATTCTTTCTAAACTTAAATTATTGGTGCATATTTTGACATCATTTTCTTATAGTAGATACAATAGGGCATATGACATTGTGTTGTTATATATAATAGAACTAAAAATGGTCAATCAATGGTTAATTTGAGTTCTTTGAATATTTTAAGTTCATTGTCTTGATTGTTTGAGGCTTGCAATAATAATTCTTATCGCCCCATCCCTGCAATGATAATCAATATATGTATGCAACACCCAAGAACGGAACAAAATTATTTTCGATATCTGTATTGTTATCATCGATGTACCCCCCACTCCAGTCCGAGAGTTTGGGATATCTGGTACAAGATACAATTCTTGATATCTGATACGATTAGAGGTAGTGATATCTGGTCTTATATATGTCATACCATCCTATTTGTATATTTCATACCCATTGTTAGTTGTAGCTCATATGCGATAGGGAGGGAGGGAGGGGTCAGGATACGTAACCCTTTCGGTGGGGATGCTCATATGCCATTGGGTGGGTTTTTGGGATTAGACCAGTGGGGCATACCTTAGACATTTATGGGTTCGAGTTCAGACTCGGTACCTTTTGGTCTACTTAGAATGGTGGTGGGAATTCCTCAAACATTTATGGGTTCAAGTTCAGGCTCATACGCCTTTTTGAGCGGTCAGACCGTTGGAGGGCATACCTCAGACATTTCTGGGTTCAAGTTCAGGCTCAATACCTTTGGGTGCAGTCAGAACTTCGGGTAGAAACCCGAAGCTATTAGCGAATTCACGCATACCCTCTTTTCTAATATTTACATAGTCTTTCGTGCAACTAGAGCAACCATTGGTCAACCATATACCTTCTTTTCCTTTTTATTTTTTTACATCAGACCTTTTGTAGTTGCAACTACTCATTACATTACTCCATAAGAGACAGACAGCGAAGGGGTTTGGTTGGACCTAGAACCTACATCTCGGTTTAGACATAACCCCATATACTAGATAGAAAGATATTCTTGAGTCCAGGCAGAGCAGGCAGAGATAGGAATATACTTTACACATTGAATAGAGGACACCCATCCCTGCCTTAGTTGATATCGACCCATCCCTGCAATGATCTTTGAAATCTTATGCAACACCTTATCTCATATTCAATAGCTGTATCCAGGCAGGTATGCAAGAAGGCATCACCTTCTCTTATCTTGCGAGAGTAGGTATTGATATTACAGCTGATCTAAGAGCGATATGATGAAACTTGTCGAAGGAACAAAGCAGGTTGGAGAGTGACATGGTGTAATAACTATGAGCTATGAGCTATGAGCTATGATTTATATGGTGTTAAGATATACAAATCATACCATTCGTAGATATCCTATCTCTCAATCATTGGTAGTAGATGTCCTTCCCTCCATCTATTGATAGAAGTCCTACCCTCCATTGTTCATTAGTCAAAATCTATCTATCGTTGGCAGTATATGTCTGTCAATAATCTGTGGCTAGTGCTAATCCCTTGCTAGTGGTAGGAGTATCCGATGTGCGATAACGTGTGGATAGTAATTCCTGCTCTGTTGTTAGAAGTGAACGCTTGCCCTGCATTAGTGGATTGCCTATGTGCATTACCTGGGTAGTATCTGGTCTACACCCCTTGGTGTAAGGAATGTAAATCTATGTCCCTCAGCAGTTCATGTCTCTTTCTCTGTGCATTTCTGGGCAATCTCTCAGTGCAGTCGAGGTGTGTCTCTCTGAGCAGTCTCTGCCAAGTGCTAGGTAATATATGTGATAATGCTTATGAAGGTTTATATGCTCAAGGCTATTGGTGGAAGGAACACCATATATAAGAAAAAGGAGGGTAATACTTTATCCACACGCCCCTCCACTTCTTATGGAGGACCACCTCCTCCTAACCGATAATCCCCCTATTCTAAAGGTGCAACACACGAGCTTCTACCTTATCAGGGATCCTTTGTCCCTAATAACCCTACGCCCTCGTCTAACATCAATCTTGGTCAACCTTTTGGGTTTATATATTGCTCAAGGCTACCCCAACAAGGCCAAGTTTTTGTACAATAGAACCTCCCCAACCAACCCCCTCAATAACAAAGGAAAAAAGGAAGAAAAAAGTAAAAAATGAGAATAACCCAAACAACTAGAACAAAACACAAGGACAAGGGTACAACTAGCCCAACCAACCTGATAATCCTGGGGGAACAACAATCACTCAAGTAGGGAAAGAACTAAATTTTAGGATAACTCCCTTCCGTCCTTCCCTCCCATTCTCTCTCCCAAGGTTTCTTGATTTTATCCTAAAATTTAGTTCCCAACTACCCTTCGGTTCTCTTCACTCTTCTAGGTGGATTCCATCTTTGCTTTATTTGAAAAGGACTGGCCAGGTCTCCCTCTTTTCTTAACCTATTGTTTTTTTTTTGTAACTAGGGGAATCGACAACTGGGATCGGGATGGTACTCGCGTGACACGGGGTCCAGGGATCCAATCCCGTCTGCTAACACTATACCCCTAGGTGCACCCACACAGCGCGCAAGCATGGGGCACGGGTAAACTGAGGTGATTTGAACTCGTGACCTCCATTTACAACATTTCCTTCATATCAAGCGAATCGCCGTTTGAGCTACACCCCTGCGGGATTTTCTTAATCTATTGTTAATTCTACTCGCGGCTTATAATTAATTGAATTACGCTAGTAAGTCTAGGGCCCTAGGTCACCTAATCGACTGTAAAAACCAATAAATATACCTTCTTTCTTTTTGCTTTTCTCTTATAATCGCTTTGTCTCCTAAGGTTTCTTGATGTTTTCCAACAATTTAGTTACATCCCGCCCATCAGGTCTCTTCTATCTTCTCCCTGGACTCCATCTTTAGCGGCCCCGAAAATGATTTGCTCCCTCTAGGTTGATGTCTCGAGTAGGAACCCAACTCGAGACGACTTCTTACTAGATCAGACTGGTCATTTCCCTCCTTCATCCCTTTCTGTTCTCTAGACATATTTGTTCCTTGTCGAATCCCATAGACTACAGTTATGGGGTCGTTCATTGAACAACTCCTGCCTCTTTCCTTCACTAGATTTTCCCAAACATTTCCACATCTCTCCTCCTTCCTTCCCTTGTTCACCATCTTGTCTCCACTCTTTCAGTGTCTGCGTCCTCGATAGGTTTAGTTAAATTAGCTTCCCTCTCTATTGTAAATTTATTGTTAATTCTAGTCGTTGGCAAGAACCGACTAAATTTCTGTAATGTTCTAGAGTGCTTGTTTCGATTGAACAACTTCTTAACCCTAGTTAGGTTACCATTCTTTTCTCAATTTGGTGTTAATTCAACTTGCGGCTGAGAACTAGGTGAATTATGTTGAAGATTGTGTAGCTTCATAAGATATTCTTATGGTACCAGCTGGGATCCCCTACTCTCTGTCAATGTGGACATACTAGGGTGACATCTTCAGTTGGATTGGAGAATCCTCACACAATTAGACACAACCTGAGCATGACTTGGATACCTGGCAAGGGATTAGCTAACCCTTGGTGTGCAAGCAGTAACAAGTATTATAGGGACACCTATGTTGTAGCTTTGGGTCAGTAGGAGCAATTAGGTGTGAGTTGATATGCTACACATGAGTGTGTGTGATTGTGATGATGGAGATACCTTTCATATGTCTTTAAGTGAGTCCAAGTCAAGTCGCCATGTATTATAGTGGAATTTGTCGTTGGAACATATGTTGAGTAGCCACATGAGTCATGGCACACTTGGATATGTTGAGTGGACCCGTGTTGATGGTAGTCACCCCAAGATGTGGAGATGCTTGGGAAAATCTAGTGAAGGAAAGAGGCGGGGATTGTTCAGAGAGACACCATAGTTGTCATCTACAAAATAGACTTGATCCAGATCTCTGATACAATGCAATAAAAACACGACAACTATGGCGACATAAACAAAATGAGTGTGGAGCTCGAAACCAACATCAACACTATTTAAGGTGATTTTCTACATTTTCTCTTGTGTAGGGTGTTGTTCGTTGTCATTGCCTCACATAGGCTGTATGCAATCCCTTTGGGAGTGTGTCTTATGGAGGTTCCCAAATTCCCTTACTTTCTCAGCCTTAACAGGACAAGTATATCTAGCAAGATGGCTTAATTAGCATTCAATCACCCCTGGAGATTTAATTATCAAGGTCCCTTATTTTTCTCTTTCTTGGCTTACATTAGAGAAAGTATTTAATATCATGCAATCATCACAAACATAGAAGCTCTTGGATTTGCCAATTATTTAATTGCTAACTTCTTTTTTGTTAGGATCCAATCTCATACATCTACCATTGCAGTGGGTAACTCCTACTGTTGTTGTTATATGCTATTGTCATTGGATGAAAACGTTTGTTAGGAGTTTCTGCTGATTGGAAGTATGAAGTACTATAATATCTCATGGATAAAAGCCGTTGCAGAATTACCAATTGAGGAGCCACTATGTTTTCACAGAATTTGCATTGGAGCAGTGGGGAATGTTTGCTGAGGTGATATGAAATGCTTATTAACAATTGAAGAGGGATTTTTGTCCCTTGTGAAAAATTCTTAGACCACAAAACCATAGCTTGCAATAGTTGGTTCTTGCAGCTTTATAATAGTTATTGTAACTTTATGAAGTATGTTGATATATTTTTCCTGTTTTAAATTTAGGAAAAAATTGCCTCCATGCAGGATCGAACTGCGGACCTTCAGTTTACAAGACCGACGCTCTACCACTGAGCTATAAAGGCAGTCATTGATTTGTGTACTTATAGTTTTATTATAATTATTATAGTAAGAAAGAATAAGGTGTCCTATTTTATCCTCCAGGTATATTATTCAAATCAAGAAAAACAAAGGCAAAAGTAGTTTGCCAAACATTTAGTTACAACTATCATTGAACAAATATAAATCTGGAACGAGTAGTGTATCTGCTAACCAAAACTCACTCTAGAGTCGGCGACAGAGGAAAAAATGTTGGAATAGCAATTTTGAGTACTCAAAATTGCAATTTCAAAGATTTGGGTGGTTTCTAAGAGGACAGAAAAAAGAGTCAAATTGCTTCGCAACCTGATGTTGTCACTATACAAGAAGTCCCAGTAGTTGAGGGAACTAATAAAGATCCAAATTTCATGGCATCGGTTAATGTTGCTGCAACATTGGCTAACAAGCTGATGGAAAACGTAGAAAGCAGCAAGGCCAAAGTGGTCAAACTTTTTGGAGCATTTGTACCCTCTTGGATTCGCGTCATTGTGAAGGACGAATTAGAATTGGAATCCGTGGGAATTCCCTGCGATGATCACTGTGGGGATTGTTCAGAGAGACACCATAGTTGTCGTCTACAAAATAGACTTGATCCAGATCTCTGATACAATGCAATAAAAACACGACAACTATGGTGTCTTTCTCTGATCAATCCCCGCCTCTTTCCTTAACTAGATTTTCCCAAGCATCTCCACATCTTGTCTCTTGCCTTCCCTTGTTCACACTATTGTCTCCAATTTTTCACTCTATACGTCCTCGATATTTTGCATTAACTTAGCTTCCCGCTCCATTGTAAATTTCTATTTAATTATAGTCGTTGGTAAGAAATGATTAAATTTCCCCAATATTCTGGAGCCTTAGTTTAGTTTAAACAACTACTTAACCCTAGTTTGTGGCTAGCTCCCTCTAGGTTGATGTCTCGTGTAGGGCCCGCCTCAAGACGTCTTCTTAGTAGATCAGACTGGCCATTCCCCTGCTTCATCCACTTCTTTCGTCCAGACAATATTGTTCATTCACATAGTCTTGGTGGGTTAGAAAGAACGAAGTTTGTGAAAGACTCAATACCTTCCAAACAAATTAAAAAGGTCGAATCAGGAAGACCTTGATACCTTTCAAGTGTGCTAAAAATAATGGATTTATTAACTAACATGATTATTTTCAAGCACATCAAAACATTGAAGTTTTTTAAAACAATCATGCCTTTTTTTCTTTTTCAAAAGATTTGATTATGTAAACAACATGATGCCTCTCATGAAAGTTCAAAATTTCAAAATTTGGTTGCGTTGAATGGAACCCTATCTTGGGAAATATTCAAGGTATTGCAGGTAAGTTAAAGAGATCCTATAAGCACTTCGAAAGACTAAATTCTTTTAACAAGAAGATAAAATTCATGGAAAAAAAACAAAAACACATTGCAGAAAACATCATGCCATTCTGACGTGTCAAACAGATAGAACTTTGCAAAGATCATGATGACATTTTGTACTATTAAAATGATCAATGTTCTGAAAGTCACAAATCCCTTGGGTGAAGATTTAAAAACTAAAATAATAAGAAGTTAAAATAATACAAAGGCGTTGACGCTTTTTGAGCGTCTTAAAAATATTGAATTTAGTGAAGAACATGACACCTTCCTCTTGCATTAAAACAACAAAATTTTCTCGGAGGATGATTCCATTTGTGGCGCTTGCACAGATTGAATTTTGTCAGGAACACAATTCCTTTCAAGCAAGTTAAAATGATCAAATTTTGTGAACGCTTCTATGCCTTTCAGGTTAGATGAAAATATTAAGTTTTACGGAGGCCTTGATGGATTTAGGGAGTGTTAAAAAGAAGGAATTTTTATGAAGAACACCATGCCTTCCGAGCATCTAAATTAGAACATGATAACTTCCTGTTACATAAAATCAAAGAATTGTTTTTAGAAGACGATGCAATTTGTGGCAGTTAAATAGATTAGATTTTGTCAAGAACACAATCCATTTCAAGCAAGTTAAAAGGATCAAATTTTACGAAATCTTCTATGCCTCTAAGGCTAGATAAAAGATTATGCTTTTAGAAGACCTTGATGTATTTAGGGTGTGTTAAAAAGATGAATTTTTTTATGAAGAATGTGATTCCTTCCTACTGTGTATATTAGATTGGAGTGTAAAGATGCTTATCTTGAATTTCATTAACAACTACTGACCCCTGTTACTGAAGATAAAGACCAATCTTTCACTGACCAAAATGCTAATTCAGATTGTTGTGAAAAATTCTTTGTTCAAAGGCTCTATCAAGAAAGAAAAGTGCATGGCTCTTGCATGTTAAAAAATTGATTTTTTTTTAAATGCCTATTGGGCATGTCAAATAGATTGAATTTTGAAATTTTGGAGAACTGAATTAGCATTCCATTCTGAGCATTTAACAGGGAAGATGATTTTACCTAATGCATACTATTTCTTACTTTAGAAACAAAAGGGTGAAGGAATGGATAGGAAGCAGCAAGATCTTTGACTGGTATTACTGGAAAAGACATTTCACCCGACGAAGTGTTCTAGGTTGGTTAGTGAAGGAGAGATGTATATAAATAATTTTGAATCCAAGCATCTAAATTTAGTTTCAGTAAAAAAAAATATGTTTAGTTTGTACACAAAATTTCCAGGGAATGATAAGCAGGTTTTTCATAATAGAAAAAGATGGTTGCATGGTGTTGGGTTAGGCTTATTCACAGGTTTCCATAGTGTTAGTATTATTCACATAGTATTGATGTGCAAGAACTATTGAAGTTTGTGAAAGATTTAATACCTTCCAAACAGATTAAAAAGGTCGTATCACTAAGTAGGATACACCAGGAGACACTTCAATGCACTTGAGATTGGGGTGACTTATATATCCAAAAGTGTTTTCACCTGAAGTGTAGCGAGAATTTAAATAGTAGATTAAATAAATGTAATATGTAATGAGATGATTGATAAAGTATACAGAGAGAAGAATAAGAGTAACCATGTCATGCCAATAAGACTCCATGGAGTATATGAAAGTAACAAAAATATACAGGAGTTTCATAAAAGTATTTGGTATAAATCATATAATAGAGTTAATAAAAAGCCTCCTTTCAACTTCAAATTGACGAAAATATATAGCATTTATAGCAAATGTTAGGAGTTATCCGTGTATTCAATTTGTTTAAAGTAGTGTTGCATGTATCAGTGATATATCGGAAATATCGGAGATATCGCCGATATTTTCCACCATCCGATATATTGGATTGAAAATATCGCGATATATCCGATATTTTCAATATATCGCGACATTTTCTCAATATATCGCGAGTCGATGGAATATATCGGCCTGCTGGGTTAAAAAGTGCGGTCGTGGGGGTGTTTTAAGTCCACAACAACTCCAATGACTTTCTCTTACATGCACAGTCTACTAGTTATGACAAGATAAATATTACACAACCAGAAAGATAGGAATGAACTCTTAACACAATATACACAGTTGTCATGAATATTTAGGCATTATATCAAGTCTGAATTCTCATTGAATGAAGAAGTCTGTATGATAATGATATGAACAACATGAAGCCAATACCAACCAACAACTACCTATCCACTAGCTCTACACCAGCCACCAAACTGATTACAATCAAAGGAAGGTGTATAAATAAATATACAGCCCAGGGGAACATGAACTGTTTCCCATTCTGTCTGTTCTGTTCATATGTCACAATATATTAGTGTGTGTCAAGAAGATGAGACAGATAGAAGGAAAAGGTGATCCATTATGAATGCCGGACTGTCATCATAGATTCATAACAGTTTGCTGAATTATGGGCCCTAATATTCAGTCAATGTGAAATCCAGTTTGTATATGGGACCTGGACATACAGTTAGTTATACTGGAATTCTGGAGGCATCTAAATTGGAAAGTAAGTATTACCACACTTGTATGCAAATGCATTTATACCCTGTTATTCTTAGAGGTTTGAACCTTAAATAAAGGAATAAATAACCACATAGCAAATCTCCTCCTTCTACAATGAGGGAGTTCAAAGACCTGGTGAGTTTTTTATAAAGGGTTTTGAGTCACTCTGTGAGTTGTAGTTGTTAAGGTAATTGGCTCTCATCAATTCAGGATCGAGGAATTCAGGTCCACTTCTCTGACCAAAATTAGTCTCTATGTTTAATGTAAATGTTGTCAGAAGTTAATTAAGAAATCCCAGAATTCTCTGACCACTTGACATCTTATGCATCTTATGCATCTTATTTATTACTTGTATCATCATATTTATGTAACAATGTGTCTATTTGATGTTGTTGTTGCTTTATATGTTTTAAAAATTGAAAAAAAAGAGTATTTTTGTATTTTTTGTTGCATGCCAACATTTTCCGATATTTTCCGTCGATACCGCCGAGAAGTTATATTCCAGACCCTCGCCGATACTTTCCCCGAGACGATATATGCAACATTGGTTTAAAGTACTATGTCTCTGATATAAAAGTTGTAAGAGATCACACGCTTCTTGCAAGTCTTATTTTTCTAGTGGATCAATCTGATTGGATCAATCCTAAATTACCTAAAGTTAGAAGGATATTGAAGATATAAGGGTTTTTGTTTATTTTTTAGGACTTAATGCAAAATGCATTCATGATCCTTTTACGATTTCCTCATTGATTAGACATTGGATCAGGTCATCCCACAACTGAAAAGTAAAAAAGAGATGGTTAATAACCAATAAGGTAGTTGTCAGCTCATGAGTCTTGCTAATATAAGAGAAAGTAGCACAAAAATTATAGTTAACCACTACATGTTCCTTAGTTTGTATTGCAAATTCTTAATGCAAGTACCATGTGCTAGCGTTCAACCCTAAAGTATGCAAAAACTTATGTACCCAGTATTCCAACGGAAGAACTTTTCTCCACCCACTTCTGTAAAAAATTTCAATATGAATAGAGGGGCTTCTCTTACCTTCACATTGTTTCACAAATGTCATTACCTCCCCATGTGTTTAAGACAGATCCTGACACTCAAACTCGGGAGGGAAAAAAATGATGTAGCATGGCTAGATGGACTACAGCCCATGTAGTATGGTCCTCCTTATGTGTTTCCCACAGGCGAGCAGGCGTACCTTCGGAACTACATATAAAGCTGGTACATGCTGCTCTTCCGCAACTTGGTACTACATTCTATCCAAGTATTCTTCCACATTTCCCATCCCATCATAGATAGGGTGGTCCCACAAATCCGATATTATCCATCGAAAGTCTTGAATGAGGCACATCTTCTAATAAACAACTGACGGTTGAAATCCTACTAATTATACATTGTTTATTTTAAATTAATATATCAAATAATGGATGCTCCTCCAGCTAACTGAGCCATCTTCTAATCCTCAAACATGCCTGCTGTCAGATTGTAGATCTAATCTAGCATGGTATCCTTCAAAGCATATCTTCAGATGGTTCAGTCTACCATGTCCCTTGATAAGAAAATCACTTGGAAGAGCATTTTATCCAACAGTTGTGGACCACATCAAGAACGAAAGAGTTGGTTTGCACCCGCAAGGGAAATACTACAACGTAGTGGAAACAAATCAATTATTTATGATTTTGTTGTTTAGCTTCTACTCGTTAATAATTTCTTATTATCTGGTCAATAGTTGTCTTGCTTAAAGTTTATTAGTCCTTGTTGTTTGCTGCTCACTAAGAGATAATTTATTATGAGTTTGATTGAGTTTTTCTTTAGTGGATACTTTTCGTAACATGCCCACGACAGTGGTCTTGCTAGCCCGGCTATTATACATAGGGCAAGTGTGTTTGTTGTAAGCAATTAGACTCTACATGCAACCATGTTTATGAATATGAATAGCCTAAGTTTTACTGTTGGAGGTGGTCAAATATTATTACCAGGTTATCAAGTAGTGTCATTTTTTTCTATGGGGACATCAAGCCCAGTTGCGCAACCAGGACCTCTAGAATTAACTCTAATCCCTAGTTTACAAGCTTAAATAGCAGGTCAAGGTCAGATCACTGAGTCTACCCAACGGTGGATGCTTCTACTTAATGGTTGGTGTTAAGATGATTCCTAACGGCACTGGTTCCTTTGTGACACTATCTAGAGCGTATGGAGGACCAAAAATGTTGTTCGTTTGTTGGAGTTTCTGGAAACTCTACGTGGGAGAGCCTTGCAATGTTCATGAAATGCAAGCAAAGTGCTCATTCCAGTCTAGATATGACTCTAGCTCAAATATGGAAATACTTAATTAAATAATTTTATAATTTGAAGTCCGAAGAACAAAGCATTGTTGAAATGAAAGAGATCAAGGAAAGAGTTGTAGAATCGGTTTGACATTGCAATCAATGGTTTCGAGATTTGATGAGCCAGCTAAGCTATACTATCCAATATATTCATCATGAATAATGGTTTATTTATGTTTTGTTACCACATTTGGGTACTCCTCTACTATAGTAGAGGCTTTAGTAATCATTGAGAGGCATTGTAGTTTTCTATGAGATTGGAGTCTATCGGTGGTTTGGCGGATGCATTGATTACGGGATTAGCACATAGCATCACATAGTTCCAATGCCAACTCACAGCCCTGTCTGAACAAATTCGTGAGTTGGAAAACTGTAGCTAGATTGGGGGAGAAGCTGTGTGGTGTTAGTTTTTGTACCTAGGGAAGTGTTCCCCTAGTGACTTTATGCCTAAGTCACTTAGAAGGTGGAAAAAGGTGACCCTCACATTAAATGACTTGAGAATAGCATTTAATGAGACTTTATAAACTCAAAGTCACTTTTTGCTAAATTTCAGTGGGTGAGGGAAATTAATATTTATGAAAAGTAAATGGAGCATTTAATTTCCACTGTTGATCTAACTCAATCTCATCCATTGGATTAAAAGCACCCTAGGGTTTGATCAAAAAGCTTGAGGGAGGCATTCATTCTCACTTTTGCTAAAATAGAGTGAAGAGGAGAAGAGAGATAGTTGGAGGTGGCACGAAATTTGAGGCAGCCATTTGAGGAGTTCAGTTGGCACAAAAATTGAGGCACTAGTTTTAGCTTGAAGAGACGACACACATTTCGAGGCAGCTCGAGGAGGAATTTATGAGGCACAGAAATCGAGAAAAGTACAACATGATTCTGGGCACAGAAATTGTGGTCAGCTGGGCACACATCCCAAGGACGACACGATTTTCTATGAATTATTGCTGGGCAAATTTCCCAAGACAGGGCACGATTTTCTAGAATATTTTTCTGCACATTTTTATAGGTTCGTACAGTCCGTCCGAACAGTACTTGCTGCACGGATTTCAAGACTATTTTTGCACAAATTTCAGGACTATCCTTTGGCACAGAAACTGAGGCAAGAGTGGAAACAGAAATCGAGAAAGAAGTTGGCACAGAAATCGAGGCAGGTTAGGCATAGAAATCGAGACAGTGTTTGCAACAAAATTTGAGGCAGCACCCAGGAAAAGAAATCGAGGCAGTAGTTTGGCACTGAATTCGAGATAACACTTGAAAGAATCAAGGTATATCTAGGGGTGAAATCAGAAAGAAAAGATTGATTAAATGTAATTTTTTGTATTCCCCTAAGACAAGTCATCCCAGTGGGTAAACTGCCCCAAAACAGTGGGCAATTTGCCCCAAACAATGGGCAGAACTGCCCCAGTTAGGTCGACACAGTTAGGGAAAGTTAGGTCAGCCTAGTAAGGAAAAAAGTCACCCTTTGATGTGTATAAATAGAGAGTTCGACCTCTCAATTGGTCAATCACTCAAGCAAGTTCGCTCTAGCCAAGAGAGGTTCGCTACTTCAGTTGAGAGACTGATTTTTTGGGGTTCTCCACTAATGGAGAAGTTTCTCCCTTGTTTTCTTGGGTTTGCGCTAATACTATCAGGATGTACATGGTTCTCTATTGGAAGGTCTGAGCTCAGGGGAGACTGTGCTTGAAACCAACATCATTGCCACCTTCCCCATCATCTCCCTTGTTTTATTGTATTTCATCTTGTTATTGTACCTCCTATGGGACAAGATTTCAATGTATTTGATCATGTAAAACACTTGAAAGAATCAATGTAAACCTAGGGGTGAAATCACAAAGAAAATATTTATTAAATGAAATGTTTTGTATTCCCCCAAAACAAGTCAGTGCAGTGGGTAAACTGCCCCGAAACAGTGGCAATTTGCCCCAAAAAATGGGCAGAACTGCCCCAGTTAGGTCAATATAGTTAGGGAAAGTTAGGTCGGCCCAGACAGGTAAAAAGTCACCCTTTGATGTGTATAAATAGACAATTCGACATCTCATTTGGTCAAACACTCAAACAAGTTCGCTCTAGCCAAGAGAGGTTCGCTACTTCAGTTAAGAGACTAATTTTTGGGGGTTCTCCACTATTGGAGAAGTTTCTCCCTTGTTTTCTTGGGTTTGCACTACTACTATCCGAATGTACATCGTTCTCTATTGGAAGGTCTAAGCTCGGGGGAGACAAACAGCTTTGTCTGTGTTTGGGAGATGATTGTTCTTGTCATCACGGTTTAAATGAGCTCGACACTCAGTTTGTTTCTGTGCTTTAACACTCTTTTAGTGATCCTCGCATTCGCTTGCTTGTTTATTTTCTGTATGAGGTGGTGTAACAATCAGTTTCGTGTAGAGAAATATTGCTTATTTGTGGATGGTTCATTTGGCGAACGATCTCCTTTCTGCAGTGTATCCGTGTGTTTGAATAGACCCTCTTATGGTCACAAGATGTGTTCCAATGTCATGCTACCTCTCTAGCTAAGAGGGAGCGTTGATAATGTAGGCACCCGATGGACTGGGTTGAGCTGAGCACATTGTATTGATGCATGATAGACTCTCCGATGGACTGTGTAGATTTCTTCAGTTGATGCACGAGTGATTCACCCATGGATAGGGCAGAGTCGTGGAGCTAGTGCATGTTCTCTGATGGATTGGATGAAGCAGATGCACGCAGATTGATTTGTTGACACTTCTCGACTAACTGTGATTGTGTTGGAAGACCTTCCTTATGATATAGAGAGGTTAGAGATAACTGTGATGTACATATGATATCGAGAAGTGTTTCAGTACGATAATGCTAATGATACCTCCATGGCAAGGAGGGAGTGTTGGAGTAGTAGCTGCATGGCGCATTACCTCATAGGTTGACCAAAGGAAGAATAAGATTAGAATACAGTGTTCGAAGAATACATTCCTTGTCGAGAGGAAGTGTTGGAAATAGTGCAACTTCAGAAGTTATTCTTATTGTATTTCATCTTGTTATTGTACCTCCTATGGGACAAGATGTAAGTGTATTTGATCATGTAAAACACTTGAAAGAATCAATATAAACCTAGGTAAGTGTATTTGATCATGTAAAACACTTGAAAGAATCAATATAAACCTAGGGGTGAAATCACAAAGAAAATATTTATTAAATGTAATTCTTTGTATTCCCCCAAGACAAGTCGGCCCAGTGGGTAAATTGCCCCAAAATAGTGGGAAATATGCCCCAAGAAATGCGCAGAATTGCCCCAGTCAGGTCGGCGCAGTTAGAAAAAACGTTAGGTCGGCCCAATCAGGTAAAAAGTCACCCTTTGATGTGTATAAATAGAGAGATCAACCTATCAGTTGGTCAAACACACAGGAAAGTTCGCTCTAGCCAAGAGAGGTTCGCTACTTCAGTTAAGAGATTGATTTTTTGGGGTTCTCCACTATTGGAGAAATTTCTCCCTTGTTTTCTTGGGTTTGCGCTACTACTATCCGGATGTACATCGTTCTCTTTTGGAAGGTCTGATCTCGGGGGAGACAAACAGCTTTGTCTATGGTTGGGAGATGATTGTTCCTGTCATCATGGTTTAAACGAGCTCGACACTCAGTTTGTTTCCGTGCTTTGCCACTCTTTTAGTGATCCTCACATTCGTCTGCTTGTTTATTTTCTGTACGAGGTGGTGTCACAATCAGTTTCGTGTAGAGAAATATTTCTAACATCTATGTACCAGAGATACTAACCTTCGCAGGCTAGTATATACAAGTGAGATGAAGTGATACTGGAGACAATAGAGGATGGAAAGAGGAAAAATGTAGGAGATGTTGAGTCATCGATCTCACCACTGCAGTCTATGTGATGCAACGAAAATGAACAACAACTTACAGAGGAGAAAATGAAGAAACTCACCTTGAATAGTGTTGACAATGGTTTCGAGACTTCCTTGACCTTGTTAATGTTTATAGCAGCATAACCAGGATCACTGAAAGAATGGAAAAGCACATAAACAAAATGACTGTGGAACTCGAAAGCAACATCAACACTATTTCAGGTGATTTTCTACATTTTCTCTCGTGTACGGTGTTATTCGTTGGCGTTGCCTCAAATAGACTACAGCTATGGGATCAATGACTCAACATCTCCGACATTTTTCCTCCTTCCATCCTCTACTTTTCCTCGTATCACCTCATCTCACTTCTCACCTTCCAAATATTTTCCCCATCATTGCCACCTTCCCCAGATAAAGTGCATGAGGAAGTAATCCTCTGTGGTCTAGAATGACCAAGTTGATCAGGTAGATCAGCTATCTTCTTTAAAATGATGATATGGTCCCTTTGTGGAACGTACTCCTTTCTGGAGCGTGTCCGATTGTGGGATGGTTCTTTTGTGGAACGTGCTTATTTGTGGATGGTTCATTTGGGGAACGATCTCCTTTCTGGAGTGTATCCTTGTGTTGGAATGGACCCTCTTATGATAACAAGATGTGTTCCGACGTGATGATACCTCCCTAGCTAAGAGGGAGCGTTGATGATGTAGGCACCCAATGGACTGGGTTGAGCTGAGCACATTGTATTGATGCATGATAGACTCTCCGATGGACTGTGCAGAGTTCTTGAGCTGATGCACGAGTGATTCACCTATGGATAGGACATAGTAGTGGAGCTATTGCATGTTCTCCAATGGACTGGATTGAGCAGGATGCATGAAGATTGATTTGTTGACACTTCTCGACTAACTGTAATTGTGTTGGAAGACCTTCCTTATGATATAGAGAGGTTAGAGATAACTGTGATGTACATATGATATCGAGAAGTGTTTCAGTATGATAATCCTGATGATACCTCCATGGCCAAGAGGGAGTGTTGGAGTAGTAGCTGCATGGGGCATCACCTCGTAGGTCAACCAAAGGAAGAATAAGATTAGAATAAAGTGTTCGAAGAATACCTTCCTTGTCGAGAGGAAGTGTTGGAAATAGTGCAACTTCAGAAGCTATTCTTATTGTATTTCATCTTATTATTGTACCTCCTATGGGACAAGATGTCAATGTATTTGATCATGTAAAACACTTGAAAGAATCAATGTAAACCTAGGGGTGAAATCACAAAGAAAATATTTATTAAATGAAATGTTTTGTATTCCCCTAAGACAAGTCGGTCCAGTGGGTAAACTGCCCCGAAACAGTGGCAATTTGCCCAAAAAGATGGGCAAAACTGCACCAGTTAGGTCGATACAGTAAGGGAAAGTTAGGTCGGCCCAGTCAGGTAAAAAGTCACCCTTTGATGTGTATAAATAGACAATTCGACATCTCATTTGGTCAAACACTCAAGCAAGTTCGCTCTAGCCAAGAGAGGTTCCCTCCTTCAGTTAAGAGACTATTTTTTTAGGGTTCTCCACTATTGGAGAAGTTTCTCCCTTGTTTTCTTGGGTTTGCACTACTACTATCCGGATGTACATCGTTCTCTATTGGAAGGTCTGAGCTCGGGGGAGACAAATATTTTTGCCTATGGTTGGGAGATGATTTTTCTTGTCATCACGGTTTAAACGAGCTCGACACTCAGTTTGTTTATGTGCTTTAACACTATTTTAGTGATCCTCGCATTCGCCTGCTTGTTTATTTTCTGTACGAGGTGGTTTCACAATCAATTTCGTGTAGAGATTTATTGCTTATTTGTGGATGGTTCATTTGGCGAACGATCTTCTTTCTGCAGTGTATCCATGTGTTGGAATAGACCCTCTTATGATATCAAGATGTGTTCCAACGTCATGCTACCTCTCTAGCTAAGAGGGAGCGTCGATAATGTAGGAACCCGATGGACTGGGTTGAGCTGAGAACATTGTATTGATGCATGATAGACTCTCCGATGGACTGTGCAGAGTTCTTGAGCTGATGCATGAGTGACTCACCCATGGATAGGGCAGAGTCGTGGAGCTAGTGCATGTTCTTTGATGGACTGGATGAAGCAGATGCACGAAGATTGATTTGTTGAAACTTCTCGACTAACTGTGATTGTGTTGGAAGACCTTCCTTATGATATAGAGAGGTTAGAGATAATTGTGATGTACATATGATATCGAGAAGTGTTTCAGTACGATAATGCCGATGATACCTCCATGGCCAAGAGGGAGTGTTGGAGTAGTAGGTGCATGGGGCATTACCTCATAGGTCAACCAAAGGAAGAATAAGATTAGAATACAGTGTTCGAAGAATACCTTCCTTGTCGAGAGGAAGTGTTGGAAATAGTGCAACTTCAGAAGTTATTCTTATTGTATTTCATCATGTTATTGTACCTCCTATGGGACAAGATGTCAATGTATTTGATCATGTCAAACACTTGAAAGAATCAATATAAACCTATGGGTGAAATCACAAAGAAAATATTTATTAAATGCAATTTTTTGTATTCCCCCAAGACAAGTGGGCCCAGTGGGTAAATTGCCCCAAAACAGTGGGAAATATGCCCCAAGAAATGGGCAGAACTGCCCCAGTCAGGTCGATACAGTAAGGGAAAGTTAGGTCGGCCCAGTCAGGTAAAAAGTCACCCTTTGATGTGTATAAATAGAGAGTTCAACCTCTCATTTGGTCAAACACACAAGCAAGTTCGCTCTAGCCAAGAGAGGTTCGCTACTTTAGTTAAGAGATTGATTTTTTGGGGTTCTCCACTATTGGAGAAATTTCTCCCTTGTTTTCTTGGGTTTGCGCTACTACTATCCGGTTGTACATCATTCTCTATTGGAAGGTCTGAGCTCGGGGGAGACAAAGAACTTTGTCTATGGTTGGGAGATGATTGTTCCTGTCATCATGGTTTAAACGATCTCGACACTCAGTTTGTTTCTGTTATTTTCCACTCTTTTAGTGATCCTCACATTCGTCTGCTTGTTTATTTTCTGTATGAGGTGGTGTCACAATCAGTTTCGTGTAGAGAAATATTTCTAACATCTATGTACCATAGATACTAACCTTCGCAGGCTAGTATATATAAGTGAGATGAAGTGATACTGGAGACAATAGAGGATGGAAAAAGGAAAAATGTATGAGATGTTGAGTCATCAATCTCACCACTGCAGTCTATGTGATGCAACGAAAACGAACAACACCTTACAGAGGAGAAAATGAAGAAACTCACCTTGAATAGTGTTGACGATGGTTTCGAGATTTCCTTGACCTTGTTAATGTTTATAGCAGCATAACCAGGATCACTGAAAGAATGGAAAAGCAAATAAACAAAATGACTGTGGAACTCGAAAGCAACATCAAAACTATTTCAGGTGATTTTCTACATTTTCCCTTGTGTACGGTGTTATTCGTTGTCGTTGCCTCAAATAGACTGAACCTATTGGATCAATGACTCAACATCTTTGACATTTTTCATCCTTCCATCCTCTACTTTTCATCGTAGCACCTCATCTCACTTCTCGCCTTCCAAATATTTTCCCCATCATTACCACCTTCCCCAGATAAAGTGCATGACGAAGTAATCCTCTACGGTCTAGAATGACCAAGTTGATCAGGTAGATCAACTATCTTCTTTAAAACGATGATATGGTCCCTTTGTGGAACGTAATCCTTTCTGGACCGTGTCCGATTGTGGGATGGTTCTTTTGTGGAACGTGCTTATTTGTGGATGGTTCATTTGGGGAACAATCTCCTTTCTGGAGTGTATCCCTGTGTTGGAATGGACCCTCTTATGATAACAAGATGTGTTCCGATGTGATGATACCTCCCTAGCTAAGAGGGAGCGTTGATGATGTAGGCACCCGATGGACTGGGTTGAGCTGAGCACATTGTATTGATGCATGATAGACTCTCCGATGGACTGTGCAAAGTTCTTGAGCTGATGCACGAGTGATTCACCAATGGATAGGGCATAGTCGTGGAGCTAGTGCATGTTCTCCGATGGACTGGATTGAGCAGGATGCAGGAAGATTGATTTGTTGACACTTCTCGACTAATTGTGATTGTGTTGGAAGACCTTCCTTATGATATAGAGAGGTTAGAGATAACTGTGATGTACATATGATATCAAGATGTGTTTCAGTATCATAATCCTGATGTTACCTCCATGGCCAAGAGGGAGTGTTGGAGTAGTAACTGCATGGGGCATCACCTCATAGGTCAACCAAGGAAAGAATAAGATTAGAATACAGTGTTCGAAGAATACCTTCCTTGTCGAGAGGAAGTGTTGGAAATAGTGCAACTTCAGAAGCTATTCTTATTGTATTTCATCTTGTTATTGTACCTCCTATGGGACAAGACATCAATGTATTTGATCATGTAAAACACTAGAAAGAATCAATGTAAACCTAGCGGTGAAATCACAAAGAAAATATTTATTAAATGAAATGTTTTGTATTCCCCTAAGACAAGTCGGTCCAGTGGGTAAACTGCCCCGGAACAGTGGCAATTTGCCCCAAAAGATGGGCAGAACTACCCCAGTTAGGTCTATACAGTAAGGGAAATTTAGGCCGGCCCATTCAGGTAAAAAGTCACCCTTTGATGTGTATAAATAGACAATTCGACATCTCATTTGGTCAAACACTCAAGCAAGTTCGCTCTAGCCAAGAGAGGTTCGCTACTTCAGTTAAGAGACTAATTTTTTGGGGTTCTCCACTATTGGAGAAGTTTCTCCCTTGTTTTCTTGGTATTGTACTACTACTACCCGGATGTACATCGTTCTCTATTGGAATGTCTGAGCTCGGGGGAGACAAACAGCTTTGTCTATGGTTGGGAGATGATTGTTCTTGTCATCACGGTTTAAACGAGCTCGACACTCAGTTTGTTTCTGTGCTTTAACACTATTTTAGTAATCCTCGCATTCGCCTGCTTGTTTATTTTCTATACGAGGTGGTGTCACAATCAATTTCGTGTAGATATTTATTGCTTATTTGTGGATGGTTCGTTTGGCGAACAATCTCCTTTCTGCAGTGTATCCATGTGTTGGAATACACCCTCTTATGATATCAATATGTGTTCCAACGTCATGCTACCTCTCTAGCTAAGAGGGAGCCTCGATAATGTAGGCACCCGATGGACTGGGTTGAGCTGAGCACATTGTATTGATGCATGACAGACTCTCCGATGGACTGTGCAGAGTTCTTGAGCTGATGCAGGAGTGACTCACCCATGGATAGGGCAGAGTGGTGGAGCTAGTGCATGTTCTCTGATGGACTGGATGAAGCAAATGCACGAAGATTGATTTGTTGACACTTCTCGACTAACTGTGATTGTGTTGGAATACCTTCCTTATGATATAGAGAGGTTAGAGATAATTGTGATGTACATATGATATCAAGAAGTGTTTCAGTACGATAATGCCGATGATACCTCCATGGCCAAGAGGGAGTGTTGGAGTAGTAGTTGCATGGGGCATTACCTTATAGGTCAACCAAAGGAAGAATAAGATTAGAATACAGTGTTCGAAGAATTCCTTCCTTGTCGAGAGGAAGTGTTGGAAATAGTGCAACTTCAGAAGTTATTCTTATTGTATTTCATCTTGTTATTGTACCTCCTATGGGACAAGATGTCAATGTATTTGATCATGTAAAACACTTCAAAGAATCAATATAAACCTATGGGTGAAATCACGAAGAAAATATTTATTAAATGTAATTTTTTGTATTCCCCCAAGACATGTCGCCCCACTGGGTAAATTGCCCCAAAATAGTGGGAAATATGCCCCAAGAAATGGGCAGAACTGCCCCAGTCAGGTTGGCGCAGTTAGAAAAAAAATTAGGTCGGCTCAGTCAGGTAAAAAGTCACCCTTTGATGTGTATAAATAGAGAGTTCAACCTCTCATTTGGTCAAACACACAATCAAGTTCGCTCTAGCCAAGAGAGGTTCGCTACTTCAGTTAAGAGATTGATTTTTTAGGGTTCTCCACTATTGGAGAAATTTCTCCCTTGTTTTCTTGGGTTTGCGCTACTACTATCCGGATGTACATCATTCTCTATTGGAAGGTTTGAGCTCGGGGGAGACAAACAGCTTTGTGTATGGTTGGGAGATGATTGTTCCTGTCATCATGGTTTAAACGAGCTCGACACTCAGTTTGTTTCTGTGCTTTGCCACTCTTTTAGTGATCTTCGCATTCGTCTGCTTGTTTATTTTCTGTATGAGGTGGTGTCACAATCAGTTTCGTGTAGAGAAATATTTCTAACATCTATGTACCAGAGATACTAACATTCGTAGGCTAGTATATACAAGTGAGATGAAGTGATACTGGAGACAATAGAGGATGGAAAGAGGAAAAATGTAGGAGATGTTGAGTCATCGATCTCACCACTGCAGTCTATGTGATGCAACAAAAACGAACAACACCTTATAGAGGAGAAAATGAAGAAACTCACCTTGAATAGTGTTGACGATGGTTTCGAGACTTCCTTGACCTTGTTAATGTTTATAGCAGCACAACCAGGATCACTGAAAGAATGGAAAAGCACATAAACAAAATGACTGTGGAACTCGAAAGCAACATCAACACTATTTCAGCTGATTTTATACATTTTCTCTCGTGTACGGTGTTATTCGTTGTCGTTGCCTCAAATAGACTACAGCTATGGGATCAATGACTCAACATCTCCGACATTTTTCCTCCTTCCATTCTCTACTTTTCCTCGTATCACCTCATCTCACTTCTCTCCTTCCAAATATTTTCCCCATCATTCCCACCTTCCCCAGATAAAGTGCATGACGAAGTAATCCTCTGCGGTCTAGAATGATCAAGTTGATTAGATATCTTCTTTCAAACGATGATATGGTCCCTTTGTGGAACGTACTCCTTTCTGGAGTGTGTCCGATTGTGGGATTGTTCTTTTGTAGAACGTACTTATTTGTGGATGGTTCATTTGGGGAACGATCTCCTTTCTGGAGTGTATCCTTGTGTTGGAATGGACATTCTTATGATAACAAGATGTGTTCCGACGTGATGATACCTCCCTAGCTAAGAGGGAGCGTTGATGATGTAGGCACCCAATGGACTGGGTTGAGCTGTGCACATTGTATTGATGCATGATAGACTCTCCGATGGACGATGCAGAGTTCTTGAGCTGATGCACGAGTGATTCACCCATGGATAGGGCATAGTCGTGGAGCTAATGCATGTTCTCCGATGGACTGGATTGAGCAGGATGCACGAAGATTGATTTATTGACACTTCTCGACTAACCGTGATTGTGTTGGAAGACCTTCCTTATGATATAGAGAGGTTAGAGATAACTGTGATGTACATATGATATTGAGATGTGTTTCAGTATGATAATCCTGATGATACCTCCATGGCCAAGGGGGAGTGTTGGAGTAGTAGCTGCATGGTTCATCACCTCATAGGTCGACCAAAGGAAGAATAAGATTATAATACAGTGTTCGAAGAATACCTTCCTTGTCGAGAGGAAGTATTGGAAATAGTGCAACTTCAGAAGCTATTCTTATTGTATTTCATCTTGTTATTGTACCTCCTATGGGACAAGATGTCAATGTATTTGATCATGTAAAACACTTGAAAGAATCAATGTAAACCTAGGGGTGAAATCACAAAGAAAATATTTATTAAATGAAATGTTTTGTATTCCCCCAAGACAAGTCGGTCTAGTGGGTAAACTGCCCCGAAACAGTGGCAATTTGCCCCAAACGATGGGCAGAACTGCCCCAGTTAGGTCGATACAGTTGGGGAAAGTTAGGTCGGCCCAGTCAGGTAAAAAGTCACCCTTTGATGTGTATGAATAGACAATTCGACATTTCATTTGGTCAAACACTCAAGCAAGTTCGCTCTAGCCAAGAGAGGTTTGCTACTTCAGTTAAGAGACTAATTTTTTGGGGTTCTCCACTATTGGAGAAGTTTCTCCCTTGTTTTCTTGGGTTTGCACTACTACTATCCGGATGTACATCGTTCTCTATTGGAAGGTCTGAGCTCGGGGGAGACAAACAGCTTTGTCTATGGTTCAGAGACGATTGTTCTTGTCATCATGGTTTAAACGAGCTCGACACTCAGTTTGTTTCTGTGCTTTAACACTCTTTTATTGATCCTCGCATTCACCTGCTTGTTTATTTTCTATACGAGGTGGTGTCACAATCAATTTCGTGTAGAGAAATATTGCTTATTTGTGGATGGTTCATTTGGCGAACGATCTACTTTCTGCAGTGTATCCATGTGTTGGAATAGACCCTCTTATGAAAGCAAGATGTGTTCCAACGTCATGCTACCTCTCTAGCTAAGAGGGAGCGTCGATAATGTAGGCACCCGATGGATTGGGTTGAGCTGAGCACATTGTATTGATGCATGATAGAATCTCCGATGGACTATGCAGAGTTCTTGAGCTAATGCACGAGTGAGTCACCCATGGATAGGGCAGAGTCGTGGAGCTAGTGCATATTCTCTGATGGACTGGATGAAGCAGATGCACGAAGATTGATTTGTTGACAATTCTCGACTAACTGTGATTGTGTTGGAAGACCTTCCTTATGATATAGAGAGGTTAGAGATAACTGTGATGTACATATGATATCGAGAAGTGTTTCAGTACGATAATGCCGATGATACCTCCATGGCCAAGAGGGAGTGTTGGAGTAGTAGCTGCATGGGGCATTACCTCATAAGTCAACCAAAGGAAGAATAAGATTAGAATACAGTGTTCGAAGAATACCTTCCTTGTCGAGAGGAAGTGTTGGAAATAGTGCAACTTCAGAAGTTGTTCTTATTGTATTTCATCTTGTTATTGTACCTCCTATGGGACAAGATGTCAATGTATTTGATCATGTAAAACACTTGCAAGAATCAATGTAAACCTATGGGTGAAATCACAAAGAAAATATTTATTAAATGAAATGTTTTGTATTCCCCCAAGACAAGTCGGCCCAGTGGGTAAACTACCCCGAAACAGTGGCAATTTGCCCAAAAAGATGGGCAGAACTGCCCCAGTTAGGTCGATACAGTTAGGAAAAGTTAGGTCGGCCCAGTCAGGTAAAAATTCACCCTTTGATGTGTATAAATAGACAATTCGACATCTCATTTAGTGAAATACTCAAGCAAGTTCGCTCTAGCCAAGAGAGGTTCGCTACTTCAGTTAAGAGACTAATTTTTTGGGGTTCTCCACTATTGGAGAAGTTTCTCCCTTGTTTTCTTGGGTTTGCACTACTACTATACGGGTGTACATCGTTCTCTATTGGAAGGTCTGAGCTCGGGGGAGACAAACAGCTTTGTCTATGGTTGGGAGATGATTGTTCTTGTCATCACGGTTTAAACGAGCTCGACACTCAGTTTGTTTCTGTGCTTTAACACTATTTTAGTGATCCTCGCATTCGCCTGCTTGTTTATTTTCTGTACGAGGTGGTATCACAATCGATTTCGTGTAGAGATTTATTGCTTATTTGTGGATGGTTCATTTGGCGAACGATCTCCTTTCTGCAGTGTATCCATGTGTTGGAATAGACCCTCTTATGGTATCAAGATGTGTTCCAACATCATGCTACCTCTCTATCTAAGAGGGAGCGTCGATAATGTAGGCACCCGATGGACTGGGTTGAGCTGAGCACATTGTATTGATGCATGATAGACTCTCCAATGGACTGTGCAGAGTTCTTGAGCTGATGCACGAGTGACTCACCCATGGATAGGGCAGAGTTGTGGAGCTAGTGCATGTTCACTGATGGACTGGATGAAGCAGATGCAGAAGATTGATTTGTTGACACTTCTCGACTAACTCTGATTGTGTAGGAAGACCTTCCTTATGATATAGAGAGGTTAGAGATAACTGTGATGTACATATGATATTGAGAAGTGTTTCAGTACGATAATGCCGATGATACCTCCATGACCAAGAGGGAGTGTTGGAGTAGTAGCTGCATGGGGAATTACCTCATAGGTCAACCAAAGGAAGAATACGATTAGAATACAGTGTTCGAAGAATACCTTCCTTGTCGAGAGGAAGTGTTGGAAATAGTGCAACTTCAGAAGTTATTCTTATTGTATTTCATCTTGTTATTGTACCTCCTATGGGACAAGATGTCAATGTATTTGATCATGTAAAACACTTGAAAGAATCAATATAAACCTAGGGGTGAAATCACAAAGAAAAGTTTTATTAAATGTAATTTTTTGTATTACCCCAAGAAAAGTCGGGCCAGTGCGTAAATTGCCCCAAAACAGTGGGAAATATGCCCCAAGAAATGGGCAGAACTGCCCCAGTCAGGTCGGCGCAGTTAGAAAAAACGTTAGGTCGGCCCAATCAGGTAAAAAGTCACCCTTTGATGTGTATAAATAGAGAGTTCAACCTCTCATTTGGTCAAACACACAAGCAAGTTCGCTCTAGCCAAGAGAGGTTCGCTACTTCAGTTAAGAGATTGATTTTTTGGGTTTCTCCACTATTGGAGAAATTTCTCCCTTGTTTTATTGGGTTTGCGCTACTACTATCCGGATGTACATCGTTCTCTATTGGAAGGTCTGAGCTCGAGGGTGACAAACAACTTTGTCTATGGTTGGGAGATGATTGTTCCTGTCATCATGGTTTAAACGAGCTCGACACTCAGTTTGTTTCTGTGCTTTGCCACTCTTTTAGTGATCCTTGCATTCGTCTGCTTGTTTATTTTCTCTATGAGGTGGTGTCACAATCAGTTTCGTGTAGAGAAATATTTCTAACATTTATGTACCAGAGATACTAACCTTCGCATGCTAGTATATACAAGTGAGATGAAGTGATACTGGAGACAATAGAGGATGGAAAGGGGAAAAATGTAGGAGATGTTGAGTCATCGATCTCACCACTGCAGTCTATGTGATGCAATGAAAACGAACAACACCTTACAGAGGAGAAACTGAAGAAACTCACCTTGAATAGTGTTGACGATGGTTTCGAGACTTCCTTGACATTGTTAATGTTTATAGCAGCATAACCAAAATCACTAAAAGAATGGAAAAGCACATAAACAAAATGACTGTGGAACTCGAAAGCAACATAAACACTATTTCAGGTGATTTTCTACATTTTCTCTCATGTACGGTGTTATTCCTTGTCGTTGCCTCAAATAGACTGCAGCTATGGGATCAATGACTCAATATCTCTGACATTTTTCCTCCTTCCATCCTCTACTTTTCCTCGTATCACCTCATCTCACTTCTCGCCTTCCAAATATTTTCCCCATCATTGCCACCTTCCCCAGATAAAGTGCATGAGGAAGTAATCCTCTGCGGTCTAGAATGACCAAGTTGATCAGGTAGATCATATATCTTCTTTAAAACGATGATATGGTCCCTTTGTGGAACGTACTCCTTCCTGGAGTGTGTCCAATTGTGGGATGGTTCTTTTGTGGAACGTACTTATTTGTGGATGGTTCATTTGGGGAACGATCTCCTTTCTGGAGTGTATCCCTGTGTTGGAATGGACCCTCTTATGATAACAAGATGTGTTCCAGCGTGATGATACCTCCCTAGCTAAGAGGGAGCGTTGATGATGTAGGCACCCGATGGACTGGGTTGAGCTGAGGACATTGTATTGATGCATGATAGACTCTCCGATGGACTGTGCAGAGTTCTTGAGCTGATGCACGAGTGATTCACCCATGGATAGGGCATAGTCGTGGAGCTAGTGCATGTTCTCCGATAAACTGGATTGAGCAGGATGCACGAAGATTGATTTGTTGACACTTCTCGACTAATTGTTATTGTGTTGGAAGACCTTCCTTATGATATAGAGAGGTTAGAGATAACTGTGATGTAAATATGATATCGAGATGTGTTTGATTATGATAATCTTGATGATACCTCCGTGGCCAAGAGGGAGTGTTGGAGTAGTAGCTGCATGAGGCATCAGCTCATAGGTCAACCAAAGGAAGAATAAGATTAGAATACAGTGTTCGAAGAATACCTTCCTTATCGAGAGGAAGTGTTGGAAATAGTGCAACTTCAGAAGCTATTCTTATTGTATTTCATCTTGTTATTGTACCTCCTATGGGGCAAGATGTCAATGTATTTGATCATGTAAAACACTTGAAAGAATCAATGTAAACCTAGGGGTGAAATCAAAAAGAAAATATTTATTAAATGAAATGTTTTGTATTCCCCCAAGACAAGTCGGTCCAGTGGGTAAACTGCCCCGAAACAGTGGCAATTTGCCCCAAAAGATGGGCAGAACTGCCCCAGTTAGGTCGATACAGTTGGGGAAAGTTAGGTCGGCCGAGTCAGGTAAAAAGTCACCCTTTGATGTTTATAAATAGAAAATTCGACATCTCATTTGGTCAAACACTCAAGCAAGTTCACTTTAGCCAAGAGAGGTTCGCTACTTCAGTTAAGAGACTAATTTTTTGGGGTTCTCCACTATTGGAGAGGTTTCTCCCTTGTTTTCTTGGGTTTGCACTACTACTATCCGGATGTACATTGTTCTCTATTGGAAGGTCTGAGCTCGGGGGAGACAAACAGCTTTGTCTATGGTTGGGAGATGATTGTTCTTGTTATCATGGTTTAAACGAGCTCGACACTCAGTTTGTTTCTGTGCTTTAACACTATTTTAGTGATCCTCGCATTTGCCTGCTTGTTTATTTTCTGTACGAGGTGGTGTCACAATCAATTTCGTGTAGAGATTTATTGCTTATTTGTGGATGGTTCATTTGGCGAATGTTCTCCTTTCTGCGGTGTATCCATGTGTTGGAATAGACCCTCTTATGATATCAAGATGTGTTCCAACGTCATGCTACCTCTCTAGCTAAGAGGGAGCGTCGATAATGTAGGCACCCGATGGACTGGGTTGAGTTGAGCACATTGTATTGATGCATGATAGACTCTCCGATGGACTGTGCAGAGTTATTGAGCTGATGCTTGAGTGAATCACCCATGGATAGGGCAGAGTCGTGGAGCTAGTGCATGTTCTTTGATGGACTAGATGAAGCAGATGCACGAAGATTGATTTGTTGACACTTCTCGACTAACTGTGATTGTGTTGGAAGACCTTCCTTATGATATAGCGATGTTAGAGATAACTGTGATGTACATATGATATCGAGAAGTGTTTCAATACGATAATGTCGATGATACCTCCATGGCTAAGAGGGAGTGTTGGAGTAGTAGTTGCATGGGGCATTACCTCATAGGTCAACCAAAGGAAGAATAAGATTAGAATACAGTGTTCGAAGAATTCCTTCCTTGTCGAGAGGAAGTGTTGGAAATAGTGAAACTTCATAAGTTATTCTTATTGTATTTCATCTTGTTATTGTACCTCCTATGGGACAAGATGTTAATGTATTTGATCATGTAAAACACTTGAAAGAATCAATATAAACCTATGGGTGAAATCACGAAGAAAAGATTTATTAAATGTAATTTTTTGTATTCCCCCAAGACAAGTGGGCCCAGTGGGTAAATTGCCCCAAAACAATGGGAAATATGCCCCAAGAAATGGGCAGAACTGCCTCAGTCAGGTCGGCGCAGTTAGAAAAAATGTTAGGTCGGCCCAGTCAGGTAAAAAGTCACCCTTGGATGTGTATAAATAGAGAGTTCAACCTCTCATTTGGTCAAACACACAAGCAAGTTCGCTCTAGCCAAGAGAGTTCGCTACTTCAGTTAGGAGATTGATTTTTTGGGGTTCTCCACTATTGGAGAAATTTCTCCCTTGTTTTCTTGGGTTTGCGCTACTACTATCCGGATGTACATCGTTCTCTATTGGAAGGTCTGAGCTCGGGGGAGACATACAGCTTTGTGTATGGTTGGGAGATGATTGTTCTTGTCATCATGGTTTAAACGAGCTTGACACTCAGTTTGTTTCTGTGCTTTGCCTCTCTTTTAGTGATCTTCGCATTTATCTGCTTGTTTATTTTCTCTATGAGGTGGTGTCACAATCTGTTTCGTTTAGAGAAATATTTCTAACATCTATGTACCAGAGATACTAACATACGCATGCTAGTATATACAAGTGAGATGAAGTGATATTGGAGACAATAGAGGATGGAAAGAAGAAAAATGTAGGAGATGTTGAGTCATCGATCTCACCACTGCAGTCTATGTGATGCAACAAAAACTAACAACACCTTACAGAGGAGAAAATGAAGAAACTCACCTTGAATAGTGTTGACGATGGTTTCGAAACTTCCTTGACCTTGTTAATGTTTATAGCAGCATAACCAGGATCACTGAAAGAATGGAAAAGCACATAAAAAAATGACTGTGGAACTCGAAAGCAACATCAACACTATTTCATGTGATTTTCTACATTTTCTCTCGTGTACGGTGTTATTCATTGTCGTTGCCTCAAATAGACTGAAGCTATGGGATCAATGACTCAACATCTCCGACATTTTTCCTCCTTCCATCCTCTACTTTTCCTCGTATCACCTCATCTCATTTCCCGCTTTCCAAATATTTTCCCCATCATTGCCACCTTCCCCAGATAAAGTGCATGACGAAGTAATCCTCTGCGGTCTAGAATGACCAAGTTGATCAGGTAGATCAGATATCTTCTTTCAAATGATGATATGGTCCCTTTGTGGAACCTACTCCTTTTTGGAGTGTGTCCGACTATGGGATTGTTCTTTTGTGGAACGTACTTATTTGTGGATGGTTCATTTGGGGAACGATCTCCTTTCTGGAGTGTATCCCTGTGTTGGAATGGACCCTCTTATGATCACAAGATGTGTTCCGACGTGATGATACCTCCCTAGCTAAGAGGCAGCTTTGATGATGTAGGCACCCGATGGACTGCACTGAGCTGAGCACATTGTATTGATGCATGATAGACTCTCCGATGGACTATGCAGAGTTCTTGAGCTGATGCACGAGTGATTCACCCATGGATAGGGCATAGTCATGGAGCTAGTGCATGTTATCCGATGGACTTGATTGAGCAGGATGCACGAAGATTGATTTGTTGACACTTCTCGACTAACTGTGATTGTGTTGGAAGACCTTACTTATGATATAGAGAGGTTAAAGATAACTGTGATGTACATAGGATATCGAGATGTGTTTCAGTATGATAATCCTGATGATACCTCCATGGCCAAGAGGGAGTGTTGGAGTAGTAGCTGCATGGGGCATCACCTCATAGGTCGACCAAAGGAAGAATAAGATTAGAATACAGTTTTTGAAGAATACCTTCCTTGTCGAGAGGAAGTGTTGGAAATAGTGCAACTTCAGAATCTATTCTTATTGTATTTCTTCTTGTTATTGTACCTCCTATGGGACAAGATGTCAATGTATTTGATCATGTAAAACACTTGAAAGAATCAATGTAAACCTAGGGGTGAAATCACAAAGAAAATATTTATTAAATGAAATGTTTTGTATTCCACCAAGTCAAGTCGGTCAAGTGGGTAACTGCCCTGAAACAGTGGCAATTTGCCCCAAAAGATGTGCAGAACTGCCCCAGTTAGGTCGATACAGTTAGGGAAAGTTAGGTTGGCCTAGTCAGGTAAAAAGTCACCTTTCGATGTGTATAAATAGACAATTCGACATCTCATTTGGTCAAACACTCAAGCAAGTTCGCTCTAGCCAAGAGAGGTTCGCTACTTCAGTTAAGAGACTAATTTTTTGGGGTTCTCCACTATTGGAGAAATTTCTCCCTTGTTTTCTTGGGTTTGCACTACTACTATCCGGATGTACATCATTCTCTATTGGAAGGTCTGAGCTCGGGAGAGACAAACAAATTTGTCTATGGTTGGGAGATGATTGTTCCTGTCATCATGGTTTAAACGAGCTCGACACTCAGTTTGTTTCTGTGCTTTGCCACTCTTTTAGTGATCCTCGCATTCGTCTGCTTGTTTATTTTCTGTATGAGGTGGTGTCACAATCAGTTTCGTGTAGAGAAATATTTCTAACATCAATTTACTAGAGATACTAACCTTCGCAGGCTAGTATATACAAGTGAGATGAAGTGATACTGGAGACAATAGAGGATGGAAAGAGGAAAACTGTAGGATATGTTGAGTCATCGATCTCACCACTGCAGTCTATGTGATGCAACGTAAACGGACAACACCTTACAGAGGAGAAAATGAAGAAACTCACATTTAATAGTGTTGACGATGGTTTCGAGACTTCCTTGACCTTGTTAATGTTTATAGCAGCATAACCAGGATCACTGAAAGAATGGAAAATCACATAAACAAAATGACTGTGGAACTCGAAAGCAACATCAACACTATTTCAGGAGATTTTCTACATTTTCTCTCGTGTACGGTGTTATTCGTTGTCGTTGCCTCAAATAGACTGCAGCTATGGGATCAATGACTCAACATCTCCAACATTTTTCCTCCTTCCATCCTCTACTTTTCCTCGTATCACCTCATCTCACTTCTCGCCTTCCAAATATTTTCCCCATCATTTCCACCTTCCGCAGATAAAGTGCATGACGAAGTAATCCTCTGCGGTCTAGAATGACCAAGTTGATCAGGTAGATCAGCTATCTTCTTTAAAACGATGATATGGTCCCTTTGTGGAACGTACTCCTTTCTGGAGTGTGTCCGATTGTGGAATGGTTATTTTGTGGAACGTGGTTATTTGTGGATGGTTCATTTGGGGAACGATATCCTTTCTAGAGTGTATCCCTGTGTTGGAATGGACCCTCTTATGATAACAAGATGTGTTCCGACGTGATGATACCTCCCTAGCTAAGAGGGAGCGTTGATGATGTAGGCACCCGATGGACTGGGTTGAGCTGAGCACATTGTATTAATGCATGATAGATTCCTCGATGGACTATGCAGATTTCTTGAGCTGATGCACGAGTGATTCATTCATGGATAGGGCATAGTAGTGTAGCTAGTGCATGTTCTCCAATGGAATGGATTGAGCAGGATGCACGAAGATTGATTTGTTGACACTTCTCGACTAACTGTGATTGTGTTGGAAGACCTTCCTTATGATATAGAGAGGTTAGAGATAATAGTGATGTACATATGATATTGAGATGTGTTTCAGTATGATAATCCTGATGATACCTCCATGGCCAAGAGGGAGTGTTGGATTAGTAGCTGCATGGGGCATCACCTCATAGGTCGACCAAAGGAAGAATAAGATTAGAATACAGTGTTCGAAGAATACCTTCCTTGTCGAGAGGGAGTGTTGGAAATAGTGCAACTTCAGAAGCTATTCTTATTGTATTTCTTCTTGTTATTGTACCTCCTATGGGACAAGATGTCAATGTATTTGATCATGTAAAACACTTGAAAGAATCAATGTAAACCTAGGGGTGAAATCACAAAGAAAATATTTATTAAATGAAATGTTTTGTATTCCCCCAAGACAAGTCGGTCCAGTGGGTAAACTGCCCCGAAACAGTGGCAATTTGCCCCAAAAGATGGGCAGAACTGCCCCAGTTAGGTCGATACAGTTAGGGAAAGTTAGGTCGGCCCAGTCAAGTAAAAAGTCAACCTTTGATGTGTATAAATAGACAATTCGACATCTCATTTGGTCAAACACTCAAGCAAGTTCGCTCTAGCCAAGAGAGGTTCACTACTTCAGTTAAGAGACTAATTTTTTGTGGTTCTCCACTATTGGAGAAGTTTCTCCCTTGTTTTCTTGGGTTTGCACTACTACTATCCGGATGTACATCGTTCTCTATTAGAAGGTCTGAGCTCGGGGGAGACAAACAACTTTGTCTATGGTTGGGAGATGATTGTTCCTGTCATCATGGTTTAAACGAGCTCGACACTCAGTTTGTTTCTGTGATTTGCCACTCTTTTAGTGATCCTCACATTCGTCTGCTTGTTTATTTTCTGTATGAGGTGGTGTCACAATCAGTTTCGTGTAGAGAAATATTTCTAACATCTATGTACCAGAGATACTAACCTTCGCAGGCTTGTATATACAAGTGAGATGAAGTGATATTGGAGACAATAGAGGATGGAAAGAGGAAAAATGTAGGAGATGTTGAGTCATCGATCTCACCACTACAGTCTATGTGATGCAACGAAAATGGACAACACCTTACAGAGGAGAAAATGAAGAAACTCACCTTGAATAGTGTTGACGATGGTTTCGAGACTTCCTTGACCTTGTTAATGTTTATAGCAGCATAACCAGGATCATTGAAAGAATGGAAAAGCACATAAGCAAAATGACTAAGCCGCTAGATTCATATGTTATTGATGATGCCCCCGTTATTTTGCATAGTTTGGATCCTAGGAAAGAAGATCATCCGCCATTTTACATATCTCTGCTAGTGAACAATCCGCTTTTACACAATTGCATGTTGGATTTGGGTGCTTCTTCTAATTTTATGACCAAGAAGGTTATGGATCAACTTGGTTCAAAGATAACCAGGCCTTATCATAATGTATATTCCATGGACTCAAGAGAGGTTAAAACCATTGGCATAATCCTGAATTTACCTATAAAATTGGCCAAGTAACCCAACATCCATCTGACCATGGATGTGCTAGTGATTGATGTTCCAGATAATTGGGGTATGCATCTTTCAAGAATTGGGTTGCATCTTTGGGAGGAGACATAAGGATGGATTGGACCTATGCCACCATTCCTACATCAGAGAACACGTTGGTTAAGTTATATAATGAAAGAGCTAGTAAGTTTCATGTTGAAAATCCTGAAAGGCCTGCAAATGAATTTGTTTATGAGTCAGACAACTTTGGAAACGATGCAATTTTATCAAACTTCATAGTGCCATTCAAAGAGGCAACCAAAGATGAAAAAATAAGTGAAGTGTGGCTGATGAGTTTTGATGGAGCATATTCTAGAGCTCGGAAAGGAGCTGGTATTGTCATAACTTCACCATCTAAGAAAAAAATTAAATTTGATTTTAGACTTGAGTTTGATGCTTCGAATAGTGTGGCATAGTACGAGGGAATTTTGTAAGGGTTAGAATTTTCCAATGACACAGGGATCAAAATCTTATCTATAAAAGGAGATTCTGACTTAGTTGTTTCCTAGGTTAAAAACATCTTTGCGTGAAAAAGTGAAAGATTAAAAAAGTATAGGAATGCTGTATGGGACACCATGGAATGGTTTGACGCATTAAACAGTCATCGAATGCAACACTAATAGCTAGGCATGCAGGGATGTTGACAAATTTTATTGTAGCAATGATGGTCGGAGGCTTGAGAATCTGAGGCTTGAGAATCAGTTACAGATATTATGCAAAATTACGTGGCTTGGATGTCTTGTAAGTAATTTTTGGTTGGACCAGCCATGTTTTGTAACATCATATTCAATTATATGAATATTAGTGCTTTTTGAATACACCATTGAATGGAGAAGCCATTGTTTTTGTGGCAATGTGCCATTCATAATTTTTTTTTCTGTGACAGTCAGTTCATCTAGGTATGGCTATACAACATATTTGGTGCTACTGTCAGGGTTTCCACAGCATGTGTGGCGTTCCTTTCCCCAAGTGTTATACTATTGGAGAAGTCTTATAGAGGACGGGGAGCATTAGCTTCAGCAGTGACAATTCCAAAGCTATGGAGAATATGACAATATTGTAAACCTCCATTTTACTGATGAAGGTCGGGAAATTCCAAACATTTGGACAGTATTGGAAACTTTCATTTTACTGATGAAGGTCGGGCAATTCCAAAGCTTTGGACAATATTGGAAACCTGCCTTTTATTGATGAAGGTCAGGAAATTCCAAAGCTTTGGACAGTATTGGAAACCTACCTTTTTCTGCATTCTGCTTCTTACCATGAGGAGGAAGGTTCACCATTGCAAAGATTGATTAATACGACCTCAACATAGCGGGAAGCCAGAATGCTGTGAACACCAACCTAGATCCCAATCATCCTCCTAACCATGGAAAAACCCTCAGTTGAGAACCAATAAGCCTTGCACTCTTTGTGGTGTTTACAAACTTTACATGCACCATTGCCCGCTCATCCTTGAGCCTCTACATTTTAAAAAGTTAGTAGACTAGGACAAAGTAAATGTTTCAAGTAGGAGTTACTTTTCTATCATGAAGGATAGACCTATTTCATTAAGTGAGACTCATGCTCATTCTCTCTTTCCCTCGATGGAAGTCATTCTTTCCTTATACAGCCTATGTTTCAATGTTTCTTATGTTGTGTATTATCACTAGAGTTGAACCTAGACTACTGGGTTCCAAGCCTAGAGAAGTCTTAACAGTAAATAAAGGATAACTGGAAAATAACTTTATAGAATTTGGTGGTAGGTAAGCAATTACTACAGAAATCAGGCTAGGTTTAAATATTGAACAACAGGAAATGTATCACTACCATGGATATTAATAAGACAAAGCTACGAGCATAACTTTATGAAAGAAATGAACCAGGTTTTGCATCAAGCATCTAAAGATAATTGCATATTAATAATAAGAATCTTGGCATAGATTCATAAGACCACACACAAGACAAAATCATGACAACATGTAATTCATTTATTAAAGCAAAGCAGGCTCATATGATCACAATCATTTCAAAGCAACTATTTCATATTAACACAAAGCAAAATATATACATGCTTTCCATTCGTGTTCAAAGTCTGACTTCCATAATATATTCCAACCACTTATTCCTTCTCAGAGGAAGAAACCCATCTCAAATGTTACAATCATGCCTCATATAGGTGTTGAGGTTCAAATCCTCCCTATGAGGTCGAATTTCTAAAGATAGCAGAAATTACATTAAATTTTGGAATTTTCTGCCATGAAAAATGGACAAGACTGCCATGAAAAATAGGGCTACAATTATGATTTCATATCTCCTCAATCATGACAGTTGTGTACAATACAGGAGAGGTTTTTGTAAATCAGTTTGTTATGAGAAAAAACCTCTCTCAATTCCTTGATATTTGTTTCCATTTGCCTGAGATCTGCATTCTAAAAACATGTGTCAAAACAGGAAAATTCTGAAATCTGAAAAATAGGACTCAATGATGGATTCGATTCTCCCAATCTGTGACACATGTAGGAAAAATTAAATAGGTTATTATAGATGAAGATATTACTAAGATAAACCTCTTTCAGTTTGTCAAAATTCCCCTCCATCTGTTCATAATCAACTCTGCAAAAATATGACTCAAACTGGATTTTGCGCAGTAAGAAAAATAGGCTGAAATGACGAGAGTGGATCTTCTGATCCTTGACACCTGTGTAGAAAGTGAGATAGGTTTTTGTTCTTTGACTTGTTAGGAACAAACAAATCCTCCTTTTTTTTTTAAATGGTTTTCCAGCCGTTCATAATCATCATTTGAAAATGATGAGTAAACAACACCATTTCTACTTAATCTCGGGCACTTGAATTTTGTTTTATTTATTTGTGCAGTGAAAATATCCCATATGCATCTTGATGAGAGCCATGCTCTAAATACTAATTCTTTGGACAAAGAGCATAATCAATTAGTGTTTCGGAAACAAAATACTGATTCCTATCTAAGTAACCTCCTGCAAGCACAACTTCCACTGCATCTTTCATGGATAACCTTTTACCTCTATAACTATTAGCTGAAACCTACCAACTATCTTCATTTCGCTTGTGTAAAAATCTAAACTAGAAGCATCATTTCCTTTCACATCTTTTCACATGCTACTGGTATATAGCTGTAAATCATATATGAAATTAAAATTGCTAATGTTCCAAGCATGATAACATTTAATCATGGTAACATTTGTATTATTTTCATCAAGAAATACAAGCTTTTGAAAATCAAATGAACAATGAGCCTTATTTCAGTTTTAATAAATAACATATTTAATCAAAAACCCACTAAGGTAAAATTTGGGATAAAGAAAATGAGAAATCAAAGGGAAGCTAGGGTAAAAATAGGAGTGGTAACTATGTAAAGTCGAAAATTCTAGAATACAACCCTAGAGATAACACCATGGATGACAAGTTCCCCACTTCCTTTGTTCTTGTGGTCTTGGCCAATATAAATTCAATTTTGTATCCTCCCAAACCTCTCGCATTATTTTCCATCTTATGCCTAGAAATCCCATTGACCAGACCTCTCCACCCAACCTGATAAGTGGTGTAAGTATCATAAGGGTGAGACCCAAAATATGAAAGATTGCCATGCACTTTGAACAAAGGATGGCCTTAGTAGTCTATCCTCCCTCCAATCCTACACCCTCCTTCATTGCCTCCTAACCAAAGTCCTCCATGTTGGACACAATGGCACATTGAGAGTGGGGGGGTGAATCAGTGTGCTAGCAACTCCATAATTTTTCACTTCTCAATAATGTTAAGCATAGTTAATCATTTACATTAAATTACCAAGTTCATCATCATTCATCAACTAATCAACACATGCCATATTAATACATAAGCATGTCATCAACATAGATCATAACAAGAGACACATCACAAGACAAGTGTAGTAAAATTTATTTATAATTTTATATGATGTACAATGGAAGACTTCAATCTTCGCGATTACATCAGCACCAACTAACTAAAGAATACCAACTCCTATTCCAAGACCCAACTTGGTTTTCGTAGCTCCAACTAAGAATATGTGAGGTATCCAAACCTCAAATGCAAGACTCAGGTTGCCATAGGAAACAATCTGTCATACAACCAACTGCCAATAAACATGTCACTGTCATCAGTCATCACCCTGTTACTACTATCATCAATTGCTGTTACACACATGTCACTCTAATATCACTATTAGTCTTCTATCTTTTTCCTTGTCATCAATCCTCTACTGTCATTGTCATCATGGCTATCACAGTGATGTCATGTCAACTATCACATCAAGTTTCCATTATCAAGTTTGTCTTTATCATGTCAAAGTCTTTGAATTTTCACACCTTTCAAGGATGATAGGTAGGATGTTGATCAATATTTGATCCTTGACTTCCTCAGTGTTTTGGACCTCTGTACAAATTCTTGCTTATGATCTCCAATCCCTTCAATGAATAACAATTGTATGTTTTTAATAAACTTCTTATATATATGCCTTCTTATTGCTTGTCTCCAAGCTTCAAAAAATGCCTTGATGTCCTTCAGAATGACTTCAATGCTCCATTGTTTTGGGTATTGTCTTTCGCTCTTCTTGACCACCGAAAATCAGACTTGAATCATTGCTTGGAATCCTTCCAAATAGGGTGTGAGGACTACTTACTGTTTCACTTACTCATTTCTATGCTTGGAAACCTCTTTGGATGCTTTCTTATGTGCAACACTTGATGAACATGTCTTCATCTGATCTCGGATAGCTTCAGAACACCATTTTGGATGCATGTATCAGACTTGTATCTTGTAGAAACCACCTTTGGACTTGATCATGCTTCAGAGCTTAATGTTGGACTCAAATTGTGGTTCTCCAATATGCCTTTAGATGCTCTAGAAAATTTTGATTCCAAGTCAGATATTATAAAACTTGTTTCAAAACTTCACTGCAGCTCCTCTACAGTCTTTCTTGTGCACGAATTTCAGACATAGTATAAAACACAATTTTCAGACTTTCATGAAATGCTTATACCCAAGATCAGAGATCTGAATTTCAAAGAGAGTTCTTCACATTTGTGGATGTTGCTTCCGCGTCTGTCTTATCCCAAAATGAATCTTGATAATACTTCACACTTGCGGCTGCCTCAGTGCACTGTATACCCGAAATTCATAGATCTTTTCTTCAATTCAAAGTACACCCACAAATGAGGTCGTGGCCCTCTTATTTATAAGAATATTTGTCATGTTTCTGGGACGAACTTGTAAGTCGAGTCTTCAATCATTCGATGTGGAAGAGTAGATCTATGGAAATATGAATACACATGAAACCAAATGCTTCATCCAATCTATTCAGATACTTGGTTTTCTCCACAGCTGAAGTTGGTTCGGGATCCTTCTCCATTGTCACCCTGTACAGTGATTTGTTGTGCAATACCATCTGCATATCAACCCTCCAATCAAGGTAATTGAAGGGTGTCAGAATCCTGGAAGAGAGAGGAGATTTCGAATTGTCCATTACAATTGCTGGAGCGAATACAAGGTGAAACTGCTGCTACTGCAGGAAAAGACCGCTGCAACTGCAGAAAACTGTTGTAACTATTGCAACTGCAGAAAAATGTTGTAACTGCTGCTGCACTCAAAAAATTTGAATCACTTGCAAAAAAAATCAATAATGGAGGTAGAATACTACTGAGCACTGCTTTAGGATATTAGGAAATTTTATCCGGATCCTTCACACCTCGCTAGACCTCATTGGATTTATCCAATGAATTCAATGCAATGGCACCAGGATTTGTTGTGGAAATCCAGAGGCTTCTAGTACACTACCGAAAGCAGTTGATCAACCTATTCTCTCTATGGCTCTGATACCATGTGAAATTCTATGTCACAATAGATCTAAGAGATGAGGATACCTCATAAAGAAAGAATGAGCAGAAAATTTGAATAAGAGTGAAAACTGCAATAAAAAAGAGCAGAAGAATAATTATGTAGCGGAACTCAGATAGGAGCAGAATAATGTTGGCATGTTCCAATAATCAGTATAATGAACAATGATGTTACAATGAATAGAATTCGAATCACACAGGAGAATTTTAACCTCAGTTGGTCTAGCATAGGGATTATCACCACTGGATTGATCCGAAAGACTCAAACTCAACTGAAATGAACCTAAACTCAGCTAACTGAAGACATAATCAATTAGCTGACTAAGGAGGGCGCAATAGTGATTTTGTCATGCATTCCATTCAGAAAAGGGTGCATGAGGCCATAATAAGTGGCATCCATAGCTCTAACCCCCCACAAGAGTCAGCTAACTCAGGTGGACTGCACTGGAACACTCAGGTAGGTTCCTACAAAGGGAACTAACTGAAGTGGTCCTAAAATGATGTAGGTAGGGCTTAGAAGGTGGTAGATGGATCCTAGACGACATCTGCACACCACTAGGGGGAAAATGACATCAACAACAACTAGGAAAAATAAATAATGCTAGGTAGGATAAGGATGGAGTATTGAAATATCCTAACAACACCCACAGATGAACAACGAATAATGACACTGCAAAGTGAACACAAAAATTTAATTGCATTTTAACTTGTGTGGTAAAATATATAAATAAAGAATAAAAAGAACATTTTTTTGACACTATATGTACCCTTAGAAGGTTGAGATTTTCATGTGATTTCAAACCCAACAAATGTTCGTCTACAGTGAAGCAGTGCCGTAGAGTACACCCATATAAAGAAGGCACCTTCACATCCAATATAACTTTGCTATAGAAATATCATCTTTCTTCAAAATCCACGGGACATCTCCTTTTTAAAAAAGGATGGTCCAACCTCTGCTATATTTTCTTGTCTTGGCCAATGCTTCTTTTTAGTAATTGAAGAAATAAGACCTCTCCTATGTGGTTCAAGAGAAATATATACACATGATAAGGAATATATAGACTTATGTTTATGTCCATATTGTATAAAGAACTATTTAGATGTAGTATGATAGTCATTATTGAGAAATGATAGTGATGTATTGATCTTGTGTAAAGAAAAAAAAATCGACACCTAGGGATGAGGTAACCATAGGTAATGTTACTGGTTTTCCAAAATTGTTAAAACATCTTAAACTTGAGGTTATGTATATAGTGGATACTTTTAAAAATCTATAGGCATTATTAAATGCATATCCTTGCCGAGAATTCGATAGATTATCAAGAGGGTCAAACAAACACAGAATTAAGAAAACGAGATATCGATACGACCATTGTGATGAGCTGAACTCAATGACACTAATTTTGCATCATGACAAGACTGATAACGAAAATGAAAAAAACTACAAACTTGACGTTACCACGATGGCGTAAAATGGAGAAATTATAACTTGGAACACCCGTCGAAAGGGTCAAATAAAACATGTTTTGTAAAACAAAGTATGGAGAACATCAACATGATGAGTTGAATGCAATGATACTAACCATCTGACATGGTGAATTCTAAACAAGAATACAGATGGTGTTCAAGATGGGACTCAACGAGACTAAGAAAACACGCATAATGTGACTTGGGAAGTCTACTGAAGTGGTCATATGACAATGGAAATGATAAAATGAGCTAACAATGTGATGATCTCCTTGAGCGGGACATGATGTCACCAACGAGATGACTAGGTGGTTAAATTTACTATGTTCGTCTAAAAAGTTGAAAATCAACTTATTAAAAAATTATGGGTTTGAAAGTAGTCTTATGGGAATAATGAGCGACTTATGCATTGATTTTTGGCCATGTGATAGTTGCTCTTGAGTTGATAATTCATGATTGTAACTTACCAATCTATATTATACTGAACATTGTATGATGTTTATCTTCTTGTCTTGGAGGAAATGATAGCTTAATAAATTTGAATTCTTACTTGGATTTTGTTGTGCTAAAGGTCGTTTGGGTAAGAAGTGTTGGAAATCTAAGTTGGTGTTGACAATTATTGAAAGTATTACTGGATTTACATTACATGAAATTACCGTTGGATTATTGAGAATCTGTTGGAACTTTGTTGGATGAAACATAAACAATAGAAAAGCTAGTGTTAATGGCCAAGGATATTTGGTGAAAATAGAAGAGAATGGCATGAAAATTAATTATGAAAAGAAAGTGAAAGTGTCTATGAATGTACGATAAAAATTAACTTCGGGATGAAGTTTTTAATAAGAGGGGGTGTATGTAATGCCCTCCTTTGACATAGTTGATTGAATAGACTTTGAGGGCACTTGTATTGAAGTGACCCAGTAAAATAAACTTGAAAAAAATGTGTTATGCTTTATTATTTGAATAAGAATTGATAATTGACAAGCAAATGATGATTATACTCTATTGATTGAGAAATGTGAATTAAAGATATGTTATCAATAAATGAAAGAAATTACGCTTTTATTTCTGTAGATGTGAATAAATGCCACTTGTTTAACTAGAATTGAATAAAGATGAATACTGAATGATGATATACTTTATATGGTGTAGCGTTGCTAATGTGTGTAGTGGCAGGTAAAATGAATTACCGATTGACTCTCAAATGGAATAAAAGGGGGTCGTAAAGAACGAGAAACATACATAGGGGTATGACGATAGACCGTCGGCTCTGAAATAGCATTCCATGCACGAGTCATAATCCCTATCATCTCACTCGGGTAGCGTGTGCCGTACGGTTGAGGCCATCACAATTTGGTTGCATACGATATGTTGAGGGGCAAAAAATAAGGAAGATCTTATTCCGCAATCACCATTAGTCTCCATAGAAATGTACTCAGATGATTGCGATAATGATTCCTAATCGCTACATCAGACCCCCACACGAGGACAATGACACAAAAGTTGTCAGAAGGACCTGTTATCACCTAAACTGTAGTTACCCCTGTGGATGTATCCATTAGTGGATGGAAATAAGGAAAGGCAACTCAAAAGGTGCAACCACGATCACCTCGACCTCCAATAGATGGTTCTCACGCCAGTTGAGGCAACCTTCGCTTTATGTTATCTATCCCAGACAACAAAGGGGGAGACCCAATCTACTCCCGACAGGAGAGATCAAAACCAAGACACCAAATCAAGTTAATTCTAAGTGAAGTAAGGTGTATGGTTTATCCTAGACCTTAGGATGAAGTCACAAGACAAGTGAGGGGTTCAATGAGTATAGCTTTGGTTCATTATTGATGTGAGAGTGACTTATGATTTGTGAAATAGGATCCAGGATTAAAGTACTAGTTCAATGTGAGAAAATCCACTGCCTTGGGAACCATGTCCAATGCAGGGTAGTTTATGGGTTGAATTGGGGCTAACTAGTACAAGTGACAAGTTTGATCATGATACATGATGACATCAAAGGGTTTAGTTCACCACACAAAGGTCAAACCACAAGTTAATCCAACAATCTAGGAAAGTCGAATTGACTTGGAGAGAAACCAGTGCCTTGGGAATTGGGATAATGGAGTCAAAGTAAGGTTAACTTGTGGCTAAGGACTCCTATTGCATGAGACAAGTGGGCAATTAAAGTCTTGATGGATGAATAGGTCTAGATCTAGAGATTTGATGTTTGACCTAAGTGGACCACAATCCCTTAAAACAAGGAATGTTATCCCCAAGGCAAGATTTGACAAGGTGACCTACTAGACCTAGGCTTTGAATTATGCCCGTTCCAAATCCACAAAGATCTCATGTACCCATGTCCTAGAAGTGGACCAACTCAGTTCTCCAAGGTGGTGCGACTTTACCCAAGGAGGCTAAAAAGTGGGATAAATGACTCAAGACAAGTCCAATGGCATCCAAACTTTAGATCCAAGTAGTTTAAGCAAGTGAGAGTGTGGATCTATAATTTCATGGAAATCCAATGGCTAGATCTTACTAGATCTGAGTTTAAAGATACCAAGTGGTCCAAAATGGGGATTAAATCCCTTAAAATGTGGAATAGGGCCCACAAGGTAGAAATCAGAAAAGTGACAATCTAGGGGTAGGTTATTGGATGTGTAGATCATGAAACAAGCGGGATCTCAACTACCCACATACTAGATCTAGGTCAACCCACCAAACTAGGAAGTGCGCCCTTGCTTGGAGAGGCTAAATGCCTTGGGAAGAGGGTCAAATGGAGGCCAATCCTCACCAAACTATAGATCCGGGATGCCGTGGATACTATAGAGGTGGGTTTTAAATATCTTACCCAAGAAGCCACTCGATCTTAGTAGATCTGAAAAAATGTAAAAATGAGGGTTTGAAGAAATCAGGGTTTTATCAATTTATGAGTTATGTCAATGGATTAGATCAAGATAAGAGAAACAAACCTGTGGATCTTACCTGGGTAACCTTGTAGATGCCTTGATGATGATGATCTATGCAAACCCGATCAATTTGGAAGCTTTGAGGTAGTTTTCTAGGCAATCAATTTAGTCCAAGAAGCCAATGTGCCCTCCCTCTTGCACAACAAACGTCAACAATATCATATTTGATGTAACCAAGAGATAAGACTAATGCCACAAGAGAAGTAACAGAAAGATAGCATAGATCACAATGATACTAATGATAACCCCCTGATACAAGCAAATGCCAAGAAATTCGATTTGAAGAAGCCTTGCAAAATCGCCCTTGTTGAAGTCGCCCTCCTGTAGACAAGACAATGATTTCCAAAATAGATAGATCTTACCACAAATTCCAAATTCTAGATTGCAATAGAATTTCCAATCACCATCTAAGAACACCAGATGCAAAGGAGACCACAAGAATTTCCACAAGAAAGTTTTTCTATACCAATAATCCAAGAGCCAAAGACCCCTTACAATGAGAAGCTCTCTCCTTTAAATAGGAAGGAGAGGCATCAAAATCCTAACCACTTTTTGAATGAGTGGCTAAGATTAAAATATACAAATGTCTAATCAATTGTTGAGATGAGCTCAATAATAAAATAGATTGATCACTAATAAAATATAACATAAGTGGACAAAATCGCCCTAGGAGAGGGGAATCCCACTAAATCATGATGACAAAATATAATAGGAAGCTTATAGTGGGTCCAAGGGGTAATTTTAGCCACCCTTGGTCAATCCCCATAGCACAATAATAATAAAATAGTCATCAATATACCAAATCGTGCCTCTATGGTCAAATCGTAGGCCTCAAAAGACCTCAGAAATCATCAAAAAGTGCCATAAATGATGGATGCGGGTCCCGATGAAGCTGAAACTGCTGGAGGAGGTGTGGAAGACATCAATCCATCATCATTGATCATCCCATGCCAAGACATTTCCTCAGTAGCCCAAATCGAATTCTTCAATAGCCATTTCTACCAATCCTGAAATGCCTCGGGAAGCGTGAAAATGCACCAAACTGCCTCCTAGAGTGCCTGCGCTGTCAAGGTGAGGGAACCAGTGTGTCCGGGAGGGGGGTAATAAGGTAAAAAAAAGTGGCTGGACCACCCCCTCCAAGCACAGCTCCCTAGGTAAACCGGATAAAAACCACATCTGTTCTGACAGTGTCTCCGACAGACCAAAACTGCACTGGGATAGCCTACTGAGGCTCAATCATCACTGTAAGTGCCCGGAACTGAAAACAGACTGTCTCATTGGACTCAGAAGGTCCAAATCCATCAAAGATGTGTACTCATACACCATATGAGTCTCTGCATGATCAAAATATATATCCAATATACCGGAATAGGTAAAATAATAATAATCTGTAAATGATCAAATAATGTTGTAAACCATGAATCATCATCATAACCCTGTAGCTGCTGCATAGAATCATCATGTACATGTATATAGACCATATATCATCAATCCATATCATCACAAGGTCCAACCATCTCATGTCCTATGGTTGACCTTGGTCAAACTAGGTTTGACCAAGTCAACATGACCAAATATAACTCAGACCATCATCGGAAGCTGTTGCAAAGTGTCAAAGGTTAATGCATGCTCTACAACTTATTCAAATAACAATTATAGCACAAAGTAATCATTACTGATGATCTAAATCCAAATATATAATGTCATTAATTATTATTATTACTCATACTAGACTTTCAAGATCATACTCACTTCATAGCTGTGATCAATTTGCTAGTGAAGGGTGAGGGTTAAAAGAATTGGCTAGGCTAAGGGATGATTTGACTGACTTAACTTTGTGACACTTTGGCAAAGGGAAAGGGAATACACACCATAGTATATACTGAATGAGCAACAACACAGGGAATGGCGGTGTCTCACAAATGGATGAGTTGTTGAAAGAGGGTTTATTCACCTTTAACAGATGCGCACAATCCATAATACAAATAAGGCCAACAATTGTTTTGATATAGCATTTAATTTCCATTGCTTTTTGGGCCTGGAGTTTCCATAGCCTTGATCTACGTGTGTTTAAAAACACATTGCATAGATTTACATTTATTTTAGGCTTTCTGTTGCAGGTGTGTTTTTAAGGCACTTGTTTACTTAAGCACTTCTAGTTGTGTTACAGACAGCTTGTTTACCTAGGTATTTACATTTCCAAAAGATATAACATTTTATTTTCATGGCCATTTTCATTTGGCATGCCTTTCATTCATGTGTGTTTAGAAACACATTGCATGAATGGGCTTTTCATACAAGATATAACATTTCATTTTTTCCAGACTTTGTATTCATGGCAGCACTAAAAGTTTCAGGTTTATCCAACACAACTTTAGTGACTAGGGGGAATTCACAAGGAACTCCAACTCACCATAGGTAAGTTTTGTCACCAACTCAAAGCCGAGACACAATAAACAAGGAAGCTCATCCAATACAGAGGCTACGGTGGGGAAAAGATCCTCCATGTCACTAGTCAAGTAGCAAGTCATGGTGATAAACTAAAAGGTAGGCAATGGATGGATGAAGACAATGAATAATGGAGCCAACACTAGCAAGCCAAGGTATGGTGGAATGATCACCTCTATTCTCCCCAAGGAGGGTAAAACCAATGAGTATGAATAGTGAACTTCTAAGTCTGAGTAGGGACAATATAATATATATAATAAGATCAACCAGGTCCATATATCTCTATGATCGCCGGATCATGACACTAGGTGCTAAGACATGCTATAAGAATAAATATAAAAGCAATATAACCATAACACAATGATATACCTGCTGATTCATATACCTGAATGCTCATCACCTGTACCATCATCTGTCCTCTGAAAATGCTGTTGTAACTCTGGGCACTACTGACTGCTCTGTACCAATGGTATAATGGATACATCGGTCATCTCTCTGAGTGTCCTGAGACTTAGTCATGGCATGGGGAATACAAATGCTGTCCAAAATCTGATAGTGATCCAATATAGATGCTCATCTCAGCATCTCAAATGTAAGGGAACTGGTTGAATAGTGTACTGGCATCAGAAAAATAATGTATGGTGGCCCGGCTACTATATATGTGATAACAGGACCCATAGATGTGGTACCTAGACAATGACAAGAAATGGAACTACTTGCGTACTTGCACTAAACATTTAAACATATATATATATTTTTTGTAAGCTAGAGCAAATATTTATATTTCCTTCACAAAAATAAACAATGACAGAGTAGTACCGGGCCCTCTCTTAACCGAGAAAACAAACCCCAAAACAAAGTTGAAAACATAGTTGAGAGAAGTCATCCTAATGAGGAAATCGGACTTTACAGAGAAAGAGTTTAACTGATCGACTAACAAGCAAAAGTGCTCTGAAACAACATAATGAAAAAGTCTAAACAAAAATAGAAAAGGAGACCAACATACAGAGCTAATTACTGTTATAACCCATCTGTCCAACGTGGGTAGGCTGGGTAGTAGGCTCTTTAGTGAGAGTAATCCTGAAATGATGATATAGCTGCTACTGATTGAAGAGAATTTGCTTCAGGAAATTAACCATTTCATCCTGCTGGAGAAGAATTTCAGCTTGGGATTAGCCCCTGTTTGCAAGTGCCTTGCCAAGCACATTTTTTTGGGACCAATGGTAGTTGATATTTTTCTGATACAGGGTGGCCCTACCCCTAGTAGTCCCCGAGTCTGGAACCAGGGCTTCAAATTTGCTTCAAATTTCCACATCCGTGAGACACCCACAGGAAACCATGGCATCATCCTCTACATCCTGGATTTCTGCCTGCGCCTTCTGCGGGATTTCTTTTTTGAATCTACGAGCTTTCCCAATGACCTCGCGCATGAGGCGCATCGACAGATCGGAGGAGGGTCTATCTTGCTACACCGAGGGATGAGTGTAATCTCTTTTGGTGGGCGGCATGTTCGCTTCTACTGCAAATGGACCAAAGAGCTGAGGGAGTCGAGCACTGGAGAGCCGAGCACTAGAGAGTTGAGAGAGCCAAGCACTAGAGAGCCGAGAGAGTTGAGTACCAAGGAGTTGAGTGCCAAAGAGCCGAACACCAGAGAGCCAAAAACCATAGAGCCAAGTGCCTGTGGATCCTTTACTCTAAATTTCCAGGAGACGAGCGTCTATAGAGAAATTGCATTGCAATACAATGTGCTAGTGAACCAAAGCTTCATACCTAATGTTGCCTGCTATTGTTATGAGGGTGAAAGTACAACCCCTTTCTTCCATTTTCGTGGGAGTAATCATAGCCAAAACACTGAGCTGGACAGGAGCAACCAGACGGGATGGAGCCACGTAGGAGAGGTTGAGCAACTGGTGGGAGAATGAGAGCTGGACGAGGCGCCTGTCGAGGAAATTAAGAGGCAGCATGGGACACGTGGGTGGGATGGGACAACACATGCCCAACCTCTTGGTCAGAGTAGTTGGGTATGTGGCTGGACATGTTGTTGGGCACATGGCTTGGCATGTGGCTGGTCACGTCCTTCTGCACCCGCAGTGGGGTCATTTAAACATATAGTTGAATTATGCATATGTTAATGTTAAATTTGAGAATAATTAAATGAAAAACTATTTTAATTTGAGCAAATATTAAGGGGGGTTATTTTTAGGTAGACTTCATGTGCACCCACTGAATTAGGAAGACATGCATTGCATAAATATAAAAAATAAATAAATAAGAGATAATTGATTTTGGAGCAAATCTAGATTAGTAGATATTCTTGAGTTTAACTGCACATGCACCCACTGATTTAGGGATTGGGATTCTAGACCAAAGAGACAACTAAGAGCAATTTGTGGACTTATGTGCACCCTCATGTGAAGGTGACACGTGGTTGCATGAGATTGAATATTAGAAAATTAATAAATTAATTATTTTTGCATGAGACGACACATGTTGTCCAAGACTTTTCTATTTAAGAAAGGAGGAATGGAGAGGAAGGGATCTCTTGCTCCCTAATACTGGATGGATTCCGTAATAGAAATTTGAGAAAAGTGTGATCTATGTGAGTTTGGTTGAGAATTACTCCGAGGATTGGGAGATCTCATCTACATTTTTGGGCTTGTATGCTCTTTGTGACCCCTTAATTGCTCGGGGGACTGGGAGGAAGAAGGTTATTCCCAGTGTGGTAGGGAGGTCAACCGAGGAGTCCTTCGGTAATTGCATCAAGATTCGATTGGATTGGAGTGGAAACAAGATCAATGTCTTCGACTTCTGCAGGATCAACCATCCAGACAGGTTATTTGTAGTTATTTTTGTTACTTTGATTATTCATTATAACTATTTATTGGAAATTTATTTATGCATATAGTAATGTTATTTGCTTATATTATCAATTTTATTTGGGACTAAGATAAGCCATCATAAAGACCAGCTTTGGCAATCCCAGCATGAAAAAATTGTACTACTGATTAGTTGAAATTTCAACATTCAGATTTACGGATTGAAACTGTGGAGCGGTTTAGTTAGGCTCAGATCTTCCTAGATCGAGTCACGGTTATTATATTGTTGAGTTTAAAAAAAAAAGAAAAAAGAAAATATATGACCTTACAATGATTAGTGACATCAAGACATTACATTTAGATAGGGATTTTGGGTGAGGCCCTACAATATGTTTATACGGTGCTACATTAAAATTCAAACACACTAGTGCACTTAATGCATATACATGCTAGTGCGACATAATCAAATGCACACTGGAATGCCGAAAATCAAAATTAAAAAACTGCACAAATTATTGTTGCCCTAAACTGGATAAGGGGCAAGAACTTTAATTTCGAAAACTAATTCTAAAAAGTGTTTAAAAGTAAAAAATGTAAACATTATTTCATTCTTTTGCCGAAATTTCTAGGGGAGATTTTTGGAAGAGAGACATTCGTGGAAGGGTTTGGAGCAACCAAATTATTTCGAGGATCGAAATTTGTTAGGTATGACGAATCAATCAAAACCCTACATAGTATAAATTTCAAGTATGTAAAATATTACTATTGATCTTATTATCCTATTTAGATTTTAACTAAATTTACAAAAAAAAAAACTCCATAGTTACCTTCAATGTTGCAACCCTTCTTTTTTCGTTGCTTCTTTTCTTTTTATGTGGCTGCAAATTTTACATTAGGGTTTAAATCCCTCTATTGTTTCACAATTACGATTTTTTATTTTTAGGGGTTTTAAATTTAATGAGTGTGATTTTATATAGAAGGCATTGGGTACGATGGGGCCACTTTTTGGGTTGAATCCAAAACCCTGTTGGCCCTATCAGGTTTTTTTTCTCATTAAAAAAACTCGTGTCATTTTAGGCGTGTTTTTATAAAATAAACACATCGATGCATTTATAGTAATAGTGCACTGATAGTGTTGGTCCTACCATTATATTTTATTTTCTAAAAAATGCAAATTTGTTTTTCATAGTTTTGGGTAGCCCGTGGTATTTTCCCATGGTAATTCCCCTTTAAAAGGAAGACATTGTAATACAACTGTGTAATGTATTGTAGCATTGTAAAGATCTCTAATTGTGTAAGAGAGACTGTGAGAGAGTGGAGCAAGTTGCAACGAATGTGCTGCAGGTTGTATCCCTTCATTTGTTGGATGGTATAATAATAAGGACTGACAATTTATGTGTGGACGTAGCCCATCTTGGGTGAATCATGTTCTATTGGTGTCTTTCTTGTGATGTGTTTTATGTGATTTATATTTGCATCTTGTTTATTCTTATTGCTCCATGATCCTATTTTTCTAACAATTGGTATTAGATCCAAAGGTCTATTTTGCAGATAAACTCACAGGAAAGAAGGGTTCCTGGTTCGAGTGAGAGAAATGGCGGAAGAAGGAAAGTTTAAGGTTGAGAAATTTAACGGCCAAAACTACCAGTTATGGAAGATGCAAATGGATGAGTATCTATACCAGAAGTATCTATTCCTACCGTTGGGAGGAAAAGCAAAATAAATGGCGACTATGAATGATGACGAATGGGAGGTTCTTGACATAAAGGATCTGGGAAAAATACGACCGTGCCTGGCTTCGTTGGTGGCTTTCAATATTTCAAAATAAAATCAATGAAGGGTTTGATGAGCGCATTGGGTATGAAAAACCCTTGACATCCAACAAGGTATTTCTAATGAAGCGTTTATTCAATATGAAGATGTCAGAAGGTGGATCTGTTGCTGATCATTTAAATGAAATTAATACGATTACAAATCAACTAAGTTCTGTAAAAGTGAACTTTGGTGATGAGATTAGGGATCTTCTAATATTGTGTTCATTGCCAGAAAGCTGGAATGGCTTGGTCATGGTTGTAAGTAACTCTGTCTCTGGTTCAAACACTTTAAAATTTGATGATGTTATTGGCGTTATTCTTAGCGAGGAAATGTGAAGGAAAAGCACATGTGAGACATCAGGTAATGCGTTGACCATGGAGAGAAGGGGAAGACAAAGGGAGAGAGGAAAGAGCCCAGGTAATCGCAGTAAGCCTAAAAATGGCAGATCTAAGTCTAGACTGGGAAATATAGAGTGATGGAACTGTGGAAAGAAATGACATCTAAAGAAATACTGCAGATCTCTAAAGAAGAAAGGAGATAGACAACAAGAGACTACTCAGGAAGCAAATGTAGCAGGTGATGTGTTACAAGATGCTTTAATTATTGCATTAGATAATACTAGTGATTACTGGGTAGTAGATTCATGGGCTTCATTTCTTGTTACACCCCATATGAAATTCTTTCATGATTATGTTCCAAGCGATTTTGGACATGTTTTATTGGGTGATGATGATCCATGTAAAATTGTTGGAATGGGCAAGGTATGGATAAAGTTAAAGAATGGTGAATGGTTGCTGAAAGATGTAAGGCATATTTATGCTATGAAAAGAAATCTTATCTCATCAGGGTAGTTGTGAGATGGTGGTTGTTTATCTGCATTTGGAGAGACGTGGTGGAATATCACTAAAGGATCGATGGTGATAGCAAAAGTAGACAGGATAGGTACGTTGTATTTATGTCCTCATAATATTGACTATCTCTTTAGTTTCCACAGGAACATATACAACATTGTGGCATCATAGACTTGGCCACATGAGTGAGAAGGGGATGCAGATTCTCCACTCAAGGATGTTGCTTCCAGATCTGAAGCAGGTAAGTTTGGAATTATGTAAGAACCGTGTTTATGGAAAACAAAAGAGAGTCAGATTTATCAGGGTTGGTAAACAAAAGAAGAGTGAAAAGTTAGAGCTTGTGCATACCTATGCATGGGGATCGACTTAGCTACAATATATTGGTAGCTCTCGTTATTATGTACTTTCATTGATGATGCAACTAGAAAAACTTGGGTTTATTGCATTAGATAAAAATATGATGTGTTTGCTACTTTTAAGAAATGGAAAGCTTTGGTTGAGAATGAGATAGGAAAAAGGTTGAAGTGTCTCAGATCTTATAATGGAGGTAAATACTACAGCAAGAAGTTTGATATTTATTGTTCATGCCATGGGATTCGTAGAGATAAAACAATCCCAAGAACACCACAAGAAAATGGTGTGTCAGAAAGGATGAACAGAATAATCATAGAGCATGCAAGGTGTATGCGATTTCATGCAGGGTTTCCCTTACAGTTTTGGGAAGATGTTGTAGATACTGATGTTTACTTAATAAACATAGGGCCTTCAAGTGATTTGGATGGTGGTATTCCAGAGGAGGCATGGACAAGTAAAAAGGTAAACTACTCATTTATAAGAACTTTTGGTTGTGAAGCATTTGTCCATATTGATAAAGAAAATAGAACAAAGCTTGAGGCTAAATTCAATAAATGTACCTTTATTGGATACATGGTTGATGATTTTGGTTATCGCTTATGTGATTATGAAAATAACAAAATTATTAGGAGTAGAGATGTGGTATTCAATGAAAGGTCATGTGTAAAGATCAGTTGCAGGGATAGAAACATGAAAAGGAAAACACGGAGTACACAATGCTTGATGAAATCAAAGAAAATGAAGTTCCAAAGGTGCCATAAAATCAAGAAAAACAATAGGTACCTCAAAATACTACAAGTGTTAGAATATATAACAAGTTAGGTAGTCCCCCTGAATGATTCTTTCCTTCACTATATTATTTATTGATGACCGATTCTGGTGAAACAGAATGTTATGATGAAGCAATGCAGGTGGAGACTGGAAAGAAGCGAGAGCAAGGAACGAATGAGGAGATGGAATCATTGGTAATAAACCAGACATGGGATTTGGTTTAGTCGCATGTAGGTAAAATAACATTACATAGTAAATGGGTTTACAGGTTGAAGGAAGAAGATGGAGGAAAGAAGTGGTACGAGGCCAGACTTGTTGTAAAGGGGTTTTCACAGAAGAAAGGTATAGATTTTGATGAAATATTTTCTCGTGTTGTTAAAATGACTTCAATTAGAACTATTTTAAGTCTAGTGGCAGTAGAATATTTGCATCTTGAACAGTTAGATGTAAAAACAACTTTTCTCCATGGGGATTTGGAGGAAGAGATTTATATACAGCAGCCACGGGGGTATGAGGTCAAAGGGAAGGATAATTTGGTATGCATGTTGAAAAAGAGCTTGTATGGTTTGAAGCAATCTCCAAGGAAGTGGTATTTGAAATTTGACAGGTTTATGACAGAACAAGGTTATAGTATATGTCATTCTGTCATTCTGACCACTGTGTTTATTTCAAGAGGCTATATAATGGAAGATATATTATCTTGTTATTGTATGTGGATGGCATGCTTGTTGCAGGGTCTAACATGCAAGATATAAATGTGCTCAAATGGATGTTAGCTAATTCATTTGTGATGAAGGATTTGGGTGTTGCAAAGCAAATCCTTGGTATGAGAATAACAAGAGGCAGGAAAAATCACAAATTGACATTGTCTGAGGATTAGTACATACAAAAGGTGTTGGATAGGTTCAGAATGCAGAATGCAAAACCAATTAGTACACCTTTGGCCAACAATTTCAAACTAAGTAAGGAGATGTGTTGCAAGCCACAGGAAGGGATAGATTACATTACCCTATTCACCAGAAGTTAGCAGCTTGATGTATGCCATGGTGTGCACAAGACCATATATTGCACATGTAGTGGGAGTTATGAGCAGGTATATGAACAATCCAGGTAAAGAACATTGGAAGGAAGTACAATGGATTCTCAGGTATTTGAGTGGAACTGCCACTCATGCATTATGTTTTGGAGGTTTATACACTATTCTATAGGGATATGTTGATGCAGATATGGCAGGTGATAAAGACAGCAGGAGGAACACCACGAGGTATGTTTTTATTGTAGTTGGAACGACAATAAGTTGGATTTCGAAGCTACAAAAGGTTGTTGCACTTTCAAAAATGGAAGTAGAGTATGTTGTTGCTACAAAGGCTAGTAAAGAGATGATTTGGTTGCAGAGGTTCATGGAGGAATTACGTAAGAAGCAGGAGGATAACAGGTTGTATAGTGACAGCCAAAGTGGCATTCATCTTGCAAAGAACACATCCTTCGATTCTAAGACTAAACATTTACAACTCAAGTACCATTTCATATGGTCTGTTCTAGAATATGAACTGTTGAAGTTGGAAAAGGTACACACTAGTCAGAATCCAACAGAAATGTTGACAAAAGTAGTAACCAGAGAGAAACTGAGTTCCTACTCGGTTTCAGTTGGCCTTCAAGCATGAAGGTGAAGATGATAAATTTTAAAAGTCCAAGGTTCACATCATAGTCCAGCAAGTGTAGCATCGGTGGAGTTTGCTGTGATCAATATCCAAGTGGGAGATTGTTGGTTGTGGAGCTTGATCTTCCTGATTCAGAGATGATGTTGTTTCAGCCGTGTTTGTACCCAAATTTTATATGATATGCAGGTGGATTGTACACTCACCCTAGCGGGGTGGTGTGGGGGGGCATTGCTAAGAAATTTTTTGGGTTTTTTGGTTGGCCAACAGATTACGGGCCCATGGTTTTGGGTAGCCTGTGGTAATTCCCCTTTAAAAGGAAGACATTGTAATACAATTATGTAATGTATTGTAGCATTGCAACGATCTCTGATTGTGTAAGAGAGACCGTGAGAGAGTGAAGAGCAAGTTGCAACATATGTGCTGCAGGTTGTATCCCTTCATTTGTTGGATGGTATAATAATGAGTGGCAATTTCTGTGTGTACATATCCCATCTTGGGTGAACCACGTTATATTGGTGTCTCTCTTGTGATGTGTTTTATGTGATTTATATTTGCATCTTGTTTATTGTTATTGCTTTGCAATCCTGTTTTTCTAACAAAGATAACTCCTCTCGCACCTGCCACCCCTGTGCAATTTTTGTATTTAAGCAGTGTATAAAATGATTTATCATATACTGTATATGTAGAGTAATTAATTTTACCCGTTTTATTATTTGATGCAAAAATAAGCTTGGACCATCTGGAGGCAAATCTAAAAGCTTGGTTAGAAGCATAAAACAAATCGATGGTTTTTACCAAAGGTTATAATTTATGTAGTATTTATATTATGCCTTTATAAATACTCTATTTTTTCACTCTTGCTTTCCAATTAAGAGATCATGTATAACCTGTGTAGGCCATTTTGGCTTCCTGTCGTGATTGCATAATTTTACTTCTTATAAATTTGATCATGTTCAAAACATACCCTAATCCATTGCCACATAAAGAATGGAAGTTATTGCCTCCAAAGGTTGTGGAAGAATCTTTTTGAATACTTGCTAAAGAGGATGCTAAACAAGAAAAGAGATGAAAAATAAAGCAACAATTGTCTATACAACGACAAAAGTCACGGAAATTATATTGACTTGCAAAAACTGATTGTTGGAGTAATGATGATGTATCCAGTGGTAATGATGTTGAGAACCAACCTAATGATAGGGAAACACCTTATCAACTCCGATGTCATTCAACTTTGCAGTATGTTAAGGGAAAGGCTCCAAAATTTGATACAATTGATTTTCTTAAAGGAGAAAATGGTTTAGAAGAAATCATTATCTGCAGAGTTATAGATGAGTCACATACATGAAATGTAGAGTTGACAATGTTGGATCCTTGTGGTGATGATCCAATTCTTTACACTGTTAGTACCAATGACACATGGACACATACTATGGATGTTGTTCTGCTTGTGCAAATGGTGTATGCAGATGAAAGTGTAAAGCTTATGTTGCACCATCCTTCAATTTCTGAAATAAAATCACAATCATCTTCAAGTGGGACAGATGAAAATCATAAAAAGCATTCCACTACAGTCATCAAGCAAGGTTTTTATATGGGATCTTGTTAAGATGTGACTCCCCTACTGACTCAAAATGGTCATTTTATGAATATTGGTAGAAATAAATTCATTCAAATGGATGGGATATTGGTGTGCAACAAAAATCCATTTGATTTTACCATAAAGGTAGGTATGTATGTCCGTATTTATTATGAAAAATTGCCTGGAATGTCTGAAGACGAGTCATTGAAAATTCCATATCATGTATAAGTGTTGGATTGTTTAGTAGATGTTTCAACTGGTGGAACATTTTGTTGGGTAAGAAGATTTGAAAATCATGTAGATGTTTTTGATAGAGGCCACTATATTCCCGAAGGTGTGAATTTGCATCCACGTGAGGTGTTTTACACAAAACAAGGTCTGTTGATACCAACTGAAATAATTAATGGTGAGTATAAATGTGTATCTTTTAATATATATTCTTCAACTCATATATGAAAAAATTATTTATAGTATCTAATGTTATATTCTGTTGTGTTGTAGGCATTGGTTATGTTTTCTTTACTGTGAGATCAATTAAAAGGTGGGGCACTAGGAGTCGAAAAAAGAGAATTGTTTTTTTGTCATTTTATTGCTACGAATGATGATAAGCAAACCACTTTTCAACTTCTTGCAACAAAAGGTGACAATGAAGTTGTGGCTACTAGATTAGTTGCCTCTACAAAATATGGAACACACAATGCATTGCCATCATATATCGGAGTATTGTATCCCAATCGAGTACATCGTCACAATATTCATCTTCTTTCCTACAAATTTTTCAATCACATAAGGTCTCAAAACATCATACACAATGAATCTTATGTGGAAATTCCTTGTTTAGATGAAAGTTTCATGGTTACTTTTGAACTAATTGTAATGCATCCTGTACCTCCTGGGATTGTAAAGAAGAATAATTCACTAGAGTTCAACATAGAAGGCTATGAGAATCTTAAGGAGGTAATTTTCTATACATGGCCAACCTTTCCTAATAGATATCAGCGAAATTCAGGCTCAAGTGATCAAACTCAACCTCTTGGTAAATGGAGAGTGGGACCAAAATTTAGATTTTGCTATTTGTATAATAGCCTACAACCTCATGTAAATCTTTCATTTTCATGCAATCTTGTGCATGAGATCATTGTCATTTTTTGATCTCAAGAACCTGAGAATAGGCTGCGAAAACCATTCTATTTCTAGTTTACACCCTTTACATGCCACCCATATCATCTTACCAGTTGTCAATCATAAGCTGTTTCAGGATCCAGAAAGAGTGGTTTCCTGAAACCGCTTTTATGAGCCTGAATGCATGATGGAGTAACATGTTGCAAGGTGGTTTCCATCTCAGGCTTATGCACAATTAGTTATCTTTCGTGCAAGTTCGTAGGCATGAATCAATGTTGGCCGTCGAATAAATCTGCACAATCTTCCATAGATGACACGATTAACAAGGGTCCCACCTTTCCTTACATTACTGCGCGTCAAATATCCTCACGTCACATCACTTCTTGTCAGACCAAAAGTGGTTTCAGGCTTCGAGGAAAATGGTTTCCCGAACCTGCTTTATCGAGCCTGAGTGCACGAGAGGGCAACATGTCATAGGGTGGTTTACCACTTCAGGTTTGTGTTGATCAGTTATACTTCGTGCACCTTCATGAGCATGAAATGCTGTCAGGCGTCGATCTGGATCTCCACCATCCAACGGTCAGATCTATTCCCCCTTCGCTCTCTGTCACTTGTGCATGTAGATATGATGTGGCTGGTTCACATCAAACATTCCGCCCACATGGACCCTCCACGTCGAGCCTCTTTCCCACGTGGCTCCTCCACATCACCCATCCACATGGAATGGGTGGGGCCTGACATAATTTTTTCCATTTTTTTAAAAATTTCGTAATTATACAAAAAAATTAATCGGACAATAAGGGGAAAATTTTGAAATTGATTTTAAATTATTCCTGACCCCTTCTCTGTTATTTAATAGAAATTGATTTCCCCAGAACCATTTCTGATTTATGTGTGTGAATTTGGATTTATGGCCCATACAGCTCTAGTATTGCAACATGGAGCTATGATACCAATTTTTCATGTACCCAGTGACCTCACGATGACTCTCGTGTCATGGGGTACTGACTCTACTAGCTGAATATATCTGATATATAATTGTATTCTTCTACTAATTTCAATTATACATTTACAACATAATTATTATGTGCATAGTTATTCATAAAACATATGTGAAAGCTCTACCAACTGTTTCCATATGAATGCATTTATGCAGTCATTATTTCGGTTCCATAGTTCATATGATGATATCGAGTTATATAATTAGAATTAAATACCATACATTTATTCGCATATTGAACTTATCTGAAATATGACCAATTGACTGCAAACCAAGGACGTTCCTCCCAACCATAGGCTCTATCAAGCCATATCTTTCTTTGACAGAGCCACCCCCGAGATGGGGCTATCCATCCACAAGAAGGTACCGAGATTCTGCTACAACTACCCAATCATCTATTCTTAGTCTGACTCCAATTTCCCATTATGGTTATGATGGTATAGGCTTGATAGTAAAGAAGGTTTAGACATCAAAGAATCATGGAAAAATTATTTACCAACCAAATATGAGTGTCTCTAACATGAAGGAAAATGAATGGAATTATGGGCTAGCTCTATCTTTATATATGCATGGTTGAGACTATCCAAGTGGCACTAGGGTTGATGGAAACTAGACATTTGGCTTCCATGCGGTTGGACACTTTTCCCCTTTTTCTAAGGAAAGTTGGACAAGTGGCATACTTGGGATTTGGACATATTTCCCTTCTCTAATCCTAGACTTAGGATGATCACTCTCCCCCTTGTGGAAGGATAGTCCCCCATATCTTATTCGTCCTTCTTGGTTTGCAGTAGTGATGTTTTATATTAAATATATAATGTAATTAATTACATTGTTCATGTCTGGTTTATAGCCATATCATGATCCATATTTACATTATTATATTTTGGGGTAAAAAACAGGGTGTTACAAAGTCCACCTTCTTGCATGGGGATTTGTAGGAAGAAACGTATATGGAACAACCTCCTGGATATGTTTATATGGATTCTAGCCTTGTTTGTTGCCTTAAAAATCCCTACATGGCCTTAATCAAGCTCCTCGAGCCTGGTATGCCAAAATGGATAGCTTTCTCCTTGACATGGGATTTTCTAGATGCCATTTTTATCCCAATATATATACCAAAAAAGTAGGAAACTACCTCATCATCCTTGTTCTTTATGTTGATTACCTTATTCTTACTGGTAGTGACCATAAACTTTTAACCCATGTGAAATCCAGTCTTAAGCAGAAATTTGAAATCATAGATTTAGGACATTGCATTATTTTCTTGGACTCTAGTCTTGCAAACCAATGAAAGAATCTTTCTTTCTCAGAATAAGTATGCTTGTGACCTTCTTTGTCGCTTTCATATGGAATATTGTAAAACAACCCCATCCCCCTCCTAGTCTGGAGTCAAAGCATTTTTCCCACTTGCACTTCACCTAAAGTAGATGCCACCTTCTATTGCCAGATCATTGGTAGTATCCTGTACTTGACTCATAACTATCCTGATATTTCCTTTATTATTGGTCTTGTTGCTCTCTATATGCAACCACCACATTGAAGCCATTAGAAAGCAACAAAAATGACACTTAAATATATTAAGGGTACAATTCTATTTGGGATTCATTATAGTTCAGGGGGGGCTCCTTTGTTGGGTGGTTTCACTGATTCAGATTGGGTTGACGACCCTAATGATTGGAAGTCTACTGTAGGTTATGTTTTTAGTCTTGGTTTCCGACCCGTCACTTGGGATTGTAAGAAACAATAAGCTCTTTCTCTTCCTTTAGAATAAGCAGAGTATCAAGCCATAGTTAATGCAAGTCAAGAATCCTTGTGGCTTCAGAAGATCATTTTAGAGTTTGGATTGGAGTGAGAACATCTGAATACCCTTTGGCATGACAATCAAAGTGCCCTCAATCTCACCAAATATCCAGTTCAACATCAGTGCATCAAACACATCGAGATACATATGCACTTCATCAGAAAGCTTGTTCATGATTCTATTCTCAAGGATTGAAGTTTTATAAACTTCAATCCTTGTTAGGAGTTCGATAATTGGTCATTGTGGGGGGATAGGCTCTAATGCCTCCTTCCTTATCCTATAGTCACTTTTGTAAATCCTTCAATCCTATCCCAACTTGTTCTTAAGGGGGGATGTTAGGATATCTAGACACATAAGAGTTAGTTAATATCAACTTGTTATAATGTATCTTTAGGAAAAATTTAATTAATTAGTATGCATTTGTACATATGTAATTCAATGATAACGATATGCTTTGGACATAGAGTGATCCAATGATTTCTCACCTTGATATTAACAACCTTTGATTCGTGGCTTAACACATGATTGGTCCATGATCTCCATTTAAAGAGAATGGAGGGTCATTTGGTTAATGATCTATTGTGAGAAACTCATTGTAACATTCTTTTTCCTTTTGCATAATAATATTGCCTCAACTAGCTATTTGGATGGGGCCATGGACGGTTTCCCTCTCCGAGGGTTTTAACCACATAAACATTGATGTGCCGATCTGTGATTTGTTTTTGTGAGTGACTGCTCAAGGTGTTCAATATTTTGGAAATATCTTGTGTTAGTTGAAGAATTAAGATTTATTTATGCTCTTTGGAAGAGTTTGGGTTAATCTCGCCAAGTATATCTAATCCCAATTGTTTGAAAGGATCTTTTAATGTTAATAGGATGCAAAGGAATATCATGTCTCTTTTCCCTCCCATCACTCTATTTTTTACAAGTTTAACATCGTCTTGCATAACTATGTGCATCTGTGAATAGAGCTAAAAAGCTAAAACTAGGAAAATGACAACTTGCTTTTAGGATCTTATGAGTCGTAGTTTCACTTGCAAAATGGACCCCAATAGGTCCATCGTGTAACTATGCTAATACTTGACTGCTATCAACCTTTTCTAGGTATCTCAACAATACTCCATCATATTAGTCATAGTTTCGCTTGCAAAATGGCCCCAACAGGTCCAACATGTAACTTTTATAATACTCGATCGACATCAACCTTTTCAAGGCACCTCAACAATACTCCATCATAATTTCTTTTACACAAGTTGATGCCATTCACTAACTAATATTGGGCGGATTTGAGTGTTGGGCTCTTCTTTTCTTGATGTTCATGTATTTAGGGTTAGTTCCATGTTGCAGATATTATTGTAAATCATTATACTAGGAACTAAGGTTTCATGGAACATAAAGGACTTCTTGGGCATATAGTACAATCTCATTTTCCCATCCTTCCTCAATATCCTCTATGGGTTCCAAGGTTTTAGTAACCAATTTGCATAGATATTTCCCTTTGATGATTGTGGTTGGCTTAAATTCAAGGTCATACTCTTGCATTGCAGTAACCCAAATTGTGGTTGTGTTGTTCTGTGTATTGAAATTCTAATCTACATGAAAGGAGAGTCATGCACTTGTATGGATCTATGAAGATGTAACCTACTACCGCTCCTTGATATGTCTTGGAACCATCAAAATACAAGGCCCATAAGTTAGTGTTTACACTACCATGTTAGAAGAAAAAGAACTATTTACTACTATATAGTGCATTTGTCCTCATCAATCCACATAAAATGAAGGAGTTTAGACTGTATTTTTGTTCCTACAGGTGACTCTTCAGCCTCATAACAACTGAAATTTGTCTCTAAAAAGTAGTTCTTGAGAACTGAATGTGCAAAGTTAATCGGTCCATTTTGTCCTTCTAGTATTGCCACCGTATGTCTCATGTGTTTTTCTATGTCCACTCAAATTTGATTCTCTTCCCTTTGTATGGTACCCACAAGTGTGACCAATCGATGGTGAAATACCCTTGTAGTTTTTGTGACCAATCCCTATTCAGAAGTAATACATATGCTTTTGGAATATCCACAACAATGATATCAATACTTTGGTAAAACCTAGTATTTGAATACAATATGATCATTACGTATTTAAGTTCACATATTACTTTGAAATTTGATTGGTTTAATTGGATAATTCAAGAAATACATTTAGTTGGTACATCATTGAGGTTCTAGTAAACAAAATAGGACATTATGTTGGATGAGGCTGCAGAGTCCACTAAACAATTGTGTATGTTGTAATTGAAAATTTCAAATGCCAAGAGGAATATAGGAGTTTGATATTTGGATTGAATCTCTATGTTGGTTGCATTCATTGCGACACTCAGTTTTTCTTGGGGAGAATATGAGTTTTCCCCATTGGTTGTTATTTTCTGCTGTTGATAAGAGCGTTTCTTAGAAACATTAAGTAAAGGATCCCTTTGTTGCAAAATGTTACATAATTTGAATAGGGAGACATTTTCCTTATTCTTTGTCAAGTCCTCAACCACGTTGTATTCTGTGTTTTGTGGGATAGTTTTTATTTCTATGGTCTTCGGTGTTTGAGAAGAGCTTGAGGAAGCTTTATCATTGTTAGAATATTGAGAATATGCATAAACATCCAACAATATGTTTTCTAACATGCAAATCAAGAATCTACAAGTCTATCCTTCTATCTATAAAAGCAACAAATAATCATGTAAGAAACAAGAGACAAGAGAATAGAACGATACACCATATATACGTGGTAAAACCCAAATGGGGAAACATACACATTACACATGAAGGTATTGTCTTCTTATTCTTAAAAAATTTCTAATATTACAATACATCGCATCCTCACATATGCATCACATCACACTTCATCTTCACATCATGTCATAATGATGTTTCATCAACATACCCTCAAAGGGTATCCTTCACCTCTATTATATAGCTAGATGTATGGAATATTTACATCCCATAACACATGTGGGATAAATAAATTTCCACCTCTCTTATATAAAGAATGGTTATAAGAGAATTTATTACATGATGCATGTGGGGTAACTGTATTTTATAATATTAGAATTATTTATGCCTTTTTTAACATTTCACCAACAATATCACACAAGTCATCATTACATATTCCAACACTCCCCCTTAATGATGACTGGGAGAAATAATACAAATGGAGGAAGATGGCATTGCATTGGAACCCCCCTTGATTTATTTAACCCTAATTGGATGATGGATTGTGCCTTGAATTCTCAATCCATCATGCTCCCCCATCATTGATGAGAAATCATTTCACATTGTGAAATCCCTTTAATGGATGCACAAATCACGATTTTTGAGACATCCATAGATAGTATGCTTATCAAAATATGGAATTAGCACCGTGATTTGATGGATGGTATGAAATGGAATGTGATGGATCATCATTTAATGCTAAAAAATAACATAATCGTTAAATCAAGTTGAGTTAAGGTAGAATATCATATTTATTTCCATTCCTTGTTTCAATCTATGCCTTGTGCATTCCCTCACGTCCTTATGCCCATTCTCATCAACTCAATGAAGCCTTTACTTTTATGCCCACCATGCATTATACCTCTATCAAAATCACTTTGGACCATCGATACTTACTCTTAATCCCATACTTTGTCTTATATTGTTCTAATGCCTTTGTGCTTGTGTGGTGAGATTCAAGGAGATTTTATCCTTGATGGATCATCCACTTTAGCATCCTATAAATATGTTGAATCCTCCTTGTTTTCTCAAATATTGTTATACTTTAAGCCTTCTTGCTTTGAAACTATTCATGTACCCTTTGTGAGTTCACCATTCTTGCAGATATCTCTCGACAGTCCTTTCACACTTATAATTTGTCTTGGAGTCCAAAACATCCTCAATATGTACATTCATGTCATCCTTGGTGTTCTCAAACTCAGTATCAAAGTACCTTCATGATCTTGCATTATAGTCCCTAAGTTATTTAAGAAGCATGTCCTCATGCTTAAGTGGCATACCCTCATCTCAATTACCACTATGATTCCTCATCTTTAGTGTGCTAATCTCTTATTGGACCAATTCTCTTCGATGATCATCGCTTCTACCTATATTTCTATTTTCCAAGGTAGTCTTCACAGCATCTTCTTTATACTAAAGTTGCCAATCACTCTTGCAACATCTACCCAAGACACCATTATTGGAGTCGTCTACAATTTTTTTTTCTTTATAGAGTCTTCACTCACTCAATGAAATTCACCATTGTTTTCTTGTAGTCTTCACTCTTCTACAATATTTGTCATCTTGTTCATAATTCTCCCACCTTTCTCATATTTATTCTCTTTGCAACATTCTCCTCTTTCAACATCTCGTTCTACAAGGTCTTATCTTCATTGTCCCATAGTTGTTACCATTTATGATACCACTTATGTGAGAGATCATGGCAAACCCAAAACTCATATCGACTCAATTGATGATGAACAAACTCGCATATCAACATCGCCTCCCTGCAACACACCTTCAAAACCTTCGAGGCGTCAATATTTCTCTTTAGAGTACTACCCAAAGGTATTTAAAACAAATTTTCAACCATGGGGTTCAATGATGATTACTCTTTAAAAAATATAACTAGCATTCAAAAGTTAATTCAATAGCAAAATTACCCATGCACGTAATAAATCATCTCTTCACTTTCATTTAATGCTCAAGGAATTCATAAGTGGAATTACAAACACATGCAAATTCACAAGAATATGGAGATCATCTTCCCCTGTTTCATTAATACATGGATACAATTACAAATTACATACATTGGGCACTCATTCCTTAAAATCAACCACTTAAATTTTATTTAGTAGACTATCTTCTAATATTCTAATCTAGTTGTGGGTTCCATCTACCACTACCACAACTCATTGATGCCAGGGAAAATTCCATGGTAGCTTACAAAGGCTCTACGGTCATTCTCCGGTTTCGAGCTTGTTGACCTCTATATCTTTGTGCCTTCTATTAATTAACTTTGCTTATATGTAACAATTTCTCATGTCTATTTGCTTCCCTAACGCTTTTCTCTTCTTTTTTTCGCTACTTAAAACGATCCACCTTCTCCCCATGAATCTTCATATTTGTCACTATCTTGGTGGTCATTCCTATTCCATGTGTCTATTGTTTCAATGCTCGCCCTCTCTTCGTCCTTCAATAACATTTTCTAATGAAAATTTCTGCAAAAACATGTTTCTAATGAACATATTTTTGCAGAAATTCTACAAGCATATGTTACAGATAAAAATTCCAATCTTCAGATTCTATCTTCTCTCCTTAAACAACAATTCTCCCTTGCTCTTTCACTAGTCAATTTGACTAGCGCTTACCATTTTGGCCACAACTTCTCTCCATAAACTTAAAATCATATTTGTAAGTTGTTGTAGGTCCCTAAGGTGGGTTAGGGTCCATATCAGTTGTCCATTTAGTAAATTTGTATCTCTCAGTATGATTTGGGGATGCTTGAAAACTGCTTAGCTGGCTGGCCTACTAAATTGGACTAGTTTCACTTGTTGAGCCATATCTTGAGATCTGGAGCTCCAAATATGGTTCTAAAAAGTGTAGTAGGTAGGTGGGACACCATAGAGCCCATCCTCGAATATTATTTCAGAATTCCTGAACCCTAGGTACAGTTTGGGTCACCTCCAAAGTAGTCCAACTGAACATTCCTAGTGTGGAAAATCATCTCCTATTCACTTCTAAAAACTAAAGCTTCCTAGATTTATGTTCCTAATCCTTTCTGTAGTAGTGTAGGGTTTTGACCAAATTCAATATGCATCCAGAGTGCACTAGAAGCTATTAGGTTTCCGCAGAACTCTCGGGGATTGACAACCATGTGGTCCTTATGACCATCCCGAGCGTGATGCATCCAGAGAATGTGCCTCTGTCGATGTAGAGTCATTTCCCATGTCTAATACACCTTGCTATCCTATCACAGGTATGCAATAAACCTCATATTACAGTTTAGTAAGTTTGGGAGTGTTTGGGGTCAGTAAGTCAAGTATAGTCAGAGCTTCATTGAAGAAGGGTTAGTGTGCCAAATTTCCTAGTTTGGTACATTACACGTGCAAAGAAAATAAAAACAGAGAGTTAAAAAAAAACTATTCTCCATCTTTCTCTCATTACTTAGGTCATCTAGATTCAAGAAAATATATTCCATGACTACAAATCTAATTTTTCAATTATAAATAAACTCCATGGAGATAAAATAACACACTTTGGTAATGACATTTTGTCATGAATGGTTATAATGGACATTATTAATCTATACTGCAAATTCTAAGGTATTTTGGGTTTTTTTCTTCAATGAAACTTTGTTTTGATTAATTATATATTATGCACAAGCTCTTTTTCTAAGGTCACACTATTTCAAAATATTTGCAATTTTAGTAATCTTCATAACTTGCTAACATATGAAATGCAAAAGAAATAAAAAGTTGGTATATTAATCATTATTATCTTCAACATAATTATACTAAGATATACTCAATTTCCACTGAGAGCAATGATAGATATTTCTGATTTTATAAAAAATATTTGTATTCAAAATCTATAAAATAGAAAGATAAATAATATTATTGAAAAATATAAATTTTAAATTATTATAATAAATTTTAAAAATGATTAAAATTAATTTATTATAATTTTTAAATATAATTTTGTTAGTATTTAAATATTAAATAAAAATTTTCATATAAAAGAAATGGAATTAAATAATTTAATTAGGTTAAAGACTTAATTTTAAAATTTCTCTCAAGTAAAACATAAATTTTCAATCAACACTTTAATGCTATGTATTTAAATACAAATATCAATTTTTTTTATAAATAAATTGATTATAATTAATATTACTAAAAAATATTTAATTGGTTTACCAAAATTTTTGATACACTTTAAAAACAAGTAAAATATTTATTTTGTTAATTAATACAACAGAAAAAAATCTACAATAAAAATATTATTTATAAAATATTTTTAAAAAATGTAAAATTATAATTTTTTTTTTGAATTATGTAAATTACCAAATAAAATAACTAACATAATTGTTTTTATGTTATATATTTATAATTTATGTTTTTAAGTTGATTATTAGTTAAAATTAATATGTTTTATCTTAAAATATATAATTGTTAAAAATTAGGCACATCTTTGCAAACAAAATAAAGTCTTTGACAATTCTGTTATATAAAATCTGGACAATTCTGACAAAATCTTTGACAATTTTGTTAGTAAGGGATCAAGAAAATCACAACATTTATGTTAAGTTCAATTTGAATTTTATCCAACACAGATAGTCACAGGGCTCACATTTTGTTGTTTCTTGGAATTTTAATCAACAACTGTGCAAGATAAATATTATTCAGATACCTCTAGGGTATTGAGTTTGATTATTGTCTGGTTGAATGCATGCAGCGTGGGTGCAGATCAGATCTGGGAGCTCTGCTTTAGTTACAGCAACTGTGGCGATGGACAATGTGAACTTCACATGTGCTGGGACTATTCAAGCTACAAGTGGCTGCTGGTCTTTTCTCAAGGGAGGATTCGTTCTTGATTGGTCTCCCCCTCACTCTCATTTATACTTCGAGGTTATTTCTTATGCCTTTCGGTCAAATTAATGCCTCTAATTTTGATTCCAATTCTTCGCCTAAAATTAAAACGACCGAGCCCATTGCGTTGCTAATTGCAAAGTAACAATACGGATGTCGAAATATTGGTTGATAGCGTATCCCTACAACCATTTACAGATGATGAATGACGTTTGCAGCAAGAAGAAAGAACAGCGATGGTACGTTTCATTCTTTCTATAACAATTCGTTTATGATGGTATCTGGTTTTTGGGAATTTTAATTTTATTTCAGTTTAAAATGACCTACCTGAATCCGATTGGTCATGATCGGTGGCAATTAATTGATCTTAGTGATGGGATTTAAATGTCTGGATGCAATTGGTCATTATTAGTGCCATTGCAAGAGTTTTAATTATGCAATTGAATCAAATTTGATTGTTGGTGGATTGAATTCAAATTTTACTTTTGATGTTGGATTGGATTGAATGACAGAAAAGGTAAAAGAAAGTCATTGTTCATGTGATGGATTTGCATGGCAATCGACTGGAAAATGCAGAGGTCATAGTGAAGCAGAAATCAAGGCAGTTTCCGTTTGGGTCTGCAATAGGCAAGACTATTCTAGGAAACAAGCCATATCAGGTCAAATATTCAATGCTCTGCTCTTCAATATTTTCATTGACTATAATCTTATGCTTAATCACAGAATTGTAGGGAGGAAATTGACAGCGGCACTGTGTTGAAGCAATTGAAGATGCTGGATTGTCTACACAACCTACGCACCCAAATGCAAAAGAAAATGAAACGGCTGGATCGTCTATACAACCTACACACCCAAATGCAAAGGAAAACAAAACAGGTAAATGAATCTAATGCTTCCCAATGAAATAGAAACAAATAGTTTGCACTGTTTCGGCATAGTCTGCACTGTGGCATAGTTATGTTTTTTTTAATATTTACTTAATTAATTTATAAAGGTTAAAGATTTATAATACAAAGATTTGTGAGAAATAAAAAATCACTTCTCATTACATAAATCACTTACACAATATTTGCATATATTTATTACTTATAATTTAAATAAAGTTATCAAGTTTATAAAATTATTAATTCGGCAAAATTATAAAAATATTGAATTAAGAATTATAAATATTATAAATTATAAATTAAGAATTATACATATTATAAATTATAAATTATAATTTTTTTACTTAATAAGTATCAACTCATCTTAATATTACATACAGCTAATATTGAATGGTAATTTTTATATTACATACTGGTAAATGTTATAGAGAAATTCTTCAATGTTCCATGAATTTGGAAGAATAATCATATAAATATTTTTTTTTAAGGAGTAAAAATATTTTATTATTTTAATATGCTGATTCAAGTTTCATGTTATGCCTGTTAGTGCTAAAGTTAGCTCTCAACTGCAAGAGGGCCAAGCTTAACACATCTTAATGTTTAGAGGCAAATATAGATTGATTGGTTGAATTAATATGTAGAGGGATCAAGAGAATATGCAGATAAAGTATAGGATAGCTGAAGACATCGAGCTCTGTGATAAGCAAGGCTGACCAGGGTTCAAAGAGAATTGTTGATGTATGGAGGAAACAACTCATTCAAACATCAACATAAAGAAGCGTGTTTAGAAAAAACATTCCAAAGATGGAATTTGAAATACTAAATATCAGCATGGACAATCACAATAAGAACATTATCGATCAGGAATCCATAACTAAGACCAGTTAAAACATAACTGCACAGTATATTCAGATTGAAAAACAGCTTTGAACTTGGCACAACTGATAAAAAAATCATGTGTAACAGGCCTCCAAAAAATACAGAGCAAGGTCTCTGCCTTCAGTTTATAATTTTCTGTCTCATTACAATTTTCTCACATAGCCTCTCGGTTGGAACCTCCTCCCTGTACAAAACATAAAAAAAAAAGTATATATAGATCAATAAAACTAAATAAAACTCCTTCCAACACTCGAGCACTAAAATCTAACAATAGAATTCTGTTTTGATTAAGTTTGCAAATAGAATTAGGGGAACAGATAATCGAATCCTTCAAATCTGAAATTGCTAGATGTTACTTTGTTGTTTGTTGCTTGTTGACCTTAAAATCTGGAGATGATCATGAGTGCCACATAATCTGGAACTGCCTTTTGACTGCTTAACTGTCTGCCAGGTGCCCCTGCCATTTTTCATTTGATGTCAACTGATCCCTATCCTATTTGAAGTCAGGGATACTTTGCCTTCCAATGCTCTGACACATGTATAATACAAAGTGCGCAAACCTTTGAGCCATCTCTTGTATGGATCATTTGTACAAAAAGTGACCCAGATAGCTGCTGAATTATATCTGTTACATATGTCTTGTTTGCTATACAGATGCACTCCAGCAAAGCTATGCCACCTGATAATTTTAGGCCTGGAGATATGGAAATGACCTTTTGACCCATGCTAATGATCTGCCTAGAAAAATGGATCTGATCCACTGCCTCCAGATATTTTGGCACTAAACCTTAACATCGGATCAAACACAACAACAACCATAATCAGATAGAATAACAAAGGCCAAGCGACATCATTGTAATGACAATTAAGACAATGGCTGTTGGCAATATGGCAGATAGATTTGTTGGCATTGATGTCAATATATGAATGGAGGATTGGTGACATTTGGTGAACTGATAATTGTGGACAGACATATCCCAGTAATGGTAATTGATGACAAACAAGATAGATGACAAAAAGTGAAAATTAAGACAAACATCCAAAACATGCTTCTTCTGCTGATGTATAGAATGATGGCTTCACAGCTGAAGCTGCAGAAGATAACAGACAAAGGCATGGAAAACTCAAGACCAGCTCTGTTGTAAACTTGACAATTCTTTTCCATCTTCCTCTGTTGGAAATGGGCATAAGTCCAAGGATAAAATAAAAATGAGAGTTTGCAGAAGAACTCGGTCCATGAAGGCTGTTGTTGAGGAAGCCAAGGGAATTATGGACAGCTTAGGAAATTGAAAGCTGAGTTAAATGTGACAGAAGATCTCGCCTTCACCAGGAAAAGTGGGTGATTCTACTGTCTTAAAGGAAGAAATTGAGAGATGACACTCACCGGATCTTGAAGTCGTTCCTGGTACAGAGACTGAAAAAATGACTAGCCCTATATTCAGCAACTTCTTAGGAAGTTTTCTTCGTTGCGTTGAATGGAGTGATGTCCAGGAAGCCTGGCAGGCAGTGGATTTGATACGGAAGTAGGCACGTATTGACACTGCAGATGCATTGGAGCTCTTGTCTCCCGTATTCAAAAATGAAGATGTGCGTACATATGATGTAAATGCCCTCGAACGAGCAGAGGATGGAGAGCTGCAGTACTACTTGCATCAACTTATTCAGGACCTCCGATTTGAGCATTATGAGAAATCACAGCTTGCTCCTTTTTCTTGTTCAGTGTTCTGTATATTGATTTGGCTAGCCTCCTTCGTTGGTATGTCACGGTGGAGATTCCTGATGCGCAAAGGTCTTATCTACGTATGAAAATTTGGAAGACTATATTGTAAAGTACAAGCTTGAGGGGAGAAAGGCTGAGAATGGGGTGTAGATGTGGCAGAGTTTAGTGCGCGTCAGACAGAACTAATTGCTCAGTTGTGCACAAAATTGTAAGCGAGACTCAGACACCGTCCGATCGAAAGATCAACGGTAGCGATTAAAATACTTCATTGGATTTATCCCACATTGGTTGTGTGGATAAGTCTTTATGTGTTGATATCTGCCGGTCGTTCCCTACTCTCTTGGATGCATGGTGCAAAGGATAGGCAGGGGTGTCGAGTATATGGAACTCCACAAAGAGTTTACCAGGGCACGGGACGACCCATAAGGCCCCTACCATTTTGGTACCTGTGGCAACTCACTTGTTGAAAAGACCCATCAGGCCCCCTACCATTTTGGTACCCGTGGCAACTCACTTGTTGAGAAGGATAATGACATGGCAACAGTGTGGCGCAGATGTAGCAGTTCGGATGTATAAATAGACAGTGACATGGTAGTATGTGTCGTGCCTATTTTTTTGGTACACGTGGCAACTCACTTGTTGAGAAGGATAATGACATGGCAACAGTGTGGCACAGACATAGCAGTTCGGATGTCTAAATAGACAGTGACATGGCAGTATGTGTCGCTCAGGTGGTTAAACTCTAAGGCGATGGTTTTGTGTGTAAAGGAACCAGGGGCTAGAAGACTTAAATACACAAAGAGCCGAAGCTCCTAGGAGCTAATACAAAAACCAAAATATATATATATATACTAAGTTTATAAAGTATCGAAAAAGTTTTTTTTTTATATAAGTTGAATAGGATAAAAGTATAAAAATAAAAGAAAAAGGCTAAATATAATTATTACTAAATTTAGTTTAAACTTTATTTTTGTCCATTATATGAAAATACATGTTATTTCATGAAGAGGTGTGTTTATGAACAAACACATTGTTCCATGAAGAGGTGTGAGGAAAATGTATAAGTATGAAGACATCATATGAAGAAAATACACATTTTTAGAAAAAGACTGAATTGAAGATCAAAAGCAAGAACAAAATGTGTGCAGCAGTCCAAGAAGTTTATTAAAGAAATTTATCTGAAGGGTGGAAGGGTGGTGCTAGGGCAGGTTGGTGTCTGCAAAAGGGAGTCGGTGCTTCCTTGTCAGTCGTAGCTGACTAAACAGGGGGTCGCAGCCTCCTACCAGTTGGTGCTGGTGAAGAAGGGTGTGGGTGCATCCCGATCAGTCGATGTTGATCTAAAACATCTTCTTCTATTGTATAATTGTAAAAACAAAGTTTTGCAAATAATAGAAAAGTATTGGTGGTTTACCTTATTGGGTTCCACAATAAATTATTGTGTTCAAATCTGTTCTTATGTATGCTAAAAGTAAAAATTGTGCATAAAACTGTGTCACTGATTCACCCCCCCCTCTCAGTGACATAACCTGATCCAACAATGACTACAAAACTTCCACAATGAATGCAGGAACAATTTCTACGCTTGTTATCGTCATCGGCTCGATCATCACTCTGTTTGACATAAAAGATACCACAAGATGAGACATAATAGTCTTTCGACTTCACAATGCAACCTGTATCCTGAACTTCCTCTGGTCCTTTTAATGATTTTCAGTTTAGCTCCAATTTCACATATGAAACACTTGTTCTATTGCTTGGATACCTTTTTCCTTTATGGCTTCTGCGTTTTCTTTGCTAGGTAGTTGCAACCTAAATTCTCCACGCCGACTCCTCCTCATGGAACCTTGTATGCTATCGACCAGTCATGTGCGTTTTTGTCAATACAGGTGCTGTTAAAGAAGTCACTCGAAAACATTGAAGGACAAAACACTCTGAATAACTTTGCATGTGCCAAGGAAACATGAACACCATATTCTTCTGTCTCTAATTTCATTGTAGGTTCCAGTTCTGATGGCGATTTAAAGAATGCTTCAACCAATGCCATAAATACTGAAATTTCTAAATTGCAGCTCCTCTTGTATTTTTTAAATGCTTTTGCAGGCATTCACTGTATGAGGCGAACCCAATTTCTCTATCAAACATGAATTCCTTAATGAGCCTGTCCAAAGTATTGAATATGAAATATTCAATCTTCAAAAAGGAAGACTTTGTACATAATGCAATCGGTGACTGGGAATTGCACTAAAATATATCTACATTTAAGATGAAATCAATATAATTTATTTTTTTTGTTTAAGCCGACATTATTTGCATATTTCTTTCTTTTTAATAGGAATGTCATGCTACATAACATTACACAACATTATGCTTTACAACATCTCCCTCATACTGAGATGTAGAACACCTCGCTACTCTCGGTGCAACGACCCCAATGGCCTATCCATCGAAATGTTTTCCCTACATATAATCATCATGAGTTTATAGTAGAAGATGGTTGTTCATTTCATTATCACTAGAATATGGTGATTTTATTTGGATTTCATTACATTCCTTCTTAGTTTACAACTTCAAACATCTATATAACAAAAGGTTTCAACTTTGGTGTCGTCAATGATAAGTTGAAAAGAGGAGCAATGTAGAAGAACTAGAGAGAACCACAACAATATGCTTAAGATAGGAAGGCTTGACACAACCAAGAAGTCCCTCAAGTCTTTGTTGATGCTCATCATCGAATCATTTCGAAGTGTTGAAACATGATTCGAGAGGTGAAACTACTGAACTTTGTTGCAAGATCAGTCTGTATGTACCGTTGTTTCTAGGGTGATGTGCTCATCATGTCCATATTTCATTTCCTCATTTTCACGTTCATATGATCCCTATGACAGACTTACCAAGTTGTGTTTTATGCATTGTTGTGTCATTGGTCAAGTTGAGTTTTGGGAGATTTGTCATCTTTTCTTCTGGGCATCATCATGTCATGGAGCTGGTTCATTACATCCGTCTTGTCACATTGATCGTGATCATATTTCATTTGGCAAAAATTGTCGTCGTTTGACCTTGTCTATAGTTTGTCAAAATTTCGACAAGTAAAGGCATATTGCATCTTGTCAGTTAAAATTCACGAATTTCACATTCTTTGATTAATTTTTCGGGCATGTCCTTCGTCAGTTTTCTCGCTACACCTATGCCCACAAAGTTTTAAATGCCCCCCTTGGGCACCTCTTTTCAAAAAGGCTAGTATCCTTTTTTTAAATTGGAAAATAGCCTCCCAAGAGCATCTCTTCTTGTCAATTATCCTAAGCCCTTCCTTTATATTTTCCCTAAGTATTACCTATCGAAATTATCCCAAATGCCTTATTATTTTCCCCATTATGAAAGTATATCTCCCTTACTTTTTCAATTTTATATATTATTTTCCCCTTTGTCCTAAAGTCCTATCCCCTTCCATTAATGTTCATCTTATATTTCTTTTCCTTTTTTCTCCCTTAAAGTATTTACCCATTTCCTTTTCATATTTACCCATTGTCCTCCTTATTTAAAAATATCCCTTTTCCCTTTCGTTAATCTTTTTCCCCTCTCTCCATTTATTCCATATTCCCTAATTCCAAACCCTAATTTGCTCGACATATAGAGCATTAGGAGGGAAAAAATATTTTGGTAGGGTTAAGACAAACCAACCAAGCATAATAAATGAAATGTGAAAAAAAAAGAATCCTAAAACAAAGGTCAGGAAAATATTCACAGACATGCACAGTGGCAAAAGGTAAGAGGGTCATTCCTTCACTCATCAACGGAAAGAGAAACAAATTCACTCAGAATGATGTTAGATAGGGGAAAATGACCGCAACCATATCTAACACGAGTGACATCCAAAGAAAACATAGACATACGCACAGTTGAAACGCCACATCACAATGAGAGACAATGGCAACACAACTCATTGGATGCCTAGTAAGAAATAGGGTGCCATTATCACTCAAACACTAGATCGAATGCCACAGGTGGTAGGCCCATACTCCTTCCTGAGGGAAATCAATACACATAAAACATGATACTTCCACGTAAATTGGCCAGAGGTTCAGTGTAGATTAGAAGAAGAGAAGGCCAACACACCATGAACCAATGGTTGGTGCGTTTACAACTCGAAAAGACAAGCAAAAAATTGCCACCAGTATGGAATCTACACAAAGATGGTCGTTGCACAATTTGGATAGGAGTGATTGATTGAATGATTAGCACAAATGCCCAAGGAGAAATAAACACTTGGTAGAAAAAATCCAAAGAGGGAACATCATAGGCACGTCGAGGGTATGTTGGAGGCCAACATAAAGAGAAAACACATGCAGGAGCAGACCATGACAACACCACTCATGCAAACACTCATTCAAGCATATAAAATTTGCACACAAAACAACAACAACAACAACAACTAGAAGTTCGAATCAAGATAATAACAAATAATTCATGGAGCACATGAAGCATCTATCCTACCGTGCCTTTCTATGCGTGTGTTCACTGCAGACTAATCCCCAACATATGCAATTGTACATTGAAAGGATATTTGCAGCTGATTTGCAATGAGATTTTGGAAAACTGAAGGTTGTGGATGAAGCTTTTATTATCACAAAATACGGGTGAAATATCCCATAGTTGCACACACTATCTCAATGAGGAACTATTTCAAGGTCGAGTTGATAGCTCCAATGAAAATGGAGGAACTGGAACATAATTATTGTTGTAAACAATGATTAGGAACCTTCGCCACATTGATACATAGGCTCATTAGTCTAGGATCACAAACATAAAGTAGGAATCCATCTCGTAGCCTTGACTGGAATAGTAACATTCTTTTTCATAGAGACATATGCAGTTGTAGATGCAGAGTTTCACCATGCCTTCCCCATCAAAGAGCTGTGATGATGCCATTCTAGTGAAATATAGTTTCTGGAAATAGAAGAAGATACATGGAACGAGCGAGTGGGAAATACAAAGTGAACCAATGCAGTGCGAAACCAAAAGTAGGCGTGCAAGGATTGCTGGAAGTTGTCAGGGTCCCAAGAAGCACAGGTATGTGCGGGAAAATATCAGGTCAGCATGAGTGGGATCCTTTAGTTATTGTTTTAGTCACCCTTTTCACTTGAAATGTATTTAATGTCTAGGGAAATATTTTTTATAATCTTTGTTGCATTCACCACAACTTGTTTTTATTGACAAAGGAACTTTTAACTGTCATTTTTGACAAGCATATAATAGACTCGATACAACAAATAACATATGCAACCTTTGAATTATCTTGAAGAGGTTGAGTATGACTCATAAGAGCCTTGAAATATCCAGGTTATTCCCATGTAAAATGTTTTTAAACCAACATTGTTACAAAGGAGTACTTTTTCTTATAAAATAGTTTCGGCCTTCTTTGATCTTTTATTTTGCATGGCTAAATATCATTCATCTCTTAAGAAGAAGGTGGACATTAGTTACTACGGTCCATCTTCCTCTTCTTAGACACACATGGAAAACTAAATTCCACTATGACCTAATTATAACCAGAAAACCCATCTAGTAAGGAAAACATTTTGAACCGGAGATGAGTTGTAAAACCTGTACCATAGATGGAATTGGGTAAATGTCCTTGTCATAGGATTTGTTTAAGTTTTGAAATATACACATAGTCTAATCCCCCCCAACTTATTTCTTATCGAGACTAAATTAGCAACCCAATTGGAATGATGAACTTTGAATATGATATTTGCATCTAATAATTTCTTCAATTCCTTCTAGACCAAAGGATCGGAAGTTGGGTGTACAATGTTGAGATTTTGCTGAAAAGGTTTTACATTCACTTTTAATGAAATTACATGTTGAATAATCTTTGTGTCGTATGTCTTTAAATCATCATAGGTCCAACAAAAACATCTTTATTTCATTTGAAAAAACGAATAAATCTTTGATTTTATTCCTATGAACAACATGTTCCCAAATTTATGTTTTTGGGATCCTCTTTAGTGCCTAGGTTAAGAAATTCAAATTGCACAGAGGAACTATTTGTCTCTATATTGAATATTTTTTTAAATATGGTATGGAGATCAAACAAATTATCTAAGATAATAACCCCTCTTGGAGTAGGATTGCCATTATGTTTTTCGATGCTTTCCACATATTATCGAGGAACTTTTCATGTTCTTTGTCATCAGTTGCTACATCCTTGAGCACGTATTCATTAGTGAGGAAATTAATGATCCGCTCATCATCATTGAATACCCTCCAGTTCGTTATATTTTTTGGGACATAGGGTTTTAAAATAAATTCAATAGAAAAAACATCACTTAAAGGCATGAAACAAGAAGCACTAGTAGCAAAAGTATCAACTACAAGTCATCATTACATATTCCAACACTCCCCCTTAATGGTGACTGGGAGAAATAATACAAATGGAGGAAGATGGCATTGCATTGGAACCCCCATTGATTTATTTAACCATAATTGGATGATGGATTGTGCCTTGAATGCTCAATCCATCATGCTCCCCCGTCATTGATGAGAAATCATTTCACATTGTGAAATCCCTTTAATGGATGCACAAATCACGATTTTTGAGACATCCATAGATAGTATGCTTATCCAAATATGGAATTAGCACCGGGATTTGATGGATGGTATGCAATGGAATGTGATGGATCATCATTTAATGCTAAAAATAACATAATTGTTGAATCAAGTTGAGTTCAAGTAGAATATCATATTTATTTCCATTCCTTGTTTCAATCTATGCCTTGTGCATTCCCTCGCCTCCTTCATATATCGAGGTTGCTTGTTTTGTGACTTCAGGTTGGTCTATATGAGTAAGTTTGAGCACTTTATGCCATGTTTCGTTATGCATGCATGTGTCTATGAGTCATACATGTGTCCTCTAGGTGTTATCTATAATGGATTTGTGTTGTTTGGCATTGAGAGGTGGAGACATGCCATTGCAAAATGCTCCATCTCCCTCAAATCTCTTCATCTTTGCAACTACCTTCTAGTAATTCCTTACCAATGTGTCTATTGTTGCAAGGATATCCCTCTCTCTATCCTCTAATAACATTCTCTAATTGAACAATTTGTACCCAAGGTGTTATATGGGCCATCCTCTTCAGTTGAGATTTTAATGTTTCACTACCATTTCATCCACACATTTTGATGTAGTGGTTCATAAAGTTCCTTTCCCTTCTTCTATGATCCCTCTAAAAGTCCAAAACAAGAACCCTTTTATGCCATCTTTCATCGACCTGTGATCTACATTATGCCCCTTCTCATCAACTCAATGAAGCCTTTACTTTTATGCCCACCATGCATTATACCTCTATCAAAATCACTTTGAACCATCGATACTTGCTCTTAAGCCCATACTTTGTCTTATATTGTTCCAATGCCTTTGTGCTTATCTGGTGAGATTCAAGGAGATTTTATCCTTGATGGATCATCCACTTTAGCATCCTATAAATATGTTGAATCCTCCTTGTTTTCTCAAATATTGTTATACTTTAAGCCTTCTTGCTTTGAAACTATTCATGTACCCTTTGTGAGTTCACCATTCTTGGAGATATCTCTCGATAGTCCTTTCACACTTATAATTTGTCTTGGAGTCCAAAACATCCTCAATATGTACATTCATGTCATCCTTGGTATTCTCAAACTCAGTATCAAAGTACCTTCATGATCTTGCATTATAGTCCCTAAGTTATTTAAGAAGCATGTCCTCATGCTTAAGTGGCATACCCTCATCTCAATTACCACTATGATTCCTCATCTTTAGTGTGCTAATCTCTTCTTGGACCAATGCTCTTCAATGATCATCGCTTCTACCTATCTTTCTATTTTCCATGGTAGTCTTCACAGCATCTTCTTTATAATAAATTTGTCAATCACTCTTGCAACATCTACCCAAGACACCATTATTGGAGTCGTCTACACTTTTTTCTTTCTTTATAGAGTCTTCACTCACTCAATGTAATTCACCATTGTTTTCTTGTAGTCTTCACTCTTCTACAATATTTGTCATCTTGTTCATAATTCTCCCACCTTTCTCATATTTATTCTCTTTGCAACATTCTCCTCTTTCAACATCTCGTTCTACAAGGTCTTATCTTCATTGTCCCATAGTTGTTACCATTTATGATACCACTTATGTGAGAGATCATGGCAAACCCAAAACTCATATCGACTCAATTGATGATGAACAAACTCGCATATCAACATCGCCTCCCTGCAACACACCTTCAAAACCTTCAAGGCATCAATATTTCTCTTTGGAGTACTACCCAAAGGTATTTAAAACAAATTTTCAACCATAGGGTTCAATGATGATTACTCTTTAAAAAATATAACTAGCATTCAAAAGTTAATTCAATATCAAAATTACCCATACACGTAATAAATCATCTCTTCACTTTCATTTAATGCTCAAGGAATTCATAAGTGGACTTACAAACACATGCAAATTCACAAGAATATGGAGATCATCTTCCCCTGTTTCATTAATACATGGATACAATTACAAATTACATACACTGGGCACTCATTCCTTAAAATCAACCACTTAAATTTTATTTAGTAGACTATCTTCTAATATTCTAATCTAGTTGTGGGTTCCATCTACCACTACCACAACTCATTGATTCCAGGGAAAATTCCATGGTAGCTTACAAAGGCTCTACGGTCATTCTCTGGTTTCGAGCTTGTTGACCTCTATATATCTGTGCCTTCTATTAATTAACTTTGCTTATATGTAACAATTTCTCATGTCTATTTGCTTCCCTAACTCTTTTCTCTTTTTTTTTTGCTACTTAAAACGATCCACCTTCTCCCCATGAATCTTCATATTTGTCACTATCTTGGTGGTCATTCCTATTCCATGTGTCTATTGTTTCAATGCTCGCCCTCTCTTCGTCCTTCAATAACATTTTCCAATGAAAATTTATGCAAAAATATGTTTCTAATGAACATATTTTTGCAGAAATTCTACAAGCATGTGTTACAGATAAAAAGTCCAATCTTCAGATTCTATCTTCTCTCCTTAAACAACAATTCTCCCTTGCTCTTTTGCTAGTCAATTTGACTAGCTCTTACCATTTTGGCCACAACTTCTCTCCATAAACTTAAAATCATATTTGTAAGTTGTTGTAGGTCCTTGAGGTGGGTTAGGGTCCATATCAGTCGTCCATTTAGTAAATTTGTATCTCTCAATATGATTTGGGGATGCTTGAAAACTGCTTCGCTGGCTGGCCTACTAAATTGGACTAGTTTCACTGGTTGAGCCATATCTTGAGATCGGGAGCTCCAAATATGGTTCTATAAAGTGTTGTAGGTAGGTGGGACACCATACAGCCCATCCTCAAAATTTATTTAAGAATTCGTGAGCCCTAGGTACAGTTTGGGTCACCTCCAAAGTAGTCCAACTGAACATTCCTAGTGTGGAAAATCATCTCCTAATCACTTCTAAGAACTAAAGCTTCCCAGATTTATGTTCCTAATCCTTTCTATAGTAGTGTAGGGTTTTGACCAAATTCAATATGCATCCAGAGTGCACTAGAAGCTATTAGGTTTCCACAGAACTCTCGGGGATGTACAACCATGTGGTCCTTATGACCATCCCGAGCGTGATGCATCCAGAGAATGTGCCTCTATCGATGTAGAGTCATTTCCCATGTCTAATACACCTTGCTATCCTATCACATGTATGCAATAAACCTCAGATTACAGTTTGGTAAGTTTGGGAGTGTTTAGGGTCAGTAAGTCAACTATAGTCAGAGCTTCATTGAAGAAGGGTTAGTGTGCCAAATTTCCTAGTTTGGTACATTACACGTGCAAAGAAAATAAAAACAGAGAGTTAAAAAAAAACTATTCTCCATCTTTCTCTCATTACTTATGTCATCTAGATTCAAGAAAATATATTCCATGACTACAAATCTAATTTTTCAATTATAAATAAACTCCATGGAGATAAAATAACACACTTTGGTAATGACATTTTGTCATGAATGGTTATAATGGACATTACTAATCTATACTGCAAATTCTATGGTATTTTGGGGTTTTTTCTTCAATGAAACTTTGTGTTGATTAATTATATATTATGCACAAGCTCTTTTTCTAAGGTCACACTATTTCAAAATATTTGCAATTTTAGTAATCTTCATAACTTGCTAACATATGAAATGCAAAAGAAATAGAAAGTTGGTATATTAATCATTATTATCTTCAACATAATTATACTAAGATATACTCAATTTCCATTGAGAGCAATGATAGATATTTCTGATTTTATAAAAAATATTTGTATTCAAAATCTATAAAATAGAAAGATAAATAATATTATTGAAAAATATAAATTTTAAATTATTATAATAAATTTTTAAAATGATTAAAATTAATTTATTATAATTTTTAAATATAATTTTGTTAGTATTTAAATATTAAATAAAAATTTCATATAAAAGAAGTGGAAGTAAATAATTTAATTAGGTTAAAGACTTAATTTTAAAATTTCTCTCAAGTAAAACATAAATTTACAAACAACACTTTAATGTTATGTATTTAAATACAAATATTAATTTTTTTTATAAATAAATTGATTATAATTAATATTACTAAAAAATACTTAATTGGTTTACCAAAAAATTTTATACACAGTAAAAACAAGTAAAATATTTATTTTGTTAATTAATACAATATAAAAAAACTACAATAAAAATATTATTTATAAAATAATTTTTTTAAATATTTTTAAAAAATGTAAAATTATAATTTTTGTTTTGAAATTATGTAAATTATCAAATAAAATAAATAACATAATTGTTTTTATGTGATATATTTATAATTTATGTTTTTAAGTTGATTATTAGTTAAAATTAATATGTTTTATCTTAAAATGTATAATTGTTAAAAATTAGGCACATATTTGCAAACAAAATAAAGTCTAACAAAATCTCTGACAATTTTGTTAGTAAGGGACCAAGAAAATCACAACATTTATGTTAAGTTCAATTTGAATTTTATCCAACACGAATAGTCACAGGGCTCACATTTTGTTGTTTCTTGGAATTTTATCCAACAGCTGTGCAAGATAGATATTATTGAGATACCTCTAGAGTATTGAGTTTGATTATTGTCTGGTTGAATGCGTGCAGCGTGGGTGCATATCAGATCCGGGAGCTCTGCTTTAGTTACAGCAACTGTGGCAATGGACAATGTGAACTTCACATGTGCTGGGACTGTTCAAGCTACAAGTGGCTGCTGGTCTTTTCTCAAGGGCGGATTCGTTCTTGATTGGTCTCTCGCTCACTCTCATTTATACTTCGAGGTTATTTCTTATGCCTTTTGGTCAAATTAATGCCTCTAATTTTGATTTCAATTCTTCGCCTAAAATTAAAACGACCGAGCCCATTGCGTTGCTAATTGCAGAGTAACAATACGGATGCCGAAATATTGGTTGATAGCGTATCCCTACAACCATTTACAAATGATGAATGGCGTTTGCAGCAAGAAGAAAGAACAGCGATGGTACTTTTCATTCTTTATATAACAATTCGTTTATGCTGGTATCTGGTTTTTGGGAATTTTAATTTTATTTCAGTTTAAAATGACCTACCTGAATCCGATTGGTCATGATCGGTGGAAATTAATTGATCTTAGTGATGGGATTGAAGTGTCTGAATGCAATTGGTCATTATCAGTGCCACTACAAGAGTTTTAATTATGCAATTGAATCAAATTTGATTGGTGGTGGATTGAATTCAAATTTTATTTTTGATGTTGGATTGGATTGAATGACAGAAAAGGTAAAAAAAAGTCATTGTTCATGTGACGGATTTGCATGGCAATCGACTGGAAAATGCAGAGGTGATAGTGAAGCAGAAATCAAGGTAGTTTCCGTTTGGGTTTGCAATAGGCATGACTATTCTGGGAAACAAGCCATATCAGGTCAAATATTCAATGCTCTGCTCTTCAATATTTTCATTGACTATAATCTTATGCTTAATCACATAATTGTAGGGAGGAAATTGATAGTGGCACTGTGTTTAAGCAATTGAAGACGTTGGATTGTCTACACAACCTACGCACCCAAATGCAAAAGAAAATGAAACAGCTGGATCGTCTATACAACCTACGCACCCAAATGCAAAAGAAAACTAAACAGGTAAATGAATCTAATGCTTCCCAATGAAATAGAAACAAATAGTTTGCACTGTTTCGGCATAGTTTGCATTGATTTACTGTGGCATAGTTTGCACCGTGGCATAGTTATGTTTTTTTTAATATTTACTTAATTAATTTATAAAGGTTAAAGATTTATAATACAAAGATTTGTGAGAAATAAAAAATCACTTCTCATTAAATAAATCACTTGCACAATATTTGCATATACTTATTACTTATAATTTAAATAAATTTATCAAGTTTATAAAATTATTAATTCGGCAAAATTATAAAAATATTGAATTAAGAATTATAAATATTATAAATTATAAATTAAGAATTATACATATTATAAATTATAAATTATAATTTTTTTACTTAATAAGTATCAACTCATCTTAATATTACATACGGCTAATATTGAAAGGTAATTTTTATATTACATACTGCTAAATGTTATAGAGAAATTCTTCAATGTTCCATGAATTTGGAAGAATAATCGTATAAATAGATTTTTTTGAGTAAAAATATTTTATTATTTTAATATGCTGATTCAAGTTTCATGTTATGCCTGTTAGTGCTAAAGTTAGCTCTCGACTGCAAGAGGGCCAAGCTTAACACATCTTGATGCTCAGAGGCAAATATGGATTGATTGGTTGAATTAATTATGTAGAGGGATCAAGAGAATATGCAAACAAAGTATAGGATAGCTGAAGACATCGAGCTCTGTGATAAGCAAGGATGACCAGGGTTCAAAGAGAATTGTTGATATATGGAGCAAACAACTCATTCAAACATCAACATAAAGAAGCGTGTTCAGAAAAAAACATTCCAAAGATGGAATTTGAAATACTAAATCTCAGCACGGGCAATCACAATAAAAACATTATCGATCAGGAATCCATAACTTAGACCAGTTAAAACATAACTGCACAGTATATTCAGATTGAAAGACAGCTTTGAACTTGGCCCAACTGATAAAAAAATCATGTGTAACAGGCCTCCAATCTGAAATTGCTAGATGTTACTTTGTTGTTTGTTGCTTGTTGACCTTAAAATCTGGAGATGATCATGAGTGCCACATAATCTGGAACTGCCTTTTGACTGCTTAACTGTCTGCCAGGTGCCCCTGCCATTTTTCATTTGATGTCAACTGATCCCTATCCTATTTGAAGTCAGGGATACTTTGCCTTCCAATGCTCTGACACATGTATAATACAAAGTGCGCAAACCTTTGAGCCATCTCTTGTATGGATCAGTTGTACAAAAAGTGACCCAGATAGCTGCTGAATTATATCTGTTACATATTTCTTGTTTGCTATACAGATGCACTCCAGCAAAGCTATGCCACCTGATAATTTTAGGCCTGGAGATATGGAGATGACCTTTTGACCAATGCTAATGATCTGCCTAGAAAAATGGATCTGATCCTCTGCCTCCGGATATTTTGGCACTAAACCTTAACATCGGATCAAACATAACAACAACCATAAGCAGATAGAATAACAAAGGCCAAGCGATATCAATTGTAATGACAGTCATTAAGACAATGACTGTTGGCAATATGGCAGATAGATTTGTTGGCATTGATGTCAATATATGAATGGAGGATTGGTGACATTTGGTGAACTGATGATTGTGGACAGACGTATCCCAGTAATGGTCATTGATGGCAAACAAGATAGATGAAAAAAAGTGAAAATGAAGACAAACATCCAAAACATGCTTCTTCTGCTGATGTATAGAATGATGGCTTCACAGCTGAAGCTGCAGAAGATAACAGACAAAGGCATGGAAAACTCAAGACCAGCTCTGTTGTAAACTTGACAATTCTTTTCCATCTTCCTCTGTTGGAAATGGGCATAAGTCCAAGGATAAAACAAAAATGAGAGTTTGCAGAAGAACTCGGTCCATGAAGAATGTTGTTGAGGAAGCCAAGGGAATTATGGACAGCTTAGGAAATTGAAAGCTGAGTTAAATGTGACAGAAGATCTCGCCTTCACCAGGAAAAGTGGGTGATTCTACTGTCTTAAAGGAAGAAATTGAGAGATCACATTCACCGGATCTTGAAGTCGTTCTTGGTACAGAGACTGAAAAAATGACTAGCCCTATATTCAGCAACTTCTTAGGAAGTTTTCTTCGTTGCGTTGAATGGAGTGATGTCCAGGAAGCCTGGCAGGCAGTGGATTTGATACGGAAGTAGGCACGTATTGACACTGCAGATGCATTGGAGCTCTTGTCTCCCATATTCAAAAATAAAGATGTGCGTACATATGATGTAAATGCCCTCGAACGAGCAGAGGATGGAGAGCTGCAGTACTACTTGCTTCAACTTATGCAGGACCTCCGATTTGAGCATTATGAGAAATCACAGCTTGCTCCTTTTTCTTGTTCAGTGTTCTGTATATTGATTTGGCTAGCCTCCTTCGTTGGTATGTCACGGTGGAGATTCCTGATGCGCAAAGGTTCTTATCTATGTATGAAATTTTGGAAGACTATATTGTAAAGTACAAGCCTGAGGGGAGAAAGGCTGAGAATGGAGGTTAGATGTGGTAGAGTTTAGTGCGCGTCAGACAGAACTAATTGCTCAGTTGTGCACAAAATTGTAAGCGAGACTCACACACCATCCGATCGAAAGATCAACGGTAGCGATTAAAATACTTCATTGGATTTATCCCACATTGGTTGTGTGGATAAGTCTCTATGTGTTGATATATGCCGGTCTTTGCTAATACTTTAGATGCATAGTGCAAAGAATAGGCGGAGGTGCTGTCTATTTGGAACTCCACAAGAAGTTCACCAGCTCGGCGTTCGGGACAACCAATCAGGCAGAGGTGCTGTCTATTTGGAACTCCACAAGAAGTTCACCAGCTCAGCGTTCGGGACAACCAATCAGCCCCCCTTTCCTTTCGATACACGTGGCAACTCACTTGTTGACAAGGTACCGTTTGGTACACGTGGCACTTTTTCTTTCGATACACGTGGCAACTCACTTGTTGACAAGGTACCTTTTGGTACACGTGGCAACTCACTTGTTGACAAGGATAATGACATGGCAACAGTGTGGCGCAGACGTAGTAGTTCGGATGTCTAAATAGATTGTGACATGGCAGTATGTGTCGCTCAGGTAGTTAAAATCTAAGGCAATGGTTCTGTGTGTAAAGGAACCAGGGGCTAGAAGACTTAAATACACAAAGAGCCAAAGCTCCTAAAAGCTATTACAAATACCAATATATATATATATACACTAAGTTTATAAAGTATCGAAAAAGTTTTTTTTTTATATAAGTTGAAATAGGATAAAAGTTTAATAAATAAAAGAAAAGGGCTAAATATAGTTATTACTAAATTTAGTTTAAACTTTATTTTTGTCCATTATATGAAAATACATGTTATTTCATAAAGATGTGTGTTTATGAACAAACACATTGTTCCATGAAGAGGTGTGAGGAAAATGTATAAGTATGAAGACATCATATGAAGAAAATATGTGTCGCTCAGGTAGTTAAAATCTAAGGCAATGGTTCTGTGTGTAAAGGAACCAGGGGCTAGAAGACTTAAATACACAAAGAGCCGAAGCTCCTAAGAGCTATTACAAATACCAATATATATATATATACACTAAGTTTATAAAGTATCGAAAAAGTTTATTTTTATATAAGTTGAAATAGGATAAAAGTTTAATAAATAAAAGAAAAGGGCTAAATATAGTTATTACTAAATTTAGTTTAAACTTTATTTTTGTCCATTATATGAAAATACATGTTATTTCATGAAGATGTGTGTTTATGAACAAACACATTGTTCCATGAAGAGGTGTGAGGAAAATGTATAAGTATGAAGACATCATTTGAAGAAAATACACATTTTTAGAAAAAGACTTATATGAAGATCAAAAGCAAGAACAAAATGTGTGCAGCAGTCCAAGAAATTTATTAAAGAAATTTATCTGAAGGGTGGAAGGGTGGTGCTAGGGCAGGTTGGTGTTTGCAAAAGGGAGTCGGTGCTTCCTTGTCAATCGTAGCTAACTAAACAGGGGGTCGCAGCCTCCTACCAGTTGGTGCTAGTGAAGAAGGGTTTGGGTGCATCCCGATCAATCAATGCTGATCTAAAACATCTTCTTCTATTGTATAATTGTAAAAACAAAGTTTTGCAAATAATAGAAAAGTATTGGTGGTTTACCTTATTGGGTTCCATGATAAATTATTGTGTTCAAATCTGTTCTTATGTATGCTAAAAGTAAAAATTGTGCATAAAACTGTGTCACTGATTCACCCCACCCTCTCAGTGACAGAACCTGATCCAACAATGACTACAAAACTTCCACAATGAATGCAGGAACAATTTCTACGCTTGTTATCGTCATCGGCTCGATCATCACTTTGTTTGACATAAAAGATACCACAAGATGAGACATAACAGTCTTTCGACTTCACGATGCGACCTGTATCTTGAACTTCCTCTGGTCCTTTTAATGATTTTCAGTTTAGCTCCAATTTCACATATGAAACACTTGTTCTATTGCTTGGCTACCTTTTTCCTTTATGGATTTTGCGTTTTCTTTGGCAGGTAGTTGCAACCCTGGATGCTATGGAACATAATTATTGTTGTAAACAATGATTAGGAACCTTCGCCACATTGATACATAGGCTCATTAGTCTAGGATCACAAACATAAAGTAGGAATCCATCTCGTAGCCTTGACTGGAATAGTAACATTCTTTTTCATAGAGACATATGCAGTTGTAGATGCAAAGTTTCACCATGCCTTCCCCATCAAAGAGCTGTGATGATGCCATTCTAGTGAAATATAGTTTTTGGAAATAGAAGAAGATACATGGCACAAGCGAGTGGGAAATACAAAGTGAACCAATGCAGTGCGAAACCAAATGAGGTGTGCAAGGATTACTGGAGTTGTCAGGGTCCCAAGAAGCACAGGTATGTGCGGGAAAATATCAGGTCACCATGAGTGGGATCCTTTAGTTATTGTTTTAGTCACCCTTTTCACTTGAAATGTATTTAATGTCCAGGGAAATATTTTTTATAATCAGTGTTGCATTCACCACAACTTGTTTTTATTGACAAAGGAACTTTTAACCGTCATTTTTTACAAGCATATAATAGACTCGATACAACAAATAACATATGCGACTTTTTAATTATTTTGAAGAGGTTGAGTATGACTCATAAGAGCCTTGAAATATCCAGTTCCGATGGCTATTTAAAGAATGCTTCAACCAATGCCATAAATACTGAAATTTCTAAACTGCAGCTCCTCTTGTATTTTTTAAATGCTTTTGTAGGCATTCACTGTATGAGGCGAACCCAATTTCTCTAACAAACGTGAATTCCTTAATGAGCCTATCCAAAGTATTGAATATGAAATATTCAATCTTCAAAAAGGAAGACTTTGTACATAATGCAATCGGTGACTGGGAATTGCACTGGAATATATCTAGGTTTAAGATGAAATCAATATAATTTATTATTTTTTGTTTAACATTATTTGCATATTTATTTCTTTTTAATAGGAATGTCATGCTACATAACACTACACAACATTATGCTTTACAACATCTCCCTCATACTGGGATGTAGAACACCTCGCTACTCTCGGTGCAAGGACCCCAATGGCCTATCCATCGAAATGTTTTCCCTACATATAATCATCATGGCTTTATAGTAGAAGATGGTTGTTCATTTCATTATCAGTAGAATATGGTGATTTTATTTGGATTTCATTACATTCCTTCTTAGTTTACAAATTCAAACATCTATATAACAAAAGGTTTCAACTTTGGTGCCGTCAATGATAAGTTGAAAAGAGAAGCAATGTAGAAGAACTAGAGAGAACCACAACAATATGCTTAAGATAGGAAGGCTTGACACAACCCAGAAGTCCCTCAAGTCTTTGTTGATGCTCAACATCGAATCATTTCGAAGTGTTGAAATATGATCCGAGAGGTGAAACTACTGAACTTTGTTGCAAGATCAGTCTGTATGTACCGTTGTTTCTAGGGTGATGTGCTCATCATGTCCATATTTCATTTCCTCATTTTCACGTTCATATGATCCCTATGACAGACTTATCAAGTTGTGTTTTATGCATCGTCGTGTCATTGGTCAAGTTGAGTTTTGGGAGATTTGTCATCTTTTCTTCTGGTCATCGGCATGTCATGGAGCTGGTTCATTACATCCGTCTTGTCACATTGATCGTGCTCATATTTCATTTGGAAAAAACTGTCGTCGTTTGACCTTGTCTATAGTTTTTCAAAATTTCGACAAGTAAAGGCATATTGCATCTTGTCAGTTAAAATTCACGAATTTCACATTCTTTGATTAATTTTTCGGGCATGTCCTTCGTTAGTTTTCTCACTACACCTATGCCCACAAAGTTTTAAATGCCCCCCCTAGGCACCTCTTTTCAAAAAGGCTAGTATCCTTTTTTTAAATTGGAAAAGACCCTCCCAAGAGCATCTCTTCTTCTCAATTATCCTAAGCCCTTCCTTTATATTTTCCCTAAGTTTTACCTATCGAAATTATCCCAAATACCTTATTATTTTCCCCATTATAAAAGTACATCTCCCTTACTTTTTCAATTTTATATATTATTTTCTTCTTTGTCCTAAAGTCCTATTCCCTTCCATTAATGTTCATCTTATATTTCTTTTCCTTTTTTCTCCCTTAAAGTATTACCCATTTCCTTTTCCTATTTACCCATTGTCCTCCTTATTTAAAAATATCCCTTTTCCCTTTCGTTAATCTTTTGCCCCTCTCTCCATTTATTCCACAAATGCCCAAGGAGAAATAAACACTTGGCAGAAAAAATCCACAGAGGGAACAATAGAGGCACGTCGAGGGTACGTTGGAGGCCAACATAAAGAGAAAACACATGCAGGAGTAGTCCATGACAACACCACTCATGCAAACACTCATTCAAGCATATAAACTTTGCACACAAAACAACAACAGCAACAACAACTAGAAGTTCGAATCAAGATAATAACATATAATTCATGGAGCACATGAAGCATCTATCCTGCCGTGCCTTTCTATGTGTGTGTTCACCATAGACTAATCCCCAACATATGCAATTGTACATCAAAAGGATATTTGTAGCTGATTTGCAATGAGATTTTGGAAAACTGAAGGTTGTGGATGAAGCTTTTATTATCACAAAATACGGGTGAAATATCCCATAGTTGCACACACTATCTCAATGAGGAACTATTTCAAGGTCGAGTTGATATCTCCAATGAAAATGGAGGAACTGGAACATAATTATTGTTGTAAACAATGGTTAGGAACCTTCGCCACATTGATACATAGGCTCATTAGTCTAGGATCACAAACATAAAGTAGGAATCCATCTCGTAGCCTTGACTGGAATAGTAACATTCTTTGTCATAGAGACAGATGCAGTTGTAGATGCAGAGTTTCACCATGCCTTCCCCATCAAAGAGCTGTGATGATGCCATTATAGTGAAATATAGTTTATGGAAATAGAAGAAGATACATGGCACGAGCGAGTGGGAAATACAAAGTGAACCAATGCAGTGCAAAACCAAATGAGGTGTGCAAGGATTACTGGAAGTTGTCAGGGTCCCAAGAAGCACAGGTATGTGCGGGAAAATATCAGGTCACCATGAGTGGGATCCTTTAGTTATTGTTTTAGTCACCCTTTTCACTTGAAATGTATTTAATGTCCAGGGAAATATTTTTTATAATCTGTGTTGCATTCACCACAACTTGTTTTTATTGACAAAGGAACTTTTAACCGTCATTTTTGACAAGCATATAATAGACTCAATACAACAAATAACATATGCGACCTTTGAATTATTTTGAAGAGGTTGAGTATGACTCATAAGAGCCTTGAAATATCCAGTTTCGATGGCGATTTAAAGAATGCTTCAACCAATGCCATAAATACTAAAATTTCTAAACTGCAGCTCCTCTTGTATTTTTTAAATGCTTTTGTAGGCATTCACTGTATGAGGCGAACCCAATTTCTCTAACAAACGTGAATTCCTTAATGAGCCTGTCCAAAGTATTGAATATGAAATATTCAATCTTCAAAAAGGAAGACTTTGTACATAATGCAATCGGTGACTGGGAATTGCACTGGAATATATCTAGGTTTAAGATGAAATCAATATAATTTATTATTTTTTGTTTAAGTTGACATTATTTGCATATTTCTTTCTTTTTAATAGGAATGTCATGCTACATAACACTACACAACATTATGCTTTACAACATCTCCCTCATACTGGGATGTAGAACACCTCGCTACTCTCGGTGCAAGGACCCCAATGGCCTATCCATCGAAATGTTTTCCCTACATATAATCATCATGGCTTTATAGTAGAAGATGGTTGTTCATTTCATTATCACTAGAATATGGTGATTTTATTTGGATTTCATTACATTCCTTCTTAGTTTATAACTTCAAACATCTATATAACAAAAGGTTTCAACTTTGGTGTCGTCAATGATAAGTTGAAAAGCGGAGCAATGTAGAAGAACTAGAGAGAACCACAACAATATGATTAAGATAGGAAGACTTGACACAACCAAGAAGTCCCTCAAGTCTTTGTTGATGCTCATCATCGAATCATTTTGAAGTGTTGAAACATGATCCGAGAGGTGAAACTACTGAATTTTGTTGCAAGATCAGTTTGTATGCACCGTTGTTTCTAGGGTGATGTGCTCATCATGTTCATATTTCATTTCCTCATTTTTACGTTCATATGATCCCTATGACAGACTTATCAAGTTGTGTTTTATGCATCGTCGTGTCATTGGTCAAGTTGAGTTTTGGGAGATTTGTCATCTTTTCTTCTGGTCATCGGCATGTCATGGAGCTGGTTCATTACATCCGTCTTGTCACATTGATCGTGCTCATATTTCATTTGGAAAAAACTGTCGTCGTTTGACCTTGTCTATAGTTTTTCAAAATTTCGACAAGTAAAGGCATATTGCATCTTGTCAGTTAAAATCCACGAATTTCACATTCTTTGATTAATTTTTCGGGCATGTCCTTCGTTAGTTTTCTCACTACACCTATGCCCACAAAGTTTTAAATGCCCCCCCTGGGCACCTCTTTTCAAATGGGCTATTATCATTTTCTTTAAATTGGAAAAGACCCTCCCAAGAGCATCTCTTCTTCTCAATTATCCTAAGCCCTTCCTTTATATTTTCCCTAAGTTTTACCTATCGAAATGACCCCAAATGCCTTATTATTTTCCCCATTATGAAAGTACATCTCCCTTACTTTTTCAATTTAATATATTATTTTCCCCTTTGTCCTAAAGTCCTATCCCCTTCCATTAATGTTCATCTTATATTTCTTTTTCTTTTTTCTCCCTTAAAGTATTACCCATTTCCTTTTCCTATTTACCCATTGTCCTCCTTATTTAAAAATATCCCTTTTCCCTTTCGTTAATCTTTTGGCCCTCTCTCCATTTATTCCATATTCCCTAATTCCAAACCCTAATTTGGTCGACATATAGAGCATGAGGAGGGAAAAAATATTTTGGTAGGGTTAAGACAAACCAACCAAGCATAATAAATGAAATGTGGAAAAAAAAGAATCCTAAAGCAAAGGTCAGGAAAATATTCACAGACATACACAGTGGCAAAAGGTAAGAGGGTCATTCCTTCACTCCTCAACGGAAAGATAAAAAAATTCACTCAGAATGATGTTAGATAGGGAAAAATGACCGCAACCATTTCTAACATGAGTGACATCAAAAGAAAACATAGACATACGCACAGTTGAAACGCCACATCACAATGAGAGACAGTGGCAACAAAACTCATTGGATTCCTAGTAAGAAATAGGAAGCCATTATCACTCAAACACTAGACCGAATGCCACAGGTGGTAGGCCCATACTCCTTCCTGAGGGAAATCAATACACATAAAACATGAGACCTCCACGTAAATTGGCTAGAGGTTCAGTGTAGATTAGAAGAAGAGAAGGCCAACACACCATGAACCAATGGTTGGCGCGTTTACAACTCGAAAAGACAAGCAAAAAATTGCCACAAGTATGGAATCTACACAAAGATGGTCATTGCACAATTTGGATAGGAGTGATTGATTGAATGATTAGCACAAATGCCCAAGGAGAAATAAACACTTGGCAGAAAAAATCCATAGAGGGAACATCAGAGGCACGTCGAGGGTACGTTGGAGGCCAACATAAAGAGAAAACACATGCAGGAGCAGACCATGACAACACCACTCATGCAAACACTCATTCAAGCATATAAACTTTGCACACAAAACAACAACAACTAGAAGTTCGAATCAAGATAATAACATATAATTCATGGAGCACATGAAGCATCTGTTATCTCCTCAAATGAACATAGGCTAGTTGTTTTTCTAGGTGATAGGAAGTCTTTCAAGTTTTCATTTTTATATACATTTGAGGTTCTTTTTCAAGAGTTTGAAGTATGTAATAAATCTCGAAATAACATTTGAGGTTACTTTTCTCCAAAAAATAAATTTCAGGTTTCGGTAGCTTATGCAGACCAGGCGATGGTTCATTAGCTACCGAAAACCCAGCTTTCGGCAGCTTACAGAATGGAAGACAAAACTGTTCAGCTACCAAAAGAAAAGGCACATGTGAAGTATCGTGGAACAGTTTCGGTGGCTTAGGCGGACAAGGCGATGGTTCATTAGCTACCGAAAACAGAGCTTTTGGTAGCTTATAGATTCGGACTTGGGCTTTCCTAGCTACCGAAAGCTAAAAAACAGGACAGAATGTTACCGTTCTTGCACAGATCTGATTTTTGCTGATCCAAACACCTCAAGTGTGGTTTGTAATGTTATATAATAATTAAAGGCATCATGATCAAGGTTCTGTTCCAGATTTAAAAATGCCGGCATGGTGGAGAAGATGAAGGATATTTACTGAAATTAATGGCGTTTTTACTGTGAAAGGTCATCATTTTCAAATGAAGTTTCTGAGCGACTCGAGAATAATTTTTCAAAATGCTCGGAGGTTTGTTTTTATAACATGTCAGAAAAAAATAACCTTTCTCAGTTTTCCTGCAGGGTTCATAGGTTGGGAGAATCGAATCCGTCACTGAGCCCCAATTTTCGGATCCGAGAATCTGCCTGTTTGACACATGTTTTTGAAATGCAGATCTCAGGCAAATGAAAACGAATTTCAAAGATATGAGAAAGGTTTTTTCTCACAACAAATCAATGTACAATAAACTCTTTCATTTTATACACAGGTATCACATATCTGGAGAACTGAACCCATCTCTGAGCCTATTTTTCAGCAGTTTTAGCAAAATGACGTTTTTTACTATGCAGAGTCATCATTTTAAAATAATGATTCTGAGCGACTAGAGAATTATTTTTCAAAACGATCGGAGGTTTTTGTGCCTGACACGTCAGAGAAAAATAGCCTCTCTCAGTTTTCCTATAGGTGTCATAGATTGGGATAATAGAATCCATCTCTAAGTCCCATTTTTCAGCATTTTCTCCAAATTAAAGAGGATTTTTCCTAGTTTATTAAAAACGGTTTTGATTTTCTATCTTTAGCAGATTCGACCCAACTCTTCAGGATCTTGAACGTTTTTGTAAAGGCTATAAAGTCTGTGACTCATGTAGAACAAGGGTTCGATTTTGGAGAGAGTTGTAACCATACTTCATTCAGATTTTGATGAATACATTTTGACACAGGAAGCTTCTTTCACTGTGTTTGTTCAGTTTCATTTTCTTTCTTTTTCTATTTATGTGTGTTTGATAATAGATGACTGTCATCTCATCTCTTTATCGGTATACTAAGCCTGCATGTATTCTTTTCATGTTTCATCTAACGCCTGGTAGTTGTCATCTTATCACTGTGTTGATGAACTTGATCTGCAATATATTTTATCTATCATAGCCAGCTATTCACATATCTTTTGTATGTAGATCTGCTAGTATGATAAGTATTCTTCTTACTTTCACACCTTTGATTTAAGCCCGCTGAGCATATAGTAGAAAGCCTTTCGTCTTCAAGTGGATTCATATGTTACTGAGTGAATGTGAGTATATCATGTCATCCGATTTAATCTTTTCTCCTACATTATTGAATATTTAAGTTACCAGGCTCATTCCCTTCACAGTCAGGGAAAGACACCTGGAGTGATAACAAATGGCGTTGTTGCCGGGGAACGGAAGTGAAGTTAGTTTCGCTGGGAAGAACGACATAGATCTGACTTTTGATGGCAGACAAAAGTAGGACACAGAATCGACTGTATCATCTGCTTGGTGACTCCACCACTAAAGACTCCACTGGGGAGGATCCGGCTGACAGAAGATGAAGAGGCTAAATTTCCAATCCAGATATCAGTTCATCAGTCTACTTCATGAACTGTTGTTTTTTTTCATCAGCTCTTTCATGCTGTTCCCTTTGCATGTAAAGAGAATCATTTTCTGCTTTGTATATTCAGAAAAATATCATCCTTCTTGTATATATCAGTCTTTAGAAGAAGGAGATATGCATACTGCTTGTATTGTAGATATAGATTCAAGATCTTTACCTCAGTCTGTTCATAAAAATTATCATTGCATTCAAATCTCCCTTGAATCTGATCAGCCATGTGACCTTACCAAGATTAGAATTGATTCAAACCCTGTCCAGACTTCAGCACCTTTGGGTGTGACCGTTGAACCTGATCATCAACCTGTTAACTTTCATGATCATCCCACTGCCTTTCAAATTAAAATCAGAATGAAGATGTTCAAGCCTTTGAGGCTTCCCTATCTCCTTCATCCTTACCCTGTTGACTGTTATGAATATCTCCCTTGGTTTTCTAGAGAAAATCAAGTTTCAGCTGAAAGACACTTGGAATCCTTTGAGGATTTTATTGATTGGTTCAAAATTGTCCATGAAGATGTGATCATGAGATTGTTTTCCAAAACTCTGATCAGAGATGCTGCTGTATGGTTTAAGGGTCTGCGAGCTAACTCTATTGGCTCTTGGATCGAGTTCTCTAATGCTTTCTTGAAGTATTGGACTGAGTACAAATCTTTAGATTCATACCTTGCTGATTTATATGCTTTGAAGCGAGAGCAAGATGAAGCCTTGCCTGTTTTCAACAGAAGGTTCTACCGTGTTTATCATGACATGCCTTTGGAGGTTCGACTTATAGAGATAGCTGCCATGATATACTATGTTATGGGTCTTCATTCAGAGCATGCCCTTCTTTTGCTAGAAAGGAAGTCTTCATCCTTAAGGAGCTTGCTTGAAGATGCTCAGGAGGTAGAGAAGAACATTCATGTTTCCAGGATGATTAGAGAGCAGGATTACTCTGAAAATCTGCATGTACATGAGCAAGCAAAATGTTAACATATTTTAGATCCCGAGCATGAAGGTAATGAGTTCGAAACAGATATGGAACAGCAGCATGAAGGTGAGTATATTTCTGATTCAGATCTAAATTCTTCCGTAGGTACAGAGTACTCCCGAGACAAGTATGAGTATGAATTTTATAATCATTTTGTAAATCAGGATGACCCTATGATAAGTAGTGATTGCATAAGCAACTACATGTTCCTAGTTCATCATAGTCCTTGTCTTTTAAACATGGCTCTATCATCATTTTCTGAGCACTTTTTTGAAGAGGAAGATGTAATGATTGATCATCAAGATCTGATTATAAGAGAACTAGAAGGTGATCAGTTTTCCGAAAGGGGAACAGGCACGACTGAGCAAGTAGGTGAATTTATTTCAGATTCAGGTCGGGATTCTTCAATATTTGTTGAGTATTCTAGAGACAGGTATGCATGTGATGTTTGTGATCAGTTTGTAAATTGGGAAGAGCCTATGACAACTGATGGTTGCATAGGAAATTATATGTTTTTAGCTGATCCTAATCCATATGATGTGAACCCTGTTTTGTTATCCTCTTGTGAGCACTATTCTGATGAGGAAATTGTAGTTTTTGATGATCACAAGTTGATCTCAAGAGGAAAAAAGGATGATCCGTCTTCCCGTAAAAGAACAATCATGGATGAGCAAGAGGCTGCCATAGATGTGTAGTTGTTTCCCAAGGAGCAGCATGTTTCTAATCTTCTTTTCAAGGATCCAATAGCAGCATTCATGGAGTTATACCTTTCAGAAAGCTTCAAAGTTTCAGATTTCTTTAGCTTGCCAGTGTTTCCGGGTAAGTATGGTTTCCTGAAAGAATTTTTATCATTGTTATTGCATGTCAAACATCATTTTCTGAGCAGTGACAGAGATAAGATTATTTCAGTCTTAAAGTTGCTTGGATGGCTGTTATGGAAGTCAGCATTCACTTGATCAATTGCAGATCCGGTTAGAGTAGACTAGTGTAGGAAATAAGCTCGTTGCCCGAGCATTTCTTTTCTTCCAGTTTGTAGCAGAAATATCAGTTAGCTCGTGTGAATAAAGACAACTCTTGAAAGGTGTCTAGAGGGTGGTTGTAGTGCTGACTCCATGCCCAATGGAACTGCAAGTTCAAAACCTTACATTGTAAATAACATTTCTTTTCTGTCAGTTTTGTAGTTTAAATGACTCCATAGCCCAATGGAACACTAGAGGACAGGTTTGAATTTTTTTTTACAGGAAAGGCATTGTATCTATGGTTCTTGAAACCTCGCGGGGAGACTTTCTTCCCCGAGTAGGAGCCAGATGTTATCTCCTCAAATGAACATAGACTAGTTGTTTTTCTAGGTGATAGGAAGTCTTTCAAGTTTTCATTTTTATATACATTTGAGGTTCTTTTTCAAGAGTTTGAAGTATTTAATAAATCTCGAAATAAAATTTGAGGTTACTTTTCTCCGAAAAATAAATTTCAGGTTTCGGTAGCTTAGGCGGACCAGGCGATGGTTCATTAGCTACTAAAAACCCAGCTTTCGACAGCTTACAGAATGGAAGACACAACTCTTCAGCTACCGAAAGAAAAGGCACATGTCAGGTATCGTGGAACAGTTTTGGTGGCTTAGGCGAACAAGGCGATGGTTCGTTAGCTACTAAAAACAGAGCTTTCGGTAGCTTACAGATTCGGACTTGGGCTTTCCTAGCTACCGAAAGCTAAAAAACTGGACAGAATGTTACCGTTCTTGCACAGATCTGATTTTTACTGATCCAAACACCTCAAGGGTGGTTTGTAATGTTATATAATAATTAAAGGCATCATGATCAAGGTTCTGTTTCAGATTTAAAAATGCCGGCAAGGTGGAGAAGATGAAGGATATTTACTGAAATTAATGGCGTTTTTAATGTGAAAGGTCATCATTTTAAAATGACGTTTTTGAGCGACTGGAGAATAATTTTTCAAAATGCTCGGAGGTTTGTTTTCCTAACATGTCAGAGAAAAATAAACTCTCTCAGTTTTCCTACAAGTGTCATAGGTTGGGAGAATCGAATCCGTCACTGAGCCCCAATTTTCGGATCCCAGAATCTGCCTGTTTGACACATGTTTTTGAAATGCAGATCTCGGGCAAATGAAACGAATTTTAAAGATCTGAGAGAGGGTTTTTCTCACAAAAAATCAATGTACAATAATGTCTTTCAGTTTATACACAGATATCACATATCTGGAGAACTGAACCCATCTCTAAGCCTCTTTTTCAGCAGTTTCAGCAAAAATGACGTTTTTTACTGTGCAGAGTCATCATTTTAAAATGATGATTCTGAGCGACTAGAGAATTATTTTGCAAAAATATCGGAGGTTTTTGTGCCTAACACGTCAGAGAACAATACACTCTCTCAGTTTTCCTACAGGTGTCATAGATTGGGAGAATCGAATCCATCTCCGAGCCCCAGTTTTCAGCAGTTTTGCCAAATTAAAGAGGATTTTTCCTAGTTTATTAAAAACGGTTTTGATTTTCTATCTTTAGCATATTCGACCCAGCTCTTCAGGATCTTGAACGTTTTTGTAAAGGATATAAATCCCGTGACTCATGTAGAACAAGGGTTCGATTTTGGAGAGACTTGTAACCATACTTCATTCAGATTTTGATGAATACATTTTGACACAGGAAGCTTCTTTCACTGTGTTTGTTCAGTTTCATTTTCTTTCTTTTTCTATTTATGTGTGTTTGATAATAGATGACTGTCATCTCATCTCTTTATTAGTATACTAAGCCTGCATGTATTCTTTTAATGTTTCATCTAACGCCTGGTAGTTGTCATCTTATCACTGTGTTGATGAACTTGATCTGCAATATATTTTATCTATCATAGCCAGCTATTCACATATCTTTTGTATGTAGATCTGCTAGTATGATAAGTATTCTTCTTATTTTCACACCTTTGATTTAAGCCCGCTGATCATATAGTAGAAATCCTTTCGTCTTCAAGTGGATTCATATGTTACTGAGTGAATGTGAGTATATCAAGTCATCCGATTTAATCTTTTCTCCTACATTATTGAATATTTAAGTTACCAGGCTCATTCCCTTCACAGTCAGGGAAAGACAACTGGAGTGATAACAGCATCTATCCTGTCGTGCCTTTCTATGCATGTGTTCACTGCAGACTAATCCCCAACATATGCAATTGTACATCTAAAGGATATTTGTAGCTGATTTGCAATGAGATTTTGGAAAACTGAAGGTTGTGGATGAAGCTTTTATTATCACAAAATACGGGTGAAATATCCCATAGTTGCACACACTATCTCAATGAGGAACTATTTCAAGGTCGAGTTGATAGCTCCAATGAAAATGGAGGAACTGGGACATAATTATTGTTGTAAACAATGATTAGGAACCTTCACCACATTGATACATAGGCTCATTAGTCTAGGATCACAAGCATAAAGTAGGAATCCATCTTGTAGCCTTGACTGGAATAGTAACATTCTTTGTCATAGAGACAGAAGCAGTTGTAGATGCGGAGTTTCACCATGCCTTCCCCATCAAAGAGTTGTGATGATGCCATTCTAGTGAAATATAGTTTATGGAAATAGAAGAAGATACATGGCACGAGCGAGTGGGAAATACAAAGTGAACCAATGCAGTGCGAAACCAAATGAGGTGTGCAAGGATTACTGGAAGTTGTCAGGGTCCCAAGAAGCACAGGTATGTGCGGGAAAATATCAGGTCACCATGAGTGGGATCCTTTAGTTATTGTTTTAGTCACCCTTTTCACTTGAAATGTATTTAATGTCCAGGGAAATATTTTTTATAATTTGTGTTGCATTCACCACAACTTGTTTTTATTGACAAAGGAACTTTTAACCGTCATGTTTGACAAGCATATAATAGACTCGATACAACAAATAACATATGAGACCTTTGAATTATTTTGAAGAGGTTGAGTATGACTCATAAGAGCCTTGAAATATCCAGTTCCGATGCCGATTTAAAGAATGCTTCAACCAATGCCATAAATACTGAAATTTCTAAACTGCAGCTCCTCTTGTATTTTTTAAATGCTTTTGTAGGCATTCACTGTATGAGGCGAACCCAATTTCTCTATCAAATGTGAAATCCTTAATGATCCCATCCAAAGTATTGAATATGAAATATTCAATCTTCAAAAAGAAGACTTTGTACACAATGCAATCGGTGACTGGGAATTGCACTAGAATATATCTAGGTTTAATATTAAATCAATATAATTTAATATTTTTTTTAAGCCGACATTATTTGCATATTTATTTCTTTTTAATAGGAATGTCATGCTACATAACATTACACAACATTATGCTTTACAACATCTCCCTCATACTGGGATGTAGAACACCTCGCTACTCTAGGTGCAAGGACCCCAATGGCCTATCCATTGAAATGTTTTCCCTACATATAATCATCATGACTTTATAGTAGAAGATGGTTGTTCATTTCATTATCACTAGAATATGGTGATTTTATTTGGATTTCATTACATTACATTACATTCCTTCTTAGTTTACAACTTCAAACATCTATATAACAAAAGGTTTCAACTTTGGTGACGTCAATGATAAGTTGAAAAGAGGATCAATGTAGAAGAACCAAAGAGAACCACAACAATATACTTAAGATAGGAAGGCTTGACACAACCAAGAAGTCCCTCAAGTCTTTGTTGATGCTCATCATCGAATCATTTCGAAGTGTTGAAACATGATCCGAGAGGTGAAACTACTGAACTTTGTTGCAAGATCAGTTTGTATGTACCGTTGTTTCTAGGGTGATGTGCTCATCATGTCCATATTTCATTTCCTCATTTTCACGTTCATATGATCCCTATGACAGACTTACCAAGTTGTGTTTTATGCATCGTTGTGTCATTGGTCAAGTTGAGTTTTGGGAGATTTGTCATCTTTTCTTCTGGGCATCGTCATGTCATGGAGCTGGTTTATTACATCCGTCTTGTCACATTGATCGTGCTCATATTTCATTTGGCAAAAACTGTGAAATACCCTTGTAGTTTTTGTGACCAATCTCTATTCAGAAGTAATTCATATGCTTTTGGAATATCCACAACAATGATATCAATACTTTGGTAAAACCTAGGATTTGAATACAATATGATCATTACGTATTTAAGTTCACATATTACTTTGAAATCTGATTGGTTTAATTGGATAATTCAAGAAATACATTTAGTTGGTACATCATTGAGGTTCTAGTAAACAAAATAGGACATTATGTTGGATGAGGCTGCAGAGTCCACTAAACAATTGTGTATGTTGTAATTGAAAATTTCAAATGTCAAGAGGAATATAGGAGTTTGAGACTTGGATTGAATCTCTATGTTGGTTGCATTCATTGCGACACTCAATTTTTCTTGGGGAGAATATGATTTTTCCCCATTGGTTGTTATTTTTTGTTGTTGATAAGAGCGTTTCTTATAAGCATTAAGTAACGGATCCCTTTGTTGCAAAATGTTACATAATTTGAATAGGGAGACATTTTCCTTAGTCCTTTTCATGTCCTCAACCATGTTGTATTCCGTGTTTTGTCGGATAGTTTTGATTTCTACGGTCTTTTGTGTTTGAGAAGAGCTTGAGGAAGCTTTATCATTGTTAGAATATTGAGAATATGCATAAACATCCAACAATATGTTTTCTAACATGCAAATCGAGAACCTACAAAGGAAAAAGGTAGCTAAAGGATCCATATGATATGTGTTGATATGTGAGGCAAGAACTTGGATGCTAGTGGATTTTTTGGCAATGAAAATAAGGATCCTTCTTTACCTGCATTCTACTAGAATCTGAGAATATTGATGGGCAAATTTCAGTACTAATAATGCCATTGTAATATAGTTTGAATTTAATTCAAACGTCAACTTTTTAATTTGGTTCAGTTTTCTGTGAGATTATGAATTTCATTGATTTCATTTGAGTTTACATATTAAGATTTACATTTTTTAGGATTTTATTATATTATATGATCTATGCCGAATCTTCTGATCAAAATATGCTGATTTTGATAATTCATATTTACATCTTCTTATCAAAATATGTTGATTTTGATGATTCAGATTTATATGGATGAGGAGGTAGGTCCTGGTCACACTTTGGTTGGGTATGGCAGAGTTGGGCATCTCTCTCTGATTAAGGCAGGTTAGGTTTATGTTTTGCAGATATATTTGTTTATGATATGTATTTATTTATGATATTTAATTGAGATTTCAGAATTTTCAAGAGATTCATATACATTTAGATTTTTAATCAAAATATGCTCATTAGATTTATATTAATAATAGGTAGATTTAGATTTTAAGTAGATTTATATTTTTAATGAAAATCAGCCCATCACATTTAAATGAAATATTTTCATCATATTTATATTAAGTAGGCTTAATCAAAATGTTATATATTATCTCATTTCAAAATTTGAATTAACTTCATGTCATAGAAAAGCAATGAAGTAGTGTCAGAGAGATCTTACATCGATTTACACCTGACACAGTGACACATAACACAATCAGCATCCTTCGTTGGAATTTTTCGTAATAGAATTGTCAGTTTCTAACAAATAAATTTGCAGTGTCAGAATTCAATTTGTAGTGTCAGAGAGATAATTGGTAGTGCTTATCAAACAGGGAGATATTATGAATCAATTTTCCTTCCATGAATCAATTTGCAATGTTATGCAGTGCTTATCAAACGTGGGAAGTGGCTTTGGGATCTCACGTATTGCAATTGTCCCACCTTCGAGGATTCAATTTGAAGCAGTGTCAGAGAGATGATTTGGGGTGCTTATCAAACTCGGGAAGTGTCTTTGGGATCCATTGCAACGGTCCATTGATTTGAAAACAATCTCACTCTTCCTACATGTACCAGGAATTTGGATCCGATTTTTGTATGAGCTTCACTTTTTGGATTAACAAGTACCAGGAATTTGGATGATTGCAGGGATATCAATACGAAACAAGAGAGAATGGGTAGAACAACATCTCATGGAGCACATCGTTCCCTCTCAGATCGACCTTCGATTGATATCAATATTTCATTCCCTCTCAGATCGACCTTCGATTGATATCAATATTTCATTCCCTACAAGTTAGTTGTGATTCTCTGCTTTATCAAGGTGCACGGAATTTAATCACAGCAAAGCACATTCTAAAACAATCTCACTCTTCCTACATGTACCAGGAATTTGGATCCGATTTTTGTATGACCTTCACTTTTTGGATTAACAAGTACCAGGAATTTGGATGATTGCAGGGATATCAATATGAAATACGAAACAAGAGAGAATGGGTAGAACAACAGCTCATGGAGCATAGCATTCCCTCTCAGATCAGCCTTCGATTTGTGGAAGCGTTTGGATGGGAAGAAGAGGCACAAGCCGCTAGGTTTTTTTCGAGCCCCAAATCGTTCAATTCTGTTCACTATTATGAAGAAGGGAGTCACGGGAGAAAAGAGGTATTTAAAAAAAAAACAAAGGTATTTTTTATTATTATTGAATTCGTCTTTCAGCAACTATGACAAATTCTTTTCCCGAAAATTATCTGAACGAAGCTTCTAAGCTTGACAGGGACAATTACCTTGACTGGAAATTCAAGATCTTAACTATGATCGAAGCACTGAATGTCTGGACTATAGTGAAAGGAGATGAAACCAAGCCCACAGGTGCTACTCTTGCAGACTGGGAGAAATGAGAAACGAAGGCAAAAGTATTGTTGCGGCTGTCTGTCAAAGACAACATAATCCTGCACATCAGAGATTGTAAAAATTCCAAGGAGACATGGGACATCATGAAAGGTTTGTATGAAACTACAAACTCCAATAGAATTTTGTTTCTGAAGACTAATTTATTGTCCATAAAAATGGATGCAAATGAGAATATCACCAGCTATGTTTCCCGGATTAAGGATTTATGTGATCAATTAAGTGCAATTGGTGATAATGTTTCAAATACTGACATGGTAACTATTACATTAAAGGGTTTAATTAGAGATTATCATGTCTTTATTTCAAGTCTAGGAGGTAGAGCAACGCCACCTACATTTAATCGGTTAACATGTATTCTTCTACAAGAAGAAGAAAGGATGAAATTGTTTGAGATGGACTCTCAATCTTCAGAAGTGGCGTTAATAGCAAAAGGGAAACAACCCTACAGGGGCAAGACATGGGACAGAAACAGGACAAGCAAGTTTCAGCCAAGAAACAGAGGTATGACTCACTCAAAATCTGATTCACATGATAAGAAAAATGATGGTTGTTTTTTACTGTGGGAAACCTGGTCACCATGCTAAAGACTGTTATAAAAGGAAAGCTAATGAAGCCAAACAGAAGTTTAGAAAACATAATGAAAATGAAGTTTAGACAACTGACACATCCACCAATGAAGGTTTTAAGAATTTAAAGTTGTTTATTTCAGAAGCTGCATTGTCTGCAGAAACTGATGATGAAAATGCATGGTTCATAGATTCAGGTGCCTTGGCCCATATGTCTTGTGTCAAAGAGTGGTTTGATGAATATCATGAGAGAACAGATGAGACACACATATATTTAGGAGATAATAGATCTCATAAGATTCAGGGTTGTGGAGTGATAAGTGTGAGATTACCTAATGGCCAAAAGAAACAGATTCATGATGTGTTGTATGTTCCAGGCATAAAAAAGAATTTGATTTATGTTTCCACAATAACTGACCAAAATCTGAATGTAGAATTTATGCAGTCTCACTGTCTTGTGAAGGATATTCAGAATCATTATAATGTCCTAGCCATAGGGACAAGAATTGGAGGACTGTATAAGCTTGATGTCACAAAGCCCACTCATCAAGCATTGACATCTACTACAATGAAAACTGAAGAGCTATGGCATCACAGGTATGGGCATCTTAATCAAAATGACTTAGTGCTACTTCAGAAGAAATTGATGGTTGAAGGGCTTCCTGTTTTGAAACATGAGCATATAGAATGTGAAGCTTGTGCACTAGGTAAGCAACATAGGGAAGAATTTGTTGTACACAAAGAGAAGAAACAGAGGGAATTACTTGAATTAATACATACTGATGTCTGTGGTCCCATGCAAACCTTATCACTTGGTGGTACGAGGTACTTTCTCATATTTGTTGATGACAAATCTAGATTTACTTGGGTTTATTTTATAAGGAAAAAGAGTGATGTGTTTGAATATTTTAAAGAATTCAAAACTATGGTGGAAAAGCAGACAGGTAAATGCATCAAGATACTCAAATCTGATCAAGGTGGAGAATACACCTCAGGAGCTTTTGAAAGCTACTGCAAGAACAATGGGATCATTCAGCAATTCTCAATGCCTTCTACACCACAGCAAAACAGTGTAGCTGAAAGGAAGAACATGACATTAGTGGAATGTGCTCGCAGCATGTTAAAAGGTAAAAATATCTCTAATGGTTTTTGGGCAGAAGCCATTAACACTGTTTTTTACTTAAAGAATAGAAGTCCAACTAAGATTCTAGATTCAAAAATGCCTTTTGAAGTTTTTTATGGCTATAAACCTGAAGTCGTTCATTTAAAAGTATTTGGTTCAAAGGCATTTTCTCATATTCCCAAAGATGAGAGAAGAAAACTGGATTCAAAATCTGTTAAGTGTACTTTTCTTGGTTATTATGATGATCATAAGGCATACAAACTGTTTGATCTTAATTCACATAAGCTCATAGCAAGCAGAGATGTGATTTTTCATGAGACTACAGATGAAGAAGTAAGTAAGTATTATGTCTGGCATACTCCTTATGACAATGATGTTCATGTGAAAATTGATATAGATAATGAACAGGAACAGGAAAAGGAACAGGTACAACAACAAGGTGAAAGCAGCGTAGAGACTCCAACAACTCCTATGCCTCAGAAAAGAAGAGATGAAAGTGCAGAAAGTGGTGGACCACTGAGGAAGTCTACAAGAACAATTCAGATACCCTCCAGGTATAAAGACTATGCTTTGATGACACAAGTAATGAATGTTGTAGAACCTACTTCTTATGAACAAGCCAAAAATCATAAGGATTCGAATAATGCAATGATTGAAGAATATGAATCAATAATGAAGAATGAAACTTGGGAATTAACTGAGCTGCCCGAAAACAAAGTTCCCATAGGATGTAAATGGCTGTATAAAACCAAATTTAATGCAGATGGAAGTGTTGACAAATATAAGGCCAGATTAGTTGCAAAAGGGTATTCACAAAAGGAAGGAATTGATTATGAAGACACTTTTGCACCTGTAGCTAAGTTAAATACAATTAGAGTCATGATTGCATTACCTACAAAATACAATTGGAAAGTTCATCAGTTAGATGTTAAATCTGCATTTCTGAATGGTGATTTAAAAGAAGAAGTTTATTTGGTTCAGCCTGAAGGATTTATAAAGAAAGGGGAAGAAGATCTTGTCTGTAAACTCAAGAAAGCTTTATATGGTTTGAAACAAGCACCTAGATCTTGGTATATCAAGATTGATTCATTCTTTACCCATAAAGGTTTTGTGAATAGCAAAAATGATCCTAATCTGTATGTTAAAAAGGATGAAAATGGAAAAGTTGCTTTGATATCCTTATATGTTGATGATTTAATTACCACTGGTAGTGCCTCTCATTTGATTGAATACATTAAGATTCAGTTAGTACAGATATTTGAAATGAAGGATCTTGGTGAAATACATTATTGTTTAGGTTTGGAGACATGGAGAGAAGGCAATAAAACAATTGTCACTCAAAGAAAATATTCAAGGGAGATTCTAGAAAGATTCAATATGAGTGATAGCAAGGCAGTATCAACACATTTAGAACATAATGTTAAGTTATCTAGTCTTGATGAAACTAAAGAGGCAAATGGTGTTCTGTATCGCCAGTTGGTGGGAAGTCTAAACTATCTTACCACTACCAGACCAGACTTAGCATATTCTGTCAGCATTCTGAGTCAGTTCATGGCTAAGCCACTGGAAAGCCACTATATAGCCGCAAAGAAATTACTTCGATATCTGAAAGGAACTGTTAATTTTGGTATTATGTATACTAATAATTGTGATGTTGAGTTGACAGGTTACTCTAATTCAGATTGGGCTGGAAATCCTGATGACAGGAAATCAACCTCAGGATATGCTTTCAACATAGGTATAGGGGTCGTATCATGGAGCAGTAAGAAACAAACAATTGTTTCTTTATCATCAACATAAGCTGAATACAAAGCTCTAGTGAAGCTGTTTGGTTAAGGAGAATTCTTGAAGACATTGGCAACAAGCAAATGAAGCCAACTGTTCTCAAATGTGACAATCAAAGCTCTATTAAATTGGCATACAATCCAATTTATCATGCCAGAACCAAGCATATTGAAATTCAACATCATTTTGTAAGAGAAAATATACAAGAGAAGGAAATTGACTTGACCTACTGTAATACCACTGAGAATGTGGCTGACATCTTTACCAAGCCTCTTGGGAAGATGATTTTTGAAGAATGTAGGAATCAGTTAGGTGTGGTAGAGAATCCATTTCTCCATTAAGGGGGAGTGTTGGAATAATAATGTAGAAATACTTAATTTAGTATATTGTTAGACAGTTAATAAACTATCACAGCTATATATTTGCAACCTCTATTCATAAAAAAATAACTCGTGTTTTGTTCTGCATTTGAATATTATGTTCTATTTGTTAAGTATCTCCATGATAATGATTATATTTCCTCTAAATGTTAAGAATTTCCATGATGATGGTTGGGTCTTCATATACTTATCCACCCTTGTATTTGACTTGGGATCATCTTATACCCACTCTTTCCCCTTTATAGATCTCTCTCTATTTACGTGAGAATGCCCACTTCTTTTGTACTTTATTATCCTTAATTGTCCCTTATGTAAACTTCAAACGATGGTGTAAAATATAATTTATTAAAATGTAATACGTTATGTTAAACTCAAAATGATGTGAAATCATGTGCATTGTTTTGCTATCATCTTAGCGGAAAACCTTCACAGTGATTAGTTTTTTAAGCTAGTTTTTTTAAACATAAACCAAGGCAATGCCAGTAGACATGTTCATAGTCATTAAAATGTCCGTTCCTATCTAAAGGTAGAAATTTTTTTCTAATGAGTCGGCTCAGTGGAAGGCCTCATACACCGCTTCGAGCTTATTCGGTTTCATGGTTTTAGTCCAAAGAATTTGATCATACCTATTCTACACATTTGCATTTATTAGATATGGGAAACAATATTCGAAGAAAATGACGGCACACGTGGCCTGCAAAAAAATGATCCACTTCAAAGAAATCAGGATGTGTCAAATCTAACCTTGGAAGCATGTCAGACTTGCCCCAAGGTAAGGATTGCATGTGGAAGAATGTAGTTGACCCATTGACGTAAACTCCCAGAATTGGAAAAATCAATCAGTGAAAACAAAGTAACCTTCCACAGGAACATATCAAGAAGCCATATGTTCCATGGCTACACTATTACAGATTTGAACGACCATGAAGCTAGGGAGGTCGTGGAGTGGCCACTAACGTTAGGTGGGCCACATAGCTAGGTGGGTCGCAAAATAGCTGGCAGACCGCGAAGCTAGGTGGGATGGAAGGTTGCAAATTTAGGTGGGTCATCCCTAAAAGGATTTTTGTTTCTTCTTTTTAACTTTCTAAATTTTTGTTGGTCTACACTTCAAATTTTTATGGTTAGTTTTAAGTTGGATATCCTTAGCTATTGCATGTTATATGTCTCTTTGTTTTGGAATATATCCAACTATTGTTATATATTCAACATAGATCAATCATTCAAGCATCATTGTTCCATCTTCTAACTTGTTTTACATATTGAATATTATTTGAAAAATGTATGATTCTCAAGCTTCGTTGTATTTTATTTTAACAGATTAAAATTTAAGATTACACTTTTCAATTAATTCAATATCTTATCACAGATAATATGAATAAAATGTGACGATAAATTTTCCTTTTGCTATACAATAGTAATAATAATAATGGGTAGGATTAGTAGCGAAGTACATATCTTTAAAGAAAAATTTGATAACAAATAGTTAAATAAATTTTGATAACAATCAATAAGTATTATAATAATGGGTGGAATTAGTAGCAAAGTACATATCTTTAAAAAAAAATTGATAAAAAATAGTTGAATAAATTTTGATAATAATCAATAAGTATTATAATAATGTGACCATAAATTTCCCTTTTGTTATACAATAGTAATAATAATAATGGACAGGATTAGTAGCTAAGTACATATCTTTAAAGAAAATTTTGATAACAAATAGTTGAATAAATTTTGATAACAATCAATAAGTATTATAATAATGGGTGGAATTAGTAGCAAAGTACATATCTTTAAAAACAAATTGATAAAAAATAGTTAAATAAATTTTGATAATAATTAATAAGTATTAGATAAAGAGGAGATGCTATGCAACTATTTTTTTACTAATGTATAAGGCACACATTTAATTTAATTTAATGATTAAATTATTTATAACATTTTTTTATTATTTTTATAATAAATTTTATTTGAATAAATTTTATTTTGAAAATTTTATGAATTAGTTATTTTAAATATAATAACTAAATAAAATGTGTATAGAGAAATAGTTGATTAATTTTGTTACACAAATATAGTATTGAATACAAAATAATAAATTAATAATTATTTAAAAATTTTGTGAATAGATTTTCAATGTAATTTAATTTTATAGTATATTAATCACTATAAAAGTGAATTTTTAAAAAAGATACATCACATTAGTAAAAAATTCCTACTAAAAATAAATTATTAAATATTATTATGATATTGTCTATTAAATATATACTGAAAAATTAAAATAGCATAAATTTACATTAAAAATATATTTTATTTTTAAGTTAATCATATATAATTTATAGATTTTTTTATATAAGACAATTATATATATATATATATATATATAACTTCAAAAATGTTAAATTTTTAAAAAAGATACATCACAATATTAGTAAAAACATCTTATTAAAAATAAATTATTATGATATTGCTTTTGAAAATATATACTTAAAAATTAAAATAACATAAATATACATTTAAAAATTTATTTTATTTTTAAATTAATCATATATAATTTATAGATTTTTTTAAAATAAAAAAATAACTATTTATGTATTTATGAATTTGTTTTATATGTATGTACGTGAGAGAGTGAGTGTGTCTGGGCAAACACCCACACATACATATACATGAATTTGTGTTTGTATGTGTAAGAGAGTGAGAATATATATATAACACTTCCTACAAAAATGTTTTATTTTGGGTAGTGTTGTTTTTCAAATCTAGGATGGGATTATTCTTTCATTTTACTAACTATTTTTTGGCATTAATTAATTAATCTACGATTCCATTAATGTTTTATTTTGGATAGTGTTGTTTTCAAATCTAGGATGGGATTATTCTTTCATTTTAGTAACTATTTTTTTTGGCAATAATTAATTAATCTACGATTCCATTAATGTATAATGCTTTCAAAATTAGTAATGAACTATTTCAAAAAAAATAATTAATTTAATTTTTTCACAAGTTAAAAGAAAAACTATAATTTTTAATTTTTAAAAATTCTAAGAATTTTTTTTATTTTATTTTTAAAATTCAATTAATATATAATATTTCCAAAACATTATAAAAAATGTGTTCAAATATGTAAAAGCAAAGTTCACTTGAAACAATAACAATACATCTTGTGGTGGATAGGTATAATACTTGTTGTTGTGGTGTAACACTAACTTATTTTAATTTGATTAAATTTCATGTTTGTACAAAATACTCACTCAAATTCCATGTTGCACAGGTTTTCAGAATGTGGTAACATGGAGAACGTGAATACAAGTATTGAATACCTCTAGAGGTTTTCTCTAAATTTGCAAGAAAAGACAAGCCAAAAGCGATAATTAATTTTATATATATATATATATATATATATATATATATATGAAAAACAAAATTCAACCTTAAATTGAAATATTGATTAGTCATTGATAAATTTATTAGACATAATTGATAATTTATATCCAAGATAAAGTATAATCAAAACTAAAATATACTTCATTTTGTAATTATTAATGATTACCCCATATATATATAATGTTTATTAATTTTATTAAGAATTGATTTTATACAAATTAGACATTATAACCATAAATCGTCAGCAATTATATGGATTTAAAAACAGAAAACTTGAAAAACTACAACTTCGTCTTCAACTATTGTATTTATCTAGACTTCACATAAACTAGCCCAGGATAATATTTAATAATAACTTCTTTATTTTAAATTATAAAAAATTAAAAATTCAATATTCTACTTGAAATTTAAAAAAAAAAAACATAAAAACGTTTATAAAAGCAGCAAAAGAAATTCAGATCTATAAATATCTGGAAAAAAAATATTTATTTCTATTTGGAAGAGTCTATGATGTTAGAGATGATGTACATTGGAAATCACAAAGCCCTTATGCCTTTTGTATCATGGTTACATAGGCTACGGGTTCGATGATTTGTGTCGGAACCCGGCCATCGTCGACATTTCCCGGTTGAACTCATATTTCCGATGATCGGCCAACTCCCAGCCGGAAAGGTTCTACTTCTCAGTTCTCACCGTCCACTGGAAGGAGGCTCTGCATGGGCCGAAAGGAAAAAGTACGAGAGACTCTAGTTTGGAGGGCCCGCCGCATGCATTCAATGCATGGCCTCACGTCGCGTGCCACCAACTCCAGCCCATTCAACATTCAAACACAGCTCTGCTCCCCTGTTCGACGCTAGGTTATGCTCCCCTCAAGTTTCTACGACTGGTTCAAATAGCGTGGAAGGCCCGATCAGTCTTTGAGTTGCCATGTATCCCTCTATCGACCTGTTCATCTTCTCATAATGTATGTGGTTTGACTTGATTACGCATCATTGTCTGAGGTTTCATTGACAGCTGACTGAGCATTACCTATAGCAAGGATAGGATGGTCATAACAGGAATGGACATGTGAATTTGAGCATACTGAAATACATATGGAATCCTGCACTGTTCATTCAGATTAATGTAAAATTTCATGAAATTTTGTTCTGGTTCGATTAAATGCAAAAAACTCCGACACAGATTAAGCAACATTTTACAATTAATGATCATTTTTACAGGAAAACTTCAGATTATATTCAATCTTAGTGGAATCCGTAGTTCACAAATGGCTGATCAGGGATTTTAGATATTTTCCTGTTTCATTTATTTGGGGTTCCTGCAAGTTCGTGATGCTGGAGAAGACTATTACTGCAAACATATGAAGGAATTTAAATAGATTTAATATCCAAACAAGAATCCTTGCATAGCTAGTTGATTACACAGATATCCGTACAAAATTGTTTTATTTATAATGTTATTTTTCCCATAGCATTCTTAATAAGCTTTAAGGACGGGGTAACATTAATGGAAAAAGAGCTTATTATTTGATTTATTTACTTATAAATCACATGGACATGTACCGGGAGCCATGTGCTTTCCATACCTTCAATGGGAAAGCTTTTGAAACAAAATTCTCAAATGTAAGACTGATTTTCCTTTCCTTGAAAATATTTTAATGCTTCCTCGGCGTATTTGTCCTTGAGAGGTATGTGCTCTTCAAGTTTTTCCCAAGCAAAATGCAGCCACAAACCACGGAACATGTTTCCTGTTTACTTTCCATTTGTGGGATGGTTCATCATCTTCAAACAGAGGAAACGAGATATTCTCACTTGTGGAGGTCATCTCAATTCTTACAAAATCAACTTTTTGTTGTTCCTCAGCCTCGTTATTTTGAGTCTTGACATGTCTGTAAGACAAACACCCTTCTTTTCTCTATTGTGTATGAGGAGCTCAGCATTATCTGTAATATAATCATGTGTTTCTTTCGCTGCACCAGAGTTAAGAATATGCCCTATATTACTTATGGAACGTTTACTATTTGATGACAAGTCCTTTTCAATATGTTTCAAAACATCATGTTTCTTAATATCCTCATTTCTTTCAATCCCAGCATTCACATCTTTTTCCTGAAAGACAGCTCGTAAGACAGATTCTTTACATACAAGACTCTCCTCTATCAGAATTATTTTATCATTATGATTATCAATAGACTCATGAGATTTGCTCAAACTAATAATCACCAAAGGGTTGTTAATACCACTCATTGCTTTAGAAAGGTTAATTAAGAATATTTTTCTGTTGGAAGACCACTTTCCCAAAAGTTGCAGCAGCCCATCTCTGAATTTGAAAGGCAAATTCTTTGTAATCTCACTATCTTTGAAGATTTGCCTCAACAATTGGGTATAATTTGGCAGATTTCCTATGCAATTGATGCATATCAAGCAAAGCATAATGATCAAATGCAATATGAACTTAGGAAAATACTTTCTGCCGTCAATATTCGAAGCTTCAATCCATTTAACTATTCCATATTTATCAGATAACAGGTGACATTATATTTGACATCCGATCATAATTTTTTTCACAGCTCCCTTCAAATCTCAACTGACTCTGATTGAAGCAACTAGGTGCAGGAGAATTCCCCTTGTTTGCCAGTCATGAATTCAATGAAGAAATATCTTGGTAGAAACAAGCCTGTCAAGAGTTGTTCACATGAAGATGCAAGGAAGAACAACTTCTCAAGAAGAATGAGGAAAATATGTGGAGAAATATAATCAATCTTCTCCCAGTTTTTAAAAGTAGAAAATAAGGCTTGCCCAAAGCTTTTTACCAGATATAGTCTTCTATCTAGAAAACTAATTTATGGAGATGTGTCCATGTCTAGCCAGAGCAGTTGATCACTCCAATAATGTTTGTCATTGAGGCATTCCATAATTTTCTTTCCATACTATGTACTTAAATCCTTTGGTAAAAAGGGAAGTAATACTTTTTATCTTCCAATCTGGCCAAGAGTTATGGCCCTTTGCATATTGCACACAATGCCACTCGTGATGTCTTGAAGAATCAAAATACTTGCTGCATCTTCTCGCAGACTGATAAATTCTTGAATGTTTTCATCTTGATGTTTTAGTGGGAAAAAAACATCAAAAAAATGTTCTTTACAACCTTTCACCACTCCAACAAACTTCATTGCAACCTGCTGTAACCCATACTATCTAGTCAAGTGCTCTATATTTTTCAGGGGTTCTGAAACCTGATACAATTGAACTAATAGGGCTCCTTGGATAGGAATATTATAGTTTTGTCTCATGCATAAAGAGTAGAGCTTCTCCAGTTTTTCAATAACATTCTTTCCTACAGAATATAGGTCCATTGTAAAGAACTTCTTTGCAAGCGTAAAAAATGTTTGAATGTTGATTTGCATGGTATTCCCTTGTCTTTGCAAAAATTTGACATCAATACCCTTTGCAAAAATTTGTGCCCTTTTCTAGGGAAGCACACTCCTCTCTCTCTGTTCAACCAAAACACTCGTTTTTTCTAGGGAAGTGCTGGTACCATGTGCATCTATGGATGGAAAATGGCTTTTTTCCATATTAAAGGGGCCAACTACCATATTTAGGCTGGTCAATGAAAACCCATCTTTGTATGATGTATCAAGGCTTTATGAATGTATTTGGAGAAACCCCTTCTTGCCCTCGATGATCATTTATGACAACTATGACTTTGTTTGCTTGAAAAAGGATGATGCCTTTGGATTGTTTACTCTCTATGTGGAGTTGGATCTTGTTCATCACATCAAGAATAACAAAAGTGCAAAGCAATCTTGGGGTATTTTTCACAACTTATTAGATGTAGTGAACACTACTCAAGTCAATCAAATTGAAACTCAGCTCTCCAATCTCAAGATTTCCAACTTCACTATTCTCAAGGAGTATATTGCAAGGTTCAAGAACCTAAAAGCTAACATTATTACACCTAGAGGCAAGGAAAAATCATATTTAGAATATGTAAGTATTGTTCTGAAATTTTTTTTCTTGCATATAAAAATTTTACTGTCATTTTCTACAACATTCCTTTCTTTGTCAAGGCATATGTTTCTCCATCTTTAGAGGATGTTTTTTCAAACCTTATCGAACATCAAGTTACTTGGACGAATTTGGGAGAACTACCCCCTCGTGTTCAAGCTCATTCTAATGCTACCTCATCCTTGTGCATGCATGAGTGTAGAGAGGAACCTCCCAAATCCTCGAAGAAGGAGAGGATAAAGGCTTAGAAGATATGTAAATCTATAAAAGACCCTTGCCTCATCAATACAAACCAACTTATGGGTGTTCATTTTGATGGATTATCAACTGGTGGGTGTTCATTTTGATTTTTGAGATCTTGGGGGAAAACTAATGCATATGTTTATGATATGGGCATGAACTGCCTTGCCCTATTCAAGTGTTGCTATGATGGCACATGCTACAATAGTACTGGAAAAAGGTCAATTGATTAGGTTGTGCCCCCCAGCTTTAGGATGCATTTGATATTGCTTTTGTTGAAGATTTCATGCAAAGTCTACATTTTGATGGCTTTTTAATAAACCTATAGTAACTCTGCATTCCATGAAATTCCAAGTGGCTTTATCAAATTCGAATGAAAAACCTTCTTCATTTCTCTCCCCTAATTTTTCTTCCAGCTCCAACATGCCTTGATGGTTGTATTTTATGCTTGAAATAGTTGCAATATCTGCACTACTTTTCATTTCTATTGGCTAGTTATTTTAGCTCTTTTATGCTTCTGATAAAGTAGTGATAGGTGTTTCTCCCACACTCACACTAGCACAATTTGATTTGCTAGATGATAGTGGGTTCATTAGTGCTAAATAATGCATTGGTTTATTTAATATGTTTATTTGTTTATATATTTGTATAATAGTTTCTTTTGTTTTTGTTTTTGCAGCGCATTGGATACATTCATGATGGTGGAAAAATGGATGTTATGCATTGAAGTCTCATGTTATCCCAACCCAGGACAAGCAACCATTGCTTATGTTCTGTATAATAATGCTACAAATCAGGTGTTCCAACGAAAAAGGGATGTATGCGGAAGGACTACAAGCAATTAGGCTTATTATATTGCTCTCATTGAAGGGCTACAAACATCGATAAAGCATGGTGCCAATGACATCGGTGTCTTCATGAACTCCGAACTTGTATGCAACCAAATGAAAGGCACATACCAAGTTAGAAAGGAACATTTAAAACCGCTTCATAGGGAAGCTAGAAACATTGCTTCCCAATTTGATTCATTCATGATAAATTACCATAGAAATATTCATAGGATGTCCAATAATCTACTATCTGGGGCAATGTCAACACTAGCGGGGGGGGTGAAAGATGATTTGGTATCAAGTTACATTCCGTCAAACTTTTTTGATGGAAATTGTTATAATACTCCGATATGTGTATGTTTTCTTATTATATTTATTTTGGTGCCTCTAATTGTATGGTTCTTATGCCTATGAGAGCCTCCGTTGGCCTTTCTTATTTTGTAAACTTGATTCGTTTTTAGTAATGAAAAAAACATTTGTGTATTGTCTGGTGAAAATAGCTCCTTCATAGCCTGTATGATTGATTTATGTCCAAATAATGTTTAATGCTTGAATATGTAGAATGATTCGAATGGCAGCCCATGATACGTTGACAAAAAAAAAATGCAAAAAAATCCAAGATATTCATTCAAATGTATTGGAATGTGACTTTCAATTTTCCAAGTTCCCAAGTGTTTATATCATGCATCAAGTGTTATCTTTTATCCTTTATTGAAGATGAGTTTCATGCTTGTATTTGTGCAACTAAATTCTAATTTTAGGCTGAGGGATTCAGTGGATTTGACGTGGATAAAGTGAATTTGAAAAATCAGGCAATTGGTGAAACTGATTCCCAAAATAATAAGCAGTCTTGTAAACTTAATTGTCATTTGTACCACCTTAAACTCCAGGATGTGAAGCATTGATATAGTCCAACTCCATGTCAATAAGATGTTGAATCATAATCTTAACCTCCATGCATCGACCCCATTGTCATTGTTGTAGTAGGACTTTATGCTTTGAACATTCATCAAAGCAAATTCCATTGCCACAGCGTAGAACGTATTCTATTGTTAGATATGCCATGACTGCTTCAACAATGCTACGCAAGTAATCTTCATCAATTACACAAGCCAACTCCAATGACATTGATAAAACAACTTCATATGACATTGATAAAACAACTTCTTATAGCATTGTTGCATTCAGTGATACATTATCCCAATTTGAATTGAATGAAGTCAAAAGTAAAACAACTCATGTGTGGGAGGAAACTTAAGTCTTTCTCAAACAAATGAGAGCAAATGTGAAATGGCATTATGCTTATGTGAAGCTCTGCCTCCTCCTCAAGTCCAGCGGGAAGTGTCAACATCTTAGTATTTATCAACAACCAAAAGAAGGTTTTCACTTCTCAACATACTTCATTTGATACAATCTCAACTTCAACTTCGGAATCTTTTGGAAGTGCATGAAAAGTTCATTCTTTACCAAGTGGACAAAGATCATTCTTTACCAAGTGGGCGAAGAAGTAATTTATCTAATGACAAAAGTTCTAGTGGTTATGAAACAAGTGGTTATGAATCAAGTGGAGAGAGGTTAAGGGATGCCATCAAGAACTGTGATATGTCTATGGTCAAAGAGCTTCTAATGTCATGTGTGGATGCCAACTATTATGACAAACAAGTTATGCCTTTAATGCATTTGGCCATGCTATTCTATCCCATAGAAATAGATTCTACAAGGACTTTTTCCCTGCTCTATTCATTGATGTAAGAATTGTAGTGCTTTGTTTATACAACTGATAAGCAATTCAAAATTTGAGTTTGTGCAAACAGATTTGGAGTAGGCCCTACAGATGGCCTAACAGTGCCATCCTTTAGATGCCTATATTCTCAAAGAAAAGAGAGTTTGTTTAGGAGTTTTATGTATGCATACTCGAGTTGCAATGATCAAAATGGAGAGCGTTTTCCTTAGTTGTTTGATCCTTGCAAGTGGGCAGGGATCTCACTGTTGAATGAGAGTCATGCACACAAAGTTGAAAAAAAATGAGTATACACTTTTAAACAGTGTACAAGTCTAATAAACAAAATTCAACTTTGTTATTGATAGCTGTTAAGATAGACCATATCCAAGTGTAAGAGTTATAAATACTTGCACGCTGAAGATGGGAATGAATTCTGACTAATGAACTCAGCCTATTGTTGAGATTGCAGAGTTTTATGCTCACAGTAGAGAATCAATGAGTAGACTTATGTACATCAAGCAAAAATAATCAGCATCTACAACAAGCAAAATAATTTAGATTTCAGTGTTTGATTTGTATTTGTGTTGTCTGTACAAAACATGCCATCAATCTGCTGCTATGAAACTTAAAATCAATCTGCTGCCATAATTGACTAATTTTGAAGCAATCAATTTGTCAAAAACTTGAAATGGACATATCTCAAACACCGTTCATCCAAATCACATAAAATTTTGAGTGCATAAGCATTGTACGGAGATGAACAACCTCTGTAAATTTCACGTCAGTCCATTGCATAGTTTTGGAGAAATTGACCATCGTAACCTACAGCCAATTCGTCTTTATCTTGATATCAGTGCATCCATTTACTCTGATTTCCGGTGTGGATATGTCCTATAGTGAAGGGAACAAGCACACAAAATTTCAGCCAAATTCGATTTGTCATTTGGGAGAAAAACTCCATTGTCACCGACAGTCATTTGTCTTTTATCTCAAAAATTGTGCATCCATTTGCTCTGATTTTTGGTAGATTTGTTTCTCTTTGTGAACCCACTGCAATTTTGTTCATAACTTTTATCCTTCAAGGTTAACATGACCTTGTTTAGCATGTCATACAACAATAGCTCATCCCTGAATTCTTTTCATGACACATTGACAATGAGGGTTTCAATGGCTTCAATGAGATACCACTCTTATGCCATTCCTTCTTAGTTCAACTTATGCGATGACCTTTTATACTCCCAAATTTAAAACATTTTGAAAATTCCTCTACCACATAAGCTAAATATAAATACTATCGAAAGTCAACAATATGAGATCTATATTACATAAACATATTTAATTTACTGAGAGTAGTGTACCCTGAATTATAAAGTGCAACTCACTTCTTTACATAAAACCCCATATGAGTAAAGCCTCTTATATTAAGACTATCACAACCAATTAAAACTAGTGAAAGACACAACAATCCACTAAAATGTACATCAAAACATCAAAATAAGGACAACCAAAACATAATTGGACCTGCACTTAACTTTTGATATTAGAATAAAATAAAGTGAATTACATGGTCATATCAAAGAGAGTATGTTATGCTCCTCATGGTTTCCATGCTCAAGGATGCATATCTCAATTTCATGTAAATGGGTGTTATATCAAACGTTGGAAATGTAGTCACCACTAAACCACCACCACCGAAATTGCTTGGAATTTCCCCAGTATGCCTGCAAGAGAACACATTACATCCATCAATATCTTCAAAGAAAACAAAATGCCATCAAGGTGATATGAAAAAACTATTAACAAAAAATTAATTTAAATTTATCCGAAAACTAACTTGTGTTTTGTCTGCATCTAGATTCTAAAAAAGGGCTTTGAGTAAAGGGATTATGAAACCTTAAAAAAAATGTCTATAAAAGGAATGCATATGTCTAAGGTTGCAACAAGATATACTGCTCATGCAAACAAATATATTGCTCATGCAAGCCTTACAACAAGAATAGGAACCAATGAATACCATGAGAAGGTTATACAAACTAGATTCCACATCTTCCCCTACATAATCTGCCAGGATTCATGAGATAATTGTAGTTGTTTTACTCCTTTCCTTACTGTGATGTAGATCAAAAAGACTAAGTCTGAAAGGGGAGGCTCAATGCCATTACAGTTAACGGGATCAACTAGACTTGATATTGGGTTTGGTGATATTAGTATTTCGAGTGGAGTTAGTTTTGGGAGCAACTCTAGTTTTGACCCAAGTTTAGATTAAGTACTAATCCAAAACCATTACTCTAATGAAGATATGAAACTAACCTGGATGCATAGAGTTCACCGATGAAATTGTGAACTCATATAGGATAAATTAGTTTTCTAGATAAATTATAGATAAATTAGTTTTCTATATTGTGAACCCATATAGGATATGCTAAATCATTCAAAAAGTATAAATATTAAATAGGTCGTGATTGTATCGCTAAGGGCAATCAAGGGAGAGCTTGCACCATATGTGTTAAAACTAGATTGCAATAAGTTATTCCAGTTATTTACAACAAATGTTAATCATTTTGTTTCCTACAACGTTGGGTCTAGACTCTATATGATATCCCATGGTGGTTCCCTACCATGCTCATCTGCAATGACTTTACTGCTTTCAGAATCCAGGGTTGCACACCATCAATGGTGAAAATAAGTTGGTCAATGCATCCTGGTGGAAGGTGTAGTTTAATTGTTCTCTTAATTAGAATTGTGATGAAATTGCAGATATAAGTTATTGAAATTGGATAAACAAGGGTTTTTCTATGACACTGAATTAATTTTTGCAAACCAAAATACAATTTTGAATAATGAAAAATCACAATTTTAACAAAATTTTCATTACCACATTGTAAGAAAAAAACCCAAAAAGTCCTGAACATAAAAGGATTAGCCAACTCCCCTTTGTGGATTCCCGAACCTAAGCCTATATGGTCCACGCTTTGCAGTAACTATTGCACGGCTACATTTTTCTATGTGCGCTTAGAAGTCAATGACTTAACAAAGTTACAAGTGGTTACAGAGCAGTTGTTTGATGCACAATCTGCACACATCTCGAATAAAATGTGACTTCTTGTTCAGACACTCTCTTATTCCCTATGCTTGGGCATGCATTTGCTTTTGTTATTTCCACAGAGAAGAATAGTTTGTTTCCTTAACTGCGTATGGCTCCTGGAATTGGATTGATTCTTGTAATGTCTACTTCCACTATTAGTATTGGCAACCTCCCTCTGGCACATGTTCAGTCATTTGATGGAGACTCAAACATTCAAAAACATGTTTCATGCTGGAGAGTCACTGGGATATCCTTCCTCAAGGTATGACTACAGATCAATTTAAGCTTTTCCTACATCAAGAGAAACCTTAGAAATCACCTTCTTCAGTGAAAGGAACATCTACATCCACGTTCGACTACATTTCAACAAGAGAACGATAACTTTATGCAAATATGGAGTGAAATGATATGAATTCAGCTTCAGAAGAGAGATCTCGCCATTCCATCATTCAGAAGGGCGCATGTTATCACATAAACTGTAGTTACCCCTATGGATGTATCCATTAATGGATGGCAATAGGGGAGGGCAACTCAAAAAGGTGCAACTACAATCACCTCGACCTCCAATAGATGGTTGTCACGCCAGTCGAGGCAACCTTCACTTTATGCTATCTAGCACAGACAACAAAGGGGGAGACCCAGATCTACTCCCCATAGGAGAGATCAAACCAAAAACACCAAATCAAAGTTAGGTATAAGTGAAATTGTAAGGTGTATGGTGTATCCTAGACCTAGGATGAAGTCACAAGATAAGTAAGGGTTTTAATGAGTATAGCTTTGGTTCATTGTTGATGTGAGAGTGACTATAGTATTTGAAATGAGATACAGGATTAATGTACCAGTCAATTGTGAGAAAATCCAATGCCTTGGGAACCATGTCCAATGCAGGGTAGTTAATAGTTTTGAATTGGGGCTAACCAGTACTAGAGATAAGCTTGATCATGAGATATGACAACATCAAGGGATTCAAGCAACCAGACAAGAATCAAACCACAAGTTAATCCAACAATCTAGGAAATTCGAATGAGCTTGGAGAAAGATCAATGCCTTGGGAATTGGGACAAATGGAGTCAAAGTGAAGTTAACTTGCAAATCAAGACCCCTATAATATAAGACAAGTGGGTTACTATTGATGGATGGATCTATCTAGATCTAATAAGTCATGATGTGACCTAAGTGGACCACAATCCCTTAAAACAAGGAATGCTACCCCCAAGGCAAGATTTCACAAAGTGACCTACTAGACATAGGTTTCAAGGTGTGCTTGTTCCAAATCCACCAAAATCTCAACTACCCATGTCCTACAAGTGGACCAACTCAATCCGCTCAAGAAGTGCGACTTTGCCCAAGGAGGGTCAAAAGTGGGGTAAATGGGATCAAGACAAGCCCGATGGCATCCAAACTTTAGATCCAAGTAGTTTAAGCAAGTGGCAATGTGGATCTAGAAAATCAAGGCAATCCAAGGGTTAGATCTTACTAGATCTGAGTTTTAAGATACCAAGTGGTCCAAAATGGGGTTTTAATCCCTTAAAATGTGGAATAGGGCCCACAAGGTAGAAATCAGAAAAGTGGCAGTCTAGGAGTAGGTTTTAGGATGTGTAGATTGCAAATCAAGTGAAATCTCAACTACCCATGTACTAGATCTAGGTTAACTCACCTTCCCCAAGAAGTGCGACCTCACTTGGAGAGGCTAAGTTGGCTTGGGAAAGGGGTGAAATGGAGGCCAATCCTCACCAAACTATAGATCCGGGATGCCGTGGATACTATAGAGGTGGGTTTTAAATATTTTACCCAAAAAGCCACTAGATCTTAGTAGATCTGAAAAAATATAAAAATGAGGGTTTGAAATATTAGGGTTTTATCAATTATGTGTTGTGCCAATGGATTGGAATCAAGATAAGAGAAACAAACCTATGGATCTTACCTGGATAACCTTGTAGATGCCTTGATGATGATGATCTATGCAAACTCGATCAATTTGAAGCAATTTGAAGTAGATCTTGTGAAGTGCAAATTGCCCAAGGAAGCCAATGCGCCCTCTCTCCTGCACAATAAACGTCAACAATATTAGATTTACTGTAGACAAGAGATAAGACTAATGCCACAAGAGAAATAACAGAAAGATAGCATAGATCACAATGATACTAATGATAACCCCCGGATACAAGCGAATGCCAAAGAGATCGATTTGAAGAAGCCTTGCAAAATCGCCCTAGTTGAAGTCGCCCTCCTGTAGACAAGACAAAGATTTCCAAAAGATAGATCTTACCACAAATTCCCAAATGCTAGGATGCAATAGACTTTCCAATCACCATCTAAGAACACCAGATGCAAAGGAGACCACAAGAATTTCCACAAGAGAATTTTTCTATATCAAGATTCCAAGAGCCAAAGACCCCTTTACAATGAGAGGCTCTCTCCTTTAAATAGGAGGGAGAGAGTCCATAATCTAACCACTTTTTGAATGAGTGGCTAAGATTAAAAGATCAAAAGATCTAATCAATGGTTGAGATGAGCTCAACAATAAAATACATGGATCACTAATAAAATATAATAATAAGTGGACAAAATCGCCCTAGGAGAGGGGATCCCACCAAATCATGATGACAAAATATAACAAATAGCTCATGGTGGGTCCAAGGGGTAATATTAGACACCCTTGATCAATCCCCATGGCACAATAATAATAAAATAGTCATCAAAGTACCAAATCGTGCCTCTATGGACAAATCGTGGGCCTTAGGAGGCCTCAGAAATCATCAGAAAATGCCATAAGTGATGGATGTGGGGCCCGATGAAGCTGAAACTGTTGGAGAAGGTGTGGAAGACATCTCACTCATCATCACTGATCATCCCATGCCAAAACCTTGCCTCAGTAGCCCAAATCGAATTCCTCTGTAGCCATTTCTACCAATCCCGAACTGCCTCGGGAAGCGTGTAACTGCCCAAAACTGCCTCCTAGAGTGCCTGCGCTGTCAAGGTGAGGGCACTAGTGTGTCCAGGAGGGGGGTAATATGGTAAAAACAAGTGGTTGGACCACCCCCTCCATGCACAGCGCCCTAGGTCAACCAAATAAAATCCATCTATGCTCTGACAGGATCTCCGACAGACCAAAACTGCACTAGGATAGCCTACTGAGGCTCAATCATCACTGTAACTGCCCGGGACTGAAAACAGACCGTCTCATTGGACTCAAAAGGTCCAAAACTATCCAAGATGTGTACCCATACACCATATGGATCTCTGCATGATCATATAATATATCCAATATGCCCGAACAGGTGAAATAATAATAATCTGTAAATGATCAAATAATGTTGTGAACCATAAATCATCATCATAAACCTGTATCTGATGCACAGAACCATCATGTACATGTACATAGACCGTATATCATCTATTTGTATCATCACAAGGTCCAACCATCTCATGTCCTGTGGTTGACCTTGGTCAAACTAGGTTTGACCAAGTCAACAAGACCAAATATAACTCAATCTATCATTAGAAGCTACTGCAAAGTGTCAAAGGTTAATGCATGCTTTACAACTCATTCAAATAGAAATTATAACAAAAAGTAATCATTACTGGCGATCTAAATCCAAGTATATAGTGTCATTAATTATTATTATGACTCAGACTAGACTTTCAAAACCATACTCACTTCATAGTTGTGATCAATTTGCTAGTGAAGGGTGAAGGCTTAAAATAAACTGGCTAGGCTAAGGGATGACTCACTGACTCAACATTGTGACACTTCGGAAATGGGAAAGGGAAAACACACCATAGCATATACTGAATGAGCAACAACACAGGGAATGGCGGTGTCTCGCAAATGGATAAGTTGTTCGAAGAGGGTTTATTCACCTTTAACAGATGCGCACAATCCATAATACAAATGAGGCCAGCAATTATTTTGATATAGCATTTAAGTTCCATTGCTTTTGGGCCTGAAGTTTCCATAGCCTTTGATCTATGTGTGTTTATAAACACATTGCATAGATTTACATTTACTTAGGATTTTTGCTGCAGGTGTGTTTTTAAGGCACTTGTTTACCTGAGCACTTCTAGGTGTGTCACAGACAGCTAGTTTACCTAGGTATCTACATTTCACAAGATATAACATTTTATAGCCATTTTCATTTGGCTTGCCTTTCATTCATGTGTGTTTAGAAACACATTGCGTGAATGGGCTTTTCATACAAGATATAACATTTCATTTCCCATACTTTGTATTCATGGCAGCACTAAAAGTTTCAGGTTTGGCCAACACAACTTTATTGACTAGGGGGATTTCTCAAGGAAATCCAACTCACCATAGGTAAGTTTTGTCAACAACTCAGAGCCGAGACACAATAAACAGAGAAGCTCATCCAACACAGAGGCTACAGTGGGGAAAAGTCCTCCATGCCACTAGTCAAGTAGTAAATCAGGGTGATAAACTATAAGGTAGGTAATGGATGGATGAAGACAATGAATAATGGAGCCAACACTAGCAAGCCAAGATATGGTGGAATGATCACCTCTATTCTCCCTAAGGAGGGTAAAACCAATGAGTATGAATAATGAACTTCTAAGTCTGAGTAGGGACAATAGAATATATATAGTAAGATCAACCAGGTCCACATATCTATATGATGGCCAGATCATGACACTAAATGCTAAGGATGCTATAAGAATGAATATAAAAGCAATGTAACCACAACACCATGATATACCTGCTGAGTCATATACCTGAATGCTCATCCTCTGAACCATCATCTGTCCTCTGAAACTGCTACTGTAACTCTGGGCACTACTGACTGCTCTGTACAAATGGTATAATAGCTACATCGGTCATCTCTCTGAGTGTCCTGAGACTCAGTCATGGCAATGGGGAACATATACTGTCCAAAATCTGATAGTAATCCATAATAGATGCTCATCTCGGCATCTCAATGTAAAGGAACTGGCTTTGTAGTGTAGTGTATGGTAGCCCGACTACTATATATGTGATAACATCGCCTTTCCTTGCATGGGCGACTTTTCTTGAGGAAGATATTTGCCCTCTTACCTAGATTTCATGCATGTTCTGCATGCGGCTTCCAGACCGACCAGGAGGGCATTATAACCCTAGTACCTTCATCCCGGAGCAATCTGACATCGTTTGAGCACTCATGCATCCATCCACATATTGAAGAAGGCGCATTCATTACCAAGGGCGCATTATTGGAGAGAGGACAGCTCATATCTCAGCAGTTTCTTCATGCATGGCTTGCATGCTTAGCTTATATTGATCTACATCAACTGCTGATACTATTGGTACGTACATGCATCTTTCTATCCCTACTTTATAGCATTTTTAATTACCTGGGTTATTTAGGGGTTGGCCATAAAGGCTACTAGCACGCAACAACATCATCAGAAACTCCATAAACAGACGGAAATTATCAGTTGGAATACTACAGTGATATCAAAGCATGTTCCTCGCCGGATGTGGGAGCATTCAATTATAAACAGATAGATGAATATAGAGAAATGTCAATGCATGACAGCACATACCAATTTTGGTGAATTGCATGCCTGAAAGCATAGGTTTCTTGCCATCCAGTGAGATCATGAAGACACTGAGAAGGATCTTGGTTGGAAATTTGGGGAGCTTAGCAGTACTTCGACACTTGCCTCGATATCATAAATATCTAGCCTTGGGGAATGAGGTATGTGCAGCATTGTCCTTCCAAGACTATTACTCCATCCAGTTCGGGAGCCGGCCCAAGGATTTGGACGAGGATCTCCTTAAAAGCATAGTTGGGGGAGAAGAGAAAGATGAGCATGATGTACAGGTTGATGGTGAACTTAATATGGAGTTGACAATACATGAGGATGATAGTGCATATGATGTAGTTATCCGATCATCGAACATCGATGATTCATCATATCACCTTAGTAGGATCAGGGGGTGTTAGCACATAGATGTGACATGGGTTCGATATTAAGTGATTTGGGCGTACAGGACATTGAAGAGGAAGAAGAGGAAGAGGATCCCACCTATGATCGTATGGTTACTAGAGATTCTTTGAATAGCACTCAAATGGCTCTTCAGAAATCCAATATGCATGTTGATAGGTTGTGTGGCGAGTTGGAGTTGGTACACTCTTCATCATCTACAGCAAGAGTCGAGACATTCATGATAGGCGAGATCCATGAGGAGTGACATGACTAGGAGATGGTTGACTCTATACATACAAGGAAATATGGAGGTTATGAGTCACTTATTGTGGAGAGGCCATTAATGGTTCCGATTGTAGTTGCAGATGTGTTGACAGGAGACACATTCCAGTATAGTACAGATGTGTGGGATCCAGGTTCAGGTGACACTAGTAGAGTGAGTACACAGGAGGATACCGCAACACACATAGGATACAGGACAACTGTAAAACATGAGGGCATGAGTGGCACCCATGGTTTGAGGGGAGAGCATCTGGTGATGATTATGCATGAGGAGCACTCAGAGTTGCAGGTGACTAACGAGAGATTTGACACAGAGGGTTTGGATCAGGCAGGGGAACATGAGCCATCTCTGTTAGAGAGAGGTTTAGCCATGGCAGAGATAGTTGAGCACGTTTCTTATGTTGGACACAATGGACACACTGAGAGGGGGGGTGAATCAATGTGAGAGCAATTTAAACTTTTTCACCTTCAATTAATCAATCAGAGTTATCAAGCATTATGTTATCAATTACAACATCATATTCATCATGAGTCATAAGCACAATAATCACATCAAAGAGAGACACAACAATATATGTAATGTAAGCTTTATTTATGGTAATGGAAGACTTCAATCTTCGCGATTACAATCATCACCAACTGATGAAAAGAGCACCAACTCTTGCAACAGGACCCAGCCTAGTTTTCTTAGCTCCAACCAAGAAAGGGTTGAGGAGTCCAATCCTCAAGGTTGCAGGACTCAGCTTGCAAATCGGATATCAATCTGAGACCAATCTGTCTACTCTCCCAACTGAATCAACTGCCAAGTCCACTAATCAATGTCCTGCTCAATCTCAAGTCACTGTTTTGTCAGTCTGCTGTCACTTGTCACTGTCGTGTCACTCTGTCATCAACTTCTGTATCAACTCAACTACCAATCTGCTCACTATCCTGTCAAGTGCATCTATGCTACTGTTTCTGTCATAAGCATGTCAAACCAAGTACTGTCAATGTCAAATGTCATATCACTTCACTGGTATGTCAAGTTTGTCATTGTCAAATCAATCTCTTTCACTGTCTGGTCAAAGTCTGTCACTAAGTCACTGTCAAATTGTCAAAGCCATGGTTGATCTCTCATTTGTCTTTGCAAATTCAAATTTGAATGTACCTCCAGTCTTCTTTAGATGAGTTAGGGAATGGTACAATGTCTGCAAGTTTGAGATCAAGACAAGAATGACTTCAACTCTTCCAACTTCCTGAGTTCAATACTGTGGTTCAATATGCTCATAGCTCCTGTTCTCATAGCATTGTCATAAATGAACTCACACTGTACAGTCTTTATCAGAAATCAGGTCAAAAATCAGACCATTGATTAAGGAGCAGATAAGCCACCGGAATAGAGACAGGTCACCAGAAAGAATGCAATTGAAGGAGACCACAGAGCCAGCACATAGACTTACAACATTTTGAACTAGATCTAGCAACAACAATCAAGTAACAGCACTCTGAACTTTAGAGTCTGTCCAAAAATTCAGCGCCCTAATAGGGCCAAGTTTTCCTCAGTCTTCTTGGCTAATAGATCACCAAAACACTGCCCTTTTGCTGCCTTAAATACTCCACCGAAATTAGAGCTATAATGTTCAATACTTGCAGCAAAATATGCTCCTGTGGCTGCCCCAAAAAAAATCAGTCTTCACTCTCTGCAGTTCTGTCTCTACCCGAATTTCAGAGATAAAAACTCAAACTTGTACCCAAAAAATCAGGCTCCCAAAAACTCATGCCTACAGCTGCCTCAGTGGTCCAGTAAGCCCAAAATTCAGAGCTAAAACTCGACCTTTTCACCAAAAAAAAAAAATCTCAGAAAATAAATAAATAAAAATAAAAATTATGCTCCTGTGTTTACTGCTGCCATCCGAAATTTGCTGCTGCTCCTCTGCTCCTCCGAATTCCTCAGACAGTCAGCGAGCTCTTTTCACATTAGCAAGTTCGTTGATGTTCTTTTTGGAGTGTGCCAATGTGTTTAAATACACATTCAAGTGGACATATCTTATGCTGGCCGACTTCTAGGGTAAGTAATGGTAAGAATTTTTATTTTAAATATTTAATTTAAATTTTATTTTGACTTTTAAATTTGTCATTTGAAATTTTTATTTTTGACTTTAAATAAAAATTATTACCACTTCAAATGGTCAACCTTGGTGTCATTAGGGCTTGTTTGTATGCCTTTGCCATGTATTTTCATTACATCATTAAAATTCATGGGAGTGTGTCCTCCACAAGTCCTGTCATCATCATGGTGTCATCATTCCACCATGTAAGTCGGTGCAAGGTCTTTCTTATGCCCTAGGACCATCCCCAAGGGTTCCAAGACCCCAAATGCCCACATCATCTTCATTTCTTCAAGGACATTAAACCATCTAGTGTGTGGGTTAAGAGGCTTCTTCAAGGCCTTCTTTATCAAGCCAAGGACATGTTCATGGGTTCCATATCCTGTCAAGGACCATACAAGGTCACCAACATCATATAAGAGCTCCATGACCCCAACAGGGGTTGCAAGGTCATCAAACCACTAAGTGTGGGTCCAAGGACTTCTTTAGGGCTTCTTCAGGGCTTCTTCATCAAGCAAGGGGCTTCATAGGCTTCTTCAACCACATTAACCACACCAGGAGACCTCCAAGGGTCAAAATCCATCATGACATCACCTGTGGGGTTGCCAAACCTTTTCCTAGGGTACCATGACCCCATCTGAGCATGAATGACCACATAATGGGTCATTAATGCTTCTCCAACCCATTTAGGGCTGCTCCATCATCTACAGGGGCTTCAACACTATCTCCAGGGTCTTCAGCATCACCAGCATGGCCTTCATCATTGTCAACAAGGTGGTGGCTCCAAGATCCATCCTTGTGGGTACAAGGACCTTGTCAACTGGCTACAAGGTGCTCCAAAGCACAAACCATCTCTGTGTGGGCTCCAATGTACTTGATGTGAGGGTACTGGGATCATCCATACCTGTGCATTGCAAGAGGGACTTGGTGGCATCAATGACTACCTGTGGGGCACTGCAACTCCATGTTGGCATCAATGACAATTTCATCAACACCTTATGGATCAGCCATCAGGGAAGTATATGCATACAGAGGCGGATATAGAGACACACTGAATCACAGACTTCGTTGATATCAGTGGAGTATTGGCTATAGTAGCGCATACAAGATACTCAATGGCTCGAGAGGATACAAGAGTATGCAGCAATCTACAGGGGTACATAGGGGCACACGATGAGATCCCATGGAGTTTTGGAGTGTTTCCTCCTGGGAGACACCTGACAGAGATCACGAGCATACCCTTGTACTGGGTTTCCCCAAGATCGATGAGGGGAAGGACATGCTTCAGAAGGTAGTAGAGCCCTTGAAAGCCTATCTTTGTCGGGGATATCATCCAATGAGGAACAGAGAGCATGATGCTCATAGGTCTACTTCTAGACCTAATTTTGGGATTGTGGTCATGCCCGTGGGGTTGACCAACACACTACTTACTTCCCAGCCGCATCTGTAGGAGAAGAGCTATTTATTGCTATTACACAACAAGACTTCGGAGGTTCACTTGAGACAGTTAGATGAGGTGAATGGCATCTTGGCCACAAGGGTGATCTATCAATTAGACCTGTTACCAGCTATTTTGTACAATAGCTGAATTTCTCGTGAGCCACCAGCTTCATGAACATGTTCAATGTTCATCATCAGTGTTAAGAAGTTCAGAAGTCATTTTCACGGCAATTTTGCCCCTTTTGTAATAACTGCATGTTCATACCCCCACAGGGAATTTGTAAAAAGTTGGTCTAAACAGGGTCCTTTTATAAAAGACTTAGCTATCCTTAGGTTTAACCATGTGGGGGATACTCTAAAGTGTTTTTTCCTTTGGAATTATGCGCTACTCATTAGTGGCGTATAATCCCTGAGTTTTTCACTCAACCCTACAAAGCTAGAGTATTTTCCATGGTGGTCAAAACCTAAGGTGGTTATTAGAGTCTTGTGTCTAGGATTTTTTACGTGTTAGCCATCTCGATTGAGTCGTATGAACATGCACTAGGTACCCTAGGAGTTTCGTTTGATTCCAAGAAAAATAATTTTTTCCGTAATTTAGACCATTTTTTAATGGTTTAAATGGAATTTTTCTAAGTGTGATAAAAACCTCATTCGGAGGCGGAATTTGGCGTGGGGAGGCTCGTTTTGACACTCAGAGCGTCCTCTTTACCCTAGCACCCTCTTTCTTCAAATTCTGGGCAGTTACATCGCCTTTGGGCCAGTTTTCGCTAAAGGTGCTACAAACTGCACTTTAATTGCCAGAAGATGACAAATTGCACTAGAGTCCAAAAATCAAATAACTCAAAATACATTAGAAAATGATTTTTTAAAGGTTGAATATGGTTAGTGAGAGGTGTACGACTACATCCGAATAATAAACCATGCCATAAATCAATGTTTGGATTTGCAAAATTAATTAAAGGGATGACATGAGCTTACCTTCACGTGAGCTCCTTCATGGATTCACGATGTAGTGATGTCGGAATGGTTTAGTGGGATGTTGGAAGTGCATTAATTTTTTGGTAGGCTCCTTCCTATGATTGTGGCCACATCACTCAAGTTTGTCTCCTCTCCAAAGCTCATGCACTTCCTCTTCAAGCTCGGGTGTCTCCTCTTCAAGCTCACGTCAATCCTTGATGGAGGCTCTCCATTGGCTTGGTGGAGGTTCCAAGGGAAGGATGGGGGGCGCCTTGCCAAGGTGGAGGCCATCTCCCCATCCACATTACTCCAACTCGAGTTAGTGGGTGGATCTCAACTCCAAAGCTTGGTGTTGATCCGATTTTGATTGGAGTTTGTCTCTCCATGTGGCAATTCGAATTTGGGCTTGGTGCTTCTTAGTTATTGTATAAAGAGAGGTCCTTTGGGCTCTCTTTGTGTGGTTATTTTGTGCAAGAAACCTCTGCCCGTTTACATTGTAATAATTTTGTTTTTTGTGCAACTTGGAATAAAGTTTGAGACTTTGGAGATCAAATTGGTGCATGCATGGTTCATGGTGTCTTGTTGAGGTAATATAATTCAATTTTTATGCATGCTTATTGATTGGAGATTGGATCTAGCTTAGAAGGCTTGTTTTCTCAAGCACATAGGGCAAGTATTTAGGATCAATTTACTTGTTTATGATTGGTATTTAAATATTTTTTGAAGTAGCATGCTTTAGTTGGACTCAATACATGCTCTTTGAATTTGTTTTTGTACTAACATACTAAGATCTTCCTCTTCTTTTTAAGTGTGTTATTAACAAGTTTCAGGTAGATCTTGGAGTAAGGGATGAGCTAGTTTGCATCTCCCCCTTCTTCAAAGACTTCAAAGGCATCCTCATCCTTGAATGCACAATGGCTTTCAATTGATCTCATCTTCATCCAAAGATCTAAAAAGAAGGGCTTGGATTCTTCTCGTCCCCACCGTAAAAGTTAAATCAATCTTCTCTCCGGTTACCACAAGTGGATCTCAAGCATAAGGTTTTTATCTCTTCTATTTCCACTTTTTTGTAAAAGATTTCAAGTTATTAAGAGTTTTATTTTAAGCTTGTCTATCTTTTACTAAGGTAGATCTAGGCTTTCTAGCCTTAGATCTATTTTTTAAATCTAGATCTACTCTTCAATTTTCACTTTCAAAAGATCTAGTTTCGTTTCCAAAGCTTGTAAATCCATTTTTTTAAGATCTAGTTGTTTGTTTTACCTTAAATCTCTTTTTTTTTAAACTTTGATTTTAAGTCTTTTTACCAAAGTTTTGCCGTGAGAAGTACTTTGGGATTTGCTCTCAATTGATGCATTGTTTTGCGTGCCACTTCTCTTTCCCCACTATCTCTTGCGTATTTCTGGCTAGCTGGAAATTTCAAAACTAGTGTTAAAAAATCACTATTTTGCGTTGGAAAACGTGCACAAGTTTTCTTGCAATACGTGCAAATTTTCCACCTTTTTGCTTCTTGTTTTTCTAAGTTTTTCATCATTTTTCAATTCTGGAAATTCATTAAAAAACAGTAACAATTTCCAAAAATTATTTTTTCAAGTTTTTTCACTTTTTCTCGAAAAACGTGCCATCTTTTGGCATTTTCCAGCTTTCTGGTTTTTTGCTCTTTTTTGACATTTTTCTGCTATTTTCCAATTCTGGAAATTAGCCTAAAAATTCCAAAAAAAAAATATTTTTTAATTTTTTCATCATTTTCTCGAAAAGCGTGCCTTTTAAAGCTTGCTGGTTTTTTGTTGATTTTTGGTAATTTTCTGTTGTCTTCCAATTCTGGAAATTAGCATAAAAATTTCAAATAAAATTCCTAAATTTTTTTTAAGTCTTTTTCTCGAAAAACGTGCTTTTTTCACCTTAAAAATGAGCATTTCTCAACTTTTCCAAGGTCTGTTTTTTGGCTTTATTTTTCTGTTTTGGGCCTTTTGTTTGTTTCATTTGGCATTTTTCATCCCATTTACTTTCATCTTTTTGATTCATAAGTCAAATTTGTTTTTCTAACACTCTAATTAGTTGTTGTTTAAAGCTCTTATCTACAAGTGAACGAAAATAAATCAAGCAAGAAAAGAGCCAAAGGGCAAATTGTAACTTATTAATAAAAAGCAAGTGGGGTTTTTAAGTCCCCACATCCAACTTCCCCCATTTGGGGAAGTGTGCCTTGTCTCTTGTTTATTTTTGCAAGTAGTTTAGTTCCTTTCTGCATCTAGAAACTAATTGCTAGTTGATTCATTGTTTGCCTAAGTAGATTCATTTTGAGATAAAACTGTTTAAAGTAGAAATCTCTTGAATCTCACCAATAGTGGATCAAGAGTGCTCTCTATCGGAGAGTTGTTGCTACTTTTATTTTACTTACCCCCATGCTCTCCTGAGTACGGACTTTGACCTGAAAGAGATTCTTGGGTAGATTAGATTTTACTTTCAGTACAGTACTTTAATTCCATGCAGCATAAGACTCTTGAACCTCTGTCATAAGACAAGTCAAGAGCGCTCTATGTCAGAGAATTTTTCTTGTGTTGTAATAAAATCATTCATAACTCACATTCCCCATAATAAAATTTGAATTTCTTCGTTGTTGACTTGCCGGAGTATGCTCTGACCAACCTTGAAAGGGGTTGGAGTACTCAGAAACGGTATTGGACTAATTAATCTTGCAAGATTCAAACATAATAAAACTTTTACCCATAACCAACGAACCGGCGTTGATTCGATAAATACTCAGGTAGTGGGCAAATTCCAAGTGGGGGCGCCGTAGTGCTGTCGTCAGACTCTAGCTTGCTGGTTAAGTTCCTTGGACACTTAGCCTAGAGAAACAGATGGTCCGACATGTCTTCGAACGGAGCCATTGAAAGTATTTTTGGTTAGATCTTCAGTACCTTGCATACCGGTTGAAGATTCCCCTAGCCATAATAATCAAGATCATTAAAATTTACAATAAAATAAACCAAGAACAATTGCAAAACGATCTCACAAACATACATCTCGAACAACCCAAGCACTCAGACATTTGACTCCATAAGGCACTGGTCCTTGACACCATCATTTTATTTGCTTATTATCTATCTAGATCACTTGTCATTTAAATTCTATATTATATTGTGAGTGTCTTGTACTTAATTTCATCAAGTGGTTGTGTATCTCAATATCTTGCATTTGTATCTTTGATTATATATTTTGATATTGTAAATCTGTGATCATCTTAAAACTCCTAAACAACACCCATCTGCATTACCTCACCTCAAAAACATCTTTAAAACACAAGAGCCATTGAAAACCCTTTGTAGGGTCTACCCCCCTTGGCTTCGTTAGGAGTTTGCCTAAACAGAGGAGCTGGGATTCAAGTGACAGTACCTCACGATAAACATTACTTTCCCCCAAGGCCACACCTTCCCCACTTGTAGTGAGGGAACAGCTTTCAAAAGATTTATGCTGCTAGTGTGCATCTCGGCTGACAACATCTTTGGCATCGTTGCCAGGGACAAAGTCCAGTTCCCAAAATTTGAAGACTGTACTTCATTGAATTTTGTGGGAGATTACATTGCACATTGTTCTTCTCACATGGCGACTCCACGAAGGGACAGAGCCCTTGTCCTTTTGCAGATTTGAAGATCTTATTGGGTGTAGAGGTGAGCACACTCATTGGAAGGCTTTCAAGCTCACCTTGGCGACTCCGCAGTTTGGTACGAGGTATGACTATATACATGTTTCAGATTTAGTACCTCATTATTTGATTTATGGATGATAATAAGGAAAATTTGCGTGATCTTTTGCACGAAGCTTTCACCCCGCTAGATTTCTCAAATATCCGTGGATTTCCTAATGGGTGCTATGACCGTGAGAAGGTGCATGACATTCTTCCAGAGTTCCATGGAAATGATGATGTTTCAGCCATCTATCACATTGCCTCTTACTGCAAATTGGTGGTTGATTTTAATCTTTATCGTGAGGATGACCTTATGGTCGTTTTTGCTTTAGCTTTGGAAGGGGATGCATTAAATTGGTTCTATGGTCTTTCGAATGAGTCCATAGATTCAGTGGCCAAGTTTTTTGAGGGGTTTCTCCTTCGCTGGCATGAAGGAATAGTTGATGAGATTGAGCAGCATGCTAAAGAATATGATGCTCTCATCCCTAGGTCCCAGCCTAACACTAGAAAAGAGATCCCTGATATGGTTGCAATAGAAAATATTGAAAGTATGGAGATGCTTCAAATCTATGTCATTAAAAATACTCTTGAATAGCCTCATGACGAAGATCTGGACTTGCCTCAAGTTTATATTAATGAAGATAACAATACATCTCTAGCAGATCAGCTTGAGCAGATTTATGAGGGAGATTTATATTTAAGCCCTATCAGTCAATGGATAGAGGCTTCTTGTTCACAGTCTGATTTTTTCTGCCAAAGCTTCAGTGATTTCTTATATTCTGACAATATGATGTTACAGTTCAAGTTTATTTATGAACAGATTTCATGACATCTCTGTTATATGTCCTTATCTTTCTCTCTAAACAAGCACCAGAAAAAACAAATTGGCGTGAAAGAGATGCTGAAATGGTTTCACTGGTTATATGCATATACTTAGCATGTTGTTGTCTCATGTTAGAGTAGGTAGGTAGGATGAATAAAGCTCGGGCATGAGCATTTGTTTTGTCTTTTTACAATTTTTTTTGTAATAAGTGGTCATCATGGGATGTGAATCAAGCCATCCCCACCACACTGTTCATTCTGCTATTGGTCTGTGATAACCAAGAGAATCTGAGGTTCTCATGCACTCACAAGATGAGCACATGTCCCCGAGTTGGAGCCAGATGTTACCCCCCACTTTGACAGGGTTGTCCACATGTATTTTCTTTCACAAACTGTCAAGGGGCTGACGCCTACAGGAAAGCTACAGGAGGTTGGTTATATGTCACTTTGCAGCCCATACTTATGGACAGGGGACTATTGGCAATCTATGTATCATAAGGAGTTACTGACCTTGTTACTACTCATTAAGAAATACTGCCACTTTTGAATCAATATTATACCTTTAGACCCTGTATGGTGAGTAAGTGCAAGAGGTACATCATAATGACATTTTCTGGAAAGTTGATGGGGAGCAATGTTATTGTCACTGATGACCAATTACAGTACAGTCAGATTGTGGGAAGCAATCTTTCTTTGAGAAGTGATGGTGAATACATTTTGAAGACAAGCACAGAAGATTTTGGGAAGCCTACATTTTGTTTGGATACTTTAAAAGGGGCTCTGTACAGATTATCTTGCAGGAGTTGCATTGTTACAAGCGACAAATATTTATTTACCTGGGAATTTCAAGACCAACTAAATGCAAACCTAACTGCTTCAGCAATTGGTTTTTATTATAAATGCCTCTGCAGCAGCCTTTAGGCCACATATAAGTACTTTGACAGCAGTTCTTCCAGGAGGATACAATGGGACATCTACTATAGCTGCAGCACTACAAGGTTCTGACTGGAAAGTTATAGGCTTAAATTTTGTGCCTCGGACTTTCAGGAGTAAAGGTTACCCAAAGCTTATGCAAATTGTTTGTCATGCGGATCATATGTGATCAGCATAAGAGAAATGAAGGATGTATCTGCTAAGCAGCAGGATATTAACACACAAAATCATCTGTTACATCGGTGATGGCTTCCCAAGGGCATGCAGTTCCTCAGACTATGGGGGTAGCGTAAAAAGAAAAAAGTCTTGGACAGTTGCAAACTATTCTTTATAACCCACTTGTTTCTGGTCAATCTTACAAATTCTCTATCGATAAAGGTCAACAGCAACAACAGCAATACCATTCATCGGCACAAGGAGAAGTTTCTGGTGGTGTTGAAGACGTCAAAACAAATGTAGAAGAAGGTAGTACTGGATGCAAGGAAGACAGAAAATCAAATGGTTTACAGATACATTGTTGCAACTAGTAACAAATCATTCACCCATGTTGTTTAGCCCTCTGTTTATATAGCCGCCCGATATTCTTTAAAATAAAATGAGAAGCATGAATCGGGTTACAGGCGGAGCTGTGCACATAAGTGCCCTCGACTTATGGTGATGAGCGCCGTGGAGATCTCCTTCGGCATCTAATTGTTTGATACAGAGATATTTTTTGTTGTTGTCACCAGTTGTCACAATCGGTGGGTTTTAATTATGAAGCTCACCCAACTTAATTCGTTTCACGACGCCGATGACAGCCCAGTCGTGAAAGTGGATGCGTGTTCCCCTCTGGCAGCCGATTGTTTTGATCCAGAGATAACATTTACCATATTTTATGGCCACCATCCATCATGTTTTAATCGATGGTTTTTTGAAACTAGAGCTTGGATTTCAATGAATAAGCCAGCACAGCGCAGGTTGGAGCTGATCAGCAGTCACGCCATTGACAACTCAGTCGTGGAATTGGACCCACATTTCCGCTAGCTGCCGTTTTTGCATTTGAGCTCAGCCTGGATGAGTCAATTTGTTTTGACAGTTGAGATAGAGTTATGCTTGGGCAGTTATTACTTCACCCATCTACATCACCGTTCAACCGCTGTTTGAAGAGAGCCACGGTGGATCTTAAGATCGTGCCTGCACTCACGAAATTCAACAATTTTTTATGCTGACACCGCCCCACAGTTAGCCGCGCCAGGGTCACAGATTTGGAGCCCTTCATTCGTGTAAACCGAGCCACTATTCTCGTAAGTCGTTGGGCGTAATTTATGGCCCATCTGCCTGGGCATTTACACATGGCCAGATAGCGATCAACGCTAGACTCGGTTACCTGGCATTGTATCCATTAACAAGAAAGGAGAAAACCGCTGTTGGGAGGTATCTCCAGTGTTGCGTGGAATTTTCGGGAGCAGGCATGTTTTGGTGAGGTGGCAGCATGGAGCATCTAGTCAGCTAAGAGTTCTCTTTAATAAAAGTAAAGATCTTTTGATTCACGAGGATAGTGAAGGGGGAGTCCTATTCATTCATGCAATAGTTCTTTAGTCATTAGTTAAGAAAAAAGTGGATCTCACTTTTTCTTTTTCCCTTATTTTTTATTATTATTTATTTTCTTTTTGAAAAAGTGAAAGGCTTTTGGGCCTATAAAAGGAGCCAACCTCCTTCATTGTAAAGGATGGAAAAAACTTGGGAGCTTTTCTTCCCCTTGAGCTTAATGAAAAATACTATGGGTTTCTTTGGATAAACTGAGCACTTTCTTTGTGTGGCATGATCTTGTGAGATTTTAGATGAGTGTGAATATTTCTAAGATTCTGCGTTTTCTTTTCGATGTTTGGGTAAGAGGCAATAGAGGGGTGTAATCCACCACATTGGAAGGTGAAGAAATCTTAGTAGCCGCTTTCTTTTTCCCTTTGGTGAAGAATTCTTAGCAGCTGCTTTCTTTTTCCCTTTGTGAGCTTGCATACACAGGTATTGATCTTTGCATTTAATATAGTTTGATTGTGTAATATTGATCTTTGGTTTGCATAGCACACCTCCCGCAGCTAGAGAAGAAGTACTTTTTCTAGTTGTCAAACACTAGACTGAGCAGGGCTTGCTCAATCATGCGTTTCCGCCTCAGTCACATATGACACAAGGCCCCTTTGAGCTCTCTTTTGACTCCATTCGCCCCTCTGATATATTAGCACTGGCCTTTCCTCGAGGACTGATCCTCCCATCTTTCCCATCACTCAATCAAGATACCTTTTGTTACAATTGTTTCTCTAAGGCAACCTCTACAGTTCACCTTTCCCTCCGTTGCACCTTCCTTGGCGATCCTACCTTAGGGATACCCCCCTTGAGTTGGAGAAGAGACGACCTGAAGTGAGAGGAGAGGAGTGTGGTGGCATTGGCTTCTCTCATGAGAGTTGTCATCGAGCTGGTGTGCTCACTTTTTGGGCTTCAGCACACGCATGTCAGTTTTGGGTGACAACATCTTTAGCGCCGTTGCCGGGGACAAATCTTTTTGTTCCTGGACGACCTTAGTTTTTTTTAGTTTTTTACCTTTTTGATAGATTTTTTAGTTTAATCAACTCTCTGATATTAGATTTGAAATCCATCTAGCGACTCCACTGTCTTTAAGTTTACCAAGGTATTCAACTAGGAGAAACTCTGAAGGTTTACTTAGTTTCATCCCTGAACCTGAAAAGGTTTATAGGAGGAGACTAAATAAGCTAGCTTCTCCTAGGATCCTTAAAGATCTTGGATCTCAATCTATTTCGGACATCCATAGTTTGTTTTTAGAAAATAATTTTGAAAAAAGCAATAACACTTGTATTTCCGACATAATGACTGAATTTTTCAATCCCCTTGACATTACTCAGATAGCAAATCAACCTCACGATATTCCTGACAAGGCTATTGACAAACTTCCTACCTTCAATGGCACTGATGCCATTTTTGCTGCGCAACATATCAAGAATTTCTCAAAGTGTATCTATGGTTATGTCAGAGATCCTGCTCATAAGCATGACGACGTGTATATGAAGCTCTTTGCTTTATCCTTAGGCGGGGATGCTGGTGACTGGTTCACCGGATTACCAAACAATGCCTTTGCAACGTATGTTGTTTTCAAAACTGCTTTCACCAACAAGTTTGGTGAGAAGAAGGAACCTCGGCACCAACTGGCTGCATTAACAGACATCAAGAGAAGTGAAATGGAGACCATGGAGGAATTCAATAAAAAATTCACCAACTTATTTAATGCAATCCATACCGATCATAGGCCAACTGCACAGACTATTTTGGTATACTACATTGAAGCCCTGAGTGGGGAGATGCAGTATGAGCTTAGAGACAAAGAGCCTACCACTCTTCTACAAGCCCAAGATATGGCCTGCAAAATTGATAAGAACGTGCAATCTTCCGAAAAGTCTAAAATTCCTGGTTTCTCAAGAGCTGCTACTCCTTTAAAACCAATAGTACACAAAGAAAAAGATCCTTTATCTAATATGAAGGATGCTTATGAGAAACAAATGTTAGAAATGAAACAAAGACTTGAAAGAATGGAACAAACGGAAGTGAAACATCTTGCACAGGTGAAGGAAATGCAGAACAGGGTTTGTAACCATGGAAAGAACGCAAAATCAACCTGCTCCTAGAACTTTTCCTGCAAAACCAACTTGGCAAAGAAAGACTCCTAACCATGAACAGAGGCCTCCTCATCAGCTAGAGGCTGCTAACATGGTTGAGAATTACAAGCCATTTTATAGGGCATGCAGAGACTTCCATGAAGAATCTGGTTGCCACTATGCATGTTACGTTCAAGAGCATGGTCATCCAAAAGGTTGTGGTCCTAGTACATCGACAAGCAAGCCTGAATATGTCAATATGGTAGGTGACATCCGTAGCATTCCCAGAGAAAATTGGACACAAGCGAACCAATATCATCAGAAGGTTGATAACTTAACTCAGTAGTATGGTGAGATGCCTTCGGATGAACAAATCAACAACATTCAAAATTTCAAGCGGGTGACTTACCAAAGGAAAGCAAGGGATGGACCTTCCACACATAATGCACCTAAGGTAACAATTCCTATTGCTAAAGAAATAAATGATGTTAAAGAAACTATTGATTTAAGTTTTGACTTGGGTAATTGGTTAGCCAATTCAAAGGTTCCTGTGCCTGTGCTAGAATTATGTAAAATACCTGGTCAGAAAGAGAAGCTTCTGAAAATCTTGAGTCCTCCCACACCTCCTAATCCTACTACCCCTAAAAAGGTCACTTTTGTTGAGACCATAGAGAAACCTTCGACAAGCTATACTAATGTTTATGAAGACCCTCCTGTAATTCTACATACTAGGGACTCAAGAAAAGAAGATCATCCCCCATTCTATGTATCACTGATGATAGGAGATCTTCTTCTACACAACTGTATGTTAGATTCAAGATCGGGATCCAACCTCATGACTAAGAAAGTCATGCAACAGCTTGACTTGAGAACCACAAGACCTTATCAAAATGTTTGTGCTATGGATTCTAGGTAGGTTAAGGTTGAAGGAATGATTGAAAATCAACTTGTAAGGATGGCTAAGTATCCGAACTTACCATGGATATACTTGTAGTTGATGTTCCAGATAAATGGGGAATGTTGCTTTCTAGGAAGTGGGCTGCCACTTTAGGAGGATGGATCCAAATGGATTGAACCTATGCTACTGTGCCAACACCTGAAGATTTTGTGGTTAAATTGCACAATGAGAAAGAAAAGAAATATCATGTTGAGAATCCCAAGAATCCATTTTATCAATATACTTATAATACTGATGATATTGGGGCTTGTGCAATTTACTTTACCTTTCTAGAACCTATTCAAAGAGAGGAGGAAGTTGAGGAGGATAGACATAGCTTGGAGGATGGCATAAGTGATGATGAATCCATCATGGATGACATAGATATTGATAATGATGAATGGACCTTTTTAGAGAACCCTATCTATGCCATGTCTAAAGAAGTAAATAATGAACAAAATTCCTTTGGAAATTTTGTTGATAATCCCGCTTATGAGCATGAGGATACATATAGCCAGGAGTGTGATGAAGTTTACAAAGACTCCCCCATATTTGACAAAAATGTGGATGATGACTATTGGACATACATTGGAAAACCCATTTTTGATGTATCTAGAGAAGGGAGTGTGAATTTTGAAAATTTTGGGCATTTGAACATAGAGGAAGAGCATGATATTTTTACATATGAGCAGTCAATTGAGCATACATCTCAGTCGTCGGATATCCCTTGTATATTAGAACAGTTCGAGGCTTGCACTTTCACAGAAAGTCATTTTCAGAAGAGCCTTTCAGATTAGCATGATGAGGCACCAGAACTTCCTTATCATCCTGATTTTTTTCACCCTATCCTGTCATGGATAGAGGATACCTGCAGAAGGACTTACTATATTGGGAAGCACTTCAAATATTTATTACATACTTATGATTCCCCATCCAACCCTCCCATTCAGAAGATCCAAGCAGGTTTGCACTTTCTGATAAGCATGCCCTTGCTCTAGTTGGTAACCAGAGACAAGGTAAAAAATTATTTTTACATTGATTACATGCTTAAATGGTTATATTGGATTTCAAATTATACTTAACATGTTCTTTTGTATTATGTTAGAATAGGAAAGAATAAAAAATTTCAAAGAGGAGCATTTACTTTCTGCATTTAGATTTTTAGATTTTATTTTCAAAAATTAAAATATAGTTGGTATTTCATTTGGCTTTTTTATATAACACTTGTGCTACTGAAGGTTTCTTGTCAAGTTGAGATGTTTTTACAGGTTATATATAAAAACCAGAGATTCTGGTGTTCTCGTATCCTCTCCTTGCATGAATGCCAGATCAAGCACACATCCCGTAGTTGGAGCCAGATGTTACCAGCTATTTTGTACCATAGCTGAATTTCTCGTGAGCCGCCAGCTTCATGAATATGTTCAATGTTCATCGTCAGTGTTCAGAAGTTTAGAATCATTTTCAGGGCAATTTTGCCCCATTTGTAATAACTGCATGTTCATACCCCCACGGGGAATTTGTAAAAAGTTGGTCTAAACGGGGTCCTTTTATAAAAGACTCGGCGATCCTTAGGTTTAGCCATGTGGGGGATACTCTAGAGTGTTTTTTCCTTAGGAATTATGCGCTACTCACCAGCGTCGTATAATCCTTGAGTTTTTCACTCAACCCTCCAAAGCTGGAGTATTTTCCATGGTGGTCAAAACCTAAGGTGGTTATTAGAGTCTTGTGTCTAGGATTTTTTACGTGTTAGCCATCTCGATTGAGTCGTATGAACATGCACTAGGTCCCCTAGGAGTTTCGTTTGATTTCGAGAAAAATAATTTTTTCCGTAATTTAGACCATTTTTTAATGGTTTAAATGGAATTTTTCTAAGTGTGATAAAAACCTCATCCGGAGGCAGAATTTGGCGTGGGGAGGCTCGTTTTGACGCTCAGAGCGTCCTCTTTACCCTAGCACCCTCTTTCTTCAAATTCCGGGAAGTTACATCGCCTCTGGGCCAGTTTTCGCTAAAGGTGCTACAAACTGCACTTTATTAATTGCCAGAAGATGACAAATTGCACTAGAGTCCAAAAATCAAATAAGTCAAAAAACATTAAAAATTGATTTTTTGAAGGTTGAATATGGTTAGTGAGAGGTGTACAACTACATCCAAATAATAAACCATGCCATAAATCAAAGTTTGGATTTGCAAAATTAATTAAAGGGATGACGTGAGCTTACCTTCACGTGAGCTCCTTCATGGATTCACGATTTAGTGATGTGGCAATGGTTTAGTGGGAGGTTGGAAGTGCATTAATTTTTTGGTAGGCTCCTTCCTATGATTGTGGCCACATCACAAGTCCTCTTTCGAATAAACTCGAGTTTGTCTCCTCTCCAAAGCTCGCGCACTTCCTCTTCAAGCTCACGTGTCTCCTCTTCAAGCTCACGTCAATCCTTGATGGAGGCTCTCCATTGGCTTGGTGGAGGTTCCAAGGGAAGGATGGGGGGTGCCTTGCCAAGGTGGAGGCCATCTCCCCATCCACATTACTCCAACTCGAGTTAGTGGGTGGATCTCAACTCCAAAGCTTGGCGTTGATTCGATTTTGATTAGAGTTTGTCTCTCCATGTGGCAATTCGAATTTGGGCTTGGTGCTTCTTAGTTTTTGTATAAAGAGAGGTCCTTTGGGATCTCTTTGTGTGGTATTTTGTGCAAGAAACCTCTGCCCGTGTACATTGTAATATTTTTGCCTTTTGTGCAACTTGGAATAAAGTTTGAGACTTTGGAGGTCAAATTGGTGCATGCATGGTTCATGGTGCCTTGTTGAGGTAATATAATTCAATTTTTATGCATGCTTATTGATTGGAGATTGGATCTAGCTTAGAAGGCTTGTTTTCTCAAGCACATAGGGCAAGTATTTGGGATCAATTTACTTGTTTATGATTGGTATTTAAATTTTTTTTAAGTAGCATGCTTTAGTTGGACTCAATACATGCTCTTTGGATTTGTTTTTGTACTAACATACTAAGATCTTCCTCTTCTTTTTAAGTGTGTTATTAACAAGTTTCAGGTAGATCTTGGAGGAAGGGATGAGCTAGTTTGCATCTCCCCCTTCTTCAAAGACTTCAAAAGCATCCTCATCCTTGAATGCACAATGGCTTTCAATTGATCTCATCTTCATCCAAAGATCTAAAAAGAAGGGCTTGGATTCTTTTCGTCTCCACCGTAAAAGTTAAATCAATCTTCTCTCCGATTACCACAAGTGGATCTCAAGCATAAGGTTTTTATCTCTTCTATTTCCACTTTTTTGTAAAAGATTTCAAGTCATTAAGAGTTTTATTTCAAGCTTGTCTATCTTTTACTAGGATAGATCTAGGCTTTCTAACCTTAGATCTATTTTTTAAATCTAGATCTACTCTTCAATTTTCACTTTCAAAAGATCTAGTTTCGGTTTCAAAGCTTCTAAATCCATTTTTTTTAAGATCCAGTTGTATGTTTACCTTAGATCGTTTTTTTTTAAACATTGATTTTAAGTCTTTTTACCAAAGTTTTGCCTTGAGAAGTACTTTGGGATTTGCTCTCAATTGATGCATTATTTTGCGTGCCACTTCTCTTTCTCCACTATCTCTTGCGTATTTCTAGCTAGCTGGAAATTTCAGGACTAGTGTTAAAAAATCACTTTTTTGCCTTTAAAAACGTGCACAAGTTTTCTTGAAATACGTGCAAATTTTCCACTTTTTTGCTTGCTGTTTTTTCTGAGTTTTTCATCATTTTTCAATTCTGGAAATTCATTAAAAACAGTAAAAATTTCCAAAAAATATTTTGTCAAGTTTTCACTTTTTTTCGAAAAACGTGCCATTTTTTGGCATTTTCCAACTTTCTGGTTTTTTGCTGTTTTTTGACATTTTTCTGCTATTTTCCAATTCTGGAAATTAGCCTAAAAATTTAAAAAAAAAAACGAAAAATTTTCAAAAAGGATTTTTTTTTTAATTTTTTCATCATTTTCTCAAAAAGCATGCCTTTTAAAGCTTGCTAGTTTTTTGCTGATTTTTGGTAATTTTCTGCTGTTTTCCAATTCTGGAAATTAGCATAAAAATTTCTAAGTCTTTCTTGAAAAACGTGCTTTTTTCACCTTAAAAAGTGAGCATTTATCAACTTTTCCAAAGTCTGATTTTTGGCTTTATTTTCCTGTTTTGGGACTTTTGTTTGTCTCATTTGGCATTTTTCATCCCATTTACTTTCATCCTTTCGAGTCATAAGTCAAATTTGGTTTTCTAACACTCTAATTGGTTGTTGTTTAAATCTCTTATCTACAGGTGAACGAAAAGTAAATCAAGCAAGAAAAGAGCCAAAGCGCTAAACAAACCAAAGAAAGCAAAACCTTTTTTGACAAGTTCCCAAAAAAGCAATTGTAACTTATTACTAAAAAGCAAGTGGGGTTTTTAAGCCCCCACATCCAACTTCCCCCATTTAGGGAAGTGTGTCTTGTCTCTTGTTTATTTTTGCCAGTAGTTTAATTCCTTTCTGCATCTAGAAACTAATTGCTAGTTGATTCATTGTTTGCCTAAGTAGATTCATTTTGATATAAAACTGTTTAAAGTAGAAATCTCTTGAATCTCACCAATAGTGGATCAAGAGTGCTCTCTATCGGAGAGTTGTTGCTACTTTTATTTTACTTACCCCCATGCTCTCCCGAGTACGGTCTTTGACCTGAAATAGATTCTTGGGTAGATTAGATTTTACTTTCAGTACAGTACTTTAATTCCGTGCATCACAAGACTCTTGAACCTCTGTCATAAGACAAGTCAAGAGCGCTCTCTGTCGGAGAGTTTTTCATGTGTTGTAACAAAATCATTCATAACTCACATTCCCCATAATAAAATTTGAATTTATTCGTTGTTTCCTTGCCGGAGTATGCTCTGACCAACCTTGAAAGGGGTTGGAGTACTCAGAAACGGTATTGGACTGATTAATCTTGCAAGATTCAAACATAATAAAACCTTTACCCATAACCAACGAACCGACGTTGATTCGATAAATACTCAGGCAGTGGGCAAATTCCAAGTGGGGGTGCCGGAGTGCTGTTGTCAAACTCTAGCATGCTAGTTAAGTTCCTTGGACACCTAGCCTAGAGAAACGGATGGTCCGACATGTCTTCAAACGGAGCCACTGAAAGTATTTCCGGTTAGATCTTCAGTACCTTGCGTACCGGTTGAATATTCCCCTAGCCATAATAATCAAGATCATTAAAATTTACAATAAAATAAACCAAGAACAATTGCAAAACAATCTCACAAACATACATCCCGAACTCTTGTATCAAGCAACCCAAGCACTCAGACATTTGACTCCATAAGGCACTGGTCCTTAACACCATCATTTTATTTGCTTATTATCTATCTGGAGCACTTGTCATTTAAATTCTATATTATATTGTGAGTGTCTTGTACTTAATTTCATCAAGTGGTTGTGTATCTCAATATCTTGCATTTGCATCTTTGATTATATATTTTGATATTGTAAATCTGTGATCATCTTAAAACTCCTAAACAACACCCATCTGCATTACCTCACCTCAAAAACATCTTTAAAACACAAGAGCCATAGAAAACTCTTTCTAGGGTCTACCCCCCTTGGCTTCGTTAGGAGTTTTCCTAGACGGAGGAGCCGGGATTCAGGTGAGAGTACCTGGCTCATTGCTTGCCCCCAAGGCCACACCTTCCCCACTTGTAGTGAGGGAACAGCTTTCAAAAGATTTATGTTGTTGGTGTGCATCTCGGCGGACAACAAGACCATGGGATTGGTACACTGAGTACACTGGGGAGATTAGATTGGTTCACAGGGATTGCAGTTGAGAGAGTAGGGAATGACATCATCTCCTATAGAGATTGCCCCTGTACAGACCCTAAGTCCTCACTTAAGGAGAGGATAATGAGGGCTATGCGGGATTTGCAGTTGGTAGATTATTCTTGGTATCTGCATGAGTATGAGGCATCGCAGGTGGCAGAGCTATTCTCCAGAGAGAGGCTTAGACTCCATGGATTATTTGAGCACATAGACGGTGAGTGGGTTAGGAGATATATAGATGCAGTTTGGAGGGAGCTGATTAGATTACAGGAGCGGAGTCAGTTATTAGTACTTGGTTTCTGCCAGAGGATTACATGGAGACCCCGATGACTATAAGCATGATACGGCAGCAGTTCATTGGAGTTGGGTTTGGTGGGATCCCATCTCCTCCAGGCATTCATTTGCACGATTGGTTGTTTCAGATAGTAGAGGTGCTCGACAGAGTTGTGAGGGTGATCGATCTGCTATATTTATGGGATGATAGTGGAGGAGAGGTTGAGACTTCTTTATGGCAGGGTCGACTTTCTTTCTTGATATTCAGTGTTGAGATTGACAGTGGAGCCGCTGCGGAGGAGATGGCCAGTTTCTGCGTTCAGGTGTTTATTCATCGGATGCTTTGTCAAGTAAGAAAGACTGCAACTCCACTCTGAAGAATGCGCCCCCTCTGCATGGGAAGTGCGCCCTCACTCTGCAGTTGTAAAGTCGCTCCTCCTCTAATCTGACTCAATCACAGTTGAGATCGTTTCAGATCTTCTTCAAACACTGAAGAAGATCAATCCTATAAGTCTCGGCTCACCTAGCCTCAAGCAGAACTGCCCACCAGTCAGCCACGTCCTCCTCTCCTCAAGAAGTGCGCCCCTGCCGCTCTATAAAGTCGCCCGAGCTCAATGCTCTGAGCCGTCTCCACTCAGATGCTCTCACAGGACACAATAATGGCAGATCTGTGTCTCTGATCAAGTGAGCACTGATCGTACTCAGATCCCCTCACTCTCCCTCTCTGCAGATGCGCCCTCACTCTCATTCCTCTCTCTTTGAGAAAACTGTTGATTAACCTCTGTCGGTGACTTCCTGCCTCCTTATAATAACTCGCTGATCAATTAGGGTTTTCGAAACCCTAATATGAGTGCATGCAAAAATCCTGCTTTTGCATGCTTTTTAATTAAAAATGGTGCATGCAAAAAGTTGCATGCATGAGGCAAAAAACCCTGAAAGGTCCGCATGCATCCACCGTTGGATTCACGCCATCTGGTAGAGTGCATCTCACCCTCTACCCCATCGTGATGCCTATACTGAAAATGTACCTCCATGTTAAGCATCTGATCATGGAGGACATCTTGAGATACCACTATCTCTAACAAGGTAAACCGTAGTCGACGAACAAAACTATGTCCGCGTTAACTCATTGCTCATTGCACGAGTGAGCCACCGTCGTGAATCATTCCGTAAGTGAAGACTAGAGTGTGGAGGCCAACGTCGTTTGGAGCTATCGTTCCATGAGTTGTAGAGGGAGCCTCGAGTTTGTAGTTGTTGAGGCCCTGAGGGGCAGGGCAGCATTTACTTGATAGTTGAAGTAGGCGCAGTGGTGCCGGTGGTTCATATATTCAATGGAACCTAAAAACGAGGATGGATACAATGCATAAATATAAATGTTATTTTGATTAATAAATATAAATGGTACTCTCTTTGGATTAAGTAATATAAAATTTTTTTCGAGTCTAAATAAAAAATAAAATAAATTGTCTAGATTGATTTTATATTAATCCATTTATTTTAAAAATATTACAAAATTATTATAAAATTTAAAAATTAATGTTCATTTATTTTAGTTTATTAATATTATTTATATGATATGATTTTTTTGTTAGTTTAGTACAACTTAGTTTAATAATTTATGTTAATATGTGATTTGGCAAGAATATAAGTTTTCTAGTTGGGATGTTAAATAGCTTAATTTTTTTTTTCATTTCCAAATTTTAGTCATTCGAACTTAATGTCGAATTTTATCGCCAAATTTTTCATTGTCGATTTTTTGTTGAATTTCAAGGTTTCCGAATCCGAACACGAACTCGAACCAAGTGACTTAGCCTACCAATGATATGGAACCCCATATTAACTCAAATAAAATGTTATTTTCTATGCCTGGGTATCTAAGTACATCAATCATAAAGACAAATCCTTTGGAGCCTGCCATAACTTGTAAAGAATCTCATCCATAAGATCACACTAATATGAGCCACTCTTTACATCCAACCCATGAGACCACCAGCCATATCGCATTTTCATGGTTGGCACTAACCTAGATATGTCCAACTTCTTTGTAAGAGCAATGAGTGTTTTCTTCCGCTCATCTTTGCCTTCTACTTTTCCTTGAAAGTTCAAACCGAGATTCAGAAGCATTTAAAGTATAAACTAGTACAGAAGAAAACACAAAAACCCTTTTGCACACCTTGACTACCTCCTCTTTTCAACTTTCCACTTGTTCCCTCAACACCTAGCTATGGAAGTTATTCTTCCTTCAGATCTTTAGGCATGCACTTTTCTGCTTTACCAGCAAGAGCCAACTCCAGCTTCTCCTTGAGCATTTTCAGCATCTCTTGCATCTCATGATGTTTGCCTATCACACTGCACCTGTTATCCTTGCAAACCAACTGATATTTCAGCTTCAAATCAGCAACCATCGTCTGTTTCTGGGGCTGAAATAACCTGAATCAGGTCAGATTTCTCATTTATTCTCACATCCTCACTCACAACAACCTGATTTGTACACAGATCCAAAAGTCTAGCTGCTTTTGCTTGGCCAAAATAACCAACAAACAACAATATTCTACATGTGGCATCAAATTCATTCATGTTTTTCCTCCAGAACTACATTATCAGCCACTAAACCAAATATTTTAAAACAGCTTACCTTTGATCTCCTTCCAAACCATGCCTCCTCAAATTTGACTCCTCAAACTTTTCAAGTGTGACTCTTATTCAGCAAATAGATTGTTCTATGCATTGCTTCTACCTCGTATTTATCTTGAAGTTGTTATTTTGTAATAACTAGATTTGATTGTAATTTATTCACTGATTTTTATACCCAAATTTATAATGCATATAAAAACTGAATCAGAAATTACAACACACTGATTACTAATGCACAACGGAATAAAAATAAACAGTACCATACACACTTGCACAAGATATACCCTAGAAACCCAAATCCCTGGGGAAAACCAACAACATATTGTCTTTATTATTTTGTGATTCACAGGAATGCTTCAGCACTTACAATCAACCAGAGATAGACTCAAACTCTCACTCTCTGACTGTGGCTCAAACCCTCAATCACTAAAGACAACTCCAGCCTGAGAGAATCCCTCTCTCCAAAGCCTCTAAGAGAATCCCTCTCTTAGATCTGATCACTTACTGATCAACCTCCCTCAATGTGTCTCACTAACTCTCCCTCAAACTCTTTTATAACATTCACTTCATGCAAATACCATGGGCCCTCCACTATCATTGGCTAATTGACATTTTACATAAATTATTATAAAGGTTACTTTTTACAAAGAGAGTTACAATTTGAGGATACTTCCACGTGCTAGACACAAGCCAACGTAGAAACACCTATCCTCGCTACAAAGTTACAAACTTCAACAGAAGTAATTTTCTGTATATTATTCACCACTTTTATAAGAATCATGCTTCTCTTTTCACCATCAATTGTTTGCCTATGGAATCACTCTTTCTTGCAAAAGTCAAAAATTTCTACAAACTCCTTCATGTTACTTGATCGGAGAACCTTTATCCTTCTACCAAAATCATTTACAACCATCTCCTTACGCTTCTTCAATATACGTAATGCATCTAACTTTTCCTTAAAAAAGAGCCCACATATTGATGAAAATTCATCAGGTAAAAACATTAAATATAGGTCACCCACCAATGAAGGTATATTCGTTGGACAACATATATCTACATTCACAAACTCTAGCAGTCAACACACTCTCCAAGATTTACCTATGTCAATAGACTCCTTTTGTTGTTCCCGTGCCATACATGTTGCACAAACAAACCCATACCTCCACCAGAAGAGCAGATAGACCAACTACCATCTCTAACCTACTCAAAAGAGAAAGATACGTAATGCTTAAATGTCCATATATTTGATGCCCAAAGTAAATTGCCATCAGTATCTAAAATGGCCAATAGTTATTGTGAATTTGCCATTACCACATCCTGTGAATCTGTCGCTTTCAAATCCTAAAACTTGTATAGTACATCCTCCTCCACTTGCAAAGTACATCTTCCTGCTTCTCTTGCACCCTTCACCATGCACTTTCCTATTGTGAACAAGACTTCCAACTACAAATCAATTACTAGAAATGATAATATACAAACAGGTTCGTTGACAGGTTCTGCTGCTGAGTTGCAGCCCTGTACACACTTTCCTATGGCCACATCCCAGAACACTTGGAACCATTGGAACACTAGTTTGATCGAGATGATAAATGTAATGTGAATCCAAAATCTGATGTAAATGATGAATTGTATGTGGAGATTAATGTGGTTACTAAGGAAAGCCCAAAGTTGGTAAAATTGGTAAAGCACAACCCCTAGCAAGCAAGGTAAGATAATTGAGCATGTATGGGAATTCTGGGATGTTTTTTTCTAGACTTATGACAAGTTGAAAGCATACAGTTCAGATGTTTTTCAATATATAATCCTTGTTTAAAAGGGGGTGAATCATTTTCCTTTGAAATTGAAAGCAATGAACCCCAAGTTGGCACCAATCTTAGAGAAAGAAATTCAAAAGTTAAAAGATGCACACATCCTCGCATCTAACAGGTATTCTAATTGGGTCACAAATGTTATGCACAAAAATAATGGCGAGATTAATATTTGCATTGACTTTCGTAATCTTAATGTTGTTTCGCTAAAAAATAATTATCCTTTTCCTAACATGGATTTGTAGCTACAGAGAGTTACAGGTTCGCAGATGTTGTCCATGCTTGACGGATTTTCAAGTTATAAGTTATAACGATGTATTGGTGGCCAAGGAGGACAACATAAGACCACATTCCCAACACCATGGGGCACATTCTCTTATATTTAGACGCCTTCTGAACACATTAATGTCAGAGCAACTTTACAGAGGGTGATGGACTTTGCATTTAAAGATTGATCGACAAAATCATTTCCATTTACCAGGATGATCTCAAAGTATTTTCTAAAAACTGGGGTGATCATGTTGCACATTTGAGAAAGGTTTTTGAACGGCATAGAGAATTTGGGATTTACATGAACCCTAAAAATCAGCATTAGGTGTTACACAGGGCAATTTATTGGGTCATATCATGGCCCATGGGCAAGGATGGAGCGTGCATCGATCTAGCCAGAGTCGAGGCCATCCAGCAGATACCACTGTCTCAGAGTAAGAAGTCTATTCAGTCTTTCTTTGGTAAGATCATTTTTTTACGACATTTTGTTCCTAACTTTGCTGGTATAACTAAGCATATTTCAGACATGCTCAGGAAGGGACAAGATTGTCAATGGGATTCAACCGGTAACAGTGTATCATAAGTAGTAAATTTGGCAATATAAAGAAAATGTTCCATAAACTGTCAGACAGCAGTATAGGGCTCTACCTGTAGATTAGTGACCACTTGTGCAAGTGTTTTAATCATTCCAACCACTCCATTTGTGCTCCCTCGTTGCCTGAAAAACACAAGAAAACACAACTTTTAGAATTTTTATATCAAATCATTTAAGTATGCTAAGGATTAAGAATTTTACTAGCACGTGTATACAATGTAAGACAAAAAAATAACACTATAGAACCTTCCTGGAGAAGGGAAATATTATCACCATGTAAGAAACATACATGTAGGCCTAACCCTTAAACCATCCGCCCAAGACATGTTTCCAAGGGGGGGAGGCCTTAGGTCACATTTAAATCCAATCGAGTCCACTGGGGTAACCAGTCGTTATTGTGGCTGGTGGTATAGCCACCCCCCATCCATATATTCTGGGGTAGTGGGGAGTATCCTGCAAGGTTATCCTAGGAATAGAGCAATTGAATTACAAGAAATTGTCATAATAAAAGGGATACTTGTCTCAAAATACCTATTAAAGTGCTATTCATAAAATGAGTTGCCATTGTATGATGTAGAGCCCATGTGAAGTAAAGTCGCCAATTCAAATGTATAGCTTAGAATATGCATGACAAAAGTGAGCCAAGTAACTTTTATGATTGTTGAGCATGCATTGACATTAACTTGAAGAGGTGCATTTGTGTTCATAAATTGAAAACTAAATTTTTTGGAGTGATAGACAAGAAGAGTCGTTTTCTGATTTCCTGGGCATAAAACAAAATTGTTTTCTGGAACATTAAAAATGGTCAGCTATCGTATACAATGTCCGATGGCAATGAAAAATTTAATGGTCAGAACTTTAAATCATTGAAACAGAATATGCTTGTCATATTTGAATACAAATATCTGGACAATTTTTTATTGGGAAAAGAAATTCGGAGTGAGACTGATGTAGGACGCCCAAGAAAAGTATGATGCGAAGAATCAAGAGGTTTTGATGCTGCTCAAGCTCTTGGTAATGAATGAGATGCTTCCCAAAGTTCAAGATGGTAATGATGCATTTGTCATGTGGGGGAACCTACTAAAGATGCATGAAAACACAAACAAAGGTAGAGCATTTTTTCGTAAAAAAATGATACTCTCAATTAAAATAGAAGAATCTGACTCCTTGCTTAGATTATTTGCTAAAATCAAGGATATTAGAGATCAATTATAATCATTCGACAGGACAATGGAAGAAAAAGATATGGGTCATAATCCGGGAAAAATTGATAATATCCTTTAGAATTTTCAGGCTCAGTCGCGGCATCTTTCTTGCAATGTCTCTCATCCTTCTCTAGATTGGCTCTCACCTCTTCTGGGAAATCTCAAGTGGCTTGCAGTGTTCATGCTTCCTCTCTCCCTCTATGTGACATATGTCGGTAAGGAATGGCATTATCCCTCTCTCAGCTCTGACTATTTCGATTCTTTGTGTTCCAGAGGACCTACTACCTGCCTCTTCTCATGGGTTTGTTTGGGTTGTTGGGTTGGTTGTTGCCTAAAATTTTTTATTTTTTTCTTTACTTCGGGGGCTCTGTACATTATTTTTAGTCTGGACCGACTATCCCAACCTCTTATTCCTATGGAGGGTCATGGTAGGGTTTGATGGGTGAGGAGAGGACGATGCAGTTCCTCGTAGCCCTGTGATTGAAACCATTGATACACTTTCTAACACATCCCCCCACATATCAGGCGTGAAATTTCAAAGGTAGAGGCTTGGGTTAACACTAAACAGGGGTTCACTCGAACTAATGAGATTGATTCTGAAATGTGGCCAATAGTTTCAAAAGCGAGCACTTCGAGATACAAAGTATTTCAAAACTAACGCATTATACTAGCAAATCAAATCTCTTCTTGCAAAGTATTAATGGACAACAAGGAGGAAAGGGGAGAGTTGCTTTTGCAAATGCACACAGTGTTCCACGGGGATGCATCCCCCAGGGTCGGGGGCTCATCCCTTGCGTTTCCCAAGCCCCGAACGTTGGGAGGCTCCATGAGAAATGTTTCCAGGCACCACTTTTCTAAGAAACGTGAGGAAACATAGCCTAGGGAGTTTCTTGGATAGGGGGGATTCTACATGCCCCCTCCAAAAAATGGGGGTCACCCACACGCATACTATGAATCCCTGTTGATCTGGATACAACTAAGTGACTCAACGACATCCCCCCCTTTGTTACCTCCTTGTTAGGATGGCCTCCATGTTTCCCTGGTGTCTCGGCTCTAATGTGTGTAGCAAAAGCTTGCTCACACCGTTGATCTCTTTCTGCTTGTAGATCCAGATGGATTGAGTGCGAGTAAGGTAGGCCTAGTCATTAGAATACTACCCCCTAGACTTGAAACAAGTACCCCCATGCTTGAAATTGGTTGGTGACTAGGAGGGTAGGTAATCCTTGAATTAAAAGGTTAAGCCTACTTGCTCTAAAAAGGCATTACTGTGGCAACTCCATCGCACCTATGGACAGTCGTTGGCAGAGAAGCTAAGATTGTGTCATAACTAGGGCCCAAAAGGCTATCTAGGGCCAATACCTTTCAGTCATTAGCTAACTAAAGGATTGCAAAATGAAAAGTGCTCCAAAGAAAGAATCAAAGGAAAGAAAAGAAAAATCATTGAAAAGCAAAAGTTGTAAAGTGAATAAAGGGGGGCTTGCTAGAGTCAAAGGGGTACCTTCTAAGCACTTCATCCATTTGTGATACACCCTACTTCCCTTCATCTCCAAGAGAAACTCATGCCTTCCAATAATCAACACTTCACCATTAGATCATATTAATAGCTCTTACCCTTTCAGGATCAATTTTAACACCTTAATAGCTCTTACCCTTTCAAGCTCAATTTTAACACCTTCTTTAGTAATAATATGGCCCAACAATAACTAAATAACTAAATCACTAACTAATTTTAAAAGATATTTATGTACGTGTTTATGCAGAGAAATGTCTCAAAAATGCTTTAAAAGGAAATCCTAATGATCATGAAAATACTCCACAATTCCACCACCAAATTTAACCAAATAAAAATTGTTTTTTGTTTGTTTAAGTTATAGGTACTTAGGGCAAGGATTAGGGCACACAAGGGTTGCCCAAAAGGGCAGGCCTGTGTAAAGGATAATGGAAGGAGAAGACAACGAAAAGGAAAGGAGAAGGAAGGAGCTGCGAAGGGATGGAGGGGATCAGGTCTGAAATGGAAGTTTGCAGACTGTGGATGAGTGACAGGTCGGATGAAAGCAGAGGGCAGCGAACTGAGTTTTACAGAATGTCGAGGGTGTACAGTAGAGTAATGGAGGAGGCTGAGTAGGTTAAGAAGGAGAGCGAAGGTAGGAGAGGTGAGGAAGGTAGGTCGCTGGGGTGTTTAGTCTCTGTAGTTAGGGCTTTTCATGTACAGAAAATAAAACAAAAAAAGGATTTTGATAAATTAAAATTTAAGCCTAAACATGAAATGTAAAACCTACAAGATAATATATACAACATAAACATCACTCAGAAATTTAATTTGGAATGAAGAGTGAACAACTTAGGGTTAGAAAGGTAAATTCAACCTAAACAAAAGTACTCAAAGGATAGGGCTACTCCTTGAGATGGCACTTGCCAGATTTGGCATGACAAAGGCTCTCCCAACAACCTCAAGGGTTGGTTGAAGGAGACTTGTCCAAGACAAATATTGGAGACCAAAGGCTCAAGCTCAAAATCTCACTTGGATGGGGCAAAATGCAGCAGTATAACTACCATTCTACCATTAGACAAAGCATAGACTTCAATATTCAACAAGAAGATATCAAGAGGAAAGACTTAGATACCTTAGTGTGCATGTGTCAAGCAAACATCTCCTAGCATTACCCAAACAAGATGCAAGAACAAAAGAATCTCCAATGATCAATCTCCAAACAAGCTCATGTAATCATCCTCAAGAAATGCGCCTCCCTCAAATGCCCAAGGAGGGTCGAAAATCAGAAAATAAGTATAATCCCTTGTGTTGTTATGTTTTGAAGTGAGGAGAAGGTAAATTTATACCCTTCTCATACTCACTTTACACAAAATAAGGTCAATTTAATAATTAAAAATGTCAACTTTAGAATATAACAAAAATAATATAAAATATCTAAAAAATGGACTATTATTCCCCCCCTAGGTGCAATAATAAGCCAAAAATGATTGAAATGGCCACATTGGACGAAACTGAAGGTTGAGATGCAAAGGGGGGCATCCCCATACCCCAACTAACCCCATGAAATAGTGAAAATCCCTCAATGCCCCCCCCTCAAAGCAAGCACACTGCTGCCAATAAGAAGGTGATGTCATCCTCTGTGGAGGCCAGGGAGGCATGGCGCTGGAGTGTTGGAGCAGCAGGAGGGTGCAGAAGGAGGCCTGGGTCAATGAAATATGCCCCAGTACTGAAATAAAACATGCCACCGGTGTAAAACTGCTTGGGGAAATCATGTGGTCCTTTGACCCATCCCTGGGGGCCCCGGACACCAACCTCAGGGTCCAAACCCTTTTATGAGGCAGTAAGCAGTGTTATTAAGCCATAGTACCCCCAGGGGGGAGCCAGAGAACCTGGCCATGATCCCATCCATAAAATGTGGCTATATCGCACCCTCCAAGTCAGAGAACAAGTTGTCATCTCCCTGGGGTGTATCTGGAACATGTGTTGGTACTGGTACCACATAACACTCACTCCAACTGCAGGACGAGTGCTCCTCCTGGGGGTGCTCGGGAATCCATGAATCTTCTGGGTACCTGTAAACCTACACACACATCAAACAATCAAGGACATCAAAATACCCAGAGGCAGACACTTCCGTCCTGCCTTGTTCATCAAATAAAAAGATAACTAAGCAATAGATAATAACATAACCAAAACAAAGAAACTAATGAAATGACCAATAACCAAATAATAAATCAACTAACATAAATATGTAAAAGATCAGATACCACCTATAAAGTATCTCTTCAGCAACTGTCCGTTTACAGGAAGAGGAACCGTTTCACCGTCCATGTGGCTCAACTGGAATGTAGTTGGACCTGCAATGTTTGATATGGACCCAAAACCACAAACTTTCAAATTTTCCATGCTTACCTGATTGTTCACCTCTTTTGTTCCACAAAAGTACCAAGTCACGAAGCTGTAAATCTTGTTGCCGAGCCTTTTTGTCAAACTTGCCTTTAACCTTGTCTTGATGTTCTATCAGGTGATCAAAGGCCTTCCTTATGTTTTCGTCTAGTTCTATCAAGCTGTCGATTCTTCTTTGGTACTTGCCTGGATCATCCATATTCTGTTTGGAGCATCTTGTATACAGACTTCTTTATAATGTTCATCAAATTCTTATTACTTGATTATGCAAGCTCGTTTCCTTGAGGATAATAATTGGAAGAATGCGACAATACGATACCATACTCAAAGCAAAAAGTTGACAGTTCTCCCCCTGTGAAGGCCTTAGCATTGTCCGTTACAATCTTGGCTGGAGTATCAAAAAGAGTGACTATTCTGTCTTCCAAGAAGTCTATGATCACCTTGGCTGTAGATTTCTTTGTAGGAATAGCCTCAACCCATTTTGTGAAGTAATATGTAGTTGTCAAGATTCATTTATGACCATTGCTTGATTTTTTTTTGAATTCACCAATAAAATCTAGGCCCCATTGCTGAAAAGGAGCCTCAACTATAACTAGTTGGAGCGGTAAGGCAGCGAGTTTCTGTTTTCCTGAGAATAACTCGCATGGATGACAACCCTGAACATACTTGTATACGTCTTGAAAGATGCTGGGCCAATAATATCCTGATCTCAGAATCTTGTGAGTAGTTGTAGAAGCTGCGTGATGTCCACCATAAAGTCCCTCGTGGAATTCCTTCATCAATTCTTCTGCTTTAGGAGGCTCAACAAAAGTGATATTAATCCCATCTAGATTCTTCCATCCGAGTCCCTGAATCCATCCATCATCTGCAACGATGTCCATGAAACAATACTTAGATGCCTTCAATTTCAGAGCTCTCTTCCTGTGATCAAGTAGGTGATTGGGGCATGAAATATTCTGGAGGTAGTAAACAATGTCTCTATACCAGTCGCACTGTGTTATGGCCTCTTTGACCATCGAAACCATAGGAGGCTTTTCCTCTGTTATATCCAATGCCTTTTCATTGCCTTTTGCCAATAATTGAGCTAATCCTCTGATTGTTCGCCGATTTTTTCCACTATGGTCTGCGTTGACCTTCATACTGAACCAAATCTTCAACGTTGAAAAGAATGAGACAAGAAATGGTTCAAGAACCCCACACGAATTCCTTTTGGACATATACGATGATGGAATAAATGTGTGTGTTGATCACTTGAGAGGATTCCATATTTATATTTCACCATTGAGTAATCCAAGGGGTAAATTCCACAAGACAAGGAAACCACTAACCAAAAAGTAATATAAAATACTTTAGTTAGGGTCCTTATAATTTCATATTCGGCTTTTCACACTTCATTGCGGCTGTATGACCAAAAATTCTTAAGCAAGTCATCATATACAAGGAAGATTATTCTTTGTTTGTCCACACGTGGTCTCCATGGTCCACACATGACAACTCAAAGTACACCATCATATACAAGGAAGATTATTTTTTGTTTGTCTTTTTCTCCCCACTAACACCAAGGTCCGATGCTAGTTATTCCAACAAGGGGTGGCCAATCCCTTGAGGAGGTCTCATAGCCCAATGACCGTAGAGAGGTGTACATTACACATCAACTTCCTAGACCCGGTCTAGGGCTTCTTGTGTTGGTCTGGTAATTGACCAGTTGTCTCAACCCCAGGATGAATAAAGTTCACCAAAGTCAACATCTTGGTAAAAGACCAGTGCCTTAGTCCCATACTAAATCTAGTTGACCAAAGTCGACATCTTGGTAACAGACCACGTGCCTCGATCCCAGACTAAATCTCGTTGACCAAAGTCGACATCTTGGTAACAGACCACATGCCTCGATCCCATACCAAATCTCGTTGACCAAAGTCAACATCTTGGTAACAGCCCAAGTGCCTCAATCCCAGACCGAATCATGTTCCTAGTAACTAACCAGGTGCATCCATTATCCCAAAGAATGGCTCTCAATGTTGCTAAAAAATCAACAATGAGAAGTTGTTGGGTTTGTCCCGTGAGGGGGTTTTCCCAGTCTAAACATTGTGTCTAATGTGGATGTGTTTCTCTCAGTTGTCCTTTTATGCATGCAGCATATGTTTATGTGATAGAAAAGTTTTAAAAAGTTAAAAACATCTAACTGCTAAGAAAAATCAACAAAAATGTGGTTCTATGCTTCTATGAATTGGTAGGCACATACCCGATTGGGGCCTTTTCAACTAGATATCGACACATCTCAATGAACAAATGCTATCAACACATCTCAATGAACAAAGGCTATCGACACATCTCAATGAACAAAGTATACCGTGCAACTTTAAATAAAATGAAATTGAGATAGAAAAACAAGACCAACTACTTGGCCAACCTACTATTGCATATTGGTTCACAAGGGCTCTTGTGATTAGAGTTATCTAGAGTTTGGGAGTAAGAAACAATGAGCCTACAATTAGTAAGATGTATGGATTTAAGAGTATTCTTCTGAAGGCAAACCATCATGAGGCGTAGGTCGACACATCCTTGGTCCTCTTACTATGTGGAAGTTCTTACAACCATGTGAATTTGTGACTAAACAATGATTCTCATAATAGGTAGGGAAACTAAAGATGAAATGAAATTACACAGTGCTATGAACCTAAAACATTCTATACTTAAAAATGTGCTAACAGTGAGCTAATATCATTGTTGAAATAGATTAATATAATAATGGGAGCAAATTTAGTTATAACATAGGTATATTCTACGGTAATGGCAGCAAATTCAGCAATAACAACAATAGATTCCACAATGATAACAATAGGAGCAACAAATAAATAAAAGAGAAGAAAATATTCAAACCTGAACATATAAAAAGCAAAAAAGAAATATGACATAGATAGGAGAACAGTTGTAACTCTTAACCAAAAATCAATGGACTTGAAATTCATGTAATTCGGAAAATCAACAAAAGAAATCAATAGAATTGTAGTCACATATTTCTTATTTCCGACAGCTAGTTCAAGTATTGACTATAAACATGAATGCAATTATATCACACAAAGAGGGCACTCTACCATGTAAAATGATGAACATGGTTAGATTACAATTATGGAGGACTTTTTCAAGGCTGATCATGAAAAGCCTTATCCTAGAATGCATGAAGAATAACAGTAAATTAGTTCTTGTACTATACAAAAATACCCTTGAATCCTAAGGCATAACCCATGGCGCCACTTCCAAGTTTCAATCCAAAAATTCAGTCAAATAGGCTCAAAACTTAGTCTGGCTACCTGCTGACCGTACCATGCTCACTCGCAACAACCAAACAACTTGGAATGAAGTCACATGCGAGGTTGAGTAGCTTATGTTAATTGCTTCAAAAATACAAGACCGAGGTCACTAACAACACACTAAACCTCCTCAAAGCTAAATCCTTCAATAAATGCATTGCACTATAGCAAAAATGCATTGTATTTTTGTAGTAGTGCTCACTAACACAATAATAAGAACAAGAATCCTATTTGAAAATTTTATCTGATCTCCCTAAACACAGCTATGCACATGTGCCTCTAATCGTGGCTAAAAGGAGTTTTGTTTTTCACTAAATTCCATCTTTCTAACAGGGATAACAGGGATCAAGGCCGTTGTAAAATTTGATCATGTTCTTCACATAGTTAAATCTATTTTACACACTTGAAACACATCATGTAAAGATTGATTTTCAGAAGACATCGATGCCTTCATGTTGTTAGTCTAATCAAGTTTTGTGAAAGCGTTGATGCCTTTCTGGGCAAGTTAAAATTACCAAATTTTAAGAAGGCTTTGTTGGATTTTGGGCATGTTAGCGATATTGATTTTTACGAATAACACAATCCCCTTTCGTCCTGTCGAATGGATTGCATTTTTGAAGAACAAGGTCGCATTCTAGACTATTCAAAAGATCACATTTTAGAAAGAAAGTTTAAAAGATCAAATTTAGTGAACATCATGATGGTTTTCAGGCACATCAAAAGACTGAATCTTTCGAAAAATGGATGCCTGCACAATCTTGAAAAACACATATTATTCCCTAGACTGTGGATGCTAAACACCATGAGGAAGAAGAGTGGATTTACCTGATAAGATGGAAAAAGTTGAATTTGGAAAGAAAGGATATAAGGGAGAAAGAGCAACCAATGTAATCAATGCATCAGGAGCAAAAATAGGGGAAGCATCCACAAGCGAAAGATTGTTTTCCCTTCCTTATCACAAGTTGTTGAAACAACTAAATCAAACAATTTGGAGTTCAAAGGAAAGGAAACATGCTGGGCCCGAACCAATGCAACAAGTGAAGTATGACTTGTGCCAAATTCTGGTAATGATAATGCCCTCAAATGCATTGTGAAACCCTGCCATATGAGAAACCTTATTCATCGAATAATCGAAATCTATCAAAGAACAAATCAGGAACCAACACTTTTTAAAACAACTCAAAAATTCTCTTTAAAATTTCAATGTTAATTTTCAGTAGAATTAAGATTTTAGGGTCTACTATCCAATGAATCACGTACGATGTCAAAAAGTTTTGTAATGGGATCCTTAAATTTATTTATTTACTTCAGGTGAATTCTTCATCAATTTTGCCCAAGATACTTTGGAAAAAAATGCTTTATTTTATCTTGATAAATTTCGTCATATCCTAAAATTCTGTGAATCCACAAGTTCAAGACAATCTGCATTGGAATCATGGATGATAGCATATTTTATTTCATGCGAGGAAATGAATTCTAGTTCTAAATATACGTTCAATAGTACCCAGTCTTCACAGAAAACATCAAAACAACAAAATTTAAAGGTATCTGCATTAATTTTTCAGATGTTTAGGGATTGTATACAATTACATATCTGTATTCGTTTTTTAAATGTTTACAAATTGTATCTATATACAAGAAAATAACATGTATCAAATTTTCTTTTGTGTGTGTAAAAAGACTTGGACCAAATGCCTAAAAAAAAAATCAAATAGCACTCACAAATTTGCCTGTGGAACACTAGATATATGTAAACCCCTGAAAACCAAGAAGCTGCGTTCCCCAAAAAATCTCTAAATTCTTCACCTAACACGCTTCTTTAATTTGATATATTCTTATAAACCAGCTTCCTCTTGTTTAGCTTCATCTCTACCTTTGAAGTGCTACCAGATTCCTTTCATTTCAACACTTCACTTCCCAGGGTAGGTTACTGTTGAATAGTCACAGAGATATTAAATCATAGATCTTACTGCTATTACAGTCTGGTAGGATCCCTTGGTCTGGGCGGAGGTTAAAATGCACCTTTAAGAAGTTAAAATTTGAAAAAAACATTTGTGCATAAGGTAGAATAGTTACATACATGTGAGTGGGGATCACTTTCATGTAAGGGGAAATGGCTTTGTTTTAGACACAGGCACGATATGTTAGTCTCCAAAAATTTAACGAGCCTCTACAACTGCTAATTTCTCCGGACGACCATCATCTCCAACCTACAACTGCTGATTTCTCAGGGTATCCAAGGCTGATTTTCTCGAGAGACTCTAATTGTATTGGCAAACACGGATCATCTAAGCTCATTGCATGCAAAAATTCCTTCCTCAAGCTTTAAGCAAAACACATTTCGTTAAACTAATTTGTCCACGGCGCATCGAATTCAGCTGAGCTCCGCCGATTATTTACCTCAAATTCACTTGCTCTACTAAAGAACCGGAATTTAGCCTTCTTCCCCCAAAATTAGCCCTTTACAAAAAACAATATACCGTTGTTTTGCCGAAAGAAGTCTAAATTCCTCCTCGGCGACCGCCATGTTTACAAAAAAACACTCTGAAACAACCATTTGGACAGAGGGGACTCCAAATTCCTCGTCAGCGATCGCTATTTTCACAAAAGCATCTCTGAAAAGACCATTTGCACAAAAAGAACTCCAAATTCCTCCACCGCGACCGCTTTTTTCACAAAAGCCCTTCTGAAGCGACCATTTGGATAGAAAAAACTCCAAATTCCTCCCCCGCTGCCACTATTTTCACAGAAAACCTCTCCAAAACCGCTATCTGGATAGAAAGAAGGCTAAATTTCTCCACCGATGCAAATTTCAACCCCTTATCGTACTCTAAAATTCCTGCCTGCCCCTTATCGTACTCTAAAATTCCAAAGTTAATACCTCAATTAAATTCCAAAGTTAATACCTCAATTATTCACGTGATGGAAGGATACGATCGGACGACATTCGGTGAAGAATTAACGTGATCGAATTTCCCGCCAGTTGCTGCATTAAAAGAGCAAACGACTGCATTATAACGGGGAATTTTGAGGATTGTAATGTATTAATGTAGGTTCGAGTCCTTGTCACAATGGGGAAAGGGGCACGCGAGTTGTTTTCATTGAACATTTACATGCCCAAGGTGTTCATGGTAGTGTAAAATGAAATATTATTATAGAAAGAGGACGAAGGAGATTAACACTTATACATTAAAGTAAGTATTTAAATACAAAGTTTATGGTGTGGATAATGGGTTTTTAATAGAATCCCATTCCAATCCAATCCAGGCTCTATCCACCCACTTTCTTTTGACAATAGGAATGGGCGTCAAATTGCAAGAATATCTCATTAGAGGTTTTAGTTGGAAGGCTCTCACATTTTTTCTTCACAAACTTGTAAAAGGAATGATTTCCACTTGGTTTGGCAATATCTAAAATATATCTCCTTCTATCAATGCAATTTTTTTGGACTAAGTTTATCGCTTGTCTCAATTCACCATATCTTCTCATTTTTCCTTTGACCGTCTTAGTCGAATAATCTCATCTCAACTTGTCTTGTTACACTGCGGAACACCAGATTGACAAGAAAAATGAGATATAAGCTATGTTGGCTCATCTTGTCTCATAAGGGCATGGCTTGGTAGCCTTGGATGGCTAGGGTTGACTATGGTTCAAGATTGTTTCAGACAAACCTATCACATTTACTAGGTGAGTTGTTGCGCCGAGAGGCACATTTCCATACCCGGGTCTGGGGATGTGTCTGTTTATCCCAAATATCATAGTTGACATAAAATAAAGAAGTTAGAAACGAAGTAAGTAAAAAAAAATTATAGCAGATATGAAAAGTAGAAACGTAATATTATAGCCGACATAAAATAAAATAAAATAAAAGTAAAAAAAAAAGATGTAAAAAATATATATTATAGCCAACATAAAAACTAAAAACATGAGAAGTAAACAAAATATTATGGGTTTGCACCTCAAGGGATTTGATCTCTGACAACGCTTTATAGAATCGGAGTTATATGGGTCTATACTTCAGTACATTCGTACAGATGAGCAGATAGCAGATGTGATGACCAAGACTCTATCCTTGACAAAGTTTGTACTTCCGAGACAAGCTTGGTATTGCAAAGAATGCCTCTCTCGCTGAGAGGGAGTGTTGATTTTTTAGTAGCATCAAGATCCATTCTTTGGGAGAATGGAGGTACCTAGTCAGTTAGTAGGAAAACGATTCAACTTGGAGCTGAGTCACCTGGTCAGTTACTAGGAAGATGAGTCAGTCTGGGACTGAGGCACTTGGTCTGTTACTAAGATGTTGACTTTGGTTAGTATTCCAATAATAAAGTTTAGGTATCTTGACTAGTTTTAAAATAAGCACTCAACTTGCAGTTCTAGTTATCAGTTGGTTCACCTTCTATCTAGATATCTTGGGATCTTATCCTGAGATCTTCCAAGAATAGGAAAAACTCCTCCTAGATGTGATGTGGACATGGATGGAAGCATACCAATTGCCTAGGGTTTCCAATCTTGGGTAATAATTCAATGTCCTATTGTAACTTGATTATACATAGCAAATCTATAACTTGCAGTGTCTAATTGATATGGTTGTTGAGCCATGGTCTAGCTTTTTTTCTATTGTAACTATCTATAGGTAGGAAATATGAGGTAATTAATCTGTAGCCAATTGTGTGATAAGATCGTAAGATCAACCTTTAAGTGTATTCCAACACAAAAGAAACATCTTGCAAACAAATAATTCCATATTTTTTGTTTCCTTACCATGCATAGGTCTTTTAAGATAAAAGTTGATGAACATGTTCTACATGATGAATTCATCACTTTTGTAAAGAAGCTTTATGATACAAAACAAGGGACATCCATCATTCATAGTGTCAATTTGCCAAATCTTGAGGTGGGTGATTCAAATTTGGCACATCGGGGGCTTTGTATTCATTTAGTGAAAATAAGCTAACTTAATCAAATACTAAAAATGTGGTTTACATTCACAATACCATTCGACTCCTTTCTTGTCAAGTTCAAGGGAGTTGCCTACAACTGTAGTAGCCCTTGTAGAGAATCTAGAGCTTGAGAGTGTCAAGTACCTGAAGAATATCTTGTCAAGAGTCTAGAGGATGCACATGATGCTAGCATTTTCATTATTGAGCATTGAGTAGCCTAGTCTTGGTATCATGCTTTGAAGCTTGAAGTTCTAAAATTTTGTGTATCTTGTGTCATGTCTAAAACATGTCATAAAGAAATGGAGGATTACGAGTGTAAGAAGTAATCCCGATGTAAGAGGTTCACTTGGCACCCATAATCCAACCTTATGAGTATACTAACCATCTAACCAGTCTATCCAGCTTAATGGATCCTACCCTAAACTTAAATGTTTTCAGGAATGTGATTCACCATTTCGAGGGTCTTATATAGTTGAAATCTCTCGTTTGTGCTAAGAAAAGTTGAAGAGGGAGAGTATAAACGTACATGATGGTTTATATATTTTTTGCTAATACCATCATTGATATGTTGAGGTAAGTGACCTGACCTTCTCTTTCACGTGCTCAGATAATCAATTGTGATTTGTTTTAATAATCTTCTAGACCAGGATAACACCAAAACTAAAAAGGGATAACATTTCCCTATGGTTATCCTTTTCAAGGCAGGCTGAAAAAAATGTTGGAACTATGATCTCTATCAACTATGATTGATTATAGTGCACATATTCTTTATGTTCAATTTTTCCTAAGCCACATAATTTGAGTCCTTGCCACTTCACAACACTCTTTTAAGCATTTTTTTAGGCTAATTCATAATATTTTTTTGGAAAATAGTGTTTACGACGATGTAGCAAAGAGTTTTAAAGACTGCAATGATAAATAAAGCACAAAGAGATTGATAAGGTGGTCTTTCGTTGTTGTCACAAAGATAATGTTGCATAATAATACACGAGATATTGAATGGTTCTTGTGGTAATGTAACTTGCCAAGACACGTACAAAAACTAAGCTTATATCTATTGTTAGTATCCAGAAGCATAAATGAATATCTAGGATCAAGTATATAAGGAACTACATCATAAGGTTAATAAGAAGAAAATATACAAATTTATTTATCACCGAAAGGCAAAACCATACACATATTGTGTTACTTAATCAAACTAACAATATAGGAGGAGATACAACTATAGGTGGGTTTTCAAAGACAATCATTAAGTATAATCTTAGTAATAGCTAATTCTTGGACTTGACCCACCCTTCTCACATTTTTAGCCCTAATTGAGAACTTGTCATTGTAATCAAAAGATACGATTTATCCTCCACCACTAAAATTTTTAAACATCATTGTAAAACTTATATGTATGTTCACTTGCCACCCATATTATATTGAGAAAGTAACACTTGGATGGCCTAAAGGAATTTTTGTCACTAATTATCTTTTTGGTATCTATTCAGAAAGTAAACTTTCTTACTGGAATTAGCTTGATGCTATTATATTGAGAAAGTAACCTTTTAGTGTTATTGTTTGTAAAGTGGAGGGAGCAGCCTACATTGGTCAATAGAATGGTTTCTTATGTGAAACATTTTCATGAAATGTTGACTACAACATGTAGAAAATGACCCAGCCGTTATATAAGATCCCTAATGCTTAACCGTTATAGGTGCTACAGTGATGGGGAATAGTTTTAGTGATTGGGTGGGGCTCTAGCCCTTTTCTTCCAACCTGTGTAAGGTTTGAGGGAAGATAATTTAGGAGATGCATATTGGTTTTTATAACTTATATAATAAAATAAAGAAAGTATGTTGCTTTGCTTTTCGATGTGACGCGAAGTTGTTTGATAGAACATTTCATAGACTATAGTGGTATTGTGCGACCAAAGAGAGCTTCTAGTAAGTGCATTGAAGGGTATTTGGCATTGTTATGCTCGAAGTGAGGTTATTCGAGAGACCCTTAAACATATATCGCAGGTGTAGGTTCTTTCCTTCCCTGTGAATACCAATTAGAACCCATCTCCCTACCTAGATCCCTCCCTATTCTATAGTGTTTGAACCTATGGGATTTGCTCGTGGAAATAACTTGTAAAATGACATCTCCCATTGTATAATTACACTTAATTGCTAAAATTTGTTAATTCTTATGCCTAGGAATGAATGAAAACAGAAGGGATGGGAGGGATCGACACAGAATCGGCATTGACCTTCTTAGGCTCATAATCAATCAATAATCAATCTTATGTAGGCAGCCATGCGTATGCTGGCATCCGTCCATATAACAACTGCTTGGATTCTCGACTAGCGCAGGAGAATAATTGCTTGGATTCTCGACTAGCAACTATACCAACTAGCGCCCCCACCCAATAAGTAGGAGAACAATTGCTTGGATTCTCGACTAGCACCTAGACCAACTAGTGCCCCCACCTGATCTTCCCCACTAGACCTTAGCAGTAGCAAGAGTAGTTGCAAGAGCTAGTAACTCAAGGCAGGTAACCCCAACGATTCACTACGGGAGCTGGTCACTATAATGTTCCCCTTTTAACATATACTAGAATTGATTGAGGATTGATACCATTCAGACCAAAAGAAGATATTAATGGAACATTTGGTATTTTTATACAGGCGAAGCTAGTGCCTTCCATGAAAACCAGGGAAATCATAAAGGGTATGTCTATCTCACTCAACCTTGTCCTCCTCTCAGAGGATGGCCCGAACATTCTTTAAGTCAGCATGTATCGACTTGTTTGAACTTAAATTCGACTATAACGTATATAACCTAGTAACTGTAAGTATCTCGGACCAAGCTCGTAAGAAGAAGGTATATAGGTGTAGCTTTCTCGATTGAATCAATTGGGTAGCATCCAATTCATCGTTCATTCATCTCTCAAATCCCAAGTCCATATTGAGTACTAAATTCAAAGGTTCTGAAGAATATTTCTATATCCATATGACGTATATAAATATCTAACGTGTATCAAGAAGATCTAACATATATGAGTAAGATCACCAAGGTTCTTCGCTTGGGTTAAAAATAATCCTAAAAATGGTCTGGAGTGAGGTTTCTGCATAAAATCCAAAGGGGTTTCCTGATCAAATCCATTTGCTTTCAAGAATTCCCTTGTATCTCGAGTCCCAAACTCTATGCATATGAAAAAATGAAAGGTTTATTCATACAAGGGTACCGAATATCCCCTTCAGGCCATGAGATCCCCCTCATTATATTTTATCGTTAGGTTACGATCCCCTACCAATTCCTATGTTCACATAAATCACTGTACGGATGCGTTGTCTATGAATAATTGGGTCCGCTACATAGTAAGATGATTTACTTATTTGTGTGTGGGGGGAAATTAATAATAGTAGAAAAAATATGCATTAAGGTTGCTTAAAACGTCTTGACAAGAACTTCATTGAAGCACACAATTTGTATTACGTATGGTTTAATTATAACTAAACCTCTCTTACAGTAGGTGAATAAATCCCCAACTATTTAAGGGTATTGTTACATATATTTTTCGTTTTTCCTTGCCTTGCATAGAGTTTTGTCCCATCCCTTTACTTAAATAATAAGTCTACCCACCCTTAAATAATACTAGTAAGAGGCGCATAAAGCAAAAATTATTTATCACACATAGTATTCTGGCATAGCTTGTAATACACATTATCCTCTCATCACATATTTATATATAATAATTGTTGAAGAAGATCCTGATAATTGTTCCTCCTTATATTTAATAGCTTCCCAACTCTTTATCCACTATTGGGAGAGCACTAGACATCCACTGCATAAAACTTATAAGCCGAGGGAGATCAGATGTAAGAATGAAGGATTGGACAATGTCGTCGTGGGTGTTTAGTAATAGTGATGTTTGGCCCTTTTTGCAACATTTATAGATGGCAGTACAGTAGACCCTTATGTTGATCAAGTGCTCTCCTTATACATAACATCATGTGCACGCTTACCCTCTTGGATGCGTATCAAAATGTGCAGGATTGGTCAAGCGATATTATTATTCCAGGTCAAAATATTTGAATTCTGGGTTGAATGGGGAACTGGTATCCATGTCCTCCTTATATATAATTTGGCCAGTAGGTGGACACCTGTGTGTTGGCTGATTGCTCCTGGAGAGATAGGGGCGCTCACTTTATTTTGTTTGGCTTTCCAAGGTATTGGAAGATTTGTCCATAGCTATGGGAAGAAGTTGGGGGCGTTCTTTCTTGCACAAGGAGATATCCATGACCCATTAGAGTAGGAGTTGAATAGATGCATTTGAATTCTTTCACTTTTTGTTGTGTCCATTATTTTAATTCCTGCAAGTGTGTTTACGTTTTTGCAAGTGTGGTGTGTTAACTTTTCCGCAACGTTAATTCCTTTATTAGAATCATTATAGAAACCAACTGCATAAGAGACCTGAGGCATGCACATACAATGCACGGTATCTCACAATGACTTATGTTTCTCGATTTCATATTGAAATGATCAATTAATTTAACCATTCCTTCTGAAATAAGAAGGGTAATGAAAATAACTGTTAGCATGCTTCATATTTCTCAATAGCTCTGGACATTCGTCTGTATTGTTCCCTATATTCCTGCAATGTCCACATCATGGATGACGAGATTACGGGAAGTTCTATGCAATGTGGCCCACCTCATTGCAATTGTAGCACCTCCACGACACTCGATTTCCATCGTTTTATGGTCTTCGATTATCCTAGTTATGGTTTGGGCCTTTGTTTCCACCTGCTATTGATTCCACCACAAAAATCTTATTATAAAACCTTTATTCCAATACTTACAAGGCTCGACAGTTGTCCTTATGGTGTGTATTCACTCAACATAAGTTATAATGTAGCACATGTTGCATTTTGTTGTACTTATATAGTAGGGGACAATAATAGTGGTTATGTCCTGGGTTTCACCAAAGTAGACAAAATCCCGCTTCCACTTTTATTAGAAATGGGTTAGCAATAGCAGCGGTATACCTTTGCACCATGGGGCAGTCATTATTCCATGGGAAGCCTTTTATTTTGCAGAGTGTGCACCAAACTGCTTCTCCCCCAATATTCTTACACTTTTCCAACTCATGAATTTGTTCAGACAGAGTTGTGAGATGGCATTGGACCTATGTGATGCTATGTGCTAATCCTAGAATCAATGCATCCGCCAAACCACTGATAGACTCCAATCTCATAGAAAACTACAATGCCTCTCAATGATTACTAAAGCCTCTACTATAGTAGAGGAGTACATAGACATGGTAACAAAACATAAATAAACCATTATTCATGATGAACATATTGGATAGTATAGCTTAGATGGCTCATCAAATCTCAAAACCATTGATTGCAATGCCAAACTGATTCTACAACTCTTTCCTTGATCTCTTTCATTTCAACATTGCTTTTTTATTCGGACTTCAAATTATAAAATTATTTAATTAAGTATTTCCATATTTGACTTAGAGTCATATCTAGACTGGAATGAGCAATTTACTTGCATTTCATGTACATTGCAAGGCTCTCCCACGTAGAGTTTCTAGAAACTCCACCAAACGAACAACAGTTTTGGTCCTCCGTGCGCTCTAGATAGTGTCGCAATGGAACTAGTGCCGTTAGGAATCCTCTTAACACCAACCATTAAGCAGAAGCATCCACCATTGGGTAGACTCAGTCATCTGACCTTGACCTGCTATTTAAGCTTGTAAGCTAGGGATTAGACTCAATTCTAGAGGTCTTGGTTGCGCAATTGGGCTTGATGTCCCCATAGAAAAAAATGACACTACATGATAACCTGGTAATAATATTTGACCACCTCCAACAGTAAAACTTAGGCTATTCATAGACATGGATGCATGTAGAGTCTAATTGCTAACAACAAACACAACCACTGTCATGGGCATGTTACGAAAAGTATCCACTAAAGGAAAACTCAATCAAACTCATAATAAATTATCTCTTAGTGAGCAGCAAACAAAAAAGACTAATAAACTTTAAGCAAAACAACCATTGACCAGATAATAACAAATTATTAACGAGCAGAAGCTAAACAACAAAATCATAAATAACTAATTTGTTTCCACTACATTGTAGTAGTTCCCTTGTGGGTGCAAACCAACTCCTTCATTCTTGATGTGGTCCACAACTGTTGGATAAAATTCTTTTCCAAGTGCTTTTCTTATCAAGGGACATGGTATATTGAATCATCTGAAGATGCTTCGAAGGATACCATGCTGGATTAGATCTACAATCTGACAATAGGCAGGTTTGAGGATTGCATTAACCCTACTACAAATAGCTCAGTTAGCTCGAGGAGCATCCATTCTTTGATATATTAATTTAAAATAAACAATAAATAATTGGTAGGATTGCAACCATCAGTTGTCTACTAGAAGATGTGCCTCATTCGAGACTATTCGATGGATAATATTGGATTTGTGGGACCCCCCTATCTATGATGGGATGGGTAATGTGGAAGAAAACTTGGATAGAATGTAGTACCAAGTTGCGGAAGAGCAGCATGTACCTGCTTTATATGTAGTTTTGAAGGTACGCTTGCTCGCCTGTGGGAAACACATAAGGAGGACCATACTACATGGGTTGTAGTCCATCTAGCCATGCTACATCAAATTTTTTCCCTCCCGAGTTTGAGTGTCAGGATCTGTCTTAAACACATGGGGAGGTAATGACGTTTGTGAAACAATGCGAAGGTAAGAGAAGCCCCTCTATTCATATTGAATTTTTTTATAGAAGTGGGTGGAGAAAAGTTCTTCCGTTGGAATACTAGGTACATAAGTTTTTGCATACTTTAGGGTTGAACGCTAGCACATGGTACGTGCATTAAGAATTTGCAATACAAACTAAGGAACGTGTAGTGGTTAAATATAACTTTTGTGCTACTTTCTCTTATATTAGCAAGACTCGTGAGCTAACAACTACCTTATTGGTTATTAACCATCTCTTTTTTACTTTTCAGTTGTGGGATGACCTGATCCAGTGCCTAATCACTGAGGAAATTGTAAAAGGATCATGAACGCATGTTGCATTAAGTCCTCAAAAATAAACAAAAACCCTTATATCTTCAATATCCTTCTAACTTTAGGTAATTTAGGATTGATACACTAGAAAAATAAGACTTGCAAGAAGCGTGTGATCTCTTACAACTTTTGTATCAGAGACGTAGTAGCTTAAACAAATTGAATACACGGATAACTCCTAACATTTGCTATAAATGCTATATATTTTCGTAAGTTTGAAGTTGAAAGGAGGCTTTTTATTAACTCTATTATATGATTTATACCAAATACTTTTTATGAAACTCCTGTATATTTTTGTTACTTTCATATACTCCACGGAGTCTTATTGGCATGACATGGTTACTCTTATTCTTCTCTCTGTATACTTTATCGACCCTCTCATTACATATTACATTTATTTAATCTACTATTTAAATTCTCGCTACACTTTAGGTGAAAACACTTTTGGATATATAAGTCCCCCCAATCTCCTAGTGTAGCCTACTTAGTGATATGACCTTTTTAATCTGTTTGGAAGGTATTAAATCTTTCACAAACTTCGATATTTCTTACACATCAATACTATGTGAATGAGACTAACACTATGGAAACATGTGAATAAGCCTAACCCAACACCATGCAACCATCTTTTTCTATTATGAAAAACATGCTTATCATTCCCTGGAAATTTTGTGTACAAACTAAATATTATTTTTTTGACTGAAACTGAATTTAGATGCTTGGGTTACAAATTATTTATATACATCTCTCCTTCACTAACTAATGCAGGAGCATCATGACAAAGCCAACAATGTGACAGGCAGGTCACATGTTGTGGCTTGACAAAGGGACAGACAATCCTAGAGTTTGAAGAAATTTGTTTATTAATGTTTTTATTAATTGTCGAATATGTAGACAGAGTTGATTTGTTGTCAGTGTTGGGGGGAAATAGGGATAAGTGGCATTTTGATACTCCCTGCGAGGAGATCAAGCCAGATTAGGTAGTTTGTTGAATAATAGTGGGAGGTTGTTTTTCTAGAAACATAAATCTCTTCATCCGTGGAGGAGAGTTGGTTAGTTGTTAGATGTCTCTATTGTAATTCGAATTAGGCAGATAGGAGGATAGGAGGTCTCGAGAGGTCCAGGAGATGGCCTGAGACAGAGTAGGAGAGTGAGGGAGACAGAGAGAGAGCTATGTGTGAATTCTTTCTGAAAGTTAATGAAATTGGCAAGTGCTATGTGTTTTAAGTGTTATTATGCATTGGAATTGAAATAGGCTACGATTTTATCAAATTGAGTTGTGCGTGAAGGAAGAACCTGAGTTCTGTGTGAATGAATCTTTGTGAATGAATAGGTTATATTCTATTCTACATATAACCTCTATATGCATAATAGAATATTATGAATAGTTGCAGACCGAGTATCATACTTGAGGTCGTTTGGTTATGTGAATCGATCTCTGCCTTGCGCCTGAATAAATTCCTCACAAATCGATAGTCTAAAATTGATATTGTTTCAAAATAGCGTATGGCTTAATGGTTTGTTGGGAATGCGACGAGAAGGACGCTTTGAATTTGTTTGATGCATTAACATACTTCCCATAGAGATTCTGGAAACCAAAGGGTTGGGTCCCTTCTTGTTGAGCCATCAACGTGTTATTATAGAATTCAAGGTTTGTTGTGTGTGTGATCATTGATACACAGTCGTATTATTGTGTAGATTAAGATTGAACGGCTGAGACCACATTTTTATATTGTGCCAAGTGAGATCGAAGGTCCTAGACGCATATCGCAGTCCGAATCGCTCGGAGGATAATAGGGTTTTGGCAGTGTGATGGCAACACTTGATAGGATATCGCTGGATGGATTGCCATCAATTTTGGTATCAGAGCAAGTATGCTCTTGGGGAAAAGAAGTCAGAACAAGATTTGTTTTCTTTTTGGAATGATGATGTTCAAAACTTACAGCAGCTCTGGTTTGGAAATCTGATTGAGGAAAATGCAATTATCTTCAATTTACACTGAAATAGAGGATTGACAATTGCATGGATTGAAATCTGTAGGCAAGGAAGACTAATTTGTAAGTAAAGTAGAATGGACTTGGTTTTAAAAGAAAAACAGAGGAAACGTGTTCTTGGGATGAGGAAGAATAGTGGGGGACTGCAATAGTAGAGCTAGACCAACATTTTATTTGGAGATGTTGAGTAGTGAAGAGTTTCAAGTTTCTTCTTGAGAAGTAAATGAAGTTTGTAGAGAAAAGGTTAGTGACAGAATTAAGTGGATTCTGTATGATGTGAGCAAAACATCAATAGCCTTTAAAAGAGTAGATCAGGTTTTAATTTCTGAAAAAGTGGAAGAACCTGTGAGGAGCTCTGCAGTAAGAAATTTGCAAGCAAAAGGAGGACAACTCAATCAAATTCTAAAGATACAGAGTTGAAGAATCAATTGAAGAAGTGGTAAGTTTATTAGTCTTTCTATTGAGGTTATTCAATATGCAGAAGGTTGCAACTTGTTAGTTGTGATATAGAAAGTAAGGAGACTCTCTATTAGAGAAGTTGTGGTGGTAGAACCCTGTACAACAAAAGTGTTGTGACTTCCGTTGGAACAGAAAAAGAACAAAGAAGGTGATTGCAAGAGGAAAGCCCGGAAAGAGCAAATAAAATGGTCAGACGGTTCTAAGTGAAGAGAACCAGTGGTGCCAAAATATTGAACTTAGTAGAAGTTTGATTAGGCATTTGTAGCAGGGTGGAAAAGACTTGCTATGGAAGAGGCTTTAGTGCAATTCATGAAGAAGGAGAAGAAGTTGACTGTCGAGAAGAAGATGATTGTTGATAGTCATGTAAAGGGTTCAAAGGGAAGCCAAAAGGGAGTGAAAGAAGATGCCAGGGTCAATGGTATAAAGAAGAGGATGAGTGATGAGGAATTTGATAGAGAATTTAATGAGATTAAAGTACAACTGAATATACTAATGGAGCTGCTACAAAAAAGTGAAGAATACCATATATATGGTTGGATTCTTCAGAAGAAAAGAGTCAAGTGGAGTTTTTTGCAGAGCGGGTTGAGACACAAGACAAGTGTACAGCCAAAGGAAGAACTCAAAAGAGTTGAGTTGCAGCATAAGATATGTACTGGGGAAGAAGGTTACTTATGTGAACCTGAACAAGGACCTATTCTCGGGGAGAGTAGTGATGATGATGAAGACATGGGACTAGTCGATGGTCTCATGAATCCTCTAGAGGATGAAAATAAGTTGAGGGAGCTAATGTCTGAAACAACAGAAGAGGCTATAAGGCCTTATGATTTTAAAATTAATGACTAGTGTGTGGTTGGAGGTTGCTAAAGCATAAGAGATGATAGACAGTTATCTGACACTGTCTTAAACCCAGAAAAGAAGATGACTATCCCTAGTCATATAAGAGATTCAGAGAAGAATTACAGTGGAATGAAGGAAGATGTCAAAGTTGTTGGCATAAAAGAGAAGATGCATCAAAAGGCATTTGAGGAAGAGCTTGCTGAGATGAAAGCAAGAGTGACAATGATGATGAGGGTGCTAGAAGAACAAGGAAAAGACCAATGGTTTGGTTGGGAATTAAAGAAGAAGACAGTAAGTTGGAGCTTATTGTAGGTAAAGTTGAAGCAAAGGTTGTATGCCAGAGTAAAGGAGGAACTCAAAGTAGCTGAGCTGGAAATGAAAGCTCATAATGGTGAACCCGGATCAGAAATATTCTTTGATAAAGAAGTTGGAGCAGACATACAAGCCGAAGAAGGAGTCATTGCTGACTTTTTGAGTCTTTGGACTAGTTCATATCAACCTGAGGATTTGATGATTGAGATAGTAGATGAGGTCACAAAACCTCATAGTAATTTGTGTATGAATGTAGGATGCAATGAAGAGAAGCAGTTCCTGAATATCGCTATGGAAGATTGTGCAAATGATGGACAGTCACTCAGGACTGTTAACCTTGATGATAGTCGGGGTAAAGAACAACTGCTAACAATTGTTACAGAGGATGGAGAAGGTTGTATGAGGATTGTGGATAAGGGACCTCAAGTAGAAGAGACACGATCTTTAAATGACTGGCCGGTAGGTGATGAAACTAGTGAGGATTGTGCAGAGTTTCCAGAAACCATTCCAAGTGAATTGATAAGTTTATGCAATGAGATGAAATTTATGGAAATCAAATTAAATACCCAGAGAGTACAAACCCAAGATGCCAAGCTGGAGCTAGAAAAAGGTGGTGAAATTGTCATGAAGGACAATGATACCAGGAATGAGAAGGAGAAGATTGTCTCATAAGACAATACTGAGGGAAGTGATAGAGTAATAAGCTCTCAAGAGGATGACAGTCAAATGTTGATGAAACAAAAGTGTAAGGTTGTTGAAGAAGAAGAAGATGAGCATGGTGTTCCAGTCAAGAAGGTAGTGAATAGTTTTCTTCTTAGACATGAAGTTGGATCTCAACAAGTGACAGTTGTGGGGGATGAAGAGACTGAGTTATTAAGAATGTTATTGACGAAAGAAGTGGTTCTAGTATCTGACCAGAAGGGCAAACATTATAAATTCCAAGTTAACTGTGAGTTTGCAGGTGTAGTGGAGGATGAAGTGAAAAGGAATGAGACCAGGATGTCTCATAAAGGTGGAGCTGTATTATGTTTACAGTATGCAGATATTGCCTTGAAAGACAAAAAGGTTAGTGAAATGTATGAAGTGGAAAAGGTAAGAGATCTCAAGCAACATAGTATTGATGAGATAGCAGATGAAGTATTCGAAAGATGTCAAAGGAAAGTTGAGTTGCTGAAGCATTTGTTAGAGGGATCTGAGGATGGAAGTGAGATTGTAGTCGGTGACAGAGAAGTGTCTCAAACTTTGATAGGGAGACATATGTTAGTTTTCAAACTCATGATAAGTTTGCTGGTACAAAGGAAGGAAAGCGTGAATATGATACTACAATCAAGAAATTAGAGTTACTTCTTGGAAGTAAAGTTGAAGTACAGGAGCAGCAACTGAACATTGCAGAGGGATATGTCTTCAAGGACATTAAGGATGTAAGGGTGGTAGAAGTAAGCAGTCAGCAGCTTAAAGGTGAATATCTAGATTTGGACAAAGAGGTTGAAAAGTTATGGAGACTCATGTTGAAGCATTCCAAGAGAATGTATAGAAGACAGAGAAAGAAGGTCAATGGTTTCAGTTCATTGACTAAAGAAGAGGTTACAGGTGAATGCAATGGTAGATTGCAACATAAAGTGTGGAAGCCAGCGGAGCTGAGATCAACATTGAAGTATGGTGATAGTAAAGGTAGTGGAGAGTTACAACACAGAATTTGGAATCCAGGCAGATGAAGATTGAAGAGACATGAACAGGATTTCATGAATCTTTTCCACCTTGGGAGTCTGATGCAGGAGCATCGTGACAAAGCCAACAATGTGGCAGGCGAGTCACATGTTGTGGCTTGACAAAGGACATACAATCCTAGAGTTTGAAGAAATTTGTTTATTAATGTTTTTATTAATTGTTGAATATGTAGACAGAGTTGATTTGTTGTTAGTGTTGAGGGAAACTAGGGATAAGTGGCATTTTGATACTCCCTGCGAGGAGATCAAGCCAAATTAGGTAGTTTGTTGAATAATAGTGGGAGTTGTTTTTCTAGAAACATAAATCCCTTCATTCGTGGAGGAGAGTTGGTTAGTTGTTAGATGTCTCTATTGTAATTCAAATTAGGCAGAAACCATTACAGTACATTAGATATTGCTTTATATTATATCTGTGGGAAACCATTACAGTTCATGGTAGATTTTATCTTCTGTCAATCCTTTTGATTTCTTATTGGTTTAATTGGCCATTGTTTTAAAATGTATATTGGTAGTTGATGCATGCATAACTAGTATTTGATGGATGGATACTGGGCAGTTCCCATTAAACTAAAAAAAGGCGGGTGATAACGAGTGATTACAAGTACTCATGGAGAACAAATAACATATAACTTGTTCGTGACACTTAAATTGTGACCTATCATCCACCAACCATAAGTTAAGTGATTGTGCTAGTCAAACATTAACCAAAAAACATTGTTTGAAATAAAATGTATAAATAATTTTAACATGTGTAATTTGAGAAAAAGGTAATTAACTTTTCACTAGAATTTTTCCAATCAGTCTATTGTATAATCAAATTATGTTTAAATCATTATATAGTAAATTTCAATCATTATATGATAACTATAATGCCATTATATAAAATGTATTGATGATTTTAACATGAGTAATCAAATTACGTTTGAGTCATTACATAGTAAGTTAGAGTCATTATATGGTAACGATGGTGCCATTACATAAACTTCATATATATTGTATTGGTGATTTTAACATTTACTTTGCACTCAAGTATTTTCAAACATGACCATACAATCAAATCATGTTTGAGCCATGGGGAGTGATTGACTTTGCACTCAAATCTTTCCAACCACTCGATCATGCCATCAAATGTGACGGTTTCATACCGTCAACTTATGTTTAAACCATCACAGGTTAAGTTTGGAACATTATATTGTAACGATGACATGTGATTAGAGAACTCACCATGTAAGGATTAAGACCAAGGGGATTTTTCTTAAGCATTTGACCAAATGTTTTTTGGTAAATTTTGAAAACTATGAAGGAATTAAAAGGTTATATCATAGGAAAGTTTTAATTGATTTTTTTATATTATTTATAGTTTTTAAAAGATTTTGGATGGATTAAAGGATGGTCAAAACTTTCTTTGTTATAGTTATAAAATGAATAGAATTTTGATTATGGTGAGTTGTGATTTTTTAAAATTTAAATTGTAATTTAACTATTATTTCAAAAAGGATATTGTTTGAATGACTTTTATTCTATTTTTAATTATAGAATTTTAAAATATTTCACAATCATTTATATTTGGCTATTTTTTGCTTTTGTCATTTCTTAGAATGTTACCTTGATCCTTGTTTATATTGTGAAATCTATGTTTATAGCTTTGAGCCCATCATTAATATTTCATTTCCTCGTAATAGAAAACATGTGCATCATGACATACTAGCAATCATATCCCACAAGGTACAAGGAAATAGAGGTGTATGCATATTAGATCTAGATGAGTCACATGCCACTCACACCAGTAACTTAGTCCTCCAAATGTTTGGGGGAAATGTGTGGAATATCATAATATCCTTTTAGGACTCCACTATTTATGGATTTTATCTACTTTCAATGTACACATTTTTCAAATAAAACCATTTATGCCTGAAATAATGATCATTATCACTTCGCATGGACATTTAGCTATTAAAGTCTTATTACAAATCATAAACATTGTTCCTTAATTATAATCGAGTGAGCCTGATTCATTTTAATGCAAACTTATAAAAAACTACAACATTTGGGGTGAAAATTTGATGCTAGTTCGATGCTTTTTTGCATTAAGTAAATGTCAACCAGTAAATTGATCAATGCCAATTGAACATCTATAAAGACGTGTTGAATATTCCACATGTTTTAACATTTAATTTTTGATGTTCCATAGAGCTTTTATCCTCTAATGAAAAATGGAATTGGCATCCCTTAAAAGACCTTAAGTCGACGAAACAAATGTTGAACAAACATCACTTAAGAGACATTAAGTTGTACATTAAGAATGTCACTTAAGTGATGTTGGTTGGATGTTAAAAGTTAACTTAACATCTCATGAGTGATGTGCATTCAATGTTTGTCTTATACTTGCAATGTTAGAAAATGCGATACCTTACAAGTTAGTTAAGCGACATATGTTGAATTATATAAGAACAAGCCCAAATTTTGAGGTTCCTTTTGGTTCCCCCCATCAATGTTGTTTCAACAATGCAACATTACGAGCTTATGTAACATCATTTGAGTTTAAAATAGTTCCAATTACATAATTATGAATCTCTTTTTTCTCTTCTAGAAATGTTGATTCTAGTTCTTATAAGCTCGGTAAAATACATCAAAGTCACAAACATGTTAAGAAGAAAAAATGTGGAAGTCAAGGGGCACATAATTCAGAACAACGTTAGATCCTTCTTATATTTGTTGATTATTCACCACTCCTACTTGCAATACAGTTAAAGTAACTTTTAGATGTCTTTTTCCTCAGTTCCCGCATATGTCAGCAGACAATAACATTTTATTTCTATATATTTTGCAGAGTGGAGCTGTATTGATGCTCATTTATGTCAATGGTAGTTGTCACTGCAAAAATTGAAATCCTATTGTCACTAATGTAATCCTCATGCCCATGCAAAATCCTTTGAATTTTATGATTATCCCTTTGTAGGGTCCGTCGTGTTGAGCAAGCGATTTTTTATTTATTTATAATAACCACCTTCGTAGCAAGTGTATGTCATAAACTTATCTAGAAGACTATTGTCACCATTCATATCCAATTTTATTATAGAATAATAATTACAATAATCAATCCTAAGTTATAATTTATTTGAGCCATAACTTCAACCAACTTTTCTCCTTTAGCTTACTAGCATACATCTAAACAATTATAATAAACAACTATAATATCTTGTTTATTACTCTCATCCTTTCAATAAATATGGTATCTCATGTTCACATACAAAAATTCCTAATACAATCTAGCACATATGTGTAAACAATTACAATATACTATTATAATTGTTTTAACTTTTATTTCCATCATTTTAATATATGTGGTATCCATATTCACATATGACATTTGTAATACAACCTAACACATGGGTAAATAATCATAATAAACTATGATAATGTCTTAACTAATACTTCTAAATATATATAGTATCCCAAAATTCACATTTATATTTTCTAATATAACATGTTTACAATATACATAATTATAATATTGTTACTAACACTATCCGTCCTTTCAAACTATGTATATTTTAAGCATATAAAAGCATATTACATTATACACAATTATTATATTGTTACTAACACTAACCGTCCTTTCAAACCATATAATTTCAGCACATAAAAGCATGTTACAATATATACACAATTATAATATCCTTACTAAAACTAACCATCTTTTCAATCTATGGTCTCACAAATTTAAGATCGCCATTCAATTTTGCATTAGATGATCAGAACATTTAAAAGATTTAATTAACAGGGCATAATAAAATATGGATATGCCAAAATGTATTCGAACAGTTACGCAAAGGATGTAAAGGTCAAGATTATAAATGGCTTCACGATTCCGGAAACATCAACATAATAGAATACCCAAATAATTAATTGGCCATTTTATAATTCTATTATGAATCTGAAATATTAAAAAGGAATGAATCTGCACAGAAAATTAAGGGTAATTTACAATTCTTTTAAGAATCCTGGAAACACTAAGAATAATGAATCCGCACAGAAAATGAATGGTAATTTACAATTCTTTTTAGAATTTCAGAAACGCCAAACAGTTTTGAGATCATGCTATAAGATTTGAAGATACCCACGCTAATCTCAGAGACAAAATCTTTATTTCGTACACGGATCTCAGGGACAGAGGATTGTAAAATATATAGTAAAAAAAATCATAATACGAGATTAAAGTCAAACTGAAGTCGTCATGCGAATTAGGAATACTGAAATTTCAATGATAATTGTAGTTCATATTACGAATTCTGGAATTGTTAAGAATATTAGATCCACACAGGTTTTGAGGTCAATTGCAAGTGCAAGTAGTTTGAAGAATTTCTGGAGACGCCCACGGATATAAATCCACACAGATTTTTCAAGAACAATTAAAACCCAATTCATGAGGTCTCGACATAAACTATTCTGGAAATACTTAGACAAGAATGAATATAGAGAGGTTTAAAATAAATCATCCACCATCGTCTTAACATTCTGGAATTGCCCACACCATAGACCCACGTAGACCTTAAAGGATAATCCAATGTTTATGAATTCGAGAGTCACCGAATTGAGACATATCAACAAGTTTTTTTTTCTTTTTAAATGACAGAAATACAAATCAAAGTAAGATTGCTGAAGACATTATGGAAGAATGATTCACAGAGTTTTTCAAGGGCAAAATCGTAAGTCCAACTAGTTTGCTGAAATCGCTATGGGAAAAATGGATCCGCAGAGTTTTTCAAGAACTAAAACGTAAGTCCAAAAAGTATACTGGAACGCTAAGGAAATGGATCCACAGAGTTTGAAATCTCAGAATACTAATTCAATCTCCACAAATTGGATCTGGAATTGAATCACAATACCACGAAGTTTTAAATCTCGGAAGTATAGATCGGTTTCTACCATTAAACTTGGAGTCGCAATCACCATATGGACATGGTTTTTAAAATCTCAATTTATGGATCGAATTTAACAATTAAATCTGGAGGTGCTGATTAAAACTATAAAGATTTGAAATGCACAAATTATGAGGATACAGTTAAAAACTTTATGGAAACTAGATCGATTGTCTAACTCTGCGTTTCAGATGGACTCAGGTACATGAACTTATTAAAGGCAGAGTTAAACTTTAAAGAATCTGAGAATGAAATCTTTTAAGGAATGAATACAGATCTGAGAGAGAAATCTTTTAACGAATGAATACAGAGTACTACATCTGAGAACGAGATCTTTTTAAGGGATAAATATAGATCTGAGAACGAAAGCTTTTAAAGAATGAATACATAGTACAATATCTGAGAATGATTTTTTTTTTTAAGGGATAACTACAGATCTGAGAACGAAATCTTTTTAAGGAATGAACACAAGTACCACAGCCCCGTCTATCGAAATTACCGATATATAAAGGGACAATACAAAAATTTTAAGAATTAAAACAAAACTATAATATGGACTATTTGAAATTTTGAAGCATGTTGGGCATTGTCTAAGGTGATCTAGGTATGTTCCTGCTTTGTTCTACCTTCATGCAGTAGTAAGAAAAGATTCTGGGTGAACCTCAGCCATAAATCAACAGCAAAAAACCCTAATGCATGATTTATGGGCATGAAGGAAGGCAGGACTGTGCTAAACCAACAATTATGGGTTAAGTTTGAGCATTAAAGTGGCATTTATTCCCAATTTTGTGCAAGAAACAACCCAAAATATTCAATGCTGGGCCAATACTCGGTATGCTGGGTTGAAGATAGGACTAATTCTTGATCTCATATTGCAATCAACATGATTCCTCGGCAATAAACCAGCAGTTTTGGGTGAAGGAAAGGCTTCAAGAGGAATCAAACAACAATGATTTGGGTTACTGGACCCTTATTCTCCATTTCGGGCAGTTCCCAGTCAATGAACATCGTTACTATCACTTCTGGGTGCAAGCAACATCAGCCTCAAACCTCATATCTGAGCCCTAAAATAGTAGCGATAACTAGTAGTCAACATCGATTCTGGGACAGTTTTTGAAGTCGTGGCAATGGTGAAAGGCATCAAATATCTTTTCATGGGCGAGATGTTGTTTATTTCGACAATTTCCAAAACAAAGGTTTTGTTTAAGTAATTTTTTTGTATTTTTTGCAACATATAATACAGAATTTTGATTAAAATGAGATTCCAAGTGAAGATAAGGGAAATAAAGACCTAAGCCTCTTCCCTTCAAGGCCATTGAGGAATCGTGGTTAACACTCCTCTCAATAATTAGCAATCCAATTTGATGAATTAGAGCAACCAAGAAACCCTAGGGTTGTGTTGGATTTGACCTAATTAGGGAAAATATAGATTCCAAAGGCCTAACACTTCTACACCCTTGACTATTAATGTATGCACCCTAAGGCCCCTAAATTCTAATCCTACCCAAACTTCTAACACTTGACTATTAATGTCTGCACCCTAAGGCCCCAAAAGTCTAATCCTACCCTCTCTTTCTTTATTCACTCTTCATCTGATGAAAGGACTAAGAACTGATCATTTGGACCAAGCCTATGATGACAAAGGGAATGCATGCAAGTGATGTGTGGAGCCATGCCAATATAATCATTGCTAGACATTTCTAGTAGAGCATTGTTCCACTTAGGTTGCATACCACATACATTTACTTAAAGTTAATACAGAAGGAGGTTTTGTTGCAAACGATGTTCATCCTAACAACAGTAACATTCCAAACCATTACTATCCAGTTCCACATACTAGATGGCTCCTAAAAGAAGACATGGTAAATAGATAAATATTTTGTGCAATTTTCCACACTTGAGACTATACGTATGCTTTTGTCATTGGAGGCATCCATAGTCCATTATGCCAACACCGATGATACAAACAATCGAAGAAATTGATAAATTAATGCAACTCTCATTACACAACTAGAAGCTACTTTTTGTCAGACTCCCCGGCAATGTATCTCTAGAAAATTTTGATAGATCAAACATCTATATAAAACTTTTTCTCAAAACAATACGCCAGGGAAATGCATAGATTTACAGACTAAGCATAGAACAAGCCAGAGAATAACACATAAGAGCAAAAACAATATGAAAACAATAACTCGTTACTTTGACTGCATAACTAATTTGCAATTAACAAACCTGCTTGAGAAACCGTGCACCAAATGCACTAGTGACTTTCAATCAACCTTTGACTCAACCATTCAAAATAGACTAGCTGTCATGAAGATGTTGTGCTTTAATTCTCATCACTTCCTGCAAATTCAAATACAAGCAATTATAAGCAAGGAAAGGAAAGGCTAGGACATCAACAAAACATTGACAACACTCGAATATAAAAGCATGAATCCTTCCAAATTTCTTTGTCGTGTGAGTCTGTGACAATTCTTGAGACAATTCTATACAGGTTGAACAAAAGCCTTATGCTGGCAATAAAAAATCCTGAAAGTTCATTATTTCATACGAGAATGTTGCAGCACACTACAGAATTACGAACTTCTATGGTAGAAACCAGATGGATGAGATAGGTAGACAACTTTGTATGTCCCAAATATTTAACACAAACCCCACAAAATATTGAACAGAAGCCCCACCATCAATATGAGGCTTTTTTCTATGATTTTGGATGACAATCCATATGAGACTACATTTAAGAAACAGTTAAAAATAGAATACAATTTATAACATGTTTGTTTGATGATGAATGGTACTATGCACTATCATGAAGGACAGAAAGGTTACTGTTTAATGGCTAGAAACAAGGTGGTTGAGAGAGAAAGGTATTTGTGTCAGAAACAATTCCAAGATGTAGAGATTTTAGGTGTATTGGACTTAGTAATGGGAATTTTTAGGAAGGCATGTGAAAAGGGTACTGTAGAGTACTGCCAGGAAGAATTTTTTATTTTTGCACAGAGGGAGGGGGAAGGCCGAGCAAAAAACATATTCACACTATATATGTGATTTGTCCTCTTGTTCAAATTTAGGGGGGATGTTGAATACATGAGTGTAATATTCACTTCAGCTAAGGCTAACCTTTTATTGAGTTGGGTATCCATAAACTTTATTCTATAAACCCACTCTGAGCTATATTTGAGTTGGGTATTTATAAACCCACTCTCAAATGTGTTTGGGTGAGCTATATTCGAGCTGGGTATCAATAAACTCACTATGAGCGATACTTAAGTCGGTTATCCATAAACCTACTCTTATGTATTTAAGCACTCTCAGTTGTATTTGAGTTGGGTATCCATGAACCCTCTCTCAGTGTTCAAGTTGGGTATCCTTAAACCCACTCTCAGCAATATTTGAGTTGAGTATCCATGAACCCACTCTTTGTTGTATTGAGCTGGGTATTTCATTGTTATTCTTCATGACCCCCTGTTCAGCTTAAGCGGGGGTTGAGAATGGTGCAATCCTCACCTTTGTCCAGAGACAAGCTCACTTTGTAAGGATTATTATTGTGTATTTATTGTAATTCTAGGTTATGGTTAAGGCCGATCTACTCATTGTGTGGGCTCATGACCCTTCTTAGGGACGGTGCCCTACTTCTTGAGTTGTGTATAAGTACACACAAGAATCATTTGTCATTCATCATCTTACAAACTATTGCTCTCTTTAAAAAGTGATTTATCCTACAGGAACCTATCATATATTGCACTCCTCTTTCTTTTGTGTAATTGACTCTTATTGTTGTATGGACCTGTATGGTTTCTCTAGGTTTTTATGGAATGCTTTTATGACAATGATAAATTCTTAGGTAGGGTATTATTGCTCGTGCAAAAGACAGATTTGATGGAGTTGTACCTTTACACAAAAAAATAATGTTTTAATATTTGTTTGTGTTATTATTTCGTTTCCGGTTTTATGACATGTGAGCGCACCCAAAATTTAGAGAAAAAAATGAAAATAGAATTTTCCTGTACAGAAATTGCCAGGAAACATCTGGGAAATCTAATTTAGATAAAAAATGAAAATAAAAGAGGAAATATAATTTCTTGTACAAAAAATTCCAGGAAGCATCTGAGAAAAATTTCTCAGGAATTTCTTCTGCTTCTTCTAGACTATTTCCTTACTGAAATTACTTTCTGGACAGGAACAGCAGCAGATCTACACATTTTGTATGTCACTTTATATATGTAGTTACAGGATTGGTTCATGACTCACATACAACAGGAAATGGAAGAAAGAAAACTGAATCTAAATGAAGTGTTTAACACTTCATGCAACATGCTTGAAAATTCTTAGACCTTTCTTAAAGTTTATGTACAAGCAAAATTGGTATATGCAAATGCAATTTCATAGATATGGGAAACATGAAGAAAAGGTACATTATACTCTCATGTTGTCTTGTGAAATCTCTTAATGTTCTTGATTTAACTATTGATCCTTACTGGGCAGATTGTTTTTCAGACTCTCAATTCTTCTCGGTCAACATTTTTTGCAATAACATTCAAAGCACAATTTTTTGATACATACAGACTTTCTGCAGTCCAAGCTCAATGCAGTGTGCTTCTGAAGGTATGCAGGCTCTTTCTTGTTGCCTGTGTAATAATACATATTCAGTTGCAGCAAATATAAAACCTATCTAATCATAACTAAGAGGAAATTTTAGGTTGTCTTGACTATTTTTAGGACACCTCCAAGTAATCTGGAGCATTTATCAATACTATTGCTAGATGCAGAGGCAACAAAGGTGCAGTGGACATTGGACTTCCTAAATGGTGTGTTAAAAGTTGTTATAATGTATTGCATATTTTCTTCAATGTATATAAACAAATTATTTTTGCAGCAGTCTTATTGTTGTTCTCTGCCATTGACCACTTCATGCAAGCATCAGGAAGACTTACTGGATTACTTGCAATTATCAACCTGATATTCAACATTTGGCACTTGACAGGACAAGTTTTCCCAGCCATTTGGTGGTAAAGCCTCGTGATCTGAACAGGTTGCTAGGCAATTTCTAGTCTTCACTTCAAGAGATAACCGTTATTGCAATTGAGCCAACTTCAACAGAGTCGAAAACTGAAAGCACTACAGAAGGGAAAGCCATTGAACTAAGAAGCTACATAGACCCTGTTAAAGGTTTGAAGTTCTTCACTTATTCTTAATGTCTTTTGATAATAGGTTTTTAAAACACTGTTAGACTGGAGATACTTTATGCACTCTGCCTTGATGCTATATGTTCACAAGTCCTCTGCTTATCCTTAAGCATCAGTATAATATTGGTGTCCTTTTGGGATTCAGAAAACAGTGGCAATGCATTGCATACGCAACTTTGGATTGATCCTACAAAGGAATTACTGGAGTATCACCACAGGGAAGCTCCAGTTGATGTAACATTTAGTGTGAAAGAACTGAAGGTATCATAAATTTTATATCTCATGAAGAGCTTGTATCTCACATTGTCAATGCATTTCTGCTTTGTCTATTTAGTATTTAGTTAGTGTCTAAGCAACATTCCAAATGAAGAAAATACGACGCTGATAAGTTTCATTATATTGAAGTCCATGTTTTTCATAATTATACCATTTTACTAAATTGTGTTATTGCTAGGAGCAACATTTTGACTTTAAATACATAAATCCATAGTTATAAGTTTCCATACAGCTAAGGCTATTGACTGTTATATATGTTGGTAACTTACCTGATCATTAAACTATACCAATTTAATGGGTCTTGATTTGGTGGCTGTATCCTTTGTCTCAAAATGACAAGAATTCCTTACATTTTGTGAAGGGTGTGAAGCCGATATGCATATGTTTTTTGCAAATGTGGGCGAGTAAGCAATCTTATTGCTTTATTCTACTTTGCTAGCATGGCAATTTCTGTTTTGCATTAGATTTTTTTTTTCCTGAACTCAACTGTTTTTTAATTTGACATTTTATTCGTAAGAATATTTCAGGCCTATCCTGTTGGCTCCCAAATTTGGCTTGGATGATGTGGCAAATGCAGACATTGATGCTACACTTGTGTTAGCAACCATGCTTATTTCGCAGCTTAGAGAAGTAAATAATTCAGAGCAAATTCCAATGGGACCTGGTGTCTCACGAGAAGATGCTCATGGAGCAGGGTCTGAAGACTTTCATACACCCTCATAATCCTGCACAAAATAGACGTGGACTAGCTGTTCCTTCATCTGGCTCAGAACCACCTTTTGATCATGCGAGAATCTGGTCTAATGTTACTGGTGTGCACTAGCTACTGGAGAATGGGTTTTTAGGTTATATCATTATCTAAAACAATCTTACATACCATCATCATTCTTGCAGCTGAATACCAGAGTTCTGGAGGAAATATTTTGAGTTTTTTAAATGGAATTTGTTTATGCCAGATATGATGCAAAGAGGCACCATTACCTACCAACAACTAGAAATTGATCTTACCAGTCTGGAAACATACTCCTTTATCTACAATCAACACCTTCCTGTACATTGACTATAATACATGGCCTTTCTGCTATTGTGTGCCAGCCAAGCATCATAGAGTGGGAAAATGTTTGCATGTTTTCACACTAGGACTGCAACAGTTATATCTAGGGCTTGTTATGCACCTATAGCAAGAAATTAAACCCGCAGAGCCTACATTTGTTATGTCAGTAGTAAGTCTTGATATCATTATAACGGCAGGAAGAGGATCTACAAGTATTTCTACTGCTTATTGATCATTTTCCATTGCTTAGTGTTCTAGGTGCAAGAAGCCAACATGCTTCATTCATGTGGATGTGAAATAGACTTTTAATTGCAGGCATATTTTGTATCCTTTGACTGAAGAAAGCTCTTGGATCAGACCCCTGGAAGTGTCTTGGTACTCTGATTATCATTTGTTTTCCATCAACACATTGTTATCTTGCTTTGCATTGGAAACTGATAATTCATATTCTGAAACTTTACAACTTCTCGTTACTACAAATTCTGGTAGATTTGTTGCTTTTTATCCTTCAAAACATACAATATTTACCCCCACCTTCTTTCCTATTAATCTATCTTTCTAACTTGTTTATGTAGGACCCAGATAGCGTGGGGTATATAGACAACATTGCTTCACTTATACGTCACCTACTTAAGATCTTTGATCATGCTTATTTTGTTCTGATTTTAGCGTTGTCATCTTCGTATATCCTATACACCACAACTCTCCATTTGTTCGGGGCTTCCATTTATTTGATCCTATCCCATAATATATTTTTTGGCACTGTATCAAAAATCCTTGCGAATTCTATAAAACAACACCTTAACTCATCCTTGGTGTCCCATGTCTTTTCTATCACATGTCATCAAGTGAGGCATTTGTAAATGGTAGAGTGACTTCGTCTAAACTCTGCTTGACCCTTTACTCTTTTTTTCTCTCTTTTTCCCACTGGAGAGAGAGATGAAATATTTGAAGATCAGTAATGTGGTTCAAAGAATTTTTGTACTCCTAATTTGGATTTAGTAACTTGTCTTTAATGTGCATCATCCTTCAGGTTTTCTTAATCGTATTATGTACATAGCCCTTTCAGGATGCCCACTCCCAAACTGTGATTTCCACACTTGACATGCTGCACACTTGACATGTCCTCTTTTTCCATTCTTCCTTGGGATCTTCCCATCTTCCTCCCTCACACCTTAATATATGTGAGTTTGGTCTCTTCTCTACAAGATGGTTTTCCGTAAAATGCTTGTTTTAACTACTAAAGTGATAAAAAAAGTACATTTAGGGAATTTTAACTAAAAAAGATCATCGAGAATGGAAATGGAAATGTTAGATGTCAAATATTAAGGACTTGATGGCTTACAATGTGAATTCTATAAGGCTGGATGTATTTTTGTCAACTTGAATTGCTATATAATGAAGTTATCTGGAAGCAATTGTTGGGGAATATACCAACAAAGCTACAAGAAGGTTTCTTCCTAAACCTAAACCCTTAACTGATTACTAGTTGGAAGCTCTTAACCTTGCCCAAATGTTTCACATATAATCTTGGCAAAACCCCAAGCTTTGCATGTCAAGAAAATCTTGCCTAAGGTTGTGCATCCATGAAATATAAGGCTCATCCAAGGTGGCCTCATTTTGGATGTTATCATCACTGTGTGGGAAGTAATGGAATGGGCATGATGCATGTTCCTATATGCCCATTTCATCAACATAGACTTTAAAAATGCTTCACAAAGTTGGCCAACCATTCATATTGGTCATGCTAAAAGCCTTGGAGTTTGGCTAGTACTTAAAAGTTATGGAAACATTGTTTGCATAAGGGAATGTTGCTTATGCACTAATCAATCCAAATTTAGGTCAATCTGCCAAAGTTGTCCCCATGCCACTACCTTGAATACCATAGCTGCAAAGGCTTTGGGTATTTACTTCAAACCAGAGTGGATCAACATCTCATCAAATGAATTCCTGCCCATGAGCCAAACACTAGTCAACTACTCAATGAGCATTTTCCTGAATCTGAAACAAAGGAGGTGTTAGGATCTCTATCAATTTGTAATATGCTTAAACCCATAAATTCAGAGAAAATATAGAAAAATACAAGAGAGAATTTGTGAATTGTAGTGTCAAGATATGTGATATGCATTGTATTTGAAGTGTATTAGGAATGTGTGTGACCTTTGTGCAATCCTGAAGTCAAAATCCTGGAGGTTACAGAGACCTAGGTTAGTAGTTTGCAAGTTGTAGTGTTGAGATGTACGTGCCACCCCGAAACACTCCAAACTACAAGGTTTGAACTCACGTCTGAGTCAGCCTTGCCAAATATTGGCATGTATAGAGCATTATTCTTGGGGAGTGAGGAGATCAAAAAACAATTATAAAAACTCCTACAACAAGGAGTAATTAAGCCCAATGTATACCCATGTGGTCTGCCAATGGTGTTAGAGACCAACAAAAACTGATCTTGGTAGATGCCAAATATTGAATGTATAGAACATTATTCTTGGGAAGTGAGGAGATCAAAAAACAATTACGAAAACCCCTACAACAATGAGTAATTAAGCTCAATTCATACCGATGTGGTCTTCCAATGGTGTTAGAGACCAACAAAAACAGATCTTGGTAGATGTGTGTAGAGTTGAGGATTAAAGAAGACTAAAGTAAAAAAAAATGTCAAAAACCCCTATAAAGGATCGAAAAAACAGTCAACTAATTGTATCAAGCCAAAATATTTTATAAACATGGATTTGAAGTCCAAATGCCAACATCTCCATATATTGCAAAGAAGACACCTAGAAGAGTAATATCAAAACAAAACAACGGCTATATGAGTGGTTGGTTGTCATTCAAATTTGCAATGATCCTTCAACTTTTTGAGACTAACGAATTTCCATTGCTATTTATATTTGCATGTGAAATATGTTATATTGTTTTTAGATGTCAAATTCATATGGTTAATGAAAGAAAATAGATCTTGCCAATAATGTTGGATGTCAAATGAAGGAAATTGGGGGCACCAATGAGTGGTATTAGAGATCAAGATACATCATTGGGTTGTAATGGGAAGAAATTATAAGTGTTCATATGGAAATTGTAGTTGCATGTCAACTATTTGATGAAAATTATAAGCATCTAATATGCTAAGCTAATGGATTTGAATTTCTAGGATTAATTAATAAAAATTCCTATGGAAAGGATATAAAAATGGAACTAATGTAAAATCATGAGGTTCATGGTTTGAATCCATGGAAATTAGGCATGTTTAGTTCCATCCATGTGTAAGAGGTGCCATCCATTATTCTTAATTTATAAAAATGTGATGCTGATTAGCAGTGCTAGACAAAGAGTAATTATTTGGTATGAAGAGAAATCAACATATATGCCCAATGGAGATGAAGGGCAAATAAGTATCTATGACATTGCATGTGAACATACCTTAACAATTGGTGCTTTGTCATGTATGGTTAGGATTTCATCCATTGATTTAGATCAACAGTTGAAGGTCTCTCCTGATGTCTGCAAGTGCCTTGGGTGAAGAGGACCCTTCTTTCTATGAATGGATGGGATTGCACCCACAAGGATCAGATTCATGGATAGGAAGATCCATAATGATTTTGCAATGTATTAGATTGGTGTGTTATATTTTTTCATGAATGATCAAGATCTCATCCTCTAACCAAGTCCATGACCCACAATCATTTGTGACAATTAGGGAAAATACTCGAGGAGGAAGTTTCATTTTTCCATGAAAATATGAGAATCCACCCACAAGAGATGATCCAATGAAAATTCCGATTGGATTTTTGGTAATCTCAACATGAAAGAAGCCTCGTATCTTTCCTTTTTTTATAATTCTGGGCACACTTAGCAATTTCTGGGCATATTCCAGCCTCGTAAACGCAATGATGTTCCTATTTGATGGCAGTTATGGGCCTATTTTGTCTTCAAACAACATTAAGAAATATTTTTCTGGAGCAAACCTGTTCCTATTGTGACCCTTTGCAGCAGTAAACAATCATCAAAATCTTCTTAAAATAAATTTTGGGTACGAATTTAGACAAAAAAAACATTTATGGGCAGGTCTGAACTATTTCTGGGTAATTTTTTGACTCCTTTAACCCTTAAGTTAGCATAGATAGCCTAACACCCAATCCCAACACCACCCTTCCAAAAATATTGTGATCCTTAATACCTTAATTACTAGAGCTCTTTGTATCTCAAACAAATCACTTTAGACCTTCTAAAAGAATGATTACTTCGATAATCAATTTAATAAAGCAATTTTCCAAGATACTCATTTGATTTATATCCTAACCTCAATTGTCAAGCCATTATTTCCCAAGCCCACTAACCCTATATCAAACGGGTCATTGATAAAATTATCAAAATCCTCATAAAAATGGACCATCAAAACCATATTTAAACTCCATAAAACACCCGAGAATACATTCAATAACGCGAAATACATAATTAATATATTCCTCGAACCAAAAATGTCTGAAGGTCCTCATTCTTATAGAGTCGCATATTAGCCAATTGGACTACTTAGTAAGAATCATTCTCAAAGAACATATTATCAACACTTGCCATACTTACACTTCTAAATCAACCATTACATAACATTTCCATCATATCAAACACCATAGTTACTTTGACTAAACTAGAATTCTAACTAATACTTAACACTACTCCACTAAAACATTCTAGGAAAATGGTTTAAATTAAAAAAATCAAATCCTAATAAATTTTTGTTAATCCCTTATAAAGCCATAAAAAAGTATGTCTTAGTTTTAAGACTTCTTCCACCCTCCCACCCACATTCCCATACTTCTTCGCTCTCTCTCGCAGTAAACACTAAACAGACATCAAAATCTTCTTAAAATAAATTATGGGTACAAATTTAGACAGAATAAACAATTATGGGCAGGTCTGGACTATTTCTGGGTAATTTGTGGACTCCTTTCACCCTTAAGTTAGCAATGATAGGAATAATTTCTAAATCTAGGCTGATTCCGAGGATAAAACCATAGTGGTTGAGATCATCCTAGCTGATTCTGGGCATGTCTTAGCCCCCTAATAGCGCCTAATCTCCATTATGGGCACATAAACAACAGTAAATGGCAACTTTATACAAATATGGGCACATTTTGATTAGTCCAGGGTGACTTCATGTGTAGCAGCATCCCTAAAATAGTTTGCCTATGTGGTGGAGGGTTCCAACTCCAAGCAGGTAGAAACTTGAGCTTATAAGGTGACATCCTAGCGTTTTGTACCCTAGTTGAGACAACAAGCTCATTTACAAGACAACTAGAAAGGAGAATCCAGATATTCAAATACTGGAAGAGTTGGTTAGCCGCTGTCTTCTGATGATGAAACTGTGCACCTCAGTCACTGTTCTTGTTAGGAAGATTGCAGAGAGCTTATTTTGTTGCATACAGAGGAGAATGAGTTGATGTTAAGATGGCTGCTAATTTGTCCCAGATCCTGTACAGGAATGCAGAAACTCATGACATCTGAATGCATGAGATATGTATGCATGAAAAGAAAGAGATGGACATGAAAGTATGTAGCCTAATTTGTTAAATTTTTAGAATTTACTTCAATCTGATCTAGGATCTTAACTGAGAGAACAACATGTACAACATATCTACAGCATATCAATCATGGAGACAATAATGCAAGCACACAAGAGACACAAAGATTTACTTGGGGAAAACCATAAAGGTGAAAAACCCCAATAACTTCCTCAGAGATAGATAGAGCAATGATACAACCAACCATAAGAGATAGACATAACCTAGCAGCAGATCCTCCTCCTCCATAAGTGCGCCTCTCCTCCTTGAGAGCATGTGTGAGAAGTGAGTGATCAAATAGAGTGCCTCCCGCACTCTATTTATACATAACTTGACTTGCCTTTTTACCTAACTCATGTAGGCTCGAACTTAACCACATAACATAATGCTGACTGGGCCGACCCCCAATAGGGTGGTCTAATAACCCTTTGACCCACATGACTTATACAGGGCCGACCCCAAACAAGGTGGTCTAATAACCCATCAAGTATAAGTTACGACACTTCCGTATAGAGGAATAATAACATCTCTATAGGAATACAATATACATATATGTGAAATACATTCCGAAGTTACATATACATCAACACTCCCTCTTAACTAGGAAGGTATTTCTCAGCACAGTTCTTCTAGCACAAGTCATCTTCTCTGGATCATCGTCACCGGATAATCATCATCGAGTCACCATCATCTTCACTGCTGCTGCTATCTCAATCAATCTCTGAATCTACTCGTCATAGGAAGTTCTACAGAGCCAGTCCTTTTTCATACTGGATGTAGGCCCACCACCTGCAGGTCTTCGTCATCACTGGCCATACTGTGGAATCCTCAGGACTTATTACGTGCGTCACAAAACCTCGAAAGAGCATCCCAGGCTGTTACGAGCACACAGCTCTACCTATAGGATCTCCCAGGGCGCTATTACATGTGACCCCACCACAAAACCTCGAAAGAGCATCCCAGGATGTTACGGGTACACAACTCCGACCTGAAATCTCCCAGGGCACAAATTACATGTGGTCCACCACAAAACCTCGCAAGAGCATCTCAGGATGTTACGGGTACACAACTCCGACCTGAAATCTCCCAGGGCGCTATTACATGTGGTCATGGCAAAACCTCGCAAGAGCATCCCAGGGCTGATTACGGGCACACAGCCCAACCTATCGGATCTCCCAGGGCGCTATTACATGCCATAGGACAAAACCTCGCAAGAGCATCTGCCAGATATCCCAGGGCGCTATTACATGCCATAGGCAAAACCTCGAAAGACTATCTGCAGATCTCCCAGGGCGCTATTACATGTCCTCCCAGAGCAAAACCTCGAAAGAGCATTTGCCAGATGTCCCAGGGCACCGATATTACATGCCATAGGCAAAACCTCGAAAGACCATCTGCAAATCTCCCAGGGCGCTATTACATGCTCATCTGCACAACCTGATCCACGGCCATAGAGTATCAACCTGATACTCACCATACATCATCCTGATGTATCCATGATCATCCTGATCATCATCACTGCAATGTCCTGCTGCATGTCATCTGGAGCAACATCCTGAAGCTCGTCATCCATGATCATCCTGATCATCACTGCAACATCCTGCTGCATGTCATCTGGAGCAACATCCTGAAGCTCGTCATCCATGATCATCCTGATCATCACTGCAACATCCTGCTGCATGTCATCATACATGATCTACCTGATCATCAATGCATCTACCTGATGCATACCAAGTATCTACCTGATACATATCATCATACATGATCCTCCTGATCATCAATGCATCTACCTGATGCATACCAAGTATCTACCTGATACATATCATCATACATGATCCTCCTGATCATCAATGTATCCACCTGATACAAATACAAATACATGATACATATCACCATACATGATCCACCTGATCATACAATGTACCCACCTGATACATATACAGATACATGGTCCAAGCATCCAACATGATGCATATACAAAATACATACACATGATCCAACTGATCATATCCAGCATCTACATGATGCGTACATACATACATAAAAATGATCCAACTGATCATATCCAGCATCCAACATGATGCGTACATACATACATAAAAATGATCTAACTGATCATATCCAAGGAGAAACCACAACATCATCCTGATGCTCATCATCCAGCGCTTACATCCACAGCCATGTGAAGGATCCTCCTTCCAACATGCTTGGAATGGCTTCAGCAAATGTGTCCATCACTTCTTCCTCGAAGTGTCCTCGATCTGAAGAACGCCAAGCCTCTCTCTGAAGTACTCGAACTTCACTCTAGCTAGTGGCTTCGTCAGCACATCTGCAATCTGCTCGTCCGTCGCAACATACAGGAGCTTCACAGCTCCTCTCTGCACCATATCCCTAATATAGTGATATTTGATCTCTATGTGTTTCGACCTGTCATGAAACACTGGGTTCTCGGACAGCTTCACACAACTCTGGTTATCACAGAAGATACCAGTAGCCTCCAACGAGAGATCAAATAACTCAGACAGTAGCTTCCGTAGCCATACTGCCTCACAACTGGCTGAACAGGCTGCAACATACTCTGCCTCAGCTGTACTCAATGCTACGCAGGACTGCTTCCTGCTAAACCAAGAGCTCACACCTGATCCCATACTGAAGCAACACCCAGATGTGCTCTTCCTATCTGCAGCACTGCCAGCCCAATCTGAATCAACATAACCCTGCAGGTTAAAATTTTGATTCGCTTCATACTTGAGCCCATAATCCACTGTACCCTTCATGTACCTCAGAACATGCTTTACAGCAACCAGGTGAACACTCCTCGGATCTGTCAGGAACTGGCTCAATGTGTTCACAGCAAAGCAAATCTCTGGTCTTGTGTTTGTCAGGTACATCAAGGACCCAATCATCTGACGATACATAGAGACATCAACTGGCTCAGATGAAGCATCACACAGAAGCTTCAGATTCGATGCCATAGGTGTGGCCATGGCCTTGCAATCCATCATCCCGAACCTCTTCGGGATCCGTACTGCATACTTCCCTTGTCCAAGGAAGATTCCATCTGCACTCTGCCACACCTCCATGCCAAAAAAAAATAGTGCATCATCCCCAAGTTCTTCATCTCGAACTCGGTAGTAAGCTTCCGCTGCGTGTCGGAAATCAATCTATTTTCACCTGTAACAACCAGGTTATCTGCATACAAAAGTAGTATCACTAGATTTCCTTCCTCAACCTTGTAGTAAGGGTTGAAATCCGCTTTACTCTTGGTAAAGCCCAAACTGGATAGAAAGTTGTCTATCCTACCATATCAAGTTCTACACACATATATGACTACACCATGCTGTCTTGAAATCCATCTTGTGCATCTTCTATTTCATCACTTTTGTATTTCTCAATGCTGCCATCTGCAACATGCTTGATCTGATAGTTCTATTTGGAAGTCACAACAGACTTCCCTTTAGCTCTTGGGATCGCATCCCAAACATCATTCTTCATGATCGACGGATCATGGCATTCCATCCCAAATCCTGGGAACTTCAATATCTTCAATAGATATCTTTGTTGCTGGAACAAATGTTGTAGTCCTTTTTGTAGGTGAAGATATACGGTCTTTCCTACAAAACAGGTTAAATTGCATGATTAGAAACATCTCATAATTTTCAGAACAAATTCTTACACATAAAGAAATATGTCATACAGTCATGCAATTATCTTAGCCAATGCTTCAATACAACATTTATCCATATTCCGTAACTTTCTAGATGCCTTCCAATCTCTACCAGAACATTGTTAAGAGTGTGCACAACTCCCAACATGTCAGCAAAGAGGTTTCATTCTAGATAAGTAGCAATGGAATGTTGTACAGTGCCATAGGCCACTTACCCATGTGTATTAGTAGTATACTGTTCATTAATGCAACTATTCTAATATGCACAAGACATATCCTAAGTCTAGGAACATGAGCATATACATCATTGAACAATTTTACTTAAACAAACAAATATGCAAGAAATGATAATTAAAATACTTATCTTTGTTTGTTCGTTGGGTGGACTCCCTCTGAGTCTTCGCTTCCTTGTAGGAGATGCTGGAGTCCTAATCTGAAGTAGCTTCTTCTACACCTTTATGTTGTGGAATGTAGAAACATGGTCAACTCCCTTTGAATATCTGCATCCTTGCAGAAACTACTGAAGTGTGCTCCTTTTCTTTATTGTAGGAACAACTGGAGTGTGCTCCTTTTCTTTCTGGCAGGAGCAACTGGAGTGTGCTCCCTCTTGATCTTTGCTTCCTGAATTACCTGTTCTTGAACTCATATTCATCCTTGGTCCCTATGCATGCTTATTAGTATCATGATTCATATAAAATCATACATTCATTAGTATACTATTAAAACACAATAATCTCAAGCATGTATACTCATGATCATTTCAATCAGAAATAATAAGCATTAGCATTCAAGGTTTATGTAGGATTCTTATGGTTAGTCAAATCATAAGAAGCATAACATGTCTAAACCTATAATTACTCAAACCTATGACTCTTCGCGTTAGTTGAATCATCAATTAAGATAAGAGATATAATGTGCATAAAACCTGTGATTATTCAAACCTATACTTTCATGATTCTTCTGGTTAGTCATATCATCAATTATAGTAAGAACAATAATATACATATACCCATGATTATTCAAACTTAAGATTTCATGAATAATCATTATCAACAACGCGATAGTATAAGATCCTAACCCAAGGTAGGAATCTAGCTTGATATAGGAAAAACATACTTGGATTATCATGTTAGCTAGTTATGTCTAACATACCCGTATAATGTCTTTTGGTTCTCTTCAGTGACTTGTGCTAGTAACCTGCATGTCTCATAAGTTAACCATTATAAAACCAAGTTATACATACCTCGAGAATGGATCTTTTATGAGATCCATGACAATGGATGAATCTTTGTCCTCATGTCCTCATGATCATATGTTCTTGAACCAGAACATGATTTGTCTTTCTTGGTGTACCTTTCATGTTAGTAGACAACATACACCTCATACAACACCATAGTTCATTAGTACAATCATAAGTGTCAACACCCTAATCAATGAATATTTTCTATCGTGCATTCATAATTTTGTTAAGGTGATACGACAAATCTAATATCAAGATTGTACTAATCGTAATAACATGAAGACAAACATACCATAAACTTAATCATGAACAAATCTCAAAACATACCTCGATGAGTCATACCTGTCGAGATCGCTTGTAATCTTCTTATGTAAGGCCTTGGCCTCATCTCCCTCTGAAACAGAAACTTCTTCACTTATGTAGATGATCAATCCATCTTCTTCCCAAACCACTTGATTTGCAAGAACTGGACCTGGAGCTTGATATGGGTTTGTCAGAGAAACCCCAAAAATTCAAACTTTGAATTTCAAACTTCCGAAAGGATAGAAATATGCGCCTTGATGAGCTGATCAAACTGGTATATTCAGAATTTGAAAACTGCAAAGTTTCACTCCTCAATTTTGCCTTTGAAACTTCCAGATTCACTAGACGTGACCCTGAACTGGGGTTTGATGAAGCCCACTCTTATACCCAATCAAAATGTTTGATCCAAAACTCTAAGCTTCTATTTTTCTGAGGAGCTTCCAGCCGTGGTCACAGATTTCAAAAATTCCCATTTTTACAGAAGCCCTAATTTTCCACTTTTCTGATCAAAGTCCCGAACTAGGGTTTGATCAAGCCCGGCCTTCTGCCTAACCAAAAATTCTGATCTTGGTCTCTAAATTTTTATTTTTATGAGTATCATTCATCCGTGGTCTCTGATTACAAAAATTTCAACTTTCTCCAAAGCCCTAAATTCCGGAAGCCATGAATGAAGGTACTCAAAAATAATTCTGTTTTGACAGAAATATGTACCTGATTGTTTCTGGTGTAACTCTGAAATTTTTGATCCACATGGTCTGAAAAAATTTCCTGAGATAGCCTGACCTGTTATCTTTCCATCCTGACAGGTTTGACCTCAATTGGATTCTCTGAGAGAGAGTTATGCCAAATGTCGCAACGTGGCTTGTTTTGGGATAAAACAGGAGAGCGAACTTGTACGGAGTGCCACGTGTCACTGTTTGAACTTCAGCTTCTGAAAACTTTTTCTGAGATAGCTCAGCCTGTTATCTTTCCATCCTGACAGGTCTGACCTCAATTGGATTCTCTGAGAGAGAGTTATGCCAAATGTCGTAACGTGACCTGTTTATGGGATAATGCAGGAGAGCGCACTTGTACGGCGTGCCACGTGTCACTGATTCATCTTCGGCCTCTGTACAAACTTTTCTGAGATAGTACAGTCTGTGTACTACCTGTCACTTTTTACGAAATTTCATTTGGATCTTCCTAGCCCAAGTTATGACCTTTTTCCCAAGGTCACCTGATTTTGACTCAGATCTGGAAGAGGCAGAAACCCTATATTGCACAGATCATAAATCACAAAGTATAACGAATTAGAGGTTTTCCTTTGGACACAAGGTACCTGGAGATTTAATCTTCGTCCTGTAACAATTTCAGATCCGAAAACTTCGCCAAAACCGATTTATAGCGAAAGTGCTACGACGACTGGTTTTTACTATATCAAGCCCTAGCATCATAAGTGCAACAAGTGTCATACATGCCATATCATGCCTTCTTTCAGGCTAGCTCTGATACCATGTTAAATTTTTAGAATTTACTTCAATCTGATCTAGGATCTTAACTGAGAGAACAACATGTACAACATATCTACAGCATATCAATCATGGAGACAATAATGCAAGCACACAAGAGACACAAAGATTTACTTGGGGAAAACCATAAAGGTGAAAAACCCCAATAACTTCCTCAGAGATAGATAGAGCAATGATACAACCAACCATAAGAGATAGAAATAACCTAGTAGCAGATCCTCCTCCTCCATAAGTGCACCTCTCCTCCTTGAGAGCATGTGTGAGAAGTGAGTGATCAAATAGAGTGCCTCCCGCACTCTATTTATACATAACTTGACTTGCCTTTTTACCTAACTCATGTAGGCTCGAACTTAACCACATAACATAATGCTGACTGGGCCGACCCCCAATAGGGTGGTCTAATAACCCTTTGACCCACATGACTTATACAGGGCCGACCCCAAACAAGGTGGTCTAATAACCCATCAAGTATAAGTTACGACACTTCCGTATAGAGGAATAATAACATCTCTATAGGAATACAATATACATATATGTGAAATACATTCCGAAGTTACATATACATCAACATAATTAACCCTTTCAACCCAATTAAGCACTCAAAAGTAATTACCAAATGCAACCTTATTACCCCTTTCAAGCAAGCTACCAATTAACCCACCCCACCTCCCGCCCTCGGTGATCAAGATCTGGAGACCTTGACATCATCTCCATCTCCATCTCTCTCTTGCTCAGCACCAGGATTTCCTTTAGTCTTGGACTCTCCCATTGTACCACTGCGTATATGCCATTGGTATATATCTTTTGGTTATACTTAGCTATTCTCTTAGCTAGACACTTATTTATGCTACACTCTTTTAACTTTCTTTCTCTTGCTTTCAACATTATCTAGAAGTTGCTTTACGACTCGCACATTGTATTCACATTGATTGTATCTTTTAATCCCATTGACCTACTTTTGTGGTCATTTGTTGGACATTAATAAAATTATCTTGTCTTATCAAACAAAAAGCATTGGATTCATTAACCAATTCCCTTTGATGAGCAAGCAAACCGAAAAGAGACCTAGGGTTTGTTTACCTAGGTGGGAAAGAGCCTTTAATTCGATTTGGATCTACACTACCCTAATCTAATCTAATCTACAACAAGCTACTTGAGCCTTGAGGAAAAGGAAACAAACAACAAAAAGGGTGGATGCTAAGAACCCATCGGAGCCGGGTTCTTAGCATAGAGAAACCAAAGTTAGAATCATTTTCCCAAAATTCAAAAACAACCGACCAAGCATACAACTCCAAGAATGAGGAAACATTGTTCTATTGGTAGCGAGGGGTATGTGCAATAGAGTGAGCACCAATGCTTATGTTGTTGAAAGCACTAGAAAACAAGTAAAAATGAAAAATCCAGTTGGTAATTCTTTTTTAGTTTACCCTACTTCGTTTCGCCCAATAGAACAACACATTGGTGTGTTGGGTTTTGCAAGAGCATCGTCTGATCGTGCGTCTTTTCTTGAAAGCAACGGGGCATATTATTTAGATACAAAAAACCGTCGAGTTTTTCCAATTTTTAATATTAAAATATATATTAAAAAAAAATACAATGCATGTATATGTAGGTAGCATATTAATGTGAATAATGCTTTGTCAATATGTATGCATCAGGTTTTCAATGTTTCACTAAAAGCATCGATTATGTTTTTTAATTTTTAATAAAAATATATTTTATAATTAAATGTAGAGAATGTCATTGGTGCACTTAATATATTATTTGCATCATGGCAGAAGACATATTATTCCACTGGCTGATGGTGTGTTTGTCTCTATTGCAAATTGGGACATCAATAAAAATTTTAATAGAAGTTAACCCCTATTCCCAAGGATTCCCAAGTTTGGGAATGTTATGCCCATATCCTAATTTATTTGACCCAATTTGCATTACCCCAGACATAGAATACCTCGACTGGATGCCACGAAGGACTTTTGTCCAAATCTCAAAGCTACGAGAATGTCAAATGATAGGGTAGCCTAGGGAGCACCCTATATGATCAAGTCTAAGGGATATCCCCCTTGGCCCCACAAAATAAATCCCAATTATATCACAATGGGAAAAAAATGTAAATTTCTAAAACTACAAACTCTAAATAGGCTTCATACCCAAGACCAATTCCTTAAAACTAGAAACAAGTTACACTTTTTTATGCTATAAATAACCAATATATCCAACCAGGACATACCTTTAAATGATGATTTCTTGCATTGGGGCCGGGTCAAGAGTTACTTCGAAGCTCCCTTTGAGAAAATATTGGTTAATCAGATGCGGAATTGGGACTAGGCAAAACACCTAAATTGAACAAACTGAAGTAGTTAAGGAAGATCCAAACCATATGGAGAGGAAAGTACCAATTGTAGCAACCTTCAAACAGTTGGAGATTTGATAGTGACAACAAATCCAAACAAACTCAAGAGCATGGAATGTGGAAAAAAAGAACTAGATCATGAGTGAGCCAACAATCTGGCCAAATTTCCATGTATCAGAGGTAGATATTAGAGACACCTAACAACGAGGAAACCAATGACATAAATATATTTGGGAATGCGTTAGGGGTGTATCCAACAAATGCATTGACCATAGAAACTAACAAAGGTTCCCTTCTGACCTGACAATGCAACCTTGTTTTGAAAGACTAGTGATGGCATAGAAAACTGCTACTCACCACTGGTGCATAGAAAACCATGTTGGACCAAGTGCATTTAGGATCAACACATAGCTGTCAAGAACTGCCTCCTTTATGAATTTCCTTGGTCATAAGAACATAAAAAGAGGGTGCTAACATCTTTAAAAGGATCTCGAGTCTTTTTTTTGTTTATAGGTCTTTGTTTAGTCTTAAAATGCCAGTTTTTTAGGTCATGCACTCATAATTTTTTGTGTAAAAGTTGTATAAACTTTGTAAATGTTTCATAAGGACCAAGAAATCCATATACTCGCAAGAATAGTAAAAAAGGAAGACTTTATGTGTGTAATTGCACTTGGTGTAGGTATAATTTCATTTCATATAGTGATTTTTTAATTTCTTTGGTGATTTGCTTCACTATTCTATGGGAAATGTTTGAAATCTGTCAAACATTGTTTTTCTAAACTCATGCAAACTAGAAAATATTTTATTTATCATCTGAAGTGTTGAATGGATTATGGATTCAGTCTCTTAGCTCCGTGAATGCTAGCAAATTATTATTTTCTAAAACAAATGGAAAAAATATAAGATCAAGCTTCTTATGTTCATGTTCAAGAAAAAAACATGATTGCAATTGAACAATAATCAAATGGCAACAACCTAGCTAACGTGAATTTGAATTGCAAGAGAAAATCTAATTTGATTCTTAAATTACAAGCACATAAAGGTAATGTTCACTGCACAATATTTGGTGTGGTTCTATGAAAACCAACCTGTGTGAAGATTGCATAGTGCAAACCCCAAGGAACTTCGAACAAATGCAGAGACAACCACTGTCAAAAGTCAAGCTTCATGCAAACTTGCAAAGATGAAAGATCTGATGATCATTGATTCCTCATGTGGGTTTTTATTGACTGTTGCCACAATATATAAGGATAAAATCGTTGCACGGTTGAAGGTTCCATGTTTTTCTTAGATATGGACCAATTTGGAGTTAAAAATTCTTCACCCAACAAAAATTGGGGGCTGAAACCACTATTGAAACCTCCACTAATGAAAATCCATGGGCGTTTTGGCCAAAAAAAAAGATAATATGAAAATTCAATCCCTCGGCCCATATTGGCGAGCCTGCCCAACCCAACCTCAAATCGAGGGCGTACTAACTGTCGGGGACCATAAATCAACAATGAACAAGCTGTATAACCCTTGATTGTTGAAAATTTGGGGTGAACTCACCATTTTGTGGGGTTCGTTCCCAAAATACTTGGCGAATCCACCATTTCGTGGGATTCATTACCCAAAATACTAGGTGAATTTAACATTTCAGGCCTCCATTACCCAAAATACAGGGCGAACTCACCATTTCAACCATATTTGACAGGGAGCGATCTTCATTTTCCCCTCTCTCACCGACTTCACGGCCTTGGCAATTTGACTTCCCAATAATTCTCAGAGAAAGAGAACGGGTGTAATATGATCTAGATTTTAACCTCGTACTACTACTCATAAATTATTGATCTTTCAACGAAAAGCTTCATAGTCACAACAAAAAGGTCAATGGAATTACCCTCACTGGTCATAGTTAGATGGATCTGCACCTGCAAATTGCATACAATGCTGGACATATGTTCATAACTTATATTGAAGTTTGAATAACTTGATCTTATACATAGTCATGGAATTTGTGAAACAAAGTTCATAACTTATATTGGAGTTTGAATAACTTGATCTTATACATAGTCATGGAATTTGTGAAACGAAGTAGATGATATGTGCATGTCCAAAACTTATTCACTCTGTAAATCAAGGTGCATGATCAATAAAGTATTGGTCATAAGCTAAACAATCATGTGGATGTTGTAATGGGGGAGATGTTGTAACATTTGTTCCGAACAAAATAATTAAAAAAAAATCATGTCCACTCATAAAATAAAAAATTATGGAAAGTATTTAAAAAAAATCCATGTTGGCTCATAAATAAAATATTATGAAAAGTAATTAAAAAATCGATGTTCGTCTATAAAATAAAAACTTAAACTCGGATCTATCAATCAAGAGAGAGAAAATTTCTTGAGTTTAAATTGCAAGCAGAGTACTAAAATGGAGAGACAACGTGATGAAAGAAATGATAGAGACAAAAATGGTGGATATATTGCCCACAAAGCTCCAACCTTGCACATAAGTACACATATCACCTATGAACCTAACTCATGTGCTAAAAAACTCCTGATGACACGCATATCTCAATTTGAGGGAAAACATACCTTTGAATGTTTTATGAAAGGAGTTTGTATTGTTATTTCATTCTATTCCTTCAAACACGGTATAAAACATTTCACATCATTACAAAATCCTTTTGTTATTTCTAATTTGTATTGAGACTTGTAATCTAAGGATTCTTTGTGTGGGACTCATGTGATGGTTAGGTTCCCTGTGCTTGGCCCATGGTCCATAAAGGAAAATATTAAGGTGTAATACTTTGTATTTTGACCCCGGATCATGGCTTGGACTGTCCTAATAACCTAGATAATTTCCTTTTCTAATAACCTATATTTTGATCTAACACTGTGGATTAGGCTCCAAGAACCATCCTTAATGTTGTAATTATCAAAATGAATATCATGTCCCACTTGTAATCCAAGGATTCTTTACTCGGGAATCATGTCATGTTTAGGGGCCCTATGGATGGCCCATGATCCATAAAGAAAATTGTTATGGTGTATGACTATATTTTGACCCTGGATCATGGCTTGGACTGTGGGAACCAACTTAATTGGTTTGAAAAACCTCAACAACGATGATGATGATGATGAAAATGACGATGATAATGATGATGATGGTGAGGACGATGGTACCAATGATGAGGATGACGATGATGATAAGGAATGGTGAGGAAGTGGATGAGAATGATGAGGATCGAGCGTCCATGTCTTGGACACTTAAAATAGTCCCTATGTAGGGCCTATATAGTGTTTTAGGGTGTTGTAATGGCCCATGAGCCCCTTAGGAAATTCATATGGCCTTAGACCCTATGTTTCCTTAAACTCCATGGTCCAATATCACCACACATGCCTCTAAAGAGAATATTTGTCCTACAAGTGATGCATGGTTGCCATTACAAGTTTTCAAGCATCAAGGATGGTTCTCGATGTATTGGGCATGGTTCAAGGGGGGCCATTGATTTCTTAGGGCCTAGAAGAGGCTTTTAATGCTCGTGGACCATGCACACTGTATGTTTTAAGTGAGCTGGAAGAGGATTGGGCCAATTATGTTTATTTGCTCAATCATAGTACACTAAAATTTCAAAGGAGGAGGACTACCTCAATGGTCAAGGAACAAAAGTCACTACATGGTTTTGTACATCGGGGATGGTTTTTAGGATCATGAAAATGGTTCAAGGAGGAAAAAAATGTATTAGGGCCTAAAAGAGGCTTTTATCATTCACAGATCATGAACACAATAAAAAACCACCACACATTGCATATAGAGTGAATAATTGTCCTACATGGATCATACGATTGTTGTTGAAATATTTCAAATGCCATGGATGGTTCTTAGGGCCTTTTGCAGGGTTTAGGAATAAAAACTAAGGTTGCAAGCCCTAAAATATTCATCTTTATGTGTTATGGATATTTCCACCCTGTGGAAAGATGGGAACTCCCTTGGATCACTTTCCCAAGACCTAAGACAAACAGGAGCAGTATACCAATATGTTTCCATCACCAGATCTAATCAATCACATACAACACATGAGAAAATAAGGAAGAAAGATTAACTCACCTTAGCTTATAAGCGCTCATTTGATGATGGCCATGATTGATGTAGATCAGGTTGAATTGGCTCTAGCTCCACTTGATGATCAACCTACACACATATAGACAAAGAAAAACCTTCCTCAAACCTTTCTATAAACATGTATAAAATATGCATGTAATTGACATAAAATACTATATCTAGACTAGATCTAAGCTAGATCTATCAAGTGACTATTCATTATTGCGGTGATACTTGATGTGTGGTCAATCACACTAGCATTGTTTCATGTAATACTTTATTGGTTTAACCTCGAATAAAAATTTGGAATCTAGGTGCTACTTATGTCAACATGCCTGGTACTTTCCTTGGCGCAACATTGGAGTTTTCCTGGTGCAGTTCCTTTCAAAATTCTTGGTGCAATTCTTGGTGCTATACTTGGCTCTATACGTGGCGCTATGTCAGATGATTTTCCTGGCGTAATCCCTGGCTCTAGTCCAACAATAAGTTAGAGTGTTTGTTTCGGTTCTAATAGAAGTTTGAATCTTTGATAGACAAATTATGGTAAAAGAAGTGCATCGAAGGCTAAGTAGGAGTCTCTCTAACATTCACAGTGTCCTAAGTGGACCTAACAGTTAAGAACATGTGTTTCCTCCTAGGAGGTCATAGGTTCAAATCCGAAGTGGGGTAGAGTATGTACTCTTTTGTAGGCTTTAGCAGTTAAATCGTTGCATAGAGGGGGGTCCCTTGTCCCACAAGCAATGGGGTCTCATACACCAAATTGGTGTCTAGTTTGGTTGTGGCCTTAAAATATTATTATTATTATTATTATTATTATTATTATGGCAAAATCAAAGTAGAGTGGTGATGTACTTATGAAGTAGGCAAGCCTACAAATTGTTGTAAAAAATAAATTAAATAATCACCCTTCATTAGAATTAAGCATACAAGAATACATCTGAGTGGGCCTAAGGGTTAAGAACATGTCTTTCCTCATGGGACGTCGCACGCTCAAATCTTTAAGGGGTAGGGTATGTACACATCTGTAAGCTTTAACAGTCAAATTGTTGCACAAAGGGGGTCTCATACACCAATTTGTTGTTTGGCTTTGTCGTGACCTTAAATTATATTATTATTATTATTATCATCAAACATAAGCCTTAGTTTCAAATCACATTGTAATCATCCTTTAGATGAGAGATTAACTTTAACATGGAAATGTATAATGGTAACAAGAAAATGAGATAAATAGTAGACATTAATTAAATAGCTACACTGTGAACCAAAATCATGAGGTGATGGATGTGATACCTGCATATACATGTACACATCACTAGGCAAAGGGTGTGATAGTTGTGTTCGCCATGGACATGTCGCAACTATTGTAGATCAATCTACAAAGTTGCAAGACACATGTATATGATATAAAAGGGATTGATTTCCTCGAGTTGATCAAGAGGGGGAAGAAAGGGTAACATCCACTCCCTTGGGAGGATAGGAGGTGAAGGAACAAACGGGAAAAAACAAGACCTTGAAAACAAGGCATAATTGGACAAGGAATCCATATACAAGTTATTTGTAAGGTGTGCCAACGAAGAGAATCAACTTAAGGGGCCAACAAAAGGAAAATTATGATCAATCATCATAGGGGAACAAATACCTCAGGTGGGGCCCACACCTCCAACTAGAACAACCTAGTGCCAATTAATCATTAAAGATGAGAGGATAAAAAATAAAGACAATAGGCATGTGACTTGAGTGGGTTGAGGTCGGAGGAATGAGAGAGAAAGAATCGGATCAATAAGGGAGCCCCTAAAATGGCTAAGGAAAGGGTCGAACTTGTCCAGGAAAGGATATGTCGTGGGGAATTATTCTAATGGAGGGAGAAGCAAAGGTAAGGGCATATATGTTAAGTATAGCACATGAGAGGAAATCCACAGGGAAGGGATTGTGTAGGAAAAAAGGCCAAAATGAGGGGTAACAAGCAATATAGCAAGCTACGACGGTAGTCATACACAACATGGCATGCTTCCAAGGAGGAGGTGTTTGTGCTAGAAATCTAGAGAAACAAGCCTAACACATCTTAAGCTCAAAGGAAAATGTTGATTGATTGATTGGGTTGGTTGTGTAAAAGGGGTAAAGAGAATATGCAAGCAGAGAAAGTATAAGACAGCTGAAAACATCAGTCTCTGCTAGACTTGACTAAAACAAGTATCATATCAATGATGATACAAGTTCGAAGTTGAATTAAAACACATGGAACTAACAGTTCATTCACAGGTTACATTAAAAATACCATATCCAGAAAGACATTCCAAATACATACATGGGAATATAAGTTCTCAGTATGAGCATTTATAGTGAAAACATCAAAATAAAAAGGGTTTCATAACTGTGGCCAGTCTAAATAAGACCAAAAAATATTCAAGCTCAAAAACCAGCTAAAAAATATCCAAGAGCAAAAGTCTCAAATTTTGCGGAATTTAGATTCTCGACTTTTACAAACTCTCAACCTCCCGGCTGGAACCTTCTCTCAAATTACAAATGACGGAATTTATAGAAGATTACATCAATAAATTATTACTAGACTTCTGGAACAAAAATCTCACCAAAATGCTTTCAAATTAACTGCAAAAGATCACATAGAAGATCTGAAGTTATTCCCTTTACCATCGATTTCTTGTTTGTATGTACTCTGCCACCTCATACTAAATTTCTTCAAAATTTGGAGTTGGTTAGCCAGGTATCGATCTCTGACCCAAAGTATAGGTACTCTGCTTGGAAATGATGAATTTCTTTCTAAAAATAGAACTTGACTGAATTGTTGGATGCTTTGCTTCCAAATACTTTTCCATATGTTTATAAAATATATAAATGTCGCCTGAATATGCTAATCAGATCCTTGGATATTTGGGATCTAATTGACCTTTTGACTGATAAAATCATATCTTCAATCTCTCACCCATAGATCTAGAAATGATTCAAAATTACTGATTTCATGTCTAGAAAATTGGGATTACTTTATTCATGAGGAAGAAGTTTGACCACCATCACAGCCATTCATATATTTCAATATCAAGAGAAAGAAGAGTATCATTGAATCCATCGATTGTCCAATAATTTTATCATGCAAAAGTGTGCACATCATCCCATTCAAGACTATTCTATGTGCATGGCTTCATCTTACCATTTGCAATTAGTTCAATTCTCCACATGTTTGTGATGCCAATGATTTTCCAAGCTCTACGCCCTTTGGATTTTAGTCGAATGTTATAGGCAGAGAGGACTGCAAAACCATCGAAAGTATAGTATTCATCTCTTGCTATTAACACTTTGCACTTAGAGTAGATCAACTGCTATGATTTGGCATTTGGACAGTCTCCTCAATGTCACTTTTTATTCCAAAGGATGACTAATATGACCCCAAGTCCGTCATTAAGACTTTCAGGTTGATCTTGGCAGCAAATTAAGTTGCACCGAGTGAGCATACTAAACCCATTTGACTTCACATATCCATGCAAGAGAGTTTTTGAACATTTGGCGATTTATGGAGACTTACCAACAGTTGGAAACGCTAAGTCTGGCATCTGAATATCCCATCAACACCTCAGCATAAATATGAATGCTCAATACTCGACTTGGTTTTGGACTGGGCGCATCTGAAACTTTATTCCATATGCAATGATCAGAGTGATTTTCAATGCATTATCTTTCCAGTTGTCAACGCCTCTTGTTGACGCATTGTGTAGTCTTTTGAACCCGTGGGCTTCTCATGTGAATGACCTGTTTAATGGTGCTTCTTTGCTTGGCATGAATCAATCTCTTTACATCTGGCGTTGGGTTTTACAACGCTGCTTTTTTTTACTTTGCGTGGTTTTATACCACATGCTTTGTAGGAAAATCTCTTACGGTGTTTATATACACCATTGCTCTCAAAAGCTCCGAACGCGTAGTGTAAAGACTAGTGCCCCTTGTGGGGTCTCTCTTGAGCGCCTTGTGAGTGAGTTGCCTTCTGCTTTGGCTCTTGGACTCGGGTTCGACCTTGATGATGCTTGATTGTTTGTAATGTCATTGACTTGTAGTGGGCTCGATGATCAAAACCCAATATTTTTTGCAAAATCAAACAAAAAGAGTTTTCATAATAGAATAAATATAAAGCTTTATTTTAAAATTATATAAAATAATTCTAAAATAATTAAATTTTATATTTATTTATTATTTTTTACTCTTTTATACTTTTTAGAATAAAGAGTAAAACAATATCATTTTGAATAGCTATTTGGACTTTGACTCATGGAGACTTGGATTCAAATAGCAATGGAAGATCGTAAGACTTCGCCAAGTTAGAAGGTTTGGTATAAGGAGCACATACCAGGCTGGATGGAACATTTATAGTTTTGGAAAAAGTTCTTGTGGACTTTCCGGCAGCAAAGAACGGGGTTCTTCTTTACACATGCGCTGTCGGAATTTAAAAATTTTGATGGGACAGATTCTGGTACCAACAGGAGGATACACCGCAAGGGTGGGATGGACAAGAGAAGGAGGCCAAAAAGGAGCTCGGGATACAAGATTAGCATGGTATAATGATGCAAGAGGTATGACTGAGGTGGGAAGAATAGGATCGAGACTCTGGATAAAAAAAGGAGTAAGGTCACAAATAACTTCTTGCTAAGGAGAAGGCTTTGAGAGGGGAGATCTCGTGGGAATTGTGTCAATGGAGACTAGGTAATAATAGGATGAAAAATTAGTGGAGGACTCAGGTTAGGAGGCAATGAACTAGTGTGTACGATTGGAGGGAGGATAGACTACTAAGGTCATCCTTTGTTCTAAGTGCACAACAGTCTTTTATATTATGGGTCTCTCCCTTATGATACTTACACCACTTATCAAGATGAGTGGAGAGGTATGGTCAATGGGATTGCTAGGGATAAGATGGAAAATAATGTGAGAGGTTTGGGAGGATCCAAAATTGACTTATATTGGCCAAGACCACAAGAACAAAGGACGTGGGGAACTTGTCATGCACAACATAAGAAACATTGAAAGATAGACCGTATAAGGCAAGGATGACTTCCATTAAGGGCAAGGGAGAACGAGCATGAGTCTCACTTAATGAAATAGGTTTCTCCTTCATGATATAAAAGTAACTCCTACTTGAAGGTGAAAGGTACCTTCATCATGGCATCAAGCCATGGTCATTCACGACGAAGGTCGTACTTAATTATTTCTAAGTTTATAATCATAGGAAGAGAGGACACAATCATGGGCTAAAGAATAATCTTGAGAACAATAGAAAGGGAGGACAAAATTGTGGGCTAAATAGTAATGTTTAGAGTCGTAGAGTTGATCAAAATTTTTACAGATTTATTAAAACCTCTACAAGCAACGTTAGTAAGAGAGAGGGTGGTTATTTACATTTCACGACATACTTAGAGAAAGAATGTTAAGAGTAGAGCCAGTATCTACAATAGCATGTTGAATATTAAAGTTGTTATGTTTTACCTCGATGTAGCAAAGGGAGTGTTATAAAAAAATATATAACATAATAAAATATATATATTTTCCAATAGGAAAATATCCATCACTTTAAATAAAAAGTGATCGTGGACTGTCCTCTGGTGACTTCATTATATATCAAAAAGGATTGCAATACTGTTCATAAGTTTATAAGTCTGATTGCCTTTGAGGCTACACAGATATATCAAAAAATCAACTATTCAAAAAAAGACTGTCTTTCCTGATGTTTCTTGTTGCCCATAATGTACTGTCTGGAACTACATATCCATCATTTGAATGAAAGTTTGTTGATTGTTGAGTATGCCTGTTACCTCTAGTCTTCCAGGAGTTAATGCAACGACCAATTTTGATAGGTAATCTCCTTCAGAGTTTAATTCCCAATAAACATGTGAGAACTGGATGTGATCAAAGTTCGAGATTAGAGCTCTGATTGCATGAAGGAGGTGTTGAAGATGAGGTGCATTTATTTGGATTTTTCCATTTTCCCAGTCAATGGTCATTTTTCAGTCTCCGAAAAGTTGGATCTGCTTTACCTGATTCTCTGTAGCAACCAACAATATAGCCCATAACGCTGCTAATTCTGCTTGGCTATTGGAATCCTGTCCTGGAGCAAACTTACTATGCCATTTCTTAATGTCTGAGAAGTGTAAAATTCCACCCGCACCTCCCAAAGACGGGGAACCCTGACTAGCTCCATCAAAGTAGGCCCATGGGATATCTTTGTTGATGGAAGGATGGACCAGAACCCTTGGAGATTTTTCTGATGGTTCTGTTTTAAATTCTCTTGTTTTCTGCATCATAATCAATACAGAGATGTCTGGAGGAATGAGTGTTTCTTGAAAGATCATTTTGTTTCTTGCTTCCCAAATCGTAAAAATGAAAAGGGAAGGATAGGCTTGGAACAAACATACCCTGCGATCGTTCCACCAGCCCATAACATTTTTTTCCACTAAGTTATGTTGTAGATGAGATGCACAGTTGAGATTCTTGGTAGTAGTCCTCCATACGTAATCTGCATAAGAGCAATGGTAGAATAAAGTGTGAGATGGAGTCCTCACCCAAGTTGCATAGGACACATCTACTAGGGCCTTGAAAACCTCTTTTCTGCAGATTTTCCCAGGTGAGTAGTTTATTGCTCACGGCCAACCATAGGGTGATGATGGACTTTAGAGGGGCTGAGATTTTCCAAAAATTTTTCCACCAAGGTCGGGAATCCTCCCTTGCCACTAAGTCTGTAGTAGCTTCGTATCCAATTTTTGCAGAGAATGATCCGTCCTTGTTGTTCTTGGTCCAGACTAGCTTGTCTGACTCACCTTCTCCTAGGAGGATGAAATCTTTTTTAAGGAGATTAATGCAATGGGTCCATTCTTCTTCCTGTACTCCTCCCAGACCCAAAAGTGTGGCAGATTTCCACTCTCCTCTACTAAAAATTTTGTCCTCAAGGTTGCATGCATTGTACAGTGTGTAAATATTCTTTGAATGCAATTCTCTAAGAAGGTCAGCACACAATCTGTAGTGTTCACCTGCCCCGGCCCAGGGGTCCTCTCCAACTCGAATACATTTCCCATCTCCTATTTTCCGTGCCACCCAATTTCCAACTAGTGGGAAGGCTAGTACCAGTGCCTTCCAACCTATGGAACAGTTCTTGAAACTTTTGTTAGGTTGCCTGAACCAATCTATGATGGTGAGGGTGTGACAATACTCGGAGAGAACGGTTCTTTCCCAAAACAAGCTTGTAGATTCTGCTAATCTCCATATCATTTTCGCAGCTAGTGCTTTGCAGAAGAGATCAGGGTTTTTGACTCCCCACCCACCCAGAGACTTGGGCTTGGAAATGGTTGTCCAATTGACCAACGGAATTCCTTCTCTTTGTTTGTTGGTTGTCCAAAGAAACGAGAAGCATTTTTTTTTTTTTTTGACTAGGATGCCTTTTGGAATGTAAGCTATCGAGGCCCAGTAGACTGGGATGCTTTGAAGGACCAATTTCAGTAGGATAAGCCTTTCTCCTCTAGAAAGAAAATTATTTTCCCACAGGGAGATTCTATCTTCAATTTTTTTATCTAGCCTTAGCCAGTCTTGGAAAGCATAGGCATTGGGTTTGAGTGAGAACCCTAGACATTTCAGCCCCTCAAATAGAGGAGATAGGGGAAAAGGCGAAGTATGAGTCAAAGTGGCCTTTACATCATCTGAAAGATTGTTGTAAGCCAATTTGGATTTCCCTGTATTGATTACCATTCCTGTGGATTTTTTTGTAGAGGTTCAAGATATTTGAAATGGTATTGAAATTGCCCAGGGTACCTTCTCCAAAAAGTAGCACATAATCAACAAATAATGTAAGAGTCAGAATGACTGAGGTGGAAACATTGATTCCTTTTAGGGACCCCTCTGTATTGGCTTTATGCAACATTTGGCTCAGTGCATCAGCTACAAGCAAGAAAAGAAAGGGGGACAAAGGGAAGCCCTGTCGAATCCCTTCTGTTGGATGAAAGAAGGAAGAAGGGGAGCCATTTATCAGGACAGCGTATGAAGTTGAGTGAATGCTTCCCATTATCCAGTCAACCATAAGGAGAGGCATCCCTATCTGGATTAGAAGAAGCTGGATAAGATATATATATATATATATATATATAAACATTAAATATCAATATTAATAATTAATAAATAGAAATTAATAATTAATTAATTAAGAAAAGTCAAGAGACATGCCCTTATACTTGAAAAGGGACAATAAGGCTTATTTGAAGCCCTATCATTGTAATTGTAAAACATCATCAATATCATATCTTATCTCTTATTCAAATATTTTACTCATGGCTTATTCGATATTCCAAATATTTTGGTAATCTATGTGTGAGATAACTTTTTGTTTGGCTCATTTGGTATCAGAGCTACGTTCACGATCCAGTCCTTTGGCCATATTGTGGTTTTTAACCATTATCCTAGGGTTTCCTTAAAATTGTGGTCTTTGACCAAGAAGGAAAAAAAAAAGTAAAAAGAAAAGAGAATATGGAAAGAAAAAGAAAAGTAAAAGAAGTAAAATGAAAAGTAAAAGAAGTAAAAAGAAAAGAAAATATAGAAACCACACGTGGTCTCTTAAAAAGAGTAGATGATTTATTTTCCAACAATATTGGAAACATTTGTGAAATCTAGAAGTGCATAAGAAGTCTTAAGGATGGTTTTGTAAAAGTTAATAATAAAGTTAGAACATAAAAGCTAGTAGTGCATAAGAAATCTTAATGCTACCAAGAAGCAAGCGAGAATTGAACTTGGGTGGGGAAGGTAACAATCATTCCTCCAATCCACACCATTTTTATTATCCTTCCACTCCAAAAACAATTATTATAATTATTAATAATAATAGTTATTATTATCATTAATAATTATTATTATTATTATTATAATTATATTATATTTATTAATAATATTATTATTATTAACTTTTAATAATAATAATAATTATTATTATTATTTAATAATTGTATCTATTACAATTATTATTAAAAAATATATATTGAAGGAATTCATTGAAGCGATTATTCAAGAAGTGAGTGGTGAATAATGGATTCCATTTATAAGTCCAAATTTTCGATTGAGTGTCCTAATTGCGAAAAGGAATTCCAATATGCGACGGTTTTTAAGAATTGCAATCGCTCTTGTCCAATATGTGGTAAATATTTTTTTATGAAAGACAATCAAGGTCAATCACAATTGCAATCACAAATACAAAAATTGGAAGGCGAATTAGGATACTACAAGGAAAGCAATAAAAACCTACAATTTGATATAAGTAAGCGGGGCATTCTTGATCAGTTGACAAAACAAGAGAATCGTCGCTTAAAAGATCAAAATCAAAAGCTGGGAAAAGCTAATGAAGGTATCAAGAAAATGTTATCAACTAAGAATGAAGAAATATCTCGATTAAAAAATCACAATCAAGATCTTGAAGAGAAAATAAAAAAGTCTGAAACTAACAAAGAATCACCTTATAGAAACGATGACAATCTTGAATTAGAAATAAAGCGTTTAAACCAGCTTGTCATGGAAAATGATAATAAATCGGCGCAAGTCCAAAGAAAGTTAGAAAGTCAAGAATCAGAGACATGTCGACATCAACAACAGAAGAAAGAAATCCAGCAGAAATATGATGACACTAAGAAGACACACAAGTTGGAAATATCAAAACTCAATAACACCTTATCAAGCAATATGGAAGAAATTTTTCGACTAAAGAATCATAACAAAAAATTAGTTACAAAGATTAAAAAAAAAATTGAAAAATAGTCGGAAGATAGATCATTCTAATGAGGACTTCGAAGGAAAAATACTATAAAAACAAGAATAAAATTAACGCCTAAGAAATCTTAATCAAGAACAAGAAGAACAAATCAAGAAGTTAACAGGGGACAAAAAGTCGCAAGATGAAAAGTTCGAGAAGATTCAACATGATAACAATCTATTAGAGAACAAATTAGAACAAATTCGGAAGGAAGCATCCAAACTCTCTGAAAAACAAATTCAAGTTGAGGAAAAAGAAGCCAATTTAGTAAAAGAACAAACAACAAGAGCGCCCTATCAACACCCAAATTATAAAAATCATTTTGACCAACAACAGGGTCAAAATGAACATAAACAGAAGAAATATGAATTCATAAAAGAAAGAACTCAAAATCAACAAACTAAGCGGAATACGAGAAGTTCCATCCAACAAAGCAATCAACAAACAACTCCGATGAAGACAAATCTCAGATGGACCACTTCACAAACGATGCGACATTTTTTCTTTGGGATTCGTAACTCATATCACCTTGTTTCGTCAAGTATTAGAGTTACATGTTCAGAAGATCATGAGAAGAAGTTATGAATAAGAACAAATGATAAGAATCTTCTATAATTATGCTTTGAGGACAAAGCATCTCTAAGAGGAAGGCAATGTTATATAAAAAATATATAACATAATAAGATATATAAATATATATAAACATTAAATATCAATATTAATTATTAATATTAATAATTAATAATTAATAATTAATAAATAGAAATAATTGCAGCGACAAGGATAAATGGAAGGAGGTGTGGGACCGGAAATTGGTGAGTTGGCTCAAGTAAATCCACGGTTAAATTGAGGAAGTGGGTCGCCGAATCGAATAAGTGGATGAAGTCTTCATTTAGTATGAGAAGCCTTCCTTGGACTACATTTTGGAAACAAGATCAATGAGCCTGCAACAACACAATCCAAACTTAAGAATGCTTCCTTCCAGTTTGGTTGTTTTTTCTCTTATTTTATGTCTCTGTAATATGTCAGTAGTGGTATGGACCTAGTCATTTGGGAACTGTTGGAATAGTTATCTCTGGCATATATATAAAACCAGATTATGTAACCCTTCAGTGGTCTGTCCACTGTTTTTTTTCTTAATCTAATCTATAACTGTTCTTGTCTAAAAAAAATATAGAAATAATTAATTAATTAATTAAGAAAAGTCGACAGACGTGCCCTTATACTTGAAAAAGCGCGATAAGGCTTATATAAAGCCCTATCATTGTAATTGTAAAACATCATCAATATCATATCTTATCTCTTATTCAAATATTTTACTCATGGCTTATTTGATATTCCAAATATTTTGGTAATCTGTGTGTGAGCTAACTTTTTGTTCGGCTCAAGGAGGTGAGATAGGCCTATCATTCGATAGGGATAGGAAGGTAAGAAACATAAAAAGACAAGCTACGCCTGAGGGGGTGAGTTTAGGGCCATCAGAAATCTCCATGATAGGCCAATGGAGGGAAAGGAAAAATTATGGTCACCTTGTCGGAGTTATATCTACTCATTGTGAACTTATAATTATGACTTGAAGAGCTTGTAAGAAATCTTGAAACAAGGACAACAAGATGGAGAGGTTATGAACTACGCTAGTACAAATTTTGTTGTAAAATAGGTTGTTTAAAGGAACCGAGAGAAACGGGGTACTCTAAAGACCATCGGGAAGGCAAGGAATGTGGAGTACTTGCCCGACCCAAGGAGGGCAAGGAACGTAGTTGCGAAGCCACTAAGGGCAAGGAATTCAATCTGGAATTTTTTATCCTCGATATGAAAAGGTGTTAGTCTCCAGTGAGATAAATTTCAATTTAGCACAATAGATCCCTCACTAAATGAAGACGTCCCTTATTAACATAATTTTTATTTGAGAGATGATTGGTAACATATTAATTTTATTCGGAGAGATAGTTGCGCGCTAGGGTTAGCTGAGCGCGTGAGTGGGCAGCAAGGGCCGTGTGGAGAAGAATGGCGGCGCCTGGGAGAGGGGAGGCCACCCCCCCCCTCGTCCAAATCTGATGAGGCCTTCAGCAGGCTTGTCCACGGCAGAGGCAAGAAAACCTCTCCTCCGGAGGTCCCGAAATTCATAAAGAAGGTAGAAGAAATCCCAGAAATCTCCCTGCCTGAAGAAAAACCAATGAAAATAGCTCTGGCTTTGGAAAAATGAGGTCTTGTGGGGCAGTTCATGGGCCTATGGCCCTCCACTAAAACAACAGATGACTGGATACAGAGGAATTGGAGGCCCAACCTCAAAAATGGAGTGACTTGTTACCCTGTAGGGCGAGGGTTCTTCATATTTGAATTTATCTCAGAAGAAGACCGAGACTTAATCTTTAGAAATGGCCCCTACTTCATGGGGACGCAGGGCTTATATCTGAATAAATGGACCCCAGACTTTGATCCCTCGATCGATCTCCCCAAGGAAGTGCCGGTGTGGGTCAGGCTCCCTAACCTCCCGGTGCATTGCCGGGACTTCGATTCCTTGCAGAGAATAGGGAATGGAATCGGGCGATTCATTGACAAAGCTGATAATAAGGGCCAATATACCTGTGCCAGAATCTGCGTTGAAGTTGACCTGGAAGCCGGTCTCCCGGAGGCAATAAAATTAAAAGTAGGATCATGGACTCATTACCAGAAGCTGGATTACGAGCACCTTCCCTTCAAGTGCAGGAACTGCCAAGAACATGGCCATTTCCAAAGATATTGTCCCAAGCTAGTTACTGAGAAAGAAGACGCTGAAGGATGGTAGAAAGTAAAAAAGGGAAAACCCACGAATATTGCCAGAAGCAAGGAAAGAACGGCCCAGGGTCCTCCAAAGGAAGGCAGCTCAAAAACTTCTACTCAGGAAGATCCTAATGTATCCCAAAACCCTGGAAATATACCAGAAGCTGAGGAAGCCCGGGCACCACAAGACCCAACCGATCCAAACCATCAACCTGGTGCCGTCAGTCCATCCAAAGAACACGTCAGTCTAGGCTCGGAAACAGGAACTGATTCCTCCGAGGAAGGTGACACCGAAGCCAGCAGTCAATCAGGCACCCCGGATCAACCAAAACGCGGATGGAAGACAGAGAAGAAGAGAAGGGAAGAGCAGTCCTACAAGGACGTGGTCCAAGGCTCTCAACACACCATACCTGAAATGATGAACACTAGATCCGGATTGAGGTTGGGAAAGACCTCGAAAGGGGGCCATCACCCTCCACCAGGGAAATAATGCAATACGTCTCCTGGAATTGCAGAGGACTAGGCAGCCCTCTAAAAGAAGAAGCTATAAGGGATTTAGTAAGAGTAATGACACCTGAAGTCCTACTAATCCAGGAGACGAAGCTGGAGGAAGATGCTCTCCTCCGTGCAAGCAACTCGTTTTGGAAGAAAGGCCCGGCTAGGGCTGTAAGTGCAAGAGGAGCCTCGAGAGGCTTAGCAACCTTCTGGGACTCTGCAAAGCTCGATCTAGTTGAAGAAGAAGGAACCACTCACTGGTTATTCACCAAGCTGCTTCATAAAGATTCCGGCCATAATGTAAGTCTCTTTAATATTTATGTTCCTGTCTCTTTTTCTGGAAAAAAAGAATGTTGGGATACCTTAAAAATGTTCGTGAGTCTCCACAAGCCTGAAAACATAGTGTTGGCTGGAGACTTAAATGTAACTCTAGCTCTGGCTGAAAAAAAAAGGGGGATCAATAGTGCGGGACCCTGCAAGAGAGTGGGTTGAAGACCTGATGCTGGATTGGGACCTTGAAGACATCACCCCTGACAAAGGGAAGTATACCTGGTCAAATAAAAGATTAGGACCTGGTCACATTGCTGCCTGCCTTGACCGGTTCCTTCTTCACTCCTCCTTCCTAACCCTAGGGTTGATGGCATCCTCAAAGATTCACCCACACTATACTTTTGATCATAATCCGATCTCCCTCTCTCTCCATCCTGAGGAAAAGTTAGGTCCCATTCCCTTCCGGTTCAGCCCAATTTGGGTAACCCAGGAAGGCTTCCTCGACCTTGTTTCCAACTCTTGGAAAGAACCGGTTCATGGCTCCCCGTTCTTTGTATGGGAAGAAAAGCTTAGAAGGCTCAAAGTGGCCCTGAAATAATGGGCTAAAGGGCTGGGTTCCCCAATGGCTGAAAGAAAGAGAACCCAGAAGGCCTTGGAACGACACCAGTTAATCTTGGAAGAGTCCCCTGTCACTCCTGCTTTGTTATTCCGGGAAGCTGAGCTTCAAAGGGAGTACCATAAAGCCTGTAGAGAAGAGGAAACCTACTGGAGAGTCAAGTCAAGAACGCTTTGGCTCCAAGCTGGAGACAAAAATACCACATTCTTTCACAAGCAAGCCCAAGCCAGAAAGATTTATAATTCCATCAATGAAATTCAGACTCAAGGCCAAGTGATAAAGGACTTTAGAGGCATTAAGAAGGCAGCCCATTCCTTTTTTAAAAATCTTTACTCCGCCCCTGACCAGGTTCCTGTGGAACCGAATTCCTATCCTCTCTCAGAGATTCCAAAGTTGGTTAATGAAGAGGACAACCTGTAGCTGAACAGCCCTATTAGTATTCGAGAAGTTAAGAAAGCCCTTGACAAAATGGACCCAGATAAAGCTCCAGGGCCGGATGGATTCACAGCCCGGTTCTACATCTCTTGCTGGGACATAATAGAGAAGGACCTGTACAGAATGGTGAAGAAGGCCCAGAACTGTAACAAGTTGGGGGGCAGCACAAATTCCTCCTTTCTGGCTCTCATTCCATTAGAAAAAGCCGCTAAAAACTTCAGCAGATTCAGGCCTATATCCCTGTGTAACACGGGTTATAAAATCATAACCAAAATAATGGCCAATAGACTTAAAAGAATCCTGCCTAAGCTGATTCTGGAAAACCAAGGGGGGTTTGTGAGAGGAAGACAGATTTTGGACAACATTATTTTAGTGCAAGAAGCCATCCATTCTAGCTACAAGAGAAAAGAGAAGGGTATGGTGGTTAAGCTGGACTTGGCCAATGCCTTTGACAGAGTCAGGCATGATTTCCTTTATGCAGCCATGAGGAACTTCAGATTCAATCAGAAATTCATTATGTGGGTCAAAGCTTGCATCTCAGCCCCATGGATCGCCCCGCTGGTCAATGGGCGTCTTACGGATTTTTTCCAGGCCTCAAGAGGATTAAGGCAAGGCTGTCCTCTCTCCCTGCTGCTATTTGTCATTCAAGCTGCTATCCTAAGCTTCCAGCTGAACAACAGTCTCCAAAACAGGTCCCTTTTAGGCATCAGAATTGTCCCAAAGGTCAAGGATGTAAACCAAGCCCAGTTCGCCGATGATACGCTTCTACTGGGAGTTTCCAACCTCAACACAGCTAGGAACTTTAAAATCGAGCTGGACTATTACAGGAATACCTCCGGAAGTGAAATAAATTTCCTCAAAAGCAAGGTCTATGGCTGGAACTGTTCTCCCCGTGCAATGCTGGAGATAGCTCGGATTCTTGAAATGGAAGGCATCACCATTTGGGACACCTTTACTTATCTGGGCATTCCTATTTTCAAAGATACCCCTAGAGTTTCCCATTGGCTGCCAATGCTGGACAAACTAAAAAACAAGATCCATGCATGGGGGGCAACTTGGCTCAACAAAGCAGGAAAAGTGATTCTAATGAACTCTGTCCTCACCAGCCTTCCAATCTATCAATGTTCGGTGCTGCTAGCTCCAAAAACTATCACAAACAGAATCAATGCGCTGCTCCTTCGATTCCTGTGGGAGGGTGGCCGTAATTGTGAGAAAAACCTCCATCTAGTAAGTTGGGACAAGATCACTAGACCAAAAATGGAAGGGGGCCTTCAAATAAGAGACGTGGCCACCCAAAATCTTGCCATGGGAGGCAAAATACTCTGGAAAATGATAACTGGAAAAAGAACCTGGAACAAGCAAATCCTCAAGAAGAAATACTTTAAAGGAGATAGGCAGAGATGTCTTGAAAGGGCCACAAAATTGCAGAAAGGCTCCTCGATTTTTTCACTGTGTAAATGAGCCATCCCTTTCTTCACATCTAAGCTCACGTGGTCTCCTGGCAATGGAGAAAAAATCAGAATATGGGAGGACGCGATCCTTGGGGATCAGCCTCTCATCAACTTCAGCGACCTGGGCAATATAAAAGAATGGCTCCACACTAAAAATTGCAGAACGCTGAGTGACATATCAGTCTGGAACAGAGATGAGGACGAATCTTGGGCAAAGTGGAACCTGGGCGATTATCCTTACGATTTAGAAGAAGAAGCTGCTACCCTGCTGAATCTTTTGCAAGGGAAGTCTCCCATCAGTGCCAGAGCTAAAGACAAACGCAGTTGGGGATCTCGATCGGGCATATATACTGTAGCTGAGGGCTATGCTGCGATTTTGGAGGTGCCTTGGGTCCTTCCCAACCTTGGGCCGTGGAAAGCTCTTTGGGAATTCGCCTCTATTCCAAAAATTGACATCTTTATCTGGACGGTCCTCCACAACAGCATATTGACAAGAGAAAAATTGAAGAGCAAAGGCTGGGCAGGGCCATCCCGATGCCCTCTGTGCAACCACGCTGAAGAAACCACCGATCATCTGTTCATTTCCTGCGAATTCACTAAAGAAGTTTGGAGTCTCACGATAGGCTCAAACGCTGTAAGTATGCCCAACTCAATCAAGGAGCTGATCAGCAGCTGGATCTCTCTTGCCCCCTTCGATTTAAGCAAAAAAGACATCCTCAAGCTAGCGTGGATGTGGACCCCGAAATTTCTTTGCTGGAAAGTCTGGTTGGAAAGAAATAACAGAATCTTTAAGGAGAAATGCAGATTTCCAACTCAAGTGGCAGTCAAGGCTAGGACCATGCTCTCTAAAGCTTTAAGCACCAAGTCAACTATCAGAAATAAGGCTACTCTCTCGCCTGAAGAAGAGCGCTGGTTTAAGGAGATCAATGTGAACCAGCAAAGCAATAAAGCTACCAATCCTCCTCAAAAGGCTCGCTGGGAAATAAGGCTGGAAGAACAGGAATTCATCAAGTGGAGATCTGTCCTGAATGAATGGTGCCTTTTTTTTGATGGGGCCTCGAAAGGGAATCCCGGTCAAGCTGGAGGAGGAGGCATTATTCTCGATCCCTACGGCACCACCGTCTTGTCCTATGCCCGGGGCCTAGGACACGCATCCAACAATCTTGCTGAGTATCTTGCGTTGTGGCAAGGTCTGAATCAAGCAAGAAAGATGAACATTCAGAAGCTTACTATCTTTGGTGACTCTAGGCTGATAGTCAAGGATTTACACACCAAGAAGATGCCTGCCGGTATAAGCCTGACCCATATCCGCAGGAAAGTCCTACTCATGCTGAAGCACTTCAGAACTCATAAGGCTTACCACGTACTAAGGAGTCTCAACAATCTAGCAGATGCTGAAGCTAACTGCGGTGCTAGCCTAAGTAAGAGTCAACTTATTGTTAACGGAGAAATATCAAAGCACCCACTCCCCTAAGGTTAAAGAGACATGGTCTTTCTGTTCTTTTGGGCATTCCCCAGCATCCAACAGCATAATTCTAACTTGTTTATTAAGCAGGAAATGAAGTTTAACACAGCAGATATCCATTTGAATTGTAAAGGCCCTGGCAGCCCATTTGCCAGACACTTATAAATTTTAACCATTTCCGTAAAAAAAACATATTAATTTTATTTTGGCATTAATTATGGGGGCATGATCTCCGGTGGCATCCCATACTGTTGAGTATAGGTCTGCGGGTTCACATTTGCTTACATCATATAAATCCAATTAGATGGAGTAGAAGTTAAAGCTTGATTCACAACATGAGTGGTGGCTGAATTAACTAATCCTTGTGAAAGAAAAGAGTTATGCAATAGTGTTGGTTGAGCAGTAGGAGGCGGATTAGGTTTATTATTTGGCCGACCTTGGGCAACGATACTTACCAGACTCACAATCGGCAATAAATCGGCGAGGCAAAAGAGCGGAGAGTTTGAATCGGATCGGGAAAAAATCGGCAAATACAAAAAATTAAATATATACCTATATTTTGAGTTAAAAAAAAGAGATTTCATAGATATTCAAAATTGCTATGCCCATATAGTGCAAGATATGAATAGATGTTCAAAAGATATCAATAGAATCATAGATGTCCAAAATAGATCCACTCTCATCCATAAGATGAGTCCATAATCCAAAAAGATGTAGTAGTGATGTACAAAATTGAGAATGTATCAATTCTTATCCATAATATGAGTCCAAAATACATAAAGTGAGGATCCAAAATCTAGATACTAAACACTAAGTCCTCAGAGCTAAAATGAGGAGCCTCCTCTGAATGAATCCAAGTAGATGTAGCAATAGGATCCTCGTCCTGACCCAATCCTAGCTCTATGTCTTCATTGCCCAATGAAATAGCTGAATGATCCAAACCTGTCGACATCAAGAATCAAGATTCAATATACATTCAAAATGTGAATTAAACTTTAAAATTTAAACCAATAATTAAGATTACAATTGATTAAGCCTTCAACTGTCTCACCAAGTAACTGCTTGTTGCGAAGTCGAAGGATGTAGTGGACAAAAACAAGGTCATTCAACCGCTTTTGTGTCAAGCGGCTGCGCCTCTTGGAATGGATTTTCTCAAAGATGCTCCAGTTGCGCTCGCAACCTGAAGCGCTGCAAGTTTGATTTAGGATTCTAGTGGCAAACTTCTTAAGATCTGGCGTATCACTTCCAAATTTTTTCCACCAAAGACCTAACATGTGGCAAGAGTTCCAGAGTCAAGATTGATAATTGAAGATGAAAAAAACTTAAAATAATTAAGATAGTAAAGTATAAAGTTTAAACAATAAAAGTTTAAAACATAATACAAAATTACAAATTATAAAATACCTGGAAACATTTTTGTTCTTTCCCGTATAGCACTAGCATAAGAAAACAATTTTGAAGGCACCTTATAGTCTTGCAGCTGGGAAATGATACGACTTTGGAATTCTTGATCTGGGTTCATCCTCTCAATGCAAGTTATATGCCCTCAACCAACCTCCCCATCCTCACTAAATTTGGTCTTATCATAAAAATATGCCGGATTGAAAAAGTATCCAGCAGCATGTAAAGGGGAGTGCAACTGCCTATCCCATCTCTCATCAATGATGTCCCAAAGAGGCATGTACTTAGTCTCATCATTCATATATTTGGCTTTTATGGCCTCCTTGGCAAGATCCATCGACTCATAAATGTAACCCATAACGGGTTTCTCACCATCAACCATCCTGAAAGATCAATCATTAAAGTCAATTCAAATTCCAAATTTCAAGTTGTCAAAATCTGATTTTTTATATCAATTTAAAACTTTAAAGTTTCAAACTTTAAACAACAAATGAAATTTGAAAAAGACTAAAAGTAATAATGTTTGACTTCAAATTGAATTGATGAATATTGAAAAAGTTTAGAAATTAACTACCTGAGCACTTTGACAAGTGGTTCTATCACAACAATGATCTCTTCTGCATCTCTCCAAAAACCATCATTGAAGACAAGAGCTACAATTTCAATGCCCTCAAGGCTTCTTCCATGCCTAGATGCCATCCACTCAGATCCCAAAAACATTCTCTTTAGATTGACCTTTTTCTCTACTACAGATTGCAAGGAGATGAAGTTTGTTGCAAATCTCGTCACTCCAAGACGAACAAGCTCCTTGCCTTCGGTGTATTGTCTCATGGTGGAAAGGACATTTGTGTGATTGTAGATGAATTTGGTTATGGATTTTGCCTTATTCACAACCTCTTGTATCCAATGAAGTTTCCCAATGTCCTCGAGCATCAAGTCTATGCAATGTGCAGCGCAAGAGCTCCAAAATATAGTGGGGTTCCTAGCCTCAAACAATCTACCAGCAACCATATAATTAGCTGCATTGTCAGTGATAATTTGCACAATGTTTTCTTCTCCCACCTCTTGAACAATTTCTTCCATCATTTCACAAATCAATTGAGCACTCTTAACTTTGTCTGAGGCATCCACTGATCTGAGAAACATTGTCCCCTTTGGACAAGAAACAAGGAAATTTATCAAAGTTCAGTTCCTCCTATATGTCCATCCATCACTCATGATGGTGCACCCTGTTTCTGCCCATGATGTACGAAAATCAACAAGCACAAGGTTGAGGTCATCAACATTTTCTAACAACATATCTGTCCTAAGGCTCTCACATGTAGGGGCTTTGAACCCTGGACCTGCAACAGCAACTGCATCAATCATAGATTGCCAATAAGGGCTTCTGGCACAATAGAAAGGGATGTCGGAATAGTACCAAAAGTTAGCAATGGCCTTCCTTGCTTGCACGTGGACATTCTTTTTCCAACCAATGCCATCTAAGCTAGGTTGGGAACCTGGTTGTGTACGTGGAGCAAAAAAAGTGTGTATATTTCCTCCTCCAGTGCTCAAATTTGTAGGAATAGGAGGTGGTGGCATTTGGCTTTGAGGCATTTGGTTGGGAACATGAAAACTTGGATTAGGCGGAGGCATATAGGATTCAACGGAAGGAGGTGACAAGGGGGTATTAGAGGATTGTCCAACTCCACCTACAACATTTCCCATCTCCATATTCACCCTTGCCCTCTTCATTTTTGATTCATTCATGTAATCAATGGCCAAATTGGCTTGGTGTCTAACATCCTCAGGTACAACTTTGCAAGGATTGATGTCATGCCCTGGAAGCTTAGCAATGTGGAATTTGAATCTATAAATTCCACCACTGCAATGCTCTCTGCTAAATTTACAGAGCAACTTAGCTGAACCTTCAATCCTCTCACAGTAAGCCCAACCAAAGTCTTTTTCTCTTGGCATTTTCACTGTCAAATAGTCATTGTTTCACTGGTAGCAGGGTTATTTCTCTGCAAGACAGATACAAACGAGAACTGCCCTGCATGTAAAAAAAAAACAAAAAAAAAAATGAAATAAAATTAACAAATAATAAAATGAACATACTTATAATTTCTGTTATAGAGACTTACAGTATAATACTGTTACATTACAGTATAATTATAATACTGTTACATAACAGTATTATAATTATACTGTAATGTAACAGTATTTACTTACAGTATAATACTGTTACATTACAGTATAATTATAATACTGTAATGTAACACTTACAGTATAATACTGTTACATTACAGTATTATAATTATACTGTAATGTAACAGTATTATACTGTAAGTAAATACTGTTACATTACAGTATAATTATAATACTGTTATGTAACAGTATTCTAATTATACTGTAATGTAACAGTATTTACTTACAGTATAATTATAATACTGTAATGTAACAGTATTTACTTACAGTATAATTATAATACTATAATGTAACAGTATTTACTTACAGTATAATACTGTTACGTATTAACTACTAAAACAAAAATAACAAAACATAGATGCAGTAAAATTAATATTAATAATGAATAAAAACTAAATAAAAACAAAAAAAATGCAAATTGAAAAAAAAAACCTTGGCATATACCTGTTTGAAACAGAGCTCAAAATTGAGTCACGAACAACGTTGGTCGACAGAGTCGACACTGTGTGCCTGCGCCAGAAAACAGAGCCTACTGAACGCGAACTGTCAAACTTTGAGTTGTTGTTGCCCTGGTCGCGGACGGAGGTTGCTGGTCGCAGACTTATGCTACTGCTGGAAGCTTCACGGACACGGAGGTTGCTGGACGTTGAAAGTTGCTGGCGGTGCTGCGTCGTGAGAGTGTGGGAGCCACGGTTTAATAAACCGGCGGGCTCGCAGTCAGCGGAAAGGAAGAATGGACGGGGCGGGAAAAATCTGTGACGGAACAGGGGAAAAGGCGGGTAAGGTCGACGCCAAACATCAGGTGACAAGTGGCCCGCGAGTCAAACTTGTCGAGCCGGTTTTTTGCCGATCGCCGAGTGTAAATTGCCAAGGCCGAGTTTGACTCGCCCCGTACCAAATCGATTCGCCCATGACCCGATCCGAGTCAAAATTGTAAAAAACGCGATTTGACTCGCAATCCTGGTAACTATGGTCTTACCTCCGTTTGGGGATGTCATTATTACATTTGGTCATGTAAAGGTCATACGGTTAAACCTCCATTGTAAGTCGGGTCGTCAGCACCCAAAAGAATATAATATAATGTTATATTGAGTCTTCCTAGAGAAGTCGGCCCAGTTAGGGTTAAAGGCCAGTGAAAAGTAAATTATAAATAGAGGGAGTCTTTCCCTCATTTGTACATTCACTCACTTGTGCATTAGAGGAGAGAGAGAGATCTGCGAAGGAGGAGGAGATTGGATTGGGTCTAGAGTTTGAGTCTTTTGTCTCTCTTATTTGTGAGACCTATTTTTGGGCATTGTACATTGATCATATATATTGAGGAATTTCTTGCTGGGTTTTCTTACCCTCGAGGGTTTCCCAGGATATATTGTTTTGTCTTTGTGTTTGTGTATCTTTCAGAGATCCTTAACATGCTGCTATTGTGAAATTGTATTGAATGTTCATGAAATTAGAATCTAGTCTATAGTAGCATATAATCTAAACAGTTGCCTAGGGGTAGGTTTGAACAAAACTCACCTCCTAATCCCTTCCCACATGCAAGGCTTGCTAGAGACCCCCTAAGAACCCCCGACCTTCACTTTTTCCCCATAGAGTCTCCAAACTTATATACACCTAGATCTAGTCATTTCCCTAGTTCAAAATCTTGAGAAACCTCATTATGTGGAATCAAAGAATGAGATTCAACATCAGGCTTTCCCTTTTCTGCCATAACTTAAATTTGATGAGGTTCATCCTCCTTGGATTCCAGGCTTTGCCTGGATCCTCCATCACCTTTTTCAATATGGTTGACCTTTGGAGATAGAGAAGAAGTCCTAACATTAGATAAAGCTCCCCCCCAAACCACACTTCCAAAACCCCCCTTCTTTTCATCTCCACATAGTTTTACCCTTGCCTTATTGGGTTTCACCTTGAATCCCTTTGTCCTACATTTTCTACTCTGGATTTCTAACCCATATTTTCTTGCTAAATTTGGGCTTACAATGTTGATGTTTTGTAGCTCGAACAAGAACTTCCACATAGTTTTTGTGTCGAACATGCATGAAGTCATCCATGTCAAATCTATCTTGTAATTCATGTTATTGAAGTGAAAGTCTTATATTTTGCTTATTGAGTCTAATAAAGTGCATTTTTAATGCATTAGTGATTTAGACTAATCTCAATCGTTGATCTCATCGAGAGACTAGGGTTTTGGTAGATTACGGTTACAATTAAAGTATAAAGGCAGGTCAAAGTAGAGGGTAAAGACACATTCATTATTCACAAGAAGTCAATTTTGGTTGGAAGGTGAAGAAACTCATCCGAAGAGTGAAATTAGAGGACCAAAGGGGAGCCCAGTCAACAACCAGGCAGATTTCAGCAAGCAGGCAGCAGCATGGACAGATCTGTACAGTTGTATGGATCCGTATAGCAAGTCCATATAGTCATATGTATTTATATGGACTGGTCAGGACAGGTGTGCAAACAGTCCGTACCACAGCCGGCAAGCTTCAGTTGGATTTCTTGGTTGATTGAGGGTTGTTTTCCTCAGTAAATTTGTTGTTTATTGCAGTTGTGGAGGTTTTCTTGTAAACCTAGATCTATTAATGAAATGCTGATTTGAAGGTGTAAATCGTCTGTATTGTGTTTTTGCTTCCGCTGTTCATTTTCAGCTAAATCTGTGATTGCTGCATGTTCAGAAATATTCATTTCTGTGATTAGATATGATTAGATAAGTTCAGGTCTGATTTATTTAATTAAGAGAAACATAGGACAGCAGTCATCTAGGGCCTGGAAAATTTACATACAATCCACTCCTAGGTTTCTGTACCCTTGACATCTAGCACAATGAAAAGGCACACCAACATAATCTGGAATCTAGCAATGAGAAAAAGGGCCCTTTTCTAGAATTCTCTGCAAGTAAATCATATCAAAGATAATGGCCGCCACAATTTGAGCAATGTATAAAGCTTTGGATTCTAGAAAACTCATATCCACTTCAAAATCACCAATTTCCTTAAAAACTTTAAACATCTAGAATTCAAGGGGAAGATCGTGGAGTTCTACCCACACCAAATGCACATTGGTCCTTTCCATCCTCAATTAAAAAAGGACTCCAACACTTAATGGATAAGGGTGAAGAACCCCACTTCCACTGAAAATTCAAGGCTTTGTTTGCATCTATCTCTATCCTATACATAGATGCCATCCACCCCTTGGAGAAAATGTTGAAGACAGGAGTATATCCAATCAAAGACTCCTACTCAACATGCAAGCAATCTTTCAGGGTTTCTTCACAAATAGCTCTGCCATGAAACCTCACATCCAAAGCTTGAGTCACTAAAAGTGCATTTTCACATCATCACCAAGCATTGGTTGGACTTGTTTTTTTTTAAGCTCCACGGACACCACTACATTGAACATCCACTTCCCGAATCTAGCACTTTTCCTCCTTCAATTTACCAATCTCACTCAACTAACTTATATACTCCCGAGGAAAGCATTCGCCACCCTTAATCAGAGGATATTCAACATGCCACCTAAAAATCTTCATAGTGGAATCGTAGCTGACACAGTGAAATCTCCCATAGACTGGAGAAGGCAATGATTTGAGAAAGCCTGTCGATCATTTTGGATTGAGACATGACCTTCATGACCCCCAAAAGTTGTGTTTAGTGTGCTTTTACTACCTTTGGCCCTTTGAACTAATGAACTTGTACCACTCTCTATCCGTTGACGTTCCCAATCTGGTCATATTGCCTTTCCCTTGTGCCTCCTGCCAAGCTGTCCCTTGCACCTCTAACAACACTATCCCCCACATGTAGAAGGCCTTGAGTCTACTAGTCTGTGAAGATTTGGATTCCCCCTAGGGGGTCAGACGAATAGTCTACAACATCATTGTACATTGTCAAGTACTGTCACGAATACCCATCTTTCTTTTGTCATATCTTAAATGAAAATAGTAAATTTGACTGCTAGTTCTCTTCTTTCATCTGGAAAGAAAGAAGAGATTTTTATCCTCTGCACTTGTCAAATGTTTCTCACCTTGAAAGATAGTGAGTGCATCTTTATTTCAAGCAGAGCAAGAGGTAGATAATTTGGCTAAGAGGAGGCAAAACAGCACTTCCTACGAGGTGAGTTCAAGTTGCATTATTCCTGTTCTTTTACATAAATCTGAACATTGCTGATTTCTTTTCCACATTGGCATGCGCTCAGTCTTTCCATGAGGAAAAATAGACAACATAAGGATCCAAGACAAAACGAACCTCCAACCTGCATGATTAAAAACACAAACCGTGGTTAGGTAGAGTTTTGAAATGTGTGAGTTTGAGGCTTCCTTTTGGGTCATCCACTTTTTCCAGATTCTTACATATCAGGGGTATTGCCACTCATGAGATAATCGATCCTAAATGTAACATTATCTGCATTATAAAATATTATTTCTTATGAAGCATTTTGGAGATTATTCTGTTCTCTAGCAGTTCAACTGAAGCAAAGTAGTTCTATCTTATAAAACATTCTGGATTATATCATGTTGTTCCATCATTTCTACTCAAGTAAATTAAAGTATATTCTCTTCCCAGTATTTCAGTCCTTTGTTATGTTGACTCAATGAGATGAGAACACAGATACTCAATTGGGGATTGGAATATGTTTGCAGCTAGTTTTCTCTATGGAAGTCACTTTCCTTCTTCTCAAATCCTTTGGAACCGCATGTGTGATCATACCTCTAAACTGAGGACAAGGTATAATTCTTCTTCTAAAGATTGCCTTGGCAGCAGAAGTCCAGTACCTGGTGTTACTATTGGTTCCAGTTTTACAATAACAAATTGAAAAAACATTCAATGGATCTTATTTTGAGACAGAATTGTTCCAATCTATCATGGTAAGGATATTCAATCTGATGCCCTGTGGAATTTATTACAACCAAAATGTTTAGTGGAATTTATTTTGAGATCTAGAATCCGTCCATCTGTCCCTGTAGCTGTCTTTGGCTCTATTTAATTTTTGCCTAATACCTCGAGAATCGAGAAGTAACACTATTCTGTTTTCTAGTTTGCTTTAGAGAAGTATGCCCTGTTTGAAACTGAAAACATCAACAAAAAATATAGTTGTGACTTACTTTTATGCTATTGCAATGAGCATTGTGTTTTGGGAATTGAAGTGATAGGCCACTTCAAATATTGAATCCTTCATATGCTGTTCCAGTTTTTGGTACTAATGTTGGGGCCAGCTTATGTCATTGGTAACATATCAATTGTCTTATGAACAGGCTATCTTGATTCTTGGTCGGGGAGATCATCTGGAAGTACATTCATATGCTCTTTAGTCAATGGCTTCAGTATTTCAGGTATACATCATAATTGGCTTGCATCGGCAGATTTTTCACATCCATTGGTCATGGACAAAAACGGGTTCTTCTTTATCATTTACCTCAATATATTCTCTGATTGTTCATCCCTTAATAGTTTAGGTTCTGGAAAACCCGTGGATCATAGACCCCAGTCAGTTTAAATTTCCAGAGCAGCAGGTTTGCACATTGATTTATTCATAAACCTATTTCAATGAATTTTCTGGTTAGTCTTTAAATCTTATTTGTTGTCTCCACCTGTACGATTTGTATGTCTAACTACAGAGTTGACAGTTATCTTTTAGTAATAGTAGTGCACTTCATGCATACACTCCTGTGGTTCTAATCAGAAATCTATTTTAGTGATATTCTTGGTTAATCTTTAAATTTTTTTGGTTCTATCCACTTGTACAATTTGTATTGATAACTATGAAGTTGACTGTTGTATTTTAGTAATTCCAGTGTGCTTCATGTATACATCCCCGTTGTTCTATTTGTAATCAGGATTGATATTTGCTGGTGATATTTTGAAACATCTAGTGTGTTTGAACACTGATGAGAAACAAAATCTACTGGCAGATTTGATCAACTTTATCTCAGCTGCACCCACAACCAACCAGTGTAATGAATGGTATGTTTAAAAGTTGTTTTTATGCAATCCTATCATGATGAAAAACATTGTAAAATTTGAATGACGAGAGAGGCTCTTAGCTTGTTCTAGTCTGGTTTTAGACGAGAATTTGAGAAACTTTTGACAGGAGCGAAAAGAAAAGAGAATGTCTGGAATTAGAGATCTATGCCCTGTTTGACTCTTAAGAAGCATCAACAAAAAAGAATAAAAGGCGGCTTCTAAAATTTGAATGATGAGGGACACTCTTAGCTTCTTCTAGTCTGGTATTGGATGAGAAACTTTTGACAAGAGAAAATGAAAGTCAAGTCTTGTAATTCTCAGTCTCCGCTGGGTGTTTTTACTGAATGAAAGTTGTTGCTTTGGATAGTCTCGTGTCCGGGCGAATTTTAACAAATGATCTTCTTGCAGTTCTTCAGTCACCAGAAATTTGGTATTAGCTTGAATCAATGATGAGTCGATGACCATATTGGCCAAGAGACTACAGGTAATCACCTGTGAATATCCATCATATTGACTGCTCCTTAGATGAAAGCAAAATAATGGAAACAAAACATGAATGATAAACAATAAATGGGCTAGAGAAAACAAGAGCAAGAGCGGGTAATGACAGACAGGAACGAGGAAATACTCTCTTGTTATTCATCTTATTAGTTTAACATGGATAAATGATTTATATTTCTCGTCTCTTTTTTCCCTCTTTGAACTTTGCAAAGCTATTTGATCATGGAAGTTCCTTTTGGTTGTAGCAAGTTCTTCTGAAGCCATGCAAAATGATGTTCCTTGCATTCTAAAACGTGATCAAACCAGAGAGGACTCAGGTATAGGCAAATAACACAAGGAAACCTCTTTGCAAGTGAGACCATTCAAATGTGGTGGTAAAGCATGGATCTTGTGAGAAGGCATGCATACACTATTACAGCATGAAGTAGCAGGTAAAGTTAAAATCCCAAAGAACACGACTAGCCCAACTGCAGCCTAGAGGTGTTACCCACTGTCACCCCAGTAACCACCTCTTTGCACTTTTAGTTGGCTCTTCTCCAACTCGAGGGGGATTCCCTAAATAGGATTGCTAGGTTGTGGCAATGAGGAACAAGATGATCTCGAAAACCCTAGCAAAACATGAAGTCTTTTTGTAGTATAGTTTAAGGGGGTGATGGGAGGACTTTGAAAGACTATCAATCCCTGGGGCATATGGAGTCTCGGGATGATTCCCCTTCAGACCTTGAAGTGTATGTGTTTGGCTGGAACCTCTACAACAAAGCAAGACAAGCCCCTACCCCAAAGCTATTGAAGCTTCATGCTAATTCCCACCAAGGAAGGGTGACATTTATGACCCACTCCTCCAACCTATATCTACCTTGTACTCTAACCTATGCAAGCATATGATTCAGGATTCCTCCTAAGATTTCTAGCCCACAATACAATGCACAACGCTAAACCAAAAAATATTAAATTCCACTTGAGCAAGACTGCCCCTCAAAGTGATCTAGAAATATAAGTTTTACATTGGCAGAGTATAGCATGTTACTTCGGCATTGGATCCATCAAGTAAAAAACCCAAGAGAAGAAAGTTCTTTCACTTCAAATGCTCCATAAGATATAACATTTAGTCTGTTCACTCCACATTGCCACAATGAGGAAGGAGTGAGTTGAGCCACCCTCCTTTTAGACAAAACTCAAGAAACTCTAGGACGATAAGAGAGGAAGACAAGGGAAGGAGACCAAGCTGCTAGATTTATTAGGGTTTAGTGTCGACTATCTTATCAAGGTTGTAGAGTAATTAGGGGAAATCAATAATGGTTCAACAAGAAGTAGGAAAGAACAATAAATTTACAAATGATGATGGAAGATGGAGGAGAAAGAGCTCCTTTCCCTTGAAGACCAGTGTAGAAGTTATGGTCCTCATCAACGCCCTCTTGAGAAGAATGATCTTGCTTCATGTTCAATGGTGCAATGATTGCCTCTTAAGATTGCTAGGCCACAATACAAGCTATAAGGCTAAAGTTAAACCACAATAAAATTCCACTTGAGCAAGATTGCCTCTCAAAGTGATCTAGAAAAATATGTTTTACAATGGCATAATATAGAATGTTACCTTGGCACTGGATCCATAAATAAAAACCTCAAGAGAAGAAAATCCTTTCACTTCAAATCCTTTCACTTCAAATGCTCCATAATATATAACTATTAGGCTCCAAAGAGAAATATCTCATAATTCAACCATGCCAAATGAATGAGAAGGCCAACCCTGATATGGGTTGTAGCCTTATCTCGTTTTACAATAAAATAACATTATTTTCCTAGATCTAGCCTAGGGTAGAGTAAACAAATAATAAAACCCTAACAACTCCAACAAAATCCTAACTAAATGCTTAAAGTAATTAATGGTGGTAAACAACAAGTACAATGTATCCATCAAAAGAAAATCATTAAAAGAGGATCACATGCCATGTCACATGCTCAAAGATACATAAGGCTCAATTTAGCACAAATATTCCTCATTTAACCAACTCAAACAAAGTGGTTAGATCCTCAATAAAATATTAAAGCCCCTCTAACAACTTCAAAAGATAAGTTTAGAAAGTAGCCATTCTCAAAAAGGGTTTGTCCAAACTCCATCAAACACATGAAAGGCCCCCCCGAATATCTTTTAAAAGCTCCTTTAAATGAGCATTCCAATGAAACAACGACAACAAAGTGGCCTGTGAACAAAGTTCCATGAACAAATGCCTTTGCCCAAACCTACACATCATCGATTTGGACCCTTGAGAAATGCACAAGCATCTACGAAAGCATATGAATAAGAAGGGTTCATCCTCCACGATTGTTAGCTCCATCTTATTGATTAAATTGCACCTTGCATTTTTTTTTGTAAAGCTTCAGGCTCCCGTCCTCATGAACCATCATTTGATCTTGTGGTGGCTATATTATTTTTGCCCTATTCCTCGATGCTTATATTTCTACGATATGGGCGTACTACTGTTGCTTTTTTGCGGGTTGCATGTTGCACTCAAAGTACGTGAGGTTAAATCATAGTTTGAGCTTTGACTACGGTGGAATTGCATCAAAAACATGCTTTGTGTGCACATGTATCCTGTTCTTTGCGTACTGAGACTTGGGGCCGCAATATTCTGCCAAGAAGAATATCTAAAGATGGGTTTGATCTCAAGGTTGCGGTGAAAGAGGTGCACAGATTCGACAAATGTATTCTCTGTTGATCAAAATTCCAATATTATTTCTTTTGGGTGCATCTAATCTCTTCAATTATCAAGCTGGGTCATAGTCCAGGTGGGGTGCATCAGTTAAGCAATCAGTTTCATGAACTGCAGAAGTTTCCTCACACATGAACTTGTGTTCTGGGTATTTTTAGCTTCAAGAATTTGAACACAAGTTCCTCACTTGCCAGTTTTTGTCACTAAATCTACCCCGATCATGTTAGTTGACATAACCTCTATGATGATATGGTTGTTTGCCTCTTAATGTTGGTGGACATGCTTAGACTAGTCTTCACTGTTGTTAATACCTTAAAGAACCCTCTAGAAATAGCAGAAAAGTCTGCCATAAGTGTTGTTGCATGATGTGAAGAGGTAATAGTTGTCCAAAGATTTTTGCCTATTGCATCTCTAAAACCTGCTGTTGCACATCAAAGTGCTAGAAATGCTGATTATTGCTGACCTAGAAAGACATTGCCACAACTCAAATTTCCATAAGTTCATATTTGGTCTATTATGCCCTAGATTCTCTACAATGCACCTTACCAGATGTGCCAACGAGGGGGTCTTTTTTGCCATTGTAAAAGTCCAAATTGGGTCTTGTTTATGTAAAAGTGTTGGTCTAGCGGGGCTCATGACCCTTGGTCTATTCATGGGAGGTCCTCCTGGTTCTCATTTCAAGGAATGCTGACCTTGTGGCTTTGCTAACTACCCCTTGATGGGTGGAAGTCTCTCATCATGTTGGGCATTTATGCCCTAGGTGGGTGTTCTGGTGCACCATGGGATGAATCCTATGGTTTTGGGCTTCTAACCACATTTGTTGAGAGCAAACAACAAATGTTGGGGTTAGATGGGGCATGATGTTCTCCTTCCAAGCTCAACTCATCCTCAAGTTGAAGCATTTCATCATTTTTTATCATTATTTTATTTTTTAGGAGGTTTAGTCCTTGGATTGTGGGTGACAAACCCTAGAAAAATATTAAAAGTAATTTTAAAGACAAATTGGGTAGGTCAACTTAGAGGAGGAAAAAGTTGTCTTTTTTTGAAAAGGCACGTCTTTTTTCATCTAAATAAGACATCCTCCTCTCATTTGTAAGCAAGATCATGGGATCAATATGACTAAAACAAAGCATGATAAGCATAGAGCATAAATAATAATAATAATAATAATAAAACTTTAATAAATATGTTTATGATTTAATCAAGTGGTGTGCACCTCCTTCTTGGCAATTTCTAGGGATTTTAAGGAGCAAAGTTTGATGTTTAAGGTTTCTTAACAATCTCCCAAGGCTATTCCAAGGTGAAAGAATTCTCGAGGCATTTTTCTCTTTTTCTCTCTCTCAATTGTGGTAAGGTTGCAAATCTCTTGTCTTGCATTGTTGAAGGCATCCAAGTAGGGGTAATTTAGGTTTTATGCATAATAACTTAGTCTTGTTAGTGAGACATCCCTCTTGAAGGGTCTCTCCTGTTTGGGCCTTGGCATCTTGTTTGCCCTAATTGGGTCAAAGGTTGACACAACCTAGGGTTTCTTAGCCTTGCACTAGTTTTTTCAAATATTGTATTGCCAATTCTTGGAGAAACATTGACCTTGATTTCTTGTTGCTTGGTGGATTAATATGTAGGTCTATTTTCCATCTCTTCAATATTGCAAATTTTCACAAAATTCCTTTTATTATATTATTGGAAAAATACAAAAAATATAAAATATAAAAACCCTAAAAAACAAATGCTTTGAGAAATCCAAAAAATATTTGTTTTTGTGCCATTGCAATTCTTTTACTTGTTCAATTCCAAAATAGTTATTGCTGCTGTAAATTTTTGAAGTTGCTTTATTGTCGAAAAATCCATAAAAAGTGAAAAAATTCCATTAAAAAGTTGTTTTGTAGCTCAAAAGGGGTGATGTCAGCTCTAGGGAGCGTGATGTCATCTTCTAAAGGCTTCTACATCCTTGTTGCAGGTTTGGTATAATTGTTTTGTAGGTCCATTTGATAAGAAGATCAAACCCTAGTGGTTGTAAGGAGTTACTACTTTATCTCCAAGTATTGGTTGTTGATCCTAGGGGGTTTTGAAGTGCCAATTCAAGTCTTTCATCCATTATTGTAGGTTATTATAGATCTGATGGGGAAATTAGTTTGGATTCCCCTCATCCATCTTTCAAAACAAGTGTGCCATAGGGGGAGTTTGTCTCGAATCCCCTCATCCTTTTGTCAAAACAAGTGCGCCCTAGGGTGATTGAGTCTCCTTTGGTTGGTGATCGCCGCGAGGTACCTTTTGTGGCGTTTCCATGGTCTAATTTGGGTTTTCTTGCAAGTTTATGTTTTTACTGCAAAAAAATGATTCATCTTATTGCCCAACCAGTACCAAGTTTTATTGCTCCTAAACCTTCCTAGTCATCAAGTATATTGAATATCTTGTTGACTCCATCAAGGCACTAATCTACTAACTTAGTGGGAAGATCTTGTAGAGATAGAGTTGTTCTCATTGCATATCTTACATGTCTATTTCTACTTGTATTTGGGAAGCCTCTTGTGGCCTAAAGAACGAGGAGAGTGCACTAAGGTGATAGTGGGTGCATCTCCTGAAAAGTTGTCAATCTTAGCACCGTCGTTTGTGACATAACCTAAAGGGTGCTAATTTGTTAGGTAGCATGTGGATTTGCTGGATATCATATTGTTTACTGTTTCTACTTCAAGTGAAAAACAAGTCATCTTTGCCATGGATAAATATCATTTGACCAACTATCAATTATATTTTTCCAAAATTCTAGTATCACAAGAGTGAGGTCAAAATCATAGAAGTCTCGCATTGTCGTCTTAATAATCAGATTATCCCATATCAGGGAAATCAAACACACAAAGAGACCAAGTAATTGCTTGAAAGAGCTATTGCATTTGTCCTGCATTGTCGCCTTAATGATCATATTATCCCATATCATGGAAATCAAACACACAAAAAGACCAAATAATAGCTTGAAAGAGCTATTGTAATATATATCATATAGATGAGAAAGCAAAAGCTATTGTAATATATATCATGTGGATTTGCTGGATATCATATTGTTTACTGTTTCTACTTCAGGTGAAAAACAAGCCATCTTTGCCATGGATAAATATCATTTGACCAACTATCAATTATATTTTTCCAAAATTCTAGTATCACAAGATTGAGGTCAAAATCATAGAAGTCTCGCATTGTCGTCTTAATAATCAGATTATCCCATATCAGGGAAATCAAACACACAAAGAGACCAAGTAATTGCTTGAAAGAGCTATTGTATTTGTCCTGCATTGTCGCCTTAATGATCATATTATCCCATATCATGGAAATCAAACACACAAAGAGACCAAATAATAGCTTGAAAGAGCTATTGTAATATATATCATATAGATGAGAAAGCAAAAGCTTTCTTATAAAGGTTTACAATGAGGTCGAGTTATTCCACTTTATGAATGTGGGATGGATCGATAAAAGTAATAAAGCAACTTAAACATAAAAACATGAAATAAACTAAAATCATAAGTGATCCAAAAAAATATGCTCAAAAAATCGTTATTTTTTGGAAAAAAACCACCCAGGCATTCTATTTGCGGCTTAGAAGAGGTGATTTGAGGTTTTCTTTTGTCATTTTCTTATGCAGGTTGGAGGAGGGAGAAGGGCTTGTGGAGACCATCAACCATTGTGGAGGGAACCAAAGATTCCAAATTTATTGATATATTGTCTACGGTATACTTGTCCGATATAGTGATATATTGTCTAAGTATAGGATGGAGACTGTGATGCCTATCATGGAGGAGGCACCTGCATGGTTAGATCCATAGGAGGAGCAACATGAGGGGCAAAAGGAGGAGGAGTAGGAGTAGGTCAAAGACATCATGGAAGGTGATGTGTTAGCATCGGCATCACCTTTTACATCGATTGATGTAGCTATTCCTCGACCCATCTGTCACCGTCATATATTAGATGCAGAGGCAGGGCCTTCTACTACTAGTGCTAGGGGTAGGCTTGGAAAATGTTTTCCTATAAAAGGGGGAGAGGGCATTGATATTAGATAGCTAGCTGTTAGTTTTGTGACTTTTGTCATTGTAAATCTACCTCAAATACATTTATATATGTGATGTCATTTTGTGTTTGGTATCCCTTTTGAGTCCTTGATTGGACAACTATTAGGTTTTAGGATTCAGTATCAAGTTTGATGTATCATTTTTTATTTGGCATGACTACATGGTATATATCAATACTTTCTCCATATTTATGTTCCAATGTGTTTATCTGATGTTGTCGTTTCTTTATATGTTTAAACTTTTGAAAAAATAAATATATTTTGTATTTTTTAATATTTTTTGTGGTTTGATGATTTTTTAGGCCATTGTTGTTGAAAAGATGTTTTCTGGACCCTTGTCGATTTTTTGCTGATGCCGACATTATTTACACTGTTAACTCCCCTTGATTGTCGCAGAGTAGGGGTGTATCTTCATATCGTGAAGCATCCTCGTGGGCCAAATTGTCTCACATGCTCCTTTCATTGTTCCGCGATATTTTGCTTTTGTCGATGAAAGGGCTACTGCCTACTGGTTCTTACTGGTCCATGCCTGCTGCTTCTTGTTGGTCCACATGATTGCACCTGTGCCAAGGTTGAATACATATCCAGAGGTTGAAATTTTGTCATACATGCAACCTGCCCAATCTAGATCTGTATATCCACATAACCTGAGATCTTTGCTTTTACTGTAGGAAAGGCCAAAGTCAAGTGTTCCTTTCACATATCTCGAAACTTACTTTGCTACAGTCCAATGCTTTGCTTTTGGTGTTGTCATTAATTTGGAATGAAGCTCACAACATAACTCATATAAGGCCTAGCAGTTGTAAGGTATATGAAGCTACCCACTAGTTTCCTCTATATTGGCTCATTCATTGCCTTAAAGTTGGTCTTGCCTAAAATTTTTACAGTCCAATGCTTTTCTTTTGGTGCTATCATCAATTTGGAATGAAGCTCACAACATAACTCAAATCAGGCCTAGCGGTTGTAAGGTATATCAAGCTACCCACTAGTTTCCTCTATACTGACTCATTCATTGCCTTAGAGTCGGTCTTGGCTAAACGTTTTATCTCTTTCTCCATAGGTGTAGATGAGATTTTGCAATCTGTCATTCTAAATTTATCAAGCAAACTCTTGGCATATTTTGTTTTTGAGAAAAAAATGATGCTACCTATTTGCCTAACTTCACCTATACAATAATGTAGGAGGCCTGGATTAGTCATATCAAAATCTTTACTCATGTTTTATTTTTATCTGTTCAATCATGTTTGCCTCGCTACTTGTGATGATGATGTCATCTACATAAATAACTACTAGGATGATATCATTACCATTGCTTTTGACTTATAAGTTGGCATCTGAAGGACTCCGTTGGAACCCCTGCTCAACTAAGTACCTTCCAATCTTGATGTACCATGCCTTGGGTGCCTGCTGCAGGCCATATAGCACCTTCTTTAACCTGCAAGCAAAGTGCTCTTTCCCTAAAATCTCAAATCCTTGTGGTTGATACATATAGATTTCTTCCTCCAAATCTTCGTTAAGGAAGACTCCTCACGTCCATCTGATGGACCTTCCATCCACATTGTGCTTCCATGGCTAGAACAAGACGGATGGTGCTTAATATGCTGTAGGGGCAAAGGTCTCCTCATAATCAAGGCCCTCTCACTTTGAGAAACCTTTAGCTTCCGATCGTGCTTTGTACTTGTCAAGTGATCCATTTGCCTTTTACCTGATCGTGTACACCCATTTGCAATTGTTGTACACCCATTTGCACCAATGGGCTTCTTCCCTAGTGGAAGTTCTTTGAGATCCCAAGTTTGATTTTTCATCAAACTTTCACGTTCAACAGTCATGGCCTTCTCCCATTCAGGTTTCCCCAAAGCTTCATCGAACACTTGTGGCTCGAATATATCTTGATCATTGGCCATAAGAGCAAAGTTGATCGCGTTGGCTTTCTGTTTGCTCTTTCCCAACCAGGGAGATAGCAAACAAGCACCCAAGTGGTGGCTCAACACTATTGGAGATCTTCAAGCAGCAGGAATGATCGAGGGATGATCATCACGAGGAAGCTATAATAAGAATGATGGTGCTCATCTTTGTTGTAGGGGAAATGGTTTCCTCATATCAATGCCCTCTTGTTGAGAGAACCCTTTAGCTACCAACCGTGCTTTGTACTTGTCAAGTGATCCATCGTCCTTGTACTTGACCTTGTACACACATTTGTAGTCAATGGCCTTCTTCCCTGGTGGATGTCACGTGAGACCCCAAGTCTGATTTTTCTTCAAGCTTTCATGTTCAACAGTCATGGCCTTCTCCCATTCAGGTTTCCCTTTAGCTTCATCGAACACTTGTGGCTCAAATACTTCTTGAACATGGCCATAAGAGCAAAGTTTACTGTGTTGGGTTGAGCAAAGAGAATATTGCATGTTTCGAGGTCCAGACGTAAGGAACCCTCTTGATCAATGTTGTAAGAATTGCATAGACTATGGAAGTTTTTTATTGGAATTAGCTTCTACATACAGGTGGTCGTAGAATCTTAAAAGAGGATTAGTGTCGCTTGCAAAGGGTATTAATCACTATCAATACAACTCATCCATAATATGATACTTTAACTCCTGTTATCACACAACTTGTAGTTCTCCCTAAAGGTTATCCTATCCAGGACAGTAGAGGCAATGGACAACTAAAGAGGTGACCCAAGAGATGCCACGGTTCCCAATATAACTGGTTGTCACGCTAACCGAGACACTCTTCACTTTAGATCAAGCCTAAGCGAGACCAAGGGGGAGACCCTAGCTAACCTATGAAGGCTACGGAACCCACTCAAGACCTCTTAGGGAAATGTGAAAGTGAAAAATGAAGGGATCAAGAGTGATTAGATCTAGATCTAGAATGGATAAGTGGACCTAAGGAATTAGGGCTTGGTTGAAGAGGCTTAAGAGATGGAAAAATGTTCAACCAATGAAAGACAAGGCCACTTATAGGTTTATATTAGTAGATCTAGAGATCTAATGCCAAGTAAAGATATCCAACTAGGGCCCACCCTTAAAATGAGGAAAATGACCAAAATAGGGCACATAAGGTGAAGATCAAGATGAAATGGCACTAAAAGGTTTTCTATTGAATGGATCTAGTGATTTAACAAGTAACAAGCAATACCCACAATGCAGGTCTAACAAAAGCCCACCTACCCAACAAGTGCGACCTCCCTTGGAGAGGCCCAGTGCCTTAGATCAGGGGGTAAATGGAGTCGGCTGCCCACCAAACTTTAGATCGGGAATGAGTTTATTAATATTTAGGTGGGTTTTAATTAGATCTACATCATGGAAGCACTCAATGATTGACAGGTGTTGAAAGGAATCTCTCTGTCAATCTCATCAGTAGCATACTCATCTATGTCCATAGAGGAGCAAGAAGTGCAAACAACTTGATCATCCCTTATGCTTGTGGTCTTGGTGATCTGACGACATAGATCTGACTCCTGCAACTGCATATCTTAGGCCCAACTGAGATCACTGCACAGATTTGGTATACAGCTCGCAGATCTGAGTGTGATTGCTCTCCCTGACCCTTACCAGGGCTCTGATACTATGTAAATTTTAATCCAGAGATCACTACTCCCTCTGGATAGCCCTGAGATCTCAAGCGGTTTGAGTCTCGTAAATCAATAATACTGTAATGAAATAAAACTCAACAACTGTAGATCTCTTTACAACATTAAAGACATGCAATCACACATATAACATTGCATATACCTTGGAAACCCCAAACGGGGAAAACCAACAATTTTGTGGGGCTTTCTTCTATCTCGATCCCAGAGCAATATGTGAAAAGAATAGATACAACAAGTTACCTCAGATGTATTTCACAATCATGAACAGGTCAAACCCTAGATCTGCATGCATCAGCCGATGCAAGGACTGAGGATGCATGCCCTAAGTGTCAATCTGGATCTGAGTCACTATGCAGGTAGCTCTGACTGTACTGCCTCTGTCAACTCTCTGCTCTGATATGCTCTGCAACAGAAGAAGGCCAACTACTAAATGCGTCCTCCTCTGCATGGATAAGTGCGCCCTCCCTCAAGTCAATAACTGCTCGTACGAAACTAGATCTCAACAGATCTGAGCTCTGATCGTCATAACCTTTCTCACTCACTAAGACAAGGCTACTCTGAAAGTCTCAGGCACTCAATCGATCAACTGAATGCTGAACGAGCTTCTCTCTCCTCAAAGAGTGTGCCCTCCTTCCCAAGGAAAGTCGCCCACCTCTCAATTGGATCTATCTCAGATCAGTTGGCTCGGTAATCATGACAGACACCTTCTGTTTCCTTATATCAACTTACTGAAAAATTAGGTTTACCAAAAACCTAAAAGTCAGTACATGCAAAACTCGCTTTTGCATGCCTATGTGCATGCAAAACTTTCGATTCCCTCCTCAAAATGACTTTCCTGGTTAAATTTTTAACAAATTCTAACGTCATGAGCATTTAATACATTTTCACAATAGCAGCATAACAAGGATCTCTGAAAGATACACAATCACAAGGTACACAACAATATATCCTGGGAAACCCTCAAGGGGAAGAAAACCCAGCAAGAACTTCCTCAATATAGATTACCAAAGTACAATGTCCAAAAATAAGTCTCACAAAGAAGAGAGACAAAAACCCAATCTCTAGAGCCAAGCCAATCCTCCTCCTCCTTCGCAAACTTCCTCTCTCCTCTAATGCGCAATGCATGAGTGAGTGAATGGTACAAATGAAGGAAAGACTCCTTCTATTTATACTTTACTTTTCACTTGACAAATAACCTAACTAGGTCAACCACATTAACTTAACTGGGCCGACCTTTTTAGAAAGACTCAAATAATATTTATATTACATTCTTGTGGGTACTAACGACCCGACTTACAATGGAGGTTTTACTTTTAGCTCATGACTTTTACATGACCAAATACAATAATGAAATCCCCGAACCGAGGTAAGACATCTCCGACGGAGTTACAATAATTAAGTACAAGTAGAATATTCTTCGAAGTTACATTAATTCAACATTTATAAAAGATTCTTGGGGATTTCTAGATATACCACTCAGAAAAATCGACACAATACACCTATTCGATTGGAATCAAATAAATTTTGCCCCTATTGTTACAAGCATATCATTCATAGAGAGATACAAAAAGAGATTAAACGTACTACTACCCAAGGATAGGAATATATCACAGATATAAAATGAAATGGTATTTCAACAAGATCTTTAATGGAACGAGATTTTTGAAAGATTTTCAATAAATAGTATTCAAAAGGTTCTTGAAGCAAACTATGGATAAACCCAAGGGATCTTTTTGTAGACATTTGACATCAATTGGGTTGGAAGATGAATCGATTATAAAAATATGAGCCTAATTAGTCGATTTATTAGTGAGTAAGGAAAAATATTATCGAGTCAAGTGAATAGATTAACCTCAAAATAAGAACGCCTAATGACTAACACTATTAGATGAGCTTGTATTCTATCTTTGTTACCTTTTCTTTATAATGAAAACAAATTTTATCCATGGAAATAAACCTACTCCTTAATCAAATCGAAGTTGGATATATGTTCGATAAAGATACAAATCTTTAGTCTGTTGTCGAAAAAGTCAATAGGATTTCATTCTTGGAAAAGAATTGGATTGAATTATTTTTCGTTTCGTTCATTTCCATTCAAATATTGATTTTTTTTGAAATGTTTCGACCTTTTAGGAGGGACTTCTTCCCAGTTAGTCATTTGTTTGGTACATTGAGAATAACACTGATTCTTCTTATTTAGAAAATAAAAGTTCCAAAGGCTTTTGCTACTGCAACCTTCCCAACCATAATTCCCTTTGGATAGGCATCTTCTAGGTAGGCAAGGGCCGAGACCTTGTACTAAGAATGAGAAAATATCATGGTTTTCATCGTTTCTATGGTTCTTTCTCCAATGGTAAGGTCCTCTCTATATGCCCGAGCCTCTTATTCATTTCCGAAATATGAGATGAGTATGTCATTGGTAACTTGTACGGTTTACAATCTCCAGCTCTAGTCTTGAATCAAAAAGTAATAAATACTCATTACAAGAGCTATTCATACAGTAACGATATGCAATTCTGGGGTTGGCCAGGTAGTTTTCCTTGTTGTTTCATTCTCGCGGCAATTTGAGCATAAACTTTATGCTTCTTAAATTTGAATGATATCCCCGCTCAATGGATTGATGACCATTCGCTACCAATGAGTAATTGCTTTTCATCCTACATTAATGTGATTGGATTTGCACCAATGGAAACCATAAATTTCACCCCCGGTAAGGTGAGATGATGGATCTATACTTGGTTAAAACTGGAAAATTCTTTTGTAATTTCGTTGTAAGAATTTTCCAGTCTGTTTCAGTTTTCAAACCACTCTTAGAGGGATTCACCTTTCCAATTATTCTTCCTATTTGACAAATTTAATGCTTTTCTGGAGGCTTTGTATTCTTATCTCGACTTCAATTTTCATAAGCAACCATAGAGCGTAAAACACAACTCTATTATCTGTGCCTGAATCTGTTGCAAATTTGAAAGAAATGAATGATTTTCCCATTTAAATAAAATGCCTCAAGCTCCACTAATACCTATGGTTCTTTGACATGCACCATCGAAGAAACCCTAGGATTTGTTTTTATTGCTTTCTGGTTCCTTCAGGATTCTTGGAGGTTTAGGATTTTCAGGTTTCCATGACCATTCACAAGCATCTATTATTTGGTGGCACATGTGTACAAGAGAAATCTCAATTGGAATATCATACTATTTCTTGTGAGCCCAACCCCATATTAGTTGTTACAAAGCTTGACAAAGCCTTATGAGCTGCCTATTGTCTTATCCTTGAACCATTTTTCAAACTATGTTAATAGAGATGCCCCTTTCCATTCTTTCTTTCCATTTGACAAATTTAGTGCTGCTATCCACATTCCAAACCTCTCTAGAATATGTTTTTGCATAAAATGTATCTTGCTGCAGGACCATGCCGATTACTCTTATGCCTATAATCCCAGGTTAGAATTATGTTTGGCAGGGCCAGGTAAAGGAAAATTCTAGTTTTGCGAGTGTTACCCCTCAAAATTCCTCCGAATTTGAGATTTATTTCCAGCTATATGAAGGACACTCACTAGGAGTTATTCTCAGTTTTTGAAAAGACAGATTTCGAATATGCCTCCCGCAAAGATTTCCGGCAGGGTTGAGGGTGTCTAGTTGTTCCATAAATGATCAACTCAAGGATATGAGTTTAATGAGTGAATCTGAAATAGATTTCTATTCTGTGGACTGCCAACCCACTAGAAAGTTATGGAAGGATCATTGCTATGGTAGGTAAATCATTCTGGATTGAGGACTGTGCTTATTTTGTAAGTGAAGCAAAGGGGGCAATGCAAATTTTTGAAGTTGCTGAATGTGGATGTTCTAAAGAGGTTTGCATCACGTTATTTCTAGATGTATCTCGGTTTAATTGTGTTGTCGAAGTTAGCCAAACAATCAGTCCTGAAAGAGCTAGTTCAAGTAAGGGTTGAGGGTGGCTCTTCCAGTAGATAAGGGCTCCATACAACAACCTATCGATGCATTCAGAATTGACAATTTTTCAGATGAGAGCATATGTATACTGAGGATCCAGGGCCTATAGAAGATGACAGACCATCTTACTAGTCGAGATATGCCCATTCCAATGCTACTTCCAGTTGGGCCTTCCTGTAAATTTGTCAAAGGCAGTTCGTTTCAAGTTCGGTCCTTCTAGGTCATCAATTGAGCTTACCTATCAAATGATTAATAGGATTATGCCAAGTGATTGATCTACAGATGAAGATTATGTTTGGGCATATATATTACCTAAGTTCATGACACAGAAGGAGGATAGATTACAAACATTGAAACTTCCAGGGCCGGTTTTGTGCATTGGGGGAATATTGCAGATTGAACTGCTGGGTAGATTTTAGAAGCAGTGCCATGGATGGTGTAAGAATTTGGCAAAGTAGGATCATTGCTGCCGGAACTTGGCTGTAGGTATGGACCTATTATTTGAAGCTAGCCTTATAGATGCTAGCACTCTTCTTGCTGCCAAACCATTTCCAGATCTACAAGTCTTCTTTGTGGTTCCTCTAGCATATTTCCATTTCTTTGGCTCCAAGTTAGTCATTTAAGTAAGTTTTTTTCTTGACCTCTCTATAAGCAGGATTATAATCTCAATAAGGGTAGTTTTGGATTTGGGCTATAAACCTCTATTGTGTAATGGGCAGTGAGCTATAATGATATGGGACCGTCTATGTTATTCTGTGAGTAAAGTTGTTTTCAATAATATATATATATATATATATATATATATATATCGTTGTCATTATAATCATCATAATATTATCATTGTACATCATCATCATCACTTGACACTACTATCTAATATCATCAATCATACATGTCACGTGATACTATGCAAACTCTAATTTTTTTACAAAGGGCAGCCTACTATCATATTCATAATTCAATGTTCATTGTTCATAAGCTAAACTTGAAACATCATAAAATTAAATTCACAGAATCACATGTCATCAAAAAAACCTTCATCCATGTAACGAAGCCCAACATCATCATGTTCATCCTTTCCAAAACTAGTAACATTGTTCTCATGTCCACTTGAAGATGCAATTGTTGGTGCCTCCTCATCAAACAAATTAAGATGAGACATGGCACTCAACGCCATATCTAAGTCAACCAACTCTAGTTCTAGATCCCATAGTTTGGTGGGCCTTGATTTGTATTCATCCTTTTGGTGTGATAGAAGGTGAAGGTTAGAGTGAACACACACAAGTTCCTCAGCCTTCTTGGCTCTTTAACTTAAGAGCATCTCTTCTCTACCCATCACAAGATAAAAGTATGTCATCGACAAAGAGAAGATGGGACAAAAGTAGAGATTTCCCTAACTTAATACCTTTAAAGGTTTCGATCTTTCTTGCCTCTAGGAGTGTCCTGCTCAATTTCTATGCTACAATTAGGAACAAGAGTGGGGATAAAGGTCACCCATACTCGTGATCCCTACATGGTCTTAAAAACTCAAATTTGAACCATTGATAAGAACAATAAAGGACACTGTGGATACACAACATATCACCCGTTTTACAAAATGAACACAAACCCCAAGTGGATAAGCATCAATCTCAAATACAACCAACTTACTCGGTCATAAGCCGTGGGCATGTACAATTTCACCACCATAGCTAATAGTTTTTTGGTGTGGATAAAATGTAGCACTTCTTGATCTACCCCTATTGCCTCAAGAATTTCCCTCCCCATTAGGAACCCAAACTACTCTTTTGATATAGACTTAGATAGTAGCTTTTCACTCGTAATGCTATTATCTTAGCTATAATCTTATAGATACAAATGCTTAAAGAAATGGCTATGTACTTCTCAAAAGAGCTTGGATTATCTATCTTTGGAATGAGAGCATTGGAAGTGGAGTTAAAAGCAGCTAGCATCTTCCTAGTTGATCGAGACTCTTCAATAACCCTTAGCAAATCATCCTCGATAATTGTAGAACATCTTAGAAAAATTTAGTTCTCCACCCATTTGACCCATAACATTTGTCCTTCTCGAAACTATGCTTCACTTGTAGGAGCTCATCTTTTGAGACTTCCTTTAATAGTCTCGCATTATCCTCTTCTTCTCCAAAATTAGGAAAAATGAAGTCATTCTTACCAACTTAGCTGTTGAAGCCCTACTATCTTTTTTATAAATGCCTTCAAAGTAATCCACCCTGTGCTTAGTAATATCTTGAAAACATGTAGTTGAAGAACCATTATCCTTTTTGATCTCCCATTTAGTATTCATTCACATTTTTTTGATGATTAGCATATTCATGGAAATATTTGGTATTCTCGTCACCTTTTGAGAGCCCTAAAGCCCTCTTGAATTTCCTTTTTTATTGTTCGAAACCCTCACTTGGAATTGAAAGGCTTCATCAAAATATCTTGCAGTCTCCTTGTTATTTAGAGCCTCTAGTTGGATTTCTAAAGAGATAAGATCCTAATCATCCTTAACCCTCTTTTGGTGAGCCCATTTTGCAATTGTTTGTTTTATCCATTACAAATTTGATTCAAATTGAATATTGGTAGATTCCCTAAGTGAGCCATTAAAAGGAACCCACTTCTCTTAATTAATGGAATAAATTCTCCTCCCACCGAGCTAGATTGAATTTGGAAGGCCTAGGGTGTTTTCTTCCTTTCTTTGCTAACTCCATAAAAACCAAGAAATGATCAGAATCTTCCCCTAGTGCTTAAACTTGATATGACCGGTCATAATAGATTTAGAAAGTAAAATGCTATCAGTTCTCTTAGAAATTCTATCACACCTACATCAATTTTTTTATTCGAAAAAGTTTGATAGGTTCCACATCTAATTGACTTTTTCCAATTTTCAAAGAAATAGTTTCACAAAGTGTCTTGAGTTTTAGGTCCCTAGATTGTAGCTCTACTCATGGTGAAATTTAGATTCCCTCCCAATATAATATTTCCTTGCTTCAACAAATCCATTGTAAAGATTATGTCCCAATATCCCACTATGTTTGCATAAGGCCCATAAATATTTAGAATTGCAAATTCCTCTCCTAGTTCCTGAGAAAATAAGACAACAACTTTACTTGATCCAAAATACTCTAACTATCATTTGTTTTAATGGAAAGAAGTGGAGCAATATACTCTAAAATGGAAACATAAAATATATGAAGTTGTGCCATACATGAACTCATCCATCTTGGATGGATGGTATTCGTAGGGGAGGTTTTTAACCTATTTGGAAATAGAGCTTTAGATGGATCAAAGATCCATGTAAAAGATCCTTCAATTATTTGAGTTCATAATGTAATGAATCACACTTTTACTACTAACTATACATGCCACGATCCGATTGTAACATACATATTGAGCCCCATAAGGAACTTTTGGCACACCAACGAGCATTTGTTTTAATGGAAAGAAGTGAGGCACTATACTGTAAAATAGGAACATAAAATATATGAAGTTGTGCCATACATGAACTCATCCATCTTGGATGGATGGTATGTATTCGTAGGGGAGGTTTTTAACCTATTTGGAAATAGAGCTTTAGATGGATCAAAGATCCATGTAAAAGATCCTTCAATTATTTGAGTTCATAATGTAACGAATCACACTTTTACTACTAACTATACATGCCATGATCCGATTGTAACATACAGATTGATCTTAACCTATTTGGAAATAGAGCTTTAGATGGATCAAAGATCCATGTAAACAATCCTTCAATTATTTGAGTTCATAATGTAACGAATCACACTTTTGCTACTAACTATACATGCCATGATCCGATTGTAACATACAGATTGATCTTTTGTCCAACCAATAGGTAGATGGGGAGTTATCAATCTCTATTGAAAGTTTCTATCCATCATTATCTCGTTTTCATCATTACACGAATCTTCATCTAAAAAGGCAAAAAGTAATTGTGTAACAATGAAAAGTTATGATGTAAAAGTAAAGGGTTGTTACTTTTTGGTATTGGACCCTTACATACTATTTAAAATGAATTATTTGGTTGGAGAGGGACATTGGAGGATGTTTTCCACAAGAAAGAGAGTGGGGTTATGGGAGAGGCCATGCACGAGAGGTGTATTTTTCCATGTTGGTCACATGTGGGGGTTACCACGTACATGAGGTTAGGGTGGGCTCAAGTCCTGACATGTCATGGGAAGCAACCACGAGATTTTCCTCTCTTTCGAGTGAGCTAGTGTACCCTTAGATAAGTATTTGGTGCCTGCATTGTTCTTAAAATAAATATTGAGAATATAAATATTATTGGAATAAAATAAATAATAAGTGAATATGCATGTTTATATTTAGGAAAATATTATTTATCTCTTTTTCTTCCAAGTGAATAAAAATGGTTATAATTATTAAATAAGTGAGAAATACTTGAACATGGAAAACAAAGGGTGACAGGTACTTCTGCATAGGCCAAGTGATTGGCATGTAGGTGTCATCCAGGAGACCTCTCAAACTTAGGAGTTTCACTTTAGTTAAGTGAATTATTAAAGTGAATGTTATTTTGTAATTACTTTATGTAAAGTGAGGGCCCATGGTATTTGGTGGTTCGTGGTATTGGCCCCAAGTATTTGGATATTGTAATAGTATAAGAGGCAACCTAAGTGAGAGGAAGGAGAGACAACAAAGACAATAGTCACACAGTAGTTGGAGGACATTCAACGAAGTGTGTTGGGCAAGGTTCGAGGCTTGGATCAAGGGGCAGTGAGAGTTAGTAATCAGCAAGATCGAAGGACTGATCTTGAGGTTTGATAGCTTTTGTCATTGTATTTTCCTCAGTGGGCCATTTTCCTAGGGAGAGAGCACGAGGGTTCTGTTGGTTGGTTTTTCCCCAGCTTGGGTTTCCAGGGTAAATCCATTGTTAAATGTGTGATTGGTTTCCTGAGTTTTTCCATTGCATTTTTGTTGTAGATCTAGTGTATTTTTCAATAATACTTGTGTAGATTTTTCGAGCTGATAAATTGGGTCTAGATCTAAGAAAATCAACATGGTATTAGAGCCAGCTTCGATCTGAAGGAAATCACATTTGATGGGTTGGCAAGATTTACGAGAGGAAGAAAAAAATTAGAAAAGTACTATACGAACACGTTACAGGTTGTACGAACGTCGCATCATTGTACGATTGAGTGGATTAGCTGGGCGACAAGTCATGGTATCTTTTGAGGCAGACTTGCACGATCTGGGTGCAAGCGGAAGTCGTGGCCGTGGTCTCGATTGGATTGGAGATCCGTGGGGAAGGGGTCGAGAGGCCATTGGATCGGGCTCGCAGGGAGATTGCTGGAGATCGTGGAGCTGTTGGCGCCAGACCTGAGGTTTAGTCTTGACTACTTGAAAGGAGGAAATTGGGTTGTGTAAGCTGGGTAGAGGCCACACGGACTAGCAATAGACTGCGTAGGCACCACCAGTGGCAGTCAGGAGGTTAGTAGCTGTGTGAAAGTCATGTCGGGAGGCTGTTGAGACAGTGATGTGACCAATAGATCGGGGACATCTTGGAGCTAGGGGAGCCAAAACTAGATCGGGTTGCAGACAAGCCGCGAGATGGATGTGGATGCTAGGGAACCAGTAGAGTGATGCATGTGGGTGAAGGAATCAGAAGCACAGACCGACAGACAAATAGCCGAGAACAATTGCAAAGGTGCGATAGAATGCAGGAAGATTGTGGATTGAGCTCGCAGAAGAGCCGGCTTTGGGAACTAAGTAGAATGGGATTGTTCCATAGCTGTCGACGTGAGTGTTGCCAGGCAGCCGCCAACTGAGTGGGAAGTGCAGTCGCTGAAAGAAAGACATGGCCATCAGAGAGAAAAAGAAGATGGCTGTAGCAGCCGCTAGTAGCCGCTCAACCACCATACTAGCTAGCCACTAGGGTAGATCTATGCAAGCTATCGAGTGAGTCAACACAACCACCGGGAAACCTTGGGGAAAAATGCCCAGAAAAGCTACGGGAAGGCCTCCGTGTAGGGGCGATAGTAAAATTATGGGTAGGTATGAAAACTTCAAGCAGCCCCAGGTAGTTTTCGGGTAGATGCTAAAGGACTTCCTGTTGCATTTGTTGATGGCCAAGTTCTAATGTGGCCAAGAGGAAAGACAATAAATGATGCAACGGTAATTGGAGAGCAAGAGGGAGGCCTGTACAAGTTAAAAGGACAACCAGAACAAGCATTGGTTCATGACTCTATGGAACCAAGTGAATTATGGCATAGAAGGCTTGCACATGTACATTATAGAGCACTACCAATTGCAAGCAAAGCAGTATCAGGTCTACCAGAAATTCAAACAAAGTATGAAGGCATTTGCAAGGGATGTGCACAAGGGAAGAATGTTAAGAAGTCATTTCCTAGCAGTGAAAACAAGGCAAAAGGATCTTGGAGATAATTCACTCAAATGTGTGTGGCCCCATGTCTTCCAGCTCCTTAAGTTGGTATGTATACTATGTTTCCTTCATAGATGATTTTTCTCGTATGACATGGATTTATTTCTTGAAAGGCAAAGATGAAGAGTTTAGCAAATTCAAGGAATTCAAAGCCTTGGTCAAAAATCATACTGAAAAGAAGATCAAGACTTTACTATCAGACAATGGCTGAGAATTCGCCTCAGAAGAATTCAAGGATCTTTGCAAAGAATCAAGGATTAAGAGGTAGTTGAGCACTCCTTACAATCCTCAACAAAATGGAGTTGCAGAACGTAAGAACATAACAATAATGGAAGTAGCGAAGGCAATGCTCCATGATCAAGATCCCCCAATGCACCTTTGGGTAGAAGCAACATGAACAACTGTGTATGTACAAAACCGTACACCTCACCGTCTATTGAACAACAAGACTCCAGAAGAAGCTTTCTCAGGAGAGAAACCATAAGTCAGTCGTCTGAGAATATTTGACTGCCTTGTGTACATACACATTCCGAAAGAAAAGAGAACAAAACTAGATCCTTCAGGGAAGAAGGGCATATTCGTGGGACAATAACACATCAAAATCTTACCGAATATACTTCCCAGGATTCAAGAAGACCGAAATCAGCAGAGACGTAAGTTTTGATGAAGACTCAGCCTACAACAAATCAAGACAATTACCTACTGAAGAAACTAAAGAACCTGAAGTTCCCAGAACCAGAGACATAGTTATGGAAGAGTCAATCCAAGAAGATCATGAAGACCATGATATAATAGAAGCACAAGAACCTATAGATCCACCTCGTGAGAAGAACTCCCACAAAAGAAGACCAGCATGGGCACGTGAAGCAATACAAGATGCAGAGAAGTATGGTGCTCCAGATGGGGCACTCAGAGAAAGCAAGAGACCCAGACCATACTCCAATTATGTGGGCCTACTATGCGACATCATTGATAAAGAAGCTTCCAACTATGAGGAAGCAACAAAAAAAAGGAATGGAAGGATGCCATGATCGAAGAGTACCAATCGATTATGAAGAATGACGTCTAGGAGATAGTTCCGAGACCAAAAGGGAAGTCTGTTGTGACTTAAAAATGGATCTACAAGATCAAGCATGCAACAGATGGTAGCATCAAAAAACACAAGGCAAGATTTGTAGCACGTGGCTTCTCCCAGAAAGAAGGTGTTATCAACTGATTTGTACAATAGTAGAAACCTTATTGAGCCGCCAGTGTTGGAACACATCAGTGTTCACTTCCAGAGTATCTGGGTTTCATTGTATTTGGGTATAGCCAGTTTTGGCTAGCCAGTTTTGTTTTTGAGTCGACATGACCATGGCCCCATGGGGGTTTGTATCAAAGTGTGCTAGTAGGGTCTGAGTGGCTCGGTCTCCCATGATTGGATTAAACAACTAGGGTATTCCAGGGAGTTTTTTCACCGTCAGATTATACTTTGCTTCAGGCGAAATATAATCTCTTGGTTTTTCTCCCGCTTCCTCCAAAGCTGGAATGCCCGATTTTGGAAATTTGGCCATGGGGAGTTATTAGGGTCCAACTATAATGTATAAACCTACTAGACACTATTAGAATAGGTTTTGGTCATGTCCTAGGTCTCTAGGACCCCCAGAAAAAATTTCGAAAAAATTTTACCGGACGCGTCGAAATTGGGGTTTTTAATTATTTAATTATTTTTAATTTTTAATTAAATTTCTCTATAGTTTAAATAGAGAAATTTGAGTCTGTAATATGTCAGTCATCCGGGGTCCGTTTTCAGTGTTTGATGGCTCGTTTCATAAGCCAAAAATCACACATGACCCATGGAGCAGCTAAACCCAACTTTCGGATGTCAATTCTGCCCCGTAATTAATATTTTCTCTGAAAAGTCATTTACAGAGAAATTATTAATTAAAATAATAAAATTGATTATTTTGGAGATCATCCAAATCTCTCCAAAATTAATCAATTTGATTAAAATAAAGGGCTAAATGACATGGCAATGAGCATTTAGGAAGATTCCAATCAACTCCAAGCCCATCCAGTCACTCATCCAGTCACCAGCAAAGAATCTCCTCAAGTAAATTCGCCCTCCACATGCAATTTTCGATTTGATGAAGTGACAGCTGATAGATGGGTTGGTGGTTAGCATTTATGTTAGAGAGGGGCGCCCTCATGACTCACCAATCATTCATGGCTTGGCTCCCTTTGCTAATTCGTGCCTACACCTACCAATCTACGTGTTTCTCCACAAAGCTAAAATCGTATCTCCCTCAAAACCCTCACGCTATTTCTATTGGCTCGTGTTTCCTTGATGGAATTCGTGGATTAGTTGATTTGCAATCAGCTCCTTTCATGGATTCGAGTTACATCTACCTATCCACTACGTGTTACCCTCACACCCACTCGCCCTAGCCTATTCCTCACGTCAATCCCTATTAGATCCACGCCATTCCATTGTTAATTCGTGATTGGTTGGGCTCCCTCGAGTTCTGCCTACCTCTACCACGTGCCATCCACTAAACTAACTTCAAACTACCACATCCAAGCTCGCCCTCCCACATGGCTCGCGCTTTGCTCACCCTAGCCCACGTCAATCTCATTTGCTAGCTCGTTTTTCCTTGTTGTAGCTTGGCTATTGGTTAATGCCCTCACTTCACACCTACCTCAGTTCGAGTTTTGCCACATAATGCCAATCTCACCAAACACCAACTCGACTTTGGCCATGTCTGTTGCTCCAAGCCACCTCATGATTGGAATTCGACTTCATTGCTCACCACCAATTCGATTTAGGGTTTTAGTGTTTAGTTTTAGTATAAAGAGAGGCCCATTTGGGTTGTTATCTCATGGAGAATTTGAGGCAAACTTACTCTGCCAAAATTGTATATGTGTTATAGCATTTGCTAATTGAAATAAAGTGGCTTTCGAGGTCCATATGGTGTGTTGATCTTGTTCATGGAAGGTGCTTCAATTTAATCAAGGTGATATTGTGTTATGTTTTTTACTTACATGTTCCAAGTTTTGATCAAATTATTTAAGCTTAGAAGACTTTTCCAAGTCCATAGGGTGCGCATTTGGGTTCAATTTGTCCATTGATGTTGGGTTGTTTGTGATTGGGAAGTAGTGGATTGTAGTCGGAAATACTAACACTCTTCTTGTCCCATTCAACTTGGCATACTATATTTGATCAATCTTGTTTGTAAGTGATACATTTTGCAGATCTAAAAAGTTTATGAAGAGGAGTTGAACTAGGTTGTCTCCTCCATCTCTTCAAAGAACATTTTCTCCTCTAAACATTCACACATTGCAGGATCTCCTAAAGTCGAATCTCACAACACTAAGATGGTGGCATAAAGGGTTTGATTTCAAAGATCCATCTCTCATATTCAAATATTGTTCATTGGTTACATTAGGCTTCTCTTCTTCTAGCCTTCCATTTTTCTCCTTGAACTCCTTTTTGCCATTGATTTGCTAAGCCCATTCCTCCTTGCCCTAGTCTCTTTCTACATCCTTTAGCCCCACTCTCTTGCTCTCCTTTTGTGGTCTCCTCCCCCTTTCGTTTTTGCCTCTCTTTGCCTTCTCATCCATCTAGTTCTAGTTTTACTCTTAGATCCCTTCACTTTCTCCTCTCGTCCATCCTTCCTTTTGGGCTTCAAAACAACAAAACAAACAAGTTAGAGTTAGTATTATTTTGTTCCTCATAGATTGCATTTTAGTTTATCAAATTTTTTTAAAAAAGTCTCACAAAAGGTTTCAAGGTTCTAGTTAGATCCCTTATTTGCATTCCATAATTGTAGATCTCATACCATACTAGTGTAGATCTTTATCTAGTTCCATCTTGTTATTAGACTAGTCACATTTTTCTTCCATTTTGGTTAAGTTTATTGGCTGCCATCTCAACTAGGAGTTGACTGTCCAAAGAAAAATTTGAAGTATTCATTGGCTGCCTATTACGCATAGAGAGGACTGTTATCACACTGTTTGTTTCAACTTATGATTGGCTGCTATATGAACTGTTAGAGGACTGTTTAAACACTTATGTTGGCTGCCCCTTCATTGAGCATATAGGGTAATGAAATGTTGCATGTAGCTTACACTCATTTATATCTTCTTTCTTCATTCGAAACATAGAAATTTTGCTCCAAAAAATATTTCAAAGTTTTATAGTTTAGATCTCATTTCTACAATATTTAGGACAACTTGTGTTCGCTGGTCTGTTTCACCATAGTGAACATTTTGTGATAAATTTTTATGCATTCCACATTTTAAAGTTAAAATTCCAATTTTAGACTTAAATAGTTGCAAGTCTTGGCTTTGTATTTTGCTAACAGTTAACGGGTGCCTTGCTTAGATTTTTGGGACTTGTGTAGATCATTTGAGGAAGAGATCTATTTGAGAAAGATCGTGAAACGAAGAATCAAACTCAAAACAAAGTGAAGGATCCATGAGGATGACTTAACTTTGAGATACTTATCATTTTTTGTAATAGCAAGCAAAACTTGCTTCTTCTTCAATATCCTTCAAGTATTTCCACTCTCAAAAGACCTTGCAAGGTTTTAAACCCAAGGCATTTGTAACTGCTTAATAAAAAGTTTCAAGTGGAGGAGGCCTCGACTTTTTGGGTCTTCTTCCCCATTTGGGGAAGGGTGTTGGGTCTTGTGGTTGGTTTTAGCTTAGATTTACATTTTCATGTTCTTAGTTTAAATTTTGTTCCAAATAAGTTATCTTGATTATATTTCATATTTTACTTACCCCCATGCTTTCCCGAGTAGGGTCTTGAACCTGAAAGAGATTCTTGGGTAGTTTAGTTAATTTTTTATCATTATCTTGCTTCTCTTCCAAAGCCCTCAGCCGGAAGTAGTATCCTTGAGACTTCGTCTCAAGGGCAGGACCACATAATTTGTGGTTACTCTTCCATCCCCGTCGGTTTCCTTGGTAGAGCTTTCAGCTAGCTGGAGGTTCTCAAGTGCAGGCGGTTCTAGTGGTTGATCCTGTTTCGGGGATCAATCCCACCTAGTAGAATAAATTTTGTATGGTAGAACACTAGATTTGTTTATCTTGCAAGCTTTATTGTCAGTAGCATTTTTATCTTGTTGATCAACACTGTGGTTAAATTTTATTTCAAATAAAAATATACTGCTCTGCTTTTATCTATCTTCTTAAAATAAACCAAAGTCTCTTGAACTTGGCCAAATCCAAGTCAAGAGCACCCTCTATCGAAGGGCATTTTAGTCTTGCATCTTTCCCTGCATTAGGCATTGTTAATTTAGCAAGTCTCTTGAACTGTGGTCATAAGACCGAGTCAAGAGCGCTCTCTGTCGGAGAGTTGAACAGGGTTTTCTCAATAATAAAATTTTCCACTCACACGCCCCTAATTAATTTATCTTGGTTTGTCCTACACCCGTATGCTCTGCCAACCGGAAACGGTTGGGCTAGTACTCAGAAAGGTGGAAGACTTGATAATAACGATCGATAAACTTAATTAAATTTTTTTCCCATAACCTCAACCAAGGCAAAATACTGTTCTTCCCACGAGGGGTGACGCCGGATTCCCACTGTCAGACTCAGGGGCGGTTTAAACATTGGACACCAATCCTTATCGAATCTGGGTGCTTCCGACAGGTCATTCAGGGTTGCCAGTATCTTTCTTGGGTAGGGTTCTACCATCTTTTTGATACCTTTGGTCTTAGCCCTAATAATCAAGACAACTAAAACTTGAAATTTACCAAGATAATTTGAACAACGATCTCACGAACAGTTACTATCAAGACTACTTTTCAGCATCCCCCAGCACTACATTTGTTGTTTTGACTCCATTACCTATTGGATAAGGCACTGGTCCTTTTGTCATTTAATTTTTAGCTGTGGACGCTTCTTAATTATATCAAGTCTTTATATACTGTTTCGCAACGTGGATTGCATCTTGTCTTGTGTTTTATTTTCAAGCTTTATATTGTTTCTCAATTTCACAAAAACTCCTAAACAACACCCATCCGCATCATTTCACAAGAAAACACTATAAAAACAAGAGCCTTAGTGAAACTCTCTTTTAGGGACTACCCCCCTTGGCTTCGTTAGGAGTTTGCCTAAACAGAGGAGCTGGGATTCAGGTGACAGTACCTGGCTCATTGCTTGCCCCCAAGGCCACACCTCTCTCACTTGTAGTGAAGAGACAGCTTTCGAAAGATTTCCGCTGCTGGTGTGCATATTGGCGGACAACATCTTTGGCGCCGCTGCCGGGGACAAATCTTTTTGTTTCTGGACGACCTTAGTTTTTTCTAGTTTGTTTACCTTTTGATAGATTCTCAAATCTGTCTGGCGACTCCACTGCCCCTTTTTCTTTTTGGTAGTTTTTTAGTTCAATCACTCTCAGAAATTAGACTTGAAACCACCTGGCGACTCCACTGTCGATTAACACCTCAAGGTATTCATCCAGAAGAAACTCTGAAGGCTTGCTTAGTTTTATCCCAGAACCTGAAAAGGTTTATAGGAGGAGACTAAACAAGCTTGCTTCTCGTAAAATCCTTGAAGAACTTAGGTCTCAGTCTATTTCTGACATCCATAGTCTCTTTCAAGAAAATAATTTAGAAAATTTTGAAAACAGTAATAATTGTTTTTCCGATACAATGGGTGATTTTTTCGCCCCCCTCAACATTACTCAGATTGCAGGTCAACCACATGATCTTCCAGATAAAGCCATCGACAAACTTCCAACCTTTACCGGCACTGATACTGTTACTGCCGCACAACACCTCACTGCTTTCTCAAGAATAAAAAGTGGATATGTCAGAGAACCTGCTCATAGGCATGAAGATGTGTACATGAAGTTGTTTGCCTTATCCTTAGAAGGAGATGCTGGTGACTGGTTCATCGGCTTGCCAGCCAACTCCTTTGCCACCTTAGCTGAGTTTTCAACTGCTTTCACCAACAAGTATGGTGAGAAAAAAGAGCCACGTCATCAACTTGCTGCTCTAACAAACATCAAAAGAAGTGAGATGGAAACCATGGAAGATTTCAACAAAAAGTTCATGGATTTATACAATGCAATCCTACAGATTACAAGCCAACTCCACATACTATATTAGTCTACTACATTGAAGCTTTGAGTGGAGAGATGCAATATCAACTTAGAGATAAAGAACCTGCTACTTTGTTGGAAGCACAAACAATGGCAACCAAGATTGATAGGAACATGCAGTCATCTGGGAAGTCAAACCTACCCGGTTATTCAAGAGCCCAAACTCCTTTGAAAACAACTGAGCCTAAAGGTAAAGATCCTTTGGATGCTTTGAAAGAATCATATGAGAAAAAGATGATGGACATGTGTGAAAGAATGGAAAGAGCTGAGCAGAAACATGTGGCCCAAATGAAGGAAGTTCAAAATAAAATGATAAACATGGAAAGGGCACAAGTCCAACGAGTTCAGCAAGTTCAACAAACTCAACCTGGTCAGAGAAATTACCCTCCCAAAAATAACTGGCAAAAGAAAGCTCACGAAAATGAAAAGAGGCCTCCCACTCAGATAGAGGCTGCCAACGCAAATGAGGTATACATCCCATTTTGCAGAGCTTGCAAGGATTTCCATGAGGAATTCGCTTGCTATTTTGCGAACTATGTACAAGAGCATGGTTATCCTGAAGGGGAGGGTACCAGTAATCCAACATCAAGCGAGCCTGAATACATAAATGTTGTAGGTGACATCCGCAATATTCCCAAAGAAAACTGGAAACATGTTGAAAATGAACCAGACAATATGACAAAAAACTTTGGAGGAAGACCATCAAATGAACAGCTACAAAATATGCAAAGATTTAAAGGGGTCGGATACCAAAGAAGATCAAATCCTGCACCTGCTGTACCACCTCCCAAGGTAATTATTCCAAATGATTCAACAGATTCTAGCAAGTTAAATTTTGATTGGAATAATTGGTTCAATACTACTAAGGTACCCATACCCATAAATGAACTCTATAAGATTCCTGGTCAAAAGGAAAAATTGTTGAAAACATTAGAGGCACCTATTCCTGCATATGTCACCAAGCCTTTAGAAGCACCTATTCCTACATGTATTGCCAAGCCTGGCCCACCCACTCCTCTCACTCCTCAAAATCCTAATAAGGTCACTTTTTCGGACAATATGGAAGAACCCTCAACCAGCTATGAATCAACTCATGAGGACCCTCCTATAATCCTGCATACTAGGGATACAAGAAAAGAAGCTCACCCTCCTTTTTACATATCATTGATGATAGGTGACCTTCTTCTACACAATTGTATGCTGGATTCAGGATCCGGTGCGAACTTAATGACCAAAAGGGTTATGCAACAACTCAACTTAAGAACCACCAGGCCCTACCAGAATGTATGTGCCATGGATTCTAGACCCGTCAAGGTTGAAGGGATGATAGAGAATGTTCCTGTAAGGTTGGCCAAATACCCGGATATCCATATTTCCATGGATATCCTTGTCATAGATGTACCGGATAGATGGGGTATGTTGCTTTCTAGAAAGTGGGGTGCAACCTTGGGTGGTTCTATACAGATGGATTGGTCTTATGCAACAGTCCCTGCTTCTGAGGACTTACTTGTAAAGTTACACACTGAAAAAGAAAGGAGATACCATGTGGAAAATCCTGATAGACCTTCAAATGAGTTTGTCTGCCATGTCGGTGAGATGGGAGATATTCAAATCAATTCCACCTTCTTAGATCCTGTTCATAGGGAAATGAAAAACAAAAAGGTTGATGGATTGTGGAAAATGAAATTTGATGGTGCCTTCTCTAAATCTGGCAAAGGTGCTGGTATAGTCCTAATATCACCTGAGGATAAAATCTTTTACTTTGCTTTTAGACTCGAGTTTGAAGCTACCAACAATGTTGCGGAGTATGAAGCACTCTTACTAGGCATAGAAATTGCTAAAGACATGAAGATCAAAATGCTTAGTATTAAGGGAGACTCTGATTTAGTGGTACAACAGATCAAGGGGAACTTTGCGTGCCATTGCAAAAGGCTTAAGAGATATAGAAATGCGGTATGGGACACCATGGAATACTTTGATGCTCTAAACATACAAGCAGTCCATAGGGAGGAAAACAGTATGGCGGATAGGTTAGCCGTTGCAGCATCTACCCTCCAGCCGTCAGAAGAAATGTTGAAAGGAGACTATACCCTCGAAGTAAATTATAGGCCATCTGTCCCAGACAACATGAACCATTGGCAGGTTTTCAAAGATGATGAACAAATTCTAAGATTCATAAATAACTTAGATGAGTTTGCCAATTTCAATGTAAATGAACAGGAAGAAGGCAAGCAGTATAAAGATGAAAGCCAACCCATGAACCCAATTTCACGTGGTTTCACTAAGTTAGAGAACATCTTTGATAGGCATGATGGGAAGAAGAACAGCATTGACCAAATGAAGCCAGGGGATTACATTGAGGTTAACATCGGAACAGAAACAGATCCAAAAATTATAAAAATTGGAAAAGGAACGTCAGAAAAAGAAAGAAATGCACTAATAAACCTTGTCAGAGAGTTTAGAGATATATTTGCCTTTACTTATGACGAGTTAAAGGCCTATAGGGAAGATGTATTCCAACATACCATTCCCCTTAAACCAGAAATGCAAAATGCTAAGCCTTTTCGTCAGAAATTAAGGCAAATAAATCCTAAGTTGGCTCCTATTATCAAAAGAGAGCTAGAGAAGATGTTAGCAGCAGGCATTATAGCTCCTACCCGACACACTTCATGGTGCTCCAACCTAGTTGTCGTAAGAAAGAAGAATGGAAGTATCAGAATATGCATAGACTTCAGAAACCTAAACATGGCGTGCCAGAGAGACAACTACCCACTTCCCAACATGGAGACCCTCCTCCAACGGGTCACTGGATCTAATATGATGTCCATGCTTGATGGATTTTCAGGATACAACCAAGTTGTTATCAAAGAGGAGGATAAACATAAAACTGCTTTTACAACGCCTTGGGGAACCTTTGAGTATCTGAGAATGCCCTTTGGCCTTACAAATGCAGGAGCCACTTTCCAAAGGGCCATGGATTATGCTTTCAAGGAATTAATGGGAAAAATCATCGAAATTTACCAGGATAATTTAACCGTCTTTTCAAAGGAAAGATCCAGCCATGTTGGTCACTTGAGAAAAGTCTTTGAACGGTGCAGAGAATATGGTATTTCCCTAAATCCGGCAAAATCTGTGTTAGGTATTGAAGAGGGAAAACTCTTAGGGCATATCATAAACAAGGACGGGGTCAAGATTGACCCTGAAAGAGTTGAATCCATCAAGAAAATACCTCTCCCAAAAAATGTGAAGGGTCTTCAATCTTTCAATGGACACATAAATTTTATCAGAAGGTTTATTCCAAACCTTGCAGAGTTGATGAAACCCATGCAGCGGTTGCTTAAAAAAGATGCTAAGTTTGTGTGGACTGATGATGGAAAAGAAGCCTTCAACACTATTAAAGATGCCATTACTAGGTCACCTGTGTTGGTTAGTCCGGATTATGCCAAAGATTTCATGATTTTCTCTTCTGCTTCTGAGGATACTATAGCTGGGGTTTTGCTCCAAAAGAACTTCGAAGGTTTCGAGCAACCAATTGCATTCATGAGCAGGGCTTTACAAAATTCAGAATTAAAGTATACAATAATGGAAAAACAGGCCTATGCTTTGGTCAAATCTTTAAAACATTTCAGAACATACATTGGTTACAACAAAGTTATAGGTTATGTCCCCCATGCTGCAGTAAAAGACATCCTATCCCAACAGGATTGCTTAGGAACAAGAGGCACATGGGTCTCCAAGATCCAGGAATATGACTTGGAAATAAAACCTACCAAACTTATCAAAGGACAGGGCCTAGCCAAAATGTTGACCCAGAAAAATGAGGAAGCCATTAACATAAACTGTACAGATCAACCTGATTGTCCACGAATGACACCTGCCTTGCGGGAGTTAGATATCCATTGGTATTCTGATGTTATATACTTCCTCTTGCATCTGACTTGCCCTGATCACCTTAAAGGACACAGACGAAGGGCATTAAGACTAAAAGCTGCTAGGTATTGTATTACTCAAGAAGGCTTGGGTTGGAGAAGCCCTGATGGGGTTATCCTTAGATGTGTCCATGAACAAGATTCCAAAAAGATCTTGATTGACCTTCACTCAGGATTTTGTGGAGGACACTATGCAGCAAATACAACTGCTCACAAAATCCTTAGAGCTGGATACTATTGGCCCACCATATTTTCAGATGTGTACAAACATGTCAAGTTTTGCCAGGAATGCCAACTATTCACAGGAAAGCCTAAACTGGCCGCCTTACCCCTCAACCCGGTTGTTGTCATTGCCCCTTTCCAACAATGGGGTTTGGATTTCATTGGTAAATTTAAAGATAACTCTAGCAATGGTTTTTGCTGGATTCTGACGGCAACTGATTATTTCACTAAATGGGTGGAGGCCATTCCCACCAAGACAGCTACTGAGAAGGTTGTTATGGATTTTATTGAAGATAAAATCATCACTCGATTTGGCACCCCTTTGAAGATAACTACTGACAATGCCAAAGCTTTCAGTTCAACAGAAATGACTGATTTTTGTTTCAAATATGGCATTGTTCTATCTCATTCTTCTGACTATTATCCACAAGGTAATGGCCTTGCTGAATCCTCAAACAAGAACCTGATGACTATCCTTAAGAAAACTGTTGGTGACAACAAAAGATCCTGGGATAGCAAGATCAAATATGCCCTTTGGGCGGACAGAATTACAAAGAAAAACTCCACTGGAAAGTCCCCCTTTGAACTTGTTTATGGCATCACAGCAATACTACCTCTTAGCATGCAGATCCCCATCTTCAGAATGCTAACTGATTATGACTCTAAGTTAGAGTTGGAAGATAGGGCTAACCAAATCATCGAGTTTGATGAAAACAAAAGAAATTCCTTGGAAAAAATGTTAAGACAAAAGGAGAGTATGAAAGCCACATTTGATAAGTCAGCCAAGCCAAGAGCCTTTCAAGAAGGAGACACTGTTCTATTATGGGACAAAAGAAGGGAAAAACCTGGGAAGCATGGGAAGTTCGACAGCCTTTGGAAAGGCCCCTTTATTATACGCTGCACAGTTGGAGATAATTCTTTCGGCCTCAACACTATGGAAGGAGAAATATTGCCTCTTCCTATAAATGGGCAACATTTGAAGCCCTTTTATCGGAACAACATACAAGATGACCAAGAGGCCATCTCAGGATCTCCCTAAACTCTTATCTTTGTACTTTATGTATCATTATTTCTGTATCATAGTGTATTTTTGTACTAAAGTTCATATTTATGCTGAAAAAGAAAAGATTTCTATTTCTGTACTTTGAGTTTGAAAAGAAAAAGCAAAAAATAGTTTCATAGTTGATATTTCATTTTGGCATTATTTATCATGTACATGGGAAACTAAGACACTTCTCTTTCTGTGCAGGAAAATGATATTCTGGGATTCTCGAACACCTTCTTTGACTCCTAGATCAAGCAAGTGTCCGTCCCGCAGTTGGAGCCAGATGTTATCAACTGATTTGTACAATAGTTGAAACCTTATTGAGCCGCCAGTGTTGGAACACATCAGTGTTCACTTCCAGAGTATCTGGGTTTCATTGTATTTGGGTATAGCCAGTTTTGGCTAGCCAGTTTTGTTTTTGAGTCGACATGACCATGGCCCCATGGGGGTTTGTATCAAAGTGTGCTAGTAGGGTCTGAGTGGCTCGGTCTCCCATGATTGGATTAAACAACTAAGGTATTCCAGGGAGTTTTTTCACCGTCAGATTATACTTTGCTTCAGGCGAAATATAATCTCTTGGTTTTTCTCCCGCTTCCTCCAAAGCTGGAATGCCCGATTTTGGAAATTTGGCCATGGGGGGTTATTAGGGTCCAACTATAATGTATAAACCTAATAGACACTATTAGAATAGGTTTTGGTCATGTCCTAGGTCTCTAGGACCCCCAGAAAAAATTTCGAAAAATTTTTACCGGACGCGTCGAAATTGGGGTTTTTAATTATTTAATTATTTTTAATTTTTAATTAAATTTCTCTATAGTTTAAATAGAGAAATTTGAGTCTGTAATATGTCAGTCATCCGGGGTCCGTTTTCAGTGTTTGATGGCTCGTTTCATAAGCCAAAAATCACACATGACCCATGGAGCAGCTAAACCCAACTTTCGGATGTCAATTCCGCCCCGTAATTAATATTTTCTCTGAAAAGTCATTTACAGAGAAATTATTAATTAAAATAATAAAATTGATTATTTTGGAGATAATCCAAATCTCTCCAAAATTAATCAATTTGATTAAAATAAAGGGCTAAATGACATGGCAATGAGCATTTAGGAAGATTCCAATCAACTCCAAGCCCATCCAGTCACTCATCCAGTCACCAGCAAAGAATCTCCTCAAGTAAATTCGCCCTCCACATGCAATTTTCGATTTGATGAAGTGACAGCTGATAGATGGGTTGGTGGTTAGCATTTATGTTAGAGAGGGGCGCCCTCATGACTCACCAATCATTCATGGCTTGGCTCCCTTTGCTAATTCATGCCTACACCTACCAATCTACGTGTTTCTCCACAAAGCTAAAATCGTATCTCCCTCAAAACCCTCACGCTATTTCTATTGGCTCGTGTTTCCTTGATGGAATTCGTGGATTAGTTGATTTGCAATCAGCTCCTTTCATGGATTCGAGTTACATCTACCTATCCACTACGTGTTACCCTCACACCCACTCGCCCTAGCCTATTCCTCACGTCAATCCCTATTAGATCCACGCCATTCCATTGTTAATTCGTGATTGGTTGGGCTCCCTCGAGTTCTGCCTACCTCTACCACGTGCCATCCACTAAACTAACTTCAAACTACCACATCCAAGCTCGCCCTCCCACATGGCTCGCGCTTTGCTCACCCTAGCCCACGTCAATCTCATTTGCTAGCTCGTTTTTCCTTGTTGTAGCTTGGCTATTGGTTAATGCCCTCACTTCACACCTACCTCAGTTCGAGTTTTGCCACATAATGCCAATCTCACCAAACACCAACTCGACTTTGGCCATGTCTGTTGCTCCAAGCCACCTCATGATTGGAATTCGACTTCATTGCTCACCACCAATTCGATTTAGGGTTTTAGTGTTTAGTTTTAGTATAAAGAGAGGCCCATTTGGGTTGTTATCTCATGGAGAATTTGAGGCAAACTTACTCTGCCAAAATTGTATATGTGTTATAGCATTTGCTAATTGAAATAAAGTGGCTTTGGAGGTCCATATGGTGTGTTGATCTTGTTCATGGAAGGTGCTTCAATTTAATCAAGGTGATATTGTGTTATGTTTTTTACTTACATGTTCCAAGTTTTGATCAAATTATTTAAGCTTAGAAGACTTTTCCAAGTCCATAGGGTGGGCATTTGGGTTCAATTTGTCCATTGATGTTGGGTTGTTTGTGATTGGGAAGTAGTGGATTGTAGTCGGAAATACTAACACTCTTCTTGTCCCATTCAACTTGGCATACTATATTTGATCAATCTTGTTTGTAAGTGATACATTTTGCAGATCTAAAAAGTTTATGAAGAGGAGTTGGAACTAGGTTGTCTCCTCCATCTCTTCAAAGAACATTTTCTCCTTTAAACATTCACACATTGCAGGATCTCCTAAAGTCGAATCTCACAACACTAAGATGGTGGCATAAAGGGTTTGATTTCAAAGATCCATCTCTCATATTCAAATATTGTTCATTGGTTACATTAGGCTTCTCTTCTTCTAGCCTTCCATTTTTCTCCTTGAACTCCTTTTTGCCATTGATTTGCTAAGCCCATTCCTCCTTGCCCTAGTCTCTTTCTACATCCTTTAGCCCCACTCTCTTGCTCTCCTTTTGTGGTCTCCTCCCCCTTTCGTTTTTGCCTCTCTTTGCCTTCTCATCCATCTAGTTCTAGTTTTACTCTTAGATCCCTTCACTTTCTCCTCTCGTCCATCCTTCCTTTTGGGCTTCAAAACAACAAAACAAACAAGTTAGAGTTAGTATTATTTTGTTCCTCATAGATTGCATTTTAGTTTATCAAATTTTTTTAAAAAAGTCTCACAAAAGGTTTCAAGGTTCTAGTTAGATCCCTTATTTGCATTCCATAATTGTAGATCTCATACCACACTAGTGTAGATCTTTATCTAGTTCCATCTTGTTATTAGACTAGTCACATTTTTCTTCCATTTTGGTTAAGTTTATTGGCTGCCATCTCAACTAGGAGTTGACTGTCCAAAGAAAAATTTGAAGTATTCATTGGCTGCCTATTACGCATAGAGAGGACTTTTATCACACTGTTTGTTTCAACTTATGATTGGCTGCTATATGAACTGTTAGAGGACTGTTTAAACACTTATGTTGGCTGCCCCTTCATTGAGCATATAGGGTAATGAAATGTTGCATGTAGCTTACACTCATTTATATCTTCTTTCTTCATTCGAAACATAGAAATTTTGCTCCAAAAAATATTTCAAAGTTTTATAGTTTAGATCTCATTTCTACAATATTTAGGACAACTTGTGTTCGCTGGTCCGTTTCACCATAGTGAACATTTTGTGATAAATTTTTATGCATTCCACATTTTAAAGTTAAAATTCCAATTTTAGACTTAAATAGTTGCAAGTCTTGGCTTTGTATTTTGCTAACAGTTAACGGGTGCCTTGCTTAGATTTTTGGGACTTGTGTAGATCATTTGAGGAAGAGATCTATTTGAGAAAGATCGTGAAACGAAGAATCAAACTCAAAACAAAGTGAAGGATCCATGAGGATGACTTAACTTTGAGATACTTATCATTTTTTGTAATAGCAAGCAAAACTTGCTTCTTCTTCAATATCCTTCAAGTATTTCCACTCTCAAAAGACCTTGCAAGGTTTTAAACCCAAGGCATTTGTAACTGCTTAATAAAAAGTTTCAAGTGGAGGAGGCCTCGACTTTTTGGGTCTTCTTCCCCATTTGGGGAAGGGTGTTGGGTCTTGTGGTTGGTTTTAGCTTAGATTTACATTTTCATGTTCTTAGTTTAAATTTTGTTCCAAATAAGTTATCTTGATTATATTTCATATTTTACTTACCCCCATGCTTTCCCGAGTAGGGTCTTGAACCTGAAAGAGATTCTTGGGTAGTTTAGTTAATTTTTTATCATTATCTTGCTTCTCTTCCAAAGCCCTCAGCCGGAAGTAGTATCCTTGAGACTTCGTCTCAAGGGCAGGACCACATAATTTGTGGTTACTCTTCCATCCCCGTCGGTTTCCTTGGTAGAGCTTTCAGCTAGCTGGAGGTTCTCAAGTGCAGGCGGTTCTAGTGGTTGATCCTGTTTCGGGGATCAATCCCACCTAGTAGAATAAATTTTGTATGGTAGAACACTAGATTTGTTTATCTTGCAAGCTTTATTGTCAGTAGCATTTTTATCTTGTTGATCAACACTGTGGTTAAATTTTATTTCAAATAAAAATATACTGCTCTGCTTTTATCTATCTTCTTAAAATAAACCAAAGTCTCTTGAACTTGGCCAAATCCAAGTCAAGAGCACCCTCTATCGGAGGGCATTTTAGTCTTGCATCTTTCCCTGCATTAGGCATTGTTAATTTAGCAAGTCTCTTGAACTGTGGTCATAAGACCGAGTCAAGAGCGCTCTCTGTCGGAGAGTTGAACAGGGTTTTCTCAATAATAAAATTTTCCACTCACACGCCCCTAATTAATTTATCTTGGTTTGTCCTACACCCGTATGCTCTGCCAACCGGAAACGGTTGGGCTAGTACTCAGAAAGGTGGAAGACTTGATAATAACGATCGATAAACTTAATTAAATTTTTTTCCCATAACCTCAACCAAGGCAAAATACTGTTCTTCCCACGAGGGGTGACGCCGGATTCCCACTGTCAGACTCAGGGGCGGTTTAAACATTGGACACCAATCCTTATCGAATCTGGGTGCTTCCGACAGGTCATTCAGGGTTGCCAGTATCTTTCTTGGGTAGGGTTCTACCATCTTTTTGATACCTTTGGTCTTAGCCCTAATAATCAAGACAACTAAAACTTGAAATTTACCAAGATAATTTGCACAACGATCTCACGAACAGTTACTATCAAGACTACTTTTCAGCATCCCCCAGCACTACATTTGTTGTTTTGACTCCATTACCTATTGGATAAGGCACTGGTCCTTTTGTCATTTAATTTTTAGCTGTGGACGCTTCTTAATTATATCAAGTCTTTATATACTGTTTCGCAACGTGGATTGCATCTTGTCTTGTGTTTTATTTTCAAGCTTTATATTGTTTCTCAATTTCACAAAAACTCCTAAACAACACCCATCCGCATCATTTCACAAGAAAACACTATAAAAACAAGAGCCTTAGTGAAACTCTCTTTTAGGGACTACCCCCCTTGGCTTCGTTAGGAGTTTGCCTAAACGGAGGAGCTGGGATTCAGGTGACAGTACCTGGCTCATTGCTTTTCCCCCAAGGCCACACCTCTCTCACTTGTAGTGAAGAGACAGCTTTCGAAAGATTTCTGCTGCTGGTGTGCATATTGGCGGACAACAGAAGGCATATACTACGAGGAGGCATTTGCATCTGTAGCAAGATACACTTCCATCAGATCTATACTTGCTTTAGCTGCAATAATGAAATGGAAGGTACACTAGATGGACGTCAAGACAACATTCTTGAATGGTGTAGTCGAAGAGGAAGTGTATGTGGAGTAACCACTGGGATTCGAGACACATGACATACGGACTCATGTGTGCAAGCTTAAGAAAGCCTTGTATGGTTTGAAGCAGGCACCTAGGACATTGTACAACAGGATGGACAGTTTTCTGATGAGCTTAGGATTTCCCAAGAGTAAAGCAGATACCAACCTCTACTTCAAGGTTGAGAGCGGAAGACCAGTGATATTACATAAACAAAGAGAAGGCTTGCCGCAGAATTTGAGATGAAGGTCCTGGGAATGATGCACTACTTCTGAGGTATGGAGGTGTGGCAGAGTTCAGATGCGATTTTCCTTGGTTAAGGAAAGTATGCAGTGGAGATTCTGAAGAGGTTCGGAAAGATGGACATGGACTGCAAGGCAATGGCCACACCAATGGCATCGAATTTGAAGCTATTGTGTGATGCTTCTTCAAAGATAGTTGATGCCACGATGTACATGCAGATGATTGGTTCGTTAATGTACTTGAAGAACATGAGACCAAACATATGCTTTGCTGTGAACACCCTGAGCCAGTTCCTGACAGGTCCGAGACATGTTCACCTGATTGCTGCAAGACATATATTGAGGTACCTAAAGGGTACAATTGGGTATGGGCTCAAATATGCGACGGATCGAAGATTAACTTGCATGGTTATGTTGATTCAGATTGGGCACGCAGTACCACAAACAGGAAGAGCACTTCGGGATGCTGCTTCAGTTTGGGATCCAGTATGATATCTTGGTTTAGCAGGAAGCAGTGAAGTGTGGCACTGAGTACAGCCGAAGCAAAGTATATTGCAGCCTGTTTGGCTAGTTGTGAGGCAGTGTGGCTTCGGAAGCTACTGTCAGATTTATTTGATGTCGAGTTATGGTTTCCCCGAAGAAATTTCTTGTGTTCTTGTGTATTGCTGTGCTTGTCTATTTTTCAGATTAAAGGTCTAACATAATTGAATTAAAGTGCAAACACTAAGAATTATTCAGGCTGATAAATCGGGTCTAGATCTATGAAAATCAACACTTATGAAATATTAATTATTTAGTACACTTTGAATAGTGCATTATCTAAACGGGCTAACCGTTTCCCTCAGATTAATCAAATAAAAGATAGAACTTGTGAACTTGTGTTAAATCTGCTATTGTAAGTTTGGGAGATGGCATTTCATTAAAATCCACCGATGAAAGCTTGTACATGATTTCGATGTTTCCTCTTTTTTGAGGATCTCTAGTTTCTCAAGCTAAATTGTATACTCATGTACACAGTTTAGCTAGATACAAAATGGAATTGAATTTGTTAAATGGACAAACAGGTAGGATTCTTCATCTGCAGTTTTTTTATACAACTATCACCATATTGAGAACTACCACTCATCATACTAATAGTAATTTTGATTGAGAATACTACGTGGACCTTCAAATGCAGAATTAATCTGAGTTATCTGTTGAAAGTGTTTTCTCAGTTGTGGCTTTATTATAATACTATTGTGGATTCGCTCTCAATGATATCATGTAGGACTTGTTCTTTAAAGGTTTGCAAAATATGCAGAATAGTTTATACTGTTTGCATTTTTTTTGTGCTGCTAGGTTGTTAATATCAAGTCTTGTATTTCTTTTTGAGATTGTGAGAGTCGTGCTTAGATGATATAGATTTTTATAGGGCCTTTGCAATTTCACTATGTATTCTTATGTATTGAGCAGTCCTGTTGACCTACTTTTGGTCATTTGTTGTACATTAGAGCAGTCCTGTTGACTTACTTTTGGTCATTTGTTGGACATTAATTAATTAATCTTATCTATCTGCTTGGCAGGTATGCAATTCAAGAAATATTCCTCTAGCCAAAGTTCCACAAAAGTTCCATTTTCATACAGAAGAGTTATTTCTGACTCATTGAGGAGCATATTTTCAAGCTTTTGCACAGGTATTCTGATGCTAATATTTGGCCATATTTGTCATTTCTGTACCTTTGGATCTCTGTTGGCAGATTTTAGACTGAATGTTTTATTTTTCTTGTTATTATACCAAAACATGTGCATCTCTACCCATTGAATTGCAAGCTAATGTGATGACCAGTGAAATAGGTATGGCAAATTTGCATGTCAATTTCTTGTGTTCTTGTGTATTGTTGTGCTTGTCTATCGTTCAGAGTAAAGGTCTAACATAATTGAATTAAAGTGCAAACACTAAGAATTATTCAGGCTGATAAATCGGGTTTAGATCTATGAAAATCAACACTTATGACATATTAATTATTTAGTACACTTTGAATAGTGCATTATCTAAACGGGCTAACCGTTTCCCTCAGATTAATCAAATAAAAGATAGAACTTGTGAACTTGTGTTAAATCTGCTATTGTAAGTTTGGGAGATGGCATTTCATTAAAATCCACCGATGAAAGCATGTACATGATTTTGATGTTTCCTCTTTTTTGAGGATCTCTAGTTTCTCAAGCTAAATTGTATACTCATCTACACAGTTTAGCTAGATACAAAATGGAATTGAATTTGTTAAATGGACAAACAGGTAGGATTCTTCGTCTGCAGTTTTTCTATACAACTATCACCATATTGAGAACTACCACTCATCATACTAATAGTAATTTTGATTGAGAATACTACGTGGACCTTCAAATGCAGAATTAATCTGAGTTATCTGTTGAAAGTGTTTTCTCAGTTGTGGCTTTATTATAATACTATTGTGGATTCACTCTCAATGATATCATGTAGGACTTGTTCTTTAAAGGTTTGCGTGCTGCTAGGTTGTTAATATCAAGTCTTGTATTTCTTTTTGAGATTGTGAGAGTCGTGCTTAGACGATATAGATTTTTATAGGAGTGGCCTTTGCAATTTCACTATGTATTCTTATGTATTGAGCAGTCCTGTTGACCTACTTTGGGTCATTTGTTGTACATTAGAGCAGTCCTGTTGACTTACTTTTGGTCATTTGTTGGACATTAATTAATTAATCTTATCTATCTGCTTGGCAGGTATGCAATTCAAGAAATATTCCTCTAGCCAAAGTTCCACAAAAGTTCCATTTTCATACAGAAGAGTTATTTCTGACTCATTGAGGAGCATATTTTCAAGCTTTTGCACAGGTATTCTGATGCTAATGTTTGGCCATATTTGTCATTTCTGTACCTTTGGATCTCTGTTGGCAGATTTTAGACTGAATGTTTTTTTTTTCTAGTTATTATACCAAAACATGTGCATCTCTACCCATTGAATTCCAAGCTAATGTGATGACCAGTGAAATAGGTATTGCAAATTTGCATGTCAATTGATTTGAAGATTGTTGTCTTCTAGTTGTCGAACCACTCCCTGAAGTTTACGATAATAACACTTGTATGAACTTTTTTCTTTCTTTCAATTGATAGATCCTATGTTTACTTCGTTGATTCTTTATTTCAAAAGAGTGCTTCCTTGGGGGTTTGTCTTGATTGCTTACTTTTGTTGATAAACCATGTGGGACTCCACAGCCTCCAGAGATACAAATATGAACCCCATCTTAAATAGCATCTGATCTTTACACATGGGTACAATGAATAGACTCCTATCATGAGAAACATGAACATGTTGTGGAAAGGTCCATGTGTAAGAAGCTTTGTTTCTTATAGTTTCTTATCTTATTCCTATCACATTGGTAGAGGTATTCAATTGTTAAGCTATAAATGTACGAGTAGGAAGGAAATTCTTTCTGCATAGTTTGTATATTACCATATAGATCTGCGATGTACCTTATCTTAGTCACAGAATGCCTTAGGGATTCATAAATAAGGAACAGGGCCATACCTAATTTAAGAAATAAATTGATGAAATTATCTGTTATAGTTCAGGAATAACATTTCAATACTGGAACAAGCTGGGAAACATTTCCTAGATGTTTTTGTTTTTCTCCTTGGGAGAAAATCGTAATTTTATTCATTAAAAGATAAAATTACATGCCATAGATGCAGTCAAGCATTTCTGAAAACATCAAATGAGGTGCAAATACACCACTCTTCAGTGAAAAATACCGACCCGACAAGTCCTAAAAACTACATAACTCTGCTTTTTCAAAAAGCATCAAAACAGTTCCACAGACTTCTTCACATATAGATCCAGAATTAAACCTATTAGTAGCTTATATGTTGTCGTAGATAGAGCTGAAGAAAAACCTTCAACAGATTGCCCCCTAGGGCTCTTAAGCAACATAAAAATAATATGACAGAAAGTTTAAAGTCCCAAAGATCCCAAATCACAAAAAAGATGAATGCAAATATTCAGAAATTTGATCATTCTTGCATTCATGGATATGGCATGAACGTGGTTCCAGCTGCAGACTTTCCTTAGAGAGATCATCCATCTCTTCATTCTTTTTGCTATTAATGTGATGAAATTGAATTAAAATAGTTTTGAGCATTTGTATATCTCTTTTATTTTATTTTATTTAATTGGTATTTGGTGGAATGAGTAACTAGGCCGTGCTTATATTTGCGTGACATGGTGTTGATTCCGGTCTGTTGCCACTATAACCTCCAGGCATGCTCACGTTGCTCCATGCTTGGAACACAAGACTAGTCGAGGTTTGAACCAACAACGTTGCAAGGAATGCCTTAACAGTGCACCCTATCGCCAACTGATCTACATATTAGATCATTACGTATTACCATTCACTCTAGAGCTCATTATCTCCCACACTCCCTTTACCTATTATCAAATACTGCGGTGAATTCCGCAGACAAATCAATAATGTTTGACACAAAACGTTAATCTTTTCTCTTTGGAATTCGATGCAGTGTGTCACAAGTCTGATCTACTAAGAGGTTTTGAGTTGGGCTCTACTCGATATATAAACCTAGAGGGAGCTAGTCATTTTCGAGGCGACCAAAGATGGAGTCCATCGAGAAGAATGAAGAAAACCAAAGGGTGCTTGGGAACTAAATTTTGGAATAGAATAAGGAAAACATAGGAGAGAGAAGGGTTGGAAGAAAAAAGGGAAAAATGAGGTTATATTTATTGGGTTTTACAATTGACTAAGTGACATAGGGCCCTAGATTTACTAGGCTAATTCAATTAGTTCTAAGACACAAATATCATTAACAACAAATAAAGAAAAGAAGGGAAACCTAACTAGGATTAAATGGTTGTTTAACTAATTTGGGGTTCTAGCGTATTAGCAAAATCCACATAACTCTTACCAGCAACCACACTTCACAATAAAATTACAATAGTGAGGGACACTAATTCATTTCAACCTATCCATTACCTTTCCTGAGCTAACTAACCAAAATGTTAAATAAGAAAATAAATTGAAAGGTAAGGAACTCACCAAAAAATGTGTTGATGTCAATTGCAAAATATGACAGCCGCCATAGGCTTCCTACAAACTTTTACTACTATCAAACGAATCTGTACACGCTACTACGCCTCCCTACAAAATAGACTTGATACAGATCTTTGATACAATGCAATAAAAGCACCTAGTTCTAACAATATAAATGAATAAGAAACGAAATAAATGAGATGTGAAAGGAATGCATGTACTTATCCAACTACAAAAGACGATAATGTGGGAGATCCATGATGCACGTCAAAGATGGTAGTGTCATTGCCAAAGAAAGCTATGTATCCTTCAAAGGATGACATCATCCTTCTTGGAAGACTGTGATCCTTGATAAGCGGGGGGGGGCGTTGAGGGATTTTCACTTCTGTTGGGGTTAGTTGGGACATGACGACCCCCCCTCCCCAGTCTGGCCTTCAGAACGGGCTATTTTGCTCATTTTTAGGCGTTTTAGTCATGTGTGGGTAAAAATTGGGGAAAACACTCCAAATTACCCAATGTTATGATTATTTTATATTATTATTGTTTTAATTTTAAGTTGTCATTTATAATTTCAAATTGACAATTTAAAATGTCATGCCGTCCTGGATTTTAATTATTTTTGTAAAAGTGAGTGTGATAAGGTATAAATAACTTTTCCTCACTTCATTTTAACACATCCAATTATGTGATTACACTAAATTTTCTGATTTTTACAATTCTTGGGGTCAATGGAGTGAAGCGCACCTCTTGAGGATGGATAAGCTTGGTAGTTTGGGGACATTTCTTTGAAGACCTTTTGCTCTTGTACTTTGCTATGGTAGTGCTAAGAGTTGTTTGCTTGACACATGCACAAAAATGTATCTAAGTCTTTCTCTTGATTTTTTTTTGTTAAAAGTTGGAGTTGTCTTGTCTAAGGTTGAATGGTGGCCATTGGTGTTGCATTTTGCCCTAGCATAAGTCATTTTCAGCCTTTAGTTACCCTAGCATTGTCAACTTGAGCTTTAAGTCTCCAAAGATTGTCTTAGCTAGGGATTCATCAACCAACCCTTGTAGTTGTTGATGAAGCCCTAGTTTTCCAAGCTTGGCCAGTGCCATCTCAAGGGGAGGCTATCCTCCATTAATGCCTAGGGTTAGGGTAAACTTCTCATGCAAACCCTAGGTTGCTCGTCTACCTCCTTAGCACTAGTTTCTGAGTTTGTATATATTGTAATTATTATTGTAGTTTAGTTTTTTTTATAAATTTTATTGTGATTTTTAAATTATTGAAAAAGGTTTGATTTTTCTGCATAAAACCTTAACTTCAAACTTGACTGCCCTACGACCTAACCCTACCTTCATCACCTACCCTCGCCCTTTTCCTTGCTAACTAAATGAGATGTGAAAGGAATACATGTACTTACCCAACTACACCAGACGATAATGCGAGATTTCCTTGATGCATGTCAAGGATGCTAATGTCGTTGCTAGAGAATGATAGCAAGTGAACAAATGTGAGGAAGTAGACAGTTAAAAAGCAGAGACAATAGGGTCGAACTAGCGAAGGAAAGACGCAAGAGGTGGAGATGATTGGGAAAATCTACAAAAGGAAAGAGGCCAGCGGTGGGAGTTGTTGAGTGATCGACCCCATAGATAACTCCATGGGTTGCGAAAAGGAATAATATTCCCTAAAGAAAGGTGAAGGGAGAAGGGGGGAAATGACCAGTCTAATTTAGCAAGATGTCATCCCGAGTTGCTCCCTACACCAAACAACAACTAGATGGAGCCAGACTTTTTCGAGTAAAGCAAAGATGTAATCCACCTAGAAGAGTGAAGAGAACCGAAGGGTGGTTGGGAACTAAATTTTAGGATAAAACCAAGAAACCTTGGGAGAGAGAATGGGAGGGAAGGACGGAAGGGAGTTATTGTAATTATGGGTTCTTAGTTGATTATGGTAATTCAATTAGTTCTCAGCCAAAAGCTGAACCAACACCAGAATGAGAAAAGAAGGGCAACCCAACTGGGGTTAAGTAGTTGTTTAAACTAAACTAGTGCCCTAGAATATCAGAGAAATTTAGTCAGTTCTTACCAGTGACTACAATTAAGAAGAAATTTACAATAGAGAGGGAAGCTAACTGAATTCAACCTATCGAGGATGCTGAGAGTGAAAAAATGGAAAAGATATGGTGAACAATAGAAGGAAAAAGGCAAGACGTGATGATGTTTGGAAAAATCTAGTGAAGGAAAGAGGTGGGAGTTGTTCAGTGAACGACCCCAGAGCTGCAGTCTATGGGATTCGACAAGGAACAATATTGTATGGAGGAAAGAAGCGGATGAAACGGGGGAACGACCAATCTGATCTATTAAGAAGTCGTCTTGAGTCGGGCCCTACACGAGACATCCTCGAGTTGGGTTCCTACTCGAGACATCAACCTAGAGGGAGCCAATCATTTTCGGGGCCGCCAATGATGGAGTCCACCGAGAAGATAGAAGAGACCTGATGGGTGGCTGGGAACTAAATTGTTGGAAAACATCAAGAAACCTTAAGAGACAAAGCGATTAGAAGAGAAGAGGACAAAAAGAAAGAAGGTATATTTATTGGGTTTTACAGTCGATTAAGTGACCTAAGGCCCTAGACTTACTAGCGTAATTCAATTAATTCTAAGCCACAAGTAGAATTAACAATAGATTAAGAAAATCCCGCAGGGGTGTAGCTCAACCGACGATTCGCTTGATATGAAGGAAATGTTGTAAATGGAGGTCACGTGTTCAAATCACCCCGGCTGACCTGTGCCCCATGCTTGCACGCTGTGTGGGTGCACCTAGGGGTATATGTTATTTTTTTTAGTGCAGCTGCGAGACCCATTCTCAGAGAGAATGGTACCCTAGTTAGTTAACTAGGGTTCCTGGTCAAGTTAACCAGGCAGAGTAATGTGTAAGACCCTAGAAGGTACCCTAGGGCCCCCAGCTGTCTCCTGGGGTTCTTGGTCAAGGACCAAGCAGGTCGATGCCATGGCAAAGTCCTTAGCATGTGGCTAGGGCCCCTATTTGTCTCTAGGGTATTCTGGTCTAGAACCAGACGGTTTCTAGGTCATGATGACCAAGCAGATCCTGCAGGTTGAGACAGAGACTTCCTAGGTCCTGCAGATGGTTGATCAACATTCAGCCTAGGACTGAATGCTCAGCTTGAGGCTGATGACCATTGTATGGGAGAATGGAGATCCTGGTCATGGACCAGATGGTTGATCAACATGTCCCAGTCTAGGACTGAGGTTCATCCTTGAGCTGAAAGCCATTCATTGAGAATGGAAGATATTGTTGTCCCCTCTCCTAATCGGTTATTGCTAGGTTGCTTCTCAAGGGACTGGCCACCCCTTGACGATGTCCCTAGTATCTAACTCTTAGGAGCAGTATTAAGGACAAAAGGATTGTACCATCCGTTTGGATCTTCTCCCTTATACAGTGATGAAAATATATATAAGTATCTTAAGAGAGAGAAAAGTCTTTGGTCTTGTTGGTTCTATTTGATTGCTTGTCCACTTTGATCTTATGGTTGTTGACCCATGGTCCTATTCTTACTTGGTCCTAGCACTCTCAATTGTGTGCACCTTTGACTATGATGACTCCTACTTTATGGAGTATTTTTACCTAAGGGTTTATTAAAGACCATTGGACCATGTATTATTATGTTTTGTTATAGGGCCTTGTCCCACTTATGTTTTTGGTCTATTTACTTTATGTTGGACCTTTGATTTTTCACTTTATGATAAATTCATTAAATATTTATTTTAGTCTTATTAATAAAATCTTTATGATTTTATTAATAAAGACTTTGTGATTTTATTAATAAAGTTTTATTATTATTTATTTGTCCATTTAAGTCTTATCCTATTAATACATTGGACCATTGGTACTTTATCCTTTGACCTCTCTTTTCTTATTATTTTATTTATTTTTATTTTATTCCTATTCTAACCTAAGGTTGTTAACTCTCAATCTATATAAACCTTACAAAACTTATGTTATCATATCTTACGGTGAGCTCACACTTCACTTTTCGTTTTGTTTCTCTTGGGTAATATTTTCGGGTCTGCTCCTATTTGGATTTCACGACTGTCTCTCTCTTCACGTCTTTATCCACGCGGATCTCTCTTCACGGCTTTATCCTCACGGATCTCTCTTCACGGCTTTATCTTCACGGGTTTCTCTCACGACTTCTTTATTTTTGCTGTAGCAATTGATTCCGGTTGTAGCATGTGATTCTCTCACGGCTTTTCTATTTTTGCTGTAGCATTTGATTCCGGCTGAAGCTTGTGACTGTCTCATGGCTTTACTATTTTGCTGTAGCATTTGATTCCGGCTGTAGCTTGTGACTGTCTCACGGCTTCTCTATTTTTGCTGTAGCATTTGATTTCGGTTGTAGCATGTGACTGTATCACGACTTCTCTATTTTTGCTGTAGCATTTGATTGTCTCTATTCTGGCTGTAGCATGTGACTGTCTCACAGTTTCTCTATTCTGGCTGTAGCATTTGATTGACTCACAGTTTCTCTATTCTGGCTGTAGCATTCAACAGTCTCACGGTTTCTCTATCTCACGACCAGCTCCTTCACTGGTTGAATTTCTCATCACTATAATTGAACTTTGTGTAAATTCATATGAGTGAGTGTTTTCTTACGTGCTTGACCTTTGTAGTCTGCAGCACCTGTGTGTCTTTCTTACTACTGTCATTTTCTTATTAATTGAAGAACTTGAGGTCTGTTTTATTCTACCTGAACCTTCTCTCTCTTAAGGTACGTATATGGTTTAACTAGTTTGACTTGTCCTTTCAGTGACAAGATCAAACTCAGAACTATCTGAGTATAAGTTGGATCCAAATGGTTGTTTTAATTCTTTAATGCAGTACATGTTTATTTTACTATAGTTCATTTATTTTATTTTTCTAAACTTAGCATTTGATGATTCTCTAGGACCAACATTAATGCAGTGACTAAATGGAGCATTAAGTTGAAAGAGATGAAAATTATGTTTTAAATCAGTTTAAATTTAAATTAAGCAGTACAATTGTTTACATGTTCTTGTATCAAGGTTGTTATATGTGATAAAACGTACATAACCTGTAATTTTAACAGTATAGTGGTAGCGGACGGGATTGGATCCCTGGACCCCGTGTCACGCGAGTACCAGCCCCATCCGAGTTGCCGATTCCCCTAGTTACAAAAAAAAATAGATGAAGAAAAGAGGGAAACCTGGCCAGTCCTTTTCGAGTAAATCAAAGATGGAATCCACGTAGAAGAGTGAAGAGAACCGAAGGGTCGTTGGAATGGAAGGGAGTTATTGTAATTATGGGTTTTTAGTTGATTATGGTAATTCGATTAGTTCTCAGCCAAAAGCTGAACCAACACCAGAATGAGAAAAGAAGGGAAAACCAACTGGGGTTAAGTAGTTTATTAAACTAAACTAGGGCCCTAGAATATCAGGGAAATTTAGTCAGTTCTTACCAGCGACTACAGTTAAGAAGAAATTTACAATAGAGAGGAAAGCTAAGTGAAGTCAACCTATGGAGGACGTCGAGAGTGAAAAAATGGAAAAGGTATGGTGAACAATAGAAGGAAAAAGGCAAGACTTGGTGATGTTTGGAAAAATCTAGTGAAGAAAGAGGTGGGAGTTGTTCAGTGAACGACCCCATAGCTGCAGTCTATGGGATTCGACAAGGAACAATATTTTCTGGAGGAAAGAAGCGGATGAAGCGGGGGAACATCCAGTCCGATCTACTAAGAAGACGTCTCGAGCAGGCCCTACACAAGACATCAACTTAGAGGGAGCTAGCCACAAACTAGGGTTAAGTAGTTGTTTAAACTAAACTAGGGCTCTAGAATATTGGGGAAATTTAATCATTTCTTACCAATGAATATAATTAAGTAGAAATTTACAATGGAAAGGGAAGCTAAGTTAACGCAAAATATCGAGGACGTAGAGAGTGAAAAATTGGAGACAATAGTGTGAACAAGAGAAGGCAAGAGACAAGATGTGGAGATGCTTGGGAAAATCTAGTGAAGGAAAGAGGCGGGGATTGTTCAGAGAAAGACACCATAGTTGTCGTCTATTGGATTCGAGAAAAAACAATATTGTGTAGAGAAAAGAAAACGATGGTGAGGGGAAATGACCAGTCTGATCTAGTAAGAATTTTCGAGTCGGGCTCTACTCGATACATAAACCTAGAGGGAACCATTTGTTTTCAAGGCAACCAAAGATGGAGTCCATCGAGAAGAATGAAGAAAACCAAAGGGTGCTTGGGAACTAAATTTTGGGATAGAATAAGGAAAACATAGGAGAGAGAAGGGTTGGAAGAAAAAAGGACTAAATGAGGTTATATTTATTGGGTTTATAATTGACTAAGTGACATAGGGCCCTCGATTTACTAGGCTAGTTCAATTAGTTCTAAGCCGCAAATATAATTAACAACAAATAAAGAAAAGAAGGGCAAGCTAACTAGGATTAAATAGTTGTTTAACTAATATGGGGTTCTAGCGTATTAGCAAAATCCACATAGCTCTTACCAACAACCACAATTCACAATAAACTTACAATATTGAGGGACACTAATTCATTTCACCCAATCCATTACCTTTCCTGAGCTTATAAACCAAAATGTTAAATAAGAAAATAAATTGAAAGGTAAGGAACCCACCAGAAAATGTGTTGTTGTCAATTGCAAAATATGAGAGCTGCCATAGGGTTCCTACAAACTTTTACTGCAACCAAACGAATCTGTACACGCTACTACGCCTCCCTACAAAATAGACTTGATCCAAATCTCTAGTACAGTGCAATAACAACACCTAGTTCTAACAATATAAATGAATAAGAAAGGAAAAAAATGAGATGTGGAAGGAATGCATGTACTTATCCAACTACAAAAGACGATAATGTGGGAGTTCCGTGATGCACGTCAAGGATGGTAGTGTCCTCGCCAAAGAAAGCTATGTTTCCACAACAAAAGTGTTTGATTTTTTCCTCTATACGCTACGCGATTGTGACATCTGTCATTAGAGAAAGATAACAAACGAAAAAATGTGAGGACGCGGAGTGAAAGAGCGGAGACCACACGGGAGAACTAGCGAAGCCGAGAGGCAAGAGGTGGAGATGTTGAGGAAAATCTAGTGAAGGAAAGAGGCGAGGGGCAGGAGTTGTTTAGTATTCGACACCCCAGACAAAGTCTATGCGATGCAAAAAGGAACAGTATTCCCAATAGAAAAGAAGTGGAAAAGGGTAGGAAATGGGCAGTGTAATTTAGTAACAATTCGCCCAGAGTCGGGCCCTGCTCTAGACATCAACCTAGATGTAGCCAGTTGTTTTTAAGGAAACCAAAGACAGAGAAGGGAACTGAATTTTACGATAAAATCAAGAAACCTTAGCAGAGAGAAAGGGAAGAAAGGACAAAAGGGAGTTATCGTAATTATTCTTTTACAGTTTATTATGGTAATTTGTTGATTTTTTAGGGCACTTACAGTTCTTTTCAAAATTGAACCATAAAAGCGACTAGACCACATGAAGATAACCATTGCACAGGTAACACAGTGATTATGGAGCTCGTTTAACCACGGTGATGATCTATCACCTCCCAACCATAGACAATGCAGAACCATTGTCTCCCTCGAGCTTGCACCTTTCATCATGTAATAGATTCCAACATCATTACGTCATAGCATCTTGACACAAACGCGCCAAGATAGAGAAGGATCATATGCCCTAACAAGACACTCCACTTGCATAGCGAGCTCTAGAGGAAGAGACCTCAAGTTTAGCAAACCTTGTAGACAAGAAGATCAAGATAGCGTATCCCCAAAGCAAGATACAAGATATCAGAGAAGTTCATCTGACCAATGAGAATAACTCTCCTTATATATAGACCGCTAAGAGGAGCAAGTGATGATTCTAAACCTAGGCCGACATGCACTTGAGTTAACTAATGTTAACTCAAGTGCATACTCACAACAAAGGAGGGTCACACGTAGGCTAGGGTTCCCTCATCACAACGTCTCCTCTAGGAACATGACACATGGCATATGGACCACCGATAAGGTCACCAACCCAACCTTAACGACTGACTACCATCAACAAGGGTCCACTCAACATATCCAAGCATCCCACGACTCATGTGGCTACTCAACATATGATCCAATGACAAGTTCTACTCTAATACATGGCGACTTGACTTGGACTCACTCTAAGACATATGAAAGGTATCTCCATCATCACAATCACACACACTCATGTGTAGCATATCACCTCACACCTAATTGCTCCTACTGACCCATAGCTACAATATAGGCGTCCCTATAATACTTGGTACTGCCTGCACACCAAGGGTTAGCTAATCCCTTGCTAGGTATCCAAGTCATGCTTAGGTTGTGTCTAATTGTGTGAGGACTCCTCAATCCAACTAACGATGTCACCCTAGTATGTCCACATTGATAGAGAGTAGGGGCTCCCAGCTGGTACTATAAGAATATCTTCCGAAGCTACACAATCTTCAACATAACTCACCTAGTTCTCAGCCGCAAGTTGAATTAACACCAAATTGAGAAAAGAAGGGTAACCTAACTAGGGTTAAGAAGTTGTTCAATCGAACCAAGTGCTCTAGAACATTACAGAAATTCAGTCAGTTCTTGCCAACGACTAGAATTAACAAGAAATTTACAATAGAGAGGGAAGCTGATCTAACTAAACCTATCGAGGACGCAGACACTGAAAGAGTGGAGACAAGATGGTGAACAAGGGAAGGAAAGAGGAGAGATGTGGAAATGTTTGGGAAAATCTAGTGAAGGAAAGAGGCATGAGTTGTTCAATGAATGACCCCATAGCTGCAATCTATGGGATTCGACAAGGGACAAAATTGTCTAGAGATCAGAAAGGGATGAAGGGGGGAAATGACCAGTCTGATCTAGTAAGAATTCGTCTCGAGTCGGGTTCCTACTCGAGACATCAACCTAGAGGGAGCCAGTCATTTTCGGGGCCGCCAAAGATGGAATCCACAGAGAAGATGGAAGAGACCTGATAGGTGGCTGGGAACTAAATTGTTGGTAAACATCAAGAAACCTTAGGAGACAAAGCGATTAGAAGAGAAGAGGACAAAAAGAAAGAAGGTATATTTATTGGGTTTTACAGTCGATTAAGTGACCTAGGGCCCTAGACTTACTAGTGTAATTCAATTAATTCTAAGCCGCAAGTAGAATTAACAATAGATTAAGAAAAGCCTGCAGGGGTGTAGCTGAATCGACGATTCGCTTGATATGAAGGAAATGTTGTAAATGGAGGTCACGAGTTCAAATAACCCCGACTTACTCGTGCCCCATGCTTGCACGCTGTGTGGGTGCACCTAGGGGTATAGTGTTAGCCGACGGGATTGGATCCTTGGACCCCGTGTCATGCGAGTACCAACTCTATCCCAGTTGCCGAGTCCCCTAGTTACAAAAAAAACAATGGGTTAAGAAAAGAGGCAAACCTGGCCAGTCCTTTTCGAGTAAAGAAAAGATGGAATCCACCTAGAAGAGTGAAGAGAACCGACAGGTGGTTGGGAACTAAATTTTAGGATAAAATCAAGAAACCTTGGGAGAGAGGATGGGAGGGAAGGACAAAAGGGAGTTATTGTAATTATGGTTTTTTAGTTGATTATGGTAATTCAGTTAGTTCTCAGCCAAAAGCTGAACCAACACCAGAATGAGAAAAGAAGGGCAACCCAACTGGGGTTAAGTAGTTGTTTAAACTAAACTAGGGCCCTAGAATATCAGGGAAATTTAGTCAGTTCTTACCAGCGGCTACAATTAAGAAGAAATTTACAATAGAGAGGGAAGTTAAGTGAAGTCAACCTGTCGAGGACGCCTAGATTGAAAAAATGGAAAAGATATGGTGAACAATAGAAGGAAAAAGGCAAGACGTGGTGATGTTTGGAAAAACCTAGTGTAATGTCCTCTTCTGCTTAGGCATTGAGTACCATCCCGCTAACCTATTTGATTCCCATAGGTTCGAGCGGGCACTGACAGTCAGGGGATCAGTTGAGGACTTATGCCATATCAGAATATCTAGGGCATAGATTTTATATCATCATTAGATGGACAGGGGCCATCTGAGCCAAAGGCCACTTGCATGCATGAAATCCGAGCATTATTTGATGATGCATGCACCTTATTGAGTCTCCAGGCATCCGCATGCAAGTCTACTGCAAATTAGAAGATAAAGTGACCTAATTAGGGTGAAATTAGGGTTTTGAGTAGTTGAATGTTATAAAAGAAGGTAAAGCAAATGGAGAAGGTATTATTATTGATTATTGATTTGTGATCTCGATTTGGAGAAGCTCAGCGAGATAAGTTGGGGTTGAGGCTTATACTCAGCTAATTGGTGTATTTCAGCAGTGAGAGCTATCTGTCCTAGTTCATCATCAGGTTGGATCATCTAGGTTCAGCATTGTTCTTCATCAGGTATTATCATCATTCAGTATTCAATAGAGTTATCTTTTATATTATTTCGTGGGCTTGCCCTCCCTTGCTTGGGCGCATTCCCCAGGTGGTCTTCTATTCGTTTTCCAGTATTCAGTGGGCATAAGTGTTGCATGCGGCTTCTATTCTTCTCAGAGCACCATTATAACCCTTTTCCTGGAAGGGGGGATCCCAGCTGGACTATTGAGGGAGTTATCAACAGTTGGCACTATTGGAGGACGTTTTGCATGCTGAGGGCGAATTGCTTTGGAGAGACATTCACGTTTTGGGCTAGGAAGCCAACATATCTTATGCATGCAGCTTCTATCATCACAGGAAGGGCATTATAACCCTATCACCCTTTATTTGGGTCTTCTTCAGCGGCACATTTATTATTGAGGAGCTTTCAGACATTGGAGGAGGACGTCCCACCCTCAGAAACACGACTTGCCTTCTCTCTTTATTGTTGCCACCTTATTTATGCATGCGGGGTTCATCATCATTGACATTAGCAGATCTACATACGGGTATGTGCATGCGTTAATTTCTCCTACTTTATAGCATTTCAGTATTTTCCAGGGCATAGACTGCATGCATGCAGAGATCAGGGTTTCCTTTCATATTCTATTGAGATATAAGCTTACTAGCCATCTACAGTACAAGAAAAAAAAGAAAAATAGCATTAACCCAACACTCCCTCTTGGCCATGGAATGCCCCAAGTTGCATTACATGTAATGGCAACTAAACTTCTCATCAACCCTTCCCATTTTATTTTCTCTTCTTGGTAGCCTCATTTGGTAACCTAGTCAATTACTGGATTCCTCAAGAAGAGAGTTAATGTGCAACATCCTCGCCGTTTTAAAACATACTCAATCATGATATAGAATACAATGCAATGATGATAGTAGGTCTAGCATATAGATGACTAAACCAAAAAAAAGGTGTCCAAAAAAATAATACTCGTACTTATTAGAATACAGGAGCCCACAATGTTGCAGCGAACAATTGCATGGGAATGTTGGTATATCTGCAATATAGATGTTACAAATTCTACTCCACTGTCGATGGTATTGTGATGCAATCTGTTAGAGAAATGCAACAAATAGGGAATTGCATGGGCAAGAAAAATGAAGTGGTAGTTTAAGTAGGGTTTTAATAACGAATGTGAGAGTTGATGTGCGGCACTGATAGCAAAAATCTAGAAAATTTATGAAGCCATATGGGGTCATAGTAAGGCAAATGCAAGAAGGGAAGAAGTAAAAGGAAGAAGATGTTGTACATCATCTCTCTTCGTGAGGAGTCGAGTCATTGACTAGGTTACCAAATGAGGCTACCAAAAAGAAAAAAGAAAATGGGAAGGGTTGATGGGAAGTCCCCCCTTGCTGTCCTAACAATATGGCACACAAGAATTAGTGTGGTGCATCATTCTGCGATAAGGAGAAAGCAGATAAAGTACTTGCCACTCTTTTTTAGGGTAAAATCAAGAAAAACTAGAAGAAAGAATCGAGAGAAACAAATGAATAAGGGCACCATTTAAATTAGTGTTTAGAATTGATTAAGTATCATTGACCTTGTTAATGTTTATAGCAGCATAACCAGGATCACTAAAAGAATGGCAAAGCATAGAGAGAAAATGAGTGTGGAGCTCGTTTAACAATGATGATAAGAACAATCATCTCCCAACCATAGACAAAGCTATTTGTCTCCCCCGAGCTCAGACCTTCCAATAGAGAACGATGTACATCCAGATAGTAGTAGCGCAAACCCAAGAAAACAAGAGAGAAACTTCTCCAATAGTTGAGAACCCCAAAAAATCATTCTCTTAACTGTCGTAGAGAACCTCTCTTGGCTAGAGTGAACATGCTTGAGTGAATGACCAATTGAGAGCTCGAACTCTATTTATACACATCAAACGGTGACTTTTTCCCTGACTGGGCCGACCTAACTTTCCCTAACTGGGCCGACTTGACTGGGGCATTTCTGCCCATTTTTTGGGGCAAATTGGCCACTATTTTGGGGCAGTTTAGCCACTCGGCCGACTTGTCTGGGTAGAGTACAAAAAAATACATTTAATCAATCTTTTCTTTGTGATTTCACCCCAAGGTTTACATTGATTCTTTCAAGTGTTTTACATCATCAAATATATTGACATCTTGTCCCATAGGAGGTACAATAACAAGATGAAATACAATAAGAATAACTTCTGAAGTTGCACTATTTCCAACACTCTCTCTCAACAAGGAAGGTATTCTTCGAACACTGTATTCTAATCTTATTCTATCTTTGGTCGACCTATGCGGTGATGCCCCACGCAACTACTACTCCAACACTCCCTCCTTGGCATGGAATACCCCAGGTTGCAGTACATGTAATGACAACTAAACTTCCCATCAACCCTTCCAATTTTATTTTCTCTTCTTGGTAGCCTCATTTGGGAACCTAGTCAATTATTGGATTCCTCAAGAAGAGAGTTGATGTGCAACATCTTCGTCGTTTTAAAACATGCTCAATCATGATATAGAATACAATGCAATGATGATCATAGGTCTACCATATAGATGACCAAGCCAAAAAAAAGGTGTACAAAAATAATAATCGTACTTATTAGAATACAAGAGCCCACGAAGTTGCAGCGAACAAATGTATACGAAGATTGGTATATCTGCAACACAGATGTTACAAATTCTACTCCATCGTGAATGGTATTTTGATGCAATCTCTTAGAGAAATGCAACAAATAGGGAATTGCATGGGCAGGAAAAATGAAGTGGTAGTTTAACTAGGGCTGTAATAACGAATGTGAGAGTTGATGTGCGGCACTGATGGCGAAGATCTAGAAAATTCATGAAGCCATATGGGGTCATAGTATGGCAAATGCAGGAAGGGAAGAAGTAAACAGAGGAAGATGTTGCACATCAATTCTCTTCTTGAGGAATCCAGTCATTGACTAGGTTACAAAATGAGGCTACCAAGAAGAGAAAATAAAATGGGAAGGGTTGATGGGAATCCCCCCTTGCTATCCTAACAATATGGCACATAAGAATTAGTGTGGTGCATCATTCCACCATAAGGAGAAAGGAGAGAAAGTACTCACGACTATTTTTAAGGGTAAAATCAAGAAAAGCTAGAAGAAAGAATGAGAGCAACAAATGAATACGAAAGGGCACCATTTAAATTGGTGTTTACAATTGATTAAGTATGATTGACCTTGTTAATGTTTATAGCAGCATAACCAGGAACACTAAAAGAATGGCAAAGCAAAGAAACAAAATGAGTGTGGAGCTTGTTTAACCATGATGATAAAAACAATCATCTCCCAACCATGGACAAAGCTATTTGTCTCCCCCGAGTTCAGACCTTCCAATAGAGAATGATGTACATCCAGATACCAGTAGCGCAAACTCAAGAAAAGAAGAGAGAAACTTCTCCAATAGTGGAGAACCCCAAAAAATCAGTCTCTTAACTGCAGTAAAGAACCTCTCTTGGCTAGAGCGAACTTGCTTGAGTGAATGACCAATTGAGAGGTCGAACTCTCTATTTATACACATCAAACGGTGACTTTTTCCCTGACTGGGCCGACCGGATTCCGGCATTTATGGCCATTCTTTTGGGCAAATTGCCCACTGTTTTGGGGCATTTTATCCACTGGGCCGACTTGTCTTGGGGGAATACAAAAAATTACATTTAATAAATATTTTCTTTGTGATTTCACCCCAAGGTTTACATTGATTCTTTCAAGTGTTTTACATGATCAAATACATTGACATCTTGTCCCATAAGAGATACAATAACAAGATGAAATACAATAAGAATAACTTTCGAAGTTGCACTATTTCCAACACACCCTCTCAACAAGGAAGGTGTTCTTCGAATAGTCTATTCTAATCTTATTCTATCTTTGGTCGACCTATGAGGTGATGCTCCACGCAGCTAGTACTCCAACACTCCCTCTTGGCCATCAGTATTATAGTATTGAAACAAATCTCAATATCATCTGTACATCACAGTTATCTCTAACCTCTCTATATCATAGGGAAGGTCTTCCAGTACCATCTTAGTCAGTCGAGAAGTCTCAAGAAATTAATCTTCGTGCATCTGCTCCAGTCCATCAGCTGCCTACATCATTAACACTCCCTCTTAGGTAGAGAGGTATCATCAGGTCATAACACATCTTGTTATCATAAGAGGGTCCATTTGCACACAGGGATACACTCCACAAAGGAGAACGTTCCACAAATGAACCATCCACAAATAAGCACGTTCCACAAAGGTACCATCCCACAATGGGACACACTCCACAAAGGAGTACGTTCCACAAACGAACCATCCCACAAAGGGACCATATCATCTTTTTAAAGAACATATCTGATCTACCTGATCAACTTGGTCATTCTACACGACAGAGGATTACTTCCTCGTGCACTTTATCTGAGGAAGGTGGCAATGATAGAGAAAATATTTGGAAGTCAAGAAGTGAGATGAGGTGATATGAGGGAAAATAGAGGAGAGAAAGATGAAAAATTTAGGAGATGTTGAGTCATTGATCCCATAGTTGTAGTCTATGCGAGGCAATGACAGCGAACAACACCCTACACGAGAGAAAATGAAGAAACTCACCTTGAATAGTATTGATGTTGGTTTCGAGTCTTCCTGGTTGAGAATAAGAATTACCACAAGCCTCCTTAAGAATTCTACTCGTTCTGCTCGTCTTTATTGAACATGCACATCTAAATACAAGTTCTCGCAAAACATGCTCGATCCTAATCTACATTAAAATTGAATGATGAAATTAGATCTACTAGTTGGGCACCATTTAAATTAGTATTTGCAATTGATTTTGTATCCTTGACCTTGTTAATGTTTATATCAGCATAACCAGGATCACTAAAAGAATGGCAAAGCACAGAAACAAAATGAGTGTGCAGCTCGTTTAACCATGATGATAAGAACAATCATCTCCCAACGATAGACAAAGCTATTTGTCTCCCCCGAGCTCAGACCTTCCAATAGAGAACGATAGTAGTAGCGCAAACCCAAGAAAACAAGAGAGAAACCTCTCCAGTAGTGGAGAACCCCAAAAAATCAGTCTCTTAACTGCAGTAGCAAACCTCTCTTGGTTAGAGAGAACATGCTTGAGTGAATGACCAAATGTGAGGTCGAACTCTCTATTTATACACATCAAATGTTGACTTTTTTCTCTGTCTGGGCCGACCAAACTTTCCCTAACTAGGCCGACCTGACTGGGGCATTTCTGCCCAATGTTTGGGGCAAATTGCCCACTGTTTTGGGGCAGTTTACCCACTGGGCCGACTTGTCTGGGTAGAATACAAAAAATTACATTTGATAAATCTTTTCTTTGTCATTTCACCCTGAGGTTTTCAAGTGTTTTACATGATCAAATATATTGACATCTTGTCCCATAAGAGGTACAATAACAAGATGAAATACAATAAGAATAACTTCTGAAGTTGCACTATTTCCAACACTCCCTCTCAACAAGGAAGGTATTCCTCGAACACCTCTATTCTAATCTTATTCTATCTTTGGTCGACCTATGAGGTGATGCCCCATGCAGCTACTACTCCAACACTCCCTCTTGGCCATGGAATGCCCCAGGTTGCATTACATGTAACGCAAACTAAACTTCCCATCAACCCTTCCCATTTTATTTTCTCTTCTTGGTAGCCTCATTTGGTAACCTAGTCAATTACTGGATAACTGAAGAAGAGAGTTGATGTGCAACATCTTCATCCTTTTAAAACATGCTCAATCATGATATAGAATACAATGCAATGATGATAGTAGGTCTACCATATAGATGACCAAACCAAAAAAATAGGTGTACAAAAATAATACTTGTACTTATTAGAATACAGGAGCCCACAAAGTTGCAGCAAACAAATGCATGTGAAGATTGGTATATCTGCAACACATATGTTACAAATTCTACTCCATCGTGGATGGTATTTTGATGCAATATCTTAGAGAAACGAAACAAACATGGAATTGCATGGGCAAAAAAAATGAAGTGGTAGTTTAACTAGGGTTGTAATAACGAATGTGAGAGTTGATGTGCGGTACTGACGACGAAGATCTAGAAAATTCATGAAGCCATATGGGGTCATAGTAATTCAAATGTAGGAAGGAAAGGAGTAAACGGAGGAAGATGTTGCACACCAATTCTCTTCTTGAGGAATCCAGTCATTGACTAGGTTACCAAATGAGGCTACCAAGGAGAGAAAATAAAATGGGAAGTGTTTATGGGAAGCCCCCCTTGTTGTCCTTACAATATGGCACACAAGAATTAGTGTGGTGCATCATTCCACCATAAGGAGAAAGGAGAGAAAGTACTCACGACTCTTTTTAAGGGTAAAATCAAGAAAAGCTAGAAGAAAGAATGAGAGCAACAAATGAATACGAAATGACACATTTAAATTGGTGTTTACAATTGATTAAGTATCATTGACCTTGTTAAGGTTTATAGCAGCATAACCAGGATCATTAAAAGAATGGCAAAGCACAGAAACATCATCTCCCAGCTATAGACAAAGCTATTTGTCTTCCCCGAGCTCAGACCTTCCGATAGAGAACGATGTACATCCAGATAGTAGTAGCGCAAACCCAAGAAAACAAGAGAGAAACTTCTCCAATAGTGGAGAACCCCCAAAAATCAGTCTCTTAACTGCAGTAGAGAACCTCTCTTGGCTAGAGCGAACATGCTTGAGTGAATGACCAATTGAGAGGTCGAACGCTCTATTTATACACATCAAACATTAACTTTTTCCTTGACGGGGCCGACCTAACTTTCCCTAACTGGGCCGAGCTTATTGGGGCATTTCTGCCTATTGTTTTGGGCAAATTGCCCACTGTTTTGGGGCAGTTTACCCAGTGGGCCGACTTGTCTTGGGGGAATACAAAAAATTACATGTAATAAATCTATTCCTTGTGATTTCACCCCAAGGTTTACATTGATTCTTTCAAGTGTTTTACATGATCAAATACATTGACATCTTGTCCCATGGGAGGTACAATAGCAAGATGATATACAATAAGAATAACTTCTGAAGTTGCACTATTTCCAACACAACCTCTCAACAAGGAAGGTATTCTTCGAACACTGTATTCTAATCTTATTCTATCTTTGGTCGACCTATGGGGTGATGCCCCTCTACTCTAACACTCCCTCTTGGCCATGGAATGCCCCAAGTTGCATTACATGTAATGGCAACTAAACTTCCCATCAACCCTTCCCATTTTATTTTCTCTTCTTGGTAGCATCATTTGGTAACCTAGTCAATTACTGGATTCGTCAAGAAGAGAGTTAATGTGCAACATCTTCGCCCTTTTAAAACATACTCAATCATGATATAGAATACAATGCAATGATGATATTAGGTCTACCATATAGATGACCAAACCAAAAAAAAGGTGTACAAAAATAATACTCGTTCTTATTAGAATACATGAGCCCATGATGTTGTAGCGAACAAATGCATGAGAGGATTGGTATATCTGCAACACATATGTTATAAATTCTACTCCACCGTGGATGTTATTGTGATGCAATGTCTTAGAGAAATGAAACAAACAGGGAATTGCATGGGCAAGAAAAATGAAGTGGTAGTTTAACTAGGGCTGTAATAACGAATGTGAGAGTTGATGTGCGACACTGATAGCGAAAATCTAGAAAATCATGAAGCCATATGGGGTCATAGTAAGGCAAATGCAGGAAGGGAAGAAGTAAACGGAGGAAGATGTTACACATCAATTCTCTTCTTGAGGAATCCAGTCATTGACTAGGTTACCAAATGAGGCTACTAAGAAGGGAAAATAAAATGGGAATGGTTGATGGGAAGCCCCCGTTGTTGTCCTAACAATATGGCACACAACAATTAGTGTGGTGCATCATTCCACCATAAGGAGAAAGGAGAGAAAGTACTCAACACTCTTTTTAAGGGTAAAATCAAGAAAAGGTAGAAGAAAGAATGAGAGCAACAAATGAATACGAAAGTGCACCATTTAAATTGGTGTTTACAATTGATTAAGTATCATTGACCTTGTCAATGCTTATAGCAGCATAACCAGGATCACTAAAAGAATGGCAAAGCACAGAAACAAAATGAGTGTGGAGCTCGTTTAACCATGATGATAAAAACAATCATCTCCCAACCATAGACAAAGCTATTTGTCTCCCCCGAGCTCAAACCTTCCAATAGAGAACGATGTACAGCCAGATAGTAGTAGCGCAAACCCAAGAAAACAAGAGAGAAACTTCTCCAATATTGGAGAACCCCAAAAAATCAGTCTCTTAACTGCAGTAGAGAACCTCTCTTGGCTAGAGCGAACATGCTTGAGTGAATGACCAATTGAGAGGTCGAACACTCTATTTATACACATCAAACATTGACTTTTTCCTTGACGGGGCCGACCTAACTTTCCCTAACTGGGCCGAGCTTATTGGGGCATTTCAGCCTATTGTTTTGGGCAAATTGCCCACTGTTTTGGGGCAGTTTACCCAGTGGGCCGACTTGTCTTGGGGGAATACACAAAATTACATGTAATAAATCTTTTCCTTGTGATTTCACCCCAAGGTTTACATTGATTCTTTCAAGTGTTTTACATGATCAAATACATTGACATCTTGTCCCATGGGAGGTACAATAACAAGATGAAATACAATAAGAATAACTTCTGAAGTTGCACTATTTCCAACACAACCTCTCAACAAGGAAGGTATTCTTCGAACACTGTATTCTAATCTTATTCTATCTTTGGTCGACCTATGAGGTGATGCCCCACTACTCCAACACTCCCTCTTGGCCATGGAATGCCCCAAGTTGCATTACATGTAATGGCAGCTAAACTTCCCATCAACCCTTCCCATTTTATTTTCTCTTCTTGGTAGCGTCATTTGGTAACCTAGTCAATTACTGGATTCATCAAGAAGAGAGTTAATGTGCAACATCTTCGCCCTTTTAAAACATACTCAATCATGATATAGAATACAATGCAATGATGATATTAGGTCTACCATATAGATGACCAAACCAAAAAAAAGGTGTACAAAAATAATACTCGTTCTTATTAGAATACATGAGCCCACGATGTTGTAGCGAACAAATGCATGAGAGGATTGGTATATCTGCAACACATATGTTACAAATTCTACTCCACCGTGGATGGTATTGTGATGCAATGTCTTAGAGAAATGAAACAAACAGGGAATTGCATGGGCAAGAAAAATAAAGTGGTAGTTTAACTAGGGCTGTAATAACGAATGTGAGAGTTGATGTGCGACACTGATAGCGAAAATCTAGAAAATCGGGAAGCCATATGGGGTCATAGTAAGGCAAATGCAGGAAGGGAAGAAGTAAACGGAGGAAGATGTTGCACATCAATTCTCTTCTTGAGGAATCCAGTCATTGACTAGGTTACCAAATGAGGCTACTAAGAAGGGAAAATAAAATGGGAATGGTTGATGGGAAGCCTCCATTGTTGTCCTAACAATATGGCACACAACAATTAGTGTGGTGCATCATTCCACCATAAGGAGAAAGGAGAGAAAGTACTCACCACTCTTTTTAAGGGCAAAATCAAAGAAAGCTAGAAGAAAGAATGAGAGCAACAAATGAATACGAAAGGGCACCATTTAAATCGGTGTTTACAATTGATTAAGTATCATTGACCTTGTTAATGTTTATAGTAGCATAACCAGGATCATTAAAAGAATGGAAAAGCACATAAACAAAATGAGTGTGGAGTTCGTTTAACCATGATGATAAAAACAATCATCTCCCAACCATAGAAAAAACTATTTGTCTCCCCCTTGCTGTCCTAACAATATGGCACACAAGAATTAGTGTGGTGCATCATTCCGCCATAAGAAGAAAGGAGAGAAAGTACTCATCACTCTTTTTTAGGGTAAAATCAGGAAAAACTAGAAGAAAGAACGAGAGAAAGAAATGAATAAGAAAGGGCACCATTTAAATTAGTGTTTAGAATTGATTAAGTATCATTGACCTTGTTAATGTTTATAGCAACATAACCAGGATCACTAAAAGAATGGCAACCTCAAGGGGTGACTACCATCAACAAGGGTCCACTCAACATATCCAAGCGTCCCACGACTAATGTGGCTACTCAACATATGTTCCAACGACAAGTTCTACTCTAATACATGGCGACTTGACTTGGACTCACTCTAAGACATATGAAAGGTATCTCCATCATTACAATCAAACACACTCATGTGTAGCATATCACCTCACACCTAATTGCTCCTACTGACCCATAGCTACAATATAGGCATCCCTATAATACTTGGTATTGCCTGCACACCAAGGGTTAGCTAATCCCTTGCCAGGTATCCAAGTCATGCTCAGGTTGTGTCTAATTGTGTGAGGACACTCCAATCCAACTGAAGATGTCACCCTAGTATGTCCACATTGAAAGAGAGTAGGGGCTCCCAACTGGTACTATAAGAATATCTTCTGAAGCTACACAATCTTCAACATAATTCACCTAGTTCTCAGCTGCAAGTTGAATTTACACCAAATTGAGAAAAGAAGGGTAACCTAACTAGGGTTAAGAAGTTGTTAAATCAAAACAAGCGAAGTCTCTAACCTCTCTATATCATAAGGAAGGTCATCCAACACAATCACAATTAGTCGAGAAGTTTCAACAAATCAATCTTCGTGCATCTGCTCAGTCCAGTCCATCGAAGAACATGCACTAGCTCCATGACTCTGCCCTATCCATAGGTGAGTCACTCGTGCATCCAATCAAGAACTCTGCACATTCAATGAGAGAGTATATCATGCATCAATACAATGTGCTCAGCTCAACCCAGTCGATCAGGTGCCTACATCATCAACACTCCCTCCTAGCTAGAGAGGTATCATCACGTCGGAGCACATCTTGTTATCACAAGAGGGTCCATTTTAACACATCGATACACTCCACAAATGAGAACGTTCCCCAAATGAACCATCCACAAATAAGCACGTTCCACAAAGGAACCATCCCACAATGGGACACAGTCCACAAAGGAGTACATTCCGCAAAGGGACCATATCATCTTTTTAAACAAGATATGTGATCTAACTGATCAACTTGGTCATTCTAGACCACAGAGGATCACTTCCTCATGCACTTTATCTGGGGAAGGTGGCAATGATGGGGAAAATATTTGGAAGGCGAGAAGTGAGATGAGAGATGTGAGGGAAAATAGAGGATGGAAAGAGGAAAAATGTAGGACATGTTGAGTCATTAATCCCATAGCTGCAGTCTTTGTGAGGCAATGACAACGAACATCACCCTATACGAGAGAAAATGTGGAAAATCATCTTAAACAATGTTGATGTTGGTTTCGAACTCCACGCTCATTTTGTTTATGTGCTTTTCCATTCTTTTAGTGATCCTGGTTATGCTGCTATAAACATTAACAAGGTTAAGGAAGGCTCGAAACCACCATCAACACTATTCAAGGTGAGTTTCTTCATTTTCTCCTGTGTAGGCTGTTGTTCGTTGTCGTTGCATCACATAGACTGCAGTTATGAGATCGATGACTCAACATCTCCTACATTTTTCCTCTATCCATCCTCTATTGTCCCCAGTATCACCTCATCTCACTTGGGTCGACTTGTCTTGGGGGAATACAAAAAATTACATTTAATAAATCTTTTCTTTGTGATTTCACCCCTAGGTTTACATTGATTATTTCAAGTGTTTTACATGATCAAATACATTGACATCTTGTCCCATAGGAGGTACAATCACAAGATGAAATACAATAAGAATAACTTCTGAAGTTGCACTATTTGCAACACTCCCTCCCAACTAGGAAGGTATTCTTCGAACACTGTATTCTAATCTTATTCTTTCTTGGGTCGACCTATGAGGTGATGCCCGATGCAACTACTACTCCAACACTCCCTCTTGGCCATGGAGGTATCATCAACATTATCATACTGAAACACATCTCGATATCATATGTACATCACAGTTATCTCTAACCTCTCTATATCATAAGGAAGGTCTTCCAACACAATCACAGTTAGTCGAGAAGTTTCAACAAATCAATCTTCGTGCATCTGCTCAATCCAGTCCATCGAAGAACATGCACTAGCTCCACGACTCTGCCCTATCCATAGGTGAGTCACTCGTGCATCATCTCAAGAACTTTGCACAGTCCATTAGAGGGAGAGTCTATCATGCATGAATACAATGTGCTCAGCTCAACCCAGTCGATCGAGTGCCTACATCATCAACACTGCCGACAAAGTCTATGCGATGCGAAAAGGAACAATATTCCCAATAGAAAAGAAGTGGAAAAGGGGGGGAAATGGGCAGTCTGTTTTAGTAACAATTCGTCCAGAGTCGGGCCCTGCTCTAGACATCAACCTAGATGTAGCCAGTTGTTTTTAGGGAAACCAAAGACGGAGAAGGGAACTAAAGGGTGGTTGGGAACTGAATTTTACGATAAAATAAAGAAACCTTAGCAGAGAGAAAGGGAAGAAAGGACAAAAGGGAGTTATAGTAATTATTCTTTTACAGTTGATTATGGTAATTTGTCGAGTTTTTAGGGCACTTACAGTTCTTTTCAAAACCGAACCATAAAATCCACTAGACCACATGAAGATAACGATTGCACAGGTAACACAGTGATTATCGAGCTCGTTTAACCACGGTGATTATCTATCACCTCCCAACCATAGACAATGCAGAACCATTTCCTCCCCCGAGCTTGCACCTTTCATCATGTAATAGATTCCAACATCGTTACGTCATAGCATCTTGACAAAAACGCGCCAAGATAGAGAAGGATCATATGCCCTAACAAGACACTACACTTGCATAGCGAGCTCTAGAGGAAGAGACCTCAAGTTTAGCAAACCCTGTAGACAAGAAGATCAAGATAGCGTATCCTCGAAGCAAGATACAAGATAGCAAAGAAGTGCATTTGAGCAATGCGAATAACTCTCCTTATATATAGACCGTTAAGAGGAGAAAGTCATGATTCTAAACCTAGGCCGACATGCACTTGAGTTAACTAATGTTAACTCAAGAGCATACTCACAACAAAGGAGGGTCACAAGTAGGCTAGGGTTCCCTCATCACAACGTCTCCTCTAGGAACATGACACATGGCATATGGACCACCGACAAGGCCACCAACACAACCTCAAGGGGTGACTACCATCAACAAGGGTCCACTCAACATATCAAGCGTCCCACGACTCATGTGGCTACTCAACATATTTTCCAACGACAAGTTCTACTCTAATACATGGCGACTTGACTTTGACTCACTCTAAGACATATGAAAGGTATCTCCATCATCACAATCAAACACACTCATGTGTAGCATATCACCTCACACCTAATTACTCCTACTGACCCATAGCTACAATATAGGCGTCCCTATAATACTTGGTACTGCTTGCACACCAAGGGTTAGCTAAACCCTTGCCAGGTATCCAAGTCATGCTCAGGTTGTGTCTAATTGTGTGAGAACACTCCAATCCAACTGAAGATGTCACCCTAGTATGTCCACATTGACAGAGAGTAGGGGCTCCCGGCTGGTACTACAAGAATATCTAAGCCGCAAGTAGAATTAACAATAGATTAAGAAAATCCCTCGTCTACATTGACCTAGGGCCCTAGACTTACTAGCGTAATTCAATTAATTCTAAGCCGCAAGTAGAATTAACAATAGATTAAGAAAAGTCCGCAGGGGTGTAGCTCAACCGACGATTTGCTTGATATGAAGGAAATGTTGTAAATGGAGGTCACGAGTTCAAACCACCCCGGCTTACCCATGCGCCATGCTTGCGCGTTGTGTGGGTGCACCTAGGGGTATAGTGTTAGCGGACGGGATTGGATCCCTGGACCTCGTGTCACACGAGTACCAGCCTGATCCTAGTTGTCGATTCCCCTAGTTACAAGAAAAAACAATAGGTTAAGAAAACAGGGAAACCTGGCCAGTCCTTTTTGAGTAAAGCAAAGATGGAATCCACCTAGAAGAGTGAAGAGAACCGAAGGGTGGTTGGGAACTAAATTTTAGGATAAAATCAAGAAACCTTGGGAGAGAGAATGGAAGGGAAGGACGGAAGGGAGTTATCCTAAAATTTAGTTCTTTCCCTACTTGGGTGATTGTTGTTCCCCCAGGATTATCAAGTTGGTTGGGCTAGTTGTACCCTTGTCCTTGTGTTTTGTTCTAGTTGTTTGGGTCATTCTCATTTTTTACTTTTTTCTTTTGTTATTGAGGGGGTTGGCTGGGTAGGTTCTATTGTAGAAAAACTTGGCCTTGTTAGGGTAGCCTTGAGCAATATATAAACCCAAAAGGTTGAAGAAGATTGATGTTAGACGAGGGCGTAGGGTTATTAGGGACAAAGTATCCGTGATAAGGTAGAAGCTCGTGTGTTGCACCTTTAGAATAGGGGGATTATGGGTTAGGAGGAGGTGGTCCTCCATAAGAAGTGGAGGGGCGAGAATAGGGGGATTATGGGTTAGGAGGAGGTGGTCCTCCATAAGAAATGGAGGGGCGCATGGATAAAGTATTACCCTCTTTTTTCTTATATATGGTGTTCCACCAGTAGCCTTGAGCATATAAACCTTCATAAGCATTATTACATATATTACCTAGCACTAGGAAGAGACTGCTCAGAGAGACGCACCTCGACTGCACTGAGAGATTGCCCAGAAATGCACAGAGAAAGAGACATGAACTGCTGAGGGACAGAGATTTACATTCCTTACACCAAGGGGTGTAGACTAGATACTACCCAGGCAATGCACGTAGGCAATCCACTAATGCAGGGCAAGCGTTCACTTCTAACAACAGAGCAGGAATTACTATCCACACGCTATCGCACATCGGATACTCCTACCACTAGCAAGGGATTAGCACTAGCCACGGATTATTGTGTGGGGCAGGAGGCATAATCTCTTCCACCGGGGTATCAAACTATAAATTGGCTTTAGGGGACTAACTAAATGTCATAATTACCTGGGCCTTCATAAACAGGACATAAACCCATCTTTATATGGGGTACTAGGAAGAGATAGGTCTGGGTGTAGGAGTATTAGATGGGTTGATTGGACGTCGATCAACCTATGCTATTATCCGGGCCAAATAGGTTTATCTTTTCAAATTATAGAAGGGCCCCTTGTTGCTCAACCTAATAATGAGATGGGCCGGTTGGATTTGCTCTTACCTTAAAGTGAGGTTGGTCTTGCTCCTGAATGAGATGGGCTGGTTGGATCTTACCTGAATGAGATGGAGGTCCCTTTATTGCCATTGCAATGGTTAAGCATAGCGTAGGATTACGGTAGAGAGAGAAGGAAGGGGTCGTCCCCCTATAATATTGAGGTGAGAGAGCCAGTTGAAGGAAAGGTATTTCTGCCCTCTAATACACATGTTTCCAGGCCCGACTGTCTTGCTCAGGTAAGGTAGGTTCCTAGTTTAGTTGTATTTCAGTTTTGCCCCTTAAAGCTGGAGAATCTCTGTTCGTTCTATAACCCCAATAATAGGTAGGTTAACATTCTTTCTGTCTTGCCAGATCGGTGTTAGGAAAGCGAGCATTAGGAAGTTAAACCAAACGTAAAGGACTGGGCTAACCCTATAATGTATGTATAACAAATTGGTCTAAAACCGAGTTTCCATTTCTTTCATAAGGAATTCGTTGAGATTATTGGGACCTTACGTGAGGAATGAATGAACAACAGAAAATTGCCTGGAACGATTATACCCAGCCTGTAACGAAGTATGAAACCAACGCCCAGCCAGCCTTTCCCAACCACCTATTGATACCTCCTCGTTAGCTAAGGGGTGGGTTTATGAGGAAATAGCATAAGGTACTTGGGATTATATTATATATAAGTAAATAAAGGTGTTGAGTTCTCTCCTCATATATAGAGTTAACGAAAGGTAATCAGGCCTCTTATTGAGCTCAGGTAATACCCCAGTAGCCTTTTCTTTGAAGTATTATTACCGGTGATAAGAGTGCTTTTATTAGCAGCAGATAGAGCGAAAATGATGTTTTACTTTAAGCTTTATTTTCATTATGTATTTTTGTACTTATTTTACCTAGAAGGCGGGTGCCCAATAAATAACCAATATAGCGTATATAAAGAATTTCCCTCATATGAAGAGGTTCAGATCTAAAGAAGAGTGTCTCCAAAGAAGGCACCTTAATTCGTAAAAGCAAGGAACTTTAGAACGCTCCCAAATGGTGAAACCCGCTCACTATTCATATGGTGAGGGGCTTTTAATAAAAAATGGGTTTATCCAGGGTTCTAGGCTACTGCTGATCCATAAGGCCAGGTCCATCCATAAGGGGCGCAACGAACTTGCTTACGACTGGTATAAGTGCCGATCCGATCCCTCTTCAATCTCATAAGCTCTGGCTGTAGTTAATCAATCCAAGAAGGTAGTTCCCACGATCCCACATAAAAACAACTTAGCTAGCTGTCCAACTTACCAGTCGTCTTCCTGTAGGCCAAGTAGGGTAAGGGTTAATAATAGAATGCTGTGCCCACGCACCGAATGCTGGCCGCCTTCCTTCCCAAAGATATAGAGACTGAATTGCCTTACTTATTTAATGTTGATGCTGGCTTTGATGCTGCTATCTTAGCTGCTGGTTAATAGACAGGAAATATATGCTGTGTATGGGCTGGTTCAAAAACGGGAAATAGAAACCTCTGTTAGCAGCTAGTTTATAGACAGGAAATATATACTTATCCAGGGGTTAACATAACTCTATCAGGACTATACTATGTATCTTATTCACTATCCTCTTATATAATTCTTAGGAACTACTAACGAAAAGTAAAAGACTCTTTACTCATGAGGAATATCCCCCTTAAATATATTACTTATCCTTTCAACTATATTAATCATATTAGGAGAAGCCATAGAACAACTTAGCTTACAGCTCCTACATTAGTATCTAAATAACTAACATCTGTATCTGGGTAAAGTGATGGCTGTGATGCTTGGACTGAACCAGGCTAGGATGCTACTTTTGCTAAATAAACTACCTATGCCTACGCTCTAGCTAGGTCAACTGAATCTACATATGGATTTGGTACTGGAGATGGAATTTATGGCTCAGACGGTCTCCAAATCATCACCAAGATACATAGTTTTATGTGTCAAGATTATGTAGAAAGGTTCTGCCTCAAGTTGTAGTACTACACTAGGTTTGTTAGCGAGTGAGAGAGAGAGAGTGAGTAAAGGGAGTGAGTGAGTATGGTAGGTATTGTAGTAGCTTAGTGAAGTACGTGTAGTTGGTTAGGAAGTGAGTAGTGATGGAGTGAGTGAGTAAGAGAGTAAGTGTGGGTGAGTGAAGCAAGTGAGTTAGTGTGGTAGGTGGAGAGATAGCCTGAGAGTATATGGATGGCTTATTTCTAGGTTTGTATCTGTAGGTGAGTATCTCTGGATGTGTCCCCATTAGGTGATGTCTCCCCTGGAGTGACTGGATGTATGGCCATCTCTATCTTTGGATGTTTTCCCATTAGGTTGGTTGGTTGGATCGATATCGCTTGCCTCCTGTCACCTTTCACTGAACGGTATGGAACATGGTTCCTACTTATTTCTCTCTTGCCCTTACCGAGACGAAACATGGTTACTACTTGTTGCCTTCTTGCACTTACTGAAACAGAACATTGTTCTTACAGATCCTGGAAGGGTACACGTCAAGATACACGATAAGCAATTAGCTTCGACGAGCAATGCAGAGGCGATTAGCTTTGAGTTGATGCAGAGGTAGAACTTTCAGGCAGAAGTAGGATTTGAGCTATGATGTTGAGCTCTTTGAGCAGTAATCTTCGAGCAGAAATCATACATGCATGGCGTAGGGGCAGGGTTCGCTATAAAGAGCTAGGTTTACAACAGCTTGGTTATATACGATTCATTCAGTGAGTAAGGTAGATTCTTTAGCCCAGGACAGTCGCCCAGGAAGGAAGGAGCATTATTCCCAGCATAAGCATCGGAACCGAAAGCATTTCCTGTTCCTTCTCTAATCTGAGGGCCTTCTGTGAACCCCGTCTACCTTAAGCATGAGGTTGCAAGTATAGTAAAGCAAGCCATAAATCCATTTCCTTCCTTGCCCCACATGCTAGGCATACTTTCTCGGGTCTGTTTTGAAGGTGACTCGGGTATGTGGGAACATGGGGTCCTTCTATTCCCTCTTGGGTATCCTGTGATGTGTTCCTTCCTTCTCCTCTCGGCGGGTATCCAGTGATGTGGTCATTCTCTCTTGTCTGGTGGCAACTTTATTGTGATGTAAACTATGTCCTTTCATTGAACAACTTCCTATCTGTTGGGAACGACTGGGTCTTCAATAGGTTGAACAGTTCTATCTGTTGGTAACAACTAGGTATTACTGCCATAGGTAGAGCACTCCAGGTGAACAGCAGCATGAGTTTCCATTCCACTTTGTGTGTGAAGATGACTAACTGGGTGATAAGAGAGCAGGTGTAATATATGCCCTTGAGCAGCACATCGTTCATTTGGGATTTGGGAGCTGTGCGCGTATGGAACATAATAGATTCCCATTCGCAGATACAGATGAGCATAACATAGTAACCCTTGTTAACAGGTTGAATGGAGAACAGGTATAGAGACCCGTTCGCAGAAAAGAATCTATACCCTTCTTCCCGACATGCTATGGTGACCCAGGGGCAGTTCCCCCCATAGAGCGAGTCGAGTCCGTATCGACGTGGAACAATTGCATCTTAGGATCGGATCTATCTATTCGGCAATAACTAGGTAACTTAACGGTCAAAGGTTTAAATCTACGTAGCTGCCTAGTGCACTACTAACGAGACCGACTTCTACAAAGTGCTTGGGGTGGTGCCTTGGCTAACCAAGAAACTACAGCGTTATCCTTCTGAGTTAGCCCCGTAGGTAATTCTATCTATCTTAGATTATAGCACCATTGCTGATTCATTCACTTATGATAAGGGAATAAATAAATGGATTAAGTGACCCTTCCTTCAAAGAAAAAGAGCGGGTGAAGATGGGGTGAATAAACTCCAGTAGCGGGGAGCGTGGGGGCCAGGTGAGGTCCAGCAGCATATAAAATAGAATATAAAATGTCCACTAGTCTTAGGAACTATTGGGATACTATTTATAGCTAAAAGTTCTATTCTTTATAACTGACCTTTCATATTTGGAGATCTCCCTCCCTCAATTTAATCTCATGCTTATATATGAGATATCCATTATTTTATTTCGCACAGCGTACCTGTACTTTAGCACGAAATTTTATACGGTAATTTGTAAGTATCTAGTATATCCACGTATATATATAACTAAGCTCAGTGTGTATGTTATATGGCTCTATTGTGTAAGCCAAATTGTGTAACCCCACATACGGCCTCCACGGACTCATGTTCCACGGATACATCATCATGTTCGATGGATATGTACAGGCCTCATGTTCGACGGCATCCCGGAATGACTCACTCACAAACGGCCTAACTCACTTGATTGTGCCAACCCATATTGTCGTGGAACCTCAAATTTAAAGCTCCTCCATTGGCGAACATCACATCTGTTCTTGGCCAGCGGCAGCTGACACAAAGTATCCAGTGTCTCGTCTAGTGGCAGCTGACACAAAGTATCCAGTGTCTCATCTATGCGGCATCTTATTGTGTGCTTGCGGGTATCGAGCGTTAGCGGTACTCATCCATCCAGTATCGAGCGTTAGCGGTACTCAATCATGGGGGAAAGCGTTAGCGATCATTCCCAAACAAGGAGTAACATCATCGAGTAACCTCATAGGTGTAGCCAAGCTCTAAGATGTTGATATAAAGTTTAGCATCTTGAGACTTGTCGCAGGATCTTGGGGTCTGAGAGGTCCCCGAGAAGTGCTGCTATCTGTAGCGGGCGGACATAAAGCAAGGTTCGAAGCGTAAGGCCTATTTAACTGGGGTGAGCGGATAGAGAAAGCTTCCAGGGCGGGTAAACAGAAAGTGTGTGATGTGTATCTGTTGTTGTCAACGCTCGCTATTGCCGTCGTTAATTGCTCATCGCTATTGCCAACGCCTATCCTCATCACAACATCGAAGTAGACACGCATCGTGGAAACCTAATCAAAGCTCACTCGTCATCACTAGCCCCCTGGCGACCCATGGAATGAGATTTAGTTTTTCCCCATATGCACTCGATATGGGTCGGGTAGTAGCTTGAACCACCAAATAAAAGAGATGAGGGAGACCCAGTTGCCACCAGAAGTTATATTTATTGAGTTCCCCCATGCACCATACGAAGAGAGGGAGTTAAAGTTGTTTACTTACGTGATATCGATATGTTACCCAAGTTTGCGCCATACGCAAGATAAGTCCCCCTTCACACAATACGCGGGAGATAAGTCCCCCTTCACACAATTGTATCTGTACCATATATCCCAAACTTTCGGACTGGAGTGGGGGGTACATTGATGATAACAATACAGATATCGAAAATAATTTTGTTCCGCTCTTGGGTGCTGCATACATATATTGATTATCATTGCAGGGATGGGGCGATAAGAATTATTATTGCGAGCCTCAAACAATCAAGACAATGAACTGAAAATATTCAGAGAACTCAAATTAACCATTGATTGACGACCATTTTTAGTTCTATTATATATAACAACACAATGTCATATGCCCTGTTGTATCTACTATAAGAAAATGATGTCAAAATACGCACCAATAATTTGAGTTTAGAAAGAATTTGGTAACTTCAACTTGGACAAAAGTGACTTTTAATACATTTGACAAATAACATAGTGAGTTTGATCTAATGGTACAAATTGACAATACCAACACCTACAATAGAAACTAATACTTTATGCATGACAAGGGATTTCTTATAGTAGTAAGAGTAGCAATTTCCTATCAATGGATAGACTTTCAAATTTCAAGGAGTTATTCCAGCACAAAACACAACAAAGACACTTCTCGTGTTTTTTTAAATTCATAAATTTGTTACTCAGATGTGCCAGATCTACACATTTTGCACTCTCAACAGGGGAACTTGTGACAGTTAAGACCTCAAACTAACATTCACAAAAGGAAATAGAGATGTGTACCTAAACTATGGCCTTTACATGCCAAACATCATGCTTGAGAACTATGGCCTTTGTCTTATAGCCTCCATGCTAGCATTGTGTTATGTTGATCGTTGCACAAAAACTATTTCTCCAATAGCCCTGATCAGTCTTCCCATTACACCACGTGAGTCCTCCTTGGTTGGCAACATAAACAAGAACCAACTGTTGCAAGCTATGGTTTTGTGGTCTATCAATTTCTGAGCTTGAGTTATGAACATCTGCTCATTGAAACAGAATTAGCGAAGGTCGAATCAGAGGTGGATTCATTAGAATTTGCTGAAACGGAGGGATTCATAAAACTGAAACAGTGATCATCGCAGGGAATTCCCACGGATTCCGATTCTAATTCGTCCTTCACAATGACGCGAATGCAAGAGGGTACAAACGCTCCAAAAAGTTTGACCACTTTGGCCTTACTGCTTTCTACGTTTTCCATCAGCTTGTTAGCCAATGTTGCAGCAACATTAACTGATGCCATGAAAATTGGATCTTTATTAGTTCCCTCAACTACTGGGACTTCTTGTATAGTGACATCAGGTTGCGAAGCAATTTGAGTCTTTTTTCTGTCCTCTTAGAAACTACCCAAATCTTTGAAATCGCGATTTGAGTACTCAAAATTGCTATTCCAACATTTTTTCCTCTGTCGGCGACTCTAGAGTGAGTTTTGGTTAGCAGATACACTACTCGTTCCAGATTTATATTTTGTTCAATGATAGTTGTAACTAAATGTTTGGCAAACTACTTTTGCCTTTGTTTTTCTTGATTTGAATAATATACCTGGAGGATCAAATAGGACACCTTATTCTTTCTTTCTATAATAATTATAATAAAACTATAAGTACACCAATCAATGACTGCCTTTATAGCTCAGTGGTAGAGCGTCATGTAAACTGAAGGTCCGCAGTTCGATCCTGAGTGGAGGCAATTTTTTCCTAAATTTAAAACAGGAAAAATATATCAACATACTTCATGAAGTTACAATAATTATTATAAAGCTGCAAGAACCAACTGTTGCAAGCTATGGTTTTGTGGTCTAAGAATTTTTCACAAGGGACAAAAATCCCTCTTCAATTGTTAATAAGCATTTCATATCACCTCAGCAGACATTCCCCACTGCTCCAATGCAAAGTCTGTGAAAACATAGTGGCTCCTCAGTTGGTAATTCTGCAACGGCTTTTATCCATGAGATATTGCAGTACTTCATACTTCCAATCAGCAGAAACTCCTAAAAAACGTTTTCATCCAATGATAATAGCATATAACAACAACATTAGGAGTTACCCACTGCAATGGTTGATGTATGAGCTTGGATCCTAACAAAAAAACAGTTAGCAATTAAATAACTGGCAAAACCAAGAGCTGCTATGTTTGTGATGATTGCATGATATTAAATAATTTCTCTAATGTAAGCCAAGAAAGAGGAAAATAAGGGACCTCGATAATTAAATGTCCAGGGGTGATTGAATGCTAATTAAGCCATCTTGCTAGATATACTTGTCTTGTTAAGGCTGAGAAAGTAAGGGAATTTGGGAACCTCCATAAGACACACTCCCAAAGTGATTGCATACAGTCAACCATTGCATTCGGGATTGCCACGTACCGTCAATCTTAACTATTAAGCCAGAGATAGAAACAAAATGAACTGAATTATACAAATAAAATAGTCACGGACTCCAAACTAAGGCCATGTCCAAGTTAAAGTGTAAGGGGGTATATCTCATATGAAATTGGAGTACATTTGATTTGTTTGTTAGCATGACTCCAAAGAAACTGATATAATGACAAATAAATGATCAGGAACAAACCTGCTTGTAATCCAACAGATCCATTTTTTGTATATGAGAACGATTGTAGGTTAATATTGAATTATGAATTAAAAGCCTTTAAAGTACAGGCTCATTGTTTTCGACTATGTAACCATAAGACAACATGAGCATGTGGCAAACCACTAGAAATGAGGGCAAAAGGTACTTTTAAGTTTTAACTTCAACTGCAATCAGTAGATCTCGAACAAAAAAATATTTCTATAAGGTAACATAATTGTTCCAAGTGTATAAACACAAAGACAAGGTTAAAAATCCCCACCCCTCCCCGAATGGGTGCAAATGAGTCCATTGCAAGTCCTACGTGATTTTGACGATAGAGATAAGCCCATCATAGCTTGACAACTTAGCCAAAGGGATTCAATAAGAAATATTCCCCCCCAAAAAAGTGTTCCAAGAACCCAAGGGTTTACTGCCATAGAGAGGGGTTGAACATCAAATGCACATGCTGCCCAGTGCACCTACCCCCACCATAGGATTGTGTAGGAAGTCCATTCTTGAAAGCAATGAAGTCAAGAAGTAAATTCGTGGTTTAATTGAGGAATGAGTCATTAGGCCAAGGCATCTCCTTGCAGTTCACCATTCAAAAGAAGAATGGTTCATGGAGAATGCAAATAGAGTATAGAGCATTAAAGAATATTATCGTCAAGAACTGACACCATGGATGATGTTACCTCTCAAAATGTATAAACTTTTTGTTAATGTTATTGTAACTGCAGAAGATATTCACTTGTATTTTATATTGTAATTATTATTGTATTTTATTTGTACCTCCGACGGAGATGTTTATTCCTCCGGTCGGGGATGTAATTATTGCATTTGGTCATGTAAAGTCATTGAGGTAAATCCTCCCTTGAAAGTCGGGGAATAGATCCCCCCAGAGTCAAATGTAATGGGGTTTTTAAGTCCCCTAGAGGAGTCGGCCCAGTCAGGTTTAGTTGAGGCCGACATGTCAAGTAGAAAAGGTAAAGTGGAAGTGAACGTATAAATAGAGAGCTGGGCTCTCTCATTTATTCGTTCACTCACTCACTCAAGTTTGCATTAGTGAGAGAGAGGACAAGTTCGCACAAGTGGAGAAGAGAGAAGTTGCTGAAGACCATCTCTATTTTTGGGTTTTACTTTTGTGACATTGTATTGGTGATCATTCTATCTTTGAGGAAGTTGCGGGGTTTTCTCCTTTATGGTTTCCCCGAGGAAAATCTTTGTGTCTCTTGTGTTTATGTTGTGCTTGTTATTCTCTCAGTAAGATCCTAGATAAGTATTGATTAAAAGTTAAAAATCTAACACTTTTGGGGGCATCATTTCCAGCAGTTGAAGATATTGCTACCTACAGGAGGTCTGGAAGCAAGTTATGCTAGACCTTTTGTATCTAGCCCAAGCAAAAGAGTATGGATTTTTATTTCCCAGGGGACTTTCTATCTGTCCTCGAGAGAAACAAAATCGACAGCAGCTTCTGGAGTCTGTAGGACACTTTTTGAGGAAGATGGATACTATCCTGACAACAGGTACTATTTTGTTTAGATATGAAATGACAAATGTTTCGTGGAGGAAGTGTCTTCAGAAAGAGTTCTTGTAACATAAGGGTGCATTCAGGGGTCGTAGTGATGCTTGAAATCCATAAGATAATTCTTTTACATACTTAGTTAATGCATATTGCAAATTCCTAATCTAATATCAATTGTAGTATTATTATGTTCAGCGTACATAAGTTATGCTGGGTAATTCCCTTGTCCTCCTCCATAGCAAGGAAAACATTTATTTTTAAGTTTTTTTTGCTGCTTGTCGTATTTATCCCCTGCATTCTAATAAGAGTCTTTTCGCGGAAAATAAATTGCATTCCATTAATGAAAAACAAAACACATTGTGGAGAACCCGAAAGTTTACATGTGCATAAGCACAAAAGATCAATGCTCCAAGGAAAGTATGAAGACATCCCTCCCAAATGATCGTTGGCCACTCGAATGTTCGCCTGATAATAATAGCTTCTTCCTGCTGCTGCTGCTGCGGGATAAAATTTGATGAGTGGAGCTGGGTCGGAATACAGCTCTGTAAATACAGGGTATGAGCCCTTCCATTGATGTCAGTTTAACAGATCTCTATCACTGATTATTGTCGATGATGATTGATCAGTGAAACAATGAACAACAGAGGAAAAAGGGAATGATCAACTAGATTTCTCTGCAATAGCAATATTGGTATCAATGAACATGGGATGAGAAGGGGTATAATACAAATTGGTATAAAAAGGATGCATATCAATGATGGTAGACAACTGGCAAGGGGCAAGTGAGTCAGAGCCTACTGGCTACCCATTGTTTTTTAAATTATACCGTCTGTCTTGTCCACACCACAATCTGGTCAACCTACAACAATCTCACACACTAATCGGTATCTTTCGGTTTCTATCACATGTTTCTTGCAACTTACTAAATGCTCATAAATGAATATCACGTTATCTAACCATGATTAAATACAATTCTGTAAATAATAAAACTCCGGACAGTTATCCCTTTCAAAAAGAATGCGACGGCTGTGACACAACCACCGTGACGGCTGCGGCACAACCAACGTCTTTATTGTAAATTTTCAATGCGAGGAAACAAAGGTAGGTTGAGTGTGATGTGGATTTTTCTCAACCTCGAGCCTTTTGCAATGATCATCTTATATTTCTCATTCCAAAACTAAAAATCCGAACGCCGAAACAGTGCAAACTATGCCACAGCAAATCAATGCAAACTATGCCAAAACAGTGCAAACTATTTGTTTCTATTTCATTGGGAAGCGTTAGATTCATTTACCTGTTTAGTTTTCTTTTGCATTTGGGTGTGTAGGTTGTATGGACGATCCAACCGTTTCATTTTCTTTTGCATTTGGGTGTGTAGGTTGTGTAGACAATCCAACGTCTTCAATTGCTTCAACATAGTGCCGCCGTCAATTTCCTCCCTACAATTCTGTGATTAAGCATAAGATTATAGTCAATGAAAATATTGAAGAGAAGAGCATTGAATATTTGACCTGATATGGCTTGTTTCCCAGAATAGTCTTGCCTATTGCAGACCCAAACGGAAACTGCCTTGATACCTCTGCATTTTCCAGTCGATTGCCATGCAAATCCGTCACATGAACAATGACTTTCTTTTTCCTTTTTTGTCATTCAATCCAATCCAACATCAAAAATAAATTTTGAATTCAATCCACCACCAATCAAATTTGATCAATTGCATAATTAAAACTCTTGCAGTGGCACTGATAATGACCAATTCCATTCAGACACTTCAATCCCATCATTAAGATCAATTAATTGCCACCGATCATGACCAATCGGATTCAGGTAGGTCATTTTAAACTGAAATAAAATTAAAATTCTCAAAAACCAGATACCAGCATAAACGAATTGTTATATAAAGAATGAAAAGTACCATCGTTGTTCTTTCTTCTTGCTGCAAACACCATTCATCATCTGTAAATGGTTGTAGGGATACGTTATCAACCAATATTTCGACATCCGTATTGTTACTCTGCAATTAGCAACGCAATGGGCTCGGTCGTTTTAATTTTAGGCGAAGAATTGGAATCAAAATTAGAGGCATTAATTTGACCGAAAGGCATAAGAAATAACCTCGAAGTATATATAAATGAGAGTGAGCGGGAGACCGGTCAAGAACGAATCGGCCCTTGAGAAAAGACCAGCAGTCACTTGTAGCTTGAACAGTCCCAACACATGTGAAGTTCACATTGTCCATCGCCACAGTTGCTGTAACTAAAGCAGAGCTCCCGGATCTGATCTGCACCCACGCTGCACGCATTCAACCAGACAATAATCAAACTCAATACTCTAGAGGTATCTGAATAATATCTATCTTGCACAGCAGTTGGATAAAATTCCAAGAAACAACAAAATGTGAGCCCTGTGACTATCTGTGTTGGATAAAATTCAAATTGAACTTAACAGAAATGTTGTGAATTTCTTGATCCCTTACTAACGAGCTATTGATCTGTTTGATTCAGGCCGTTCCTCAAGGGAAATTGGCGGAGGACAAGTGGCAAGGCGCCTCAGCCGCTTATGGATTAACACTGTATGACCCTCTGCAAGGCACCTGGGATAGGCTCCCTTCAATTCCCCAATTCCTCGATGGAATTCCCATGTTTTGTCACTGCGTTTGGGTGAATCAGAAATTGGTTATAATCGGGGGATGGGATACATTTTCTCATAAATTTGGTCCTTTAATGTCTTCTACGTGACTGTAATATAATGTGAACGCCATTGCTTTTACAGGGCCCATGGTATAATGGTTTATGCCCACAAAATCCAGCGACCCTTTCACACGATTCGACTCTTCTGATGAGAATGACGGTAATCGGTTGCCAACTCTTTCTCTCATTGACGCCGGATAGTCTCCGAAAAACAACGGATCCATGAACCTGCAAGCATTGCGATATTAGTCTTGTTGTATGTATTATGATCTGTGATCTGCATGATGGATAACAAAGGTTTATTGTGATGCCATGTACCATCCCAACTGGAAATCTTGTGCTCTCTGTGTAGCTGCAATATCTTCAGGAGAATCGGACATTGTCTTGTACCAGATCACATCCAAAGGCATACCAATTCTTCTGCCTTGCTTTGCCTGCAGCATTCATTAGTTCCAAATTTGGAAGATGTATATTTATAGAAATCGAATGCATTTTATTATGGGACATGAGTGTTTCAACCGGTCCTTGTCCTTGCCTGATGTCAGTAAAATTAAATAGGGAAGAAAATAACCGGAAAGAGAAAAGTAACGTGTAGATGACCTTATAGTTTGTCCTGTATATGTCCACAGTTTTGGCATGAGAAAGGAGGACGTTATGAGCAACGATATAGGGCTCCGTAGGTGAATTCCCAGCTCGGAAAAAGATATGGAACAGAACGGAGCATCGCCTCGGAGCAAAGAGGCCTGCATCGTAGCGCTGAACGGCAAACGTGTGAGGCTCATTGAATGTCATCCAGTTCTTCACTCTGTCTCCAAACTTTGCATAGTCCTCTCAACTCCCAAGTTCAACAAACATAACATATTTTATTCATTCCATTCCCTCCGGTTCGCTCAGGTAAAAGCCACGAATATAATGTGAAAACTGATTTCAATTGTAATGGTTATGAATAAAGATCTTTACATAATTTTAGAGCTTAGCCAGCCCTTATAGGCATCCTCGAGCGCTTGTGGAAGATCCCAGTGATACAGAGTCACATATGGCTCGATTCCTGTAACTTTCACTCAAGGGGTTAAACTTAACGGATCTAGTAATCATCAGAACCTTCTATCGGATCGCTTACCGTTTTCCAAGAGTGCATCTACGAACTTATTGTAATGATCAACACCTGCTTCATTAATATCTCCACTTCCATCTATTCATACCTCAAAGGATCAGTATTTTTCTAAACATAAAATCACAATGAGCAACAGATCTGAAAGAGTGTATGCGCGACCAAGAAATAGAAAATCTGTAGGCATCCATCCCCATGTCCACCATAAGCTGGATATCCTCCTGCACAAAGAATTGATCGCATGATTACATTCCTTCTAACACTGGTTTTTTTTGGATCAGGTTGCAGGGAGCCTCACCCTGTAGCAATGGTATTGGTCGTCTGCAACGTCTGCGTTGCTGAAATCCAATATACACCCTGTAAAAGAAATATGGGTTGCGCTTGAAAAGTAAAAGCAATACCAAATTTATGAGAAAATGTATACCACACACTGAGTGAATCTCTATTTCTTCCATAAGCAACAAGTGATGTCGTATAACAGTAAGGAGAACGTCTGGGAAGTGGTGGCATCTCTTCCTCGGGGTATCAAACTCAATACTCTAGCTGTTGGATAAAATTCCAAGAAACAACAAAATGTGAGCCTGATTAGTGTTGGATAAAATTCAAATTGAAACTAACAAAATTGTCAGAGATGATTTTTGTCCAGATTTTATATAACAGAATTGTCAGAGATAGATTTTGACATTTTATATAACAGAATTGTCAGAGATAGATTTTGATATTTTATATAACAGAATTGTCAGAGATAGATTTGGACAGAATTGTCAGATTTTTTTTTTTTTACTTCTCAAGGGTAGATTGGCGGGGCGAATTTTTTGTACACCAATGATTTTTTTTAATATTTTCAATCACCCAATTTTTTTTTTGGAAAAAAATTTGGTAGAGAATTAGCCCATGCTTAATTAGGAGGGAAAGAGAGAAGTTTTGGATTTCGCCCATGAAATTTGAAGCCCGATACGCCGTTCGCCCCAATTTTTACGAATGGGTATTTCTTCTGAGTGATTTCGCCCTCCTTATCTGGTTTGAATCAGGCTTGGATCTCCCATTCGTCCCCAATTCATGGAATGGGGATTTTTTTGGGACCATATCCCCCTGATTTCCTACTACAGGAGTTATAGGGATGATTCGTCGCTATATACAGTGTAGAACCTAAATTCTTACCGATTTTGCATATGCTTGGTTATATTCTTATCAAATGCGGGAGACCTACCCAAACTGTGTATGTTCTTGTTCACGAAGTGGTGGAATTCGAATTTTAGCCTCAGGCAACCTGCTCTCATGGTCTATGCGTTTTCACTTTAGAAGTTGGCTCAACATTCCTCAAGGTATTGTTCTTCATTTTACAACCACATCAACCATTGCCAATATTATATGCGTATATCTCAAAATTTGGGTTAATTCATGGTTCTGTGATAATGTGATAATTTGCCGACAACAAATAAAGCCTCTGATTTTGTAGGCACTCGATATAAAATAAGACCTGTTAGCTTTTCCCCTAAGCTCCTCCATCCACTCATTGTTTCTCTTTTGTGAAAAAACATAAGAGGATTTTTAATTCTTTTTTGACAGAAAAATAAAATATTTGTAATTTTTGAGAAAAACTCGGTATTGCTTCTTTTTAATTCGCTCCTGCATTATTCATGTGCATAACTACTAACCTCACTGTGGAAGAGCTAAGATTCCTCCCATTGTCAATAATCTTCAAATCATGTGGGAGTGTACTCTTGGACAACAACATATATTTTTTAGTTTTGTGATTGGCATTCCAATGCTTCTTCCAAGAATCTCACTATACTAAATCTGAAGTTGACTGACTCATAAGAATCCAACAACAGTGAATGGAGGGGTGATGGGTTATGTCTGGATATAATTTCTCTTGGCACTACATCTATTTCCCATAATATAAAACAATCAATTTTTGTATTTGCAAAGGTTTTAAATTACTTTAGACACCATGGATACACAGCAAGAAAGGGCTAAGAAAATGGAGGCCGAGCACTTAACTAAAAAGCCACAAGTTGTTCAATTGCTAACTGATCACTGGTCCAATTGCATATATATTCACTTCCATTTATTTGGAGAATATTTGTTCCTTTTCCAAGTATCTGAGAGCAACTGCCACTCACTGAAAACTGTCCATTGTTCTAATGATGGAAGTCTATAGGCTTAAGCATTATTTCATATTACCTTTAGCAGGGAGTCCCCAAGCATTGGCCATTTAAAGTCCAAATCTGTTCTAATGTTTACTCAATATTCTTACTATCAAAGATGCCTGAAATCTGAAGGTGCAAACATCAAATATCCCTATTCACAAGAAAGGAATCCCATTGAATGTTCATAAGGGATTTGTCTACCATGTAATGTAGTATGGGAATTGATGCTGCAATGGTTTGGTATCTGTGAAAATTTTAGACAAAGTTGGTCTTGGCTATTCTTTTCAAAAACAAGAAGGCAATGGATCATATAACCATAGATGTATGTCTGTGAGTAGACATCTCAATGGAGATGAAAGTTCTTGGGAAGGTTGATAAATGGGAGCACAGATATTAGAGAGTCATTGCTATGGGCTTTGACTACAAATTTCCATGTTCATGGGTACATCATCTAGTAGGAGGAGGTTGATATTTTTTATGTCACAAACTATTTGACAATGAGTATTGGAGTAAAGGAAGTGAGGGAATACAAAATATATATGCACTTTTTATAAGCATTCCCAAAGACATTACTAATTATGTGCTATAAAAAGTATTATTCTTGGGCATATTTTCGATGTCTACTACTGTCTAGATGCAAAGATGATCCATAAGAAAAGTAGATAGATACTTGATGACCATTGGCTGATGGTAAGAAGATTACATCTATCAATCAGTTGTAGCTGTTAGCACATAATTTTATCTTGCAACTAATAAACTCCTCTTCCTCATTATTAAAAGAGTATCTACATGCTTGCAGAAATTCGGCAAGTGGTATTTGGATGAGGCTATAAACGTTGGTTAATAATGGATTGAGGTGCACTATCATATCAAATGATAGCACAATTTTTTCAAAAGCTGTAGCAGTTGGCAGACTATTACCATACCTAGAATGGATGGAGGATAAATAGAAATAAACTCTCTTATTCTATAAGAAAGGTGGGACCCCAATTACCTGAGGTGTTGAGCTACCCCAATTCACCTCATTTTCTATTTTAATTTAGGAAAACAATTACACAAAAATATGGAGAGATTTGTCATAGGCGAGGATTAAAAAGGCATTGAGAGGTATTGGCAGGGTTGTCGGTAATTTTTGCAATAGAAAGTTCATAGCTTCTTGTAGCCCTATGGGGCCATTCAGTTTACAAAATACCATGATGCACATGTGAAGGATTCGTTACTCTGTTTGCATCACTTGTCCTTCTTTGTTTTGGACTCTTATTATGTTTTTCCATAGATCCTTTCTCTCTGTATATTTCTGCATCCTTTTTCTCTTATTTACATCACCAGAAGAAGATTGTTGTACACCCTACTTATTTTGAGTCCAGGTCTTGCATGAGCTATTGAGCATTGATATCCAGTTTTAAATATTTATGATCATTTTGAATCTGTGATAAATGCTTCCACATTTCTTTGAGTCTGTCTTGAGTTCTGAACAAAGATATAAACAATTTATGGCATTTATTATTGAAATGTTCTATAATATGAACTCTTTTTTCAAATCATGAATGTATTTGAAACATGCCATAAGGTTCCAGAAATAAAATAAGACTACTAGATTCATTCACCAATGCTCATGTTTTTTATCCTATCAATGAACGTTAAGGTCCATTGCCCCCATTAACATTACTAATATTTGTGACACTAGATGCATCTATTGTCCTTGAATATTCTTCTGCTCGGAATGCAACTTGAAGGACAAAATTGCTATAGCAGTGTTGATGAAAAAGTATTTTCTGCTTAAGAGTTTGAAAGGCATGTATCCCAATATAATAATTATGAGGATGTACAAGAATGTAAAGTACTACCTCCTATTCCAAAATGTCAAAATCAGGTTTCTGATAAACAAGTTGCTGCCCAAAATTATCAAGAAGAGGCCCCTATCCCAAAAAATAACCAAGAGATTCCACCATCTTTTGAGGCATTGAGAAATCTGGTATGCACTAATGATTTTGATAATGATGGCTTGCATTTTTCTTCCTCGCTTGACCAAAATGATACAGGTATGTGAGAAATGTTTGGAAAAATATGCACATGAAGGTTTCCAAGAAAATGAAGGGCTTATTCTTACCTGAAAGATCATACAGCAGAAATTTGACAAGAGTGTTTTTGAACTATAGGGTAATCAACTCACTAGTACTGCCTTAGTATTATTTTTTTTCTCCATAATTACATTTCAAAGGAAAATTTGTGTGAAGAATACGAATTTAAAAATTATGGACATCAAGGCTTGGGAAATGTTGACTGTATTAAGAAGTTTGATAAACCCCATTTCCAAAGTATGCAAAGTAATGAAACTTTCCTTAGAACACAGGTGGACCAAAAGTTGGTAAAAATGAAAAATCATGAAGATTTAGCACATGATTCCAAGTATCATATAGAAATAAAAGAAGCCCTTAGCAGATAACAATTAGAGTAGCCATCAAAAGAGGTGAGAGACATTGATTATCAGTTCATCATTCAGAATGGAAAAGCTTTTATTTAAAATAATATGCCGCAAATATAATGGCTTGCTAGCAGTTTGTTAAAGATGAGAATCCAATAATGAATAGGAAAGAAGATGAGGTAGACTCCAAGTTTTGTTACCAAGTGGAGAATAGTGACATGGACATGCAGGAGAAAGCAATAGGAAAAGAAATGGATGATAAAATGCTAGTTGAAAATGAGCCTAATATTCATGAACAAAACTCATTTTCATAAAAAATTATTTCAAAAATCATGAACTACTAGTGTAATGAAATGAATGTTTTATTTATAAATGATGAAGCTAGAAATTACTCAAGTTCTATGTTTGAGATTAAGATGCATAAGATTTTGTCTTTTCCTTATAACTACAAGTCTAAAAAAAGACTAGAAGAGTGAAAATTATTCCTCTAAAGAATTAAAACATAGAAGATTAAGATAGATACAATATCTGAAACCAGTACAATGCTTATGTCCTTTAGAGAGCCTAGTGAAAATATGTATTAGAAAATATAGAAGGTATTGAGAAATTAGTTCATAATTTAAGATTATAGCATATATATATTTCAAACACTAGAAATATTGATCTTGATGGAGATGCATTAATACACATGAATTATTATCAACAGTTTGACAAGGATGTTATTGTCCAAAAGCAACATGAAGACATTACTATCCAACATGATTATGAGGAAGGTGTGGCTCAATAATTGGTTCAAGAGAGTCATAGGTGTGATGGTTTTATATATATTGACAAAGAGAAGGAGTTGAACATTTCAAAATACTCAGACACTAGATTTTCCGACAGTAAATACATATATGATGAGTATCAAAATAGATATGCATTGCCCTATCCAGAGCCTGAAATTTATTTTCTTCCATCGTAACATGTTTGGGTTTCATATCGAATTAAGAGAGAATAAGGAGAAAAGAAGTGGGGTTCACAAAATCTGCTCATATGCAATGTTTCAGCAGTATAGAACAAAGAATAGTCAATGACCAATTAACATTCTTGAAGATATTGAAGATAGCTTGTTGTCTCTTCCTTTTTCTCTTTTGAAATCACAATAAGTTAGTGGAATCAATATTGGGGAAGGAAAGTATGCCACTATACAAATATTACCAAGCCATCATGAAAAATGCAAAAAAACTGTCTGTCCTGGATTTTCAAACTTCTTTTTCTCATGTTCTTGATGATCCTATTGCTATTTGGTTGGAGTTAATATTGGTTAAGATGTCAAGTGGTTTTAGCCTTGTAGGAACAGTGTTCCAAAACTATAAGCATGAGTTTCATTTTTATTCTGGATCATAGTAATTCATATTGTTGTTTCCCTTGTTAACCAAATGAATGAATAAGGCTTATTCTTTCAGTCAACTACTTTCTTGGTTCCATTGGACATTCTATTTTACATCACCAGATTGCGTTCACTTAATAGAGTAAGAAATTCAGAATTCTGTACATAAATAAGCTCTCCATTGAGCATTAGCATAGTTGTTTTTCAAGTTAGAAGGTTTTCCAGCAGAAATTTCCATGTAGAAATGAGTAGTGGAGGATCAACTATTAAAACAATTAAGCCATGCCAAAAGGAGAGAAGGAACATGTTTGCGGTTCTTTATGCCTTATAGGGAAGCATCATCCCCTAGTGGAGCCAGATGTTCTAACTCCAAAAAGTTCTCTTGTAAAATTGAGTCTTGGGTCTTTGGTGACCTCTTTGTGCTAACTTCATCCGACATATCACAAATTTTTGCGTTGGAGGTCCATGGTTCAAATTTTTGGAAAGTATCTTCGATCTTCTTTTTAGGAAGCATGGGTTATAAATGGATTTTGATTCCCATATCCCAATACCACCAACATGCTAGACCACTTTGGAGGGATTTCTATAGTTTTCCAAAACTATTGTTAATGGCTCCCAATATGTTCAGTAAATGCCATGTGGTGACAAAAATATTGAATGAATTCATCTTGGTTGGCACTATCACTGTATAAGAGAAAAATAAAATAGATACATCGTGATGAAACATAGACTCCTACATGTTATATTTTCCAAACCATGGTCAACAGACTTTGCACTAAAAGAATTCCTAAACTACTAGATTGTTGAAACCTGAAAGCCACTCAGAATTGTTGATCTAATAATGCTAAAGTCTATAAAAACATACTGTAGAAAACTTATAATGGAAACCCATAGGTCTGTTCTAAATCACATCACTGCTATTAAGCAGGAAAAACACAAAATTAGAGTGTACTTGCTAAATCACTGTTAAAAGTAAAACAAAAAACTCAATAGATGGACTTTGAAAACTTGTCACCGCTTGCTCATTAATTCTGAAGTGAAATCTGATACAGGAAATCAACGACAAACTGATTCATTGTTCACATTTCATAAACTGAATGAATAAGCCTATGCCCCCCCGCCTTCTCTTTTATAGACTGAGAAGAAGAGTAGGAACAATGAATCTGGATACATGCACAACAACAACTCAACTGAAAATGATTTGAGGCAGGAAAGCATGTTCCCTACCTACTACACGCATGCACCTAACTGAACTTAGAGATACGGTAAAAAATAGAAAACTACCTAATAAAACTGGAGCTAACAGATACAAGTACATGTGCCCTCTTTTACTTAACTGAGGAACGACATTTAAACTGTGTAACACATGTAACACATGCAAACTGCTGATAATAGATTTCTAAAGATAAAAATGCAATCCATTCTTATAAGACTGATTACTCCCTCATAATTAATGCACTAAGCTGCTCAAGAAGAAGCACAACCTCACTGTCCTATTGAAGTACCAATATCTTTTCACTGGTGTGCCCAGACCTGCAGAAGATGATCCGAGGTACAATTTAATACTATTAAGATCAGATAGAGATGATGTTCACCAATATGGTCCCAAAGTTTAATATGCTTCCTATATGTGATCAGACACAAAGTCTGATCATAGAACTTTGTTAAGTGTCTCATTGTATCCTTTCAACAGAGTTAAAATATTTAAAGTAGCAAAAAACTAAAGAATACATGACTGAACTCTAAGGAAACAAAGTGATGATCTTCATACCTAAAACCATGCTCTGATAGAATACTAACAGTGAGGAATACAAGCATGAGCGCTCAGAAGATTCTCTCTAATAACTGGAAAAGTGCCTCTTTATTTGTGTAGTAAATATGTAGAGAGATTGGATAAAGAGGGGAAGTCCATGAGGAATCCCCTCCATGGTTCTTATAGATTTCCTCATTGCCTGCCCTCCTGGGATTTTTCTCCTCCTTAGTTTCTTTGTATCAAGAAATCACTTCTCTTGGGCCTCTTCTTTTCTTGGGCTGGGCCAAAAGATGGCCTAACATGTCTGCCATCTTTTGCTTATCCTGAAACTATTCAGTCTGTATTTCCAACCTATTCTTTCTCATTTGGTGAGGTGGTTATGACTTGTTGCTAATATTCTGACCTTTCATCTACCATATTGTGGTTACAATTTGAGGAGTAGAACCGCTTTCTCTACCTTCATATTCTTCTTGCACAATTTTATTTCTAATATTGGTGGGGTGGCAATTGCCCACTGCCCACTATAATCCAAATAAGTGTATGAATTTATAACATGCAATAAAATTTCGATTACACATAAAATTTTAAAATATTCACCCAAATGTGTGAAAGTGGCCCCTGTATAGACCAGTTCATGTTGATGCAACAAGAGTATTAGAGGAAGTAACTTGTTCTTCTAAAGCATAATAACGACTCTCTATAACAACGTTACCTATTTGTTTCTTTGTATGGCAGCTGTAGTGATTCTTAATGTTACTTCAATGAACAAAATTAGTGATTGCAGAGGATGGAAATGTTGAAAATTGAATGTGATAATCCATATTGAAATATTTTAAGAGATATAATTATCGAAACAGGCACTATGGTTAGGATTACTGGCTATAAATATTCCCAATTAGATTTTCTTTGCTTATCTGTGGCATCCCTCTTTGTTTCTTATGCTTTCCTCATGAAAAGTCACACCTATCCCTCCTAAGAATCTTGAATTGCCACAAAACCGCTTGTGATATCAAGTTTCACACTATTGTTGTGGGCTGTTTGTCTCTCAAGCTCTGTGACCCCTATGCCATATACCTCTCCACCACTAGAACATTTGAAAAACTCCATATTCCTTGTCAACGTGCCAGTTTTATAAGAAAATAAGAACCCCACCTGACCAAGCTCCTCGTTCAGATTCGATGTTTCCACTAAAGCAGGAGTATTGTTTTCTCTATGTTTCATATTGATATCCTTGTTAATAAACTGAGTACATTGGACAAAACTTTATCATCTCAATAGACACATATATTGAAATGGGGTGTTCGAGTATAATAGTGTCACAAGTGTGAACAGTGTAACATATGCAACCACAAATCTGTTGTTGGGGTTGAACTGCTTCTCAACATCTGCAACAAGGCCAAGATAATAGTAATACTACTTGCAGTTGAAGAAAACTCCTCTGCTAATAGCTCCAATAAGGCACATTACAAAGAGAACACCAAAAACAATCAACATAAGTTTGCCAAGAGTGCGCTGTAAAGTACTTTGCATTGAAGGGACATTCATGGAATTCATCATAACCTGTGTTTCATGTCCTATAAAAATTACAGCATCAACTACAAACTCTGTATTATGTAGACTGCATCTCGGTAGCAATATTTGATTTGGAGAAAGAGGCAACATCTGTTTTCCAATAATAAGATTACCAGTAAAAGTACAGAGTGAGTTATTTGGATGCTCGCATTGAATTTATCCTTTTCAGACGCTTTATTGGCATTTAAATAGTCCCAGGTTTTTTCAAATGATTTTCTGATCTTTAAATTTGTCTCCCCATCCAGATTTTCTGTCTCGATGTAGCAAATGCCATCCAGGTTTGTATTAGACATGAGCAGCAAATCTGATGGCAAGAAATCATCTTGCTTAACACGAACAAGACCCCCAACCTGTTACTTCTTCCAGGGAATATTTTTCCACGCATTTCAACTGGTGCGCTATTGACTACCATGTCATTGGCGACCCGTTTCCAATCCTCAAATGCTTCTTTAATAAGGGAAGCAAAAAACAATAACGATAAAGGGACAGCATTTGTGATAGGACTCACTAGACTTATCTGAGTTGTAGATAAGACATAGATCATCAAAAAGTATACATACGGCACTCTTCTGAACTGTTCAAACAAAGCTTGTGGCAAAAAAATAAGATTGTCGCGCTTTGTTGTAGAAACTAAATTTGCATGAAATTTGGAGAGCTGGTTCACATCGCGATCGTCGCCTTTTCAAGTACTCAAGAGGCCAAGCTGGCTGTAGTAATCTCGAAGGGCATGGAGATTCCTCTAGATCATCCCTTGAATAGGGGCCTTATACAAAATTGGGGCATGGACGAACTCACCACGAAATTAGCGACCCAATTCCAACCATATTTAGCATAGAAAAAACCAGAATACGTGGTTAGCATTCTCATGATGAAAACAAAGGGGGAATTTGTTTAGGGGATGCCGAGGTGGACTAGGTGATGGCCAAGAGTTAGGCCTTGAAGGTTGAGGGACCGAGCAAAACGGATTTCTTGGATTCTACAAAGGATTGAAGGCAAAGAGCCACAACGTCTACTTGGATTTGGGCCTTTGTTTAATGGTATCAAACACTAACTTATGGCATATTCAATATTAGTTGTTGGTTGACTTGTACTTTTTAAACACTTACAACTTTAAACACTTACACTAGGTTGTAGGAGATTGGAGACCCAATATCATGAAGGATGATCTACTTGATTTGCTTGCTATGTTCAAACTTATCTTTTAGTTTGGTCCAAGGGACTTAGTTTTGGAGCCTTGAGTATGCCTCTAGTTGTGCTGATGTTTCTATTGAATTCTATTGAAAAAATGAAGAGTTGAGAACCATATTATCTCGACTAAAGTTTTTATAATGTACTTTGCAATAGTCATAAGATGTCATATACATTTATAATTTGTAATAGTCATAGGATATCATATACATTTATAAGAAAGGGGCCAATCCCGTATTATCCAAATGACAAAGAATAATAATATAATAACTGTGAAGATACTAGGATGGATGATATGTATTCAAGATGGTTGGTATATATAGTATCTAAAAGACACAGCTATGCTAAATGACACAACCTTCCATAAATATAATTAGTTTAACTAGGTGTAGAGCATGCTCAAATACCAATCATTGGTAGGGGTGATGCATGGCATCGCTCAAGTGTATACAAAGCTCAAGATCTTGTATTTCGACTAACTAATATAAAGACATTATTAACATTGGCTGGAATTCTTCCTACCAATGTTCTTGAGCTTGATACAATTTAAGGTACATAATTGATACTTTAAACAATGGTAGTAATAAGATGATACTTTAAGATTATTTGAATAATGTTTTAGATGCAACAAGGACTAGTAAGAAACCAATAAAGAAAATGCATAGTAGTGATGATGGAGATGCAAGTTACCATTTAGTGCAAGGGAAAAATGTTCAACGTGCAGGTGGCCTAAGATAGTTTAAGGTCCATAATTGATACTTTAAATAATGGAACTTCCAAGATTGTGTTATTAATGCCTACTTAAAATTTTTATTTGATACATAGTTTTTTATACAAATCATAGTCCCATGATTGACTAGGTTTTGAATGTCTAATTATTTCATTCTGTCATTCTCAATTTGATATGACACTTGCTCTCGTTGAAATTACATGTGCCTCTTTAGAGTGTATCTTGTGGTGGATTGGGACATTTGGATGACTTAAATATGATCCAAAAAAAGAAATATAGATTAATATTATTGTTGAGAAAGGAAAAAAAATGTTACAACTAAGAAAATTGAAAGATGATTGCTTTGATATTAAACATTTTGTCAAATCAATGCCAAAATATGATATTCTAAATATTGACTTGGTGAATAATTGAATTTTATTTCAATATTATGCACTTTTAGACTCTAACTTCAGTTTATAATATCTATGAATCAATGCTAAAATATGATATTCTAAATATTGACTTGGTGAGTAATCGAATTTTATTTCAATAATATGCACTTTTTAGACTATAATTAAAGTATCTTATTTCTAATATCTATATATATAATTTGTTTTCACAATGCTCATTAAATGCTTTGTGAGCCACAAAGATGCCTTGAATATGAACTTTTCTAGGTGCTAACACTAAAGTTTTGAACTTAATATTTTATAAAAAATTATTTCCAAGGGGGGCTATGTGCAAAATGTAGTCAATAGAGAGCCCATCATATAGCACAAGTGATGGTCATGCAATTGTAGGTCGTGGTAGAAAATAATTATAACCTAGGAAGTGCACAAATTTATAGGTGGAAAACCCAAAATTGCAGGAACTAGAACCCAAGCAACATACAATTGTGGGAATTGATGACCTACAACTCAAAGTTGTGGAATTTGCAACTCAACATTGCGGTGAGTATATGTTTGCAACACAACATTGTAGCCATAGAGAATACAAAATACACTATTAAAAAAACCAAAAACTATGCAACTATGCACAGGACATCGACATGGAAAGAGGATCCACAACAACAAGGAGACACACAACATGATGTTGCAAGAAGACAATTAAATGATCTCACAATTTTCCAAATATGAAAGAAGATGACGAAGCTGAAACAAATTGTTTGATATATTATGTGACTCTGTAACTTCCTTGACAATTGAACTAGTTATAAAAGGTCCTCATAGCCTTTGTTATGAAATAATGAGTCTTATAGGATCTTCTAGGGCTTGAGACAAAGCTTTGTAATTGCAAGTTCTCATACCATCCATCTATGGACTTTCTTTGCAGTAATAAAATATGATTATTCAACCTATTCACCTCTGTTACCTTTCTACATTGTTGTGATTACAAAGGTACTAACCCATTTAGTGTACACTTACGACAATATCCAATAGGCTCACATGAACTAATTCATATTAGTATTTTTGGTTGCTCCTAAACTCAACATGTGGTTTAGATTGAAATACATCATTTCAAGGCTACGTCAGCCAACTTAGTACAAAACAATGACCACAATTAGCCTTGGAAAAAGGTTGATTTATAAAATTCTCAATGATATTTCTCATCTGGAATCATAGATCTAACTTGAGATAGGATATATTTGGAGGTTGTAGGGTGTAGTATAAATAATCCTTTACTAGGGTGCATTTCTACACAACCTTCAAAAAAGTTTTTACTCAAAGTTATGACCCCCCTCCTCCATTACTGTGGCAACTTGTCTTTTGATTCCAAATTCCTCTGATTATATAAATTTTGATATGTTGAGCTATAATGGATCTATACATGATTATAGGTAAAAGCTATTATTAGTGAAACCGGGCTTAAAATATTGCTCTTAGTCCATTGTTAACTATATTGTTGCTTGTTGTTATCTTTTGATGGTTGTATGTGCCCATACCTGATTTTAAGTGTTCTTAGCTCGTTGTTCAGACTGCTGTGAATTACTTTCCAGGGTTGTTCATTGTTTTCTATTGACTACTATAGTTGTTCATTATGCTGATTAGGCTGCCCATATTTGTCTTCTTAATGTCCATAGTACTCAAAAAAAAGGATTCCCTTCTTCTTATCCAGACCATTGGTTGCTACAGGGGTCCTTTAGGGCTGTATATTATTATATTAAAGGATCCATTGGAATGTTGCCAATGGATGGATGAAGCAAGGATTCATAACATAGGCATGAGAAACAACATAACAAAGAAAAGCTCAACAAGATTCTCACAATGACAGAGTATAAATTCTCAAATGGTAGCTTGAAGAGTTCTCTAGGTTATGGATCACCATGAGAGAAAGGATTTGATGGAGAGTTAGCATGATTTCTTTCATTTCCATAAATTCTAGTTTTTGATAAATGCTAGATAATAGCATAAGTGTGATTCCCCCTTGCCGAGGGAAAGTATTGAATTGCCTAGGGCATATTTATCATCATTGGACGAATTTTGAAGTGTCTAGGGAAAGTAATGAAGTGCCTGGGCAAACATGGAAGTGGACGGGGGCATTTTTATCTTCGTTGCGAGAATTTTCAAGTGCATGGGGAAAATATTGAAGTGTATGGGTTTTTTTATCATCGTTGGGAGAATTTTGAAGTGGTCGAGGCAAGTATTGAAGTGCATGGGATGTTTCTATCATCATTGGGTCAATTTAGAAGTGCACGGGGCAAGTATTGAAGTGTCTGGGGCAATTTTGAAGTGCTTGGAGAAAATATTGAAGTGCATGGGAAGTTTTATCATCCTTGGGAGAATTTAGAAGTGCCTCAGAAAATATTGAAGTGCATAGGGCATTTTTATCATCTTTCGGAGAATTTTGAAGTGCCTGAGGAAAGTATTGAAGTGCCTGGGGCGTTTTTCTTGTCAATGGGTGAATTTTGAAGGGCATGGGGCGTTTTTCTTGTCAATGGGTGAATTTTGAAGTGCATGGGGCATTTTTCTCATCACTGGGTGAATTTAGAAGTGCATGGGGTTGTTGTTTATAAATGTAAGGATTTTTTTTATAGTGTTGGGACGTTTTAAAACAATGATGTCCAAAGTTATCACATGTCGAGGCAAATTTGTGTGTTTTGGGGCATTTTTGTGATTCCCTGGGTGATTATATCATTTTCGGGTGTTTTTCTCCCTTGCATAGGGAAAGTATTGAAGTGCCTAGGGCATCTTTATCATCATTGGACGAATTTTGAAGTGTCTAGGGAAAGTAATGAAGTGCCTGGGAAAACATGGAAGTGGACAGGGGCATTTTTATCTTCATTGCAAGAATTTTCAAGTGCCTGGGGAAAATATTGAAGTGTATGGTCGTTTTTATCATTGTTGGGAGAATTTTGAAGTGGTCGAGGCAAGTATTGAAGTGCATGGGATGTTTCTATCATCATTGGGTCAATTTAGAAGTGCATGGGGCAAATATTGAAGTGCATGGGGGAAATTTTGAAGTGTTTGGGGAAAATATTGAAGTGCACGGGGATTTTATCATCCTTGGGAGAATTTAGAAGTGCCTCGGAAAATATTGAAATGCTTAGGGCATTTTTATCATCCTTCGGAGAATTTTGAAGTGCCCGGGGCAAGTATTGAAATGCCTGGGGCGTTTTTCTTGTCAATGGGTGAATTTTGAAGTGCATGGGGTGTTTTTCTTGTCAATGGGTGAATTTTGAAGTGCATGGGGCGTTTTTCTCATCACTGGGTGAATTTAGAAGTGCATGGAGTTGTTGTTTATCAATGTAAGGATGCTTTTATAGTGTTGGGACGTTTTAAAATAGTGATGGCCAAAGTAATCACATGCCAAGGCAAATTTGTGTGTATTGGGGCATTTTTGTGATTGCCTCGGTGATTATATCATTGTCGGGTGTTTTTCACCCTTACCTAGGGCAAGTATTGAAGTGCATGGGCATCTTTATCATCATTGGACGAATTTTGAAGTGTCTAGGGAAAGTAATGAAGTTCCTGCGCAAATATGGAAGTGAACGGGGGCATTTTTATCCTCGTTACAAGATTTTTGAAGTGCTTGGGGAAAATATTGAAGTGTCTGGGCATTTTTATCTTCATTGGGAGAATTTTGAAGTGGTTGAGGCAAGTATTGAAGTCCATGGGGCGTTTCTATCATCATTGGGTCAATTTAGAAGTGCATGGGGCAAATATTTAAGTGTCTGGGGGCAATTTTGAAGTGCTTGGGGAAAATATTGAAGTGCATGGGGATTTTTATCATTCTTGGGAGAATTTAGAAGTCCGTCGAAAAATATTGAAGTGCTTAGGGCATTTTTATCATCTTTCAGAGAATTTTGAAGTGTCCGGGGCAAGTATTGAAGTGCTTGGGGCATTTTTCTTGTCAATGGGTGAATTTTGAAGTGCATGGAGCATTTTTCTTGTCAATGGGTGAATTTTGAAATGCATGGGGCATTTTTCTCATCATTGGGTGAATTTAGAAGTGCATGGGGCGTTTCTATCATCATTGGGTCAATTTAGAAGTGCATGTGGCAAGTATTGAAGTGACTCGTGGGAATTTTGAAGTGCTTTGGGAAAAATTTGAAGTGCACAGGGAGTTTTTATCATCCTTGGGAGAATTTAGAAGTGCTTAGGAAAATATTGAATTTATTAGGGCAATTTTATCATCTTTCCAAAAATTGACGTGCCCGGGGCAAGTATTGAAGTGCCTAGGGCGTTTTTTTCATCACTGGGTGTATTTAGAAGTGCATGGGGCATTTTTCTCATCACCGGGTGAATTTAGAAGTGCATGGGTCGTTTTTCTGCTCACCGCGTGAATTTAGAAGTGCTTGGGGTTGTTGTTGATCAATGTATGAATTCTTTTATAGCATTGGGACGTTTTAAAACAGTGATGGGCAAAGTTATCACTTGCCGGGCCAAATTTGTGTGGATTGAGGCATTTTTGTGATTTCCTGGGTGATTATATCATTGTCTGGTGTTTTTCTCCCTTGCCTAGGGAAACTATTGAAATGCATAGGGCATCTTTATCATCTTTGGATGAATTTTGAAGTGTTTGGGGCAAGTAATGAAGTGCCTGGGAAGTCATGGAAGTGGATGGGGACGTTTTTATCTTTGTTGGGAGAATTTTGAAGTGCCTGGGGATAATATTGAAGTGTATGGGTGTTTTTATCATCGTTGGGAGAATTTTGAAGTGGTTGAGGCAAGTATTGAAGTGCATGGTGTATTTATATCATCATTGGGTCAATTTAGAAGTGCATGGGGTAAGTATTGAAGTGCCTCGAGGGAATTTTGAAGTGCTTGGGGAAAATATTGAAGTGCATGGGGATTTTTTATCATCCATGGGAGAATTTAGAAGTGCCTAGGAAAATATTGAAGTGCTTAAAGCATTTTTAATCATCTTTGGGAGAATTTTGAAGTGCTTGAGGCAAGTATTGAAGTGTCTGGGGCGTTTTTCTCATCACTGGGTGAATTTAGAAGTGCATGGGGCGTTATTCTCATCACTGGGTGAATTTAGAAGTGCATGGGGTTGTTATTTATCAATTTATGGATGCTTTTATAGTGTTGGGACATTTTAAAATAGTGATGGGCAAAGTTATCACTTGCCGAGGAAAATTTGTGTGGATTGAGCCATTTCAAGTATTCACTGACAAATATGCAACTCTCCTACCATTCGACACCAAAGAGAATAAATTTTGGTGAGAAGATTGGCTGGAAGCTTGGAATTGGTCCAATAACTATCTCTCTATATGAAGGAGATGGCCCGCTATTGGGTATTCACTTAATTCTATCAATTTGTTGGCATGTCAAGATTCATGACCCCACATGTCCATTGGACCATTAAGGGACGAGATAACAAGTAGAGTTCCTACTTGCCTTGAATTTAGTTAGTGCAGTCGTGTTTCGTCGACACCTTCTAGTTGTGAGTGATCAAATACTGCTTGTGAAATGTATAAATAAATCCATCCTCTCCTCATTCATACACTTGTTCATTCGAGAGTCTAGAGTTGAGCTCCGGTGTATTTTCTTCTGTTGCACTATCTTAGTAATCTACAAAATCAAAAGCTTCATTCTTATTGGCAAAACATTCGCCAAATTTTTACTATATTTTATAAATTAGTGAAAGATTCGCCAAGTTTTCACAATTTTTTATAATTAAGTGAAATATTCGCCAAAATTTTACAATATCTTATAATTTAGTAAAAGATTCGCCAATATTTTACAACATTATATAATGAAATGAAAGATTTGCCAAAAAATTATATATACATATTATATTATTGATAAAATGCCTTCAAGTTTTCCTATATATCGGGGCGATTCACCCATTTTTTATACATAAAAATTTTGGGGGGTTTCTTAAATCATCCCTGCTGGTCACTTCGCAGTATTGCTTCCTTGCAGCACCCTTCGAAGTACTGCCAAAATTTGGTTGATGCGCGCAACTTCGCAGCATCCCCAACACTTGCACAAAATTGTATTTATATTGAGCTACGCTCAGCTCCACAGCTAAAATCCTTCTGTTACCAAAATTTGCCCCAACTTGGGCCAGGCCCAACATGCCCTAACACTTACATGTGGCTCATCCCCGAGCCACCTTCAGCTTCTGCTTTTTTTATCTTCTCCGCGACCTGCGGAGATAGCTTTGTCGCGAATTCATTGAATGTGCCGACCAGCTGCTCCATTGTTTCCTTTGTACCATGCTTGACTTGCCTGACTGTGTCGAGCATCTCCGTAGTTATTTCTTGTCCAATCTGTCCTTCCACATTCTTCTGGTTCTCGCGCAGGTCCTTGAGTTTGTCTTCAATCTGCTGCGATATTGCAATGGCATCCTGTAGTAGTGGTTGGGACTGATCGTCCATCGCACTCTCTTTCTCCCTTAATCCTTGTACCTCCTTTTTCAAGTTGTTTATTTCCCTGTATTTCGGAAGCCTGTCTCTAGCTGGCAGGGCCTTAACTTCCGTATCTAGCTTCTCCAGTGCGACCTAATTTTCTTTGACTGCGGTCTTTACTTGCAATAGCCCTGGATCCTCTTCGAGGACAGTGAATGCCTTCGAAGCTGCAGTCAATAAATCTTGGCAGTTAGCGACGTCCATTGCAATATTTTGCGCTGCGGCCTTTACTGCTTGCTCCCTTAACTGCTACTCAGTTAATGGTATCTCCGTATTGATTTTTTCCTTTAGGACGGTAATATCAGCCTCACAAATAATTTCCTTGTCCAGTATTTCTGTCTTCAGATATTTCACCATATCTCCCATTCTCAGAAAGGTGTCCGCAGGATCGCTCTGGGGCTCGAAATATTCAATGTCATCTGCGACAGAAGTAATAGTGGCCTCCAATCGCAACCGACGTTCCTGTTCAGCATGCAGTTGCATATCTGTGCGCGAGCTAGACTCCTCGAGCTACCTATTTGCGGCTTGCAACTCAGCTTGGGACTTCATCGAATCAATGGTCCTTTCATGCATTTCATCTACAACATGCAGGTGCAAAAAGTGCAAGCCAGGTAACAGAATCTTGGCCAAGTCGAGCTCTACCCACTCGACACCCTTTGTATCTAGAATCACTTGTTCTGACATTGGAAATGTTATGCTCGTTGGGTCCATATGAACGAGCCGAGTCTTCACTGGAAGCGTTATGGCTAGCTACGGTGGTGTCTGCTGCGAGGTTCCTCCCGACCTCCCTTCCGATTCTGTGTCGCGCGACAAAGGTAGCCTTTTCTGGACATCGTCCATCTTCTGCATGAGCCCTTGCAATGCGAGCCAATTCTTTTGTAGGTCATCCTGTATGGCCTTGTCCTTTTTCTCTTTGCCAGTCATCAGCTCTTGCATCTGTTCTGTGACTTTTTTCGGAAATCATGTCGAAATCTTCCTCATTAAGTATTGTTTCTGACTGACTCTTGGTGGCTTTCATCTTCTTTTGCACCTTTGGCTTTGTCGGGATTTCAGGTTCCTTCCTTTTTCCTTTTTCCTCAGTGATTGGGCATGGCCGCGGAATTGGTTCATCTTCTTTTGAATCGGTCGGAACATCCATGACCTCGACATGGAACTCTCTTGGCCAGTCCCTCATGAGGATGTCGATGTCTTCCTCGTACATATGGTAATTACCCGCATACCATTCCGGATTATTCATCTTTGCTTTGGGTGAAATAAAAATACAACGCATGTCCGCCTGAAAATCGATAACGCGAATGTATTTTGCTATTACCTGCTTTGTAATGTGTGATGTACGGGTGATCGCCTCGTGCAGTTGGGTGTAATACTGGTAGAATACTTCAACTATCACGTGCTGTCGCTCCACGTTCAAATTTTCCCAAAGGTTGGCATATCGAACTCCTCTGGGATCATTGGTGTCTGCAATTACGCCGACATAGTCCTTCGGATCCTTCCATCTGACAAAGGCGATCAGGATAATCAACCATGTGAAGTGGAATTGACCTCCATTCTCCTGGGTGTCATTGAGTTCGTCCAGGAACTCATTGAGAAGGTACTGACACCAATTGAACTCGGTTCTTTTAGCCACCGCGGCACCGAGTAGTACTGCGCCCGCAGGCACCTCCGGAGGCCTGGCTGTTCTTAGGATTTTTCCGGCCAACAATTGTGTAACAAACTTTGTCGCTCTATGATGGGTCCAAATTTCAGGTATTTGATAACCCTTTTTCCACAGTCCAGCTCAAGCAATGGCGAAGAAACACTCAATTGTGGGAAAAGTGTTTTACTTTAATTATTTAATGAAATTGTTTTTATGATTATTCTTGTATGTTAGAATGCGTATCAAATAAACTAATTATATGGAAACCAAACATGATTGAGCAGGTTCAGGGTCATTAAAGGATGGACGTGTAGAAGACTAAAGGATCACCAAGCTTGGCTCCCTGTTTCCTGATTTATAGAGGACGCACTCCCACTTTCAAGAAGAATCGACATTTTGACAATCAGTTAGGATCAGCATTAAATCGTATAAATATGGACCTCTTGGGTAGTGAGAGGCCCCTGCTGTTATTTTTGGGAAATACATTATTTTTAACGTTTTCTGCACTATTGAGATACTAAGAAGTACAGACTTCTATTTTGACATGGATTTTATATCTTAATGAAATATTGATGATTAATTCCAGCCAACGTTTCTAAGTTTTTATTCTCTCCTAAGTACGGGTTGGGGAGGGCCCCTCCAACACGTAGGTCAGGAGATTCCTATTTGCAGGTATTTTTCCAAGTATGCGTTTTACAGTGATGAACAGTTCTATGACATATGGGAGCGTTTGAATGATTCATTATTTCTGTAGTAGCTTATAATACATTCTGTAGTACAACAGAACAGTTTCAGTAGTCCTGTAGGTTCTTTCTTTCAATGCATATTTGAATAAACGATTGCATGTGTATCAGCTTTGCTTTCAATATCATGGTTTAGATCTGGATTTCACTGCAGTTTCTCATCGTGATTAGTTTCTTTTGACTTCTTAGTAATAGATGGCTAAGCATAGAATGATCGTACTTCAATTCTAGATTGGTAAAACAAGTTAGATCAAGACTCCAATTTTGTGCGCATATAGTAGTTACAGACTTTGTTTCCCCAATAATAGAATAGATATGTTATGATATTTTCATTCTCGGCATTTAATTATTTGAGCATTTTAATTATTTCAAATAGATTTACTGTTTTTGTATCTTCATTTCTTAGAACAGATCAACATCAAATTATTTCAGCATTTTAATTATTTAAAATAGATTCCCTGCTTTATTTCTTAGAACAGATTTACTGCTTTCCGCACTTTAATTCTTTTAATTAGATTTATTGCTTTCCAGTATTTAATTCCATAGCATAATCAATTTTCATATTTAGTAGACAATCTTTAGAACATCGATACTGACATCCAACTGTGACAAGAGATTATCCTATAAGAGCACAGATAGTGCATGCATCTCTAAAGTTTGTACGTTCCCCGGGTTGACATTTAAAGTAGGCTCTTGGTATAGCTGCCCTCATTAGGAATCCACATTAGGAGCTCACCACTTTTTGGCGCCGTTGCTGGGGAGGTGATAAATCTTTTAGGAGACATCACCTAAAAAAAAACCACAAAAAGAAAACAAAAATTACATAAAACAAAAACATAAATACTTTTTTACCAATGAATGCCTCGTCGGCAAAGGGATAGGTTTGGTTGCTTTCTGCCCAAGCATTCCATGAGCAACAACGGTAATAATAGTTCTAACCATTCTTAGTTTGAATTTCTACACTCTGAAAATGAAACTGACTCCAAATACGATCCAAACAGAAGCAACTTCACTACCAGTTCCAACTCAAACACCTCAATGGAAAATGAAGAGGAAGAACCTAGGGAGTTTTTCACTTTTCCCATTAGCGTACCTCTCGGAGATGCCAGAATAAAGAACATCAATCCTAATAATCTGCCAAACTTTCATGGGTTGACTTCAGAAGATCCTGACACATTCCTGTTTGAATTTGAGGTAGTTTGCAGATAATTTGATTACACTACTTATGCACAAAAGCTTAGGCTTTTTCCTTCCACACTGAAAGACCTATCACTTCGGTGGTTCATGAGCCTTGAAGGAAATAGTATCTTTAGCTGGGATAAAATGAAACAGTCATTCTTAGAAAAATATAGGGACTACTGCAAGGCCAAAGATGCTAGGGATGAAATCTTTAGGATGCAACAAGGAGATAGAGAGTCATTAGAAGATTATGCCCAAAGATTTCAACTCAGCTACAAACGAGCTAGCTATTGCACATTGGATCCTGAATCACTAAAGCTTGTCCTTCTCAGAGGTGTAAAAGAGGAGAATTTTGAAGTCTTAAATCTCCTTGGAGATGGAGATATATTCCAAAAATCTTTTGACCAGATCCTACAAATATTCAAAAACTACTCAAGATCTAGGAAAACTAAGAATGGGACAAAGGATACACATACAACCACCAGTGGATCATCATCCTCAACACCAACACTTACAAAATCTGATTTAGGAAACCTGCTGGATGACATGAAAACTGACATACTGCAATCCCTAGCCATGCAACTTGATGCTCTTCAAATAAAAAAGAAACAGGATGAAATTAACCAAGCCTTGGCAGTATTTTGTCCTCGTTGTAGAAAGAAGCATGAGAAGGGGCAGTGCACCTTGAACACAATAGAAGTATGTGGTCTCTGCACCGATGACCATTCCACTGATAAATGTTCCCTCTTACCCTCATGTAAGGCAGCTATTCAAGACCCAATAGCTGAAGGAACTGTAGAACAACTCTGTTTTATAAATCAGAGGAGGAATAATTTTGTTAGGCCATTTCAGCAGAGCAATCAAACTTACTATAATCAAGGACAGCCAAATTGGAACGCTGCACCGACTCCATGGCAAGCACAGCCAAATCAAAACCAATGGCAACAAAACCAGCAAGCATATCAACCATCCTATCAATAGCCATATTATCCACCATCTTATCCTCAATACCCCCCACTGTTTCCATCCACCACAAATTATGCAAACCAGTACCCCCATCCATCAAATTGGAGGGCGCCATTACAACAACCACTCATTATGCCACCCCCACAACCTCAACCACCCCCCAGACCTCCACCTATTCCAGCCCAACCAATTCCAAATCCTAATAATAACAGACCCCCACAACAATAGTAGGCTTATAACACTGATATCACACAATTCCCAACTTATATTGTAGACACCATAGAAATAAATGAAATAAACTTACAATCTAGAAAAACGTTGCAGAATACATCCCCACACAACATCCAACAACCTGTACCTGAAGCTCAAGACCACACATCAGAATCCTATGTTCAACATCCTGATGAACCAGAATCTCTCGAGGACGAAACCCAACCACTTCCACGCAACAGAAATCCCCCATTTCCAGAAAAAAACTTGTCCAGAATACAAAAGAAGAGGAAGAGAATATAATCTTAAACGAATTAAAACACCTAAACATCCAAATCCCGATTTTACAAGCCATAAGGGATGTGCCCATCTGCAACAAATTCATTAGATAAAATTGCCTAAAGAAGCCAGGAAGGAGGAAGCGTCACCCACCAACTATTAATGTAGTGGGACAATTGGCCAATTTGATGCTAGGTGTCATAATAAATCCTAAATATCTTGATCCTGGTAGTCCTGTAGTAAGCACCACCATAAATAACAAGCAAATAAATAAAAGCTTAATTGATTTAGGAGCTGCGATCAATGTCATGACTAAAGAAACCATGTTATACCTAGGACTCCAATCAATGGTAAGACCAACCACAACAGTACTCCAACTAGCAGACACGTCCACTGTGAAGCCCGAAGGAATGCTATAAGACATTATGATCAATATCGAGTCCTGGGAATACCCATCTGATTTTATAATAATCAAAATCAAAAGCAAACTTAGTGGCTATCCAATTATCCTGGGTAGACCTTGGTTAGCAGCTGCGGACGCTTACATAGGTTGCCGATCAGGAAGTATGACAATCACCAGTGGACATACCAGGAAGAAAATCACAATCTACCCACCAGCAATGAAATCCTCAGAGTTAGAATATCAAAATTGGACTGATGATTACCAGAACACACCAAATCACAACCTCCGACCTATCCTAACAATTGATGCTGCAATATCTTTAAACGCAGTAGATGAAGATTGCCATATAGATAGATTTATACAAAATATATCTCCTAACAATCATGTTATTCAAGAATTTTTTTCTACAGAAACAGGTGAAAGTTCAAAACAGAACATGGATGACTTATGGAAAGAAGTGCTGCCAGAACAGATTGAGAAGGTAAAAGTTGTGGAAATTAACCCTGGCAAAACAGTCAACATAAATTCCAATTTAGAACCGGAGCAAGAAAATAAATTGATGAAGATACTAACACAACAAAGTAAAGTATATGCATGGACATATACAGATATGAAAGGAATACATCCTGATATCTGCAAACACTAAATTTACATCAAAGAAGGTTCTACTCCCATCAGGAAACAACAAAGAAGGTTGAACCCTGCACTAAAATACATAGTCAAAGTGGAATTACAAACGTTATTAGACGCAGGGTTCATCTATCCAATATCTGATAGTGAGTGGGTCTCACCACTAGTCATAGTGCCCAAAAAAGGAGGCAAATGGAGAATTTGTGTGGACTACAGGGAGCTGAATAAAGCAACAAAGAAAGATCATTTTCCACTTCCATTTATAGACCAAGTACTGGATACATTATCTGGAAACAAGTACTTTTCATTCCTAGACGGTTTCAGTGGTTACAACCAAATTTTAATACACCCAGCTGATCAAGATAAGATGACCTTCACATGCCCATGGGGAACTTACGCCTATAGGGTCCTACCCTTTGGTCTTTGTAACGCCCCAACAACATTTCAAAGAGCCATACTGAGTATTTTCTCCGATTTTCTGAATAACAAAATGGAAGTATTCATGGATGATTTGACACCTTATGGACAGAGCTTTGCGCAAGCATTGAAAAATCTTGAATTAATATTAAAAAAATGTATTGAAATGAGCTTGTGCCTAAGCAATGACAAATGTAGGATGTTAATGGAAGAAGGAATTGTTCTAGGACATCATATATCACAGAGAGGTATAGAGGTGGATCAAGCCAAAGTATCAGTAATCAAGACACTGCCCCCACCTGTCAAACAAAGAGATGTGAGAAGCTTCCTTGGACATACAGGGTACTACAGAAGGTTTATTGAGAATTATAGCAGAATTGCTGCCCCCATGTTTGCACTTCTCACAAAAGACAATGAGTTCATATGGACAAGAAACTGCATGTTAGCCTTTGAAAGTCTTAAACAAAAAACCAGCACAGCACCAATACTTCAAGGACCAAACTGGGAAATTCCATTTCACATTCACACCGATGCATCAGATAAAGCAATCGGATTTGTGCTTGGGCAAGAACAAGACAAGAAACCCTATGAAATATACTATATAAGAAAAATTTGGCTGGGGAAGAACTCAACTACATAGTCACAAAGAAGGAATTTCTGGCAGTCATACACGCAATCAACAAATTCAGGCATTACATTGCAGGATACCAAAGTTTTATCCATATTGACCACTCAACGATCAGATATCTTATGAACAAGCCTAATACCAGTGTAAGAATTATTCGATGGATGCTACTTCTATAGGAATTCAACATCACTATAATAGATAAACCAGGCAAGCATAATGTTGTAGCAGACTTTTTGTCAAGAGTAACACATGGGAAAGATAATGAATTGGTCCAAGACAACTTCCCTGATGAGCACCTTTTTTCCATATCAATAAAAAGCCCATGGTTTGCTGACATAAAAAACTATTTGGTATCCGAGAAGTTTCCAGAACATTACAGTTATAAAGAAAGGACAAAAGTAATAAGACAAAGTGCCACATATACATGGATAGAGGGCATGCTTTTTAAACAGGGACCAGATCAAGTACTTAGAAGGTGCATTAGGGAAGATGAGGTACATGACATAATGCATGCCACCCACAACGAACCCTGTGGAGGACACTACGCTGCAAAAAGGACAACCTACAATATCTTGCAAACAGGGTATTATTGGCCAACACTCCACAGAGATGCTTATGAGTATGTATCCCATTGTGACGATTGCCAGAGAATGGGAAAGCCAACACAAAAACAAGAAATGCCACTACTTCCACAAATATCTTTAGAGGCATTCAATAAGTGGGGATTCGATTTTGTTGGCCCATTCAACCCACAGTCCAATCAGAAGAGATACATCCTTGTATGCACTGATTACCTTACAAAATGGACAGAGGTAGCAGCACTGGCTGCTGCAAATGAAACCAGTGTGGCCAAATTATTTACTGAGCAGATCTTTCACAGATTTGGGGTGCCAAGAGAAGTAGTTTCTGATCAAGGACCACAATTCACATCAAATTTAATTGAAGACTTGATGAAAATAAACAATGTAAAGCACAGACAGTCATCCTCCTACCACCCTCAAGGAAATGGTCAAGCTGAGGTAACCAACATGGAATTAGAGAGAATCTTGACAAAAACTATCCAACTTCACAAAAGGTATTGGGCTGACAGACTTAGTGAGGCAGTCTGGGCTTACAATACTACAAGGAAAACAACAACAGGATTCACACCTTATGAACTGGTCTATGGGAAAAAGGTCATGCTACCAATCGAATTTGAAGTAAAAACATTAAGAATTGCAGCCGATCTAAATATGAACCTATCAGACATTCAAAAAGAATGCATGCTACAACTAAATCAACTGGATGAACACCGCCAACAAGCACTTACACATACTGAAATCATCCAACAACAAAGGAAGAAATGGCATGACCAACATTTGAAGGATAAGAAATTCAACGAAGGTGATTGGGCACTACTCTACGACTTCAGATTTCACACATTTAAAGGAAAGCTAACCACTAGATGGCTTGGACCTTACAGTATACAGAAAATTTATGACAATAGGGCTGTGAGAATTATTACAATTGATGATGATGAGTTCCCCATGATAGTGAATGGGCATCGCCTAAAAATCTACAAAAACCAAAGTCCAAAGAAGAATTTACACAAGTACTCTACCAGCAACAATTGATGCTGATAGAGCATGTTGCAAATCAGTAAACTTCAACACATATCATGAAAAAAAAAACAAAAAAAAAAGAGAAAAAATATATTAAAAAAAAGAAAAAAAACCAAAAAAAGAAAAAAAAAGGGGTAACAGGAAGTTTACAGGGAATCAGCCTATTCAAGCGAGCCTGCACAATGATTCAAGCGAGGCTGCCATCAATTCAAGAGAGCCTGCAAAATGTATCAAGCGAGGCTACCATTTATTCAAGTGAGCCTGAAATCAATTCAAGCGAGCCAACCACGTCTACATGCAGATATCTGTCTTCATCTACTACGGAATTCTTCAAGACACACCATGCCAACCTTTTTCAAACATATTCAAGCGAGCCTGCAAGTTATTCAAGGGAGCCAATCACATACAACCATGCAAACATCCAAATATAAAGCACGATCGCCTGAGTCGTATCAACAACTGGCACAATTTTCAAAAGCACATATTCAGCAAATTCAAAACGCGCAAAACGGAAAAAGCAGCCTACGCACGTAACTACTGACATGCATAAATCAACTACAGACACCGCCAAAATATACTACAGAATCCACCATGCATGAAAAACGCGCCAGATCATCAATGCAGGTACGCATACATACCAAGGTAATCTCTAAAACGATTTTATTTGATTCTTAAGGTAAAACATTTTCCCACAATACATTCGTTTCTAGTCAGTTGTGGACAACTTCATTTTCAAATCGGCGGCATGGTGGAATGACCTTCATAACTCATGATTGCTACCAAAGTCCCGTCACCCTCAGCAAATCATGATCGCAACCTTTACCACATGAAGTACAGAGGTCGATCATGAGAAGGCAGAGATCGATCATGAAAAATAGGGGATTAAAAGTGGCAAGTACAGGTATGATGGAAAGGATAGATGCAGAAAGGCAGTGAATTAGGGTGCAAAATATTCCACGATTTTGCATATAAGTAACCACCCGAAATTCCCGAGAAGCAACCACCATTGTATTCCTTGAGCCTGTAAGCATAGCCCGACCAAGTTAAAGGTATAAAACTGCATTCCAAAAGCCCTGGTTTTGTCTGGTTATAAAGAAGATTCTAAAAATGACAAAGGGTTTTAAAAAGAGTGAATCGAAAGATCACAGTGCCATTTATCAAAGCCCGAGAGTTCTGCAGATCATTTGCAACTCAGGCTGGATTCCATTTATCCTTGGACTGAGAGGATACCATACAGGGGTAGCCCAGGAGTTCGCAAGAAACTTCAAGCATATTAAGGATGAACAGTACGTCACCCAGGTGAAGTGGTTACGCATAAAAGTGGAGGAGGACATGATAGCCAAACACATTGGTCTTCTGATGGGCCTGCATTGGAGCAGCAACGACCGGGAGGCAAACCACACAGCAAAAGCAGCATTCTTTGAGCGTGGAGAAGTTTATGATGAATACAAAAATGGAGTCAAAAGACCCTCCATGCCAGCACCATGGGATGAAATGGCTGCAATTGTCCTGAGGTATATTACATGCACTGGAAGATTAAGCTATGTTCCCATTTTCCATTTTCGTATTTTAAAGCTTCTCAGGCACAGAAGTCACATTTCATCAAACAACAATATTAGCATTCCATTTTACCTACTCCAATCCCTAGCAGAGATGAGTAGGAAGGTGGCTAAGGGAAAAGAGGATGCTTTGGCCCATCATGGGCTGATCAAACTAATAGTTGGTGAGGAGCTAAAAGCTCAGATTCCAGAGCTCTCCTGGGAGGAGTTCATCGTGGTGTCTGCTAAGGACATTCAGAGAATGAGGACTACGCCCTTGCCACCTGAATCGAAAAGTAAGACCACCTCTGTATCAGGGGAAAAAAGAAAAATTGACTTGGATAGTGTGGCCGACACCTTGGTCAAAATAAAACACTCCAAAGAGGACTCCCCCAAATCAGACCCAGATATTCCTACCAGTAGTCAGGGGTTGAAGAGGCGCAGCAAGAGATTCACGCAGGTATCTAAAATCTGAGTCTCCAAGGAGAAAGAAAGGGAACCCAGCCCCCTGATTACCAATGTGTCTGATGATGACATTGATCCTTTTATAGATCAGAAGGATCCCACTACAGATGAAGAAGAGGACGAAGAAGAAAAAGAAGAAGAGGATGAAGAAGAGGAAAGGAATGAAGAGGAAAAACATGATACAGAAGAAGAAATGGATAAAGAAGAAGAGCAGAGCTTACAGGAGCAAGGAAACTTTCAGGAAAACCCTCCAGAATGTAATGAAGACCCCGAGGTCATTTCCCAGCTCGCTGAAGCACGAGCAGAATTGGAAAGGCTCAGAAATGAGTTGGCAACATTAAGAATTGGGCCAGGAAGCCAGGCCACACCTCCCCCATTCTCGGCCAAGAAGACACAAATCCTAAAGATGCGTCATGCATAAGAGCTCCGGCTGGCTGAGCAGAAGAATTTAGCGCTGTAAGAAAAGTTGGCCGAAGCACAGAATGAATTAGCAAAGAAAGACCAAGAGATTATCAAATTTAAGGATGTTTTTGCCACTACTATTGGCATATATGAGAGACTGCGTGACCTCAGACCACCGTCGGCGGTATATGCAGTTTATTTACAAGAGAAATGGGGCGAATTCCAGCTCCAGAGGTTGAAGAAAGGTCTCCCTATAGAGGTAAGCACTCCCAAAGAATTTATTGAGGCATCTTTGAACTCCAAAGAGCTGGAGAAAGACCAATTGAGTGAGTTCTTCTTGCATAATTTCGTAGTTTCTGGCTCGCCCAACTGGTTGCCAAACCCATATGTAGTCGATTTCCAGTTAAGGGCATTGTGTTCGTGGATGAACCACGAAATTGAGCAAGCCCAGGACTATCATCTCTATGTTGCATCCAAATGGAAAACCCCATTAATGATCAGACCATAGCCAACTCACCCTGAGGGAATAATCTATAACCACAGGATCCTCACTCAGGACGAGGAATTGATACCCATTCTCCTCACAAAACAACAGGAGGCGGTGATTCATTTTGAAATTACACTCTGCAGCACACAAAAGGAAGTTAATGAGTCCATTAGGGAAAGGTGGAGCAGGGTGGCAAACGATATAAAACGAAGAGAACTCCACTCTCCCCTCAGGTTTAAGGATGCTCTCTTCAAAACCACACTCTACAAAGAATCCCTGGCAAGAAACCAACTCAGGTGGATTGGGATGAGGCTGAATCCCCCATTCTTTCTTTCCCCAGTCCTCAAAGAACAGATTAATGAAGCGGAAGAGAGGAAGGCATGGGCTAGGGAGGATCAGAATTTTGGATATCTCAGGCAGGTAGGGACACCTAAGGTGGTAGCATGGGATATCAGGGAGGTCATCGACGAATTGAATAACTCACCCAAGGATGGGTGAATCCTTCAAGTAGGGGAGAGAATGATGGGTCCAATTTTTAGGTATTTGATAACCCTTTTTCCACAGTCCAACTCAAGCAATGGCGAAGAAACACACTCAATTGCGAGAAAAGTGTTTTACTTTAATTATTTAATGAAATTGTTTTTATGATTATTCTTGTATGTTAGAATGCGTATCAAATAAACTAATTATATGGAAACCAAGAATGATTGAGCAGGTTCAGGGTCATTAAAGGATGGACGTGTAGAAGACTAAAGGATCACCAAGCTTGGCGCCGTGTTTCCTGATTTATAGAGGACGCACTCCCACTTTCAAGAAGAATCGGCATTTTGACAATCAGTTAGGATCAGCATTAAATCGTATAAATATGGACCTCTCGGGTAGTGAGAGGCCCCTACTGTTATTTTTGGGAAAGACATTATTTTTAACGTTTTCTGCACTATTGAGATACTGAGAAGTACAGACTTCTATTTTGACATGGATTTTATATCTTAATGAAAGATTGATGATTAATTCCAGCCAGTGTTTCTAATTTTTTATTCTCTCCTGAGTACGGGTTGGGGAGGGCCCCTCCAACACGTAGGTCAGGAGATTCCTATTTGCAGGTATTTTTCCAAGTATGCGTTTTACATTGATGAACAGTTCTATGACATATGGGAGCGTTTGAATGATTCATTATTTCTATAGTAGTTTATAATACATTCTGTAGTACAACAGAACAGTTTCAGTAGTCCTGTAGGTTCTTTCTTTCAATGCATATTTGAATCAACGATTGCATGTGTATCAGCTTTGCTTTCAAATCATGGTTTAGATCTGGAGTTCACTGCAGTTTCTCATCGTGATTAGTTTCTTTTGACTTCTTAGTAATAGATGGGTAAGCATAGAATGATCGTACTTCAATTCTAGATTGGTAAAACAAGTTAGATCAAGACTCCAATTTTGTGCGTAGATAGTAGTTACAGACTTTGTTTCCCCAATAGTAGAATAGCTCTGTTATGATATTTTCATTCTCAGCATTTAATTATTTGATCATTTTAATTATTTCAAATAGATTTATTGTTTTTGTATCTTCATTTCTTAGAACAGATCAACATCAAATTATTTCAGCATTTTAATTATTTAAAATAGATTCCCTGCTTTATTTCTTAGAACAGATTTATTGCTTTCAGCACTTTAATTCTTTTAATTAGATTTATTGCTTTCCAGTATTTAATTCCATAGCATAATCAGTTTTCATATTTAGTAGACAATCTTTAGAACATCGATACCGACATCCAACTGTGACAAGAGATTATCCTATAAGAGCACAAATAGTGCATGCATCTCTAAAGTTTGTACGTTCCCCGGGTTGACATTTAAAGTAGGCTCTTGGTATAGCTTCCCTCATTAGGCATCCACATTAGGAGCTCACCACTCTATCTTTGATTTCTTCTATCGGAAAACCTCTTTTTCCTTTCACCAATGCATGGATTTTCTTCATCTTTGCGACAGCTTCTTTTACCTTACTCTTCCCTTGGAAGAACTGCTTGGGGTCCTTGCCGCGTTTGCTTAATCTTGTGATAGGGTGGATTAAGTCGATGGTCAAATCAACATTTCTGTCTAGCCATAGGTATCCCTGATGGATTCGCGCCATCAAAGTGCAAACCACCACATTGACTTCTGTTGAACGATCAAAATGGGGTAATCTCAGTAGGTTCAGTAATCCTGACTGGACTACTGGTGTCAGCCAGCTTTCGGCGACCACGTTAAGTATGCCTTTAGCATCTTTCTTCCATCACATGTACTGGTCAGGTTGGAAGTGTGGGAACTTGGGATCATGGGGTTCTTCCTTCTGCACTCCCAGGAGGTCATAGTCTTCCCACTTACACTCTGGGATCTTTCCTAGCAAGTTCTTGGCAACGTCTACGTGCTTAGAGATTGGCGACAAGGGAATTTCATAGCGGGCATTCTTGACCGGTTTATAGACTCGGGCATCCCGCGCCTGTGGTGATATGTACTCTGGTGTAAGCTTTAAATGTATCTCCTTCTGAAATACCGGTGACCATGATACCACCGAAATTGGCCTGGTGCTCTTTGTTCGTGGCCCGACTGTATCTCTCCCCCTATCCTGCATGTCTGGGTTGTGTCTAGGTGACCTTTGAGATGCTTGACATGGTTCCAATGTAACCTTCTTGGCAGGGGTTTTCATTAACTCTTCAATCCCTCCGTGCTGAAAGACTTTGGCCATTTCTTGGATTGTAAGCTCTTCTTCTCTGTACGACCACTCGGACATTTAGGGGCAATAGTAGGCAATTGTCTCAGATATGTTAATAACGATTGCTAACACAGGAGTGAGCGCATAAAAATTCTAAGTGTTTGGTAATGCCCACGAGTCCCTATGCGACGTTACTTATAGGCGCAGGTGAGTCCTCCCACGCCTTCCAACGGCTAGATGAGCATTAAATGTGGTGTACGTTGGCCAAATTGAATAGATCCTTTAGTCCCTTTCTTCGTCAGCGTGTTCAGAACGGCTATCTTTGTGTTAAATGCTCAAGCGGTTGTTGGCAACAGTCATATAATGGCTATTTTTCTCACGGCCACTATAATGGCTATTTTTGTGAGAGTTGCACCGAGCTGCACGAAAGGCCATCCCTGATCCTGCGCAGTTACTTCGCAGTGTCGATGTTTCGGCTGCGCGGCTCCCTTTTCATTTTCTTTCTTCTTCTTCTTGTTTTTTTTTCTTTTTTTTTGTGCAGCTTCAGCAATGCTGCTCGGGACATACATTGTCCTACTTATCGTACATGTACAGACTCCTTTTCATTTCTAGTGTCCAATTCCAACTGTACTTGACACTTAGAAATTTCTCCCTCTGTTTATCATTCAGGGTTCTGCGAAGCAGAACTATCATGGTACAACTTTAGTCTGCTCCCATTTATCAAACTTGGTAAAGTATCGCCAGCTAAGGTGGCTAACTAGACTGCACCAGTGTTAGTAACATGTATTACAGTATATGGACCAAGTCAATGTATCTTAAATTTACCAGGAAACTTCATGAATTTGCTATCATACAAGAGGAATAGCTCACCTACCTGAAAGGACTTGTTCTTTATATGGCGATCATGCCATGCTTTCTCGCAGTCTTTTTGCACTTGTTGGTGAAATCCTACGATGAAGCGATCTTCCTCCAATCCAACCAAGTGTAGCAATCTTTCTTCTAGCGTTGCGCGATCTTCCATCCCTATAAATGCAACGATTCTCAAGCTGGGGACAATATATTCCGTTGGCATTATAGTCTCCTGTCCATAAGCCAACCAAAAAGATGTGTGTCCTGTCAATTTCTTGCAAGTGGTCCTATATTCCCATAACACAGATGAGATGCGCAGATCCCAGTCATCTCTATTCACATTGCAGATCTTAGTAAGCGCATTCTCGAGTATTTTATTGAAAGCCTCAACAGTGCCATTCGCCTGTGGATGATATGGGGTACTGCGCTGATGATAGATGTAGAATTCCTCTGTGAGAGCTTCGATAGTTCTGTTCAAAAAGTGAGTGCCTTGATCACTCATCAAAATATTTGGACATCCAAATCGTGAAAGATTATCTTCAAAAATGAACTGCGCGGCAGTACCGGCGCTGCAGTCCTTTACTGGTTTTTCTTCCGCCCATCTGGTGAGGTAATCATTAGTAGTAATGATGTACCTCACACCAGTTTTTTTCCTTGGTGGGTTTATGGGACCCACGAAGTCAATGGCCCACTTTTCAAATGCCTGTAAGGTCAACTGTGGATTCAGCGGCATTTCATCTCTGCGAGAAGGTTTTCCTGTCCTCTGACAGACATCGCAGTTCTGGCAGTATTCGTTGGAGTCTTTATGGATTGTAGGCCACCATAGCCCTGCACGTAGTATCTTCTGCACGGTAGCCCTTCCTGCATAGTGGCCTCCTGCGATCCCTGAATGCGCATCTGCTTAAATGCATGACTTCTCATGGTTTAGTATTCATCTACGCAGGACTTCATCCGGTCCGATTTTGTATAGCTGACCTGCAATAATAGTGAAGTTTGCGGTGCGCACTACCAATTTCTTCTTCTGCTGGATGGAAAAGTCCTAAGGTGCTAATCCTGTTGTTAAGAAATCAATAATATCCTGATAATAATCATCAGCAACTTGTATAGCAAATAGTTGCGCATCAGACAGACTGTCTTCAATGTTTGTCTGCTCTTCTCCTGACTCAATCCTAGAGAGGTGATCAGGTCCCAAGTTCAGCCTGCCTGGCTTAACAACAATCTCAAAATCATATTCCTAGAATAGCAACAGCCATCTACATATGCGCCCCCCTAACACTGGCTTATTGACCAAGTATTTCAAAGCGGAATGGTCAGTAAACATGAGGAAGTGCGCACCAAGCAAGTAGTGTCATAATTTCTGCAGCGCATATACCATCGCAAGACCTTCCCTCTCAGTAGTAGTGTAATTTTTTTCCGTTGTTGAGAGCTTCCTGCTTGAAAATGTTATGGGATGGTCAATACCTCCTTCTCCTGGCTGAGCTAATATGACTCCCAGGGCAATGCATGATGCATCAACATGTACATGGAATGGCTTCGCCCAGTCTGGGAAGACTAGGATCGGCGCAGTAACCATCTTCTCCTTTAGTGTATCAAAACCCTGCTCGCACTCCGCGTTCCAAATGAATGGCGCGTCTTTCTTTAGCAACGTCTCCATTGCTGCGGTTATCTGCGTGTAACCCTTTATGAATTTCCTGTAATATCCGGTATGGCCTAAGGTAGAGCGCAACATCTTGACTGAATTTGGTGTTGGTAAATTTACAATGATTGCAATCTTCGCAGGATCCACCATCAATCCTTGCTTACAGACAATGTGTCCAAGTAGAATCCCGTAAGGAACACAGAAAATACACTTCTTCAGATTTAAGGAGATCTGATGCTGTCTACACTTCTCAAGCATCATTCTGAGATTCACGTAGTGGTTCTTCAATAGTCCAAACACAGTCCAATCATCAAAATAGGCTTCCAGAAACTTATGCATAAAATCTTTAAAGGCTGCGACGACAACTCTGGAAAAGATGGCAGGTGCGTTCTTCAGACCAAAAGGCATTACTGTGTACTAGAACGACCCCCATTCTATAGCAAAAGTTGTCTTATGCTTGTCTACAGGATCAATCCTGATATGATGATACCCGGAGAAACCATCAGTAAAAGAGTAGGCCTCATTCCCTCCAACATTATCCATCACTTCGTCCGTGAAAGGAGTAGGGAATGGGTCGTGCATAGATTCAAGGATCATTCAATTTTCTGAGATCTACACAAATCCTGATCTCACCTTTCGTTTTCTTGTCTTGAACGACCATGGGGCTAATCCATTCGGATTCTTCAACAGGTTCAATGATTCCTGCTTCGAGCATCTTGTCTAACTCTGCACGGACTCTTTCTTTGTACCGCGGGTTTAGTCTGTATGGCCTCTGCTTCACAGGCTTGGCGCCTGGCTTCAAAGGTATTTTCATGACCCCTAGGTCTCCCAGAATGCCTTTCATTTCTGGAATTTCGTCGGGAACAGCTCCTATTACTCATGTAAGATGTTTGCGATATCTGAAACAGTCTGATCATTCCAATAGTCTCCAATTGATGCGAACTTTGGCTTTTCGCTTGTGCCAATGTTCACCTTCTGCGTCTTTACTGGTCCGCTCATGTCTGGGATTTCCAATGGAGGTCCCTCTACGTCGCGCGCACCCTCTGATTCTAGTATGTTTATGTTGCACGGATTTTCCTCATCGTCTTCCTACCTATCATCGGGTACTTTAGCTAGGTTATAACACTCAATGGGATGTTTTCCGTGTTCCTTCCCTTCTGATTGTAGGTTCACAAGAATTCCATCTGCCCCGAAGAATTCTTCCAATGTTATATTTTTGTGAGGACAGTCTTCCCTGAATATACGTTCCTTAATTATCTGCAACGTGTCATGGATCAGTGGGTTGTCATCGTCAAAGCTGAAGTCCTTCTGGAAGTTTGCAGTCAACATATCCCAATCAGTGGTTTCCCTACGCAACTCCAGGTCTAGGTACCATTTCTTTGGAATGTCATCGTCTAGTGTATGTACAAATAGATGCACCCATTCTGTTGGTGGCCTTTCCACCCATGCCTGTGAACAGAATTCAATATGCTGGATAGGATCTGTCTGTCCATTAAACTTTTCAAAAGGTAAAGTAACCCTGTCAGCAAACCGAATCTGCATCTTAATCCTGCATTGATCCCAAGTAGTCAATGTTTGCTTGTGTGCAGCCCACCATCTAGTTGGTGTGTCGCGCAGTGCCATATCCAATGCTGATAATCTATGCTCATCTGCAATAGCTGTAGTATATTCTTGGATGAAAGTGTAAACGTTAGCAGAACCATCATACATGGGAATAGGACTTACCTCCTTTCCGATCCAGCGCAATGATTTCGTAACCTGCGTGCACCTTCTTGCTGATACTTCATTCATGCGGCTTTGCCAATTTTCCAGTCCTATCTCCGAGTCAGAGATACATGAGTTGTCACATCTCTAGCTGAGTGTACCATTCGCAGTTGGATTAATGTAATCTCCCTAGTTCGCGGTGATCTAGTATAGTCTGTCCAAGTCTTGAGCCTTGGATTCCTCTTGAATCGGCTCACTGTATCTGCCCCCATCTTTAGGATCCAATGTTGCGATGAACCTAAGATGCTTTCCTTCAAATATCATATTCTTTGTCTTTAGGTTTATGATAGCCAGGTTATCCATGGACCAGTAAATTCCTAACAATGCAGGAAAACGCTGACTATCGTCCACAATCTCGATAACTTCAAATTCTGCATGACTCTTGACTCCATCGATGTCAAATACCACATCAGCTAACCGGCCAAAAGGTATGACTTTCTCTTGTTTAGCCATTCTCAATTGGATAGGTGACCATAACAACTTTGGTCGACCCATCTGCTGCCATGTCTTCTTAGTCAAGACATTGACTTCAGATCCCAGATCAAGGATAACTTCATCCATTTCAAAATCTCCTATCTGCGCGGTAAGCCTCATTTCTCGGCTTGTTCTTTTATGCTTCCTTATGTGATGTATGGCGCTATCAGAAGTTTTTGTTCCCGTCTGTGGTTCATATTGGCTTATGAGCTTCTATAGCTCTGCTATGGAATTTTCACTTTTTAGTAGCTTCATGCAGCTTCGCAGAAACTGTGCAACGGAAGTGCCGACATCCATTGCGGTACTTGTTTTGTCATAAGCAGCTGGCATGTCTTCAACATGCAGTTTTTCACTATGGAACGGGATCCTCGCTGACTTAGTTTCCAATTCTGTGAAGGTATCCCGTGCGTCGATAAAGACCTCCTTGTTCTTTCGTAGGTCGAGAGCGGGTATTTTTCCCGGAGCTTTTCTTATCCATATTGTCTCAAGAGGGGTATGCTTTCTATGAGCCTCCCCTGACGTTGAATCTTCTGCTCCCCTATCACGGCCTGTCTCAGCACCACTGCGTGTGACCACGTTGATGCTCGGGTCCACTGGTCTATTCTCTGTTGCGATCCACTAGATGTTTGGAGTTGGTGCCGCCGTCTGTCTTCTTTTCTTCATTTCCACCTCTAGCACTGGGCAATCTTCAATAACATGCTCAAATGATTTACAGTAGTTGCATGTAGTGCATGGGTTAACACAATCTCTAGACACGTGACTTGGTTGGCCACAATTATAACAAATGACCGGGCCGCGGCCTCTTCCCTGTGCTGGGCCAACATTTCTTCCTCTACCGCGGTATCCACCACCACAGCCTCTGTATCCTCCTTGATCATATTGCGCATTTTCTTGTTTGGGATGGTTTTCTTTTTGTACGCAGTACAAGCCAGCGCCTCTCATTGCGTGCATATCTTGTTTTCTTTCGTTCATTAGCTCATATGCATGGCAGTTGGATTCATCATGTCCAACTGATTTACAGAAAGTGCAGTATAAAGTTTTGGGTGTTTTCACATATTTCTGTATGAGATAGCAGTCTTCAAGTCTGTGTCCTGTAGTTCTACAAATTTCACACCATGGGGCCTGATTCTGATTTATCGGGTTGGACGCACCACTGTTAAGATAGTCACGGAATAAAGGGCAATGCTCGCGGTCATGGCCTTCTCCTTTACAACCTGTACACCAAACCTCATGCCTAGGTTCATACCTTTGTTCCTTTCCATTCTTCATGCTTTGTAGTTCTAGTGTCAGGGTGGTCAGCTGGTTCTGGATCTGAGACATCCTAGAACTAGTCTCACCAATCGGTGAAGCCTCTAGCTTCATTGCGATCTCCAAAGCCTTTGCCTGCGACACAACCTTTTGCTGCATCAATGGTATTCTAATGTGGGGCAACATCGCAGCAATAAACCATTCCTTGTGTTGTTTTGGAGCTATAACAAAGCTCACTTGGTCCAATGAGGTCTTGAAATTTTGATCAAACTCCTAGACCGTTTCAGTCAGTCTCTACTTTATTTATTTCAACTCGGTTATACACTGAGATTCAGATTTGGGTTTCTTAAACTCAGCCAAAAGCGCAGCTTTAATTTCTGCGAGGGTTTTCGGCTGTGTCTGAGAGTACTTCATAAACCAATGTAAAGCTTTATCTTTGAGGGTGGTAATGAGCTGTGCTCTCTTTACAACATCATCGTGGATTTGTCTTACGCTCCATACGGATTCGCAAAGAAACCAGTGCTGGTCAGGGTCTTCTAGACCAGTTCCTTTAAATATCGGTAGCTTCATATCAGCGTTTTCCATTGTCCTATTAGTAGGGGCACCCGGATTTGTGCATGGCTATTGTGATGGGATCTGCGTAGTGAAAGTAAATGGGAGTATCGGAGTAGACGTATCGGCTGAGTATCCTGTGGGGTGGGTGGTTGTGTAACGGGTGGGATCTGAGATAAGGGAGGCGCGGTCTCTGCAACTGGCAGATTCTGAGGGGTGAGTGGTGGCACGACTTCGTTGTTAAGGTCACAAGGAATATCAGTATCTATCTGGAGTCTAGTGCCTCCAAGATTCTTATTAAATTTATATCTCTTCCCGCTTCTAAGATTATGGGTCTCTTCATCAGAATCACTATATATATTTTTTACCATGACAGACTTGAAAATATTACTGCATTCTTAAAACACCTTTCTCAGCTAATAGCATCTTAATGTATAGACTGAGATTGTTCAGGTACTTACCTTGGAATCCGTCGAAAAAGTATGCTTCTGCTTGGCTGTAGGATTTGGGTGTGTCTACAACAAATTCTGTTACGAATCCTTCTAGCATGTGATCGACCCAGAAGTCAACTACGCGCATCAATGGGTTGTCTATTGCTTTGAGCTGCGTTATGAGCTCTGGAGTCCACTCTGTAGGAACTCCTTCTTTAAAACAGGTTTTCTTATCTCTGAGCCGCAAGATCCACTCGTGCAGCTCGTCTGGAAATGATGCCCAAAAAATGTCATGAATATCTTTCCACAGGTATCTATACAACCACTGTTCGTTAGGTAAATGTGGGTGTCTATTCTCTTGCCTTGCAAAGTTTCTTACGGTCTTGTCACACCAAGCCCGTATTTCTGTCTTTTCAGGATGCCAATTGTCGGAGCCTGCCGGGAACTGATGTTCTTCATCACACATTACGGTTGCAACTCATCATGGATTCTAGCACGACAATGGAACCATTTGTTGGCTTATCATATGCTGACCCAGAGGGTTTTCAATAAAGACCCAGGTTCTTTGCGGTTTCCCCTTGACCAACAAAACCCCTTCACACTGACCCTTTCGGCAACAACCTGCGAGCAAGTTGAGGTCTCATCCGAGGTGTATCTATAGGGTACTGTGGAATCAGGTTTCCACAGTAGGTGATGAGTTGTTTAGTCTGACGTACTACACAGCGCGACATGGGATGTGTGCTGCGGGGCAAGACTGCGCGGCGATAGACGACACCGCGGTCCGCACCTCTGAATTCTACTTCCGCGGAATTTCCTTGTGACTGCGGCCGATGTTGCTCACACTAAGACTTGAAATACTTGCGGTTAACTAGAGTACTGAAATTATTAACATTCAATCATTCATCCATTTGCTCGGGGTATTCACTGCTCAACCATGTGCTGCGGAGACGGTCCAACTACCATGCATTTTTCCTACTACGTAATGTAAAAGTGCTTAAACAATATCTAACACTTAGCCAAATAACTGATTCATTACTGCCTTATAAGAAGAGGCCAAACATTCACCATTCATCTATTCATGCAGAACTTAAAATATTATTTCCATATTCTCCTGATGGAAAATACATATAAAAGTCCTATCATAACAGTATGCAAGGGAAAATTCAGACATTCATTCACAGGAAGCAGATAAATGCACAATACACAACACAATCACACTGCATAGTATTTAACGTGGTTCACTCCCCCGGATGGGAAGCTACGTCCACAAGAACTGTTGTTATATATATCTTTTGGGAAGGGCACAATAGTTCTTAGTCTGCACGGTCAGCTGCAGACTCTCTTCTCTCTCAAATAGGTCTCTGCACACTCGGTTACAAAGCCTTTACAATATCTTTACTTAGAAAGATTTTACAATGCTCAATACTAAACTTCTAACAACAACCCTCTTCCCATACAAAAAAATTCCTCCTTTTATAGATCATGCCCGTAGGTCATGTCTTTACAATGCTAAAGGATGAAACCCTTAGGGTTTCCAAAACTGCTACGGTTTCTCTAAACCGAACTGCTGGCCTCTGGTAGCGAGTGCTCCATCGTGGCGGTCCTCCACGCCTTCATCCTGTCGCTATCGGCCTTTCTGTTGTGCACATGCCAACAAGTCACTTTCCTCGAGCTGCTCTTCCTCTAACAGCCTTGTACAGCTGGATCAACTCCCAGTTTCTTTCATCAAACCGGTCTTCCTCTAACGGCCTCGTACACTTGGCCACTGCTCGGCCTCCCTGAAGCATCTTTTCCAAAACTAGACCATTGACGGTCTAACCGGTACCCGTGCCCGTCCTCCGTCCAACACTGTGCTTTGCCGGCTCCATGTGGACTGGTCACTTCGCAACACTGCTTCCTCGCAGCACTGATCTTCGCAGCACCCTTCGAAGTATTGCCAAAATTTGGTTGCTACGCGCAACTTCGAAGCATCCCCAACACTTGCACAAAATTGTATTTTTATTGAGCTGCGCTTAGATCCGCAGCTAAAACTCCTTCTGTTACCAAAATTTGCCCCAACTTGGGCCAGGCCCAACAGAAATAAAATATCTTAAGTAGTTCAAAAAGTTTTTTTTTTTTTTTTTTTACAGTAATGGTTGGAATAATTTATATTAAAAAAAATGAGAGTAGGTTACAAAATGCTGGGAGACTGTACCCACAAGAGAAGAGGGGGAATTCACTTCTATCCCAGTCTTAGGAGTTCAACTTTCACCAAAATTTGACAAGAGAGGGAATTGGACACCTCTGAGTTTTTCAGGACTTCATATTTACATCTATAAACCGACTTCCATACCCAACAGAGCTTAAAGCATAAGAGGGGAAAAGACACCTCATAAAATTCTGGATTTCAGACATAACATAACTGGACTTTGCAGAACATAAGAGGGGAAACGACACCTCTGAAAATTTCCTAAACTTAGACAAAAAGACAGGACTTGTAAAAAGAGAAAACTAGACATATAACCAGGTGGCTTCACAGGTTGCTGGACCTTCGTCAAGTTTTGGGAGAAAGGTTCTTCTTCTTCTTTTTTTCGACCGCTGCTTCCTCATTGTCTTCTAGGCCCAAGATGATGGCTGGACTGTTGCTCCTGCTAGTGCGGATGCAGTCAACCTTAGCTTCCATGATTTTTAACCCACTGTGCAGAGAGTCCATTTTGCTGACCAACCCTTCAAAAATTCATGCATTTTGATGGTATTGCTTCTGATGTCCGAGTTAGAAATATGGACGAAGGTGGCTAACTGAGATATGGCCTTCTTTATATCTTTGCTTTCACCCTTTAGCCACTCGACCTGAGCATCAATATCGTGCAGGTGCGAGAGCACTCCAGGTGGTGGGCTTTCCGGGCCGCGAGGAGAATCAAAATTCCCAAAACTCCCAGTACTCCCATTCACATTCCAGAGTTGATTTTCCACAGGATTTTCATTGACCATATTTAGAGCTAGATTGTTCTGGAGACCTGGTTCATCCTCCATGTTTTTCCAGTTCTTTTCCCTCTCCTATTTGTAGCCAATATAACCAGCATTGAGACGCAACCTTTGTATCTGGGCCGTATCCATTTGCGAATTTCCTCCACCAATTTCGCTGTTTGGGTGACGAACATGTTTTGCCTGAATACCCAGAGCCCCCTGCAAATATTTCTCTCCATTACTATGGACCGAACCGATTGTCAGCGGAAAACGTTGCGTCCCAATTCCTCCCACAGAGACTTGCAAATTTGCCCGACAGTTTTTGCACTGCAACGTCGGGAGGCATAAACCTGCATTGTTCCCAACATTCCTTCTTTCCATTGTGAAGTGAATCGCCGCGTAATAGATAGAGCACAGATACAGATGGCAGGGGAGCAACAGAAGAATAAAATCGACCTCCAACATGCCCCTATTAAACAGCCACCTTACCTGGATGTCATTTAAGCCTCCTGCATGCGAAGCAGGTGTGGCCTGAAAGGCCATGCCGTCGTTAGTTTCCTGGGAGTTCTCAATCAGATCTAAGGGGTATTTGAAATTAATGTTGTCCTGACCACGGGAGTACACGCGGTAAGGCAAGTCGCCAGAGCCACCAAGGCAACTGACGGTGCCAATCAAGCCACTAAGGCACCCATACCAAGGTTTCATGTATACCATTTTTAGTTAGGACACCACAATTTTTCCTAGCCCCAAGGTTAGCCATTGTATCTGTAATAGCGTTTCTTTTTCTTAGGACATGAAAAAAGGAAAGAGATTCATACTTGTAGGAACTGATTGAGCGTGCAGGAAGGGACTGATACTTTGAGGTTGAATTTTTTTATTTGCTTGCGATCGCCCTGGTATTTTTAATGACAATGAGAGAATCGCCAATGACAGTAAGCCTTCGAATATTTTTCTCCTGAGTAATGTCAAGACCTTTGATCAAGACGAGCCACTCTGCCTGATTGTTGGTTTGATTTCCTATCCCCCAAGCGTAATCTTCCACTTTGCTTCCTTTGGAGTCCATTAGAAGTCCCCCCGCACCTTCCAACCCTGTAAGTAATTCAAAATGTTAAATTGAATCACCTTGACCCATTTCCTATTAATTTAGCATGAATAGTCCACTGATCATTTATTTTCAAGTAGACGATTCTAATTTTTTAGTAAGAATTGCATCTTTATTTCAAAATATAAATTTATTTTTTATACACAAGTATTATTGCATATAAGTAAATAAAAATCAACAAATAACATTGTGCCTCGATGGCTTGAATGAGATTATTTTAATTACAAATCATTCATTTAGCAATACAATTTTTTTAAAAGTATACAAAAGAAAAAAAATTGTGCAATGCAACAAAGTCAATGCAAAAGCAATTTTAAACAATAATAAAAATGTATATTAATATAACTATCAATTCCAATATATTTCAAAGAAATATAAAATCGTACAAATTGATTCACCAAAAAGTATGTCCAAGTCATATTGAAAATTTGAAATATACTTGGGATCAAATTTCTGAAGAAAAAAAACAACTTCATCTACTAAAATGAAGTTGATGTTCTATTGAACATACTAATGTACTCACGTTTCTCTTTGATACACTGAAGTGTCTTAAGAAAGGGGAATAAAACTTGCATAAGCCAAGTATCTTGCTCTTCTCCTATATAGGCCTTTATCAAAATATGTTTTGACCAATATCCAACAAATTGAGAAGTGGGATTTGATGTATCTATTAACAATACATTTGATTCTCCGTATTAATCTCCATACTGGGACCTGTTGCCAACTAAGTTGTACTTGGTTGGATTATCAAGCGAGCGGGCAAAGTAGAACATGACACATGTTCAATTTTGGTGATTTGATGTCCAGTTGGCCTTTTAAAGGCCCCCGTTTTTTAAATTTTTTTTCCACATGTCCATGGCCCTGTGGGGTTTGTAATAAAAACGTGCTAGCATGGTGTTTTGTAAAAGACTCGGTTCCTTACGACCTTTTGGCCAAGTCGAGTATTCCAAGGAGTTTTTTCACCTATCTATTATGTTTTGCATCACTGCATTCCATAATTAATTGGTTTTTCTCCTGCTCCTCCAAAGCTGGAATGCCTGGGGAGGCTGACGGGCCTTAGGGAATTATTAGAGTCTATGGGTCAATGTATATGAACATGCTAGGCGTTAATTTTGAGTCATATGGACATGTCTAAGTCCCCCTAGGTGTTTTTTTTAATTTTCGGCAAGTTTTTATTTTTCCGTAAATTGGGCCATTTTTTAATGGTTCGATTAAAAAAATTGTAATTGGCCTATCTGGGGCGTCTGGAGGTATTTTTTGCCTTAGGGGTACTCGTTTTCTAACTCAGAGTACCCCCTAAACCCCTAAACCCACTTTTCCTAATGTTTGGGTGCTTCTACTTTGGTCAAAATCAAAAAAATCAAAAAATCCCAAAAAAGTCATAAAAAAATCAAAAAAGTGAAAAAATGACTTAAAAAATTAATTATTTTTGGGAGTAATGACAACTCTGATTTGGATCAGCATGTATTATGGAGCATATTGGGCTGATTTGGTAAGTGTTTGGCAGCCCCAAACATGGAGAAATTCATGCCCATTGAGGAGGGGCGCATTCACTTGAGGAGGGGGCGCATTCATGGAGTGGGCAGCCCTTGGTTTGAGGAATGGGCAGCACGTTTAGTGCTGCTATGTTAGCACTTTTTGGGGCTGCTATGGGCAGCTAAAGACATGGGGATGGCAGCCCCATTCCCTCCACCATCTATGCCACGCTCTCCCTCTCATTTTAGCAAGTGCGCCCTCCCTTCCTTAGCCATTTTCTCTATAAATTGAGGTGCCTTCTCTCATTGTGAGTTAGTGAGAATTGGAGCACAAAAATTATCGTTGTATTACTCATATCATTTTGAATTTGAATAAAGAAGACTTTGGAGGTCAAGTTTGTGGTGTTGTGTGTGAGTGGATGAACCATCTTTGGCTTGTCTAATGGAGGTAACATGTGCATAAGCTTTGATATTTTATTGCATCAATTGTACTCATTGGGTGATTGGTAACAATTTATGAGATAAGTTAATTCAATTTGTTTATTGTCTTGGCTTATTGATATATGTTTATTAAGAGATCATGTTTGTATGTTTTCATTTGTTTATGAGTATGCAGCACTGATTTCTTTTAAATATATGTCTACACTTGATCCTTGTTTGCAAAGTGTGTGATGTGCAGGTTATCTCAGCTGGAAGTAGGTGGATCTTGTTTGTTTCCTCCCTTCTAACTTTGTTTGCAGATGCAGTCCCTTGGAATATCACAAACACAACCTTCAAAGCTTCGGATTTCAACCAAGATTTGCTTCATCTCTCTCTCAACTTAATCCAAAATCAAAATTTTCTGGTTAATGGTTACTTGTATTTGAAAGTTTTCTGATTCATATGCTCATATTGTATTTCAATTAGATCAGAAATATTTTCATAAAGGATTAGTTTAGACAGTCATAAAGCTTATATATTTAACTGTTAGACTTTCCTTCATTTAGCATCTACTTTTCAAAGGACTTGCAAGTAAAATCGTCATATCTTTTTTAAGTCTTGTTGGGTAGTTGTAGTGCTGATATAAAAGATATATTTGGCTGTCCTAGAGCTTGAAATTTGCAGCCATTAAAGGGCTAGCAAAGATCCCAAGTAGACAAGCTCCATAGCTTGTTTTACTTGGTTATTTTTCGTCATTTTTACTTAGTTTTTAACTTAGAAAATTTTGGGTTTTTTAGGAGGTGTTCCAAAGACACTCTTAAAGTGTTTTTGGGCATCTTGTACTAATTATTGCTTGCTGGTTTGCAGCAAAAGATGAGCAGGTAGGAGGAAGTGCTGGCAAAATTTCGAGCATCCAGGCGAGCCGGAAGACAAATTTCCATATTTTTCAAAACCGGTCATATTTTTCCTATAATTTTGTAAGCCACCAAGTCACATTAAGTAGACTTGGGGCACTTCTCTATATCATTGTAAACATTTTTAAACGAGAGCAAGTGGGATAGCCAGCGCCCATACCCCATCCCCCCAGGGGTGGCCTGTGTCGTCTCATTTTCATGGCGTGATTGTTAGAGTAGTTTATTTCTTGTTTTCCGGCATTAAATAAAATAAATTAGGATTAAAATAAACCTTGTTGGTCCGTTCCACTGGCGGGCCACAAGTTCACTCACAACCTAGCTTTTCACATTTTTTTACAAACTCATAACGCCCCCCTTGCTTTCCCGAAGTAGGGTTTTGTATGAGGGCTTGCCCGAAATACATGCCTGAAAAGAGACTCTTGGGGTTATAAAAAGATAAAATTTGGGTTCTTAAAATTTTATAAAAATATACCAAGGTCTTCTCCCGTATGCTCTGTGGCCAACTTGCAGCTTAGTCTGATTCAGTTGGTACACACCAGAAAGGAGTGGATGACTAGTAATAGGACTTAACACCACCCCAATAAAAACCCTTTTTGTGAAAATCCGGCACAACACGCAATTTGTTGTCGTGGGCAAATTTCCCAGAAGGCTTGGGATAAAACTGGATAGCGACCTCTTGGAAACCGTTAGGCTTGCCCTCGTTGGTATAGCATCTGAACACCTCCTCGAGACTCCGATCTAGCCTAAAGCCTAAGAGGGAAGCCACGCTTCAAATTTCCGGACATGTTCCCCCGTACCTTGCGTATATCGGGAACCCACCTGCCTTAATAAAAAAGATCACCATCACATTAATTTTTAAAATAAACCAAGAACACTCCACAACATTTACTTTTTCTGTTTATGCATTTGTTATTTGACTCCGTAACAAGGCACTGGTCTTGATGCAAATTTCATTTCATATTGTTGACTAGTATGCAGTTGAATGATGATTATTCTAAATGGGAGTAAATGATAAATGATGTTTTTTATTTGAAAAAAAAGTATATGTTGTCTGTCTTGGTTGCAAAAGTATTTTTTCTAACTCCTAGATTAGAGGCTTTAGTTTCTTTTAATTTTTTAGGGTCTACCCCCCTTGGCTTCGCTAGGAAAGCCTAGACGGAGGAGTCGAGTCCCAAGTGACAGCACTTGACTCTGACTTGCCCCCAAGGCCACACCAGCAGCTTGAAGACTTCTGCTGCGTTTTCCCAGGTGTGGAACCAGGCGGCAACATTTTGGCGTCGTTGCCGAGGATAAGTCTTTCTATTCCCGGAATACGACTTTTGAGTTTTCCTTTTTGTTTTCGCTTTGTTTGATGTATGTAGTGAATTTTTTAAATTGACTAAGAACATCTGGCGACTCCACTGTCAACAAATCTACCAAGGCGTTTTACAAGAAGGAATCCTCAGAACTTGCTTCAGTTCTTTCCTGAGCCTGAAAAGGTCTATCATAGAAGGAAAAGCAAGTTATCTTCTCGAAAAACCCTTGAGGATCTTGGTTCTCAGTCAATTTCTGATATTCACCTTTTATTCACAGAAAATAATTTGAATAATCTTATTGTTGAAATGGCTGAGTTTGGTCCTTATGATTTTACTGCTATAGTTGGTTACCCTCATGATATCCCTGAAAAAGCCATTGATAAGTTGCCATCTTTTCAAGGAAATAATGCTATTAGTGCTAAATCCCATATAACTCGTTTTTGCCATTGTTTTGACAAGTGGTGCTTGGGTGCCAAGCATGAAGATGTAAAAATGAAGTTGTTTGCTTTATCTTTGGAAGAAAATGCTTATGAATGGTTTAACAAGTTGGAAGCTGACAAGTACAAGACCTACAAAGAAATTGAAACTGCTTTCTTGGCCAAATGGGGGGACATCAAAGAAGACCGCTACCTTCTAGCTGCCTTGACCAATACTAAGAAAAATGAAAATGAGACAATGGAAGAATTCAACAACAAATTCAATGAAATTGTGGGTAGAGTTCATGCTGATATCAAGCCACCTGATAATTCCATCCTCATTTACTACATGGAAGCTTTTAGTGGGGAGTTAAAATATCAATTAGCTGATAAAGAACCTGCAGATCTAAAGAAGGCCATGGAATTGGCCGAGAAAATTGATAAGAACATGTTAAATTGTGGCAAGTCTCATCTTCCTGGTTTCACAAGGGCCAATGTTCCTATGAAGCAAAGCGAGAGTAAAGATAAAACCATTAGCACTGAAATCAAGGATCCTTCAAAGGAACCTTTGAAAGAAATCGCCCAACTCTTAAAAGAAGCTGTTTCAAATCAAGCCTCCAACATGACTGCCATACAGAACAGGTTGATCTCCATTGAAAGATCTCAAAACCACCAAGTCTCAAATCAGTATGTGCCTAAGCCCCAATATGCTCCTAGGCCTCAATATCAGAGAAAAGTTCCATTTCAAGATCAGAGGACCCCAAATCCTTTGGAAACTGTAAATACTCTTTCAGAAGAAATTCCTCCCTTTTGTAGGGCATGTGATAGTTTCCATGAAGAGTCTACTTGTGCTATATTTAAATGGTCAATGGAATAGAATCCGTTAGAAGCCAGTAGCAGCGTCAGATTAGCAAGCGAGCCTGAGAACCAGCCTGAATATATCAATGTTGTGGGTCAAACTCACCCTGTCTCTAAAGAAACTTGGGAACAAGCTAGATGTTACAGCCAGGACTTGAAAGATAAAGCTACCCTTAGATTTGGTGAGATGCCTCCACCAGAGAAGATTCTTGAGATGTCAAAGTTCAAAGGCCTAACATATCAAAGAAAGAACAATATTGGAACCTCAAACTCAAATCAGAATATCCCTAAGGTAACACCTTCTTCCAACTCTGAAAGTCTTCATGTCGATTTGGCTCAATGGTTATCTTCTGCAAAGATTCCTGTTCTTGTTACTGACCTTATCAAAATCCCAAGCTTGAAAGAAAATCTTATGAAAGTGATAGATCATCCTCAACATGAAAAGGGCAAGGCTCCTATGAACACAGAGATAGTTAGTCTTAGCCAGACTAGAGAAGAACCTGACTTTCAAAACATAGTCAATCATAAAGATGACCCAATTATTTTGCATAGTGTGGACCCTCACAAGGAAGACCACCCTCCCTTCTATGTCTCCTTGCTTGTCAATAATATGCTTGTGCACAATTGCATGTTGGACTCTGGTGCTTCTTCAAATGTTATGACCAAAAGGGTTATGGATCAATTAGGCTTAAAGACAACTAGACCCTATCACAATGTGTGTGCCGTGGATTCAATGGAAGTTGATACTATTGGTATAATTATAAATCTACCTGTTAGGTTGGCCAAGTATCCTGATGTCCATTTAACCATGGATGTCGTAGTAATTGATGTGCCAGACAATTGGGGAATGCTTTTATCTAGAAAGTGGGCTGCATCTTTAGGGGGAGACATAAGGATGGATTGGTCATATGCTACTATCCCTGCATCAGAACATACAACTGTTAAGTTATACAATGAACAAGCTAGAAAACTCCATGTTGAAGACCCACAGAATCTGGCTAATGAGTTTGTGCATCAAACAGACAACTTTGGAAACTATTCTATCTGTTCAAATTTCATAACACCTTTTAAAGAAGCATCTAAAGATGAAAAGAAGGATGGGGTATGGAGGATGAGTTTTGATGGGGCATCTTCAAGATACGGAAAAGGAGCTGGAATTGTCATAACTTCTCCTTCTAAACAAACCTTCAAATTTGCTTTCAGACTTGAGTTTGATGCATCAAATAATGTGGCTGAGTATGAAGCCCTTTTGCAAGGGTTAGAAATCGCCAAAGATATGGAGATTAAAATTTTATCTATTAAAGGTGATTCTGACTTAGTGGTTTCCCAAGTTAAAAACATATTTGCTTGCAAAAGTCAAAGGTTGAAACAATATAGGAATGCTGTCTGGGATACTATGGAGTGGTTTGATGCTTTAAATATCATGGCAATTCCTAGAGAAGAAAACATTGAGGTAGATGAACTAGCTGTGGCAGCTTCTACACTTCAACCAACTGAGGAAATATTAAAGGGGAATGGGAAATTTGAAATCAATTTTAGACCTTTAATCCCTGACAACATAGAGCATTGGCAAGTGTTTGATAGTGACAAGCAAATTCTCAACTTCATCCATAATCTTCAAGAATTTTCTGATTGTAAAATCACCTATAAGGAAGAAGGAAAAGAGTATCCAGAAGAAAAGGACCAACCTAGGAACAAAATTCCCAAGGGCATCACCCGGTTAGAGCAGCTTTTTGACAGACAAGATGGCCATAAAAGAAAAAAGGGTTCAATAAAACCAGGGGAGTATATTGAAGTAAACATAGGAACTGAAAAGGAACCAAAGATGATAAAAATTGGAAAGGGAATATCTCAAGAAGAAAGAAAAGCCTTGATTGACTTAATCTATGAATATAGGGATATATTTGCTTTCAGCTATGATGAACTTAAGGCTTATCGTGATGATATTTTTCAACATACAATCCCTTTTAAACCAGGTATCAAGCCTTTTCGCCAAAAACTGAGACGAATAAACCCCAAGTTGGCTCCTATGGTTTACAAAGAACTCCAAAAGATGTTGGCAGCAGGCATCATTACTCCAACAAGACATTCTTCTTGGTGTTCTAACTTGGTGGTGGTTAGAAAAAAGAATGGGGATATCAGATTGTGTATTGATTTTAGAAACTTGAACTGGGCATGCCTAAAAGATAACTATCCTTTGCCAAGCATGGACACTTTACTTCAGAAAGTGACTGGATCAGGCTTGATGTCTTTTCTTGATGGGTTTTCGGGATATAACCAAGTGCTAGTCAACAAAGAGGATCAACATAAAACTACTTTTACCACACCTTGGGGCACTTTCATGTACCTTAGAATGCCTTTTGGTCTTACTAATGCTGGTGCTACCTTTCAACGTGCTATGGATGTTGCTTTTAATGGATTGATTGGTAAAATTATTGAAATATATCAGGATGATTTAACAGTGTATAGTAAGGAAAGATCAGATCATGTTGGCCATCTTAGAAAGGTTTTTGAGAGATGCAGAAAGTATGGCATATCTTTAAATCCAGCTAAATCTGTACTTTGTGTTGATGAGGGCAAACTGTTAGGGCATATTATCACTAAGGATGGTGTAAAAATTGATCCTGAAAGAGTTGAGGCCATTAAAAGGGTTCCTATCCCCACCAATGTCAAAGCTCTCCAATCCTTCAATGGCCAGATTAATTTCATTAGAAGATTTATTCCAAATCTAGCTGAGCTAATGAAGCCTTTACAACTCTTACTTAAAAAAGATGCTAAGTTTGAATGGAGTAAGCAAGGAAGAGAAGCTTTTGCAGGTATCAAGGATGCCATATCTAGAGCCCCTGTGTTGATAAGCCCTAATTATTCAAAAGAATTCCAAATCTTTTCCTTTGCTTCAGAGCATACTATTGCTGGAGTCTTACTTCAGAAGAATGATCAAGGCCAAGAACAACCCATAGCATTCTTTAGTAAAGCTTTACAAAATTCAGAGCTTAAATATACTATAATGGAGAAACAAGCTTATGCCCTTGTTAAGTCTTTGAAACATTTCAGGATATATATTGGGTATTCCAAGGTTGTGGGTTATGTTCCTCATACTGTTGTTAAAGATATATTAGCTCAACAGGATTGCCTTGGTATAAGGGGAAAATGGGTGTCCAAAATACAAGAGTATGACTTGGAGATAAAACCTACCAAGTTAATCAAAGGTCAAGGTCTTGCACGCATGATGACGGAAGGTAATGAGAAAGCTGTAGGAATGATTTGTCAAAATAATGAGTCAGCACCTGTCATATATGAAGAGCTTCAAAGATTAAGTCAAACTCAATGGTATTCCGACATTATCTACCTTCTTAACAATTTTACTTGTCCTGAACATCTTGTTGGTCACAAAAGAAGGTCTCTAAGACTCAAAGCCACTAAGTATTGCATAACTCAAAATGGATTAGGTTGGAGAAATCCTGATGGCTTAGTTCTTAGATGTGTTGATGAACCAGATTCCAAAAAACTTCTGGTTGAGTTTCATAATGGATTTTGTGGTGGGCATTATGCAGCAGACACCACAGCCCACAAGATCCTTAGATCAGGTTACTATTGGCCCACTTTATTTGCTGATGTGCACAAGTTTGTCAGATCTTGTCCCCAATGTCAGTTGTTCACTGGGAAACAGAAATTGGCAACTTTACCTCTTGAGCCAGTAGTTGTTCAAGCCCCTTTCCAACAATGGGGTCTCGATTTTATCGGTCAGTTTAAGGAAAACTCAAGCAATGGATATACCTGGATCCTAACTGCCACCGATTATTTCACCAAGTGGGTGGAAGCAATCCCTACTAAGTATGCCACGGATAAAGTAGTCATGTACTTTCTTGAAAATCATATCATAACTAGATTTGGGGTGCCATCCAAGATAACAACTGACAATGGTCCCAGTTTTAGTTCCATGACCTTTTCAGCATTCTGCTTCAAGTATGGTATAATCCTTTCCCACTCATCCAACTATTATCCCCAAGGAAATGGATTGGCTGAATCAACCAATAAGACCCTAATGAACATTTTAAAGAAGACTGTTGGTGATAACAAGAGGTCTTGGGATTCTAAGATAAAATTTGCTGTATGGGCTGACAGAATAACACAGAAACGGGCTACTGGGAAAACCCCTTTCCAGTTGGTTTATGGTTTGGAAGTTTCTGTTCCCATTCATATTCAGTTGCCAGTGTATCAGATGTTGCATGATTATGAGTCAAATGATGATGGTATGCAGAACAGAATTGAGCAAATTATGAAATTAGATGAGACTAGAAGAAAGGCCTTAGACCAAAGTATCAGAAATCAGGACAGGGTTAAAAGGACTTTTGACAGGTCAGCCGAGCCAAATGATTTCTAGCCAGGGGATTGGGTTCTTTTATGGGACAAGCGAAGGGATAAGCCAGGGAAGCATGGAAAGTTTGATAGCCTATGGTTGGGACCATATATTATATTTGAACCAGCAGGGGTTAATTCTTTCTTCCTTTGCACTATGGATGGAGAAAGGTTGACTCTCCCAGTCAATGGACAACATCTCAAGCTGTTCTTCAAAGAAGATTTCCTAATGCCCACGGGGGCAGATTGATAGCAGGGCCATCTCTAAACCTTTGCCTTGCATTTTTGTACATTATGTTTTGTATATTATTGATGTATATTAGTTTCATTTGCTTACTTTAGTTTTTGCTTTGAAATAAATGTTGCAACTTATGTTTCATTTGGCAAAGATATGGGACTAATGCATTTTAATTTCGTGGCAGGAACCAGAGATTCTTGGATTCTCGCATACTCTATCTAATTGAATCAGATCGAGCACACGTCCCGCAGTTGGAGCCAGATGTTGCCAACTAAGTTGTACTTGGTTGGATTATCAAGCGAGCGGGCAAAGTAGAACATGACACATGTTCAATTTTGGTGATTTGATGTCCAGCTGGCCTTTTAAAGGCCCCCGGTTTTTTAAATTCATTTCCACATGTCCATGGCCCTGTGGGGTTTGTAATAAAAACGTGCTAGCATGGTGTTTTGTAAAAGACTCGGTTCCTTACGACCTTTTGGCCAAGTCGAGTATTCCAAGGAGTTTTTTCACCTATCTATTATGTTTTGCATCACTGCATTCCATAATTAATTGGTTTTTCTCCTGCTCCTCCAAAGCTGGAATGCCTGGGGAGGCTGACGGGCCTTAGGGAATTATTAGAGTCTATGGGTCAATGTATATGAACATGCTAGGCGTTAATTTTGAGTCATATGGACATGTCTAAGTCCCCCTAGGTGTTTTTTTTAATTTTCGGCAAGTTTTTATTTTTCCGTAAATTGGGCCATTTTTTAATGGTTCAATTAAAAAAATTGTAATTGGCCTATCTGGGGCGTCTGGAGGTATTTTTTGCCTTAGGGGTACTCGTTTTCTAACTCAGAGTACCCCCTAAACCCCTAAACCCACTTTTCCTAATGTTTGGGTGCTTCTACTTTGGTCAAAATCAAAAAAATCAAAAAATCCCAAAAAAGTCATAAAAAAATCAAAAAAGTGAAAAAATGACTTAAAAAATTAATTATTTTTGGGAGTAATGACAACTCTGATTTGGATCAGCATGTATTATGGAGCATATTGGGCTGATTTGGTAAGTGTTTGGCAGCCCCAAACATGGAGAAATTCATGCCCATTGAGGAGGGGCGCATTCACTTGAGGAGGGGGCGCATTCATGGAGTGGGCAGCCCTTGGTTTGAGGAATGGGCAGCACGTTTAGTGCTGCTATGTTAGCACTTTTTGGGGCTGCTATGGGCAGCTAAAGACATGGGGATGGCAGCCCCATTCCCTCCACCATCTATGCCACGCTCTCCCTCTCATTTTAGCAAGTGCGCCCTCCCTTCCTTAGCCATTTTCTCTATAAATTGAGGTGCCTTCTCTCATTGTGAGTTAGTGAGAATTGGAGCACAAAAATTATCGTTGTATTACTCATATCATTTTGAATTTGAATAAAGAAGACTTTGGAGGTCAAGTTTGTGGTGTTGTGTGTGAGTGGATGAACCATCTTTGGCTTGTCTAATGGAGGTAACATGTGCATAAGCTTTGATATTTTATTGCATCAATTGTACTCATTGGGTGATTGGTAACAATTTATGAGATAAGTTAATTCAATTTGTTTATTGTCTTGGCTTATTGATATATGTTTATTAAGAGATCATGTTTGTATGTTTTCATTTGTTTATGAGTATGCAGCACTGATTTCTTTTAAATATATGTCTACACTTGATCCTTGTTTGCAAAGTGTGTGATGTGCAGGTTATCTCAGCTGGAAGTAGGTGGATCTTGTTTGTTTCCTCCCTTCTAACTTTGTTTGCAGATGCAGTCCCTTGGAATATCACAAACACAACCTTCAAAGCTTCGGATTTCAACCAAGATTTGCTTCATCTCTCTCTCAACTTAATCCAAAATCAAAATTTTCTGGTTAATGGTTACTTGTATTTGAAAGTTTTCTGATTCATATGCTCATATTGTATTTCAATTAGATCAGAAATATTTTCATAAAGGATTAGTTTAGACAGTCATAAAGCTTATATATTTAACTGTTAGACTTTCCTTCATTTAGCATCTACTTTTCAAAGGACTTGCAAGTAAAATCGTCATATCTTTTTTAAGTCTTGTTGGGTAGTTGTAGTGCTGATATAAAAGATATATTTGGCTGTCCTAGAGCTTGAAATTTGCAGCCATTAAAGGGCTAGCAAAGATCCCAAGTAGACAAGCTCCATAGCTTGTTTTACTTGGTTATTTTTCGTCATTTTTACTTAGTTTTTAACTTAGAAAATTTTGGGTTTTTTAGGAGGTGTTCCAAAGACACTCTTAAAGTGTTTTTGGGCATCTTGTACTAATTATTGCTTGCTGGTTTGCAGCAAAAGATGAGCAGGTAGGAGGAAGTGCTGGCAAAATTTCGAGCATCCAGGCGAGCCGGAAGACAAATTTCCATATTTTTCAAAACCGGTCATATTTTTCCTATAATTTTGTAAGCCACCAAGTCACATTAAGTAGACTTGGGGCACTTCTCTATATCATTGTAAACATTTTTAAACGAGAGCAAGTGGGCTAGCCAGCGCCCATACCCCATCCCCCCAGGGGTGGCCTGTGTCGTCTCATTTTCATGGCGTGATTGTTAGAGTAGTTTATTTCTTGTTTTCCGGCATTAAATAAAATAAATTAGGATTAAAATAAACCTTGTTGGTCCGTTCCACTGGCGGGCCACAAGTTCACTCACAACCTAGCTTTTCACATTTTTTTACAAACTCATAACGCCCCCCTTGCTTTCCCGAAGTAGGGTTTTGTATGAGGGCTTGCCCGAAATACATGCCTGAAAAGAGACTCTTGGGGTTATAAAAAGATAAAATTTGGGTTCTTAAAATTTTATAAAAATATACCAAGGTCTTCTCCCGTATGCTCTGTGGCCAACTTGCAGCTTAGTCTGATCCAGTTGGTACACACCAGAAAGGAGTGGATGACTAGTAATAGGACTTAACACCACCCCAATAAAAACCCTTTTTGTGAAAATCCGGCACAACACGCAATTTGTTGTCGTAGGCAAATTTCCCAGAAGGCTTGGGATAAAACTGGATAGCGACCTCTTGGAAACCGTTAGGCTTGCCCTCGTTGGTATAGCATCTGAACACCTCCTCGAGACTCCGATCTAGCCTAAAGCCTAAGAGGGAAGCCACGCTTCAAATTTCCAGACATGTTCCCCCGTACCTTGCGTATATCGGGAACCCACCTGCCTTAATAAAAAAGATCACCATCACATTAATTTTTAAAATAAACCAAGAACACTCCACAACATTTACTTTTTCTGTTTATGCATTTGTTATTTGACTCCGTAACAAGGCACTGGTCTTGATGCAAATTTCATTTCATATTGTTGACTAGTATGCAGTTGAATGATGATTATTCTAAATGGGAGTAAATGATAAATGATGTTTTTTATTTGAAAAAAAAGTATATGTTGTCTGTCTTGGTTGCAAAAGTATTTTTTCTAACTCCTAGATTAGAGGCTTTAGTTTCTTTTAATTTTTTAGGGTCTACCCCCCTTGGCTTCGCTAGGAAAGCCTAGACGGAGGAGTCGAGTCCCAAGTGACAGCACTTGACTCTGACTTGCCCCCAAGGCCACACCAGCAGCTTGAAGACTTCTGCTGCGTTTTCCCAGGTGTGGAACCAGGCGGCAACAGGACCACACATCGCTCAACATTTTCTCATAAAATTGTATTGTACTCTCTACTTTGAATTTTGTTTGCAAACGACAATGGGACCTATCCCATGTGAATCCAAAGTCCCTTATATCAATATTTGATTTTTCATGTGTCAGATGTACTTGTCAATGACATTTAATGTCCATATTGCAACATCATAATTTGGTTTTCTTTGAATATGACAATTTGGTTCATCTCTAGTGTATGATGATAAGAACACTCCTTCCATTTCAAAGATCAACAACACCTTTTGATTGATATTAATTCCCATCTGCACTGCAACCACATATATGACATTAACATAGCTCCAATTCATTGATTAAGAACATCAAAACATAATATTTAAAAACATTTTAAAAAATCATGTAATTCCTATTTATTATCATTTTTTCCATTTGTATACAAATGGAACTCTACAAGGAGTGAACAAATTAATGATATGTTAACAAATACACCAGTCTAATACTTTTATTTTATTTTTATTGAATAAGTCTTACATGCATACATTGAACCACCATTCAAATCATTTATTTTATTTTTATAATAATTAGTGAAACTACAATTGGAAAATATAATTACAGGATCTACCTTCACTCCACGTTGCAGAGGATCTACCTTGTCTCCAATAGAAAATGCAAAAGAGACATTTGTACCTGTACACCAAATTAAAGAAACTTAGCATTTGCTTTAAAAAAAAAATTCAATGTACTATCAATAACACTTAACACATACTTCAAGATTTGAATTTACCTTTGGTATGCCTCAAATCCATGATCTTGCATGGATGTATGCCCCCTTCATCAACATCTTCCACAATCAAATGTGTTTCAATGGCATCAATTATCAAAATCATAACATATCCTACATTAAGCCTCTCTACCATAATAAGTTTTAGTGTCTGTAGTTTCGGCCCTTCCTAGCCCAATAACTTGACCATTAATTAGGTCAACATAGTCCCCTCTTGCCAAAATTATATTTTCCAATTTAACTCCTCCCAATTTCTGTAACACAATTGAATTGTAGTTTGCACTTAAGGTTAAATCATGTAAAGTGTGCTCTTATATTTTAGCAAAAATCCAACCTTAAAAAAAGTAATATAGTTGCAATAATTCAAAACAATATGGCAGCCATTTTATACGCAATGAAACATTGTTCCCCACCATTTTATGCCCACTACCAAAAGGGAATTTACATATAAATTACACTAATATATATATATATATATATATATATATATATATATATATATATATATATGAAGAGCTTACAATTAGAAATCCAAGTAATATTAGTGAATGACAGATATCAACTTAGATAAAAGCACCAAGTTCCTATTTAACTTTGGACATGGCACTTATATTATTGATGTATGTGTATGAATCGTGCTTGTAAGAAATTTGCAGAAGTTGGAGAACCACAACAAAATCCTTTGTAAAATCTAAGAAAGTCCAAGATGGATGTTATGTTAAATGTAAAAAATGTCCCATGCAAAGGATCAATTATATTTATAACTTGCTTTGTGAAGATACACTTTTAGATTGGTTCTTTTGATCCCATTGATAAATGGGAATTGGTAATGTCATGTAGAACCCAAGTTTCCAGTTGATTGGTTTGCTAGTACTACAAAGAACACAATCTCTTATGAAATTAACAAAGCGTTCTTTCATATTTGGCCAATCAACAATTATCTATAGTTTCTCCATAGTATTTCTCACTTTTGAATTTCCAACAATTTTGGAAGTATGAACTTCTTTGATAAACTAAATCCTTCTCTCATGTGGTATGCACAACTTGTCTAATTTGTCAAGTTGTCCACCTTGAAGATGGTATTCCTCTTCTGAATAAACAACTTCTCCCCACATCAATTCATCAAACACATCTTCAAAGCATGCATCCTTTAGATATTACTTTCCCAAAACTTCATGGTTGTGGGGTACAATATTCATTATCGTCTCTACAACTATAGTTTGTTGTGGGCGTGATCTAGATAACAAATATGTCACTTTGTTTGTAATTCATTTATTGTACTTGATTACTAGATGGAATTGTTTTATAAATCTAATCCACCTAGAATTCCTTGCATACTATAGTTTAAGTACATCTCTACAAATACTAAAGTGGTTGGTGTTCAGTGTGGATCACAACCTCCTTCCCCAAAGAGAGTCATAAAACACATCTTCAAAGCATGCATCCTTTAGATATTACTTTCCCAGAACTTCATGGTTGTGGGGTACAATATTCATTATCGTCCCTACAACTACAGTTTGTTGTTGGGGTGATCTAGATAACAAATATGTCACTTTGCTTGTAATTCATTTATTGTACTTGATTAATAGATGGAACTGTTGTATAAATCTAATCCACATAGAATTCCTTGCATATTATAGTTTTAGTACATCTCTACAAATACTAAAGTGGTTGGTGTTCAGTGTGAATCACAACCTCCTTCCCCAAAGAGAGTGTTCATGTTTATTCATTGGTTGTACCCCCTCACTGGACTCCCATCCATTGTTAGTCCTCAATATCTTAACCATTGGTTGGATAAATCTTCTTATTTGTTGAGTTTCTTCAACTCTTGTAATCTTCCTCCATTTCTTCCCTCATCGATGACCTCCCTCTGCAATTGCTCACTCTTCTCGTTAACTACACACATACAATTAAGCCAACATATGTCTATGATATTTGCCTTTCTTAGATCATGTTCAACCCTCTCGCTATTTATTGCTTCCCCCATGATATTGTCTCTTCTATGCACTCAACATTGTCAAAACCACTCCAACCACCCCCATGGTGCAAGGTTTTGACGTTGCCATACTAATGGGTTTAGAAGGTAACATACATCATTAGTATTTTGATCCATGGTGAGATTTTTGTCACCAATCTTATCCTTATGCCCCACTTCAACTCTTCCTCCACCTTTGAATATCATTAGAATTCTTCTACAACAAAATCCTCTACCATTGTTCTCACCCAATAATCCATTGCTTGGGTTATCGGGCGATCTACTTGCCAAAGCATAATTAGGTTCTACATATTCCACTCTACTATCTTCTCCATCTTCTAAATGTATTCTAGCGCCTTTTCACTCGGTTGTAACCATTGATAGAGACTCATTGGGATGTCCTCTTAAAAGATCTTATACTCATCTCTAGTAGCATTGCCATACAAAACTATCTATCTACAATCTTAAATATCCTACCCTCACAACTCATCTTCCTATTTAATGAAAACTCTAAAATGTGTTTCAAACCACTCAACTAACCATGATTTCAAAAACCCCTGTCTCATCTTGTGACAACTCCTCCCTAATGAAAGTCAAAGCCAAGGAAAGGTAGAAAAATGATGCTAAAAAACATTATCACCCATCTACCTAGTGATGGTGTATGGTTCATAGCGAGTGGTTTGATCAACCTATTGGGTCTTGTAAGTTGTTTTTTTGCAAGTGAAATAACACCTCGGTACCAACCTTGTGATGTTGAACCTGATAGTGATCATGTCATTTATTGTGCTTGCCACAACTTTGATATAGGATGTCATCTACCAGTCATTAAATGTGCTAAATTCGTTTCAAAACCAATTTGTTTGTTTGCTTCTCTATGAGCATGGGAAGATACTTGTGTTGATTTAATGGGAAAATCTATATCAACTAGGGCCAATCATTAGAACCCTAATCACACCTAGAAGGGGATATGCCTAAGAGGTTTATGGAGAGTTCTATTATAGCTATGTGAAACATAAATTGCACTATCATCCTATGTAAATGAATATTTTGAGTTGTACATTGTTAGGATATGTACGATCATCCTGAAGACTACCTTGGCATGTACCACATTGCTCTATCATGTCCATCATGGAACAAAGGCAAGGCCAAGAGATAGTCAAGAACCTATTGTGCCTATCATGTACTATGGTCTTTGGTAATTCAAAGTCAACCCACACATTCTTCATGAAGAGCTTAGCAATACCTTCTATTGTCATGCTCTTCTTAAAGGGGTTCCAAAATTACCATCTTGGATAACTTATAAAAAACAACAAATACACACTCATGACCATGCTTGGTTGAGAACAAACTAGTCACGAAGTCCATGGAGATTAGCTCCAAAGGTTTATCAATAGCAGGAAATGAGTGAACATCATTTTCTTCTTAATCATTGGCTTGGCAATGGCATAGATAATCCATTATATGATGTATGCATTAATCTCCGTGGAGCTTGGGCTAATAGAAGTACTTTGGCAGGTCTAGAACTATCTGAAAATTCCTTGGCACCAAACTAGAATGTCCCTCCCAAATCACCTTCTCATGTTCCATTTAAGGAATACAAAGATGGTCTAGATGGCATGGAATTACATCCTATAGGTGAAATTGAGAAAATGTTTTCTTACAACCATTTCTTTATATGTATCAACAAAGTGAGAATTAATGCCATACAATGGGGTCCAATCTAAAGTATCATGTCCACAAGAGTTTAGCAATTGGTCAATTCAATAATTGATGATGGACCACTTTTGGTCATGCTCATTCCACAATTTTCCCTGTGTCTACATAAATTGGATAGCTTGTGGTCGATGCGTATAATTGTCTACTTACCCATAATGCAGTGCTTAGATAATCATAAGCATTTAGCAATGGAGTAGAGCTCCTTGATATATGTGGGATATTTAATGAAAACTATGTTTTGCTATGGTAGGAAACCATATGTCATGATGGGCAAGGACACCATCAATTGCATGCTTTTAAGTGTCTATCTCAATCTCAAATGACTACTACAAATTAATGTTGAATGTTGAATATCATAAGGTAGAATGGTAAAACCATATTCAACAAACTATTTCCCTTCCTTTAGTCTTGGGATCATACTTTGGGTGATACCTTTTTTCTTATAGGGATTGAATATGCCACCACTAGACTACACCGGACCTTTCTTAACACCTAAGAGGACCTTGATATGCCAAATAGAGCCAACAAATTGTTATGTTATCAAGTAGTTTTCGTATGGTAGTTTTCCATCTAACACAACCACATTGTCATCAAATACATTGCACCATGAAGGAAATCTAACTCGAGTTAACTTTCCTTCTAACAACGTTGCATGGTGAATGAAAGCTAACGTGGGTTAATTTTCATATGGTAGTTTCTCATTTAACACAACCACGTTGTCATCAAATACATTACACCATGAAGGAAATCTAACTTGGGTTAGCTTTCCTTCTAACAACATTGCACAGTGAATGAAAGCTAATGCTTGTTAACTTTCATGTGATGTTTTTCCATCTAACACAACCACATTGTCATCAAATACATTGCACCATGAAGGAAATCTAACTCGGGTAGTTGTCATTCTAACAACATTGCATGGTGAAAGAAAGCTAACGTGGGTTAGCTTTCATGCGGTAGTTTTTCATTTAACACAACCACATTGTCATCAAATAAATTGCACCTCGAAGGAAATCTAACTCGAGTTAGTTTTCCTTCTAACAACATTGCACGGTGACTGAAAGCTAATGTGTGTTAGCTTTCATGTGGTGGTTTTCCATCTAACACGATCACATTGCATCATGAAGAAAATCTCACTCAAGTTAGCTTTCCTTTTAACAACATTGCATGGTAAATAAAAGCTAATGCACCCTGACAATATATTACATTGTCATCAAATACATTGCACCATGAAAGAAATCTAACTCGGGTTAACTTTTCTTTCAATAACATTGCACGATGAAAACTAACGCGGGTCAGCTCTCATGTGGTAGTTTCCCCTCTAACACAACCACAATGTCATTAAATACATCGCACCATGAAAGAAATCTAACTTGAGTTAGCTTTCCTTCTAACAAAATTGGATGATGAATGAAAGCTAATGCGTGTTATCTTTCATGTGGTAGTTTTCCATCTAACAAAATCACATTGTCATCAAATACATTGCATCATTAACAAAATCTAACTCGGGTTAGCTTTCCTTCTAACAACATTGCACAATGAATGAAAGCTAATTCACCATGACAATGTATTACATTGTCATCAAATACATTGCACCATCAAGGAAATCTAAATCATGCTAGATTTCCTTCTAACAACATTGCACAATGAATGAAAGCTAATGCATGTTAGCTTTCATGTGGTAGTTTTCCATCTAACACAACCACATTGTCATCAAATACATTGCACCATGAAGGAAATCTAACTAGGGTTAGCTTTCCTCCTAACAACATTGCACGGTGAATGAAAGCTAATGTGTGTTAGCTTTCATGTGGTATTTTTCCATCCAACACAACCACATTGTCATCAAATACATTGCACCATGAAGGAAATCTAACTCGGGTTAGTTTTCCTTCTAATGACATTGCATAGTGAATGAAAGCTAACGCGTGTTAACTTTCATATGGTAGTGTTTCATCTAACACAACCACGTTGTCATCAAATACATTGCACCATGAAGAAAATCTTGCTCAAGTTAGCTTTCCTTCTAACAAGAGTACACAGTGAATGAAAGCTAATGTGTGTTAGCTTTCATATGGTAGTTTTCTATTTAACACAACCACAATGTCATCAAATACATTGCACCATGAAGGATATCTAACTCGAGTTAGCTTTCCTTCCAACAAATTTTCCAAGTGTCCTCGAATGGCTTTGGGACGGGAGATGAAACTCGCCATAAGTCGATAACCGGGGATCGAATGGAAAAATTTTCAATTCCATTGGAATCATGACATCGGAGTATTACTAGGGCCACCTCTCTCCAGTGACTTCATGTATCGAATGTTGTCTTTTTTGACGGTTTTTGCAACTAGGGTTTTGTTAAGTAATATGCAATGTAATTTCTGCATTATAGGCTAATATTTTGAAAATTGTGTTGAGCAAGGGTGTGGGCATTGTTGTCATCTCATCCTAGCCCAAACACACCTTTAGGGAGTAACAAAACTCAATTATGTTGCTTGGTTTGTTTCTTATGCCCCCAATTGAAATTTGCCAAGTGTCCCTGAATGGCTTTGGGAAGCGAGTTGAAACTTGCCATAACTCTGTAACCAGGGATCAGATGGACAAACTATCAATTCTATTGGAATCGTGACATTGTAGTACCACAAGGGGCACCCCTCTCCTCTGACTTGATGAACCAAACATTGTCATTTTATATTGTTTTCGCAACTAGGGTTTTGCTAAGTAACATGCAAGGAAATTTCTGCATTATAGGCTAAGATTTTGAAAAATGTTTCGAACGAGGATGTGGGAATCGTGGTCATCACTCCCTAGCCCAAACAAACCTGTAGAAAGTAATGGAACCCAATTCCATTGTTCGGTATATTTTTTATGCCCTTGGTTGAAATTTGCAAAGTGTCATTGAATGGCATTGGGAAGAGAGTTGAAACTCATCATAACTCGATAAACAGGGCTCGAATGGACAAATCATTAGTTCCATTGGAATTGTGACATCGGAATACCTCTAGGGACACCCCTCTTTGGTGAGTTCATGGACCGATCATTATCTATTTTCATGGTTTTTGCAACTAGGGTTTTGCTCAATAACATGTAATGCAATTTCTGCATTATATGGTAAGATTTTGAAAAATGTGCCAAGCGAGAGTGTGGGCATTGTGGTCATCTCGTTCTATCCCACACACACCTGCAAGAAGTAATTAAATTGTCATGTCCCAAATTTTTCATTGGGTCACAATGGCCTAATCACATTTGCCATATTCATGAGAGTTTGTCAAATTGATGCTAAGGGTCAAATAATTGCCAAGGAGGAAAATTACTAGTTTCCTAGGTTGGGGGTGGAAGCTTTGGAATTTGGAATAAGGGGGATAATAAATGATGTTTTAACATTAGAATGGCATAAATATTTAATAAAGTAGCTAAATAAATAAATACAAGGGAAAATCAAAGTGGCAATTGATCATGAAGACACATGGAGGATGTGGGACCCACACAAGCTAGATTTTCTATGCCACATGGCATCCTCCTCTTGTCATTTCGAATCCATAAGAAGCCCAAGGTTCTTGGGATGAGTTGGAAGGTCAATATACTTGGAATGAATCAATTAAGGTCGAATTGGAGTGGAAAAGTAACTCCCATGGAAGAGGAAGAGGCATTTTGGAGCTAGCGAGACACTTGGACTAGATTCCCTAGCTCTATGACACATATGATACAAATCAGATTTGAAAGCTGAAATCTAACATATATGACATTTCAGGGCTAAAAATAGCCTCCAATAGGGTGCTCAAGTGAGTTAGGGCAACCAAAGAGACACCAAGTTGAATTTGGAGAAGGAGGGAGCTAGAATTGTTGTACAAGTGACATTCTTTGGAATCTCTTCCCAACTTGAGTTGGCATGAAGCTCTTGGGAGGAATTCGACCCATGGAGTACCTTAGAAGTTTATAAAATACAATAACAAAGAATAATGGTAGCTTTTTATCATTTTATAATTTGCATTTGTGAAGAGAGAGAGCTAGTGGAAAACTAGTTTTCTTGCCTTAGCCAATTTCGAGGGTGAAGATTCCCATCCAAGTTGGTGTGTGGAAAGGCCATTCAGGTCTTTCATGGAGATTTAATGGATTCTTTTGTTACAGGTTGAAGCTACATGGAAGCTCATGTTCACATCTCTTTCAACTTGCTTATACAACCATTCTTCTATTTCTTGGCATATTCATGTCGATCCTTGAGGAATTGCGCACTTGGTGAGCTATTGTACTCTTTGGGGAAGCTTCTCATGCCCCATTTCTATTGTAATAGGATCCATTTACTCTATTATTCATATTCAGAAATGTATCAGGTCGAAAATACAGTTGGAATGATGTAAATCTGATGTTTAATGAACAAATGGTGCCATTTCCCCACTATCTTGATGTATAACAATGAAATATTGATGAATTCGAATGGAAGATCAATTATCTGATGTATTTGTGATTAATGGGTTGTTATTAATGAGATGTAAAAGTTTCATGTTCAGTACATAAGCATTTGGAGTTATCTTGTTCAGTTTTATACCATTTGAAGAAGACTTAATGTCATTTCCCCCAAGGTCGAAACTAGTGAAGTTGTAGCTGTTGGGAGAGAGTTATAAAAGACCTCAAAAACTGAGTAATGATGCACATGAGACCATAATATTGTCCCTTAGACATCCTCTACTTCTGTTCAGAAATTCGAGTGGTTTTGGAAGCATATGGAGAGCCATAGTCAGCATCATGGTATTTTTTAAGGATTCTAATATTATACTTAAGTATAGTATCCTAGGCGATAATTTTGGATTGAAAAAAACATGTATATAGATAGGTAGGTGAATATTAAATATGAAACGTACAATTTACTACTGAAATGTGTAAATTTTGGCGAATATTATGATAAAAAAACATATTTTATGTAAATATAGGCGATATTAGAGACTAAAAATGACCAAATAGCGAATTTATTTTTTGAAAAAAAGCCCGAAAAAAAGCCAATTGGCGAAATTTCGCCCTTAAAAATTACCCTGGTCAGCATTTACCCTGGGGGGTTTTGAACCCCAAATTGCTAGTAAAAACTCCCATCTTGTCCAGAAGTTTAAAGAAGTTTGCATAAGTATTTTGATGGTCCTAACTCACCCCTGAACATCATAATCAATTCCTAACATCATTCATATACCTTCTCTGAATATTTGGGGGCATTTGGAGCTAATTGGAGACCTAGAGACCAATTCTAGTCAAAGAGAAGTTACTAGTAAAGTTCCCTACATTGGCCAGTATTGAAAGAGGATTTGCAGAAGTATTTTAAAGGTCCAAAAGCATCCCTGAAACACATATTTATGTTCTAACATCATCCATACACCTTATTAGAATATTTGGGAGCAATTTGGAGACCAAGACATCAAAGCTAGTCAAAGGTCGAACTAGTGGAAAAATTGACTAGTCTTGTCCCAAAATTTATTCCCTTGCAAATTTAAGATCATTGATGGGAATATCAGTTGCTTTTATGTTTCATATTGGTGTTCATGTGTCCTATAACCCCTCATGACCTTCCTCAGCAAATTCCAAATCAATTGGAGGTGTTTGGAATAAGTTGTGAAACATATACCTAGAGATGAAAGTTGGTGAATTGGAGCATTTTGGGAAAATTTACTAAATCTTTAAATTAGGGACATTACAGTGGTATCATAGCATGATCTTGGCACCTGATGTGGTCTGATATTCATTAGGAAAAGAATTCAGGGACCTCCATCAGATATTGAAACCAAAAGTCTTTTGTTGAAGAGGAAAAAGTAGGAAAAGAAGAGCAATTGTTTGAGGAAACTATGACTAGGGATGAAAAGGGAACCTCAGATGATGGTGAGAAGCTTAGGAAACTCATAAAACCATTTTTTGAAGACATTACAAGTGGTATCCGAGACATGAACAAACAGATGATGAAAGGATTCGAATTGATGGCCAGCCAACTTGGGAGCAAAGGAGTAATAGGAGGTAGCAACAGTTTTCATTGTGAGGAAAAGAAGCCAATGGGTGAGCATATTATCTCAAGCACAGGACCCCCTAATAGAGCAAATGAATTTCAGAGAGCACCAAGGCCTACTGCACCAAAAGTTCTTGAGTCCAAAGCAAATATTAAAGCCCCAAATGATGTGGAGGAAATTCTACTCAAATGGAAAAATTTAAGTGAAGATTGCAAAAACACTTTACCATTTGATCAATACCTCATTGTCTCAAACAAGCTCAAGATGAAGGAAGGTAGTAAGAATCCATTTCAAAATAGAGAATTGAATTATGCAATAAGTAAAATGCCACTTCCCACCTTTGATGGCTCATCTCAAAGTTATGCACATACTTGGGTACAAAATGCATCAGCTTTCTTGAAGGAGCAAAAGGAAGAGACACATTCTACCTTGGACATGAATCAAATAGCATCTACTGATGGATGCTTAAACTATGAAGGAGTGCCTACTAATGGGTGCTCACACCTCTATGTTGGTGACATAGAGACAACTTTTGAAAGTGTTTCTGCAAGCAAAACTTCCAATAAGCATGAAAATAAAGACCTTGTAGCAGTTGAAGAAGAAACAAGATCAACTTCCCCATCACCACTTGAGCTTCATGAAGTTGGTCCAAGTAAGAAGGAAGAAGATGAGTAGGTTCACTTACAAGAGCCTCATTTTCTTGAAGGGTCCTTGAATATGAATGAAAAGAAGATCCAAGAGACCCTTAGCATGCTCCGTGACACTCAAGCATTAGTGTCAAATTCTTGTTGGAAAGTTTCTTCATTGGAGGATCCATCCTTCCTTGAAGACATGGAGAAGATTCAAAGAGTAATGTGCAACAACCAAGGTAATTTCATGTCTTTTCTTTTTGATAGAAAAAATTTGGTTGAGTTTAATGAATTATTACATGATGCATACTTGAAGAATAATGAGGATACTCATAAACTCAAAATTCAAAATGAGCAACTTCTTGAAAGGTTGCAATATACTTGTTCTCCCTCCTATGTTTCAAATTGTCATATGGTAGATTGTATGGAGGATTCTCATGACATGGTAGATCATGAGAAACATGGAAATTTGCATGTGCTTGACGTGTTTGAAGATCAGATTGATGAGATCCAAGCACTTGATGTGGTGGAAGAGGAACTTGAGTTTCCTCTTGGAAATGGTTACACATTTTTTGAAGAAGTTGATTCCACTACCTTGGAACCAACCTATGAGGAAAGTTCTGCACTTTTGAGGGAGGTGCATGATTCTACCATTATGGAGCATTCACATGAGGACACTTCTGTACTTTCTGATCAATTGGGTGAGTTGGTTCATTCTCCTACATCCTACACTTCCATATTTTATAGCATTCATCCTAATGAAGTATGGGTGAAAGGTTTATTTTTGATGGTGCCACATGAGGAGCATGAAACTCCTATCTCTCCTTTATATGATGACATTATTGGAGCCACTTATTATTTACATTTGCAACAGTATTCCTTGTTACCTTATGATGAAACACATCTACATGGATGCAATTATGATGTTCACTTGAGTCACTTGAAGACTCATGATTTTCCTTGCTCCTTGCTTAGCTCAATTGATATGGGAGGAACTTCATCCACCACTTGGGTGAAGAGATATATGAATGGAGAAAATTATTATTGGCAGCATCATCCTTTGTTATTTCTCAATGATACACATGTTCATAGATGCACAAATTCTACTTATGTGAGCCCCTTGAAGGCTTACTGTTTTCCTTGTTCCCTACTTGGTTCAGATTTAGTGGAGGTTCTGTTATCATCGATCTTGTAGTTGCTCCTAAAGATGGATCCAAGGTGGATGGTAGAGGGGATAGGAAACTAAAGTGGTGACAACCCAAATGGATGGTTGTCACGTCAACCAATGCACTCTTCGCTTTATCTATTAAATCCAAGATAGCAAGGGGGAGACCCAGATCTACTTTCGATAGGAGAGATCAACCAAATCACCAGATCAAATCAATCTAATGAAGTACATAGGGTGACAGGTATGGAACCCTAGAAATGAGGAATTAGGACCACTCTGGAGGCTTAGAGAAAGTATGCTATTATAGTGAAAGATGACACACAGTGATTAAAGGATGAAGTATGATTCCAGGATTCAGAGCTAGTTTCAAAAGGTCAAAATCAATTGCCTTGGGAAACATGACCCTTAAAACAGGGAAAGTGTCCCAAATCAGAGATATGACAGTTAGGGCTTTCTATATGTGCTTGATGAGTGGATATGTCAATGTCTATGTGCTCAAGCAGTCAGAAAAATATCAAACCACAAGCAAACTCAACAACCCAGGAAAGTCGTGAGGGCTTGGAGAAGGATCAGTGCCTTGGAAAATGGGCCAAATGGAGTCAGATCTCCACCAAACTGTAGATCAGGGATGTTGAGGTATAAATATAGGTGGGTCTTGAAGATTAAGATCATCCAATGGCTAAATATCAGTAGATCTGAGATTGAAATGCATCAACAAGTGACCCAAGTGGGGCTCAACCCTCAAAATGAGGAATGGGGCCCACAAGGTAACAATCAACAAGGTGAAGCACTAGGGGTAGGTTATCAACAATGGAGAGTAAGGATCAAGTGGGATCTCACCTACCCAGGTGCTAGATCTAGCAAAACTCACCCAACCAAGAAGTACGACCTCACTTGGAGAGGCTAATTTTCCTTGGGAAATGGGTCAAATGGAGGCCAATCCACACCAAACTATAGATCCGAATTGTCGTGGATGCTATAGAGGTGGGTTTTAAATATCTTATCCAAAAGCCAAGTAGATCTGAGAAAATGTAAAATGAGGGTTTGGAATGAGGGTTTTCCATATTGATGCTAAGGGCCTAATCACATTTTCGATATTCATGAGAGCTTGTCAAATTGATGCTAAGGGTCAAATAATTGCCAAGGAGGAAAATTACTAGTTTCCTAGGTTGGGGGTGGAAGCTTTGGGATTTGGAATAAGGGGGATAATAAATGATGTTTGAACATTAGAATGGAATAAATATTTAATAAAGGAGCCAAATAAATAAATACAAGGGAAAATCAAAGTGGCAATTGATCATGAAGACACATGAAGGATGTGGGACCCACACAAGATAGATTTTCTATGCCACATGGCATCCTCCTCTTGTCATTTCGAATCCATAAGAATCCCAAGGTTCTTGGGATGAGTTGGAAGGTCAATATACTTGGCATGAATCAATTAAGGTCGAATTGGAGTGGAAGAGTAACTCCCATGGAAGAGGAAGAGACATTTTGGAGCTAGTGAGACACTTGGACTAGATTCCCTTGCTCTATGACAACAATGATGAATATGCTAGGACACCTATGACACAAATGAGATCTGAAGGCTGACATCTGACATATATGACATGTCAGGGCTAAAAATATCCTCCAAGAGGGAGCTCAAGTGAGTTAGGGCATCCAAAGAGACACCAAGTCGAATTTGGAGAAGGAGGGAGCTAGAATTGTTGTACAAGTGACATTCTTTGGAATCTCTTCCCAACTTGAGTTGGCATGAAGCTCTTGGGAGGAATTCGACCCATGGAGGACCTTAGAAGTTTATAAAATACAATAAAAAAGAACAATGGTAGATTTTGATCATTTGAGAATTTGCATTTGTGAAGAGAGAGAGCTAGTGGAAAACTAGTCTTCTTGCCTTAGCCAATTTCGAGGGTGAAAGATTCCCATCCAAGTTGGTGTGTGGAAAGGCCATTTAGGTCTTTAATGGAGCTTTAATGGAGTCTTTTGTTACAGGTTGAAGCTACAGGGAATCTCATGGTCACATCTCTTTCAGCTTGCTTCTATAACCATTCTTCTATTTCTTGGCATACTCATGATCCTTGAGGAATTGCGCACTTGGTGAGCTATTGTACTCTTTGGGGGAGCTTCTCATGCCCCATTTATGTTGTAATATGATGCATATACTCTTTTCTTCATATTCAGAAATGTATCAGGTCGAAAATACAGTAGGAATGATGTAGATCTGATGTTTAATGAACAAATGGTGCCATTTCCCTACTATCTTGATGTATAACAATGAAATATTGATGAATTTGAATGGAAGATAAATTCTCTGGTGTATTTGTGATTAATGGACTGTTATTAATGAGCTTCACAAGTTTCATCTTCAGTACTTAAGCATTTGGAGTCATCTTGTTCAGTTTTATACCATTTGAAGAAGAATTAATGTCATTTCCCCCAAGGTTGAAACTAGTGAAGTTGTAGCTGTTGGGAGAGAGTTATAACAGACCTCAGAAACTAAATAATGATGCACATGAGACCATAATATTGTCCCTTAGACATCCTTTTCCTCTATTAAAAAATTCGAGTGGGTTTGGAAGCATTTGGAGAGCCATATTCAACATTTACCCTGGGGGGATTTGAACCCCAAATTGCTAGTAAAAACTCTCATCTTGGCCAGAAGTTTAAAGAAGTTTGCAGAAGTCCTTTGATGGTCCTAAATCACCCCTGGACATCATAATCAATTCCTAACATCAGTCATATACCTTCTCTGAAGATATGGGGCATTTGGAGCTAATTGGAGACCTAGAGACCAATACTGGTCAAAGAGAAACTACTAGTAAGGTTCCCTACATTGGCTAGTATTGAAAGAGGATTTGCAGAAGTATTTTAAAGGTCCAAAAGCATATTTGAAACATGTATTTATGTTCTAACATCATCCATACACCTTATCAGAATATTTGGGAGGAATTGGAGCAATTTGGAGACCAAGACATCAAAGCTAGTCAAAGGTTGAACTAGTGGAAAAATTGACTAGTCTTGTCCCGAAATTTATTCCCTTGAAAATTTAAGATCATTGATGGGTATATCAGTTTCTTATATGTTTCATATTGGTGTTCATGTGTCCTATAACCCTTCATGACCTTCCTTATCAAATTCCAAAGCAATTGGAGGTGTTTGGAATAAGTTGTGAAACATATACCTAGAGATGAAAGTTGGTGAATTGGAGCAGTTTGGGAAAATTTAATAAATATTTAAATTAGGGACATTACAGAAATTCAATTCCGTTGCTCGATTTGTTTTTTATGTTCCCGGTTGAAATTTGTCAAGTCACAAGTCTCCTTGAATGGCTTGAGGAAGCAAGATGAAACTCGCCATAAGTCATTAACCAAGGCTCAGATGGACAAATGATCAATTTCATTGGAATCCTGACATCGAAGTACTGCAAGGAACACCCCTCTCTAGTGACTTGATGGACCAAATGTTTTCTTTTTTGATATTTTTCACAACTAAGGTTTTGCTAAGTAACATGCAATAAAATTTTGCATTATAGGCTAAGATTTTGAAAAGTGTGTCGAGCAAGGTTGTGAGAATCATGGTCATCTCGCCCTCGCCCAAACACACGGCCTGCAGTAGGTAATGAAACTCAATTATGTCCCTCGATTTCGTTTGTATGCCCTCTATTGAAATTTTCCAAGTGTCTCTGAATGGCTTTGAGGAGCGAGTTGAAACTCGCCATAACTCGGTAACTGGGGCTCGGATGGACAAACCGTCAATTCCATTGGAATCGTGACATCGTAGTACCACTTGGTACACACCTCTTGAGTGACTTCATAGACCAAACACTGTCTATTTTAACGATTTTCTCAACTACGTCTTTCATAAGTAATATGTAATGCAATTTCTACATTATAGGCTAAGGTTTTGAAAAATGTGTCAAGTGAGGGTGTGGGCATCATTGCCATCTCACCCTAGCCCAATCACACCTTTAGGAGATAACAAAACTCAATTTTGTTGCTCGGTTTGTTTTTTATGCCATCGGTTGAAATTTGCCAAGTGTCCCTGAAGGGATTTGGTAAGCGAGTTGAAACTTGCCATAAGTCGATAATGGGGGCTCGGATGGACAAACCATCAGTTCCAATGGAATCGTAACATTGGATTACTAGGAGCACCCCTCTCCTCTGACTTCATGAACCAAACATTGTATTTTTTATGATTTTCTCAATTAGGGTTTTGTTAAGTAACATGCAATGAAATTTCTGCATTATAGGCTAGGATTTTGAAAAATGTGTTGAGCGAGGATGTGGGAATCATGGTCATCTCTTCCTAGCCCAAACACACTTGCAAGAGGTAACAAAACTCAATTCAATTTCTCAGTTTGTTTTTTATGCCCTCGGTTGAAATTTTCCAAGTGTCCTTGAATGGCTTTCGGAAGCATGTTGAAACTCGCCATAACTTGGCAAGCAAGGATTAGATGGACAAATCGTCAGTTCCATTGGAATTGTGACATCGGAGTACCGCAAGGGACACCCCTCTCGAGTGACTTCATGGATTGAACGTTGTGAATTTTGACAGTTTCCGCAACTAGGGTTTTGCTTAGTAACATGTAATGCACGTAGGATAAAAGACAACCAAAATGCCTTGCTTTTCCGGCGATTTTGGGTCTAAAACGGGTTAAAATTCTTGTTGGAAATTGTTATTTTCAGCAATTGGGATTGCCAGCTCTAGACTAATTGCCCAATTTTAAAACTACCCAGATCGCTGAAATTCCAATCTGAGCACTCCAAATTGCGATTTTGACAAGAATTGCTCTGCCGGATTCCGGCAAGTCAGGGGCGTTTTGGTTAGCCGTTATACAGCTCCCATGTAATGTAATTTCTACATTATAGACTAATATTTTGAAAAATATGACAAGTGAGGGTGTGGGCATCGTGGTCATCTCTCCCTAGCCCAAAACTCAATTCCATTGCTCGATTTGTTTTTATGCCCCCGGTTGAAATTTGTCAAGTGTCCCTGAATGGCTTTAGGAAGTGAGATGAAATTAGACATAAGTAAAGAACTGAGGCTCGAATGGACAAAGCGTCAGTTTCGTTAGAATCGTGACATCGGATTATCGCAAGGACCACCCCTCTCCAATGACTTGATGGACCGAACATTGTCTTTTTTGACGATTTCGCAACTAGGGTTTTGTTAAGTAACATGCAATGCAATTTCTACATTATAGGCTAATATTTTGAAAAGTGTGTCGAGCGATGGTGTGAACATCATCGTCATCTCACCCTAGCCTAAACACACATGCAGGCTGTAACGGAACTCAATTTCGTTGCTCGGGTTGTTTTTTATGCCCTCGGTTGAAATTTTCCACGTGTCCCTGAATGGATTTGTGAAGCAAGTTGAAACTCGCTATAACTTAGTAACCAGAGCTCGAATTGAAAGGTCGTCAGTTCCATTGGAATCGTGACATCATATTACCTCTTGGGACACCCCTATTGAGTGACCTCATGAACCAAATGCTTTTTATTTTGAGAGTTTTTTCAACTAGGTCTTTCGTAACTAACATGCAATGCAATTTCTGCACTATAGGCTAATATTTTGAAAAATGTGCCAACCAAGGGTGTGGGCATTCTGGTCATCTTTCCCTAGCCCAAACACACCTGCAGGAGGTAACGGAACTCAATTTTGTTGCTTAGTTTGTTTTTTATGCCCACGGTTGAAATTTTCCAAGTGTCCCTAAATGACTTTGGGAGGCAAATTGAAACTCACCGAAACTTCGTAATCAAGGCTCAGATGGACAAACCGTCAGTTTCGTTAGAATCGTGACATTGGATTACCACTAGGAACACCCCTCTCTAACTACTTCATGGAACAAACGTTTTCAATTTTGATGGTTTTCACAACTAGGATTTTGCTAAGTAACATGCAATGCAATTTCTGCATTATAGGCTAAGATTTTGAAAAAAATACCAAGCAAGAGTGTGGGCATAGTGGTCATCTCACCCTAGCCAAACACACCTATAGGAGGTAACGAAACTCAATTCCATCGCTCGGTTTGTTTTTTATGTCGCCGGTTGAAATTTTCCAACTATCCATAAATGACTTTGGGAAGCGAGTTGAAACTTGCCATAAGTCGATAACCGGAACTCGGATGGACAAACCGTCAATTCCATTGGAATCGTGACATCAGAGTACCACTACAGACACCCCTCTCCTGTGACTTGATGGAGCAAACATTGACCTTTTTTATGGTTTTTGCAACTAGTGTTTGCTAAGTAACATGCAATGCAATTTCTACATTATAGGCTAAGATTTTGAAAAATGATTCGAGCGAGGGTGTGGGCATTGCATTCATCTCGCCTTAAGCCCAAACACACCTGCACGATGTAACGAAACTCAATTTCATTTCTCGGTTTGTTTTTTATGCCCCTGGTTGAGATTTGCCAAGTGTTCTTGAATGGCTTTGGGACGCGAGATGAAACTCACCATAAGTCGATAATCGCGGTTTGGATGGACAAACCGTCAGTTCCATTGGAATTGTGACATTGGATTATTGCTAGGGACACCTCTCTCTAGTGACTTCATGTACCGAACGTTGTCTTTTTTGCAACTAGGGTTTTCCTAACTAACATGCAATTCAATTTCTGCATTATAGGCTAACATTTTGAAATATGTGTCAAGCAAGGGTGTGGGCATCGTGGTCATCTCACCCTAGCCAAAACACACCTTTAGCAGGTAATAGAACTCAATTCCATTGCTCAGTTTGTTTTTTATGCCCCAGTTGAAATTTGTCTAGCATCCTTGAATGGCTTTGGGAAGTGAGTTGAAACTCGCCATAACTCTATAACCAAGGCTCGGATGGACAAACCGTCAGTTCCGTTGGAATCATGACATCGAAGTACAATTTGAGATACCCCTCTCAAGTGACTTCATGGACCGAACGTTGTCTATTTTGATAGTAGGGTTTTGCTATGAAACTTGCAATGCAATTTATGCATTAAAGGATAAGATTTTGAAAAATGTGTCAAAGGAGGGTGTGGGAATTGTGATCATCTCACCCTAGCCCAAGGTCACTTGCAGGAGGTAACGAAACTCAATTCCATTGGTCGGTTTGTTTTTTATGCCCCCGGTTGAAATTTGCTAAGTGTCCCTAAATAGCTTTGGGAAGCGAGTTGAAACTCGGCATAACTCGGTAAGCGGGGCTGGGATGGACAAACCGTTAGTTCCCTTAGAATGGTGACATCAGAGTACATCTAGGGACACCCCTCTCCAATGATTTCATGGACCAAGTGTTGACTATTTTGACGATTTTCTCAACTAAGGTTTTTCTCAGTAACATGCAATGCAATTTCTACATTATAGGATAAGATTTTGAGATATGTACCCAGCGAGGGTGTGGGCATCGTGGTCATCTCTCCCTATCCCACACACACCTACAGGAGGTAACGAAACTCAACTCTATTGCTCGGTTTGTTTTTTATGCCCCAATTAAAATTTGTCAAATGTCCATGAATGGCTTTGGGAAGCAAGATGATCTCGCCATAAGTCGATAATCGGGTCTCGAATGGACAACCCATCAGTTCCGTTGGAATCGGGACATCGGAGTACTACTAGGGACACCCCTCTCCAGTGACTTGATAGATCGAACATTGTCTTTTTTGACGATTTTCTCAACTAGGGTTTTGCTAATTAACATGCAATGAAATTTCAGCATTATAGGATAAGATTTTGAAAAAGGTGTCGAGCGAGGGTGTGGGCATCATGGTCATCTCTCCCTAGCCCAATCACACCTGCAGTAGGTAACGAAACTCAATTACGTTCCTCGGTTTGTTTCGTATGCCCTCAGTTGAAATTTGCTAAGTGTCTCTAAATGGCTTTGTGAAGCGAGTTGAAACTCGCCATAACTCAGTACCTAGGGCTCGGATGGACAAACAATCAGTTTCGTTGGAATCGTGACATCGTAGTACCACTTAGGAGACCCTTTGTACATCAAGGCTCAACTAGGTCTTTCATAAGTAATATGTAATGCAATTTATGCATTATAGGCTAAGATTTTGGAAAATGTGTCAAGCGAGGGTGTGGGTATCGTGGTCATCTTGACCTAGCTCAAACACACCTGCAGAAGGTAACAAAACTCAATTATATTGCTCGGCTTGTTTTTTCTTCCCACGGTTGAAATTTGCCAAGTGTCCATGACTGGCTTTGGGAATCTCTCCATAACTCTGTAACCAGGGATCGGATGGAAAAACCATCAGTTTCATTGGAATCATGATATCGGATTATAACTAGGGACACCCCTCTCTAGTGAATTCATGGACCGAATGTTTTCTATTTTGACAGTTTTCGCAACTAGGGTTTTGTTAAGTACCATGCAATGCAATTTCTGCATTATAGGCTAAGATTTTGAAATTTTTTCCAAGCAAGGGTGTGGGCATCGTGGTCATGTTACCCTATACTAAACACTCCTGCAGGAGGTAACAAAACTCAATTATGTTGCTCGGTTTGTTTTTTATGACCACGGTTGAAATTTGCCATTTGTCCCTGAATGGCTTTGGTAAGTGAGTTGAAATTTGCCATAAGTCAAAAGCCGGGGCTTGGACAGACAAACCATCAATTTTTTTGGAATCGTGACATCGGAGTACCACTAAGGACACCCATTTCCAATGACTTGATGGACTGAACATTGTCTTTTTTTATGGTTTTAGCAACTAGGGTTTTGCAAAGTAACATGCAATGCAATTTCTGCATTATAGGCCAAGATTTTGAAAAATGTGTCAATCAAGGGTGTGGGAACCACAATCATCTCGCTCTATCCCAAACACACATACAGGAGGTAGCAGAACTCAATTTCGTTGCTCGATTTTTTTTTATGCCCCTTGTTGAAATTTGCCAAGTGTCCCTGAATGGCTTTGGGAAGCGAGTTGAAACTCGCCATAACTCGGTAACCAAGGCTCGGATGGACAAACTATCAGTTCCACTGGAAATGTGACATCGGAGTACTGCTAGGGATACCTCTCTCTAGCGACTTCATTGACTGAATGTTGTCTATTTTAAATATTTTTGCAACTAGGGTTTTGCTAAGTAACATAAAATGCAATTTCTACATTATAGGCTAATATTTCCATATTTGCGCAAGAACTTCATTACTTTCCCTAGACACTTCAAAATTCGTCCAATGATGATAAAAAAGCCCATGCACTTCAATACTTGCCCTAGGTAAGGGTGAAAAACACCCGACAATGATATAATCACCCAAGCAATCACAAAAATGCCCCAATACACACAAATTTGCCTCGGCATGTGATAACTTTGGCCATCACTGTTTTAAAACGTCCCAACATTATAAAAGCATCCTTACATTGATAAACAACAACTCCATGCACTTCTAAATTCACACAGTGATGAGAAAAACGCCCCATGGACTTCAAAATTCACCCATTGACAAGAAAAACGCCCCATGCACTTCAAAATTCACCAATTGACAAGAAAAACGTCCCAGGCATTTCAATACTTGCCCCGGGCACTTCAAAATTCTCCGAAGGATGATAAAAATTCCCTAAGCATTTCAATATTTTCCAAGGAAGTTCTAAATTCTCCCAAGGATGATAAAACTCCCCGTGCACTTCAATATTTTCCCCAAGCACTTCAAAATTTCCCCCATGCACTTCAATATTTGCCCCATGCACTTCTAAATTGACCCAATGATGATAAAAACATCCCATGCACTTCAATACTTGCCTCGACCACTTCAAAATTCTCCCAACAATGATAAAAACGACCATACACTTCAATATTTGCCCCAGGCACTTGAAAAATCTTGCAACGAAGATAAAAATGTCCCTGTCCACTTCCATGTTTTCCCAGGCACTTAATTACTTTCCCTAGACACTTCAAAATTCGTCCAATGATGATAAAGATGCCCTAGGCACTTCAATACTTTCCCTATGCAAGGGAGAAAAACACCCGACAATGATATAATCACCCAGGCAATCACAAAAATGCCCTAAAACACACAAATTTGCCTCAGCATGTGATAACTTTGGACATCATTGTTTTAAAACGTCCCAACACTATAAAAAAATCCTTACATTTATAAACAACAACCCCATGCACTTCTAAATTCACCCAGTGATGAGAAAAATGCCCCATGCACTTCAAAATTCACCCATTGACAAGAAAAACGCCCCATGCCCTTCAAAATTCACCCATTGACAAGAAAAACGCCCCAGGCACTTCAATACTTTCCCCGGGCACTTCAAAATTTTCCGAAAGATGATAAAAATGCCCTATGCACTTCAATATTTTCCGAGGCACTTCTAAATTCTCCCAAGGATGATAAAACTCCCCATGCACTTCAATATTTTCCCCAAGCACTTCAAAATTGCCCCCAGGCACTTCAATACTTGCCCCGTGCACTTCTAAATTGACCCAATGATGATAGAAACATCCCATGCACTTCAATACTTGCCTCGACCACTTCAAAATTCTCCCAACGATGATAAAAAAACCCATACACTTCAATATTTTCCCCATGCACTTGAAAATTCTCACAACGAAGATAAAAACGCCCCCGTCCACTTCCATGTTTGCCCAGGCACTTCATTACTTGCCCCAGACACTTCAAAATTCGTCCAATGATAATAAATATGCCCTAGGCACTTCAATACTTTCCCTAGGCAAGGGGGAATCACACTTATGCTATTATCTAGCATTTATCAAACACTAGAATTTATGGAAATGAAAGAAATCATGCTAACTCTCCATCAAATCCTTTCTCTCATGGTGATCCATAACCTAGAGAACTCTTCAAGCTACCATTTGAGAATTTACACTCTGTCATTGTGAGAATCTTGTTGAGCTTTTCTTTGTTATGTTGTTTCTCATGCCTATGTTATGAATCCTTGCTTCATCCATCCATTGGAAACATTCCAATGGATCCTTTAATATAATAATATACAGCCCTAAAGGACCCCTGTAGCAGCCAATGGTCTGGATAAGAAGAAGGGAATCCTTTGTTTTGAGTACTATGGACATTAAGAAGACAAATATGGGAAGCCTAATCAGCATAATGAACAACTATAGCAGTCAGTAGAAAACAATGAACAACCCTGGAAAGTAATTCACAGTAGTATGAACAACGAGCTAAGAACACTTAAAATCAGGTATGGGCACATACAACCATCAAAAGATAACAACAAGCAACAATATAGTTAACAATGGACTAAGAGCAATATTTTAAGCCCGGTTTCACTAATAATAGCTTTTACCTATAATCATGTATAGATCCATTATAACTCAACATATCAAAATTTGTATAATCAGAGGAATTTGGAATCAAAAGACAAGTTGCCACAGTAATGGAGGAGGGGGGCCATAACTTTGAGTAAAAACTTCCTTGAAGGTTGTGTAGAAATGCACCCTAGTAAAGGATTATTTATAATACACCCTCCAACCTCCAAATATATCCTATCTCAAGTTAGATCTATGGTTCCAGATGAGAAATATCATTGAGAATTTTATAAATCAACCTTTTCCAAGGCTAATTGTGGTCATTGTTTTGTACTAAGTTGGCTGACGTATCCTTGAAATGATGTATTTCAATCTAAACCACATGTTGAGTTTAGGAGCAACCAAAAATACTAATATGAATTAGTTCATATGAGCCTATTGTATATTGTCGTAAGTGTACACTAAATGGGTTAGTACCTTTGTAATCACTACAATGTAGAAAGGTAACAGAGAATGAATAGGTTGAATAATGATATTTTATTACTGCAAAGAAAGTCCATAGATGGATGGTATGAGAACTTGCAATTACAAAGCTTTGTCTCAAGCCCTAGAAGATCCTATAAGACTCATTATTTCATAACAAAGGCTATGGGGACCTTTTATAACTAGTTCAATTGTCAAGGAAGTTACAGAGTCACATAATATATCAAACAATTTGTTTCAGCGTCGTCATCTTCTTTCATATTTGGAAAATTGTAAGAGCATTTAATTGTCTTCTTGCAACATCATGTTGTGTGTCTCCTTGTTGTGGATCCTCTTTCCATGTTGATGTCCTGTGCATAGTTGCATAGTTTTTGGTTTTTGTAATAGTGTATTTTGTATTCTCTATGGCTACAATGTTGTGTTGCAAACATATAATCACTGCAATGTTGAGTTGCAAATTCCAGAACTTTGAGTTGTAGGTCATCAATTCCCACAATTGTATGTTGCTTGGGTTCTAGTTCCTGCAATTTTGGGTTTTCCACCTGTAAATTTGTGCACTTCCTAGGTTATAATTATTTTCTACCACGACCTACAATTGCATGACCATCACTTGTGCTATATGATGGGCTCTCTATTGACTACATTTTGCACATAGCCCCCCTTGGAAATAAATTTTTATAAAATCTCAATTTCAAAACTTTAGTGTTAGCACCTAGAAAAGTTCATATTCAAGGCATCTTTGTGGCTCACAAAGCATTTAATGAGCATTGTGAAAACAAATTATATAGACCGATATTAGAAATAAGATACTTTAATTATAGTCTAAAAAGTGCATATTATTGAAATAAAATTCGATTACTCACCAAGTCAATATTTAGAATATCATATTTTAGCATTGATTCATAGATATTATAAACTGAAGTTATAGTCTAAAAGTGCATAATATTGAAATAAAATTCAATTATTCACCAAGTCAATATTTAGAATATCATATTTTGGCATTGATTTGACAAAATGTTTAATATCAAAGCAATCATCTTTCAATTTTCTTAGTTGTAACATTTTTTTCCTTTCTTAACAATAATATTAATCTATATTTCTTTTTTAGGATCATAATTAAGTCATCCAAATGTCCCAATCCACCACAAGATACACTCCAAAGAGGCACATGTAATTTCAACGAGAGCAAGTGTCATGTCAAATTGAGAATGACAGAATGAAATAATTAGACATTCAAAACCTAGTCAATCATGGGACTATGATTTGCATAAAAAGCTATGTATCAAATAAAATTTTTAAGTAGGCATTGATAACACAATCTTGGAAGTTCCATTATTTAAAGTATCAATTATGGACCTTAAACTATCTTAGGCCACCTGCACTTTGAACATTTTTCCCTTGCAATAAATGAGTAACTTGCATCTCCATCATCACTACTATGCATTTTCTTTATTGGTTTCTTACTAGTCCTTGTTGCATTAAAACATTATTCAAATAATCTTAAAGTATCATCTTATTACTACCATTGTTTAAAGTATCAATTATGTACCTTAAATTGTATCAAGCTCAAGAACATTGGTAGGAAGAATTCCAGCCAATGTTAATAATGTCTTTATATTAGTTAGTCGAAATACAAGATCTTGAGCTTTGTATACACTTGAGCGATGCCATGCATCACCCCTACCAATGATTGGTATTTGAGCATGCACTACACCTAGTTAAACTAATTATATTTATGGACGGTTGTGTCATTTAGCATAGCTGTGTCTTTTAGATACTATATATACCAACCATCTTGAATACATATCATCCATCCTAGTATCTTCACAGTTATTATATTATTATTCTTTGTCATTTGGATAATACGGGATTGTCCCCTTTCTTATAAATGTATATGACATCCTATGACTATTACAAATTATAAATGCATATGACATCCTATGACTATTGCAAAGTACATTATAAAAACTTTAGTCGAGATAATATGGTTCTTCATTTTTTCAATAGAAACATCAGCACAACTAGAGGCATACTCAAGGCTCCAAAACTAAGTCCCTTGGACCAAACTAAAAGATAAGTTTGAACATAGCAAGCAAATCAAGTAGATCATCCTTCAAGATATTGGGTCTCCAATCTCCTACAACCTAGTGTAAGTGTTTAAGAAGTACAAGTAAACCAACAACTAATATTGAATATGCCATAAGTTAGTGTTTGATGCCATTAAACAAAGGCCCAAATCCAAGCAGACATTGTGGCTCTTTGCCTTCAATCCTTTGTAGAATCCAAGAAATCTGTTTTGCTTGGTCCCTCAACCTTCAAGGCCTAACTCTTGGCCATCACCTAGTCCACCTCGGCATCCCCTAAACAAATTCCCCCTTTGTTTTCATCATGAGAATGCTAACCACGTATTCTGGTTCTTTCTATGCTAAATGTGGTTGGAATTGGGTCGCTAATTTCGTGGTGAGTTCGTCCATGCCCCAATTTTGTATAAGGCCCCTATTCAAGGGATGATCTAGAGGAATCTCCATGCCCTTCGAGATTACTACAGCCAGCTTGGCCTCTTGAGTACTTGAAAAGGCGACGATCGCGATGTGAACCAGCTCTCCAGATTTCATGCAAATTTAGTTTCTACAACAAAGCACGACAATCTTATTTTTTTGCCAAAAGCTTTGTTTGAACAGTTCAGAAGAGTGGCGTATGTATACTTTTTGATGATCTATGTCTTATCTACAACTCAGATAAGTCTATTGAGTCCTATCACAAATGCTGTCCCTTTATCGTTATTGTTTTTTGCTTCCCTTATTAAAGAAGCATTTGAGGATTGGAAACGGGTCGCCAATGACATGGTAGTCAATAGCACACCAGTTGAAATGCGTGGTCTTGTTCGTGTTAAGCAAGATGATTTCTTGCCAGCAGATTTGCTGCTCATGTCTAGTACAAACCTGGATGGCATTTGCTACATCGAGACAGAAAATCTGGATGGGGAGACAAATTTAAAGATCAGAAAATCATTAGAAAAAACCTGGGACTATTTAAATGCCAATAAAGCGTCTGAAAAGGATAAATTCAATGCGAGCATCCAAATAACTCACTCTGTACTTTTACTGGTAATCTTATTATTGGAAAACAGATGTTGCCTCTTTCTCCAAATCAAATATTGTTACCGAGATGCAGTCTACATAATACAGAGTTTGTAGTCGATGCTGTAATTTTTATAAGACATGAAACACAGGTTATGATGAATTCCATGAATGTCCCTTCAATGCAAAGTACTTTAGAGCGCTCTCTTGGCAAACTTATGTTGATTGTTTTTGGTGTTCTCTTTGTAATGTGCCTTATTAGAGCTATTAGCAGAGGAGTTTTCTTCAACTGCAAGTAGTATTACTATTATCTTGGCCTTGTTGCAGATGTTGAGAAGCAGTTCAACCCCAACAACAGATTTGTGGTTGCATATGTTACACTGTTCACACTTGTGACACTATTATACTCGACCACCATTCCCATTTCACTATATGTGTCTATTGAGATGATAAAGTTTTGTCCAATGTACTCAGTTTATTAACAAGGATATCAATATGAAACATAGAGAAAACAATACTCCTGCTTTAGTGGAAACATCGAATCTGAACGAGGAGCTTGGTCAGGTGGGGTTCTTATTTTCTGATAAAACTGGCACGTTGACAAGGAATATAGAGTTTTTCAAATGTTCTAGTGGTGGAGAGGTATATGGCATAGGGGTCACAGAGCTTGAGAGACAAACAGCCCACAACAATAGTGTGAAACTTGATATCACAAGCGGTTTTGTGGCAATTCAAGATTCTTAGGAGGGATAGGTGTGACTTTTCATGAGGAAAGCATAAGAAACAAAGAGGGATGCCACAAATAAGCAAAGAAAATTTAATTGGGAATATTTATAGCCAATAATCCTAACCATAGTGCCTGTTTCGATAATTATATCTCAAAATATTTCAATATGGATTATCACATTCAATTTTCAACATTTCCATCCTCTGCAATCACTAATTTTGTTCATTGAAGTAACATTAAGAATCACTACAGCTGCCATACAAAGAAACAAATAGGTAACGTTGTTATAGAGAGTCATTATTATGCTTTAGAAGAACAAGTTACTTCCTATAATACTCTTGTTGCATCAACATGAACTGGTCTATACAAGGGCCACTTTCACACATTTGGGTGAATATTTTAAAATTTTATGTGTAATCGAAATTTTATTGCATGTTATAAATTCATACACTTATTTGGATTATAGTGGGCAGTGGGCAATTGCCACCCCACCAATATTAGAAATAAAATTGTGCAAGAAGAATATGAAGGTAGAGAAAGCGGTTCTACTCCTCAAATTGTAACCACAATATGGTAGATGAAAGATCCTCAAAACAGCTCTTTTGTAGTGCAGGAAACTAGTCTAGCTTACTAGTTTCAGTGAAAATGTCATGAACAGTGGTCAGAATATTAGCAGCAAGTCATAACCACCTCACCAAATGAGAAAGAATAGGTTGGAAATACAGACTGAATAGTTTCAGGATAAGCAAAAGATGGAAGACATGTTAGGCCATCTTTTGGCCCAGCCCAAGAAAAGAAGAGGCCCAAGAGAAGTGATTTCTTGATACAAAGAAACTAAGGAGGAGAAAAAGCCCAGGAGGGAAGGCAGGCAATGAGGAAATCTATAAGAACCATGGAGGGGATTCCTCATGGACTTCCCCTCTTTATCCAATCTCTCTACATATTTACTACACAAATAAAGAGGCACTTTTCCAGTTATTAGAGAGAATCTTCTGAGCGCTCATGCTTGTATTCCTCATTGTTAGTATTCTATCAGAGCATGGTTTTATGTATGAAGATCATCACTTTGTTTCCTTAGAGTTCAGTCATGTATTCTTTAGTTTTTTGCTACTTTAAATATTTTAACTCTGTTGAAAGGATACAATGAGACACTTAACAAAGTTCTATGATCAGACTTTGTGTCTGATCACATATAGGAAGCATATTAAACTTTGGGACCATATTGGTGAACATCATCTCTATCTGATCTTAATAGTATTAAATTGTACCTTGGATCATCTTCTGCAGGTCTGGGCACACCGGTGAAAAGATACTGGTACTTCAATAGGACAATGAGGTTGTGCTTCTTCTTGAGCAGCTTAGTGCATTAATTATGAGGGAGTAATCAGTCTTATAAGAATGGATTGCATTTTTATCTTTAGAAATCTATTATCAGCAGTTTGCATGTGTTACATGTGTTACACAGTTTAAATGTCGTTCCTCAGTTAAGTAAAAGAGGGCACATGTACTTGCATCTGTTAGCTCCAGTTTTATTAAGTAGTTTTCTATTTTTTACCTTAAGTCTAAGTTCAGTTAGGTGCATGCGTGTAGTAGGTAGGGAACATGCTTGCCTGCCTCAAATCATTTTCAGTTGAGGTGCTGTTGTGCATGTATCCAGATTCATTGTTCCTACTCTTCTTCTCAGTCTATAAAAGAGAAGGCGGTGTTGACACTGAGAGGGGGGGTGAATCAGTGTAAAGCAATTTTTAAACCTTTCTTAGCTTCTCTTGGTTAGCTACCAATTCATCAATTTAATACTTTACCATATTCATTTCATAAACATCATTCACATAGCATAAACATTTCATTCATAAAGAGCCATAACACAGAAGAACACCACACCATATAAATTTGTAATCTTTTTATATTATTTTGGTCCGGCTACAACCGTTAGGTGAATCAGCACCTACTGATACATAGAGCACCTACTCTGAATCCAGGACCCTGCCTGGTTTTCTTAGACCCTGCTAAGAAGGGTTTGAGGTATCCTAACCTCAGAAGCAAGACAAGCTTGCTTTTACATTAAGGCTCACTGTCACATCAACTCATCAATCTGCAGACACATCAACTCAGCTGTAACCCTGCTCATCATTCATCTACTGCTACTCAACAATGCTGCAATAGTCTCAATCTCTGCTCAGACATCTGAAGTTGAACCATCAAGAATCTTCAAGTAATCAAGAGGTCTGCACATGTGCCAAGTCATCAAAGGAAATGCTGCTCATGATCAATGCTGCTCACCGTCTTCTCTGATCATCATTGTCCACTCTGCTGTAACCTTGCTCATTAGACATCTATACTGCTGCAATATTGCAAAGTCTGCTTTTCAACATTCTGCCACTAGCATCATTTCGTTATCACAAGGAATCTGCTGCTCAAGAATCTCCAAGTCATCCAAAGGACTACACATATGCCAAATCATCAAAGGATTCTGCTTAATACATCCAATTCAATTTGACATTGCTCTCACTCATCAACTGCTGCTCATTACTCTTATCATCAACCTGTCAAATCTAAAACCATTCTTTCCACAAACAACTGTTGTTCATGACATTCATCAAGAGGTATGCTCATCAAAGGGCTTACTTATGCCAAGACATTAAGAGTGTTCTTAGATATCAGCAAAGACTGAATAATACATCAGCTACAATAAGAAATATATCAGTGTTTTAAGGCTGCACTAGCACCTTTCTCATGCATAACAGGCCTGCTAAATATGAACAATGAATATTACCCGAACCTTAGCAAGTCTCACAGTGTTGTTGTAGCTGAAGATGCCTAGAAGCCACTGCGACTTGGCTGTAGAAGTAAGGTCGATTAATGTCTTACTCTAGTGGGTAACCAAGCTGCCAACACGTCCTTCATTTTCCTCTGAGTATCACACTTTGAGCAGCAATGGAAAGAAGAGGGTATTGATCAACATTATAGATTTCTCTCAAATTTATGCAGAAGAAAGATGAGATTTCTCAAATTTGCCAAACTCAGATTTATGCCCAGTATGATGAAGGGAGTTGTCCCACGTTTTTCCTTATGACTATGGCTGTCGATGCGCCCTCTTTTTCTGCTTGTAAGAAATGCTTCATATCTTCACTACGTTGCAACTGTGGATGAGAAGCAATTCGATTTATAAAGATATTCAATCCTCTACGTCTCAACTCTATAAACTCTGCACTGAAGCGTAACTTCTCTTAGTAATAATGCGATAGGACACATAAGCTTGGACTCAATTGTCCATCTTAACAGAATCAGTAACCAAAACCTACAGAACTCCGTTGCCGTCCCCTGGCACGCAATTTCAGACTGTTCAACCATTAAAACAAAATCTGGAAATGTGCCCAAAACAGGCCCAACTCTTCTAATCCGGAACAGAACTCGAACATGTGATCATTGAGCATCCAAACGCCAGTAGTAAAGCACCATAAGATGAAACTGGCAGCATTACACACCCGATTGCAGCTTTATTTGACACATGACAGCCCTAAATCAGTCCATATGGGCAGCGGCCACAGTCAAATAAAAACTTTCCACGCTGAAAGAAAATTTCCACGCTGCTGCCACACAACAAAAATTCCTCTGCTGCTACCGAGCCTCAATGCACAGAACTATCACTGAAATATACTCAGAGCTGCTTCAATTTGCATCTCAGTCATTTGGGCACGAAGTTGCTCGTGTATAATTGTTTCTGCTCCCCAAAAAAATAATTTCAGGCTGAAGAAATTTCCACGCAAAAAAAAATCCACGCTGCTGTTCCAAAAATTTCCACGCTGTTGCCTTCCTCAGAGCTCCACCAATTTCCTTCAATGCTGCGATCTGCTCCCAGAAAAAATTACTGTCAAAATTCTGCCTCTCTGTACCTGCGAAATTCTGCCTCAGTAACCCCCGAAATTTCCTCAGAGCTCAGTGAATTTCTAGAGATGCTGTACCTTCAGCCAGCGAGCTGCAAAAAAATAATTTCCACTGCTGATATTTCCACGCTGATATCTTTCTGCTCCACAAAAAATTTCTCTGCTGCCTCATCAAATCGCAGAGCACTCCACATTAAATCCCGCTTGCCAAATGAACAAAACGTGAGGGTATTTATACTAAATTTGCGTCCTTAAATTGCTGCCGACATATATAAGATTATAATTTTTAATGAAATTTTTAATGGGCCGACATGCATATCTGGGCCGACATTGCTATTCAGGGCCGACATAAGAAATTTGAGGTAAATGGAGCCGACCTACACTTCATTTTGTCAAACATTTTTAATGATTTAGTTAGAGCCGTCCATAGGGTTTTTAATGACCTTTCATAAGGACGTGTCCCTCAGATTGTGACCCTTCAAGTTGAGGACGACCTTACAAATTGGAGTAAGATTGAAAAATATCATATAAAAATTAATTAAATAACCCCTTCTTTAGCTGGCCGTCCCATGTGATGGGTTAAAAATGCCAAGTCAACTTTAAAATTCAATATCTCTTCAACCGTAAGGAGTTAGCGGACATTCCACATATCAACGGAGAGAGCTTGACGAGGACTATCTCTCTATGAGGGTCTTGCTTGCAAAGACATGGTCCTTCACCCTTAATTTCTTCAATTTGTGCAGATCCTCAGATTTGACTTGAATTCATCTTGAAGGCATCTTCAAGTACTTTTAAGGCACCAAGGGCTACATCACCAACTAAGGTTTCTACCAAGAGATAAGTCACTACCTTCATGACACAAGGAACTTCTTAACAAGGCAATGAGGACACCACCAAGTCTTCATCAAGCTTGTGGGTTAAACAAGGATCCATGTGCATGTCCAAAGGTTCCTCCAGCATACATCATGCGATTATCAAATTCAAGAGGTAAGGAGAACATGTCCAAGATATTCACAATATATAAGGGCACAAGAGCATCTCAATCATGTGCAAGGCTTCTCCGAGTGATCAATGATACCATCAAGCATGCAGAGGCTCCAAAGGCTTCAAACAAAATGGTGGCATCCATGTTGGCATCAATGACAATTTCATCAACAATCTCCCCCTTTGTCATTGATGACAACTGATCTCTCTCTCCCCCTTTGACATTAATGACAAAGGGTCAATGAGCCATTTATGGCTTCACAATGCCCAAAAATTAAGTTCATTTCCACCATCACTTGCCATCTCCAAGTTTTTTCATGAATGAACAAACTCCCATTATTTGCCATCTTCAAATGTTCATGAGTATCTATTATAGACACTCCCCCTTTGACTGAGCTTGGTTTTGATCTAGGGCTTTTAACCAACCATGAATTCTTGGAACATAGGTCTGATTATGCTCATGCCACACTCATACCAAAACACCAACAGAGTCTGCTCCTCCTATCATAGTGCCGCTCCCTTTTTGTCTAATCCTACTCATACACTTTACATTTCTCTTGCTTATGCATACCATACGCCATTCAAAAATCATAATCTTGAAACTGGAATATGTCACACTGTTTTTGAATATTGTTTCAAGCAATCCTCAAGCTGCTCCGTGCTCTCAAGATTTCATATGATTGCCAGGAGTTGTCTTCATACCATGATAAAATATCATCAACTTTGGCAGCCTTGCAAGGCAATCTTCGAATCAGTCTCGGACTATGCTAGAATAATCTTTTAAGAGGCCAAGTCCTCTTTCATATGCAATATTAGCCTTTAGTCATCATAAGGTCTTCTATCATACACTTCATGTTTGAACAATGTTGATGCTGTAGTTTCACTTCTGAACTTTGATTTCTTCAAATAGATTTCTTGCTCCCCCTATCGTTCTGCCACCTCACATAGTTCAGATTTCATCTCATTTCTTAGTTTGTTATCGAACAGAAAATAACATTCTGGTGTTGCTCTTCTACTAACTTTTGATGGTCTACATGCCATACACCGTCTAATTTTTGTGTTCCATGGTTCTCCAAGCTGCCATGTTTCAAACAGTCCTCAAGCTGCTTCAAATCTTTAACCAAATAAGCTATAGTGTCATCATTTACAAGTGTACTTCAACATGGCGTTTGTTTCAGACTTCGATCATGCATGTTGTAACAAACTTTCAACACTTTATAGTGTGAGCATCATATACCGAGCAATAGGCATCAAGGCACCATCATCATTATTAATTCATGACTGTATATATTTAAGCAATCATGTCACTGAGCCGTATGCTTTTGTTTCTTCTATAGGTGGCCAGATCTGCAGATAATCATGTGACTGCTAAAGTCAAAATATGGCTGTGAAATACCACTGTATTGCTGTCCCTTTATTGTATGTATATCACTGTCAATTTCAAGTCTGCTCATATATTGTTCACATACTCATCATAAGGTCTTGACAATCAATGTCAAGCTGCTCATCTATTTTGCTCATCAAACATATCACTGTATATATATATATATGGTCATCTTCTTATGCTGCAAGTTTGTGAATAGGGGGAGCCTATTCTCAGGGGGAGCCTGAGTGTTGTCATCAATGACAAAGGGGGAGATTGTTGATTAAGTTGTCATTGATGCCAACAGTGCCTGGTCATTGATGCCAACAGTTGAGTCTTAGTGCCCCTTGTGGAGCCCCTGAGGGTTAGTGTTTGGTTTGTGGTTGTTTGTATCAAGAGGAGACCTTTTGACTTTGTCCAAGCCCAAGCTTGAAGCCCTTGGAGGCCTTGGGACAATGCCAAAATCCCTAGCTACCCATTAACTTGGTTAAGTGCCCCTAAGTCTGATTTGAGTCCATTGTTGCATCCTTGCTTCTTGTGATTGGATAATGTGGTAGTTTTAGTCCTTGGAGCCCATACATAGTTGACTTGTACCCTCACACTCTTGCACTTGGTTTATATTGTCAATAATGATAACCTTGGCCCTTGAAACCCACTTACATGATGGCACGTTGCACATGATAGCTTGATGTATATGGTTGATTGCTCTTAAAGTTTATGCTATGATGAGTGCATGGTGGAGCCCTCTTCTTAGTTGGCATATCCTTGAGATATGGTTCCTTGGTTATGATGCACCCATTCATGGTCATATACTTGGTTGAGATGCCCTTATGCACATGCATAAAATGAGGTTTGGCATTTTACTCTTGGTGATCATGATTTGATGCAAATGATCATGGCTCTTTTGCTTTGGAGGTTTGGGTCTTGAAGTTCCACACACATAGCCCTATCATGATGATGGATTTTGATGATGAAGACCATTGAAGCCCTTATACTTGCATGGCAATAATGGTTCCCTTGCATATAGAAGCCCATTGCACTTGGATGTAAAAGGTCATGGAACCCACACACTTGGAGTCCTTTTTTTTTTTGCTTGTTGGTCATGGAACCCACACACTTGGAGTCCTTTTTTTGCTTGTTGGTCATAAACCCATGGACATGCCCTTGGTATGATGAAGAATCTCTTGAAGCACTTGAAGAATCATTGAAGCACTTATAAAGCATTGAAGAAGTGCTTGGACCCACAAGTTGGTCCTTAAGCCCACAAGCTTTAAGAAGCTCATGTTTGATGCCCTTGGGGGAGTTGGTTTTTATGATGAAGTCTTTGAAGGTTGAAGAATCTCATATGGTAACAAAGCACATGTTACTCTTACCCTTGTGGTCCTTGATACTTTGGTGCTATGATGGAGTGCTATGTGATGGGCTTGAAGACCTTTGAAAGCACCTTGTTTAAAAGAAATTGTATGATATCTTTGAAAGAGCCCTTGAAACCTTTGTGATTGAAGGTATGGTCTTTGTTCCCATCCTTTTGGGGTCTTGGTAGTCTTAGAAGCCCTTGATTGCCATTAAAGAACTTGAAATAGCCATCAAAACTTTTGAAGTCAATTTCCGATGTCCTGCACAAATTCAAGAAAATGAGAGTGAAGGAGTATGTCAATACGAGCAAGACTCTCATAGGGAGATAGTCCTCATCGTGGCCTTTCCGTTGATATGTAGAGCGTCTCCTAACTCCTCTTGGTTGAAAAGATTTGAATTTTTGAAGTTTAATGATTAAATTCAAAAATTAAATTGTAAATAAAGCCAAGTCGGCCCAGTCAAAGGAAGTTGTTTTTATTATTTAAAATTTAATATTCTAGCAAAGTCGGCCAGGCTAAATTCTTCCACGTTAAACTGTATAAATAAGTGGAAACTCACCTCATTTTTGAGGAATGTGAGGGAGTAATTGTGCTCTGAAATTCGGATGGATATATGACTGCTACAGCCACAGAGGGTTAAAACTGATTTTTTTGCTTGACTTTCAGCTCTAATTTTGGGGGTATAAGCTACTGAGGCAGCCACAGTAAAGTAATGCTCAGAATTGTTGTTTACATGCTCTGAATTTCGGGTGGCAGCAGTCTGATATTTCTGACAGGCATCAGAATTTTACAGTGGCAGCAGTCTGATACAGTCAAGGGCATCCGAATTTAACAGTGGTAGCAGCAGCAGAGATTTTTCCTTTTTGCATTTGCAACAGCAGAAGTTAAACAATGGACTGAGGTGATTTCGGGAGTCTGAGCAAAACGCAGAAGAAGAGGACAAGTTTCTTTTATTCTTTCCTTTTTATTTTTGAGGAGTTTAGGGTCTGCTGCAGAATTCACGCCTCATGGTTAAATTTGTTGTACACTTCACGTGCCCTTAAGGTGGTGGCTGGTTACTATCATAAACCATTGGTAGAGGCATGGAAACTACCTTTTGATGACTGTTTGGCTTAACACTTCCTCAAGATACATAATCCACTGCGTTTTAAGAGCTGACAGATGCTTGCAAATATCTATGACAAGGAGGAAGACTTGATGTTAAATAACACATAACTAAAGTGAAGTAGTTCCAGTTCTGAAACTCTGATTTGGGGAGTGGACTGTCACTCTGATATCCAGTTCTCTCTGTGGCAGCGAATGTACAGATCACTGTGGGAAGTAAGGAGATACATACCTCTTAATTTCGGTGAAATGAATTCGATGGAGCTGCTGTAGAAGTTTGACGGAGTCCCAGCCAAAGAGAAGACTGCTTGAGTGGATGTTCTGTGCTCCTTTTCTCTTGTGAACCAAACTGTGTTTACCTAGACTGGTGATGGCAATGCTGGGATGGGCGATAAAACCTACAAGTTATGTATGCCCTAGAAATATATGTATGCTCTAGAGAAGTTCATACAGCTATATGCTGGAGAAGTATGCAATCAGGCATGTTTTGGTAAGATACATGTATTTGGGTGATGATACAACCAACTCTTCTACAGTATACACACAGTTCAAGGTAAGAACATTGTGTGAACAATTATGATGCAAACCCTACTGTGATGTTGATATGATGCAATGTGCATAAGTGATGATGTGTATGCCCAATTTACTCAGTAAGATGTTCAGATGCTTAAGTGATTAAATGTTCAGTGATATGATAGTGATATGCTGAGTGATATACAAATCTAGCAGCAAACAGAGAAATGATCAGTGATACACATGCTTAATGTTGTTTATTCTCAGTGTATGTTGATGTGCTAAAGAAGTTTACGCATTCATGTTCTGGATATGCTCAGCTTATATATGATATGATCAGTGATGTTTACACAGTGACATGCTCAGTGTATGTTGATGTGCTAGTGATGTTTACACTGCTGTATGCTCAGTAAAGTGTGATGGTACACAGGATTATGTATGCTCAGTGGTGTATGTAGTGATATATAGAAACAATGATACAATGATGACATTGATGAAATGATGAACGGTGGTATTGAGCAGTGAGTACATTGATTCAGGCTACATGAGCAGATTCCTTAACTCAGATTGGCTGAGTTGTATGAATAGTTGGTTTGACTCAGGTGGACTGAGTCTAGTATACCGTTGGTTAAACTGAGATTTGCTAATTCGAATTACGTGAACAGCAGATTGATTGGTACAGACAAATTGATTAGTCAGTTGATGAGCAGTGTGGCACAGTTGTGATGAGCAGTGGTCAGCAGTGACAGTGGTTGTGCAGTGTGATACAGATTGTGCAGTGTGGTACAGATTGTGCAGTGTGGTACAAGTGTTGGATAGTAGGTCCGCAGGATCAGTGAAGTTTGTGGTTCAGTAGTTTCAGTTACTATCTTCATATCAGGGTGGCAGGACGGGGCAAGGAAATCTAGGGAGCTAAGGCTTCCTTCAGGTTGTAGCCTATAAAGTAGGGGGTTGTAGCCTCCTTCCAGTTGTAGCTGGAGAATTGAAGTCTTTGTAACAAAGGGGGTTGTTGCCTCCTTCCAGTTGTTGCTGGTAAATTATTATTATAAAGGCTTCCGTGGTTTTTCCCCCAGGACTTGGGTTTCCACGTAAAAATCTTGTGTTTTGTGTTTTGCTATGCTTCCTATGTGATGATGAGCTGTAATTGTTAATAATGCTGATGATATAATGATAATGTGGTAATACATTAATGAATGATGTATTGAAGAAGCAGTTGATGATTGTTAAAGTTGAAAAAGTAATAAAAAGCTATACACACTGTTCACCCCCCCTCTCAGTGTGCTCGGTGTGTCCAACAGGCGGGGGGGCATAGGCTTATTCATTTAGTTTATGAAATGTGAACAATGAATCAGTTTGTCGTTGATTTCCTGTATCAGATTTCACTTCAGAATTAATGAGCAAGCGATGACAAGTTTTCAAAGTCCATCTATTGAGTTTTTTGTTTTACTTTTAACAGTGATTTAGCAAGTACACTCTAATTTTGTGTTTTTCCTGCTTAATAGCAGTGATGTGATTTAGAACAGACCTATGGGTTTCCATTATAAGTTTTCTGCAGTATGTTTTTATAGACTTTAGCATTATTAGATCAACAATTCTGAGTGGCTTTCAGGTTTCAACAATCTAGTAGTTTAGGAATTCTTTTAGTGCAAAGTCTGCTGACCATGGTTTGGAAAATATAACATGTAGGAGTCTATGTTTCATCACGATGTATCTATTTTATTTTTCTCTTATACAGTGATAGTGCCAACCAAGATGAATTCATTCAATATTTTTGTCACCATATGGCATTTACTGAACATATTGGGAGCCATTAACAATAGTTTTGGAAAACTATAGAAAGCCCTCCAAAGTGGTCTAGCATGTTGGTGGTATTGGGCTATGGGAATCAAAATCCATTTATAACCCATGCTTCCTAAAAAGAAGATCGAAGATACTTTCCAAAAATTTGAACCATGGACCTCCAACGCAAAAATTTGTGATATGTCGGATGAAGTTAGCACAAAGAGGTCACCAAAGGCCCAAGACTCAATTTTACAAGAGAACTTTTTGGAGTTAGAACATCTGGCTCCACTAGGGGATGATGCTTCCCTATAAGGCATAAAGAACCGCAAACATGGTCCTTCTCTCTTTTTGGCATGGATTAATTGTTTTAATAGTTGATCCTCCACTACTCATTTCTACATGGAAATTTCTGCTGGAAAACCTTCTAACTTGAAAAACAACTATGTTAATGCTCAATGGAGAGCTTATTTATGTACAGAATTCTGAATTTCTTACTCTATTAAGTGAACGCAATCTGGTGATGTAAAATAGAATGTCCAATGGAACCAAGAAAGTAGTTGACTGAAAGAATAAGCCTTATTCATTCATTTGGTTAACAAGGGAAACAACAATATGAATTACTATGATCCAGAATAAAAATGAAACTCATGCTTATAGTTTTGGAACACTGTTCCTACAAGGCTAAAACCACTTGACATATTAACCAATATTAACTCCAACCAAATAGCAATATGATCATCAAGAACATGAGAAAAAGAAGTTTGAAAATCCAGGACAGACAGTTTTTTTGCATTTTTCATGATGGCTTGGTAATATTTGTATAGTGGCATACTTTCCTTCCCCAATATTGATTCCACTAACTTCTTGTGATTTCAAAAGAGAAAAAGGAAGAGACAACAAGCTATCTTCAATATCTTCAAGAATGTTAATTGGTCATTGACTATTCTTTGTTCTATACTGCTGAAACATTGCATATGAGCAGATTTTGTGACCCCCACTTCTTTTCTCCTTATTCTCTCTTAATTCGATATGAAACCCAAACATGTTATGATGGAAGAAAAGAAATTTCAGGCTCTGGATAGGGCAATGCATATCTATTTTGATACTCATCATATATGTATTTACTGTCGGAAAATCTAGTGTCTGAGTATTTTGAAATGTTCAACTCCTTCTCTTTGTCAATATATATAGAACCATCACACCTATGACTCTCTTGAACCAATTATTGAGCCACACCTTCCTCATAATCATGTTGGATAGTAATGTCTTCATGTTGCTTTTGGACAATAACATCCTTGTCAAACTGTTGATGATAATTCATGTGTATTGATGCATCTCCATGAAGATCAATATTTCTAGTGTTTGAAATATATATATGCTATAATCTTAAATTATGAACTAATTTCTCAATACCTTCTATATTTTCTAATACATATTTTCACTAGGCTCTCTAAAGGACATAAGCATTGTACTGGTTTCAGATATTGTATCTATCTTAATCTTCTATGTTTTAATTCTTTAGAGGAATAATTTTCACTCTTCTAGTCTTTTTTTAGACTTGTAGTTATAAGGAAAAGACAAAATCTTATGCATCTTAATCTCAAACATAGAACTTGAGTAATTTCTAGCTTCATCATTTATAAATAAAACATTCATTTCAATACACTAGTAGTTCATGATTTTTGAAATAATTTTTTATGAAAATGAGTTTTGTTCATGAATATTAGGCTCATTTTCAACTAGCATTTTATCATCCATTTCTTTTCCTATTGCTTTCTCCTGCATGTCCATGTCACTATTCTCCACTTGGTAACAAAACTTGGAGTCTACCTCATCTTCTTTCCTATTCATTATTGGATTCTCATCTTTAACAAATTGCTAGCAAGCCATTATATTTGCGGCATATTATTTAAAATAAAAGCTTTTCCATTCTGAATGATGAACTGATAATCAATGTCTCTCACCTCTTTTGATGGCTACTCTAATTGTTCTCTTCTAAGGGATTCTTTGCTTTCTATATGATACTTGGAATCATGTGCTAAATCTTCATGATTTTTCATTTTTACCAACTTTTGGTCCACCCGTGTTCTAAAGAAAGTTTCATTACTTTGCATACTTTGGAAATGGGGTTTATCAAACTTCTTAATACAGTCAACATTTCCCAAGCCTTGATGTCCATAATTTTTAAATTCGTATTCTTCACACAAATTTTCCTTTGAAATGTAATTATGGAGAAAAAAAATAATACTAAGGCAGTACTAGTGAGTTGATTACCCTATAGTTCAAAAACACTCTTGTCAAATTTCTGCTGTATGATCTTTCAGGTAAGAATAAGCCCTTCATTTTCTTGGAAACCTTCATGTGCATATTTTTCCATACATTTCTCACATACCTGTATCATTTTGGTCAAGCGAGGAAGAAAAATGCAAGCCATCATTATCAAAATCATTAGTGCATACCAGATTTCTCAATGCCTCAAAAGATGGTGGAATCTCTTGGTTATTTTTTGGGATAGGGGCCTCTTCTTGATAATTTTGGGCAACAACTTGTTTATCAGAAACCTGATTTTGACATTTTGGAATAGGAGGTAGTACTGTACATTCTTGTACATCCTCATAATTATTATATTGGGATACATGCCTTTCAAACTCTTAAGCAGAAAAGACTTTTTCATCAACACTGCTATAGCAATTTTGTCCTTCAAGTTGCATTCCGAGCAGAAGAATATTCAAGGACAATAGATGCATCTAGTGTCACAAATATTAGTAATGTTAATGGGGGCAATGGACCTTAACGTTCATTGATAGGATAAAAAACATGAGCATTGGTGAATGAATCTAGTAGTCTTATTTTATTTCTGGAACCTTATGGCATGTTTCAAATACATTCATGATTTGAAAAAAGAGTTCATATTATAGAACATTTCAATAATAAATGCCATAAATTGTTTATATCTTTGTTCAGAACTCAAGACAGACTCAAAGAAATGTGGAAGCATTTATCACAGATTCAAAATGATCATAAATATTTAAAACTGGATATCAATGCTCAATAGCTCATGCAAGACCTGCACTTAAAATAAGTAGGGTGTACAACAATCTTCTTCTGGTGATGTAAATAAGAGAAAAAGGATGCAGAAATATACAGAGAGAAAGGATCTATGGAAAAACATAATAAGAGTCCAAAACAAAGAAGGACAAGTGATGCAAACAGAGTAACGAATCCTTCACATGTGCATCATGGTATTTTGTAAACTGAATGGCCCCATAGGGCTACAAGAAGCTATGGACTTTCTATTGCAAAAATTACCGACAACCCTGCCAATACCTCTCAATGCCTTTTTAATCCTCTCCTATGACAAATCTCTCCATATTTTTGTGTAATTGTTTTCCTAAATTAAAATAGAAAATGAGGTGAATTGGGGTAGCTCAACACCTCAGGTAATTGGGGTCCCACCTTTCTTATAGAATAAGAGAGTTTATTTCTATTTATCCTCCATCCATTCTAGGTATGGTAATAGTCTGCCAACTGCTACAGCTTTTGAAAAAATTGTGCTATCATTTGATATGATAGTGCACCTCAATCCATTATTAACCAATGTTTATAGCCTCATCCAAATACCACTTGCCGAATTTCTGCAAGCATGTAGATACTCTTTTAATAATGAGGAAGAGGAGTTTATTAGTTGCAAGATAAAATTATGTGCTAACAGCTACAACTGATTGATAGATGTAATCTTCTTACCATCGGCCAATGGTAATCAAGTATCTATCTACTTTTCTCATGGATCATATTTGCATCTAGACAACAGTAGACATCGAAAATATGCCCAAGAATAATACTTGTTATAGCACATAATTAGTAATGTCTTTGGGAATGCTTATAAAAAGTGCATATATATTTTGTATTCCCTCACTTCCTTTACTCCAATACTCATCGTCAAATAGTTTGTGACATAAAAAATATCAACCTCCTCCTACTAGATGATGTACCCATGAACGTGGAAATTTGTAGTCAAAGCCCATAGCAATGACTCTCTAATATATGTGCTCCCATTTATCAACCTTCCCAAGAACTTTCATCTCCATTGAGATGTCTACTCACAGACATACATCTATGGTTATATGATCCATTGCCTTCTTGTTTTTGAAAAGAATAGCCAAGACCAACTTTGTCTAAAATTTTCACAGATACCAAACCATTGCAGCATCATTTCCCATACTACATTACATGGTAGACAAATCCCTTATGAACATTCAACGGGATGCCTTTCTTGTGAATAGGGATATTTGATGTTTGCACCTTCAGATTTCAAGCATCTTTGATAGTAAGAATATTGAGTAAACATTAGAACAGATTTGGACTTTAAATGGCCAATGCTTGGGGACTCCCTGCTAAAGGTAATATGAAATAATGCTTAAGCCTATAGACTTCCATCATTAGAACAATGGACAGTTTTCAGTGAGTGGCAGTTGCTCTCAGATACTTGGAAAAGGAACAAATATTCTCCAAATAAATGGAAGTGAATATATATGCAATTGGACCAGTGATCAGTTAGAAATTGAACAACTTGTGGCTTTTTAGTTAAGTGCGTGGCCTCCATTTTCTTAGCCCTTTCTTGTTGTGTATCCATGGTGTCTAAAGTAATTTAAAACCTTTGCAAATACAAAAATTGATTGTTTTATACTATGGGAAATAAATGTAGTCCCAAGAGAAATTATATCCAGACATAACCCATTACCCCTCCATTCACTGTTGTTGGATTCTTATGAGTCAGTCAACTTCAGATTTAGTATAGTGAGATATCTTGGAAGAAGCATGGAATGCCAATCACAAAAATAAAAAATATTTGTTGTTGTCCAAGAGTAAACTCCCACATGATTTGAAGATTATTGACAATGGGAGGAATATTAGCTCTTCCACAGTGAGGCTAGTAGTTATGCACATGAATAATGCAGGAGCGAATTAAAAAGAAGTAATACCGAGTTTTTCTCAAAAATTACAAATATTTTATTTTTCTGTCAAAAAAGAATTAAAAAACCTCTTATGTTTTTTCACACATGAGAAGTAGATCTAATCGACATGATCCCATACAACATTTTCTCTTAAGAGTTAAAGCCGCATAGTCAAAGAGAGTGGATGGAGGAGCTTAGGGGAAAAGCTAATTGGTCTTATTTTATATCGAGTGCCTACGAAATCAGAGGCTTTATTTGTTGTCAGCAAATTATTACATTATCACAGAACCATGAATTAACCCAAATTTTGAGATATCCCCATATAATATTGGCAATGGTTGATGTGGTTGTAAAATGAAGAACAATACCTTGAGGAATGTTGAGCCAACTTCTAAAGTGAAAACGCATAGACCATGAGATCAGGTTGCCTGAGGCTAAAATTCGAATTCCACCACTTCGTGAACAAGAACATACACAGTTTGGGTAGGTCTCCCGCATTTGATAAGAATATAACCAAGCATATACAAAATCGGTAAGAATTTAGGTTCTAGCACCGTATATAGCGACGAATCATCCCTGTAACTCCTGTAGTAGGAAATAAGGGCGATATGGTCCCAAAAAAATCCCCATTCCATGAATTGGGGGCGAATGGGAGATCCAAGCCTGATTCAAACCAGATAAGGAGGGCGAAATCGCTCAAAAGAAATACCCATTCGTAAAAATTGGGGCGAACGGTGTATCGGGCTTCAAATTTCATGGGCGAAATCCAAAACTTCTCTCTTTTCCTCCTAAATAAGCATGGGCTAATTCTCTACACAATTTTTTTTTCAAAAAAAAAATTGGGCGATTGAAAATATTAATAAAAAATCATTGGCATACAAAAAATCCGCCCCACCAAAATTGGAAACCCTTTAAATTTCGCCCTTAAAATCATCCCTGGTGACCAGTCCACGTGGAGCCGGAAAAGCAGAGTGCTGGACGGAGGACGGGCATGGGTACCGGTTAGACTGTCGGCAGTCTAGTTTTCGCAAAGATGCTTCAGGGAGGTCGAGCGGCGGCCAGGTGTACGAGGCCGTTAGAGGAAGAATGGTTTGATGAAAGCGACTGGGAGCTGAGCCAGCTGTACGAGGCCGTTAGAGGAAGCGCGGCTCGAGGAAAGTGACTTGTTGACATGCGCACAACAGAAAGGCCTATAGCAACAGGATGAAGGCATGGAGGACTGCCACGATGGAGCACTCGCTACCAGAGGCCAATAGTTCGGTTTAGAGAAACCGTAGCAGTTTTGGAAACCCTAAGGGTTTCAGCCTTTAGCATTATAAAGACATGACCTACGGGCATGATCTATAAAAGGAGGCATTTTTTTGTATGGGAAGAGGGTTGTTGTTAGAAGTTTAGTACTGAGCATTGTAAAATCTTTCTGAGTAAAGATATTGTAAAGGCTCTGCAGCCAAGTGCGCATAGACCTATTTGAGAGAGAAGAGAGTCTGCAGCTGAGCGTGCAGACTAAGAGTTGTGCCCTTCCCAAAAGATATATATAACAACAGTTCTTGTGGACGTAGCTTCCCATCCGGGGGAGTGAACCACGTTAAATACTGCGCAATGTGATTGTGTTGTGTATTGTGCATTTATCTGCTTCCTGTGAATGAATGTCTAAATTTTCCCTTGCATACTGTTATGATAGGACTTTTATATGTATTTTCCATCATGAGAATATGGAAATAATATGTTAAGTTCTGCATGAATAGATGAATGGTGAATGTTTGGCCTCTTCTTATAAGGCAGTAATGAATCAATTATTCGGCTAAGTGTTAGATATTGTTTAAGCTCTTTTACATTACGTAGTAGGAAAAATGCATGGTAGTTGGACCATCTCCGCAGCACATGGTTGAGCAGTGAATACCCCGAGCGAATGGATGAATGATTGAATGTTAATAATTTCAGTACTCCAGTTAACCACAAGTATTTCAAGTCTTAGTGTGAGCTGCATCGGCCGCAGTCACAAGGAAATTCCGTGGAAGTAGAATTCAGAGGTGCTGACCGCGGTGTCGTCTATCGCCACGCAGTCTTGCCCAGTAGCACATGTCCCGTGTCGCGCTGCACAGTACGTCAGACTAAACAACTCATCACCTACTGTGGAAACCTGATTCCGCAGTACCCCATAGATACACCTCGGGTGAGACCTCAACCTGCTCGCAAGTTGTTGCCGAAAGGGACGGTGCGAAGGGGTTTTGTTGGTCAAGGGGAAACCGCGAAGAACCTGGGTCTTTATTGAAAACCCTCTGGGTCAACATATGATAAGCCAACAATTTCTCAATCCAAAACTTTACATAAATTTGTATACTTAAATCAATTACTATTTTTAATTGCAATCATGTCATATTGTAAACCAATAAGGCACAATCACTTAATTGCCTATAATATGCATTAAATATGAATCTAATTTTGAAATAAAATTCTGTTGTAAATAAAGTTGCATTTCTAAAAAAAATTTAATTCATAATGAGTTTTAAGTGGACTATTCAGAGTCATTCGAGATGTGCCATAGATGGATTATGTTTTTGAACTTTTTGAACTACAAGGCATTTGATTTCATTGTCCAATGATAACTTTTTCTAAAGTTGTAGTTTTAAATAAATTGAAATCATCCCATATATGCCAACAAGGAACAAAGTTATTTTATTGACTTTTAATTAATTATATGCATGAATATGAGATAATAAATGTGATACATAAATTTTGAAGTAAAACTACATATAAACTAGTATGATGCGTTTTTTTCTAAAAAAATCTTAGAATTTCTTGATAATGAGTGTTAAGTCAATTATTCATTCTAAATTTGGGAGATGGGTCATGGATGAATGACTTCAAACTCTTGCTTTCCTTGAATATATTAGATAGAGAACCACTTGCAACATAGCATGAAATTAATATGTTTGCAGTTTCAATGGATTATTTCTATATAATATATCTCATTATCTCACCATTCTTAACATTTAACAAATTAAGGATATTCATACACGCATAATTATTTATGGCCTACCCATGTAATTCTAATTGAGACAATATTTTCTTTTGAATGGTTGAATACTAAAGTTCTACTAGAAGTAATACAAAATTTATAATTGAGTAAATAGTTCCCTGGATTAGTCATGAGATGGGAGAATCACATGTCATAGATGAATGACTTTTAATACACACTTAATCTTGAATATCAATATCTTAATTGATATCTTATTTGTAGTTACTTTAAATCATTAATAATCAAAGAACATGGGGACATATACAAAGTTCGACTAAAGTTCATGAAAAATGTGTTTCAACATCTATCTTTTATCTAATACATTTAAAATTCATAATAATTTTCTCCTATTGGTGAAAGTAATGCTCAAACATGTTTTCTTCTATGGTTGGTTGGAACTATTACATCAAGTTATTAGTTTTGCAAAATCAACAATGTTGACAATGAGAGATTGATAGTCCCATGCTTCCTTATGTACCGCTCTTTGAAGACCTAGTTGCCTCCAATGTTCACTTGTCCGTGCTAGTTGGCTCTTAGAAGCCACTTGTTTATTTCAGTTTGTGACATTGCCCATCATAATGGATTGACTTGAATCTTCATTTGAACACTCTTAGTTGATGAACTTGGCTTGAGTGGAGATAGATTAATGGAACCCAACCTTCTTTAAATACCCAAAGTAACAATGCCTAGCATTAATATACACGAGAGATTTAAGAGATAGGCTCATATATTTCTTTCTTAGACCACCTCCACCACTATTTAAATGATCACTTCCTCCCTTGTGCTTCCTATTTAAGGCACTATGAGGTAGGAAATTTAACACAAAAAACATATTACTAAGCTTTTAGTAGACTTTTTTCAATTTAGACAATGCAAATGAGGCACCCTCCCTCCACTTATGAGATCCTCACAACACCATTGTTTGATCATCAACACCACACCTTGAGGTTGCGGGAAAGGGGGAACTTGGAGTCGTTATGCATCGGATTCAAACGTTGAGTTTGGTCTATCATCTACAACTATAATATCATACTTGGTTATCAACATTATTACTAATATGACTTTAGCTCCGATTGATTTCTTATAATAGCTGCATTCACACTCCTATTGTGTATTAATACTGTTGTACTTAGCAATCCCATGTTTTACATGTTCATGGTCACTGGTTGGTTTCAAGACATTACTAAAAGTATTTTTATGTTATTTTATCTTAACTTGATATGGTGATTTACAAATAACTTATTGCTGATGAAGTCCTCATGTTTTACCTTCCATTTCTGCTATCTTATTTTTGTATATAACATAATTTGATTGTATAAATCTTTCTACTACTTCGATCACCTCAAATATAGATAAAGAACGTTTTGCAGTATTATAATATGTAATTATGTGTGCAACTTCATTGGATTATTCCTATCTAATATATTTCAATGTCTTAAAGATCTTAACATTTAGAAAATTAGTGATATTCATAGATTCATCATGATTTATGTCCTACCCATCTAGTTCTAATTGAGATTTAATATTTCCTTTTGAATGCATGGATACTAAAGTTTTACTTGAACTAATTAAAAAACATTAATTGAGGAAATAATTCACTAGATTAACTCTTCCAAATTTTATGGAATAGTTAATAGAATATATATTTAGAGATTTACAGAAAACTCAATGTGGATGAAGTCCTTGTAATACATTTTTTCCAAGTTTAATGAAATATATGTTACAACCTTGAGCTACGCCAATTGTGTACTTTTTCTTCAAAATTGTTTTTATTATTGTTGCAAGGAATTTTTGTTGGGTATTATTTATGAGTTAATTTAATTTCATTGTTTTTCAAATTCCACTTGTTAAATGTATTTATTTATTTCTATTTTATTTTTACTTTTATATTTTGATTGATATGTTTCTTTATTAAATATATTTTTAACTCTTTTTATTTTTTTTATTTTATTTTATTTTTATCAATAGAATCTTTATTTTATTTTTAAAATTATTTACTTATTCTTTATGGTGATTTTTCTCTACATGATAGATGTATAATTATAAATTAATGGTTTTGAAATTAATTTTTCTTGGTATTTTCAAAATTTATAAAATACAAAATTAAATTGTAAATATGTCTTCATATCTAGAATCATGATTTAACAAATTTATTAAGAATGTAAAATTATGTTTTAAATATATACTTCACTTTTTCTAAAAAGCTATTGATAATAACAATGGTGTTAATGATGATTATCCATTTCATCTTAAGAAATGTTGAAGTTTATTTGAAAATGAGGTCTTAATAAAAAAATGGGGGTGGTTCGAAATTATTATTGGTCCCCTAAGCATAGAGCAACAAAAGTGTTTGCATGGTATGGGTTGGCGTAGATATGAAAAATGTCCTTTGGAGTGGTTCAAGGGGAATGCCATAAATCCTCCCCGCCCTCTTGTACCTCTCCCACATTTTAGTTGTTTAAAGAGTGTTGAATGTATTGATGTTGAAGAGATGGGTATTCATGGCTCAAATTGGATTTCTTCCTGTCATTTTCAAACCATGTGGTTGTTAGCTATGGTGGGATTTGGGTCTGTTCCGTGTTAGGATACTTCATTTGTATGAAACATGGAATTGGTCAGTGTCAAAGTATAAATCCAATCAAGTTTATTTCCAACAATCGCCCTAATAATTGCCTTCAACGCTGAATACGAATCATTGATTGAGTTAGGCTAAGTCAAGGACAGATCTGCAACTATTTGCACCGATGTTGAATATGCTCGTGAAAGGCCATACGAAATAAACAAGAAAGAAAGAATCCTTAGAGAAACCAGATGGATGGACAGAAAACATATCGAAAAAGGAAAAAAATGATGTCGAAGAGGATTGGTAGTGTGGGAGGTAATGGATAAGATCTTCGTATGAAGGCTATGGATTCATGTTCGACTTTTGAGAGTTTAATAAAAACATTGTAAGTGAGAAGCGCTACATGCTAATTTTTATTTAAAAAATCCATATATTTCAATATTTCTTATTTATAACCAACTACATATTTAGTATGGTTGGCATATGTGGAACAATGTAATTTTCAAAATTTTTAACTAATGGCATCAACCGACGTATATCAACCACTTATAATTCCATGGTTCACTAGGTTTGACTATTGTCTATTATGTCTAACCATGTTTGATTATGTTTAATTTGGTTGGCCATGGTTGATTATGATTGGCTTCAATCAATCACGATTTACCATCTTTGGTTTTGGTCAACGTTGCTTGAATATGTTTGTCTATGGTTGATTTGGCTAAACGTGTTTGATTGTGGATAACCACGGTTAACAATGACCACTGATGGTTAATTGTAGTGAACGATGCTAGACTATAGCTGAAATTCAATTGAACTTTCTTGACCATGCTGAGTACATGATTTGATATACAATTTACCATTTTTTTTACTATAGTTGACTATGGTTTACTATGCTTAATAATGGTCGACCATGGTGGATTATTGTTGACTTTGATTGGCCATGGTTGTCCATGTTTAACTAAGGTTTCCCATGTTGGACTATGTTTATCTATTATTGGCGAGGATTGACCATGTTCAATTTTGGTGAACTTTGGTACGTTTAACTTTGGTTTACTATGTTTGGCTTTCCTTGACTGTACTTGATTATGATTGACATTCAAATAACTGTTGCTAACCATAGTTGATTATGGTTGACCATTGTTTTAATATGCAGATTGAATATGGCTAACCATGGATTTATGGTTGATAATGCTTAACCGTGTTTGATTATTGTTCACCACATTCGACCATGGTTGATGATGTTTGATTATGGTTAAATATGATTTGCTATAGTTAATTATGATGTTAACTATGTTTGACCATGGCAGACTTTGATTGAGTTTGGTTGGTCATGTTTGAACGATGTTTTACAGTGGTTCACTATGGACAGAACATAGCTATGGTTGACTATGGATGATTAAGCATGTGAACTATGGTTGACTTTGGTTGACTATACTTATTTTGATGACAACATTACATCATACTTGAAATAACGTTTTATAATTAAAATAACAATAAAAATAACTATCTTAAATATTTTTCATTTTACTTTAAATTGAAATGATTAAAGCATGTTATTTTTATTTTAAAGTGTTAATTTAAAATGTTAACATAACATTTAATTTGAAATAAAATTTTAAAATTGAAATGACAATAATAATACTTTAAGTATTTTAAATCTCTTTCTTTCAAAGTTGCAAATTTGATAATTTAATTAATTATATAAATAAAATTGAATCCCATTATAAAACATAGTTTTCTAAATTTAAGATCTAATATTTTTATTTATGTACTTATTCTGAAATGGACAAATTATGAAGTGTACAATGTACTTATTCAATTAGAAATGTATATAAAAATACTATTTTGATTAAAAACCATAAATTGCGCAATTTAATTGAAAACAAAACCATATGATAATTCATTTTGAAATGAAACCATATTGAAAACCAATTTAAATAATCTAATAATTATTTTTGAAATAAAATAAATTAATAACATACATAAATCTTATTTTTAAACATTTTAAATTTTGTTTATTTGAAATAGAGTCAACTAATTTATATAATTTTATTTTGAAATAAAAACAAATTAATTTGCAAGTATACTACATACAAATTACAAATTTGAAATTAAATTACTTTCAAATCTTATTTTAAAATATAATTTTTTTACTATGTTTTGATTTTACTTTGACACAAGTGGTAAACATAATTTCAAATGCATAAAATCAAATTGAATCTCATCCTATAATTAATTAATATATATATATATATATATATATATATATATATATATATATATATACATATATATATATATATATATATATATATTTTATTTTATTTTGACATACAATACCTACAATAATGAAATGAAAATATGGCAATTTAACTAATTCAACAGTTAGAGGTTTATCTAATTTGAATTACATATAAAAAAATGTATAAATCTCATTTAGTTTCTAGAATATAACATAATGAAGAAATGGTGCATTGGTAAAAGCATAAAATCTTAATTATCTTGATAAATTTGTCAACGTTTTAAATTTGATATTTATTCATTTGTATAAATTTGAAATATTTGAATTGAAATGGTCAAAATTTTAAATTTGAAACATACATTTAAATACAACTGAAATTTCATTCTAAGGTTTACCATTCTAAGCTCTATCAAAACTTCAAAAGTTGCAACATTTTAAAATTTAATAGATTTTAATTATAACTTAAACGGTAGATGTGGTTGACATTATTAGAAATTGTATTAGTGGAATAAACATAAATTTGTTGTGTAGATTTTTGGAAATCATGGAATTTGAATAATTGTTTCCTTGTATTACATTTTTAAGCTTTTCTTTCACTTTACCAAGAAGCGACCAACTTGGGATAAGAGGTATCATTATACTTGTTACATCTAAAAGAACAAAGGTGGTTTTGCGTACAGCTATATTTGTTATTAAAAACAATTGATGATTGCAAATTTTTCCATGCGTAACAAAAACTTATTAATTTACCTTTCCATAATAATATCGTTTTCGTTATGCACATTTTTTATTGATGTGGTCATTTATGGTGTGTTCATGGTGACTGCAATTATAAAGAAAACATTAAACAAAATTGCAATAAAAGGAAACTATACATGCACGAAAATGAATCATATATACTCTACTTCATCCTCATCTTGCTTTAGTTAATAGGATGATTTGATTTCAATATCAAACATCCCACTAACAACTCATCTTTTGTCCAAGCCCCAAGAGTTAGCTCAATCGGTCGAGCACCCGTAGTTAGGCCTCCCAGCATGTGAGGTCGCGGGATCCATTCTCCTCGACACTCTTGGGGTTAGGTACGCAAAATGTGCCGAGGGTGTGAAGGCCCCTTCGGGTGGGCCCGCCAGCTATTATTCCGTGGACGTAGCGATGCCGGCCGGTGGGACCGGTACGTGAACCACATTGAAAAAAAAAAAAAACTCATCTTTTGTCCACACCATCTCAAATAACACAACCAAGAGCTCATCTCATCTTCTTCGATCCACTTCACACAATGTCAGTGTTCCATTAAACAAGAACCATCCCGACATCATCATACTTGGGAAAGTTAAAAAAATGCTTGAAATTATTAGAAACAAAAACAAAATAAAACAATAACAAAAAATGCAAATCAACCTATGGTTCTCACCCTACCATAAATTTAAATTTGTGAATTATTTAGTAGGAAAGAAGAGAATATGATGCAACAAGTGTTCCCAACCATTCCCAACTTTCCATGAGCTAACAAAACATTCCCAACACAACCTATGGAAAGCATAAACACATTACATTAAATGTAAACAATGTAAATGTTAATTTAAAACTATATGAAATTATGTTTCAAATTAATAGAAGATGAAAATTAAATTGTTAAAATAGATCATCCATGTACTTGCTGGTTTTATCCTCTTGGGCCTTAATAGATCCAAACATTAAGACCACTATTTATTCCAGAAAGAAGAGTATAATAGGAGATTGCAACATCCTATTGCCAACAAAAGACGACACAACACCTATGCAGTCCTGCAACTCAAGGTTTCCATGGATTGAAGCCATGGAAATCGACTAACAAAAAGCTTGCTAACAGGGAGGATGTGAATTATTACATACAAAGACATTCATTATGAAATATGGAAAATGTAGACCCAAGTAACATAAATGTTTATTGTGTGAATTATTACATGCAAAGACATTCATTATGAAATATGGAAAATGTAGACCCAAGTAACATAAATGTTGATTGAAAACCACTTGAATTAAATCCTTGAACCAACATTATCTTTTCTAAAAAAGACAAATTAAATTGTTAGAATAGATCCATATAAACCCACTACATTTTATTGCTACATTAAGCAAGGCTGCAAAGTAAATATTACTTTAAAACCATATGAATTAATTATAAACCCACTACATTTGATTTGCTAAAGTAAGCAAGGTTACAAAGTAAATATTACTTTAAAACCATATGAATTAATTGACAACAGATCCAAACCTTAATACTAACTGAAAATAGCTTGTTAATCTATCCACTTTGGGCATGAATAGATCCAAACCCACCCATTAACTATAACTATTATAGGATGGCAAAGTCTTTAACCAACGCATTAACTATAACTATTATACAAGGAGAAATCAAAGTGTGTATAAATGTGAGATCCAGGCTAGAGATAGATGTATGTTAATGTCAAACAGTTAAATCCACCCACCCAGTTCTTATGAACTGTTCTTCCCTTTTCTATCAACCACCCTTCCACAAAAATGATCAGCCTTACCAACAAGAGAGATGTCCTCTAATCATCTTGGAGGATGCTTTCCCTTTTGTGACGACTTCTTATAACAAAAAATTCCCAGGGTAAAGAAAAACCTTCACAGCTTGAAAATAACTAACTAGTTTGACATTTTCTTCTGTAGGCAACATTATTTTTACAGGGGCAAACACTTCACTTAAAATATGATTGACACAGTAAAGGAGGCCATCTATGGATATTAACAATTTACCAAAATGAAAGTGTCCAACAGAAATCAAAACCACTTATCAGGTAATATCTCTTCTTTGTAAACTATGAAAAAACCTAAACATCTACAAATCTAAATCTAAATCTAAATCTAGGGGGATAACTCTGCATACATCCACCACATACATCCAGTTGCATTTTATTGTTTGAAAGGAAGAGGGTGTACATACAATAACAATAAAAGATGGAAGCCATGGATTCGATCTCCACCTTGAATATTTCATTCAAAAGGAAAAAGGTAGGTCTTCATCTGCATCTGCCTTTGTGCCTCCCACTCTGCCTGCCTTGCCTTGCCTTGCCTTTCCCATCTGCATTTGCGCCTCCCACTCCGCCTACCCTGCCTTTCCCATTTGAAATAGCTGGTAGTTGATGCATGAATAACTAGTATTTGATGGATGGATATTGGGAAGTTCCCATTAAACTAAAAAAAGGTAGGTGATAACGAGTGATTACAAGTACTCATGGAGAACAAATAACATATAACTTGTTCGTGACACTTAAATTGTGACCTATCATCCACCAACCATAAGTTAAGTGATTGTGCTAGTCAAACATTAACCAAAAAACATTGTTTGAAATAAATTGTATAAATAATTTTAACATGTGTAATTTGAGAAAAAGGTAATTAAGTTTTCACTAGAATTTTTCCAATCACTCTATCGTACAATCAAATTATGTTTGAGTCATTATATAGTAAATTTCAATCATTATATGATAACTATAATGCCATTATATAAAATGTATTGATGATTTACAATATAAAATGTATATAACATGAGTAATCAAATTACGTTTGAGTCATTACATAGTAAGTTAGAGTCATTATATGGTAACGATGGTGCCATTATATAAACTTCATATATATTGTATTGGTGATTTTAACATCTACTTTGCACTCAAGTCTTTTCAAACATGACCATACAATCAAATTATGTTTGAGCCATGGGGAGTGATTGACTTTGCACTCAAATCTTTCCAACCACTCGATCATGCCATCAAATGTGACGGTTTCATACCATCAAATTATGTTTAAACCATCACAGGGTATGTTCGGAACATTATATAGTAGCGATGACATGTGATTAGAGAACTCACCATGTAAGGATTAAGACCAAGGGGATTTTTCTTAAGCATTTGACCAAATGTTTTTTGGTACTTAATTTTGAAAACTATGAAGGAATTAAAAGGTTACATCATAGGAAAGTTTTAATTGATTTTTTTTATATTATTTCTAGTTTTTAAAAGATTTTGGATGGATTAAAGGATGGTCAAAACTTTCATTGTTATAGTTATAAAATGAATAGAATTTTGATTATGGTGAGTTGAGATTTTTTTAAAATTAAAATTGTAATTTAAATATTATTTCAAAAAGGATATTGTTTGAATGACTTTTATTCTATTTTTAATTATAGAATTTTAAAATATTTCACAATCATTTATATTTGGCTATTTGTTGCTTTTGTCATTTCTTAGAATGTTACCTCGATCCTTGTTTGTATTGTGAAATCTATGTTTATAGCTTTGAGCCCATCATTAATAATTCATTTCCTTGTAATAGAAAACATGTGCATCATGACATACTAGCAATCATATTCCACAAGGTACAAGGAAATAAAGGTGTATGCATATTAGATCTAGATGAGTCACATGCCACTCACATCGGTGACTTAGTCCTCCACAAGTTTGGGGGAAATGTGTGGAATATCATAATATCCTTTTAGGAATCCACTATTTATGGAATTTTTCTACTTTCAATGTACACATCTTTCAAATAAAATCATTTATGCCTCAAATACTGATCATTATCACTTCACATGGACATTTAGCTATTAAAGTCTTATTACAAATCATAAACATTGTTCCTTAATTCCAAAATCCAAGCTTGTCCCATGTGGTAATTCTAGATATTCAAGCATTGGTATTATAATTGAGTGAGCTTAATTCATTTTAATGCAAACTTATAAAAAACTACAACATTTGGGGTGAAAATTTGATGCTAGTTCGATGCTTTTTTGCATTAAGTAAATGTCAACCAGTAAATTGACCAATGCCAATTGAACATCTATAAAGATGTGTTGAATATTCCACATGTTTCATTTAATTTTTGATGTTCCATAGAGTTTTTATCCTCTAACGAAAAATGGAATTGGCAGCCCTTAAAGGACCTTAAGTCGATGAAACAAATGTTGAACAAACATCACTTAAGAGACATTAAGTTGTACATTAAGAATGTCACTTAAGTGATGTTGGTTGGATGTTAAAACTTAACTTAACATCTCTTGAGTGATGTGCATTCAATGTTTGTCTTATAATTGCAATGCTAGAAAATGCGATACTTTACAAGTTAGTTAAGTGACATATGTTGAATTATATAAGAAAATGCCCAAATTTTGAGGTTGCTTTTGGTTCCCCCCATCAATGTTGTTTCAACAATGCAACATTACGAGCTTATGTAACATCATTTGAGTTTAAAATAGTTCCAATTACCTAATTATGAATCTCTTTTTTCTCTTCTAAAAATGTTGATTCTAGTTCTTATAAGCTCGGTAAAATACATCAAAGTCACAAACATGTTAAGAAGAAAAAATGTGGAAGTTAAGGGGCACATAATTCAGAACAACATTAGATCCTTCTTATATTTGTTGATTATTCACCGCTCCTACTTGCAATACAGTTAAAGTAGCTTTTAGACGTCTTTTTCCTCAGTTCCCGCATATGTCAATAGACAATAACATTTTATTTCTATATATTTTGTAGAGTGGAGCTGTATTGATGCTCATTTATGTGAATTGTAGTTGTCACTGCAAAAATTGAAATCCTATTGTCACTAATGTAATCCTCATGCCCATGCAAAATCCTTTGAATTTCATGATTATCCCTTTGACATTTCCCATGACACAAAAAAAAAATCCATGTTCTAAACCTCTGGAGCTTTGAAGACACCTCAATGAAAACATTGCCCTGCAAAGGGGAGGGAACATTGAGATAGAGATTGAACCAAATCTATCACACCCCAAAGCTAGAGATAAATATTGAGCCACCAATCTAGAGACACAACCCTAAAAGATTATTTAAGCACGGAGCCTCAATTGACGAACATGGCCCATAAAGAAACAAGCCCAGGGATGGAAGGAACTAAGGAAACCACAGATAAGAAAGAACAAAACACCAAGAATTTGTCAAAAGACATGTAACAACAAGAATTCAGGAGATTGGTGAAGCATTGTCTTCCAAAGGCCAACCTCGATTGAATTTCAATTTTACGCCACAACACCTCAATGCTTTTAATTCTCCATATTTTTTTCCACAAGTCTCTAAGCCTTCATCAGACTAAACTTACTTGTATTTCCATTGGAACTACTAGGGGAAGCCAATCAAGGTGAACAACCCTTCAACATCCATTCCATACTCCATAGTCCCACTCGTAATTAATATTTTTTTTTCAGTTCAAAACAACGACAGAGGAATATGTTTGGCATGTGTGGTGTCATAACATAAGTGCACTTGGCTTTATAGTTTAGTCTAAGATTCGCCACGATTTCACAAGATTTTCTAATTTCGTGAAAGATTCACCAAAACATTTACAAGTTTTTATAATTTTGTGAAAGAATTGCCCAAAATTTACAATATTTTAGAATTATGTGAAAGATTTTCCAAACAATTATATATACATATTATATTATTGATAAAATAGCCTTCACACTTTTCTGTGTATCATGGGGATTCGCCGATTTTTTATACATATAAATTTAGGGGGGGTTCTTAAAATCATCCCTTGAGTGGGAGCATTTGAATTTTGTAGAACAGAAAAACAATCTGATCAAGAGGTTAATTTTTATATTAAGATGAGAAATCATCCTGTTTATGATGAAGACTGTAGCCGCTGGGTTACTCCTTCACTAATTGGCAGAATGATGCACTGGTTTAATAATTGGCAGGTTTTAAAAAACTTATGATGGTAGCGAATACAAATTACGCTAAACAAGCTGAATGAGAAGGATTAGGCATTAACAATTATGTTGAGTCTCTTTCATTGGACACATAGTGCCTTCAGGGGAGATGACGAACAAATTAGTGCTAAACAATCTGTTGATAAAGCATATAAAGGATTTTGGATGCTACTGCATCACAATAATCACATTTTGATAATGAAGAACATGCAGAACATTCAATATGTCACTCTGTAGTTGATTTGAGTTTCTTTATTCTTAATTTGATCTCGATTTAGATCTAGTCTCTAGAAGATAGAATTTAGGCCCTTGAGGCAGATTTTGTAATTTTTTCCTGTGCTATTGCAACTGGTTTTTTTATTTTTTAATTCAAATTATAACTATTTTTGTAAAAAAATAGAAAAAAATGTTATTTTATTGAGTTATATGGTTTGAAAGATGATTTTGTGAAGTCCAGCGTGCAATATCCCAGTGTGCTATATTTTCCGAAAGAGCAAAGAAGGAGAAGGGATTTGAAGAGGGCTCACGAATTAAGAGAAGTAGGCATGGCTATCTATGGATTCGAAGATTCATGCATTAAACAAAATATCACATGACATCCCAAATACAAAATGATCCATAAATGGGATCTTAAATTCCTGCAATGAATGGCCTTTAGCTGGCTTGAGAAAATCGTTGACGCATCATTCCTTTATTTGAGGCCTAATTTTTCTTCCACCGGATTTCTAATGAGAAGAACACTGGGAACAAATAAAAGATCAGCAACAACATATCCGTACTCATCATCCAATTCCGAACTCAACAATAGAAGAGCAACGTTGCATCCTGTGGGTATGCACATTCATGTGTTTTGAGCAGTGTGTGCACATGTATCAGATTGATTGTTGAGAACATAATTGATCTACTACTAGCATGTGCCAAAAGTATCCCTGGTCTTCCATTAGTACATGGTGGGAGGACTTAACATTCTTGAATTTGTTTATAGGCCTTCAGGGTTTAAATACCTTTCAAACAATAACAAAATTCAATTTACTAGGCTATCTAAATCTATGTGAAAACATCCTTTTAAGGTAGATTTTAGAGTGAGGTTTTAATCATGACCGAGTCCCCTGTAATATTGGCGGGAAGATGAGATTTAAAAAAATCTTGTTTGAAAAAATATATATATATAACATTATCTATCAAGATCTCTGAGCATTGCAGGTGGATGTAGCAATCCAAAATGGAAAGAGCAATTTGTTTTCACTATATTCGAGGGGGTTACTGACCTTACCTTAAAAACAATGGACAACGATACTTGCAAACGCGGATGGCTTCGTTGGAGAAGAAAGGTGCATATGAGTTCCCATCATTGCAATCTCAGCCATTTTCTTAAAGCTTGCATTCTTCCATATTTTAACAATGTTATTTTTGCTTCATTTTATTTCTTATAATTCATGATTGTGGTGCATAGCGTTCCATTGGAGGCATTATTCATGGAAGGAAACCTACCCTCGATGCCCTACATCGTCATCCTTCTAGACAAGACCTATTGTGGAGAGATAAAAGTGGGCCTCGCATTCACTAGTAAGACAAGACTTATTTTGGGGAGACAAAAGTCAGCCTCAGATTCACTAGTAAGGTGCAGTCGGTGTATTTGCAGAGTTTAATTATACGAGAATGTTTCCTTTTAATCGTAATATCATGGATTTATTTTAAGTTTCGAATATGTTGACCAATTAGTGTAACTTTCAATTGTTTTTTCCTGCATCATGAGAATTTTAAAATCCAGGGTAGTTTAAACATAAAGGTTAAACTTGTAAGTGTTTAAGATTGTAAGGTTGGTATGCAAGTGTTTTCTTAATTTATGGCCATTGGAAATTGCAGGTCGAAAAAGAAGATTGCTATGAAGAAGTAGTAACATAGGAGGTGGGAAGAAATGGGTGATAATGAGTTATGCATTGAATAATATTTGATTATTGCTCTCGCAATCATGCTCACTAGGTTCACTATGATCAAGTTCAACCCGTTGAAAGAAGTGCATGGGTTGCTATTCATCAATATGTTGGGAGTTGTGTACTGCTTCTCAGTTGCTGTAAATTTTATCTTATCCGTGGCCGAAGTTTTAGGTTTCATGACGTGCTTTTGTTTCTTGCTCTCTGTGATATTGTACACGTATGGCATTGACCAGTTTCACAACCATATTCAAATTATTAAAACAAAATATGGGAATTACGTATTTTGTCATCTGTTATGATATGTTGGATTATGGATTATTGCAGTCCAAGATACTATATACATATTGTATATGGGTTGTGTGAACATGTTCCCATCTAGAAGCACAGTATTAGTCATTTTGGTTGATCAATCAACTTGGATGAGATGGAGAGAGTTTCTTTTAGGATGTGTGCATGATTTAAACAATAATTGATCTCTTTCATATTATGTTTTGGTCTCTAAACATAAACTTATAAGATACTGGTTTATTGCCATTATCTGTGTAGATCATGCAATGAAACTTTTATCGTGAGCAAGGTTTCATTTCAATACATATAATAGACAGAGGATTTGACAACTGCCTTGTCATTTGGTACCTATTTATATCTGCATTATTTTATAAATAATTGTGAATGTTTGAGGAACCCATATTCTCATAAGGCTTCAAACAATTACGTCCCAACGCATGTAGCTTATAAGATGTAATCTTCATATTTCTAAATAGTATGTTGGCAATGTTGCAAGAACATTGCCACTTTCGTATCTCTTGTTCATTTACAAGCCATGATGCAATCATTCTTTTGTTCTCATTCTCAATTTTTGAGCATCTTGCCAATAAATTCAACAATCATTGTTACTTCTTTGACCTTGGGCTTACATTGTAGGTATAAAAAACACTAACTAGTTTTTTAAATAGATAACAGAGCTTGAATGGGTTTAACGATTAAGAACATGCTTTTTCCTTTTACAGAGTCATAGGTTCCAATCCAAAGGAGGTAGGGTACCTTAAAACTACATTGTTGTTGTTGTTGTTATACAACACAATCTTGTCTTAAAGATTTCTCCATGATTTTTTCATTATATATATATATATATATATATATATATATATATATATATATATATATATATATATACACACACACACACAGTCTTCAATTGTGGTGGAGTGTTAACCTTTCATGGACCAAATAGAATGGTAAGAAAAGTCAGGACTTTTAAATAAATGCTAAAGTAGAACCATATTTTATACACCCAAATTCTTTACAAACACATGGAAACTTATAACGCTGAAACCATTTGAAACATAAATGGCACCATTCCATTAACTTTGATTTTTTTATATGTATAAAAAAACATTGAATCTAAGCAATTTTTTCCATGGCTCCTTCGGTATGGGCATTAATTTAAATTGTTTAGATTGGAATTCATATTTCTTGAGAATTATATTTGAGTAGAAATTATAGCACTATCTTACTTTGGTCAAAATAATTATAGCTAATTAATATCAATTATCAAGACTATTCCTTTTTTTTCGTTTTATTTTTTATTTTTTAACTATACCAGTCTTCTGAAAATGGATTAAAAATTTCATGGTCAATGTTTCCAACAATAAATGGAACTGCAACTTTCAACATTGTTTTCGTTTTCTAATTTTTTTAGTCCATTATTATTCTACTTGAGTCGCCATTAAACCTAGGTAAATACCCTAGCAATATTAAGAACTTGTTCTTTTAAAAAACTTTTGATAAGTCAAAGGTGCAACTTGCTATATAACCTTGAGCTACGCCAATTGTGTATTTTGTTCTCAAAAATGTTTTTATTATTATTGCAAGGAAGGCTGGGTATCATTTATGAGTTAATTTAATTTCATTGTTTTTCAAATTCCACTTGTTAAATGTATTTATTTATTTCTATTTTCTTTTCACTTTTATGTTTTGATTGGTATGTTTCTTTATTAAATATATTTCAACTCTTTTTATTGTTTTTATTTTATTTTATTTTTATTTTTTATTTTTTTAATTATTTACTTATTCTTTATGATGATTTTTTTCTACATGATAGATATATACTTATAAATTAATGGTCTTGAAATTAATATTTATTGGGATTTTAAAAATTTGTTAAATACAAAATTAAATTGTAAATATGTTTTCATATCTAGAATCACGATTTAACAAATTGATTAAGAATGTAAAATTATGTTTTAAATAGATACTTCACTTTTTCTAAAAAGCTATTGATAATAACAATGGTGTTAATGATGATTATCCATTTCATCTTAAGAAATGCTGTAGTTTATTTGAAAATGAAATCTTAATAAAAAAATGGGGGTGGTCTTAAATTATTATCCGTCCCCTAAGCATAGAGCAACAAAAGTGTTTGCATGGGATGGATTGGCGTAGATATGACAAATGTCCTTTGGAGTGGTTGAAGGGGAACACCATAAATCCTCCCCGTCCTCTTGTACCTCTCCCACACTCTAGTTGTTTAAAGTGTGTTGGATGTATTGATGTTGAAGAGATGGGTATTCATGGCTCAAATGAGATTTCTTCCGATCATTTTCAAACCATGGGGTTGTTAGCTATGGTGGGATTTGGGTCTGTTCCGTGTTAGGATACTTCATTTGTATGAAACATGGAATTGGTCAGTGTCGAAGTGTAAATCCAGTCAAGTTTGGTTCCAACAATCACCCTAATAATTGCCTTCAACGTTGAATACCAATCATTGGTTGAGTTAGGCTAATTCAAGGACAGATCTGCAACTATTCCCATCGACGTTGAATATGCTTGTGAAAGGCCATATGAAATAAACAAGAAACAAAGAATCCTTAGAGAAACCAGACAGATGGACAGAAAACATATCGAAAAAGGAAAAAAATGATGTCGAAGAGGATTGGTAGTGTGGCAGGTAATGGATAAGATATTCGTATGAAGGCGATGGATTCATGTCCAACTTTTGAGAGTTTAATAAAAACATTGTAAGTGAGAAGCGCTACATGTTAATTTTTATTTAAAAAATCCATATATTTCAATATTTCTTATTTATAACCAACAACTACATATTTAGTATGGTTGGCATATGTGGAACAATGTAATTTTTTAAAATTTTAACTAATGGCATCGACTGACGTATATCAACCACTTATAATTCCACGGCCGTGTTGGCTGCATATGTTTGATCATATATTCGACTATTGTTCACTAGGTTTGACTATTGTCTATTATGCCTAACCATGTTTGATTATGTTTAATTTGGCTGACCACGGTTGATTATGATTGGCTTCAATCAACCATGGTTTACCATCTTTCGTTTTGGTCAACGTTGCTTGAATATGTTTGACTATGGTTGATTTGGCTAAACGTGGTTGATTGTGGATAACCACGGTTAACAATGACTGATTATGGTTAATTGTAGTGAATGGTGCTAGGCTATAGTTGAAATTCAATTGAACTTGCTTGACCATGCTTAGTACATGATTTGCTATACTGTTAACCATTTTTTTACTATAGTTGACTATGGTTTACCATGCTTAATAATGGTCGACCATGGTTGATTATTGTTGACTTTGATTGGCCATGGTTGTCCATGTTTAGCTAAGGTTTTCCATGTTGGATTATGTTTAGCTATTATTGACGAGGATTGACCATGTTCAATTTTGGTGAACTTTGGTACGTTTAACTTTGGTTTACTATGTTTGGCTTTCCTTGACTATACTTGATTATGATTGTCATTCAAATAATTGTTGCTAACCATAGTTGATTATGGTTGACCATTGTTTTAATATGCAGATTGAATATGGCTAACCATGGATTTATGGTTGATATTGTTTGATTATGGTTAACTATGATTTGCTATAGTTAATTATGATGTTAACTTTGTTTGACCATGGCAGACTTTGATTGAGTTTGGTTGGTCATGTTTGAACAATGTTTCATAGTGGTTCACTATGGCATGGACAAAACATAGCTATGGTTTAGTATGGTTGACTATGGATGATTATTGTTAACCATGTGAACTATGGTTGACTTTGGTTAACTATACTTATTTTGATGACAACATTAGATCATACTCAAAATAACGTTTTATAATTAAAATAACAATAAAAATAATTATCTTAAATATTTTTCATTTTACTTTAAATTGAGATGATTTAAGTATGTTATTTTATTTTAAAGTGTTAATTTAAAATGTTAGCATAAAATTTAATTTGAAATAAAATTTTAAAATTGAAATGACAATAATAATACTTTAAGTATTTTAAATCTCATTTTTTTTCAAAGTTGCAAATCTAACAATTTAATTAATTATATAAATAATCCCATTATAAAACATAGTTTTCTAAATTTAAGATCTAATATTTTTATTTTTTTACTTATTCTGAAATGGACAAATTATGAAGTGTACAATGTACTTATTCAATTAGAAATGTATATAAAAATACTATTAAAGTATGATTAAATCTTAATTTGATTAAAAACCATAAATTGCACAATTTAATTGAAAACAAAACCATATGATAATTCATTTTGAAATGAGAACAATTAATTTGAAACCATTTAGAAAACCAATTTAAATAATGTAATAATTCTTTTTGAAATAAAATAATTTTATTTTTTTTGTTAAAGAGGTGAATCGGTAACATGCGGGTGGGGTCGATTGGTGCGAACAACTGAGCGTAACCTCCGTGACCTCCTTTGCGATAAAGTCGAACCTGCGACTTGCTTAACAACTTGTACGCCTTAACAAGCATACAGTTGCCAATAGGCCAACATTCCTGCCCCTTGAAATAAAATAAAATAAATGAATATACCATATATAAATCTTATTTTTAAACATTTTAAATTTTATTTATTCGAAATAAAGTCAACTAATTTATATAATTTTATTTTGAAATAAAAACAAATTAATTTGCAAATATATGACAATACTGCTTACAAACATAATTTCAAATGCATAAAATCAAATTGAATCTCATCCTATAATATATATATATATATATATATATATATATATATATTAAAATACACTATTTTTATTTTATTTTATTTTGACATAGAGTACACATGGATTTAAATGGCTTGTTGGTTAAGCCAATGTTAATCACTAATATCTCATATAATCTATCTATTGTTTTGAATACCATCTTCAAGAAATCTTAGGAGTTGAATAGAACATGAGGGTAGCTAGATTTCAAGTGAATTTTGTAAAGTCAACTAACATATTGACTTTTTTTTTAATTTTCCTCTCTAATAATTTATGTGGCACATGAATTCTATTAGCTTGTTAGTTAATCCATAGGTAACCGCTATTCACCCATGTAATATATCATTTTCTTTATATATTGTCTTCCAGGCACCTTGAGATTTGAATGGAACATGAAGGTAGCTAGATTTCATGTGATTTTGATTAATAAATCTATATTCACTCAAAATGGAGGAGGTAATCCCTCAGGGAACAAGTGGTAACAACCCTTGAAACTTATCACTCATCGGGAAATCTATAAATTCCACTTGGAGATTAGAGAATCTTAGGGAAGTGGAATTGAACTAGAAATTTAGTCATGTCTTCTCCTTCTCCTTACAATGGAGATATTTATTGGGTTCTTTCCGTCTCAAGTGATGAATTTTTCTTGAGAGAAATACACATGGAAAATGAGTTTTTTTTTTCAAATGTTAGCACTCAATACTTTCCTCCACCACCATATATCTACCATGCCTTCAATTTCAAAGAAAAGGGATTTCTATCTAAGGCTAAAAGAAAAAATCCCCCAAGTAGGGATTGGAATCCCATATTAGGGCATCCTTGTTCCCAAGAAATATGGGAGACTTTGATAGCTAATGCTTAAAAAATCACATTCATGAAATTATCTATTCTCAAATCCTAAAGCTTCACTAAATAATCAATTTGGTCCCCAACTACTTAATATGACTTTTCCATAAACCTATTTCAAAGTATACTTTCCAACTTAATTTATGGCCTATACCAGATACCGAGGCATCCAATAATCTAACTCCAACTGAATCCATGGGTCCAATACTATCCTAATTTAAGTTTGATCCCCTTATATCCATGTCAAATGATTTCAATTCAAACAAAAACTTGAGACCAATGATTTTGAAAATATAGACCCCCATGTTCATAAATTAGCATGAGTCCCAATCTAATCCATGAGGTTCAGATGGAATGTACTTTGAGATAATAGTATTATTCCAAAATCCTTTCCTTTAAATAATCCTCCATAGCACTATAAATACCATGACATAAGAGAACATAGATTCATATTTAAGACTCCACCCTCCATCTAGTTTAGGCCAATGTAATCTTATTCCATTTAACAAAGGGAAATCATGCTTCTTTTTTTCATTTCCATGCAATTCTAAAAAAATTAAATCAATTATCCAAAGAATACTATTTCAAATTAGGGCTAGATCCATCCAATAAGCTTGAATGACCTTTAAAATCCCATTGATAAGTAGAAGATCTTCAAAATCATCCTCAAGGATTTGGTTGTCATCACAATTCCATTACTAAACAAGAGATTGCTATCAACAAAGAGAAAATGAATTATGAGAAGGTTCTCAACCATCTTGATCACTTTTAGACTCCCATGGATTTTTCATGCTTTATAAATCCAATTAAGCTCTTAGGTACTAAAAGAAAAAAAGGAAATGAGGGCACCCCTTCCTCAAACCCTTGTTAGATTGAAAGAAACTTTTTATATGAGATCCCTTTCCCATGGAAACCCTCAAGTAATTCCACTTATTTAGAGGATGGTATCCAAGGTAAACCAAATTGATCTTCAAGGCTCAAGGTCGTATTAAAAATTGTCTCATGAAGAGCACAACATGTCACTAGCAAGATTTCAACCCAAGTGGGGAGGATAACAATCTTCTTCCCAACCACCCAAGCTAGTCCCAATTGACTAATTAAAAGAAGCTTGAAGCAACACCATTAATAATTACTATAAAACTAATTGAATATAAACATCCTTCCACTCACCCAATTTATAAATTTTACCTAAAATCCTATGTGGAGCATTGACATTAATAAGAAGAGATAGTTGATTTTCGTATTTGTATTAAACAAATCTAATTTCACTATAAGGCTTGATTGAATGGAGGATGTCATGTGTCGGTCGATTCCGGTACATCATGAATCTTTCTATCGAAAAGAAACCCAAAATGGAACAAGACAAGACACATTTTATCTTCATTGCAATGGTTTTGGCTATAATCTTGTACACTACATTTCAAAGTGATATAAGTATGAAAAGGTCGAAACTATCTAGTTTTGAGACTTTGGGAATATTCAAAATATAGGTTGAATTCATGGCCCTTAGTATCTTCCCACTCACCCTAGATGTTTCCATCGCTTTAAGAAAATCATCCTCCACTAGATCATAAAACCCATTGAAAAGTTTAGTTAGCCACCCATTAATCTTACCTTTCTACTTGAAACAAGCTCCCAACCTCCTTACCTCTTTAGATACATGTTGGAATAATCTTTCATTGTCCTATGGAGAAACCATTCTACCAAATTGTGAAATTATAGCCAATATATCCATACTATTCTCCTTCCTTGGATCCATGTAAAGAAACAAGCTCCCAACCTCCTTACCTCTTTAGATACATGTTGGAATAATATTTCATTGTCCTATGGAGAAACCATTCTACCAAATTGTGAAATTATTGCCAATATATCCATACTATTCTCCTTCCTTGGATCCATGTAAATAGACTTATAGCATCTTTTTTCCTCCTCTAAGAAGCCTTTAAAGGAATTTCACTCTCTTCCATGAATATCCTTCACCCTCCATATAGTGCTTTGATCTTGCCTATAGAAAAGGGATGTGTTTTCATCCCATTCTTGAAGTGAAATGGCCTTGCTTTCCCACCTCCATCTAGCCTCTTTCTAGGCCAATAAAATTTGCTTCTCCTTTTTGAAAGCCTCTAGTTACTTAATGGTTTCCTCCCTAATGCCCTTAGTGAAAGAGATGCTATAGAATCCCACCAAATTTTGCTCCATATCTCTCAATTTTGATTCTCTGATTGAGATTGTTCTTAACTCAATATTTAGTTGTATATTGATGTTTGTAGTGTTGTTTCATTGCACCATGATTCCTTTAGGTCCATTTTGTAAGGATCTCGACTGAACTTAACAAAATATTTGTACCCTTCATATTGCATACAAAAATGATTGAACTTGAAAGGTGAAGCATGATTCTTACCTCTTGTTCCCATTTCTAGCAATATTGGGAAATGAACAAACCTACCTACCTCCATGATAATGGTCTGATAATAATCTAGAGCTACTATGAGATTGTTCTTGACGGGAAACTAATCTATTCTCTTTGCAATTGCACTAGAACCTACCTTATGATTGCTCTAAGTGCTTGAGGCCTCAATAGAATCAATGTAAACAAGACGATTGGATTCAAATATGTGGGATAACTCAACTAGGGGTTCCTTTTAACACTATCCTTCTAGATCTGATGGTTAGAAATGATCAAATTCATTTATCCTCCTAAAACCAAATTTAGAATACCTAAGACCCCAACCCCCACCAATTCTTCCCAGAACACTTTCAAGTTTGAAGGAAGACCATAAACATTCAATAAGGGCAAACCATATTAAATTATGTTGACTTTAGTGATACTTGATGGTTTAGTGAGACTTGATGGCATGGTTTAGGTAAGAAACTTCCTTAAATCAAAAGTATGAGATCTATCAAATTATTAGGCCACCAAAATGACCTATCAAGCTTAGGGTTCTAAACTCCCAACACGATTTTGAACAAATGAAAATGCATAAGTTTGCCTCGACCATAGTTTCTTGTGAAAAAATAAGTTAAATTTTGATTCAAGCAAATTCATCCTTAGGGGTGATATTTTGTAGGCATCTTCTACCTTTTGGTGTTGAAGGATAGTAGCTTCATTTATTTTCCCTTCTTTGGGATTTGGCTTCAATAAGAGTCAATTTATAGTTTATTTCCTACCACTATCCTTAATATACTCCCTTGGCTCCATGTAAATAGACTCGTAATGTTTTGTGTCCTCTTTTGAGTCATGAGATGGCTAAGCAAGATCAAGTTATCTTTCAAGATGAAACACATTTGCAATTAAGAGGATAAATTAATTTTGGCCTGCAACATTTAGATAGGGTATCCCATATAAAGGGTGAGGAATGGATCTATAAAAATCAAAGAGATTTTTGAACAATTTTCAAATGGATTAACTTAGAGATGAGATTGTAAGTAGGATGTGCCCTATAATGTTCAACTCATGCACTAATTCCAAAAGAGACTTGACAATCAAAGAATACAATGAGAAGTTCCAAGTCCTGGATTCAAAGTCAAAATCTCCATAGATTTGGTGTGCATATCTACATCTAAAAAATGAGGTCATATATTCAAACTGCTATAAAAATATTAAACTCATTTCTTAGAAAAACGTCTTTACTATGGTTAGAAGAGTAAAGAGCCTTTTGAAGCTATTAAGAGAAAGGTAAGTGACTCTTAAAAAAAGTTAGGAAAATTATAGGAGGCTCAAGGAAGAGGTAAAACACAAAATGCCACAAACTAAAGCTATAACAACATATCTATCCAAAAAACTAATCCTTAGCAAATCTATGCATAAATGATCTTAGCACTAATTTAAGACTATGACCAATGCTTACAATTCTTTGTTGTGAATAGATGATTACCTGGACAGAGCGTACTAATTTGACAGCTCTCACCCAAGGGACCCGGGTTCAAATCCCGGCAACAGAATTTCACTTTTAGAAAAAATATACTTTCGATCCTATTTTAAAACTGGTTGTTGTTGCACAACAGAAGTCGTTTTTAAATAGCAGCGGCAACAATTCTTCACCAAAAACATTTCAAAAAACCAGACCCGGCAACAGAATCACTTGTGTAAAAATTCTAGACAACAAAACATGTGTCTGCCAGGAGTCGAACCCGGGTCTATTGCTTGGAAGGCAACTATCCTAACCGTTGGACTACAAACGCAACTGTTGATTGTATTAGTTAACAAAACGTAACCTATAGGGACAGTACGTGGCAAAAGCAATGGTAGATGTGAATACTCACTTTAGAGTTGGTCACTCTCCACTTCAACTTAAACTACCATGAAACAATTTATTTCTGTAGCAGTCTTCTCCTTCAAAGGTAGGTTTAAAAAAGTCAACAATGGGGTTCAAGGTTGGATTGGAGTGTGGTCATATGCACAAGAAGCTTGGAATGAAGGAAATATCACATGAATGGGCAATTTATAAATGGTTTATTTAATTACTAGGTAAGCATTTGATTAGCCCAAGCTTCATTGATTGTCCAGTGGCATTCTATAATGGATAATTTGTGTTTGTTGAAGGATGGGTAATCAATGTTTGAGACTTATGGGTTCCAACATTGTAAAGTGAAACCCTACAACGTTCTATGACTCCTCCAAGGTCGAAGTATTTGAGATTTGGCTGTCACCCAAATTCTATTTATAAAAAATAAACAAAAAAACACAATAATGTTGCTACTTTTTACAATGTAATTCTATTAGTTTGGAAATTTTCACATTGTAGATGGATTTCTAGGCCTTCACTCATTTTGGAACAACTTCATATTGTGATGTCAACAATCAAAACTTGTAATTCCAACAACTTGTCAAAATTCCTTGACGATGAAAAGTTGCAATTTTGACAATGGAATTTTGTTTTTTAAGAAATTTTGACATTGTAGATGGATTTATATGCCTTGATTCATCTTGAAACAACTCCATTCTACGATTTCGACAATCAAAACTTGCAATTCCAATAATTTATCAAAATCCATGTTGGATTTGTAAAGGAAATCTACAAATAAGGTATGTTTGCTACACTAATAGTTTATTCCAACTACTAGTAGTCGATTTCCATATACATTTGGAATTGAGTATCACTCACAATTTGTCTCAACTTACTTGATGATTTTACCTTTCCATTCTTCTTGCCATCTCAATAATCTTCCAACTCATTCTTATAACTTCTCTAGCTTCTCATACATTATTTAGTGTCTTAGATGGATAAAAGGTCAATAGTTATTCTACTCAATCCCAAAGCTTAAATATTATTAATTAATTATTTTGTGATAAGAAGAAGGTAGAATGATTTCAAACGATATGAATATAGACCTAATGATTAAGAATGATTTCAAACGATATGAATATAAAATGTGTACTTATCATTATTCATTCCTAAGAAGCAAAACCCTAATTTTTTTATAAACCAATTCATATCATTTAATGGCAAGGTTTCTTCTTCCTTGTATTCTTAGAAAGATGCATTCTTTAATTTTGGTATCCATTTACATCTACATTTGGTGTATAGATTCAAGGTTCTTAGTTGTAGTTATGTCATTTACTTTCTTAGACTTACAAGCTTAGTTCTTATATCTTTAATTTTTGTTTCCTTCAATCTATTAATTATAACGTCGATATGAAGTTCATGATTATGCATTTGCTGCAATTTACTTTCCTATACTTATAGTATGTTAAAGTTATTAGTTATTACTTTAGCCATGAGTTAATTCCTTACATTTATAGATATTAAGCATGTCTAATTTCCAATATGATTCATAGTTTCATGAGATCCACATCAAGGAAAAAAATGCATAAGATGTAGAATATCTAGATTTTATCCTTCATGAATTTTCTCTCTACTCTCATTACTTTCATTCCATAGGATAAGCAATCACAAAGTTGTAGCATGTTAATGAGCATATTGCAATCTTCTAATAATAGTTGGAACACACACACCAAATCTAAATATCAATGATGTGACTTAGTTTAGTGAACATGCATAAACATGTTTTATAGTTGTACTTCAACATACTTTACTTTGGTAATTTATCCTGTGTACTTTTGGGTGACTTGGCCCACATTGACCACTCATGTATTTTATTATGTTTCATTAGAAATTTGGTCATGATTAATCTTCTATTCTTTGATTATATTTGAAGAGTTGATCTTAATTTCAAGTATATATATATATATATATATATATTCAACTCTTCCATGATAAAAAAAGTTGTAATAAATAATTGTATTTCAATTAACAAAAGTAAATTAAGTACATCCTTCATTAGAAAAAAAAGGAATTGTGTTCTTCTAATTGTCACAAAATTCAACTTTTAGGACTAGTTTTGAACCCCTAACAAGCACTTATGCAACCTTAATTTTATTTCTTTCGATATACATTAGATTTAAAAAAAAACTAATCATTTATTAATCAATTTTCACAAACAAAGTATGCTAGCCTAAAATAATGCTTTTGAAAGTGCCCTTTTTCAACAAAATTATTGAGAATGTTTTGTAATCATATATGAGATACTAAGGACTACAATTATAGATGGAGGAACGCAATTGTCATTTTCAACCATTTCAAACTAAATCTGGATTATTATTGGGAATATGTCCCTCCATTCAAACAATGAAATATCAAAATATTATGATTAAACACCTTAAGCATTAAAACCATCATATGGCATTGAACTCTTTGAATGCATAGTAACTCCTTTGCTCTAACTATTAAGGGTTATTAGTCTCCAACTAATAGTCCCTTCTAGGTACCAACCTTTCCAATTGTAGACATCTACTATGATATACATAATAAATCCTTCCAAAAACATTGTTTTACCACACAAATACGAAATCTAAATACCAAGAATAACAAAACAAAATAACAAGATTCTATTTTTTTAAATGTGATCCCATCTTTTTTAGGGACCATAAACATTGTAATAATGTGTCTTACCCTTGTGCACTTAAGTGAAGAATGATATGTTGTATATATTCTCAATAATTGTTTGAACTAATTCGCTAGACCAATATCAATATACACATTCGGAAAACCTACGCAATGAGGGAGCATGCTTATTAAGATTTGAACATGGGTCATTGTCACAACAACAGTTCCATGGTTGTCAGGGAAAATTTTAAGAACCCCCCTAAATTTCTATGTATAATAAATGGGTGAATCCCCATGATATATAAGAAAATATGAAGGCTATTTTATCAATGTTATATTATATTATGATATATAGGAAAATATGAAGGTTATTTTATCAATGTTATATTATGTATATATAATTTTTTGGCGAATCTCTTAATGAATTATATAATCTTGTAAAATCAGACTTGGCAAATATTTCACTAATGTATAAAACCTTGTAAAATCTTGGCGAATTTTTCACTAAATTATAAAAACTTGTAAGTCTTGGTGAATCTTGTACTAAATTATAAAATATTGTGAAGTCTTGGCGAATTTTTTGACAAAGTCTAAAACCATATATAGTAATAGGAAAACATATACAAAAAATACTAAATAGGAGATCAATATTAATAAATCATCACATAACAAGTCCTCTTTTGGTGGTAGATTTGTACCTCACTCTAACTATCACAATACATAGACATTCACTGTACGCTAGGAATATTCTTGGAAAACAATAAACAATTTTTTCATCACCACAACAAATAGATCAATATTAATACAAGGGCCCACCAACACCTCAATCCTCATTTGGCTCTCTATGCTATTATAAGGGCCCATCAACACCTCATTTATGCACACACCTTACCAAATTAGAGGGTTAAAAACTCTAAATGTGTATGGTTTATTTCAATGTACTTGGAACTATTCTAAAAAATAATTGCCACTCTATATGGAAAGCAAATGTGTGTTCCAAGTTAGTCAACAAATGTTTATTCAACTAGATATTATCCACATGCTTCCAAATCTAATTAAAAAACAACCCCACTATGCATGATATATTTCCATGCAAAAAAAAACATGTAGGTCGTTGAGAATGTGGTGATGTCAATACATTGGTTCAAGTCTTTAAATCCATGAAAGGAAGGATGCAAAACTATGACAGAGCTAGTATAAGAGTAAGATGCAAAACTATGACAGAGCTAGTAGAAGAGCAATGAGGCAGATTGGACAGAATCTGGGACTGCTTCTACAAATACAATAAACAAAGCTCCATGCTTCAAACAAAGGCTGCATTCTTTTCTAAGGTTTCTACAAACCACTGGCAACATGCAAGTTGAAATCAAATTTCTACAAACTACTATAAAAACCCTTTGAGAACCATAAAATTCAATAAACAAAACAAGCAACATGTCAAAATACCTAACAACACCCAAAGAAAAAGAAGCAACAAAGATAGTGGGATTCTAGTTTGCTCCACCCATGGCCTGACCTGGAAAGGAGAACATAAACACAAGTAGAAACAAAATTGCAGTGGTTATAATCAATGTCATGGCCCCTTGCATGCCCAAATATGTGGCTATGAACGATGTCCCAGCCCTTATGCATGATGCCCCAAACACCCACAAAAATGTTATTGGTGCATTGTCGATTGCATGATTCACAATCCTCATGTTTCCTAGGGAAAATTTGGATCTGAGCCGATAGGATTCTGAACTCTCCTAGATGCAAATGAGTCGCTATAAGGCCTGATAGAATATCAAGTGCCCTTCTCATGTGGACATTAAGCAACTTGCAAAACAATATTCAACCCATAAAATATGGACAAATGTCACTCCGACTTCAATTTCCATGGTAGATAAAGAGTGAAATAACCCCTAGCAACTATCATTTCTAGAGATCGGGGGTGAATGTAAGCTACCTAGCAATTTTCATGGGCGAACAAAGGTTTAAATAGATTTTTAGAGGGGCAAAATTGTTTTATCTTGGCTCCCCTTTCTAAATTTGATGGGTCTAACCTTATGTTCATTATAAATAAATAAATAAAATGTGGGCTAATCATACCTAACGGGTGTTTAATAAAAAAAATAGCCCATTAAAAATTTGAAACCCCTAAACTTAGCAAATGGGCTAAGATTAGCCCCTAAAATTTCCATGATGGTTGTCACTAGAACACAACTCAACCTGCAACGTGATTAAAGCTAAGCATATCTTGAAAAATACTTATGCAACTAAAATACATATCACATGTTTTTGTTCAGTAGTTAATATGACTATAATTAATTCCTATGATTGTACAAAAACTACAAGTACACTTTCATCAACACCTATGATATGAAAGGATAAAGGAGTGTAGTGTTAAGAGGGATTTAAACCCTGAAGATGAAAATATAATAATTCTACAATTGTTAATGAGGGAAGAACTTGATGACATAGTCAGCTCTAAAGCATGTAATGATGCTAGTAGGATCATCATAAGCATTATTATAAGATTTGGTAAAATCATTCTTACAGAGGCAATAGAAAGTAGTGGGTTTGCACATATGGATATTGCAATAGGATCTTGTGTAGCAATATTGACGTGTGTTGAAGCAAAATCACATGATCTTCATGGCATAGCCATGTTTATTCTTCACTTGAAGAAAAGATTGAGAGATTAGGTCAAATTGTTGGTGCAAGCAACATATATGTATTTCCTCGAGCCTTTGCAAGGAGATATGAACATGGGAAGGTTGTAGCCATCCATGAGGTTAATGTTGTAGAAACCATGGGTGTCAAGGGTGCAATCAGTGAGCATGGCAAGTGGAATGCCAATGGAATTTTTGTAGGAGCATTCACCTCTGCACTCATCCATGGTGAAAAGGCCCCAACTATGGTGGTTCCATATTTGACCTAACCATCTTGAGGGAGAAACAACCAATAAGAAGCAACCATGGTGGCCTAGCATTTAACTTGTGGAATTCCAAGTGAACAAGGGAGAAATGATCAACAAGGCTTGTTGAAGAATCATTAAATGAGAGAGAAATGATAAACAAGGCTTGTCAAGGCATCATAATTCCATGACAATTCATTACCTCATGTGTGAATTTACCTTTCCATAATTTTGATGATCAAACAATCTATAGATAACGGTTCCAAACAAAATAAGGATCTCTTATTTATGATGGCTCAATATCTCTTCCAACTCATTATTATACATTTTTTAGCTTCTAAGATGGAGAAGAGGTCAGTAATTCTTCTACTCAAACCAAAATCTCAAGGGTTTATTGATAAATTGCTTTATGATAGGAAGTGGGTAGAATACAAGCCATATGGAAAGCTACAACATGATGATATTGGAGATATCATAAAGACAATTAGATGCATTCGACTACTTCCAAATCCCTTGTCACATATTTGATAAACAAAGGCTCCTTCCCTATCTGGGACTATGGTGGTTTTCTCTCAATATTAGGCTTCTTTTTTGAAAGCCTTTAGTTTATTAATGGTTTCCTCCCTAATGCCCTTAGAGAAAGGAAGGCTATAAAACCCAACCAACTTCTACTCCATATCTCTGAATTTTTCTTCTCTCATTGAAATTGTTCTTAACCTAATATTTGGTCATTTTTTCATTTTGATGTTCTTATAGTTTTTACATTATACCATGATTCATTTAGGTCCATGTTGTAAGGATATCAATTAAACTTAACCAAAGATTCAACCCATTCAAATTGCATACAAAATGATGATTGAAGGATCCTCAAGGGTGGTATTTTGTAGGCATCCTCTACCTTTTAATATTGAAGGACATAAACTTCATTTATTTTCCCTTCTATGGGATTTGGCTTCACTAAGAGCCCCTTTTATAATTTCTTGCTTACCACTCTCCATAATATTTTCCCTTGGATTCATGTAAATAGACTAATGTCTTGTATCAAGATCAAGGTATCTTGCAATATGAAACACATGTGCAATCAGGAGAATAAATTAACGACAATACAACATTTATATGTGGTATACCATATAAAGGGTGAGAGATGAATCTATAAAAACCATACAGGTATCTTTGGAGAGTTATGAAATGTGTTGATTTAGATATAAGATCATAAGTAGGGTAGGGATTATGATGTTCAACTCATGCACGAATTCCAAAGGAGAATAAATTAACGACAATACAACATTTATATGTGGTATACCATATAAAGGCTGAGAGGTGAATCTATAAAAACCATACAGGTATCTTTGGAGAGTTATGAAATGTGTTGATTTAGATATAAGATCATAAGTAGGGTAGGCATTATGATGTTCAACTCATGCACTAATTCCAAAAAGACTTGATAGTCAAGAATACAATGAGAAGTTCCAAGTTTTGGATTCAAAGACAACTCTCCCTAAAATATGGCGTGGATCTCTAAATCTATAAAAATGAGGTCATAAAACCAAAGTGAGAATAGAATGTTTAATCTTGTTTCTTTGAAAAAGTCATTACCATAGTTAGAAGAGTACAGTCATTATAAAGATAAAGGTAATTCATTCTCTCTAGTTAAGAAGGTTAGTTAAATGATAGGAGTGCCAAGGAAGAGGAAAAATCTAAAATAATTCTCAACCTCAAATCGTTATATGCTTCTAGTGCTAATTTAAGGAACACATCTACAACCCTATACAACTTTTTGTGGTTAAGATTATACGGCAATTTAATTATAATTCTAAATCCAATGAGGATACTCTTCCTAAACAACCAAATAATGACACAATCAATAAGACTAATCTCATATAGCATTAGAAATAGGAAGACCGTTAATGTCCCATACTATAATGACTAAATTGAGTAGTCTTGATGCCTTCAAATTTTATCCCTACATTAAAAACACAAAACTCCTTGCTCTAGTCGATCTTGTCCATGCATTTAACATTTCCATTTAACATTTCTAATAAGGAATAGGGATTCCCTCTTAATGCCCATGAACACTTCTCCATCAACATCCTAGGTCATTGACACATCTAATGTGATGGTGTAGTGCACAAGGTGGAACTTACACTGAAAGATTATAGCCTTGAGGATGACTATCATGTCACACACAATATAAAAATAGATGTTGTTTTGAGTATTCCATGGCTTATTTCCTTGGATATATGTTGTACTAATATGATAGTGTGGTGCACAAGGTGGAACTTACATTGAAAGACTATAACCTTGAGGATGACTATCATGTCACATACAATATAAAAGTTGATGTTGTTTTGAGTATTCCATGGCTTTTTTCCTTGGATATATGTTGCACTAATCCTTTCACCAAACAAGTTGTAGATAGACTATTAAAAACCTTCCACCTAAAAGTATTTAAACCACTAACTCCAAACATTTCAAACTTTTTGTGGCCGATTTGGTGTTGTGATCCACTTATATTATATTAGAGTTCGAATGGGCCTAACAGTTAAGAACGCGTCTTTCATCTTGGGAGGTCACAAGTTCAAATCCAAGGGATATTATGGTATGTACACCTTTGTAAAATTTAGTAGTCAAATCACTACACGGAGAGAGTCTTTTATCCCAAAAACAAAAAAATATATACCAATTTAATATTTGACTTAGTCATAACCTTAAAATTATATTATTATTATTTAAAAACAATTTCTAACACAATATCTACCTCCCAAAATAGATAAAGCACTTTAACACACCAAAGCTCAATTCAAAACTATCTAAAATTTAAATTTAACAAGATGCCCATAGAATATATTGAACATATTATCTCCATAGAACGTGTTCGCACCAACATGCAAAGATTCCAGCCTTTAAAGAATGGCCAATACTTCCAATCCTTCTTGGAATTTGTAATTACCTCAATAGTAAACTAATTTGTGTGTTTGTGGAGGCGAATAGTTGGTGTGTCGTATTGGGCCATCAGAACGCCTCATTTTGACAAATTTAAAATGGTTAAAATTACAAGTTTTAGTGGTTGAAATTGTGATTTTTTTCATTTGGGTAGTTTGAAAACACCAAGTTTAATTTAGAATTGCAATTTCATGTAGCTGAGATTTCTTTAAGCAAATATTTGTCATCTTCGTGTCAAAAGAAGTGTTTGAAAAAAGAGTGGAATGAGTACCCCTTATCTTAGGTGCAGTATAAGCGCTAACCAAAACACCCCAACTCGCCGAAATCCGGCAGACCAATTTTTGTAGAACTCGCAATTACCGATTTTTATCAAAACTTTGCCGAAAAAGCGAGGTGTTTTAGTTGCCTTTTATCCTACGCCCAAATACTTGCTGCTCTATTTGTATTTTACTATGTTTTCTGTGTCTACGGCACCAGTTCTAGTTCCAGTGTATGGAAAATAAATACCAATAGTGACTATTCATTCCTTTCTTTATGTAGCATGTCTAGTAGTTGAGTAAATTGTCAAAAATTCTTTCATGGTAGACTAGTTAGTTAGGATACTTGGATGACTCGGGTTCAAATCCCAACAATGGATTTAGTTTGTAAAAACATTCCTTTGAGTGCCGGCAACGGAATCACCCGTGGGGAAAATATACTTTCTACCCCTTTGTCAGTGCGAAACAGTTAGTTTTAACAACAGTGGCAATCCTTCAGGAAAAAGCAAAAAACAACATAAACACAAAGCACACATCTTATACGCGTCTATCGGGAGTCGAACCCGGGTCTATTGCTTGGAAGGCAATTATCCTAACCGTTGGACTACAAACGAAACTTTTGATCAATTCAATCAACAAACTAAGTAATTTATTCACATATCACGTGAAAAGAACAACAACGAATTCCAACATTGAAGTTGGCCTCCCTCCACCCCAGACTATTATGGAGCAATCTATTTATGTACCAATCTTTCCTTTTGGGTAGGTAAGGGACGGAATCCAATGAAAAGTTGCTATTTTGACTATGAATATTTGTTGTTTTAAAAGTCTTCATATGGATTTTTAGACATCAATTTATTTTGTAATAACAATTTTATAGTGTAATTTCAATAATCAAAACTTTTAATTACAACAATCTGTCAAAATTACCATCAAATTTGTAAAAAAATCCACCAAAAAATAAAATATATTTACTACATGAATAATATATTCCAATCATTAATATATTTCAATCATTATTAGTGAATTTTCATATTATTAGTGTCACACTTTATCTCTCAACTTACTCAATAATTTTACATTTTTACGTTTCTTGTTTTATAGAGAGTTTTCAAATTCATTTTTATTATATATTTATTAGCTTTTTGTACATTGTGTTAGATGGAGAAAAAGTCAATATTTATTCACTCAGATTAAAAGCTCAAATGTTATTCATCAATTGCATTGTGATGGGAAAAACTTGAGTGAGCATAATGATTAAGAATAGTAGTTTCTTTTCTTGAAGGTCATAGATTTGAATGCAGAAAAGGATTCAGTATATACACTTTTATAAATGAAATTCCCTTGTCTTGTCCTATGACAACTAGTTTTGTGAATTTCATCAACTCAAATTCTATGTTAATCGATCCAAGTCAATAGCTTCATATATATAACATACGAACATGAACTTGCAATTATCATGATTCATCCAAAAGAAAAGCAAAACCCTAGTTCTTCAATAGACCAACCTATATCATATAATGTTGGCATTGTTTTTTTCCATGAGTCATTCTTTAATTTTGACTTCCATTCAAAAGTCGACACAATTTACATTCATTGTTTAGATTTGTTAAAGGTTCTTAGCTCATGTTATGTCATTTACTTTCTTACATCTACAATCTCATTCCCTAGACTTGCAAGCTTCACTTTGTAAGTTGTTTTTGTGGATCTATTAGTTCTAAAGTTAAGATGTAGTTCATAATAGTGGAGTTGATATACTTTACTTTCTTTTATTTGTGGCCAACTATGTTAGTAGAGATGTGGAGCCAATTATTGCATTACTAGATACTAAGCTTTTATGGCTAGCTTTGTAGTTATCAATATGAATTTACTAAATTTACTTCATAGCTTCATGATATCTAAAACTTTTGATGACACCATCTACTTTAGGGCCTCCATAGGACATAGATTAGATTTTGAGTATAACATGACAAAGTAACTATCCTATAAGCCTTTCTATTAGCGCAAAGAAAGTAATATGTAGGTGCAATAAGGTCATGATTTATTCACGGTTAGAAAAATTGCCCTTAACTTGTTCATATTCAATCTCCAAATAACTTTCGCTAAGATGAGAGACACACAAAGCCCGAAGAAGCCAAAATTTTTAATTCTAATACCCTAAACAAAAGCACCAAGAGTCCTCCAAAAATCAAGCTAGGTTCCATTTCAAAATTAATTATATATCAAATTTCCTAGGTAACATATTAATTAATTTTATCAAATTAATTTTATATCTATGTATGCATGTCTGTATTTATAATAATAAAACCTTATTTAAAAAATGTTTAAATCAATTTTCATTTAAACAATGTTTAATTCAATTAAGGGTTAATTAATAAATTAAACAAGGTAATTAATAATTTATAAAATAATTTCACTTTTTATAATTTACCTTTTATGCATGGAGCCCACATGTCTTGAGGGCTCATCTCCACCTCGCTATTGATTAATTCATTTAATTAAACAATTTTAGAAGTATTATATCCCTCCCTCCTTCAATCCACTTCATTTTTCCACTTTGTTTTTCTCTATAACTCAACTCTAAGTTTAGGGTTTCAAGCTAGGGTTTTTAGTCATGGTTCACCCTCACACCTTCTAAGTAAGTAATGGATTTTTTTCTTGTAAATTTTAGAGATTGACACCAGAAATGATTCTCAGGGTTCAAGTATAAACCCCTCCCTTTTCTTGCTCAGGATCTTTTTTTTCCAATAGTTGGAGGTAAAAAATAAAAATGAAATGACAATTAGCCCTTAAGGATCAAAACGCCCTCCCCTCATGTCCCTTCTCTTCATTTATCCATGGCATGGCAGTCATGGCTACGATGGATCATAGCCTGGTGGCCCTCGTCACCATGCAACCATGGTCGTGCCCCTTGCGGCGTCCATGGATGCCATGGCCCATAACTAAGGCATGGCATTCCATGCGATTAGGGTAACCAAAGTCTATCCCTAAGGTTTCTTAGCCATGGATACCATGGCCTATGGCCTTACAACGATGGCCATGGGTAACTTGTGCCCATAGAGAAAAAATGCCTTTTTAATTTTTTAAAATTTGACTTCTTTAATTATTTTAAGAAAATGTTCAAGTATAATTTATTTATTAAAATAACATTATTTGTTTAATAATTAATTAATTATTTTTATTAAAAATATATATTACTGAATTAGAAACCCTAAATGGATGTGGCTATGTGCACTAAATACATTACTATATATATATATGAAATTTCTTACAAACATTTATTTCACGTTCATAGGGTAATTCATATTCATAAATTGAGTAGGATTTCATAAAAAAATTATGGTTTGTTCACTAATCATGTTTGTCTTTTCTTTACTTCATGCAGGTAGCATATAGCAAGGGTTTCCTCCTTTATTGCAACCACAATAATAGATTCTTTTTCTTTTTTCTTTTTATTTTATAGAGAAGGGTTTAGGTCTATGTTCAAAGGGTGGTGCTCCATTGTACTTGATCTATAGAAGCTATCAACATCAATTTAAAACCTTAAATTAGCATTTCTCATAGGATTTTGTATAGACTTGTTGCTCTTTCTGTTGAGCTTTGGTATGGACCTCAATTCCATTTCGGTATTGTACTTCTATTTATCTTAAATTTTAGGCATCTTATCAAGCTTGCCCTCTCAATAAAATTTATATTCTAGAACTTTCAATCTACGTAATAATTGAGTTCTATAATTTGTATGTTTAAGGTAGGGACTTATGGCTCCAGAGTTTGAACTAGAGCTCTGATACCATCTATAACACCCCTTTCCTAAAGGGTGTTTATAAAATAAATTAATCTAACTCATTAGCTTTGCATAATCATCATTATGAATTCCATTTGTTAGTAAAATAAATTTGAAAGAATAATTTATAAATTTCTTATTACAATTTGCAATAATTCTCTACTATATATGTTCTAACCATGATTTGATACTACTGCAATTAAAATTATAATTGAATTGAACAGGATAAAAAATCAATAGATTACCTCAATAATCTAACTAAATTAGCAATCCAATCAAATCCTTCTTTGCAATAGTCCAGTCTAATATGCCCCAACTGGGATTTACCTCCCAACCAACTAGGAGTAGCCTATCCATCTCTCTATCTCTAGGAAACCTGTCAGTTTCCTAGTCGGTATCGGTGGTATTAACAACAAAAAAAAAGACTAAACAAAATACCTTGGGAAATATCCCAACTTCTCAATCCAACCCCTCTAGTTTAGATTTGGTTTTCCCACTCATTTCCCTCTTCCTTCTAGATTTCTATAAGTTTTCCAAGTAGCACTCTCCCCCTTTCCATCTTCCCAAAATCCCTTAAGAACTTCCCACCATCTCCTTTGTTCGGGAGGAGTGCTGCCCCTTTTTTAAGAAAGGATAATAATAATAATAATAAAGTACAATCCTATCCATAACTTTAATTAAACTAACATTTCACCTAATAGATCAAATCTAATAATTTCAAGCTTGGTAAAATCTTACGAATCATTTCTTATGCTAATGAAATGAAGCCAAATTTATATCCAAAAATAAAATGCACTTTGATTTAATAGTTAAACATAACCTATTTTTAGATCAAAACTTGTATTAACGCAATGCGCATTAATTAAAAAAAATTAAATTTAATAGTAAATCTATATTTGAAATAATACTAGTGCAAATGTGCAACGTATGTATGAGCAGCTAGTGCATACAAATGTTGTGTGTGTACTAATGGTAAGAAATCACATCCTCTAATGCATAGTTCGTGTATTCTCTCATCCAAACATGTAAGACAACAATAAGTAATCACAACATCTAACAATCTCACTAACTAGATGATCACAACCATACAACATGAACTGTACAACATACTGAGATCATCACACATGAATAAAACAAGAGTTTTGACACACATGAGTAACTAGGTTGTCATAAATAACTCCCAACAACATTTTAAACTAGTCTAAACCATCTTTCCTCCCTAACCTATTTCCATCTCGCACATCCTATCATTTCCACTGCTGGAATATGATCAGGCATCAACTACATTGACCTAACCCCATATAGAACCCATAAGCTGAACTTGTCGATCATATCAACCAAGCTTCCCCAACAAGTGAGCGATACTCATCATCACACAACTTGGGGAGTGTGACTTAGCACAACCCTCCCATGAATCAAAGTTTTGGAGGATCAATGATGGGTAATACCTCCACCCCTCCTAATAAAACTAGGGTCAACATCCTATTAATTTTCATACTGAGTTGTTGTTGTTGTTATTTGAACCACGTCATCGAATGACGAGTTTGGGAAAATGTGCTTCTTGAAAAAACTGCACTTTCTCACACATCATAGCAATGCATTTCAAACCAATAATAATATCAAAATAATGGTTTACTAGCATACCAATACTCTTTTGAAATCCATGCCATTTGCGTCACATTAGTATCATAATTATTTGGCTATCACTTGGCCCATTTAACCTGTGGGCTAGTTACTAAACACATGATTGTCCATAACCTTATCATGGTTTACTAGTGATTATCATGTTATTTACTGATGAGCTATGTAAATAAGATGATATATTTACCATGTGCATGCTACTCAATGTTTTATTGCCAAACATATCATAAATTGGTATCCATGTACCACATTTATCTATCTAACTTAGCATGCTAGAGGGACATCATACTACTTTTGTCATTCACAACATAACTAGTAAAATTTATACACAACTTCCTTATATCACTAAGTCCATAATGTACACATATATAGTTTTTTCAATACAAGAGAGGTTAATGGATAATAAGTAAAGAGATACAATAGGTCAAAATGTAGTTTAGTTGCCTAAGTCAAAATGGGGCATTACAAGAGGTATGAGCTAAAGGTGGCAATGATGTGAAACAACCTAAGCAAAAAACATTTGAAAGTGGCTAGCCCCAAGTGATTGCAAAACAAGTTTGGTCAAATTATGGAGACAAATGCCTGGTAACATTGTAATACTATCTGGACGAGTGGACCACAATCCACTACCCAAAGGTGCAGAGTGAGAGGTACCATAAATAAAGATCATCATGGAAAAAATCCTCGATATGTGTCCCGAAAAACAAGGCCATTGTGGTACTCATGTACAAGTGAGGAATCATCACATTTATTCATACAATGGGAAAAGACAACAATCTCAAAGAGGCAAATTACGGTGGCATGCAACCACTCATTGGAAATGAGAAAAATGCTTTTCACAATGTCTCAAATTGAATGTCAAATAGAAGCTCCAATTAAGCATTATGGAAAAAAAATTCCAATAACCTCTAAAATACATTAAATTATCAAAACATGTCAAAGAGCTGAGAAAAATAAACTCGAATTTTTTTTCTGATTTGGCCTAACACCACAACCAATGGTTTTAGAACCAACTCTCCTCCTTCACACACAAACCATATACCAACTCCCCCATGATAAAGCATGTACATTTAAATGACATGTTACGATACACAGACTTTGTCAGGGTTGATCATAAAAGAGTTTCCACTACATATTGAATGATTGCTTGGTGATGGGTTTCACATGGGGGATTCATGTGGATTTGACATAAGCACAAAGGTTGAAAAGCATAAAATATAGCCTCTAGGAAATGTAAATTTGGCATACACACAAAACTTAAAGATAACTTCAAAAAAGGTATAGGGTTGAGCATCCCTTTGTAAAACTACAAAATGGATTTCAAATCTGAATAACAACTCACTCTGCACTAATGGAAGTCAAATATGAGTAATTTCATCCCATCTCTTTATAAGTTCAAACTACAAATTCCATAAATGAGCATTTATAATCAAGGGAATAAATCTTGGTTTTATCATCTAAATCTAAACCACAAACCAACTAATGACAACAACAACAAAAAATGCACTCCCAAGCACCATCTCTATTGTATGGTTATGAGGAGCACATATAGAGCCACAAAGATTCCCACATAGCACATAAATCCCCATTTAAAAAGGCAGTGAAAATAGTAAGATCGGCCTACATAAACCCTTGAAGTAGCTTGATCAATTGCCTATGGAGTGGTAGAAATCAAGAGCCACACAAAACATCATAGGGTTTAAAACATAGATCCAAAAGAAAATTGAGTGAGAACACCCAAATATGAATCATTGCTCACAAAGCCACATGACTTGGACTTCTAGGATAAATTCAATCTTCTTTATTTCACAATAGATTGGTGTTGGAAGTATGCTACCAAAATAAGGTTGTAACCAAAGCATCTCGAGCAACCACGAATCTGAATCAATGGACCAACCGAAGCTTGCTCTGATGCAAAGGTGTATCTAGTGTCAAGGTCCTCTTGACAATGAGTACCTTTCAAATTGAATCTCATCCTATAATTTATTATCATATATATATATATATATATATATATATATATATATATATATATTAAAATACACTATTTTTATTTTATTTTATTTTGACATAGAGTATCTACAATATTGAAATGAAAATATGGCAATTTAACTAATTCAAAGTTAGATGTTTATCTAATTTGAATTACATTTAATTTCCGAAATATAACATAATGAAGAAATGGTGCAATGGTAAAAGCATAAAATCTTAATTATCTTTTTGAATTGAAATGATAAATTTTTCAATCTTTTAAATTTGATATTTATTGATTTGTATAAATTTGAAATATTCTTAATTGAAATGGTGAAAATTTTAAATTTTAAATTATATTTAAATATAATTGAAATTTCATTTTAAGGTTTACCATTTTAAGCTCTATCAAAACTTGAAAAGTTGCAACATTTTAAAATTTAATAAATTTTTATTATTGTAAAATAAAATTTATATAAAAAATGTACATTAATGGAATAAACATAATAATGTGTTGTAGATTTTCAGAAATCATGGAATTTGAATTTAAAATATCTTTATTTAAATAAAAGAATTAAATAATTAATTAGATTTTCAGAAATCAAGAAATTTGAATTTAAAATATCTTTATTGTAACAACCTTAACTTGATACGGTTAAGATGAGACAAAATTTAAATAATCTGACACTCAGCCTAACAACCTTATCTAAGGGTGATGTGACACCCAACCTGACAAGATCTAACGGTGATCTGACAAGGCTTTCGTCGTTGCGCTAGCATGGAAGTATTCTCGCAGTGTTTGCATATTTCTGTTTGAAGCACATGAAATACATCCAACTTCTTGTGATGGCATCCATCGTTAATCCCTCAGCCATGGAAGATTTTGACGAATACGACATCGAATCTGCTCAATTTTTGACATCGTGAAAGGAAAAGTGAAGATCCAGCCGAAATTATTCGAGACTCTCTGGGAAAGCTTTTGGTGGAGTACTATCCCTTCGCCGGAAGATTAAGAGATGCTGATAAGGGTAAGCTCGTAGTGGACTCCACTCGTGAAGGGGTTCTTTTCGTAGAGGCTGATGCAGATACTTCCTTGAAGGACCTGGGAGATCTCTCTCCGCCTATGCATCGTGGTTTTGACTTTATAAAGAACGTTCCAGGATCGGATACCATCACAAGCTCTCCAATTCTTCTGTTTCAGGTTGGTAATTGCCGTTTTCTGTTTGTTTGTGAAACCGGCCGATCATGGCCGCAAGCATAGAAATGTAAGATAATTTTGGATTTGGTGTTTGAAATGTATGGATTGAATTAACATGGTAGATCTCTTTTCTTATTTTTTTACTTGAGGTTGGCATGTATGAATTTAGGTACATAGTATCCCACTCTTTTGGAGTTTTGAAGTGTAAGAGTTGAATCACATATTTTAATCCAACGAGCTGTGTGCAATACATTTTTTTGACAGGTAACACGTTTAAAATGCGGAGGGTTCATATTACGTTTGCGTTACAACCATTGCGTCACTGATGCAGTTGGAGTTGTGGAATTTCCTTTTGACATCGAATCTGCTCAATTTCTGGTGTCAAGTAAGAGTTTGGCACATCGATATTTTTTAAGAGTAGCAGAGTTGAAGTCTATGTACGCTCACGTGGAAGTCTACTCAGGAAGCGAAGTCGAGCTCTCATTTACAAAAAGAAGAGCTCGTCAAGTCCCGCAGAGAAGGTAAAGTCACGCTGAATCGGGCCTCCCAAACAGATCAACCAGTCACTGTGCATTGAAATTCGAGACAAAGTTTGCTCTCATTGTGTATCTGTTCGCTAAAGAAAAGAAAAACCCGCTCGTAAAGATAACCCATGAAGTGGGACGTCGAAGATCTCCAAACTCGTGGAAGAATTGTGTGAAGAATCAGGGCGTATCGGAACTTGTGGAAGTCGAATCGATGATAATTGTTGAGACAGGCGTCAAAGAAGCTACGCTTTTGTGAGATCCAAACCATTGAGTTAGCATTCGCTGCGTAATATAGATTCCGGCCGCTGCCCATGAAGGGAGACGAGACTGCCAGCCACTGCTCACGAAGCACATACCTATTAGTTTGACAGCCGCTGAAAATTTCAGGAGTGAAAGCCACCGAAAGGAAGATTAAGTCGTTAATCACATGCAGAGAAAGAGGAAGCCGTCAATTAAAGAAAGACTCGCCTGCATAGAAAGAGTATGTCATCGATTAAATTGAATGGTAAAAATTACCCTTCAATCTCCAAGGGCACAGTTAGCATTCGTCCAAGGGCCAAGCCTTACTGGATTTGGAACGCCCGGGAGCAAAGGTTAAATTTGACAGGTACCCATCAGTGTAATTTTTTTTTACGGTTTTGTTTCTAAAACTGCCATGCATATAACGTTTAGTAATTTTTTTTACCCTTCTATTAAAATGTATTCTTAATACGGCAATTTGATACAAATCGCAAAGCGATTTAATAGAACTGTGAGTTGTTTAATCAAATCTCTGCATATAGTGATAGGCAAGAACATGACTGTGCCAGTTAGTTAGATTCCGGTGTGTAATCTATCCAATTAGAATCACTTAAGAATTTCACAAAGATCAAAATTCAACCCTCAAAAGCATTTATAAGACATTCTAATTTCAACGCATATTGTTGCGAGGGAAACGCACAGCACCTCAAGATAAGAGGAGGCATATAGACAATGCACTTAACACGACAGTGAATGCATTACTATGTGCAATCCACATCCATTTGGGAATCACAGAGTTGTCGTTCGCCTCTCATGGGATTAAATTCCTGAAATAATATGAGAAGGTAGGCGACCATGATTTCTACAGAGACGAGCCATATGCAATAACGCGCGTACTCCAGCAAGTCTTCCACCCTACCGACCCCTCTAAAGAATAGACGGTTGTGAGAATTGCTCCATGGCCAGCGACATAATGATATAATTTACCTCAATCATTTGTTGCATTAGAGCATGGTATTAGCAGGGTTGCATCAACTCTGATGATGTCTGCCTTGTTCTAGGTGGACATGAACCTCCATTATTTCCTCTGTCTTCATCTTTTGAATAGAAACTCCATTATTTCCTCTGTCTTCATCCTCATCCTCTTTTAGATTCTACAACCTTGTCCTCACTAGATTCCATTGACTCTGCACCTACCTCACAAACTTCTATGTCTTCTTAACTGATTGAGATATTTGCTCCCCCTTGGACTAGGCTTATCTTTTTAATGGAATGGTGCAATCAAGCGATCTTCAGACTTGTCTTGAGTCTGCCCCTGCATACTCTTATGCCATCAACCAAGTTGCTGCTGCCAATCTATCTTTATGCTAGATGCACAAAATACTCCTATGACTGTCATGGGATATCCACAAGGAGTTAACAAGACCTCTACATAAGATCCTAGGACCTGTTCCATTCAACTTCTATTTGCTTGAATCACCTCCCCCTATAACTCAGTTTGGTAAGTGGTATAGCTCCCCCTGAGATTGTTATTCCTCTTCATCTGTCATTCTATCTGCTCCTCAAATAAAGGTCTGCAACAAATATTTCATAAGTTTTGTAACTTAAATCTTCACAAAGTCTGTAATACTCCAAATGCTTCCTTGAATTCTTTTAATCCAGGAGTGAAATAACAGTCAATTCTTGCTACAGTAGCTTGTTGTCAATGTCAAGCATACTGTCATGTAAAGTACTTTAACCAAGTCAGGTCTTTAGAGAATTCTGCTTTCAGTACTTCAATGACAGTCTTCAAGAATTTCATATTAGAAGGTCATCATTCACTTCCTGATGCTTTGGGACGCAATTATCTTATGCCTTCAATGTTCTCTTCTTGTCTTCAACTACTCTACACTCATAAAGTCCTTGACATGTTTATGCAGTACTTTGAAATTTTTCCATCACCCAGCTACTCGCAAATTTGTCACACTGTCTTGCTCAAATTCTTATTCTCGGACGTTGCTCAGGAATGCTTATACAACCTGCTTGTATTTTTGACACATAATGCTTTTACCTTTGTTACTGTCCATCTTTAGGTGTAGAGATTTGCTTTGATCAACTGCTATATTCTTTCAGTACTCAAGCATGCCTATCAACAATTATAAATAACCTCAACCTATGAAAAAAGGAATCGCATACATAGTAAGAGGGCACATGACATAATCACCTTAGCGCATTATTTTTCAACATTTTTCTAGACTTGAATATATTTTTCCAGCATGGATGTTGAATAGAAACTCCATTATTTCCTCTGTCTTCATCCTCATCCTCTTTTAGATTCTACAACCTTGTCCTCACTATATTCCATTGACTCTGCACCTACCTCCCAAACTTCTATGTCTTCTTAACTGATTGAGAGATTTGCTCCCCCTTGGACTAGGCTTATCTTTTTAATGGAATGGTGCAATCAAGCGATCTTCAGACTTGTCTTGAGTCTGCCCCTGCATACTCTTATGCCATCAACCAAGTTGCTGCTGCCAATCTGTCTTTATGCTAGATGCACAAAATACTCCTATGACTGTCATGGGATATCCACAAGGAGTTAACAAGACCTCTGCATAAGATCCTAGGACCTGTTCCATTCAACTTCTATTTGCTTGAATCACCTCCCCCTATAACTCAGTTTGGTAAGTGGTATAGCTCCCCTTGAGATTGTTATTCCTCTTCATCTGTCATTCTATCTGCTCCTCAAATAAAGGTCTGCAACAAATATTTCATAAGTTTTGTAACTTAAATCTTCACAAAGTCTGTAATACTCCAAATGCTTCCTTGAATTCTTTTAATCCAGGAGTGAAATAACAGTCAATTCTTGCTACAGTAGCTTGTTGTCAATGTCAAGCATACTGTCATGTAAAGTACTTTAACCAAGTCAGGTCTTTAGAGAATTATGCTTTCAGTGCTTCAATGACAGTCTTCAAGAATTTCATATTAGAAGGTCATCATTCACTTCCTGATGCTTTGGGACGCAATTATCTTATGCCTTCAATGTTCTCTTCTTGTCTTCAACTACTCTACACTCATAAAGTCCTTGACATGTTTATGCAGTACTTTGAAATTTTTCCATCACCCAGCTACTCGCAAATTTGTCACACTGTCTTGCTCAAGTTCTTATTCTCAAACGTTGCTCAGGAATGCTTATACAACCTGCTTGTATTTTTGACACATAATGCTTTTACCTTTGCTACTGTCCATCTTTAGGTGCATAGATTTGCTTTGATCAACTGCTATATTCTTTTAGTACCCAAGCATGCCTATCAACAATTATAAATAACCTCAACCTATGAAAAAAGGAATCGCATACATGGTAAGAGGGCACATGACACAATCACCTTAGCGCATTATTTTTCAACATTTTTCTAGACTTGAATATATTTTTCCAGCATGGATGTTGAAGTTTCAAATACTATGGAGTTATTACAGTGTTGAATTGCTTTGTGAGCTTCTAACCTCTCAGTTTCTAGAATGTCTTCAAACTGCTCTTGATTGTCATAACAGTTGAAGAATGCAATAAAACTATGTTTCTAAGCATACCATAATAGTAGCAATGGGGCTTTTCCCTAATCCTAAACAAACCTGTGTAAGTTCTGACATGATTACAACAACATGAATAAAAAAGTTTGTAGACCTAAGGAGCAGTGAGGAGATTAATATAAAAACATCAGTGATTTCTGAACAAATTGTGAGACAACTACTTACATTGGTGGCCCTAGAAGTCATCCCATTTATCATTGTTGAAGAGATTTATTGTGGTCTAATAAAGATCTCTCCAATAACCCTGCTTATAATAGTGCACCCTCCTTACAAGAGTAAATTTTGTAGAATAAAATGTCCACTGGGAGGTAATGCATTTATTCAAGTTCTTATCTAGTTCTCTATAATAACCCTGGCTATAATAGTGCAGTTGCACCCTCCATACACGAGTAAATGTTGTAGAATAAAACGTCCACTAGCAGGTAATGCATTTATCCAAGTTCTTATCTAGTTCTCTCCAAAAACCCTACCTATAATAGTGCACCCTCCATATAGGACTAAATTTCATAGAATAAAATGTCCATTGAGAGGTAATGCATACATGAAAGTAATCACCTCACTCCTAAGTATCCATGCCCTATTGTAAATCTGGAAAAAACCTCTAGCTCGTGTGCTTAGACTACCTTTAGCTAAATCTGTGAATGCCAAGCTAATGTAAGAAAACCAATTCCTGATTCTAGAAATAAATAAAACTGCAAATTATTCAAGGATGATGCATCCACGCTAGAGGCACGCACGGTCCCTTTACCACTCTCTACTTATGTTTCACCCCCTCCAAGACACTTTCTGTTGCACCTTCAATCCATTGTCCTTACTGCAACACAAGGGAACCGACGCAAGGAATCTGTGTATGCTGCACTAAGTCTACTACTGTTGTAGACTCTGCACATCATGTTGTGCCACAAAAACAAGGAGAACACATACATGGAAACATGTAAAGACACTAACATAAGGGAAAATGTGGAGTGGTTGATGTCCACAAATTGACAACTACAATATGTTTTATTATTATTTTTATACTCGTTATGTGTATCAAGGTTATGACCCAATTCTTGTTTTGTTCCCATGGTATTGTATAAGTTGTTTTATTATAACTATTTACAAATTTAAATGCACATCAAGTTAAATGGATTTGCTTTTTTAATTTCAGACAATATTGTGCACTATGATAGTATGGTTGCTTGAGAGTTCAATTTATTGTTTGATCTTTTGTTATCTATTATCCATTTTCATTTTTGTTGTGCCATGTAGTTTACATGGTTGAAGCTTTTCAGCTTTCTATTTTTCTCCCACCTCAACACACACCACACACTCCCTACTAATAGAATGGCTAATATATTGGAAACACTAAACTCATAGGACATCGTACTAAAAAATGTAGGCATTATAAATAGAATGACGATATTACAAAAGTATTGAAGACAACACCTTGTTGTAAGATGACAACTTTTGAGTGAAAAATTTAATGGTCAATGCAAATGACATGAAAAACATATAGTCAAGAATTCCTCCTAGACTGGGTTTGGCAGCTTTGCTTCCCTATCAGCCAAAAAGTCTTTTTCCCTTGTGAGAAGATGAACAGAGTATTATGGAAACCCCATGGATAATAGCTAGTAATTTGATAGCAGTGTCCAGAAATAGGAAATTGAAGAAACTGTTGAATTGCAGATGTGCTGCATATGCAGCCATGAGGCTTTGAGGCTTCTTTGATTCCAGGTTTTATCGTGCTCTTAGGTGGAACACCTCTTGCAAAATAAAAAGGAAAAGCGGGCTACAATAAGTTTTCAGCCACATTATTATTTTCATACATGTCAATTACAGTGGTTTTTTCAACCTCAATTTCAAAACCGTTATCTTATGGTACACTTTCAGGCTTCCTTTACAAAATTTCCCAATCATTTGGCACCATTCTACTTGGAAACAACATTACTAGTGGTTTTGTTGTTCAAGGGTTGAACTAATGTAGAATTCTGATGAACAAGTGTGAGATTCTATTCGACATTAGCGGAAAGGACAGGTCAATAATTACCAACAGTGACAAAAGTCATGTGCTAAGATATTTCTCACTAAAGTCTCAGTTCCTGTCATATATACTATATGATACATCTTAAACTCCCGTATTTGCATCATTGTGAACTAATTGCTTATGCTTTTCATGGTTGATAACCTTAGTTTGCTCCCATAAGCTTCCTTATTTTTTCATTGGTTTTTTTTTATGTCCCTGATGCTGCTATTGTCTATTTTTCAAAATTTAAACAAATCTTAACTACTTCTACCTTGTTTGAAGTCTTCAGCTGATTTTAGTATTTTACTGCTCTTATGGCCATGGTACATGGAATATCTCTAACCACAAAGTTCAGAACAAATATGCATGGGGTATCTTAGCATGTTGACATGGTTTGTAGGAAATATTTCTACCTGTGAACTCTATTTATAACCGATAACTTAGTTCTTCAAAAATAGCTCTTATGCATACCATTGAAAAAACACATGAGAAGAAAAATAGGTCTTGAGCATACCATTGATTTTCTATAACATTTGTTGTTTTTTATGCCTATGAAAAGAAGTTAAAGATGATTGAATTGACAATTATATATACATACCATACACCCATAATCTACATACCATTCTTTGGCGATTTTTGGAAACAGATTTGGTAAAAGTATGGTAGAATCCAGTCACCACACACAAACCCTTGAGGTTCTTAGCAATACAAACAAGGATGAATTATTCCCCTGTAACCCCTGTTCAAGAAAATGGGGGTGATATACCTCGAACCTTCAAAATCGATTTTCCAGTGTTCTATCAAATTCCGATCAAACTTGAGATTCGCTCGTGCATGTTGATTCTTCTTATGGGTGAATAAGCTATGCATTATATGTGGAACAAATCGATCCCCGTCAACTCTCATTCTGTCAAAGGTGGACGATTTCCCTATAAAAAATCCTTGGAACAATAAATCCAGGGCAATTGTAACCATATTCTAGAATTACATGATATGCAAAGGGCGAAACAGCTTGTAAAAACATCCATGGCTGTAAATCAAGGGCGAATTAAATATTTCAAGCGAATTTTAGTCGAAATTGTGGGCGAAAGGAGGATTCTGACGGAATTTGCTGGGGGCGAAAAATCATTTTTCCTCTCGCTTTTACAAAATGGGAGGGCTATTCGTTGTATACATATTTTTTATTAAATAAATAGTGGACTATTTTTTTAAATTAGAGAAAATTGGTTTGATATTAAAAATTCACCCACTAAATATCTTAAACCCTCTAATTTCGCCCATGGGTTAAATTTCGCCCCTAAAATTATCTATGCGGAGCCTGTGGGTTGTGATGTGCGGGTTGTGATGTGGGATGCAGTAAGGGGCAACTAATTCTAAGTGTCCCCTAGAGTCTTGAGTTATGGTTTGGCGGGCACCTAGTCATGGCAGCTCTAGAAAAGATCCTCATGGAGCTGAGTCAGTTTGGATGTGAGTTGTAGACTTCTGCCAAGGTTGAATAAGCACTTCCCAAACAACTTATCCCGTTTGTGAGACATTGCCATCCCCTATGTTATCTTTATCCAGCATACGCTTTAGTTTGTATTCCCCATCCAAAGTATCATGGTGTTAAGTTAGTACAATCATCCCTTAGCCTTGCTACTCATCCATCCATTACTAGCGAATTGATCACAGCCATGAAGTGAGTATATTCTTGAGTTTCTGTTCTGAGCTATTATTATTATGTATTGAATATATATTGTGTTTAAACCGCCAGTGAAATGCTACTTTATGATTGAAGTCTTTCTATTTGAATGACTGACAAAGCATGTCTTATCTAATTACACTTGCAACATTTTGATGTTTTATCCTGGGTCATATTTTGGTCAACTTTGACCTGGTCAAACCTAGTTTGACCAAGTCAACCATAGGACATGAGATGAGTTAGACCAATGATGCTATAGATTGATTATATATGGTCTTCCATTGCCCATCAGGTGGTTCCATGTAGCAGTTACATGTTTCAGATGGTAATTTGTGATATTTTTATGACTTTGATCATTTACAAATTATTATTTTTTATTTGTCCGAGCATGGTTATGGATATAGATGATGATTCAGTTATCCACGTGACGTATTGGTACTCATTCCTAGTGCATTTGGATCTTCTTAGTCCATTGAGATACTCAGTTTGCAGTTTCAGGCATTTTCAGTTGAGATATTTTTCAGTTTATCACTTCAATGCAGTTATCCACGTGACGTATTGGTACTCATTCCTAGTGCATTTGGATCTTCTTAGTCCATTGAGATACTCAGTTTGCAGTTTCAGGTATTTTCAGTTGAGATATTTTTCAGTTTATCACTTCAATGCATATTTGCCATTAAAAATGGCCCGGCAAAGTAGTTTGACTTTCTATTTGGTTCACCTAGGGCGCTACAGAGGGAGTATGGGGTCTAGCCACCTGTTTCTACTATATTGCCATACTCCCAAACAGTTTGGTGCAGTCATATATGGCCCCGGATGACCAGGCAATGAGCTACAGGCATTTTTATCTTTTACATGTGATTTACAGAGGAATAAAAAATGGTAAAATGGCTACAAAGGAATTCGATTTGGGCTACTGAGGCAAGGAAATGGCATGAGGTTGATTTTGATGATGCGTGTGATGCTTCCCACCTTCCAGAGCATGTTGCAGCATCTAGTGGGGCCCACACACTCTCCAGGCTTATTTTTCATGATTTTATGGTGTCTCTGAGGTGACACGATTTGGCCTTTGATCATAGTATTGTACTTTGATGATATTATTTTATGTTATTGTGCCATGGGGACACACTAGGAGGAATTTTACACCTCCTAGACCCACCATGAGCTTATGTTGCGACTTAAAGTCACTTTTTATGTGGTACATCTCCCTAGGGCGATTTAGCTAGTGCAGCCTCTTCTATTTTTGAGTTGATCCATGTACTTTATGTTGACCTCATCTCAATCGTTGATTATAACTCATGTATCTTTTGATCTCAACCACTCATCAAAAAGGTGGTTAGGGTTTTGGTCTCTCCCATTGTTATATATATATGAGAGACCCCCCTCATTGTAAAGGGGCTTTTGGCTCTGGGTTTTTGGCAATAAAGAAATATTTCTGGGAAAAACTCTTGTGACTTTGTTATAGATTGTTCTCGTGCTTGATTGTAGCTTTGATATCCTGTCACATCTTCATTGTTTGATAAGTTTACATGCTATATGTTTTGCTTGATGCGTGCTCTGCAGGAGGGTGATTTCATTGAAGGATTTCATGAGGGTTCTCTAGATCTCTTCATTGGAAGAGTAAAATAATCAGGGAGTAGTTCTTATTGTGTCTTTGATCAATATTTATGCTCTTTGATTCTTCTTGCATCATGTACTTTCATTTATGTAAATCAATTCTCATAAAGGTTGTCATCTGCAGGAAGGAAGGTGCACTTGCTCTCGGAGAAAGTCGATTTCACTTTGGGAGTTGGAGTTGCTTCGAGGGAGTTGGAACATCATTGCACTTGGCATCTGCAAGTCACAGGAGGTAAGTACTTTAGATTTTCTTGAGTTATTCATTTATTCCAATTGTCTACTGCTATTTTCTCTACCAACCCTAAGCTACTTTTCCTTTGGAAAATTCCCCGAGCTTCATTTCTTGGTTTACTGGCAAACCATTTCTCGGTTTTCATCTTACAGCCTATCCACAAGTGGGTTCTCAAAGGCGTCATGCTCTGAGGACTCCATCTGCCCCTTTTTCCTAAGCACTCGTCTCTACCCTTGCGCCCTCCATGGTTGGCTTGTTTTCTGGGTTGTGTAAACCTCGTTTGTTGAGCTTGCATCCCTTGATATTGCCAGATCTTTCATCCAAGTTGTGCTAGAAATCCTAAACCATCAGATCTACTCTTTGGGCCACATTCCCTGTTTTAAGGGTCACATTTCCCAAGGCAGTTGATTTTGATCATTTGTCCTAGCACTAGAATCCTTGAATCATTTCTACTTATCAAGTCACTGTGTCTAAGCACCCATGATCTAATCTTATCATTCTTAAGCCTCCATAGTGACCTTGTTTCCTTAAATCTAGGGTTCATCACCCCTCACCTTACGTACTCTATTTCCATAGCTTGATTTGGTGATTGGGTTAGATCTCTCTTGTCGAAAGTAGATCAGGGTCTCCCCCTTTACTATCTATGGCTTTGATAGTATAAAGTGAAGAGTGCCTCGATTGGCATGACAACCAATCCATATAGGGAATTTAGGCTCTATGGGTTCACCAATTCGGTTGCCTATCCCCTCTACCATCCTGTATAGGATCCACCATTAGGGGCAACTACAAGATTGGTGAGAACAACTACACCAACAAGGGTGTAGCCTAACTGCGCTTTCAGGTCGCCTCCCAATTGTTCCTGCTTTCTTAGTCAAAATTTCCCTACTTTCGATCACTAACGAGGCAACGTCGGATTTTCATTGGTTTAAAGGGGAATTGATTTTATTAGAATGAGTGAATTAATTAAATGTGAAAATTTTTATGAAGTGCAAACAACCGTTTTTTATATCACAAAGCTCAGACCAGCCTGCAATGGGTAGAGCATATACGGTGTTTACAAAATGTTAATTCCAATTTGGACTCTCCGACAGAGAGCACTCTTGATCCACAAATGGCGAAATTCAAGAGATTTTTAAAGTTAAGTTAGACTGTTAAAATTTAATGAGAAATGTCCTCCACCCATGTTTTGTGTTTGTCATGGGGGGGACATAACGTGTCTTTTTCCTAGCATGTTATAACTTGAAAGTGACTTTTATAAAAGCACTTTTATAAAGTTACTTAAGTGAATGTAATTTTTCTCCTTAAGTTATTTATCCTATTTAAAAATGATGCATTAAATAATCACCCTCAGATTAAAGTGGTCTTAGCCCTTAAATTAAAAGGGCCAGTTAGGTTTTCACTTAGGGTTTTGGAAGGGAAAAATATACATATACATGCTTAGAGGAAGAGAAAACACACAGCGAGAGAAAAAAATAGTGAGAGAGACATTTTATTAAGAGCATTGGTGTTATCAAACTGAAAGGCACAGTTTCCCAGGCTGTAGCACCACATATGTACAGTGTTTTTTAGCATCCGTACAGCACGAGGTACACACAGAAATTTGCAGCAGCTTCAGGAACGAATCCCAAGGTATTTCCTTGCAGCAAATCCGTATAGAAATCTGTTATCCAGATTGCAGGCCGTACTGTACTATCCAGGCACGGATTGAAAGGTATTTTTGCTTTGGGTTTCTGCTATTGTATTTCTGTCTGTTGCTGATATATCACTGTCAGTTTGGCATGAGTTCCCAGGCTGCTGAGTTGTGCTACACCTGTGAACAGCTTGTTTTTTTTATTTCTGTTCTTACAGTTGTGAGGAAAAGACAGAAGTAAAAGTGTTTTTTACCTTCAGAGTTTGCAGAGTTAAGACACTAAAAATTCCTTGTAGAAGAATTCTAATTTTGCTCCAGAATAATAAAAGAAGATCTCTCTCTAGGCTTTTCCCCCACCTGGGGTTTTGCTCTGGGCATTGGCCCTAAACTTCCTGTGTTCATTTATTGCAGAGATAGTGTTTTAAATGCTTCATTGAGTACTTGCATTTAAAGTTATTTCAGTTTTGATAACTCAGAAAAATCTAAGTCATTTTGTGAAGCAAGGATTGAGGAAATATTTTAGTGCATTTTCCTTAAATTTCTACATGGTATCAGAGCTAGGCTTTGTAAATTTCTGAACCTTGAAGGTTCTTGAAGAGTTCAAGAACAGTTGGGCAGTTTATTTTTATTGTTGGGGTTTCAAGACAGTAAGGGGAAATCTGATTGCTTTCTTTGTCTAGAACAAGTGACTATTTAAATGGCTGCTTCCATCAGGTATGAGGACAGATTGGATGGTGTTTCCAACTTTCTTCAATGGAAGGTGAGGTTGACTGCTATTCTCAAAGAGAACAATATTTGGTCATTTGTCAGCACTACTTCAATACCACCAGTAGATCCCATTGCTTTGGATGTGTACGAGGCGAAGGAAGCCAGAGCTCAAAGAAACATTTTAGACGGTGTGAGGGATGCTCTCATTCCTTATTTGCCAGAGAAAAGGACTGCTCATGAGATGTGGGAGACACTTAAAATTTGTATGAGGCAAAGAACGAGAACCAGAAGATGGCTCTCAAAGACAAACTTCATGTCATAAAGATGAGTAAAGGTGAGAATGTTGTTTCTTATCTTACTCGGTTATCCAAGGTTAAAGATGAGTTGTCTGCTGTAGGAGAGGTTGTATCAGATCCAGAACTTGTCAGGATTGCCTTGAAGGGCTTCTCCAAAGAATGGTCAGTATTTGTGAAATGCATTGTGGGTGAGAGAAGCTGCCTGATTGGAGCAGATTGTGGGATGACTTCACTCAAGAAGAAATCCGAATGGGATAGATGGGAGAAGAAGAAGAAGGAACCAGTGAGAGAATGTTGCAAACGGGAATAAGAAGAAGAAGAATCCCAAGGTTGACATCAGTAAAGTTCGTTGCTTTGCATGTAATGAATATGGCCACTATGCAGCACAATGTCCTCATAACAAAAAGAAGACTACTGAGACTGAGAAGCAAGTTGCAGCCACTGCTGATATGGCAAATTTTGATTTTGAAAAGGAATTTGCTCTAGTTTCTATTGTTTCTTGTGGCATTAGCAATAGCTATGAATTTGACAGAACCTGGATAGTTGATAGTGGAGCCACTAATCATATGACTGGAATACTGGATTCATTTCAGTATCTGAAAGAAATTAGTTCTGGATGTGTTGTGAATGGGACTCATGAAGGGAAAGGAGTTGGAACAGTTAAATTCCAACTTGATCTGGGTAAGACTCTTTAAGTAAATGGAGTCTTGTACACTCCAAGTCTAAGAGTTAATGTACTCTCAGTAGCAGATTTGGAAGATGATGGATACACAGTAATGTTCCGGAAGGGACATGTGTTCATTGATAGGAAGGCTAAAGATGAGGCAATACTTCTGGGAGATAGGAGAGAAAACCTATACATAGTACGTGGCCTTACTATTGTAGGTAAGTCTAGTTGGTTATCATACTCAGGGGGAGAGAAACATGCTCAAAGGATTGAAGGTGCACCCTGTAAACAATCCTCAGATCTAAAATCTAGTGCTAGCAGAAAGTTAACCTGGTATGAGATCTACCAGCCAGAGGATGCTTCAAGCATCGGATCCATCAGTCCTGATCAGATTCCAGACAAAGAAGGAGCAGCTACTCCAAGCAGCATGGAATCTAGGAATGATCCTGGTAATGGCAGTAGGACATCCCTAATTAAGAGGGAGTCTTAAAATTTAATGAGAAATGTCCTCCACCCATGTTTTGTGTTTGTCATGGGGGGGACATAAAGTGTCTTTTTCCTAGCATGTTATAACTTGAAAGTGATTTTATAAAAGCACTTTTATAAAGTTACTTAAGTGAATGTAATTTTTCTCCTTAAGTTATTTATCCTATTTAAAAAGGATGCATTAAATAACCACCCTCAGATTAAAGTGATCTCAACCCTTATATTAAAAGGGCCAGTTAGGTTTTCACTTAGGGTTTTGGAAGGGAAAAATATACATATACATGCTTAGAGGAAGAGAAAACACACAGCGAGAGAAAAAAAGAGTGAGAGAGACATTTTATTAAGAGCATTGGTGTTATCAAATTGAAAGGCACAGTTTCCCAAGCTATAGCAGCAAGTCTGTACAGTGTTTTTTAGCATTCGTATAGCACGAGGTACACATAGAAATTTGTAGCAGCTTCAGGCACGAATCTCGAGGTATTTCCTTGCAGCAAATCCGTACAGAAATCTGCTATCCAGATTGCAGGCCGTACTGTACTATCCAGGCACGGATTGAAAGGTATTTTTGCTCTGGGTTTTTGCTATTGTATTTCTGTCTGTTGCTGATATATCACTGTCAGTTTGGCATGAATTCCCAGGCTGCTGAGTTGTGCTACACCTGTGAACAGTTTTTATTTTATTTTTGTTCTTATAGTTGTGAGGAAAAGACAGAAGTAAAAGTGTTTTTTACCTTCAGAGTTTGCAGAGTTAAGACACTTAAAATTCCTTGTAAAAGAATTCTGATTTTGCTCCAGAATAATAAAAGAAGATCTCTCTCTGGGTTTTTCCCCCACCTGGGTTTTTGCCCTGGGCATTGACCCTAAACTTCCTGTGTTCATTTATTGCAGAGATAGTGTTTTAAATGCTTCATTGAGTACTTGCATTTAAAGTTATTTCAGTTTTGATAACTCAGAAAAATATAAGTCATTTTGTGAAGCAAGGATTGAGGAAATATTTTAGTGTATTTTCCTTAAATTTCAACATAGACTCTCCGATAGAGAGCACTCTTGATCCGCTTAAAGCGAGATTCAAGAGATTTAAACAATAAAAAGAAAACTCTCTGAAAGAGAGCGCTCTTGATCTGCGTTGTTACCACCTAAGTTGTGCTTAGGTGGACTCCTTGTGAACCTCAGAAGACTTGAACAACCCACCTTGTTCATTGCCAGAGTTCAGAAGTTCTTCAGGACAAATTTTTGGCCCTTTGTAAAATTTGCATGTCCAGACCCCCATGGGGGAATTGTAATAAGTTGGTCTAAGCATGATACTTTTGTAAAAGGCTTGGCCTACCTTAGGTTTAACTATCAAGGGGATACTCTAGAGTGTTTTTTCCTTAGGAATTATGCGTTGCGTTTCAATGGCGTATAATTCCTGAGTTTTTCACTCACACCTCCAAAGCTGGAGTATTTTCCATGGTGGTCGAGCCTAGGGAGGTTATTAAAGCCTATATGTCTAGGTATTTTTAACATGCTAGCCATCAATAATAAGTCGTATGGACATGTAATAGGTCCCCTAGGAGTTTGAGTCAATTCCGATAAAAATAACTTTTTGCCGTAAAATTAAACCATCTTTTAATGGTTTAAATAGAAAATTTCAAAGTGTAATAAAAGCATGGTCTAGAGGCGTAATTTGGCGTGGGCATGCTCGTTTTCACACTCAAAACATCCTCTTTAACATAGGACCCAATTTTCCCAGGTTTCGGGCGATTAAATTGTCATTTGTTGCATTTTTTCTTGAAAAGTGCTACAAAATGACATTTAAATGCTAAAGGTGCTACAAAATGCACAAAAGACAAATCGTGAAAATAAAAATAAAAACATGTTTTAAACATGTGGATGAGGTGGCAAAGTTGTCTCAAGTGATGGGTGACCTTAACTAAAGCATATCTAAGTCAAAGTTGGGTAGAATCTAGCCAATATTTCAAAGATGCGATTTTTCATCATGAGGAGGTTGCGCCCTCTCTACTTGGGAGACTTCTCTATCACGTGGCATCCTTTTAGTCATGGATGGAGTTTACAATGTGAAAGTGGGGGTGCCTTCCTTATGTAGCAGCCACCTCACTCCTAATCCCTTAAGTCTAGCAGTCAATCAAGGCATATATCACTCCTTACCTCATGGGATTTGCCCTCCCTCCTTGATGCGCCCTCCTCTTCCCCGTGTGCTATAAAAGCAAGAGCATTCCATCACTTTAGAGGATGGAGCATTGAACTTCTGCTCATGTATTATTTGGCATTTGATGCTATTTGTTGAATAAGATCTTGCGAAGGCTTTGGAGGCTCATTGTTGCTCATGAACGCCAATTTTCTTCCCCCTTTATCTAAACAAATCTAAGTTGCCAGGGTACGCGTACTCATGGGTAGGGTACATGTACCCATATCGGGTACTTTGGTACTCGAAAGGTATGTACCCTGACATACCCCATACTAGCTCCGTACCCCATGTTTGGGTACTCCGGGGGTAAGATCGACTCAATAAAATGCAATCTGCAGGGGAAAATGTAATGACCCCCAACCAAACCTGAACTAATATTTCGCTAACTGCGTATGGAGTCTGGTTCAAGACTTATGTCAAACACTTTGCAATACTGTTCAAATTCCACTGAATATTGTCCATATCTGGTAAACTCATTTGCATTGATTTACAATGAATGTTTTTATGGTTTTATGTTCAGCACTCATAGTACATAATTTGACTACCAAATGTGCACATAAAAATTATACACATGTATTTAATAGTGAGAAATACACTCACATCAATCCAAGAATATATTTGCAAATTTTTATTTCCTGTAACAACAATACAAATAGTTGTTTAAAATAAGATTTCAAGTGTACTTTCCGGTCTGAGTTTGATTGTTTGTTACAACTGCTTGGTACAATGATTTATCAAATTTTATGTTTCAAATTTTCAATTTCAATGTTCATTGCTCAATGAATCATTGAATTTAGAATTATAAATCATGATTCATAATTTATGGAGAAATCTGAAATATGATGTGACTGTGAGATATATATATATATATATGCACACACACACAGTACCCTCGATGTACCCAAGTACCATGTTTCAAAAAGTGGCGTCCTCGTCCCTGTCCTCGTACCGAAATTCCCTGGCAACTTAGAAACGAAGTGCTTTGATCTTCTTCCCTTTGCGGTTTTCAGCCAAGGCCTTGAGTTCTCTAAACTTATGGAACTTTTGATACTTATTCTTCATCAAATGAATCCATGTCATGTGAGAGGAATCATCAATGAAAGTAATATAATTTAGATTTATTGAAGCTTTTATGAATTGGAGTTTTTACTGTGAAACAAAAAGTATAGACATTGTTCCTAGAGGTTTCTCGGAGCTTTACCCTCAAAATTTCAGCCTTCGAAATAGAGTATAAGACAATAGTGGAAAGACAACACTACTTCACTCTTTAACGAACTATTATTCTAGGCAATCCAAACAAAAAAAATTTGCAAACTACGTGGATAGGTTTCCTTCCCTTTAGGGCATTTTATCCCACAAAACAAATCTGAAAATTCACTTTCACAGTAGTAAAATAGTGGATATAGCAGTAGAATTTTTTTTTTTAATTTCCTCAACAATGATGTCAAATCACTCAACAAATTGTCAATTTATGTACAAAAAATCACCGAGACAAATATAGTTGTAAATAACAATACATGAAGAGCATACATGGCTAAGATCACAAAAGTTTTGGACAATTGAAAACTTTATTGATAAGCTATGGATCAAGTACACGTGCATGCCATAACCTTCTGTAGTTGGGGATACAATGAAAATCCTAGGTCCATCCAACGAGCCCCAACATGCAAGAATTACTCCAGGGATTCCTCCATGATAATTTTCGAGAGGTCACTACTCGCTCTGGAAACTGAACACCAAATTGGCCTCGGTTCATCGCAAGCCTCATGCATAACAAACCCACTTCTCAAAGCCAGAAAAGAAATAATTAAAGCAAAATACTTAAAGAACAAAGCACATGGAATATACTTATCAACAACAACTACAACAATCACACAATGGACAACAATTTATCCTGGAAACCCCAATGGGGAAAACTAGCTGCTGAGGGCTTTCTTCAATCTCGAGCTAGAGCATAGAATAAGAGAAGTACAATCAGAAATATATATGGGTAAAGAAACCTGAAGGGACAAACCCTAGATCTGCATGCAGCTGCAACTGCTTCTCTGGGGACATGAACCAACTGCTCTGTACTAACAGATCTCTGATCCCAACTTCAACCAATCTCTGGAAGAAGGTCTGTAACTGTCTCTGCTCGGATCTGCTCAACCACGGAAGAAACGCTGCAAACTCTCAGTGCGAAGTGCTCCCCCTTTGCATGGGAAGTGCGCCCCCCCTCCTCTGCTCTAAAGTCGCCCCTCTCTGGATCTCTATCAATCTCTGGCAAGATATGATTTGGTCCTCAATCACTGAAGATGAACCTCTCTACTTCTTTCAGCTGTCCTAGCCTTAAGAAGAATGTCCCCACAGAGAAGTGCGCCCCTCTACATGGGAAGTGTGCCCATCTCTTCTATGAAGTCGTGCTGGCTCAATCTCTTATCTCCCTCTGTGCGTATAGCCTCACTGCACACTCAAATGGCTACTCAGTGCCTCGGATCAAACTGGTACTGATCCCTCTCGGATCCACTCACTCTCTCCCTCTGAAGATATCCGCTCGTCTCACGAATGCACCCTTTGATTGCACAAGTGTGCCCTCACTCTGAATCTCCTCACTCTCTGAAGAAAATATCGAGTAACTCTTTCCGGTGACCCCTAGCCTCCTTATATCCACTCACTGACTGATTAGGGTTACTGAAACCCTAATACGAGTGCATGCAAAAATCAAACTTTTGCATGCGTTTTAATTAAAAAGGTTGCATGCAAAACATTGCATGCGTAATGCAAATCACCCTGAAAGGTTTGCATGCATCCACCGTTGGATTCATGACACTTTAGAGTGAATCTCACCCTCTACCCCATTCTGATGCCTATGCTGAAAATGCACCTCCATGCTAGGTATCTGAACATGAAGGACATCCCAAGAAACACATCTATCTCTAACATTCCAAAGCAAGATGCCCACTTCTTTTCCAGTTCTCCACCAAATGTACTCTAGGGTTTTATCACCAAAACCTAATCTCAAACCTCTAGTGGGTGAATCCTAACCTTGGACTTCCAAGGTGCTCCAAGACACGCAAAAGAGACAAAGAAACATGCGTGATTCCAAGACAAAGGGAGATATCAAGTACAAGTGTAAACCGAGAGAGATATATCACTAACACGTCATCCTTTATCTTCATAAATTAACTCTAGGCCTTGTGAAACAAAAAACTTCACCTCTGTTCCTAGAGATTTCCCAAATCTTTACCATGTCAATTCCAGCCTTAGGGCTGTTATGAAATGGAGTATAAAACAACATCGGGAAGGAAACAATATTTCACCCTCTAACGACCTACTCTTCTAGGCAATCCTTGCAAAAAAGAGTGCAAACTACACAGATAAGTTTAATCCCTTAAGGGCATTTTATCTTGCACAAACCATATCCAAATATTCACTTTGACAATGGTAAAACAGTGGATATAGCAGCAGCAAAACAACCTTCAAAACATTGTATTTTAGTGAAATGAAACACTTATCCTCTGCTCCTAAAGGTTTCTCGGAGCTTTACCGTGGAAATTAAAGCCTTAGCGTTGTTCTCAAATAGAATATAAAACAACAGTGGAAAGGAAACAATATTTCACTATCTAAAGACCTAGTCTTCTAGGCAATCCAAGCATAAAAGATTGCAAACTATGTGGATAAGTTTAAGCCCTTTAGGGCATTTTATCCCACATAAACCAGATTCGAAGATTCATTTTGACAAGAGTAAAACAACGGATATAGCAGCAGAAAAACAACCTTTAAATTCCTCAAAGATGACGTCATATCACTCAACAAATTGTCATTTTACTTACGTAAAATCAACGAAGCAAATATCGTTGTAAATAACATACATTGAGAGAATATATGGCTAAATATAAAATCTGGAAATCACAAAAGCTTTGGATAGTTAAAAACTTCATTGATAAGCTATGGATGAAGTATGTGTACATGCCATAACCTTCTCTAGTTAGGGATCCAATGAAAACCCTAGGTCAGCCAAGGAGCCCCAACATGCAAGAATGACTCGAGGGAGTCCTCCAAAGCAAGATGTTCACTTCTCTTCATGTTCTCCACCAAATGTACTCTAGGGTTTTATCACAAGACCCTGACCTTGGACTTCCTAGATGCTCCAAGATACTCAAAGAAGACCAAGAAACCCACACGGCTTCAAGACAAAGAGAGAGATCAGGTACAAGTGTAGGCCGAGAAAGAGAATACTAGTTTGCACTCCTCTAGGTCACTAATACTCCATCATTGATCTAAATAAATTAACTGCAAGTCTTCTATGAGAAATCAACAATGAAAGTGATATAATATATATAGTCTTTCCCTAAAGAGGACAACATAGGTCTACGTACATGCAAATGGATCGGCTCAAGGATGCCTCTCGACCCTTGCTCATTGCTCATGAAAGCAACCTTGGCGTGCTTTCAATGAGTAGATCCCTAGGATACTCCTTCCTTCTTGATCTTGAATTCCAACCATCCCTACGCCATTTGAAGAAATTTTGATTAAAATATCAAATTCTTCATTGACACATTTAATCAAACATTCAACATAACTAGGGTTTATCATTTTCTGAGTTAACTGATCAAACTCTGATTTTTAACTTGAATAATAACACCAAACAAAAACAAATACTCAACCACTATTAAAAATATGAACACTTCAGTTTTAGGCTGTGTTACCAGATCCACAACCGCAGTGTCAAGAATCTGCGGATCCGATCCGGATCGGATCAGCCTAGGATCCATCATGGAAACGTATCCTGGTCCTATGAAACAGATCTTATGAAAAATCAAACATTTCTTGAAATTTTCAAATGGATCTTGAAACTTCCAGTACTTCTATGACCCATTGATCACCCCAAAAAATTGTTTTTTAATGAAAAACTTAAAAGACCCTACAAGTAATGGCTAAAAGTGTAAAACCCATTCCTGCTCAAGGTCTGATCTATCCTTATGTTAAGATTTGCTCTTGAACTCTAATATATCAATATCAAGTTCTGCTCTCAGTGTTTTGATTTGATTTATCTTTATGGTCAAGGTCTGCTATCAAGGGCTAATCTATCTTTATGTGTTATGTTGTTGCTCACTTCACCTACACTGTTATGTAGTCTTGCCATAGTCTTCATGAAAACCACTTTATTCCCTACACATAGGGATATGTGGATGTGGCTCACAAAAACACTAGTATGACCTGCTTCACGTTCATGCTGAAATGGCTCACAAAAACACTAGTATCAATATAAATCATGGTTACAACTCATCAAATTATTAGTTATGGTACATGAACTCTTTTTTTTGGCGATAACTTATAGTTCTACTCTTGAGTTTCATGAATAGTTTGATTCTTCACTCTATATTTTTATTTATTATATAAAATTTTGAAATTTTTTTATACTTGTCGTTTCCCCGCCGTATCCAGATCCTGGGTATTAAAAAATCTGGCGAATTTATATCTGTATCCTAGTAACTTAGTTTTTAGGGCAACGCCGAGCAGAAAACCCCAACAGGGTAAAACCCGGAGAAAGATATCTTTTACAAATAAAGAGCAATACACAGAAATTTCATACAACTCAAAAATTTCTCTTTTCCACTATTCAAATTATAAATGCAATGAACACAAAACTTATCTCTGAAACCAATAAATACTTGGAGAATAAACCCAAATGTGCCAACATATAACTTAACCCACATGTGCCAAACTGTAGTTTACAAACTCTGAGAATTGCCGATTGTATTCTCCTTGAAATTTGTGCCAATTTTGGGCAGTATACAATCTTTATGGAATGCTGCTATCACCTCAAAGTCTGTGCACTTACTTGCAGCCTTAAAATCCGTGCCAATAAACTACTATATGGACAATGTATTAATGGTTGTATGATTTCTTCCTCTACTGCAAGTCCTCTTGGAAATCGTGCCACTGATTTGCCTTGGAAAATGCTCTTCCTTCACTCATAAATCAAACACAGATTTCTTCTCTACTCTTTCTCTGCCTTGATGTCTTTTTCCTTTCCCTAGGTTCACCTTTATACTTCATTTCTTCCCAAACTAACCCTAACTTCCTAACTACCTTTTCTAATGGTTAGGATTTGATCTCATAAGTAAGAGTTCACTTTTAATGCACATTAATAAATACAATAATAATTAAATGCACTTTAGTGTCCCACAACTTAAATAGTACAAAAGTCACTTTAATAATATAAAGTCTCATTACATTGAAAAAGTACATCTAGGAAACATAACTTTTGTCCCCCCGTGACAGACATCAAAACATGAAAAGGACCTCCCGAGTTACATTTTTCTACATCATTTTCCTGAAGAGAGGAAGTGCTCCATAGTGTAAGTGCCCAAATCGCCTTTGCCAAAGTCCTCACTACTATGCTCTAGAGCACCATGCTTCACTTGATGTGATTGCAATCTATAGAGACCACCAAATCCAACCTCTTCGACCAAAACACTGGTTATGTCTCTAGTGAAGACCCTTCATCAAACATGAAAGAAACAAAACACCATTCAACATTTAGATTACAAAATTTGTATTGTATGATTTCCCTATGAAAAAATTAATTGTATTCTTCCTAAGAGAAGTATGTTTTGTTCAGAAAATTTATATTATTCGAGAAATAGCATGAAGTATAGATGGAATGGTTCTTACCTTCAACTCTCTAGTTCAGCTTACAATTCTAATGCTTTATTATGTATCTACTGCACTTGGCGTGCTTTGACAAGCAAGAGCAAATAAAATAGAAAATGGCCTCGATCTTTATAAATCAAAATCTAATGGAGGTATGTTTTCGATTACTAATAGTTATTGGTTTAGAAATATGCTTACTTCGTGCAGAAAATTTAAATTATCTGAGATATAGCATGAAGTATAGATGGAATGGTTCTTGCCTTGAACTATATGGTTTAACCTGTATTACAATTCTAATGCTTTATTATGTATCTACTGCAGATGGCGTGTTTTGACAAGCAAGAGCAATTAAAATAGAAAATGGCCTCAATCTTTCTGAATCATACTCTAATGGAGGTATGCTTTAGATTACTAATAGTTATTGGTTTAGAAATATGCTTGCTTTGTTCAGAAAACTTATATTATTTGAGATATAGCATGAAGTATAGCTGGAATGGTTCTTTCCTTCAACTCCCTACTTTAACTTGTATTACAATTCTAATGCTTTATATGTATATACTGCAGATGGCTTGTCTTTACAAGCAAGAGAAAATAAAATAGAAAATAGCATCAATCTTTATAAAGCAAAATCTGGTGGAGATATGTTGTATGTTTTTTATTGCTAATAATTATTGGTTTAGAAATATGCTTACCATTACAAGAATCACTAGAATGATGACATACAACAATTAGCACGTGTCTCTATTTCTATGACATGATGATGTTTCGGTTTAACAAATTTGTTGGTTGCATGTTGTGAGGTGATGATTGGCAGGTATTCCGTCAATGGGCCAAGAGGGTTGCTCATTCGAGGATCTTGTGGGAGCCCATACGTAGCTACAAAGGAGAATATTGCAAGTAACACCTTATGGGCTAGGCACAAACTCAATCAATTATTATTCCAGGGTTTAGTTCGATAAAATATTCTTCCTAAAGCAATTACATTTAGTTCATTAAATTTATATTGTGTGCCGATACTGCTTTGTGCCCAACCTCCAAGACCATAACACCCTCCTCCAAGGCGATCACTACATCTGACATAAGGACCCATCTACCTTAACAAGTGCAACTCTTTAAAAGATATCAAACTGTCTCGAGTGTGCTAACTACCACATCGACAAGTGTGGCTCAGTTGAAACGATCCCAAGTTAAGCATACACACAATAAGATCTACAACATAAGTAATTCAAACGAAATACAACGGATGGGGTAGGCAACCGCAAGCCCTCTACTTCACTTCAAGTGCTTCCCTAGATAGGTGAAACACTTTCGAAGCAATAAAAAACTAACACTCCCTCTTTGAGAGGAGAGGGATTTCCTAAATGCCAATTTTCTTCCGCCTTTATTTAAACGAAGTGCTTTGAACTTCTTCCCTTTGCAGTTTTCAGCCAAGGACTTGAGTTCTTTAAACTTATGGAACGTTTGATACTTATTCTTCATCAAATGAATCCATGTCATATCTAATCTACCTGATCAACTTGGTCATTCTAGACCACAGAGGATTACTTCTTCATGCACTTTATCTGGGGAAGGTGGCAATTTGTGGAACGTGCTTATTTGTGGATGGTTCATTTGAGGAACGTTCTCCTTTGTGGAGTGTATCCATGTGTTGGAATGGACCCTCTTATGATAACAAGATGTGCTCCGACGTGATGATACCTCTCTAGCTAAGAGGGAGTGTAGATGAAGTACGCACCCGATGGACTGGGTTGAGCTGAGCACATTGTATTGATGCATGATAGACTCTCTGATGGACTGTGCAGAATTCTTGAACTGAGGCACTAGTGACTCACCTATGGATAGGGCAGACTCGTGGAGCTAGTGCATGTTCTCCGATGGACTGGATTGAGCAGATGCACGAAGATTGATTTGTTGACACTTCTCGAGTGAATGAGATTGTGTTGGAAGACCTTCCTTATGATATACAGAGGTTCGAGATAATTGTGTTGTACAGATGATATGACATGTGTTTCAGTATGATAATACTGATGATACCTCCATGGGCAAGAGGGAGTGTTGGAGTAGTAGCTGCGTGGGGCATCACCTCATAGGTCGACCAAAGAAAGAATAAGATTAGAATACAGTGCTCAAAGAATACCTTCCTTGTTGAGACGGAGTGTTTATATTGTTCTAGCCAAGAGAGGTTTGCTACTGCAATTAAGAGACTGATTTTTTGGGGTTCTCCACTATTGGAGAAGTTTCTCCCTTGTTTTCTTGGGTTTGTGCTACTACTATCCAGATGTACATCGTTCTCTATTGGAAGGTCTGAGCTCGGGGGAGACAAATAGCTTTGTCTATGGTTGGGAGATGATTGTTCTTATCATCATGGTTTAAACGAGCTCGACACTCATCATGGTTTAAAAGCACATAAACAAAATAAGTGTGGAGCTCGAAACAAACATCAACACTATTTAACGTGATTTTCTTTATTTTCTCTCGTGTAGGGCATTGCACGACTGACTCACATATGGAGAGGGCAGAGTCATGAAGCTAGTGCATGTTTCCCGATGGACTGGATTCAGCAGATGCACGAAGATTGATTTGTTAACACTTCTCGACTAACTGTGATTGTCTTGGAAGACCTTCCTTATGATATAGAAAGATTAGAGATAACTGTAATGTACATATGATATCGAGATGTGTTTCAGTATGATAATGTTGACGATACCTCCATGGCCAAGAGGCAGTGTTGGAGTAGTAGCTGCTTGGGCCATCACCTCATAGGTCAACCAAACAAAGAATAAGATTAGAATACAGTGTTCGAAGAATACCTTCGTTGTTGAAAGGGAGTGTTGGAAACAGTACAACTTTAGAACTTATTCTTATTGTATTTCATCTTGTTAATGTACCTCCTATGGGACAAGATGTCAATGTATTGGATCATGTGAAACACTCCATGTAAACCTAGAGGTGAAATCACAAAGAAAAGATTTATTAAATGTAATTTTTTGTATGCCACCAAGACAAGTCGGCCCAGTGGGTAAACTGCCACAAAGCAGTGGGCAATTTGCCCTAAACAATAGGCAGAACTGCCCCAGTCAGGTCGGCGCAGTTAGGGAAAGTTAGGTCGGCCAAGTCAGGAAAAAAGACACCATTTGATGTATATAAATAGAGAGTTCGACCTCTCATTTCCACATTCACTCAAGAAGTTCGCTATAGCCAAGAGAGGTTCGCTACTTCAATTAAGAGACTGATTTTTTGGGGTTCTCCACTATTGGAGACGTTTCTCCCTTGTTTTCTTGGGTTTGCGCTACTACTATCCGGATGTACATTGTTCTCTATTGGAAGGTCTGAGCTCGGGGGAGACAAATAGATTTGTCTATGGTTGGGAGATGATTGTTCTTATCATCATGGTTTAAACGAGCTCGACAGTCATTTTGTTTCTGTGCTTTGTCAATCTTTTTCTCTATTGTGCTTCGGATTCCCTCATTTTTCTCTGCTATCGGTGGTTCTCTACCTGCACGATAAATTCCTGCAACCCACACTTAGTATCTATGATTTACTACAAAGTTGCATTTACTCGCTAGACTTCGTTGCAAGCCTCCTGTGGGAAGATAACTACATCTACGACATGTGGGAACACTTCATCCAAACGTGTGGCCAGATCTTACCTGCTTGTTATTGCTTTCAGTTCAAGTTTTATTTTATTTTGCATCTATATCAATCTTCCAACTTGTTTGCTAGTTGCTTGCTTAGGATTTGGACTGCTTGAACAACTTCCATTGCCAATTCTCAGCCAGCATGAAGGTTCTAGGTGTATATGGTTTCTCGAGGGTGCCTCGGTCTCATCGCGTTGCGGATTTCTACAGGATGTTTGTCATTCGTGGGATTCATCTTCATGATCTCCGATGGACTGGATTAAGCAGATGCATGAAGATTGATTTGTTGACACTTCTCAATTAACTGTGATTGTGTTGCAAGACCTTCCTTATGATATAGAGAGGTTAGAGATAACGGTGATGTACATATGATATCGAGATGTGTTTCAATATGATAATGCTGATGATACCTCCTTCGCCAAGAGGGAGTGTTGGGGTAGTAGCTGCATGGGGCATCACCTCATAGGTCGACCAAAGAAAGAATAAGATTAGACTACAGTGTTCGAACAATACCTTCCTTGTTGAGAGGGCGGGTTGGAAATACTGCATCTTCAGAAGTTTCTCCCTTGTTTTCTTGGGTTTGCGCTACTACTATCCGGATGTACATCGTTCTCTCTTTGAAGGTCTGAGCTCCGGGGAGACAAATAGCTTTGTCTATGGTTGGGAGATAATTGTTCTCATCATCATGGTTTAAACGAGCTCGACACTCATTTTGTTTCTGTGCTTTGCCATTCTTTTAGTGATCCTGGTTATGCTACTATAAACATTAACAAGGTCAAGACTCAACTCAGCTTAGGATTTGGAGACCCTGATCAACTTCCATTGTCAGGTTCTGCCGAACATGCAGTTTGGAGGAGACTAGGGTTTCTAGAGAGCACCTCGATTAGATTGCGTTGCGGATTTCTATAGGGTGTTTATCATTCATGGGATTCATCTTCAGGTCAGACAACTACGAGTTTACCCTTTTTCTATTGTGCTTCGGATTCCCTCCTTTTTCTCTGCTCTCAGTGGTCCTCTACCTGCACAATAGATTCCTACAACCCACACATAGTATCTACGATTTACTACATAGTTGCATTTACTCGTTGGACTGCGTTGCAAGCCTCCTGTGGGAAGATAACTACCTCTAGAACATGTGGGAACACTTCATCCAAACGTCTGGCCAGATATTACCTGGTTGTTATTGCTTTCAGTTCAAGGTTTTATTTTATTTTGCAAATGTATCAATCTTCCAACTTGTTTCCTAGTTGCTTGCTTAGGATTTGGACTGCATGAACAACTTCCAGTGCCATGTCTCGACCAACATGAAGATTGGAGAAGTGTATGGTTTCTGAAGGCAGCCTCAGTCTCATCGCGTTGCGGATTCTACAGGATGTTTGTCATTCATGGGATTCATCTTCAGGTCGTCCAAATAGGAGTTGATGTGTGTTGTAGATTTATACAGGGTGTTTGTTATTCATGGGATCATCTTCAGGGCCGCCAACTAGGAGTGGTGAATAAACTCCATTCATAATTGTTATTCTATTCCTTTGTGGAGTGTGTCGCCTTGTGGGATGGTTCCTTTGTGGAATGTTCTTATTCCCTGTGTTGGAATGGACCCTCTTATGATAACAAGATGTGTTATGACGTGATGATACCTCTCTAGCTGAGAGGGTGCGTTGATGATGTAGGCACCAGATGGGCTGGGTTGAGCTGAGCACATTGTATTGATGCATGATAGACTCTCTGATGGACTGTGCGGAGTTCTTGACCTGATGCACGTGTGACTCACCTATGGATAGGGCAGAGTCCTGGAGCTAGTGCATGTTCTGCGATGGACTAGATTGAAAAGATGCATGAAGATTGATTTGTTGACACTTATCGACTAACTGTGACTGTGTTGTAAGACCTTCCTTATGATATAGAGAGGTTAGAGATAACTGTGATGTACATATGATATCGAGTTGTGTTTCAATATGATAATGTTGATGATACCTCCATGGCCAAGAGGGAGTGTTGGGGTAGTAGCTGCATGGGGCATCACCTCATAGGTTGACTAAAGAAAGAATAAGATTAGAATACAGTGTTCGAACAATACCTTCCTTGTTGAGAGAGCGGGTTGGAAATACTGCATCTTTAGAAGTTATTCTTATTTTATTTCATCTTGTTATTGTACCCCCAATGGGACAAGATGTCAATGTATTTGATCATGTAAAACACTTGAAACAATCAATGTAAACCTAGGGATGAAATCACAAAGAAAAGATTTAGTAAACGTAATATTTTCTATTCCCCCAAGACAAGTCATCCCGGCGGGTAAACTGCCCAAAAACAGTGGGAAATTTGTCCCAAACAATGGGCAAAACTGCCACAGTCAGGTCGGCGCAGTTAGGGAAACTTAGGTCGGCCCAGGAAAAATGTCACCCTTTGATGTGTATAAATAGAGAGTTCGACCTCTCATTTGGTCATTCACTCAAGCACGTTCGCTCTAGCCAAGAGAGTTTCGCTACTTCAGTTAAGAGACTGATTTTTTTGCATTCTACACTACTTGAGAAGTTTCTCCCTTGTTCTCTTGGGTTTGCGTTACTACTATCTGGATGTACATCGTTCTCTATTAGAAGGTCTGAGCTCGGGGGAGACAAATAGCTTTGTCTATGGTTGGGAGATGATTGTTCTTATCATCATGGTTTAAACGAGCTCGACACTCATTTTGTTTCTGTGCTTTGCCATTCTTTTAGTGATCCTGGTTATGCTGCTATAAAGATTAACAAGATCAAGACTCAACTCAGCTTAGGATTTGGAAAGCCTGATCAACTTCCATTGTCATGTTCAGCCCAAAACGCGGTTTAGAGGAGAGTAGGGTTTCTAGAGAGCACCTCGAATAGATTGTGTTGCGGATTTCTATAGGGTGCTTATCATTCATGGGATTCATCTTCAGGTTTGACAACTACAAGTTTACCTTTTTTCTATTGTGCTTCGAATTGCCTCCTTTTTCTCTGCTCTCGGTAGTCCTCTACCTGCACGATAGATTCCTGCAACCCACACTTAGTATCTATGATTTACTACATAGTTGCATTTACTCGCTGGACTGCGTTGCAAGCCTCCCGTGGGAAGATAACTACCTCTAGACATATGGAAACACTTCATCCAAACGTGTGGCCAGATTTTACCTGCTTGTTATTGCTTTCAGTTCATGGTTTTATTTTATTTAGCATATGTATCAATTTTCCAACTTGTTTGCTAGTTGCTTGCTTAGTATTTGGACTGCTTGAACAACTTCCAGTGCCATGTCTCGGTTAGCATGAAGGTTGGAGGAGTATATGGTTTCTCGAGGACGCCTCGGTCTCATCGCGTTGCAGACTTCTATAGGATGTTTGTCATTCGTGGGATTCATCTTCAGGTCATCCAAATAGGAGTTGCTGTGTGTTTTAGATTTATACAGGGTGTTTGTTATTCATGGGATCATCTTCAGGGTGGCCAACTAGGAGTGGTGTATAAACTCCATTCATAATTGTTATTCTATTCCTTTATGGAGTGTGTCCTATTGTGGGATGGTTCCTTTGTGGAACGTGCTTATTCCCTGTGTTGGAATGGACCCGCGTATGATAACAAGATGTGTTCCGACGTGATGATACCACTGTAGCTAAGAGGGAGTGTTGATGATGTAGGCACTCGATGAACTGGGTTGTGCTGAGCACATTGTATTGATGCATGATAGACTCTATGATGGATTGTGCAGAGTTTTTCAAAAGATGCACGAGTGACTCACCCATGGATAGGGCAGAGTCGAGCGGATAGTGCATGTTACCCGATGGACTGGATTGAGCGGATGCACGAAGATTGATTTGTTGACACTTTTCAACTAACTTTGATTGTGTTGGAAGACCTTCCTTATGATATAGAGAGGTGAGAGATAACTATGATGTACGTATGATATCGAGATGTGTTTCAGTATGACAATGCTGACGATACCTCCATGGCCAAGAGGCAGTGATGAAATAGTAGCTGCATGGGGCATCACCTCATAGGTCGACGAAATAAAGAATAAGATTAGAATACAGTGTTCAAAGAATACCTTCCTTATTGAGAGGGAGTGTCGGAAACAGTACAACTTCAGAAGTTATTCTTATTGTATTTCATCTTGTTAATGTACCTCCTATGGGACAAGATGTCAATGTATTTGATCATGTAAAACACTCAATGTAAACTTAGGGGTTAAATCACAAAGAAAAGATTTATTAAATGTAATTTTTTGTATTCCCTCAAGACAAGTCGACCCAATGGGTAAACTGCCCCAAAGCAGTGGGCAATTTGCCCCAAACAATGGGCAAAATAACCCGAGTCAAGTTGGCGCAATTACGGAAAGTTATGTCGGCCCAATCAAGAAAAAAGGCACCCTTTGATGTGTATAAATAGAGACTTTGACATCTCATTCCGTCATTCACTCAAGCAAGTTCGCTCTAGCCAAGAGAGGTTTGCTACTTCAGTTAAGGGACTGATTTTTTGGGCTTCTGCACTATTGGAGAAGTTTCTCCCTTGTTTTCTAGGGTTTGCGCTACTACTATCTGGATGTACATCGTTCTCCATTGGAATATCTGAGCTCGGGGGAGACAAATAGCTTTGTCTATGGTTGGGAGATGATTGTTCTTATCATCATGGTTCAAATGAGCTCGACAGTCATTTTGTTTCTGTGCTTTGCCATTCTTTTAGTGATCCTGGTTATGCTGCTATAAACATTACAAAAGTCAAGGCTCAACTCAGGTTTGAATTTGCAGAGCCTGATCAACTTCCATTGTCAGGTTCTGCCCAACATGCAGTTTAGAGGAGAGTAGGGTTTCTAGAGAGCGCCTCGATTGGATTGCATTGCAGGTTTCTACAGGGTGTTTGATCACTCATGGGATTCATCTTCAGATAAGACAACTACGAGTTTACCTTTTCTCTATTGTGCTTCGGATTCCCTACTTTTTCTCTGCTCTCGGTGGTCCTATACTTGCATGATAGATTCCTGCAACCCACACTTAGTATCTATGATTTACTACATAGTTGCATTTAATCGCTGGACTGCGTTGCAATCCTCCTTTGGGAAGACTACTACCTCTAGGACATGCGGGAACACTTCATCCAAATGTGTGGCCTGATATTACCTGCTTGTTATTGCTTTCAGTTAGAGGTTTTATTTTATTTTGCATATATATCAATCTTCCAACTTGTTTGCTAGTTGCTTGCTTAGAATTTGGATTGCCTGAACAACTTCCAGTGCCATGTCTTGGCCAACATGAAGGTTGGAGGAGTATATGGTTTCTCGAGGGCGCGACGGTCTCATTGCGTTGCGGATTTCTACAAGATGTTTGTCATTCGTGGGATTCATCTTCAAGTCATCCAAATAAGAGTTGATGTTCGAAGAATACCTTCCTTGTTTAGAGGGAGTGTTGGAAATAGTGCAATTTCAGAAGTTATTGTTATTGTATTTCATCTTGTTATTGTACCTCCTCTGGGACAAGATGTCAATGTATTTAATCATGTAAAACACTTGAAAGAATCAATGTAAACCTAGGGGTGAAATCACAAAGAAAAGATTTAGTAAACATAATTTTTTGTATTCCCCCAACACATGGGCCCAGTGGGTAAACTGCCCCAAAACAGTGGGCAATTTGCCCAAAACAATGGGTAGAACTTCCCCAGTCAATTCGGCGTCGTTAGGGAAAGTTAGGTCGGCCCGGTCAGGAAAAAAGTCACCCTTTGATGTGTATAAGTAGAGAGTTCGACCTCTCATTTGGTCATCCACTCAAGCAAGTTCGGTCGACCCAAGAGAGGTTCGCTACTTCAGTTAAGAGACTGATTTTTTGGCGTTCTCCACTATTAGACAAGTTTCTCCCTTGTTTTCTTGGGTTTGCGTTACTACTATCCGGATGTACATCGTTCTCTATTAGAAGGTCTGAGCTCGGGGGAGACAAATAGCTTTGTCTATGGTTGGGAGATGATTGTTCTTATCATCATGGTTTAAAGGAGCTCGACAATCATTTTGTTTCCATGCTTTGCCATTCTTTTAGAGATCCTGGTTATGCTGCTATAAACATTAACAAGGTCAAGGCTCAACTTAGCTTAGGATTTGGAGAGCCTGATCAACTTTCATTGTCAGATTCTGCCCAACAGAAAGTTTAGAGGTGAGTAGGGTTTCTGGAGAGCGCATCTCTTAGATTGCGTTGCGGATTTCTATAGGGTGTTTATCATTCATGGGATTCATCTTAAGGTCAGACAACTACGAGTTTTTTTTTTCTATTGTGCTTCGGATTCCCTCCTTTTTCTCTGCTATCGGTGGTTCTCTACCTGCACGATAAATTCCTGCAACCCACACTTAGTATCTACGATTTACTACAAAGTTGCATTTACTCGCTAGACTGCGTTGCAAGCCTCCTCTGGGAAGATAACTACCTCTAGGACATGTGGGAACACTTCATCCAAACGTGTGACCAGATCTTACCTGCTTGTTATTGCTTTCAGTTCAAGTTTCATTTTATTTTGCATCTATATCAATCTTCCAACTTCTTTGCTAGTTGCTTTGTTAGGATTTGGACTGCTTGAACAACTTCTAGTGCCATGTCTCGGCCAGCATGAAGGTTGTAGGTGTATATGGTTTCTCGAGGGCGCCTCGGTCTCATCGCGTTGCGGATTTCTACAGGATGTTTGTCATTCGTGGGATTCATCTTCATGTTCTCCGATGGACTGGATTAAGCAAATGCATGAATATTGATTTGTTGACAATTCTCAACTAACTGTGATTGTGTTGTAAGACCGTCCTTATGATATAGAGAGGTTAGAAATAACTGTGATGTACATATGATATCGAGATGTGTTTCAGTATGATAATGCTGATGATACCTCCTTCGCCAAGAGGGAGTGTTGGGGTAGTAGCTGCATGGGGCATCACCTCATAGGTCGACCAAAGAAAGAATAAGATTAGAATACAGTGTTCGAAGAATACCTTCTTTGTTGAGAGGGAGTGTTGGAAATAGCGCAACTTCAAGGTTATTGTTATTTTATTTCATCTTGTTATTGTACCTCCTATGGGACAAGATGTCAGTGTATTTGATCATGTCAAAACACTTGAAAGGATCAATGTAAACCTAGGGGTGAAATCACAAAGAAAAGATTTAGTAAACGCAATTTTTTATATTCTCCGTAGACATGTCGGCCCAACAGGTAAACTGCACCAATACAGTGGGCAATTTGCGCCAAACAATGGGCTGAACTGCCCCAGTTAGGGAAAGTTAGGTTGGCCCAGTCAGGAAAAAAGTCACACTTTGATGTGTATAAATAGAGAGTTCGACCTCTCATTTGGTCATCCACTCAAGCAAGTTCGCTCTAGCCAAGGGAGGTTCGCTACTTCAGTTAAGAGACTGATTTTTTGGCGTTCTCCACTATTGGAGAAGCTTCTCCCTTGTTTTCTTGGGTTTGAGCTACTACTATTCGGATGTACATCGTTCTCTATTAGAAGGTCTGAGCTCGGGGGAGACAAATAGCTTTGCCTATGGTTGGGAGATGATTGTTCTTATCATCATGGTTTAAATGAGCTCAATAGTCATTTTGTTTCTGTGCTTTCCCACTCTTTTAGTGATCCTGGTTATGTTGCTATAAACATTAACAAGGTCAAGGCTCAACTCAGCTTAGGATTTGGAGAGCCTGATCAACTTCCATTGTCAGGTTCTACCCAACATGCAGTTTAGAGGAGAGTAGGTTTTCTACAGAGCACCTCGATTAGATTGTGTTGCGGATTTCTACATGGTATTTATCATTCATGGGATTCATCTTTAGGTCAGACAACTACGAGTTTACCTTTTTTCCATTGTGCTACAGATTCTCTCCTTTTTCTCTGCTCTCGGTGGTCCTCTACCTGCACGATAGATTCCTGCAACCCACACTTAGTATCTATGATTTACTACATAGTTGCATTTACTCCCTGGACTACTTTGCAAGCCTCCTATGGGAAGATAACTACCTCTAGGACACGTGGGAACACTTCATCCAAATGTGTGGCCAATTATTACCTGCTTGTTATTGCTTTTAGTTCAAGGTTTCATTTTATTTTCCAAATGTATCAATCTTCCAACTTGTTTCCTAGCTGCTTGCTTAGGATTTGGACTGCCTGAACAACTTCCAGTGCCATGTCTCGACCAGCATGAAGGTTGGAGGAGTGTATGGTTTCTCGAGGGCGCCTCGATCTTATCGCGTTGCGGATTCTACAGGATGTTTGTCATACGTGGGATTCATCTTCAACTCGTCCAAATAGGAGTTGATGTGTGTTGTAGATTTATACAGGGTGTTTGTTATTCATGGCATCATCTTCAGGGTCGCCAACTACGAGTGGTGAATAAACTCCATTCATAATTGTTATTCTATTCCTTTGTGGAGTGTGTCGGATTGTGGGATGGTTCCTTTGTGGAACGTGCTTAGTCCCTGTGTTGGAAAGGACCCTCTTATGATATCAAGATGTGTTCCGACGTGATGATACCTCTGTAGCTGAGAGGGAGTGTTGATGATATAGGCACCATATGGGCTGGGTTGAGCTGAGCACATTGTATTGATGCAAGATAGACTCTCTGATGGACTGTGCGGAGTTCTTGAGCTGATGCACGTCTGACTCACCTATGGATAGGGTAGAGTCGTGGAGCTAGTGCATGTTTTACGACGGTCTAGATTGGAAAGATGCATGAAGATTGATTTGTTGACACTTCTCGACTAACTGTGATTGTGTTGTAAGACCTTCCTTATGATATAGAGAGGTTAGAGATAACTGTGATGTACATATGATATCAAGTTGTGTTTCAATATGATAATGTTGATGATACCTCCATGGCCAAGAGGTAGTGTTGGGGTAGCAGCTGCATGGGGCATCACCTCATAGGTCGACCAAAGAAAGAATAAGATTAGAATACAACATTCGAAGGATACCTTCCTTGTTGAGAGGGAGTGTCGGAAATAGTGCATCTTCAGAAGTTATTCTTATTTTATTTCATCTTGTTATTGTACCTCCAATGGGACAAGATGTCAATGTATTTGATCATGTAAAACATTCGAAACAATCAATGTAAACCTAGGGGTGAAATCACAAAGAAAAGATTTAGTAAACGTAATATTTTCTATTCCCCAAAGACAAGTTGGCCCAGCGGGTAAACTACACCAAAACAGTGGGCAATTTGCCCCAAACAATGGGGAGAACTGCCCCAGTCAGGTCGGCGCAGTTAGGGAAAGTTAGGTCGGCCCAGTCAGGAAAAAAGTCACCCTTTGATGTGTATAAATAGAGAGTTCGACCTCTCATTTGGTCATTCACTCAACCAAGTTCGCTCTAGCAAAGAGAGGTTCGCTACTTCAATTAAGAGACTAATTTTATGGGGTTCTCCACTATTGGAGAAGTTTCTCCCTTGTTTTCATGGGTTTGCGCTACTACTATCCGGATGTACATCGTTCTCTATTTGAAGGTCCGAGCTCCGGGGAGAAAAATAGCTTTGTCTATGGTTGGGAGATAATTGTTCTCATCATCATGGTTTAAACGAGCTCGACACTCATCTTGTTGCTCTGCTTCGCCATTCTTTTAGTGATCCTGGTTATGCTGCTATAAACATTCACAAGGTCAAGGCTCAACTCAGCTTAGGATTTGGAGAGCTTGATCAACTTCCATTCTCAGGTTCTACCCAACATGCAGTTTAGATGAGAGTAGGGTTTCTACAAAGCGCCTCGATTAGATTGTGTTGCGGATTTCTACAGGGTATTTATCATTCATGGGATTCATCTTCAGGTCAGACAACTACGAGTTTACCTTTTTTCTATTGTGCTTCGGATTCTCTCCTTTTTCTCTGCTCTCGGTGGTCCTCAACCTACACGATAGATTCTTGCAACCCACACTTAGTATCTATGATTTACTACATAGTTGCATTTCCTCGCTGGACTGCGTTGCAAGTCTCCTGTGGGAAGATTACTACCTCGAGGACATGTGGGAACACTTCATCCAAACGTGTCGCCAGATATTACCTGCTTGTTATTGTTTTCAGTTCCCGATTTTATTTTATTTTGCATATATATCCATCTTCCAACTTGTATGCTAGTTGCTTGCTTAGGATTTGGACTGCTTGAACAACTTCCAATGCCATGTCTCTGCTAGCATGAAGGTTGGAGGAGTAAATGGTTTCTCGAGGGAGCCTCGGTCTCATCGCGTTGCGGATTTCTACAGGATGTTTGTCATTCGCAGGATTCATTTTCAGGTCATAAAAATACAAGGTGATGTGTGTTGTAGATTTATACAGGGTGTTTGCTATTCATGGGATCATCTTCAGGGTGGCCAACTAGGAGTGGTGAATAAACTCCATTCAGAATTGTTATTCGATTCCTTTATGGAGTGTGTCCAATTGTGGGATGGTTCCTTTGTGGAGAGTTCGACCTCTCATTTGGTCATTCACTCAAGCACGTTCGCTCTAGCCAAGAGAGTTTAGCTACTTCAGTTAAGAGACTGATTTTTTTGCATTCTCCACTACTTGAGAAGTCTCCCTTGTTCTCTTGGGTTTGCGTTACTACTATCTGGATGTACATCGTTCTCTATTAGAAGGTCTGAGCTCGGGGGAGACAAATAGCTTTGTCTATGGTTGGGAGATGATTGTTCTTATCGTCATGGTTCAAACGAGATCAACACTCATTTTTTTTCTGTGCTTTTCCATTATTTTAGTGATCCTGGTTATGCTGCTATAAAGATTAACAAGGTCAAGGCTCAACTCAGCTTAGGATTTGGAGAGCCTGATCAACTTCCATTGTCATGTTCTGCCCAACACGTAGTTTAGAGGAGAGTAGGGTTTCTAGAGAGCACCTCGAATAGATTGTGTTGCGGATTTCTATAGGGTGCTTATCATTCATGGGATTCATCTTCAGGTTTGACAACTACAAGTTTACCTTTTTTCTATTGTGCTTCGAATTGCCTCCTTTTTCTCTGCTCTCGGTAGTCCTCTACCTGCACGATAGATTCCTGCAACCCACACTTAGTATATATTATTTACTACATAGTTACATTTACTCGCTGGACTGCGTTGCAAGCCTCCTGTGGGAAGATAACTACCTCTAGACATATGGAAACACTTCATCCAAACGTGTGGCAGATTTTAACTGCTTGTTATTGCTTTCAGTTCCAGGTTTTATTTTATTTAGCATATGTATCAATTTTCCAACTTGTTTGCTAGTTGCTTGCTTAGTATTTGGACTGCCTGAACAACTTCCAGTACCATGTCTCGGCCAGCATGAAGGTTGGAGGAGTATATGGTTTCTCGAGGACGCCTCGGTCTCATCGCGTTGCGGATTTCTATAGGATGTTTATCATTCGTGGGATTCATCTTCAGGTCATCCAAATAGGAGTTGCTGTGTGTTTTAAATTTATACAGGGTGTTTGTTATTCATCGGATCATCTTCAGGGTGGCCAACTAGGAGTGGTGTATAAACTCCATTCATAATTGTTATTCTATTCCTTTATGGAGTGTGTCCCATTGCAGGATGGTTCCTTTGTGGAACGTGCTTATTCCCTGTGTTGGAATGGACCCGCGTATGATAACAAGATGTGTTCCGACGTGATGATACTACTGTAGCTTAGAGGGAGTGTTGATGATGTAGGCACCAGATGGGCTGGGTTGAGGTGAGCACATTGTATTGATGCATGATAGACTCTCTGATGGACTGTGCGGAGTTCTTGAGCTGATGCACGTGTGACTCACCTATGGATAGGGCAGAGTCGTGGAGCTAGTGCATGTTCTGCGATGGACTAGATTGAAAAGATGCATGAAGATTGATTTGTTGACACTTCTCGACTAACTGTGACTGTGTTGTAAGACCTTCCTTATGATATAGAGAGGTTAGAGATAACTGTGATGTACATATGATATCGAGTTGTGTTTCAATATGATAATGTTGATGATACCTCCATGGCCAAGAGGGAGTGTTGGGGTAGTAGCTGCATGGGACATCACCTCATAGGTCGACCAAAGAAAGAATAAGATTAGAATACAGTGTTCGAACAATACCTTCCTTGTTGAGAGGGCGTGTTGGAAATAGTGCATCTTTAGAAGTTATTCTTATTTTATTTCATCTTGTTATTGTACCCCCAATGGGACAAGATGTCAACGTATTTGATCATGTAAAACACTTGAAACAATCGATGTAAACCTAGGGGTGAAATCCCAAAGAAAAGATTTAGTAAACGTAATATTTTTTATTCCCCCAAGACAAGTCGGCCCAGCGGGTAAACTGCCCAAAAACAGTGGGCAATTTGTCCCAAACAATGGGCAGAACTGCCCCAGTCAGGTCGGCGCAGTTAGGCAAACTTAGGACGGCCCAGGAAAAATGTCACCCTTTGATGTGTATAAATAGAGAGTTCGACCTCTCATTTGGTCATTCACTCAAGCACGTTCGCTCTAGCCAAGAGAGTTTCGCTTCTTCAGTTAAGAGAATGATTTTTTTGCATTCTCCACTACTTGACAAGTTTCTCCCTTGTTCTCTTGGGTATGTGTTACTACTATCTGGATGTACATCGGTCTCTATTAGAAGGTCTGAGCTCGGGGGAGACAAATAGCTTTGTCTATGGTTGGGAGATGATTGTTCTTATCATCATGGTTTAAACGAGCTCGACACTCATTTTGTTTCTGTGCTTTGCCATTCTTTTAATGATCCTGGTTATGTTGCTATAAAGATTAACAAGGTCAAGACTCAACTCAGCTTAGGATTTGGAGAGCCTGATCAACTTCCATTGTCATGTTCTGCCCAACACGCAGTTTAGAGGAGAGTAGGGTTTCTAGAAAGCACCTCGAATAGATTGTGTTGCGGATTTTTATAGGGTGCTTATCATTCATGGGATTCATCTTCAGGTTTGACAACTACAAGTTTACCTTTTTTCTATTGTGCTTCTAATTGCCTCCTTGTTCTCTACTCTCGGTAATCCTCTACCTGCACGATAGATTCCTGGAACGTACACTTAGTATCTATGATTTACTACATAGTTGCATTTACTCGTTGGACTGCATTGCAAGCCTCCCGTGGGAAGATAACTACCTCTAGACATATGGAAACACTTCATCCAAACGTGCGGCCAGATTTTACCTGCTTGTTATTGCTTTCAGTTCAAGGTTTTATTTTATTTAGCATATGTATCAATTTTCCAACTTGTTTGCTAGTTGCTTGCTTAGTATTTGGACTGCCTGAACAACTTCCAGTGCCATGTCTCGGCCAGCATGTAGGTTGGAGGAGTATATGGTTTCTCGAGGACGCCTCGGTCTCATCGCATTGCGGATTTCTATAGGATGTTTGTCATTCGTGGGATTCATCTTCAGGTCATCCAAATAGGAGTTGCTGTGTGTTTTAGATTTATACAGGGTGTTTGTTATTCATGGGATCATCTTCAGGGTGGCCAACTAGTAGTGGTGTATAAACTCCATTCATAATTGTTATTGTATTCCTTTATGGAGTGTGTCCCGTTGTGGGATGGTTCCTTTGTGGAACGTGCTTATTCCATGTGTTGGAATGGACCCGCGTATGATAACAAGATGTGTTCCGACGTGATGATATCACTGTAGCTTAGAGGGAGTGTTGATGATGTAGGCACCAGATGGGCTGGGTTGAGCTGAGCACATTGTATTGATGCATGATAGACTCTCTGATGGACTGAGCGGAGTTCTTGAGCTGATGCACATGTGACTCACCGATGGATAGGGCAGAGTCGTGGAGCTAGTGCATGTTCTGCGATGGACTAGATTGAAAAGATGCATGAAGATTGGTTTGTTGACACTTCTCGACTAACTGTGACTGTGTTGTAAGACATTCCTTATGATATAGAGAGGTTAGAGATAACTGTGATGTACATATGATATCGAGTTGTGTTTCAATATGATAATGTTGATGATACCTCCATGGCCAAGAGGGAGTGTTGGGGTAGTAGCTGCATGGGGCATCACCTCATAGGCCGACCAAAGAAAGAATAAGATTAGAATACAGTGTTCGAACAATACCTTCCTTGTTGAGAGGGCGGGTTGGAAATAGTGCATCTTCAGAAGTTATTCTTATTTTATTTCATCTTGTTAATGTACCTCCTATGGGACAAGATGTCAATGTATTTGATCATGTAAAACACTCAATGTAAACTTAGGGGTTAAATCACAAAGAAAAGATTTTATAAATGTAATTTTTTGTATTCCCCCAAGACAAGTCGACCCAATGGGTAAACTGCCCCAAAGCAGTGGGCAATTTGCCCCAAACAATGGGCAAAACAGCCCTAGTGAGGTTGGCACAATTACGGAAAGTTATGTCGGCCCAATCAGGAAAAAAGGCACCCTTTGATGTGTATAAATAGAGACTTTGACATCTCATTCCGTCATTCACTCAAGCAACTTCGCTCTAGCCAAGGGAGGTTTGCTACTTCTTTTAAGGGACTGATTTTTTGGGCTTCTGCACTATTGGGGATGTTTCTCCATTGTTTTCTAGGGTTTGCGCTACTACTATCTGGATGTACATCGTTCTCTATTGGAATATCTGAGCTCGGGGGAGACAAATAGCTTTGTCTATGGTTGGGAGATGATTGTTCTTATCATCATGGTTCAAACTAGCTCGACAGTCATTTTATTTCTGTGCTTTGCCATTCTTTTAGTGATCCTGGTTATGCTGCTATAAACATTAACAAAGTCAAGGCTCAACTCAGGTTTGGATTTGCAGAGCCTGATCAACTTCCATTGTCAGGTTCTGCCCAACATGCAGTTTAGAGGAGAGTAGGGTTTCTAGAGAGCGCCTCGATTGGATTGCATTGCAGGTTTCTACAGGGTGTTTGATCACTCATGGGATTCATCTTCAGATAAGACAACTACGAGTTTACCTTTTTTCTATTGTGCTTCGGATTCCCTACTTTTTCTCTGCTCTCGGTGGTCCTATACCTGCATGATAGATTCCTGCAACCCACACTTAGTATCTATGATTTATTACATAGTTGCATTTAATCGCTGGACTGCATTGCAAGCCTCCTTTGGGAAGATTACTACCTGTAGGACATGTGGGAACACTTCATCCAAATGTGTGGCCAGATATTACCTGCTTGTTATTGCTTTAAGTTCAAGGTTTTATTTTATTTTGCATATATATCAATCTTCCAATTGATTTTTTGGCGTTCTCCACTATTGGAGAAGTTTCTCCCTTGTTTTCTTGGGTTTGCACTACTACTATCCGGATGTACATCACTCTCTATTAGAAGGTCAGTGCTCGGGGGAGACAAATAGCTTTGTCTATGGTTGGGAGATGATTGTTCTTATCACCATGGTTTAAACGAGCTCCATAGTCATTTTGTTTCTGTGCTTTGCCATTCTTTTAGTGATCCTAGTTATGCTGCTATAAACATTAACAAGGCCAAGCCTCAACTCAGCTTAGGATTTGGAGAGCCTGATCAACTTCCATTGTCAAGTTCTACCCAACATGCAGTTTAGAGGAGAGTAGGGTTCTACAGAGCGCCTCGATTAGATTGTGTTTCGGATTTCTACAAGGTATTTATCATTCATGGGATTCATCTCTAGGTCAGACAACTATGAGTTTATCTTTTTTCTATTGTGCTTCGGATTCCCTCCTTTTTCTCTGCTCTCGGTGGTCCTCTACCTACACGATAGATTCCTGCAACCCACACTTAGTATCTATGATTTACTACATAGTTGCATTTACTCCCTGGACTTCGTTACAAGCCCCCTGTGGGTAGATAACTACCTCTAGGACATGTGGGAACACTTCATCCAAACGTGTGGCCAGATATTACCTGCTTGTTATTGCTTTCAGTTCAAGGTTTTATTTTATTTTGCAAATGAATCAATCTTCCAACTTCTTTCCTAATTGCTTGCTTAGGATTTGGACTGCCTGAACAACTTCCAGTGCCATGTCTCGACCAGCATGAAGGTTGGAGGAGTGTATGGTTTCTCGAGGGCGGCTCGGTCTCATCTCGTTGCGGATTCTACAGGATCTTATTCATTCGTGGGATTCATCTTCAGGTCGTCCAAATAGGAGTTGATGTGTGTTGTATATTTATACAGGGTGTTTGTTATTCATGGCATCATCTTTAGGGTCGCCAACTAGGAGTGGTGAATAAACTATATTCATAATTGTTATTCTATTCCTTTGCAGAGTGTGTCGCATTGTGGGATGGTTCCTTTGCGGAATGTGCTTATTCCCTGTGTTGGAATGGACCCTGTTATGATAACAAGATGTGTTCCAACGTGATGAAACCTCTCTAGCAAAGAGGGAGTGTTGATGATGTAGGCACCAGATGTGCTGGGTTGAGCTGAGCACATTGTATTGATGCATGATAGACTCTTTGATGGACTGTGCAGAGTTCTTGAGCTGATGCACGTGTGACTCACCTATGGATAGGGCTGAGTCGTGAAGCTAGTGCATGTTTTGCGATGGACTGGCTTGAGCAGATGCATGAAGATTGATTTGTTGACAATTCTCGACTAACTGTGATTGTGTTGCAACACCTTCCTTATGATATAGAGAGGTTAGAGATAACTGTGATGTACATATGATATCGAGATGTCTTTCAGTATGATAATGCTGACGATACCTCCTTGGCCAAGAAGGAGTGTTGGGGTAGTAGCTGCATGCGGCATCACCTCATAGGTCGACCAAAGAAAGAATAAGACTAGAATACAGTGTTCGAAGAATACCTTCCTTGTTGAGAGGGAGTGTTGGAAATAGTGCATCTTCAGAAGTTATTGTTATATTATTTCATCTTGTTATTGTACCTCCTATGGGACAAGATTTCAATGTATTTGATCATGTAAAACACTTGAAACAATCAATGTAAACCTATTGGTGAAATCATAAAGAAAAGATTTAGTAAACATATTTTTTTCTATTCCCCCAAGACAAGTCGGCCCATCGAGTAAACTGCCCCAAAACAGTGGGCAATTTGCCCCAAAAAATGGGCAGAACTACCCCAATCAGGTCGGCGCAGTTAGGGAAAGTTAGGTTGTCCCAGTCAGGAAAAAAGTCACACTTTGATGCGTATAAATAGAGAGTTCGACCTCTCATTTGGTCATTCACTCAAGCGAATTCGCTCTAGCCAATAGAGGTTCGCTACTTTAGTTAAGAGACTGATTTTTTGGGGTTCTCCACTATTGGAGAAGTTTCTCCCTTGTTTTCTTGGGTTTGCGCTACTACTATCCGGATGTACATCGTTCATTACCTCCCCGTGTGTTTAAGATAGATCCTGACACTCAAACTCCAGAGGGAAAAAATTTGATGTAGCATGGCTAGATGGACTACAGCCCATGTAGTATGGTCCTCCTTATGTGTTTCCCACAGGGGAGCAGGCGTACCTTCGGAACTACATATAAAGTAGGTACATGCTGCTCTTCCGCAACTTGGTACTACATTCTATCCAAGTATTCTTCCACATTGCCCATCCCATCATAGATAGGGGGGTCCCACAAATACGATATTATCCATCGAAAGTCTTGAATGAGGCACATCTTCTAGTAGACAACTGATGGTTGCAATCCTGCTAATTATACATTGTTTATTTTAAATTAATATATCAAATAATGGATGCTTCTCCAGCTAACTAAGCCATTTGTAGTAGGATTAATGTAATCCTCAAACCTGCCTACTGTCATATCGTAGATCTAATCTAGCATGGTATCCTTCAAAGCATCTTCAGATGGTTCAGTATACCATGTCCCTTGATAAGAAAATCACTTGGAAGAACATTTTATCCAACAGTTGTGGACCACATCAATAACGAAAGAGTTGGTTTGTACCCACAAGGGAACTGCTACAACGTAGTGGAAACAGATCAGTTATTTATGATTTTGTTGTTTAGCTTCTGCTCATTAATAATTTCTTATTATCTGTTCAATAGTTGTCTTGCTTAAAGTTTATTAGTCTTTGTTGTTTGCGGCTCACTAAGAGATAATTTATTATGAGTTTGATTGAGTTTTTATTTAGTGGATAGTTTTCGTAACATGCCCACGACAGTGGTCTTGCTAGCCCGGGCTATTACACATAGTGCAAGTGTGTTTGTTGTAAGCAATTAGACTCTACATGCAACCATGTTTATGAATAGCCTAAGTTTTACTGTTGGAGGTGGTCAAATATTATTACCAACTTATCAAGTAGTGTCATTTTTTTCTATGGGGACATCAAGCCCAGTTGTACAACCAGGACCTCTAGAATTGACTCTAATCCCTAGTTTACGAGCTTAAATAGCAGGTCAAGGACAGATGACTGAGTCTACCCATTGGTGGATGCTTCTGCTTAATTGTTGTTGTTAAGAGGATTCCTAACGGCACTGGTTCCTTTGCGACACTATCTAGAGCACATGGAGGACCAAAAATGTTGTTTGTTTGGTGGAGTTTGTGGAAACTCTACGTGGGAGAGCCTTGCAATGTACATGAAATGCAAGCAAAGTGCTCATTCCAGTCTAGATATGACTCTAGGTCAAATATGGAAATACTTAATTAAATAATTTTATAATTTGAAGTCCGAAGAACAAAGCATTGTAGAAATGAAAGAAATCAAGGAAAGAGTTGTAGAATCGGTTTGACATTGAAATCAATCGTTTCGAGATTTGATTAGCCAGCTAAGCTATACTATCCAATATGTTCATGATGAATAATAGTTTATTTATGTTTTGTTACCACATTTGTGTACTCCTCTACTATAGTAGAGGCTTTAGTAATCATTGAGAGGCATTATAGTTTTCTATGAGATTGGAGTCTATCGGTGGTTTGGCGGATGCATTGATTACAGGATTAGCACATAGCATCACATAGTTCCAATGCCAGCTCATAGCTCTGTCTGAACAAATTCGTGAGTTGGAAAAGTGTAAGTAGATTGGGGGAGAAGCAGTGTGGTGTTAGTTTTTGTACCTAGGGAAGTGTTCCCCTAGTGACTTTATGCCTAAGTCACTTAGAAGGGGGAAAAGGGTGACCCTCACATTAAATGACTTGAGAATAGCATTTAATGAGACTTTATAAACTCAGTGTCACTTTTTGATAAATTTCAGTGGGTGAGGGAAATTAATATTTATGAAAAGTAAATGGAGCATTTAATTTCCACCATTGATCTAACTCAATCTCATCCATTGGATTAAAAGCACCCTAGGATTTGATCAAAAAGCTTGAGGGAGGCATTCATTCTCACTTTTGCTAAAATAGAGTGAAGAGGCGAAGAGAGATAGCTGGAGGTGGCACGAAATTCGAGGCAGCCATTTGAGGAGTTCAATTGGCACAAAAATCGAGGCACTAGTTTTAGCTTGAAGAGACGACACACATTTCGAGGCAGCTTGAGGAGGAATTTATGAGGCACAGAAATAGAGAAAAGTACAGCATGATTCTGGGCACAGAAATTGAGGTGGTCAGCTGGGCACACATCCCAAGGCAGACATGATTGGCTATGAAATATTGTTGGGCACATTTCCCAAGACAGGGCACGATTTTCTAGAATATTTTTCTGCACATTTTTATAGGTTCGTACAGTCCGTCCGAACAGTACTTGGTGCACAAATTTCAAGACTATTTTTGCATAGATTTCAAGACTGTCCTTTGGCACAGAAACTGAGGCAAGAGTGGAAACAGAAATCGAGAAAGAAGTTGGCACAGAAATCGAGGCAGGTTAGGCATCGAAATCGAGACAGTGTTTGCAACAAAATTTGAGGCAGCACCCAGGCACAGAAATCGAGGCAGCAGTTCGGCACTGAATCCGAGATAACACTTGAAAGAATCAAGGTATATCTAGGGGTGAAATCAGAAAGAAAAGATTTATTAAATGTAATTTTTAGTATTCCCCCAAGACAAGTCAACCCAGTGGGTAAACTGCCCCAAAACAGTGGGCAATTTGCCCCAAACAATGGGTAGAACTGCCCCAGTCAGGTCGGCGCAGTTAGTGAATGTTAGGTCAGCCCAGTAAGGAAAAAAGATACCCTTTGATGTGTATAAATAGAGAGTTCGACCTCTAAATTGGTCAATCACTCAAGCAAGTTCGCTCTAGCCAAGAGAGGTTCGCTACTTCAGTTGAGAGACTGATTTTTTGGCGTTCTCCACTATTGGAGAAGTTTCTCCCTTGTTTTCTTGGGTTTGCGCTACTACTATCCAGATGTACATCGTTCTCGATTGGAAGGTCTGAGCTCAGTGGAGACTGTGCTTGAAACCAACATCATTGACACCTTCCCCATCATCTCCCTTGTTTTATTGTATTTCATCTTGTTATTGTTCCTCCTATGGGACAAGATTTCCATGTATTTGATCATGTAAAACACTTGAAAGAATCAATGTAAACCTAAGGGTGAAATCACAAAGAAAATATTTATTAAATGAAATGTTTTGTATTCCCCCAAAACAAGTCGGTCCAGTGGGTAAACTGCCCCGAAACCGTGGCAATTTGCCCCAAAAAATGGGCAAAACTGCCCCAGTTAGGTCGATATAATTAGGGAAAGTTAGGTCGGCCCAGTCAGGTAAAAAGTCACCCTTTGATGTGTATAAATAGACAATTCGAAATCTCATTTGGTCAAACACTCAAACAAGTTCGCTCTAGCCAAGAGAGGCTCGCTACTTCAGTTAAGAGACTAACTTTTGGGGGTTCTCCACTATTGGAGAAGTTTCTCCCTTCTTTTCTTCGGTTTGCACTACTACTATCCGAATGTACATCGTTCTCTATTGGAAGGTCTGAGATTGGGGGAGACAAACAGCCTTGTCTATGGTTGGGAGATGATTGTTCTTGTCATCACGGTTTAAACGAGCTCGACACTCAGTTTGTCTCTGTGCTTTAAAACTCTTTTAGTGATCCTCGCATTCGCCCGCTTCTTTATTTTCTGTATTAGGTGGTGTCACAATCAGTTTCGTGTAGAGAAATATTGCTTATTTGTGGATGGTTCATTTGATAAACGATCTCCTTTCTGCAGTGTATCTGTGTGTTGGAATAGACCCTCTTATGGTCACAAGATGTGTTCCAACGTCATGCTACCTCTCTAGCTAAGAGGGAGCGTTGATAATGTAGGCACCCGATGGACTGGGTTGAGCTGAGCACACTGTATTGATGCATGATATATTCTCCAATGGACTGTGCAGAGTTCTTGAGCTGATGCACGAGTGACTCACCCATGGATAGGGCAGAGTCGTGGAGCTAGTGCATGTTCTCTGATGGACTGGATGAAGCAGATGCACGCAGATTGATTTGTTGACACTTCTCGACTAACCGTGATTGTGTTGGAAGACCTTCCTTATGATATAGAGAGGTTAGAGATAACTGTGATGTACATATGATATCAAGAAGTGTTTCAGTACGATAATGATGATGATACCTCCATGGCCAAGAGGGAGTGTTGGAGTAGTAGCTGCATGGGGCATTACTTCATAGGTCAACCAAAGGAAGAATAAGATTAGAATACAGTGTTCGAAGAATACCTTTCTTGTCGAGAGGAAGTGTTGGAAATAGTGCAACTTCAGAAGTTATTCTTATTGTATTTCATCTTGTTATTGTACCTCCTCTGGGACAAGATGTCAATGTATTTGATCATGTAAAACACTTGAAAGAATCAATATAAACCTAGGGGTGAAATCACAAAGAAAAAATTTATTAAATGTAATTTTTTGTATTCCCCCAAGACAAGTCGGCCCAGTGGGTAAATTGCCCCAAAACAGTGGGAAATATGGCCCAAGAAATGTGCAGAACTGCCCCAGTCAGGTCGGCGCAGTTAGAAAAAACGTTAGGTCGGCCAGTCAGGTAAAAAGACACCCTTTGATGTGTATAAATAGAGAGATAAACCTCTTAGTTGGTCAAACACACAAGCAAGTTCACTCTATCCAAGAGAGGTTCGCTACTTCAGTTAAGAGACTAATTTTTTGGGGTTCTCCACTATTGGAGAAGTTTCTCCCTTGTTTTCTTGGCTTTGCAATACTACTATCCGGATGTACATCGTTCTCTATTGGAAGGTCTGAGCTTGGGGGAGACAAACAGCTTTGTCTATGGTTGGGAGATGATTGTTCTTGTCATCACGGTTTAAACGAGCACGACACTCAGTTTGTTTCTGTGCTTTAACACTATTTTACTGATCCTTGCATTCGCCTGCTTGTTTATTTTCTGTGCGGGGTGGTGTCACAAACAATTTCTTGTAGAGAAATATTGCTTATTTGTGGATGGTTCATTTGGCGAACGATCTCCATTCTGCAGTGTATCCATGTGTTGGAATAGACCCTCTTATGATAGCAAGATGTGTTCCAATGTCATGCTACCTCTCTAGCTAACAGGGAGCGTCGATAATGTAGGCACCCGATGGACTGGGTTGAGCTGAGCACATTGTATTGATGCATGATAGACTCTCCGATGGACTGTGCAGACTTCTTGAGCTCATGCATGAGTGACTCACCCATGGATAGGGCAGAGTCGTGGAGCTAGTGCATCTTCTCTGATGCACTGGATGAAGCAGATGCACGAAGATTGATTTGTTGACACTTCTCGACTAACTGTGATTGTGTTGGAAGACCTTCCTTATGATATAGAAAGGTTAGAGATAACTGTGATGTACATATGATATCGAGAAGTGTTTCAGTACGATAATGCCGATGATACCTCCATGACCAAGAGGGAGTGTTGGAGTAGTAGCTGCATGGGGCATTACCTCATAGGTCCTCAAAAGGAAGAATAAGATTAGAATACAGTGTTCGAAGAATACCTTCCTTGTCGAGAGGAAGTGTTGGAAATAGTGCAACTTCAGAAGTTGTTCTTATTGTATTTCATCTTGTTATTGTACCTCCTATGGGACAAGATGTCAATGTATTTGATCATGTAAAACACTTGAAAGAATCAATGTAAACCTATGGGTGAAATCACAAAGAAAATATTTATCAAATGAAATGTTGTGTATTCCCCCAAGACAAGTCGGCCCAGTGGGTAAACTGCCCCGAAACAGTGGCAATTTGCCCCAAAAGATGGGCAGAACTTCCCCAGTTAGGTCGATATAGTAAGGGAAAGTTAGGTTGGCCTAGTCAGGTAAAAAGTCACCCTTTGATGTGTATAAATAGACAATTCGACATCTCATTTGGTCAAACACTCAAGCAAGTTCGCTCTAGCCAAGAGAGTTTTGCTACTTCAGTTAAGAGACTAGTTTTTTGGGGTTCTCCACTATTGGAGAAGTTTCTCCCTTGTTTTCTTGGGTTTGCACTACTACTATCCGGATGTACATCGTTCTCTATTGGAAGGTCTGAGCTCGGGGGAGACAAACAGCTTTGTGTAAGGTTGGGAGAAGATTGTTCCTGTCATCATGGTTTAAACGAGCTCGACACTCAGTTTGTTTATGTGCTTTGCCACTTTTAGTGATCTTCGCATTCGTCTGCTTGTTTATTTTCTGTATGAGGTGGTGTCACAATCAGTTTCGTGTAGAGAAATATTTCTAACATCTATGTACCAAAGATACTAACATTCGTAGGCTAGTATATACAAGTGATATGAAGTGATACTGGAGATAATAGAGGATGGAAAGAGAAAAAATGTAGGAGATGTTGAGTCATCGATCTCCCCACTGCAGTCTATGTGATACAACGAAAACGAACAACACCTTACAGAGGAGAAAATGAAGAAACTCACCTTGAATAGTGTTGACAATGGTTTCGAGACTTCCTTGACCTTGTTAATGTTTATAGCAGCATAACCAGGATCACTATAAGAATGGAAAAGCACATAAACAAAATGACTGTGGAACTCGAAAGCAACATTAACACTATTTCAAGTGATTTTCTACATTTTCTCTCGTGTACGGTGTTATTCGTTGTCGTTGCCTCAAATAGACTGCAGCTATGAGATCAATGACTCAACATCTCCGACATTTTTCCTCCTTCCATTCTTATCACCTCATCTCACTTCTCGCCTTCCAAATATTTTCCCCATCATTGCCACCTTCCCCAGATAAAGTGCATGACGAAGTAATCCTCTGCGGTCTAGAATGACCTAGTTGATCAGATATCTTCTTTCAAATGATGATATGGTCCCTTTGTGGAACGTACTCCTTTCTGGAGTGTGTCCGATTGTGGGATTGATCTTTTGTGGAACGTACTTATTTGTGGATGGTTCATTTGGGGAACGATCTCCTTTCTGGAGTGTATCCTTGTGTTGGAATGGACATTCTTATGATAACAAGATGTGTTCCGACATGATGATACCTCCCTAGCTAAGAGGGAGCGTTGATGATGTAGGCACCCGACGGACTAGGTTGAGCGGAGTACATTGTATTGATGCATGGTAGACTCTCCGATAGACTATGCAGAGTTCTTGAGTTGATGCACGAGTGATTCACCCATGGATAGGGCATAGTCGTGGAGCTAGTGCATGTTCTCCGATGGACTGGATTGAGCAGGATGCACGAAGATTGATTGGTTGACACTTCTCGACTAACTGTGATTGTGTTGGAAAACCTTCCTTATGATATAAAGAGGTTAGAGATAACTGTGATGTACATATGATATCGAGATGTGTTTCAGTATGATAATCATGATGATACCCCGTGGCCAAGAGGGAGTGTTGGAGTAGTAGCTGCATGGGGCATCACCTCATAGGTCAACCAAAGGAAGAATAAGATTAGAATACAGTGTTCGAAGAATACCTTCCTTGTCGAGAGGAAGTGTTGGAAATAGTGCAACTTCAGAAGCTATTCTTATTGTATTTCATCTTGTTATTGTACCTCCTATGGGACAAGATGTCAATGTATTTGATCATGTAAAACACTTGAAAGAATCAATCTAAACCTAGGGGTGAAATCACAAAGAAAATATTTATTAAAGGAAATGTTTTGTATTCCCCTAAGACAAGTCGGTCCAGTGGATAAACTGCCCCGAAACAGTGGCAATTTGCCACAAAAGATGGGCAGAACTGCCCCAGTTAGGTCAATACAGTAAGGGAAAGTTAGGTCGGCCCAGTAAGGTCGAAAGTCACCCTTTGATGTGTGTATAAATAGACAATTCGACATCTCATTTGGTCAAACACTCAAACAAGTTCGCTCTAGCCAAGAGAGGTTCGCTACTTCAGTTAAGAGACTAATTTTTTGGGGTTCTCCACTATTGGAGAAGTTTCTCCCTTGTTTTCTTGGGTTTGCACTACTACTATCCGGATGTACATCGTTCTCTATTGGAAGGTCTGAGCTCGGGGGAGACAAACAACTTTGTCTATGGTTGGGAGATGATTGTTCTCCTCATCACGGTTTAAACGAGCTCGACACTCAGTTTGTTTCTGTGCTTTAACAATAATTTAGTGATCCTCGCATTCGCCTGCTTGTCTATTTTCTGTACGAGGTGGTGTCACAATCAATTTCGTGTAGAGATTTATTGCTTATTTGTGGATGGTTCATTTGGCGAACGATCTCCTTTCTGCAGTGTATCCATGTGTTGGAATACACCCTCTTATGATATCAAGATGTGTTCCAATGTCATGCTACCTCTCTAGCTAAGAGGGAGCGTCGATAATGTAGGCACCCAATGGACTGGGTTGAGCTGAGCACATTGTATTGATGCATGATAGACTCTCCGATGGACTGTGCAGAGTTCTTGAGCTGATGCATGAGTGACTCACCCATGGATAGGGCAGAGTCGTGGAGCTAGTGCATGTCCTCTGATAGACTGGATGAAGCATATGCACGAAGATTGATTTGCTGACACTTCTCGACTAAATGTGATTGTGTTGGAATACCTTCCTTATGATATAGAGAGGTTAGAGATAACTGTGATGTACATATGATATCGAAAAGTGTTTCAGTACAATAATGTCGATAATACCTCCATGGCCAAGAGGGAGTGTTAGAGTAATAGTTGCATGGGGCATTACCTCATAGGTCAACCAAAGGAAGAATAAGCTTAGAATACATTGTTCGAAGAATACCTTCCTTGTCGAGAGGAAGTGTTGGAAATAGTGCAACTTCAGAAGTTATTCTTATTGTATTTCATCTTGTTATTGTACCTCCTATGGGAAAACATGCCAATGTATTTTATCATGTAAAACACTTGAAAAATCAATATAAACCTATGGGTGAAATCACGAAGAAAAGATTTATTAAATGTAATTTTTTGTATTCCCCCAAGACAAGTCGGCCCAGTGGGTAAATTGCCCCAAAACAGTGGGAAATATGCCCCAAAAAATGGGCAGAACTGCCCCAGTCTAGTCGGCGCAGTTAGAAAAAACGTTAGGTCGGACCAGTCAGGTAAAAAGTCACCCTTTGATGTGTATAAATAGAGAGTTCAACCTCTCATTTGGTCAAACACACAAGCAAGTTCGCTCTAGCCAAGAGAGGTTCGCTACTTCAGTTAAGAGATTGATTTTTTGGGGTTCTCCACTATTGGAGAAATTTCTCCATTGTTTTATTGGGTTTGCGCTACTACTATCCGGATGTACATCGTTCTCTATTGGAAGGTCTGAGCTCGGGGGAGACAAACAGCTTTGTGTATGGTTGGGAGATGATCGTTCCTGTCCTCATGGTTTAAACAAACTCGACACTCAGTTTGTTTATGTGCTTTGCCACTCTTTTAGTGATCTTCGCATTCGTCTGCTTGTTTATTTTCTGTATGAGGTGGTGTCACAATCAGTTTCGTGTAGAGAAATATTTCTAACATCTATGTACCAGAGATACTAACATTCGTAGGCTAGTATATACAAGTGAGATGAAGTGATACTGGAGATAATAGAGGATGGAAAGAGGGAAAATGTAGGAGATGTTGAGTCATCGATCTCTCCACTGCAGTCTATGTGATGCAACGAAAACGAACAACACCTTACAGAGGAGAAAATGAAGAAACTCACCTTGAATAGTGTTGACGATGGTTTCGAGACTTCCTTGACCTTGTTAATGTTTATAGCAGCATAACCAGGATCACTGAAAGAATGGAAAAGCACATAAACAAAATGACTGTGGAACTCGAAAGCAACATTAACACTATTTCAGGTGATTTTCTACATTTTCTCTCGTGTACGGTGTTATTCGTTGTCGTTGCCTCAAATAGACTGCAGCTATGGGATCAATGACTCAACATCTCCGACATTTTTCCTCCTTCCATCCTCTACTTTTCCTCGTATCACCTCATCTCACTTCTCGCCTTCCAAATATTTTCCCCATCATTGCCACCTTCCCCAGATAAAGTGCATGACGAAGTAATCCTCTGCGGTCTAGAATGACCAAGTTGATCAGATAGCTTCTTTCAAACGATGATATGGTCCCTTTGTGGAACGTACTCCTTTCTGGAGTGTGCCCGATTGTGGGATTGTTCTTTTGTGGAACGTACTTATTTGTGGATGGTTCATTTGGGGAACGATCTCCTTTCTGGAGTGTATCCTTGTGTTGGAATGGACATTCTTATGACAACAAGATGTGTTCCGACGTGATGATACCTCCCTAGCTAAGAGGGAGCGTTGATGATGTAGGCACCCGACGGACTGGGTTGAGCTGAGCACATTGTATTGATGCATGATAGACTCTCCGATGGACTATGCAGAGTTCTTGAGCTGATGCACGAGTGATTCACCCATGGATAGGGCATAGTCGTGGAGCTAGTACATGTTCTCCGATGGACTGGATTGAGCAGGATGCACGAAGATTGATTGGTTGACACTTCTCGACTAACTGTGATTGTGTTGGAAGAACTTCCTTATGATATAGAGAGGTTAGAGATAACTGTGATGTACATATGATATCGAGATGTGTTTCAGTATGATAATCCTGATGATACCTCCGTGGCCAAGAGGGAGTGTTGGAGTAGTAGCTGCATGGGGCATCACCTCATAGGTCAACCAAAGGAAGAATAAGATTAGAATACAGTGTTGGAAACAGTGCAACTTCAGAAGTTATTCTTATTGTATTTCATCTTGTTATTGTACCTCCTATGGGACAAGATGTCAATGTATTTGATCATGTAAAACACTTGAAAGAATCAATGTAAACCTAGGGGTGAAATCACAAAGAAAAGATTTATTAAATGTAATTTTTTGTATTCCCCGAAGACAAGTCGGCCCAGTTGGTAAACTACCACAAAACAGTGGGCAATTTGCCCCAAAAAATGGGCAGAACTGCAAGAGTCAGGTCGGTGCAGTTAGGGAAAGATAGGTCGGCCTAGTAAAGTAAAAAGTCACCCTTTGATGTGTATAAATAGAGAGCTCGACCTCTCATTTGGTCAAACACTCAAGCAAGTTCGCTCTAGCCAAGAGAGGTTCGCTACTTAAGTTAAGAGACTGATTTTTTGGTGTTCTCCATTATTGGAGGAGTTTCTCGATTGTTTTCTTGGGTTTGCGCTACTACTATCCGCATGTACATCGTTCTTTATTGGAAGTTCTAAGCTCGGGGGATACAAATAGTTTTGTCTATGGTTGGGAGATGATTTTTCTTATCATCATTTGGTATCCGAGTCAAAGACTGGATTCATAAAGAAGAGAGTCAATGCGTAACATCTTCTTCCTTTTACTTCTTCCCTTCTTTCATTTGGCTTACTATGACCTCATATGGCTTCATGAATATTTTATGCTTTCACTATCAGTGCCGCACATCAACTCTCACATTCGTTACTACATCCCTAGTTAAACTACCACTTCATTTTCCTTGACCATGCAATTCCATGTTTGTTGCATTTCTCTAAGAGATTGCATCACAATTCCATCCACGGTGGAGTAGAATTTGTAACATCTGTGTTCCAGATATACCAATCTTCTCATGCGTTTGTTCGTTGAACCATCGTGGGCTCCTGTATTCTAATTAGTACGAGTGTTATTTTTGTACACCTTTTTTTTGGTTACGTCATATATATGGTTGACCTACTATCATCATTGCATTGTATTCTATATCATGATTGAGCATGTTTTAAAAGGACGACGATGTGGCACATCAACTCTCTTCTTGAGGAATCCAGTAATTGACTAGGTTACCAAATGAGGCTACCAGGAAGAAAAAATAAAATCGGAACGTTTGATGGGAAGTTTAGTTACCATTACATGTAATGCAACTTGAGGCATTCCATGGCCAACAGAGAGTGTTGGAGTAGTATCTGCATGGGACATCACCTCATAGGTCGACCAAAGATAGAATAAGATTAGATGACAGTGTTCAAAAAATACATTCCTTGTTGAGAGGGTGTGTTGGAAATAGTGCAACTTCAGAAGTTATTCTTATTGTCTTTCATATTGTTATTGTACCTACAATGGGACAAGATGTCAACGTATTTGGTCATGTAAAACACTTGAAAGAATCAATGTAAACCTTGGGGTGAAATCACAAAGAAAAGATTTATTAAATGTAATTTTTTGTATTCCCCCAAGACAAGTCGGCCCAGTGGGTAAACTGCCCCAAAATAGTGGGAAATTTGTCCCAAATAATGGGCAGAAATGCCCCAGTCAGGTCGGCCTAGTTAGGGAAAGTTAGGTCGGCCCAGTCAGGGAAACAATCTCCATTTCATGTGTATAAATAGAGAGTTCGACGTCTCATTTGGTCATTCACTCAAGCACCTTCGCTCTAGCCAAGAGAGGGTCGATACTAGAGTTAAGAGACTGATTTTTTGGGGTTCTCCACTATTGGAGAAGTTACTCTCTTGTTTTTTTGGGTTTGTGCTACTACTATCTGGATGTACATCATTCTCTATTGGAAGGTCTAAGCTCGGGGGAGACAAATAGTTTTGTCTATGGATGGGAGATGATTGTTCTTATCATCATTGTCAAACAATCTCCACACTCATTTTGTTTATGTGCTTTGCCATTCTTTTAATGATCCTGGTTATGCTGCTATAAACATTAACAAGGTCAATGATAGTTAATCAATTGTAAACACTAATCAAAATGGTGTCGTTTCGTATTCATTTGTTGCTCTTGTTCTTTCTTCTAGATTTTCTTTATTTTACAATAAAAAAGAGTGGTGAATACTTTCTATCATTTCTCGTTATGGTGGAATGATGCACCACACTAATTCTTGTGTGCCATATTGTTAGGTCAGCAAGGAGGACTTCCCATCAACCCTTCACATTTTATTTTCTCTTCTTGGTAGATTCATTTGGTAACCTAGTCATGGACTGGATTCATAAAAAAGAGAGTCAATGTGCAACATCTTCTTCCTTTTACTTCTTCCCTTCTTGCATTTGCCTTCCTATGACCTCATATGGCTTCATGAATTTTCTAGACTTTCGCTATCAGTGCCGCACATCAACTCTCACATTCGTTATTACATCCTAGTTAAACTACCACATCATTTTCCTTGCCCATGCAATTCCATGTTTGTTGCATTTCTATAAGAGATTGCATCACAATTCCATCCACGATGGAGTAGAATTTGTAACATCTATGTTGCAGATATACCAATCTTCTCATGCATTTGTTCGTTGCAACATCGTGGGCTCCTGTATTCTAATTAGTACGAGTATTATTTTTGTACACCTTTTTTTGGGTTTGGTCATCTAAATGGTTGACCTACTATCATAATTGCATTGTACTATATATCATGATTGAGCATGTTTTAAAAGGACGAAGATGTTGCACATCAACTCTCTTCTTGAGGAATCCAGTAATTGACTAGGTTACCAAAAGAGGCTACCAAGAAGAAAAAATAAAATGGGAAGGGTTGATGGGAAGTTTAGTTGCCATTACATGTAATGCAACTTGAGGCATTCCATGGCCAACAGGGAGTGTTGGAGTAGTAGCTGCATGGGACATCACCTCATAGGTCAACCAAAGATAGAATAAGATTAAAAGACAGTGTTTGAAGAATAGATTGCTTGTTGAGATGGAGTGGTCGAAATAGTGCAACTTCAGAAGTTATACTTATTGTATTTCATCTTGTTATTGTACCTCCAATGGGAAAGGATGTCAATGTATTTGGTCATGTAAAACACTTGAAAGAATCAATGTAAACCTTGGGGTGAAATCACAAAGAAAAGATTTATTAAATGTAATTTTTAGTATTCCTCCCCCAAGACAAGTCGGCCCAGTGGGTAAACTGCCCCAAAATAGTGGGCAATTTGCCCCAAACAATGGGCAGAAATGCCCCAGTCAGGTCGGCCTAGTTGGGGAAAGTTACGTCGGCCCAGTCAGGGAAACAATCACCATTTGATGTGTAGAAATAGAGAGTTCGACCTCCCATTTGGTCATTCACTCAAGCATGTACGCTCTAGCCAAGAGAGATTCGCTACTACAGTTAACAGACTGATTTCTTGGGGTTCTCCACTATTGGAGAAGTTACTCTCTTGTTTTCTTGGGTTTGCGCTACTACAATCTGGATGTACATCGTTCTCTATTGGAAGGTCTGAGCTCAGGGGGGACAAATAGTTTTGTCTATTGTTGGGAGATGATTATTCTTATCATCATGGTTAAACGAGCTCCACACTCATTTTGTTTATGTGCTTTGCCATTCTTTTAGTGATCCTAGTTATGCTGCTATAAACATTAACAAGGTCAATGATAGTTAATCAATTGTAAAAACTAATCAAAATGGTGTCCTTCCGTATTCATTTGTTGCTCTTGTTCTTTCTTCTAGATTTTCTTTATTTTACCCTAAAAAATAGTGGTGAGTACTTTCTATCCTTTCTCCTTATGGTGGAATGATGCACCACACTAATTATTGTGTGCCATATTGTTAGGACAGCAAGGAGGACTTCCCATCAACGCTTCCCATTTTATTTTCTCTTCTTGGTAGCCACATTTGGTAACCGAGTCAATGACTTTCGCTATCAGTGCCGCACATCAACTCTCACATTCATTATTACATCCCTACTTAAACCACCACTTCATTTTCCTTGCCCATGCAATTCCATGTTTGTTCCATTTCTCTAAGAGATTGCATCACAATTCCATCCACGGTGGAGTAGAATTTGTAACATCTATGTTGCAGATATAAAAATCTTCTCATGCATTTGTTCGTTGCAACATCGTGGGCTCCTGTATTCTAATTAGTACGAGTATTATTTTTGTACACATTTTTTCCGGTTTGATCATCTATATGGTTGACCCACTATCATCATTGCATTGTATTCTATATCATGATTGAGCATGTTATAAAAGCACGAAGATGTTGCACATCAACTCTCTTCTTGAGGAATCTAGTAATTTACTAGGTTAACAAATGGGGCTACCAAGAAGAAAAAATAAAATGGGAAGGGTTAATGGGAAGTTTAGTTGTCGTTACATGTAATGCAACTTGAGGAATTCCATCGCCAACAGAGCGTGTTGGAGTAGTAGCTGCATGGGACATCACCTCATAGGTCGACCAAAGATAGAATAAGATTAGCGGACAGTGTTCAAAGATTACATTCCTTGTTGAGAGGGAGTGTTGGAAATAGTGCAACTTCAGAAGCTATTCTTATTGTATTTCATCTTGTTATTGTACCTCCAATGGGACTAGATGTCAATGTGTTTGGTCATGTAAAACACTTGAAAGAATCAATGTAAACCTTGGGGTGAAATAACGAAGAAAAGATTTATTCAATGTAATTTTTTTTATTCCCTCAAGACAAGTCGGCATAGTGGGTAAACTGTCCCAAAACAATGGGCTATTTGCCCCAAACAATGGGCTGAAATACCCCAGTCAAGTCGGCCTAATTAGGGAAAGTTAGGTTGGCCCAATCAGGGAAAAAATCACCATTTGATGTGCATAAATAGAGAGTTTGACCTCTCATTTGGTTATTCACTCAAGCATGTTCGCTGTAGCCAAGAGAGATTCGCTTCAACAGTTAAGAGACTGATTTTCTGGAGTTCTCCACTATTGGAGAAGTTACTCTCTTGTTTTCTTGGGTTTGCGCTACTACTATCTGGAGATACATCGTTCTCTATTGGAACATCTGAGCTCGGGGGAGACAAATAGTTTTGTCTATGGTTGGGAGATGATTGTTCTTATCATCATAGTCAAACGAGCTCCACACTCATTTACTTTATGTGCTTTGCCATTCTTTTAGTGATCCTGGTTATGCTGCTATAAACATTAACAAGGTCAATGATAGATAATCAATTGTAAACACTAATCAAAATGGTCGCCTTCCGTATTCATTTATTGCTCTTGTTCTTTCTTCTACATTTTATTTATTTTACCCTAAAAAAGAGTGGTGAGTACTTTCTATCCTTTCTCCTTATGGTGGAATGATGCACCACACTAATTCTTGTGTGCCATATTGTTACGACAGCAAGAAGGACTTCCAATCAGCCCTTCCCATTTTATTTTCTCTTCTTGGTATCCTCATTTGATAACCTAGTCAATCACTGGATTCATCAAGAAGAAAGTCAATGTGCAACATCTTCTTCCTTCTACTTCTTCCCTTCTTGCATTTGCCTTGCTATGACCTCGTGGGCTCCTGTATTCTAATTAGTACGAGTATTATTTTTGTGCAATTTTTTTTTGGTTTGGTCATCTATATGGTTGACCTACTATCATCATTGAATTGGATTTTATATCATCATTGAGCATGTTTTAAACGGACGAAGATGTTGCACATTAACTCTCTTCTTGAGGAATCTAGTAATTGACTAGGTTACCAAATGAGGCTACCAAGAAGAAAAAATAAAATGGGAAGGGTTGATGGGAAGTTTAGTTGCCATTCCATGTAATGCAACTTGAGGCATTCCATGGCCAACAGGGACTGTTGGAGTAATAGCTGCATGGTACATCACCTCATAGGTCGACAAAAGATAGAATAAGATTAGAGGACAGTGTTCGAAGAATACATTCCTTGTTGAGAGCGAGTGTTGGAAATAGTGCAACCTCAGAAGTAATTCTTATTGTAATTCATCTTGTTATTGTACCTCCAATGGAACTAGATGTCAATGTATTTGGTCATGTAAAACACTTGAAAGAATCAATGTAAACATTGGGGTGAAATCACAAAGAAAAGATTTATTAAATGTAATTTTTTGTATTCCCCCAAGACAAGTCCGCACAGTGGGTAAACACCCGCAAAATAGTGGGCTATTTGCCCCAAACAATGGTCAGAAATGCCCCAGTCAGGTCGGCCTAGTTAGAAAAAGTTAGGTCGGCCCAATCAGGGAAAAAATCACCATTTGATGTGTATAAATAGAGAGTTTGACCTCTCATTTGGTCATTCACTCAAGCATGTTCGCTCTACCCAAGAGAGGTTCGCTACTACGGTTAAGAGACAGATTTTTTGGGGTTCTCCACTATTGGAGAAGTTACTCTCTTGTTTTCTTGGGTTTGCGCTACTACTATCCGGATGTACATCGTTCTCTATTGGAAGGTCTGAGCTCGGGGGAGACAAATAGTTTTGTTTATGGTTGGGAGATTATTGTTCTTATCATCATGGTCAAACGAGCTCCACACTCATTTTGTTTATGTGCGCTGCTATTCTTTTAGTGATCCTGGTTATGCTGCTATAAACATTAACAAGGTCAATGATAGTTAATCAATTGTAAACACTAATTAAAATGGTGCCCTTCCGTATTCATTTATTGCTCTTGTTCTTTCTTCTACATTTTCTTTATTTTACCCTAAAAAAGAGTAGTGAGTACTTTCTATCCTTTCTCGTTATGGTGGAATGATGCACCACACTAATTCTTGTCTGCCATATTGTTAGGACAGCAAGGAGGACGTCCAATCAACGCTTCCCATTTTATTTTCTCTTCTTCGTAGCCTCATTTGATAACCTAGTCAATGACTGGATTCATCAAGAAGAGAGTCAATGTGCAACATCTTCTTCCTTCTACTTCTTCCCTTCTTGCATTTGCCTTGCTATGACCTCCTATGGCTTCATGAATTTTCTAGACTTTCGCTATCAGTGCCACACATCAACTCTCAGATTCGTTGTTACATCCCTACTTAAACTACCACTTCATTTTTCTTGCCCATGCAATTCCCTGTTTCTTGCATTTCTCTAAGAGATTGCATCACAATTCCATCCACGGTGGAGTAGAATTTGTAACATCTGCATTGCAGATTTACTAATCTTCTCATGCATCTGTTCGTTGCAACATCGTGGGCTCCCGTATTCTAATAACTACTAGTATTATTTTTGTACACATTTTTTCGGTTTGGTCATCTATATGGTAGACCTACTATCATCATTTCATTGTATTCTATATCATGATTGAGAATGTTTTAAAAGGACGAAGATGTTCCACATCAACTCTCTTCTTGAGGAATCCCATAATTGACTAGGTTACCAAGAAAGGAAAATAAAATGGGAAGGGTTGATGGGAATTTTAGTTGCAATTACATGTAATGCAACTTGGGGCATTCCATGGCCAAGAGGGAATGTTGGAATAGTAGCTACATGGGGCTTCACCTCATAGGTCGACCAAAGGTAGAATAAGATTAGGATACTGTGTTCGAATAATACCTTCCTTGTTGAGGGGGAGTGTTGGAAATAGTGCAACTTCGGAAGTTATTCTTATTGTATTTCATCTTGTTATTGCACCTCCTATGGGACAAGATGTCAATGTATTTGGTCATGTAAAACACTTGAAATAGTCGATGTAAATCTTGGGGTAAAATCACAAAGAAAAAATTTATTAGATATAATTTTTTGTATTCCCCCAGGACAAGTCGGCCCAGTGTGTAAACTGCCCCAAAATAGTGGGCAATTTGCCCCAAACAATGGGCAGAAATACCCCAGTCAAGTCGGCCTAGTTAGGGAAAATTAGGTCGGCCCAGTAAGGGAAACAATCACCATTTGACTTGTATAAATAGAGTGTTCGACCTCTTATTTGGTCATTCACTCAAGCATGCTCGCTCTAGCCAAGAGAGGTTCGCTACTACAGTTAAGAGACTGATTTTTTGGGGTTCACCAATATTTGGAGAAGTTACTCTCTTGTTTTCTCGGGTTTGCGCTACTACTATCTGGATGAACATCATTCTCTATTGGAAGGTCTGAGCTCGGGGGAAACAAATAGTTTTGTCTATGGTTGGCAGATGATTGTTCTTGTCATCATGGTTAAACGAGCTCCACACTCATTTTGGTTATGTGCTTTGCCATTCTTTTAGTGATCCTAGTTATGCTGCTATAAACATTAACAACGTCAATGATAGTTAATCAATTGTAAACACTAATTAAAATGGTGTCCTTCCGTATTCATTTGTCGCTCCTGTTCTTTCTTCTAGATTTTGTTTATTTTACCCTACAAAGAGTTGTGAGTATTTTCTATCCTTTCTCTTATGGTGTAATGATGCACCACACTAATTCTTGTGTGCCATATTGCTAGGACAGCAAGGAGGACTTCCCATCAACCCTTCCCATTTGATTTTCTATTCTTGGTAGCCACATTTGGTAACCGAGTCATATGGCTTCATGAATTTTCTAGACATTCGCTATCAGTGCCGCACATCAACTCTCACATTCGTTATTACATCCCTTGTTAAACTACCACTTCATTTTCCTTTCCCATGCAATTCCCTGTTTGTTCCATTTCTCTAAGAGATTGCATCGCAATTCCTTCCACATTGGAGTAGAATTTGTAACATCTGCGTTGCATATTTACTAATCTTCTCATGCATCTGTTCGTTGCAACATCGTGGGCTCTCGTATTCTAATAACTACTAGTATTATTTTTGTACACCTTTTTTCGGTTTGGTCATCTATATCATAAACCTACTATCAGCATTGCATTGTACTCGATATCATGATTGAGAATGTTTTAAAAGGACGAAGATGTTGCACATCAACTCTCTTCTTGAGGAATCCCATAATTGACTAGGTTACCAAGAAAGGAAAATAAAATGGGAAGGGTTGATGGGAATTTTAGTTGCCATTACATATAATGCAACTTGGGGCATTCCATGGCAAAGAGGGAATGTTGGAATAGTAGCTACGTGGGGCTTCACCTCATAGGTCGACCAAAGGTAGAATAAGATTAGGATACTGTGTTCGAATAATACCTTCCTTGTTGAGGGGGAGTGTTGGAAATAGTGCAACTTCGGAAGTTATTCTTATTGTATTTCATCTTGTTATTGCACCTCCTATGGGACAAGATGTCAATGTATTTGCTCATGTAAAACACTTGATAGAGTCAATGTAAATCTTTTGGTGAAATCACAAAGAAACGATTTATTAAATGTAATTTTTTGTATTCATTTGTTGCTCTTGTTCTTTCTTCTAGATTTTCTTTATTTTACCCTAAAAAATTGTGGTGAGTACTTTCTATCCTTTCTCCTTATGGTGGAATGATGCACCACACTAATTCTTGTGTGCCATATTGTTAGGACAACAAGGAGGACTTCCCATAAACCCTTCAAATTTTATTTTCTCTTCTTGGTAGCCACATTTGGTAACCGAATCAATGACTGGATTCATAAAGAAGAGAGTCAATGTGCAACATCTTATTCCTTTTACTTATTCCCTTCTTGCATTTGCCTTACTATGACCTCGTATGGCTTCATGAATTTTCTAGACTTTCGCTATCAGTGCCGCACATCAACTCTCACATTCCTTATTACATTCCTACTAAAACTACCACTTCATTTTCCTTGCCCATGCAATTCCATGTTTGTTCCATTTCTCTAAGAGATTGCATCACAATTCCATCTACGGTGGAGTAGAATTTGTAACATCTGTCTTGCAGATATAACAATCTTTTCATGCATTTGTTCGTTAACACATTGTGGGATCCTGTATTCTAATTAGTACGAGTACTATTTTTGTACACCTTTTTTTTGGTTTGATCATCTATATGGTTGACCTACTATCATCATTGCATTGTATTCTACATCATGATTGAGCATGTTTTAAAAGCACGAAGATGTTGCACATCAACTCTCTTCTTGAGGAATCTAGTAATTGACTAGGTTACCAAATGAGGCTACAAAGAAGAAAAAATAAAATGGGAAGGGTTAATGGAAAGTTTAGTTGCCATTACATGTAATGCAACTTGAGGCATTCCATCACCAACAAGGCGTGTTGGAGTAGTAGCTGCATGGGACATCACCTCATAGGTCGACCAAAGATAGAATAAGATTAGAGGACAGTGTTCGAAGAATGCATTCCTTGATGAGAGGGAGTGTTGGAAATAGTGCAACCTCAGAAGTTATTCTTATTGTATTTCATCTTGTTATTGTACCTCAAATGGGACAAGATGTCAATGTATTTGGTCATGTACAACATTTGAAAGAATCAATGTAAACCTTGGGATGAAATCACAAAGAAAAGATTTATTAAATGTAATTTTTTCTATTCCCCTAAGACAAGTCGACCTAGTGGGTAAACTGCCCCAAAATAGTGGGCAATTTGTCCCAAACAATGGGCGGAAATGCCCCAGTTAGGTCGGCCTAGTTAGGGAAAGTTAGGTCGGCCCAGTCAGGGAAACAATCACCATTTGATGTATATAAATAGACAGTTCGACCTCTCATTTGGTCATTCACTCAAGCATGTTCGCTCTAACTAATAGAGGTTCGCTTCTACAGTTGAGAGACTGATTTTTTGGGGTTCTCCACTATTGGAGAAGTTACTCTCTTGTTTTCTTGGGTTTTCCCTACTACTATCTGGATGTACATCGTTCTCTATTGGAAGGTCTGAGCTCGGGGGAGACAAATAGTTTTGTCTATGGTTGGGAGATGATTCTTTTTATCATCATGGTCAAACGAGCTCCACACTCATTTTGTTTATGTGCTTTGCCATTCTTTTAGTGATCCTGGTTATGCTGCTATAAACATTAACAAGGTCAATGATAGTTCATCAATTTTAAAAACTAATCAAAATGGTGCCCTTCCGTATTCATTTGTTGCTCTTCTTCTTTCTTCTAGATTTTCTTTATTTTACACTAAAAAAGAGTGGTGAATACTTTCTATGATTTCTCCTTATGGTGGAATGATGCACCACACTAATTCTTGTGTGCCATATTGTTAGCACAGCAAGGAGAACTTCCCATCAACTTTTCCCATTTTATTTTCTCTTTTTGGTAGACTCATTTGATAACCTAGTCAATGACTGGATTCATCAAGAAGAGAATCAATGTGCAACATCTTCTTCCTTCTACTTCTTCCCTTCTTGCATTTTCCTTGCTATGACCTGATATGGCTTCATGAATTTTCTACACTTTCGCTATCAGTGCAGCACATCAACTCTCACAATCGTTATTACATCCCTAGTTAAACTACCACTTCATTTTTCTTGCCCATGCAATTCCCTGTTTGTTGCATTTCTCTAAGAGATTGCATCACAATTTCATCCACTTTCGAGTAGAATTTGTAACATCTGCGTTGCAGATTTACTAATCTTTTCATGCATCTGTTCGTTGAAACATTGTGGGCTCTCGTATTCTAATAACTACTAGTATTATTTTTGTACACCTTTTTCGGTTTGGTCATCTATATCGTAGACCTACTATCAGCATTCCATTTTATTCGATATCATGATTGAGAATGTTTTAAAAGGACGAATATGTTGCACATCAACTCTCTTCTTGAGGAATCCCATAATTGACTAGGTTACCAAGAAGAGAAAATAAAATGGGAATGGTTGATGGGAATTTAAGTTGCCATTACATGTAATGCAACTTGGGGCATTCCATGGCCAAGACGGAATTTTGGAATAGTAGCTACGTGGGGCTTCACCTCATAGGTCGACCAAAGGTAGAATAAGATTAGGATACAGTGTTCGAATAATACCTTCCTTGTTGAGAGGGAGTGTTGGAAATAGTGCAACTTCGGAAGTTATTCTTATTGTATTTCATCTTGTTATTGCACCTCCTATGGGACAAGATGTCATTGTATTTGCTCATGTAAAACACTTGAAAGAGTCAATGTAAATCTTGGGGTGAAATCACAAAGAAAAGATTTATTAAATGTAATTTTTTGTATTCCGCCAAGACAAGTCGGCCCAGTGGGTAAACTGCCCTAAAATATTGGGCAATTTGCCCCAAACAATGGGCAGAAATGCCCCAGTCAGGTCGTCCTAGTTAGGGAAATTTAGGTCGGCCCAGTCACTGAAACAATAACCATTTGACGTGAATAAATAGAGTGTTCGACCTCTCATTTGGTCTTTGACTCAAGCATGTTCGCTCTAGCCAAGAGAGGTTCATTCATTCACTCAAGAACGATGTAAGAGACTAATTTTTTGGGGTTCCCCACTATTGGAGAAGTTACTCTCATGTTTTCTAGGGTTTGCGCTACTACTATCTGGATGTACATCGTTCTCTATTGGAAGGTTTGAGCTCGGGGGAGACAAATAGTTTTGTCTATGATTGGGAGATGATTGTTCTTATCATCATGGTTAAACGAGCTCCACACTCATTTTTTTTATGTGCTTTGCCATTCTTTTAGTGATCCTGGCTATGCCGCTATAAACATTAACAAGGTCAATGCTAGTTAATCAATTCTAAACACTAATTAAAATGGTGTCCTTCCGTATTCATTTGTTGCTCTTGTTCTTTCTTCTAGATTTTCTTTACTTTACACTAAAAAATAGTGGTGAGTACTTTCTATCCTTTCTCCTTATGGTGGAATGATGCACCACATTAATTCTTGTGTGCCATATTGTTAGGACAGCAAGGAGGACTTCCCATCAACCCTTCCCATTTTATTTCCTCTTCTTGGTAGCCACATTTGGTAACCGAATCAATGACTGGATTCATAAAGAAGAGAGTCAATGTGCAACATCTTCTTCCTTTTACTTCTTCCCTTCTTGCATTTGCCTTACTATGACCTCATATGGCTTCATGAATTTTCTAGACTTTCGCTATCAATGCCGCACATCAACTCTCACATTCCTTATTACATCCCTACTTAAATTACAACTTCATTTTCCTTGCCCATGCAATTCCATGTTTGTTCCATTTCTCTAAGAGATTGCATCACAATTCTATCCACGGTGGAGTAGAATTTGTAACATCTGTCTTGCAGATATAACAATCTTCTCATGCATTTGTTCGTTAACACATCGTGGGATCCTGTATTCTAATTAGTACGAGTACTATTTTTGTACACATTTTTTTTGGTTTGGTCATCTATATGGTTGACCTACTATCATCATTGCATTGTATTCTATATCATGATTGAGCATGTTTTAAAAGCACGAAGATGTTGCACATCAACTCTCTTCTTGAGGAATCTAGCAATTGACTAGGTTACCAAATGAGGCTATAAAGAAGAAAAAATAAAATGGGAAGGGTTAACGGAAAGTTTAGTTGCCATTACATGTAATGCAACTTGAGGCATTCCATCACCAACAGGGCGTGTTGGAGTAGTAGCTGCATGGGACATCACCTCATAGGTCGACCAAAGATAGAATAAGATTAGAGGACAGTGTTCGAAGAATCCATTACTTGATGAGAGGGAGTGCTGGAAATAGTGCAACCTCAGAAGTTATTCTTATTGTATTTCATCTTGTTATTGTACCTCCAATGGGACAAGATGTCAATGTATTTGGTCATGTACAACACTTGAAAGAATCAATGTAAACCTTGGGATAAAATCACAAAGAAAAGATTTATTAAATGTAATTTTTTCTATTCCCCTTACACAAGCCGACCTGGTGGATAAACTGCCCCAAAATAGTGGGCAATTTGTCCCAAACAATGGGCAGAAATGCCCCAGTCAGGTCGGCCTAGTTAGGGAAAGTAAGGTCGGCCCAGTCAGGGAAACAATCACCATTTGATGTATATAAATAGACAGTTCGACCTCTCATTTGGTCATTCACTCAAGCATGTTCGCTCTAACTAAAAGAGGTTCACTTCTACAGTTGAGAGACTGATTTTTTTGGGTTATCCACAATTGGAGAAGTTACTCTCTTGTTTTCATGGGTTTGCGCTACTACTGTCTGGATGTACATCGTTCTCTATTGGAAGGTATGAGCTCGGGGGAGACAAATAGTTTTGTCTATGGTTGGGAGATGATTCTTCTTATCATCATGGTCAAACGAGCTCCACACTCATTTTGTTTATGTGCTTTGCCATTCTTTTAGTGATCCTGGTTATGCTACTATAAACATTAACAAAGTCAATAATAGTTCATCAATTGTAAAAACTAATCAAAATGGTGCCCTTCCGTATTCATTTGTTGTTCTTCTTCTTCCTTCTAGATTTTCTTTATTTTACACTAAAAAAGAGTGGTGACTACTTTCTATCATTTCTCGTTATGGTGGAGTGATGCACCACACTAATTCTTGTGTGCCATATTGTTAGGACAGCAAGGAGGACTTCCCATCAACTTTTCCCATTTTATTTTTTCTTTTTGGTAGACTCGTTTGATAACCTAGTCAATGACTGGATTCATCAAGAAGAGAATCAATGCGCAACATCTTCTTCCTTCTACTTCTTCCCTTCTTGCATTTGCCTTGCTACGACCTCATATGGCTTCATGAATATTCTACACTTTCGCTATCAGTGCCGCACATCAACTCTCACATTCGTTATTACATCCCTAGTTAAACTACCACTTCATTTTTCTTGCCCATGCAATTCCCTGTTTATTGAATTTCTCTAAGAGATTGCATCACAATTTCATCCACTTTGGAGTAGAATTTGTAACATTAACATCTATGTTGCAGATTTACTAATCTTCTCATGCATCTGTTCGTTGCAACATCATGGGCTCCCGTATTCTAATAACTACTAGCAGTATTTTTGTACACCTTTTTTCGGTTTGGTCATCTATATCGTAGACCTACTATCAGCATTGCATTGTATTCGATATTATGATTGAGAATGTTTTAAAAGGACAAAGATGTTGCACATCAACTCTCTTCTTGAGGAATCCCATAATTGACTAGGTTACCAAGAAAAGAAAATAAAATGGGAAGGGTTGATGGGAATTTTAGTTGCCATTACATGTAATGCAACTTGGGGCATTCCATGGCCAAGACGGAATGTTGGAATAGTAGCTACGTGGGGCTTCACCTCATAGGTCGACCAAAGGTAGAATAAGATTAGGATACAGTGTTCGAATAATACCTTCCTTGTTGAGAGGGAGTGTTGGAAATAGTGCAACTTCGGAAGTTATTCTTATTGTATTTCATCTTGTTATTGCACCTCCTATGGGAGAAGATGTCAATGTATTTGCTCATGTAAAACACTTGAAAGAGTCAATGTAAATCTTGGGGTGAAATCACAAAGAAAAGATTTATTAAATGTAATTTTTTGTATTCCGCCAAGACAAGTCGGCCCAGTGGGTAAACTGCCCTAAAATATTGGGCAATTTGCCCCAAACAATGGGCAGAAATGCCCCAGTCAGGTCGTCCTAGTTAGGGAAAGTTAGGTCGGCCCAGTCACGGAAACAATAACCATTTGACGTGTATAAATAGAGTGTTCGACCTCTCATTTGGTCTTTGACTCAAGCATGTTCGCTCTAGCCAAGAGAGGTTCATTCATTCACTCAAGAACGATGTAAGAGACTAATTTTTTGGGGTTCTCCACTACTGGAGAAGTTACTCTCATGTTTTCTAGGGTTTGCGCTACTACTATCTGGATGTACATCGTTCTCTATTGGAAGGTTTGAGCTCGGGGGAGACAAATAGTTTTGTCTATGGTTGGGAGATGATTGTTCTTATCATCATGGTTAAACGAGCTCCACACTCATTTTGTTTATGTGCTTTGCCATTCTTTTAGTGATCCTGGTTATGCTGCTATAAACATTAACAAGGTCAATGATAGTTAATCAATTGTAAACACTAATTAAAATGGTGTCCTTCTGTATTCATTTGTTGCTCTTGTTCTTTCTTCTAGATTTTCTTTATTTTACCCTAAAAAATAGTGGTGAGTACTTTCTATCCTTTCTCCTTATGGTGGAATGATGCACCACACTAATTCTTGTGTGCCATATTGTTAGGACAGCAAGGAGGACTTCTCATCAACCCTTCCCATTTTATTTCCTCTTCTTGGTAGCCACATTTGGTAACCGAATCAATGACTGGATTCATAAAGAAGAGAGTCAATGTGCAACATCTTCTTCCTTTTACTTCTTCCCTTCTTGCATTTGCCTTACTATGACCTCATATGGCTTCATGAATTTTCTAGACTTTCGCTATCAGTGCCGCACATCAACTCTCACATTCCTTATTACATCCTTACTGAAACTACGACTTCATTTTCCTTGCCCATGCAATTCCATGTTTGTTCCATTTCTCTAAGAGATTGCATCACAGTTCCATCCACGGTGGAGTAGAATTTGTAACATCTGTCTTGCAGATATAACAATCTTCTCATGCATTTGTTCGTTAACACATCGTGGGATCCTGTATTCTAATTAGTACGAGTACTATTTTTGTACACCTTTTTTTTGGTTTGGTCATCTATATAGTTGACCTACTATCATCATTGCATTGTATTCTATATCATGATTGAGCATGTTTTAAAAGCACGAAGATGTTGCACATCAACTCTCTTCTTGAGGAATCTAGTAATTGACTAGGTTACCAAATGAGGCTACAAAGAAGAAAAAATAAAATGGGAAGGGTTAATGGAAAGTTTAGTTGCCATTACATGTAATGCAACTTGAGGCATTCCATCACCAACAGGGCGTGTTGGAGTAGTAGTTGCATGGGACATCACCTCATAGGTCGACCAAAGATAGAATAAGATTATAGGACAGTGTTCGAAGAATGCATTCCTTGATGAGAGGGAGTGTTGGAAATAGTGCAACCTCAGAAGTTATTCTTATTGTATTTCATCTTGTTATTGTACCTCCAATGGGACAAGATGTCAATGTATTTGGTCATGTACAACACTTGAAAGAATCAATGTAAACCTTGGGATGAAATCACAAAGAAAAGATTTATTAAATGTATTTTTTTCTATTCCCCCAAGACAAGTCGACCTAGTGGGTAAACTGCCCCAAAATAGTGGGCTATTTGCCCCAAACAATGGTCAGAAATGCACCTGTCAGGTCGGCCTAGTTAGGGAAAGTTAGGTCGGCCCAATCAAGGTTACAATCACCATTTGATGTGTATAAATAGAGAGTTCGACCTCTCGTTTGGTCATTCACTCAAGCATGTTCGCTCTAGCCAAGAGAGATTCACTACTACAGTTAAGACTCTGATTTTTTGGGGTTCTCCACTATTGGAGAAGTTACTCTCTTGTTTTCTTGGTTTTGCGCTACTACTATCTGGATGTACATCGTTCTCTATTGGAAGGTCTGCGCTCAGGGGAGAGAAATAGTTTTGTCTATGGTTGGGAGATGATTGTTTTTATCATCATGGTCAAACGAGCTCCACACTTATTTTGTTTATGTGCTTTGCCATTCTTTTAGTGATCCTGGTTATGCTGCTATAAACATTAACAAGGTCAATGATAGTTAATAAATTGTAAATACTAATAAAAATGATGCCCTTCCGAATTCATTTATTGCTCTTGTTCTTTGTTCTAGATTTTACTTATTTTACCCTAAAAAGACTGGTGAGTACTTTCTATCCTTTCTCCTTATGGTGGAATGATGCACCACACTAATTCTTCTGTGCCATATTGTTAGGACACAAGGAGGACTTCCAATCAACCCTTCCCATTTTATTTTCTCTTCTTGGTAGCCTCATTTGATAACCTAGTCAATCACTGGATTCATCAAGAAGAGATTCAATGTCCAACATCTTCTTCGTTCTATTTCTTCCCTTCTTGCATTTTCTTTGCTATGACATCATATGGCTTCATGAATTTTCTAGACTTTCGCTATCAATGCCGCACATCAACTCTCACAATCGTTATTACATCCCTAGTTAAACTACCACTTCATTTTTCTTGCCCATGCAATTCCTATTTGTTGCATTTCTCTAAGAGATTGCATCACAATTCCATCCACGGTGGAGTAGAATTTGTAACATCTGCGTTGCAGATTTACTAATATTCACATGCATCTGTTCGTTGCAACATCGTGGGCTACCGTATTCTAATAACTACTAGTATTATTTTTGTACACCTTTTTTTGGTTTGGTCATCTATATGGTAGACCTACTATCAGCATTGCATTGTATTCTATATCATGATTGAGAATGTTTTAAAAGGACAAAGATGTTGCACATCAACTATCTTCTCGAGGAATCCCATAATTGACTAGGTTACCAAGAAGAGAAAATAAAATGGGAAGGGTTAATGGGAATTTTAGTTGCCATTACATGTAATGCACCTGGGGGTATTCTATGGACAAGAGGGAATGTTGGAATAGTAGCTGCGTGGGGCATCACCTCATAGGTCTACCAAAGATAGAATAATATTAGAATAAAATGTTCGAATAATACCTTCCTTATTGAGAGGGAGTGTTGGAAATAGTGCATCTTCGGAAGTTATTCTTATTGTATTTCATCTTGTTATTATACTCTCTATGGGACAAGATGTCAATGTATTTGGTCACGTAAAACACCTGAAAGAGTCAATGTAAATCTTGGGGTAAAATCACAAAGAAAAGATTTATTAAATGTAATTTTTTGTATTCCGACAAGACAAGTCGGCCCAGTCGATAAACTGCACCAAAATAGTGGGCAATTTGCCCCAGTCAAGTCGGCCTAGTTAGGGAAAGTTAGGTCGTCCCAGTCAAGGAAACAATCACAATTTGATATGTATAAATAGAGTGTTCGACCTCTCATTTCGTCATTCACTCAAGCATGTTTGCTCTAGCCAAGAGAGGTTCGCTACTATAGTTAAGAGACTGATTTTTTGGGGTTCTCCAATATTGGAGGAGTTACTCTCCTGTTTTCTAGGGTTTGCGCTACTACTAACTGAATGTAGATCATTCTCTATTGGAAGGTCTGAGCTCGGGGGAGAAAAATAGTTTTGTCTATGGTTGGGAGATGATTGTTCTTATCATCATGGTCAAACGAGCTCCGCCCTCATTTTGTTTATGTGCGTTGCCATTCTTTTAGTCATCCTGGTTATGTTTCTACAAACATTAACAAGGTCAATGATAGTTAATCAATTGTAAACACTAATCAAAATGGTGCCCTTTCGTATTCATTTGTTGCTGTTGTTCTTTCTTCTAGATTTTCTTTATTTTACCGTAAAAAAGACTGGTGAGTACTTTCTAACCTTTCTCCTTATGGTGGAATGATGCACCACACTAATTCTTGTGTGGCATATTGTTAGGACAGCAAGGAGGACTTCCCATCAACCCTTCCCATTTTATTTTCTCTTCTTGGTAGCCTCATTTGATAACCTAGTCAATGACTGGATTCATCAAGGAGAGAGTCAATGTGCAACATCTTCTTTTTTCTACTTCTTCCCTTCTTGAATTTGCCTTGTTATGGCCTCATATGGCTTCATGAATTTTCTAGACTTTCGCTATAAGTGCCACACATAAACTCTCACATTCGTTATTACATCCCTAGTTAAACTACCACTTCATTTTTCTTGCCCATGCAATTCTCTGTTTGTTGCATTTCTCTAAGAGATTGCATCACAATTCCATCCACGGTGGAGTAGAATTTGTAACATCTGGGTTGCAGATATACCAATCTTCTCATACATTTGCTCCTTGCAACATCGTGGCCTCCTATATTCTAATTAGTACGAGTATTATTTTTGTACACCTTTTTTTTGGTTTGGTCCTCTATATGGTTGACTTACTATCATCATTTCATTGTATTCTATATCATGATTGAGCATGTTTTAAAAGGACGAAGATGTTGCACATCAACTCTCTTCTTGAGGAATCCATTTATTCACTAGGTTACCAAAGGAGGCTACCAAGAAGAAAAAATAAAATGGGAAGCGTTGATGGGAAGTTTAGTTGCCATTACATGTAATGCAACTTGAGGCATTCCATGGCCAATAGGGACTGTTGGAGTAGTAGCTGCATGGGACATCACCTCATAGGTCGACCAAAGATAGAATAAGATTAGAGGACAGTGTTCGAACAATACATTCCTTGTTGAGAGGGAGTGTTGGAAATAGTGCAACTTTGGAAGTTATTCTTATTGTATTTCATCTTGTTATTGTACCTCCAATGGGACAAGATTTCAATGTATTTGGTCATGTAAAACACTTGAAAGAATGAATGTAAACCTTGGAATGAAATCACAAAGAAAAGATTTATTAAATGTAATTCCTTGTATTCCCCCAAGACAAGTCGGCACAGTTGGTAAACTGCCCCAAAATAGTGGGTTATTTGCCCCAAACAATGGGTAGAAATGCCCCAGTCAAGTCCGCCTAGTTAGGGAAAGTTACGTCGACCCAATCAGGGAAACAATCACCTTTTGATGTGTATAAATAGAGACTTCGACCTCTCATTTGGTCATTCACTCAAGCGTGTTCGCTCTAGCCAAGAGAGATTCGCTACTACAGTTAAGAGACTGATTTTTTGTGGTTCTCCACTATTGGAGAAGTTACTCTCTTGTTTTCATGGGTTTCCACTACTACTATTTGGATGTACATCGTCCTCTATTGGAAGGTCTAATCTCGGGGGAGACAAATAGTTTTGTCTATGGTTGGGAGATGATTGTTCTTATCATCATGGTCAAACGAGCTCCACACTCATTTTCTTTATGTGCTTTGCCATTCTTTTAGTGATCCTGGTTATGCTGCTATAAACATTAACAAGGTCAACGATAGTTAAACAATTGTAAACACTAATCAAAATGGTGCCCTTCCGTATTCATTTGTTGCTCTTGTTCTTTCTTCTAGATTTTCTTTATTTTACCCTAAAAAAGAGTGGTGAGTACTTTCTATCCTTTCTCCTTATGGTGGAATGATGCACCACACTAATTCTTGTGTGCCATATTGTTAGGAGAGCAAGGAGGACTTCCCATCAACCCTTCCCATTTTATTTTCTCTTCTTGGTAGCCTCATTTGATAACCTAGTCAATCACTGTATTCATCAAGAAGAGAGTCAATGTGCAACACTTTCTTCCTTCTACTTCTTCCCTTCTTGCATTTGCCTTGCTATGACCTCATATGGCTTCATGAATTTTCTAGACTTTCGCAATCAGTGCCGCACATCAACTCTCACATTCCTTATTACATCCCTAGTTAAACTACCACTTCATTTTTCTTGCCCATGCAATTCCCTGTTTGTTGCATTTCTCTAAGAGATTGCATCACAATTCAATCCATGATGGATTAGAACTTGTAACATCTGCGTTGCAGATTCACTAATCTTCTCATGCATCTATTCGTTGCAACATCGTGGGCTCCCGTATTCTATTAACTACTAGTATTATTTTTGTACACCTTTTTTCCGGTTTTGTCATCTATATGGTTGACCTATTATCATCATTGCATTCTATTCTATATCCTGACTGAGCATGTTTTAAAAGAACGAAGATATTGGACATCAACTCTCTTCTTGAGGAATCCAGTAATTGACTAGGTTACCAAATGAGACTACCAAGGAGAAAAAATAAAATAGGAAGGGTTGATGGGAAGTTTTGTTGCCATTACATGAAATGAAACTTGAGGCATTCCATGGCCAAGAGAGAGTGTTGGAGTAGTAGTTGCATGGGACATCACCTCATAGGTCGACCAAAGATAGAGTAAGATTAGAAGGCGGTCTTCTAAGAATACATTCCTTGTTGAGAGGGAGTGTTGGAAATAGTGCAACTTCAGAAGTTATTCTTATTGTATTTCATCTTGTTATTGTAACTCCAATGGGACAACATGTCAATGTATTTGGTCATGTAAAACACTTAAAAGAATCAATGTAATCCTTGGGGTGAAATCGCAAAGAAAAGATTTGTTAAATGTAATTTTTTGTATTCCCCCAAGACAAGACGGCCCAGTGGGTAAACTGCCCCAAAATAGTGGGCAATTTGCCCCAAACAATGGGTAGAAATGCCCTAGTCAGGTCGACCTAGTTAGGGAAAGTTAGGTCGGCCTAGTCAGGGAAACAATCACCATTTGATGTGTATAAATAGAGAGTTCAACCTCTCATTTGGTCATTCACTCAAGCATGCTCGCTCTAGCCAATAGAGGTTCGCTACTACAATTAAGAGACTGATTTTTTGGGGTTCTCCACTATTGGAGAAGTTACTCTCTTGTTTTCTTGGGTTTGCGCTACTACTATCTGGATGTACATCATTCTCTATTGGAAGGTCTGAGCTCGGGGGGGACAAATAGTTTTGTCTATGGTTGGGAGATGATTGTTCTTATCATCATGGTCAAACGAGCTAAACACTCATTTTGTTTATGCGCTTTGCCATTCTTTTAGTGATCCTGGTTATGCTGCTATAAACATTAACAAGGTCAACGATAGTTAATCAATTGTAAACACTAATCAAAATGGTGCCCTTCCGTATTCATTTGTTGCTCTTGCTCTTTCTTCTAGATTTGCTTTATTTTACCCTAAAAAAGACTGGTGAGTACTTTCTATTCTTTCTCCTTATGGTGGAATGATGGACCACACTAATTCTTGTGTGCCACATTGTTAGGACAGCAAGGAGGACTTCCCATCAACCCTTCCCATTTTATTTTCTCTTCCTGGTAGCCTCATTTGATAACCTAGTCAATGACTGGATTCATAAATAAGAGAGTCAATGTGCAACATCTTCTTACTTCTACTTCTTCCCTTCTTGCATTTTCCTTGCTATGACCTCATATGGATTCATGAATTTTCTAGACTTTCGCTATCAGTGCCGCACATCAACTCTCACATTCGTTATTAAATCCCTAGTTAAACTACCACTTCATTTTACTTGCCCATGCAATTACGTGTTTGTTGCATTTCTCTAAGAGATTGCATCACAATTCCATCCACGGTGGAGTAGAATTTGTAACATCTGGGTTGCAGATATACCAATCTTCTCATGCATTTGTTCGTTGCAACATCATGGGCTCCTGTATTCTAATTAGTACGAGTATTATTTCTGTACACCTTTTTTTTGGTTTCGTCATCTACATGGTTGACCTACTATCATCATTGCATTGTATTCTATATCATGATTGAGCATGTTTTAAAAGGACGAAGATGTTGCACATCAACTCTCTTCTTGAGGAATCCCATAATTGACTAGGTTACCAAGAAGAGAAAAGAAAATAGGAAGGGTTGATAGGAATTTTAGGTGCCATTACATGTAATGCAACTTGGGGCATTCCATGGCCAAGCGGGAATGTTGGAATAGTAGCTACATGGGCCATCACCTCATAGGTCGACCAAAGATAGAATAAGATTAGAATATAGTGTTCGAAGAATACCTTCCTTGTTGAGAGGGAGTGTTGGAAATAGTTCAACTTCGGAAGTTATTCTTATTGTATTTCATCTTGTTATTGTACCTCCTATGGGACAAGATGTCAATGTATTTGGTTATGTAAAACACTTGAAAGAGCCAATGTAAATCTTGGGGTGAAATCACAAAGAAAAGATTTATTAAATGTAATTTTTTGTATTCTGCCAAGACAAGTCGGCCCAGTGGGTAAATTGCCCCAAAATAGTGGGCAATTTGCCTTAACAATGGGTAGAAATGCCCCAGTCAGGTCGACCTAGTTAGGGAAAGTTGGGTCGGCCCAGTCAAGGAAACAATCACCATTTGATGTGTATAAATAGAATGTTCGACCTCTCATTTGGTCATTCACTCAAGCATGTTCACTCTAGCCAAGAGAGGTTCGTTATTGTAGTTAATAGACTGATTTTTTGGGGTTCTCCACTATTGGAGAATTTTATCTCTTGTTTTCTTGGGTTTGTGTTACTATCTAGATGTACATCGTTCTCTTTTGGAAATTCTTAGCTCGGGGGCGACAAATAGCTTTCTCTATGGTTGGGAGATGACTATTCTTATCATCATGGTGAAACGAGCTCCGCACTCATTTTATTTCTCTGCTTTGCCATTCTTTTAGTGATCCTGGTTATGCTGCTAAAAACATAAACAAGGTCAATGATACTTGAAAGAGAGTCAATGTGTAACATCTTCTTCCTTTTACTTCTTCCCTTCCCTTATTAGCTTACTATGACCTCATATGGCTTCATGAATTTTCTAGACTTTTGCTATCAGTGCCGCACATCAACTCTCACATTCGATATTACATCCCTAGTTAAACTGCCACTTCATTTTTCTTGCCCATGGAATTCCCTATTTGTTGCATTTCTCTAAGAGATTGCATCACAATTCCATCCACGGTGGAGTAGAATTTCTAACATCTGCGTTGCAGATTTACTAATCTTCTCATGCATTTGTTCGCTGCAACATCATGGGCTCCGTTATTCTAATATCTACTAGTATTATTTTTGTACACCTTTTTTCGGTTTGGTCATCTATATGGTAGACCTACTATCAGCATTGCATTGTATACTGTATCATGATTGAGAGAGTTTTAAAAGGACGAAGATGTTGCACATCAACTCTCTTCTTGTGGAATCCCATAATTGACTAGGTTACCAAAAAGAGAAAATAAAATGGGAATGGTTAATGGGAATTTTAGTTGCCATTACACGTAATGCAACTTGGGGCATTCCATGGCCAAGAGGGAATGTTTGAGTAGTAGCTGCGTGGGGCATCACCTCATAGGTCGACCAAAGATAGAATAAGATTAGAATACAGTGTTCGAAGAATACCTTCCTTGTTGAGAGGGAGGGTTGGAAATAGTACAACTTCAGAAGTTATTCTTATTGTATTTCATCTTGTTATTGTACCTCCTATGGGACAAGATGTCAATGTGTTTGGTCATGTAAAACACTTGAAAGAATCAGTGTAAACCTTGGGGTGAAATCACAAAGAAAAGATTTATTAAATGCAATTTTTTGTATTCCCCCAAGACAAGTCGGCCCAGTGGGTAAACTGCCCCAAAATAGTGGGCAATTTGCCCCAAACAATGTGTGGAAATGCCCCAGTCAGGTCGACCTAGTTAGGGAAAGTTAGGTCGGCCCAGTCAGGGAAACAATCACCATTTGATGTGTATAAATAGAGAGTTCGCCCTCTAATTTGGTCATTCACTTAAGCATGTTCGCTCTAGCCAAAAGTGGTTCGCTACTACAGTTAAGAGACTAACTTTTTGTGGTTCTCCACTATGGGAGAAGTTACTCTCTTGTTTTCTTGGGTTTGCGCTACTACTATTTGGATGTACATCGTTCTCTATGGGAAGGTCTGAGCTCGAGGGAGAAAAATAGTTTTGTCTATGGTTGGGAGATGATTCTTCTTATCATCATGGTCAAACGAGCTCCACACTCATTTTGTTTATGTGCTTTGCCATTCTTTTAGTGATCCTAGTTATCCTGCTATAAACATTAACAAGGTCAATGATAGTTAATCAATTGTAAACACTAATTAGAATGGTACCCTTCCGTATTCATTTGTTGCTCTTGTTCTTTCTTCTAGATTTTCTTTACTTTACCCTAAAAAATAGTGGTGAGTACTTTCTATCCTTTCTCCTTATGGGGGAATGATGCACCACACTAATTCTTGTGTGCCATATTGTTAGGACATCAAGGGGGCCTTCCCATCAACCCTTCCCATTTTATTTTCTCTTCTTGGTAGCCCTCATTTGATAACCTAGTCAATGACTGGATTCATCAAGAAGAGAGTCAATGTGCAAAATCTTCTTCCTTTTACTTCTTCACTTCTTGCATTTGCCTTACTATGACCTCATATGGCCTCATGAATTTTCTAGACTTTCGCTATCAGTGCTGCACATCAACTCTCACATTCGTTATTACATACCTAGTTAAACTACCACCTCATTTTTCTTGCCCATGAATTCCCTGTTTGTTGCATTTCTCTAAGATATTGCATCACAATTCCATCCACGGTGTAGTAGAATTTGTAAAATCTGCGTTGCAGATTTACTAATTTTCTCAGGCATTTGTTCGCTGCAACATAGTGGGCTCCCGTATTCTAATAACTACTAGTATTATTTTTGTACACCATTTTTTTCGGTTTGGTCATCTCTATGGCACACCTACTATCAGCATTGCATTGTATTCTATATCATGATTGAGAATGTTTTAAAAGGACGAAGATGTTGCACATCAACTCTCTCCTTGAGGAATCCCATAATTGACTAGGTTACCAAGAAGAGAAAATAAAATGGGGAGGGTTGATGTGAATTTTAGTTGCCATTACATGTAAAGCAACTTGGGGCATTCCATTGCCAAGGGGGAATGTTGGAGTAGTAACTGCATGGGGCATCACCTCATAGGTCGACCAAAGATAGCATAAAATTAGAATACAGTGTTCGAAGAATACATTCCTTGTTGAGAGGGAGTGTTGGAAATAGTGCAACTTCAGAAGTTATTCTTATTGTATTTCATCTTGTTATTGTATTTCCTATGGGACAAGATGTCAATGTATTTGGTCATGTAAAACACTTGAAAAAATCAATGTAAACCTTGGGGTGAAATTACATCTGGATGTACATCGTTCTCTATTGAAGGTCTGAGCTCGGAGGAGACAAATAGTTTTGTCTATGTTTGGGAGATGATTTTTCTTATCATCATGGTTAAACGAGCTCCACACTCATTTTGTTTCTGTGCTTTGCCATTCTTTTAGTGATCCTGGTTATGCTGCTATAAACATTAACAAGGTAATTGATACTTAATCAATTGTAAACACCAATTTAAATGGTGCCCTTTCGTATTCATTTATTGCTCTCGTTCTTTCTTCTAGCTTTTCTTGATTTTATCGTAAAAAAGATTGGTGAGTACTTTCTCTCATTTCTCCTTATGGTGGAATGATGCACCACACTAATTCTTGTGTGCCATATTGTTAGGACAACAAGGGGGACTTCCCATCAACCCTTCCCAATTTATTTTCGCCATCAGTGCCACACATCAACTCTCACATTCGTTATTAGAGCCCTAGTTAAACTACCACTTCATTTTTCTTGCCCATGTAATTCCATGTTTGTTGCATTTATCTAAGAGATTGCATCACAATACCATCCACGGTGGAGTAAAATTTGTGACAGCTGTGTTGTAGATATACCAATCTTCTCATGCATTTGTTCGTTGCAACATCGTGGGCTCCTATATTATAATAAGTACAAGTATTATTTTTGTACACCTTTTTTTTGGTTTGGTCATCTATATGGTAGACCTACTATCATCATTGCATTGTATTCTATATCATGATTGAGCATGTTTTAAAAGGACGAAGATGTTGCACATCAACTCTCTTTTTGAGGAATAAAGTAATTGACTAGGTTAACAAATGAGGCTACCAAGAAGAGAAAATAAAATGGGAAGGGTTGTTGGGAAGTTTAATTGCCATTACATGTAATGCAAGTTGGGTTTGCGCTACTACTATCGTTCTTTATTGGAAGGCTCGAGCTCGGGGGAGACAAATAGCTTTGTCTATGGTTGGGAGATGATTGTTCTTATCATCATGGTAAACGAGCTCCATACTCATTTTGTTTTTTTGCTTTGCCATTCTTTTAGTGATCATGATTATGTTGCTATAAACATTAACAAGGTCAGAGTCGTGGAGCTACTGCATGTTCTTCGATGGACGGGATTGAGCAGATGCACGAAGATTGATTTGTTGACACTTCTCGATTGACTGAGATTGTGTTGGAGGACCTTCCTTATGATATAGAGAGGTTAGAGATAATTGTGATGTACAGATGATATCGAGATGTGTTTTAGTATGATAATACTGATGATACCTCCATGGCCAAGAGGGAGTGTTGGAGTAGTTGATGCGTGGGGCATCAGCTCATAGGTCGACCAAAGAAAGAATCAGATTAGAATACAGTGTTCGAAGAAGAGCTTCCTTGTTGAGAGTGTGTGTTGGAAATAGTGCAACTTCAAAGGTTATTCTTATTGTATTTCATCTTGTTATTGTACCTCCTATGGGACAAGATGTCAATTTATTTGATCATGTAAAACACTTGAAAGAATCAACGTAAAGCTTGGGGTGAAATCACAAAGAAAAGATTTATTAAATGTAATTTTTTGTATTTCCCCAAGACAAGTCGGCCCAGTGGGTAAACTGCCCCAAAACAGTCGTCAATTTGCCCCAAACAATGGGCAGAACTGCCCCACTCAAGTCGGCCAAGTTAGGGAAAGTTAGGTCGGCCCAGTCAGGGAAAAAGTCACCCTTTGATGTGTATAAATAGAGAGTTCGACCTCTCATTTGGTCATTCATTCTCTCAAGCAAGTTCACTCTAGCCAAGAGAGTTTCGCTACTCAACATCTCCTGCATTTTTCATCTTTCCATCCTCTATTTTCCCTCATATCACCTCATCTCACTTCTTGCCTTCCAAAGATTTTCTCTATCATTGCCACCTTCCCCAGACAAAGTGCATGAGGAAGTAATCCTCTGTGGTCTAGAATGACCAATTTTCTCAGGTAGATCATATATCTTTTTTAAAAAGATGATATGGTCCCTTTGTGGGATGGTTCCTTTGTGGAGTGTCCCATTGTGGGATGGTTCCTTTGTGGAATGTGCTTATTTCCAGATGGTTCATTTCTGGAACGTTCTTCTTTGTGGAGTGTATCCCCATGTGGGAATGGACCCTCTTATGATAACAAAATGTGTTCTGACGTGATGATACCTCTCTACTTAAGAGGGAGTGCTGATGATGTAGGCACCCGATGTACTAAGCTCTCCAATTCGAGTCACAAATCAATAATCATATAAGCAAGTCTTTCTTACTTGCTTTACCTTTCTTTTATAGCATTCACCTGTTAGACCTAACGTTTAACCTAATTAGGTCGCTTTATCTTCTAATTTCCAGTTGATTTGCATGCAGTGCTTCCGGAGTGTTTGGATACCCAATGAAGATCAGTGCATGCAACATGAAATATAGCTCGAATGTTATGCCTGCAGGTGGCCTTAAGTTCCTGTGGCCCATCTTTACCTACCGATGATATAATAACCATGCTAAATATCTCCTTAGGGTGCATATGGCATCAATTGTCAGTTAATTCCCTCGATGTCAAGCCCACTCGAACCTATGGGAATCAGATAGGTTAGCGGGATGGTCCTATGTGCTTGAGCAGAAGAGGACATTACAGTCCTCCCCGCTCAAAATTGCTTGTCCTCAAGCAACTGTAATGAAATCCATGGAAATGCTTTCCCACTTCTGCTCAGGCATGGGCAAGGGTCGTAGTAAAACGGTTGGGTGAGTGTGCTCTATCTTGTTCTATTGGCACAAACTGCACTCTTTTACACGTTGCATCACATCATTCTCGAGGCCCTTCCGTGAGAACCTCTCTCTTAAGAAACCCATGATGCCCTGATAAAGGTGACTCATGCGAAGCTTGCAAAATCTTTTTCTTAAGGGAAGACTCAGGGGGACCAAGTAGATTCTTAGGAGAAGGTTTAAAAACTCGAATGATACGAAGGCGTCGATGCTTTTTGATCGTCTTAAAAAGATCGAATTTAGAGAAGAACATGATACTTTCCTCTTACATTAAATCAATGAATTTTTCTCAGAAGATTATTCCATTTGTGGCAGTTACACAGACCAAATTTTGTCAGGAACAAAATGCCTTTCAAGCAAGTTAAAAGGATCAAATTTTGCGAACACTTCTATGGCTTTCAGGCTAGATGAAAAGATTAAGTTGTAAGATGACCTTGATGGATTTAGGGAGTGTTAAAATGATAGAATTTTTATGAAGAACACAATGCGTTCTGTGTTAGATTTTCTAGAATTTTAATCAATATTATCTAGGATCTTATCTGAGAGAATAACATGCACAACATAACACAATAGACAAAGAATTTCCTCGGGGAAACCATAAAGTTGAGAACCCCGCAACTTCCTCAAAGATAGAATGATCACCAATACAATGTCACAAAAGTAAAACCAAAAATAGAGATGGTCTTCAGCAGCTTCTCTCTTCTCCACTTGTGCGAACTTGTCCTCTCTCTCACTAATGCAAACTTGAGTGAGTGTGTGAATGAATAAATGAGAGAGCCTAGTTCTCTATTTATACTTTACTTTCACTTGACCTTTTCACTTACTAGGTCGGCCCCAGTTGTACCTGACTGGGCCGACTTCTCTAGAAGACTCTATTAACCCTAATACAATCTGACTATGGGGTCTATAGCCCCGACTTACAATGGAGGGTTAACCTCAATGACTTTACATGACCAAATATAATAATAACATCTCCAACCGGAGGAATAAACATCTTTGTCTGAGGTACAAATAAAATACAATATAAAATACAAGTGAATATCTTTCGAAGTTACAATTTCATTAACACTCCCTCTTAACTAGGAAGGTATTCTCTTGACACGGTCATCAACACATCTAGACACAAGTCTTCACCCCTGGATCATATTCACTAGATATTAATCGTCGTTGCTGCTGCAATCTTCATCATCTCGATCATCGATCGGTGACATCTCTCGAATCTACTCATCATAGGAAGTTCTACAGAGCCAGCCCTTTTTCATGTTGGATGTAGGCCTAGCCTCCATGTAGGTGTTCATCATCTCTGCGAGCAAGCAATCACCTGCGTCTCTTACTATTGCCTCATCACGTCCAGATCATTTTATCGTCACACGGAGCACAGCCCAAATGCACATAACAAGTCTACCAACATGGGAGGACCAACCTACCACCATGTGAGACACATCAGTTACATAGACCGATATGGCAGGACTTTCCTACCACCATTCGGAAAAGGCTCAGCACTTACATCAACCGACATGGGAAGACTCTCCTACCACCATTCAGGAAAGGCACATCACTTACATCAACGGACATGGGAGGACTTTCCTGCCACCATGTTGGAATGGCTCAGCACTTATACCAACGGCCATGGGAGGACTTTCCTGCCACCATGCCAAAATGGCTCTGCAGCCATGGGAGGACTTTCCTAGTGGCTTGGTCAACACGTCGTCTATCTGCTCGCCCGTCGCAATATACTGGAGCTTCATTGCTCCTCTCTGCACCATATCCCTGATATAGTGATACTTCATCTCAATATGCTTCGACATGTCGTGGAACACCAGGTTCTCGAAAAAAGTTTCACACAACTCTGGTTGTCACAGAATATACAAGTCGCATCTAACTGGAGATCAAACAAATCAGACAATAGCTTCCTAAGCCATACTGCCTCACAATTAGTCAAACAAGCTGCAATATACTTTGTTTCGGCTGTACTCAGTGCCACGCACGACTGGTTCCTGCTAAACCAGGAGATCATACAGAATCCCATACTGAAGCAACATCCTGAAGTGCTCTTCCTATCAGCGACACTGCCTTCCCAATCCAAATCAACATAACCCTCTAGGTCAATCTTTTGATTCGCGTCATACTTGAGCCCATAATCAACTGTTCCCTTCAGGTACCTCAATGTGTGTGCTTTGCAGCAACAAGATGAACTTGTCTCGGATCCATTAGGAACTGGCTCAATGTGTTCACAGCAAAGCATATGTTTGGTCTCGTGCTCGTCGGGTACATCAATGAACCAGTCATCTAACGATAGTGGCATCAACTGATTCTGATGAATCGTCACATAGTAGCTTCACGTCCGATGCCATAGGTGTGGCCATAGCCTTGCAGTCCATCATTCTGAATCTCTTCAAAATCTCCACTGCATACTTCCGTTGTCGAAGGAAGAGCTCATCCACACTCTGCCACACTTCCATGCCTAGGAAATAATGCATCATACCCAAGTCCTTCATCATGAACTCTGCGGCAAGTTTCCTCTTCGTATCTGCAATGAGCCCATCCTCCCCTATTACAAACAGGTCACCTACATAGAGTACAAGTATCACTGGATTTCCCACTTCAACCTTGTAGTAAAGGTTGGAAAGAGTCGCACCTACGTGTTGTACTTGGGGATGAAGTTAGATATGCTGTGAAGGGTTTTGGGGATACCTCCCTCCAGTTTGATTCTAGTGATACTCTACACTTAAGCGATGTGTTGTTTGCACCTAGGGTGAAAAGGAACAATGTATCCATATCAGCCTTGGAGGACAGATGTTACAAAGTTCCATTCTCTGATGGGAAGGTTCTTGCATGGCACAAGATAAGGAGCAGATAAGGTTCTAGTATGAATTCAACTCGTATCACTGGTGTCTGAGAGGAGAGCTTATACATGTTGACTACACAACCAGTTCAGGTATTGGTAAATGATTATGCCAATTTGTGTAAGCTGTGGCACACAAGACTTGCTCATCTACACTATAGACCTCCTCCATCATTAAGGACAATGATGACAGGACTTCCAGTACTCCATGTAGGCTGTGATGGTATTTGTAGAGGATGTGCACTTGGTAAGAATTCCAAGAGCAACAGGGACTATACCTTCTTATAAGGGACTGTTAGCTGGTGTGATATTTTCTATTTGTCCCTACCACAATTTCTTGTAATCTCTGTGCACTTTTGTTGTCATGTCTGTCATTCACTTTCAATATCCACTACATCTGCCATTGTCAATATTTCAAGTAGCTTGTGTTGCCGACTCCATCATCAGGTCTTCATAGTGTTTCACCCCCACGCAAAGATTACAATTCCATCTTACTAGGGCCTGGGAGAATACCCTGTTCCACCATCAATATCCACGTAGGTGTCTCTTCAATGAATCTTCCATATAGTCCTTTGTTGAAAAATGATAGCGCTTTGGTTAAAGACTGATGACATTCCCCCGTAAATTTTATAGCATAACCTTCTACGACACCATTGAACCAAAATTCGACCGCTCGAGTCAAATCATGATCATACAACTAAATATTTAACAAATTATCCACATTCCACTTGATTCTTGGTTACGAAACCCAATGACAATGACGCTCCACAAGTCTCTCTACTAATTCACGATAATTACTGGATATTTAACCCATAAAATATCATGTAAACACTCAAACAAAGTGCTTGTGTTTAAATATTGCGACATCTTCACCTAGATATGCTCTTTCTTGTTGAAATTTGTAACTTTGAAGAATATTCTATTGTAATTTCTCATTGTAATTTATTCGGAGATGTTTTATTCCTCCGTCGGGATGTCATTATTGTACTTGATCATGTAAAGTCAATGAGGTAAATCCTCCCATGTAAGTCGGGGCAATAAATCCCCTTGATTCAATTGTAATGGGGTGTTTAAGTCCCCTAGTAAAGTCGGCCTAGTCAGCATTAGGTTAATTTGTTAGGGGCCAACCTAGTTAGGGTAAATGTCAAATGAAAGTTAACGTGTAAATACAAGTGTCAAGCTCCTCATTTGGACACACACTCACTTTTGGATTGTGCATTAGGAGGGAGAGAGAGAGAGAGAGAGAGATCTGTGAAGGAGAAGGAGCTCTTGTTTGGGGATTTCATCTTTGTACTTTTGGTCATCTATATTGAGGAAGTTTTGTTGGGTTTTCTACCCCATGAGGGTTTCCCAGGATAAATTGTGTCTCTTGTGTTTATGTTGTACTTGTTATTCTTTCAGTGATCCTAACATGGTATACGACACTTGTTTCACTTGCAACAATTTGAAAGCTAGGGCTTTGTATAGCGAAACCTAGTCATCGTGGAACTTTCGCTATAAATCACTTTTGGCGAAGGTTCAGGATCTAAAACTTAGACGAGACGAATATTACATGTTCTTGTACCTTGTGTCCGAGTTTCAGCCTCAAATTCGTTATACTTTGTGAGATATGATCCGTACAAGTTAGGGTTTTTGCCTCTTCCAGAATGCAGCCCTAAACATGTGAACTAGGAAAAACGGTCATATCTCGGGCTAGGAAGCTCCAAATGGAATTCCGTAAAAAGTGACAGTTAGGAAACGGACTGCAGTTTCACAGGTCTGATTATCAAAGGCCGAAGTTGAAACAGTGACACGTGGCACTCCGTACAAGTTCGCTATGTTGTTTCATCCCATAAACAGATAATGTTGGGAAACTTAGCATATCTCTCTCATGGAGAATCTAACGAAGCTCAAATATGTGGGGTTGGAAAGATGACATGTCAGGATACCATAAAGCTAAGTTTCAGACCCTGAGGATCTGAAATTTCAGAGATACACCAGAAACAATAAGGCACATCTGAAATAGCTGAACGACGGAAATCAAAGAAGAGGAGGAAAAAGCTCTCACTTAGGGTTTTCAGTTTTTTAGGTATGGCACACCTGATGCAATGTTGGAGACACCTGATGCAATGTTGGAGACACCTGATGCAAAATTGGAAACTTTGAATGTGGATTTGGAATCCATTCATCATAGATATTAATCTTCCATCAAAATGTTGTGGGAGGAAGGAGATTGAAAATTGGGGTTTCCAAGTAAGAAGAAACCCTAGGATGATGTTGTCTGATAACATGAAAGGTACACCAAGAAAGACAAATCAAGTTCTAGATCAAGAATACATGACCATTATGACATGAAGACAAAGACTCATCCATAGTCTCTGTTCACATAAAAGCACTACTTACGAGGTATGTATGATTTGGTTCTACTATGCTTAACTTATGAGATATGTAGGTTACTAGCACAAGGTCTCTAAATCATTGAAGAGAACAAAGAAGATATTGTTTGGGTATGTTAGACATAACTAGCAAGCATTCTAATCCAGGTATGTTTTCCTATATTGAGTTACAATCCTACTTTGTGTTAGGATCTTAGATAAGTATACTTTCATATGGTTGATAATAATTATTCCTGAAAAATAGAGTTTAGCTAATCAAGGCTTTATGCATATTATGTTTCATAGTTTGATTAATGATTATAACCATACTGGTTTAAGATTATTTAGGGTTATAATGTTTTTAATCTTATTGAGATTATACTAATGAATGTGTGATTATGTATGAGATCTTGAGGATGACACAATGATGAAACTAGTGCACATTTAAGGGTGCATAGTGCTACAAGATGGATAAAAGCCCAAAGACACAAGTTCATGATACTATCATGACATGGAAAGGAAGTAGAGATCAAGAAGGAAGCAAAGATCCAGATGGAGGCAACCCCACAAAACATAAAAAGATAAGTATTTGAATTACTTCTTGAATCTCTGAATAGTATTTGAGGACAATGGTGACAGGACTTCCAATACTCCTCCATGTAGATTGTGATGGTATTTGTAGAGGATGTGCACTTGGTAAGAATGCCAAGAGCTCTTTCCCAAGCAGTGACAGAAGTTCCAAGGGAATCTTGGATCTAGTACATTCAAACTAGTGTGGACCCATGATAGTTGCCTCAGGGGTGGATACTACTGGTTTTTCATGTAACTTGTGTATTGCACTCAGAACCTCCTTTTGGCATACAGCCAGACCATTCAAAACATGCATGAGGCGGTGGAATGCAATCTTATCATCGTACTCAGTTTTCTTACATGTGTCCATCTCGAGGTAACAATCTGATTCGCTCTTGTCAGAATCTTAATCCCCTAGGTCTCTATATACTCTAGATCTGGGTCCTCTTTCTTTGTCCTACCCTTTCTCCTCTGGTAAGTGACGAATGGAGTGTTGTTCAGATTCATTTAACTGCTCAAAATTGTATGGTTCCCACAGTTGGCGAGGAACATGCTCTGAACGTGCATTTCTAGCACTAGAATTTTCTAAAGAAATGTACATTTCCATCATTTCATATTTCATTGAGAACTCTACACTTCCAACATTACACTTGATGTTATTCTATGATAGTTGTGGGGTGTGACCTTTCATCTTACACCTCCACATGTAGGAAGCGCCCAACATTGTAGGCATGGAGGACCACTCATATTACATCTTGGTAGACCTTGGCTTGGACATACACCCCTCTCATGCTAATGTGGACTTGGAAACCCTCTCATGCTAATGTCGACTTGGAAGCCTCTCTTGAGGAAAATCATTGCATAAAATATATATATATATATATATATATATATATATATATATAAAGAAAACTTTCATTGAAGGTATTGGTAACAATTATTCAATAGATATGTAAAGGATACTTTCAATCAAGGTATCAGTAACAATTATTCAATATATATATAAAGGATACTTTCATTCAAGGTATCGGAAAAAATTATTCAATATAGGTTGCAAGTCCAAGGATCAAAAGCATAGAAATCAAAGATCAAACCCACAACTTCAAAAATGACAACTCGGCAAAAGTTTGAAAGGCCTAAGCATCTTCATCAAAGATTTTTCTCAAAGTGAAAATCCATCGTATTAGATTCATGGAGCTTCAAAATACACCAAGATTACAACCACAATATTCCTTGAATTTTAATAGTAGCATGTACATTAAGTTAAAGTTCTGCCACAACTTTCTAGATAATGAATTCAATTAACAAGTCATAAATATTCTCACAAGGCAAGCAGACTAGTTCACAGTGACACTAAAATCTTAAAATCAAATATGTATTGCATGGTTTACCAAATATACATATGTTTTGAAAGGATGTGAGATTGCATATCATTTTTTCTTGCATAAAAGACAAGAAAATGCCAACAATTATACAATGCAAGTGAGAAGATTACACGAAAAAAATTTGTCACTTCCAAGAAATGCATTGAGATTTTACAACTGAGAGATTCCAAGTAAACAAGGTCCCATAAAGAGTTGAAAGGTTCACAAGCTTCCAAAAATCTCTAATGATCTATCTTGGCATGTTAATTCTATGGTTAAGCCATCCATATGCACTACACATATCAAGCTTGTCAGATGTCCAAGTTCAATACTTAAATGCGGAAGCAAACAACTCATTGTTCAATAGGAAAGATGCAAGTATCAACATAGAAAGTGTGCCAGGGAATATAAGTATAAAAGAAAAATGACTATACTGTGCACAGTTATCTCAAGAATCTTGAAGTATATGTTGTACACTCTTAAAACAATCAACATATCATACTCTATATATGCCATGAATAACCAAGAGCTGAAGTTCAGCAGAAAAAGTATAGATCATGATTCAAAAAACAAATTGTAGATATTCAACACTCTACACACAAGTTTGCACAAGTCAAGAAATGAAGTGAGCATACAGATCTAAAAATTCCAGCGGCATTATTAGAGCAGTTAGTCTTTGCTTTTGTTAAGGTTTCAAATATAAGTGTAAAGTGATCATGAACGGATTGAATTATAGGAGGCACTCTGCATCTTATACTCGCACCTCACCCTGATTGCCAACAGGAAGCCCTCATCTCATCAGCCAAGCAGTCCAAAGGCTGCGATTGAAACCGAAGGTCTAGGGGAGAGTTCAATAGGCTTTGTGCATTTCAATTGAAGCTCTGACCATACATTGCTCACTTTTGTAATAGAGGCTGGATTGCTTTCATGTATTTAGTCGTTTCGGAAGTGAAACACAATCAATTGCAGGATTATCTTCTAAAATATATGGCTTGGAGTTTAAACATATTCCTAGTCACTTGTACAGTCTATCTAAAGGAATTTAAACTATGGATATCTTAAGGTGGGTTCCATAAAGAGCACAGCACACGGTGTTGGATGTCAGTTAGTTTCAACAGAACGATCAAGTAAAACCAGTAATAGGCCCACTGAACTTCCTGAGATTAAACATTGTCGGGAGAACTACCTAGCAAATGCTTGTAAATATGTTGTATATTGCAACTACTGTATTCTACTTTTTTCCAGTAGCAATGTCAAAAAGAGTCTGGAATGAATATATTGATGGGATTTATTAGACTAAATAGAGAATGATCAAAACAAAGAAAGGATAACAATTTAAATGGACATTCTGACAGCTACTGTCAACTGCCTGGTTTTACCAGTGAGCACCATATAAAAACCCTTGTGTATTAATAAAAACAATAATAACAACAACAGAAATAGAAAGACTCACCTAAATAATCCTCTATATTAGCCTTCACAATGCGTCCATTGGGGCCAGTACCTTTTATGCTTGAAATTAGAACCTGGAAAATAGTGGCAAACAGTGTGGACCCACGGCCGCACAAACAAGATAAGTCAAATAGCCATAAAATGATAAAAGTATTATTGAAATATAAAGACTTATTTCTATGACAGAAGTACAATCACTAGCAGAATGCCTATGACAAGTAAGAAACTGACCTAATGATCTTCTGCCATCTTTCTTGCAATAGGGCTAGCAAAAATGCAATCTTCTGTTTCAGGAGATGTTGCACTGTTCCCTGTTTTAGGAGTTACAACAGGGCTTGGAGTCTCTTCTTTTAGTGGAGGTGGTGGAGGATAAGCTTCCTTTGAAGGAGCCTTGTCAATGGTAGCTCCCTGCCCCGAGGGTGTGTAGTCCCTCAATTTTGCAATGCCATCCTCATCTTCCACCATAATTGCTATAACCTGATTCAAAACCAGTACAATAAAACCTTCCAGATTTTGAATAAACCCTACCAGTTCACTATACACAAACTGTTAAAATATATAGATGCACCGGCACATTCACACATTGATGTAACAATTAGAACTCCTTTGCCAACAATAAACCCAAGCAAAAAATTCAATATAACAATTGCAACTGTAGACTGAGAAAGAGATTTCTTAATGATTGTGAGTGTACCTCCCCAACTTTAATTTACTTTGATCCGTCACCATGGACATTTTCTGCCAAATAGCCATCCTCCATACTCTCCATATTGACAATTGCTATATCCTAAAACCATTTCTTAACAATCAGCATTCTTCAGCAACATTACCAAATAAGCAAGGAAAGGAAATTAGTTAACCTTTGGAGTTTCTTTGAAAGAAGATAGAACATAAAAAAAGTAGTAAACGAAATTAGTTGACCTTTGGAGTTTCATTAAAAGAAGATAAAACATAAAAGTACATCCCCAGCTGAAACTTTATCTCCCTCTTTCTTTTTCCACTTAGCAACGTTACCCTTCAGAATGCAGATTATCAATAATATCCTAGGTGCCAATGATCAGAAATCTCAAATGCTCACTTCATAAGTGGGTAATGTACAAAGGAAAATGGTACGAATTTGGAAGCTATTGAAAGATGCATGGACCGCATTGTTATCTATAATAACCATTTGTTCTTAAATCCTGGGTAGAAAAGTGCCCAGGATTTAAGAACAAATGGTTCTTCCTGCTGATCTAGTCCACAAAAGTGCTCAGATTGCCTAAAATTGTCTTTTGACACACAGGTTTGTCCTCAAATTTAGCCCAGAACCAGATCACTGATGACTAGGGGATCAAATAGGGCTGAGAATTGATTTCAGCGCTTAGGATGTGCCCATCAACATGGATTTATTTCTCAAATAAAGACTTTTACTGTTTCTACTCATTCTCAGAAGTGCACAGGTCTGAGTTTTAGCCACTTTACCATTGGTATGATGCATAAACTTGTCAAAAATGTACCCAGAACAAACCAAAACTTGGATTTGCTTGATGTATGGTTGTTTGAAGGCTGGGACAGATTTGATCTGTTGCTGTTTGAGGCTAACAAATACCAGAACTGCCCAGAAATATCCCAGATCAACTAATTAGGCTGTTAGGAGGCTCAACATATGCCCAGGTCATCAAGGAATGTGCCCAGGACTCATTTTGATTGTTGTATGAGGATAGGACATGCCAGCATAACCATGATTGCTTTCCATCATCCATAGAACTGTTGAGGGGTCAGAGTCCATATCAAATGAGATCGGAAATTATCCATGTCATCGTCACATGAAGCAAAGTTCTACCAATCTGGACTCCAAGGCATCATACCAAGCCGTCCATGCATGAAAAAACAAATGCAATCATCAAAGGAGAGGTGCAAAGTGATATGCTACACATGAGTGTGTGTGATTGTGATGATGGAGATAACTTTCATATGTCTTAGAGTGAGTCCAAGTCAAGTCGCCATGTATTAGAGTAGAACTTGTCGTTGGATCATATGTTGAGTAGCCACATGAGTCGTGGGACGCTTGGATATGTTGAGCAGACCCTTGTTGATGGTAGTCACCCCTTGAGGTTGTGTTGGTGGCCTTGTCTGAGGTCCATATGCCATGTGTCATGTTCCTAGAGGAGACGTTGTGATGAGGGAACCCTAGCCTACATGTGACCCTCCTTTGTTGTGAGTATGCTCTTGAGTTAACATTAGTTAACTCGAGTGCATGTCAGCCTATGTTTAGAATCATCACTTTCTCCTCTTAACGGTCTATATATAAGGAGAGTTATTCTCGTTGCTCAAATGCACTTCTTTGGTATCTTGTATCTTGCTCTGGGGATACGCTATCTTGACTTCTTGTCTACAGGGTTTGCTAAACTTGAGGTCTCTTCCTCTAGAACTCGCTATGCAAGTGGAGTGTCCCTTCTCTATCTTGGAGAGTTTGTGTAAAGATGCTATGACGTAACGATGTAGGATTCTATTACATGATGAAAGGTGCAAGCTCAGGGGAGACAATGGTTCTGCATTATCTATGGTTGGGAGGTGTTACCTGTGCAATGGTTATCTTCATGTGGTCTAGTGGATTTTATGGTTCAGTTTTGAAAAGAACTGTAAGTGCCCTAAAAACTCAACAAATTACCACAATCAAATGTAAAATAATAATTACTATAACTCCCTTTCTCTCTTCTAAGGTTTCTTGATTTTATCATAAAATTCAGTTCCCAACCACCCTTCAGTTCCCTTCTTCGTCTTTGGTTTCCTTAAAAAAAACTAGTTCCATCTAGGTTGATGTCTAGAGCAAGGCCTGACTCTGGGTGAATTGTTACTAAATTAGACTGCCCATTTCCCCCCTTTTCCACTTCTTTTCTATCGGGAGTATTGTTCCTTTTCGCATCGGATAGACTTTGTCTGGGGTGTCGAATACTAAACAACTCCTGCCCCTCACCTCTTTCCTTCACTAGATTTTCCTCAACATCTCCACCTCTTGCCCCTCGCCTTTGCTAGTTCTCTCGTATGGTCTTCGATCTTTCACTCCGCATCCTCACATTTTTTCGTTGGTTATCTTTCTCTAATGATAGATGTCACAATCGAGTAGCTTATAGACGAAAACATCGAACACTTGTGTTGTGGATACATAGCTTTCTTTGGGGAGGACACTACCATCCTTGACGTGCAGCGTGGATCTCCACGTTATCGTCTTTTGTAGTTGGATAAGTACATGCATTCCTTCCACATCTCATTTATTTCGTTTCTTATTCATTTATATTGTTAGAACTAGGTGTTTTTATTGCATTGTACAGAGATCTGGATCAAGTCTATTTTGTAGCGAGGCGTAGTAGCGTGTACAAATTCGTTTGATCGTAGTAAAATTTTGTAAGAAGCCTATGGCGGCTCTCATATTTTTCAATTGACATCAACGCATTTTCTGGTGAGTTCCTTACCTTTCAATTTATTTTCTTATTTAACATTTTGGTTCATAAGCTCAGGAAAGGTAATGGATAAGTCGAAATGAATTGGTGTCCCTCACTATTGTAAGTTTATTGTGAATTGTGGTTGTTCGTAAGAGCTATGTGGATTTTGCCAATACGCTAGAACCCCATATTAGTTAAACAACTATTTAATCCTAGTTAGGTTGCCCGTCTTTTCTTTATTTGTTGTTAATTATATTTGTGGCTAAGAACTAATTGAATTAGCTTAGTAAATCGAGGGCCCTATGTCACTTAGTCAACTATAAAACCCAATAAATATGACCTCATTTTGTCCTTTTTTCTTCCAACCCTTTTCTCTCCTATGTTTTCCTTATTCTATCACAAAATTTAGTTCCTAGGCACCCTTTGGTTTTCTTCATTCTTCTCGATGCACTCCATATTTGGTTGCCTCGAAAACGACTAGCTCCCTCTAGGCTTATGTATCGAGTAGAGCCCGACTCGAAAATTCTTACTAGATCAGACTGGTCATTTCCCCTCTCCATCGTTTTCTTTTCTCTACGCAATATTGTTCCTTCTCGAATCCAGTAGACGACAACTATCGTGTCTTTCTCTGAACAATCTCCGCCTCTTTCCTTCACTAGATTTTCCCATCATCTCCACATCTTGTCTCTTGCCTTCCCTTGTTCACACTATTTTCTCCAATTTTTCACTATCTACGTCCTCAATATATTGCGTTAACTTAGCTTCCCGCTACATTGTAAATTTCTAGTTAATTATAGTCGTTGGTAAGAAATGATTAAATTTCCCCAATATTCTAGAGCCCTAGTTTAGTTTAAACAACTACTTAACCCTAGTCTATGGCTAGCTCCCTCTAGGTTGATGTCTCGTGTAGGGCCCAACTCGAGACATCTTCTTAGTAGATCAGACTAGTCGTTGCCCCGCTTCATCCGCTTCTTTCCTCCAAACAATATTGTTCCTTTGTCGAATCCCATAAACTGCAGCTATGGGGTCATTCACTGAACAACTCCCACCTCTTTCCTTCACTAGATTTTTCCAAACATCACCACGTCTTGCCTTTGTCCTTCTACTGTTCACCATATCTTTTCCATTTTTTCACTCTCGGCGTCCTCGATACGTTGACTTCACTTAGCTTCCCTCTCTATTGTAAATTTCTTCTTAATTTTAGTCGTTGGTAAGAACTGACTAAATTTCCTTGATATTCTAGGGCCATAGTTTAGTTTAAACAACTACTTAACCCCAATTGGGTTTCCCTTCTTTTCTCATTCTGGTGTTGGTTCAGCTTTTGGCTGAGAACTAATTGAATTACCATAATAAACTAAAAACCCAGAATTACAATAACTCCCTTCCGTCCTTCCCTCCCATTCTCTCTCCAAAGGTTTCTTGATTTTATCCTAACATTTAGTTCCCAAACACCCTTCGGTTCTCTTCACTCCTCTGGGTGGACTCCATCTTTGCTTTACTCGAAAAGGACTGGCCAGGTTTCCCTCTTTTCTTAACCTATTTTTTTTTTGTAACTAGGGGAATCGGAAACTGGGACCGGGCTGGTACTCGCGTGACACGAGGTCCAGGGATCCAATCCCATCCACTAACACTATACCCCTAGGTGCACCCACAACGCACAAGCATGGGGCACGGGTAAGCCAAGGTGATTTCAACTCGTGACCTCCATTTACAACATTTCCTTCATATCAAACGAATCGCTGGTTGAGCTACACCCCTGCAGGCTTTTATTAATCTATTGTTAATTCTACTTGTGGCTTAGAATTAATTGAATTACACTAGTAATTCTAGGGCCCTAGGTGTAATGTCCCTTATTAGAAATTTTATTAAAATTGCAATTTTCCACTTTTTTTCCCTTGTTCGACCTTTGACTAGTTTTGATCTCTAGGTCCCAAATTTGCCCCAAATGATCCCAAATCTTATGAGAAGGTGTATGAATGATATTAGAACATAAATATGTGTTTCAGGGATGCCTTTAGACCTTTAAAATAATTCTGCAAATCCTCTTTCAATTCTGATCAATGTAGGTAACTTTACTAGTGATTTTCCTTTGACTAGTATTGGTCTCTAGGTCTCAAATTGACTCCAAATGCCTTCAAATCTTCAAGGAAGGTGTATTAATGATATTATAACTTGAATATGATGTTTATGGATGACATATGGCCACCAAAAGACCTCTGCAAACTCTCTTAATATTCTGGACCAATTATGCAATTTTACTAGTAATTTGGGGTTCAAATCCCCCTGGGGTAAACAATGAAAATGGCTTCCCAAATGCCTCCAAACCCACTCAAATTTATGCACAGAGGTATGTAATGTGTTAAGTATGTTATTAAAGTCTCATATGCACCATTAGAGGATTATTACAACTGTTCTCACCCTCTCCCATTCAACTGCAAAAATCCCCAATTCGACCCTTGGGGAAATGGCACTATTTCACCTCCCAATACAACTAAACTGAGTAAAAATGCTTCAAATGCTCAAGTACAGTACATGAAACTTGTAGAGGACATCCATGGCAGTATATTGATCACAAATATATCAGAGAATCATCCATTCATTCGAAATCATCATCAATACATTGGCTCACAACAAGGTAGTGGGAAATGGCATTGTTCTTCCATTAAAAATGCGATTTATACATTTCTACTTGGAATTTAGACCTGAAACTTTTTGGAGATGAAGAACAGAGTATTTAATTCATATTACAAAAGAAATGGGGAATTAAAAGCTTCCCCAAAGAGTACAATAGCTCACCAAAAACGCCCTCCCTCAAGGATCAAGAATATGCCATCAAAACTGGAAATGGTTGAAGGAGTGAGCTGCAATAGAAGAAACCATGAGCTGCCCTGTAGCTTACACCTGCAAATAAAGACTCCATTAAAGCTCCAAATGAAAGGTCTGAATGGCCTTTCCAATTACCAACTTGGATGGGAATCTTTCACCCTCGAAATTGGCTAAGGCAAGAAACTAGTCATCCACTAGCTCTCCCTCTTCACAAATGCAATTGCAAATTCTACAAATGATCAAAAGCTGGTTTCATTCTTTGTTATTGACATTTATAAAGTTCTAATGGCCTCCATGGGTAGAATTCCTTCCAAGAGACTCATGCCAACTCAAGTTGGGAAGAGATTCCAAAGAACGCCACTTGTACAACAATTCCTAGTCTCCCACTTCCACCAAATCACATGTGGAAGCATCTTAGCTGCCCTAACACCCTTGAGCGCCCTCTTGGAGTCTATTTTTAGCCCTGACATGTCATATATGTCATATGTCAGCCTTCAGGTCTGATTTGTGTCATAGGTGTCATAGCATCTTCATCATTGTTGTCATAGAGCTAGGGAATCTAGCCCAAGTGTCTCACTAGCTCCAAATTGCCTCTTCCTCTTCCATGGGAGTTACTCTTCCTCTATATTTCGACCTTGGATGATTCATGCCATGAATAATACCTTTTGGACTTCCCCAAGTATGTTACCATTCACCTTGAATTCGAATTGGTGAGAGAATGATGCCAAATGTAGTGGGGAAATCTAGCCATATGTGGGTCCCACTTCCTCCATGTGTCTTCATGATGAAATGCCACTTTGATTTTCACTTGTATATATTTATTTATCTCCTTTATTAAATATTTATTCCATTCTAATGTTCAAACATCATTTATTATCCCCATTATTCCAAATCCCAAAGCTTCCACCCCAAACCTAGGAAACTAGTAATTTTCCTCCTTGGCAATTATTTGACCCTTAACATCAACTTTGCAAACTCTAATGAATATGGCTAATGTGATTAGGCCATTGTGACCCAATTCCAAATTTGGGACATGACACTAGGTCACTTAATCGACTGTAAAACCCAATAAATATACCTTCTTTTTTTTTGTCCTCTTCTCTTCTAATCGCTTTGTCTCCTAAGGTTTCTTGATGTTTTCCAACAATTTAGTTCCCAGCCACCCATCAGGTCTCTTCTATCTTCTCCGTGGACTCCATCTTTGGCGGCACCAAAAATGATTGGCTCCCTCTAGGTTGATGTCTCGAGTAGGAACCCAACTCGAGACGGCTTCTTACTAGATCAGACTGGTCATTTCCCCCCTTCATCCCTTTCTATTCTCTAGACAATTTTGTTCCTTATCGAATCCCATAGACTGCAGCTATGGGGTCATTCATTGAACAACTCCTGCCTCTTTCCTTCACTAGATTTTCCCAAACATTTCCACATCTCTCCTCTTTCCTTCCCTTGTTCACCATCTTGTCTCCACTCTTTCAGTGTCTGCGTCCTCGCTAGGTTTAGTTAAATTAGCTTCCCTCTCAATTGTAAATTTCTTGTTAATTCTAGTTGTTGGCAAGAACCGACTAAATTTCTGTAATGTTCTAGAGTGCTTGTTTCGATTGAACAGCTTCTTAACCCTAGTTAGGTTACCCTTCTTTTCTCAATTTGGTGTTAATTCAACTTGCGGTTGAGAACTAGGAGAATTATGTTGAATATTGTGTAGCTTCAGAAGATATTCTTATAGTACTAGTTGGGAGCCCCTACTCTCTGTCAATGTGGACATACTAGGGTGACATCGTCAGTTGGATTGGAGAGTCCTCACACAATTAGACACAACCTGAGCATGACTTCGATACCTGGAAGGGGATTAGCTAACCCTTGGTGTGCAGGCAGTACCAAGTATTATAGGGACGCCTATATTGTAGCTCTGGATCAGTAGGAGCAATTAGGTGTGCGGTGATATGCTACACATGGGTGTGTGATATTGTGATGATGGAGATACCTTTCATAGGTCTTAGAGTGAGTCCAAGTCAAGTCGCCATGTATTAAAGTAGAACTTGTCGTTGCATCATATGTCGAGTAGCCACATGAGTCGTGGGACGCTTGGATATGTTGAGTAGACCCTTGTTGATGGTAGTCACCCCAAGATGTAGAGATGCTTGGGAAAATCTAGTGAAGGAAAGAGGCGGGGATTGTTCAGAGAAAGACACCATAGTTGTCGTCTACAAAATAGATTTGATCCAGATCTCTGATACAATGCAATAAAAACACGAGAACTATGGTGTCTTTCTCTGAACAATCCCCGCCTCTTTCCTTAACTAGATTTTCCCAAGCATCTCCACATCTTGTCTCTTGCCTTCCCTTGTTCACACTATTGTCTCCAATTTTTCACTCTCTACGTCCTCAATATTTTGCGTTAACTTAGCTTCCCGCTCCATTGTAAATTTCTAGTTAATTATAATCGTTGGTAAGAAACGATTAAATTTCCCCAATATTCTAGAGCCTTAGTTTAGTTTAAACAACTACTTAACCCTAGTTTGTGGCTAGCTCCCTCTAGGTTGATGTTTCGTGTAGGGCCCGAATCGAGACATCTTCTTAGTAGATCAGAATGGTCGTTCCCCAGCTTCATCCGCTTCTTTCCTCCAGACAATATTGTTCCTTGTTGAATCCCATAGACTGCAGCTATGGGGTCGTTCACTGAACAACTTCCACCTCTTTCCTTCACTAGATTTTTCCAAACATCACCACGTCTTGCCTTTTTCCTTCTATTGTTCACCGTATCTTTTCCATTTTTTCAATCTCAGCGTCCTCGATAGGTTGACTTCACTTAGCTTCCCTCTCTATTGTAAATATCTTCTTAATTGTAGTCGTTGGTAAGAATTGACTAAATTTCCCTGATATTCTAGGGCCCTAGTTTAGTTTAAACAACTACTTAACCCCAGTTGGGTTGCCCTTCTTTTCTCATTCTGGTGTTGGTTCAGCTTTTGGCTGAGAACTAATTGAATTACCATAATCAACTAAAAACACATAATTACAATAACTCCCTTCCGTCCTTCCCTCCCATTTTCTCTCCCAAGGTTTCTTGATTTTAACCTAAAATTTAGTTCTCAACCACCCTTCGGTTCTCTTCACTCTTCTAGGTGGATTCCATCTTTGCTTTACTAGGGGAATCGACAACTAGGATCGGACTGGTACTCGCATGACACGGGGTCCAGGGATCCAATCTCGTCTACTAACACTATACCCCTAGGTGCACCCACACAGATTGAAAGCATGGGGCACGGGCAAGCCAGGTTGATTTGAACTCGTGACGTCCATTTACAACATTTTCTTCATATCAAGCGAATCGCTGGTTGAGCTAAACCCCTACTGGCTTTTCTTAATCTATTGTTAATTCTACTTGTTGCTTAGAATTAATTGAATTACGCTAGTAAGTCTAGGGCCCTAGGTCACTAAATCGACTGTAAAACCCAAAAAATATACCTTCTTTCTTTATGTCCTCGTCTCTTCTAATCGCTTTCTCTCCTAAGGTTTCTTGATGTTTTCCAACAATTTAGTTCCCAGCCACCCGTCAGGTCTCTTCTATCTTCTCCGTGGACTCCATCTTTGGCAGCCCCGAAAATGACTAGCTCCCTCTAGGTTTATGTCTCGAGTAGGAACCCAACTCGAGACGACTTCTTACTAGATCAGACTGGTCATTTCCCCCCTTCATCCCTTTCTATTCTCTAGACAATTTTGTTCCTTGTCGAATCCCATAGACTGCAGCTATAGGGTTGTTCATTGAACAACTCCTACCTCTTTCCTTCACTAGATTTTCCCAAACATTTCCACATCTCTCCTCTTTCCTTCCCTTGTTCACCATCTTGTCTGCACTCTTTCAATGTTTGCTTCCTCGATAGGTTTAGTTAGATTAGCTCCCCTCTCTATTGTAAATTTCTTGTTAATTCTAGTCATTGGCAAGAACCAACTAAATTTTTGTAATGTTCTAGAGCGCTTGTTTCGATTGAACAGCTTCTTAACCCCTTCTTTTCTCAATTTGGTGTTAATTCAACTTGCGGTTGAGAACTAGGTGAATTATGTTGAAGATTGTGTAGCTTCAGAAGATATTCTTATAGTACTAGCTGGGAGCCCCTACTCTCTGTCAATGTGGACATACTAGGGTGACATCCTCGGTTGGATTGGAGAGTCCTCACACAATTAGTCACAACCTGAGCATGACTTGGATACCTGGCAAGGGATTAGCTAACCCTTGGTGTGCAGGCAGTACCAAGTATTATAGGGGCGCCTATATTGTAGCTCTGGGTCAGTAGGACCAATTAGGTGTGAGGTGATATGCTACACAAGTGTGTGTGATTGTGATGATGGAGATACCTTTCATATGCCTTAGAGTGATTCCAAGCCAAGTCGCCATGTATTAGAGTAGAACTTGTCGTTGGATCATATGTTGAGTAGCCACATGAGTCGTGGGACGCTTGGATATGTTGTGTGGACCTTGTTGATGGTAGTCACCCCTTGAGGTTGCATTGGTGGCCTTGTTGGCGGTCCATATGCCATGTGTCATGTTCCTAGAGGAGATGTTGTGATGAGGGAAACCTAGCCTACGTGTGACCCTCCTTTGTTGTGAGTCGGCCCAAGTTCAGAATCACGACTTGCTCCTCCTCTTAACGGTCTATATATAAGAAGAGTTATTCTCATTGCTCATATGCACTTCTTTGGTATCTTGTATCTAGCTCTACGGATACGCTATCTTGATCTTCTTGTCTACAATTTTTGCTAAACTTGAGGTTTGTTCCTCTAGAGCTCGCTATGTAAGTGGAGTGTCTTGTTAGGGCATATGATCCTTCTCTATCTTGGCGCGTTTATGTCAAGATGCTATGATGTAATGATGTTGGAATCTATTACATGATGAAAGGTGCTAGCTTGGGGGTGACGATGGTTTTGCATTGTCTATGGTTGGGAGGTGATAGATCATCACTGTGGTTAAACGACCTCCATAATCATTGTCTTACCTATGCAATAGTTATCTTCATGTGGTCTAGTAGCTTTTATGGTTCAGTTTTGAAAAGAACTGTAAGTGCCCTAAAAACTCAACAAATTACCATAATCAACTGTAAACGAATAATTTCTATAACTCCCTTTTGTCCTTTCATCCCTTTCTATCTGATAAGGTTTCTTGATTTTATCGTAAAATTCAGTTCCCTTCTTTGTCTTTGGTTTCCTTAAAAACAACTGGCTCCATCTAGGTTGATGTCTAGAGCAGGACCCGACTCTGGGCGAATTATTACTAAATTAGACTGGCCATTTCTCCCCCTTTTCCACTTTTTTTCTATTTGGAATAGTGTTCCTTTTCGCATCGCATAGACTTTGTCTGGGGTGTCGAATACTAAACAACCTCTTTCCTTCACTAGATTTTCCTCAACATCTCCACCTCTTGCCTCTCGCCTTTGCTAGTTTTCTAGTATGCTCTCGTCTCTTTCACTCCGCGTCGTCACATTTTTTCGTTTGTTATCTTTCTCTAACAACAGATGTCACAATCGCGTAGCTTATAGATGAAAACATTGAACACTTGTGTTGTCGATACATAGCTTTCTTTGGCGAGGACACTACCATCCTTGACATGCATCGCGGATCTTCTACATTATCGTCTTTTGTAGTTGGATAAGTACATGGATCTCATTTATTTTGTTTCCTATTCATTTATATTGTTAGAACTAGGTGTTTTTATTGCATTTTATCAGAGATCTGGATCAAGTCTATTTTGTAGGGAGGCGTAGTAGCGTGTACAGATTCGTTTGATCATAGTAAAAGTTTGTAGGAAGCCTATGGCGGCTCTCATATTCTGAAATTGACATCAACACATTTTCTAGTGAGTTCATTTTGGTTAGTAAGCTCAGGAAAGGTAATGGATAGGTTGAAATGAATTAGTGTCCCTCACTATTGTAAGTTTATTGTGAATTGTGGTTGTTGGTAAGAGCTATGTAGATTTTGCTAGTACGCTAGAACCCCATATTAGTTAAACAACTATTTAATTCTAGTTAGCTTGCCCTTCTTTTTGTTATTTGTTGTTAATTATATTTGCGGCTTAGAACTAATTGAATTAGCCTAGTAAATCGAGGGACCTATGTCACTTAGTCAACTGTAAAACCCAATAGATATAACCTCATTTTGTCCTTTTTTCTTCCAACCCTTCTCTCTCCTATTTTTTCCTTATTCTATCCAAAAATTTAGTTCCCAAGCACCCTTTGGTTTCCTTAATTCTTCTCGATGGACTGCATATTTGGTTCCTCGAAAACGACTGGCTCCCACTAGGTTTATGTATCGAGTAGAGCCCGACTCGAAAATTCTTACTGGATCAGACTGGTCATTTCCCCTCTCCATCGTTTTCTTTTCTCTACACAATATTGTTCCTTCTCGAATCCAATAGGCGACAACTATGGTGTCTTTCTCTGAACAATCCCCGCCTCTTTCCTTAACTAGATTTTCCCAAGCATCTCCACATCTTGTCTCTTGCCTTCCCTTGTTCACACTATTGTCTCCAATTTTTCACTCTCTACGTCCTCGATATTTTGTGTTAACTTAGCTTCCCTCTCCATTGTAAATTTCTAGTTAATTATAGTCGTTGGTAAGAAATGAGTAAATTTCCCCAATATTCTAGAGCCCTAGTTTAGTTTAAACAACTACTTAACCCTAGTTTGTGGTTAGCTCCCTCTAGGTTGATGTCTCGTGTAGGGCTCGACTCGAGACGACTTCTTAGTAGATTAGACTGGTCGTTCCCCCGCTACATTCGCTTCTTTCATCCAGACAATATTGTTCCTTGTCGAATCCCATAAACTGCAGCTATGGGGTCGTTCACTAAACAACTCCCACCTCTTTCCTTCACTAGATTTTTCCAAACATCACCACGTCTTGCCTTTTTCCTGCTATTATTCACCATATCTTTTCCATTTTTTAACTCTCGACGTCCTTGATAGGTTGACTTCACTTAGCTTGCCTCTCTATTGTAAATTTCTTCTTAATTGTAGTCGCTGGTAAGAACTGACTAAATTTCCCTGATATTCTACGGCCCTCGTTTAGTTTAAACAACTACATAACCCCAGTTGGATTGCCCTTCTTTTCTCATTCTGGTGTTGGTTCAACTTTTGGCTGAGAAATAATTGAATTACCATAATCAACTAAACACCCATAATTACAATAACTCCCTTCCGTCCTTCCCTCCCATTATCTCTCACAAGGTTTCTTGATTTTATCCTAAAATTTACTTCCGAACCACCCTTCGGTTCTCTTCACTCTTCTAGGTGGATTCCATCTTTGCTTTACTCGAAAAGGACTGGCCAGGTTTCCCTCTTTTCTTAATCTATTTTTTTTTTTGTAACTAGGGGAATTGACAACTAGGATGGGGCTAGTACTCGCGTTACACGAGGTCCAGGGATCCAATCCCGTCTGCTACCACTATACTGCTAGGTGCACCCACACAGCGTGCATGCATGGGGCACGGGAAAGCTGTAGTGATTTGAACTCATGACCTCCATGTACAACATTTCCTTCATATCAAGTGAATCGTCGGTTGAGCTACACCCCTGTGGGCTTTTCTTAATCTATTGTTAATTCTACTTGGGGCTTAGAATTAATTGAATTACACTAGTAACTCTAGGGCCCTAGGTCACTTAATCGACTGTAAAACCCAATAAATATACCTTCTTTCTTTTTGTCCTCTTCTCTTCTAATCGCTTTGTCTCCTAAGGTTTCTTGATGTTTTCCAACAATTTAGTTCCCAGCCACCGGTTAGGTCTCTTCTATCTTCTCCGTGGACTCCATCTTTGGCGGCTCCGAAAATAACTGGCTCCCTCTAGGTTGATGACTCCAAAAGGAACCCAACTCGAGACGACTTCTTACTAGATCACTTCTTACTAGACCAGACTGGTTGTTGGTAAGAGTTATGTGGATTTTGCTAATACGCTAGAACCCCAGATTAGTTAAACAACCATTTAATCCTAGCTAGGTTGCCCTTCTTTTCTTTATTTGTTGTTAATGATATTCGTGTCTTAGAACTAATTGAATTAGTCTAGTAAATCTAGGGCCCTATGTCACTTAGTCAATTGTAAAACCCAATAAATATAACCTCATTTTTCCCTTTTTTCTTCCAACCCTTCTCTCTCCTATGTTTTCCTTATTCTATTCCAAATTTAGTTCCCAAGCACCCTTTTGGTTCTCTTCATTCTTCTCGATGGACTCCATCTTTGGTCGCCTCAAAAACGACTAGCTCCCTCTAGGTTTATATATCGAGTAGAGCCCGACTCAAAACTTCTTAGTAGATCAGACTTGTGACACACTGCACCGAATTCCAAAGAGAAAAAGATTAACATTTTGTGTCAAACATTATTGATTTGTCTGTGGAATTCAGTGCAGTATTTGTTAATAGGTACAGAGAATGTGGAGATAATGAGCTCTAGAGTGAATGGTAATACATAATGATCTAATATGTAGATCAGTTGGCGATAGGGTGCACTGTTAAGGCATTCCTTGCAACGTTGTTGGTACAAACCTCGGCTAGTCTTGTGTTCCAAGCATGGGGAAACATGAGCATGCCTGGAGGTTATAGTGGCAACAGACCGGAATCAACACCATGTCAGGCAAATATAAGCACGGCCTAGTTACTGATTCCACCAAATACCAATTAAATAAAATAAAAGAGATATAGCTCAAACCATGTTAATTCAATTTCATCACATTAATAGCAAAAAGAAGGAAGAGATGGATGATCTCTCTACGGAAAGTCTGCAGCTGGAACCAGGTTCATGCCGTATCCATGAATGCAAGAATGATCAAATTTATGAATGCATTCATCTTTTTTCTGATATGGGATCTTTGGGACATTAAACTTTCTGTCATATTATTTTTATGTTGCTTAAGAGCCCCAGGGGGGCAATCTGTTGAAGGTTTTTCTTCAGCTCTGTGTACGACAACATATAAGCTACTAATAGGTTTAATTCTGGATCTATATGTGAAGAAGTCTGTGGAACTGTTTTGATTCTTTTTGAAAAACCAGAGTTATGTAGTTTTTAGGACTTGTGAGTTCGGTATTTTTCACTGAAGAGTGGTGTATTTGCAACTCATTTGATGTTTTCAGAAATGCTTGACTGAATCTATGGCCTGTAATTTTATCTTTTAATGAATAAAATTACGATATTTTCCCAAGGAGAAAAACAAAAACATCTAGGAAATGTTTCCCAGCTTGTTCCAGTATTGAAATGTTATTCCTGAACTATAACAGATAATTTCATCAATTTATTTCTTAAATTAGGTATGGCCTTGTTCCTTATCTATGAATGCCTAAGGCATTCTGTGACTAAGATAAGGTACATCGCAGATCTATATAAAAACTATGCAGAAAGAATTTCCTTCCTACTCGTACATTTATAGCTTAAAAATTGAATACCTCTACCAATGTGATAGGAATAAGATAAGAAACAAAGCTTCTTACACATGGACCTTTCCACAACATGTTCATGTTGCTCATGATAGGAGTCTGTTCATTGTACCCATGTGTAAAGATCAGATGCTATTTAAGATGGGGCCATGTTTGTATCTCTGGAGGCTGTGGAGTCCCACATGGTTTATCAACAAAAGTAAGCAATCAAGACAAACCCTCAAGGAAGCACTCTTTTGAAATAAAGAATCAACTAAGTAAACATAGGATCTATCAATTGAAAGAAAGAAAAAAGTGCATACAAGTGTTATTATCGTAAACTTCAGGGAGTGGTTCGACAACTAGAAGACAACAATCTTCAAATCAATTGACATGCAAATTTGCAATACCTATTTCACTGATCATCACATTAGCTTGGAATTCAATGGGTAGAGATGCACATGTTTTGGTAGAATAACAAGAAAAATAAAAAATTCAGTCTAAAATCTTCCAACAGAGATCCAAAGGTACAGAAATGACAAATATGGCCAAACATTAGACTCAGAATACCTGTGCAAAAGCTTGACAATATGCTCCTCAATGAGTCAGAAATAACTCTTCTGTATGAAAATGGAACTTTTGTGGAACTTTGGCTAGAGGAATATTTCTTGAATTGCATACCTGCCAAGCAGATAGATAAGATTAATTAATTAATGTCCAACAAATGACCAAAATTAAGTCAACAGGACTGCTCTAATGTACAACAAATGACCAAAAGTAGGTCAACGGGACTGCTCAATACATAAGAATACATAGTGAAATTGCAAAGGCCACTCCTATAAAAATCTATATCATCTAAGCACAACTCTCACAATCTCAAAAAGAAATACAAGACTTGATATTTATTATTAACAACCTAGCAGCACAAAAAAAATGCAAACAGTATAAACTATTCTGCATATTTTGAAAACCTTTAAAGAACAAGTCCTACATGATATCATTGAGAGCGAATCCACAATAGTATTATAATAAAGCCACAACTGAGAAAACACTTTCAACAGATAACTCAGATTAATTCTGCATTTCAAGGTCCACGTAATATTCTCAATCAAAATTACTATTAGTATGATGAGTGGTAGTTCTCAATATGGTGATAGTTGTATAAAAAACTGTAGACGAAGAATCCTACCTGTTTGTCCATTTAACAAATTCAATTCCATTTTGTATCTAGCTAAACTGTGTAGATGAGTATACAATTTAGCTTGAGAAACTAGAGATCCTCCGAAAAGAGGAAACATCAAAATCATGTACAAGCTTTCATCGATGGATTTTAATGAAACACCATCTCCCAAACTTACAATAGCAGATTTAATACAAGTTCACAACTTCTATCTTTTATTTGATTAATCTGAGGGAAACAGTTAGCCCGTTTAGATAATGCACTATTCAAAGTGTACTAAATAATTAATATGTCATAAGTGTTGATTTTCATAGATCTAGACCCGATTATCAGCCCGAATAATTCTTAGTGTTTGCACTTTAATTCAATTATGTTAGACCTTTAATCTGAACAATAGACAAGCACAGCAATACACAAGAACATAAGAAATTTCTTCGGGGAAACCATAACTCGACATCAAATAAATCTGACAGTAGCTTCCAAAGCCACACTGCCTCACAACTAGCCAAACAGGCTGCAATATACTCTGCTTCGGCTGTACTCAGTGCCACACTTAACTGCTTCCTGCTAAACCAAGATATCATACCGGATCCCAAACTGAAGCAGCATCCCAAAGTGCTCTTCCTGTCTGTGGTACTACCTGCCCAATCTGAATCAACATAACCATGCAGGTTAATCTTCTGATTCGTCGCATATTTGAGCCCATACTCAATTGTACCCTTTAGGTACCTCAATATATGCTTTGCAGCAATCAGGTGAACATTTCTCGGATCTGTCAGGAACTGGCTCAGGGTGTTCACAGCAAAGCATATGTCCGGTCTCATGTTCGTCAAGTACATTAACGAACCAATCATCTGCATGTACATCGTGGCATCAACTGTCTTTGAAAAAGCATCACACAGTAGCTTCAAATTTGATGCCATTGGTGTGGCCATTGCCTTGCAGTCCATCTTTCCGAACCTCTTCAGAATCTCCACTGCATACTTTCCTTGACCAAGGAAAATCACATCTGAACTCTGCCACACCTCCATACCTAAGAAGTAGTGCATCATTCCCAGGTCCTTCATCTCGAATTTTGCGGCAAGCCTTCTCTTTGTTTATGCAATGATCTTATCCTCTCCTGTTAAGAACAGGTCATCTACATATAGCAGTAATATTACTGGTCTTCCGCTTTCAACCTTGAAGTAGAGGTTGGTATCTGCTTTACTCTTGGTAAATCTTAAGCTCATCAGAAAACTGTCCATCCTGTTGTACCATGTCCTGGGTGCCTGCTTCAAACCATACAAGGCTTTCTTAAGATTGCACACATGAATCTGTATGTTATGTGTCTCGAATCCCAGTGGCTCATCCACATACACTTCCTCTTCGACTACACCATTCAAGAATGTTGTCTTGACGTCCATCTGGTGTACCTTCCATTTCATTACTACGGCTAAAGCAAGTATAGATCTTATGGAAGTGTATCTTGCTACAGATGCAAATGCCTCCTCGTAGTCTATGCCTTCTTTCTGGGAGAAGCCACGTGCTACAAATCTTGCCTTGTGTTTTTCGATGCTACCATCTACAGCATGCTTGATCTTGTAGATCCATTTTGAAGTCACAACAGACTTCCCTTCTAGTCTCGAAACTATCTCCCAAACATCATTCTTCGTAATCGATTGGTACTCTTCAATCATGGCATCCTTCCATTCTTTATTTTCTGTTGCTTCCTCATAGTTCGAAGGTTCTTTATCAATGATGTCGCATAGTAGGGCCACCAAGTTGGAGTATGGTCTAGATCTCGTGCTTTCTCTGAGTGCCCCATCTGGAGCACCATACTTCTCTGCATCTTGTATTGCTTCACGTGCCCATGTTGGTCTTCTCTTGTGGGAGTTCTTCTCACGAGGTGGATCTATAGGTTCTTGTGGTTCTATTATATAGGTTCTTGTGGTTCAATATGAGGTTTGAACAAGGCTTTGAATTCCTTGAATTTGCTAAACTCTTCATCTTTGCCTTTCAAGAAATAAATCCATGTCTTACGAGAAAAATCATCTATGAAGGAAACATAGTATACATACCCACTTAAGGAGCTGGAAGACATGGGGCCACACACATCTGAGTGAATTATCTCCAAGATTCCTTTTGCCTTTCTTTCACTGCTAGGAAATAACTTCTTAACATTCTTCCCTTGTGCACATCCCTTGCAAATGCTTTCATACTTTGTTTGAATTTCTGGTAGACCTGATACTGCTTTGCTTGCAATTGGTAGTGCTCTATAATGTACATGTGCAAGCCTTCTATGCCATAATTCGCCTGGTTCCATGGAGTCATGAACCAATGCTTGTTCTAGTTGTCCTTTTAACTTGTACAGGCCTCCCTCTTGCTCTCCAATTACTGTTGCATCATTCATTGTCTTTCCTCTTGGCCACATTAGAACTTGGCCATCAACAAATGCAACACAAAGTCCTTTAGCATCTACCCGAAAACTACCTGGGGCTGCTTGAAGTTTTCATACCTACCCTGAATTTTACTGTCCCCCCTGCCGAAGGCCTTCCCGTAGCTTTTCTAGGCACTTTTGCCCAAGCTTGCCCGGTGGCTGTGTTGACTCACTCGATGGCTTGCATAGATCTGCCCTAGTGGCTAGCTAGTATGGTGGTTGAGCAGCTACTAGCGGCTGCTACAGCCATCTTCTTTTTCTCTCTGGCGGCCATGTCTTTCTTTCAACGTTAAGCCTGTCTCATCCATCACAACAGCGACTGCACTTCCCACTCAGTTGGCGGATTCCTAGCAATGCTCACGTCGACAGCTATGCAACAATCCCATTCCACTTAGTTCCCAAAGCCGTCTCTTCTGCAAGCTAAGTCCACAATCTTCCTGCATTCTATCGCACCTTTTCAATTGTTCTCGGCTACTTGGCTGTCGGTCTGTGCTTCTGGTTCCTTCACCCACATGCATCACTCTACTGGTTACCTAGCATCCACATCCATCTCGCGGCTTGTCTGCAACCCGATCTAGCTTTGGCTCCCCTAGCTCCGAGATGTCCCCTGATATATTGGTCGCGTCACTATCTCAACAGCCTCCCGACATGACTTTCACGCAGCTACTACCCTCCTGACAGCCACTGGTGGTGCCTACGCAGTCTGTTGCTAGTTCGTGTTGCCTCTACCCAACTTACACAACCCAATATCCTCCTTTCGAGTAGCCAAGACTAAACCTCAGGTCTGGCACCAACAGCTCCACGATCTCCAGTGATCTCCCTGCGAGCCCGATCCAATGGCCTCTCGACCCCTTCCCTATGGATCTCCAGTCCAATCGAGACCACGGCCACGACTTCCGCTTGCACCCAGATCATGCAACTCTTCCTCAAAAGATACCACGACTTGTCCCCCAGCTAATCCACTCAATCGTACAATGATACAGCGTTCGTACGACCTGTACCGTGTTCGTATAGTACTTCTCTAATTTTTTTCTTCCTCTCGTAAATCTTTCCAACCCATCAAATGTGATTTAATTCAAACCGAAGCTGGCTCTAATACCATGTTGATTTTCTTAGATCTAGACCCAATTTATCAGCTCGAAAAATCTACACAAGTATTACTGAAAAATACACTAGATCTACAACAAAAATGCAATGGAAAAACTCAAGAAACCAATCACATATTTAACAATGGATTTACCCTGGAAACCCCCAGCTGGGGAAAAACCAACCAACAGAACCCTCGTGCTCTCTCCCTAGGAAAATGGCCCACTGAGGAAACTACAATGACAAAAGCTATCAAACCTCAAGATCAGTCCTTCGATCTTGCTGATTACTAACTCTCACTGCCCCTTGATCCAAGCCTCGAACCTTGCCCAGCACACTTCATTGAATGTCCTCCAACTACTGTGTGACTATTGTCTTTGTTCTCTCTCCTTCCTCTCACTTAGGTTGCCTCTTATACTATTACAATATCCAAATACTTGGGGCCAATACCACGGACCACCAAATACCATGGGCCCTCACTTTACATAAAGTAATTACAAAATAACATTCACTTTAATAATTCACTTAACTAAAGTGAAACTCTTAAGTTTGAGAGGTCTCCTGGATGACACCTGCATGCCAAACACTTAGCCTATGCAGAAGTACCTATCACCCTTTGTTTTCCATGTTTAAGTATTTCTCACTTATTTAATAATTATAACCATTTTTATTCACTTGGAAGAAAAAGAGATAAATAATATTTTCGTAAATATAAACATGGTTGACCTGTCAGGAACTCTAACCAAGAGAGGTTCGCTACTACAGTTAAGAGACTGGATTTTTGGGTTTCTCCACTATTGGAGAAGTTTCTGACTTGTTTTCTTGGGTTTGCGCTACTACTATCTGGATGTACATCGTTCTCTATTAGAAGGTCTGAGCTCGGGGGAGACAAATAGCTTTGTCTATGGTTGGGAGATGATTGTTCTTATCATCATGGTTAAATGAGATCCACACTCATTTTGTTTCTGTGCTTTTCCATTCTTTTAGTGATCCTGGTTATGCTGCTATGAACATTAACAAGGTCGATGATACTTAATCAATTGTAAACACCAATTTAAATGGTGCCCTTTCGTATTCATTTGTTGCTCTCATTCTTTCTTCTAGCTTTTCTTGATTTTACCCTTAAAAAGAGTGGTGAGTATTTTCTCTCATTTCTCCTGAAGGTATAATGATGCACCACACTAATTCTTGTGTGACATATTGTTAGGACAGCAAGGGGGACTTCCCATCAACCCTTCCCATTTTATTTTTCCTCCTTGGTCGCCTCATTTCGTAACCTAGTCAATGACTTGATTCCTCAAGAAAACAATTGATGTGCAACATCTTCCTCCTTTTACTTCTTCCCTTCCTGCATTTTCCTTACTATGACCCCATATGGCTTCATGAATTTTCTAGATCTTCGCCATCAGTTACGCACATCAACTCTCACATTCATTATTACAGCCGTAGTTAAATTACCACTTCATTTTTCTTGCCCATGCAATTCCATGTTTGTTGCATTTCTCTAAGAGATTGCATCACAATACCGTCCACAATGGAGTAGAATTTGTAACATATGTGTTGCAGATATGCCTATCTTCTCATGCATTTATTCACTGCAACTTCGTGGGCTCTTGTATTCTAATAAGAGTGAGTATTATTTTTGTACACCTTTTTTTTGGTTTGGTCATCTAAATGGTAGACCTACTATCATCATTGCATTCTATTCTATAACATGATTGAGCATGTTTTAAAAGGACGAAGATGTTGCACATCAACTCTCTTCTTGAGGAATCCAATAATCGACTAGGTTACCAAATGAGGCTACCAAGAAGAGAAAATAAAATGGGAAGGGTTGATGGGAAGTTTAGTTGCCATTACATGTAATGCAACTTGGGGCATTCCATGGCCAAGAGTGAGTGTTGGAGTAGTAGCTGCGTGGGTCATCACCTCATATGTCGACCAAATTGGGGCATTCCATGGCCAAGAGTGAGTGTTGGAGTAGTAGCTGCGTGGGTCATCACCTCATATGTCGACCAAAGATAGAATAAGATTAGAATACAGTGTTCGAAGATTACCTTCCTTGTTGAGAGGGAGTGTTCGAAAAAGTGCAACTTCAGAAGTTATTCTTATTGTATTTCATATTGTTATTGTACCTCCTATGGGACAAGATGTCCATATATTTGATCATCTAAAACACTTGAAAAAATCAATGTAAACCTTGGGGTGAAATGACAAAGAAAAGATTTATTAAATGTAATTTTTTGTATTCTCCGCAAACAAGTCAGCCCAGTGGGTTAACAGCCCCAAAACAATGGGCAATTTGCCCCAAACAATGGGGAGAAATGCCCCAGTCAAGTCGGCCTTGTTACGGAAAGTTAGGTCGGCCCAAATAGGGAAAAAGTCACCATTTGATGTGTATAAATAGAGAGTTCGACCTCTCATTTGGTCATTCACTCAAGCATGTTCTCTCTAACCAAGAGAGGTTCGCGACTGGAGTTAAGAGACTGGTTTTTTGGGGTTCTCCACTACTGGAGAAGACTCTCTCTTGTTTTCCTGGGTTTGCGCTACTACTATCGTTCTCTATTGGAAGGTCTGTGCTCGGGGGAGACATATAGCCTTGTCCATCGTTGGGGGATGATTGTTCTCATCATCATGGTTAAACGAGCTCCACACTCATTTTCTTTATGTGCTTTGCCATTCTTTTAGTGATCCTGGTTATGCTGCTATAAACATTACCAAGGTCAAAGATTCATACTCAATTGCAAACACTAATTTAAATAATGCCCAACTAGTAGATCTAGTTTCATCATTCAATTTTATTGTAGATTAGGATCGAGCATGTTTTGCAGGAACTTGTATTTTGATGTGCATGTTCAACAAATACGAGTAGAAGTCTTAAGGAGGCTTGTGGTAATTCTTATTCTCAACCAGGAAGGCTCGAAACCAACATCAACACTATTCAATGTGAGTTTCTTCATTTTCTCTCGTGCAGGGTGTTGTTCGTTGTCATTGCCTCGCGTAGACTGCAACTATGGGATCAACAACTCAACATCTCCTAAATTTTTCATCGTTCTCTCCTCTATTTTCCCTCATATCACCTCATCTCACTTCTTGACTTCCAAATATTTTCTCTATCATTGCCACCTTCCGCAGATAAAGTGCATGAGGAATTAATCCTCTATCATCTAGAATGACCAATTTGATCAGGTAGATCAGATATTTTCTTTAAAAATATGATATGGTCCCTTTGTGGGATGGTTCGTTTGTGGAACGTACTCCTTTGTGGAGTGTGTCCCATTGTGGGATGGTACCTTTGTGGAATGTGCTTATTTGTGGATGGTTCATTTGTGGAACGTTCTCCTTTGTGGAGTGTATCCCTGTGTGCGAATGGACCCTCTTAAGATAACAATATGTGTTCTGACCTGATGATACCTCTCTACCTAAGAGGGAGTGTTGATGATGTAGGCACCTGATGGACTGGAGCAGATGCAAGAAGATTAATTTGTTGACACTTATCGACTGACTAAGATGGTATTGGAAGACCTTCCCTATGATATAGAAAGGTTAGAGATAACCGTGATGTACAGATGATATTGAGATTTGTTTCAGTACGATAATAGTGATGGCCAAGAGGGAGTGTTGGAGTACTAGCTGCGTGGAGCATCACCTCATAGGTCGACCAAAGATGGAATAAGATTCGAATAGAGTGTTCGAAGAATACCTTCCTTGTTGAGAGGGTGTGTTGGAAATAGAGCAACTTCGCAAGTTATTCTTATTGTATTTCATCTTGTTATTGTACCTCTTACGGGACAAGATGTCAATGTATTTGATCATGTAAAACACTTGAAAGAATCAATGTTAACCTTGGGGTGAAATCACAAATAAAATATTTATTAAATGTAATTTTTTGTAATCCCCCAAGACAAGTCGGCCCAGCAGGTAAAGTTAGATCGGCTTAGTCAGGGAAACAATCACCATTTGATGTGTATAAATAGAGTGTTCAACCTCTCATTTGGTCATTCACTCAAGCATGTTCGCTCTAGCCAAAAAACGTTCGCTACTGCTGTTAAGAGAATGATTTTTTGGGGTTCTCCACTATTGGAGAAGTTTCTCTCTTGTTTTCTTGGGTTTGCGCTACTACTATCTGGATGTGCATCGTTCTCTAATGGAAGGTCTGAGCTAGAGGGAGACAAATAGCTTTGTCTATGGTTGGGAGATGATTGTTTTTATCACCACGGTTAAAGGAGCTCCACACTCATTTTGTTTCTGTGCTTTGCCATTCTTTTAGTGATCCTGGTTATGCTGCTATAAACATTAACAAGGTCGACGATACTTAATCAATTGCAAACACTAATTTAAATGGTGCCCAACAAGTAGATCTAGTTTCATCATTCAATTTTATTGTAGATTATGATCAAGCATGTTTTGCAGGAACTTGTATTTTGATGTGCATGTTCTATAAAGACGAGTAGAAATCTTAAGGAGGCTTGTGGTAATTCTTATCCTCAACCAGGAAGTCTCGAAACCAACATCAACACTATTCAAGGTGAGTTTCCTCATTTTCTCTCGTGTAGGGTGGAGTTCGTTGTCATTGCCTCGCATAGACTGCAACTATGGGATCAATGACTCAACATCTCCTAAATTTTTCATCTTTCTCTCCTCTATTTTCCCTCATATCACCTCATCTCACTTCTTGACTTCCAAATATTTTCTCTATCATTGCCACCTTCCCCACATAAAGTGCATGAGGAAGTAATCCTCTGTCGTCTAGAATGACCAAGTTGTAATCCTCTGGGTTTGCGCCACTACTCTCTGGATGTACATCTTTCTCTATTGGAAAATCTGAGCTCGGGGGAGACAAATAGCTTTGTCTATGGTTGGGAGGTGACTGTTCTTATCATCATGGTTAAACGAGCTCCACACTCATTTTATTTATGTGCTTTGCCATTCTTATAGTGATCCTGGTTATGCTGCTATAAACATTAACAAGGTCAATGATACTTAATCAATTCTAAACACTAATTTAAATGGTCCCTTATTCATTTGTTGCTCTCATTCTTTCTTCTAGTTTTTATTGATTTTACCCTAAAGAAGAGTGGTGAGTACTTTCTCTCCTTTCTCCTTATGGCAGAATGATGCACCACACTAATTCTTGTGTGCCATATTGTTAGGACAGCAAGGGGGGACTTCCCATCAACCCTTCCCATTTTCTTTTTTCTTTTTGGTAGCCTCATTTGGTAACCTAGTCAATGACTGGACTCCTCAAGAAGAGAGTTGATGTACAACATATTCTTCCTTTTACTTCTTCCCTTCTTGCATTTGCCTTGGTATGACCCCATATGGCTTCATAAATTTTATAGATTTTCGCTATTAGTGCCGCACATCAACTCTCACATTTGTTATTACAACCCTAGTTAAACTACCGCTTCATTTTTCCTGCCCATGCAATTCCCTGTTTGTTGCATTTCTCTAACAGATTGCATCACAACACCATCTACAGTGGAGTAGAATTTGTAACATCTATATTGCATATATACCAATATTCCCATGCAATTGTTCGCTGCAACATCGTGGACTCCTCTATTCTAATAAGTACAAGTATTATTTTTGTACACCTTTTTTTTTGTTTGGTTATGTATATGGTACACCTACTATCATCATTGCAATGTATTCTATATCATGATTTAGTATGTTTTAAAAGGGCGAAGATGTTGCACATTAACTCTCTTCTTGAGGAATCCAGTAATTGACTAGGTTACCAAATGAGGCTACCAAGAAGAGAAAATAAAATGGGAAGTTTAGTTGTCATTACATGTAATGCAGCCTGGGGAATTCCATGGCCAAGAGGGAGTGTTGGAGCAGTATCTGCATGGGGCAACACCTCATAGGTCGACCAAAGATAAAATAAGATTAGAATACAGTGTTCAAAGAATACCTTCCTTGTTGAGAGGGAGTATTGCAAATAGTGCAATTTCAGAAGTTATTCTTATTGTATTTCATCTTGTTATTGTACCTCCTATGGGACAAGATGTCAATCTATTTGATCATGTAAAACACTCGAAAAAACCAATGTAAACCTTGCAGTGAAATTACAAAGAAAAGATTTATTAAATGAAATTTTTTCTATTCTACACAGACAAGTCGGCCCAGTGGGTAAACTGCCCCAAAAAAGTGGGCAATTTCCCCCCAACATTGGGCGGAAACACCCCAGTCAGGTCAGCTAATACTGGAGAAGTTTCTCTCTTGTTTTCCTGGGTTTGCGCTACTACTATCGTTTTCTATTAGAGGGTCTGAGATCGGGGGAGACAAATAGCTTTGTTTATCGTTGGGTGATTATTGTTCTTATCATCATCGTGAAACGAGCTCCACACTCATTTTGTTTCTGTGCTTTGCCATTCTTTTAGTGATCCTGGTTATGCTGCTATAAACATTAACAAGGTCGACGATATTTAATCAATTGTAAACACCAATTTAAATGGTGCCCTTTCGTATTCATTTGTTGCTCTCATTCTTTCTTCTAGCTTTTCTTGATTTTACCCTTAAAAAGAGTCGTGAGTACTTTCTCTCCTTTCTCCTTATGGTGGAATGATGCACCACACTAATTCTTGTGTGCCATATTGTTAGGACAGCAAGGAGGGCTTCCCATCAACCATTCCCATTTTATTTTCTCTTCTTGATAGACTCATTTGGTAACCTAGTCAATGATTGGATTCCTCAAGAAGAGAATTGATGTGCAACATCTTCCTCTGTTTACTTCTTCCATTCCTGCATTTGAATTACTATGACCCCTTATGGCTTCATGAATTTTCTAGATATTCCCCATCAGTGCCGCACATCAACTCTCACATTCGTTATTACAACCCTAGTTAAATTACCACTTCATTTTTCTTGCCCATGCAATTCCATGTGTGTTGCCTTTCTCTAACAGATTGCATCAAAATACCATCCACAATGGAGTATAATTTGTAACATATGTCTTGCAGATATACCAATCTTCACATTCATTTCTTCGTTGCAACTTCATGGGCTCCTGTATTTTAATAAGTACGAGTATTATTTTTGTACACCTTTTTTTTGGTTTGCTCATCTATATGGTAGACCTACTATCATCATTGCATTGTATTCTATATCATGATTCAGCATGTTTTAAAAGGATGAATATGTTGCACATCAACTCTCTTCTTGAGGAATCCAGTAATTGACTAGGTTACCAAACACGGCTACCAAGAAAAGAAAATAAAATGGTAAGGGTTGATGGGAAGTTTAGTTGTCATTACATGTAATGCAACCTGGGGAATTCCATGGCCAAGAGGGAGTGTTGGAGCAGTATCTGCGTGGGTCATCACCTCATAGGTCGACCAAAGATAGAATAAGATTAGAATACAGTGTTTGAAGAATACCTTCCTTGTTGAGAGGGAGTGATGGAAATAGTGCAACTTCAGAAGTTATTCTTATTGTATTGCATCTTCTTATTGTACCTCCTATGGGACAAGATGTCAATGTATTTGATCATGTAAAACACTTGAAAGAATCAATGTAAATCTTGGGGTGAAATCAGAAAGAAAATATTTATTAAATGTAATTTTTTGTATTCCCCCAAGACAAGTCGGCCCAGTGGGTAAACTGCCCCAAAATAGTGGGCAATTTGCCCCAAAAAATGGGCAAAAATGCCCTAGTCAAGTTGACCAAGTTAGGGAAACTTAGGTCGGCCAGGTAAGGGAAAAAGTCACCGTTTGACGTGTATAAATAGAGAGTTCGACCTCTCAATTGGTCATTCACTCAAGCAAGTTCGCTCTAGCCAAGACAGGTTCTCTACTGCAGTTAAGAGACTGATTTTTTTCGGTTCTCCACTATTGGAGAAATTTCCCTCTTATTTTCTTGGGTTTGCGCTACTACTATCTGGATATACATCGTTCTCTATTGCAAGGTTTGAGCTCGGGGGAGACAATTAGCTTTGTCTATGGTTGGGAGATGATTGTTTTTATCATCATGGTTAAACGAGCTCCACACTCATTTTCTTTCTGTGCTTTTCCATTCTTTTAGTGATCCTGGTTTTGCTGCTATAAACATTAACAAGGTCAATGATACTTGACCAATTGTAAACACCAATTTAAATGGTGCCCTTTCGTATTCATTTGTTGCTGTCATTCTTTCGTCTAGCTTTTCTTGATTTTACCCTTAAAAAGAGTCGTGAGTACTTTCTCTCCTTTCTCCTTATGCTGGAATGATGCACCACACTAATTCTTGTGTGCCATATTGTCAGGACAGCAAGGGGGGCTTCCCATCAACCCTTTCCATTTTATTTTCTCTTCTTGATAGCCTCATTTGGTAACCTAGTCAATGACTGGATTTCCCAAGAAGAGAATTGATGTGCAACATATTCCTCCGTTTACTTCTTCCCTTCCTACATTTGCCTTACTATGACCCCATATGGCTTCATGAATTTTCTAGATCTTCGCCATCAGTGCTGCACATCAACCCTCACATTCGTTATTACAACCCTAGTTAAACTACCACTTCATTTTTCTTGCCCATGCAATTCCATGTTTGTTGCATTTCTCTAAGAGATTGCATCAAAATACCATCCACGATGGAGTAGAATTTGTAACACCTGTGTTTCAGATATACCAATCTTCACATGCATTTGTTCACTGCAACTTCATGGGCTCCTGTATTCTAATAAGTACGAGTATTATTTTTGAACACCTTTTTTTTTGTTTGGTTATCTATATGTTAGGCCTACTATCATCATTGCAATGTATTCTATATCATGATTGAGTATGTTTTAAAAGGGCGAAGATGTTGCACATTAACTCTCTTCTTGAGGAATCCAGTAACTGACTAGGTTACCAAATGAGGCTACCAAGAAGAGAAAATAAAATGGGAAGTTTAGTTGTCATTACATGTGATGCAACTTGGGGCATTCAATGGCCAAGAAGGAGTGTTGGAGCAGTATCTGCGTGGGGCATCACCTCATAGGTCGACCAAAGATAGAATAAGATTAGAATACAGTGTTCGAAGAATACCTTCCTTGTTGAAAGGGAGTGATAGAAACAGTGCAACTTCAGAAGTTATTCTTATTGTATTTCATCTTGTTATTGTACCTCCTATGGTACAAGATGTCAATGTATTTGATCATGTAAAACACTTGAAAGAATCAATGTAAACCTTGGGGTGAAATCACAAAGAAAAGATTTATTAAATGTAATTTTTTGTATTCCCCCAAGACAAGTCGTCCCAGTGGGTAAACTGCCCCAAAATTGTGGGCAATTTGCCCCAAAAATTGGGCCGAAATGCCCCAGTCAAGTCGACCCAGTTAGGGAAAGTTAGGTCGGCCCAGTCAGGGAAAAAGTCACCGTTTGACGAGTATAAATAAAGAGTTCGACCTCTCAATTGGTCATTCACTCAAGCAAGTTCGCTCTAGCCAAGACAAGTTCTCTACTGTAGTTAAAAGACTGATTTTTTTGGGTTCTCCGCTATTGGAGAAGTTTCTCTCTTATTTTCTTGGGTTTGCGATACTACTATCTGGATATACATCGTTCCCTATTGGAAGGTCTGAGCTCGGGGGAGACAAATAGCTTTGTCTATGGTTGGGAGATGATTCTTCTTATCATCATGGTTAAACGAGCTCCACACTCATTTTGTTTCTGTGCTTTGCCATTCTTTTAGTGATCCTGGTTATGCTGCTATAAACATTAACAAGGTCAATGAAATTTAATCAATTGTAAACACCAATTTAAATGGTGCCCTTTCGTATTCATTTGTTGCTCTCATTCTTTCGTCTAGCTTTTCTTGATTTTACCCTTAAAAAGAGTGGTGAGTACTTTCTCTCCTTTCTCCTTATGCTAGAATGATGCACCACACTAATTATTGTGTGCCATATTGTTAGGACAACAAGGGGGACTTCCCATCAATCCTTCCCATTTTATTTTTCCTTCTTGGTAGCCTCATTTCGTAACCTCGTCAATGACTGGATTCCTCAAGAAGAGAATTTATGTGCAACATCTTCCTCTTTTTCCTTCTTCCCTTCTTGCATTTGCCTTACTATGACCCCATATGGCTTCAAACATTTTCTAGATCTTCTCCATCAATGCCGCACATCAACTCTCACATTCGTTATTACAGCCCTAGTTAAACTACCACTTCATTTTTCTTCCCCATGCAATTCCATGTTTGTTGCATTTCTCTAAGAGATTGCATCACAATACCATCCACGATGGAGTAGAATTTGTAACATCTGTGTTGCAGATATACCAATCTTCTCATGCGATTGTTCGCTGCAACTTCGTGGACTCCTGTATTCTAATAAGTACGAGTATTATTTTTGTACACCTTATTTGTGGTTTGGGCATCTATATGGTAGACCTACTGTCATCATTGCATTGTATTCTATATCAAGATTGAGTATGTTTTAAAAGGACGAAGATATTGCACATCAACTGTCTTCTTGAGGAATCCAGTAAGTGACTAGGTTACCAAATGAGGCTACCAAGAAAAGAAAATAAAATGGGAAGGGTTGATGAGAAGTTTAGTTGCCATTACATGTAATGCAACTTGGGGCATTCCATGGCCGAGAGTGAGTGTTAGAGTAGTAGCTGCGTGGGGCATCACCTCATAGGTTGACCAAAGATAAAATAAGATTAGAATACAGTGTTTGAAGAATACCATCCTTGTTGAGAGGGAGTCTTGGAAATAGTGCAACTTCAGAGGTTATTCTTATTTATTTCATCTTGTTATTGTACCTCCTATGGGACAAGATGTCACTATATTTGATCATGTAAAACACTTGAAAAAATCAATGTAAACCTTGCAGTGAAATCACAAAGAAAAGATTCATTAAATGTAATTTTTTGTATTCCCCCAAGACAAGTCGGCCCAGTGGGTTAACAGCCCCAAAACACTGGGCAATTTGCCCCAAACAATGGGCGGAAATGCCCCAGTCAGGTCGGCCCAGTTACGAAAAGTTAGGTCGGCCCAGACAGGGAAAAAGTCACCATTTGATGTGTATAAATAGAGAGTTCGACCTCTCATTTGGTCATTCACTCAAGCATGTTCTCTCTAACCAAGATAGGTTCGCGATTCTAGTTAAGAGACTGGTTTTTTGCTATTCTCCACTACTGGAGAAGTCTCTCTCTTGTTTTCCTGGGTTTGCGCTACTACTATCGTTCTCTGTTGGAAGGTCTGAGCTCGGGGGAGACAAATAGCTTTGTCCATCGTTGGGAGATGATTGTTCTTATCATCATGGTTAAACGGGCTCCACACTCATTTTCTTTCTGTACTTTGACATTCTTTTAGTGATCATGGTTATGCTGCTATAAACATTAACAAGGTTAAGTATACATAATCAATTGGAAACACTAATTTAAATGATGCCCAGCTAGTAGATCTAGTTTCATCATTCAATTTTATTATACATTAGGATCGAGCATGTTTTGTAGGAACTTGTATTTTGATGTGCATGTTCAAGAAAAACGAGTAGAAGTCTTAAGGAGGCTTGTGGTAATTATTATTCTCAACCAGGAAGGCTCGAAACCAACATCAACACTATTCAATGTGAGTTTCTTCATTTTCTCTCGTGTAGGGTGTTGTTCGTTGTCATTGCCTCGCGTAGACTGCAACTATGGGATCAACGACTCAACATCTCCTAAATTTTTCATCGTTCTCTCCTCTATTTTCCCTCATCTCACTTCTTGACTACCAAATATTTTCTCTATCATTGCCACCTTCCCCAGATAAAGTGCATGAGGAAGTAATCCTCCGTCATCTAGAATGACCAAGTTGATCAGGTAGATCAGATATTTTCTTTAAAAATATGATATGGTCCCTTTGTGGGATGGTTCGTTTGTGAAACGTACTCCTTTGTGGAGTGTGTCCCATTGTGGGATGGTACCTTTGTAGAACGTGCTTATTTGTGGATGGTTCATTTGTGGAACGTTCTCCTTTGTGGAGTGTATCCATGTGTGCGAATGGACCCTCTTATGATAACAAGATGTGTTCTGACCTGATGATACCGCTCTACCTAAGAGGGAGTGTTGATGATCTAGGTACCTGATGGACTGGAGCAGATGCACGAAGATTAATTTGTTGACACTTCTCGACTAACGAAGATGGTATTGGAATACCTTCCCTATGATATAGAGAAGTTAGAGATAACCATGATGTACAGATGATATTGAGATTTGTTTCAGTACGATAAGGTTGCTGGCCAAGAGGGAGTGTTGGAGTACTAGCTGCGTGGAGCATCACCTCATAGGTCGACCAAATATAGAATAAGATTAGAATAGAGTGTTCGAAGAATACCTTCCTTGTTGAGAGGGTGTGTTGGAAATAGCGCAACTTCAGAAGTTATTCTTATTGTATTTCATCTTGTTATTCTACCTCTTACGAGACAAGATGTCAATGTATTTGATCATGTAAAACACTTGAAAGAATCAATGTAAACCTTGGGGTGAAATCACAAAGAAAATATTTATTAAATGTAATTTTTTGTAATCCCCCAAGACAAGTCGGCCCAGTGGGTAAAGTTAGGTCGGCTCAGTCAGGGAAACAATCACCATTTGATATGTATAAATAGAGTGTTCAACCTCTCAGTTGGTAATTCACTCAAGCATGTTCGCTCTAGCCAAGAGACGTTCGCTACTGCAGTTAAGAGAATGATTTTTTGGGTTCTCCACTATTGGAGAAGTTTCTCTCTTGTTTTCTTGGGTTTGCGCTACTACTATCTGGATGTACTTCGTTCTCTATTGGAAGGTCTGAGCTCGGGGGAGACAAATAGCTTTGTCTATGGTTGGGAGATGATTGTTTTTATCATCATGGTTAAACGAGCTCCACACTCATTTTGTTTCTGTGCTTTGCCATTCTTTTAGTGATCCTGGTTATGCTGCTATAAACATTAAAAAGGTCGATGATACTTAATCAATTGCAAACACTAATTTAAATGGTCCCAACAAGTAGATCTAGTTTCATCATTCAATTTTATTGTAGATTAGGATCGAGCATGTTTTGCAAAAACTTGTATTTTGATGTGCATGTTCAATAAAAACGAGTAGAAGTCTTAAGGAGACTTTTGGTAATTCTTATCCTCAACCAGGAAGGCTCGAAACCAACATCAACACTATTAAAGGTGAGTTTCTTCATTTTCTCTCGTGTAGGGTAAAGTTCATTGGCATTGCCTCGCGTAGACTGCAACTATGGGATCAATGACTCAACATGTCATAAATTTTTCATCTTTCTCTCCTCTATTTTCCCTCATCTCACTTCTTGACTTCCAAATATTTTCTCTATCATTGCCACCTTCCCCAGATAAAGTGCATGAGGAAGTACTCCTCTGTCGTCTAGAACGACCAAGTTGATCAGGTAGATCAGATATTTTCTTTAAAAAGATGATATGGTCCCATTGTGGTATGGTTCGTTTGTGGAACGTACTCCTTTGTGGAGTGTGTCCCATTGATAACCGTGATGTCCAGATGATATTGAGATTTCTTTCAGTACGATAATACTAATGGCCAAGAGGGAGTGTTGGAGTACTAGCTGCGTGGAGCATCACCTCATAGCTCGACCAAAGATAGAATAAGATTAGAATAGAGTGTTCGAAGAATACCTTCCTTGTATTTCATCTTGTTATTATAATGGGACAAGATGTCAATGTATTTGATCATGTAAAACATTTGAAAGAATCAATGTAAACCTTGGGGTGAAATCACAAAGAAAAGATTTATTAAATGTAATTTTTTGTATTCCCCCAAGACAAGTCGGCCCAGTGGGTAAACTGCGCCAAAACAGTGGGCAATTTTCCCAAAACAATTGGCATAAATGCCCAGTCCGGTCAGCCCAGTTAGGAAAAGTTAGGTCGGCTCAGTCACGGAAACAATCACCATTTGATGTGTAAAAATAGGGTGTTCGACCTCTCATTTGGCCATTCACACAAGCATGTTCGCTCTAGCTAAGAGTGGTTCGCTACTACTATCTGGATGTACATCGTTCTCTATTGGAAAGTCTGAGCTCGAGGGAGACAAATAGCTTTCTCTATGGTTGGGAGATAACTGTTCTTATCAACATGGTTAAACGAGCTCCACACTCATTTTATTTATGTGCTTTGCCATTCTTTAAGTGATCCTGGTTATTGCTATAAACATTAACCAGGTCAATGATACTTAATCAATTCTAAACACTAATTTAAATGGTGCCCTTTCTTATTCATTTCTTGCTCTCATTCTTTCTTCTAGTTTTTCTTGATTTTACCCTAAAAAAGAGTGGTGAGTACTTTCTCTCCTTCCTCCTTATGGCGGAATGATGCACCACACTAATTCTTGTGTGCCATATTGTTAAGACAACAAGGGGGGATTTCCCATCAACCCTTCCCATTTTATTTTCTATTTTTGGTAGCCTCATTTGGTAACCTAGTCAATGACTGGACTCCTCACGAAGAGAGTTGATGTACAACATCTTCTTCCTTTTACTTCTTCCGTTCTTGCATTTTCCTTACTATGACCCCATATGGCTTCATAAATTTTCTAGATTTTTGCAATCAGTGCCACACATCAACTCTCACATTCGTTATTACAACCCTACTTAAACTAGCGCTTCATTTTTCCTGCCCATGCAATTCCCTGTTTGTTGCATTTCTCTAACATATTCCATCACAATACCATCCATAGAGGAGTAGAATTTGTAACATCTATATTGCAGATATATCAATATTCCCATGCAATTGTTCGCTGCAACATCGTGGGCTCCGATATTCTTATAAGTACGAGTATTATTTTTGTACACCTTCTTTCGGTTTAGTCATCTATATGGTAGACCAACTATCATCATTGCATTGTATTCTATATCATGATTGAATCTGTTTTAAAAGGGCGAAGATGTTGCACATTAACTCTCTTCTTGAGGAAACCAGTAATTGACTAGGTTACCAAATGAGGCTACCAAGAAGAGAAAATAAAATGGGAAGGGTTGATGGGAAGTTTAGTTGTCGTTCATTGTAATGCAACTTGGGGCATTCCATGGCCAAGAGGGAGTGTTGGAGTAGTAGCTGCGTGGGGCATCACCTCATAGGTCGACCAAAGATAGAATAAGATTAGAATACAGTGTTCGAAGAATACCTTCCTTGTTGAGAGGGAGTGTTGGAAATAGTGCAACCTCATGAGTTATTCTTATTGTATTTCATCTTGTTATTGTACCTCCTATGGGACAAGATGTCAATATATTTGATCATGTAAAACACTTGAAAAAATCAACGTAAAAATTCCGGTGAAATGACAAAGAAAAAATTTATTAAATGTAATTTTTTGTATTCTACCCAGACAAGTTGGCCCAGTGGGTAAATTGCCTGAAAACAGTGGGCAATTTGCCCCAAACATTGGGCAGAAATGCCCCAGTCAGGTTGTCCCAGTTACGGAAAGTTAGGTCGGCCCAAGTAGGGAAAAAGTCACCATTTGACGTGGATAAATAGAGAGTTCGACCTCTGATTTGGTCATTCACTCAAGCATGTTATCTCTAACCAAGAGAGGTTCGCTACTACAGTTAAGAGACTGGTTTTTTGGGGTTCTCCACTAATGGAGAAGTTTCTCTCTTGTTTTCCTGGGTTTGCGCTACTACTGTCGTTCTCTATTGGAAGGTCTGAGCTCGGGGGAGACAAATAGCTTTGTCTATAATTGGGAGATGATTGTTCTTATCATCATGGTTAAACGCGCTCCACACTCATTTTGTTTCTATGCTTTGCCATTCTTTTAGTGATCCTGGTTATGCTGCTATAAACATTAACCAGGTCAAGGATACATAATCAATTGCAAACAATAATTTAAATGGTGCGCAGCGAGTAGATCTAGTTTCATCATTCAATTTTATTCTAGATTAGGATCGAGCATGTTTTGCAAGAACTTGTATTTTGATGTGCATGTTAAATAAAGGGGAGCAGAACGAGTAGAATTCTTAAGGAGGCTTGTGGTAATTCTTATTCTCAACCAGGAAGGCTCGAAACCAACATCAACACTATTCAATGTGAGTTTCTTCATTTTCTCTCGTATAGGGTTTTATTCGTTGTCATTGCCTCATGTAGGCTAGAAGTGTGGGATGAATGACTCAACATCTCCTAAATTTTTCATCTTTCTCTCCCCTATTTTTCCCCATATCACCTCATCTCACTTCATGACTTCCAAATATTTTCTCTATCATTGCCACCTTCCCCAGATAAAGTGCATGAGGAAGTAAACGTCTCTTGTCTAGAATGACCAAGTTGATCAGGTAGATCAGATATCTTCTTTAAAAAGATGATATGGTCCCTTTGTGGGATGGTTCGTTTGTGGAACATACTCCTTTGTGGACTGTGTCCCATTGTGGGATGGTACCTTTGTGGAACGTGCTTATTTGCGGATCGTTCATTTGTGGAACGTTCTCCTTTGTGGAGTGTATCCATGTTTGCGAATGGACCCTCTAATGATAACAAGATGTGTTCTGACCTGATGATACCTCTCTACCTAAGAGGGAGTGTTGATGATGTAGGCACCCGCTGGACTAGAGCAAATGCATGAACATTGATTTGTTGACACTTATCGATTGACTAAGATTGTGTTGGAAGATCTTCCCTATGATATAGAGAGGTTAGAGATAATTGTGATGTACAGATGATATTGAGATTTGTTTCAGTACAATAATACTGATGACAAAGAGGGAGTTTTGGAGTATTAGCTACGTGGGGCATCACCTCATAGGTCGACCAAAGATAGAATAATATTAGAATACAGTGTTCGAAGAATACCTTCCTTGTTGACAGGGAGTGTTGGAAATAGTGCTACTTCAGAAGTTATTCTTATTGTATTTCATCTTGTTATTGTACCTCCTATGGGACAAGATGTCAATGTATTTGATCATGTAAAATACTTGAACGAATCAATGTAAACCTTGGGGTGAAATCACAAAGAAAAGATTTATTAAATGTAATTTTTTGTATTCCCCCAAGACAAGTCAGCCCAGTGGGTAAACTGCCCCAAATAGTGGGCAATTTTCCCCAAACAATGGGCAGAAATGCCCCAGTTAGGTCGGACCATATAGGGAAAGTTAGGCCGGCCCAGTCAGGGAAAAAGTCACCATTTGATGTGTATAAATAGAGAGTTTGACGTCTCATTTGGTGATTTACTCAAGCATGTTCGCTCTAGCCAAGAGAGGTTCGCTACTACAGTTAAGAGACTGATGTTTTGGGATTCTCCACTATTGGAGAAGTTTCTCTCTTGTTTTCTTGGGGTTGCGCTACTACTATCTTGATGTACATCGTTCTCTATTGGAATGTCTGAGCTCGAGAGAGACAATTAGTTTTGTCTATGGTTGGGAGATGATTCTTATTATCATCATGGTTAAACGAGCTCCACACTCATTTGTTTATGTGCTTTGCCATTCTTTTAATGATCCTGGTTATGCTGCTAAAAACATTAACAACGTAAATGATAGTTAATCAATTGTAAACACTAATTAAAATGGTGCCCTTCCATATTCATTTGTTGCTCTTGTTCTTTCTTCTAGATTTTCTTTATTTTACCCTAAAACAGAGTGGTGAGTACTTTCTATCCTTTCTCCTTATGGTGGAATGATGCACCACACTAATTCTTGTGTGCCATATTGTCAGGGCAGCAATGGGGACTTCCCATCAACCCTTCCCATTTTATTTTCTCTTCTTGTTAGCCTCATTTGGTAACCTAGTCAATGACTGGATTCATCAAAAAGAGAGTTGATGTGCAACATCTTCCTTTTACATCTTCCCTTCTTGAATTTGCCTGACTATGACCTCATATGGCTTCATGAATTTTCTAGATTTTCGCTATCAATGCCACACATCAACTCTCAAATTCGTTATTACATCCCTAGTGAAACTACCACTTCATTTTTCTTGCCCATGCAATTCCCTGTTTGTTGCATTTCTATCAGTGATTGCATCAAAATTCCATCCACGGTGGAGTAGAATTTGTAACATTTGTGTTGCAGATAAACTAATCTTCTCATGCATTTGTTCGCTGCAACATCGTGGGCTCCTGTATTCTAATAAGGATGAGTATTATTTTTGTACACCTTTTTTTTTGGATTCGTCATCTATATGGTAGTCCTACTATCATCATTGCATTGTATTCTATCTCATGGTTGAGCATGTTTTAAAAGGACGAAGATGTTGCACATCAACTCTCTTCTTGAGGAATCCCTTAATTGACTAGGTTACCAAGAAGAGAAAATAAAATGGGAAGGGGTGATGGGAATTTTAGTTGCGATTACATGTAATGCAACTTGGGGCATTCCATGTCCAAGAGGGAGTGTTGGAGTAGTAGCGGCGTGGGGCATCACCTCATAGGTCGACCAAAGATAGAATAAGATTAGAATACAGTGTTCGAAGAATACCTTCCTTGTTGAGAGGGAGTGTTGGAAATAATGCAACTTCAAAAGTTATTCTTATTGTATTTCATCTTGTTATTGTACCTCCTATGGGAAAAGATGTCAATGTATTTGATCATGTAAAACACTTGAAATAATCAATGTAAACCTTAGCGTGAAATCAGAAAGAAAAGATTTATTAAATGTAATTTTTTGTATTCCCCCAAAACAAGTTGGCCCAGTGGGTAAACTGCGCCAAAACAGTGGGCAATTTGCCCCAAACTATGGGCAGAAATGCCCCGGTCAGGTCAGCCCAGTTAGGGAAAGTTAGGTCGGCCCAGACAAGGAAAAAGTCACCATTTCATGTGTATAAATAGAGAGTTCAACCTCTCCTTTGGTCATTCACTCAAGCATGTTTGCTCTAGCCAAGAGAATTTCTCTACTACAGTTAAGAGACTGATTTTTGGGGGTTCTCCACTATTGGAGAAGTTTCTCTCTTGTTTTCTTGGGTTTGCGCTACTACTATCTAGATGTACATCGTTCTCAATTGGAAGGTCTGAGCTCTGGGGAGACAAATAGCTTTGTCTATGGTTGGGCGATGATTGTTCTTATCATCGTGGTTCAATGAGCTCCACACGAATTTTGTTTATGTGCTTTGCCACTCTTTTAGTGATACTGGTTATGCTACTATAAACATTAACAAGGTCAATGATACTTAATCAATTGTAAACACTAATTTAAATGGTGCCCTTTCGTATTCATTTGTTTCTCTTGTTCTTTCTTCTAGCTTTTCTTGATTTTACCCTAAAAAAGAGTGGTGAGTACATTATCTCCTTTCTCCTTGTGGTGGAATGATGCACCACACTAATTCATGTGTTCCATATTGTTAGGACAGCAAGGGGTACTTCCTATCAACCCTTCCCATTTGATTTTCTCTTCTTGGTAGCCTCATTTGGTAACCTAGTCAATGACTGGATTCCTCAAGAAGAGAGTTGATGTGCAACATCTTCTTCCTTTCACTTCTTCCCTTCCTGCATTTGCCTTACTATGACGCCATATGGCTTCATGAATTTTCTAGATCTTCGCCATCAGTGCTGCACATCAACTCTCACATTCGCTATTACAGCCCTAGTTAAACTACCGCTTCATTTTTCTTGCCCATGCAATTCCATGTTTGTTGCATTTCTCTAAGAGATTGCATCACAATACCATCCACGGTGGAGTAGAATTTGTAACATTTGTGTTGCAAATATACCAATCTTCTCATGCATTTGTTAGCTGCAACATCGTGGGCTCCTGTATTCTAATAAGTACAAGTATTATTTTTGTACACATTTTTTTTGCTTTGGACATCTATATGGTAGACCTACTATAATCACTACATTGTATTCTATATCATGATTGAGCATGTTTTAAAAGGACGAAGATATTGCACATCAACTCTCTTCTTGAAGAATCCAATAATTGACTAGGTTACCAAATGAGGCTACCAAGAAGAGAAAATAAAATGGAAAGGGTTCATGGGGAGTTTAGTTGCCATTACATGTAATGCAACATGGGGCATTCCATGGCCAAGAGGGAGTGTTGGACTAGTAGCTGCGTGGGGCATCACCTCATAGGTCGACCAAAGATAGAATAAGACTAGAATACAGTGTTCGAAGAATACCTTCCTTGTTGAGAGGGAGTGTAGGAAATAGTGCAACTTCATAAGTTATTCTTATTGTAATTCACCTTGTTATTGTACCTCCTATGGGACAAGATGTCAATGTATTTGATCATGTAAAACACTTGAAAGAATCAATGTAAACCTTGGCGTGAAATCAGAAAGAAAATATTTAATAAATGTTATTTTTCTGTTCCCCCAAGACAAGTCGGCCCAGTCGTTAAACCGCCCCAAAACACCGAGCAATTTGCCCCAATGAATGGGCAAAAATGCCCTAGCAAGGTCGGCCAAGTTAGGGAAAGTTAGGTCGGCCCAGTCAGTGAAAAAGTCACCATTTGATGTGTATAAATAGAGAGTTTGACCTCTCATTTGGTCATTCACTCAAGCATGTACGATCTAGCCAAGAAAGGTTCGCTACTACAGTTACGAGACTCATTTTTTGGGGTTCTCCACTATTGGAGAAGTTTCTCTCTTGTTTTATTGGGTTTGCGCTACTACTATATGGATGTACATCGTTCTTTATTGGACGGTCTGAGCTCGGGGGAGACAAATAGCTTTGTCTATGGTTGGGAGATGATTGTTCTTATCATCATGATTAAAAGAGCTCCACACTCATTTTGTTTATGTGCTTTGCCATTCTTTTGGTGATCCTGGTTATGCTGCTATAAACATTAACAAGGTCAGAGTCGTGGAGCTAGTGCATGTTCTCCAATGGACCGGATTGAGCAGATGCACGAAGATTGATTTGTTGACACTTCTCGACTGACTGAGATTGTGTTGCAAGACCTTCCCTATGATATAGAGAGGTTAGAGATAACTATGATGTACAGATGATATCGAGATGTGTTTCAGTATGATAATATTGATGATACCTCCATTGCCAAGAGGGAGTGTTGGAACAGTAGCTGCGTGGAGCATCCCCTCATAGGTCGACCAAAGAAAGAATAAGATTAGAATACAGTGTTCGAAGAATACCTTCCTTGTTGAGAGGGAGTGTTGGAAATAGTGCAACTTCATAAGTTATTCTTATTGTATTTCATCTTGTTCTTGTACCTCCTATGGGACAAGATGTCAATGTATTTGATTATGTAAAACACCTGAAAGAATCAATGTAAAGATTGGGGTGAAATCACAAAGAAAAGATTTATTAATCTCATTGAAAAGAAGATAATCTCAGTTCAAGGGGGGGCGAGTTTCTCGATCAACCTAGAAGACATTGAAGCTTATGAAGACCATGCTATTTCTACAGTAGTCCATATAGCATTGATGATTCATGATTTATGGTTGAAATGGTTGACAAACCTATGAGATAAATTCTATTTTGCTCATTGACATATAAGCATGAAGCCATAAGCATGAGCATGTGATCAATAGATTGGCATGAGCAGGAGTTTTTGTGCTTAGAAGAAAGACCACACACGTATAGCAGAAGTTTACATTACAGGAAAAGTAATATGTATAAAAACCTATAAAAAATTTGAAGATGACAAGTCATGGAAGATCTAACCCAGTAAATGTTTTTATGAAAGCATTCATTTTGTTTTGGGCATTGTGAAGCCATAAATGGCTCATTGACCCTTTGTCATTAATGTCAAAGGGGGAGAGAGAGATCGGTTGCCATCAATGACAAAGGGGGAGATTGATGAATATGGTTGTTTGTAGTTGTCATTGATGACAACATTAATGACAAAGGTGCAAAGATGAAGTAGACAAGGCTAATGACATGGAACACATGACAAGCATGCCAATGATTGGACCACCTAATGAGCCAAATGACCCATTCAGTGGTCATTTGTAGATTGCCCTAATACCCTAGATAATGAGGTGGGCAAAGGGCTTGACTGGGACAAGACAAATAAGACAAGAATGCGTGATGGGCTAGATGACCATTTGGACAAGAAAGAATGACTTAAGGAAAGCAAGCAAGCACTACAATAACATGGCAAAGAAGACAAATGCCAAGCAAGCGTAAGCTTGCAGGCATGTCAATGGCAAATAGATATGCATGATGGAAACCCTTGCGGGCATCATTGGAGATGGATAAACAAGCCCTTGAGGGCATTCGAAGGACCCCATTACGGGCACCTTCACTGAGAACGAACAAATCTATACTAACACCCAAAATGGATCTTCCAGCGAGCATGGTACATGGTGCTACGGGCATGGATTATTGAGACCTGCGGGCACCTTCTCAGCACACCCCGCGGGCACATGCTAAGAAGTCTGTTGCGGGCACATTCCTTGAAGGGTTAAACCTCCAGTGCGGGCATGTGCTGATGGGCTCACGCGAGCATCCCAAAGACACCAGCGCGGGCATGAAGACCACGATTTATGTGGGAGAGAGATCCAAAACATATTTATATTTTGATGAGAAAACAAGTCGGCCTCCATTGTGTAAGGAAAGAAAATGTTTTATTTAAGTTGAAATAAGTGTTAACATGTCGGCCTTCCTTGGACAAAATGCAAGTATAAATACCAAAAGCAAATCGTTGTTTTGTTAAGTGTTGAGACGTGAGATTGTCGTAGAAGCTGGTGTGGAAGAATTCGGGGGTTTTGGAGCAGTCAGAGGACAGCTCGATGAGGAGCAGGAGCAGCATGACCAACATTTAAACTTTGATTTTATGGGTTATGTAAAAACAGCAAAAGTATGGACAAAATTATAATTAATACATGATGCTGGTAGAGAAGAGAATTTCGTATGAGGTACAGAATGAAGATTTCGGTGGTGAAGCAATAGAGACAATTCGGAGGTTCAGGATAGCTCGGTGGATGCATTGGAGCAGCAAACTCAGTTATAGACTCAACTCTAATTTTCAGGTCTGATTTTTTTTATGGATCAGCATGAACAAGCAGGAAGATTGACAAGGTAGTATCAAGGTGAACAGGTTGAGGACATGAGCAGAGGACTGTAATGAGTGGACAAGTGATGGACAGATCTATGATGATATTATTATGGGCAGAATATTGAATGCTGATACGATTTGATGCTGAACATCTTGATGATGGCTGAAGCTTGATGACAACATGTAGTTGAAAAAGAGACAAGTGCTGCAGTTAATGATATAACAGAGTTGATAACTTATGTTGATGATGATGACAGTATGATCGATTGATGTAATTTGTACATGAAATACAAGCAGGGACTTTCTATGAATTGTACTTGAATACAAGCAGAGTCTTGTATCCCTTTCTTAGTAAAATCTAAGAAAACCTAGGCAGTGTCCTAGATATTGAGTAGGTGCTCTCGATTCAGTTGGTGCTGATTCACCTCACGGTTGTAGCCGGTCCAAAAACAAATACAAAAAGATTACAAAATATATCTTGCGTCTCTTGTCCAATGTGTTGGTGATTATGTGTTTTACATGGTGAATGACTAATGATATAATACATTGATGAATATGTTATAGAACTAAATGTGTGAATGATAATATAAGATTTTGATTGAAGTTGAATTTTTAAATAAGTATAGACCCACTAATTCACCCCCCCCCTCTCAGTGAGCACTGTGTCTAACAAAGATAACTACCTCTACGACGTGTGGGAACACTTCATCCAAACATGTGGCCAAATCTTACATGCTTGTATTCCCCCAAGACAAGTCGGCCCACTGGGTAAACTGCCTCAAAAAAATGGGAAATTTTCCCCAAACAATGGGAAGAACTGGCCCAGTCAGAGAAAAAGTCACCCTTTGATGTGTATAAATAGAGAGTTTGACCTCTCATTTGGTCATTCACTCAAGCAAGTTTGCTCTAGCCAAGAGAGGTTCGCTACTGTAGCTAGGACACTGATTTTTTTGGGGTTCTCCACTACTGGAGAAGTTTCTCTCTTGTTTTCTTGGGTTTATGCTATTACTATCTGGATGTACATCATTCTCTATTGGAAGGTCTCAGCTCGGGGGAGACAGATAGCTTTGTCTATGGTTGGGAGGTGATTGTTCTTATCATCATGGTTAAACGAGCTCCACACTCATTTTGTTTCTGTGCTTTGCCATTCTTTTTGTGATCCTGTTTATGCTGCTATAAACATTAACAAGGTCAAGGTTACGTAATCAATTGTAAACACTAATTTAAATAGTGCCCTTTCGTATTCATTTGTTTCTCTCATTCTTTCTTCTATCTTTTCTTGATTTTACCCTTAAAAAGAGTGGTGAGTACTTTCTCTCCTTTCTCCTTATGGTGGAATGATGCGTCACACTAATTCTTGTGTGCCATATTGTTAGGACAACCAGGGGGACTTCCCATCAACCCTTCCCATTTTATTTTATCTTCTTGGTAGCCTCATTTGGTAACCTAGTCAATGATTGGATTCCTCAAGAAGAGAGTTGATGTGCAACATCTTCTTCCTTTTACTTCTTCCCTTCCTGCATTTGCCTTACTAAGACCTCATCTGGCTTCATGAATTTGCTATATTTTCGCTATCAATGTCGCACATCAACTCTCACATTCGTTATTTCAGCCCTAGTTAAACTACCACTTCATTTTTCTTGCCCATGCAATTGCCTATTTGTTTCCTTTCTCTAAGAGATTACGTCACAATACCATCCACAGTGGAGTAGAATTTCTAACATACGTGTTACAAATATACCAATCCTCTCATGCATTTGTTCGCTGCAACATCGTGGGCTCTTGTATTCTAATAAGTCCGAGTATTATTTTTGTACACCTTTTTTTTGGTTTGGTCATCTATATATGGTAGACATACTATCATCATTGCATTGTATTCTATATCAAGATTGAGCATGTTTTGTAGGAAGTTTAGTTGCCATTACATGTAATGCAACTTGGGGCATTACATGTAAGGGAATAGAGTATAGATTAAACTACATTAACCACCTTTGCAACGAGCAACGCATTATAGACTCCAGCTATGGTGTCGATGTTGCAACATATTTTTCCTTTTGTCTCTTGCCTTCCTACACTTGTACTACTCTCGCTTCATCTCACTTCATGCCTTTACTGGATTTGCCCTATCATCGCCACATAGCACCTCTTGCATTGGTTATTTTTGCCCTAGTTTATCAACCTCTAACTTTTTTCGTCCTCGCATTTGCCTATATGTTGTGTTTCTCCAGGAAACGATATCACCTTTGTCCGATCTTATAGGCTGCAGCTATCTACTCGATGTTAAAACGTGTCCTAGCATTTGCCTCTTACCTGTTTCTATTTTCCCTACTATCGCGTTATCTCACTTCATGACATTGTCAATAAAAGCTGAAAGCAAGGATGATGAGTGGTTGGATTGAAGATTGATGCAGATCGGTTCGAGACCAGAGACTCTGAGGTTCTCAAGTGCTCTCTCCCTTAGAGCACTTGTCCCAGCTGGAGCCAGATGTTATCACACCATAGTAGCTGGGCTACTATTCTTGCTGAGCAGATATCTACACTTTCCAGAGCTTTGTTTTTCCAGAGATCAGTTATGATGAGTAGCATTATCTGAGATCACTTACAGATTAGAGTAGTTTATGTCAGACATTGAGTAGACCTTGTGCCAAGGCTGAGCATTGAGAGCTTAGAATTGATGACTGATGCGACCTTTTGTTCCATACAGTTTCAGTTCAGTGCCAGGATGTTATTATTGCAGCAGTGTTTCAGCTATTTATGGATGATGATGATTATTTATATGATATGATGTGACCTATGGACTTGTGATTATTTTCATGGATTATTATCTTGTTGTTTTAGTCATATTCATAGCATTGACTTGGTATATGATTCATGATGTGATAGTACTATCTAAATAAATGATATGAAATATCTTGGTCGCTCTAAATAATAATTTGGATGTATCACTTGCACTCTAAGGTTTTCTGACAATACTCGTTGCTTTCAGTACCCTCCTGTGAGCATGGACATGGTCTTTCACGACATTTTTGTTTGCTAGCCTATGCACCACATTCACTTGACTCCATCCATCCATGACCGTCCTTGTTTTGGCTTTCACCTTGACTTGCCTTCTTGACTGCTTGATATGGAGGACTTCCCCATTTCTACCTCTGTGTTGGACCGCATCCATGTTTGTTTTGTGTCTCGGCTCTGAGTTGGTGACAGAACTTGCCTTTGGTAAGTTGGATCGTATTCCTAAATCATTCTGGTCGATGTACCGATGTTTGGCACTGTGCAGAACTCCCTCTAGTCACATGAGTTTTTGTTGTCTAACACTGAAAGCACATGTACTACTTATATTGGAAATCTATTATGAAATCCTGTGAACTTAAAATTCTAGAATGTGTTTCTCAACAAACGTGAATAAAGGCTAAATCAATGAACTGCTAAAATACCCCTCAAAGGGTATAAAAAGGTCCCAAAAGCAATGGTTAAACAAATGCTATATCCAAATATCGTTGACCTTATAAATGTAAATATGCCCCGGATGCAAGCTGCGATTAGTTGTGCTTCTTAGCGCATGTGAAATCCCAGAGGGGTCATATAGGCCAAAAAGGCCATGGAAATGAAATGAATGATCCTAATGAACCTGGATCAATTTGATGTAGACATGATGCATAAGTTGAATAAACACTCTCTAAACAACTTACCCATTTGTGAGGCACTGCCCTTCCCTTTTTTATTTGTCCAGCACAGAGTGTAGCTACCCATTTCCCCGTCCAAAGTGTCACTTAGAAAAGTTGGTCAAGTCATCCCCTTTTGTCCAGCCTTCTTCTTAGCCTTCACCCTTTGCTATCAGTTAGGCCATGTCAATTGAATGAGTATGTCTTTGAAGCTTTTGTTCAAGTGAATTCTAAATAACAATGATGAACTATATATATGTTTTAACTGCCATGGAATGATGTTTATACTTTAAGTTAAGCTGTGAAGATGATTAAAGGAACATGTATGGTCTTATGTTATAATCTAGTCTTTGGTTGTATTTTGACCTAGTCAAACATAGCTTGACCATGGTCATTCTTGGGATCTATGATGAGATGGACCACTTGAGCTTTAGGATGATGATATATGGTCCCACATGCACCTATTTGATGATTCCATATGTTGGATATATGCTACAGATGATGATTGATGCAGATGGTCATTTTTATTATTATTTCCAGATCATCATATTTTACATTGTCCGGGTATGGTGGACCTTACAGTTGACCCCACAGGTCAACCCATGGTGTATGAGTACTCATCTCTAGTGGATTTGGGTATTCGGGATCCATTGAGACACTTATATTTTAGTTTCGGGCACTCCTGGGCACGATAGCAGCAGTTATCCACCTGTTGACAAGTTTTGGCATACTGATCTTGCCTGTCCAGCAGGGGCATTGGAGGCCATTTGTTTCCTAGGGCGCTACAGAGGAAGGGGGTGGTCCAGCCACTTGTTTTTACCATTATACCCCCCTTCCGGATAGCCTGGTTCACTCAATTTGACAACGCAGGCACTATGGATAGCAGTTTGGGCCATTCTCGGGGATTTCAAGAGGATTAAAAAATGGAATAAAAGGGTCATTGAGGAATCCGATTTGGGCAATTGAGGCAATGTTTTGGCACTTGGTTTTCTTTGAGCTCATCCATGGTGAACCCCCCATCTTCTAGATCGGTTGGCATCAGTCAGTGGGGTCCACAGTGGTTACAGAAGGTCTTTTACTGCATGTCTCTCTCAGATTTTGGAGACAAGATTTGATCATTTGTATATTTGACATTTCATAGACTCATTATTTTATATTATTGTGCCATGGGGACATGCGAGTGAAGGGAATTAATACCTCCTAGCCCCACCATGTGCTCCTGGGGACTTGTCTTGATCTTATGTCGTGGCACATGTGTTTCTAGCCACCTTTCATGTATGACGTCACCCTCATTGAGTCTCTTTTAGCTATGACGTCATCATTTAGTGAGTGATCCATGTGATATTATGTATTGGCTCATCTTAGCCGTTGATTAGATTGTTATATCTTTTGATCTCAACCACTAGTTTTAAAAAGTGGTTTTGTGGTTTAGCGTTTTGGTCTTTATTATCCTATAAAAGGAGGAGACCCCCCTATTGTAAAAGCACCTTTGGGATCTGGAAAACTTGGAATGAAAATATTATTTTGGAGATCTACTTCTTGGCTTTGATTGGGATGCTCTTGTATATGATTATGCATCTCTTCTTTTAGACATCTTTGCTTGTAACAGGTGAAATCGACTTCTACAGAGGGAGGCCGAATTGCTTTGGAGCTAGAGTGCGACTTGTTTGATGGGAAGATTGTAGGGGTTGCTCACATCCCCCATGGGCAAGACGTCTTCATCTTGAGGGAGTTTTTCAATTGTGCTTTGTCCATTGATTGCTTCTTTGACATGACATGCTTAGATCTCATTGATTTGTGGATCAAATCTAACATCTTGTAGTTTGATCTACAGGTTGCATGGGACATCTCTCCTCCTAGGGCTTGGACAATTTGGGTTGAAGACACTTGGATCAAGCTAGGAATTGTAACTAAGGGCAAGAATCATCAATATGCTAAGAGGCCGCAAGATTTTGAGGTAAGAGCTACAAGGTACGTATCTATTTCACTTGTTCTCCATCCTATTGGTCACACAAACCATTAAAATCAAAACCCTCATTTTTTTACTTTTTCCTAGATCTACTTGGATCTAGCTTGGCTTTGGGGATAATATTTAAAACCCACCTCTATAGAATCCACGGCAATTCGGATCCATAGTTTGGTGGTGATTGGACTCCATTTGACCCACTTCCCAAGGCACCTAGCCCTCCTTGAGGCAATTCGCACTCCTTGAGGAAGGCTAGTTGGGCTAGTTCCTTGACATGGGTAGGTGAGATCCACCTTGATAACCTACCCCTAGTGCTTCACCTCTTTGATTTTTTCCTTGTGGGCCACATTCCTCATTTTGAGGGTTGAGCCCCACTTGGGTCATTGGGTGATGCATTTTAAATCTTAGATCTATGGAGATCTAGCAAGAATTTGGACTTAGTAATCAAAACCCACCTTGATATGTATCTTAACTACCCCGATCTACAGTTTGGTGGAATTTGGACTCCATTTGCCCCCTCAAATTAAGGCACTAGTCTCCCTTGGGTAAGTCGCACTCCTTGGGCTAGTTGTCTTTTGCTAGATCCCATATGTGGGTGTTGCTACTTGCATCTTAGATCCATAGATCTACATTATTGCATGCCTTACTACCATTCAACCCCTAACTTGACCTTGTGGGCCCCATTTGAACCATTTTCCACTTTTTAAGGAGTGGGCCCCACTTGTGTGATTTTCATGGAACTAGATCCTAAGTCACCGCATTCGGCGATTTTCCGCCATGAAAATCGAAATTCGACGATTTTTTAATGCACCCGAACTGAATCGTTTAAATTCGTCGATTTTTAAAACGAATCCATTTTTTTTGCTGAATCTGAAGGCGAATTAAATCGCCATAAAATCGATGCGAATTTAAAACAATCGAAAAAAAACTGTTTAGAATCGAGTTTTCCCCCTTTTCAGGGCCCGCGGGGAATCCCTACTCCTACCTTCGCGCGCGAAACTCCTCTCTCCATTTATTGTTGCAGAAACTCATCACTACCTGTTTCAGCTTTGATTCGCCTCACTGCTTGTTCAACTTCTAGCCCATCATTCTTCTGAGTTTAGTTGTTGTTGAGAGAGGGCTGACTCGCAGAGTTCACACTCCCAAGGGTCGAGTCGCGAATGTTGCAACTTTGCAATTGCAGACTCCCGACAACTCTTTGCGGCTCTGCGACTTAATCCGTGACTCTAGTGAGTGTTAACCTTAGTCGTGGACGGTGGACCGTGACTGCATTATGTTACATGTTAGTTTTAGTATTTTGTTATTACTTAGTTGGGACTCTTGTAATTCATTTTTTTAATACTATGTTATTGGTTAATTAAGATGTTGAAATTTAGTTGAAATTTTTTTAGTTATTTTTTTAATTAATATATGTAATTTTTAATATTTTTAAGTTTTGGGTGTGTTATTTGTTTTAATATCGTGTTATTAGCTAGTTCTTAGTTTTAATATTGTGTTACTATTTAGTTGATATTCTTTTATTTTATTTCTTGTTTTAATATTATGTTAGTAGTTAGTCTTTAGTTTTAATATTATGTTATTACTTAGTTAAGATTCTTTAGTTGCTAGTTGTCACAACTTGAGGGTGGACCGTGACTTGTGTTCTCGTTCTAGTCTCTAGACTTCTAGTTTCTTTTTGGGATGCTATTTTGTTAAGTAGTGACTATCATAAATATTGATAGCATTTTAATATTATGTTTTATCACTTTATGAACATGTTTTTAAATTTCAATCAAGATGTAGACTCTAATTTTTTCAAAATATATGTTTAATCGTTCTTGCTGCCATATTTTTATTTCTATGGTGCAATGGCTATCATGTACATACTTCATTCAATGTTGATGTGTTCATTATATCTATGATTCTATAACTATCGTGTTCATTTTTTATGTGTTTGACGTGTTTAGTGTTCATAGTTTAATGAGCATAATGAAATTTATTGAAAATTTTCATATACTTTTTAATTTCCATATTTTATAGTCATTCGAACTTAATGCCGAATTTTATGCCGATTTTTATCGCCAAAATTTCAAGTGTCGATTTTTTGCCGAATTTCAAGGTCGTTGAATTCGATCACGAACTCGAACCAGGTGACTTAGACTAGATCTATTCAATTGAGCTTCATAAGTGGCCCTAGTCATTCATTGGTTGAAACATTTGTCACCCCCTAAGCCTCTTCAACCATACTTAAACTCTTGGGTCCACTTAATCTAATTCACTCATTGGTTTCCATAACTCAACTTACACATTTCTCTAGGAACCTTTGGGTTAGCTAATCTTCATTTGATTGGCTAGGGTCTCCCCCTTGATCTTGATTAGTCTTGATCTAAAGTGAAGAGTGCCTCGGTTATCATGACACCCAGCTTGCATTGGGAACCGTGGCATCTCTTGGGTCACCTCTTTAGTTGTCCATCTCCTCTACCATCCCGGATGGGATACCTTTAGGGACAACTACAAGTTGTGTGATAACACGAGTATCTGTAAACTAAAATCTAATGAGGACAAAGTAATACAAAGTCTTGCTTTCCATCCAGTAAAAATGTGCATTGAATGAAGACAATGCAAAAACCAATCTGTCCTCGAACCACAACAATCTAGATCCAACAATGCTTGCATGTATCACCATTCTCAACAAGGAAGTTACTTCAAAGATAGTGCATTTGATCCTTCACTCTCTCATCCACAGGTCTTTGAGCCATCAAACGTACACAATCTACCTAGTATCTCGAATGACAACAAATATTGTCCAATGTTCCATGGGGACACGTCCCACAAGGTCGAGGGCATGCTTTCCACACCCCTCGAGACAAGGGGTCTTCTAGTGGATGGCATATCAAGAATAACAAGAGGAACGAAACCAATCTCCCTCTTAGTTGGATGGATATCGTAAGGAGGAGAGCTTTAGTGACCACCCTAGAGGCCTCCTAGTTGATAGAACTTTACACTGGGTGGCATTGTCTCTAGCAAGAGATTCCACAATTCAATGAGGGATGCTGACCCTAATGAAGGTGTCTTTGTCTTTATTCTCAAGGAACATGAAACAAAGATGTCTATTATCTCTAACCAAATATAATTACAAATACAAAATAGAGTCAATTCAATACTAGGCCTCGAAATAGGAGAAAATCATATTGCAAAAGTTATATACAACAATAAAAAAATGTAAGAAAGTATAATATTTTATTTTAAAAAAAAGCTACTTACATTAAGAAAGAACAAGGAGAATATAATGTGCAAACGAGTGTGCCTACTTGCCTACCTAAAGGCCAAAACGAAGGCCTTCAAATCAAAGCATGCCTCGATAAAACATCCACATGCATCTGTCACAAACAGGGTTCAACGATGATGCTTGTGTACATTGAGGCAAGAGATGCCATTCAGCGTGTAGATTTAGAGATGCATATCTAGAGGTTCATTAGAAGTAATTGGAGAAGCATATTGATCCACTCATAAGTGGCCATGCTAGGTGATGACAATTCCTTTCGACCTTAAGAAGTTTCGCAATTGTATGTTATTAGTGGTAGTGTTCTCTCTTGTTTCTTTTAAAGAGGTTAACGTCATAATTCAGAAAAATATAGACTTTAAAAGACATGTATATCATTTTTATTTTGAAAGCCGCCATCCATCATCTGTAGTCACTACCACTTCTTGAAAAATTAAATCACGTGTGCCTATGTACATTGAATGCCATCTTGGTTAGAATAGTGTGATCTAAAGCATTGTCTACAAACGATATAAATTTTCTACCTAGAAGCAATATATTATCATGTCTTGTAAACATTAAGCGAGATAAAAGAAATCATTATGAATCACATAATTGAGCTTTAAATCAGTCCATAACAATTAAATGTGTATAACTTTACCCTTCCTCCAATAAAACAAAAGAAAATAAAAAATCTAGAAAAAACACAAAGGAAATGATAAACAAGAATGATAGAAATTGTCATGTCATCTTTTCATATCTACTTTAGTCAAATGATTACCTTTTGCTCCTTCAATGAAAAACAGTTTAAACATATTTTGCTAAGAATTCGTTTAAGCTCCTCCACATGAGAAGGATGATAAATTGGTGTTGGAAGTCTAATGTGTCCAAAATGACCTGCAAAACAGTTTCAACTTCTAGAAATAGTAAATCACGCTGCATTTAGAGTTAAGGTTTTCTGCCAATTAATATAATCATTAACATATTGTTATTGAATGATCAAATGATTGAGAATTTTGCAACCATACAACATAGTACATACCATCACATTCATCAGGCTTCTCAGTTCCACATGTTTCACATTTACCAGACTTAACCGGGAGTCCCAGTCGAGCATTCACAAGCTGAGTTGGATGTTGAATAGAAGACATTCGGTAGACTGACACGTTACTCTGCAAATACCAAAATAAAAGTGGGACTTAAATATGTGCATTGAGTAAAGATTGGTTAAGGTACAAAATTCCAGAATAATGTTGCAAAGCCACATTTCTTAACTATAATTACATATATATAACAATTTCTCATAAATTACACACTATGCTTGATCAATTCACTTAAATTTCCCCATAAATTTTCTTCTTGTAAATATCTAACAACCATTATAGAAAGTGAAAGTGCTAGCCGAGTGGATACGTTTCTTATAACAACCTGTCACTTGCAAACATACATACGTTCTTCATGACAATCACAAACAAAAAAGAGGAGCACCACTTGGATATTTAACAAGCTTTTTCACCTAAAACATCAACAACCTTTATAAGAAAAGATTGAAAACAACCAAGATTGTTTTCTTGAGTAAACCATGCAAAGAGCAGCAACAACAGCAATCATCTTTGGCAGTGGCCACCCCACAAGATCTTAAAAGAATGAACTTTAGCAAATTATATAAAAAGCTTACATTAACAAATCATTTGAGTTATGTAAGGGGGTTGCATGGCATGGGGAAAATTACAATTCCATTCCTGTATTCATTTGACCAGCTTCAATAAAGATGAAGACCTAAAATGCACTGGGTTTACTATCCTTTTGATAACAAGCATGGGATGAATTGGTTATTTAGATTGTTTGTTCACTAGGTATATATATATAAATAAAAGAATCTCTATTTTTACAAGTTACCACGCTGCATGAAATTAAATGTTTCCTGGGAAGTTATACCTAAAGAGAGCAGACTTTCAAGTAACAGACCTAGGGATAAACTGACCATATAGGTTTGAAACCATTCCCAGGGTGATTTAGCATATGAACGGAACTCTAAAATATGTTTAACGGTATTTTGTGACAGGCGGGGCACTTGGACTATGAAACTCCTATCAATTTCAGGGTTGGTCCAAGAGGAAGGTTACCCAGAATAAAGTACCGATCCTTTTTAGGCTCAATAAAAGATTTACACACTAAATGGAGCGTAACCAACCACGTAGATTGCTTAGATCCAAGTCTCCAAAGCTTGTTTAACTTAGTTAGCATCTAGCCTAGGTCTAACACTAAGCCACCAATAATCAAGTATATGGTTCCAAATTCTAATTAGACATCCCTGACAAACAGAGCTATGGGAAGGTGGTAAGGGAATCAAATAAATAACCAATCTAAGGACACTCGCATACAAGTTCGTGTAGGATCTTTGCATGTACGATAGAAAACGAGAAATACAGATTAATTGGCCCAAGTAAACCTCAATCAGGTTTGAATCGATATTTCCCCGTACGATAGTCATAATAAGGCTAGGTTCTAAAGATTAATTTCCCAGCAAGCAACGCCATGTGACTTTTATGGTTTCCAATCTTTATATTCAGGGTCTGGAGTTGAAGTGTGACCCGCTCTTTCCATAATAAGAGGAGGTCCACTTGTCCCTAATATGTATTATTTGAGCTTTCTTCAGTGGATCATACTCTGGCTCTATACCACCAACCAATGGCCAAGAGAGAACTAACACCCCAAGGATAAGGGTAGGTGCTCTCAAGTATGAGGGGGACTATGGAATTAATGAAATGCCCGCTGGAACAGGTGGTATTGCAACCTGGATCCTTAAAGCGGCCTGATCCATATAGACAGAGAATCCAAAGAGTGCACAACAGAGGATATTCCCGTAGCGAAGAGAACTTTAACTTTCCCAGGCGAAGTTAGGAAATTTTCGAAGTTAGCCTACCCTTATCTCGACCCCATTTCTACGCTAAGGAGTTAGGCATTAAGGAAATTGGAGACCAACAGGTTAAGATCCACAAGCCGCCTATTTAACAGTCTTTTTTACAAACCTACCTAGGGGGTTTCAGTAAATATTTTGTTGCTAAGATACCCATATGAGCTATCCTTCTATAGGAACCACATCTACCGGATTATGAAAAAATAACAAATCACGAAGCATACCAGCCCAAGCTCTACTGCCCTTACATTAGCTACAATAATTATACCAAGGAGGCCCATTATTCCACTTTAGGAGGCAATCCGCGATTCCGCACATCCTATATAGAATATATATTATAAGATTTTAAATAGATAAGATAATTGATATGTAGCTTATGATGGCTGCCTTGAAGAAGTCACAGGGGAAATGCACATTCCTTTGGAAGGAATCAAAGAACAAAATGCCAAAAGATCTAGGTTGAGGTTTGAAACAGAAGGGAGGGGTAGATCTCCAATGGGACCTCCAGGCAGTTGCTCATCCATTTTTGCACCAAGTCCATCTATCACCTCTCCTTTCTTCCTTCCTCGTTCTACCTTAGGATCTCAACCAACCTTGGACAGCTTTAATGAAAGGAAAAGGAAGGAGGCAGATATGGTAGTTAGGAGGTTCTGGTACCATGACAACCTCCCATTAAACATTGCAAAGTCTCCTTTTTATCAACCCATGGTAGATGTTATTGCTAGCGCTAGCCCTGGATACAAAGGCCCCTCTTATAGTGCACTTAGGGGGGAAGATCTAAATGAGGAATTGCAATTTGTCAAGGCACAGTTCGAGAGCATTAAAAGCTCATGGGAGTTTACAGGTTGCACAATCTTGCCAAATGGGTGGACAGATCAGAGGACTAGAAGAATCATAAATTTTCTTGTGGCTTGCCCTAAAGGAACAATGTCCCTGAAATCTGTTGATGCATTTTCACATGTGAAAGATGCAAATCTGATATTTACATTGTTAGCAAAGGTTGTGGAAGAAGTGGGGGCCAAACATGTTGTCCAAGTAATCACAGACAACGCTGCAAATTATGTGGCAGCAGGCACATTGCTTTGTGCAAAATACCTTACTATTTTTTGGACCCCTTTTGCTGCCCACTGTATAGATTTGATTTTGGAGGACATCGAGAAGTTGGTGTGGGTGCAAGATGTGGTTCATGAGTGCAAACAAATAACCAAGTACATTTATAACCATGATTGGGTGTTGAGCCTTATGAGAGAGTACACAGAAGGCTATGTAGCATGGTTACCCGTACCCGAGGGTAGGGTATGCGTACCCGTACCAGGTACTTGGGTACACGTAAGGTAGGTCTCCTGTCTTACCCTTTCGTACCCCATATTAGCTCCACATACCCAAGATGCCATTATAAAAAAAGGGGTATGGTGCGGCGTACCCCGTGTTTGGCTACTCCGGGGGTACGGCCAATTCAACAAAATGCAAATCCCTTGGGGAAAATATAATGACCCACAACAAAATCTGAACTAAATTTTTGCTAACTGCGTATGGAGTCTGGTTCAAGGCTTATGTCAAGCACTTTACAACACTGTTCAAATTCCACTGAACATTGTCCAAATCCGGTAGACCAATTTTGCATTGATTTACAAGGAATGTTTTTATGGTTTTTTGTTCACCACTCATGGAACATAATTTAACTACCAAATGTGCACATAAAAAATATACATATGTATTTAATACTAATAAATACACTCACATCAACCCAGTAATACATTTGCAACTTTTTATTGCCTGTAATAGTAGTACAAATAGGTGTTTAAAATCGGATTTCAAGTGTACCTTCAAATTACAATATGATTGTTTGTTACAACTACCTAATATAGTGATTTATCAAATTTTATGTAACTTCCAGTCTTCCACTTGATATCTACTATGAGTATATGATTTTTCAAATTTTCAATGTGAATGTTCCTTATCCAATTAATCATTGAATTTAGAATTATGAATCATGATTCCTAATTTATGAAGAAATCTAAAATATGCATGTATAATGTGACTATGACATGTTTTATTTTTATAATATATATATATAAAGACCCGTCCCCGTCCCCGTACCCAAGTTTCTTGGCAACTTAGACAGAAGGTGAGTTCAGTCGCCCTACTATCACACAGTTTGCAACAAACTTTCTCTCCCTCCAAAGCCTTCTTAATGAGTACCAAGCATTGAGACAAATGGTTACTAGTAGCAGGGAATGGATACATTATAAGGACAACACAAAACCAGATGCAATGGCTATGAGTTTGTCTATCCGTAGAGATAGTTTATGGGAGGAAGTCACTGAGATTGTCACCATGACAAAACCACTTGTGAAAGTGTTGAGGATCATAGATGGTGACAAACAACTACTTAACCCCAGTTAGGTCGCCCTTCTTTTCTCATTCTGGTGTCGGTTCAGCTTTTGGCTGAGAACTAATTGAATTACCATAATCAACTAAAAGCCTATAATTACTATAAACTATAACTCCCTTTTGTCCTTCCCTCCCATTCTCTCTCCAAGGTTTCTTGATTTTATCCTAAAATTTAGTTCCCAACCACCCTTCGGTTCTCTTCACTCTTCTAGGTGGATTCCATCTTTGCTTTACTCGAAAAGGACTGGCTCCATCTAGTTGGTGTTTGGTGTAGGGAGCAACTCGTGATGACTTCTTGCTAAATTAGACTGGTCATTTCCCCCTTCTTCCTTCACCTTTCTCTAGGAAATATTTTTCCTTTTCGCAACTTGAAGCGTTATCCAAGGGGTCGATCACTCAACAACTCACACCTCCGGCCTCTTTCCTTTTGTAGATTTTCCCAATCATCTCCACCTCTTGCCTCTTTCCTTCGCTAGTTCCACCCTATTGTCTCTGCTTTTTAACGGTCTCCTTCCTCACATTTGTTTGCTTGCTATCATTCACTAGCAAGGACATTAGCATCCTTGACATGCATCAAGGATATCCCACATTAAAGACTTGTGTAGTTGGATAAGTACATGTATTCCTTTCACATTTCATTTATTTTGTTTTTAATCATTCATATCGTAGATCTTGGTGTTATTATTGCATTATGCGAGGATCCCGATCAGGTGTAGGTGAGACAATGGTTTTGCATTGTCTATGGTTGGGAGGTGATCGATCATCACCATGGTTAAACGAGCTCCATAATCACCATGTTACCTATGCAATGGTTATGCTCATGTGATCCAGAAGCTTTTATGGTTCAATTTTGAAAAGAACTGTAAAAGCCCTAAAACATCAACATGGTTTCAGGGTTGGTGATCGGACTAGGGCCCGACTCGTGATGACTTCTTAATAGATTAGACTGGCCATTTTCCCCCTTCCTTTACTTTTCTCTAGGAAATATTGTTCCTTTCCGCATCCCATAGACGTTATCTATTGGGTCGATCACTCAACAACTCCTACCTCTGGCCTCTTTCCTTTGGTAGATTTTCTCAATCATCTCCACCTCTTGGTTGTCTCCTTCGCTAGTTCCACCCTATTTTCTCTGCTTTTTCAGTATCTGCTTCCTCACATTTGTTCGGTGGCTATCTTTCATTAGCGAGGACATTACCATCCTTGACATGCATCAAGGATATCCCACATTATCGTCTTGTGTAGTTGGAAAAGTACATGTATTCCTTTCAAATCTCATTTATTTTGTTTTTCAAGCATTTATATCGTAGATGGAGATGTGACTATTGCATAACGTCGAGGATCCAGATCAATTGTATTTTGCAGGAAGGTGTAGCAGCATGTACAGATTCGTTTGATAGTTGTAAAAGTCTCAAAGAGGCTTGTGGTGGCTCTCATATTTGGCAATGCACATTAACACATTTTTTGGTGTGTTCTTTACCTTTCACCGATTTGTCATACTTAACATTTAGATAAGTTAGATGAGGAAAGGTTCTTGATAGTTTGACCCGAGTTACCTTCCCTTGCTATTACAAGTTTCTTGTTAATTGTAGTTGTTGGTATGAACTAATTGAATTTCGATAATATTCTACCCCAGTTTAGTTAAACAACTCGTTTACCCTAGTTAGGTTTCCCTTCTTTTCTTAATATGTTGTTAATTCTACTTGCCTCCTAGAACTAAGTGAATTATCCTAGTAAATCTAGGGCCCTAGGACAATTACTCAACTGTAAAACCCAATAAATATGACTTCATTTTGTCATCTTTTTGTCCAACCATTCCCCATATCCAAGTTTCCCTCTTTTCTTAATCTATTGTTAATTCTACTTGCGGCTTAGAATTAATTGAATTACGCTAGTAAATAAAGGGCCCTAGGTCACTTAATCGACTGTAAAACCCAATAAATATACCTTCTTTCTTTTTGTCCTCTTCTCTTCTAATCGCTTTGCCTCCTAAGGTTTCTTGATGTTTTCCAACAATTTAGTTCGCAACCACCCCTCGGTTCTCTTCTATCTTCTTCGTGGACTCCATCTTTGGCGGCCCCGAAAATGACTGGTTCCCTCTAGGTTGATGTCTCGAGTAGGAACCCAACTCGAGAGGACTTCTTACTAGATCAGACTGGTCATTTCCCCCCTTCATACCTTTCTGTTCTCTAGACAATTTTGTTCCTTGTCGAATCCCATAGACTGCAGCTATGGGGTCATTCATTGAACAACTCCTGCCTCTTTCCTTCACTAGATTTTCCCAAACATTTCCACATCTCTCCTCTTTCCTTCCCTTGTTCACCATATTGTCTCCACTCTTTCAATCTCTGTGTCCTTGATAGGTTGAGTTAAATTAGCTTACCTCTCTATTGTAAATTTTTCTTATTAGTTGTAGTCACTCGTTGCCAAGAACCGACTAAATTTCTGTAATGTTATAGAGCGCTTGTTTCGATTGAACAGCTTCTTAACTCTAGTTAGGTTACCTTTCTTTTCTTAATTTGGTGTTAATTCAACTTGCGGCTGAGAACTAGGTGAATTATGTTGAAGATTGTGTAGCTGCGGAAGATATTCTTATAGTACTAGCTGGGAGCACCTACTCTTTGTCAATGTGGACATAGTAGGGTGACATCGTCAATTAGATTGGAGAGTCCTCACACAATTAGACACTACCTGAGCATGACTTGGATACCTGGCAAGGGATTAGCTAACCCTTGGTGTGCAGGCAGTACCAAGTATTATAGGGACGCCTATATTGTAGCTCTGGGTCAGTAGGACCAATTCGGTGTGGGGTGATATGCTGCACATGCATGTGTGTGATTGTAATGATGGAGATACCTTTCATATGTCTTAGAGTGAGTCCAAGTCAAGTCGTCATGTATTAGAGTAGCACTTGTCGTTGGATCATATGTGTTGAGTAGCCACATGAGTCATGGGACGCTTGGATATGTTGAGTGGACCCCTGTTGATGGTAGTCACCCCTTGAGGTTGTGTTGGTGGCCTTGTTGGTGGTCCATATGACATGTGTCATGTTCCTAGAGGAGACGTTGTGATGAAGGAACCCTAGCCTACGTGTGACCCTCCCTTGTTGTTTGTATGCACTTGAGTGAACATTAGTTAACTCAAGTGCATGTCGGCCTAGGTTTAGAATCATGACTTGCTCCTCTTAACATCTATATACAAGGAGATTTATTCTCATTGCTTCGACGCACTTCTTTGGTATCTTGTATCTTGCTCTGGGGATTCGCTATGTTGATCTTCTTGTCTGCAAGGTTTTCTAAACTTGAGGTCTCTTCCTCTAGAGATCCCTATGCAAGTGGAGTATCTTGTTAGGGCATATGATCGTTCTCTATCTTGGAGCGTTTGTGTCAAGATGCTATGATGTAATGATGTTGGAATCTATTACATGATGAAAGGTGCAAGCTCGGGGGAGACAATGTGACTGCATTGTCTATGGTTGGGAGGTGACAGATAATCACCGTGGTTAAACGAGCTCCATAATCACTATGTTACCTGTGCAATCGTTATCTTCATGTGGTCTAGTAGCATTTATGGTTCAGTTTTGAAAAGAACTCAAAGTGCCCTAAAAACTCAACAAATTACCATAATCAATTGTAAAAGAATAATTACCATAACTCCCATTTGTCCTTTCTTCCCTTTCTCTCTGTTAAGGTTTCTGGTGCCACAAAAGCATTCCTTCCTTAAGAAAGAGGTTGGGGTATAACAAAGGTTGGGTGAGGCATTATCTATATTCTATAGGTGGTTGGTAAAGAAGGTAGGTTGGAAAAACTTAAGTAAAGGGAAGGGTAAAGGTGAATAGCGATAGTGTCTACCCACTGAGCATTCCTGGCTGAATCAATGGGCTGGTAAGGGATAAATAAATTCCTTCATCAACAACTGTAAGGTATCCAGGATAGCCAGGTATGTAAGTAAATAGCTTTCTTAAATTAAAGATATTAGAAAATACGTATATAGAAGCAACTAACAAGACTGTGTGGATAATAAGACTGTACTAATTTATGGTGATACATGTGACGTAGTAAGGGAAGGGTAAGGTTGATCCATCTAGTCCTGGTACCTCATAAGAGAAGTTATATTGCACTACTAAGATTCATGAAGCAATTGGTATAAGGAGAGTGCTAGTTCTTGGCTAAATAGGTTGTGTGGAACAAAGGTAGGGTCTTGTTGAGTGCCCCCCGTACGAAGGTGTTCCTAGCTGAATCAATGGATTGGGCATCCATCACTCAATCTCCTAGATTGAAGGGAATAGCAAGTAAAGTATCTGGTGGATAGAATGCTCGTAAGTAAAGGGTAAATATATGTCGTACCTCCTAAGATTAATAAAGCAAGTATGATAAAAGCATCTCCTAGCAATATTTGGTTGGGCATATTCTAGCAATGGTGACTGGGCATCAATCCATGAATCTCCTAGCAAGGATAGTGAGTGTACCTACAGTTAATGAGGTAAGTGTTTGGTGGGGAAACTAAAAAAGGGTAGTAGGATTCTGGTTGGTAAGAGGCACTAACAAGATAAGTAGGGATATCCCTCCTAGCAATGGTGTCTGGTTGGGGGTTATTCCTATCAATGCTGACTGTGCATCCATCCATCAATTAATATCCTAGCAATGTGGGTTGTCTGGGCATATATCCTATCAATGGTGACTCAGCATCCATTCTCATATCTTGGCAATGCTCGTTGTGGAGAATAAATCAAGTAGTTCCGACGATGCCACACCACCTTGCGTTGGTTCGTCCCGTCCTAAGAAGAGAAGGGTAAGTGCACGTTGCCCTATATATCAATGTGTAATCGAGCCACCCACCCCGTGGAACAAAGGAAGGAGTCTCACAGGGCATGGAAACAGAGGCATTTGGTAGTGCAGGAATAGCTCCATAGATGAATACAGGGCTGGGGCTCCGCTTTGGTGCCAACTATTCGTTATGGGTCGAACAGAGCAAGCTTGCTCAGGACACGTTACTATGAGACCAATTTTATTAAAAAAGAAAAAACACATAGTTAGACCAAAATAATAAGGTCCTGGCGACCACAACAATATTTACAGTTCTTTTGGTTGTACTTAGGTGTGTAGTAGCATGTGGGTCCATTTGCTATCACTATATTTGTGCGCTCCCTTCCCCGTCATCTGTTGGGAAAGATTGAGAAACATAAAAATAACTAAAAAGGGCCAACCGTAGGTTGGAAGGAGATAGGCTCGGCATTTACAAAGTGTTGGATCGGGAAGCCTTGTAATTGGCTTAACAGGGTAGCGTTCTCTCTCTTTTGCTTTGTTTCGATGAGTGACTTACATAACCCGCCCAAACACTGATGAAGTAAGAGCCTAGACTTACTTAGCGTGTTACGGGGGGGAGTTTCCACCTCTAGTACATTTCCAATAAATCCTCCAAAACCATATATGTATCTACGTATACGTACAGCTTATAAAGTTCATAATAAAAGACTAAATATAATAATGGCAATTAACTCGGGAAGTGAACTGCTACAAGCTTTTAAACAACATTTTTTGCCTCCGCAATACCCTTTACGCTCGCTGCTATATATTATGGCTTTGGGACTGGAATTGGAACGAGGCACTCTCGAACCGAAAGAAATGGAATTGGACAAGGTTATAGCTATCAAACCGGTTCTGCATCTAGTGAATCTGTTTATGCCACTGATGTTTGTTCTTAGTAAACAGGATCCGGGAATGTATTTGGATACATAGATTGACTTTGCCATGCATCCCTTCTAGGGCGAGAACCAACAAAGATATATCCATATTTATATTGATACCCAGTAGCGGGCGATGGATTTAAATATAGATCCCATGTCAGTTGATCGGGTGAAAGAATCCAAGCCATCAGCATATAAAGCACCCGAGTAAACAGTCAAGGCATTAGTATAGGAAATCGCAGAGATAGAGTCAGAGCAAGTATTACTGGCGAGTTTTAGTTCGAGAGCTTATTGCAGATCCCACTACACTACTCGAGATGTAGTTTCGGTTCAAGAGTAAGCATCCGTCCAATAACCCGTTGAAGGAACACCAGTTTCTTAAGCTAGGGACGTTGCTGTCGGGATTGAGTACTAAAGCTTACAGCTCGTAGACTTTACTTGAGAGTGATAAACAAAAACTATCCCTACGAAGACAATCCTGCCCGCCTCAGAGCTTTGGAGGTCCAAAAGCCATCCCAACCACACCTTATAAATACCAAAATAGATTACATGGCCCTCCTATAAATTAGTGGGGCAGAGGTGAAAGGGAAATGAATCAATAGAGGCCTTTCTTTGTGTTCCGGGAGCGGAAGACATTTAAACCCCAACTAAGTTTGTCCGTCCAAAACAACCAAGCAGATCGGAGGCAGAGGTAGAGACTTCGATAACAACACAGATAGCATAGGGGTTTCATTTCTTGAAAGGGGTACATCTGCAAGTTATTCTTATATAGTAAACACAAAAGCGTTTGACTATAAGATATAAACAGAAGCAGGGATAAGAGTTCAGTTGAGGTTATGGGTGGGAATAATAGAATGTAGGCATAGCAAGGAACCATTACCTTTTACTGGACGGACATAGCTCATCAGGGAAGGACTGAGCGAAGGGCTAATGATGGGTTACACACAGTGCACACTATACGACACGGCATTGTTTCCGGGGAGTGGAACCACGAGCCTGTGCCAAATCGATATCGAGATTGATATAAGGACACGCTACCAGTAAATAGAGATCGAGATCTGGATTGAGTAATGAATGGATGCCACGGGCTTATCTCCTGTTACTGGCACTAGTCCAGGTAAACAAGGTAAACTGGTGAAACTGTTACTTAATCATCTAAATCAACTGGCTCCGGTTATTAATCTCTAACTGGCTCTACATATGCGTCTGGATCTGCTACTGGTCCTGGTTCTTCAACTAGCTCTGAAACGGCAACTGACACTTGGTCAACTTGATCAAGGTAAACAATTTGATCTGAAAGGGATGACACGGACTCTCAAAAAGGAAGGGATGCCACTGGCTATCAAATTGAATCTGCCACTTTGACTAAACTACTAATGCTCGCTCGGATACTGCTCTATAAGCTACTGGTGATGGGTTAAAAATTGCTTTCAAAAAAACTTAATATAATAATTGCAACTACATCTTCCTTTATTATTAAGGACCATTAAGGGCCAGATGGATGAAAGCCAACAGCCCCTAACAGCCTTGAACGATTATGAAATAGGTGACCCTGTTGGTTCAAATGTTGTTGGTTCTTCAACATAGGATCAAAGTGTTAAGCCTTTCATTGATTGATGGGAGGGAAAAGGATTAGACCAAGTAACAAGCTACTGCTTGGTAAGAGTACACTATCTCCTGGGTGGGAGGGGGCCGCTCGCTAGCTATGGGTAAAGGTGGGCCCGGTCTATAACAAGTTGATACCCACTATGTATCCTACCCATAACCCAAAAGACTTTGGACCATACAACGACACGGGGGATACCATATGAAGTGATGGGATATGATGCCGCGGCTAAGACCTAGTTTGAACCGCGAGGACTTTTGGTAAAGGATTGCGTGCTAGACTTGGGACAACATTGTGGAAGGAATGACTTCATGGCTTTGTCTTCATACTAAGGGCTTCATTGCGAAGTTCCCATACTTCATTCATAGCTCATAGCTTGGACCAATCTATCCAATGGGTAGACCTTGATTGGCTAGCAGGAGGGATAAGCACAGATATAAGTTGAACCCTTTATATTTCGTTTCAACTAGAAAAAAGAAACCTGTTTAGGTAGTTGTTATCACACACATAGTAGCTAGGCTACCATGTGAGCAGAGCAGATATCTGCACTTTTCAGAGCTTTTCCTTTACACTTTTTCAGTGGGATCAGCTATGGTGAGCTCATTATTTATGATCACTCACACATCAGAGCATCTTTGTATTAGACATTCAGTAGACCTTATGCCAAGGCTGATCCTTGAGACCTCAAATTTGATGACCGATATGGCCTTTTATTCCATACAGTTGCAGTGCAGTTTTCAGTGTTTCAGATACAGTGTTCTTAGTGGTTACAGTTGGTTCAGATTGCAGTTGTTGATTGATGACCCAGTATATATATGTTGTGCATTGATGTTATTACCTTGTTGTTTAGGTCATTTTGACAGCATTGACTTGGTATGAAGTAATTATGATCTGGCAGTGTATTAAAATTGAAATAATTTGGTTATGGATTATATGTATCGGTTGCATTGCTGACATTTGGAAACTCTTGTTTATACTTGTTGGTCTTTACCTTCATATGAATGTGAACATGATCACTTAGTGTCTGTCTGACCTACTAGCTTAGGCACCATCTTCATTTGTCTCCATCCATCCATTTGTCATTTCCCCATATGTTGATCTTCACCCCGACTTACACCTTGACTTGTGATATGGAGGACCTTTCCCGCTTCTGCCTCTATGTTGGACTTGCATCCATGTTTATTTTGTGTCTCGGCTCTGAGTTGGCAACCAAACTTGCCCGTGGTGAGTTGGATTTTATGCTTTTATCATTCTAGTCGGTTGTCCCGATGTGTGGTTTATATTTGCGGAAGTCCCCCTAGTTGCTTGAGTTGTAATGGCTAAAACCTGAAGCAAAATTGTACTACATGTGGAAATTATTGTTATATCTTGTACATCCCAATGAAAAGGGCTATGAAATTGAAGTGAAATTCAAAGGCTATATAAATGCACCCCGGATGTAAGCTGCTATTAGTTGTGCTTATAAGCACATGTGAAATCCCAGAGGGGTCATATTAGGCCTAAAAAATCAATGGATAAATGTATGCTAAATCTAAAGATTGCTGACCATGAAATGTAATCAAATGAAAGGTCCTAAAAAGCAGTGGCTAAATGTATGCTATATCTAAAGACTGCTGACCTTATGTGAAACTATTCCTCATTGAACCTGCGAGTTATGATATGAGATGGAGCAAGGGACAACTAATTCTAAGTGTCCCCTAGAACTTCAAGTTACGGTTAGCCTGGCTCTTAGATCATGGCGGTTCTAGTAGTAGACAATTTCTGTCAAGGTTGAATAAGCACTTCTCTAAACAACTCATCCATTTGTGAGACACTACCATTCCTTGTGTACTCCTTGTCCAACACATGCTTAAGTGTATAACACCATGTCCCTCATCCAAAGTATCACAGTGTCAAGTCAGTCAAGCCATCCCTCTCAACCTAGACTTGTGTTTTTAGCCTTCACCCTTTGCTAGCAATTTGATCATGTTTACAAACAAGTATATTCTTGAGATTCTTCTTGAAGGTAAATTATTTAACTAACCTATAACCATTTACTCCAGTGAAATGATGCTTTTCACTCTAGAGTCTTCCTATGAAAATGATTTAGAGAGCATGTCTTAACTACTTGCACTTGCAGCAGCATGGCTTCCTAGCCAGGGTCATATTTTGATCAGTTTGACCGGTCAAACTATGTTTGACCAGTCACACATAGTTTGACCAATGTCAACCTTGGGATCCATGATGAGATTGACCACTTTATGTATAATGTTGATCTATGGTCTTCTATATACCTTTTGATGATTCCATATGATGGGCACAGGCTTCAGATGATGGTTGATGCAGTTTCTCATGATTATTGTTATTTCTAGATCATCATATTTTTATACTGTTCAGGTATGGTGGACCCTACAGATGATCCTACAGGTTATCATTAGGTGTATGAGTACCCATCCCTAGTGGATTTGAGTCTTCTGGATTCATTGAGACACTTATCTATCATTTTCAGGCACTCCCAGGCATGTTATGAGCAACTTTCCACCAGTTGACCAGTTTGGCCATGTTGATGTGGCTTGTCCAGCTTGATCAGTGGAGGCCAGTCGTTGCCTAGGGCGCTACGGGGGAAGGGGGTGGTCCAGCCACTTGTTATTACCATATTACCCCCCTTCCGGACATGATGACATAGTCAGATGACAGCGCAGGCACCAAATAGTCAGGTATGGGCAGTTTTAGGGTTTTTCAGGAGGATAAAAAATGGAATAAAAAGGTCATAAAGGAATTCGATTTGGGAAATTGAGGCAAGGTTTTGGCATGAGGTCTGCTTTGAGGTCATCTATGGTGTATCCCGCTCCTTCCAGATCAGTTTGTAGCTATCAGTGGGATCCACACAGTCAACATGATGTCTTTTGATGTATTTCTCTCTCAGATTTGGGGGAACAGGATTTGATCATTTGTGTACTTGGACATAGTTGATGCTTTCTCTTTCATCTTTTCATCAATTTCATCATTCTTTTGATAGGCTTGTTTCTCATTGATCTTGCCTTGCAGGAGGAGGGCGAATTGGTCATCTTAGGAGGAGGACGATTTCACTTGGGCTCTTGGATCTCACTCTTGAATATTACCACAAGCGTAAGGTTATCAATTTGCAAAGTGGCCAAAAGCTTTTGAGGTATGTTCTACAAGGTATGTATCTAGATCCATCCATCTTTTCTCCATTGGTCACATAAACCCTAAAATCAAAACCCTCATTTTTCTTTTTTTCAGATCTACTTGGATCTAGCAATTATTGGGGCTTAATAATTAAAACCCACCTCTAAAATCAACACAACATCTCCAATCTATAATTTGGTGGACATCCGACTCCATTTGCCCCTTGAACTAAGGCACTAGGCATCTTTTGAGGAAGTCACACTAGTTGGGTGAGTGGTCTTTTGCTAGATCCGGTTCATGGGTATTGCTTGTTTCATCTCTCATCCATAGATCCATGCTATAGCATACCCCCTAATGCCATTTCATCTTGATCTTGACCTTGTGGGCCCAATTTGGACCATTTTCCACTTTTTAAGGGTGGGCCCCACTTGGGTATCTTTCCTTAGCATTAGATCTATCTAGATCTACTATCCCTAATCCATAAGTGACCCTATCCTACACTTGGTTGAATATTTGTCCTTGTCTTAAGCCTCTTCAACCAAGCCCTAACCATCTTGGGTCCACTTATCATCATAGATCTAGATCTATCCCTCTTGATCTCTCCATACTTAACCTTTCACATTTCCCTAGGAGGTCTTGAGTTGGTTCGCTAGCCTTCATTGGCTAAGCTAGGGTCTCCCCCTTGGTTTTGCTTAGGTTTGATCTAAAGTGAAGAGTGCCTCGGTTGACGTGACACCCATCTTGCATTGGGAACCGTGGCATCTCTTGAGTCACCTATTTAGTTGTCTACACCTCTACCGTCCTGGATAGGATACCTTTAGAGACAACTACAAGTTGTGTGATAACAATAGCTTACAAGTAAAAACCCATAGACCCGAACGCAGGTTGCACTTAAAGCAGAATTGCCTATTTATTAGCTCGTTTCTACAAATGACCTCCTCATCGCTTCTACATCTCTGACCTTTTGTTTTAGGGGCTACCATTCCGTCGTACTATTCCAATACGAAACATAAAGGGATCACCGGTTGTCTCACCTGGTTAATCATCACTGCAATTCTATCATTTTCCATTATGTTCCCTAGGCCTATGTAAACGACGGGAAGGGCCACGTAAATTCAGGACACAAGTACAATAAGCGGGGAAGGAAGTGAGCACGCCTTCTTCGCCATGCAGGTACTATAACAGATCTTTTATTTGCCATTTGTTGCCCAGAATCGTACTAAGCCTTATTTCGAAACAAGTTAAAAGGGTATTTACATTATTAATACGGACCTCACTAATGAAGGTCTGGGTCTCGTTCTGTACCTACATATGGATCTCTATCTAGCCATTTTTATTCGTTGATATTTTGAATAACATTTTTTTTAGGTTAGGTCCAGGGAGCAATGTAATCGTAGTGGAACTAAATAGAACGGATAGGTTATTATATCTGATAGGTGTAACAGGCAGTAGCTTAGTCTTTGGAGTATTTTTTTATAGGATTAAAGCATGTTTTCCCTTGAAATGCATAGGTTTTATGCGCATAGAGAAGAGACGTGGGTTTCATGCCCTTTTTGCATGAAACTTGATTTTGATTATAGTGGTTGAGTGGAAATCTATTTGATAGTGGCTGAGTGGAAAAACTCTGCATTTGTTCAAGGTTCGTTGGGGTTTGCAGTCCTTACAGAGGTTAGTCTCCATATAACCAGATACTATTTAGTGATTCAGTGAACTTTATGTTTCTGTCATTCAAATTTGAGTTTCTGAACTTCTATATCTCCTTCAAAGTACATTCATAATACATACAGGAATGTTTTCCATGCTCTGTAACTATACAAAAACGTTGCGTTGTTGATCTGTTTTCTGTCTATATTGAGAACATTTGTGATTCCATTCATAGTCTATATCTTTGCTGCCACTAACAATTTGTTTCACAAAGAACCCAATTTTGGTGCCTTGTGTATGTGTATAATGGAGATTGAGTATTAAGGTCCGAGAATCAAATGGTATTGTCACTAGAACTACTGGCCAGATGACATCAATCAAGGTTGAATGCTATTGAAGAAATCACTGCTATATGACACGGCATCCATAGGTTAACAATTTGACCACAAAATCCAGATGTTATAAATCCTGCTTGGTTTGTGGGTCTGCACTCAATGCATTTTTATATCATGTAGATTCCATTCTGGTCAGTACACATTGCAAGACATATTCGTCAAGTTTTGATACCAACTAACTTCTAGTTGGTAAAAGCTCTTATGAACTTAACATTTCTTGAGCATAATCATATTCATTTCCAGATAAGTTGGTGAACGGAGTCAAAATATAATAGGGGTTGTGCAGTTTGAATTTATAAAAAGAATGCGTTGTAAGAGTTGACAATTGTTTTCTGAAAGCCTTGTAACTATTTTAAATTATTGATGGAAGTCAGAACCTTCATTGGATATGTGTGAGAGGTTGATAATTATCTAAGGGATCCTGCAATTTCACTAAGCATGGTATCTTCGCATGTCAGGTTTTTAGTGACATTGATCAAGGGTCCATCTCATCAAAGCTTCTCTTTACAGAGTAATCCCTAATACTATGTAGACATTGGTGTGAAGCATGTATGTCTAGGCTACTGCTAATACGCCATAAATACACCTACTTCTAAGTAAAATTTGCATCTGGAAATTCTTTGCATTCTTATAGATGGTTTGCAAAGAATTTCCAGATGCAAATTTTACTTAGAATTTAGGTTTTAGAAGAATTGTCATCACTTGAAATACAAGCCAATTGTTGCAGGAATCTGGGGAGTTGTCATCACTTGCATACAAGCCAGTTCTCCTACAACAATAAGGCCCAACTGATCATTCAGGAATCCCTTTTCACTGGATATAAGTCAAAGAGACAATGAGAAGTAGTGCAATTAATCCAATAATAATCAGACTTAGAGACTAGACAACCATTCATCCAAAATACATAAATGAAACTTTTCACCTGGCTCAACAATGTTTCTGACTTATTAACTGCTTGAAACTTCAATTAGCATCATACATCGATGGTCATATTATGAGAAACACTAATTTGTAAAAGCATGTGATAGGGTAAAGTCCTTACTATAATTAAATATCTATGACATTTCTTAAGGTTTTTGTAAGATACTAAAGAGAATAAACCCTAACATATTATATGAAGGATAAGATAAGATAATATAGTTCTACAAATGTCCACAAGTGACCAAAATAGGTCATTGAGACTACATAATGCAACAACCACAATGATGATCTAGAAGTGCATAGGAAACTCCCAAGGGGAAAGATCAATAAATATGAAATGAGACAAAGAGGTAGTGAGCAGAACGGGGTAAAACCTAACAAAAACCAAGGATGAGTACATCATTGTGCAAAAGGATAAAAGAGGAAAGCCACTACTTTACACCACACTAATATCATGAGCAAAATGGTTAGAATCATTCTGCTATATACGTGCATTAGACTTCAAGGAGCCAGTAGCCTACCTTAATTTATGAAAATATCCCAAAAATCATAAGAGATAATCATGTATTAACACTAGATCCATCTTAGAAACTCATAGAGCTATCTTTAAATTAACATTTGTTCCACCTAAGATACCAATAAGTAAAATTTTCATTAATGGACCCAATCTAAGTTGTCCATTGACCTATACAAAATAAACTTGATTTTTTGTTTCTTGTCTTTCTGTGATCTTAGTGTAATCTCCACTGTTGTTACATGGTTGATAGGGTCCATATCCTATAAAGAAGTTTTGAAACCTGAATGGGACTATCTTATTGTTATTTATCTCAATGCAAATCGTATTAAACCTAGAGGAAGATATTGTTGACTTCATCTTTGAGCAGATTCAAAAACACAAGTTTTTAACTAGATAGACAATATGAAAGTTAGCCAATTTCTCCGATTAAGGACATCATTCTGAAAGAAGGCTAAACAGTTTCAAGTTCTCATACATAATACAGATTTTCCTAAAGAATGGTCGTATCACAAAGAAATTATGTTTACTAGTAAAGTCATATTCTCCAACTGAGGTGTTGAACCATGCTCTAATCAAGGTCCTCGGATTCCAAAGAGGATTTTATTCTTGCTACTGGAGGGAGCATTGCAGGAGATAGAAATGGATAGTTTGGTTAAAAGATTCATGGCTGACATTGAAAAAGGATGTTTGAGAATCGAGATAGTCTATGGTTATATATATACACTTGTGACCCTTAGGATCTAATTTCTTCCATTTCTCATCAGAAACATGATCCCATGCAAGAAAACCAAAAGTCTTAAAATGAGCAATAAAAAACTTAATCCCACTCCATACTTTTGTAGAGCATGGTATACCACAACTTGTGGAGGACTATGACTGAGAATATAGCAAGCACATGGAACTGCTTATACCCAAAAATTTGCTCCATTTTTCTTCCATGCATCATAGACTGCTATTTCCATCAAGGTCATGTTGTTACACTCAACTACACCATTTTGCTATGGATTGCAAAGCATTGTATGTTTACACAATATCCCTTGTTGTTGACAAAATGCCTTGACTAATGAAATGAAGATTTCCATCCATTACTCTTTCATTTATCATGTTAATTTGCTTCATGGGGATTTATTTAAACTTGGAACTGTTTTAAGTATTTAATAAGTTTGATGTCCATAATTAGTAGCCATGGTAATGAGTTCATCAACAACCCCCCCAAACTAAAAATACATTTTCCCTGAGTTATATGTCAAGAAAAATTAGATTATGGTGCCCACGGTTCAAAAGATCATTTATATATACAAAATCTCCTCAATCCCCTTGTTATTTGTCTTCTTGATCACTCTTAAAAATATAAATGAAATCTCTCTCAAGTATTTTAAGTTTTTTTAGTTGATAATGATGTTATCTCCTTAAAACCCATCCTAGGCACTCCAAAAGGATATTTGATTCATTGAGGATACCCCTCAGTCCAATAGTTGGATCAAAGGTCTAAAGCAATGGAGGAGTAATCCTCCACTGATGCCCTAACATTGTTCCTGTGCAAGTAGGTACAACACAGGGAAATGGAAAATTGGTTCCATTACAGGGGAGTGAGTTATCCTTGGGAATTTAACAAAGATGTGGCCACTCCATTAAGGAATCGATCCATATTCCTGTTACTGCTAATTCTCCGCTACTTGTGTTGAGCAAGTAGGGGTTCTTGAGGAAAAAATATCTCACCTGGTGAATCCACGTTGATCCTGGGTTATTGCAAAATCCATGAATTATATATGTTATTGCTTTTTTACACAACCATTTTTAGGGAAAATTTACATAATATTTGAGATTTCATATATTTGTGCCATGTTTTTAGGTTGGAATACATACTTTTAAGAGTTAAAAATGAGTGTTCATGTTTTTTGCCTGAACATGAAAATAAAGAGACAAAAAAATGTGTCTTCAACAACTGTTATAGAGGCTTTATTTCAATCTTTCCCTAAAAGTTTGTGCAAATGTTTGATTATGTGTTGTAGGTGTCGGTTGTAGAGGGTGGATTTACAACTATAGAGTCTAGTCTTTAGTTATTAGCTCAGAAACCGGATTCGCTCTAACCCCTCCCCGTGTCCCGAATAGGTCGAATCGGACACGATTCGATATGAATTCGTGTCCGATTCGACTTTCCTTCGAATCTGGATTCGGGACACGGTTTTAAATCGAATCGGACACGAATTTAAAGCGTGTCCCGACTGTCGGACACGAATCGAAAAAACAGAGCACGTTATGCACGGAAAAAAGGCGTTTGGGTTTGTTTAAAAACAGAATTTTGCCTTTCTTTTTGTCATTTGCAAGGAAGCATTTGGTTGAGAGTGAGTTGTATGTGCAGGTGAAGGAGATTTGAAGGAGATTTGAAGGCTATCCATTGTTTCCAAGCGATTCCAAGTGCATTCCGGTGGATTTGTGGAGAGGATTGCAAGCTCAACCATCACACAACAAAAGGAATGTCTCAATCAGCTAGGGAAGGAGGTAGGGGGCAAAGGAGAGGGAGAAATGCACCATCTAGGGCCTCCCCTCCTATTCCACCAAGCACAAGCGGTTCTCCTCCTCTGTCAAGTGCTCCATCGGCTGCTAGTGGAGCTCATTCTATGGCTCCACTTAACCCTGTTTTAGCAAGACAACAAGCCCAAGAAAAAAAATACCCTTTGTGGAAGTATGTGACAAGGAAAGATGGACCCGGGGCAAAGCTTGGTGGGGGAGGCAATGTGTCTTGGAGATTCAATTTTCGCAAGCATGAGTTCAAGAGCACATATTTCCGGGCTAAGGGCCATTTTTTGGCCCTTCCTTCTTGTGGGATTTCTTCATGCAAAGCGGTGACTGTTCACCAAAGGAGGGATATGACAAGAGAGGATCATGTTGGCTTAGGGAAGGTGGCAGCAGCAAGCAAGAAAAAAGAGGATGATCCTCTTCCATTTTTGAGGAAGTCCTCTAGCACCAAGCCTCCATTTCCACCTAGCGTTCATGGGCGTGGGCGTGGGGATACTTATCAAACGAGAAAGAGGCAATCTACAGGTGGTCCAATGGATAGGATTTTCCAAAAAGAGGCACGAGAAGAGGTAGACCTTACTATTGCATTTTTCTTCTACCTCAACTTCATCTCATTCAATGTTGCACGGTCACCATTGTATTTTGAGATGGTTAAAACTATCTTGGAACGAGCTCCAAATGGTTATGTGCCTCCTGGTTCAGAGAAGCTTAGAACCACATGGTTGGTTAAAGCAAAGAAAGAGGTAGATAAAATTCTTGAGCCAATTAGATCAACATGGCCCTCATCCGGTGTGAGTATTGTTTCTGACGGATGGACGGATCCCGCACGCCATCCACTCATCAATTTCATGGTATCTTCCCAAAATGGACCGTTGTTCTTGAAAGCGGTGGATGCTCTTGGGAATACAAGGATGCACAATTTATGGGTGATTTATTCATCAAAACCATTGAAGAAGTAGGTGTTGAGTCGTGTGTACAAATCATCACGGACAATGCACCTGTTTGCAAGGCTGCTGGCATGATTGTAGAAGCTAAATATCCACAGGTATGTTCATTTTGGACACCTTTCATTTCTAATTTGCTCATTGTTTGAATTTGGTCATTGCAATGTTAGTGTTGTAGAGTCATTGATACATGCTTTTATTGCTCTTACAGGTTTTTTGGACACCTTGCATTGTCCAATCCTTGAATTTAGCACTGAAAGCCATTGCTTCGGATGTGGCATGGATTGACAACCTTATTGAGGATGCACGCCATATCCGTAACTTTGTACAAAACCACACAAATGCCCTCACCATCTACAAACAGTACACACAGCTTTCATTGTTGAAGATTGCAGATACTCGGTTTGCTTCCTCATTCATCATGCTCAAGAGGTTGAGGGGGGTCAAAACCGCTCTTGGGTCCATGGTGATTTCAGAGTTTTGGGCTTTTGGAGAAAGACGGATCAGGCTGCTTCACAAAAGGTGAAGGACATGGTGTTAAATGATGGTTGGTGGGACACGGTGTATCTTACTATTAAGATCATGGAGCTAATCATTTCTTTGTTGCGGTTTGCAGACACGAACCAGCCCATCCTAGCAGAGGTTTATGAGGGGTGGGATTCCATGATTGAGTCCATGACGTCCATTGTCATGGAGAATGAGTGTCCCGAGTATGGGACATCGGCAGAGAACTTATGGACCATTATTCGGGATATTCTTATCTCCAGGTGGGATAAGAATTGCACACCTTTGCATTGCTTGTCCCACTCCTTGAACCCCAAGTTCTACACTCAGGAGTGGCTCACTGGTGGATCGGGGGCCTCACACAGAGTCCCTCCTCACATGGATGCAGAGATTGCAAATGGGAGGAAGATAGCACTTAGACAGCTATTTCAGGATAGAGACATGCTTGAGGAGGTGGAGGATGGCTTTGTAGATTTTTCCACTGGCACTGGGAGATTTGGAGGCTATGATGTGCTTAGAGATAGGGAGGGTAAGAAACCCTATGCTTGGTGGGCAACTCATGGGGCAACATCCCCTATTCTACAGAAGTTAGCCTTCAGGGTCATCTCTCAAGTTACATCATCCTCTTGTTGTGAGAGGAATTGGAGCACATATGGGAACTTGTACAGTGTGAAGAAGAGCAGGCTTGAGCAGTCCAGGGCAGAGTCGATGGTGTATGTGCACTCCAACCTCCGTCTTATTTACAGGAAGAGGGAGGAGTGGGTGAAGGGAAAGACAAAGATGTGGGATGTCTTTCCTGATGATATGGGTTTGGACAGCAGTATTGATTTGGCATTAGAAAACATGGATCTTAATGATCCAGTGCTAGAGCCGGTCACTTTTGATGATAGTGATCGTATAGAGGGGTCATCCTCCACAGCAGCAGATTCAGATCGTCAGATGGGTAGAGAGGAGGAGGAGGGGGAGGAGGATGAGGATGAGGATCAGGGCAGTGGCAGTGATGAGTATGTTGATTCAGGCACGAAGGAGGACTACTGACATATGGGATTCTCCCATCTTGATCCACCCCTTTTTGTATTTACTATTAGTCTATTTGGCATTTGCCAGTGCCCAGTGGCATTCCGACATATATGTATACATTTTGATTTTGATGACTTAATGAGAAATATGGTTCCGACATGCATCTATGTGTCTGATGTCTCATTGTGATTTGTGAATGACAAATGTGAAATGTGTTGTGATTTGTGAATCATGATTTGTGATAACAATGTGTAATCATAATCATTAAGGTGTTTTTATTCTAATTTCTATTGAATATTTGTAAATGTTCTAGTTTCTAAATATTTTTGGATCTATATGTCTATATTTTTAAATTTTAATATATTTTTAAAAAATATATATATGTTTATAAAACGTGTCCTGATTCCGGGGGTCACCGTGTCCGTGTCGGACTCTCGTATTTTCGTGTCCTACGTGTCTCGTGTCCCCGTGTCAGGTGACTTAGGTTATTAGAGTCTGACTTTGCATGGAAGTCCACTTCGCTTTTGATTGTGTTCTAAAATCCAAATTCATGTTACATAAGGATGATTTGCAAACCCACAAACTATGTTTAAAAACCATTCTAAAATGTGCAAGAACTATTTTTCCCTAGCAGTTGTTACAGAGGTCTGATTCAATGTTGCATATGTAGAACAAGTACATATCTGCAAGTGGTGATCACTTCCATGAAAGGGGAAGTGGTGGTTAATCCTATGCCTTTTGATGCATGCATGTGTCCTTCTTGAGGTGGATCAGTGAGTCCCAGTTTCCTCAGTCATCTTTTTCACAATTGCAAAATGATGACTTGGTAACTATGTAACATATTGCATCCACATCACCACATGATGTAATGCAGCAGTCTAATGTAGCTAAAGGTTGAATACACTTGATCATATTCAGAATATCAACCTACAAATCAATCATGGTGGGCTAGCTTCCAATAACTATGCATTGCTTGGAGGGAACCCTTTGAATAGAGGATATGGGCAACAAATCAAGTCAGTGCTTGCTTCATAAAATAATAACACTGAAGGTCTCTGCCTTGCATGGAGAGGATGTTTTGTGATGTGTTGGGCCTGGCACTGGGAAGAGACTTGCATTTCAGACTCCTGCAGAGCCACGTCTCCACTGTTTTTAAGTTCTCATATGAGTCATAACTAGATTGACAGTGTCCTTGATGCAACTTACAAGGCGTGATAAATTTTAAAATAAAAAAAATGAATGAGTGTAATTTGTCAGATTGTGTAGTTGTACGGATGTCAAAATTCAGTTGGTTATACAAGAGAAGAATGTATTGTGCCTATGAAGTTGGTAAAGAAGTTCACCATAGAGGTGGTTTTTCTAGACTGGTCCAGGTTACAAAAGGTACGGTTTTGGAATGCATTCCCTTCAACTATAGGTGACCAGACATAAATAAGTTCAACATAATGTGATGTTTATTTTGTAATTTCATCTATTTTCTTAGAAAATGCATCTTATATTCAATTACTAAACAATAAAAGTAGATCAAGAAGTATACAGCATTGGGCCTAGATGCGATAAGCAGACCACTCCATTGCATATAAAAGGAGTGTCAGCATATCTGCCTTGTCCCCAATTTCCAGAGACTACAACCTTTCTAACTTCTCCTTTTATTTTCGACACATTAATTAAACAATTTAAAATAGCAACTGTTGGCATAAAACATTGCAATTCAATTTTACTTGTAAGTATATATATTATTATATTGCAGTTCAGATATATATATATATGAAATAACACATTATCTTGCAAGAAAATAAGAATGATACACATAAATGCCATTTTAGAAGGAAAGCCATGTCTATATTAAGTTTTAACTCTCAAATGCTTACATGATGCAAAATCCTATAGCTTGGTGGTCTTGACTAATGCCAATCCCATACCCTCATACTTGATAGAATGCAGTGGAAATGCTACAATCGTGCGAACCTTGAAATCCTGAAAACTGTTAAATCTGCTGAATTCTGAGTGGGATATGAAATTTTAATTCATTCGTATGAAGTCTGATGAGGTTGGAACCACTCTCAAACGTCCTGAAGAATCAATGGTAATGTTAAAAATTTAAGTAAAAAGATAGAAAAACTAAAATATACCTTTTCTATTCTTTTACTTCAAGAATTTAATATTATCATTAATTACAAGGTGACAAACTCCTTTGAGCTCAATCCCCGATCTTTGTTTTTTCTTAAAGGGTCATTGGTATGGACAAGGCGATATTTTCCTGTGAGTTCCACATCCCTCGTGGGCACTTGGGTGGCCCTGGAAACTTTCGCCCCAGAAACATCCAAAAACACGCCGGAAACATCACTGAAGTCTGAAACTGGACGAAATGCCTTGGAAACATCCTTGACCGTACCGTATGGCGTTTCCAGATTTGAAAACGCCATACGGTATGGCCAAGGACGTTTCTAAGACATTTTCTACCCGTTTCTGTGTTTCCTCGTGTTTCTGGGATGGGTACGCCACCATTGTGGGCGTTTCCTGCAACTTAGGTACGACTCTTTATTTTCACATGTTTGTTACAGTTTGAAAGTACAAGTTGAAATTGCAAGTTTGCAAGCATCCTAATAAGCTTTCCTTTTCATAATGTACACATTATTTACCTACTAGCATTACTGTGAACAGTTTCTGGCAATAGTCATTTTGTTCATTAACTGTTTTCTAAATCCTTTAAGCACAACTTAGGGTCTGAATTTGATTGTTATAATTAAAATTTCAATGCTCATGTACAGTTATGTTAACATGGATGCAGATGAGTAAGAAGGTTATTTCTATATGTAGAAATAAGTGCTGAAAAGTTTGACAGGCTTTCAGGTATGCAATACAACTGTTAGAAACTGAACTCCTGCTTTAGCTGCAGGTGATGCGAAAAAACCTTTTAAAGTTGGTCCATGTAAGAGAGTTTTCTCTAGAGGCACAATTTCAAGATCCTTGCCTATCATTCACTCTTCCTAATGTGATTTGCAGGTAAAGAAACAAAACATGCTGAAGACTTGATTGATTTTTTGAAGCAAAGTGCATATTATGGAAGGGAACATTTCTTTTGACAAGATGTTTCCTAATATCATTGTGTGACAAACCTGACCTTTAATCAGGGACTATACAATGCATTATAGTTGGCTTAGAACACTAGAAGGATCTGTTTGGCTAAGAAACGACGGGTTGGGGTATCTATTCCACAAAAGTCACCCAGGACTTGCATCTGGCTCAAAGTGGATGCTAGCTCATGATGTAACCTCCATGTAACAAGAGATGTCCATTTAGCAACCCAACAGGATTCTTCAAGGTATGTGCCCCAACTAGAATGTGCAACTAATCTCACAAAAAGGTGGCTACTCCACCAACATGTGCCCACTATGCAACCAAACTTAGCTTCAAAGGGAAATGCCCTTCTCAACATGATGTGAAGACCAAGAAAATGAGGGTTTGATGATCCCCCAAACTTCCTCTTAACTCCAACAATCCATCTCAAGAATGATGAAAGAACTTTCGTTAGGGCAATGCTACAATGTGAGAGTGTCCACATGGCAATGTGAGGCTGTATGAGGGCTGAGAGGTGCCCAGAATTGCGGTTCACTTTTAAAAAACACCTTCATATAAGAAGTTCCCATGCTGCATCATAATTGCAAAATTATATCACTTATGAAAGCATAATTGATTGTATTAGGAAGCCATGCAAAAAGGTTAACAACTCATTGAATCATTGGAAAGCTCTATTAGCTGAATATCTGGTCATTGGTAAGCATTTGGCATGGTGGATTGGACATGGTAATAAGGTTTGAGTAGGAGTGATGCAATTCTTGGATGTAGCCGCCACATTTTTCTCCCTCCAAAAATAATAGAACATTTACAAGCTCGTGGGTTTTGTAAGCTAAATAAGATTGGGAAGGCCGCAAATACTACAATCTAGAGCCACGGGTGGATCTCTACAGAAGAATTAAATCTATATGGAAACCAAGTTCTTGTCTGGAACCAATATATTGAAGAGTTGTGTAGAGCACATCGGACTTACTGACTGTCCCAATGAGCTGGCATGGACATGGAAAGGTGACAACATTGTATATGAAGCCTCTAAAGGCTATGAAGCATTGTAGGATCCGAATGGGATCTCTTTCGACTGGTGGTGGGAAAATATTTGGGAAGTGTGTGCCCCTCCCAAAAGCACACGTTTGATTTCACTGATCCTTCATAACATACTCCCAATGTGGGATAGACTACAAAAGAATCACCTACAGGGCCCTAGTAGATGCATTCTATGTCAATCCAATATTGAGTATTGTGCACATCTCTTTGAGGAATGTTAATTTACAAAACAAGTATGGAAAGAAATTGAGGCTATGATTAACATTCCTAATCTATGGTTGAAAGGAAGTTTCCTAAATAATGTTATTGAATGGTTACATATGCATAAACTCAAACAATATAAGGAAGTCCCTTTCCTAATTCTATGGAGGTTTTGGACTGCCCAAAACAAGGGTATCTTTGAGGGGAAGTATATGCCCAGTTTCCAGGTCACCTCAAGCTCTAGCCTTACTTCATTTTTTCCAAATTGTTCCCAAGCCTCCTAAAAGGGAAAATATTACTCCTCCTCAGATAGATTATTCTTCTACGTTGGGTTTATTTGATGGTTCTAACCAAGAACACAAGAGAAAGTGCAGGGTGAGTAGGGTTGTTACTGTTCAGGGACATTTTAAACAAAGAAGAGCTAGGTAAAATAGTGTTATAGAATGTGTTTCCATGAAATCTATCGAAGAGCCAAGAAAATATACTAATCTAGAACCTATTTCCATGAAAGCTACTGAAGAATTAGGAAGGATACTACTAGAATGATCACTCCCTTGCCAATTAGACACTCCAGTTGTATTTGTTTCTGTCCCAATTGTGTCATTACCATAGTTTGCCCAGTGTAAGCCATCTATCCAAAGAGTTGCAGAAATTCCTTCACTAGTAGCACAAGTTTCTTGTTCACTCACAAATCCATGGTTCTCAGTCATCATTAATACTCATGCTTTTGTGTTCTTGTCCGCCCCTACATTCACTCCTACAGTTTCAATGCTATTGTCACTCTAGGCTTCGACTGGCTTTCAACAGTTAACTTATTTGCAACACTTCCAACTCTTTTGAAACCCTCCTCTGGAAAAGAAAGTGCATAAATTTTATCAATTGCTTAACTTTCAAACTACTGTAGTAATGGAATTACAGAAAATGATGACTAATAATCTTTTTCATTTTTTGGTTAAAGAACAAGCCTTACCTTGATATAAATTTGCATGATTTCTTCTTGTGGTTGTTGAGAATCTAGTATTTTTGTTATCAACAACTGATATTTTTGGGACCCATCCACAAATGTCAAAAAGAAGCACTGCTTTGTCTGTTGACTGTAAGCAAATATACGAGTTTAAAGCAGGGTAAGCAAAGCCATGAGTTTTTATAAGATGCAGAGTAAGCAACTTATAAGATGGTGTTTTTATAAGATGAAAAGTAAGAAAAGCCATGAGTTGGCCCAGGAGCTTCAATAGATGCCTGTTGTGGTAGTATAGTGGCCTTGATAATTGCTCTTTAGCTGTAACCTTCACATTCTTACTAGAACTAAGCATGTCTCCTTCCTGCATCATTTGATTGAGTAAACATAACTTTGATGGTGTTGTGTCAGTGAAAGAGCATATCTACTCTAAACACTCATGACATCAGCTCTTTTACTAGATAACAACCACAGGTGGCTAACTTGAGTGTTGGTTATATTAGATGATACAAAATGGCTAAACAATCATGTGTTTAATGAGGCAGTACAGATATAACCAGAAATAAATCAACAAAGATGAGGATAGGATAATTTTATTAATGTCCAACAAATGATCAATAAGGTAGGGCAATGGGACTAAAAGAGTACGTCTAGTGTAGGTACAAACTACAAAGTGAGTGTGAAAACAACTCCTAGATTGAAACTGGAAGTGAAAAGATAAAGGACTAAGTGTCAAGCTAGAGGCTAGCTAAGAAAATATATAAAATAAGGTGCTAGTAAAAGAAAGTTGATATGAACTGATGAGTCTCAATGCTTAACAGAAGAGAGGATGTCAAGGCTTACTAGTAGTGGAGATGGCTGCCAAGGATGCTGCAGCTTTTTTGTGATCTTTCTCGTAGCTTGACTGTTGAGTGTGCATTTAACTCAAATTATTTCTGAGATAATTATATTTTGCATCATGTTCTTGCGTTTTAAAGGTCATCCTAATTTTATCAATATTGATTATAAAAATATATGCTACTGTCATTGCTATGTTTTTCAGGATGAAATTATAACCAACCAAATTTTCATCCTTTAGCTGACACTGAAGAATATTCTTGCCCTAAGTTTTTTGAATTAGAACTATTTGTAGTTCTGTATAATTAAGCTTTGAAAATTAGCATCCAATTTTGGTTTTATATATGTGCAAATATATTGAAAATGAGATAATATTATTGCATACATGAAGGATCAACACAGTAGAAAGAGCTTTAGCTAGTTATCTTTTCAGCATATTTGCATGGATCAATTATGTTACAACCATGCCTCTAAAGAAATGACAACTTTATTATCTAGAGGAGCTTCTTACATGATCTATTGCAATGCCGAAATCCTTGTTATGCTTATGTGTTTTTATCTTGTAACCATGATTTGTTTTATGTATGGTTTTGACGAATCTGCTTATTTTATTACAGGTCGTGCATTCCATTGTGCCTCTGCTTGTACAGCCTTTGCAAATGAAATTGCTTACACTGCTTCCTGGCATCTTTGGTTGTGTACGCCATTGCCATGTTGCTGTCAGATTGGCAGCCTCAGGATGCATTACAAGTATGGAAAAAACATTAACAGTGCATGTTATTGCAGAAGTAATGGAAAAGGCCATTCCTATGTTGAGGGATTCATCATCTATTCAGGCAAGGAAAGGTGCAGGCATGCTCGTTACTTCATTGGTTTAGGAATTAGGAGTAAAGCTGGTGGCATATGGTATAACATGTAGCTTTGCTGCTCTAGTTCCATCTCTTCCACTCACGAGGGGTGTTCCTCCACCTACTGGACTCAGTGAGAATCTATCATCAAGAACTGTCGAAGATGCTCACTTTTTGGAGCAACTTCTTGATAACTCCCAAGTTGATGACTATAAACTTGCTCTAGAATTGAAAGTGACTCTAAGAAGGTAAATAATAATTGTGCACCTTGTCCAAATAACTTTGAATTCTAAAATTTGGGATATGGGTAGGATTCTAAATTTACCATGAAGTCCTTTGGAGGAGATGATTATGCATTTTCAAATTGCTTGTGTTCTAGTTTGAAATTATATAGTAATCGACATATTACCTACATCATACGTGTTTAATCTTGGCACTTCATCTCTTTCATTCTTTGAACATATGTAATCTTAGAGAATCATGATCTTTTGGAATACCCTTGTCAATGGTGGTAGTGGTTGAGTCTCAGTGAGAAGTGCATAGGGCATTTTTCTCCTCACTGCATGAATTTAGAAGTGCTTGGGGTCGTTATTGATCACTGTATGAATGCTTTTATAGTGTTGGGACGTTTTAAAACAGTGATGAGCAAAGTTATCACTTGCCGGGGAAAATTTGTGTGGATTGAGGCATTTTTGTCATTGCTTGGGTGATTATATCATTGGCGGTTGTTTTTCTCCCTTGCCTAGCGCAACTATTGAAGTGCATAGGGCATCTTTATCATCATTGGATGAATTTTGAAGTGTCTGGGAAAGTAATGAAGTGCCTGGGAAATCATGGAAGTGGATGGGAGCGTTTTTATCTTTGATGGGAGAATTTTGAAGTGCCTGGGGAAAATATTGAAGTGTCTGGGTGTTTTTATCATCGTTGGGAGAATTTTGAAGTGGCTGAGGCAAGTATTGAAGTGCATGGTGTGTTTCAAATCCTTCCCCTGCGCCACTCGCCGTACTTCCATCTCCCCAAAAGTTGGATCATGTCCCATGAACAAATGGTACGATGATGAATGCAAAACTCTACATCGAGAATTTCGATCTACTTCCCACTCTCATCCCTCCTATTCAGACCTCAAAGCTTCTTATCGCCACCTCCTCCGTCGCAAGAAACGACTCTTTGTCTCTCAGAAAAGACAGGAACTATCCGCTCTCCTTACTTATTCCCCTAAACATTTATGGCGTACCATCCTTCCTCGATGCTCCCCTCTCCCATCTAACCTCGATCCTTTATCCATGTTTTCCCACACTTCCAATCTTTATGATATTCCCGGACAAGCCCAAATCCAGGTTACCTCTCCACCCCCCTCCTGTTGCTTATTCTCAACCAAGGATATTAGAGAGGCCATTTGGATGATGAATAGCAGCAAAGCAGCAAATGAGGAAGGATACCAAGCAGAGTTCTTTAAGCACGGTTTTCGTGCTTTGGTTGGATACCTGACTGATCTTTTTAACCATGTAGCCCATGAGGGTTTCCCACCGGCATGGTCACATCACATCATCCATCCGATTCATAAATCAGGTCCCAGTTCATATCCCAATAACTACAGAACGATCATGGTGGGCCACACGTTCTTGAAGTTGTACGCTACCGTTCTCCATAGGATGCTCTCCAGTGACCTTGAGCAGAGACACCTCAGGGCTACGGGGCAAGCAGGCCTCCGACCGACTCACCAGGCCACATCTTCACTCTGCGCGCCGTGATAGAAGAAGCCCGACAACGCTTTTCGAAGGTCTACTATTGCTTTGTAGATTTTCGGAAAGCTTTTGACTTTGTTCCTAGGGAAGCCCTATTCCAGAGACTCAGAGATATTGGTATCTCTGCAACCCTATTGACAGATATTATGCGCCTATATGAGTCTGTTCTCGGTCGTCTTCGCACAGCCCATGGGATGTCTGATTTCATTCAGAGTACTATTGGGGTCTGTTGTCCTCCGAAATGGCATGCGTGTCGTTTGAAAGCCCAAAATGTGCAATGCCAGTTGGATGACAACTCTATCAGGAGAGAGGCCAATGTCACCACACTCCTCTCCTCTTCGCTTCAGGTTGGCTCTTCTCCAACACTAGGGGGGTATCCCTAAAATAGGATCGCTAAGGCAGGTACAGTAACGGGAAAGGTGAATGGAAGAGGCTGCCTTAGAGAAACGAATGTAACAAAAGATAATTTTGGATGGGTGATGGAAAGGAAAGGAAGATCAATCCTCAGGGAAATACCAGTGCCAGTATCAGAAAGGGGCGAATGGAGTCAAAGAAAAACTCTAAAAGGACCTTGCTGCCAGATGAAGGTAGTAACCAACTAAGAGCTCTCGCATTAGAGCATACCTGAAAACCGCAAAGCTTAAGAGAAAAACATGGGTCAAATAAAGTTGTGCTAGATTGTTAGCCTTCTATTCAGATGATCCCAGCTTAAGAATCGAAAGCAAGGAGCTAAGAGAGGTATTGCCTCATACAAAATGAAAGATGGCATACAAATTAAAATGGCAAACAAAGGACGAAAGAATTTCCCATTTATCCAAAGAATCCCATCATGATATTTTTCATTAAGTTTATGGAAAAAAAAACTTCCAAAATTCTCCATCATTTACAATGAAAGAGGCTGGCCTTTTATAGGCTTGAACTCACCTACTTTCTTTTTTATTTAATTTTAAAAAACTAATAAAATAATAAAGTGAAAAAGGAACATGTAGTTGTCTTGGTTGCTCCATGGTGCCACATCACCAAAAGACTGCTTGCTAACAAAATCGATTTTACCAAAGTTTTGATCCTGTGCAAATGGCATAGAAGATGCACTCTCCGTATGAAAAGATACCCCAAATTATTATCAAATCTGCACCGGTTCTCTCGTAAAAATGAGACAGTTCGCCCAACCAACTGAAGGACCAAGCCACGAAGTCGCTTCATCCTGTATGCATTGGCAGCCGATAAAGAAGAAAGATACACGAACAGCTACTGAAAGTGTGAAGATTTACAATGGCTGGGGCAGATTTAATAAAACCGGTGCCAAACTCCACATGATTGGCAGCCATCAACGCTGAAACCGGAATTGACCACCACTGCAGACGGCTGCCACCGGAGGTGTTTTCAGCTACCCACATACACGAAGTGACCTCCGATAAAATCTTTAGAAGCTGCTGCGTTTTTCTAATTGGCGTGAAAAGGTGGAGGGAAGTCAGCCACGGGTAGTTTGAATGTAACTCCAACAATCCAATTTAAATGTAAAACGACTGCCACGACTCTTTGTCAAGCTGCGAAATTCACCGTATCTGTCAGTGGCGAGGGCATCGGCTTCAATCAAAAGCCGAAACATTTCATCGCCGATGGACACATGAAGACTTGAAAATTTACAGTGATCCGCTCCAAAAGAAAACTCATTACACTCACCTCGGCTGCCATGAAAGGCGTGAACTCAACCGATTACCCTGCTGTGCTAAATGGTCGCTGAAACTCGAGCACCGTCAATTTAATTGACACCCTATTTCTGCATCAATCAATGCAGTCGGCGGCCAGGCTAACACGACGAGTGATGACTCGTGGAGAGATTGGCGGCTTCCATAAAAAATCCCGAATTTGCTTCTTTAAAGAAAACCGTGTGATGCACCTCAATGCTCGATGATTTTGCTCACGACCCCTTCTGACTGTCGTCGTGGTGCTGATCCTCCCTATTGAAAAACCGAGTTTCTGGCGTTGAATGCTTGGCCGTCGATGATGTGCGATCTGAGCTCCACGTAACAGGCTGTAACTTTTGAAAACTCAGCAAGTTACAACCTAAACAGTGATCGGGCAGAGCCATTAATTTCCTACACGACCTTTTATGAAATATGCGGAAAGCAGCCCTATAATCGGCTAAATAAGAAACGTGGACCCGACTGTTGACTGTTAGAAAAAACATTCTGGCATGATTTACCGAAAAGCCGAGTCTTTATGTCATGCGCTGATCGCCCTTTAGCACTGCCCTGTCTCCATAATAGGATGCGTGTTCATGGCGTCCACGGCTTTCCCTTACTTCATTTCCCTCATGTCAAACAGCTCGTAAACTGTCATACAACAATTTCAGCATGCCATAACAATTTCAGCACCGGGTTTTAAAATTTCGCCGAGTCAATCACTTGCTTCCGTATTGCTTGGTGATGATTCCAACAGAGGTATGTCAACTTTTGCAAATAATCAGGCGAAGCTGTTTTCCCAACCAACGAATTCACATTTTCCAAAACTGTCTTTGACCATGTTCTTATTGTGTAAAGTGCCAGCACAATTGCTCCAGCAGGATCGATCCACCAGTATATCTTACTTGCAAGGATAGCAGCGATTAGACCAATTGCATTGGTGATGACATCAAAGAAGTGATCTTGAGCATATGCCTTCACAATCTCATTAGTAGATCTTCGACAATAGATTACAAGGAACAACTTCACGATAGTAACTGAAACCATGATTCCAACTACCCAATGCCATCTGCCGCCATCTAAAGATAAATTATGCTTTGTTTCGTTGCCATGCCTGCTTTAAGTTGATCAATGAGCATTCGCAGGCAACCTTTTCTTCTTTTCAAAAGCCCTAGATATTTTTTGAATCAATTTCTCGAATGCTTCTTTTTATAATCTGAAACACAGTCATGAAAATCTGCTCCTGACGTTTGAGTGAATAAAGCTCAAGCTTCATATGCATGATAATTTCCACTATTTATGATATCTTCACTCTGTTTTCTAAATATTTCCTCATATCAGTGGCTAATGCTTCATTATGCTCGCTGTCACTTCCATAATCCTGTAGGTGATAACAGAGTCAGTCTTGAAAGTCGATGTGGAAGGCCTTTTAGGCACCTGGTCATCAAATATATCAACATTGCAGCTCCACCAAGACTGTGAGAAACAGCACAAACTGAATAAGGAACATCAAAAGATTCCTGATCAGCTTTCAACTGTCTTAGCCCAGACATCTTTATCTCATGGATTTCTTCGATCATTGCAGGGATGACTTGTGTTCCATGTCCATTGATTGAATACCTCCAGTACCTTGACTTGCATTTTTATCCTTTGGGTTCTCTGAATCTTTCGCAACTGAAATATTTGCTCCCTGCTTTCTTGACAACCATTTAAACCGGATTCTAACCACACAGATTCAGAATCTTTGGGACCGGCTTTCTCTGGGTCAACACTAGCAGCTGAGCCCTTTAAATCACCATTTTGGAAAGAAGAATGCTTCATGTCATGGGATCTTCGAGATGGTGTTCTTAATGCCTGCGGAGAGGTTGTTTGGGATGAAGCTTCTGCTAATGTCAGGACAGTTGTTTTTAGCAGCTTTATTCCACCAAGTATGAAAAATGAGACAGAGATGTTCTCTCCCAGACTTTTCTCATCTTTGATAAGGAAAGAACAAAGATTTTGAAGAACAGATTGCGTGCTGCAGTGTGCTATCTCCCTTCACCCTAATCAAATTTTAAACCGCTGTAGATGCAATTTTAAGAGGTAACAGGGTCAAACAAGGATGTCCACTATCTCCCACCCTGTTCAGGATTTACATTGATGAGTTGGAGGCATTTCTACACGAGCATATCCAGGACACGGATGGTTGTCTTCTTCACCAGGTTTTGATATCTATTCTACTCTTTGCTGACGATGTGGTCCTCCTCTCCTCATCCCCATAAGGATTACAGAGGCAGTTGGATGCCTTAGCTCTGTTTTGTGATCGTCGACAGTTGACAGTCAACCTGGGTAAAACCAAGGTTATGATCTTCAATGGAGTGAAGAAAACTTCGGACCTCCACTTCCTATTCAGAGGAAAGGAGATTGAGATCACCAGCACCTATACTTACTTGGGGGTGCAATTCTCAAGCCCTCGCTTCAATTTGCGACCTGATCTTCAGCCTCTGATAAACAAAGGTTATGGATCATTAGCCCTTCTTGAGAGACAGTGCTTTCGACATCACTTCCAGGGACATCTCGTCCAAGATGAGCCTCATGGACACCTTGATCTGTCCCACTGTTTTATATGGCTCGAAGATTTGGGGGCCATCTTTACTTGAGTCAGACTGGGCCTCGATTGAGAGAGTCCAAACCCTTCTTCTTCGTCGCATTATTAAGATGTAAACAGACAGTACCTCAGCACATCACCCTTGCCGAGTTCGGAGCTCAACCCTTCAGGCTCGAGACGGTTTTCAGTTTGATCTCATTCTTGCACCGTATCCAGGGCTTTGCAGACTCAGTGGAGGGTAGAGACCGGTACCTTTACCTTGCATACTGCTCTTCTGAGGCTATTGCCCGTTCTACCCATTCGGGTCGGACTCGATGTTGGTTTACAGGGGTTTCAGATCTACTAGAGGCAGTGGGTATTCAGGTGGATCGTCTGCCCCCTTTTCGATATTCATTGGATGCTCCTGGACACCTTTTACCCACTAGACAGAAATTTAACAAGACCATCCGGGAAGACATCTACAGGCAGTTCGTCCAGGTCACCTAGGTCGATCCTCCAGGAGGGTTAAGCCCAAAAATGGCCTTTTACGCAAAGCACTTCCTGGAGCTGAGAGACGGGCTCATTGTCCGACCCCAGTATACGTTTCGTCACTGGATGAATGCTCTTCACATCCCTCTAGGCCAGTTCAAAGTCGGTTCTCATAGACTTCGAGTTGAGACGGACCACCAGATTGATAGACCAGATAGAATCTGTCAAGTATGTCACCTACAAGAAGTGGAGACCGAGGCACACTTCATTTTTAGATGCCCCAGTTACTACGAGATCAGAGGACGGTTCCATTGTTTGCTTAGAGACTCTCAGACTCTCGCTGAGTTTTTCAGGTACCTCGATCAGAGATGTTTGGCTCTCTACATGCAGGAGGATCTCAGATTTCGAGTGCATATTCTTCAGCCTCCCATCAGACCAGACCTCGCGCAGAAGATCACGTCATTTTTCAGGGTATTACCCTCAGACAAGGGCACCAAGAGACCGACCGATATCAGTACATATCCAGCCTCTAGATCAGTGAGGATCCGTGGGACCTCACCCCGACCCACGAGATCTCAGCAGCAGATTCATCGCAGACTCCGTCCTGAGAGACGGGCTAGATCCTCCCGACCTCAGCAACGTACGAACACCCCCAGGCAACGAGTTTGTGGGCAGTCCGCACTCTCTACTAGCCCTTCATCAGGACAACAGACTTTGTTGAGTTTTCTTCGGTCCTCTTCTTTCAACCTCGGATGTTAGGAGAGATGTGTCGAATCCTCAGACCCTTTTGCTCCTGGATCTTTTCCGATAGGACATCTCCGCCCCCTTGCGGGTTTTCTGGATTCGCGTCTGCAGTCTCTCTTACTTCAGTCATGTTCACTTTTGTTCACTCTTTTCTTTCTTTCTTCATGCATTGTACCTTTTTATAGGAGACCGTTTGGTTCTCCCGCTTTGTACGGACATCATTGTAATCAGCAGTCCCTTTGACCTACTTTGTGGTCATTAGTTGGACATTAATATAATTATCTTATCTATCTCATCTTATCTATCATCATTGGGTCAATTTAGAAGTGCATGGGGTAAGTATTGAAGTGCCTCGAGGGAATTTTGAAGTGCTTGGGGAAAATATTGAAGTGCATGGGGAGTTTTTATCATCCTTGGGAGAATTTAGAAGTGCCTTGGAAAATATTGAAGTGCTTAGGGCATTTGTATCATCTCTGGGAGAATTTTGAAGTGCTTAGGGCATTTGTATCATCTCTGGGAGAATTTTGAAGTGCAAGTGCACAGGGAAAGTATTGAAGTGCCTAGGGTGTTTCTCTCCTCACTGAGTGAATTTAGAAGTGCATGGGGTGTTTTTCTCATCAGCAAGTGGATTTAGAAGTGCATGGGGTGTTTTTCTCATCACCAAGTGGATTTAAAAGTGAATGGTGCATTTTTCTCATCATTGGGTGAATTTAGAAGTGGATGGGGGTGTTTTTATCTTCGGTGCGAGAATTTTGAAGTGCCTGGGGCAAATATTGAAGTGTCTGGTCGTTTTTATCATCGTTGGGAGAATTTTGAAGTGGTCAAGGCAAGTATTGAAGTGCATGGGGCGTTTCTATCATCATTGGGTCAATTTAGAAGTGCACGTGGCAAGTATTGAAGTGACTTGGGGGATTGGGGGAATGTTGAAGTGCTTGGGGAAAATATTGAAGTGCATGGGGAGTTTTTATCATCCTTGGGAGAATTTAGAAGTGCCTGGGAAAATATTTAAATGCTTAGGGCATTTTTATCATCTTTGGGAGAATTTTGAATTCATGACCCCACATGTCCATTGGACCATTAAGGGACGAGATAACAAGTAGAGTCCCTACTTGCCCTAAATCTAGTTAGTGCAGTCGTGTTTCGTCAACACCTTCTAGTTGTGAGTGATCAAATATTGCTTGTGAAATGTATAGGAAAATCCATCATTTCCTCATTCATACACTTGTTCATTCGAGATTCTAGGAGTCGAGAGAGTCCAGAGTTGAGCTCCGGTGTATGTTCTTTTGTTGCACAACCTTAGTAATCTACAAAATCAAAAGCTTGAATCTTATTGGCAAAAGATTCACCAAATTTTTACTATATTTTATAAATCAGTGAAAGATTCGCCAAGTTTTTACAATTTTTTATAATTAAGTGAAATATTCGCCAATATTTTACAATATCTTATAATTTAGTGAAAGATTCGCCAAGATTTTACAACATTATATAATGAAATGAAAGATTCGCCAAAAATTATATATACATATTATATTATTGATAAAATCGCCTTCAAGTTTTCCTATACATCCGGGAGATTTGCCCATTTTTTATACATATAAATTTTGGGGGGGTTCTTAAAATCATCCCTGCTCCCATCTTTGGTTTTCACCCTGACTTACACCTCAACCTGTGAAATGGAGGACTTCCCCACTTTTGCCTCTTTGTCGGATAGCATCCCTATTAGTTTGTGTCTCGGCGCTGAGTTGGCAAAAGAACTTACCGAAGCCTTGATCCTTCTGGGCCTGGAGAACCCACTGGTGTTGGTTCCTAAGCTTAGGTGAGTTGGATTTGTTAACTTTATCACTCTAGTCGGTTGCCCCAATGTTTGGTCCTGATTGTGGATAATCCCCCTAGTTGCTTGAGTTGTGTTGGCTAAACCTTAAGCAAATTGTACTACCATCATTACATGCATATGGAAACTATTATCTTATCTTTTGTGCAAGCCCACGGAAACAAATTAAAAACTGTGCTTCTCAGCACAATGAAAGAGGGCTATGGAAATTGAAATGTTAAAGCACCCTGGATGAAAGCTACAATTAGTTGTGCTTCTAAGCACATGCAAAATCCAAAGGGTCCTAAAGGCCTAAAAAGCAATGGTTAGATGTATGCTAAATTCAAAGACTGTTGGTCATGATTAAATGTAATGATTAATACCTCACGGATCCTACGGGTTGGGATGTGAGATGGAGTAAGGGATAGCTAATTCTAAGTGTCCCCTAGAACCTCAAGTTACGGTTAGTTGTGCACCTAGTTACGACGGTTCTAGAAAAGATCCTCACCGAGCTAGGTTTAGCTTGGATGTGAGTTGTAGACATTTGCCAAGGTTGAATAAGCACCTCTATAAACAACTTATTCCATTTGTGAGACACTGGCATTCCCTGTGTGTTTATTATCCAACATATGCTTAAGTGTGTATTCCTTTTCCCTTATCCAAAGTATCACAGTGATGATTCAGTCAAGTCATCCCTTTATCCTAGCCTTGCTTTCTTCACCCTCACCCTTTGCTAGCAAAATGTTCACATCTATGAAATGAGTATATTCTTGAAGTTCTATTTTGAGTGAATGATTATTTGAACTTATATTTGATGTAATTATTGTTTAACCGTCGATGAAATGATGCTTCCAACTTTAAGTCTTGCCATTAGAATGATTAAAAGAGCATACCTTATCCATTTGCACTTGCATTTTTAGCCTGGGTCATATTTTGATCAATCTTGACTTGGTCAAACCTAGTTTGACCAAGTCAACCATTGGATCTGAAATGAGTTGGACCAGTGATGTTAAAGGTTGATGATTTATGGTCCTTTGATGCCCATTTGATGGTTCCATGCAGCAGACACAAGTTTCACTTGATGGTTTGATGGGGGCATACTGTCCAACAACTATGTATGGGGGCATAAACAACTTAAAAAACCACCTAGCTCGAGTTGTGTGCAAGGATGTTGTAGCTTGTGATGGATGCCTTGAAGAAGTCACAATGGAAATGCACATTTCTTTGGAAGGAATCAAAGAACAAAATGCCAAAAGATATAGGTTGAGGTTTGAAACAGCAGGGAGGGGTAGATCTCCAATTGGACCTCCAGGCAGTTGCTCATCAATTTTTGCACCAAGTCCATCTATCACATCTCCTTTGTCCCTTCCTCGTACTAACTCGGGATCTCGGCCAACCTTGGACAACTTTAATGAAAGGAAAAGGAAGGAGGCAGATATGGTAGTTAGGAGGTTCTGGTACCATGACAACCTCTAGTTCAACATTGCAAGGTCTCCTTTTTATCATCCCATGGTAGATGTTATTGCTAGCGCTAGCACTGGATACAAAGGCCCCTCTTATAGTGCACTTAGGGGGAAAGATCTAGATGAGGAGTTGCAGTTTGTCAAGGCACAGTTCGAGAGTATTAAGAGTTCATGGTGGTTTACAGGTTGCACAATCTTGCCAGATGAGTGGACAGATCAGAGGACTAGAACAATCATAAATTTTCTTGTGGCTTGCCCTAAAGGAACAATGTCTCTGAAATCTGTTGATGCATCTTCACATGTGAAAGATGCAAATCTGATATTTACATTGTTAGCAAAGGTTGTGGAAGAAGTGGGGGCCAAACATGTTTTCCAAGTAATCACAGACAACGCTGTAAATTGTGTAGCAGCAGGTAAATTGCTTTGTGCAAAATACCCTACTATTTTTTGGACCCCTTGTGTTGCCCACTGTATAGATTTGATTTTGGAGGACATCCAGAAGTTGGAGTGGGTGCAAGATGTGGTTCATGAGTGCAAACAAATAACCAAGTACATTTATAACCATAATTGGGTGTTGAGCTTTATGAGAGAGTACACAGAAGGGTATGTAGCATGGGTACTCTTACCAGAGGGTAGGGTACGCGTACCTGTACTGGTTACTTGGGTACGCGTAAGGTACGTCTCCTATCGTACCCCATATTATCTCCACATACCCGAGATTCCATTATAAAAAAAGGGGTAAGTATAGGCTAAATGGTGCGGCGTACCCCGTGTTTGGGTACTCCAGGGTACGGCCGACTCAGCAAAATGCAAATCCATTGGGGATAATATAATGACCCCCAATCGAATCTAAACTAAATTTTTGCTAACTACGTATGGAGTCTAGTTTGGGACTTATGTCAAGCACTTTACAACACTGTTCAAATTCCACTGAATATTGTCCAAATCTGGTAGACCGATTTTGCATTGATTTACAAGGAATGTTTTTATGGTTTTTTGTTCAGCACTCCTGGAACGTAATTTAACTACCAAATGTGCACATAAAAATATTCATATGTATTTAATACTAATAAATACACTCACATCAACCCAGTAATACGTTTGCAACTTTTTATTTTCCTGTAACAGCAATACAAATAGGTGTTTAAAATCGGATTTCAAGTGTACCTTCAAATTACAATATTATTGTTTGTTACAACTACCTAGTATTGATTTATCAAATTTTATGTAACTTCCAGTCTTCCACTTGATATCTACTATGAGTCTATGATTTTTCGAATTTTCAATGTGAATGTTCCTTGTCCAATTAATCATTAATTTAGAATTATGAATCATGATTCATATTTTATGAAGAAATCTGAAATGTGCATGTATAATGTGACTATGACAAGTTTTATTTTTATAATATATATATATATATATAAAGAGCCATCCCCATCCCCGTACCCAAGTTTCTTGGCAACTTAGACAGAAGGTGAGCTCAGACGCCCTACTATCACACAGTTTGCAATAAACTTTCTCTCCCTCCAAAGCCTTCGTAATGAGTTCCAAGCATTGAGACAGATGGTTAGTAGCAGGGAATGGATACATTATAAGGACAACACAAAACCAGATGCAATGACTATGATTTTGTCTATCCATAGAGAGCTTATGGGAGGAAGTCACTGAGATTTTCAGCATGACAAAACCACTTGTGAAAGTGTTGAGGATCATGGATGGTGACAAACCACCAATTGGGTATGTTTACGAGGGGATGGACAGGGCCAAAGAGGCCATAAAGGTCTTCTATAAAGGGGATGAATCTAATTATATCCCTATATGGGATATTATTGATTCCAGGTGGGGCGGGTAGCTACATTCACCATTGCATGCAGCAGGAGCATATCTCAATCCAAGCATATTCTATAATGATGGGTCTAAAATTCAAAAAGATCTTGAGGTGACGACAGGTGTGATGATATGCATTGAGAGGATGTAACCCAATCAAGAGACTCAAGACCAAATCAATATGCAGCGAAATTTGTACAAGGAATCATCTGGTAAGTTTGGATTTAGCTCAACACAACTTCTTGAAGAGAAGAAAATTCCATGTAAGATTCAATTCATAAAACGTTAAATTTTATTTTGCTAGTTTTATTTTTCAAGTTTGACAATGCAAAACTAGTAATCTTTGTTTGTTTGTTTTTTATAACAACCCATTGGTGGTTAGATTATGGCACCAAGGAACCACAACTACAGGAATTTGCCATCGGAATCATGAGTCAGCCTTGTAGCGCTTCAGGTTGTAAGCGCAATTGGTCAGTATTCAAGCAATCCACACCAAAGAGAGCAACAGGTTGGAGCATGAGAGGTTGGAGAAGTTGGTCTACATATACTACAACCTTCGGATGCTCACAAAACAATTGCAGACAAAGGATTTGTATCCAAATTTATTGGATTAGATTGATCTAGTCTCTGATTGGGTAATGGAGGATGAGGCTCATGTTCATTTGGGTCGGCTTGATGAAGAGACCGAGGGTCCCTCTGGTGTACCATTTTCTGAAATGGAAATGTCAAACACACCTGCATCACAGTTGATTTTTCAGTCTAGTGATGTTGGCACTAGCTCTAGTAGGGCCTATACTAGGCGTTCTACTACTCATAGTCATGCATGAGACTCGAGTTTGGACTTGGAGACACTATCTTTTTTTTATTTTCTAGTTATGTTTTGAGTTATTATTTGAACTTGGTACTATTTTGGAATGTGATCAAGGAATCATCTTTGAGTTCACTATTTTGCATACAAATACAGAGTGTCAAATGATGTATTATCAATTTTTTTGAGATGATCTAATGAATTTCTGCATAGAATTGCTTTATGGATTAGAAATGTCATTATGTATGTTTTTTGTGCACAGAAGTTACCATATCTTTAATTTTTTCATATTTGTCGAGTCTTATCTAAGGAGTCCCAATCCAACCGAGTATTTGTCGAGTCCGAGTCTAACTACACTGCTCTAAACATACCTCCATAATAAGACATTGCTTAAAAGAGGCAATAGAAAACACATTAATACAAAAACAACACAATAAATAACATGACAAACATACGATGTGACAAATATACAATGCCAAGCACTATGAAAGGTACAGGCCAACGGAGTTGGCATCACCTAACAATGTTGATTTCCAAGAAATCTTACTAAAGAAGAGATGATGCAAGGTGTCCCAAACGGGGAATAGAAAACAAATTACCACAAAAACAACACAAAATATATAACATGACAAATATACAATGCCAAGCACTATGAAATGTATAGGACAAATGGAGTTCGCATCACCTAACAATGTTGATTTCCGAGAAATCTTACCAAAAAATTGTATCAACCATTTTATAATAATTTGGAATCTTCTTCCAAGTCTAGATGGCAAAGAGGGTTGGATACCTTAGTGGGAGGCTGCTATCACATGCTAAATGGATTTCTTCATTGGCTACATTCATTAAGACAAATATTATGCATCTTAAGCACTGCAAGGCTATTAAAAATGAACTTTGTTTATTCCTCATTTGCTCCATTCTCACCCATGTGACAAGGACAAACAAGCCTAAGATACCAAACTTTGTCACCAACTAAAAAGAGGTTTGTTGAGCCAAAGAGACAACTCAACTAAGGACCGAATTGCATTGGATTAAAACTGGTGACAAATCGATGTAGCAATGCATCAAAACCGTGGCCATTAAGGTACCTATGGAGAAAATTTTATAATTAGGGTTGTTCAATAAAGAAGAGGAATTGCTGAGGAATTTGTAAATCAATATAAGAATGATTCTCCAACTGCATGGGCCTGTAGTGGAATGTAGAATGGCCATGCAAACATGTCTTAGACATAATTGCATGGTGCTTCTCGGATTGATGGTGTGTGAGGAGGCATTAACTGACTAATCAATTAACAACAAATCTGACGAAAATGATTGATGACATGTCACTCGGATTGATGACATGTCACTCGAATTGATGACATGTCACTCAGATGCAACTTCTACAGGAGCAAGATGCGTATTTGTCCAGGCAACTTTCGGTATTTGTCCAGGCAACTTTCTATAGGGTGTCTAACGAAGTCATCAAAAAGCAAACCTTAAGTGCTATTATCAACTAAGATTTCAATAAATCCATGTGGAAAATAGGTGACCCTAAGATGATTACAAACTAGACACCAATAACTCTACTTAATGTTTCTGGCAAGATTTTGGCCAAAACCCTTGCAATACACATAAAACTTAATGTTTCTAGCAATGTTTTGACCAAAACCCTTATAATCCACATAGAACATATTCTACCTAAGATAGTCCATCCTAAGTCAATAGAGGTCATTAGAGTATAATTAATTTGGACAATTTCTTAGAATAGATCCATGCCTTTGGTTTGGATGCAACTTTTATTACAATTGGCTTGAAGGAATCTCAAAATCAAGTTGAATGGCCATTTATTCTAGATATGTTAAAAGCCTTGGTCTTAAGGAGCTTTTTCCTTGGGGTTGTAGGCACTCTCTTTGTTGAAGCCCAATTTAAATTAGAGATGTGATTGTACAATGACTTGAAACTTTGGAAAGGCATGAATTAGTTTTGTACCCTTGGTATGTATACACTTTTTATCAACTTTGTGTTTTAGAAAACTTACAATGGTATTGAATGGCCATTTATTCTATCTATGTTAAAAGCCCTGAGCTTTGGGAACATTTCCCTCGAAGTTGCCGAAACTCTCTTCACTGAAACCTTGGCTTGTCTTTCTATCAAGAAATGTATATCAAAAGAGGTCTTTCAAATAGCCAAGTACATTTATAACCATGCTTGGGTGTTGATCCTTATGAGAGAGTACAAAGAAGGCTATGTAGCATGGGTCCCCGTACTCGAGGGTAGGGTACACGTACGCATACCGGGTACTTGGGTACGTCTCCTGCCGTACCCTTTCATACACCATATTAGCTCCACATACCCGAGACGCCATTATCAATGACTCCTCACAACCTTAGTGGTTCACCTTTTTTATTGTTTATATCATATATCATGTACTCAATTTTATCATTGACTATTTGGAAAACATTTATGTGAATTGGTGCAAACACCATCGCTTTGAAGAGCGCTAATGTACAATATTAAAATTCAAAATATTATTGAGAATATTCCCCTTTTAATATTATAAGTGACAAAAGGACTTAGGGTATAAAGCTAACTATATGAGTCGAAAGAGTAAAACTAATATGAAGAACAGAGCCACCACAAATTTGAAGGTCCAAACAAATACCTAGTAGTAAAAAGTGTTTATTTAAAGAATAACTAAACATATTAATGATTTATAAAAGAAAGGAAAACAATAATGAGAAAATAACTCTGCAATGTTTTTAACCAACATTCATGAAAATTAGCATTGATATATTTCCTCAATTAAAAACAAATAGATGGTTCACCTACACAAAATTTGAACAATAAGTCAAAATGTGGAATTTTGGTTTGTCCTCGAGACAATTAATTCAAGAAGAATAAAATGTCCAATTGAGGACCAAATTATTCAAGACCCTTTAGCAAAATCTTCAAAATACTAACGAAACATACGACTTCAAATAACAAGTACAAGCTCTAACCCATTAAGTCAATTGTCTATAAAGGAAATTGTACATCAATCAAAAGCCTAAATCCATAAATGAAGCACTCACTCGGAAGACAATGAAATTGATAAGCAACAAATGCTCGGTGGAAATGCGCAAATGTTTGCACATGATTACCATAATAATTTTTTACACTCGACGAGAATATTGCATGAGTACGAGTAATTGATGTCATACATGTTTTATACTTGGGAATTGTACATACAATTCATGCATGGTTTATGACAAATCATATACATCGTTAACACGTGGTTATGATTAAAGCAGGATCAAAGAAGTCTGCATTAATAACAGGAAACTCTTCCTAAGGGTGAAGGAAAAAGCCCATGCCTAACCTGGCATGAGCCGCATCATTGCACTTGTTTAAGCAATCTCAAGCGTGGTTTGGCATTCTAAACTTTTCATTCTTACGACTGATAAGAGGGCTCAAGAGCTCTAAGGATTCATTCAATGTGCCCATTGGATGATGATCAAGTGTATGGAAGGACAAATGAACCATAGTAAGTTATGGAATGGTGGGGAGCATAAGTAGTGCTAACCATAAGAGTAGGGCTACTGTGGGGCGGAAAAGTCAGAATCCATCATCTTACAGGTCAAAGGCCATAGGTCTAACTTGGGCTGCATTGCATGCTAACTCTGCTGTAAGGGTTTATTTTGTAGTCATAAGTTCTTTTGAGTGTCAAAGGTGAGCCTCCTAACATACATTATCCATTAACCATTAAAGATAAAGCTCTTTAAATAAGATTTAGACATAGGATCAATAGATAGTACATGTAAAATAGAGGATCACTCATTTCACATCTCATATTTGGTATTACGAAAAGTTTGCACAATGAAGGAATAGGAAATCTCCATGCTCTGTATATTTGCTACCGATATCTTAATACTAAATTTCCTCTCATTCAAAAAACCATTACCATGCATTTGCACAGCCAAACTCATATTTGCTTGTGGTTGTTATCCTATAGTCCACGTAGTCATCACTCCCTTCGCTAAATTCACTAGTTACTCTGCTTAGTTGCTGTAGTTATACATCTATCACTCGAATTTATTGCTTCAAGCTTTTTATATGAAATCAATTTTGCATATATTTTAAAGCATGGCTTCCAATTAAGTAATCCTCTCATGCGCGTTTAACCTTTCTCAATAAATAACTATAACGATAAACATCTTATTGTAAAATTTGAACTTACTACTAACTAGCTATTGGAATTCACTGTCTTTATGAAATAAAACGCGTATTGTAGTCTAAACTATCTGCGACAATGGCGGCACCATCCTTTATATTTTAAAACATGGCTTCCAATTAAGTAATACTCTCATGCTCGTTTAACCTTTCTGAATAAATAACTATAAACATCTTACGGTGAAATTAGAACTTAATAATAACGTTTGGAATTCACTGCCTTTATGGAAAAAAAAAGCGTTTTAAACTATCTGCCACAATGACGGCACCATCCTTCACATTAGTGATGCGACAAGCAAGGCTGGTCCTATTGCAATAACCTAAAAGATGAAGCCGATGTACAAAATTTAAAATTTCTAGGAAACTTCAGAGAAGTTACAACCACCCTGATTTTTAGAGTTACTGTGTAATTGGCAATTCTCTGGTCCACTGTTAAAATGTTCGCATGTTGCTACTTTGGGGGAAATGACCCTGGATCATGCATGGTTTCTGTCTTTCAACAAAAGAGCCCTTTCCCGTACAATGACAATTATTTAGTCTTTGGGTGTAAACTTTCCAGGAAAACAGTTTAGTTCGTGAATTGATCAAACAAGTTTATTAAACCTTAATCATCCCACCCCACCCTAGCCAACCCCACCTCAGGTTTTGTCGAGAATCTTCAATGCTCAGAACAAGAAAATTAGCGTTGCTCATTACCAAGAATGAGAGAGTTGTTAAGGCTGATAACTGGTTAAAAGAGTACTACCAACCAAAAAAATGAAAAAACAAGTGCTATATTTTGTTTAACTTGAATTACATACACACATTCTTTACATTGAGAGTTCAAAGGTGGTTTCCAACTGAATTGGCATGAAAATGAGTTTCAACTGAGTTAAAATAGATTATTTGACTCAGAATTGTTGTAAGCAAGAACCCAAGTTCCCATTACTTTTCTCTATTTCGTGCATTCACTTACAATTTCGAGTTCCCATCGGGCCTGGAATTTGACGACCTGTAGAACGTTTTTATCAATTTTAAACGTATTTGACAAGTTAATGTAAAAGGGACACGTCAACAGTGACGGCCATGAAAAAATTTGAAACGTAGATTTGACGTTCACCTATTTACCTTTGTCGTCATAAAATTCAATACCTCTCTTAAACTATATAGCCTGTAACTATACCCGTTAGTAATTACCCAATCCTTCACTCTGTACTGTTCTCTTATGCTCTGTCTGCTACCTAATTCCTACTGAGTTACTGCGACCTTAGTTCATCGTACGCCCCTGGGCCCATGTTTAGGAGCGCTTATAAGAATTAGCTCCAGTTTAGGGTTTAGTTGCAACTTGCCATGTTGGATTTCGAGACCGGGGAAGGGACAAGACGAAGAGAGGAATTAAATTTAACGGGCGTGAATTCATGGTTGTTTCCGCTCGCGGTTTGGTGGTTTTATGATTCAAAATTCAAATGTATCCCGGTTGAAATTAAACTTAGGCGCCCCTCCCTGGATAGTCCATTAAGATATATCTGTATTCAAGCTAATTCCAATAAACTTAGTGGTCGCCCAACATCAGGAGCATGTGATTCGTGAAACAAGACTAGGCCGAAATCGCTTATGAACTTACTGGTTCAAACGCTTGCTTAGGGGTTGGTACATAGAAAACCACGACATCATAGACGCAGCATTGAGCAATATAAACCCCTAAGATGCCAAATATCCTTCAGCAGTATGTGGGTACTTCCGAGATCATGTAGAATTAAGGTGTGTGGTGTGCTGGTTGCGGTTTCTGACCAAGGAGTATATTGCACTGTGTGGCAGGATAACAAGACCATAAAATTTCGCCTGATGTACTCTTATTTTCATGCGCTCTCTGGTTGTGACCCTGAGTGTATGTTGCATTTCCACGGCTTGTTTGAGGTATGTCTTTGAACTTGAAATGTGTGTGTGCCATTTTATTGTGTAGAATTTTTCAGTTCTAGTGATATTTGATGTTTTGAAGATAACATGCTGGATTTCTGACCAGATTTTGATGTTTGCGTTAGGTTTGATATTACAATTTCTACCCCTATACTTTTATAATCTTAAACAATTTCCCCGGTGTTTCCCCGGTGTTTGTTTAATATTTACTGCGGACTTTACCAAACCAGAAGAAATGCATTGACTTAGTAATTATGGAAGAGCTTTTGTTCTGCCGAAAAGGTTTTACCGATTTTCACTAATTTAGGAAATTTGGAAGCATCAGATCAGAATTTGCGTTAAGTTTCATTTTAAATGGATACTCCTAAGCCCATCATGGAAAGGGCGAGCTTCCCATACTAAATTAATGAGGCAAATAATAGATCGAACTTCTCCTTATTGGATACTGTTGATGCCAAACATTCAAATGTAGAGAGGGCACCAATCTATAAGAGGACGGACTGGAATTCTTAATCGTAAGTGCGGGGTTTTTAATAATACAACAAATTTGACACTATGAACTTGGAAAAATGTGGGTTGGAATTCTTAATAGTAAGTGCAGGGCGTTTTTATAATACAACAAATTTGTCACTCTATGAACTTGAAAAACCGTGGGCTTAATGGAATTCACAGTAAGTGTGAAAAAAAAATTTAACACAACAAATTTGACACTATGAATTTGAAAATACGTAAAATGACAGGTAGTAAAAACATTTAACCGTCATAAAATTTCCAATTGACGGGAACTTAGAATTTGAAATTCCAGGCCTGGTTCCCATTACTCTTCTCTATTTCGTGCATTCACTTACAATTTCTCTGGACGATGCAAGGCCAAACTGGACGCCTGTTAAAGTCGCGTGGGAAACCGAGCAGCTTCCTCCGTTGGACCGCCCATTTCGTCTGTTATCTGTTGGCAGTCGAATCAATCTCTATATTTCTGGCCCGGCCCAGCTCAACCCAGCCGAGCCTGGGAGCCCGTTTGAGGGGCCAAGCTGAGTAGCGCCGCCCACAGCAGCCCGGGATCCCAGCAAACTAGAAGCAGCTTGTGCAGTGGGTGAACGGAAAATGTGAATGGCTTCTTTGAATGGATTATGTAGATGCATTTGTGCTGCTAGTGTGGCAAATGTGAATGGAACAGCTTTTCCTTTCATTGTCCTTGCTCTTGCCATATGTACTCGAAATAACGTCAATCCCCACACCCCGGCGAGTGAAGCAATCCAGGAACAGAGTCCCGGGAATAGTCGAAGGTCGAGTGGAATCCCATCGTGCCAGTAAACGAAGTGATTTACTGCTTCACTCACTGGCCTTCCTTCCCTCTGGTTAGTCTGTAGGTAAAGAGCAACCAACCAACTGGTCTTCCTCGTCCTTCTAGTCTGTAAGTGAAAAGCAACTAACCTACTAACGAAGCAGTAGCAGAAAATGGAGATTGTGTGCGAGACACGCGAGAGCTGGTAATAATAAGTACTTCATCGTCGTGCTACTACCTCGTTTAGGGACTCAATAGCCGCGTGGCACTTGACATGCACGTGAGTTGAAGTGTATCATCGGCCGCGTTGCTCGGGCAGGGCGGGCAGGGAAGGGAGGGTTTGTCGGTTGTCCCATTAGGCTGCACATTAGGTTGTCCTACCGGCAGAATTTTCCAATGTCGTATGGAGAGCTGCTAGTGCTAACCACCGTGTCGCCCGCACAAGGATTGAGGATTGAGCGAGAATTCGGGATTAGAAATATATTAATCTCCCCATTAGGGGGCACATTTCCCAACCATGTATTAAGTTGCCTGTAATGAATACTAATCCGTGCAACCAGCGGATTACCATGCTCTTTTTGGGTCTTGCATCCTCTTTACAATCAATCGTCGATGTATCCTCCCATGTTTTTATTTGTGGAAGTGGTGTCAAGAAGGCAGGCCCCCAACGAGCATGCAGGTGTAAAAATAGGTAGAAAAATGAAATCTATATATCACAATGCTCCTGACCTATTTCCTATGCTTTTTCCTGGGAAGTCCTATTAAACTACCAATTCAGGTAAGAAAAGTTAAGAAGGTAAGTCAAGAAGGTGTGGGTCTAAAATGAATCAAACTAGATCTATAGTAGTAGTTACATCCGATATGGAGTTCAAACCTGCAAAGGGACGCTTGTCAAAATATCCAAAACTAGTCCATGTCCTCCCATGTTTTCTATCAACATAAAGTTATATGTAATTCCGTGCCCGTTCCCATTACCCATTCGATGGTCTTCGTATGACACGGACCAAAGTCTATTAGTTGTTATGTTGTCATGGACGATTATTCTTATTAAGTAAGTTGACGTGTTTGGAGTTTATCCAATGACGAATAACAATAACTAGCATACCTTACCCCAAAGAGGAGAAATGAAACGCCGAAGAGAACTTCAACATGTTGTAAAAATGAGAGAAAGTTGTGTGTATGTGGATAATATAATTTTATGTGTTGAAAGCACGTCTAGCGAATCTATGGTAGGCAATGACTAATAAGCATTTATCACTAAAATCACAAGTTCTAAAATTATTACAATGGTAAAGTCTGTCCATAAACACTTCTCTGTAATTGCTCCTGCATATATAGGTTTGTCCATCACAGGTGGTAGTTGGCCCAAATCACAGACAATAATTATTGCCTAGTTGTTGTATGAGTAATTGCTTTTTTATTGGAAAACACTTACGCAAGCGACTCTCAATTTGCACAAACACTGATAGGGCCTATCCATGGAAAGGCTTTGTGTCCTTTATAGGAATTTGAAGCCCTGCATGTATAATGGTTGCATGTATGCTAAGCACTGCAACTCCTGTAAGAGTGAGGAGCAGTAGTGGAATATGGCTAGATGTTGCTTGGAAAGATAATACATTTTTTATGGTGCTTATAAGCTCGGTTATGTGTTTTTTTTGTGTGTTTTTTTCTTTAAAAACTATCTTCGAATTATCATTTTCTTTATACTAATGAAAAAAATGAAAAAATAATATAATGTAATTTTATCCATTACCACTTGAAAGGATTACATCCACTCTATTAATACATTTTTTTTCAAAATGTATATTGGTAAGGCTTCCTAATATTCTTACAACCAAATTGCATGCTTTGTAATAAATGCTTCCTCGTGCCTTAAAGAGGACCGAGAGAAAAGAGATGGCTAATGATTTTTATCCATGTCTCACGCACATCCGTTAAACTAAAGAATAAAGCAAAAAGAATAAAGCAAAAGGATGAACAAGGGCTAGAGTTGATTGTTCTGCTAAGTTAACTTCGCATTTATACAACTCTATTTAAGATGCGAAGACGTTCCTTGCCCTTCCTTCAGTCAAGCGATATTACAGCAAATGAAAAGCTTCATATTTAGCGGAGATAACCCAGCGTCAATTGGAATTAAAGAGAGAACCAATATAAATACAGGGGGATCAAGCAACCTCGTACATCGCTCATTTGAAAGGTCACATTCTGGAATTGAGGACCTTTAGGTATTCGACTTTTTGACAGGGTGATCCTCGACCGAAAGGTCATTTATGCAGTAGGTTGAAGGAAAGGGTAGAGGGGATTCACACAAAGAGAAGTATGAGTAACTGCAGGAAGGTAGTGGATCAAGGAGAAATAGAGGAATGAACTTATACCCATTCCATGACATGCGATAAGAAAATTCTCTTGTCCTATAATCTGAAAATCCAAATACATCACTTCTTTCACTTCGGGAAACATACTCAACAAACAACCATAAGCTTCGGGAATGTTGACAACAATAATATCTATGATTTGACAGACTTTAGATTGGAAGCAACTATGATTAGAACACTGTAATTTCACTCTTCTCATGTTGAAAATGTATACCGCGGCTTTTCCTTCTTCACTCTACAATATTTAGTGTTTGGTGCAGTACATAAGGTTCAAACTCTTCCAACGTCGGTAATAGAGTATTCAAGGCTAGCCAGATTAACCATAAAAAATCATAGTAATAAATACTTTGATTCTTCGTTGTATAAACCATGACCATATTCATATTTTTGGAAAGAATGAGTGTTTTTTGTAATTTTCATTGGAAGATTCTTCTTTCTTAAATGAAATACATAAGATGTAAACCATCGGGACAGAATCTTGCTTTGTATAAACCATGACCATATTCATATTTTTGGAAACATTGTGTGTTTTTGGTAATTTTCATGTAAGAATCCTTAAATATGGAATCCATTAGAGCTAGTGTGTGCAATCATATATGACAAGATTTTACATGTTTCAAAGCGTCTTTTTTGACATTTGAATGCTTGGCAATTGTGACCTGATTTAAGAAATATATGCGTATAACTAATCAAAGATGCTTCTTAGATTTTGGTTGTAATGAACTTCAACGTTGATTATCATATCCCTGTGTATATAGCAATTGCGCAAGGTTATTAGTTTTTCCATATCGGAGGCTGATTAACAATGAAGATAAGGTGAGCTTAGAATTTTTAATTAAAATGTGATTTGCCTTGCAATCTCAACGCAAAATACACCGCACAATGTTCCTTCAACACATATTTAGAAGCTACAATCAACCGATGGCAGAGTGGGAAGTATAAGCAATCTGCACGGTGGTGTACAGTGATACAAACTTGTAGTTGGATCGGCACAGAATTTAAAGATCCACCAACATTTTACAGAACAACAGATCCCACATCTTGTGGACCACGTGGAGGGTACTCTGATACAAGTGGCATGTGTTGATAAGCTGCGGACAAGCGATAGGGGGGCGGCTCCTCATAGGCTCGTGACAGACGACGAAGGCCTGAGAGGAACCCTTGCCTTAAAGAATGCCTTCGACGTAATTAGTTGGGAAGAAATTTAATGGATCACATGAATGACATTTACTTTGTGTAAGAGAAAGTTTTCCAGAGAGTGCCACCTCAATCGAGAAATCCATAAATTAATTTAGTCATTAATTTGTTACTTAATGAGAATATTTGTTATCGTTTTTTTTTTCCTCGGAAAAATTCGTAATTTTATTATTAGAAGATACAAAATTACATTCTGCAGATATATGGAGAGCGTAAACTGCTCCATACATTGTCACATATAGGTGGAAACAGAAAAAGAGCTCGGGAACAAACCCTCATTGCCCAGATAAAAGAAGATGCAGAAATAACAGAAAACATAAAACTTCCGTCAAGACGGCTAACCACAAACTCCAGAGAATGGGTGCCCCACACACGTCAGCCTCCAAGAACCCTAGGCATCAGGATCCTCAACAAAATTGCAGCGTATATGCCTCCACCGAAAGAAAGGATCCGTCAAATCCAAACCCTCATCAGGGGAAGCAACAACGCCCAGCAAACCCCAGATGAAAACGTAGCCAGCCAAGATCCCAAAATAAAGCAAGGAGCAGACCGCCATAGCACGTCGAGATTCCCAGGTGCCAAAAAGACTCAGACGCCTCCACCGAAAGCACCCACCAGCCTTCACGAACCCTAAGCAACAGTAAACCCAGCAAAATCAGCTCTGCCTGTGACCAGCAACAGCTCAGAACCTTTGCAGCAAGCCTGCAACAGAAGATGAAGATCCGCCAATGCCGAAACCCTCATCAAAGGAAGCAGGAGATCCATGTCTGTGGACAGAGCAGCAGACTCCGAAGACCTCCCAAGCCGGCCAAAACAGCCCGCATACAACCCCCAGTGAGGAAGCAAAAGGCAGACCCTGCGTCGATCCTGGAGTAGACCGCCCAAGCAACTGCCGAGAGTCCCTGAAGCAAGCCCCGAGAAGCCACCTCCGGAAGAAAGGACGCCGCCCTTCAGAAAGCCAACGCAACCAAAACCGAGCAGCCGCAAAACTTGTCGCCAATGAGGGGCCATGAGGCAGCCACCGGAACTACTAGAGCCAATTCCCCAAGGGAAGAAAACCGCAACCGCCGACATTGCCAGAGCTCGGACAAGATCCCCACAGTCGTCGACGAAGGGAGGGAGCCGTTGCCGTCGCTGAGAGGAACCACCGCTGAGAAGGAAGAAAGTTATTCGTTGCCGCCATAGCAGGAGCTGTCCGAGGCAGGGGAAACACCGCAGCCAGGAGATCATCACCTCTGGAGCACTCTGTCGTCGAACCGCAGGAAACCAAAACCACAAGAAAAAAAGAGAAGCGTATGCGAGAAGATGTGTGGTGGAGGTGGCTAGGGTAGGAACCCTAGCCGCCTGGTTCAGGTTCTCTCCGCGACTCTCAAACCCTCGATATCGTCGCCTCCAGAGCTCCAAGAAACTCGCTAGTCAACCATTTACATCAGAATATTTGTTATCGTTATTATTATTATTGTTATTATTATTATTATGTATTTGGTTTAAAATTCTAATTTATGCATTAATAATATGATTAAAATAATCGTTGTTACACACCTATGAGGAATAATAACCATGTATTTCCATAATATAATTATAATTAAAATAGTCAAATGAGGAATAGTAACCCCGTATTAGTGGAAGAGGATTTATTATTGCAAATATTCAAAAAATGATCAATAGAATATACACAAAACATTTATAAATTGGAGGACCAAGTAGAACCAAGTAATTTTGAGGAGGTTAGAACCGACGAACATTGGATCAAATCCATGGAAGAAGAACTAAATCAAATTGTGAAAAATGGGACATGGGAACTTGTCCGAAGACCCAAAAACAAAAAAGTGATCGACTCTAGATGGGTCTTTAAAACAAATTGAATGGAGATGGACAAATAATAAGAAACAAAGCAATATTAGCGTGCAAAGGGTATGCCGAGGTTGAGGGAATAGAATTTGGAAAAAAAATTGCTCCTATAGAAAAATTATAAGCCTACTTTCATAGTTGATGCCTACTTTCCCACTTAGAGCTCAAATCTCTTTTATGAAACTCATGTGATTTGGTGGTTTGATGCCTTTAGCATTATCACAATGATGATCACGATGATGATGATCATGATATTGGCTATGATGATGACAATGATGATGATTATGGTGTTAATACTGATGTCTATGACGACTATGACGATGGTATCGACGATGATGGAGATGGTGAAAAAAATAATGCCAATTAATAATTATTAAGACCCATCAAACCAATTAGGCAAGGTAAAGTGTCCTTTGGATGAAACGGAACTTAAGATACATTCAAGTATAATACAATGATCTTGTTCCTATATTCAGTGACAATAATAGTGCTATAAACATTTCTAAGAATCCAATGATGCATTCCAAGACCAAACATATTCCCGTCAAGTATCATTTTCTCAGGGAGCATGTCACATAAAAGAATATCAAGTTGGAATACATTGGAACTAACGAACATGTTGCAGACATTTTCACAAAAGCTCTTCCTAGGGATACTTTTTAGTATCTCAGACGAAAATTGAGGGTGATTCATTTCCCCAACTAGATGCACAAATAAAAAACAATCAAAGGAGGAGAATTGTTAATAGCGGGGGTCACATGTTCCTTTTCCATCGATGTCAAAGGGGGAGATATGAATAGTAAAAAAACATACAAGACAAGAAGCATGAAGATAAGGGGAATCATATAGGGGTAGTAATCTCAAAAGAACTACAATGAATATAGTCACAAGAGGAGTAAGATTGTGTTACTAAGTTGCAATCAATGACAAAGGGGGAAGTTATTTAAAAGTGTTTTCGTTGATGTCAAAGTCCCAGGAAAATGGTGGTTGATGTGTACCTGATGAAGTGCCATGAGGAAAAGTTGAATTCAGTCTAGAATTCCCACCAAACATTGGGAAAAATTACCACATAACATTGGGTAAAATGCACTCCAAGCATTGAGAAAAATCCCCACACAACGCTGAACAAAATGTCGTCGTAAGAAAGTAAAAATCATGGAAGATATAAATAATGATGATTTGATCCTTAGCTCATTTGGAGTGGTGTTGGAAGTTAATGAGAGCATTTTTTTTTTTTACAAAACTATGAGGGATATAATGAAAAGAATGTATAGACGTATTTTCTACTTACAGTACAGAAATCAATCCGATGATTCAGAGAACCAAGTTATAACTAAACTACAAGAAGCGTTTCTAGAGCAGTGGTCAATGAAACCTGTTAGAGTTGCAATTTTAAAAACATACAACAACAAAAAAGAATCATCCATAAAGTAATATTCCTGAACATGATTTTCTAGAAAATGTATAGACTACTACAAAGCATTCCTTTAATATTAATATCAATTCTATTAGATTTACTTTCTTTCCATCTCAATATAAAAATAGATTAATGTCATGTTAAATTTTTCAGGAAGATTATGAAAATCCCAAAGGATGTATGAGGTGATCTATGTTCTATGCCAATAGGGATGCCAAAAAAGTGTACATGGGGATGGTCAAAGAAATGGACAGAATTGCGTTGCAGGAGGAGCCATCTCAACAACAATGTGCTTCAAATTTATGTAATCATTGAATTTTTCTATTATGTTCATATAAATAAATAATTTAGCATTAAACATTACTTTTGACTTGTTTTGTTGCAGAAAAGGAAATAAAATAGAACCCATAAGATAGGACGACAAGGAAGAAAAGGGTTGATTGCAAAGTTTGTGAGTAATTGTGATTTCATTACGACAACTTAAGATTTCATATTGGTTGTGATCTTTAAATTGTATTCTATTTTTACACCGTCCATCATTGGATGTCTTCAAACAGGTGCTAACATACAAAGAAGAGCCATCAGAAGAAATGTTTGAGATTGGGTTAAGTATGGGTTGTGAGTATATATTGGAGTATCAAAAATTAATTGTGGACTTTTTAAGTATTTATGTTGTTTTATTTCTCTAATATTTTAATTAATGGAGCAACAAAAATCATTTATATTAAATCTATGATTTATGATGGGGTATAAAACTTGGAGGAAACAAAGCATGGAAAGGAGACAACTGAACAATTGTTGAGACATGACATGAGCTTTGATTTTGAAAGAATGTTATTGTTCAGGATACAATTATTGCCTTGGTAATCTTTTCAATTTACATAATGATCATGTATATTTTCATTATGCTATAATACTATGTTAAAACTCTACGCGTCAAACCAATTACCATGCTCTTTTTGGGTCTTGCAACCTCTTTATATGCCACTCCCTATCATCCCATGTTTTATGTCAACATAACTTTATATGCCACTCCCTACCCGTTCACATCACTCGATGGTCTTCGTATGACACAGACCAAAGTCTATTAGTTTTTATGGACGATTATTATTAGGTAAATTGACGTGTTTGGAGTTTATCATGTCATTGGTATAGACACATAACAATAACTAGCATACCCCCAAAGCGGGGAAATGAAATGCCAAAGAGAAATTCGATATGTTGTAAAAATGAGAGAAAGTTGTGTGTATGTGGATAATATAATTTTATGTGTTGAGAGCACGTCTAGCGAATCTATGGTAGGCAAGGACTACTAAGCATTTATCACTAAAATCGCAAGTTCTAAAATGATTACAATGGTAAAGTCTGTCTATAAACACTTCTCCATAATTTCTTCTGCATATATAGGTTTGTCCATCACAGGTGGTAGTTGGCCCAAATCACCGACAATAATTATTGTCTGGTTGTAGTATGAGTAATTGCTTTTTTATTGGAAAACACTCACGCAAGCGACTCTCAATTGAACAAACACTAGTAGGGCCTGTCCATGTAAAGGCTCCGTGTCCTTTATAGGAATTTGAAGTCCTGCATGTAGAGTGGTTGCATGCATGTTAAGCACTGCAACTCCTGTAAGGGTGAGGAGCAGTAGTGGGATATGGCTAGATGTTGCTTGGAAAGATAGTACATTTTTTATGGTGCTTATACGCTGGGCCTTATGTGATCCCTTTTTATGTTTTATTTTAAAAACATTATCTTTGAATTATCAAATGAAAAAATAATATAATGTAATTTTATCCATTCACCACTTGAAAGGATTACATCCACTCTGTTAATATACTATATTTTTTTTCAAAAAGTATATTGGTAAGTTTTCCTAATATTCTTAAGACCAAATGGCATGCTTGGTAAGTTTTACTAATATTCTTATGACCAAATCGCATGCTTTGTAGTAAATGCTTCTTGATGCCTTAAAAAGGACCAAGAGTAAAGAGATGGTTGATGATTTTTATCCCCATCTCACGCACATCCGTTAAACTAAAGAATAAAGAAAAAGGATGAACAAGGGCTAGAGTTGATTGTTCTGCTAAGTTAACTTCGCATTTATACAACTCTATTTAAGATGCGAAAACGTTCCTTACCCTTCCTTCAGTCAAGCGAGAATACAACAAATGAAAAGTTTCATATTTAGCGGAGATAACCCAACGTCAATTGGAATTAAAGAGAGAACCAATATAAATACAGGGGGATCAAGCAACCTCATACATCGCTCATTTGAATGGTCACATTCTGGAATTGAGGACCTTCAGGTAGTCGACTTTTTGATAGGGTGATCCTCGACCGAAAGGTCGTTTATGCAATAGGTTGAAGGAGAGGGTAGAGGGGATTCACGCAAAGAGAAGTATGAGTAACTGGAGGAAGGTAGTGGATCAAGGAGAAATAGAGGAATGAACTTATACCCATTGCATGACATGCAATAAGAAAAGTCTCTTGTCCTATAATCTGAAAATCCAAATACATCACTGCTTTCACTTCGGGAAACATACTCAACAAACAACCATAAGCTTCGGGAATGTTGACAACAATAATATCTATGATTTGACAGACTTTATATTGGAAGCAACTATGATCAGAACATCGTAATTTCACTCTTCTCGTGTTGAAAATGTATACCACAGCTTCTTCCTTATGCACTCTACAATATTTAGTGTTTGGTGAAATACATATGGTTAAAACTATTCAAACGTCGGTAATAGAGTATTCAAGGCTAGCCATATTAACCATAAAAAATCATAGTAATAAATACTTTGATTCTTCGTTGTATAAACCATGACCATATTCATATTTTTGGAAAGAATGATTGTTTTTTTGTAATTTTCATTGGAAGATTCTTCTTTCTTAAATGAAATCCATAAGATGCAAACCATCGGGATAGAATCTTGCTTTGTATAAACCATGACCATATTCATATTTTTGGAAACATTGTGTGTTTTTGGTAATTTTCATGTAAGAATCCTTAAATATGGAATCCATTGGAGCTAGTGTCTGCAATCATATATGACAAGATTTTACATGTTTCAAAGCGTCTTATTTGATATTTGAATGCTTGGCAATTGTGACATGATTTAAGAAATATATGCGTATAACTAATCAAATATGCTTCTTAGATTTTGGTTGTAATGAACTTCAACGTTGATTATCATATCCCTGTGTATATAGCAATTGCGCAGGGTTATTAGTTTTTCCATACCGGAGGTTGATTAACAATGAAGATAAGGTGAGCTTATAATTTTTAATTAAAATGTGATTTTCCTGGCAATTTCAACGCAAAATACACCGCACAATGTTCCTTCAACACATATTTAGAAGCTACACTCAACCAATGGCAGAATGGGAAGTATAAGGAATCTACACAGTGGTGTACAATGATGCAAACTTGTAGTTGGATCGGCACAAAATTTAAAGATCTGCAAATGTTTGACTGAACAACAGATCCCACAGCTTGTGGACCACGTGGAGGGTACTCTGATACAGATGGCATGTGTTGATAAGCTGTGGACAGGCAACAAGGGGTGGCTCCCCATAGGCTCGTGACAGACGACAAAACCCTGAGAGGAACCACTGCCTTAAAGAACGCCTTCGGCATAATTAGTTGGGAATAAATTTAATGGATCACATGAATGACATTTACTTTTTGTAAGGGAAAAGGTATCTAGAGAGTGCCACCTCAATCAAGAAATCCATAAATTAATTTAGTCATTAATTTGTTACTTAATGAGAATATTTGTTATTGTTATTATTATTATTTTGTATTTGGTTTAAAATTCTAATTTATGCATTAATAATATGATTAAAATAATCATTATTACACACCTATGAGGAATAATAACCGTGTATTTCCATAATATGATTATAATTAAAATAGTCAAATGATGAACAGTAACCCCGTATTAGTGTAACATGATTGATTATTGCAAATATTCAAAAAATGATCAATAGAATATACACAAAACATTTATAAATTGGAGGACCAAGTAGAACTAAGTAATTTTGAGGAGGCTAGAACTTATGAACATTGGATCAAATCCATGGAAGAAGAACTAAATCAAATTGTGCAAAATGAGACATGGGAACTTGTCCCAAGACCCAAAAACAAAAATGTGATCGACTCTAGATGGGTCTTTAAAACAAATTGAATGAACATGGACAGGTAATAAGAAACAAATCAATATAAGCGTGCAAAGGGTATGCTGAGGTTGAGGGAATAGACTTTGGAAAAATGTTTGCTCCTATAGAAAAATTATAAGCCTACTTTCCCACTTAGAGCTCAAATCTCTTTTATGAAACTCATGTGATTTGGTGGTTTGATGCCTTTAGCATTATCACAATGATGATGATCGTGATATTGGCTATGATGATGACAATGATGATGATTATAGTATTAATATTGATGTCTATGACGATGGTATCGACGATGATGGAGATGGTGAAAAAAATAATGCCAATTAATAATTATTAAGACCCATCAAACTAGTTAGGAGAGGTAAAACATCCTTTGGATGAAGCGGAACTTAAGAGACAGTCAGGTATAATACAATGATCCTATTCCTATATTCAGTGACAATAATAGTGCTATAGACATTTCTAAGAATCTAATGATGCATTCAGAGAACAAACATATTCTCGTCAAGTATAATTTTCTAAGGGGTCATGTCACATAAAAGAATATCAAGTTGGAATACATTGGAACTAAGGAACATGTTGCGTACATTTTCACAAAATCTCTTCCTAGGGATACTTTTGAGTATCTCAGACAAAAATTGAGGGTGCAACTAGATGCACAAATAAAAAAACAATCAAAGGAGGAGAATTGTTGACAGGGGGGGTCACATGTTCCTTTGCCATCGATGCCAAAGGGGGAGATATGAATAGTAAAAAAATTACAAGACAAGAAGCATGAAGATAAGGGGAATCATATAGGGGGACTAATCGCAAAAGAACAACAATGAAGATAGTCACAAGAGGAGTAATATTGTTTTACTAAGTTGCCATCAATGACAAAGGGGGGAATTATTTAAATGTGTTTCCATTGATGTCAAAGTCCCAGGAAAATGGTGGTTGATGTGTACCTGATGAAGTGCCACGAGGACATGTTGAGTTCAGTCTAGAATTCCCACCAATCATTGGGAAAAATTACCACATAACATTGGGTAAAATGCACTCCAAGAATTGGGAAAAATCCCCACGCAATGCTGAATGAAATGTTGTCATAAGAAAGTAAAAATTATGGAAGATATAAATAATGATGATTTGGTCCTTAGCTCATTTGGAGTGGTGTTGGAAATTAATGAGAGGGAGATTTTTTTTTTACAAAACTATGAGGGATATAATGGAAAGAATGTATAGATGTACTTTCTACTTACAGTACAGAAATCAATCCGATGATTCAGAGAACCAAGTTATAACTAAATTACAAGAATCGTTTCCAAAGCAGTGGTCAATGAGACTTAATATTTTATATTGGTTGTGATCTGTAAATTTTATTTTATTTTTACACCGGCCATCATTGGATGTCTTCAAACATGTGCTAACATACAAAGAAGAGCCATCGGAAGAATTTTTTGAAATTGGGTTAAGTATGGGTTGTGAGTATATGTTGGAGTATCAAAAATTATTTGTGGACTTTGTAAGTATTTATGTTGTTTTATTTCTCTATTTTTTTAATCAATGGAGCAACAAAAATCCTTTATAGTAAATCTATGATTTACAATGGGGTATAAAACTTGCAGGAAACAAAGTATGGAAAGGAGCCAACTGAACAATTGTGGAGAGATGGCATGAGCTTTGGTTTTGAAAGAATGTTATTGTTCATGATACAATTATTTCCTTAGTACTCTTTTTTATGTTTGCAGAGGAAAGAAGAAGACGGAGAACACAATGGAGGCAATCAACAAAACATTCAGCCAAATAACCCATGTCATGCAAGTGGCTCAAGCACTGATAACAATTCCAACAAAGAATGATGATCAATGTAACTGGATGTTAATGCAAGTTGTTGTATCTACCCTTGTGATGAAATGTTGCATCATTGATTAAATATGGATGATTGAATATTTTAACGAAGAGATGCAAACTATATATAACAAATTCATCCAAACATCATATTCATATGCAATAATAAAAATTCAATTTATATTTCAATTTCAAATTATATATGAATACTATTATTGTTGGCGTTGGTATTTCCAACACTGCCAGCTATCGCTGCTAGCTTGTGTGAGGTAAGCTCATATAGGAACTCTCATTTGCCTAGATGTGACAGCTATCTCTGGGCGTATTTCAGATGTATAAATATCTCTTATTCCTTATAATTTAATCAAGTATTTTTTATACTTCTTAATGGTATCAGAGCCAGCTCTGCAAACCTCTTCTCTCTTGTGTGGAAGTGATTTTGCAGAGTTGTAGTTCTTAGCTTAGTGAGGCAGTCACGCCAGTGGTAGCATAGAGAGAGGCTGTGATCCTGCCCGAGCAAATTTATAATTGTCCTTTCTTTAAGCTATTCTATCACTGGCGTTTTTTTGGGACGTGGTCTGCTCGCTGTTGGTCTGATTTTCATTTTTTAAAGGGATGGATCCGGTTGTTTGCTTGTTGTTGCTCAGTTCATAATCCATGGCCTGTCTATCCCTTCCTTAATCAACGTCTAGATCAGTTCGTAATAGTGTGGAAGATTGGCTGTTTTTTTTTAACTTGACGGATCTTTCTAGGGAGGATCATTTTTTGCACTCTACGCATGACCTCCATTTCTAAGAAGGTCGATCTGGCTGATTGCTATTTTTGGGTGTTGATCTGGTCCATTGGTTTGGCCCCAAATGGTATCAATGCCTTCCTTTATTGCAAAGTGAATATTGCTTCAATCACACTTCTCAGATCCAGCGCTTGGAGCAATGGGCTTGGACTCTCTATGTCGATCAAATGGTGAAGAGCTTGAATTTACCTGATGCCATTCTCCTCCGCTTTCTCTGATCGCTCTTTGTGTGAGGATTGATTCCATATTCAAATGGCAAATTGAATATTTTTTTTAAACAACAATTCTTGGATTGAATGCTTAAAAATGAAGGAGTGCACAGATCATTTGATTTTGTTTTCGTCGTTGGATCACCCGCCGTTGTGGATCTTCGTATTGCTACATGTATGAAAATTGACAAGTGTGTGGCCCTTTCCCATCGTGGTTGTGGTTTGTTAACATACCTATGGTTTTTCTAAGTGTACGGTTCTCTTTGGCTCGGCTGTAAGGATCTCCTCTTGTTGGTGTTTGGTCTTTGTCCAAGCTACGGTATTAATAATTAAAGATCATTTTTTTTAAATATCACGTGGTCAAAACAGATCCTGTTGTGGATCTGTGGGATGCGCTTCTGGGGACTGTTGTGACTCCCTGCGTCGTGTAGAATTTCCCGTGTGGGCACCGTGGGGCTGTTATTCTCTGTTTTTTATTCTCCTTTCCTTTGATGATCAGTGAGGAAGAGCAAGGCGGATCCATACGTGTGTTAATTCGAAGTTGTTGAAGCTGTATCTCTGGTTGTTCGGACAAGGGCAACGGATTTTTACCGCATCGAATTCCAACTGCAAAATTGTTACAGGTTTGAGGAAGGGTTTTGGATCTGGTTTGGGGCCTCCAGTTCTGAGAAGATCATCATGTGGGTGCTCACTTACAGGTTTTTGTTGATGAGTTTCGTGCAACAATAGCTTATCTTCAAGCAAAAGATGATAGGATGTTTGATGAATATCAAGCTTTGAAGGAAGCACATGACTCCCTGTTGCTGCAACTCACTGAGAAGGATGAGACAATTCAAGGTTTATTGGTTTGCAGACAAGACCTTGAGGAAAAAGTCTCTCGAATGCAGAATGTTGAGATGAAGACTGTTGCGCCGCCCAACTCACTTATTGATGATTGTATCCCACCTGGTTGTAAGTATGTTGATGTCTCTATTTCATCACATGTTTTATTGTCTACTAATGGTTGTGTTTCTCCTAGCTTTGAAAAACACACTACAGATATTGGGTCTTGCCTGCAGAGCAAAATGGGCTATACCGGAGGAGGACTTGGGAAGAATGGCCAGGGAATTGATGTTCCTATTGCCCCTGAGTTGCAGACCTCAAGAGCGGGTCTTGGATATGATGATGTTGCTCCCTCTTTGTCTTCAGCTGGCCTTGCTGAGTCAAAGAATGTTGTATTTGTTACCGATGGAATTCAGAATGAAGAGAAACCTGTTGATGAATGTGTTGCTGAGTTGGATGCCCATAAGAAGCCAAAACTTGAGAATGCTTTTGTTGCTTCTATGAGAAACACACTTATGCATTGTACATATAAATGCACCGGTGCATTTGTATCACAAAACGCACCATGTAAAACCTCTTCTACAACCTATGACCACCGATTTTTTTTAGTTGTAATAAGCAAACATACATACCTCCATTAAAGCATCTCCTACCAGAAACAAAAGTTGTAACGGAGGTATTTTTTTAGAATTCCGGCCAATCTTGTAACACTAAAAACCTCCGCTAGAACCTCCACTTCGGGGCCTTTTCCTTGCAATGGGATCAATCAAGATTAAATAGTGTTATAATCACATGCATCATTTTCATTGACATCGTCATCACCATAATCATCCTATTAATCATCGTAAACATCATACAAATCATCGTCGTCATCATTGTCATCGACCTCATCATCATAATTTTCATGCTCATCATCGATGTAGTGCTCATTTTCATCCCTATCATCTTGTTATCAAATTATCATTAATGTCAAAATCATTGTCATAATGCATCATTAGAAACATCGTGACGTTGTTAGGGTCACTCAAGTTCTATTAGGGTCACTTGAATGTTGTTAGGGACAACCAAATGCCATTAGGGTCACTTAGGTGGCATTAGGGTCACTTAGATGTCATTAGGGTCATTTAGGTGCAATTAGGATTAATCAAGATGAAGTAGTGTTATAATCACAACCATCATCATCATTGATATTGATGTTGTCGTTGTCACCATCATCCTAGTCATCATCATCAACATCATACAAATCAACAATATCATCATCATCATCATCATTGTCATCGTCCCCATCAACATATTTTTCAAAGTCATTGTCCTCATCATCGATGTAGTGCTCATTGCCATCATTATCATCTTGTAATCAAATCATCATCAACACAAACATCATTGTCATCATGCATCATTAGCATCATTGTCATGTTTTTAGGGTCACCCAAGTTCCTTTAGGGTCAACAAATGTTGTTAGGGATAATTAGATTCCATTATGGTCATTTAGGTGTCATTAGGGTCATTTAGGTTACATTGGGATCAATCAAGATCAAATAGTGCTATAATGACATGCATAATCATCATTGACATCGACATCATCGTCGTCGTCATCGTCCTAGTCATCATCTCCAACATCATACAAATAAACAATATCATCATCATCATCATCATTGTCATCACCCTCATCATCATAATTTTCATCGTCATCGTCCTCATCTTCGATGTAGTGCTGATTGTCATCACTACCATCTTGTAGTAAAATCATCATCAACCCCAACACCATTGTCATAATGCATCATTAGCATCATCTTCATGTTGTTAAGGTCAAGTTCCATTAGTGTCATTCAAATGTTGTTAGGGACAATAGAATTCCATTGGGATAAATTAGGTGCCACTAGGGTCACTCTAATGCTATTAGAGTCATTTAGGTTCCAATAGGATCACTCTAATGTTATTAGAGTCATTTAGGTGCCACTACGACCACTTTGATTCTATTAGAGTCGTTTAGGTTCCACTAAGGTCACTTTTATGCTATAATAGTCATTTAGGTGCCATCAAGATCAATCATGATCAAATAGTAGTGATATAATCACATGCGTCATCATCATTGACATCGACATTGTCATCATCATAATCATCAATGTCAACATCATACAAATCAACGATATCATCATTGTCATCATCATTGTATTCATGCATCATTAGCATCATCGTCATGTTGTTAGGGTCACTCAAGTTCCATTAGGGTAACTCAAATGTTGTTACAGACAATCAGATGCCATTAGGGTCATTTAGGTGGCATTCGAGTTACTCGGATTTCATTAGGGTAACCTAGATTCATTGTATTTTGTTGGATGGACACCAAAATTGGTGCACTAGATGCCACAAAAGGCATCCCAAATGAATTACATTATGCAAGCACATTCAAGCGCAACTTTAGCCAAAAGTAGATGCTAAATCTGGTGCTATTAAAGACATTATACTAGTCACTATTGAGGATGCTAATCTAGACACTAATTGGGAAGCAATTTAGGACACAATTTCACGGGCATATTGTGTATAGTTTAGCACCAACTGATATTTGAAAGTTAAAAAATAAAAATAAAACACATGTGGATACGAGAGCATAAAGAGTTCACTTCCCTCATAAAACACAAAAATAGAAGAGATGAACACTAATTTGACACATTGGAAGGAAGGAGGAGCATCAAAACTCTAAAATCGATGATTCTTACTTCAGATTTGGAGATTTGCAAGGGAAATGACCCCTGAATACACCCTTGCTATTTGAATAATTCCCTTGTAACTACTTGAAGAATTTTTATTGAGGAAGAGGGTTTGTAATTTTTCCTTGAGGAAGTTGGTTGAGAATTTTTCCTTCAAGAAGACAGTTGAAGAATTTCACTTGAGTAAGAGGGTTTAGAATTCAAGAGAAAAGAAGAGCAAGCCCTAGGGTTTTGGAAAGTGAGAGGCACCCAATATACTCAAGCATTTTAAGATGGAAAGTGGAGGAGGCATCAATCAAGGAAAAATGGTATGCTTAATTTGTATGCTTAAGCTGTATGATGTTGAAATACATTTAACATGTTCTTGGATTCGCCAATATTCTATTCAACGGGTCCATTATCTTGCATCTAATAGTTGTCGAATGAGGCCTCCTCACACTACTTAACCAATGTGTCATGTGGTTGGTTAGAGTTTGCATGTGATGTGCTTGACATAATGCCCAAACTAGATTTGATCTCTTAAACAATGATGATTGCAAGGTATGCAAAAAATGGCGAGGAAGAAGAGGCGATAGAGCTAGCACAACCTTTCCACTGTCCAATTCCATAACCAACCTTTTAGGTATTTTTTTACATCAAATTTTCATTAAAATGTCACCTATTGTATTATGAAAATGGTATGCTTTGTATTTTAATTCAGCCCATATGACTATGTAAAAATTTGTTTCAACATACTAAATTTGTATAGTAAATGTCCAGTACATACTTCTAAAAGAACCCTAGTAGTCAACTAAATATTTTTGCAAACCAAAGCAAAAATAGTATGTAATAGTCAAAGCAAAGAAGCAACTCTTGCATGTCTAGCAACATTGTCAACTATTTCAATAGTTTGATGGTATTATATGGATAAAGTTTTATCGTCTATAATTCTATATATGAAAGTTGCATAACCTTTTGAAACAATATCCCAATAGTTGAGACCAACAATGTTCTAAGTTCATATTACATCAATTATAAAAATGTCGCTTTCTACTCGTAAATAACGTTATTGTGATTTGAAATTTTTGACCAGATGGAAATAAAATTATTTGCCTAGTAGAAAAGTACATTTGTTAAAATGAGGAGCATGTCCTCCCTTAACCATAATATGTGTCAAATTCTCATCTATCAGGTCACGACTCTACATAGTGCACCAACTCAACCATCATAGTTTTGAAAGACAATTACAAAATATGTTTAAGGAATGTTGAAAGGGAGTCATATCTTGTGCCAACTACTTGGCCACCAAAATGCCAATTATAATTGTTACCTTATTCACAAGATGAATGTGAGCAAGCTTTAGACATTCATACTTGCATTTGATTCTCTATGGGAACTTGTCGAAATAGAATGGTCTACCTTTGAAATTTATCTTGGAAAACAATGGGCATTTCAGTAGTATGCAAGAGATATGACTTTTCTAAAGTACACAGTCCTATATAGTATTAATATAATTAATAAAAACTAGGTATATTACAGAGTGAACTTGGAGAAATGGAAACAACTAAACTTGTTTGTATGTGTGTATCATGTGTTATTTTTCAAGCATGGTTTTCACGTTTCAACATAGAAAATTTTATAAATACCAAAAATGATTACCACTTTTAATCCATCTGGTGGTTGCATCTAGTTTTGTATCTTCTTGCCTAAAATAAGTAGAAGAAGTAATGATGCATACAACTTGGTTCCTTGATGAGTCTCAATGACATGTACGCGTGTTTCAAGATTTGAAAATAGGATTCTGATGAACCGTGTTATGTTTCCATTAGATTAAGGGATGATAATGTTTCATGAAGAGATTGGTTTGTTGTTACAGTGAATCAACTTCTAATTAATTATGGGTATGGGTATGAAAATAATTGATTATGTATTGAAAAGTTGAAATTGGACTCTTGATGAAAAGAATTGATTATGTACTAACTTCTTCCCTACCACTAGGAGTTACTTAGGCTTAGATGTTAGGAGTAGTCCCACTTCTTCATTAGTCTTTATTGTGGCCATCAACAAGGGAATTTTGATTTTTCCTAGGATTACCCCCTAGAGCCCTATTAGTGTAGGACACTCACTTGAGTAAATTATTCGACATTCACTCAGTGTTGACATTTTCACCCTATTAGTGTAGGACACTCACTTGAGTAAATTATTCGACATTCACTCAGTGTTGACATTTGCACTTTTTCACTACTAATTTAGATGATGATGGAGGTTTCTTCCCTCCTTACCCAGAGGTTGTTGCACTTCATTCATAGGATTATGTCTCTTTGCTAGCACTTCTTCACCTTCTAGGGTTCACCTTTTTGGTATAACCCACTTGTATGCGATATATCATTTCATGTTAATTTGCACTCTTTTTTGTCACCTTGCAGGCATGCTTCTTATAACCCCATTTTTTGTCTATAAATAATTGTTGTATTTTCATGTCCCCTTGATCCATTCGGTCTTTCAAGCAATTTAGTATAAATGACATTTCATTTTAGTACAACAAGATGAACAATTGTTCTTTGATAACGTTTGGGTGCACTTTGGCTTACCATCTTCAGTCACCTCCAACCATGACAATTGGTGATATGGTTCATGTATATTGATCTTGGTGTGTGGTTCGTGTGTTCCCTGGTGGTGCTTTTGTGTAGGTGCATCGGTATAGGCCATGAAAACACATCCGACTTCATCGGAGTAAGCAGGAGTACACCCAAATTAACCCCCCGGGTTAAGAAGCAGCTTAAGTCACAGGAAAAGCAAAGGTGGCTTGGACAGAAGAAGCAAGGGTAGAGGCACCTCGACTAACATTCTTTCATGTTCCAACTCCTTAGCCAACTAATGCAGTTCACGGTCCAGATTGATATTTGGTTAAAGGTCCATATTAAGTAGTATTCGATCCAGCTGATGTTGTTGATTCAAATATCGATGATGCATTTATAAAACAAAGCTCCATTTTTGGACTGACTGACCAGTCGATTGACCTTTCACTCACTACCACTATATTTTCCAATTGGCTTTACACTGTCTAGGTCGGGTTCCATGCTATGATATTTATTTAGTTAATCAAAAACGCGTGAAATAGCTTACAGAATGGCATTTGTTGACTTTGCTTACCACCACCATAAGTGTAGCGATGAAGACACATAAACCACCACTAGCAATTGTTAGAGCAACTAAGGTAGTAGATCCTAATATAGCAGTAGCTAGCAGATCCTATATAGCACCAACAGTTAATATATCACCACCAGCAGTAGCACAATAACATGGCCTACAACAACCACTACCTACATATATCCTACAAAGCCAGTAGCTACGGTTCCATATCGAGATCCATATTCATATGTTTCAGATCGAGAGCCATATATATAGAACAAGATCCAATTCATGAGTGAGGTAAATACCCGAATGGTTTCAGATGTTCCCGATGCTCCTGATCGAGATGAAGATGTTTGTGATGTTAGTGACAGGGGTTAAGATTACGAAGTTAGGGATGCAGATCCAAATGTTCGATAGGAAGAGACTGATCTGCTCTCCTAAATGGTAAGAGTTCACCTGATGTTCTTGATCCAGAGTCAATCCTTTCTATTAAATCAACAGTAGTGCCAGCATCATAACCAATTGTAGCATAGGTAGAGGCAAAGTTTGCTAAAGCATAGATAGCAACAGAATCAAGGGTTTATTTTAGAGATCATGATCAAGATCTAGTAACAGATCCATACGCAGATAAAGATCCAAAGCGAGTAGTTCCAGGACCAGCAACAAAGCAAACAACACCAAAAGAAAAGTACAAAGAGACAAAGGTATCTGGAACAAAGCAAGCAACAGATCCAGCACAAGTAATCTAAAGGTTTCATATATCATTGTACCCAGGCAACAAAACTTCAAATAAAAATTCCAAACAACCATCGATTCATACACCTACAACAATACTAAGCAAAGACATTTAAACTCTTGTAATATCTTCTACATCCATCAACCTTCACATGCCAATAAGAAATGACTAAAGGGAATAAGCGAATCAATTATTGACAACTCTGTTAATCGAGGCTGATTTAATGAAAGAAGCAATATTTAATAAGGAGTGAGTGCTATCCTATCTAATCGTTAGATTAAAACAAAGCCTTTCAAAATACATTTTTATAAGTAGGAGGACATTAAGCAACAAGCAAGGAACATCGCAATCATTAATTAAAAAACTCAATGAAGCAATGAGACCAAAGAGTAGGTAACGCCATAATGAATTACATACACAAATAAAGATGGTCATAGCTATCAACATAAGTAGGTAAGCAATCAAAGTAAATCATGAAATGACGTTAAGACCATAGTATATCATCCATCAATCATTCAACCAAGTAAACCATCCTTCATGCATTTCAAGTGATAGATTCGGCCCTACAAACCAATAAAATAACTTTAAATCATCCCTGAGCGTTGATCGCATAAAAAAATATTCTACCTAAGATAGTCCATCCTAAGTCAATAGAGGTCATTAGAGGATAATTAATTTGGACAATTTCTTAGAATAGATCCATGCCTTTGGCTCGGATGCAACTTTTATTAAAATTAACTTGAAGGAATCTCAAAATCAGGTTGAATGGCCATTTATTTTAGATATGTTAAAAGCCTTGGTCTTAAGGAGCTTTTTCCTTGGGGTTGTAGGCACTCTCTTTGTTGAAGCCCAATTTAAATTAGAGATGTGATTGGACAATGACTTGAAACTTTGTAAATGCATGAATTAGGTTTGTACCCTTGGTATGTATACACTTTTTATCAACGTTATGTTTTAGAAAACTTGCAATTGTATTGAATGGCCATTTATTCTATCTATGTTAAAAGCCCTAAGCTTTGGGAACATTTCCCTCGAATTTGTAGAAACACTCTTCATTGAAACATTGGCTTGTCTTTATATCAAGAAATGTATATCAAAATAGGTCTTTCAAATAGCCAAGTACATTTATAACATGCTTGGGTGTTGATCCTTATGAGAGAGTACACACAAGGCTATGTAGCATGGGTACCCGTACCCGAGGGTAGGGTAGGGTACACGTACGCGTACCGGGTACTTGGGTACGTCTCCTGTCGTACCCTTTCATACACAATATTAGCTTCACATACCCGAGATTCCATTATCAATGACTCCTCACAACCTTAGTGGTTCACCTTTTTTATTGTTTATATCATATTTCATGTACTCAATTTTATCATTGACTATTTGGAAAACATTTATGTGAATTGGTGCAAACACCATCGCTTTGAAGAGTAGCTAATGTACAATATTAAAATTCAAAATATTATTGAGAATATTCCCCTTTTAATATTATAAGTGACAAAAGGGCTTAGGGTATAAATCTAACTAAATGAGTCGAAAGAGTAAAACTAATATGAAGAACAGAGCCACCACAAATTTGAAGGTCCAAACAAATACCTAGTAGTAAAAAGTGTTTATTTAAGGAATAGCTAAACAAATTAATGATTTACAAAAGAAAGGAAAACAATAATGAGAAAATAACCTTGCAATGTTTTTAACCAACATTCATGAAAATTAGCATTGATATATTTCCTCAATTAAAAACAAATAGATGGTTCACCTACACAAAATTTGAACGATAAGTCAAAATGTGGAATTTTGGTTTGTCCTCGAGACAATTAATTAAAAAATAATAAAATGTCCAATTGAGGACCAAATTATTCAAGACCCTTTAGCAAAATCTTCAAAATACTAACGAAATATATGACTTCAAATAACAAGTACAAGCTCTAACCCATTAAGTCAATTGTCTATAAAGGAAATTGTACATCAATCAAAGGCCTAAATCCATAAATGAAGCACTCACTCGGAAGACAACGAAATTGATAAGCTACAAATGCTCGGTGGAAATGCACAAATGTTTGCACATGATTACCATAATACATTTTTACACTCGATGAGAATATATCATGAGTACGAGTCATTGATGTCATACATGTTTTATACTTGGGAATTGTACATACAATTCATGCATGGTTTATGACAAATCATATACATCGTTAACTCGTGGTTATGATTAAAGCATGATCAAAGAAGTCTGCATTAATAACAGGAAACTCTTCCTAAGGGTGAAGGAAAAATCCCATGCCTAACTTGGCATGAGCCGCATCATTGTACTTGTTTAAGCAATCTCAAGCGTGGTTTGGCATACTAAACTTTTCATTCTTACGACTGATAAGAGGGCCCAAGAGCGCTAAGGATTCATTCAATGTGCCCATTGGATGATGATCAAGTGTATGGAAGGACAAATGAACCATAGAAAGTTATGGAATGGTGGGAAGCATAAGTAGTGATAACCATAAGAGTAGGGCTACTGTGGGGCGGAAAAGTCAGAATCCATCATCTTACAGGTCAAAGGCCATAGGTCTAACTTGGGATGCATTGTGGGCTAACTCTGTTGTAAGGGTTTATTTTGTAGTCGTATGTTCTTTTGAGTGTCAAAGGTGAGCCTCCTAACATACATTAACCATTAAACATTAACCATTAACAATTATTTGACTCATAATTGTTGTAAACAAGGACCTGAGTTCCCATTAACTTTAATTGAGTAGTGAAATTTGTGTATTCTGAACAAGGACTTCACCCTGAATGTAATCATATCATTGCAATTTGATTTTCAGTAAAAATAGAAAGCCATTATTGGTGGCACCATCTGTGTTGTGTGAATGTTGAGTGTGTGGGTGTCCATTTGTGCTTTTGTTGCATGCTTTGATAGACAAACCCACTTCCTCGAGTGGATTCTGCCACCATCATATATGTTAATGTTTCTCTCTCTTAGTTTAACTCATGGTCTAAATGGGGTAGATTGGAATGATATTTATGATGTATGGAATTAAATGAAAACTAGAAAGATTCTTCCTTTGCGAAAATAAATTGATGTTTTCAATGATATAAGCACAATACTTCTGAAGAATATCAAATGAATCGAAGAAAAAATATGTTTTCTTATTTTTTTGTTGGAATGTGCTCATTTATCTAACATAATCATAATTTTGACTTTACTATTTTCAAAGAAAATTTTGTTTTTTTCTTTGGTTTCATTGAAAATTTACCATTTTTCATGAATGGAGTGTTCAATTGTTTCAGATTGTAAAAATTTGGAAGGGCAACATTTGTTTTTTCGCATTTTATTTAAGGGTTTAGTTAATTTACACTTGTTAATTGAAGTGCAATTATTTATATCGCTCTTCATCTTTTAAAGGCTAGAGGAATATGCGCCAATCAGATTGAAATTAAGACCCACCCTTAAAATTTGATCATTAATTCTAAAGTTGTAGAGTTCAACTTTATAACATATTTACGAGGCATGTTTAATACATAATTAATTATATAATATTACATTTTATATATAAAAAAATATATTAATATAATACAAGTTAAATAGGTTTGTTTATGACCGTGTGTATTTTAACTGAAAATATTAATAGATAATAGATAAGTTAGAGATTATATCATAGACTACATAAGTTAGAGTTTTGGTGTCCACCGCCGGATATATAGTAATCCATCGATGGTCTAATTGCATTGACTATTTTTAGCTAACGAAATTATATCTATGTTCCTAAAGTTAAAATTTATAATTCAAAAAATAATATCTTTTTAACTATTCTTTAAGACTATTTATCTACTTACAATTGCTAAATGTGTGACATGACCAAGATATGACAACCTTTCATGTTATTGTAGGCGGCGTTGTTATGATAAAATCAACTTAAAAAAATAGCCATTTGCTGACCTGATAAGGGTGTTAGATATGGGCCGAATTTTTGTGATTGCGAGCCACACTCCAGCCCTTCCATACCCCGGTCGTCCACAACACACTTCAATTTTAAGGCGCAACCAAATAGTTTATCAACTTCCACAAGACCATTCAAAAGTAATGGTGGGTCATTCTATGACTGCTTATGTATACAGGGGAGTGACAAGACGATGAAATAATAACTACTACTACCAGCCCTACTATGTCTCGTACACATTCTTGATTTTCTTCTTATGTTCCGTTGTATTTGTTGGTTGGTTTCTTTTTAGATTCATATTAAAAGAACGAAGGAAGACAAAGATCAATAGCTATAGTAGATCACCCATACTCCTTTTTTGATCTATATCGTATGTTTAGTATGTTAACCTCTGTGAGATAACTGATATTTCGACCATAATTTAATTACGTGGTTAGCCAGATGGATTTTTCTATTTGTTACCTTTAAATAATAATATTACGACGTATGTCCCCTGTGCATGCTCGCGTGTCTTGATTACAAACGTTTTACGAGGCATGGACTTTAACTCTTGTCTCTTCTTCCCCTCCGTTCATTCAATCAATTGGTGCTTCTAGAATTTTCCCTTTGAAGGTGATCTCAAGTTCGATTCTGCGCACATTCTAGTCCATATTCGAAAATATTTGTGGTAAGGTTTCTCAATCGTTCGGTTTACAGTGCAGTCAAGTCATGTCTTTGTTGTAGTTTATTTGTATATAATTGATGGGTTATAATAGTGCTCCTCCACGTTATTCTGTTGTGGTTTATCATCTAGTTACTTGTTACACATGTTTCCCGAGGGTTATTCCTTCCACGTGGGTTAATATGTGTATTTGTGAGAAGAAATGGTATCTTCCTGCGATCTAGGAAGGGGACCCTTCTACATATACACCAAATTGTAAAATATAAACACCTATCAATGCAACTATTCAATTGAAACATTCAGTATTTGGGAATACAGAGAATTTGTTGATATCTTTGAATTGCCACCTACCATCTCTACATCATTGTTCGCCATGTATATACAACAAAGTATGGGAGGAAGCTATGGCTCATACTGCAAAGATTGAAAGACTCGTCCCTCCATGACAGTGCAACTGGAAATGTATGCATTTGGCCATGTTTAGTAGGCCATGAATGCCTGAAACATATTTCCCATTATCCTACACCATGCAAGCCATTAAAGAGTAAGAAAAGGACATGCAATTGATTTTGAAGCAAATAGAGCCTCGACAATAAAAGCATACAACCTGTGACAGATTCCATTCCAATTGCAAACCTCATCCACGGAGTCTAATTTTAAGCTTTAAAGTATTACTATCACCTAGTTCCGAATTGAAGCCACACACCTCTAAATATTGCTCTCATGCCCTTCAAAATCAAGGCAGGCTTGAACTTTCCTAGGTAGAAATCAACGATTAAACATAGATTTACTGAAGAAATATTATAATAGCTAATTAGAGATATGATAAATTACATAGATTTTTAGGAGTTACAAATTTGGTTTATAATAGCTACTAAAGAAACATTTATTACTACTTTGCATAGATTTGGTAGGATGATTGCTATAGATTTATCAATAAATCATAATAAATTTTAATGGTGCAATAGCCTTTTTGGTTTTGTGTTTTCACATATATAATGGAAATATAGAATGTTGTTGTTAGGTCAACAATTTAACGAATCGATAATACTACCTGGCCCTTTACATTTGTTACCCATGAACGCACCCCAACTTAACACTCAGTTACGGTAACAACCTTTTACTAATTATATTACCCATCTACTTACATACTAATAACTCAACCTTTTTTTAAACCTCATACATTTACCCTCAGCCTTGGGAACTTTAACTCAACCATGCATATGAACTCAACTATACTTAAATCCCTATGAACGAAACTCGACGAATACCACCTTACCTATGGACACCTTTCCGATCTACAACCCTCTGACAACCACTGTTCGCCATACGCCTCTTGAGGCTTTATATAGTGGATAGATCCCATATAGACCACCAGAGGACCCAGTAATGTAAGCTTTCTTTGAGCATATATGATGGCTTCTTTAAGAAGTACGTTTCATCCTTACTTTCTGTGTCTGCTTTAAGGAAAGTCCTATCATACTGATTCCTTTTATGTTGCTTTATGGCCGCATTATGCCCTCCGAGGAGACCTGCACGCGGGTCTACCCCCTCTTTCCTGCACTTCAGGATTCTAAGTAAGCATCACACATCCAGGCTTGAAGTGCTACCGAACGAGTAGTTGTTTGGAGGACAAATAAAAGATTTATGCTTACCGAACCTAAGCTTAAGCGGATGTGAAGTTGACGAAGTTAAGATGCCAAAGTAACTAGTGTGAGGTGGCTTGTGCTTTGCTTTTTTTGTTTTTGGATATGCACGTATATAATGCAATCATTGGGAATAGACTTTGAAAGCCTATACGCTAGACCTACGCCTTGGGTGGGACTCTTGGAAACCTATGCTGACTTGGAAACTCTCATCTTTGGTTGGACCTTAAACTCATCCATACCCACTTGGTACACCTCCTCGGGAACTCGCACTTTGCCTTTGGACTATCCTTTGGAAATCGGACTTTGGTTGGAATATTCCTAGGAACCTATCATTTGACCTCACCCTTAGGACCTGAAACTCAGCATTTGTAAAACTGGACATGGATATCTTGAGGGCCACTCATTGCTCGGATCATATTGTTAGTTTTTCCATTGCCTTTTTAGTAGTGCATCTGAACTCAAGGTTTTTTCCTTTTTTTTTAATCCAACCCGATTCATGTTCTCGGCACAACTATAGTAGTTATGAACCCCGCGAGCAATAGAGTTGTACTGTTCAATTATCTCATTGTTAGTGGGTCCTGAGCGGACCCTTTTATCATAATAGTTGGGTTTGGGGCCTTATCCTCATTCTCTCTCTAAGGCGATCAATCAGAGCGACTTGTCGGGTAGCTCTGTCATAGTCGGTGGACACCTTCAATCCAAGGATTATAATACTAGTAGTGCTATCGTAACCCATGTTTAGCCCCAACTGCTCTCCTAGGAATGAAGATATCTCCCCACCGTGTCAACAAAAATATCCATCGGAGGCAAAGAAATTGAAATAAATATATATTGTAGACCATTGGTCCCTCCAAACTAAGGGTTTTATAGCCTTCTAGGGATTATAAATGCTTTCAATAACAAAATAACTTTTGATTTGAACCATTACAGGGTAGTTACTAAAGATGAAATTTAATCCCTTTGCAAGTAATTTTTTTTTATCTATAGGGTTTCATTGAGATATACAATTTATAAGTAGAACCTTTCGGGGCTTCTTTCTTTCTTTCCGAAGCTCGAATCACTAATTTGTCACAGAGACTTTGGGTCTGCATGTGAATGTTTTGCATCCCCGTACCTCCACAGTTTATTGGAGTTAAATATAAATTATAGTTAAGCTTGTGAGAGCCTTTGTTGCTAGAGTTGTTGGTCCACTGAAAACTCTGCAGGGCCTTCTCTAGATTTTCATAAGCCTTCATGGAAGGGACCCACCATGAGGAGGAATAAATAGGGTGACAACCAAGATTGTACTTCAAATTTGGAATTGACTCATGAAGGTTATGAGTTTGGTCATCCATTTTTCTATTTGTTTGTAAACCCTCTACACTACTACCTCTCAAAGCTCTTTAGGAAACCTTGGAAGGTAAAGGGAATTCCAATAAAAAATATGTAACGTACTCGATTCCTTCATTCGTACCTTGAAGAAATGGAGCACTTCCATCTCAAATACTCACATGCAATGCTCTGTAAACTATTGTGGATATTCTACTGGAACAATTTGTAACAATAGATCATATAATATTCTACAATCTTTTCTCATATAGTGTTTTTACTGTAGATTGTAGATTGAATGTTACTATTTTAATGTCTAAAAACACCAAGATCACTAAAATTGAAATGAAAGAAGTTAAGCAAATAGCACACCATTTACACAATGAACACAAAATGTAGTTTGGTAAAACCCAATATGAGAAAAGCCTCACTAGAAGGTGAGGCCTATTCTCTTGCTTTTTTATTCTCAGTTATGAATGCAAGTACAAATAAAGTGCACTCAGTATGGAGTTGCTATGGAAATTGTGGCCTTAATCATTGCGATAGGATCTTTTACTTCCTCTGTCATGCTTCACTATCCCACTCCTAGATCTTTGTTCTACTATAGAACAATAAATAATACAATTTTATGGAGCTCCTTCCTTTTCTAACGGCCTAGTATTAAACATAGTGTAGGGTTAGGGTAAGGGTTTATACATGCCTCAACCCCCAATTAGTGTTAAGGTTTTGGACCCTCTTTAATCTTCTTGAAGGTTTGACAAAAAAAAGTTGTTTAAGGCATCAAATGGGATTTGGAAGGTTTTGGACCCCAAATAACCAAAGCGGTACTTACCCATAAAATGGGCCATGGCTTCAATTTTTCCACCTATGTACCAAGATACATTACAAAATAGATAATGATCCATTTTTAATTATGCCAATACTTTTATTTGTATATTTTACAGATCTTTATTCAATCTCTTAACATCACAAAGAAAAATGTAAAAAACACAAATTGCACAAGCATCACTGTTTAGTTCAAGATCATAATTTCTTCATCTTGCTAGATGACAATTACTGATAAATTACTAGTGATAGATCCTTCTTATAACTCGATCCTATTGACTCAATTATTTAGCATAAAAGGAATAAAAATAAGGCAATTGACCCAATAGAATAAACATATTCACCAACAAAGGGCATAAGAATAAAATCCAGATTCATAGCGATCCACCAGTAGTAGAGTCCCTGGTAAAATATTAAGTAGCCAATCCATATCATCCGTTTTCTTAAGATCCTGATCCCATGCCAGTTGATCTATCACTAGTGTATGTGCAAGTTGGAATCCTAGCATACGCCCCCACAATTATGATTGCTACCACTTGCCCCCATGACGAGAGGAGACGTTCAAATACATCCGTGTTACCAACGAACGAACAAACGGATGATTCACTGCCCACCGCCAACCTGCCCAGTACGCTTAAGGCATCCTCCCAAGTCCATGTCACCAAAGCACAACACGTATTCACCAGATTCAATAGATTCAACAACACGCCCGCATTCCCCATCCGCATTCTACCATTCCCGTATTCTCCATAATTCCCCAGCTCACTTACCCCGATGGAACAATTGTACAGATATTGCGAGGGAAATAATACATTCCAATACTCCTATAGATGCACATGGAGGGTGACACAAGGCATCTTAATGACACGATACGACCACACAATGAACTCAGAGAGATGAGGTTACACTTTGAGGTTAGCTTACACAATGAGTGAGGTTTGTGACCCCCCTCATAGAGGTCAACGGAGGCGGTTTTAAACCCCCCTCCTAGACCCCTTCATAGAGACCTACGGGGGCGGTTTTGAACCCCCTTCATAGAGACCTATGAGGGCGATTGCGAACCCCCCTCATACAAACCTACAGAGGAGGTTTGGAACCCCCATCGTGGAGGAGTATAGGGGCGGGTGTGAACCCCCTCGTAGAGGCCTCTAGGGGCCGGTGTGAACCCCCCTCGTATAGTCCTATAGGGGTGGTTTGTAACCCCCCTTGTAGATTCCTATAGGGGCATTTTAGAACCCCCCTCGTAGAGGCTTATAGGGGCGGTTTTGAACCCCCCTCGTAGAGGCCTAGAGAGGCAGTTTGAAACCCCCCTCGTAGAGGACTATAAGGGCGATTTGGAACCCCCCTCGTAGATTCCTATAGGGGCGGTTTGTAACCCCCCTCGTAGATTCCTATAGGGGTGGTTTGGAACCCCCCTTGTAGAGCCCTATGGGGGCGGTTTGGAACTCCCCTCGTAGATGCCTACAAAGGCGGTTTGAAACCCCCATGTAGAGACCTACAGGGGGGTTCTGAAACCCCCCATGTAGAGACCTACAGGGGGGTTCTGAAACCCCCTCATCGTAAGCTATGGGGGAATTTAACAACCCCCCTCATAACCACCTACAAGATCAATTTAAAACCCCCCTCATAGACACCTATAGTGGCTATTAAGAACCCCCCTCATAGCAAGCTACGGGGGCAATTTAAAACCCCCCTCATAGTTTTCTACAAGGTTGATTTAGAACCCCCCTCATAGCCACCTACAATATCAGTTTAGAACCCCCCCATAGCTACCTCTATAGCCATAATAAATCATAATAAAATATATTTTATTAAAAATACCAATAGTGCAATATCAATAGGGTACGGAGGAATCGAACCACCAACCTCCTGCTTGTAAGGCAGACGCTCTACCATTGAGCTAGCACCCTTTAAGAGTTAGGGAGATGAGCAACATTAACACCCATATCGCATTATTTTTAAGTCTAAGAAAATACAATAAGAATGTTCATGGGATGATTGTAATAGGATATACACATGTACCCAAATATCTACAGATTATCATGCAAGAGCAACCTGCTCTTTGCAATCCTCACGAGGCATAAGAACTATAATTCCAAACTTTTCGATTGCTTACTAAAACAACAAAAATGCTGAAAAAAATTGCATACAATTTGCAGACACAAATTTCAATCATGTGATATGCATTTCATAACATAGTGCAGTTATTCTTGTTGTAGACATGACATATTGATGCAGTTGAGGAGCTCAATAGTTTGTGCATGGAAGGCCAATATTCAAGACGAATAATCTTCCTTGTTTGTCTCTTCAAGGACAAAAGCTTACTTTCCATTGGAAGTTTCTATTTTATCAAATATATCTATAATGACATTAGGAAGACTCCTAAAAATAAACCTGAGACAAATAGGGACATCACAGATTGACATATCTAGTGCAAGATATTTCATTGACAGAACAAGTCAAGGAAATCCTGGGAGGTGTAGAGCTGGAAGTGCATTGTTTCTTTCACATTCCATTGGTTTCTCTTTCAAAGTTGGGGTATGGTAAGGGTTATGATAATTAAGCAGAAATGAAGGCCTTGGCAGCTCTGTTCAGAATTGCAGTGAAGAAAGGATTAGCCTTTGGGTATATGGAGATTCAAAGTTGATCATTGAATGGGTATATATCTATCTTCAATCAGTTCTTAATGAGATAAAGCTTCCAATTGGAAGATTTAAATTCATTTCCTTCACTCTTGTATATAGGGAACACAACAAGCGGGCTAACAGTCTCTCAAAGCATGGTTTAGAAGCTTCTGAAAAATACATGGTTCTAGTAGGACACAGGGAGGATCAGATGGTTCGACAATGGATGATAGTTGTTTATGACTGACAGGCTAAATGGTTTCTGTGTACGTGTCTTGTTTCACTTGTGAAATGTAACCATTTGTCTCCTTGAAATATAAAGTTGAGATTATTTCGTTGGAGAAAAAGGTAGCATTCTAATTCTTACATAAAGTTTCCAGGAAACCCATGAATGAATGTCTCATGTGATTTTTACCAGTCCTAAAGTATCAATCTGTATTCTCTATTCACAATAATGTCAAGCAACCAAATAATCAAATATAAAGAATGCATAGGTTGTGTTGTAGAATACAAGTGACTTCAGTTCGAAGACTCACCAGAAGCCAGTTGCTATATACACTCATCAGTCTTGATAATTAGCCAATTATTTGGGGTAACTTTGGAAGCCATTAAAAATTCAACAACCTCTAACAAGCAATCAATACCCTATATGATGCAAACATTTCACCATCTCCCACTTAACTGAGAGCCAATGATTCAAGCAAGCACAAATGGTACAACTGATGAAAGGGCACAGTGGGGCAAAAATCTAATTTTTGTGTACTGTACTAAGAGATGACTGGTATAACAAGGAATTTCAATAACAATCCAATCAAGGGAGTTTTCAGGAATCATAATCAGTGGTTGATGCTATCTAATCATCAGTTCCAAGACATCGGGAACAAGAAAAAAAGTGTCAAAAAATAGTACACAAACTGTAACCATGAAAACTGGCTTGAAGCATATATTTGACCTAAAAAATAAGTATTTCTTGTGACATGATGTACAATCTGAAGAATACAAGACAAGCAGAACACCAGAAAATCTAGCCTTTAATGGCCTTAATCTATTCTAGTATCTCTTATAAACTTCTGATACACAAACTCATAAAAGCTGGGGCAGATCAAATAAGAAACCCAAACCTAGAAAGAACAAGAGAATATATATAACTTCAGACCTCTAGTGATGTAATGTTCTAACCTAGATGGGGTATCCTTCTATGTATCCAATGGAATGATATTATGATCTACAATAGTATTTGTAATGGCCAACACACCAATCAGTATGAGCCTATGTTGGTAGTATTTTTTGAGTCTAGGATGATGATAACCTGTCTTCAGTGCTAGAAATATGACTTGATGGTCATCGGTAAGGTATTGTGCTATACGGATAAGTACAAACTGTAATGTAATTATCTTTTTGAAGTAATACATCATGTTTTTTTGTGTGGGGAAAAAACACTTTCATTTATAATAAATGGTCACTTACATCATAGTTGATATCTAAATGAACATTCAAATTTCCAAATCCACCACTATTATATGTTATGGGGCTTGCTTATTTTTAATCATTCATCCACTACACTTCATATCCTTTTATTCGTTAGTCACTAGTAAACTGTTTATAAACTATCTGTATTCTTAATACTTTATTTCACAGTTAATTAATCTTACATTATTTCTTAAGAACATTCTCCTAGATCTAAATGAAGTGGATGATCATTGCACAAATGAAGGTGGCTTCCATGTGGCAAGCGATGTTTGAAGTCTTTTTTTAAAGACCATGGTACATCTTGAGTTCATTATGGAGGATGAACTCAAGAGAAGTTGATGATTACTCCAAGCAAGAATCAGGTCCAAAGATCGTGGCACTGTAATAGGGGGAGTAAGGCATTTTTTCAAGAAACACTTGTTGTGATCCAAGAGATGCAATAATGAAGTAATGTATAATTCTTTAAGAAGTTCAAATACAAGGGAGTTCTCAACAGGTATAAATTCTTCTCATGTCAAGACTATTTTGAGTCAAATTTTTAGTAAGTGCCATTCATCTTTCAATAACAACATGATGATCGAAGTAGCATATTGAGGATACCTTGTCTAGAAGATAAATTTGGAAAAGTTTCAAAGTCTGCCAGACTCAATCTCTCTTCACTTGGGATACCTATATGTATACTCTAGTCAAGTCTTCTATAAAGATAGTGAAAGATTGATATCCAAACTCATGATTCTCTGCCTGAAGTTTGGAGAGAGTACAAAAGGTAAGAAAATGCCTGCCGGACTGAAAATACATGCACGCAGTTTCTTGGAAAGAAAAAATACACACAATTATTGTTGAAATTCCCACCAGGCTTAAAAGGATGCACGCACAGCCCTCAACATGTCTGCATTCAGAGGTGAAGATGCCCGCCAGGCATAGATTAATTGCCCGCAAGATGGTCTAAATAATTGAAAATGCCTGCAAGTGCCAACAAGTATTGAAGAAATTCCTGCTGTATTGAAATTTCTTGTCCAACAAAATGCATAAAGCATTGACAATGTCTGCAAGGCTACAAATAATGCCCGCAAGGTGCTTTCTGGGTATAAATATGCCGACAGATTCAGTGAAATGCCCACAGGGACCTTAAAAATGCCTGCAAGACTTGGAACAAATGTCCGCAGGCATAGTAAGATTGCACATGGGTTAAAATATGCACGCAGGAATAGCCTGCCAGGCATACAAGAAATGCCTGCACACAAACTGAGATGCCCGCAATCAATGGAGAATTGCACAAATAATATGCCCTCGACAACCAAGTAAATGTCCGCAGGCTTTGGGAAATTGCACTTAGGTCGAGTTAAATTGATTAGAGAAGTGAATAATGTCCACAATTGTGTAAAATATGCCCGTGGCGAGTTGTAATATGCCCGTTGGAACCATTGAAAATGCCCGCAGGCAGTGAAGAAATGCCAGCAGACATCATAAAATGCATGTAGTGCTTTACAAAATGCTTGCCTATCTGTATTATTTGTAGAAATGACTGAAGTTGTGAGATTTACACTTTCATGCAAATACAGAGAAGTTGCATAGCAAGTGCTTCTTGACATTCTAATGCATTTGATATGTGTCGTTCGTCTATAAACAGAGCTTGAGATTTGTTGCAAAGAAGAGGGTAAAGTAAGTCAATACAGTACCCTCTTTCTTGTTGCAAAGAAGAGGGTAATGTAGGGGTCCAAATTCCTTGTAAAACAACCCCAAAAGAAGGAGAGGGTAAAGTAAGTCGGTTGCAAAATTTGTAACAGTAAAAATCAATTTAAAATCTTAATGAGAAGTCGGCTCAACAAATAAAAAAATTAAATTAAATTAAAAATGATTATTCTTGCATGTCGGCTCAGTAAAAATCCATGATAAAACCAGTATAAATATACTTGACAACTCATTAATAATTGTGAAGAAATTCGGTGGTGTCTCTGAGGAATTTCGGACTACTCACTGAGGAGAGTTTCGGGTATTGTAGCAGCTATAGTAGACAGGAAATTTTTTAAAAGGTTTATTTTTTTTAGCTCTGATTTTTGGGAATTCGTGGAGGACACTCAGAGCTCCGATTTCGGTGTTTTGAGGAGAGTTTCAAGGGTTGCAGCAATAACTACAAATGAGCAGAAGTTTTACTTTTAGTTTTATCCTTTTAAGAATTCAGACTTGTCTAGGGCATCACTGAGGCGACCGTCTGGTGTCATTATGGAGGAGTGAAATTATGACAATGACAGTGACTAAGGCAATTCGGTGGCAGCCACAAAAAAGGATGTAACAATCAGATCATTGAAGGATAGCTACAAAAACAAATCTCTTGAAGTATTCTCATATTTTCAGGCTACTATGTTACAAAAGAATAAGATCAAAATCACATGAGCAAAGTTGGTTTGACTGAGTCTACAGGGAAAAAGTATGGTGAGTTGAACCTTGATGTGTGTGAACACTATGAACAAAACCTAAATGACTTGCAGGTGAGCATAGCTAATGAGGATGAGCAAGTAATGATGAAAGCCCAGATACAGTGATGTATACAGTGGTAATGGTGTATTAATATGATGATATCTCAGTGATATACATGCACAATGACCTTGGTATGAGCAGCAATAACTGTGACATACATGACCACCTTGACCAACAGAGTGATAAGCAGTGTTGGAAACAAAAGGCATTCCCCAAATCAAACCCTGTGCTACATCTACATTGATATTTAGTACTCTTGACCCTATGTATTAGGAGTTTTGGACCCATACTGTGATTGTTAAGGCCCTTTATGAGAATCAATAATGACACATGTTTTTCAAGGAATTGAATGTGCAAATCAAACCTTGTGCTACATTCCTTCTAATTACTCAGCCCTTTCCCTGCAATGCTATGTTATGTAAGGAACTTGAAAGTAGACGCATCATGTCTTACCATTATTACTAGGGAAAAAGGTAAAACAACTGGCATTTGGTAGATCTCTTTGAAATAAATCAATAATACATGCATAACTAGGACCTGGTTGAATGAAGTTCATTGTCAAGCCGATTGATCAGAACATCTTTCTCTTGGTTTTCTGCCTTCAGCTTCCGACATTCTGAGACTTCCTCTAATGGGGGAGACCGAGTAAAATAAATCCATAACCTACAGGTTGACAGATCAATCATCAAAATCTGATAGAGGTATCAAAGAACATAAAAAAAGAACTTAAGGAGAAAATAGCAATGTTGCGGAATGAGTTGCTATGGTACCTATTGGTGGGTAAGGAAGCATTTCTGGTGTAAGTGGAAGGAAGGCAACACTTAGGTCAAAGGAGTGCGCTATGTATGCCCAAATAAATGTAGCGCTCACCGTGATTTCATCTTCGTTCTACCCTATATGCCCTAAGTTTATTAGTAGATAAATAGGAGAAAGCAGCGGGAAAGAAAGGAGCAGAGCCATAAGCACTAGCAAGGGTGGTGGTTTATGTAGCTTCGGTAAGCAGATTGTAGCTCTTCCACCATAATCAAGCCTTTAGTCCCTGTTCTCTTATGCACAGTTATGTCATTCTCTAGATTTCTGGAATGCAACCCAGTTCTGCTTGTCTCAAAACATTTTATATGTTACTCAAAATAACTTGGCTCAACGATTCTCAAGAACACAAGACTTGGTCCTTCAAGACATGGTCTGCAAGCAGTCCTCAACAATGTGGTCTTGATCCCTCCCTTTGGAAGCCAACATGTTACTATTACAATCAACACCAAATAATATCCTCTGGATGATGAAAAATTCACAGATCCTTGGACATAATAATTTTGTTAATTTGGGAGAAGTTTTAGTACCAAGATGAAGTACCAATGGCACAATCCTTTTCTTCTATAACCTTTTCAACATTTTTAGTCTCTTCTTTTTCCCTGTTTTGTGAAATCTTGACTTCCTTGAATATATGCAATTTCTTCATGAATGTGAGTGCCTGATTGTTCCATTTGACTATCACTCTTTCTTTTCCAGACTTTGTTGGATTCCTTCTTGGACTTGTGTGAGACATTTTCTCTTGTCAATGGAAATTTTGGACTTGAAAACACCCACATCAAGCAAAGCAGGAACAATTTTATCATATATTGGCAAGACTGAGTATATTTGCTTGACTATCCTGCCAGCCTGCACATTAACATATATAAAAATGAACAAATTATTATTCAAATTCAATGCCAAATGTGATAGCTCATTATGCACTGACTTGAACTATAAATTACCAATTCTCACAAGCCAAAAATAAAAATGCACCAAACCAACATAGGCTCTCTGAATGATAAAATGCTTTCACTCTTGTGCTCCGTGAACGCTCTACTCTAGTGCTTCATGATAATGTGCGCCTCAACGCTCTACTCTAGTGCTCCATGAACTCGCTACAACTAATTCTCTATCTTTTAGGATTATCTGGCTATGGAATCACTAACCCAATTCAAATGACAACAATCCTTATCATCCATTCATTGGCTCACTACCCAACTTTCCTAAACTCTTCATCTTACCCCTACATCTCTCCATGTCCAATCTAAGTTTTCAACATCTACTAGGATTCTTCATATTCATTTTTGTCACTTCAATTTTAGCTGGAACATTCAGATTTTTTCCCATAGTTTAAAACTTTGAATCCACTGTGACCTTTCATCTTCCGTGGCATGCTCTCAGTCATGCACTCACCATTCCATGCTCCCCTAGTGCATATATGGACTTAGATATTTCAAATATACCCCTGCATCACATATCTGATCATAAATATCAGTATAGAGATGCTTGACAACACAAATCCATGCTCACGGGAAGAATACTTTTAATTGTTGCTGGAAAGGATCCCCATGCAACATGCGGGAAGGAATGCACAAAATGGAGTAAGTTGTGAATGATGAAACGAACTAAATGGTAAAGTACAAAGGCAAAAATTGAGAAATTTCAGTGTGGAGGGAGATGATGAAAGGTGCCCATGTGTACACTTAATGTCACTGTAATGGAGATGTGAGGGTGCCATGTCTCCATAATCAATATGGAGATGTAGCATATCCTCATGAGGTAGATTGATATCACCAATGTGTGGACCTTTTAATTGAAGGATTGAATTGATAATAGCAAATTTAATACATTGGAAAACATGTAGGGTTATGATAATGTGGATAAGTTTATGAAAACACCTTGCCATAGGCAGTGATAAAAAATGAAAGGATAGTTCTAATTTCTGCATTTCTTGTTCACTTTTTAAGTACACTATGTTCATTAAAGGAAGACAAGCTCCATAGAAGCAACCCTTCTATCAATAGAAAAATCAACAATTTGAATTGGTTCATAGGACAAATGCATAGTCTTTTAGGATGTTTATTGTTTAGCCATTGAATTCCCCAAAGTTGGCTTTATCCTTCAACATATAAAGTTGTCTTTATTCTTCAGTTGATGATTCAGATTCTTAAAAATGTGTTTTGTTGCAACAATCTAAGTCTATGATGGTTTTTTTTGCAGGACCCACTAGATAAAGGGAAGATAATTTGTGATGCTAAACTTCAAAAGCTTTTGTCCTGTGAGAATTTTGTTGACTTTGAAATGACAAAGTTGTTAGCTCCTCATTTTTTAAAAGGATAACACTACAAATGCTATAGCTACTTGGAACTCTTTAAATCAATTATGTGACAAATTCATGAAGATCAAGACATCCAAAAGATTTGTTTGGGATGTTGTACTATAACATTCCTTTTGAGACATTAAACTATTCTAGCACTATGCAATCATGATCCGTGGTTGAGAGATTTGGAGAGCATTCAAATCAATATGCATGGATTATGGGTTCCTTTCTTGTGATGCTTGTCTAACTATGTTCTTTTTCTGGACAGTTATTAACCATTTGAATACTTTTGTTTTTCTAGGAGTTGTTTGACTGCATGTTGCCTATTCTTTTATGTTGTGATTACCAAATGCTTGGGTTTATCTCCTATGTTATAATTTATTCCAATGTTCTTGTGATTTTCATGTATAATGAAAAAAATTGAGATGGAATATTTTTCGAAGAAAATGCATCTTCTATTACACTGAATATACAAGAAGATCACATCAAAGCGGATATGCCTTTGGTTGATGTGATCTAGAATCCTATATGCCTTTGGTTGATTGGAATAATGCACAAACAAATTTTTTCCACCTGGCTTCTAGTTTACTCATATTGTCTTTTCTTCCAGAATTAATGAATAAAAAATATACCCAAATATTGTAAAGTGGCTTACCTTGGTCTCCTACAGGACCATGCCTCCTCAGGTGTGACTTATTTCACTTCTTTGGTGGGACTCCTATTCAGAAAATAAACTGCTCTATGCACTGCTTCTGCCCAATATTTGTATGGAAGTGAGTTTCCTTGCAACATACTCTTCGCCATCTCTACTAATGACTTGCTACTTATTTCAACATCTTTGTTTGCTTCTAGGTTCATGCTTGTTGTCTATCCAAAGAACTTCCGCGGGATTTATTTTCTACTGCAGCCCTATACATCTTGAATACATCAAATGCATTTATTTGCTTTTGTCTTCATGTCTCTGCCAATACCACAACGTGCAAGGAAAATTTCATAAAAATATATGGATGCCAACCCAGGTAAACTCTAAGAGGGATACTCTCACTAAACTTGACCAGATACAGTCTCTCATAAACAGACATACCAAACAGTGTATTTAGAATTGTTTGAGTCATGCTGGATTCTAATTCGGCTAAGTCAGAAAACAATACCATGATGAGGTTGAAGAGATTGGCCTCTTTAACTGAGAGTGAAGCTCCCACTGCAATGATCTCACTCACTACTGCAATCGCTTCTTTATTGATCTTATTTTTATTTCAAGGCTGTGAAACCCTATCACTGGCGCCGAGGGTATTCTTACTATTTTCTCCTCAGGGAATCTGGGCTTCTTGTGGAACTATGCAAGTATTTAACCATCCAACATTTTTTGAGCCTCAGAGAGCTCATGCTTTCCAAAATAAAACTCGCACGCAAATCTATCAAAAGATGTTGTGGACTTTCGATAGGCCCATCTTGGCCATAGTTGTTCTCGCAGTAAATCATCGTTGCAATTAAATATTGAGTGAATGAATTGTCTATCTTTCCAACCGATTGAATGACATATCCGGCACGTGCAGATATAACAATTGGGTGGTGGTAGTTTTTTATCATTATCAAATAGTCCAAAAATCAAAGCATAATTATATTCGGATGGAAGAAGTGGTTGAATGATAAATAGGTCAAGTGCTCAAGGCTTAGAAATCAAACAAGTATGGTGGTATGAAAAAGATCGAATGTTGAGTCTACAGAATGCTTCCAACTCTGAATCCGCAAATGAATCAAGCTATTGGAGGGATAGATAGAGATACTGTGCTATGGGCCTGAACTCTTTCAATGCTTTCTTCCCAATCATTTCCTCTGCATCGACGGCGAGCTACTAAGTGATCCCACCGGTCTGCAAGGTTCAATATTTCCTGCAAGTTCATTCCTCCTTGCCTTATATTCCATTCAATCGAAGTAACCAAAGAGGTATATGCACCGAGAAATTGTGTGAATGGGTTTTACATGGATTTACCAGTTGCTAAAGACTCACACAAGAAGTTCTAGGTTCAAATCCCCTTTTACCAATCCTCTAGTTCTTCGAGCTCTGCTTTTCCTTTCCCCTCCAGCAAAGCCTAAAGCATAAGTCATTATTGTATTGAAAGGTATATCAATTTGATAGTCCAATATTTTAAACCAAATTGAAAGAAAAATACTAATATTTTAAACTAGATTGAAAGAAAGATACTTAAAAACATTTTTGTGATTAATTTTCTTAGATTTGCCAAATTCTACTGGTGAATATTTGTGCATCAATCCCTTGTACAAGTGGATTTGTATACTTTGGCTACTCTTTGAAATGGTGCACCTTTCATTTGGGCCTTAAACTATTGAAATCTATATTTTAAGGTTGCCATGGTTAAGGTGTAAGAATGAAAATAAGGTTATCGTTGTGAAATGTTGGCGTAACTTTGAAACTCTATGATGAGTATTGGCATGGGTTATATGGTTCACCAAATTTAGAAACCATTATTGATACCACCTTGATACCACCAAGCCTTCTCGGATCGGTTCTACAAGAAAAGTGTTTTTCATATCAGCGGTGCAGGGGACAAATTGATCACTCACTGAGAAGTGAAAACCTGTTACTATTGAGTCCCGAAGACATATGCAGCAAAAGAAGTACAAGACATGAAGAGTCCAAGGAATAAAATGAATCCCTGGTCGCTGTCTCTGCTCTGCATGCCCTCGGCCTCCCTCTGTGTCTACTTCACTTCCCCTTCTCAAAATGACGATTCCCCTCAGGCTTTATGTCGACCACAACTCCCTTCCACCAAACCGTTGTAAAAGCTCCAGACCAGCGGGACGGAGACTCTACTGACCAACATGACGGAGTTCATTTCATCTCTGCGGGAAAAATTGGTAGAGGCGGGGAAAATTGAAGGGCTAGTTCATTCCATCTCTGCCCTTTCAACTAATTTTTTGTTTTTATGTTTTGTTTAGTTTTTTATGCTAAACAATAAATCTTCAACTATCAAGTTTTATTAAAAAATATTTTCAATTAAAATATATATATATATATATTTTTTTTTTTTTATTAAGGAATTTAATTTCCAAATAAAAATAACAAGTGTCAACATTATGCATTTGAAATATATTAAGTAATAAACTTATGAAAGAAACAAAACATGGAGCCTAGAATCATTTCTGAAATTAATGTGAGGCCACATGTAATGCAACATACAAAATCTTGTAAGGTTAACATGTTACGCCAATGGTGTAATTGAAATTGTGACATTCTAGTTTTCAATTAAAAGATGTATTTTTATTAAGGAGATTAATTTTCGATTAAAAGATAACAATAGACTCGTTTACTCATGTTTTTCGTTGATCATGCACTCTGAAAATCAAGGGTGGAACAAAACAAACTACTATAAGTGGCACACAGAACTCCATAGTAAATGTGTTGACATTAAGCATTTGGCGTACATTAAGTGATAAACTTAGGAAACAAACAAAAGTTGGAACATAGAATCCTTTCCAGAGGTTAGTGTCAGGCCACATGTAATGCAACATACAAAAATTCTCAAGGTTAACATGCTGCATCAATGGTGTAATTGAAATTGTGACATTTTGTTCCAAAGGACTTGAGTTAAAAGGCCAGATAAATATAATATGCCATTTGTACAAGCGATTCATTAAAAAACACATTGCAATCGACATTGTACTATGATGTTCTCTCCTTCCTTTGTCAAAAAAAGAATAATAAGGTCGGTTTTCAAAGGTATGGTTTGTTTTGGATTCCTCAACTATTATTGTACCCGAACTTGCATATACCAAGCTGCAACGAATCCTTCACGAAAGTGGAGTTTTCTATGTATTATCCATGATGCACTTTGAAGAGAATTTGATAAAATAATTTTATTTTGTTTTACTTCATTCATGAAGGAGAGAATTTAGTTTCCTAATATAGGTAATTTGTTTTATTTTAAGTTCATAAAAATAGAACAATGTAAACATTTGAATATATAAAATTCTTCTAGTAACACTATTTTTTGGACACAAGTTCTCTTCATATAGAGACAACGACGTGATACATTTTTCAATTCCCAACCAATTCTTGGTTCTTGCTTTCATTTGGCCATTCATTTTCCCTTGTCTATAAATGGATAATAATTCAAGCTTGTTTAGAAGCTTTTTTTCCCATGAGTAATATCAAATAAATCTTTTTCAAAAAATGTGAATAGATACTTGAAAAGATTTTAGGAACAAGACCTATAAATTGTAACTTGGAAGTATTGGAAGTGTACAAGGTGGGATTGGGAGCCTCCCATAACAAAACCTTGTTTCCATGCCTTTGTCAGTCACGAGTCTACACCCATGCCTTTTTCATTCACAAGTGTTAAATTAGAATTGAATGCAAGTGGAGGAGGAGGATGTGGAAGAAGTGGACATGGAGTTATTATCCTTGCATTATAATAAAACATTTATAATTTCCCTTTCAAGTTAGCAACTGGTGAATCTACACTAGCACACGATAAATGGAAATGGGAGGATAGAAATGTTGAAGGATTGTCAAGTTCCCATAAGAAATGATCATGAATAGACACAAATCCCACAAAGTTGACAAAATCTAAGTTGGGACAAGGCGAGAAACTTGTCAATGATAACTTGAAGGAGAAAAGGGAGCAATTAATTAACCTGAGACAAACAACTTCACTTAAGGAGACATTTCTTCAAAAGCCTAGGCCTTCTAAATGAAAATTCTCTTGTGGAACATACGGGGCAATAATGCACCTAATAAACAAATCATTTTGAAAAACAAAATAAGAGTTTAAAAACTACACCTGGTGTTTATTCAATAAACAAAATGCAAAATGTATAACATGTACAAATTCACCAAAATGATATGGGGAGGATGCGATTGCTCGACTAGAGGATTGATAGGATTTTCAAGAGTTATGGCAATGATGTAGGATCCTATAAACATGGATCTAGAAAACCAATTACTTACCACCTATTGATAGATGACTAGCGATTTATACTTTAGACTCAAGGATAAAGGGCCATATAACTAATGTATATGGGTTCATTGATCTCTGACAAATTCTAGATTAATGTTTGGAAATCTTAAGTACGATTAAGGTCCTCCCCAATTAGGAACATTGAATCATTAGAGAATACGGCCTAGCCACAACAAAGTCCCTCTTTGAAAAGAAAGTATGAGTGTAAAGGTTGGATGCGGCAAGCTAGATTCTTCGGGACCTTTTAGAGCATTGATAATTTGTGGATGTATTTCCAAAGAATGCCATCTTCACTTGGAACAATTGGTGTGGAGGGTTGATTGTAATATGCTCATCACGTGGCTTATAGAATGTCTCAATGAGACACCATTTTGTGGACTATAATGCTTATGAAATATGCCCATTATGGTAGGATGGACAAAGCTCAACAATGTTTAATAACATGCTTGAGAATAATGTTGTCTCGTGGAATGTTGTGATTTGGGATTGCATATAAAATGGGAAAATCAAGGAGGCTCACAAATTGTTTAAAAGAATGCTACAATGGAGGTATGCATTGTTTCAAGCATGGAGAGATGTTCTTACATTGGTCTTGTTGTTTCTTTATGTGGACCTAATAGATACTTGGAGTGGATTTGGCATACCAATTACAATTACCAACAAAAATTGCCAAATGGTGAGGGCATTCCATCATGGTACCTTTTAAGACTATCATCATAGTTTGTACATTGACCTTCATTTGTCGAAGACATGACTAGTGAGGAATTTGAGGGAGTAACGGAATGTAATATGTGTTTAATGTGTCAAGGAAAAGGGACACATACAAGGCAAAAACTGGCCATTTACAAGGTGGGAGGACACATTAATTAAACTCAAAACCTCACACATCCAAATATGCCATGTAAGTAAGGATAATTCTTCTGCATCAACCTTACCTTAGGCCATTTTGTCTCTAGGTATCATGTGACATTAATAGGTCTATGTCCACCATACAATCCCTATAAAGGGAATCTTTATCATGTAAGTGGAATATAGTGTTCATTTCAAGTTTGGCACACTAAGGATGGATCTCATGGCCTAGTCCATGTTCTAGGGTAAACATATAAATTCCTAGGCCATAACATTTTTCTCAAGGGATCAAGGCCCATAAATGGGGCCCTAGTCCACAACGTCATCTCTATGAGGGAAATATTTGGCTTACAAGCAAGAAATGGCCATTTCAAGCTCTATGCGACCGAGAATGGTTATCATTGATTGGGCCATATTATTGAGTCAAAACATAACGTCTAAGGGTGAGGGGCTCAGGTTCATGTGTGATGCCCTAGACCACCTGAAAGGCCCCATATACTACATAGGTAATATTTAGCCAATAAGTAAGATATGTTGGCCATTTTGAGGTTTGGCACACCAAGTATGGATTTCAGTCCCTAGGCCATTGACCAAGGTTCTAGGGTACAAGGCCACATGAATTACCTTGGGGATCATGGCCCATGAATGGAGTCCTAGATTATAACACAAGGCCTACATGGGGAATCTTAGCCTATATGCGAGATATGCTCACCATTTTGAAGAAGGGCACGCCAGGGATGATTTTCAAGGCCCATGTTATGATATAAGGTTAAATAAGGGTCTTATGTCATAACATTTTTCTCTAAGCTCATGGTCCATTTTCAAGCCCTCAAACCGCCACACATACCCTCCATAGGGAATCATTAGCCTACAAATGAGATATGATAGACATTTTCCTCTTTCTAACACTAGACATGGTTCTCAATGCATATGTCATGGTTCAATGCTAAAATCCCTAGGGATACACTATAACATTCATATATGGGGCTTATGATCTATTTTTTCGGTCATAAACCACTACATAGACCTTACAAATGGAATCTTCATCATGCCAACAAGATATGGTCCTATAATGGGGATGTAACTTCTTCGTGTCCAAGCCAAGGTTGATATAAAATACAAGTTATTGGCCCATAAAATTTGTCTTTGGATCTCATGGTCCATACATGGGACCTTGGACCACCACACAAGTCCTACAAAGGAAATATTTGGAATATGAGTGAGATGTGGTGTTTATTTCAAGGTTTATCATACAATGGGTGGTCTTCAGGAATCATAATTTTTTTTAGGGTTGAAATTCAAGATCTTGAGCCATAAAACTTTTTTTTAGAGCTCATGGGCCATGTGTGGGCCAGCAACAACCACACGGGAAATTAGTAGGAAATCTCAACCCATGAGTGCATTATGGTGGTCATGATTTTGAGGTTTTCCACTTGACAGGTTAGTTTTAGTGCCTAATACATGGTATGGTGCCAAGATATAGGTTGTTAGGCCATAACATTTGTCCTTGAGCCTCATGGGCCATGTGTGAGGCCTCAAGCCACCATACTTTGGCATGTGAGAGTGATATGGTGATCATTAATTGAAATATTTGGGATGCTCAGTGTGGTTCTCATTACCCATTCAGAAAAGTACATTTCCTTTGTATGGCATGTGTGGTCGTTTGGGGTGCTACACATGACCCATGAGACCTAGAGGAAACTATATGAACTTAGGCCCTAGAAGTTAATCTCAAACCATGGCTTGGTTGTAAAAAATTAATCATGGTGTTATACATCCCAAAATTGCCACCATATCCCACTCATAAGACAAAAATTCCCTTTATAAGGCCTATGTGATGGACTCGGGCCTTGCACAAAGTTATGTGTCATTTATGAGTAATTAGGGGTTAATTAGTGATACTTTAGGGATAATTAGGGGTTAATTAGTGATACTTTAGGGATAATTAGGGGTTAATTAGTGATACTTTAGGGATAATTTGTGGTCAATTATGGGTAATCAAGGGCCATTTAGGGGTAATTTTTGGGTAATGAGTTGTGGTAATTAGGGGTTCATAAGGGGTCAATTATGGGATAATTAGGGGTCAATTATGGGATAATTAGGGGTCAATTATGGGTTAACTAGGGGAAATTAATGGTACCTATGGATCAATTATAGGTAATTAAGTAGGGGCCATTTAAGCCTAAGGGCTTAGCTAAACTAGTGGTTGTCCATGATTTTGGGCATTTAGCTAGGTTCATGGCGGCATGTGCCCATTTTGAATCCTTGTGTGTGAAGCACACTAGTCTACATCGATGGGTTTACTAGGGAACATGCCATCTATGAATGTTTGGAAAGATCCATTGGGTTTCTCCATGAGGTTTTCCTTGGAAAATGTAGGGATCATTTAGAGGTTATCAAGGGTTAATTACTAGTAAGCATGGATTATTTAGGGGTAATTACTAGTTAATAAGGGGTGAACTATGGGGTAATTATGAGTTAATTAGTGGTAATTAGGGGTCAATTATGGGTTAACTAGGGGAAATCAATGGTACCTATGGGTTAATTATGGGTAAGTAGGGGCCATTTAAGCTCAAGGGATTAGCTAAACTAGTGGTTGTCCATTATGTTGGGCATTTAGTTAGGTTCATGGTGGCATGTTCCCATTTCGAATAGTCTACATCGATGGATTTACTAGGGAATATGCCATCTATGAATGTTTGGAAAAATCCAATAGGTTTCTCCACGAGGTTTTCCTTGGAAAAAAATAGGGGTCATTTAGAGGTTATCAAGGGTTAATTACTGGTAAGCATGGATTATTTAGGGGTAATTAGTGATCAAGTAGGGATCATTTTGGTGCAATGAGTGATAATTGGGGGTAATTAGCGGTCAATTATGAGGTTAATTAGGGGTCAATTATACAATAATTAGTGGTAAATTTTATTAGTCTTTGAGAGGATGGATATTGAGAACATACCTGAAAAATATATTAAGGGGTGGTCCTTCTAACCCGCCCCCCAAAGTCATGAGAATTGATTTTTTGGCAGTAGTCTTTAAAAACCACCTCCAAAAGTAAAATTCTCTGATTTTTATTTCAAAAAACCTCCTTGAAACATATATTTAGGACTAGCCTTTCTAATCCCCCCCTAAACGTCATGAGAATTTAAAAATTGCAGGCGGGTTTTTACAAACTATCGCCAAAAGTTCAATTCTCAAGACTTTTAGAGGGATAATTTTTTAAAATCCGCCTGACAAATTCCAGATGACAAAGGCTATGACTAAAAAACTGGATTTCCACTGAATGGGAACAAGTTTCAGGATACTGGCCGCGGTTCAGTTGTGGGTTCCTCCAAGATGTTATCCCTCAAGGAGCTTTTGTCTACAGTTAAACCTGATGTTGTGTTTCTTCAAGAGACTATGCTGGATCATGTTAGAACGAAAGATTTTTTTCTAAAAGTTTGTCCGACATGGAACTGTGTTGCGACAAATTCAGTTGGACTTTCAGGGGGGTTACAATTTGGCAACATGGAGTTTGATAATAAAGCCAAAAAATAAGGGAGGTTGGGGAATACTAGATCTCAGTCTCTTTAACAAGGCCCTAGCTTCCAAATCACTGTGGATCAGGGCACTTTTTCATGATGGTATTTGGAGTGTCACTATGAGAAGGAAATATTTGAAAGGAGTTGATGTTGTATCATGGCTGAGGAAGAAACACTTTGCTTTCCCAATAGCCTCCATTATCTGAAAAAATCTATTGACTACACTACAGGTATGAGAGTTATTTTAGGCTTGGATCCTTTTTTGGGTGGAGGATTTGGATTTATACTATCAGAAGAATTGGTACCACACCTACACAATCGGGGCCTTTATTATCTTGCATATATACATAAGACAAATATCTCCAACTTGACAGGTTCTAGTATTTAGCTCTCTGCACAAGATCCCGAACTCACAGGAACTATAGCCAGTGAATGGAACACGTACATACAGGGAATTTACCAAAATGGGATCACTCTGTCTACAGAACCAGATAGGTTGGCTTGGACTTGGAACAAAATAGAAGGGATTGTGACAGTAAAAGAGGCCTATAATGCCTTTATATATCTTTATGAGGATGATGATTTGAAGTGGTGGTATACAGTGATATGGAAAATCAAATCTCCTCCAAAATCAATTCTGTTTATGTGGTTATGCTTACGAGATAAAGTCTTAAAATGGGAGATTTACAGAGAAAGGGGTGGAATTGGACCTTCACCCTATCCATTATGTTTGAGCAATGAGGAGACCGTACAACATCTTGCAATAGATTGCAACATTACTCAGGATCTTTGGACATTGATTTGTAACATTCTTCAAGTAAAAAATAATTGGCATCTGCAGCAAGGCGACAGGTGGTGGCACATCATAAATATTGCAGACGAGTCTTTTATCTCATATGATGATACCCAAAACTTGAGTCCAACTTTGAAAAAACCTTTTCCCATCTAAGGTAGTAAAGAGGATCATCAATTTGGGTAGGAGGTACTTGTTCTTAATTGTCACCTTATTTAACATTGAATAACCAATGCAAATCCAAAAGGTTCCATCCTTCTTATTGACTACCAATATGTGTTCTATCCAAGGTGATGCACTTGGTCATATGAACCCTTTGTCTAATCATTATTGTAATTGCATCTTGAATTCACTCAACTCATTAGTTTGCAATATATTCCAGGCCTTGGATATGGGCATGTGTGTGTTATTTAATGTTATATTGTTGCCATTGTTGTCCATTGGAATCCACTTGAGTCACCCTTCACAAAAAGGGGAAAATAATGAGAAGAAAGGGTGATGGAATGAAAATTACCAACATGTTGAAATTGGCAAGAAAATTTTGATTTTTGGTGTTACAGATCTAAAAAATACCAACATATCCCACTTGTAGTTGAAATTAGATTCACTCTTTAGAGATTATGTGATGTCGCAAGGCCTTAATAATCACTCAAGAGCAACAAACGGAATTGTTACACATAGGCTAGATATTCCATATGTAGGTCATATGTAGTAGTCTAGGTTAATATGCATGGACCATCAACCCCATAGCAAATTAATATGGTATTAGGCCCTAAAATTAGTTTATAGGCCATGGTATAGGCCACGAGAACCATCGTCAATGTTACAAATATTGAAATGGCCACAATATCTCGCTTGTAAGGTAAAGTAATTATGTGTAGGGCCCTACACATGGACCATGAATCGTATAGTAAATTTATTAACCATGGACCATTATTTAGGTTATGAGAACCACTATTGGTTTACATAACCTATAAATATTAAACCATGGTTGGTTTATTGGTTTACATAACCATGGACAAACCAACAACAACAATGACATCGATGATGGTGACAATGATGATCATGACGATCTCACATTTAGGCTAGAGATTCTTATGTGGTAATCTAGGTTAACATGCATGGACCATCAACCCCATGGAAAATTAATATGGCATTAGACCCTAAATTTAGTTCACATGCCATTGTCCAGGCCACGAGAACCATCCTTTGTGTTACAAATATTGAAATGGCCACCATAAATAATGCCACTAATTAGACACTGACCTAACACAACCAACCCATGCAAATGACTCATGCACTTGGCACACTTGATCCATGCAATGAATTCATGCACCTAGGAAGCTTCAACCTCTAACCCCCTCACCTCGTATCTAACCTTAACATCTAGCCCCAAACCGAATAACATGATAACTTATAAACCACTTAACCACTAGTACCAAGAAAAATAGAACCCCTTTCCCACTAACCCACTGATCCCTTAGGTGCCTTGCTTCTAATCCAAAAACTCCCCAAATCCTACCACATTATGAATTTGTAGAAAATATCCCCTTAAGCCAGTGTCCCTCTAACCCTAACCCACTACCCCCTAACCCAATCACTAACATGCCTACTGCACCAAATCAACACACTAACACAATACAATTTGACCTTGGGTTATTTATAACCAAGGTTTTAGATCAAAGACTTTGACATCAAGGTTTGATTTATCACTGTATTGGATTTTATCAAACCAAAATTAGTGCAAAAATAAACACAAGAACTTAGACTATAAACAAAATATTCCCTATCTAGGGTATGTATGATGACTCAAGTCCCTATGCATGGCCCATGAGTCTCAAAATAAAGTTTTATTGCCCAAGAACCTAAATTTTGGCCCTAGACCATAACATAGGCTCCTAGAACCATCCACGACATGAAAATACTAAAAAAAATGACAATGTGTTACTCAAAAGCTAAATATTCCTTGCCTATGGCCTATGTGGTCATAAAGAGAAATGCCCATAGGTCACAAGACCTTGAGGTAACCACCAGTCATTATAAACTAGATTTTGATCTAACACCATGGACACCATGGATTAGGCTTCAAGAACCATCCATGATGTTGTAAATATTGAAATGGCCACAATACCCACTTGCAAGCTAAATATTCCTTGTGTAGGAATCACGTGGTGATTAGGGCCCTACACATGGCCCATTAGCCATAAAGGATAATGTTATGGCACACGAGTTTATATTTTCACCATGGATCATGGAAAGTTGGAGTGTGAGAACCATCTTTGATGTGAAAAACCTAGCATGATTGCCTCAATTGTAGAGCTCTAATGGGATATGGTGTTGAATGATGATGCACACCCTTCCTAACACTACAATAGCTTTTGTGCGCTTAGCTCCAATGTTTTGATGAGATGCATTGTTGAACCCATGTGACACACCTATCCACATACATAAATGACTTTTAGGGGGTTTTCAAAAAACTTCCTCGAAAATTTCAATTTGCATGACTTTTAGGGGGGTTTCAATAAACCGCCTCCAAAAGTTCAATTCTCATTTCTTTTAAGGGGGGTTTCACAAAACCGCCTCCAAACATTCAATTATCATGACTTTTAAGGGGGGTTTTTAAACAACTACCTCCAAATTTTTAATTTGCATGACTTTTAGGGGGGGGAGTTCAACAAACTACCTCCAAAAGTTCAATTCTCATGACTTTTAAGGGGGGGTTTCCAAATAACCGCCTCCAAAAGTTCAATTCTCATGACTTTTAGGGGGGGGGGCTCAACCAAACTGCCTCCAAAAGCTCAATTCTCATGACTTTTAAGGGGGGTGCCAAAAAACCGCCTCCAAAAGTTCAATTCTCATGAGTTTTAAGGGGGGTTCTAAAAAAACCGCCTCCCAAAGTTCAATTCTCATGACTTTTAGTGGTGGTTTTGACAAACCGCCCCCAAAAGTTATGAGAGTTGGGCTTTTAGGGGGGATTTTCAAACAACCGCCTCCAAATGTTCAATTCTCATGACTTTTAAGGGGGGTTTCAATCAAACTGCCTCCCAAAGTTCAATTCTCATGACTTTTAAGGGGGATTTTGACAAACCGCCCCCAAAAGTTATGAGAATTGGACTTTTAGGGGGGGTTTCAAACAACCGCCTCCAAAATTTCAATTCTCATGACTATTAAGAGGGGTTCCAAAAAAAATGCCTCCAAAAGTTCAATTCTTATGACTTTTAGGGGGGGTTTTGACAAACCGCCCCCAAAAGTGATGAGAATTAGGCTTTTAGGTTTCCCAAAACAACCCCCAAAAGTCAAATTTTGGGACTTTTGGGGACGGTTTTAAAAAACCACCCCCAAAAGTCCAATTTCCATGACTTTTAGGGGCGGTTGTAGAAGACCGCCTCCAAATGTCTAAAAAAAAATTCAGGGGGGGTTTTATCAAGATCCCCGCAAGCCAAAACAACCCCTCAACCCCCAATTAGTGTTAAGGTTTTGGACCCTCTTTAATCTTCTTGAAGGTTTGACAAAAACAAGGTTGTTTAAAGCATCAAATGGGATTTGGAAGGTTTTGGACCCCAAATAACCAAAGCGGGACTTACCCATAAAATGGACCCTACAAGCCAATAGCTTCAATTTTTCCACCTATCGAGTACCAAGATACATTACAAAATAGATAATGATCCATTTTTAATTATTCCAATACTTTTATTGGTATATTTTACAGATCTTTATTCGATCTCTTAACATCACAAAGAAAAATGTAAAAAACACAAATTGCACAAGCATCATTGTTTAGTTCAAGATCATAATTTTTTCATCTTGCTAGATGACAATTACTGATAAATTACTAGTGACAGATCCTTCTTATAACCCGATCCTGTTGACTCAATTATTTAGCATAAAAGGAATAAAAATAAGGCAATTGACCCAGTAGAATAAACAGATTCACCAACAAAGGGCATCAGAGTAAAAGCCAGATTCATAGCGATCCACTAGTAGTAGAGTCCCAGGTAAAATATCAAGTAGCCAATCCATATCGTCTGTTTTCTTAAGATCTCGATGCCATGGCATTTGATCTATCACTAGTGTATGTGCAAGTTGGAATCCTAGCATACGCCCCAACAATTATGATTGCTACCACTTGCCCCCATGACGAGAGGAGACATTCAAATACATCCACGTTACCAACGAAACAACAAACAGACGATTCACCGCCCACCGCCAACCTGCCCAGTACGCTTAAGGCATCCGCCCAAGTCCATGTCACCAAAGCACAACACGTATTCACTAGATTCAACAACACGCCCGCATTCCCCATCCGCATTCTACCATTCCCGTATTCCCCATAATTCCCCAGCTCACTTACCCTAACGGAACAATTGTACGGATATTGCTAGGGAAATAATAAATTCCAATACTCCTACAGATGCACATGGTGGGTGACACAAGGCATGTTAATGAGACGATACGATCACACGATGAACTTAGAGAGATGAGGTTACTGATAAGAGGTTACACTTTGAGGTTAGCTTACACAATGAGTGAGGTAGGTCCACAGATACTAATTGGAGCCTGATGCTGAGGGGCCGTATTAGAGCGGACAAAGTAGACTGATGATGGAGTCCCAGTCTACGGTGGTGCACTAATTAAACGAACCGCCAATACTAGTTGGATTCTTACATAGATGTTGGCCCATATCGGCTAGACAATGAGGCAATCTGACATTATTTGACCCTATAGGAAACGATGTGTAAAGGCCACCTCTATGTTGAGGCCCCTACCCCATTTTATAACGATAGGCCACGTTAATACTCTCTGTAATCTGGATACACCACCTTTTAGTACTAAATTTAACCACTTTAACGGGATGGGGTAAACTAGGGCTTACTTTTGTATCTATTCCCACCCAACCAGGATAGCCACTCACTAGACGCCACCTTTTAGCTCTGAATCCCCCCCCTTTTACAAGGGTGAGGCAGGGCAGAGAAGGAACTCGGCTTGGTAGTTGTTGGGTTGATAAATCATCCATAATTATTAGGGCAATTATCCTTCCCACAACTCTTAGGGTAGTTATACCTCTACATCTTTCAAGCGGATCATACCTCCATGACTCTCAGGGCAGTCATCCACCTATAGTTTTGTCATATCCCTATAGCTTTTTCATTTCCTTGTGTTAACTCGTAGATAGTAAAACACTATTCATAGACAGGAAGGAGTATAGTACCAGTAAGACTCGCATGCATATATAGAGGTGCATGGAGGAAATGATTAGGAGGCGTTCTACCCTAAGGCGCCTTACACGCATATAGGCGCATGGATAAATTGATTAGGAAAATGAATAAAATTACCGGTAAAATAAAAAATGACTAGCTTTTGGTAGGATTTATTAGGGGAAATTAACAAATGCCCAAAATTACCGGGAAAATAAGAATTGATCCTGTTTGGACAAGATTTATTAAGGGAAATTGGGAAATGAATAAAATTAAAGGCACGCTGTTTGTTGCCTCTTAACGTCTTCACTTCACCCTAAACTGTTGGTTTATTGCCTAGGAATCATGTTGCTTGCTGTATGAGATCAAGAATTAGTCCTATGATTAACCCAACATACCCAGTATTGGCTAGGCATTGAATATTTAGGATTGTTTATTTCCCAGAATTGGGAATAAATGCCACTTTAATGCTCAAACTTAACTCATAACTGTTGGTTTAGCACAGACTTGCCTTTCTTCATGCCCATAACTCACGCATTAAAGTTGATTGTTGTTGATTTATAGCTGAGGTTCACCCATAATATTTTCTTACTGCTGCATGAAGGTAGAAAAAGCTGGAACATTCCTAGATCACCTTAGACAGTGACCAGCACGCTTCAAGAGTCCAAATATGTAGAAATTCCTTTTGTAGTGTGAGTTGACCAATGAAGAATGCCTCAAAATATGTAAATTTAAATCAAGAAGAATGAAATGCCTCAAAAAACTGCTTCTCAATGGAAGAACATATGTCAAACTATTTAGAAAGAGCTTGTAATTTTATAAATTTAAATTTCGTATTCTCAAAGTCAACATTGTTGGCCATGCTAATAAACACTCTGTGCATAATTATAAACATGGTATACTTTTTTTACAGCACCCTTGACTTTGTTTTCTTTTGATTGTTATAGCCACTAAATTCAAAAAATAAAATTCCAAAATCTTGGGCAGGTTCCAAAATTTGTCTAAACTACTGGCTATTCATCTTCATCTTCGTTTGGGGGTTTGTTTGGCCGTCCAGGAAACAGTCTGTTCGCTTTCGACAGCATTACTATTGCAAATCAAAGAGAGTTGGAATACTATTGGCCACATTAGAATAGCAGCGCATTCTTAGGTGGAGTAAACCTGGGTCTCTGAAGAATTCTCACTCTGAGCCAGTTTCATGCTTAGAAGCCATTGAAGAAGATTGTAGGGACTCTAATATTCTTGATGTTTGAGTGTGGGAGTTTGAAGAGGCAAATACTAGTCACAAATATCTTTTGGAAGAGTTCTATGTGTGTATGCTTGATGCTGAGCATGAATTTGGAGATCTGGGACATATTGAGACATTTCATAGCTCCTGGGCACATCACTCAAGATTGTTTCCATTTAGTATCCATCTAAATATCAGTCTAAGCGATTAACCTCCATCTTAGCTTCCTGTGTTAAGGATAATGACCACATTTCACTGTCATCCACCTTCACTTTCCAAGTTGTGGGATTTTTAAGGTTTATATATCAAGCTCTCTGAATGAGAGCAACCAGCACTAATCATAGTTCATATAGCTAGGACTTTCCTTATAGTCTGGAATGGCAGAGTTTGCATAGTTTAGTCTCGTATTTCCTAGCATCTGCACTTATATTACATGAGGTATACATAGATATTCTGCTACAAACATTCTAACATAACATACTGCCACTGTGTCTATCCTGATTCCTTACACATTAGAAAATTTGACAAAAAACAGAGGACAAAATATAGGCAGGTGTTAAAATTCTTGCCTCATAGGGCAGCAGATTTGCACCTTAGAAGTCCCAGCCCTAATGTTGAATCTAAAACCTCTGTCAAAACCTCAGATCTGCATTCAACAAAACCGCTAGGGTAATATTCAAGAGTGTAAACAGCACAGGCCAAATGATTAGATTGTTTTAGCAAGCCGCTAAGGCTAGATATAATACAAAATCAGATCTGAAAATTGCATTTGTTCACAGCCAATCCATCATAAATCAGTTATGAGAATACAATTTAAAGCATGCTAAATCAGCTGAACATCAGCTCAGCAGTTCATTAGATCAGAGCAATAAATCAACAATATAACACTCATAAATCATATTTGCATGCAAATTTGGGACAACAAACACTCCCTTTCTGTTACACATGAAACATGATTCCATTACGACAACAATTCAGCTTTCTCCTAAGCTGCAAATGCAAAACCCAAACAACAAATCAGCCCCTGCCAAACTTGCAATGAAAAACAAGCAGCTTCTATTAAGTTCATGAAGCAAAACAATGAAATAACAGGAAGTAGCTATTACATCCCTCACTTTACTCTTCTCCACATCCCCACAAATGCTAACTCACCCACTCCACATATATTTGTACAACACTGCATATTTGTATGCACCCACAAGTGCAAATTCATCCACTCCACATATTTTTATGCAACAAGTCCCTGCCCTCCTACTCCAAATAACTCCCAAGGACCAAAAATAGTTAGAAGCATCTCCTTTCAGCATTGCACCCTCATGTATGAATTCCCTCCCATACATGTGCACCCCCTCTCTAGCAAGATCTTGCTCACGGTGAATTCTCAACAAATTGAAAAAGAATGAAGAACTTCAGTTAAGCACTCATCTAGTTGATGATGAATTAAAAACAAGTTTGAAGCAACAAGGCAAAAAACTAACACTCCCTCATTGCTAAGAGCATCCTCTCCATCAAACCAGATACTCTCTTAGCATTTCGAACTTCCCCTTTGCTAGCGGCTTTGTCATAGTGTCGACCACTTGTGAATATGAAGGAATGTAAATTAGGATCACTGCTTCCTTCTATATTTTGAAATCTCTTCAGAATCTTCTAGGTGTATTTATCTTGTTCAAGGAAGACTTCATCAACTTCCTGTCATTGTCCAATGTCCTTCATGTCAAACTCACGGGAAAATTTCTTCTCACACCACAATATTAGCTGTTTAGAACTCCCTCCTATGATAAACTCATCTACATAGATAACTAATACAGGTGGATCGAATCTGTAAAAACACCAAAGATTAAAATCTGCAAAACTCTTAGAAAATCCCAACCTAATTTCCATCTCGCTTCCCAAGGCCATTCAGGGACACCAAGTGAATTTCAAGCGGGGGCATAAAACCAAACCAAGCAACAAAATTGAGTTTCATTGCCTCCTGCAAGTGTGTTTGGGCAAGAAAGAGATGACTGCGATGCCCACACACTCACTCGACACATTTTTAAAAATATTAGCATATCGTGCATAAATTGCATTGCACGTCACTTAACAAAACCCTAGTTTAGAAAACCATCAAAATAGACAACTTTTGGTCCATGAAGCCATTGGACAGGGGTGTCCCTAGTGGTACTTGGGTGTCTCGAATTCAATGAAGTTGATGGTTTGTCCATTGGAGCCATGGTTTTCGAGTTATTGCGAGTTTCATCTTGCTTCCTAGGGCCATTCAAGGACACTAGGAAAATTTCAACCGGGGGCATAAAAACCAAACCGAGCAACGAAATTGAGTTTCATTTCCTCCTGCAAGTGTGTTTGGGCAAGAACGAGATGACTGTGATGCCCACACACTCACTCGGCACATTTTTAAAAATATTAGCATATCGTGCATACATTACATTGCACGTCACTTAGCAAAACCCTAGTTTAGAAAATCATCAAAATAAACAACTTTTGGTCCATGAAGCCACCGAACAAGGGTGTCCATAGTGCTTGAGCTAAATCCTCAACAATGTTGTAATTTTGGGCAGCTCGCGCATTAGGATTAAATGTCTCCTTTCGTATGGTGCCCTTGGGTGGGCGTAGCACTGTGTCCGTTAGCGGTCTCTCGATATGGAGATGGCCGGTAGGGGGGGGAATAGGAATCGGATCTTCAACAGGAGATTTGCCTTTGGCTATCTCGGGTTGTTTGTTTGAACTTGGAGGGTTGTCGTATGTCTTTGAACGAGTGGTTATATGAATCTCTTCATTACTCGTCATCAGGATTTCGCGGTTTGTGGACATCTCTCCGCGGGTTGGATTGGTCGGGTTGCCCCCTTGTGGGGTTTCTTGGGCAACCATCTGCTGTTGCTATTGAGGGAAAGGGTCAGTTAACACTATTGGGCGAGAGGATCCTTTAACAAATTTGTTGACTTCGTCTTTGTAGGGACAGTCACGTGTGTAGTGATCGTCTTGACAAATTAGGCAGGGAAACTTAGCCTTTCGACGTGGTTTCTGGTCATTGTGGGTGGGTTGTGGCTTGGGGTTCTCCTGCTACTTCTTCTTGGTTTTACCACGATTGTTTTTCTTCTTTCCCCCGGATGGTTGTGACGTAGATTGAACTGCGTTCACTTCGGAGGAAATGGCAGGAGAAGTAGTAGCTTTTGAAGCAGCCCGAGGTAGAGCGGGGGAAGCAGAATCTTGTTGTCCCGTCGAGTTGGTAGTAGGCTGGGCCTTGACTGAACCGAAAATACCATCAATGGGGGGTTCAGTGGTAGGTTTCGTTGGATCAGTGTTAACGCGGGCGGCATGTGGAAGAAGTTCATGTAAAGTACCGGATTGAGTGTATACCAAATCCATGTACTGGGCTGCCGAGATGGCTTGTTCTTCTGTAACCGGCCCGCGCATAGAGACATCTCTGGCTATGGGAGGTAAAAAGGATTTCGTGAACCAATTAGCGAGTAGCTGATCCGGAATGGGTGCCTTAATTAGCCTACGGCGTCGTCACCACTCATGGATGTGATCCAGAATGTGTGTAGAAGTGGTTTGACGCAGTGAGGTTAACAGTTCTGTTCCAGTCTCATACCGGATGGGGAGTTGGAAATGAGTCAGGAACTGCATAGCCAAGGTGTTGAAATCACAGAAAGAGTGTTGTGGCAACTCGATGTACCATTTTGCTGCCGTGTCGGTAAGCGTACGTTGGAAGAGCCGAAGTCGAATGGAATCATCCATCAAGGAGTTGGATGAACACCAAAGATAGAAGGTCATCACGTGGTTCTTGGGGTCTTCCCCGGGCTTAGCATAGAACTTAGGAATGTCCGATGGTAGTTTGGCTGGAATGGGTGGCCAGTGAGGTTCATGCCATATAGGATCGTTAATGAGCCTCAACAAATCAGGTAAGTCAAGCGTGGCAAAAAAGGGAAGTTGACGGTTAGTCTGCGGGTATGAGTAATAACCGTGCGGTGCAGAGAAACCTAGGGGGGCCTGCATAGCATACTGTTGCGTGTTATACCCATATGTGTTTCCCGGGGGGTACTGTTGGAAATTATGTGGATAGTAAGCCATCTAGTTAACCAGTTGAGTGTAGGTAACCGGTTGGTGGATGTTCTGCTGAGTGGGTATGGTACCCTGGGGTTGCTGAAACCCAGGAATTGTTGTTGCTCTTGGTTGGGAAAAAGTTCCTTGGAATTGCTGTGTTCCAGGGATGGTACCATCGTATTGAGTAAGTGGAGGGTTTCCCATAGCAGGGTTGGGGGGTGGTTGAGACTGTGGTGTCCATGGAAGGTTCGTTCCTGCTTGAGGGGCATGTGAAAATTGAAGGGATGGGTTCCATGGAGTTGTAGCAGCTGAAGGGTAAGGGAAGCCAGAATTCAAGTTGGGGGGAATCTGAGATTGCCCCCTAGCTTAGTTCCAGTTTCCAAATAGTGAGTACCCCCCACTCTGTGGGATTTGAGATTCCCAAGAAGGAAGCATACCTGACGGGGGATGTTGAGGATGAGGCCCGGTTGGAATGCCGATATAAGGTTGCCCGCTGCCAGGTGTGTTGTACATAGCATACTGAGCAGATGCTGCTAGTTGGGAGGGTTGTTGGATGGAGCCAATGGGTTGTCCTCCAGCAGATGGGTTGGATGGCCCTATAGGGGGAGGTTGTTGACTAGGAACAGGGTTCCCAACAAAAGGTTGTCCTCCAACTAGTTGGGTTGATGGCCTTATAGGAGGAGGTTGTTGACTAGGAACGGGGTTCCCAACAAAAGGTTGTCCTCCAACTAGTTGGGTTGATGTCCCTATAGGAGGAGGTTGTTGACTAGGAATGGGGTTCCCAACAAAAGGTTGTCCTCCAACTGGTTGGGTTGATGGCCCACCAGGGGGAGTTTGGTTGTTGGAGTTGGGGACCACTACAGTCAGTTGTCCACCTCCTGAGATAGTGTAAATAGTGGCCGAAGGTGATCCTCCGGTCAAAACGGAAGATCCAGCAGTATGACTTGGTGTTCTTCCGTCGCTAGCCAAATATGATAGCGTGGATTGGCCAACGGCGCCAAAAGTACCGATTTGCGGAGGGGGTCTTCCATATCTGACAGGCGAGGACGAAGAAAAACTGGGTTATCCCTCATAGAATGTGCACCAAAAATGGGTGATGGCAGTAAATGTGTTGAATTTAACCCAGGGGTATCGGCGTCATCCATAGCGTGTTCAATGATAGGAGGACCATCGAAAACTGGGTCCGAGTTCATATCCTGGAAAGGGTTTTCGGGATCCGACGGGGACCTAGGTATAGTAACGTTTGAAGGTTTGGAACCGTCTGCATAGGAGTGATGGAACTCTATGCTAGACGGGATGTTGGGATCCCGATAGTCAGAAGGACGAGTAACAGGGGGATATCTAGAAGCTGTCGAGAGCATTTGCTCTGTGCTGCGTTTAAACCATGCTGATATTAACGGGGAATTTGCTAGACTAACCATACTAGACTGGATGGAGGCCATGATCTCATGTCCCGGAGGAAGGTTGGGGAGAGATATGGTGCGAGGTACGTTGCTAGAAGAACTGGTTTCCTGCGAATGAACACTGGGTGGCGTGGTGATAACAGGCGAAAGTTCTGCCTGGGAAGTGATGAAGCCATAATCAGGTTCAAAAGGCGTGTCAGGAAGTCGAGTATCTTCAATAATTTTGACGTACCCGCCCGGGACTGAAATCAAGCCAGGTATATCCTGGTCGGACCCTTCGGTGGTTCCAACAGATCCGTCTGTGTCATCGTGAAAAGTGTCTGATGGACGGGAGGTGTTGACATCAGGTAGGATGACCTCAGGTCTAGTATTTGGGGCTATACTAGATTCAGCCGTTGTAATGGTGTCCACTGTGGCAGATATATCTGGAATAACAGTGGGTGAAGTGACAGTGGAAATCCCAGATATGCTAGTGGTTGTAGAAGCTGCAATAGATTCCGAGACTGTGCTGTGAGTAGCAATTACAAGCGGAACTGATGATGTGGTATGTATCGGCGGTGGAATGTTCCCTCGACCAGCACCATGGCCAGGAGGAGCGGGAATGCGTGATGCAGGTGGACCAGAGGTCCGTGGCGGTGGCGGTGGTGGAGGGCTTTTGCCTTGTACTCGTCGTGATCTTCGTGGTGGTTCTGACATGATGACAGGAAAATGAAAATTGGGGGCAGTATCATAACAAATAACTCAAAAACTCTAATGTAGTCGAGTGTGCAGAAGAGGAGCTATAAAAAGCAAGGCTCGCAGGCCAAAAAAGCAAGCTCTAGAATCTATACTGAGACCGGTGTCTCAGTAAGCAAGCTAATAAAAAGAATGGCCAGAATGCCAACAAGCAGTCTCTAAAAAGAAAAAAGACCCTCTACAAAGGTGAGATAACAAGCAAACTCCAAACTAAGAGCTGGAGACCTCACCAAGCTGTATCCTTCGCAAGGTGATGAAATCCAAGTCGAACAATACAACATGAGAGACCGATATGAGAAGGATATCCCTCTACCGAAAGGGATCCTGGGTAAAAGAGCCCTAGTAGAATAGTCACTAAGCTACCTCGTTCATGACACGTTGGAAAAGGTTTTGGGAACTTCAGCCTTCCAAGGAAGACAATGATCGATGTTGCCTTAGGGCTAAGTGGAGTGCGGCATTCCACAGAGTCCGTCCGGTTCTCAATCTCGCGGCCGTTTAACCCCTGAAAGTTAGAAACAGTCAGGAGGCCCCTCCACAAACTGGCTGTGACCGTGTCAATAAATACTAGAGGATTTTAGTTCCCTAGAGGACAACAACTATGTCTCAGATGAAAATGACAAGGGAGAATTATTTTGATGCCTATCCCCGGTGTCCTACCTAACTACCAAATTCTTTTGATTTCCTCAAGTGAGGTTAATGTTGGTTTAATTAGGGAGATTAATTTTAGTGGTTGTCTTACTCAATCAGGTAAATGGACGTGAAACTTGATGGTGTTATGACGACTCAAACCATGCAAATGAGAATGAATCAAAATAAGCCTTTGTCTTCGATGAAATCTAGCTATGGAAGAGAGAGAGTTCTTCGATCATAAATGCATGAAATTTTTCACAAGCAATAAAAAACTAAAACAAGAATTTTTTTTGTTTTCTTTTTTGTAAATAGAGCCAAACTGAAATAAACACTCTTTTTAATTCATTGATCCTACAACTAAGATGCTTCAAATATGAGAATTTATGTGGCAAATTCAATGGTTCATTTCCTAATGCACAATAATACTGCTAGACTTTTTCAATTCAAACAACAGAATTGTTCTCAAATGATAATTTTTTAATTACTGAAAATGATGGAAACAATGTGACTGTAAAAGCTACAGGGTTCAGTAAAAGAGAAAAGTAGTGATGGATTGGTTGTGGTGAAAAAATCAAGCCAATGCAATCAAACTAGAAAAGTGACCCAATGTGCCAAAAATGCCACTAATTCAAACAATAATCAAGCTCACAACAAGGAAATAAACACACCACACAGACTGTAAAATGACCAGGATGATAACAGGAAACAACAAACACTACCTAAGGCAGAGAAAGATCAAAAAGTGACTCAGGAAACCAAGCAGGGAAGGAGATAGAAAAAATTGCAGACACTACCGCATGTCAAGGTCAGACTGTAGCGCGACACTGTTACAGTACCGCTCTGGTACTAATGCAGAGAACGTGGTACTACCGCGCTGTAGAGAATTCTAAGGGCTCGGTACTGTTGCAAGGTAAGAAAAAAACGCAACTTTAGAAAAGAAAATGGAGTTTTCAGGGTTGCTGCTAACCCAGGGGACTCAGTAATCATACAGGGAGAAAAAAATACGGAGAGGAGGGGTGAATAAAGGTCAAAAAAGACCAAGATTCAAAACTGGTTTGAAGTGCAATAAAAAATCACAATCAAAAGATGGATGACAGTGAACTGAATCAATCAAACAGAAATCAAAACCAACGGAGTCGCCATTCTTGTTGGTAGAATTTTCCCTACGGATAAGTAAAAATTCTCTTAACTTAAAGCAGATTCCTAACTGACTCTAAAGTAAGAACAAAACAAAACAAATGCTACCTTGAAATTCCTGAACTAACTTTCACAACAAGATTACATGCATTCAGAAACAATGAAAGATATGACTCACCTTTCAATCTGACGTTTGTCCCACTTCTAACTCTTGATCCAAAAGCTCCAATGTAGAACCTGTTGAAATCAAACAAAGAACAAGCATACAAGCTTCCAAATACCTTGAAGTAAAGATTAGATTCAAATCTAGATTAGATACATTCCATGCTAAAGACTTGTACAATACACATGAAATGGGAAAAACAAGACAAGTTATCTTTATTACAAACTTGAAGAATGCTTACAAAGTTTGCTTGATGTCCAAGCCAATCCTCCAGCTCCAAGTGCTTCCTCCTATAGCTATCTCTACAAGGCTGCAAGATCATAAGTTTGGTACTTCTAAGAGTCCTCCCCTTTTCCCATGGAATGCCTCTCTTTTATAGTGTATGGTAGGGTTAACCAACAAGAGAGATGGGTGGATCTTGGGAGAACTTAGTGGATCAGGGTTTCTAATCACAGAAAATGGGTTAGGATCGAATCAGGGACCCCAATCCTCCAATATCTCTCGAAAATACAAAATCCCATAAGCCATGGAAAAAAGGCTATAAAAAGAGTACCGTGCCCAGTAATCTGAGCATAACGCGGTAGTACCGCGTGGCGGGGACAAAGCATAGAGCGGTAGTGTGGACTACCGCGCTTCTAGGACAGAGCAAAACGCGGTACTTAGGGTAAAAGCAGTCTCAGCTAGGTGAAAACTTGTCAGGGTAAGTTTGCCTTCAAGGTTCACTCATCATTTTTCTCTTCTGAGTGTTTTAAGTAGTAAGGGAAGCGTCGTCAACTCTTTTCATGGTGCAGATGCGACACTGTGAAAGATGGAGGTATAACAGAAATCTACAGGCTTCAGATTTTGTATTGGGGGATATTTACTGAAATCTTATACGCTTCAGATTTTTGTAACAGTACTACATTTTGATATGATATATAAAAACTCAATTGGTGGATTTATATATTGTGTTCTTATGGATGATTATGGGATCTTGCTTATCTGTTTGTTTATGCATTATGTACATGTCATGCCACTTTTATGTTTATGAATGTTTCATGTATGTGCAATATACAGTCCAATATGAAATTGGCCATGGAATCCGCAACAATGTTCATGTCTCTTGAAATGTGCAGGTACTGAACAAATTCAAAGGATCTCTCCAAGAGACGTACTCATCAAAAAATATGGAGTAACGTGGGATCATGGATGGCGTAGACATGGTTAAGGTGGGATACCACTAATTGCGAGTCGAGGTGGACGACAATGTGGTCCATACCGAGGGAAAGAGCGTCGGTTAAGAATCCAATCACCGTGTGATACTCTGCGGTGTTGTTGGTTGCCAAATCCCTCCAGAACTAATGAGATCGTCGGTAGGGGAATAAATTACCCAGGCTGCCGAAGCAAGACTATGGGTATGTCGGCTGGCGCCGTCAGCGAATCCAAAACAAGTTTCCATCTGCACATGCAGGAAGAACATGATATAAGCGTAAAAACCAAGATCCTAACACACTAAAGCAAAGTGTCACACCACACAAAACACACACCATGTACAGTATATACAAGATACTAATGCATGAAAGCTTCAGGCATAGTACCTCTTCAGGTAGAGCCCATTGTGAGGTTCCCCTAGAGATATTCCATCATAATCTTCAAGCTCTTAAGCTCCCTTCTCAAAAACACATTTTACAACATATGGCTCGTGCCACATGGACTCAAACTTTCCTGCCCCCATCTTATCATGTTTTTGGTCATACGTGAGGACCAAATCCCCCTCGTTAAAGACACAAGGTTTGATTGACTTATCGTATTGGGATTTAATGCGCTTCTTATGTGTTTCGTTGGCAAGAGCAGCATCGCAGCGGGTTTCGTCGAGTTTTTCCAAGTGAAGGAAACGTTCTTCCTCGGCAGTACTGTTCGGGAGAAGTTCGACTGCAAGTTTCAGTGATGGAATCTCGCACTATATCCGCAGAACTACCTCCAATCCGTAAACTAGTTGGAAAGGTGTGAACCCGGTGGTAGTCTTAACGGAGGTCATGTATTCCCATAGGGCATAAAAGACCATGTTGTGCCAATTTGATTTGTGTGTACCCACCATGCGCTGAATAATGGTTTTCAAGACCTTATTGATGGCCTCTACTTTTCCATTGGACTGTGGTTAGTATGGGGTTGAGTTCTCATGGAGAAAACCCAGTCTGGCGCTCAATTCATCTACCATATGGTTTTGAAAATGAGATCTGTGATCGGTAATGATGGCTTGCGAGACTTTGAATCGCGCAATGACATGGTTAAACATGTAGACTGCAATGGTTTTTCCTTCTTCATTGTACGTAGGCATTGCCTTGGCCCATTTAGTGAAATAGTCAACGGCTACAATGACATAACCATGCCTCTCGGCCGAGGTAAGCTTACAGTGCGTGAAATCTATGCCCCATTTAGAAAAGGGGCCGATGGAAATAACCAGATGTAAAGGGGTTGGATGTGAGTGCTTTTTGAATTGAAAGTGTTGGCATGGGGTACACCTCTTAGTGGCCTCAATACAATTAGATTGAAGGCCCGTAGTATCCTATGCCTAGTATTTTATGGGTTAGCCATCCTAGAAAGATGACCACCACAAGCCCCAGAGTGATAGTCATTCAGTATGTGTTCAACCTCGTCATGTGTTAAACAATGTCGAAGGATGGAGTCAACGCCACAACGATACAGGGTATCACTGATGATCAAGTAGTACTTGGCGTGGTGGTGTATACGACAACGGTCATCACAAGATAGTTGAGGGTTGAAGCGTTGGGTTCTAAGATATAATGTGATATCTCCATACCATGGGTCGGTCGGATGTGCTAATGAGAAACAACGACTCGCCTGGAAGGGAGTTGATGGGATCAATTCCCAAATCAACACTGGAAAGATCGCAAATAAGCTCCGCAAAAACTAAATATTTCTTTGACTTAGCCTTCTCGAAGAGGAGATAAAATTCTTGAAGTATCATGATCCAGCGTGAATACTTTCCCCTGATCACCTGACGTGCAAGGACGTGGTACATGGGGTTTGAATCGGCAATAACAGTAGTGGTGTGGAGTAGGATGTAGTGACAAAAATTTTGGACAGCAATGACTGCCGCGAGAGCGAGTTTCTCAACATGTGAATAACGGGTTTTAGAGTCAATAAGACCCTTACTGAGGTAGTAGATCACATGTTCCTGGCCGTGATATTCTTCCTAGACCAAGACCATGGCGATCATGGTGGCGGAAGCGAAACGATAAAGGATATAATCCTTATAGTAATTGGGCGGTTGGATTACAGGGGCGTGAGTAATGGAAGACTTCAAATTGTCGAAGGATTGTTGGGCTTGGGCGTCCCAGATGAAAGGGACATCCTTCTTTAGCAATTGCATATAGCCCTATTACTTTTGAGCGAAATTACATACAAAACGTCGTAGGTAGGTTTCCTTCACTTGCAAACTCTGTAGTTCTATGATATCAATAGGAGGTGGGAGAGAGACAATGGCTTCCACCTTCAAGGGATCAATGTGGATCCCGTCCTTTGAGACGATGAAACCTAGGAGGCGTCCTGATTCGATGAAAAAAATACACTTGTGAGGATTCAGACGGATATTATACCGCCTGCATCTGAGGAATACAGTCATTAGATGGTCAATGTGGAACTCGCGATGCTGTGAATGAGCAGGGAGATTGTCGAGATAGGGCTCCACAAAGTCCTTCACATCATGAAAAGCATACGACATGGCCCGTTGGAATGTAGCACCAGCATTTTTGAGTCCAAAAGGGAGTTTATGATAAGAAAACGTACCCCGGGGGCAAAAGAAAGCGGTTTTGTGTTGGTCACCCGGGTGGATCTCAATTTGATTATAACCGGAAAAGCCATCCATAAACGAGAGGATGACGCTCCCGGTGCAATTGTTGATGATCTTATCGATGAAGGGAGTAGGGTAGTTGTCCTTAGGACAAGCCTTTTTCAGGTCCCTATAATCGACACAGACCCTAATAGTACCCTGCTTCTTGGACACGGGGATGACATTGGAGACCCATTATGTTAAAGGAACAGGATAGATAAAGCCGGCCTTCAAGAGATTTTCAATCTCAGCTTTAATTGCCGCAGTTTTTCGAGGGTGCACTGGTCGTAACTTTTGGTGGACAAGTTTAGCGTCGAGATAGGTTTGGATCTCGTGCACAACAATGACAGGATCGATCCCGAGCATTTCCTCATAGGTCCATGCGAATACGTCGCAAAATTGTTTGAATAAGGTCGTGAATGTGATGAGCTCATTAGGAGAGCAGTTTTGGCCAATGCGGATATGTTCCACGACGCCGGGTGTAATCGATATGTCAATCGGGATGGTGGGCGTGACATTTTCCATGTTGCAATCTGTAACCGTATCGCAAGTGAGGATCAGTGACTGCAGGAAAGGATAGACATCTGGTGTAAAAATAGTTGTGATAGCGTTCTCCACATAATCCAATGAGGGTAGGAAAGACAATCGATGGTGAAGGTATTCCCACGGAGGTTCATCAGTGCTCATAATCTCCATAATGGACTCATCAAAATGGAAAATCCTGAGTAGAGGATATGGTGAGGATGATGTCCGCTGTAGAGAACAAGACGTAGAGGCCACAGCCAAGTGGTCCTCAGGGGCTGACTGGATATCCTCATAAGTAGCTCCAGCTAGTGATAGAGACATGGTATCTCCAATCAAGTGCATGGTGGCCTCATTGGGGACAAGCCATTGATCTATAGAGTTGGAAGATGATGGAATCAAGGAGGAGATCATTTTCATCGTGGCAACATGGTTAGGGGGATCTGGGGTTGGAAAGATGCCCATAAGAGAGGAATATTTTATGAGGTCGACCCCCACACTGTCATATAGATACGAAGATTGTCCTAACAGAGGGATATTGTTTCCAGGATGAGTAGCGGTGTCCGATGTACAAAAGTCCAACTGGTCGATATTGACAATTCGACCTTGTTGGGGGAATTGCACAATGCGGAAGACAAATTACGCGACCATAGTCATGGCGTAAAACCATTTACAACCAAGCAAGAGATTATAATCTAACGGGGCAGCAACCATTTCCATGTTAATGGTCACAGTATTTCCCCCCAACTCTACTGTTAAGGCTTGTAACAGCCCGTGGGGTTGGAATCCATGACCGTCGAATTATTTCAGGGTAGTAGGGGAAAGGTTTAACTCAGGAGATTCGATGGCTCGCCAAAAAGATAACAACATGACCGAGGTGGAGGAACCTTCGTCTAACATAGTACGATGGATTGACTTCCCAGCAACCTTTCCTCAGGTTGGGCACTCTTTGGAGAAATGGTCACCACCACACAGTAAAGAAGGATACTTGACCTTCTGTTTATGTTTCGTGTCTTCGGGAGGGTTCTTATGTTTCTGGTGGTTGGAAGACTTCTTGGGTTTACCTTTGGTTTTCTTCTTGCCATCGGATTTATGAGGCGAAGCTGACTGAACAGAATTCACCTCCTCGGTGGGAGTAGGAGTGGATGACTTGCTGGTGTTTCCAGCATGTGACGAGGCCGGGGAAGAACCATGGTGGTTCGACGATGCACTAGTTTGAGTGGAAGGATGGGATTGGATGGAACCAACAATGCCATCGGCATGAGGTCCCTGACACAGTTTTTCAGGATCATAAGTAGGACGAGGGGCATCAAGAACAATATCATATAGAATATCGGATTGGGCATAAACAAGATCTAAGTATTGGGCACAAGAGATAGCTTGTTCCTCGGTGACAGCCCCACCCATGACTACATATCTAACTACAGTGGGTAAAAGAGACTTCGTAAACCATTCAGCTAAAAATTGGTCTGGAATGGGAGCCTTAATGAGACATCGTCTCCTTCGCCACCCATGGATATGATCAAATATATGAGTTGCGCTGGTCTGGCAGAGAGAATTCAGTAGGTCCGTACCAGTTTCGTAACGGATGGCTAACTGGAAATGAGTCAAGAATGACATAGCTAAAGAACGAAAGTCAAGAAATGAGTGGGGTTGTAGTTCAATGTACCACTTTCCAGCTGTACTAGTGAGGGTCCTTTGAAATAACCACAGATGGATGGAATCATCCATCAAGGAATTGGATGAGCACCATAGATGGTACGTCATCACATGGTTCTGCGGGTCTTCACTGGGATTTCCATCAAACTTTGGAATATCATAAATTAACTTGACCGGAATGGGTGGCCAATTATAACCGTGTTGGATGGGATCGTTGGTCAAACGAGACAGGTCTGGAAGATCTAAAGTAGTCAGGAATGGCAGTTGTTGGTTTGGTTGTGGATACTAGTAGTATTGATATGGCATTTGGGTACCAGTAGGAACTTGAATCAACTGATTGTAAGGTCCTCCCATAGGGAATTGGCCGTAGGGGGGTGGGCCGCCTGGGTTGGGTGGTGGAACTGATGGTGGTTCGCCACCATAATAGGGTAGTCCACCACCGGAAGGTGGGGTTCCTCCACTGTCGGAATAATGTGGGCCCCCACCGAAAGGTGAAGGTCCTCCGCCGCCGCCGGAGTAGGGGTTTCCTCCACCTCCTCCGCCGAAATATGGTGGGCCTCTGCCAGAAGGTAGGGGTCCTCCATTGCTGCCAGAATAGGGGGGTCCTATGCCTCCTCCGGAATAAGGGGGTCCTCTTCCTCCTCCACTTGAATATGGTGGGCCACCGCCAGAAGGTGGGGGTCCTCCGCCGTCATAATAAGGTGGGCCCCCGCCTCCACCACCAGTGTGGGGTGGGCCTCCGCCAGAAGGTGGAGGTATGCTCCCATCGGCATGGGGTTGGGTGGTGGGACCTGAGGAAAGGTTGGTGGGGGTCCAATTGGCATAAAATTGTGATGTCCCCATGGAATGTTTGGGTTTTCGGAATAAGGTATCCCAGGAATTATGTTCTGGGGATGATGTTGTCTTGACATAGGGTGAAAATTACTTGGGTATGTATAGATCCATAGCGATTGAGTTAGGTTTGATGGGCCCCCACCATGATGTAACCCCATGGTAGGTCTGATGACTAGTAAGGAGTTCCCAATGGAATGACCAGTTGGAAGCCCTCCACTCATATTATGGATAAAGAACAAGGGTTTCCCCTAGTAACGATGTTTTGACCACTCATTGATGGTTGACTCGCAGTAGGTTGATGGTTACTAACTAGTGGAGCAACACTACTCGTGATGAAATTAATACGTAAAGAGTATACTCCCCTCGAATTTTGGGGTGGGGGAGGAGGGGGTAGCGTCCCAGTAGTAGTATGAGGGGTGTTCGAAGATTGATCTTCAATGTCTTGAGTCGCCTGAGGTATGGAACTGGTCTCCTGATTAAGAGGTGTACTCACAGGAAATGAGGGTTGACCAAGTTTGTAAGTGGTCATGTTATGTATAGGTGTTTCTGGTAAAGTGAAAGATAAAGAATGAATTAGGGTATGTTGAGACATGGGCACTTCGGAGTTTCGACTCCCTCGTGAGAGACTCTGTCATCCTATATCTTCGTTGGTTGTCTGTAGCCGATCGAGGTGGTCCCTGAAGGGAGCCAGAAACTCATCATTGCAAACCCAATAAGGGGGTGTGGTTCCTGCAGATGGAAGTATGGCAAAATGAGCCCATGGTTTCCCTAGAGTGGTTTCCCAAAAGGATGCATATGGACCAAAAGATGTGGATACAGGGTCATCCTGTGGTTGATTGTACCATTCTACAGCCCCAGGTTCTCCTTCCATCGAATGGTGGAAAGATGTGTCTCGTGAAGCAAACAGTTCCATGGTTACCGACCTTGGAGGGTCAGTGATTGGTGGACTCAAAGGAAGTAAAAAAATCACTCCCGACTCCATGGTGGAGTTTTATTCTTCATGTGACATGACAACAATTGGTGGATCCATGTTTTCCCGCGAACGTACCTCCGGATCAAGGGGATATTCGAGTGGAAAAATTAAAAGTCTACGGGACCTTCTCAAAGGTTTTTCATCTAGAATGACTGAAGCAAAATTTCTCCTAAGTGTCTTCTATACCAAAAGAAAAGCAATCCAAAATTTACACAAACTAAGGCCACAAGCAAACTTATGTGACAGGTGTGGATTGAAAAGTGTGGAACCTCACAGGATTGTCAAGGCTTCGCAACTCGTGATCTACCCCAGGGTCCAACAGTTATACTTGGCCCAATTTTTCAAAGCACTAACCAGGGAGGATTAGGACCGCACCCCTGACCGTATAACCCAACTACCTAGAAGCACGTGCGTAGTAGCTCCCTGAGTGTTGTTATCGGTGTATTGCTCTGCCAAGACGGCCAAATGGTTAGCTCGGTTGGTTTCAAGAATCCTAGGAGAGTTTCTCGATATACTCAAGGTACGTGGGAGCACAAATCTGCAGTGGTGTTTCTCGATATAGCTATTGTACAACAAGAGCCTTCCGATATACTACCGAGTACATGAAGTGCCTTTCGATATACCCAGGGGTACATGAAATATCCTTCAATATACCAGTTGGTACGTGGAAGAACTGCAGGCCCCCGGGATGTAGTGCAGGCAGATAACGACAGCTGCCACGTTTTATGACGCTGGAACACGTCACTAACTTATCACACAAGTTACAAGTAGATTTTAACCTAACGCTACCGATTAATTTTATCTTATGCAGTTAGGTGAATGCATGAGGTGTAGACAGGAATTTAAAAATAATGCAACCCTAGCTACATGAAGGTGCACATTTCCCTTTTTGTTTCGATGAAGTCTATCTAAGGTAAGGAGAAATCTCTTTTTCCAATGGTCTCAAAAGATAAGAAATCCCAAAAAGTTCAAAAAACTACCAAAGATGTTTGAAAGCACTATTTTCATTTTTTCCAACAAAACAAAAAAAATAACACACCAAATCAAAACTTTTTCTTTATCTTTTCAAGCTAGAATGAATCTAAGTAATGATGAAAAGGAGGATTTATGCTTAGGATGCACTAACTCTCAATTCCCGCAATGATGAACTAAAAAGCACAAAAAGACCAAAAGTGCATGGAATGTTTCAAATTTGAAATACTTTGCAAGAGCTTGAATTCACTTGATTTTTTCAAAGAGATGAAAGACTCATTACTAAGAAAAATATAATCAACCGATTTCCTTTTCAAACTTCTCAAAGATATAAATAATGAATTCCAAAGCACGAAACAATTCCACAACAATTTTCAAATGATATTGAAAATAGATCAAATGAAGCACTTTCGATTTTTCAATACATATATCAAAACCAAATATCATAATAAAAATGTTTTCCAGATGTAACAACAGAAAACAAGAGACTAATCGCAACACTCCAATGACTCAGAAACTCTCAAAGACAAATGACAGGGACCCAAATGTATTCAAAGACACTCAAATCACTCAAAATTGATCAAATGCAATCCAAACTAAATGGCTAAGTGCAAGAAGGGTTTGGAATCAGATCTAACGCAATGAATACACTAGGTATGGTGATTAGGGAATGCGATATCGAGCGGATGAATGTGGGGGATTGAAATTTCCCGCCACCACCGAATATCTCACTTGACCAAATGGAACCCAAAAATAAAAAACACATCCAAACACAAGCAAGCTGAGTAAACAAGTCTATGAATGGAAAATGCAGCACACAGAAGCTTGCAAATCATATCAAAAGAAAAATTTGGAGAGGATTTGTACCAAGCACCAAGATTAAAGGGCTAGCACACTCTGTCAGTATACTGCAAAGTACCTGGCACACACTGTATACACGGGAAAAGTGCCAATGGCACAGAGTGTATAAAAGGAAATAGCGCCAATGGCGCAGATTGCACACAAATAGAAGGCATCGTATGGGTAGAGGCTCACTAAATGAATAGCCTAGGTGCGTCATGCGAATAATCAATTGCAAAAGTCAAAATATATCCAAAAGATAAAAAGAAAATGACCTGATTTGATCCTAAAATAATCATGAGAAGCCAACAAACTCTCTAATGATAATATCTGATGGTGGGAAGGGATCAGGAGGCTAAGAAATGGATCACTAAGAAATCAATGGTATCACACTCAAACTGAAATCAAATCTAAAGTAGTCCCCAATATGGTTGCCAAATTTGTTTTCGGGAAATCTACTAGAGCGGACGCGAGCATGATCTCCCTAGTCCAGGTGGATCTAAAACAAATGAATACAGAATATAGATCTACTTTCCTAGATCAATTAGAGATTGAAGTAGATATATGTCTTACCTTCAGATTCGCGAATCCTTATCCTCTTTATCGCTCCAAGCTTTGTGGCCGTCAGATCACAAGCTACAAAACTTGTCAAAGCACATAGAGACAAACAAACAGTGAAAGTACATCTAAACACTAACTGATCTAAGCTAACAGTTAAGGAAGAAATCTCTAAATATCATTAACACAAAGACATTTATGGAAAGAGATTATATTACTGCAAATAAATGGGAAATACATAGAAGAGTGATGATTACAACCCAAGCCTTAACGTTGTAACCTTCCTTCCAACAATTCCAAACCAAAGCCTCCAAGGATGAAGTAAGACTCCCAAAGATTAACAAAGATCACCTAAGCTGATTCCACCAGCATGAGAGTGCTATAGACCTTCCTCCCTTTCAATGGAGAGGAGCTTCATATTTATAAGACCAAATGGATAGAGTAGGTTGAGAACTAATGGGATAAGTCTAAGGGGTCCTCCCTTGGGGTTAGGGAACCGAAGGACATCTCACCTATCATCTAGGGATAGACTTCCACCTCATCATGCTTCGAGAAGTTGCTCGAAGCCCTTGTTTATCCAATTTAACCAACCCTGACGCACCCTGCATGAAGGTAATTTGCACCAGGAAAGGGGTGGCGCAAGCTGAATAAAGGAAACCTGAGCCATTGACGCATGCTGCAAGATGACACATTGCGCCGGGCATGATCTGGTGCCTTTTGTTGGAAGACAACCTATGGTAGTGCCATTAGAAAATGTGGACACCAGGGTTAACAACTTACTATGAGTTTTATTGGTCGAGGAAACTTCAGGGATTGAGGCATCAAGCTGACACAGGACTCATGATGACGATATTTAGGTGTAACGGACATATCTGGCATCTATCCAATGAATTACAGTCCACGTCATCTTCCTAACATATTTAAATGTTGCAAGATTGTGTTCCTCGCTAGAGGAGTAATAGGAGGCCTCTGAGTTCTTATCTCGGGTTGTAAAGGGCTTGAAGTACTTGGAGAAGGAGACAAAGGAGAAATATGAGGCTCTAGTGTAGGATTTACAGCAGTCCTAATATTTCTTGATTATTTAAATTCAAGTAACTTTCTTGATTTTTGAAAGTAGTGGAAATTAAAGGAGAATTTATTTGGGGAATACCTTTCTCCCAATCTCTTCAATTGGCTCAAAGTTTCCTCTAGTGGTTTCTTGAATTAGGGAAACTCAAGAATTCATCAAAAGTCGGATTTCTTATAGTGTGCCTCTTTTCTGAAGTCAGCATCAAAACAGTGCAGCCACCACAGTGATAATATCAGTCAACTTGTCTGATCCAAGCTCACCGATCCAAACACAAACTTAACAATGTCGTACTTGAGCAAAATTTAGCATTCAAAACCGATCCTCGCCAACGTCGCCATTTCTCATGTTCTTCCCTGAGTAATACAGGACTGAAACAGTACTAGCCATGGCATGATAGAACTCAATTTTAAAATATTTTCGAGCTAAATCTATATGAAATTTAATATGCAATTAATCTTTCCTGAAATGTTTGAATCAGTCACTTGTTTGAACAATTCTAATGGTGGAACATAACTGTGGGGGGATTTTATAGAGTATTCCATTACTTTGGATAAAAATGCAGACGGATTTGAACAAATGGAGACAAGGACATGTTAAAGAGGCCCCTGCTGGACAAATCTCTTAAACCTATGTGAAAGTAGAAATGTATTGATATTTAATTCAAAGAATTTAGTATTTTTTGACAAGATATATGGCCGATCATGATTTTATTATATGAATTTTATTGTAACAAGACATTCACGATAAATAACAATAAGACAATACATCAAATACTGTTGATCAACACAAAAACTATGAAATTAGAACAAACATCAAGATAATTTGAAATCTCATAAATCAGTATCAACATTCATCAACATAAAGAATCACTGACACAATATGGAACTGAAAAATTACTAAGAAACCTTATTAGCATCTCATGAACACATACACAGATGAAGAGAAGTATGATTAACACAAAAGATGGACAAAACACAGAGAAAGAACTCTCTATAGCACTCTGTAAGCTTAATCTCTGACAATGGAATCACATTACAAAATAGTTCACCAACTCAACAAAATGATAGAGTCCCTCTACAAAAATTTACCATCCTTTTACGATGAATTCAAGGATGGATTTATATCCTTTTGAAAAACAAACAGAATTATGTTTTCTTTTAACAACTGTGTAACTAATTTTTTACTCCGCCCTTTTACTTTCGACTTTTTACTTTTGACTTAATCAGCACTTTCACTTTAATTCCTCTTATTCGATGTCTTCTTCTTTCCTCTTGCTGGTGTAGTTTGACCCCTCGTGTATTCATTTGGTTGGAAAACCAGTTCACCTCCTACTTGAATCACTTGTGGCACACCTGCTTAACTCATTTGATGCATCATATGGAAATTAACATGTCCTGCAAGTGGCCTGAAAGCTAATGGAGTTGGTTGATTTGAAAATTGTGTAGGAATATTCACAAATGATTGACTAGAATGTTGACTAGTTGATTGTCCTGAAGACTTCCATTCTGGAATTTTAGGTGGAAAAACTAATTTATGATACTGTACTACTGTCTGCCACTATTTTCCAATAGGAAATATATGTGTCTTTAATGCTTCAAGAGATATTTCAACATTGGTAGTCTTCTCAATGAGATAGGTCCTAATTTTCGGGAAATACCTTTCAATAAAAATAGGATTTCAAAATCACTCTTGAGCCTTCCTATAGCTTGTTCTCCAGTAAATTCTCCATCTATGGTTTCATTAGGTAATTCATATTTATTTTCAGATAGATGGCTCTTACAATATTCTTTAGGATACACATCTCCATTACCATCCCAAGGAGAGGATAAATGAACATTCATTACCTCTTTAAAAGTCCCTTTGAAGGCACTGATTTCTTTTGTTAATTGCTTGATGTTATCCTTCATCCTTAGGAAGTATGTCTGGTTCATGACCATCATCTTGGTTGTCTTTACGATCTGAGTTCTATTGTCAATCCCAAGATCATCCAACTGCTTCTTGGTCCTACTATTTAAGAGAGTCAATGACTTGACTTGCTTGCTTGGGAATACCTCCCTGTTGCTTTTCCATAGAGTTTATTTCTTGTCTAGCTGATGTAGCCATATCCAACTCATCCTAGATTACTTCAAATAAATCCCACTTCTTTATAAACCAATTGGTGATTTTGTCCTACAAATTTTGTGTGTTTCTCCTCAAAAGATGTTCCCCTTGAACATCCAATTGTAGCTTTCTCACTTGGATTTTCAATTCTTTGATCTCAGCTTCTAAATCAAGCATGTCATCTTCCTACTTGCTTACTTTCCCTTCCAGCTCTAGTATTCTCCCATCCTTCTGATTTAGTTCAACTTCTAACTCTTGAATATTTTTATCTGTGTCACTTTCTTCTATGATTGGTTGTGGACTTGATGGTTGAACTGCATTATCTTCTTCCATTGCATCAATATCAATTGTCTTAGGAGCAGCAGTTGGTTGTTCCATCTCTTCCTCTGTTGTTGCTATTTCTAGTGGAATTTCTATTGGAAATGATGTTGTTTCTTATTAAGAAGTCTTTCCATCCAAGAGTTTTGTATTTTTCAATTTTAGAGAGGCAATCTACCATTACAGATCATCTATTTTATTTAATCTTTCTTATGGTAAATTTTTATATTTTATCATACTTGAATACACCTACTCTTTGTTAAATTTTGAGCATTAATTCACAATACTCTAGGATCTTTACTGAGAGAATAACATGTACAGTATATCAATGCATATCAATCATAACAAGCATGTCAATCATCACAAGAAGCAAAAGCATGAGAGACAATAGACACACAGAGTTTCCGTGGGGAAAACCCTAAGGTGAAAAACCCCACAACTTCCTCAGAGATAGATAGAGCAATAGCTCAACCAAAGTACAAGAGATAGACTCCTCTTAGCAGCTGATTCTCCTCCTCACAAGTGCGCCACTTTCCGAGCGAAGGAAGAATGAGTTTCTGAGTGATGCAAATAGAGATCTCCCGATCTCTATTTATACTTGTTCTGTTTTCCCAATAACCTTATGGGGCTGACTTGTCTAGCTAGGTACATCAACCACATATTACATAAATCAGGGCCGACCCCACACATGGTGGTCTAATAACCCATCGGCAAGTTAACACACTTGTGACACTTGTCAATACACATGACGACACTTCCGTATAGAGGAATGACACATCTCTATAGGAGTACAATAATATATAAATGAAATACATGGATGAAATACATTCCGAAGTTACATATACATCAACACTCTTTTCCCGCTTGCATCTGCTTCAAATCTGAAGTTTGTACTGGCTAGGTGGTGGGTATTTTTAGATTTTTCATTGAATGTGCTATTTCATTATCTTTCTTCTCAATTAGTGATTTGATCTGAGCTCCATCGGAAGAGTTAGCTCGTAGATCTTTGACTTTTTCCTCTAACTCATTTATGATCACCTGTTTAGTTCTGGTGGTCCATTTCTCTACCTTCCACAACTGCTCAAAATTTTCCAAATCTATTCTTAGCCTTCTATCTTCTTTCACCGATTTCACAAGCTCAATACATAACATATCACTAACTTATTTGTATAAATCAAGCTTGTCCAAATTTCCAAATTCCTTGAAATCAACTGTATGTTCTCCAGCTTTCCAATCACTCATATTTGTGGGTTTAGGCACCTTGGGTTTGACTATGGAAAATCTGAAAGTATCTTGTTGATTGTCAGCCACTGCTATCCATCTTTTTTCTGTTGTATTGATTTTCTGTGTGATGTCATTGACTAGCTTCATACCCCTTTCTCTAATATTTGTGTACCGTGTCTACAAGTCTATTTTGACGGGTACTGGTCCTCCTAAAGGTGAAGCTTGTAATATTGTGGGACGGAAAATTTCAAAGAGGGATAACTTGTGTATCTTACACTGGCCCTCCTAGAGGTGATGGCTTTACTATTAACTCTGCTAGCTCCCTTGGGAGCTCATTTGATTCCTCATCTTCCACTATTGCTTGATTTTCCTCCTAGTATTATGTCCTGGCCTTCTTAGGTTGTGGGCCATGTTCAGGAACATAAATATCCATTTCAATTTGGAGCTCTTCTGACCTGCCATCTGATCTGTAACAGGATGCTCTTATATGCTCTTCGGTACCTCTTGAACCTCCTCCCCGATATCTCTATTTTCAATTTTCTCCTAGATGGGACTCGGTTCACATATATAGGTAGAATTTTTGTTTTCCAACCTCTGGTTTAAGATGACCCTGTGGGGTTCATATGTTTCATTTTAGGATTTCTTATGATTTAGTTGTTTCATATATCCCTCCACATATTGCAAGGAATTCGACCCTTTTACTTGAAGATTTCTTACTTCTTTAGGTAGCAAAAAAGTCCTATGTTTCCTAAAATTCCCAAAATGCATTTGGTTTGATATGAACCTTTGCCTCACATATTCCATGGAAAAAATTATTTGGGTTAGAAAAAATAGTAGCTTGTATGGTTCCTCCTCAAACCCATATACCCTAATCATTTTGTTGTCCTCAAACAAAACCAATATCCAGTTTTCACACCCGGTGTGAACTGCAGGTGTCTCTTATTTTCTAGCAGCATCCTAGGGGGTGAGATGCCAAATATCAAATTGTATACAACACTCATCACTTTGTCTGTGATCTCAACAAAGAATGAATTGTTTGCCTTCCTTAATATTAGTTCAATCCATTCAAAAACTGGATTTTGTACACCATATTCTTCTGTTATCTTGAAGTCCAAGTGTTTGAAGCTTTCATAGTTCTGATATAGAAACATATAGAACAAAAATGATGGATATCTAAGCCACTCAATTGCAGGTACTTCTGCAAGTTGCTCATGGATAACATCTGCTAAATAGTTGCACAAGTAATACTTAGGAGGTCCTTTTCTAGGCTCTATGGTTAAATTCAGTAGTGTTCCTAGTATTACCCATACTTAGTGTTACCATCCTGTAAACCTACAATAGTGGAGATAATTGAAATGGCTTTTATAGTGCTTTTAGAGAACACTACAGTGTTGTATGTGGATGAATATTTGGGACAACCATACCATGTTTGAGATGCTTAGAAAGGAATTGGTGATTTTCAAACAACCCAAGGATTTGGAAAGACCTAGAGAGGGATTTTTCATTGAATGGATGAAGGGATAGGAACTCATGGATGCGGAACATTTGCTTCAGGGTGTCAGGAATAATGCAACACAAGGTATTTGACCTATCTGAAGATAAACTAGCTCTTTTACTAGGGACGTAGTTTTGGGAGCACTAGGTTACAAATTTGCAAAAATAGACAGTTCTAGGGCACATTGTTCTAGAAAAAATAGAATTCCAAAGGTTGCAGCTATCTTGGTCGGCCATTATTAGGGATTTAGCTTCCATAATGGTGGAATTTGAATCGAAATTAATGATAATGGTGTCGAAAATATCAGCCCGATGGTCGTATACATGCTCATCACCTGAAAATCTAGGTTTAGGCAACTTTACTTTGGTTTTGGAAGCTATTTTAGTGGATTTTACTTTACTGGAAGGTTTAATGGGTATCAGAGTGAATTAAGGAAAAATTAGGGCTTTTTTCAATTTCTATATTATATGGAGGTACAAGAAGAATTCACTAAGACTGGTAAATAGTACAAATACTCGGATGGTGTCTAATGGACGATTTGGATTGGTTGGTTGCTGAGGTGTATTGGTTCATTTGTTCACGAATAGATGGTACAGTAGTTAGGATATCAGGTGCATTGGTCTTTTCCAAATAAACAAATGGCATTTTGGGAAAGGTAAAAAGAAAATGATTTAAATTTTTAGACCACTTCGAAAACCACAAATAGTAGTCTTTGATTCAATTATTTTGATGACAAGGATTGTGGGACCCTTTTAGACATGTGGAAAACAGATGCAAGCTGATGAAGATGACAGGTGGGTGAGTTTGGCAGAGGAGTACACTTTATGCAAATGTCAAATTGAGCGAAAACCATTTTTCGTTTCCCAGAGCGGTAACACTCGGTAGCAGGGTGGTTTTGCATAATACTCTTTTGGAGGCATTGTCAATCAAAAGGGAGCACATGTCCTTAGTGGTTTTGATGACAACATGCCCTTGGGCCCCTTTTACGAGGGGATAAATTTATTGGTGTTCAATTTATATTCATCGTTGATCTGCTTCCTCCTCCTCTTGATTAGCCCACTGGTCTTCAACAGTAAATTCCTTGTGCTTTATGGGAGTGCATGACTTCTCGATCATATATCTCTACCAAATCTAACAGATGTTGTTGTTTATCACTTAGCGCTTTATCATAGGCCTTTGATCACCCAATATCAGTCTTGTAAACCTTGCGCTTGAGCTTGAAGGTTATTCTTTTAGCTCGCCAGGGCTAAAACTTTTAGACTTCTACATTGTAGAGTCAAGAAAACCCCTTTGAGAAACATTAAGACATATTAGTACTCATAGAATAAAATCCACTTTCCTTAGCTACAAAAAAAATGGCAATACCAAACAATCATAGGCAACTACCTTCCAAATCAAAACAACTTACAAAGTTCAAAAGAAGCTCCTCCTTGTAGCTACCCATAGCCAAAACCGGTGGCAATTTTGGGGACATTGCCACCTCATGGATCTTGATTGTTGCTTGTAAAGATAGAAGGTTAGACTAGTAGATTCTTGCATTACATGTTAGCAGATGTATTTTTGTATGTTTATGCATATTCTCAATATTCCAACAGGAATATCATGACCCAAAAGAGTGAAGACACCATGACATCCATAGCATATATGTAATCACAACCAAGGAGGATATTGTAATCTACTAGACTAGTCATGGTTGTAATGTCAACCATAGCGATCTTATTGCCTAGCTCAATGGGAATATTAAACAATATCCCAAAGGGAGGAAAAATACTACCCTTAAAGGCTCATAACTCGTTTGTCCATGGAATGAGTGGGGGAGAATAGGTGTTGGTCCCAATCACGGGTGATGGCTTGTGATGAATGTTGGTAAGAATATATATATATATATATTATTAGTGAACAAGGTCCCAATCAAGGATAAATTTTAGTGAACATTGTGACACTAGAGGTGGAAAGGGTGCATTCTACTCTATATGACTAGGTATAAGCTAGGGAGTAGATATAGTCAGGGAAGGTATTACCCTCATGAGAAGTAGCCTCCATGGCCAATGTTTGGGGAATATCACCTAATGAATAAAAGGTTTCATGTTGATGGGAGGATCATAGCAATGTAGTAGAGTGAGTGCCCCTAGGTTTATTATATTCTCCGCTCTAACTAAATTATGTAAATTAGCTTTGGGGTGATATCGCGGCATTAATAGAGTGGTGACCTAAGATCACGAAGGAGGAAAGGATGATTTTCCAATACGAGTTGTATGTTTATGCTTGGCTCGATTATAGTTCTGATGGGGATTACAAGTGCCCCCAACATTACTAGTATTGCCCCTATGCCAAGGGTGCTTCTACTATGTGGTCTTATTTTTACTCCCCTTGAGTGGTGGATGGATAATAATGGCTCTGATGGGGGGCCTAATTTGGATGGTGTGGCATTATCTTCTAGGAAACTATATTTTTTTCCTGAATGTCATATGTGAGGTAGGAAAAATATAGTTATGCGTCCAAAATCAATGCTTCCAAAGGGGAAAAGTCCTCAAGTTGTGAACATTATGGTTTTCGCTTTTTTAACTGAAATGAATTATATTTGTATCAAAAGGATAGTTGTGGCCGAATATTCTAGATAAGAAGAGTAAATATATAATCAAAAGATAGTTATGTCTTCCAAAGTTCATAAATACCATAGTCTTTGCATTCTATCCAAATCTTCCTAAATCTAGTCTTAGCTAATATAATTCGACTCGTATAGACCCTTAGAAAATTGTTACAACTAATTTGATAAAGCACAATACATATAAAAACATGGTAAGAAGAAAAACTCGGAATCCTAGACACTTGGAGTGCTTCTGTTGACATGTGGTTGCTAAGTTCACGTTGCATGGGTTGGGTCTCATTCTTTTCCACATTTTACTCTTCCTTCTCTAGTCCCTGAAGAGTCTGAAGAGAACCCATTGAAGAATTTTCCTTGTGCTCAACTCTTCTAATTCAGGGTTCCAATTCTCTTTTCAAGAGGTGAACCTCTTCCTATAGTTATTTTATCAGCTCACAATGTTCTTTCCCTCTTCCCCATAAGCATCTGACTTCCATATAGAGCATGGAATTTTTTTCTTTCAATTTATCCAATTTAGCACTTGAGACCTCATTTCATAGATTGGATTGCTTTATTTCCTTTTTGGTTCTCCCCTCCAAGCTTCACTTCCAGTCATCCAAATTGCTAAGCAAGAAACTTATTGTTTCCTCCAACTCGGCGATTCTTTTTTTATAACGACACGTGGAGTTCAGGGCCTGAGAATTGGAGCCAACCATTGTGACTCCAACCCTTCTCTTTGGTCTTTGGTAATTCTCTTTTCATGTTCCCTCATTGATTATTAGTGGAAGGAGTTCCTAGAACAACCAATCCCTTGGGTTGAGGAAGAAATTTCATGCACTTGAGTTTAATTCTGAAGTTAAGGCATTAATTAGTTAGGAAGTTTAATTTTATTTTTATCCTAAGTTTGAAATGCACTTGGTAGAAGTAATTTGTATTAATTAGATATTTTTATTTTGGAATAAAGTGGATAATGCTCCACAAGTGTGCCTTAGAGGATAAGGTTAACTAAGAGGTAACTTGCAATCCAAGAAAATATAAAGCAGTCAAAGCAAGGAAAGTAGGAAAAGGAGAAGAAAGCACAAAAGCAGGACAAAGCAGAGAAACAGGACAAAGGTAGAAAAGCGGGATAAAGCAGAAAAGCACGACAAAGCAGAAAAGCAGGGTAAGGCAGAAAAGCAGGGAAAAAGCAGGACAAAGCAGAAAAGCAGGGAAAAAAAGCAGGATAGAAAAGCAAAATTAAGATAAAGCAAAAGCAAAAGCAGAAACCAAAGAAAAGCAGAAAGAAAGGTAAAAGCTAAAGCAAAAAGAAAGGTAAAAGCTCAAGCAGAAAGCAAAGAAAAAACTAAAGTAGAAATCAAAGCAACCTTATCCACTCCATGAGGGATCCTTATCCTGTCTTACTTTCTCAACAAGTCACCTCAATCTATAAAAGAATGATTTCAACTCCATTTCACATCTTTTGATCAATTGTGATTTGAATTGAGTGCAATTTTGCATCATTGACCTGGGAGATGTGCCCCTAGTCCCAGATGGGATATGTTCCCCATGCTTCTATTCAAAGGATGATGACATATAGTCTCTATCACAGATTCTATTGCATATCCTGAATCTTGATCCATTGGTTTGTGTTCTCGATGTGCGGTTCAACCCCTTCATTCATCAAGAACCATGCTGGAGGGTCGAAATGGAGGTTTTGGTTTCGACCTTTTTGAGAATTTATGGACATTGAGCCCTATTCCATTGTGTATGTACTATCATTTTCAGTAGGAACCACTTTTTTGCATCAAAAACGGTGTCTGGATGAGCAAGTTATGGCCATTTTACTAGATCTGGGGGGTCCAACTGTGAAGAACACGCCCTTGCTTTTCTGTATGGTTTGGTGAATGCTCCCATGAGCATCTCCTGAGTATTGGTGTGCCTCCCATGAGAATAAAACATCCCATGGTCATACTACAGATCAGATCCAATGGTTATACCTCCCCTTCTTACTCTTCTATGAACATTCTTCTCCAATCATTGTAAAAATCCAAGAATTGATGACTCCCTGTAATGTCTGAGCTATGAAAGTTCTGTGTATTGATTAATAAGCTCAGTTATTGTTTTTTGTTTGTTTTTTATTACATGTTTGATTCATATTAAATATCATAAGAAGAATTTGATATCCTTAGAGGCTGTATGAGCTCATATTTCTCAAGACTAGCTCATTGTGCAATTATATTTGACTAGGTTTTCAGTATTTTTAGTTAAAAGTTCTATGGATGCTAATTTTCAGTTCTGTCAGTAAACATAGGTTCTTATTATAGTTATGAAGTACATACAATCATTATACTGATAATTTGTGTCCTTCTCTTCCTGTTTGGGAGAACCTGTAAACAAACTAGTTGGGCAATCCTACATAGCGCTCTTCCTCCTTTTGTCTCCAAACTCTGCCAAATCCTTAGAAAACCTCTGTAACTCTTGTCCAGTAGTATATTGGGGGTTAATTACCTGATATCCTCTCTTTTTTTTCCTTCAAGTGTAAGTGTAAGTCTCTAGTATGCATATGTCGGTGTGCCCACGAAGCCTTGGAGTAGACTTCAGCGGCAACTGTTGTTGAAACATAAATGGCCCCAGTACCTCGTGCATAGGAGTCTGAATATGGACTTGATTCTGATTTTTATTCTATTTCACACTCCTTAACATATTTTTCAGATCTGAAAAATTCCAACTATCAAGCTCTGGGTGGGTTAATCAGTAACCAAGACTAGTTTCTTCTTAACTAGTTTTGAAGACTAGTTTCTGTTATGCAAATTTTTGATTTTTAAAGTTGAATTTGAGTTGATATCCTATGAGATCAAATTAGGGATATTACAGTGGTATCAGAGCAATTTCCTTGGCTTAGCCTGTGGAAATTAAATCTTAGATGAATAAATATCTCAGAACCATCTTCAAGTTGCTGCTATGAAACTATATACACTCATGGAAGATGAAGGCTTTGAGTTATACGAGGAAGAAGAAATCATTTACATTGATGGATGCCTACCAAGAGATGAGGATGGATGAATTTGTGATCAGATGTATAGTGAATATAAATGGGATGAACCACAGATGGATAATCCTAAGAAATATTTGGAAAATGTGATATCTACATGTGAGAACTTGCCCCACCACTATCAGGAGTATCTTTCCTTTGTGGAAGATATTTGTAAAGCCATTTCTTTCAAAGATTATTTTTATTGCAAATTTCTATTTGAGCCTAAGAATTCAGATGAGGAATCATTGAAGAGAATCAAATTAAGTTGCTCTACTACTCAAATCAAAGAAGAAGAAAGATCGATCAAAAGTGAAGCCTCATTGGATGCCATTGTTTCTAGCATGAAGAGACTTTTCAGATTCTTTTCAAACAAAGTCTCCAAGAATTCTGATTCTAAGACAATAGAGGATCAAGATACATCAATTCACTCGAAGGATCAAAAACAAAGTACAAATCATCCATCTGAAGAAGATGAAGGTACAATCCTTACTCAGGAGGGTTGTAAGCATGAAGAAGCATCTCCTGATGGATGCTATGAAGAGGTACCTACTGATGGGTGCCTAAGTTTTGAGGAGACATATATTGATGGATGCTCTCATCTCTATATTGGTGACATAGAGATCAACCTTGATTAGGTTTCCGCAAGTCCCCATGGAGCATGAAGAAGAAGACCTTGTAGCAGAAAAATATGAACCAATATCATGTTCCTAATCACCACTTGAGCTTCCATGTGAAGTTGATCCCAAGAAAAAAGAAGAAGAGAAGGTTCGCTCTCATGAACCATCCTTCATTGAAGGATCTTTGAAGATGAGTGAAAGGAATATCTATGAGGCCCTTAGCATACTCCATGGCACTAAAGCATTGGTATCAAATTCTTGTTGGAGAGTCTCTTCATTGGAGGAGCCATCCTTCCTTGAAAACATGGAGAGATTCAAAGCACAATGTGCAACATCGAAGGTAATTTCATGTCTTTTATTTTTTATAGAAATAATTTGGTTGATATTATTGAATGGTTACATAAGGCATACTTGAAGAATAATGAGGATATTCATAAGCTCAAAATTCAAAATGAGCAACTTCTTGAGAGGTTGCAAGATACGTGTTCTTCCTCCTATGTTTCAGATTGTCATGTGGTAGATTGCTTGGAGGATTCTCATGACATGATGGATCATGATAAACATGGAAATTTTCATGTGCTTGACTTGTTCAAAGATGAGCTTGATGAGAACCAAGCACATGTTACAGTGGAAGAGGAACTTGGGTTGCATCTTAATGATGGTTACACACTTTTTGAAGAAGTGCATGATTCCACTACCTTGGAACCAACCTATGAGGAAAGTTTCGCATGTTTGAGGGAGGTGCATGATCCTACCCCTATGGAGCCTTCACATGATGAAACGTTCACACTTTTTGATCATTTGGGTGAGTTGGTTGATTCTCCTACATCCCACACTTCCACATTTTGCAGCATTCATCCTAATGAAGTATGGGTGAAAGGTTTCTTTTTATTGGTGCCATATGAGGAGTGTGAGACCCCTACACTACATGATGATTCTATGATGAGTACACCACATTCTCTTTTGCAGCATAAGTGTCCATTGATCTCATTTGATGACTCTCACATACATGGATGCACCTATGATGTTCACTTGATTCACTTGAAGACTCGTGATTTTCCTTGCTCCTTGCTTAGTTCATTTGATGTTGGAGGAACTTCATCCAATACTTGGGTGAAGAGATATATGGTTGGATCACATGCTTATTGGCAGCAATATCCTTTGTTATTTCTTGATGATATACATATTCATGGATGTATTGATGAGACTTGTTTAAGCCACTTGAAGTCTCCTTGATTTCTTTGGTCCTTACTTGGTTCAAATTTTGGTGGAGGTTCTTCATTCACTTCTTGGATGAAACAACACATGACTGATTATTTTGAAGCTTCTTACATTCTTTTGGAGCAGCATTATAGGACATGGGATCCTCACCTATGTCATTGGAGAAAATTTGATTGGTCACTTGATGCTTGTGTGCACTTGGCAAGTGGTGGTCTACTTGATTGGATGGACAAGCACTTTCATTATCCTTTGGTGAGGCACCTTCTTGATGTACATTTGTATGATGTTGATATGTACTTTGATGATCTATCTTTTGTACTTATGATGTTTGGGAGGATTCTCATTACAGAGTGGGATCCTGGCATTCCACACTTGGCTGAAATAATTTGGAGGATATTGTACACCTCCTACTTTGAGGTACTGTTTTGGGAGACCTTGTGCATGATAGAAATGCACAAGCATTGGGACATGGGCATCCCACATTTTGATTTATATGTGTTCACATGATGTAGTGATGGGGTGCGCAAGTGTTGGGACCCTGGCATCCCATACTTGCTAGATTGGTTCTTGATGATATTGTGCACTAGGAGGGTGCACAAGCAGTGGGACCCAGGCATTGTTGATCATTGGCATCTCATTGGGAGCACATTTTGGTTGGTTGAATTGAGAAAGCAATCCTCTTCTCTTCCCCATGGGTTTGTCTTGGCAGTAGATGGTGATGATTTCCTACATGGGAAACATATTTTTGGATGGAATTTTGTTTTTCTTGTGGGGTGTTATGATGACTTCCATGTGATTCTTATGCATTGCATCAAAGAACATATATTGCACCTTGTATTCTTGAGGATCAATTGGGATCCTAGTATCAGTTTTGATTGGTATCCACACTAAGTTCATGGTTGGATGGTAATAGAACAATCTGTTGGGAGATTTCATGAGCATTTTATAATCAGCGTGGTGCAGGAGAAACATGATGGCTCATGATGCTTAGTTGGGTTGGATTTGATTATTGCTTGAGGACAAGAAATCTTGAGAGGGGAGGACTGTCATGTTCCCTCATTGATTATTAGTGGAAGGAGTTCCTATCCAAACCAATCCCTTGGGTTGAGGAGGAAATTCCATGCACTTAGGTTTAATTCTGAAGTTAAGGCATTAATTATTTAGGAAGTTTAATTTTATTTTTATCCTAAGTTTGAAATGCACTTGGTAGAAGTAATTTTTATTAATTAGATATTTTTATTTTGGAATAAAGTGGATAATGCTCCAAAAGTGTGTCTTAGGGGATAAGGTTGACTAAGAGGTAACTTGCAAGACAAGAAAAGATAAAGCAGTCAAAGCAAGGAAAGTAGGAAAAGGAGAAGAAAGTATAATAAAGCACAAAAGCAGGACAAAGCAGAAAAGAAGGGTAAGGCAGAAAAGTAGAACAAAGCTGAAAAGCGGGAAAAATCAGGATAGAAAAGCAAAAGTAGGATAAAGCATAAAGCAAGGAAAAATCTAAAGCAAAAAATCAAAGCAACCTTATCCACTCCATGAGGGAACCTTAGCGTATCTTAATTGATCAACAACTCACCTCAATCTATAAAAGAAGGATTCCAACAATTTTGCCTCATTGACCTGGGTTATGTGCCCCTAGTCCTAGCTGGGAGATATGCCCCATGATTATACTAAAAGTATGATGTCATACATTCTTCATCATTGAATCTATTGCAAATCCTGAATCCTAATACATTGGTTGGTTTTCTCGTTGTGCATTTCAACTCCTTCATTCAGTAGGAACCGTGTTGGAGGGACGAAATGGAGGTTCTGGTTTCAACCTTTCTGAACATTTCTAGACATTGAGACCTATTCCATTACATCTGTAGCATCGTTTCCAGTAGGAAACACTTTTTTCTCATCAAAAAAGGTGTCTGGATGAGCAAGTTATGGCCATTTTACTATATATGGGGGTTCCATCTGTGAAGAATACACCCTTGATTTTATGTATGGTTTGGTGAATGCGTCCATGAGAATATCCTAAGCCTTGGTGTTCCTCCCATGAGTAGAAAACATCCCATGGTCATCCTACAGATCATATACAGTGGTTATACCTCCCCTTCTTACTCTTCTCTGAGCATTCTTCTCCAATCATTGTAAAACTCCAAGAATTGATGACTCCCTGTAATGTCTGAGCTATGAAAATTCTATGTATTTCTTAATAAGCTCAGTTATTGTTTTTTTCTGTTGTTTATTTCATCTATGAGTCATATTAAATATCATAAGAATAATTCGAGGTCCTTAGAGGCTGTTTGAGCTCATATTTATCAAGACTAGCTCATTGTGCAATTATATTTGACTAGGTTTTCAGTATTTTTAATTAAAATTTCTCTGTATGCTCATTTTTTGTTCTGTCAATCAACATAGGTTCTTAGGAAAATGATGAATTCCATCCAATCATCAAACTAAGAATTTTTGGCCTTCTCTTCCTGTTTGGAAGAACCTGTAAACAAACCAACTGAGCAATCCTACATAGCGCTCTTCCTCCTTTTGTCTCCAAACTCTGCCAAATCCTCCCAAAACCTATGTAATTACCTGATATAGACCCTTTGGTTTTCTTCAATTGTAAGTGGAAGTCTCTAGTATGCATATGATGGTGTGCCTAGGAAGCCTTGGAGTAGAGTTTAGCGGCAACTGTTGTTGAAACATAAATGGCCCCAGTACCTTGTGCATAGGAGTCTGAATATGGCCTTGATTCTGATGTTTATGCTGCTGCACACTCCTTAACATATTTTTCATGTCCGAAAAATTCCAACTATCAAGCTCCGGGTGGGTTAATCAGTAACCAAGACTAGTTTCTTCTTAACTAGTTTTGAAGACTAGTTTCTGTTATGCAAATTTCTGATTTTTAAAGTTGAATTTGAGTTTCTATCCTTTGAGATCATATCAGGGATATTACATCTCTACACAAAATATTGGCCTAATTCAAACAATGAGCCAAACGAGAAGCTTCCTGCACTCCCAAATTCCTCTCTCCTGCATTTCCTGCTTAGTAACAATGATGATATCGATGCCCCTAATCTTCTTCATATCTATCAATTTCCCACACCCTGCAATTAATATTTGAAAAGAGCGGAATTTAAACTAGCGTGGTATGGGAGATAAATATAAGCCAGAGATGCCAAAGGCAATTTCAGAAAAAGAATTAGGGGATATGGGTCGGATGGGTGTCCCCCCCAATTTTACCTATTCCTGTGCTTAGCGAACATGATCAATTATCCTGTCTATCAACTTCCTTATTCTTACTTATTTTTACATGAAAGGCTTTGAAGGATACAAATTCCTCAGTCCTCGATAAAATTCTTGCCATCAAGCTGCCTAGATATGGATCTTTAGGGTTGCTTTTTCGGACAAGGAAATGAATAAGCATTTTTGAGTCCCCTATTACAATAAGTTTCTTATGTCCTTTTTCTACTACTAACTCAACTCCCTTCCAAAGGGCCAAAGTTTCTCCTGATTCTTTGTAGTTATGCCAATTCCCCACACATACTTTAATTATTGTGCCTCATCAGGGTCATGTAGCACCCCACTACACATATCACCAGTAGGTTACCTTTTGAGGCCTCATCAAAGAATAAAATTCCCCACGCATACTTTAATTCTTGTGCCTCATCAGGGTCATGTAGCACCCCACTACACATATCACCAGTAGGTTACCTTTTGAGGCCTCATCAAAGAATAAAATACTTTGTTGCTTGTTTTGAATCCATTGTTGGAAATTGATGTCTATCATTCTTAGAGCCCAATCATTGGAAGATGGCCTACTTAAATATATGGCTGCTAGTATAGATTCAAAAATTTAAAATTGTACACAACCAATTCCTTTCCCTTGTCCCAGAGTTGTTTCAACTTGCTTGTATTTTCCTTTTTTCCTTATATCTTCAGCCATCAAACCCCAAGCTTGCATTGCTACCTTCCTTGAGTCGATTGATTTGCCTCTAATAACCAATGAGTTTCTAGCCAGCCATATTTTCCAAATTGTAAAAAAAGGAAAGGCCTTCCAAACTCTTTTAAGAAGAGGTTTGTTGTCAAAGCTTCGAGGATATTTTTTGTGGCATGATAGAAACATTTCTCTACGTCTAGAGGGATTAATAGGATTATCCAACAAAATTTTCTAGGTATAGCTCCAAAGTTCCTAGGAAAAGGCGCATTCAATAAAAAGGTTATTACTGGATTCCTCTTTTGCTTTGAAGCACCTTGAAACCTCATCTTTTTAAATTATCCTCCGTTAGAATTCTGCCTTGTGCGTAAATCCAAGCGAAGGCCTTGACTTTTGAAATTGCCTCATTGTTCCATAATACCTTCTAGAAGGTCGATCTGGGAAGGGTTGTTCTTTCTTGGAGTTGTATATTGTAACCTTCCTTGGCCAAGTACTCACCGCGTTTCGATCCCCATCCTCTTACATCCTTAACCACTTTTTCTATAGCAGCTTTCCCTCTGAGTTTTTATATGAGCTTGTTCCATTTTTCTTTTAGATCTAAGGGAAGCTTCTCCACCCTCCACTCTTTCCACATGCCTTTATCATCCCAACATGAAATGTCATAAAATGTAGATATATCTTTTTCATTCATCGAGTGCTTTTGTTGGTCGGGAAAATTTTTGGGTAACTTTTTGTGAAGTTTTGGTATGAATAAGGGCATTTTGACAATGTCAAGGGCAGAGTTAAGTAAGTTACTTAGAATTTTTGACCACTTACATTTATGAGTGGAGTAGTTAGGTAGTGGAGTAATGGGAGTGGGACAGGATGTGTGTTCCCTATAAATATGTAGAGGGTTGGGAATTTTGGGACTTTTGGTGAATTAGAGAGATAATTGATGTCCTATTTTCAAGAAATCTATTTTGATGTCGAGAAGAGTCGCATAATCTATAGGATTTGAGCAACAAAAGAAGAAATTTGTAAGTCATGTAAAACATGAAGTGCTTATTTTGAGTGCGACTCGTGAATAAAGAAAGTGCTTCTGTGGTTTTATCCCGTTTGGGTTTCCATGTTACATCCGGTGTCTAATGTGTATGTTTCTGTGATGATGTGTTATGTTTATTGTTATCTACTACATATTGTTGAATGATCAATGATCCATGTGTATGAATGGTGTCCGAAAGAATATATGTCATAGTTAACTAAAATGCCAGATGTAAGCAAATATTTGAAGTGTTAAGTAAAGCTATATGTCCATGTTAAGGATGTTGGTTTTTTGTCATACCCTTCGTTATTGCAGAAGCTTGGTTCCTACAACTGCTACAGATACTTCGGGTGAGACCTCATTTGCTTCGCAGTTGTTTCTGAAAGGGGTTATACCCTTTCAGGCCGGTATCTTGGGGTTTGTTGGTGTCTAACTGTGTGAACCCTGGTCGAAGTAGATCTATGCCAACAAATGGTTCCGTTGTCGGGACCGGGATTTGTGTTGAAGGGGTATGTGGTATATGTGGCATCCTACTAAGCCTAAGATCCAGGATTGGGTAGATCAAAAGCTGAGAGAGTTTGCTAAAGAATGGAACAAGCATCCTCGACTGGATGATGAAACGTGGTTAGGTGAGTATGTTTCCTCATAACTTCATGAAGTGTTCTTCAGTGAATTTCCTATTCTATAGCATGAATGGTTGTCAAGGTTAACTGAGAAAAACGTGAACTTTCAAGGAGGTGAGCCTACAGTTTGAACACCTGAGCTAATCCGAACTCTCAAAGGTATTGATAACAAAATATCTCACGTTGTTGATTGCTGGTTAAATAGCATATTGGAAGGGTATATTACTGAATTTTCTATAGACACCATAAAATCCTATAGCACTACTGAAAGGGAGTTCTTCCAAGGACCGTGAGGTAAGTATTTGAAATATTTGAAGTTGTCGATTAATATGCTACTCTCTCAAAAAGTGGTTATGAGAATGGTATCCGACAACTAAACCGCTAGTGCACGGCGGTTCGGGATGTTAGTGGTGAATGGTCTAATAGTATGTTGTGAGAAGTGAGTTGATATGAAAAGGGAGGGAGACAATGAAACAGATGAAGAGTGTGGTCTACTGCAGAGTGGAAGCATATTTCGGTCAAGTAAGAGGAGGAGAACTGCGATGAAAGGAAGGGGTTGCAGTGTGATTGAAAGACAAGACTACGAACCAGTACCATAGCTCGGAGAGGAATATTTTGATAGAGAATAAATTGAAGAAGAAGAAGATCAGCATGATTCTCAAGATGATCCTACTGAACCAGATCAAACCAAACACTACGACATACATGTGACCCTGCATGCATCTCCAGAAATTGAGGTAATAAATACTAGCTCGCCGTAGTTAATTCAAGCAAGTAATAGCAGTAGTAGCCATAATAGTAATTCGACGAACACCCCAACTGTAAGTGTTGGTCTCGTAATACAAACTCAATCAATACCTCTAATAAACATAATGGTTGGGGATGATATGAAACTCCCAATTTTCCATGGAAATGATTCGGAGGACCCAGAACAACATTGGTTTCTATGTAATGCAGTCTGGACTGTTAAGCAAGTACAAGATGATAATGTGAAATTGGCACAACTGATTACAACCTTTACAGGTCATGCTTTGGATTGGTTCATGAAGTTCTCAAAGGTAGTTATTGGACAACCACCGAAGACTTTGCCACAAATCATATATTCTTTAAAAAGTGAATTCAAGAAGACGAAATCTGATTCATAGATTATTACTGAACTCAAAGAGATCAAGCAATTGGAAAATGAATCCGTCTGGGAATTCGACCAGATATTTAAGACATTGATGGCCCATGTAAGTTTTCAGATGATCGATGTCCAACATAAGGAGTGGTTTATAGCCACCTTACTCCCTCATATCATATTTCCTTCGATGCAACAAAAGATTGTGTCGGAGATTGAGGCCCTTGAGTTGGCTATCAAGTTGGAGGCATCACCCATTGGAGATACTAGAACAGGTATGGATCAAATCCAGTTGCAGTTGGTGAACTTGTCGATACAAATCCAATACATTAAGAAAGGAAAGGAAAAAAGAGAAGATGTTTGGTTTACAAGATGTAAGGAGGAGGGTCACTCAAAGGATTGGTGCACAGCTTTCCAAGACTATATCATTGTCGGAGCTCCTAATCCGTTGAATCCTGGAGATGGCGCCTAGCGTAGGATCTGTCACACTAGAGGGAATAGACTCGAAAAATGTTATTTATTACAGAAAATTGTAAGTATCCCACAAAACTTGTTTTGCTAGTTCTGTCGATCTGTCGGCCATGATGAGAAGGACTGTCGAGCTTATCAACTGCTCATAGAAAGAACTGTAGACACTTATCGAATGAAGGGTGAGGAAGAAGGATAAGGGAGTAATCTGTCATTCAATTAACCAAGAGGTGGCTTTCGAGGATGAGGTTGAGGAGGACTTGGTCGAGGTAGAGGTTAGGTAATATGTTACAACTACGGTATGCCAGGACATTTTGCTAGGGACTGCCTGAATCCCTGTTCGACGTGTACATACAGTCAAGCATTGGACCATACTGTTGAACATTGTCCACAACTCATAGCAAAGTGTAAAGCTAAGGAAAATCAGAATCGAAATTAGAATCAAAACCAAAATGTCCAGAAGATATCAGTCAAACCTCGACAAGAGCATCCAAATGTCCTTGTTCTGACAAGAAGAGGAGCTGCAACAAGAGACGATAAAGAAGTATATACAGACCCACGTGGTTCTAAAATCAAGCCTGCAATACTGCGAACAATGCCTTTTGATGTTCAGAAGGAAAAGTAGACACTTGTGGATGCAAGAAAGGAATTTATTACAACCCAGAGGGGACCTTCAACATCTACAATTCTAGTTTTTTATGAAGTTCATGTATATGATATGCCAGTCTGCTTCGATCGATCGGCCCAGAGTAAAAGTTCGGGGAAGGTAAGTACATTGAAGAACTTTTTGAAAATATGTTTATACTTAGTAAAATATGAAACTACTTTAAAGGAATTGCATAATTTAGATGATGAATAAAAAAGAAGATACTTCTCAAGAAAACGCTTTAAATAATTTGCAAAAGAGAATATGAAAAGGAAGAGAGTTGCAACTTAATGCACAGATTGGGGGATTTGACATGGATTTCATTAATTTGGATCTGGGGTTAGATGTAAATGTTATAACTAAACAAACATGGGAAGCTATGGGAAATCCTAATTTGTCCTGATCGCATGTCCAGTTGTGATTAGCTAATCAACACAAAATTAATACCATTTGGCATAATGGTGGGATTCCCTGTTGACATTGATGGTCTACGAATCTCTGTTGACTTCGAAGATATAGAAATTGTTGATGACACCAACCCATATCTAGCATTTCTTGGTATAGATTGAGCAATTGAGAACCAAACAGTTATAAATCTTAAGAAAAGGTTGATGATGTTTGAAGGAGGGGATATGCGAGTTGTCTCACTATTAGATCCTATCAAAGGCTCAAGGTATGTCAAACCTGTTTGAGAGGAATATATCGTTGTATATTTAGACAATATTTATAAGGTTGGTTCAAGAATGGATGAATATGTTAGTCCAACTGTGGATGGTACATTGATTTGGTGAAGTCTTAGCTCATGTTCTTTAGACTCAGGAGAAGTGTTGGAGAATTGGCAGAACCAACTACATGAAGTATCTATAAGAAGTTGTGCTCGTGTCACCAGATCACTTCGTGGGGTTGGAAAATAGGTATGTGATCTTCCTACTTATGAGGGGTTACCTAATCTAAATATTTCCATTTCCGATTTTGAAGTAAAGGTACTTGAACAAATAAGAATATTAGCTTCAAATGTAGCATTGAAAGCTACTTCGGTAAGGTGGTGGTATACTCATAAGGAGAAGATACAAAGTTGTCGCAATGCAAAACGCTGTTGGAAGTCCGGTTTGGCGAGGGCATATACTATAAGCAAGAAACGTATAATGGATTAACTAGTCCAACAGATCATCTCGCATTATGTACAAAAGAATGGGAACATATACCAAAACAAGAATGGGTCCACATGTTCATTCATACGTTGGATACCATACCACGAAGCTGGTATACATCGTTGGAGCTGTGACAAGGTACAACAAAGTGGGAAAATATAGCTATTAATTTCAGGAAGGCATTTAGCTATGAATATGACAACCCATCAATAGGCGCGGCTCTGCAAATAATCAAGGCCAAAATTTACGAAGAGATGTCGGTGAAGTTGTCAAACCTATCGTAGTCGACTTCAACACTTGAGCAAGCAATGGAATGTTATAATATTTATGGTGATCTGAATGATGATCCGAGGGATGTAAATATCCTAGAAACGGAGGGCGGTTGAAAGCTGGAGGGCCCTGAGATCAAATATGACAAATTTTTGCAGTCGTTGAAAACGAATAAGGTAAACATTGGTTCAAGTGAAAAATCCTAAGTTTGCTAATATTGGTGATTACTAGGATGACGAGATGGAGAAGCTTACTGACCTATTACATGAATATCAATATTTGTTCCCTACAAATTTTTTTTAGATGAAGGGTATTGCTGGTGATATGGGATAAATGAAAATCCCCTTAAAACCTGATGCAAATCCATTCAAGCAGCGACCATATAGCTTGAATCCCAAATATAAGGAAGAGGTGAGAGCGAAGCTAGACAGAATGCTTGATGGAGGAATCATTGAACCTATCGAAGAGTCTGAATGGATTAGCCCAATAGTGGTACAAGATTAGAAGATGGGTGAAATATAAATCTATGTGGATGTAAGGAAGTCGAATGATGCTTGTTTGTATGATCCATTCTCGACACCTTTTATGGATGAAGTCTTAGAGAACGTGGGAGGCCAGGAATCTTATTCATTCACGGATGGATTTTCGGGGTATCATCAAATTAAGATTGCTAAGGAGGATCAACACAATAACACATTTGAAATTGAGACTGAATGGGGTTATTACCAGGTAACATAGTGATGCCCTTTGGTCTTGAGAATGCACCAACTATCTTTTCCAAAGTTGTGGTTGCAGCTTTCAAAGAGTTCATGCATAAATTCCTGGAGGTATATTTTGATGATTGGACAATTTATGCATTATTGAAGAATCACATTGAGAATTTAAGGTTGATGTTGGAGCATTGTAGACAGTATCAGGTATCTTTGAATTTGAAGAAAATGTATTTTTTGTCCTCCATTCGGCATATTGCTTGGCCATGTAGTCTACAAACAGAGTCTGTTGTTAGATCCTGCAAAGATCGTTATTATTGTTGACATACCACCACCAGAAATAGTGTGACAATTAGAACAACTTTGGGAGATACGGGATATTACAGGAATTTTATTAAAGGATATGCACATATTACGGCATCGATGGAGAAGTTGTTAAAGAAGGATGCCAAATTTTAGTGGAATGAAGAATGTCAGCAGAGCCTCGACACATTGAAGGAAAAGATGGTGACTGCACCTATTTTAGTGTTTCATGATTGGAGAAATAATTTCATGTTCATGTCGATGCATCATCCATTGCATTGGGTGCAATTCTACCTCAACCATGAGAGGGAGATATTGATCATCCTATTGCGTTTTCAAGTAGGAAGTTATCCACTGCAGAGAAAATCTACACTACAACAGAACAAGAAGGGTTAGTCGTTGTTTATGCATTGCAGAAGTTCAAGCACTACCTATTAGGGGGTCACTTTAAGATGTTTATCGATCATTCTGCTTTAAGGTATTTAGTTAACAAGCCAGTGTTGAGGGGGAGCATTTGCAAATGGACCTTATTATTCCAGGAGTATGACTTTCAAATCATAGTTAAATCAAGAAGGTTAAATGCAGGACCTGACCATATGTCAAGGTTGGAGACAGCAGAAGAGTCGGTTAACTTGGATGACAACCTCCGGGATGCGCAATTGTTTTCGGTCAGCATGGTCGATGAACATTTTGAAGATATTGTAACTTTCTTGGCATAAAGAAGGACACCAATAGCTTTATTTGCTAATCAAAAGAAACACTTGGTTGTGAAAGCAGCAGATTACCAATTGATCATAGGTCAGTTATATAAGCTATATAAGCTGGTACAAGACAAAGTGTTGAGGTGTTGTGTTATGAAGCATGGGCGACCAATGGTCTTGGCCGAAGCTCATGAAGGGGTCGCAGGAGGCCACTACGCAGGAAAAGACACCTCCCATAAGATATTGCGAGCAGGAATTTGGTGGCCTACACTTCATAAGGATGCTAAGGAGTATTGTCGCTCTTGTGATATTTGTCAAAGAACAGGGAAACCATCTAAAAGGGATGAGATGATGTTGGTACCACAGGTTACTTAGTAGGATTTTGAGAAATGGGTTGTTAACTTCATAGGACCAATTAATCCCCCTGCAAAGAGGTCAGGGGCATGCTATATTATTATTGCGATAGACTACTTGACCAAGTGGCATAAAGATGAACCAGTGAAGGATTGTAGTGCTACATTGCTGCAAAGTTATTATTTCAAAATGTATTCACTAGATTTGGTTATCCATGATTTTTTCTGAGTGATCAAGGGTATCACTTTATCAACAAGATTATTGAGGCACTTACTCAGGAGTTTCAAATTAATCACCGAAAGAGCACTTCCTGTCATCCACAAGCTAATGGGATTGTCGAAGCATTCAACAAGATACTGGAACATGCCTTGAGGAAGGTCTACAATGTGAACTGCGACGATTCGGATTAAAGGATCCCTACAGCTTTATGGGCATAGAGGACAACATGTAAGAAGTTAACTGTCCAGACACCATTCAAACTGGTGTATGGTCAGGAAGATGTTATTCCAATGGAATACATCGTGCCAAGTTTAAGGGTTGCTGCATTCACTGGTATGTCAGACACTGGTGCTCTCAAAGAGCGGTTGTCGTAGGTGCTACAGTTGGAGGAACATAGGTTCATCGCAAGTTTTCAACAACAATTCCAAAAATATCAAGAAAAGGCATGGCATGATCAGAACATCACAAGGAAGTAGTTTCAGAGAGGATATCTAGTGCTCCTATATGACAACAAGTTTAGCAAGCATCCAAGTGAGCTGACAACACACTGCTTGAGGCCATATGTCATTAACTATATCACGGAAGGAGGTGATGTGCAATTATAGAATCTGCATGGATAAATCCTCAAGGGCTTGGTCAATGGAAGCAGTCTGAAACCTTATAGGGATAGCCGTGCCTTCTTGTAGTAAAGATACTTATACATATGTTTGTATATATAAAAGAACAAAAAATAGGAAACCTCAAGTTATTTTAGTGTCAAAGTATAGTTTGTTGAAGTATAGTTTGTCGTAGTATGGTTTGTCGAAGTTCGTTAAGTTGAAGTTTAGTTTGTCGAAGTTCATATAGTCATAGTGAGCATCTGTATATAAAGCATATTTTGTGTCAAATTCAGGGTTGTATCACAGTTGCTCGCGCGCACAATAAATGTTATATTAATTGATTAAAAGTTGGTGGCATTAGTGGAGCATCTTGCATTAAATGACGAAAAGACACTCTTGTGTGAACAAGATTGCAGCTAGAAAAGGTAATTATTGCCAAGGATTTGGTTTGATCTACTAAATTTCTTGAGAAACGACACTGACGGGACAGATTGAAGGATGGAGTTAAAATCTGGAAAGAACTCGAGGGACGCTCTATTTTTTCTTGAGCGATTAAGTGCATTGAGATAATTGATAACAGAGAGACGAGAACCTTAGAAGTTTGAAGAAATTCGAAGCCTCGTCTTAATAAATGGAAGCAGCCATGTCTGATGTGAGTGTTGAGAAAATATCAGTGCCGAAAGTTGTTACTTACATGTCTGCTCCAATCACCTAAGAGCATCCAGAAATCGTTTCAACCCATGTTCCAGTGGAACCGCTGAAGAAGAAGAGATCATCTGCAAGGCAGGTAGCCACCGAGATGAGTTCAAAGCGAAGAAATGATCAGAAGGCATCTGGGTCTAGATTTGGATCAACATCGTTGATATCACTGTGTGTGCCACTAAGAAGACCAAGTGCGAGGCTAGTAAATATTGGGAGAAACGCGAAGTACTATGTAGTGCTTCCTAAGATTCTAAAGGAATTATCATCAAAGGAGACATGATGGGCAAGATTGTCGAGCTCTCGTATGCGGACCACGACTTGAAGAAATTTTTGAAATTCGCACCTACCAAGTATATGGAAGTAGTGTTGGAACATATGATACAGACCACTTTTCTGTAGCTTATGTTATGGGCCCTTGGGTTGCAGCAGTCAGGTATTTTGTCACTAATCAATATACTGCACTTCAGGCGGCCAGCAGAGGTCAATGCATGTGTAAAATAGTTGCTCTTATGTGTGAATGGAGGTTTCTTATGGCTCGACAAGAAGATCTCCTCGGATTCAAATTTAATAGCGGATATCACTGGGTTTTCGAAGGCATGACTTGACCCTACCACATTTTTTGTTGGGAAAGAGAAAGACTGGGAATTGGTGAATCGGATGAGAGCGAAATATAAATTGACAAAAGACAAGCAGGGCTATGAAATAGCCTCAATCAATGATCAAGCAGTGTGCTTCGCAACAAAGGCACTGGCGAGTAAGCTACTCAGGAAGTGTCGGCCGAATCAGGTACCTGCGACGGTGATTCCAGTTACAGAACAATGTGTCCAGGGGATGGAGATGAATTGGGACACCTTCTTGCTCAATGAATTTCTTAGTGATTTCCAGGACATGATAGATAAAGGTAATATATTTCACTACTCCTGGTTGATTCTGTAATTTTCATTTATTGCTTGGGTGGAACCGGAGGAATACTAGGTGATGGATTGTCGGCCTGGTCAGTGCTTACCTGCACGCAAACTTGTGGTTCAGCGACGAGCATACGAGAAAGATAGAGAATAATGTGCAGTTTTATATGCACTTGGAAGTACTTCGACATCATGTCCCTATGCTTTTGTGGGTAGAAAATTCAACACTTATAAGATTCAGGGGATTTATCAAGTTCATGGTTGGACCCAACCACATGTATATTTAGGCACGACACAACCCAGATAAGCAATGGTTGCTGAAAACGTTTAAGTTATCAGAGCCGGATATAGTTGCAATTACAGATGAATGGCCCATAAAATGGAAGAACGATGTTGAACCTAAACAAATTTCGACGAATGAGTCAAAACAAGATCAACCTGGAGCACAAGGTGATGACAAAGACTCCCATCCTCCTGGGAGTGTCAGGGGACATAACCAAACTCAAGAAAAATCATAATAAGAGGGTCGGTATTCGAGTGCAATAGAATCGGATCTAGGGCTAGGTGATAAGAGAAAAGCGACGACTATGGCGATAGGGAAAAAGAAGAAATCAAAGGCAGAAAAGAAAAAAGTTGTCATGGCCTTGACCGACGATGACATAAGTATTTTATATGACCGCATGACATAGGTTGCAAAAGAAACTTCTAAGATTGTTGAAGAAAGGAACATGCAATTGTTTAGAGGGCTAAGGGATCATCTTGAAGGACTCTGAAGAGCTATCCAGGGACTTAGCATATCTCATGTTTGAACAGGAGCTTCGCAGTAGACCAAGGGAAGAGTTGAGGAGGAGGCGATTCCACAAGCATGCACTACTACTACAACAGGGAAGGAAATATAGTTGCTACCAAGAGCATTAATTTTCAGTGATTTGGGATTACAGGAACAAGCTCACAAATTGAGCTATGTTGATTTACAGTTGCCACTATTTCCCATGTTCATGCTACAGAACCTTCAACAGCATATTGTTGTGGAGATCAAAGTGAGAGAGGAAAAGATATATGTTGAAATGATTAAGTATTGGATGCAGCATATTGCACTGTAGGAAGAATATGAGACACTAAGGAAGGAATGGGAATAAGTTGCAAAGGAGACGGAGCAGCTACAAAATGCTGTCGTGGTAGCTTTCCGTGCAGTACTAGAGGCCGAGGTAGTTGATGACATGGCCCCTAAAGAGAAAATGCAGGGGCTAACTGGAGTCCTGCCGGGGTTCTGCAACAAGATTGGCGAGTTAGAGGAAAAGTTGGTACCAATTACTCCACCGGAGGTAACTGCACAGCAAAACAAGGAGGTCACTGAAGCAGTCAGAACTATCAATGGCTGTGAAAGTGAACATGATGTATTATTGAAGAGGAGACATTACTAGATGACGTGGAGCTGCAAAGCATTACCACTAGGATGGAGGAAACACAAACTAAAATGGAAGATTTGAAGAATTAGTTGAAGACTTTGTCACCTGCTGGGAAAATGATCAAGGTGTCATAAAATAAGAATCTCCAATAGGAAATTAACCACCTGACAGTCGAGCAGCAGCGAAAAACTGAATTGGTTGACGAACTATAAGGCGAAGCCAAGCAAGTATTGCAAACCATCAGTAGTGCGAGCATCAAAGTGCAGGAAGAAACTGAATGGGGTGAATAATAGAAAAATGTTCACCTTACAGGGGACCTAATTAAAGAAGTATGCCAGCATTAGGATGAAGTTCGACATACTGTCGAAGAACTGAAGCTGAAATTTGCAAAATTTTAGGTGAAGTCCAAGACCCCACCAATACAATATTGAAGTGGCTTGGGATGAGCCACATGTCAATGTTGGGGTCCTATTGGGAGAAGAAATGTTTTGTGTAAATTTTTGTGAAGTTTTGGTATGAACAAGGCCAGGACGAAGTGGTCCGACGAAGAGCAGTCTACTCTGACGTAGCGACCAAGAATCCAGGAAATGAGGCAATTTGACAATGTCAAGGGCGGAGTTAAGTAAGTTAGTTAGAATCTTTGACCACTTACATTTATTAGTGGAGTAGTGGGAGCGAGGCGTGATGTGTGTGCCTGATAAATATATAAAGGGTTGGGAATTTTGGGACTGTTAGTGAATTAGCGAGCTAATTGATGTCTTATTTTGGAGAAATCTGTTTTGAGGTCGAGAAGAGTCGCATAATCTACAGGTTGTGTGCGCAGATTCATTGTAACAGAAGGAGAAATCTGTAATTCATTGTAAAACATGAAGTTCTTATTTTGACTGCGACTCATGAATAAATAAAGCACTTCCATGGTTTTCTCCCATTTGGGTTTCCACATTACATCTGGTGTCTAATGTGTATGTTTCTGTGATGATGTGTTATGTTTATTGTTATCTGCTACATATTGATGAATGATCAATGATCCATGTGTATGAATGGCATACGAATGAATATATGTCACAGTTAACTAAAATGTTATATGTAAGCAAATTTGTGAAGTGTTAAGTGAACCTATTTGTCGACGTTAAGGATGTTGGGTTTTTTTCGTACCCATTTGCTACTGAAGAAGCTTGGTTCCTGCAGCTCCTATAGATACTTTGGGTGAGACCTCATCTGATTCCCAGGTGTTTACAAAAGGGGTTAGAACCTTTCGGGCTTGTATATTGGGGTTTTTTGGTGTCTAACTATGTGAACCATGTTCGAAGTAGATTTACACCAACAGCTTTAATGGGCCTAATTCCACTTCAGAGTTGATCTTTGATTGTCCTACTATCTAATAATTCCATATTTTATTTTTTTTCCCATTCCCTAGGACCCAAGATAAGTGTTCTTGAATTATAATCCATAAATGAAAGCATATTTAAATAGCGTCCAAATTGGTGAGCAAGGCATCATTCTTGGTCCTCGATAAAGACTCCATAATAAATTTATGTAGAGATATTTCTTTAGGATGACTATTTTCCACCAAGCTTGTTTCAAAGAAATTAGCCTCCAAAGAATTTTGTCTCCAAGGCTCTATTCATTAGTCCCGGCTCTCTAATTTCTATTCCTCTTTGTTCCATTAGCACTATGATTGTTCCCCATTTAATAAGGTGATTTTTTTGTATTATATTTATCTCCTTTCCATAAAAAAATTTGCATCAGACTACACATTTGTTGCAGTATTCCTGAAGGATCCATAAGAGTCGATATTTAAAAAATAGGGAGCGACGAAAGAACATATTTTAAAGTATCGATCTTTCCTATTCGGTTTAGCCTACGAGCTCCCCATTGCTCCATTTTCTTCTTGAAGTTTTCTAAAATGGGGGACCGATCTTCGATTTTTGGATTTCGTTGGAATATTGGGATCCCCAAGTACTTGAAGGAGTTCCACTTTAAGGGGATTTTGAACTGAAAGGAGCTCACAATTTCCTTTATCCTTCTAAGAGAGGTATTCCAACTATGAATATTATATTTATGTTTGTTAACCACACTTCTTGAGGCATCCAAATAAGTGATTAAAATTTTACTAAATCTTTCTACTATAATTGAAGAAGCCCCTCCCAGAAGAAGGGTGTCATCTTTCTTCCTCCAGTTTTTTGCTCAGGGAGTCTGCCATAGTAACATGTAGAAGAGGAGAGAGAGGGAATCCTTGACATAGACCTCTTGAGCCCTTAAATAAGGATGTAGGATAGCCACTAACTAGAGGAGTAATCCAATATTCTCCTATGCAAGCTTTAATACTTGAAATAAAATGCTCTGAGAATCCAATTTTTTTTAGAAAAGAGAGTAAAAAAGAGTGATGTACCCCATCAAAAGTGTTTTCCATATCCAGTTTGATTACCATTCCACTCTCCTTCCTTTCCTTGCTGGAATGAATAGTTTCTTGAACCAAAAGAATGTTATCGAGGATTTTTCATTTCTGAATGAAGTCTCCTTGGTTTTCTTAGATTATAGATGTGAAAAGGGTTTTTAATCTATTAGTGATTATTTTGGATAGAATTTTGTAAGTGGAGTTACAAAGGGAGAATGGTCGGAATCTAGAAAATGATGATGGATTATTTTCTTTTGGGATGAAGGAAAGAAATGAGGAGTTGGTATACGGACCCCAACCCCCTCCCCCCCCCCCCCGACTTGACATTTATCTCGGGTCCAATGAAGCATCCTACACAAATTTGTTTTCATTGTTTCCCAATAGTGTCTAAAAAAGGCAATGGAGAAACCATTGGGATTGGGAGATTTGTCGCATTCTAAACACCACATTGTCTCTTGTAACTTGGATTCTTTGAATCCTTTTGATAGCCTCTTGTTGTCCTCTTAATTTATCATAGAAGGAATATTTTGAAGCATCTCAGGAATGCTTAACGGGTCTTCCACTTCTTCCTCCATGAGAAGAGATTGGAAGTGATTCAATGCCTCCTTTTTTATTTCCTCATATCTTGATATCACCTCCCCATTAACATTCTTTATTTATTTCACATTATTTCCTTCACTTCTAGACTTAGCTTGCTTATGGAAGAAGGTCGTGTTTTAATCCCATGCATTCAAACATAGGCTCATCGATTTTAATCTCTAACTTTCTTCCTCATTTTTGTTTATGGTTGATTTATTTTTCCAAAGTTAAATGCAATTTACTTACCTCTTCCTCTTATGTATTTTGTCGAAGAGTTTCTAATCTAGATTGCAAATGTTTTATTTCCTCTGTTGGTTATTTGTAATTCTTCTTAACTCATTATTTTAACTCAGATTTTATCGCTTTTATCTTGCTTTCCAAAATGAAACGTGTATATCCTAATATATGTTGAGAACATGCCTTTTTTACCAGTTCTTCTACTTTCGAAACCTGCATCCAAAGTGGGTTAAATCCGGAGGGAAGTGGACCATAGTTGCTAACTACTCCAAGACCAATATTATGGATTTGTGATCCGATGAGGTGAGGGAATGATGTTTGATTTAATATCAAGTTCTTCTTCAAAAAAGTCACTATTAACTAAAAATCTATCCAGGTGAGCTATTGTGTGACCTTTTCCCAATCTTTTGTTGGACCTGGTTTATTTCCCCTTTTTTGGTAAGATGTCTAATAAGTCCCATTCTAAAATAAAATCTTCTACTTTTTCTCTAACTGGATCTCTTATTACACTACCCCCTCTTTTCTCCACTTGAGAGAGAGTAACATTTATATCCCCATCTATTATGCTTCTAATTGTTTCTATTTCTCTCTTCATTTCTCCTAAAGTATTCCAGCAAACTTGTTTTTCAACATGATGTGGCAAGACATATACATTGAATATTTTAGAAATATTTCATTTGGTTTTGTTTACTAATTATGTGTATATCCAATGTTGCGTTGTTTTTATCCTCCTTGATTCAGGATCCCAGTCATCCCAAAAAGTAACAATACCCCCAGAGGCTCCTCTGAAGCTTACTTCTACTAGTTTACTTCTATTTCAAAATTGATTTCTTGTTCTTACCATATCTAGTTCCGAGATTTTTGTCTCTTGAAAGAGAAGAACCTAAAGTTTTTCAAATGTAATGATATCCTTAACAGCTTTCATTTTGAACTTGTTTCCAAGGCCTCTATAATTCCAGGAGACCATTTTCATCATTTACATGTGTTGGGTTTTAAGCCTCCTCCTCGTTGTCTTCCTCTAGTGTTTTTTGATGGAATTTTCCCAGAGGAGGACAAAGATTGTTCTATAGTTTACTGTTGACCCATCATTTTTTCTTTTTGAGATGCTTCTTCTTTTACTTCCCTTCCTAATCTTCTGCCTGGTTTTCTTATTTGGATTTATTCTTTGCCATCCTCTTCTTGATCACTTGAAAGATGATAAGACTGTTTTCTTGTTAGATTCCTTGTTATTGTATCTTGAGAACCTAACACATCCGCTAAGGAACCAATAGGGTCATGATCTTAGGGGGATAGGTTTCCTTGGGTTCTTGGGGGAGAGAAATAAAGGGACTTGCAGAGGGAAGGTCTACCACAAGGGGGTAACAGAGGGGGATACGACTTCTGCAAAGGTCTATTGGATTTGATTCACTTGGGGGAAAGAGTGGGCCGGAAGGTTTTCCTGAAGTTCAATTCCCTTAGAGGGGGTTTCATCCTGGGAAATAATTTTGAATCTATTTGTGGGTGGGAAATTTGGAGGCGGGAATGGGTTTGGTGTCGGAGCTTTCGATTGAGCATCAAGGGCCACAGAAGGAACTATTGGAGGATTTGAAGGGCCTACTACTGATGATCCTACTATTGTTGAAGACGTTCTAGCTTGCTTGGTTTCTGTATTTTGTTTGTTCCCCTTTTTTCATTTTAAATATATGCCAAGTTGCATCATTGGTCAGTGCTACTGCTAGTTGTTGTGGGTTGCTCTTGCATTCTTTGACAAAGTGACCATATTCATGGCAAGCTTTGCATTTAGAAAGGATTTGCTCATAATCGAATTTATGAATGTGCTACCAGTTATATAATTTTAGAAGAATAGCTTCTAGGAGTCCCTTCTCCAGATCTGCCTCTATATAGATTCATGTTTGATTTTGGATATGCCATATCAAGGTATTTTCCCAGCTTGTTCCCAATTTTTGCAAGAGCGTCTAGACCCCAACAATGAAGTGGAAAATGGGGGAGGCAAACCCAAATAGGAATGGTAGAGGGCACATCAAGCTCAAGGTTAAAATATGGAGTCCAACAATTCAAATACATGCCACGATTGCTAAAAACATATGGGCCTCCACGAAAGATAATGTCTCTGTCCTCTTTGGATTCAAAGAGGAAAGTGTTGTATCATCTTCCACATAAGTAATTTCTCATCCTACCCTTGATTAAAACGTGCCAATTCTTTTGTAACCAGGTTTTCATTGAATGGGGGAAAGGCCACATACCTGTAAATTGCTTGATGAGGCTGCGATCACTGAGATCCAAATCCATTTGACGAGAAGGAGAAACTAGGATTTCCACCTCATGGGTGTCATCAAGATTTTTCACAAATTTGGGGGGTGAAGGATTAGGGGCAGAGGAGGTGATGGAAGCAATCAAAGAATGGAAGGCTAGCTCATCCAGAGTAGGGGGGGACACTGTCCAGAGGAAGGAGCTACCATGATGGCCAAGAAATCAAGCTAGGTTTTACCAGTAAGGACATCCAGAGCAAGAAATATCGAATTAAGCGAAGTGGGATGACCTAAATTTGATTATGGTTTTCTTGAGTATAAGGTGATAAGTCGATTAAATACTGTTAATGCAAAAAATTATGATCTACTCAACAAATATGTGTATACTTAAATCAATATGCATGTGGCACAACAATGTTGAATATATTTCACTAACCCACAATATGTGTTGTTGATGTAAGGGGAGTTTCACACATTGGTTTTGAAAAATAACATTCATGTATCCTATGACTCGAATGAACTTCCACTCAAATGTATATGGGCCTTCCAAAATCTCTCAATGAATAGGATATGAATCCACCTAAGATGAGAAGTGAAGGTATGAAAGACTCAATTATAGTGAGGGGCGTTAGGGGCACGTCCCAATGGATTTGGCAACATTTCCCAATGGCCAATGTTATCTATCTTAGGTGAAAATGTGGCCCACAAATGCCACCTAGGTATCAATCCTATTTTTTGGCCACTAAGTTACATTTCATAAGTGTGAACAAGGGATTATTAACCTCTAGTAGTAAAGGGTCATAGTTAAAAGAGAGTTGGATGGCTCAATGAGACTAACAAAAACCACTTGACCTCGACATATGACCCCATAGGGTTTCTCCTTATTTTGGTTTTCGGACATTTGAGATTAAAGGAATTTAATATCCCTACAAAAAACAACTATGTTTCAAATTAGAAACAATTATGGGGACTTATTTTGGATGCCTATCTTCACAACCCAACTTAGACTAGAAATTGTTTTGTGACCTCCTATGGAGGATTTAAGTTGATTAGATACTTGCACTGGTTATTGTTAAAGGGGGGACTACACTGGTGTCATGAATAAGTGATTTTAGATTAAATGGTGTGAAGAAGGAGGTATTTCAGAAATTTTACTCTTTTTTATTCACCAGGATTTCTTTTGGGAACAAGGTGAAGAGCATACCAGAATAAAAAGATTCTTTAGGTCCTTCATGTGTGTGCTTCAAGTGACCAAACCACAATGTTTAAAGTAAAGTGCTTGAAAAAAGATTGTGTGGGATACTTTTAAAAATACAAGAAATTAAAAGAACAAATGATGTGAGCTTCTAGGGTTCTTACTCCATCTAATTAGTCTCCTAAGTGTGACACAACTTTTGCAAATTAACTACAACTTAGAAAAGATAGTGATGAGAGAGGTATTTCACTCTATCGTCGCTTTCTAATTTGCTAAGATTGATTATGAGGGAAAAGCAAGAGCATACTACATATAAATTTTTAGGTCTCTTGTTTGTGTGAGTTGCGATAGTATAAGCAGCTTCCCTATAGTAAGTAATATGCTAACTTTGAATTGATGTATGATTTTAACTTTGCTCAAAAAACAAATTATTGCAAGTGGTAAGTGTTTTGAACCACTTAGCTAAAAAATTATTGCAAGTGGTATGTGTTTTGAACCACTTAGCTATTCCTTTAAAATAATTACAAGCAATGTCAAAACAACAAATAAGAATGGTGGTAAAAATAGGGTCCTAAGCTATGCATCCATGTGTAATTACAAGCAATAAACCATAGTATGAGGATTCCACCTTCTAGCTCTTATGTGATTTAATTACTAGGTACACTTAATGAAATACAAAAAATAGGAGGAACAACCTATAATGCCTTAAATATTTAAAGTTGTCCCCTAAACTTAATGAAGTTACTAACCAAGCCCCAAAAACGGGATTTGGGTGAGCTTGTGTGGTATGTTACAGATACAGTCACAAAATCTGTGTGGGTTAACTGTTATATGACTTGCACGAGTAAGTTTTGTGGGTATCCAATGGGACCTCATAGGATTCTTTTCGTTAAATAGTTATTGCACCGAGAGGAGCGAGGTGCTCTACATCCCAGTATGAGGGATATGCGTTCCTAACATAATATAAAAAATAAAAAATAAATCATGTCGGACTAAATTAAAAAGTCATGTGCTAAAAAGTCATGTCTTTTTTTATATATTTATATTATATAATATCCGCACAATCGAGATCAACAAAATAATTTCAATCTACATTAACGTTATGCATTAATAAAAAAATATTAAATGTAAAAAAAAAAAAAATATGTCATCAAAAATTTATAAAAAAAAAAAGTAATTAAAAAAATTCTCGTCCTCTGATAAAATAATTTCTTGAGATATAATTTTTTTCCTGGGGTGTAAAAATTTTAAGATAAAAAAAAATACACATTAAAATATTGGATCCCTCTCGGTGCTTGATAGATCCGGGTTTAAGATGAATCTATGTTGGTAATATTTGCACAAGTAAGTTGCATGGGTATCAGGTGGGATTCCATAGGAGAACAATTATATTTCTTGAACAAGTAATTTGTGAGGGTATCAGATGGAATTCTATAGGATTCTCATGGGTGAAAATTTTACTGCTTCACAAGTAAGTTGTGCCAATATCAAGTAGGATCCTACAAGATTTTTGTGGAATTAAAAAAATTTCATATGGGAAAAAATAGTCGTGTAAAAATATAAACTGATAGAAACTCAAATTTTAAAAGTTACATTTGCTTATGGGGGCTGCTAGGTGAATGTACAAACAAGATTTACACCATGCAAGTCACCAGAAGTTATAACATAGCTAAAACAACTTAAAAAGAAAGATTTACATGATCTAATCCCAAGTGGAGTTGCCCATTTGTTTTGGGATTTTGTTGCATGGTGAGAGAAAACCCTATTCTATCATTGTGAGATAGACAACAAACAATGGTTACTAATGAGACTAACACAAGAGTATTCTAATAGGAAATAAAGAAATAGGAAGCATGCAAGTGAGTAAATACAAGACTAACTACAAGAATGCCATTCAAACACAAGAAGTGGGGGGCGACAATATTACTCATATATTAACCCAATGGAAAAGCATAAAGGTGTGTAATATCACCAAGGAAGAGTGACCAGAATCAAGCGGGATCCAACACTCTCCTTGGGATGGGTCCTTTTCCTTCTTGGAAGCTCTCTCTAATAATGGTGAAAGAAGAACACTTTAGTCATTGAGGAAGGAGGACAAGCAAGCATGAGGGAAATGAATGGTGGAAATGAGAGATAGATATTTGTTTTTTGCAAGCTCATTCATATAGCATAACCTTGCTACCCCATGACTTCCATTTATAGGTGAATTGTGAGCTCCAATAAAGAACTAGTTCCAATGTGAATTCTCTTCATTCAAAATGGGATCACAATGCTTTATGGATACACTTTACTTGACATTAATGAGTCAGGGGCTCAAATTCATCTTGTGCCTCGCCACAGAACTATATAAACAATGCCTATGAGCCATCACTGAGCCATTAATGCACCCAAACAATGGATTTCACATGCTTGAATAGATTTGCGCATGTATCAAAGGATATCATACACAAATCTCACAAGGATGTCACGTGAACCTCATGCAAGTAAAAATAAGGTCCATTTGTTCTTTTAGCTCAATATTGTGAATATAGTATCCATGAGGTAGTGTTATTATGTTGATTTTTACCAACTTCTAATGCTTTTGCTTGTTTTCGCCGAAATGTCATTTTTTAGCAAAATCAAGCTGATAATAGTCATGGCACGCCCTGAAGGACATTTGGGAGATGTGAGAGGAGAAGATCTAGATAAGGGATGAAGGGGGGGGACAGGAAAAAGCATAGAATGAAATGTGAGGAGGAGAGAAAATAACATGATTAGTTGATTTTGTGGACTGGCTTCGAGAAATATCCCCTATCTGATGAGAAGGTAGGGTATCCTTTGCATCAATTAGGCTAGCGGGTAGTTTTGACGTGGTTAATCTAGGGAGATTCCTACCCAATGAAATGATAAGACAATATCAATGTCAATAATGTCATGCAAGGAGTCTGATAGATGAAGTGCTTTGCTAGGATGGGAAATAGCCATAGTTTCGATCCAATATGAGCTGGATCCTAATTCACCCAAATCCTTCTCGACTACATGAATCCTTTATATGACCTTGGGAGGTTGGCTAGTGGATGGTTCAATAGGAGCCTTCCCCTTATTCTTAGGGGAAGTGAGTAAATCTTCTTCCTCTTCTTCATAAGAAGAATTAAAATCGGGTTCAAGAGAAGTCTTCTTCTTTTTCTTAGAAGGCTTGGAAGGGGGGTCATTGTTAGGCATGAGGCCCTTGTGTATCAAAATCCTGATATTTTTTTCCATGATAATTATCTTAGGTTTAGGAGGTTCATTGATTCAAACTTTGTCTGCATTCAGTCGTTTTATTTTCTAGCATATTCCAATGTTATGGGTGTCTTGCTTATGGTATTTGCACCATGCATTAATTTTAGAGGGATCATGTTGCTTATCTTCTTTAGAGTTAAATATGGTTAGAGTCTTAGTTTTAGGTGGGAGTGCTTCTTTCACCCCATAACTTTTTTCCTTTTTGTTTGAGATTTGGGTCTTAAATTGCTTAGGTTTGATTTCTTTGATAATAGCCTTATTGTAAGCATTCTCAATGTGGAGGAGGTGGTTGACAAATCCTAATTTAGTTTAGTCATGGTCACCGAGAAACGCTTTGGCTCAGATTTCTTGATTTGGCGTTTTTGTGAAGATGTAAAGGGTGTCTTTGGGGATTTATGGCATATAGTCATGCAAATATTTGTGCCCTTGACATATTAAGGTTTAAAAATCTTCCTCATCTTCTTGGTTGAAGGATGGTTAGAGTCTCAGGTTTCATTCAAGGTACTTTTGTCACCCAATCACATGTTTCACTTGTGTTGAAGACATCGATCTTACATTGCTTAGGTTTTATTTCTTTGATAACAACCTTAATGTAAAAACTATCAATGTAGAGGAGGTGTTTGATGGTTCCTTTAGTTGGTTCAAGGTCCTCAAGAAACACTTTGACTTTGTTTTCTTGGTTTGGGGTCCTTGTAAAGAGGTAAAGGGTGTCTTTAGATATTTATGGAATACAATCGTGCAAAACCTTGTGCCACTGATGTATGAAGGTTGAACAAGCTTTTCTATATTCTTTCTTTGGGACCATAAGGGTGAACATACTAGGATCATCTAATATAGGCATGTAATAGTGTTAAATGAACCCTTATGCTAAAATATGGAGGTCATAGACTAACCCTTTGGAGAGGCAATGAAACCAATGAAAGGCATCACTTGTTAAGGATGATGAAAAGATTTTGGAGAAGATGTTGTTATTACCAATGAATTTAAAAAATGGCATGGTGAATGTCTTTAGGTGGTGCCATGGGTATTCCCCTATGTCACCGCTAAACTTAGGTAATTCTAGTAGATTTGGAGGAATCCACATCTACACAATCTAGGGGTTTGGGTTGTGACTATGCTATCCTCCAAAGCAAGGTATGTTGTTGTTGGGGGTGGTTCCTTGCCACCAGTTACAATGCTTGGTAGAGAGAAAGGACCTAATATGAAAAAATAGGATTTGCTAAAACTTATGCTTGAGTTCAAACTACCATGAAATGGGTCAATCTAATTTTGTGATGTTGTTGGCATGAATACTTTCCCAAATGGTTAGGGGTAATAGATTTGAGATGGTGTCATTGTTGATAATAACACATGTCTAGTATGTTATACGATTTTTGGGATGTATGGCTTTCCTTATGGCTAGGAGAATGATGGGATGCGTGCTTATCCCTACAGAATAATTGGAAGGTGAGTTTCACTTAGAAGGTAGAATGGGATATGTGCTCATCCTGGAGGGTACATTGAGATGTGTACTTGGTTAATCAGTTGTGAAATGGTTATCAAGTGAAGTTGGATTACATTTGAAGATATTATTACATGAACACTTGTATGAGTAGGGAGCCTTATCAAATATATTGATATTTACTTGGAAAAGTTTGAAGAGTTACGTGATTAATGTTGAATGTAGTTGTACATGTACTTGGACTATTTGGATCAATATCTAAGGCAATGTTTGTTGAAAACTCACAAAGTATCAATTCTTAAAGTATATAAGGAAAATGGGATAGTTAAGGGTGATATCCAATACTCATTTGAACCTTTGATAATGATTAGAGGGTTCGCCTATACGTAAAAGGGAAGAGAGACCTCTCTTTGGCATTAGGCTCCCTAGAATAGGGGAAAATAGTCTTGCCCATAAGGTAAAACTCTTCAACCGGAAATTGAGATCTATCTCTGTGTTTTGAGACATGAGGGGATTCTCCCCTTTTTTCCTCAATAAAGGAATAATAATTACTCTAGTAAATACGTTGGGGGGGTTGTATGTGGTATCCTTGGGAGCAGTAAAGGCATTTTGAGAAAATCGGATCACCAATAATATGTGTCAAGTAATGTGGTTTGGAAGGAGGCTCGTGAGGGGTTATACGTTCTAATGTGCTAATTGTGGTGACCTAGAAAAATCCATTACATAGGGAAAGGATAGGAGGAGAGATTACCTTGCAAAGTACTTGGAAGAGATGTTGAAAAGGAATAAGTGAGACATTCCCTCCTTTGAAGATAAAATATGCAACACCACCTACAATGGAGATGTAAGGCGAGGATAGGAGAAACAAGGAAAGAATTAACCTTCACTCAAGAGAGGGAAGGGTTAATGGGAAATTCCTAATGGAGTCACCAAAATATGGACAATAAATGGATTCATGCTACTACAAGTAGCATGAGGGGGTGGATATGGAAGACCACCCTCCCAGACACAGAGCACTAACAAGGAGAGCAAGAAAGAGGAGTTGCAGCTCGGTTTTAGGGCAAAGTTAAGAAACCCTAGGGTGAGAAAGGAGAAAACCAAAGATAGGGGAAAGATGTTACTCTAATTAGGGTTTTACATGTTGATTATGATTACTATGATGTGTATTATTAAGGTGTTTTTCTTAAGTTTCATATTAGTATTACTTTGAAATTAGTAAACGAAACCAAACTAACAATCTAGGGTTAATTTTTCAAGGATTTATTTAGTGAGTTAAAAACTCTTATGTTGAAAAAGACAAAGACAAGTATGGAAGGAAATCACATGGATTTGATCATTATACTTGCTAATTATACTTGTGTTAAAGAAGATAAATTGATAGGTCTCCAAAAATGATCCACTTCTCATACTACCAAGACACACAACTCAACTTTATTGCAAAATAGGTATTATACTTGATCTCCAATACAAACTGATATCTATCTATATGAAAATAACACTAAATCTACTACCACACAAAATAAATAAGTGACGGTGTTTATTGATAGACCTAAGTGCCCCTAAGGGGGGTGGTATCTCCCTTTCCTTAGCTATCATGGAACCTTCCTTGAGGTTGTAATATTACACCATCTAAGTAATGAGTGGAACTATGCCAAATAAGATGTTGGGTGATGAATCAAGAAACCTTCAAGGTTGGATCCAAGATAGTCATAAGAGATCCCTGTAGGGGTTTCAAAGATGATAGGTGAAATCATCCTAGGAGCATGGAAGAGGTGGAAGAGATCTTACATCAAGATGTGTCATGAATTTGAGCATGTAGCTGCAAGATAGGGTTTCAATGATAGTTTGTTTGAAGCAATTTTACAAAGAGGAATAGAAAAGGTATAAATAGGCAATTAAATGACGTCAAGGTATACATGTGCATTAGGTTAGCTATTGGAGTACGAATTTTTTAAGTGGTATAAAAAATTCATACCTTGTGTGTTGACTAAATATTGTGGGTTTCTAGGCCCATAACACCCCTATGTTTGCCTCCAGAAATTGTGTGTGGTACCCTCTTTAGGGATCTACGGTATGCTCTTATCCATGAGATCAAGAGGGGTTAATGGGACTCAATTTGACCCCATAAATAACAATCCAAAATGGATTTGGGTCATCATGGACCATCCTAAATAACAATGGATCTAATCTGGGGTTTGCACTCAATTTAAACCATAAAGTTAGGAAATATCCTAAACAATTGCCTTAAGGGCCAAAAGGAGCCAAATTGGTGACTAAGGGTGAAATACCAAGAGAGGGAACAGAACCAAAGGGTCCACCAAAGAGATAGACATTCTCAGGAGGTCATACATATAGGCTAACATATGGGGACTTGAAGAGGGTGGTTGTTAAACCCTATTGTGACATTATATTTCTATTATTATATTAGTATTGTCCTTATTGGTTAGGTAGGACCTTAATTGTAATTGTATGGTTAGCTAGGATCTTAATTGTGACCTTTATATCCTATATATACCAAGGAGAATTAGTTTAGATATCATCTCATTGTATCTTGTGCATTCGATACATTGTAAAAGGAGGTTATCCCATCGAAGAGGCTTCTTATTCATCTTTTATTTCATTTTGAAGGCGTTGGATTACTCTTTCTTTCTATTTTTGTGTTATTTGGGAATTTGATGCTTAACAATGATCCATCAATCAAGGAATCTAGAGAAGTATCATGTTATGCATCAACATGGGATAAGAGTAAAACCTACATCACAATCTCTATATGGGTAGGCATGCATGAGTACTAATGTGCAAAATGCATATGATATATATTGTCCCCCTTGTAGGAGCCACTAGCCATGAGATGGGAATAATAGTGAGTTGCAAGGAAGGAGAGATGCACACAGAGAGAAAATAAGAATATCAGCAATATCAAGGAGTTGATGCATGGGGAAGAATCTACCAGCATGTGTAGTGGAAGTTAATGAACAAACGTGGCAAGGGGTAGTCTCCATTGTTTATCTTCACTTAAGTACATGTCTTTTGCATGGAGACTCCCATGCCCCAATAATCAATGGAAAGATTGAAACTAGGGCATACTTATGCAAAAAATATGATATCAAGCACATGTAGGACAAAGAAGAAAGAAAGATCGAGAGACGTGAGATGCATGATAAATATGATTGTTAGGATAAGAGAACAAGTAAGCTTATCTACCATGCAAGTAAAAGATCACTATAAAATGTAAATAATGAGATTAGACAATGAGTAATGATTTTAACTATCTGCAAGCAATATAATAGCTAAAATATGATAGTAGAGATGAGCAAATTTAACTACTATGTTAGTGAAATGGTAGCTGGAGTATAAATTGAAGCATGAGTAAGTCTAATTGTTACGACCATAATAACAACTAGACTATAATAATAAGTTCGATAGATCTCACTCTCATGAAAGATACATGAGAATCCAATCATGAACAAGATATTAAAAAGGAAAAATGGAGGTAAGAGTAAGAGGGAAATACCTATACTTACTCGATTGTGGAAGTTGATGGTAAGGGATAGGTATTGTGCTTAAAGGAGTAGATATCATGTTATAAAGTGCAAATTTGAGGTCATAAAGTGCATATATAAGGCTAGAAAGCTATATATTATGGCATAAAGTGTTGATCTAAGATGTCAAGCACAAATTTGAGGCCCAAAATTGCATAAGAACGTGCATATTTGAAGCTAAAAGGTGCAAATTTGATATTATAAAACACATATCTAAGGTTGTAAAGTGTGTGTTTGAGGACAAAAGGTTCAAACTTGTGCATCAAAGACCTAAAATCATGAGATGAGCGTGTTTATGGACATATAAACAAATTTCTTGGTGTTGAGAGCCAAAGCAAAACTTTGAGTAGGGAAGAAAATTGAAAGAAGCCAAAATTGTAGAACTCTAAAGAGGCATTAATCTCAAGGTTGTGATATGAATTGACATGAGTACAATACCAACAATAGAATAAAAATATTTGTACATAAGGAAACATGAGAGAGCAAGAATGAAAGTAGGAAAGAAGATTGTTAGTCATATAGATATATGGTACAATCTTCATTGTATTCATATATATTGATTACAAAATTGTCAGGATAGTACTAATCAAAGTTGAGAAATTATCCACTAAAAAATGTTAAGTGATTCAATTATCAAATCAAACTAAGTCACTCATAAAGGGACAAGGATAAATTACATAATTATAATAATGTGCAAAAGAGATAAATTAGATTATGATACATATGCATGCATGTTTACTAGTATGAGTTTCATTAGTGCGTATCTATTCCATTCCTTCACAACAACTATGACATTGTTCAAAATGAAATTATCTTTAATAAAAATTGTCTACTTAAACTAAAATATCTTGGGCAGAATATGCTTTATACATATCTCTAAGGTTTTGGCCAAAATATTATAAGAGGCATTTAATAGAGTTATTGACCTTCAATTTGTTATGAGATTTGGGTTATATTGGGTTTTTGGATGAATATAATGAGACCCTAAGTGATACTAGAACCCAAGGTTTTCATTTTAACCTCTCCCTTTTAAACTTGTAGTAGATTAGTCTTGACAAAGTCTTATATTGCTTTCCATTACTAACATGGGAACCCATCTAGTTTATGTGATTTGTCACCAACCACATCCATAAGAGTCATCATCAACTCATCAATAGTCAAAGAATGCTTTCATACCCTTGTTTATTCCTCTTAGAGACATTATGGCACTTGGCCTATACAAGTTTGCATGGCCACTCTACATCCCTCGTTATGACCTTGGGAAAAGAAAACCATTTTATAACGATTGACAAACTCCTTTCCAATTCCTTCCACACTAGTCACTTGATCGATAATAGAATTAATAGTAGATATTTTCTCTATGGAATTTTTAATGCCCAAGGCTTCAAAAATAAGTCTTTCATTATCCTATCTACAATTTTGTTCCAATTAATTTATGCCTTGGTTGGGCCCCTCTAGCCTGAGCCAATTTCATCAACTCAACAACTAACAAACTTTGGCAGCATAGGTTGATTTAGCCATGTTGGAAGGGATAGATTGGAAAAATTGGAAAATATACGGAAGTTTATATTTAATGACCTTATGAACCTTGCAATGAATAAGAATGATATGGATACCACCACCACATAAGAAATCCATAGTGCATGTTGTTAGGATATTCCTATACTCCATCCTAGTCCCACCAGTATTTTGATCATTTACATTTTCAGTCATGCATGCACTTTTAAGGTTTGTATGCATCATTTAGGGTTTGCATGCATTCCAGTGATCAGTCCAGCACCTAGCCCTCAGTTAGCCAGCCCTCGAGAGCTTCTCTCAGAACAGTTTTAGCCCTCCTAGAGCTTAGTGTGCCCTTCCTCCTTGATTTAAGGAAGCCACTCGTCCTTTCTCACCTACCAGTCCAGTTTACTTCAGTTATCCACCATTCTTTCCTTGATTTGAGGCCAGACTAACTCCTCACTGTTGTTATCACTCTGATTGACCTCCGATGAGACATGAGTACCTGTTCTGACTCCAGTTAGCTCCTCATGCGCCCTCCACTGAGCCTCCTTCATTCAGTTAGTGTCTCCATGTGTTAGTTACATTCATTTACACCTACCACACTCAGTTAGACTCAGTTTGACTGACGGTTTATAGTTACGTGTGCATTGATGACTCCACCGATGATGACATAGACTACTAGTTGTGCTCTGATGACACTCTAGTGATCTTTTGATCACTCCATGAAGGCTAATTCAAATTTCCACCTTGGAATTCGAATCCTCATGCATTGTACTACTTATTGTCCATATTGTGATTAATTAATTAGCGTGTGTGAAGTATTTTTTCTTCTATCTAAGTTCTATTGTATTATTATTATGTTGCTCATTATACTGCATTGACCACTCTTCTTCTATTTTCTTGCTTAATCAATTACTTTCTTGTGAGGTATACATCATCTCTTAGATCTGCTGTGAGGATTTTCACATGGTATCAGAGCGTGTTGATAGTATTGTTTATCTCCATTCTTGAGAGTTTTTTGCAGGTTATTACCAAGATTTCGAGTGCAGCAATTTCTGCATCTTTGCAACAGTAGCAGTTGCACATATTCTCTATTGTTTTAGCAGGTCTTCTACAGCTTCAATGTATTCATATTTAGAGGAATCCCTCTTCTTTCTCCATTCAACTATGATGAATGGAAACCAAAAATGATAGCATATTTGAAGAGCCATGATCTCTTTGATTGTTATTCTGAAAGAGAGTTCGAATCCTCTAAAGAGAATATTGACTGGTTGAATAAAGGTGACATGGCCTTTGGAAAAATAATGTCTGCTTTGCCTGAATACATGTTTTACCAAATTGATGATGTTGAAACTCCAAAAGAGCTATGGGCCCATCTGGATGAAAGATTTGGCAGACAAAATGAAGGGTTTGGTCCAAACCCTTTCAAGAACAAGCAAAGTGATGCATTCGCTCCCCTTGATGGTCTCTCAGATCATGGACCAGTATCATCTCATATTGAAGTTGTCCACAAAGAACTTGCAAATTCTACACTCATGCTCCAACTTTCTTCTCTTTCTGAGCCAACTCACACTCTAGATATTGCAGAAGGTCCTAAATCCTCTCTTGCACCAGAGTCTGTTGGTTTGCATCGTGATCACATGATTATTTCGGAGGAAAAATCAGCTATTGGAGGTAATGCATTCGCTCTCCTCAAGCAATCACCTCTTATTTATTACTATATGATCATTATCTCATGCTTTCAGAAGGTTATTGAAGAATATGGCCATTGCCACCCACTTGGGATAATTTCTCATGCATCTAATGGTTTTGATCTCACCTCTTATGGTTCAAAGGAGATCTCAAGAAACTATGATTCAAGTCTTGGATCTAATTTGGATTCTAGGCAATTACTACTTGGGATAATTTCTCATGCATATGATAGTTTTGATCTCACCCCTACTGGTTCAAAGGAGATCTCAAGAAACTATTCTTCAAGTCTTAAATCTGATTTGGATTTCAAGCAATCATTATTATTTGATGGTTCTCTTTGGCATAATCTCACCTATGCTGGTTCGAAGGAGAAGACAAAAGACTATATGCATATTCATGTTTTTTATCCCACCTCAACTGATTCGAATCACAGGTTCAAGGATCATCCTCATCCTTTTGGATTTGTTCTCATCACACTCGATCTGAAGAGCAAGTACAAGCACATGCTTTTTGAGCATGATCCACTTCTTCCCAGGAAGAATATACCTCCAGACACATGACCAAGCATCACACCTGCTTGAGTTTGGAGCATTTATTTTTTATGTGTGCCTTACAGTCTATTTTGAGGGGGGGGTATTTTTCCCATGAAATTTTCCCCACTTCCTTGGTTTATTGACTATTATTATTCATTGTATTGGGTGACCTTTGGTCTTAGTTACCAGGGCCCAGGATGGATTAAGGGGGGGTGTTAGGATATTCCTATACTCCATCCTAGTCCCACCAGTATTTTGATCATTTACATTTTCAGTCATGCATGCACTTTTAGGGTTTGCATGCATTCCAGTCATCAGTCCAGCACCTAGCCCTAAGTTAGCTAGCCCCCGAGAGCTTCTCTCTGATCATTTTTAGCCCTCCTAGAGCTTAGTGCGCCCTTCCTCCTTGATTTAAGGAAGCCACTCGTCCTTTCTCACCTACCAGTCCATTTTACTTCAGTTATCCACCAGTCTTTCCTTGATTTGAGGCTAGACTGACTCCTCACTGCTGTTATCACTCTGATTGACCTCCGATGAGACATGACTACCTGTTCTGACTCCAGTTACCACCTCATGCACCCTCCACTGAGCCTCCTTCATTCAGTTAGTGTCTCCATGTGCCAGTTACACCTACCACACTCAGTTAGACTCAGTTTGACTGACGGTTGACAGTTACTTATGCATTGATGAATCCACCGATGATGATATAGACTACTAGTTGTGCTCCGATGACACTCCAGTGATCTTTTGATGCCATGAAGGCTAATTCGAATTGCCACCTTGGCATTCGAATCCTCATGCATTGTACTACTTATTGTCCATACTGTGATTAATTAATTAGTGTGTGTGAAGTATTTTTGCTTCTATCCGAGTTCTACTGTATTATTATTTTGTTGCTCATTATACTGCATTGACCACTCTTCTTCTATTTTCTTGCTTAATCAATTACTTTCTTGTGAGGTATACATCATCTCTTAGATCTGTTGTGAGGATTTTCACACATGTGATGGAATCCTCCCATTGGAAAATCCATATCTATTTGCATGTGATAAAGCTCAATATGGTAGGATGGAGCCATCTACAAGCCCCTGATTATGAGCAGATTCCATTCAAGTGCAATTTATGTTACAAATATTGACCTTCAATTTGTTATGAGATTTTGGTTATATTTGTTTTTTGGATGAATATAATGAGACCTTAAGTGATACTAGAACCCAAGGTTTTCATTTTAACCTCTTCCTTTTAAATTTGTAGTAGATTAGTCTTGAAAAAGTCTTATATTGTTTTCCATTACTAACATGGGAACCCATCTAGTTTATGAGATTTGTCACCAACCACGTCCATAAGAGTCATCATCAACTCATCAATAGTCAAAGCATGCTTGCATACCCTTGTTTATTCCTCTTAGAGACAATCTGGCACTCTGCCTATACAAGTTTGCATGGCCACTCTACATCCCTCGTTATGAACTTGAGACTAGAAAACCATTTTATAACGATTGACAAACTCCTTTCCAATTCCTTCCACACTAGTCACTTGATCGATAATATAATTAATAATAGATATTTTCTCTTTGGAATTTGTAATGCCCAAGGCTTCAAAAATAAGTCTTTCATTGGCATATCTATAATTTTGTTCCAATTAATTTATGCCTTGGTTGGGCCCCTCTAGCCTGAGACAATTTCATCAACTCAACAATTAACAAACTTTGGCAGCATAGGTTGATTTAGCCATGTTGGAAGGGATAGGTTGGAAAATTTGGGAAATATATTGAAGTTCGTATCTGATGACCTTATGAACCTTGCAACGAATGAAAATGATATGGATACCATCACCAGATAAGAAATCCATAGTGCATGTGATGGAATCCTCCCATTGGGAAATCCATCCCTCTTTGCTTGTGATAAAGCTCAATATGGTAGGATGGAGCCATCTACAAGCCCCTGTTCATGAGTGACGGGCTCAATCAATCTTCAACAATATTGTATCATGTTGGGATAAGATGCCAACAAGGGTGTTGTATCTAAACCTTTCCTTTAATCATCAACCCAGGGGTTTGTACAAATTTCTGAGGGTCCTGCACAATATGTGCAACCTACAAAGAAAACTCTAATGATGCCTAGTAGTATAAAAAGAAGAGTAAATAAGGACTATTTGGTAAAAAACAAGGAGAATTTATTGGAATGATTTATGAAGCATGCTTTAACCATTTACACTTGCAGCACTTTGATGTTTCTTGCTTGGATAATATTATGGGTCAGTTTGACTTGGTCAAACCCAGTTTGACCAAAGTCAACCACAGGACATGAGATGAATTAGACCCTAGATGATGGTTATTGATGATATGTGATCTATTATTGGTCACCAGATGGTTCCATGCAGTGTTTATAGGCTCATATAGTGATCTGTGGTATTTTAATGATTTTGATCATTTGCATGTTATTATTATGTTTACTATGTCCAAGCATGGTGTTGATATTATATGATTATGCAGTCATCCATATGACGTATGAGTATGCATCTCTAGTGCATTTGGGCTCTCTAAGTCCATTGGGACAGTCATTTTTCAGTTCCGGGCAGTTTCAGTTGGTATGTGTCTCAGTATATCACTTCAGTGCAGATTTGCCATTAAAATTGGCCTGTCAAAGCAGTATCATGGTTTGATTGGTTCACCTAGGGCACTACATAGGGAGTATGGGGTCCATCCACTTGTTTTTACTATATTGCCATACTCCTAGACATCATGGTGCAGTTAGATTTGGCCCCGGGTGACCAGGAAGAGAGTTACTGGCATTTTTATCTTTTACAGGTGATTTACAGAGGTATAAAAAATGGTAAAATTGGCTACAGAGGAATTCGATTTGGGCTATTGAGGCAAGGAAATGGCAGAGGAATTTTTTTGATCATGTGTATGATGACTCCCATACCTTCTACAGCAGTGTCATCAGTTAGTGGGGCCCACACATCTTTCTATGGCACATTTTTGTGGTTTCAGGGTGCCTTTGGAGGCTCATGACTTTCCTTCCTAGGCATGGTTTTATGCTTTGATGATATATTTGATGTTATTGTGCCATGGGGACACACTAGGGAGGTTATATGTCACCCCCTAGAACCACCATTAGCTTCATGTTATATTTTCCTAGTTACTTTATGAGGACATCCTCCCTAGGGCGATTTGACTAGTTAGTGGGTTTCTTATGTTTTTGGAGTTGATCCATGTACTTTATTTTTTGAGCTCGTATCAACTGTAGAATATAACTTATGTATCTTTTAATCTTATCCATCCATTTAAAAGGTGGTTAGGGTTTTGGTCCCTCCCATTCATATTTAAAGGAGAGACCCTCTCATTGTAAAGGGACTTTTTGCTCTTGGCTTCTGGAATAAAATATATTCTTGCAAATACTTGTGCTCTGGTTTTGGATGTTATTGGTGTTGATTGAAACTGTTCTTCCTTTGCACTGAGGGTCTTGGTGATTATTTTGCACATATTTTCTCCATGTTTTATCTACAGGTGAAGAAGTCGATTTGGTGAGGAAGGTGCATTACCTGGGGAGACTCTCCCTGGTCCTTTCTTTTCTCTTCGTCAGTTTTAGGGAGTATCATTGCCTTCGTACCTATTACTCTTTGTTATCATGTTCATCATTTGTATTTATTCCATTCTTGATTAAATTGATTGATTTCGTTGTCCTTGGTTTGATAAGAAGAGGAGGGCGCATTTGTGGAGCTGAGCATAATTCGTGTGGGCAAGATAAGTCATCAAACTTTCATTTGATATCTGCGGGAACAATCCTCAACATCATAGCAATCATATCCATGACTCAGGTACGCTTATAAGGTATGTAAGTTATTCTTCTATCCTACCCATCTATCATTTCATGTTAAAACCCTCATAAAAATCCTTCGGAAAATTCTCTTGCTCAAACGACTTGGTTTACAGCATAACCATTTCTGGGGTTTTAGGCTCTTGCATATCCCTAGGTGGGTTCTCCTGGGCATCATCATTGGAGGACTCCATGTGGCCCAAATCCCAAGGCACTAGTCTCTAAACCCTTGTGCATTCCCTGTTTGACTGGTTTCTCTTGTCGTTTGTCCCTTGTTTCTAAGCTTGTGTGCTTTAACAATGTCATACCCTTCAATCAAGTTGTGCTAGAAATCCTAAACCTTCAAATCCACTCTTTGGGGCACTTTCCTTGTTTTAAGGGTCACGTTTCCCAAGGCAGGTGATTTTGATCATTTGTAGTAGCACCTGAATCCTGGAATCACTTTTAATCTTTGAGTCATTGTGTCTTATTATCTTCTTACATTCCTTAAGCCTCCACAGTGACCCTATTTCCTTAAATCTGGGGTTCTACACCTGTCACCTTATGTACCCTATCTATATAGCTTGATCTGGTGATTGGGTTAGATCTCTCCTGTCGAGAGTAGATCAAGGTCTCCCCCTTTACTATATGTGGCTTTGATAGTATAAAGTGAAGGGTGCCTCGATTGGCGTGACAACCAATCCTTTTGGGAATCGAGGCTCTCATGGTTCACCACTTTGGTTGCCTATCCCCTCTACCATCCTTTATAGGATCCATCATTAGGGGAAACTACAAGATTGGTGATAACAGGGCCCTTATCCAAGGTGGCACAAGAACAAAATATTACTCAATAAGACATCACAAATCTTAATGTCTTCTTCTCAAAACTATAATAATAACCGAGTTCATACAAAAATGGGTCCTTCTGTGTAAGCCAAGCCATACTACTTAAATATCTACTTTCTAAAACTATAAAACAAATGAACTACTAGTGCTTATGCTATGGCTGTGTGAAGCGCGTTATGAAAGACAACAAGTGTAGCATCAATTCATTGAGCTTTGTCCAGTTTTCGGGGACTAGGCCTATGTCGGATATATCCTTAGAGATCGTCGAACACTGATATTGGTGCCCAATAAATACTGTTCTCCCTTAGATTCTGCTGGTCCTGCACATTGGTTCATACAAAATGCTACAATAATGGAACTCCTTTGTTTTATCTCGAGTTTCACCAATGAACTGTAATTAAACTGCTCCTATCATCTATCTTCTTAGAAAAATTGGCTTGATGCCTTCCAGATGTCAAAAAGGGATCAGTTCAAGACCTGTGTCAAAAAGATGTTGCTAACAACCAACCTCATCAATGTCACATGTGCATTTTAATTAGAGAAAGGAAGACTACAACATCTAGATTATATAAACTGGAATATTTTACAATCCTAACTAGGATGCACACATCATTCACCAACTTGATATCATAGTATTCCCTTTTTGGAGTATAATGACTGATTAGAAAAGGATTTAGATGCCTTTTTTTACCTAATGTTGGGATCCATCAATGAGCAGGTCCCATTCAAGTGCAATTTATGTCACAAATATTGACCTTCAATTTGTTATGAGATTTGGGTTATATTGGGTTTTTGGATGAATATAATGAGACCTTAAGTGATACTAGAACCCAAGGTTTTCATTTTAACCTCTTCCTTTTAAACTTGTAGTAGATTAGTCTTGAAAATTTTTATATTGCTTTCCATTACTAACATGGGAACCCATCTAGTTTATGCGATTTGTCACCAACCACATCCATAAGAGTCATCATCAACTCATAAATAGTCAAAGCATGCTTACATACCCTTGTTTATTCCTCTTAAAGATATTCTGGCATTGAACCTATACAAGTTTGCATGGCCACTCTACATCCCTTGTTATGACCTTGAGACTAGAAAACCATTTTATAACGATTGACAAACTCCTTTGCAATTCCTTCCACACTAGTCACTTGATTGATAATAGAATTAATAGTAGATATTTTCTCTATGGAATTTCTAATGCCCAAGGCTTCAAAAATAAGTCTTTCATTGGCCTATCTATAATGTTGTTCCAATTAATTTATGCCTTGGTTGGGCCCCTCTAGCATGAGACAATTTCATCAACTCAACAACTAACAAACTTTGGCAGCATAGGTTGATTTAGCCATTTTGGAAGGGATAGATTGGAAAATTTGGGAAATATATTGAAGTTCGTATTTGATGACCTTATGAACCTTGAAATGAATAACAATGATATGGATACCATAACCACATAAGAAATCCATAGTACATGTGATGAAATCCATCCCTCTTTTCCTATGATAAAGCTCAATATGGTAGGATGGAGCCATCTACAATCCCCTAATTACTAACAGATCCCATCAAGTGCAATTTATGTCATAAATATTAACCTTCAATTTGTTATGAGATTTGGGTTGTATTGGGTTTTTGGATGAATATAATGAGACCTTAAGTGATACTAGAACCCAAGGTTTTCATTTTAACCTCTTCCTTTTAAACCTGTAGCAGATTAGTCTTGACAAAGTCTTATATTGCTTTCCATTACTAACATGGGAACCCATCTAGTTTATGCGATTTGTCACCAACCACATCCATAAGAGTCATCATCAACTCATCAATAGTCAAAGCATGCTTGCATACCCTTGTTTATTCATCTTAGATACATTGTGGCACTTGGCCTATACAAGTTTGCATGGCCACTCTAAATCCCTCGTTATGACCTTGAGAAAAGAAAACCATTTAATAATGATTGACAAACTCCTTTCCAATTCCTTCCACACTAGTCACTTGATCGATAATAGAATTAACAATAGATATTTTATCTTTGGAAATTTTAATGCCCAAGGCTTGAAAAATAAGTCTTTCATTGGCCTATCTACAATTTTGTTCCAATTAATTTATCCCTTGGTTGGGCCCCTCTAGCCTGAGACAATTTCATCAACTCAACAACTTACAAACATTGGCAACATAGGTTGATTTAGCCACGTTGGAAGGGATAGATTGGAAAAATTGGGAAATATACTGAAGTTCGTATTTAATGACCTTATGAACCTTGCAATGAATAACAATGATATGGATACCATCACCACATAAGAAATCCATAGTGCATGTGATGGAATCCTCCGATTGGGAAATCCATCCCTCTTTGCCTGTGATAAAGCTCAATATGGTAGGATGGAGCCATCTACAAGCCCTTGATTACGAGCAGATCCCATTTAAGTGCAATTTATGTCCCAAATATGGACATTTTGTAAAGAAATGCCTAAGAGCCCAAGAATTTCTAACTTATTTAAAACATACTCAAAACCAAAATACTAAAGCAAAGCAAGATTCATTTAAGTAAGCTTCCAAAGGGCATAGGGACAAAAATACCAAAGAATCATATGACATTAAACAAACTCAACCTGGTCCATCTATTGGGAACATAAACAAGACACTCTAAGTTCTAAACAAAGTGGAAAAGGGAGGGGATGGAATACATCCTTTGATATCCCCCACAATGGATCAAGAGAACATGCCAACAATTAATGAAGAACCAGTTCAAGCAAAAGAAAGGATAAGAGCCCCCTTACAAAGGGAAGCTAGATTAAATTAAAAGGAGGAAGAGGAGGTAGATGTTGCAATGAAGGAATTGGAGGCCATTTTGGAAACACTCATAGCTCAACATGCGCATTCACCAAAAACATTAGATTCTCTCTCTTTTGTTGAGATGTCGAAGAAAGGTTCTCGTTCTTCATCTCTGCTCACAAGGGGAAAGAAAACCAATCGAGATCAAAGAGAAAAAGAGACGGTGACAAATAAGTTATTAGGTTATCGATTAAGTCTTGACTCTACCTTTTTAAAGGGGGGAAGAGCTCTCCCAAAATAATAAATCATGTATTGTTTATGCATTTTATTATTCAACCAATTTGTTATAATCTATTCATGTACTCTAGAAGCACTAACAAAGAGTAGTTGTAGGAATCATTGATGGTTGTCCATTTTTCCTTTGGAAGGGAGAATGCTAGATATGTGCAAGATGAGTTTATATCCATTGAAATTTTTTACTTTTGCAATCTCTCAGGCTGATTTTGTTTTCCACGACCCTCTTTATAATACAAAATATACTTGTTCTTGTAAGAGAAAAACCTACCCAATTAAGACACCATATGGTTTTTTTCATCACAAGAAGTAACCATTGGTCAAGTGTATGGACCTTGGTATTCTTCTACAAATACTTTGGGATTTTATAGACCTAAGAATTTAATAAAAGAGATAGGGGCCACATTATGGCCACAAGTTCCTTCCCTCCTAAAGAGGTGGAGGGTTAATAGTACAATGGTCCCGCCTTCTCATCAATGGGGCCATGGTTTATTCATGCTTGCCTCTATAGTGACCACTTTTAGAGCCTCTATTTTTGAAGTAGTGGCTTGCTTATTATTTTGGTTATGCTTATGAACTACTTAAACCCAACCACCTTGAAATTTAATATTAGTATGGGAACTTGAATGAGCGTAATTGGCTTGTAACACAAGAGCAACCTAGGGTCCTCACTTCACCCTCAAAGGATTATCCTTAAATTTGTGGTCTACCTTCTAGTACAGGAAATAAGTGTTAGATAGATTGATGTATTTAAAGACTATTGATCCAGTATTTTATCCTTGCACCCAAATAAGGACATATTTGTTCATATCATTTGATATTTTAACACACAAACACATATTTTTATGGAGTATAGTGTTAAAAAATGATGATGTCTCGTGATAAACAAACTTGTTATTAGGCATTGAGATGTGCTCTAGGAAATGATAAAGTTGAATGGGTAACACGGGAACTGAAATCATGTTAGAAAACAAAGTTGACTAGCTTGGTTATAGAAAATCCCTCAACCCAAGGGAAAAGACAAATAGAGTAATTTTACATACCTAGAGAGACCTGCTAGTCTGAAATTTACCCTATTTAAAATTTTAGTTTCCAGCAGCAAAATGGCTAGATTTCACAAAGCATACGCTACGGGAAACACTTGAAACTCAAAGCTTATAAGTTATCACGCCATTTAATTACCAAATTATTTTGATAACACAAAGTTAAAAAAATAAATTATTCTCGGCAAAATTGAACAATATAAAGTTTGGTTTTTGGTTTTAAAATCATTTAAATGATTTTATTATTATTATCATTGTTCATTTTTGCAAAAGATTTGGTTTCTAGACCAATCTTAGAGCGAAGCCTACACGCCAATAAGTCTATCAAGAGTCAAGTCAGCACACGTACACAAGGCACTATGCCCCTCCTCAAGGAAGGGTATATCTTGAACCACACAACAATATAGTTTTAAAGTAAGTGTTAATATCTCAAGAGTTGATCGAAAAGGCTGCAGTGGGACATTTTTAGAAGTTGTTTTCCAAGCCGTGTGGGTCCAATTTACAGGCACAAATGGAGGTCATTCAGTGTATGCCTCGTATTTTCTCGGTTGAGGACAATGTTGTTATTGGCAGATCGGATACTTTGGGTGAAGTTGAAGGCATCCTTAAGAAGATGGCTAAGGACAAGAGTCTGGGGCCTAATGGTTGGTCGGTGGAATTTTACCTTCATTTTTTTGACTTACTTGGTGTTGAGATGGTTCACTTGGTGGAGGAAGCTCGTATCTTTGGGAGGATGAGTGGGGGTTTGAATGCTACTTTTATAGCTTTGATTCCTAAGATTTCAGAACCGACTAATTTCCAGGACTTTACGCCTATTTCTCTTTGTAATCTTCTCTACAAGCTGGTCTCGAAGGTTATTGCAGATCGTCTCAAGGATGGTCTGTCTAGGGGAATTTCATCTAAACAATTTGGATTTCTTAATCAACGTTTGATTTTTGATGCCATTGGTACTGTGCAGGAGACTTTACATTCATCTAAGAGTAGACGGATTCCTTCCATTGTACTCAAGATGGATTTGGTCAAGGCCTACGACTTGGTCGATTGGGCTTTCCTCAGGTTGCTCTTACTGAATACTGGGCTGGATTTATTGGTTACAAATTGGATCCTTGGTTGTATTACCTCTGTGAACTTTGTTGTTCTAATTAATGGTTGTCCAACCGCCTTTTTTAAGGGCTCTTGTGGTCTACGTCAGGGCTTCCCTCTATCGCCCTTGCTCTTCCTTCTGGTGATTGAAGGTCTCAGCAAACTTCTGAACTTGGCCAAAGCTACAGGTAAGATTACTGGTATTAAAGTTTCAAAAAATTACAACATAACACATCTCCTTTTTGTGGACGATGTGTTATTGTTTGGTATTGGTATTTTTTAGGAGTGGGTGCATTACAAACAGATCCTTGATCTCTTTTGTAAGGCTACTGGTATGGTTATCAGTTTACGTAAGTCATGTCTTTTTCATCTGAATTTAACCTCTTCGACTGTGATTGTATTGGTAGTCTTTTTCCCTACGATGTTAAAGAGCTTGAAGGTGGTATTAAGTACCTGGGATATACTCTTAAGCCTAATGCTTATTCGATTTTGGATTGGCAATGGCTTATTAAGAAGTTTCATTCGAAGATTTCAGGATGGTATTATCGTTGTTTGCTTTTGGGAGGACGTCTTGTTTTACTTAAATTTGTGCTAGCTAACCTACCCATTTACTGGCTCACTCTGGCCAAGGTTCCTATGGCCATCTTACATCAGATTCAACGCATTTCTTTCAACTTTCTTTGGTCTGGACAAAAGGAGAAATTGGGCATTCATCTGACTGCGTGGAACAAGATTGCTCTGCCAACGAAGGCTGGCGGATGGGACATCCACAATATTAATGGGTTGGCATGTTTATTTCCTATTAAAACACTATACTTACAAACAAAATAGTTGTGTGGTTAAGCATAGGCTCATCATAGTAGTTGCAAGTTAAGATTTGTTTTGGTGAGTTGACCATTGGAATATCCAAGGTGGTCTATAGATCAGGTGTTGAAAATACAATGCATACTTGTTGTAGGAATAAGTAGATATATAAGCCTGATGGGTTAGCCTGAGTGGTTGAGTGTTGTGTATTGTAAGTAGGGGGTTACAGGAAAGTCCCCGGGCTAGATGCCTCCATGAATGTTGTGGGCCTCGCTTGATGTCTCCTCTAGGTTAGGTTGTCTAAACTGCAAGCAAATGGTTTACCTTGGGTATCATCCTCGAAATGAGAGGAAATTCCTAGAGAGTTTATTGTGATGTGAATTTCGACAAAAGAAGAAGAACAAATAAGTAGACATATGATGTGAGGAAATCATGATGATAGTGTCTCTTAATATCTTTTCAATATGAGCACTAAAACAAGTAGTCCCACATTATTAATATAACCCTTTGAAATATTTATTACATAATCTAGTACACATTTGATCTTATTGGGGGGTTTCTCTATTTTAATATTGATGTGCGTTGTTGTGTTTGTAAGTTTGTTGTGCATTTCATAATTAGGCTTTTTTGGCATTCATTCTACAATTTCTTCCATTTACATTTCTTAAACATTATTAAAGATAGAAATAAAAACAAGAATGAAGATAATAAAGGACAAACCAAAGGACACAGAGTTAAAGGAGCTAGAATGCAAGAGAATAATATAAGTTGTGAGAATGAACCACAAGATCAAACAATAATACAAGAGGGATTAAGAGACAAAGGATCTTAAGGAAGACAAAAGTGGTGAAAGGGAGGAGAAAGAATAAGAGATCTTAGGCCGAAAGGACAAAGTGCTTGATGTTTTGAAAAGGGTTAAGGATGATAAGAGGTTATAGAATAGGGTGAAGGAGGAATAAAACATAGGATGTGGAGAAGAAATCTTAAGGATATCGATGATGGGGAAAGATGATCATAAAAGAAAAAGAATAGCAACATAAGAATAAAAGAAAGGGAGAGGGTGAGGGGACGCACATTGGAACTTACAAGGAATACGCACGCATACAAGGAAAAGTTATTGAACATAGGAAAGAAGGGAAAAGTAAGGAAGGGGAGAAGTGGGACTAGGGAAGTAGGAAACCTCACAGAGCAAAGGATATTAGAAATAAATAAATCTAAAGACGAGAATGGAGAATGAAAGGAGGGAACATAGGAAAGATAAAAATGAGGCTTTGGGGGAGGAACAATTTATGAGTTACAAAGATTGTTGAGATTTCATAGTTGATAGATGATATGCATCCATAATTGCTATAGTTTGTAGAATTATGTTTTTAGGGTTTTTTTTTTTTTTTTTTTTTTAATCTTAGTGGCTACCTTAATGAGTCTAGCCAAATAATGTTGAGTTCGGGCTAGAACTCTAGTTTACTTAAAGCATATAGGGTGCTTGATGAGATTAGAATATTCAACAATTATTATTTTGGAAGTGTGATTATGGTTAGTGTCAATGGTTTGCTCTATAAGTCTAGTTTTTATGGATAGACCCATTTGGCATATGCATGAGACACCATATGGATGAGGGTTGTCGTATCAGTCTAGTTTTTATGGATAGACCCATTTGGCATATGCATGAGACACCATATGGATGAGGGTTTTCGTATATTACTTGATGTAAGAGGGGGTCACATTTGTCTTTCACATTGTTAAGGATGTGTTAGGGGGTTCTATGGGGTATGAAAATAGTCGTGGCATTTATTTTCTAAGAACTTTAAATTTTTTGTTTGTATTTCTTTGAGAAAGGGTAGACAAGCAAGTTTGGTGGAATTTTGAGCACTAGGGAGGGGGTAGTTAGCTTTGTGAAAAGTTATAATAATTTCATTGTCTGAGTAACATTTGTTTGAAATAGTTTTTCTAAGATGAGTTTGTCCATGATCAAGGTTTTTTTATCACTGCATTGAGAGAAGTGAGGTGCACTTTACGACCCAGTATGAATGAGATATGTAACTTAACATAATGCTAGTAAATTTAAATGAAAGAAAAACTAATGTCCATATTGTAAATGTAAAATTTAACATAATATAACAATAAAAAACAATATTAAAAGAACCAACCATTATACTAATAAAAGAATAAATTAATGCAGAAGTCTACATTTCCATTTGTTTTTGATCCCTCTTAGTGTTTAATAGAGTCGAGATAAATTAAATTTACGCTGGTAAATATGAACAAATAGGGTAGAAGACAACAACTTTTAGAACAAGAGGATGATGAGATAGATATGCATGAATCTATACACGTGTAAAGAGCACCATCTTATTCTTTAGTGATAAGGATGTGAAGGAATAACGCGGCACAAATGGTGTTATCATTTTGGATCTACATTGCAAATTAAAATATAGGTGGATAAGTAAGATATGTTAAAAAGTCCATGACAATATGTTATGCTAGAAGAAGTTAATCATCGTATTGAGAAAAGTGAGGTGCATTTTACCACCTTATATAAATGAGATGTGTAACATCAACGTTTAAGAAACCCAGTTCTATAAGAACTGAGAGGGATCCAATTTCTTAGATGTATAAATGTTTTTTACACATCCAAAAAAAATATTTTTTATTTTATGAGAGGACATGGATTTTTTAATTACTTTTAATTTGGTTTTATTTTTTATTGCATAGAGTGAAACAAGGTGCTCTACAGCCCAGTATGGGGGAGATGTTGTAACGTGTGTGATGTAACGTCACGTTTGTGATGTAACAAAATAATTAAAAAAATTCATGTGGGCTCATAAAATAAAAAATTATGGAAAGTATTTAAAAAAAATCCATGTTGGTTCATAAAATAAAATATTATGAAAAGTAATTAAAAAATAGATGTTCGTTTATAAAATAAGAACTTAAAACTTAAACCTGGATCTATCAATCAAGAGAGATCAAATTTCTTGAGTTTAAATTTAAAAAAAGAAATACACCTCAAGAAATTGGATCCCTCTCAGTGGTTGATAGATACGGGTTTAAGATGGATCTATGCTTGTTTTATTTTAAGAGCCGACATGAATTTTTTAATTACTTTTAATTTTATTTTATTTTTGGTAATGTAATGCAAGGCTACGTTACATTACATTATGTTAGTGACAACATCTCCCCTCATATTGAGCTATAAAGCATCTATACCACAAAGCAATGCTATAAATTTAGATGAAAAAAAGCTAATGTCCTCAAGATGTCAATGTAAATGTAAATGTGAAAAAAAAATAAAATTACAATTATAAAATAATATTAAAAATACCACCCATTATAATAATAAACAATTACATTAATAAAAAAATATATTTATACTAAAGCTAATAATAAATTATTATGTTAATAGGAGACACCATTTTTATATGGTTAATTTTATTGGTACGAACCACTCAACCATTATATTAATATGGGACATTATTTTTATGTGGCTTAACTTGAATTATGGTATATTAGAATTTGTATGTGATTACCAACCACATCTCCCAACCAAAAACTAAAACTAATATAAGATTAATTTTTTAATTAAAAATATCAAAATGATAAAAAACAATTCCAGATTCATCAGAGTACACTTTAAGTAGAAATATTGTGTTTTTTAATAAGAAAAATAAAAGTAGAAATATTGTTTTTTACATCCGACATGCCTACCTGTGAAGGCTATATTGACGTGTATAATGAATGATCCACTTCACCCGCCTTCACGAACAATAACCCGCATCGGCACAGTAGACATATATTTTGATTCAGATACAGCCCGACCTTGGCAAATGGATAATGCAAGCTAATAATATTAATATCTCCAAATACTCAAGGAGAGAAGAATCGGCAACCATAATCATAATGGAAGTTGGGAGGGCGATATGTTCGAGTAGCACTCTGTGCTCGGCAGACAGGCATTCAGTTCTTCTCTCACTTTGCAGTAATTCGAAGCTCTGGCAAAATGCTAAGCTTCCATATAAATGCTCAAAGGTTTTTAAAGTTGAAAGGATTTCCAGCCCTATAAAATGTAAAGAAAAGAAGGTATCCTGGTGCACTTGCAGAGCAGGAAGAGAAGCAATTATTCCAGAGAGCCAAAAAGAAGAATACGACTACGACGCGGGGAGTAGGGATAGTAGGTTGGAGTGTGAAGATGAGGATGATACATTATCATCGACATTGCAGGTGGAAACCCTAGAAGAGGAAGCCAAGTCGTTGGCCAGACGATATGCTCTTTCTATCTCTCACCAATTGCAGCAAGGTCTGAATTCTCACTCTTTAATTTTTAATTGAATTTTAATCACAACAAGATGCATACTATAGTAGTACATTAATTTTGTTAAGAAGGGGCCGGAGCACCTTTCCCTCGCCCTACATTTTTTTGTCCAAAGCAGGAAAAAACCTATCCTACTCGGGGCTACCGGTCTAGTCTATGTTGATACAATCTTAAAATCCTGACAGGCAGAAACATCATTGTGTGTACCCGCTTGCGGTCCATAAAGGGTAGACTTCTGCCCTGCAAGATCCCTTTGAGTTTTGGGCCATTAATCTGTTCGTTAGGTTTGAGGAAGACAAGCTCTTAGCCAATTAGAAGCAGTTTTAAGTCATACTCACGTAAAAGACACTTTCAACATTAAATAGTATCTTCAACAAGGTCAGTATCCTGTATGCCATTGCTGAGGCTACATCAGTGGGTCATGTGTCTTCAAGCTAGCCTTAGTCCCATAATGAGACCCGATATTACCTTCAGTAGCAGTTTAACTTCTTATCCATGCGGATCCTCTGCCTTACATGTAACTGAAAGTTCAATGGCAAATCTCGCAGTTTTGTTAATTTTATTGTAGTAATCAAATTTCGTCGTACCTCAATCTGATAGCTACTTTCACCCCAAATTTTACATTTGGATTCTGAAAGCTTTGATCCATGCCATTGGCTTTTGTGCTATAGACAAGGCAATAACAAATGTTAGCAACAGTACTTTAAAAAACGAGCAGCCAATGACACTTGCAATATCATTATTAAACTTTTAATTTGAGCTGGCAAAACTTACAATATTTATTAGACACCCACATTCTCACTGTTTGGTTCAATATTTAGAATTTGGAGCTTTGAAGATCAAGTTTTCTGTAGTGTGCACTGTGTTCCTGAGCTAGACCATGTCATGTCCCCATATTTTGCTATGGTCCATGGGGTAATTTTGGCTTAAGTAACCTAGGCAATAATTGTTTAATTAATGAGCAAGTATGGAAACTATCTTATGGAAGATGCCTAAGGTTGTATTTGGGAATTAAATGGACAAGGTGGGCCCCCCATGTAGTTATTAACCCCATGACTAAGTCTAAGTGATTAATTAAATGAGAATTTAATTAATGGGGAAGTTTTGAGGCAATTACTATAGTGGTTAATTAATTCTGAATTAATTAATTAAATTCTGAACTCTGAATTAATTTTGAGAATTATAATATTTTAAATAATAAATGTTGCTAATAAATATTAGCAAGTGGTGATGATATTCCTAGTAATTTCGAATTGGTAAGTGAGCTAAACTTGCCCAAGTGATGGAGTCTCAGAAAAGCTAAGGAATCTCTTGGAGACAAGTTGGCAAGTTGATCCAAGAAGGAAACTTACAAAAAGATGGCAATTCAGACAAAAGCAGAAAAGAGGAAAGCAATAAAGGAGAAAGAAAACAAGAAAAGCTGTAAGAAAAGATTTAGCAACATCTAGAAATATTCCTAAGGGCGCACTTGCTAATTTGAGTGAGGAAAGACAGAAAAATGGCAAGTTTTTCTAGTCAGAAGTTTCTATTTTCCACAAGGAGGGCGCCCTTCCTCATCCACACGTGTGGATGGCTTGGGTAACAAGCTACTTCAGCTATTTATTGATGTTTCCAACTTCATCCCAGAACTTTTGACCATTTATGTTTTCTCATGAGAGCTCTGATGCTTCTCTAGTTGAGTGATGTGCCTCAGCTGTGCTTCTTGGGTGATGTGCCCCAAGGCCCATAGTTTCCGGTGAGTGTTGTGCAGGTCCATATCAAGATATTGCAACCATTAACATATGCTTCCAGCCTCCATTGAAGATCTACAATCATTTGGGAGAATAGGTTCCTCCAACGGTGATTCTATAGCTAGTTTTAGTGAAGATTCTCTTGTTGAAGAAGTTTGATCCAGTGAATGCGCCCAAGACTTGGTGGAGAAATGGTTCAACCATTTTTGCAGACATTAGAAGAGCCACATATCAGAAATCAGCTTCAGAACTAAACTATCCTTCTCTTCTATCTCATTCTCTCAACCGTAGCTAGATTTGGAGAGGATTTCACTAAAGGAGTGAGACAGTTTCATGATGGCGCCCTACTGAAGACCATCAGCCCAGGATGCAGCAAGATCAACCATATAATCAATAGATGGACTGATATTAACATTCCAAAACATAACCAAAAGTAACTCCTTCTCTTCTCTATTCTCCCAATATTGTAATCAAGAAATTAGCCTGTGAGGCACTATCATTTGAAGAGCAAGCAGTTAAATAAAGGAGGAATGTTCTGAATGAAATATCTTGTGTTTTATGTATGGAATATCTCATATCAGATCTAAATAATCATTAGAATAGAGTTTGGAATTTATAAAAGCAGTTTGCCAATTTAAAATTCAAGACTAGCTATATTGATGCCCATTCTAGACTAGTTTTACCATTTTCACTGCCATTTTCAATCTAAGCAATATTTTTACATTCTGTTAGTTGGAGCAGGTCCTTAATTCATCCCAGTATCCATATATGTCATAAAAATAAGAATTTGGAAGCCTTTAGACCCTGTCTGGAAAGATTAGGAAAAGACTAGCTCAACAATCCCGAGAGAGCCCAAAAACCCTAGTTCTTCCCAAATTTCCACAAGTCTGCAAAATTACCTTACTGAACTTATCCAACATATATGTGACTGATATAAACTCTATTATTACTCCCAGTGACCCTACCCTGCCCTGTATGCATATGCCAGACACCCGGGAAGCCTCGAAGTAGGCATAGGCTTGTTCTATGTTGAAAAGTGAATGGTGCTGGTACCTTGTGCATAAGGCAATCTGATCTGACCTCCGTGACCTGCTGCTGCACCTAATCCCATATATTTTCCAGAATTAAACATTCTTCCCACCATCCTCATTCATTGTCTCAGTCCTCGTCACTTACCTCCTGCCCGGTTCGAAGGAATTGACAGAAAATTTCACTAGTAAAAGTTGTAAAAGTTTTTAAAGTGGAGTTAATTATCTGGGTCAGATCTTGCCTAGGATATTACAGACCAGCAACTCCTTAAATAAACAAAAGGTGTATGCTCCTGCAAAGCTGAAGTCAATCAAGACTAAAGAAAATAACAAATTCTGTCTCGTATGGTAAACTTAGTGACATTTGAAGTTTATCAACTAACAAAAAGAATTTTGACTCTTGAAATCCTACATGTTCTGAAATTTCTACCTTACTTGCAAACCCCAAGAAGGGATGAAGAAACTAGGGGTTGAACCATTCTCCATAGCGATGAAACTTACACTTGTGAAACAATCCTCCACCCATGGGATAAATTTGTGATGAGAACCAACTTGTATCATTATCATCTAATTGTAGCACCAGTTAACTTTATCATAGAACTTCGAGAGATCAAGCTTGATGATAAAGTCCTGATGTTTTTTTCTGCATCATAGAATGCAAAGATCCCTAAGCTGATCCAATTGCATCATGGGTCTACCTTCCGTTTGGGATTCCAAATTGTTCCTTACAAATCATAGTGGATAAAATGGGCTTTAGTATCCAAGCAATAGTTTTTGCAATTGTCTTGTAAAGGTAGTTATTTTAGTTTTACTAGTGTTGCTCGGCAATTGTTCTCTTCCAACATGGTGCGCTTTAGCAAATATGTACCCACCTTGGAACATATGCAACAGAGTGTGGAAAAACTCCATCAAGCTAGACATTCCATCAATTAATATGAACAAATGTGCCAGTACCAAGTAAAGTCTCCTCAAAATCACAAATGTGGCTTCTCCAAAGTGGACGTCCCATCAAAGTATATGAAAAGGTGTGCAATGTGTTAATTTTATCTCTGAATTTATAATCTGATCTACTTCTTTCAATGCAAATCCCAGATGCATACACAAAAGTAAATTTCAGATCTGATTGTATAAGTAGCAATACATAAACTCATTTATTTGTCTAACATGCGCAGCGGAACTGGAAACCAAACACATATTAACACAATGATTTACCTTGGAAACCCCATTTGGGAAAAACCAACAAACTTGGCTTTCTATAATTTGGGCCAGAGAAAATATAGTATGATTACAATCAGCTTTATCATATAAGCAGAAGAACTTGATGCCTTGGAAGGCATGCTAGATCTCTGGGTGAAAGCTTCAACAATTGAACTGTCTCTAAAGGAATGCGCCCCTCTCTGACACGTGTGACCAATCTGACATGTGCGCCCTGTGCTCTACTCTGATCTTTGATGCAATCAACTTTGAATCTCTGCCTAGGGAAGTGCGCCCCCTCTTAGACTCTGATAGGTGTGCCCCTCTGCTCTTTGTCTCTAAAGATTGCTCCCCCCACTCTCTGGAATGTGCCCCTCTCTTCATTGTTTCTCTGTCTGCTCAATAGAAATGCCCTCTGATTGTCACTCAGTCTTTGAATGATCAAGGCACCCTGTGATCAATCTCTGAAGAATGTGCCTTACTCCTCTCAACTCTCTAAGCCTCGAGAATGCGCCTTCTCTCACAAAAGTGTGCCCCCACCTCAAGAATTGTGCCCTCCTCTCTCATAAATATGCCCTCACTCTTTTGCTCTTCAATCTTTGAAGTCTTTCTTGAGTACCTTTACCTTTACCCACTGTCTCCTTTTAATAGTTGTAGTGACTTATTAGGCTTTCCAAATCCTTAATTTGAGTTGCATGCAAAATCACACTTCCACATCAAAAATAACACTACCGCATTAAAAATCTCGCATGCAAACCTCGCATACAAAAGGTAGAAGTCTTAGGACTCTCTGCATGCTTTTACCACTGAAGCCATGCTGATTGGTAGTGTGTTTCTCACACACTACATCCATGCCTACACAGTTAATGTCCCTCCATGCTAGGCATGAGCACATGAAGGACATCTCAAGATACAAATCTCAACACTCCCTCTTAGTGAGGGAAGTCCTTCTGGCACCCAGATCTATCACTCTCTCTGCTACTACAACTGCTCCCTCTGAACTGGCTGCATCTGTTGCACTCTGATCTGATAATCCATGAGCCTCCTCCATCAATGTCCCCTCTAGGGAAGCCTCACGCTCTCTCTCTGCACTGACACCGATCCATGCTACAAACTCCCTATGGAACTCTGCTTCAAACTCCCTCTAAAGCTGTCTAGAAGCTGATCTACCACCCTGTGCCTAACTCTCTTGCTCCGAGATGTCTTATCTCTCTCTTGAGCCTCTATCTGAGTCAAGTTGTACCAGCTGACTCTCTTGCCAGAATTGGAAGAAGTAGCCTCTCGCTCACTCCCCCGAACCGAGAATTGACTTCTCGACATCACTTCAATCCTTGGAGCTTCTCGCTCTCATCTGGGTGAGATATAGATTCTGATATCCACCCAAAACCTCTCAATGTAGGCTAGCCATGCACTACATACTCTTGATCCACCCTATGAACCATCAACACTGGCTCAACTCGATCCACTCCCAATGCATGGGTAAAGATGTGTCCGCTCTTGAACAACACCGCATACCCCGCATCCCCCAAGGTTGGAATTGAGAGTTTGTTTTCCTTCAGCCTTGGAACATAGATCACTTTTGATACCTCCAAAAGTTCTCCAAACTCGTTGGAACCTTACTCGTCCCACTCCTTTTACTACATGCCTTGTGCTCTCTCCACTTTGTGCAAGTTGATCTGGACCTATCTCTAAAATGAGGAATGCATCTCGCCTTCCTATCATGTGGCTACAACACCCACTATCAACGATCCACTTCTCGTCAATCTCATCCTCAGGTTGATTACGTTCACAGCCCGATACAAAAGAACAAAGGGAGAACTCTTTATCGAACTTTGCAGTGAACTCTTCTATCTTAGCAGAGGTTGCAACTTGCCCCTCTTTTTCCTTCTTACTCTTCTTCTTATGAGGACATTGGCTTGCATAGTGGCCAAATTTGTTGCATGCATAGCAATGGATCTTGCTCAGATCCTTCACACCCTTCGAAGAGATCCTCCTCCAAAGTTCTTCTTACATTTTCCCTTGCTTGTGCTCACTAGTGCTACGTTCTCCTCATCATCACCACCAGTCTTGTGGTCTGTCTGACTCGATCCCAATCTCTACTCCTCTTGAGTGAAATCGTCCCACAATCTATCCCATGTGGGAAGATTTTCCCTAGAGACGATGCAACGAACAAAGGTCTCCCATGGCTTGGAGAAGTCTCTCAAGGCTGACCTCACCATCTCTGCATCTGCAATCTTCACCCCCCATTGCAGCAAGTTCATCACGAACTTGAGTCACTTTGGTAAGATATGCTGCTACTGGCTCATCCTTGAGCATCTTTACACTCTTAAGTTTTTCCCGCAACACCATTTTTCTATTCTCGTGGGCTCTGGAAAAGCTTCGTCAACGCTGCTCACATCTCATAGGCATGATCCTTTTTGCTCACATGCGGAATCACATGATCCTTCACGCAATCTAGAAGGATGTGCTTGGCCTTTACCTTCCTCTTGTTGTACGCCGCCAAATCTGTTGCATATGTTGGAACAGTAATGGGATCTTTGACAATATTCCACAACTCAGTCTCTTCCAACAATAGCGTGATTCTTTCCTTCCGTGCACTGAATTTGGTTGACCCATCCAACCTATCTTCAAACATTAGTCTAGTCACCATGACCCTGTAGATCTGAAGGACTGTGATTCAAACCCCTTAATTAAACTGATCTGATGATCACTGTGCAATCATTGCAATACCACTGTGCAATCTCTGCAAAATCATTGTGTAGCCCCTTGGCTTCTTTCAGAGACGACGGTCTGGTACCATGTTAATTCTATCTCTGAATTTATAATCCGATCTACTACTTTCAATACAAATCCCAGATGCATACACAAAAGTAAATTTCAGATCTGATATTATAAGTAGCAAAACATAAACTCATTTAGCTGTCTAACATGCGTAGCGGAACAAGAAACCAAACACATATTAACACAACGATTCACCTTGGAAACCCCAATGGGGAAAAACCAACAAACTTGGCTTTCTATAATCTGAGCCAAAGAAAATATAGTATGATTACAATCAGCTTTATCATATAAGCAGAAGAACCTAATGCCTTGGAAGGTGTGTTAGATCTCTGGGTGAAAGCTTCAACAACTGAACTGTCTCTGAAGGAATGCACCCCTCTGACACGTGTGACCAATCTGACATGTGCGCCCTTTGCTTTGCTCTGATCTTTGATGCAATCAACTCCGAATCTCTGCCTAGGGAAGTGCACCCCTTCTCAGTCTTTGATACGTACGCCCCTCTGCTCTCTGTCTTTGAAGATTGCGCCCCACACTCTCTGGAATGCGCCCCTCTTCACTGTTTCTTTGTCTACTCAATAGAAATGCCCTTTGACTGTCACTCAGTCTTTGAATGATTAAGGCACCCTCTCATCAATCTCTGAAGAATGTGCCTCACTCCTCTCAGCCCTCTCAGCCTCAAGAATGCACCCTCTCTCACAGAAGCGCGCCCTCACCTCAAGAATAGCGTCCTCTTCTCTCAGAAATGCGCCCTCACTCTTTTTCTCTTCAATCTCCGAAGTCTGTCTTGAGTACCTTTACCTTCACCCCCTGCCTCCTTTTAATAACTGTAGTGACTGATTAGGGTTTCCAAATCCCTAATTTGAGTTGCATGCAAAATCACACTTCCGCATTAAAAATAACACTACTGCATTAAAAATAACACTATTGCATTAAAAAATCTCGCATGCTAAAGGTAGAAGTCTCAGGACTCTCTGCATGCTTACACCACTGAAGCCATGTTGACTAGTAGTGTATTTTCCACACACTACATCCATGCCTACTCAGCTAATGTCTTTCCATGCTAGGCATGAGTGCATGAAGGACATCCCAAGATACAAATCTCAATAGAAAGGAGTCTCCATTTGTGGAGTTTGGACACACTCCATTCTCTAGGGTATGGACCAAGTAAAACTTCCAAAATGTGGAGTGCTTCACTTTATCAAAGAGCAAGTAGCCAAAAATAGAAAATCCCTCAAGGGTGTCCTCTCCAAAGCATAACTAAGTCACTCTTTAGGGTGTTAAGGTCCACTACACCATGTGCAAACGGCTATATCCATGAATTATGGAGTTAACAAATAATAGTATCCATCTACAATGCTCAACAAATTCATCCTTCAAGGTGCTTAACCCATCAAATCACTTGCACATGAGTGGATCCATAAAGTAGGGGTTCAATCCCTCACTAAATGTTTTCAACTAAAGTTGAAATTATACCAAGGCGAGTGTTGTTCACTCATGTTATGCCTAGGAGTGGACAACTTAAAAATGTGGTCCCTTGTCACTTTATAAAAGTGAGATGCACTTTATTTTTATAAAGTCACTTTATAAAGGAGGTTTGAGATTATAAAATTGAATTGAAGGTTTGAGGGTTTTCAGCATTTAGACAAATGGATAGATCATGGAATGAGAAATTACCTTGAGATCATACCTTAGTGATGGATGAAGATGCCAGTGATGGATGAAGATGCCTTGTTGTTGAGGAAGACTCTCACAGAGATCAAATGAGAAATTGTTGATTTTGCTTGCCGAAATGATGCCCTAGCCCATAAGTGCGACCTCCTCTTCCTGTCAACCAAGGAAAGCGATTTCAATCAGTTGAGCAACAATGGAGGAAATACAAGTGAAACACGAATGATAACATGAAATAGAAGGTCCTAGGATAGTAATACTCCCTGTTATTGACGAAGAAACCCAAAGAAGAAGCAGGGAGAGTCTTCCCCTACCAATGCGTCCTCCTTGAACCAATTCGGCCTCCACCTGTAGATGACAAAAACGTGGTACAAAAGATAGCAAGACAATATCTCCAAAAACCCAGTGCAAAGGAAGAATCAACGAACGAACTCCAAAAGCATTCACCACAACACAAGAGATAGATGCAATAGTATTTTTCTATTCCGATAATCCAGAGACAAAAGTTCCCTTTACAACGAGAAGCTCTCTCCTTTAAATAGGATGGAGAGAGGCCACAATCCTAACCACTTTTTGAATGAGTGGCTAAGATTAAAAGATCAAAAGATCTAATCAATGGTTGAGATGAGCTCAACAATACAATACATGGATCAACTCAATAATACAATATAATAATGAACAAATCACCCATAATAAGGGGGTCCCACCAAATGTCAATGATAAAACATAAGTAATAGCTCATGGTGGGTTCAAGGGGTAATTTCTAACACCCTTGGTCAATCCCCATGGTACAATATCCAAAAATAATCATGCTAGACACCAAATCGTGCCTCTCTGGGAAAGTCGTGAGCCTTAGGAGGCTCCAGAAAATCATATAAAATGCCATAAGTGATGGATGTGGGTCCCGATGAACCTGAAACTGTTGGAGAAGGTGTGGAAGGTATCCCACTCATCATCACTAATCATCCCATGCCAAAAATTTGCCTCAGTAACCCAAATCGAATTCCTCAGTAGCGATTTTCACCATTTCTGGACTGCCTCGGGAAATGTGAAACTGCCCAAACTGCCTCTTGGAGTGCCTGCACTGTAAAGGTAAGCTCACCAATGTGTCTGGGAGGGGGGTAATATGGTAATAACAAGTGGCTGGACCACCCCCTCCATGTACAACGCCCTAGGTGAACCAATCAAATCTCATCACTGCTCTGACAGGGCCTTTGACAGGCCAAAACTACACTAGGATAGCCAACTGAGGCTAAAAGTCACTGTAACTGCCCGGAACTGAAAACAGGCTGTCTCATTGGACTCAGAAGGTCCAAATCCACATAAAGTGTGTACTCATACACCATATAGACCTCTGCATGGTCAAAAATAAATACTCATCATATCTGAGCTACATTTTTCCACACATGAGGGGCTTCCCTAAATTAGAATGACTAAAGCTAGGACAAGCAGGATCAAGGTGAATATGAATAGTTAGCTTTAGCAAAACAACATGTTGTAACAAAGTATAATGAGGTGATGGAGGATTGGGATTAGTGCCTATCCAATATAAGGCAAATGGAGTCAAGAGATCAAACTAAGATAGTTGTTTTATAAATGGTGAAGACAAACAGAGTTGCTTCACATGCCACAATCAGCCTTAAATTGTAGTTAAATGATGCAGGAATATACTTGGAGGGCCCTAAAGGTGCCGCTTTCAAACTATGCTATGAGGGTGTGTCCTAGAATGTATTAAACTAGCAACATCTCTTTAATAGAAGCAAAGATAATACATTCAAAATAAAACAACAAAGGGAATAAGAGGGAAACTCCTCACATTAAACCCTTCCAACGTGGTAAATATACCCCTCCTTGGCCTTTCAAGCATTTTCTTTACAATTGATTTCTAGCATAAATCAACAACAATGAAAAATAACAAACATTAGCTTCACATATAATAAGGTAGAACCCTTTAACTTCTCATTGTGTCTTTCAAATGATATACACCAAGGCTCCAAGAGGAGAGTGTTACGATGGTACCAGTACCAGCGCACCTGCAGAGGTACCCCAGGGAGAGGGTGTCATTTTTCTGACTAGGAGGGGTGTTTAGCTAGCTTTTTCTGAGGTAGGGGTTATGGCCAGACCCTCTGGTTTCTCCTTTGGAAGTACAATAGCTTATTGGCATTGCTGACTGCCTCATGAAAGGGATTGAAGCCCTGAGGTTGGTGTCCGGGTCTTCCAGGGGTGGATCACTGGGTCGCATAACCCTGATTTTGATTTATCACTCCAGCGGTAGATGCTTCAGCACTGAGGCGCATATTTATCCTTCAGAGCACCTCCAGCACCCTCCTGGCCCTTTAGCTCACCAACGCCCTCTCTTTGGGCCCTTCTTTAGATGATGACGTCATCCTTGAGAGCAAACTGTGATGCTTGATAAAGGGGGGGGGGCGTTGAGGGATTTTCATTACTGTTGGGGTTAGTTGGGGCATGGCGACCCCCCCTTCGTAGTCTGGCCTTGAGAACAGGCCGATATGATTATTTTTAGCCTTTTTGCTCATGTATGGGTCAAATCTGGGGAAAGTACCCCAATTTACCCACTTTTAGGTTTATTTTATCTTATTTTTGTTTTAATTTTAAGTTGACATTTATAATTTCAAATTGACATTTTAAAAAGACATGTCGGTCTGGATATATTTTATTTTTGTAAAATGAGTGTGAGAAAGGTATAAATAACCTTCTCCTCATTTCATTTTAAACATCAACTTATGGGATTACACTCTATTTTTCTGATTTTCGACCCTCCTTTGGCATTTTGAGGGATGTGCACTTCTTGAGGATGAAAGTACAAGCTAGTTTGGGGATTGATCTTTGAAGTATCTTTTGTTTTTGCACTTTGCTTGGGTAATGCTAAGAGTTGTTCGCTTGACACATGCATAAGAAGGTATCTAAGTCTTTCTCTTGATGTCTTTTTGTTAAATGTTGGATCTATGCTTGTCTAAGGTTGAATTGTAGTTGCCTAAAGCTGCATTTTTCCCTAGCTAAGTGAAATTTCAGTATTTTGTTTCCCTAGCAAGGAAAAGCTTGAGCTTTAGGTCTCCAAGGTTTGTCTTGGCCAAGCTTCTCTCAACCAACCTTTGAGGTTGTTGGAGGGGTCCTTGGCTTGCCAAACTTGGCAAGTACCATCTCAAGGAGAGGGTTATCCTCTTGGATGCCCTAGGGTTAGGTTGGATCACCTAAAAAACCCTACGTTGATCTTTTTCTCTTATCTAAATTTCCGAGTTTATGTTTATGTACATATTATGTTAGATTAGAGATTAGTTTTTTTAGGCTATTGTATTCTAAATTAGTCTTTTACATAATTTAAAATCTTAATTTAAAGCCCTGTTTTTAATACCCTAACCCTAGTTGCAGAAGATTTCATGCCCTAGCGGCCTCCTCTACTCTCTCTTCCTGCCTTCACTCTCCCTTCCATCTACCTTGCCTCCACTCCTTCCACTCTTTTACACCCTCGGTCCTCTTATTCATTCCTTCGCTGGTCTCCTTCTAAATCTCGGGTCTGCTATCCCTCTTCTCCATTCGGCCTCCTCTTCTTACCCTCGGATCTGCCTCCTCTCCTCTACCTACAACCCTTATTCCTTCCCTCCATCTCTCCCTTTTCCCTGCTACCCTCGGCCTCCTCTGCTGCTTCCCTCCTTTCCTTGCAACTCCCTGCACCATCTCCTCTCTCGTTCCTCGTTCTTGACTGCCCTTTCTTCCCCTCAGACTGCTATCCTAACCCTTTATTCCACCTAGCACAGGTCTGCAATATTGCATACCCCGTGCACCCTCTCCTTCTTTGCCCTAACACCCTCTTCCCTTCTCTGCACAAGCACAAAACATAAATTTTAGTAGAGGTGTTAGTATTCTAATCCTTTTTGAAGAGTGTTTCCTTCTTTGTTTGACAAGTTAATGCATTAATATTTGGAGGTCTGATTTTATTGCACTTTTTTGTGGATGATCTCTGCTCTACTGTACATTCATTTACAGATCTGAAGTTGTGTTTGGACCAGTGAAGCACCACTCACCGGGGACTCGCGATTCTCCCTGAGCGAGCTCCCACACCGCATAACCGCCAGAGACTCGACAGAGGACTTGTTGGCTTGCCCAACTCGTTGGAACCGGCAGACAACCAACTCAGCGGACTCGTGGAACTTGGTCTCAGGCTCACGCGAAGGTTTTGTTCGTGAAGTTCAGTTCGTTAGGTTCAGTTCCGGTTTCAGTTCTTGCTTTGTCCGGTCCATTTATGGGCTTCGACGTGAGGTGTCGGGTTCAATTCAAGTTCCAGGCTGCTGTTCGACGACTATTGTTCCGGGCTGCTGTTCGACGGTGGGGCTACTATTTATTTCATATGGTTTTTATTATATAGTTTTTTTAATTTATAGTTTCAACTTTGTTATATAGTGTTTATTTATTTATATTTTTTGTTATATAATTTTTAATTATATATATTTTTGTTATATATTTTATATATAATATATATTATATATGTAGATTTTTTTATTTATATTTTTATTATATAGTTTTGTTTATTTAGATTTTTTTTTGTTATAAATTTGTTTATTTTTATTTTATTTAATTTGTGTGATTTTTTATTTTAAATTTTTATTAATGTTATATGTTTTAAATTTTTATTTATTAATTTTTTCATTTTGTTATATTTTGTTTTTTATATAATATATAATTTTATATTTTATATATATTTTCTATTTCTGTTATATATATATATGTATATATATATTTTTTCTTTAATTTTATTTATTTTAAAATCAATTGTGTGTCGTATAGTCATAGTTTATGAGACAATGTTATGAATTATTGTATAAATTGTGGAAATGCTTCTAATCTCTTTTTTTTGCCCAAAATGTACAATATTTTTATTTTTTTTCCTATTTGCCGAGTCTTGCCGAGTCTGTCCCGAGTCTTTCCCGAGTTTTTCCCGAGTCCACGAGTCATATGCCAACCGAGTCTTTGCCGAGTCCGAGTCGTGCAACATTGGTTTGGACTAGATTAAGTTGACTCTAATTTGATCTTTGTATGGTTGATTACTAATTATCGGTGAAAAGTGTCTATTGAATGATATTTGAACATACCTTGACTTGGATACATAGCGATAACATTTGAACTTGCTTAACTCTGTGGATGATAAATATTTACATGACAAGTATTTGATCTTTGCAGAAGAATTCTCATATTTCATTGGTTATGATCTCTTGAAGTTGGTTATGTATTGTTATGATACATGATATAAGTAGATTGCCACTTGGATTAGGCAATCTTGATAATTATTTTCCTTCATATTTTGTATCTTGCATACTAAAGTTCTATACTTCATATTGACTCCATCTAGGCACTGGTCTAACTAATTGCATAGAAAATATAGTCCTTCTGGTTGTACTAGTGTTCTACAGGGTCCTTAAGGGTACTTCTCCTTGGAGATTCCGATGCTCCGAAGAAGTCAAAATCGTGATCGAGGTGACATTGGGTCACTATTCTCATATTTGCTTATCAGGAAACTAGCCCTGCTAGTTTGCCCGGTAATAGAGAGGAACTCACAAATCCAACCATAACTTCAAATGGAGAGAGCAACTCTTTAAAATAGTGTTGGGCTCCATTTCCTTATAATAAAATAGTGTTTATTTTCCTAGATCCACTAATCTCTCCAAGAAAAATAATAGGATAGGATTGGAGTTTTTTTAGATCCATGCTTTCTCCAAAGAAAACAAAACAATAATACTAACTTATAACCAACTCATGTGAAAAATCAAACAATGATAAAATAATGAGACTAGTTATGATATGTAACTCCTCCAAAGTGGTCGACCTTGTCAATAAGCTCCAACGTATTTCTTTTCAAGTTTCGAAGGAATGAACTGAGACATATTCCTCAAGGTAGCACGCTTGGCTCCTCCAGGGTGGTTCTCCCATCAATAAGGCTTTATGATCACAAAATATGGTCCAAGGTAGCATTTGTGGCCTCCATAATCAATAGGTGTGGAAAAGCTCCATCAAGATAGATGTCCCATCAAATAATATGAAAAAGTGTGCAAGAACCAAGTAAAACCTCCTTCAAAGTAGCAGTTGTGGCTTCTCCAAAGTGGACATCCCATTAAAGTGTATGAAAAAGTGTGCAAAGGAATCTCCATATGTGGACACACTCCATTCTCTAGGGTATGGACCAAGTAAAACTTCAAAAGTGGCATGTGTGGCCTCCTAGATCTACTCCAAGTGGCATGTGTGTACTCATCATGTAAAACGCACCATCAAATAGCATAGAAAGGTGTGCAATGTAGCATCATTATATGGACCGCTTCACTTCATCAAGGAGCAAGTAGCCAAAAACAACAAATCCCTCAAGGGCATCCTCTCCAAAGCATAACTAGCTCGCCCTTCAAGGTGTTAAGGTCCACTACACCATGTGCAAAATGGCTATGTCCATGAAGTAAGGAGTCAACAAATAATAATATCCATCCACATTGTTCAACAAACTTGCCCTTCAAGGTGCTAAACCCATCAAATCATGTGTCCTTGAGTGGATCCATAAAGTAAGGGTTCAATCCCTCTTTAAATGTGCTCAATTAAAAGATAAAGCTATGTTGCAGGAAACATGACCCCCCCTCCATTTCCATGTTGCTTCCGTGTGGAAACTTGTAAACGTGTACCTTACGGCTCAAAAACGTGTTTCTATCCGTACATGCGCGTTTCCTGTGAGGGAAACACGTTTCCTAAAAACGAAAACGTGTTTCTGGTATAGATGGCATTCGTACAATGCGTTTCTGGAAACAAAAATGCCACTCAGCACTTTAAAACAATTTTTTTTTGAAAGCTTTAGTTTTGACTTGGTCCTCTCTCTTGTTGCATTGAATATTGAGGAACCTAGAAGTGGAATTGAACTTTTTGCTTCCACGCTACATTCCATTGTTGAGCGTGCTTCTTGTTCTATTTTTTCAGCAGGATTATTAAGATGAGGATGATGATTATTAGTCTTAACTCTTTAGTATTTACTAGTTTGAGCTCTTGTTTTATTTCCATGTTCATTGTTCATAGTTTGATACATGTTGATGTAGCATTGTACTTGTAGCCTCATATATAGGCTGATTTTGGATATATATGTATTGCCCTCATTTAGAAAGGTTGTTTTTGGATATTACTACTTGCATTATTTAATCACTTATGAGTAAAATGTGATGTTAAATATATGATTTATGATTTATGATTTATGTTTCACATTCAGTTCTTTAAATGTCCTTGCTCATTAATTAGTTTAAATTTAAAATCTCTCTCTCTCTCTCTCTCTATATATATATATATCGCGTTTCCCCGTTTCCAAAATTTGTGGGGTCGTGTTTCCTTTGTTTCCTCATTTCCCTGTTCGTCCTTGTTTCCCCATTTCGTGCAACTTAGAGATAAAGTGATGACTAATAAATGCCAAAAGTGGTCCTCAAAGCTAGGATGCCTCCTCAACAACCTCCATAGCACAATCTCCAATGTGTAACAACTCTCCAAAAGTGTGCAAATAGTTAGAAGGAGTAGTCAACCCACTAGCCACGTGCACAATCATAATGATCCCCTGAGCTAACTTCATAGAGGAGGGGATGACCCCAACACTCCAGCAATAAAATAATATATAATGTGAAGATGCCTCAACGTATGTGTCAATGAAGGGAGTGCTCAACTAATAGTAGGAGCCCACATCATCATAAAGTAATCCATGTACTAAAACCTCCAATTTAACAAGGGCGCTCACACCATGAAGCTCAAACCCAACTAGAATCAAGCCCAGATAAACCCATTGTGTGGGCCTAAAACATGTGAAAGGAGTGCATATGCAAGAGTGTGATGCCAAGATGTTATCCACATGTAAACCAAACCCCAATTTGCTAGGGTGCTCATCCACTAGGCCCATAATGCTCATATGATCAAGGGCGCTCACATACAAAGGCCCATACCATGCTAACTCATGCCAAAAGGTAGTCTTTGAGAGGGCTAAATCAACATAAAAGAGCATACGTAAGTAGTGCTGTACTCCAATAAACCATCATCCTCTAGAAGTATGCCATGTCAGTGTCAATCCATTGAAAATCACCAGGGCGCTCCATATTTTATTATACAATCTTTATGCAAGTGCTAGATCACTATATACATGTGCAAAGTGGAGCAAGTATACCAAGAGCACCACCATGACGCTAAGATTAATCATATGAGGTAACAAGCATCTCTTCAGATATATACCAAGAAGTTGATCCATCGAGCAAAGGTATGCAACATGAAGAGAGCACCAATAGATGAGCCATCAAGCATGACAATCCAACAGGGAGAAGTGAGTCCTCCCACCAAAATACCAACCCATTCAAATGATAGTACCATCTCTAAGCATATGGTTGTAAGCAAAGAAAGAAACTCCATGAAGGTGCGTACCTCCAATCCATCAAAAAGCTCTATATGTGTCATCTTGCAAACCCATCCATTGTGATGAAAATCACAAGTGAAACTCTCATACAATGAGGGGTAACAAGGCCCACTAGAAGGCCTCTAAGGAAGGTGCATTGGTTTAACAGACATGAAGTGGAGGTGCATTGGTTTAACGGACATAAGTGTCTGTAGCTCATGTATTTAGTATGCATGAATGAGCTGTCCTTGGATAGATTTAGAAGGCAACACTAACTAGGCTTGCCTTTCCAGTTTAGGAAGGCACCTGTTTTTTCCAGATTTAGAACATAGTTTTCCATTTTTAGATGGTGCTTTTCTGTTCTTTAGTTAGGTGCTGTTTTAGCTTTAGTTAGGTGCTACTCTAAATTTAGGAAAGCACGTCTATGAGGGGTTTCCAAAAATAATCTATGGCACACTTTTCTTGGAGAAATGCACTTTCTTCTAGGTAGCTCCTTCATACAGGCTGGGCTCTCTAATCTAGGTGCACGGTACCACAGGGATGGTTGGCATTGATTATAAACCCTGGCCTTCTTCATCTATAAAATGAAGGCAGAATGGGTTCACTGGGATGATGAAATAGAGTGTCTTGCATTGTACGTTCTTATTCAGAGTTTATAGAAAATAGATGTGTGATCGAGTGCTTCAGATCTTTGTACTTGCTGTCATAATTTTGAGACTGATATGTTTTTAAATCCATTCATATTTCTGCAGTTTTCATAGGAGTTTAAGATTTTCAGTTTCTTTGCAGTTAGGGTTCAGATTCTGAGTGCAGATCTACTTACCATGTTCTGAATTTTTTAACAAGTAACACAATGATATAGGCCTAAAAGATTTGAAACTAGTCAGATCAGGAGATTTTGGAATTATTGCAATGAAAGTTGAATTTATGGCTCCAAAAATCCTAGCATTGGTGCAGGATTCTTTTATAGTCTGTATGAATTCCTTATAGAATTTGAAGGCCACCAGTCCAGCCTCTGAGCCTTGTCTGCTTGGAAATTTTTAATAACTTGATGTAGCTCTGCTTTTGCCATGGGCTGGAGAAGACTTTCATTTTTTTCGTCAGATACAAATTGATTGTAAAAGGATGAAATATCAAGGATATACCTAATATTTTCTGTCTCGCTCTGAATAAATGCACTTGTAGAATCTGATTGCTTCTTTAGATATATCTGAGAAAGCTGTGCATTCTTGCCCTGACCTGTCAAAGACCCTCCATATAGTGTTATTTGCTTTCTGGCCACAACATACCTGTGAAAAAAGCCTATATTTTCATTCCCTTCTACCAACCATATAACTCGTCTTTTATGGCACCATTTAGCTTCTTCCCACACCAGCAGTGAACATCTTTCCTAATCTAGATTGACCAGCAAAAACTATCATTCACTATGGAACCGAGTAATTCCATCAATTTGTGTTTGACCTTGGCAAGTTGGTGAGTAAAGTCAGTAAAGGTGACCTTGGCCCTCTCATTTTTTTGTTCTCAGCTTTATCAAATTGTTACTGAACTGCTTCATTACCCTGTCCTCCAATGCTGGATCATATTATTTTCAATTGGATACAATGTTATAAACTCAATATAAAATTATGATCATACACAAAAGATATCAGCCATGGAAATCAATACACGAGATGTGCAATAAGCTCAAATCTTTATTAATGCGATTCTTTTGATGGGATGAATCAAACCCTGTTGCTTGCCCGTTTTGAGGAGGCTTTTTCCTAATGAGCTAAGCTCAACATACAATAATTTTTCTTCGCATCACATATGGAGGATTCCATCCGTATTTATAGAATCACCATACAATACTAACCTCCTAGCCACCTAGTGGACCTTTTTTAATGAGGTCCGATTACATTTATTTACTAACTCAGTGGGTCTTATTTAATAATAACAATATAGTGGACCTAGTCCACTTTACATTGAATGACCTCCACTTACTCTAATGGGCCCTGCGGGCTCCCCATTATCCCCTAGGTAGGGTTATAACACTCCACCCCCCTTAAGGAAAGTGTTGTCCTCGACGCTTTGTGTGAAGCTATACAACCATAAGCCAAGGTCCTATGCACAAATGTTGACTACCATGCTGAAGTAGGAACCAGGGTCCCATGGACCAGTGTGAATCACAATGCTGATGTCGTCCAACCAACTCCCGCATAAGCCTAGGTCCCATGTACGAGTGCCAATGGCCACTGTGAAGTAGTTGAAGGGACTCAGCCAAAAACCCGGGGCTAATGTCCATGTTCTCATAAAAAAGATTAAAACTATTCATATACCAATTCTTAGAATCATCCTCTAAGTCATATCATGCTTCTTTGTCTTGTATATAGTCTTCCATGATGAAAGAAGATATGGTATTGTTGACAAGCATCTTTTCCAAGATAGCAAGAATACTCGTACAACAACTCTTCATTACAACACCATCCTGCTTCATAGATTTCAGATTGGCCAGCTCATCATGAAAAAGTTTGGCTACTATTATTTGTTTTTCCTATGGTATCGCCCCCCACCTTGCCATGCTTCAATGGAGGGTGAAATATTTGCAAGGTTGATAGCATAGGAAAGTGTAGCTGGAACTATGGCATATAATATATCAGAGGAAAGATAAAAAATAAGCTTTCCAACAGCGTTGGTCTTGCAACAATTTGATAAGTATGTCAAAAGATATGACCTTTGCAAGGTACGCGTGTCCGTTTCCCGAAACCCTGTAAGATTCACAAATTTCAAACTGCAATATCTCCCTCTCTCGGACTTGGATTTGAGCATTTTTTTTTGAAATCACCTAATTTTTCGGGAGGAATTCAGATTTGCAATCACTTTTGGGAGATTCTACTGGAAAAAAACTCAGAAATGCATCTGACTTTCATGACCCTCTTTTTTCTCTTTTAAAAAATCTACAAAAAAGAGATTTTTTTTTTAATCTGTGGCCCCAGGTGGCTCTGATACCAATTGTTATAACACAATATAAAATTAAGATCATACACAAAAGATATTAGCCATACGAATCAATACAAGAGATATGCAATAAGCTCAAATCTTTATTAATGTGAATCCTTTGATGGGATGAATCAAACCCTGTTCACTTGCCCTTTCGAGGGGGATTTCCCCTAATGAGCTAAGATCAACATACAATAATTCTTCTTCACATCACATAAGGAGGAGTCAGGACTCCATCCTTATTTATAGAATCGCCATATAATATTAACCTCCTAACCACCTAGTGGACCTTCTTTAATGAAGTCCCATTATATTTTTTTACTAACTTAGTGGGCCTTATCTAATAATAACAACATAGTGGACCCAATCCATTTTACATTGAATAGCCTCCACTTCTACTCTAATGGGCCCTCTGAGCCCCTTGTTACCCACTAAGGTAGGGTCATAACATAGAACCATATTTCTTAACTTCTCATATCTGAGCCAATGAGCATTAAACTTAAAGCATAGTAGCAAGATTCAGCTGTATTGGGAGTTTCTGTATGAAAATTCGAATAGAATTGGAAATTTGACGAATATTCGACATAATACAGATATTGTAAATTTGACTAAATGCTTAAAGATATTTATAAAATGTTATTAAAATTTAAAATTGTTAAGATATTCTAATAAACAAAATATATATAATATATAAATATAAATAACAATAAATCAATAATTAATATTAAATAAACTAATATGTAATGAAGAGACACCCTCCTGATGAAAGGCCACATCTCTTTACGAAAGGGCACCCCTGCGTGGATATATATATGAGCCCTCATTCTCATTGTAATCATCTTTATTTATTTTTTATATACATTTTACTCAATATATTATTATGGATTACTTTATATTCCAGATATTTTGATAATTTATGTGTGGGCGAACCTTGTTCGTCTTAGATATTAGTGGAACTATTTAGTATTCATTGATTATTAGTATAAGAGTGGAACTATAATATCATTACATCCAATGATAACTCAAGTCTCATACTATTTTTAACTTCACCGTCCTAAGACAATGATCACATTTGTGAATATTCAGCCTATATGTAAAATCTTGACACACAAACAAATTTGTGACTATTGTTCCATGTAATGTTTTAAATGAACGTTGGAGTCACACACATTACTTAATAAATATTAAAAAAATGCAATTGCATACAATGAGGCTATGAGCCCATAATTACCTATTAAACTCAATTTTCACGTTGCAGTATTATATGAGATGTTTCAAACTTGAGATATATTTCAAGTTGCTTACAATGAAGAATGAATGTTACATAAAATTTTTAAACCAACAAGTGTATTTTTAAATGTTTTAAAATGTAAATAATGCATGTTTTTATATTCATGAGATGTCTACTTCTGTATTTTAGTCGTACTAAAATTTTTCTTTACGTATTGAATCGAATTCGTATCCGTATTCATACTCGAATCTTGGTACTATGACTTAAAGGGGGTAACATGCTTTACTTGATGCTCCCCAGTTCAAGGATGACAGACAAATGATCTGAATCCTCACCTTTGTGGACAAAAATCTTGTACCTTTTTCCAAGGAAAACCTCATTAGGATACCCCTAGGAACTTTCCACGTTTCACAGATGGTACCCAACAAAATCCCTATACCTATTCAAGAGCATCATAAAATGATCTTTTATTGACTTGTACACTACCATGGATATTCCATTGGACTAGTTCAACAAATCTTACAAGTTTCTGCAAACTCTTTGTTATGCAATGTTTACTTAAGATTAAGATTTCATATTTAGCTTAGAGCTCGAAAAATTGAAATAAGATGAGACTGAAATATAAGAAACTAAAATGAATACCACACCATCCACAAATTGAACACATGCCCTGGGAAACCTGATATGGAAAAACCCAGCGAGAAGGTGAGAACAATGCCTCTCTTTTCTTCTTGGATATGAAATGCAAATACAAGTAAAAGTGAACTCACTATAGAGTTGCCATTGACACTCTGGCCTGTATGGTTGCTACAGGTTCTACTTCATTTATACTACTCCAATATCCCACTCCCTTGCTTTGCTCAACTATGGAACAATAACCAATACAACAATAATGGAACCCCTTCCTTTCCTAGCAGCCCAATGTTTAACATGCCTTCATAGTCGTATAGGTTTAGGGTTAGGGTTTTTGCATGCCTCAAATCTTGATTAGGGTTAGGGTATTGGACCCTCTAGGATCATTTTGAAAGTCTGCACGTGACTTGCTTCTCATGTGTGAGTAATGGGAGTTGATGTAGCATCCACTTGGTATAGTGGTGGTCAACAACATAGTTCAACTTGCGGGAGTTATAACCTCATACGAATTCTGATTGAGGTGATATTTGCATTGTTGGAAAGGCTGCAGATTAGGTTTGCAAAGTTTTGACCCAAAAAATACCGTTTAATGCCCCAATGGGCTCCGGAAGTTTTAGGACCTCAAATCACCAAAATAGGACGTTCCCCTTAAGTGGGCCCTACAAGTCAATAGCTCCAATGTTTTCACTAAGAAAGTACCAAAATAGATGACAAATTATATTGTGATCCATTGTGAAGCATTATAAAGAAACAGTCCAACCTCTTCTCAACGACAACCTGTCTAGTACGATTATCTTTTCGAGTAGCTTCCATTTCCAAAGGAACCACATCTGCTAGGTCTAAATCATTAAAGAATCAAGAGATAATTCTCCAAGATCTGCCCTTGCAGACACATTCCAAAATTCAATTTAGATTAAAGTCCCCTCCCATAATTGAATTGGGCATAGAAAATGCCCTAGAAGATTGACCGAAATTCTTTCGTATATGTAGAAGGGCCATAGATATTTTAAGAAGATCGTTTTCAGATTGGATTCCTTTAACAGACCAACGCTAATAGAAGGATCCATAGGAGAGAAATCATGGAAACCAAAGAATTCTTCCATGCAACCACCAGGCCCCCCATAATGGTTTACAGAACTAATAGCATACAAATCCCAACCAAGAAGAAGTTTTGGTAGGAAATTTTTACTTACCTCAGCCTTCAGCATAGTTTCTTGAAGAAATAAAACATCGGCCTTTGTTTTCGTGAGGATATACCTCAAGGATGGCCGATGGGCATTTGACCCTCACCCTCAAACATTGTGAGCAAGATCCTTTCTTACCTTTCTTAAGGGCTTTTGATGCTCTAAGTGCACCGTGGATAGTTAATTTCTGGACCCGTTTTGTATAAATTTCTGATCTATGGCAATTAATGCAAACCTGAATTTCACTTGTCAATAGAGGTTTCCCAGATCTAATCCCTAGGAGGGCTGATCTGAAATATATAATTACAGCAGCAAACATCAGCAAATAGTTTGCTTCACTTCAGTCCAAATCTCTAGGCAGCTCAAGAGAAAAGATACCAAACACGTGTACTTCAATTGGAACAAATTACAACTCTTAGGGCACACTTTTCCATGCATATAACAGATATGACATGATTTTTACAGCATATTTTACAGTAGTAAATCTTCCCTTTTTATCTTCAAGTTATATGTTATATCAGTTAACAATTTCAGCCCAATGTTATGTCAAATCAGTGTGAATAATAAGTGTTGGAAATCATCCAATCAAAAAGACAATACAAGCTGAAAATCAAATATGCAAGAAATACAATCATTGGACAGCTGAAACACATCATTTATATAAAGAGATGAAGTACATGCATATACTCACAACTTATCACAACTTGGTACAATTTTAAGCTCTCCAAATTCTAGCTAGGGAATCCAAGAAAACCCTAGCCCTGGCACTCCCTCATTGTGCTTGTGATTTGCTGTATTTTCAAGTCCCATTGACCTATGCTTTCGGTCATCTGTGGCCATTAATAGAAACATCTTATATTATTGTCGTTACAATTTCTCAGTGCAGACAAAGGGCATGGATGTCATACACTCCGATTATACATGCTATATATGTGTATACTGTCCCATTCCACTTTTTTTAATCTGTGGATCTCAATATATATTGGCATAGATCCATTTTAACCCTGGATCTATTAGGCAGAGAGAAGGATGAAAAATCCCAGTATTATAATCTCCATGCTGAAAAGATTCGGGGCAAAGAGGATATAGTTTATTTTTAAAGTTGGCTCTTTTTAGTTTTTTAGATTGTTTTTTTTTCCAAGGTTGGATATCAATTTTTTTTCCATTTTATTATCGTTGCTACATCGAAGAGTTGACATCTCTTCCAACCCTAGCTGTAAGAGCACCTCTCTTCTCTCAGTGATATTTTTTTTCCTTTCAGCTGGAAACATGCCTGAGCTGATGATCAAAACTCATATAATGTTGCAAGATCCCTTTGTCTTGTAAGAGTGCTTTAAACATTCCTTGTATGACTTAGCTGCTTTAATGCAAAATAGCAGACAAGGTTAACAAAAGCTGCAGGAAAACATTATAAAAGCGATACAAAAGCTCCAGGAAGAAATGCTCTAAAAACATTATTTAACTGCATTGATATGAACGCAAATAAATATGTTTTTTTAGATATTATGCCTCGATAGTTTTCAAAACCATCAAGTGGCAGAAACATTTATGCATTTTTTATTTGACATAAAGATGCTGATTATTTTTTGGTTCTTTTGAGCTACGGCAGATGAGGAATCAGGTGATCAGAGGAGAAGTGAAGAAAAACAGAAAAGATACAAGAAATCAATCAAGCAAGAGGTTTGTTGGTGTTTGTGTAGGCTATTGATCATCATAACGTCATTCCTGATAAGTGGTAGAGACTTGGATCATATATGAAAATATATTGTGTAGCATTCGCTCAGAACAATACTTGGAAATATATTATTGCCTACTTTTCTGCTTGCAGTGAGGAAAGACAGTAAACGATACGCATGTTTACTTTTCAAACACTAACAATTATTACATGCCTCATCTGTGTATTGCACACATTCAATAGAAAGGAAGAACTCGAACCCAAAGATGTGCCACCTTCTTCATTAGATAAGATAATGTGGAAGAGGTCTAAGAATCAGGCTCTTCATTAAAATCAAAATGAAACCGTTGAAAAGCTCATTGTTAAGTATTCATACTTGCGCTTTCAGATCATAAATCCTAAAGATGGACTGAAACTGCAAATGACGTGGAAAAATTAATATTCATGTCTCAAAGTAGTAAATACTAAAGAGACATTTTAATGCCAAGATTGGAACTAATTCTTAAGAATCACAAACAAAATACTATATATACCCTTTTGCATAAACTGCTCCCTCCTCCCTCCCTCTTTGTTGATTCGAATAAAGGACTATTCATTGTCTTCTCTAAGATAAACGATACAAGCAATTAACAATGTGCTTAATATTATTGAAATTTAACAAAAAACTGACCTAGTGTTGAGATCTCAAGAGATAAATGGGGATTGAATAGAACCAACCAACAAACCCTAAATCTATCACGGAAATCGAACACATAAAGAGACCAAGTAATAGTAGGAAAGAGCTATCATAATATATTGCGTCATAATGAGAAAACAAAATCTTTCTTATAAAGGTTACAATGAGGTTGAGTCAATCCACTTTATGAATGTGGAATAGACCGATAAAAGCAATAAAGTAACTTAAGCATAAAATCCTAAAATAAGCTAAAGTCATAAAGTGATGTTATTAACGCCTAAGTCTAATATTTAATTGACCATCAGATAAAGTAAGTTCTACTTTAACACCCTCCCTTAATGGTCAATCTACTGACTACACCAAGTTTCTCTCGAAATTTTACTTGTGTTTTCTGGACCCAATGACTTGGGTGAAAATATCTGTAGTTTGGTCCTCTGCTGTGTGGGAGCGCCCCCCACCCCCTCGCCCCCGCTCCCGCTCCCGCTCCCGCTCCCGCTCCCGCTCCCGCTCCCGCTCCCGAAGCTCGCTCCCAAAATGCTCCCAAGGCGCTTCGTACCTCTCCTATACTAGGTTAACCATTTGATGACAATGCTATGGTACCTCTCTTCATTGCCAAGATCATATAAAAGTAGGTATGGTTGATCATTTGATGATAATGTTATAAGTTATAATTACTAGATGATTGATGTTATATGGTTTAATCCATGTTTTCTATAGCTAATTCAACATCCTACATGTTTTTTAGAAATAAATCCATCAAAATATATCAAAATATATACTATATAAAAAATGCTCCTGGAATGCTCCCAAAACGGGAGCTTTTGAAAATTTCGCTTTTCGCTCCGCTCCCGCTCCCCGCTCCCCGCTCTCGCTTCTCCCTCCCAACAACATAGGTTTGGTCCTCTATGGGACAGTACTGCAGCTCAACTGTTCCATCTTCTACAAGTTGTCGAATGAAGTGGCAATGTATCTCAACGTGCTTGTTGCGCTCGTGGATGATTGGATTCTTTCTTGTCTAGTTGCAGAGTATGGGTGTCGGCTGTGTCTGTTGCATCATTATATCTGAAGCATCCTCCTGAGCCAAATTGCCTCACATGCTCCTTTCATTGCTCCTCGATATTCTGCTTTTGTCAATTAAAGTGCTACTGCGTGCTGCTTCTTGCTGGTCCATGTGACTGTGTTGAAATATTGTAACTTCTAAGAACATTCTATTTGTACTTTATCTAGAGATGTTTCATTCCTCCGTTGGGACATTATTATATATCCGGAGATGTTTATTCCTCCGTCGGGATGTTGTAACTAGGGTTATTAGACTTCCCTAGTGGGGTCGGCCCTGAGTTAAGTGTTTAGGGGTTATAGACTCTCCTAGGAGAAGTCGTCCCAGTTAGGGTTAAAATTCAAGTGAAGTAAAGTATAAATAGAGGATGTGTGTTCCTCATTTATCACACTCACTCACTCATTCACTCACTTGTGAATTGCGCATAGGAGAGAGAGAGATTTGCAAAGGAGGAGAAGGAGCTCTTGTTTGGGGTTTACATCTTTGTATTTGTTGGTCATCTATATTGAGGAAAGCTTTGCTGGGTTTTCTACCCCATGGGGGTTTCCCAAGATAAATCTGTGTCTATCTTGTGATTGTGTTTCTTTCAATGATCCTTATTATGCTCTTGTTGTGAATTTTATGCTAAACTTAACATGGTATCAGAGCTAGCCTGAATAGGACATCTTTCACAAGGTGAAAATGTAATGCCCGCCTCGGTACATTAACTGACCGTAGACTTGAGGACACTTGCGAAGTGACCCGACCGAATCAACTTTAGTAAATGGTCCTCTGAACTTTTGAAATGCTTGATCGACTGAATAATGCATGATGATTTGCATGACGACAAATGATAAATGAAAACGACGCAATGAACGATAGTTATAGAAATTGATACTTTACTTAACAAATGAATGCTCTGCTAAATGATTTACGAATTTACGAAATGAATGATGACTGACTGTTAGATATGCTCGACTGATTGAGATAGAATGATTGAATGTTAGATATGCTCCACTGATTGAGATAGAATGATGAATGTCAGATATGCTCAACTGATTGAGATAGAATGATGAATGTCGGATATGCTCGACTGATTGAGATAGAATGATGAATGATAGATATGCATGATTGAAATTATTATTCCTTCTTATTTATGAAGACTAACTATGTGTAACCGAATACCCGATTTGGGAACAAAATCAAATGCTCAGTTAAAGGGTTGCTTATACCTATCATACAAGATATGTAATAGTGGTATATATTTGTGGAGACATAATCTTACCTTGAAATGAAATGTAGGGTCAATTTGAACTTGTATATAAAGAAAACGTGAAGTTGTATTTTTAACGTTGAAGTAACATCACCAGGAATAAAAGAATTAAATACTTCGGAACAGTCATACACTCGTATAAAGAATACTGAGTAATCCAATTCCTGTCGGTTATAATTATCAAAGTTAATCATGTATAAACTACATATTCAATCAATGGAACGAACGTGTAAGCTAGAATAGTATGACTCTTTTTCTTTAGACTACAATATTGTTTTAAATATAAAAATTGTGTATATTATTGAATGAATGTGACGGTTTCATTATTCTGTTTTCATATATTTAATTGTTCTTTAATTATACAAAAAGCTATATCATCATGAAAGGATTGGAGTAGGAATTCTCATTTAAATCCAATTACTGTTATTGTTTGAAAATATAAAAGACTATATGAAAGGTTAATTCATGTTTTAATTGTTTTTAAAATGACAATGGGGATTATATGGGTGCATGTTGAAAAGATAAAATTATATTTTTAAAGGATTTATCCCTTAGTTGTAAATCCTTTCTAATGTTATATGTGGATAATGGGGAATTAAGATAGTAAATTATAAGTGGAAAATCTAAGATATTGAATTAAAAAAAAATCATATTTATATACTATGAATATGGAAACACAATTTTATATTCATGCATAAAGAGACATGAGTATATGTTATGCATATTGATAAAGGATATTTACAAGTCTTAGGGGAATTGTTGTGATGTAAGCGTTATATATGTTTTAAATTAATTAAGGGAAGTTGACCAAGAGTTGATATTGTTATCCTTACTAGAAGATGGTTAAGTATATTTAATTTGCAACGGACTTTTTCGATTTGGAATTCTAGTAAAACATGTTGATAAGGTTGGAGATCACTAGTGTATCCGCATGAAGGTATTATAAAGAGACCATTACTTAAATAGAAATGTTGAAATAGTCTTGATGAAGTAGTATCAATGAATGATAAACCTACTATAAGCATGCCTCTTTTATATAGAATCACTTATGGTTAAGGGTAAACACTTTACATCATGCTTGATGCTTGGGTATGTCAAACTACACACCATGGTAGTGTAACTCATCGCATTTGGAAACCACTTTACTCATATGGTTTAATCTCAGGATTAGTGATATTAAAAAGTCGAGGATTATATTTTAAATGTCAAATTTCGCAAATACTTAAGTTGCATAAATGTGACATCATGTACAGTGAATATTCTGTTCCCCTTGAAAGATCACTATTATGTTAATAGATATACTCGAAGTGGATTATACACAGATTATATTTTATTGATCTAGGGCTCTATATTTAATTCTTAATATCAGAGAAGGATTGATGTAATATTCTATGGAATTACTCTTAAAATCATAGACACAAGTAGGTACATGGATTAACTAGGATGCATGCAAAAGAAGAAGTTCATGTTTGTAATATTTATACACAATTGAATCGATGTTCATTAGAATAGTTGGTCTAGGATTACATGTATGGTGCATATGAACTATAAATTCTTATAACTGGTTATATTGTATTCATACTCTACCTTAATTAGATTGGATAACATAGATCATGTTCATGTTTATCCGCTATAGGAAATGCATTCATGGTAGAAAGACAATTATAGAGATAATCTATAAAATTGATGATTGGTTGCATGGACGAGGGAATCAAGAATAACCACAAATACGGGAAACTGGGAAATACTGAGAGATGGAAATTCGTTTCAAATATTTTGATGGGGAATTAGCATTTTAACTAACATAATGCAATAACACTTGCTGAGACCTCCACCGAATGTCAAGCTTAAGGATGATGAGCCAGGGAAGTATAAACAAACTAGTGGTAATGAATTAAAGATGACACTCCTTGCTGGGTAGTGGCCATGGTGATTGACTAGAAGGTTTAAATGACCATGATGAGAAAACGAGTGGATTTTGACGCAATGTAGCTTGTTGAAATTTGGACATCGTAGACCTTCGTAAATGAATAGAGACATAGAAAATCTACTTCGGACTGACAATTATTGAATGTATTATCGAATTGAGATTATACGAAATTACAATTGAGTTCCTGAGGATGTATTGGAACCATTCTAAATGATATAGAAACTAATGATTAGAACCACTTGTGCTTATGGCAATGATTATTGGAGAAAAATAGAAGAGAATGACAAGAAGATGAAAATGGGAACTAAAAGAAAGCGTAACACCGAAATTACAAGAACAAAAGTTAACTTCGGGACGAAGTTCTAATAAGAGGGGGTGTATGTAATGCCCGCCTTGATACATTAACTGACCGTAGATTTGAGGACACTTGCGAAGTGACCCGACCGAATCAACTTTAGTAAATGGTCCTTTGAAATTTGGAAATGCTTGAACTACTGAAGAATGCATGGTGATTTGCATGACGACAAATGCTAAATGAAAACGACGCAATGAACGACAGCTATAGAAATTGATACTTTACTTACCAAATTAATGCTCTGCTAAATGATTTACGAATTTACGAAATGAATGATGACTGACTGTTAGATATGCTCGACTGATTGAGATAGAATGACTGAATGTTAGATATGCTCGATTGATTGAGATAGAATGATGAATGTTAGATATACTCGACTGATTGAGATAGAATGACTGAATGTTAGATATGCTCGACTGATTGAGATAGAATGACTGAATGTTAGATATGCTCGACTGATTGAGGTAGAATGACTGAATGTTAGATATGGCTCGACTGATTGAGATAGAAGGATGAATGCTAGATATGCTTGACTGATTGAGATAGAATGATGAATGATAGATATGCTTGACTGATCGAGAAATGACGATGAATGATGAAAATGCTTTATAATGAAAATGATGATGAATGATGAAAATGCTCGATTGACTGAGACATGATGATAAACGATGAGTAATTTGTATGCTCGGCTGACTGAGATACTAGAATGAATGATATTTTATAGTGCAACGCTACTAATGTGCGCTTGAGTGTGTGCAGTGGTAGGTAAGACGATTTACGGACTGACCCACAAGGGAATTATAGGGGTCGTAAGAACGGAAAGAACACATAGGGGTACGACAGACTGTCGACCCTGAAATAATAGTCCACGCACGGGTAGGAAGCCGTTTCAGCTCACCCGGGGAAGCGTGTGCCATACGGGCGAGGCCATAACAACTTGGTCACGTACGATGAGTTGAGGGGCGTGTGATAAGGAGGACCTTATCCCTCAACAGCCCTTAGTCTCCAAGAAAGCATAGTTGGAAGGTCGCGGTAAAGATTCCTGATCGCTACGCAGTACTCCCCATAAGAAGAAAGGAAATGAATTGTCGGAAGGGCCCGCCAAAGAGGTACCTAGACAAGAACAAGAAGAATGAAAATGAATTGTCGGAAGGGTCCGCCGAAGAGGTACCTAGACAAGAACAAGACGAAAGAAAATGAATTGTCGGAAGGGCCCGCCGAAGAGGTACCTAGACAAGAACAAGAAGAAAGAAAAAATGAATTGTTGGAAGGGTCCGCCGAAAAGGTACCTAGACAAGAACAAGAGGAAGAAATAAATCAATTGTATAAATGAAAATTTCTCGTAAGATTTAAGAAATATTTTAATCCATTTTGTTTTGAAAAGAGGAAAAAGAATTAGAAATAAAATAGGAAATATTAATAAAAGAATTATTTGACTCTTATTTTTATTTTGAAAAAGAATTTAGATTAGGTTGGAATTCTTTTATGAAGAACTATTTTAAAATTCTTTTTATGATTTTCTTTATATATGTCTTTTTGAAAGAAGAAATTTGAAATGAAGTAAGTATTAATAAAAGAAATTACTTTTATTTTCATTTTATTATTTTGAAAAAGGGAAAACTAGAAAGGTGAACTAAATGGGAAATTGTAATAAATTAAATAAGTTATGTGCATGTGAGGACACATGGCACACAGACTCTTGTAACTTGAGAATAAATAGTAATGAAATATTAAATTAAATAAGTTATGTGCATGTGAGGACACATGGCACACAGACTCTTGTAACTTGAGAATAAATAGTAATGAAATATTAAATTAAATAAGTTATGTGCATGTGACGACACATGGCACACAAACTCTTGTAACTTGAGAATAAATAGTAATGAAATATTAAATTAAATAAGTTATGTGCATGTGAGAACACATGGCATACAGACTTTTGTTATAAAAGAAGGGAGGAGAAGGAGAAAATGATATCTCTTGCTCCCTAGTGCTGGATGGGCACCAGAATCGAGAATTGATTTTATGGTTCTTGTGAGTTGGGCTTAGCTTGACCGGGGATTGGGAGATCCCAGCGGGAAGTTTGCTAGTTTGTTCTTATGACCCCATTAGCTCGGGGGTTCGGGGTGAAGGAGAGTAACCCCGATATGGTAGGGTGGTCAACTGAGGGGTCTCTTGGTAAAATCGGCAAGGCTGGAAGCGACTCGAGGAAGATCGACGACCGTACATACAAGGACTTAGTCAATGGAGTGCTCAACTACTGTCGAAAGATATAGTGTTCCATTATTATGTACATGTTGAGTTCATTTATGGTTTTATATTTGATTTTCAAGTTTTTTTTAATTTTCATATGGTGTTAGTCCTATTTTGGAAGTTTTTTTGGGGGACTAGAAATGGGGGTCCCTACAGAAAATACCTCTCTCCTCCTCCGGTGAAAATTAGGGTTTCTGCAAAAGTTCAAATTTTTGGAATCCGAGAGCATGGCTGGATGCTCCTCCTCAAAAGCGAAATTTTGAGCCCTAGATCGAACTTTTTGAGTGGGTAGATCTCAGGGAAAGTCAAACCCTAGTTTGACTTCTGGACCAGAAAACCAGTGAACCAGAAAAACTGCGAACCTGTGCACCAGTGAACTAGAAAAGTTGCGAACCTGTGCACCAGTGAACCTAAAAAGCTGCGAACCTGTGAACCAGTGAACCGGTAAACCAGAAAATCTGTTGCGGATCCGAATTTCGCTGGTCAAGCTTGAAGGGTGAAAAGTTGAAGTTTTTAGAAATCAAGTACACCAGTCAACTCAACTCAGTCAAGCACATCTCCTGGTAAGGTCAATTTTGCATTTTAAGAATTTTCAATTTTTGGTGACCTCCTAGATAAGATGGCCCCAAGCACTAAGCTTGAGGACAAGCTAGAGGGTATAGAGAATTTTCGGGCATTGAGTTCGACCTACTCTGCATGCACAAGTGCGCCCTCTTCTCTGGATGTCAAATGCTCATACTGGTCCGGATCTCAGCAGATCTGAGCTCTGATCGTCCCTAGCCTTCCTCTAATGCTGAGGCAAGGCTATCCTGGAAATCTCAGACTCCGAATCAGTCAATCCAGCTCAAAACGAGCTTCTCCCTCCTTGGGAAATGTGCCCTCCTCCAAGAGAACTCGACGTCCTCCAAACTAATCAGAAAGCACACTACTGAGCTATCTCAGCTCACAGTAATGGGTGTCTAGCAACTCTGGAACTGAAGGTCACTGGTCTAGCTCAAATCAGACCTTCCTAGCTCCTGCAGCAACTCCTTTCTCTCTTAGAAAGTTTCCTTGCATGCACAGCTACGCTCTCCTCACTCTAGCAGTATCTCTCTCTGACAATGCAACTGAGTAACCTCATCTGGGGACCCCCTGCCTCTATAAATAATCTCACCGATGAATTAGGTTTGCCAAAATCCTAATTCTCGGTGCATGCAAAAGTGCAAAAGTCACTTTTGCATGCATTCACTGATCGCTGACAGGTCATGCAAAACTCATGCATGTAAAGGTCAAATCTCCTCGGAAGTTCCGCATGCAACCACCACTGGACTCATGCCACTGAGTAGAGTGCATCTCACCCTTTACTCCATCCTGATGCCTATGCAGCTAATGTACCTCCATGTAAGACATCTAAACCATGGAGGACATCCCGAAGTTACCAGAATCTAACACTCCCTCTTAACGAGGGAAGTCCTGACACTGATGCGTGGATCCATCAAGTCCACTGCTGCTGACACTGATCTAACTGATCTGCTTGTCACTGCTCTCTAACTTGAAGAACTCTGATCAATCTCCATAAAGGTGGCTTCAGAAGAAGCCATCCTATCAACCACTGCTGACTCTACCACTGCACTTTGACACAGACTCCCTCTGAGTCTCTGCTGGTGTAACCAGTCCTGAAGACCTCTGTCAAGTGGATCTACTGCTTTGTAGATCATCTGCCTATGACCCTGAGTTCTACAGAGCCAGTCCCACCACCTGTAGGTCTTCATCATCACTGGCCATACTGTGGAATCCTCAGGACTTATTACGTGCGTCACAAAACCTGGCTGTAGCATCCCAGGCTGTTACGAGCACACAGCTCTACCTGTCGGATCTCCTAGGAGCACATTACATGTGACTGTCACAAAACCTTAAAAGAGTCTCTTGACTAGCAAGAACCCTAAAGAGTATCTGAGGCCTTTTTCATCCTGGCCAGATCTCCAGGACTTATTACATGTGACCCCCACCACAAAACCTTAAAAGAGTGTCTTGTCAAGCAAGAACCCTAAAGAGCATCTGAGGCCTTTTTCGTCCTGTCCAGATCTCCAGGACTTATTACATGTGGTCATGGCAATGCCTCGAAAGAGCATCTGAGGCCTTTTTCATCCTGTCCAGATCTCCCAGGTCTACTTACATGCCATAGGACAAAACCTTGAAAGAGCGTTTGCCAGATCTCCCAGGGAGCTATTATATGCTAGGGGCAAAACCTAGCAAGAGAATCTGCAAACCTCCCAGGGCGCTATTATATGTCCTAAAGAAAAACCTCGAAAGAGCATTTGCCAAATATCCCAGGGCTAGATTACATGCCATAGGCAAAACCTCGAAAGACTATCTGCAAACCTCCCAGGGCACAAATTATATGCTTATCTGCACAACTTGTTCCACGGCCACAAAGTATCAACTTGATTCTCACCATACATCATCCTAATGTACACATGATCATCCTGATCATCAACACTGCATCGTCCTGATGCATGTCATTTGGAGCAACATCTTGAAGCTTGTCATGCATGATCATCCTGATCATACAATGCATCCACCTGATGCATACACTGTATCTGCCTGATACATATCATCATACATGTTCTACCTGATCATACAATGTATCCACCTGATACATATACAAATACATGATCCACCTGATCACACCTGATACATATCAACACACATGATCCACCTGATCATACAATGTATCCACCTGATACATATACAGATACATACACATGATCCAATTGATCATATCTAGCGTCAACATGATGCATACATACATAAATGATCCAACTGATCATATCCAACATCAACATGATGCATACATACATAAATGATCCAAATGATCATATCCAGCATCCAACATGATGCATACAAATACAGAGCAGTAACTGGAGCATCGCCCTGATGCTCATTATCCGACGCTTACATCCACAGCCATGTGAAGGATCCTCCTTCCAACATGCTTGGAATGGCTTCAGCAAATGTGTCCATCACTTCTTCCTCGAAGTGTCGTCAATCTGAAGAACACCAAGCCTCTCTCTGAAGTACTCGAACTTCACTCTGGCTAGTGGCTTTGTCAGTACATCTGCAATCTGCTCATCCGTCGCAACATATAGGAGCTTTACTGCTCCTCTCTGCACCATATCCTTGATATAGTGATATTTGATCTCAATGTGTTTCGACCTGTCGTGGAACACCGGATTTTCAGACAGCTTTACACAACTCTGGTTGTCACAAAAGATACCAATAGCCTCCAGTGGGAGATCAAATAACTCAGACAGTAGCTTCCGAAGTCATACTGCCACACAACTAGCTGAACAAGTTGCAACATACTCTGCTTCAACTGTACTCAGTGCTACGCAGGACTGCTTCCTGCTAAACCCAAAGATCACACCTGATCCCATACTGAAGCAACACCCAGAAGTGCTCTTCCTATCTGCAACATTGCCTGCCCAATCTGAATCAACATAACCCTGCAGGTTAAACTTTTGATTCGCATCATACTTGAGCCCATAGTCAACTGTACCCTTCAGGTACCTCAGAATATGCTTTACAACAACCAGGTGAACACCTCCGGGATCCGTCAGGTACTGGTTCAATGTGTTCATCGCAAAGCAAATATATGGCCTCGTGTTCGTCAGGTACATCAAGGACCCAATCATCCGACGATACACAATGACATCAACCGGATCAGATGAAGCATCACACATAATCTTTAGGTTTGATGTCATAGGTGTGGCCATGGCCTTGCAGTCCATCATCCCGAATCTCTTCAAGATCTCTACTACAAACTTCCCTTGTCCAAGGAAGATTCCATTTGCACTCTGCCACATCTTCATGCCTAGAAAGTAGTGCATCATCTACAAGTTCTTCATCTCGAACTTGGCAGCAAGCTTCCGCTGTGTGTCGGTAATCAATCTATCCTCACCTGTAGCAAACAGGTTATCCACATACAAAAGTAGTATCACTAGATTGCCTTCCTCAACCTTGTAGTAAAGGTTGGAATCCGCCTTACTCTTGGTAAAGCCCAAACTGGATAGAAAGCTGTCTATCCTACCATACCAAGTTCTGCACATATATGACTTCCTGTCATGTGTCTCAAAACCAAGTGGCTACTCCACATACACTTCCTCTTCGACTACACCATTCAAGAAAGTTGTCTTGACATCCATCTGGTGTATCTTCCATTTCATCACTATAGCCAGAGCAAGTACTAATTTGATGGAAGTGTGCCTGGCTATAGGTGTAGAAGTCTTTTCATACTCAATCCCTTTTTCTGGGAGAAGCCACGAGCTACAAACCTCGCTTTGTATTTCTCCATGCTACCATCTGCAGCATGCTTGATCTTATAGATCCATTTGGAAGTCACAACAGACTTCCCTTCAGGTCTTGGGACTCCATCCCAAACATCATTCTTCATGATCGACTGGTACTCCTCAATCATGGCATTCTTCCCGAATCTTGGGAACTCCAATATATTCAATATCTTCAATAGATAACTTTGTTGCTGAAACAAATGTTGTAGTCCTTCTTTTGTAGGTGATGGTATCTGATCTTTCCTACAAAACAAGTTAAATTGCATGATTAGAAACATCTCATAGTTTTCAGAACAAGTTCTTACTCATAAAGAAATATGTCATACAGTCATGCAATTAATTTAGCCAATGCTTCAATACAACATTTATCCATATCCCGTGACTTTCTAGATGCCTTCCAATCTCTACCAGAACATTGTTAAGAGTGTGCACAACTCCCAACATGTCAGCAAAGAGGTTTCATTCTAGATAAGTAGCAATGGAATGTTGTACAGTGCCATAGGCCACTTACCCATTAGATGCATATTAGTAGTATACTGTTCATTAATGCAATTATTCTAATATGCATAATACACACCCTAAGTCTAGGAACATAAGGATATACATCATTGAACAACATTATTTAAACAATCAAATATGCAAGAAATGACAATTTCAAATACTTATCTTTGTTTGGTTGTTGGGTGGACTCCCTCTAAATCTTTGCAACTCCATTCTGATGTGGATTGTTAGAAGTGGTCGACTACCTCTGAATATCTGCATCCTTGTAGAAACTACTGGAGTGTGCTCCCTCTTGATCTTTGCTTCCTGGATTACATGTCCTTGAACTTATATCCATCCTCGATCACTATGCATGCTTACAAGTATCATTATTGTGATATCCTCGAGATCTCATACATAATCATACATTTATTAGTATATTCTCAATACTATCAAAACACAATAATCTTAAGCATGTATAGTCATTATCATTTCAAACAGAAATAATAAGCATTAGTATTCAAGGACTCTTATGGTTAGTCATATCATAAATTAAAGTAAGAAACATAATATGCCTGAACCTGTGATTACTCAAACCTATACTTTCATGACTCTTCTGGTTAGTCATATCATCAATTAAGGTAAGAAACATAATATGCATACACCCATGATTATTCAAACCTATGAATAATCATTTTCAATCATGCCAGGTATACTTATATACGAGATCCTATCACAAGGTAGGATTCTAACTTGATATAGGAAAAACATACCTGGATTAGTGTGTTAGCTAGTTATGTCGAACATACCCACATGATGTCTTCTTGTTCTCTTCAATGACTTGTGCTAGTAACCTGCATTTCTCATACGTTAACCATTATAGAACCAAGTTATACATACATCGTAAATAGATCTTCTAAGTGATCCATGACAATGGATGAATCTTTGTCTTCATGTCACCATGATCATATGTTCTTGAACTAGAACATGATTTGTCTTTCTTGGTGTACCTTTCATGTTAGTGGACAACATAAACCTCATACAACACCATAATGCATTAGTACAATCATAAGTGTCAACACCCTAATCAATGAATATCTTCTATCATGCATTCATAATTTTATTAAGGTGATACAACAAGTCTAAATTTAATCAAGATTGTACTAACCGTAATAATATGAAGACAAACATACCATAAACTTAATCATGAACAAATCTCAAAACATACCTGGATAAGTCATACCTGTCGAGATTGCTTGTAATCTTCTTATGTAAGGCCTTAGCCTCCTCATCTCCCTCTGAAACAGGAACTTCTTCACTTATGCAGGTGCCCAATCCATTCTCTTATAGGATTAACCCAATCCACTTGATTTGCAGAAACTGGATTTGGAGCTGGATTAGGGTTTGTCAGGAAAACCCTAAAAATTCAAACTTTGAATTTCAAACTTCTGAAAGGATAGAAAGATGTGCCTTGATGAGCTTAATAAGCCGGTATACTCAGAATTTGAAAACTGCAAAGTTTCACCCCTCAAAATTGTGTTTGAAACTTCCGGATCTTCTGGACAGGATTCCGAAATAGGGTTTGATAAATCCCACCCTTCTGCCCAATCAAAAGGTTCGATCCAAAGCTCTATGCTTCTATTTTCTTGAGGAGCTTCCAGACGTGGTCACAGATTTCAAAAATTCCCATTTTTACAGAAGCCCTAATTTTCTACTTTTTCGATCAAAGTCCCGAACTAGGGTCTGATCAAGCTCGGCCTTCTGCCCAACCAAAAATTCTGATTTTGGTCTCTAAATTTCAATTTTGATGAGTAGCATTCAGCCGTGGTCTTCGATTACAAAAATTCTATCTTTCTCTGAAACCCTAAATTCCTGAAGCCATGAATGAAGGTGCTCAAAAATAATTCTGTTTTGACAGAAATATGTACATGATTGTTTCTGGTGTAGCTCCGAACTTTCCGATCCACAGGGAACTTTCCGATCCACAGGGTCTGAAACTTCTACCTGTGGTAGTCCGACCTGTCATCTTTCCAATCCTACAGGTCAAACCTCAATTGGAATCTCTGAGAGAGAGTTATTCCAAGTGTCGCAACGTGACTTGTTTATGGGATAAAACAAAAGAGCGAACTTGTATGGCGTGCCACGTGTCACTGGTTCAGTTTCGGTGTCTAAAAAAGTTACCTGAGAAATTACAGTCCGTGCATTACCTGTCACTTTTTACGAAATTTCATTTGGAGCTTCCTAGCCCAAGTTATGACCTTTTTGCCTAGGTCACCTGTTTATGACTCAGATCTGGAAGAGGCAGAAACCCGAGATTGTACAGATCATAAAACACAAATTACAACGAATTAGAAGTTGTCCTTTGGACACAAGGTACATGGGGATCTGTTCTTTGACCTGTAAAAGTTTCAGATCCGAAAACTTCGCCAAAATGGATTTATAGCGAAAGTGCTACGATGACTGGTTTTTGCTATATCAAGCCCTAGCATCACAAGTGCAACAAGTGTCATACATGCCATACCATGCCTTCTTTCAGGCTAGCTCTGATGTTGATGTATATGTAACTTCGGAATGTATTTCACATATATGTATATTGTATTCCTATAGAGATGGTATTATTCCTCTATAAGGAAGTGTCGTCATTTATATTGTAAGTGTCGTAACTTATACTTGATGGGTTATTAGACCACCTTATTTGGGGTCGGCCCTGTATAAGTCATGTGGGTCAAAGGGTTATTAGACCACCCTATTGGGGGTCGGCCATGTGGGTCAAAGGGTTATTAGACCACCCTATTGGGGGTCGGCCCACTCAGCATTATGTTATGTGGTAAAGTTCGAGCCTACATGAGTTAGGTAAAAAGGCAAGTCAAGTCAAGTATAAATAGAGTGCGGGAGGCACTCTATTTGCTCACTCACTTCTCACACATGCACTCAAGGAGGAGTGGCGCACTTATGGAGGAGGAGGATCTGCTGCTAGATTATGGCTATCTCTCTTGGTTGGTTGTATCATTGCTCTATCTATCTCTGAGGAAGTTATTGGGGTTTTTCACCTTTATGGTTTTCCCCAAGTAAATCTTTGTGTCTCTTGTGTGCTTGCATTATTGTCTCCATGATTGATATGCTGTAGATATGCTGTACATGTTGTTCTCTCAGTTAAGATCCTAGATCATATTGAAGTAAATTCTGAAAATCTAACATGGTATCAGAGCTAGCCTGAAAGAAGGCATGATATGGCATGTATGACACTTGTTGCACTTACGATGCTAGGGCTTGATATAGCAAAAACCAGTCATCGTAGCACTTTCGCTATAAATCCGTTTTGGCGAAGTTTTTGGATCTGAAATTGTTACAGGCCGAAGCTAAGATCTCCAGGTATCTTGTGTCCAAAGGACAACCTCTAATTCGTTGTACTTTGTGATTTATGATCTGTACAATATAGGGTTTCTGCCTCTTCCAGATCTGAGTCAAAATCAGGTGACCTTGGGAAAAAGGTCATATCTTGGGCTAGGAAGCTCCAAATGAAATTTCGTGAAAAGTGACAGGTAGTACACAGACTGTACTATCTCAGAAAACTTTTTCAGAGGCCGAAGTTGAACCAGTGACACGTGGCACTCCGTACAAGTGCGCTCTCCTGTATTATCCCATAAATAGGTCATGTTGCGACATTTGGCATAACTCTCTCTCAGAGATTCCAATTGAGGTCAGACCTATCAGGATGGAAAGGTAAGAGGCCGAGCTATCTCAGAAAACTTTTTCAGAGGCCGAAGTTAAAACAGTGACACGTGGCACGCCGTACAAGTTCGCTCTCCTGTTTTATCCCAAAACAGGTCACGTTGCGACATTTGGCATAACTCTCTCTCAGAGAATCCAATTGAGGTCAGACCTGTCAGGATGGAAAGATAACAGGTCAGGCTATCTCAGGAAACTTTTTCAGACCCTGTGGATCAAAAATTTCGGAGTTACACCAGAAACAATCTGGTACATATTTCTGTCAAAACAGAATTATTTTTTGGTACCTTCATTGATGGCTTCCGGAATTTAGGGCTTTGGAGAAAGTTGGAATTTTTGTAATCGGAGACCACGGCTGGATGCTACTCATCAAAATAGAAATTTAGAGACCAAGATCAGAATTTTTGGTTGGGCAGAAGGCCGGGCTTGATTAGACCCTAGTTCGGGACTTTGATCAGAAAAGTGGAAAATTAGGGCTTCTGTAAAAATGGGAATTTTTGAAATCTGTGACCACGGCTGGAAGCTCCTCAGAAAAATAGAAGCTTAGAGCTTTGGATCAAACATTTTGATGGGGAAAAAGAGTGGGCTTCATCAAACCCCAGTTCAGGGTCACGTCCAGTGAATCCGGAAGTTTCAAAGGCAAAATTGAGGAGTGAAACTTTGCAGTTTTCAAATTCTGAATATACCAGTTTGATCAGCTCATCAAAGCGCATATTTCTATCCTTTCAGAAGTTTGAAATTCAAAGTTTGAATTTTTGGGGTTTCTCTGACAAACCCATATCCAGCTCCAGGTCCAGTTCTTGCAAATCAAGTGGATTGGGTTAATCCTAGAAGAAGATGGATTGATCATTTGCATGAGTAAAGAAGTTCCTGTTTCAGAGGGAGATGAGGCTAATGCCTTACATAAGAAGATTACAAGCGATCTCGACAGATATGACTCATCAAGGTATGTTTCGATATTTGTCCATGATTAAGTTTATGGTATGTTTGTCTTCATGTTATTACGGTTAGTACAATTTTGATTTTAAATTTGTCGTATCACCTTAACAAAATTATGAATGCATGATAGAAGATATTCATTGGATAGGGTGTTGACACTTATGATTGTACTAATGCATTATGGTGTTGTATGAGGTTTATGTTGTCTACTAACATGAAAGGTACACCAAGAAAGAGAAATCATGTTTTGGTCCAAGAACATATGATCATGATAACATGAGGACAAAGATTCATCCATTCTCATGGATCTCATAGAAGATCCATTTACGAGGTATGTATAACTTGGTTTTGTAATAGTTAACCTATGAGATATACAGGTTACTAGCACAAGTCATTGAAGAAGAACAAGAAGACATCATGTGAGTATGTTAGACATAAATAGCTAGCATGCTAATCCAGGTATGTTTTTCCTATATCAAGATAGAATCCTACCTTGTGTTAGGATCTTATACTGTTGTTGATAATGATTATTCATGAAGTCATAGGTTTGAATAATCATGATTGTATGCATATTATGTTTCTTACCATAATTGATGATATGACTAACCAGAAGAATCATGATGGTATAGGTTTGAATAATCACAGGTTTTATGCATTTTATATCTCTTATCTTGATTGATGATTCAACTAACCTGAAGAGTCATAGGTTTGAGTAATTACAGGTTTAGACATGTTATGTTTCTTATGATTTGACTAACCATAAGAATCCTACATAAACCTTGAATGCTAATGATTATTATTTCTGTTTGAATTGATCATGACTATACATGCTTGAGATTATTGTGTTTTAATAGTATAATAATGAATGTATGATTTTATATGAGATCACAAGGATAACACATTCATGATACTAATAAGCATGCATAGGGACCAAGGATGAATATGAGATTCAAGAACAGCTAATCCAGGAAGCAAAGATCAAGAGGGAGTACATTCCAGTGGTTTATGCAAGGATGCAGATATTCAGAGGGAGTTGACCATCTCTCTACATCCCACAACAGAAAGGTGTAGAAGAAGCTACTTCAGATTAGGACTCCAGCAGCTCCTGCAAGGAAGCGAAGACTCAGAGGGAGTCCACCCAACGAACAAACAAAGATAAGTATTTTAACTTCTTGCATATTTGTTTGTTTAAATAAAATTGTTCAATGATGTATATGCTCATGGTCTTAGACTTAGGATATGTATTGTGCATATTAGAATAATTACATTAATGAACAGTATACTACTAATATGCATGGGTAAGTAGCCTATGGCACTGTACAACATTCCATTGCTACTTATCTAGAATGAAACCTCTTTGCTGACATGTTGGGAGTTGTGCACACTCTTAACAATGTTCTGGTAGAGATTGGAAGGCATCTAGAAAGTTACGGGATATGGATAAATGTTGTATTGAAGCATTGGCTAAGATAATTGCATGACTGTATGACATATTTATTTATGTGTAAGAATTTGTTCTGAAAACTATGAGATGTTTTCTAATCATGCAATTTAACTTGTTGTGTAGGAAAGATCGTATGCCATCTCCTACAAAAGAAGAACTACAACATTTGTTCAGCAACAAATTTATTTATTGAAGATATTGAAGTTCCCAGGATCTGGGATGAAGAAATGGAATGCCATGATCCGTCGATCATGAAGAATGATGTTTGGGATGTAGTCTCAAGACGTGAAGGGAAGTTTGTTATGACTTCCAAATAGAACTATCAGATCAAGCATGTTGCAGATGGCAACATTGAGAAATATAAAAGTGATGAAATAGAAGATACACCAGATGGATTCAAGATAGCTTCCTTGAATGGTGTAGTTGAAGAAGAAGTATATGTAGAGTAGCCACTTGGTTCCGAGACACATGATAGGAAATCATATATGTGCAGAACTTGGTATGGTGAAGATAGATTGATTGCCGACACACAGCGGAAACTTACTACCGAGTTCGAGATGAAGAACTTGGGGATGATGCACTATTTGTTTTTTGACATGGAGGTGTGGCAGAGTGCAGATAGAATCTTCCTTGGACAAGGGAAGTATGCAGTAGAGATCCTGAAGAGGTTCGGGATGATGGACTGCAAGGCCATGGCCACACCTATGACATCGAATCTGAAGCTTCTATGTGATGCTTCATCTGAGCCGGTTGATGTCTCTATGTATCGTCAGATGATTGGGTCCTTGATGTACCTGACGAACACAAGACCATACATTTGCTTTGCTGTGAACACATTGAGTCAGTTCCTGACGGATCCGAGGAGTGTTCACCTGGTTGCTGTAAAGCATGTTCTGAGGTACCTGAAGGGTACAGTGGATTATGGGATCAGGTATGAGGCGAATCAAAAGTTTAACCTGCAGGGTTATGTTGATTCAGATTGGGCTGGCAGTGTTGCAGATAGGAAGAGCACATCTGGGTGTTGATTCAGTATGGGATCAGGTGTGATCTCTTGGTTTAGCAGGAAGCAGTCCTGCGTAGCACTGAGTACAGCTGAGGCAGAGTATGTTGCAGCCTGCTCAGCTAGTTGCGATGCAGTATGGCTACGGAAGCTACTGTCTGAGTTATTTGATCTCCCGTTGGAGGCTACTGGTATCTTCTGTGATAACCAGAGTTGTGTGAAGCTGTCCGAGAACCCAGTGTTTCATGACAGGTCGAAACACATAGAGATCAAATATCACTATATCAGGGATATGGTATAGAGAGGAGCTGTGAAGCTCCTGTATGTTGCGACGGACGAGCAGATTGCAGATGTGCTGACGAAGCCACTAGCCAGGGTGAAGTTCGAGTACTTCAGAGAGAGGCTTGGCGTTCTTCAGATCGAAGACACTTCGAGGAAGAAGTGATGGACACATTTGCTGAAGCCATTCCAAGCATGTTGGAAGGAGGATCCTTCACATGGCTGTGGATGTAAGCGCTGGATAATGGGCATCAGGATGATGTTCTGGTTTCTGCTGGATATGATCAGTTGGATCATTTTTATGTATGTATGTACGCATCATGTTGGATGCTGGATATGATCAGTTGGATCATTTTTATGTATGTATGTACGCATCACGTTGGATGCTAGATATGATCAGGTGGATCATTTATGTATGGATGCATCATGTTGGATGCTGGATATGATCAGTTGGATCATGTGTATGTATTTTGTATATGCATCATGTTGGATGCTTGGACCATGTATCTGTATATGTATCAGGTGGATACATTGTATGATCAGGTGGATCATGTATGGTGATATGTATCATGTATCAGGTGGATACATTGTATGATCAGGAGGATCATGTATGATGATATGTATTAGGTAGATACTTGGTATGCATCAGGTGGATGCATTGATGATCAGGTGGATCATGCAGCAGGATGTTGCAGTGATGATCAGGATGATCATGGATGACGAGCTTCAGGATGTTGCTCCAGATGACATGCAGCAGGATGTTGCAGAGATGATCAGGATGATCATAGATGACGAGCTTCAGGATGTTGCTCCAGATGACATGCAGCAGGACGTTGCAGTGATGATGATCAGGATGATCATGGATACATCAGGATGATGTATGGTGAGTATCAGTTTGATACTCTGTGGCCGTGGATCAGGTTCTGCAGATAAGCATGTAATTTGTGCCCTGGGAGATTTGCAGATGGTCTTTCGAGGTTTTGCCTATGGCATGTAATTTGTGCCCTGGGACATCTAGCAAATGCTCTTTCGAGGTTTTGCTTGGGAGGACATATAATTTGTGCCCTGGGAGATCTGCAGATAGTCTTTCGAGGTTTTGCCTATGGCATGTAATTTGTGCCCTGGGATATCTGGCAGATGCTCTTTCGAGGTTTTGTCCTATGGCATGTAATTTGTGCCCTGGGAGATTTCAGGTCGGAGTTGTGTACCCGTAACATCCTGAAATGCTCTTTCGAGGTTTTGCCATGACCACATGTAATTTGTGCCCTGGGAGATCCGATAGGTTGAGCTGTGTGCTCGTAATCAGTCCTGGGATGCTCTTTCGAGGTTTTGTGGTGACCACATGTAATTTGTGCCCTGGGAGATCCGATAGGTTGAGCCTTGTGCTCGTAATCAGTCCTGGGATTCTCTTTCGAGGTTTTGTGGTGAGGTCACATGTAATTTGTGCCTGGGAGATCCTATAGGTAGAGCCGTGTGCTCGTAACAGCCTGGGATGCTCTTTCGAGGTTTTGTGACGCACGTAATTAGTCCTGAGGATTCCACAATATGGCCAGTGATAATGAAGACCTGCAGGTGGTGGGCCTACATCCAGTATGAAAAAGGACTGGCTCTGTAGAACTTCCTATGACGAGTAGATTCAGAGATTGATTGAGATAGCAGCAGCAGTGACGATGATGATGACTCGATGACGATTATCCAGTGACGATGATCCAGAGAAGATGACTTGTGCTAGAAGAACTGTGCTGAGAAATACCTTCCTAGTTAAGAGGGAGTGTTGATGTATATGTAACTTCGGAATGTATTTCACATATATGTATATTGTATTCCTATAGAGATGGTATTATTCCTCTATAAGGAAGTGTCATCATTTATATTGTAAGTGTCGTAACTTATACTTGATGGGTTATTAGACCACCTTATTTGGGGTCGGCCCTGTATAAGTCATGTGGGTCAAAGGGTTATTAGACCACCCTATTGGGGGTCGGCCATGTGGGTCAAAGGGTTATTAGACCACCCTATTGGGGGTCGGCCCACTCAGCATTATGTTATGTGGTAAAGTTCGAGCCTACATGAGTTAGGTAAAAAGGCAAGTCAAGTCAAGTATAAATAGAGTGCGGGAGGCACTCTATTTGCTCACTCACTTCTCACACATGCACTCAAGGAGGAGTGGCGCACTTATGGAGGAGGAGGATCTGCTGCTAGATTATGGCTATCTCTCTTGGTTGGTTGTATCATTGCTCTATCTATCTCTGAGGAAGTTATTGGGGTTTTTCACCTTTATGGTTTTCCCCAAGTAAATCTTTGTGTCTCTTGTGTGCTTGCATTATTGTCTCCATGATTGATATGCTGTAGATATGCTGTACATGTTGTTCTCTCAGTTAAGATCCTAGATCATATTGAAGTAAATTCTGAAAATCTAACATCTGATAGCATGTTAATTTTTCAGAATTTACTTCAATCTGATCTAGGATCTTAACTGAGAGAACATGTACAGCATATCAATCATGGACACAATAATGCAAGCACACAAGAGACACAAAGTTTACTTGGAGAAAACCATAAAGGTGAAAAACCCCAATAACTTCCTCAGAGATAGATAGAGCAATGATACAACCCAAGCATAAAAGATAGACATCTCCTAGCAGCAGTTTCTCATCCTCCACAAGTGCGCCACTCTCCAAAGAGTGTGTGTGAGAATAGAATGATGAAATAGAGTGCCTCCCACACTTTATTTATACTTGACTTGACTTTCCTGATAACCTTTACTAGGTCGGCCTCAACTTAACCACATAACATAATGCTGACTGGGCCGACACCCAATAGGGTGGTCTAATAACCCTTTGACCCACATGGCCGACCCCCTATAGGGTGGTCTAATAACCCTTCGACCGACATGACTTATACAGGGCTGACCCCAACAAGGTGGTCTAATAACCCATCAAGTATAAGTTACGACACTTACAATATAAATGACGACACTTCCGTATAGAGGAATAATAACATCTCTATAGGAATACAAACACTTCCGTATAGAGGAATAATACCATCTCTATAGGAGTACAATATACATATATGAAATACATTCCGAAGTTACATATACATCAACACCCTCTGTCTCTGAACTGACTTAGCTCTCTCTTGAGCCAAGTCCATCTCAACCATGTCATACCAGCTCACTCTCTGACTAGTGCCTGCATGAGCAACATGCTCATCCATCTGATATGAGCCCAAGGGCTCAATCTCCTGAGACTCATCACTGTTAAGAGCGTCTTGCTCATCCATCGGAATTCCAGAATCATTGCCCTGATCCTCATCATGGTGAGCCTCTTGCCCACCCATCTGCTGAACAGGGCCAGTCCTCTCGGGCTCATCTCTGCTATGAGCATCTCGCTCATCATCATCCTCTGCATCTGAAGAGGATGCACTCAGCCATCCTGATGTGCCCGAGGTAGGTTGTCCATGAACCAAATAACAACCATCGATCCTGTGACCAACTAAGACTGGGTCTACTCCTCTAGGATAGGTGAAGAATTGATCCCTGTGAAACACTACAGGGTAGCCTGCTGCTGCCAAAGTTGCCACTGAGAGGACACTCCCTCTCAGTCCTGGAACAAAGAGCACTCTTGAAACCTCTAGGAGCTCCCCGCGGTCAAGCAAAAATATCACTTTGCCCACTCCAGTAAACAAATGGTCAACGCCCTGAACATCTCGAGTCAACTGCATAGATGTATGCTCTAGGATCAGGAATGCATCTTGCACTCCTGTCATATGACTGCTGAGAGTGCTGTCCACTCTCCACCTCTGATCAACCTGAGCCTCTGGTAGGCTACTATCATGTCCTGACTGAACTGAGGCCAGTGAGAACTCCTTCTCAAACCGAGAAGAGAAATCATCAACCTCCTCCGTTGCTGCCACCTGCTCGTCCTTCATCTGCTTCCTCTTCTTCTTATGCAGACACTGGTCCCGCATAATGTCCATAATCCTTGCAGGCGAAGCATTTGATCTTGCTCAGATCCTGCTTCTGTCTGCCTCTCTGTTTCCCGCCTGCTGCGAGAGCCACATCCTCCTCCTCTGTAGTAGTAGAAATTGAACCCTGAATGTACCCTCTCCGTATCTCCTCCTGTGTGAAATCATTCCACAGGCGATCCCACTTGGGAAGGTTCTCTCGAGCTATGATAGACTGAACAAACACTGCCCATGGCATAGTCACACCATTCAAGGCCTGTTGAACCAGCTCACAATCCTCTATCTTCTCACCAACTGCACCCAACTCATCTCTCACTTGAGTTATCTTGGTGAGATAGGTCATCATGCTCTCATCATGCTCTCATCTTTCCCCATCTTGATGCTTCTTAGCTTCTCCCTGAGAACCATCTGCCTATTTGTATTGGAACTCTGGTACAGACTAGTCAACACATCCCACATCTCAAACACATTGTCCTTGGTAGAGACATGTGGGATGATGTGATACTTGATCGCATCAAGAAGGAGCCTCTGAGCCTTCACATTTTTCTTGTTATACACTGCTTTGGCAGTGGCATCAGACGGAACTGTAACGGGATTTGCCGTCGTGCTGTTCACAACATCCCATAGCTCACTCTCTTTTAGTAAGAGAGTAATACGTGCCCTCCATGCACTATAGTTGGAGGCACCATCCAATCGGTCCTCCACCCTCAAACTGGTAGCCATACTCACGCAATTGAAGAAACTGTAACCCACAGTGAACAAGAGTCTCTCCTGATCACAGATCTGGTAGATCTATCACAGATCTGACCACAGAACCCACTGTACTGATAGATTTGACCTCTACAACCTCAGATCTGAACTGTGCTGCTCAGATCTGGTAGTTATGGTCTCTATCTCCACAGATCTATGTGTGACTGCCCACTCTGACCCTCAACAGGGCTCTGATACCATGTAAATATTTGATTGAGAGATCATTACTCCCTTTGAATCGCCCTGAGATCTCAAGCGGTATGAGTCTCGATATCACTATATGCTCATAAAAATATAGATTCAAACAACTAGATCTGCATTTACCAACTGAAATATAAATGCAATCACACACATAAACAACAGATGTACCCTGGAACCCTTTCGGGAAAAACCAGCTAACTGTGGGGCTATCTTTTCTCTCGAGCCCAGATCATATAGATATAAATGACAATACAATACAGGATTACCTCAACAGGTAACTCAATCCTCTCTGAAACAGGATAGACTCTAGATTTGCATGCATCTAGCTGATGCATGCACTGAATGAGTAAGCCCTAACTGCCAAACTGGATCTGAGTGCTCTGAAGATGCCTCTGACTGGTCTGCCCTCTCTGTATCTCACTGCTCTGACCTGCTCGCTCTGAAGACTGCCCTTTGATGAGTTCGACCTCCTCTGCATGCACAAGTGCGCCCTCTCCTCTGGATATCAAATGCTCGTACTGGTCCGGATCTTAGCAGATCTGAGCTCTGATCGTCCATAACCTTCCTCCAATGTCGAGGCAAGGCTATCCTGGAAATCTTAGACTCTGAATCAGTCAATCCAGCTCAAAACGAGCTTCTCCCTCTTTGGGAAATGCGCCCTCCTCCAAGAGAACTCGGCCTCCTCCAAACTAATCAGAAAGCACACTGTTGAGCTATCTTAGCTCACAGTAATGGGTGTCTAGCAACTCTGGAACTGAAGGTCACTGGTCTAGCTTAGTTCTGACCTTCCTAGCTCCTACAGCAATTCCTCTCTCTCTCAGAAAGTCGCCCTGCATGCACAGCTACGCCCTCCTCACTCTAACAGTATCTCTCTCTGACAATGCAACTGAGTAACCTCATCTGGGGACCCCCTGCCTTTATAAATAATCTCACCGATGAATTAGGTTTTCCAAAACCCTAATTCTTGGTGCATGCAAAAGTCACTTTTGCATGCATTCATTGATTGCTGACAGGTCATGCAAAACTCATGCATGCAAAGGTCAAATCTCCCCGGAAGTTCCGCATGCAGCCACCACTGGACTCATGCCACTGAGTAGAGTGCATCTCACCCTCTACTCCATCCTGATGCCTATGCAGCTAATGTACCTCCATGTAAGGCATCGGAACCATGGAGGACATCCCGAAGTTACCACAATTTAACAAGTAGTAACAGGATTACCAGATTTGAAGGTTGATCATCAAAGCACTTGCAAAGGATGTGCAAAAGGGAAGAATATCAAGAATCCATTTCCAAAGAGTGAAACAAAGACTAAAAGTACTTTGGAATTGATTCATTCAGATGTATGTGGTCCAATGCCCTCCACATCGTTGAGTGGATATGAATACTACCTTACATTTATTGATGACTATTCAAGAAAGACTTGGATATATTTCTTGAAAGGAAAAGATGAAGTCTTTGGAAAATTCAAGGAATTCAAAGCCTTGATAAAAAATCACTCATAAAAGAAAATCAAGACACTCAGGACAAATAATGGTGGAGAATATACTTCAAAGGATTTTGAAGTCTTTTGTAAAGAAGCTGGAATCAAGAGGGAACTAACCACTCTCTATAATCCTCAACAAAATGGTGTTGTGGAAAGAAAGAATAGAACCATCATGGAAGCAGTGAAGACAATGATACATGATCAAGATCTTCCTATGCATCTATGGGCTGAAGCAGCAAGGACCGCAGTCTATGTCCAAAATAGATTGTCTCATAGTGCCCTTGGATTCAAGAATCCAGAGGAAATGTTCACAGGGAAGAAGCCTGAGGTAAGCCACCTCAAAATATTTGAGTGCCATGTATATGTTTACATACCAAAAGAGAAGAGAACTAAGCTGGATCCTTCCGAAAAGAAGGGAATATTTGTTGGGTATTGTGAAGCATCCAAAGCATTCAGAATATACATCCCAGGATTCCATCACATGGAAATTAGTAGAGATGTAACATTTGATGAAGAAGCTGCTCTCAAAAGATCTAGAAAGAGCCAGTGTGAAGAAGTACATGAAGAAGATATACCTCCTAGAAATACAGAAGTAGTTTCCTTCCCTGAAGATGATATGATAGAACTTCAAGAACCCCTACCTATGAACATATCACGGAAGAGAAAGCCAGGATGGGCAAGAGAAATTATACAAGAAGCAGAAAGATATGGAGCTCCGAAAGGCTCCACTACAACAAGCAAGAAACCAAAGCCATTTTCCAGCTATGTGGCTTTGATGTGTGATCTTGTAGATCAAGAACCTACCAGTTATGAAGAAGCAGTACATAAGAAAGAATGGGTAAAGCAATGACGGAGGAATACCAGTCAATAATGAAGAATGATGTTTGGGATGTAGTTCCCAAACCAAAAGACAAAAGTGTGGTATCCTCCAAGTGGATATACAAGATAAAGCATGCTGCGGATAATAGCATTGAAAAGTGTAAGGCAAGGTTTGTGGCCAGAGGATTCTCTCAAAAAGAGGGAATTGACTATGAAGAAACATTTGCACCAGTTGCAAGGTACACTTCCATCAGAACCATCATGGCACTTGCATCCATGGTGAAGTGGAGATTACACCAGATGGATGTGAAGACAACCTTCCTGAATGGCGTGATTGAGGAAGAAGTGTACATAGAAAAACCACAAGGATTTGAGGTTGAAGATAGAAGAACTCATGTATGTAAGTTGAAGAAAGCTCTGTACGGGTTGAAGCTTGGTACAAAAGAATTGATAGCTTCTTGACAAGCTTGGGCTTTACCAAAAGTAAAGCTAATCCTACGCTTTACCTTAAGGTTATGGATGATGAACCTGTCATACTATTACTGTATGTGGATGATCTATTTCTGACAGGAAATGAGAAACAGATCATGGAAAGCAAGAAGAAGCTAGCTACAGAATTTGAGATGAAAGATCTCGGATTGATGCATTACTTCCTAGGTCTGGAAGTATGGCAAGGCCTAGAAGAAATCTTTCTCAACCAGGGAAAGTATGCTGTGGAAATCTTAAAAAGATTTGATATGCTGGAATGTAAAGCCATGGCCACTCCCATGGATACCAACTTGAAGTTGTTGGCTGATGAATCGTCAGAATTAGTGGATATGACTCAGTACAGACAGATTATTGGGTCGCTGATGTATTTGATGAATACCAGGCCAGATATATGCTTTGCTGTGAACACCCTGAGTCAGTATCTAGTTGAGGCTAGACGTGTTCACCTGATAGCTGCAAAGCATGTCTATCATGCCTAAAAGGTACGATAGATTTTGGTCTATATTATCTTGGAGATAATGATTTAAGATTGTATGGTTATACAGATGCAGATTGGGCTGGAAGTGTCTCAGACAGAAAGAGGACATCGGGTGGGTGTTATTGTCTGGGATCTGCTATGATCTCGTGGTTTAGCAGGAAGCAGTCCAGTGTGGCTCTCAGCACAGCTAAAGCAGAATATATAGCAGCGTGCTCTGCTAGTTGTGAAGCCATATGGCTTCGGAAGTTTCTATTAGGATTATTTGACTTAGAGATGAACCCCACTGTCATTCTGTGTGACAACCAGAGTTGTATCAAGATGACAGAGATCCCAGTATTCCATGATAAGTCAAAGTACATAGAGATCTGATATTTTTATATATGGGATATGGTGCAAAAAGGAGCTATAAAGCTCGAGTATGTGAGCACTGATGAGCAAGTTGCTGATGTATTGACCAAACCTCTGTCTCGAGTAAAGTTTGAGTATTTCCGAGACAAGCTTGGTGTAGTTCAGAAGGATCCTCCTCGAAAGGGGGAGTGATATGGTTGATGATGATATTTGGATACTGGTATCGATGTGGATAGTGGATACCTGTATCGATGATGAGGTTGCCTATACCGACGGTAAGGTCGATGATGAGGATACCTGTATTGATGATGTGGATACTTCTATCGATGATGAGGATGCTTGTATCAATGATGAGGTTACCTGTTCCGATGATGAGGTCGATGATGAGGATGCTTGTACCGACGATGAGGTCGATGAAGTGGTACTTAGATTTTGTCTAAGAGGACTTGTGGGATTGATCATCCTTAGACAGTGATCCCGTAATTCCGAAAGGAAGGATAGTCTTAAATGCTGATCCTTGGATTGTGGTGGGATTGATCATCCCTAGACAGTGATCCCGTAATTCCGAAAGGAAGGATAGTCTTAAATATTGATCCTTATACTAGAATCCCGTAATTCCTAAAGGAAGGATTGTCTAAGATGTGAGGAGTGGACAAGGATCCCGTAATTCCCAAAGGAAGGATCGTCCAAGTGTGGTAGCTCCGTAAAGACTGGGTCTCGTAATTTCGAAAGGAAAGATTGTCTGAGCACTACCAATGTTGATGGACTAGAATCCTGTAATTCCGACAAGAAGGATTGTCCATGATCCTGAAATTCCGGAAGGAAGGATCACCAGAGTTGATGGACTAGAATCCCGTAATTCCGAAAGGAAGGATTGTCCATGATCCCGTAATTCCGAAAGGAAGGATTGTCCATGATCCCGTAATTCCGAAAGGAAGGATCACCAAAGTTGTTGGACTAGGGTCCCGTAATTCCGAAAGTAAGGACTGTCCACGATCCCGTAATTCAGAAAGGAAGGATCATGTGTGTTCCAGATTATGATGCTGTGGATCAAGAGATCCAGACAATGAGGCTGTTGATCGGAAGATCTAGATGTTGATGTTGTTGATCGGGAGATCCAGACGATGAGGCTGTTGATTGAGAGAACCAGATGATGCTGTTGATCGGAAGATCTAGATGATGCTGTTGTTGATCGAGAGATCCAGATGATGCTGTTGATCGGAAGATCCAGATGATGATGCTGCTGTAGCTGATCGAGTGCTGCAGAAGATGAAGACTCAGTATTGACGATGTTGATGTTCCAGTATTGATTATGTTCCAGTAACTGTTTGAGTTATTGATGATGATTGAAGAAAGCTTCCAATGATTTATAGATGTATCATGTATGATGTTGATGACTCCTTGCTCCTGCAGATGTTGTTAGAATATCCTTCTCGTTAAGGGGGAGTGTTGAAATATTGTAACTTCTAAGAATATTCTATTTGTACTTTATCCAGAGATGTTTCATTCCTCCGTTGGGACATTATTATATATCCTGAGATGTTTATTCCTCTGTCGGGATGTTGTAACTAGGGTTATTAGACTTCCCTAGTGGGGTCGGCCCTGAGTTAAGTGTTTAGGGGTTATTAGACTCTCCTAGGAGAAGTCGAACCAGTTAGGGTTAAAAGTCAAGTGAAGTAAAGTATAAATAGAGGATGCGTGTTCCTCATTTATCACACTCACTCACTCATTCACTCACTTGTGAATTGTGCATAGGAGAGAGAGAGATCCGCGAAGGAGGAGAAGGAGCTCTTGTTTGGGGTTTACATCTTTGTATTTGTTGGTCATCTATATTAAGGAAAACTTTAGTGGGTTTTCTACCCCATGAGGGTTTCCCAGGATAAATCTGTGTCTATCTTGTGATTGTGTTTCTTTCAGTGATCCTTATTATGCTCTTGTTGTGAATTTTATGCTAAACTTAACAGACTGCACTTGTGCCAAGAGTGAAAACATATCCAAAGGTTGATTTTCTGTCATCCACGCAAACTGCCCAATTTGAATCTGTATATCCACACAACCTAGGTTCTTTGATTTTGCTGTACAAAATGTCAAAGTCAAGTAACCCTTTCACATATCTCAACGCCCGTTTTGCTACAGTCCATTGCTCTGCTTTTGGTGCTACTGTGAATCTAGAAATGAAGCTAGCATAACTCAAATCAGGCCTAATGGTTGTGTTGTCCGCCAGATTGCACACCAGCAGCGGAAATCTTTCGAAAGCTGTCTCTTCACTACAAGTGAGAGAGTTGTGGCCTTGGGGGCAAGCAATGAGCCAGGTACTGTCACCTGAATCCCAGCTCCTCCGTTTAGGCTAACTCCTAACGAAGCCAAGGGGAGTAGTCCCTAAAAAAGAGTTGTCTAAGGCTCTTGTGTGTTTAAAATGTTTTTTAGTGTTGTGATGCGGATGGGTGTTTTTTAGGAGTTTTGAAGGTGAGAGACACAATAAAGCTTTAAATAAAACCAAGATAACGCAATCCATGTTGCAAGAGAAGATAGAAGATACACTAAATCAGATATGAATCACTCTTTATACGAAAATTAACACAAGTACTCCAAATTGATAATAAGCAAATAAAATATTGTGATTGAGGACCAGTGCCTTACGGAGTCAAAAAATGTCTGAGTGATTGAGTTGTTTGATACAAGTGTTTCGAGAAGAAATGTTCGTGAGATCGTTTTGCAGCTTATCTTAGTAAATTTAAGATTTTAGTGGTCTTGATTATTATGGCTAAGAACAAGGATATTCAAGAAGTGAACCTTGACCGAGAGAAAACACTGGCAACCTTTAGATGATAGGTCGGGAGCACCCAGATTCAGAGAACAAGTGTTTGTATGGCTTGACCGCCCTCGAGTCTGACAGTGGATTCCCGGCACCATCTGTTTCAGGAAGTACTCAACAATTTTGTCTTGGTTGGGGTTTTGGGTAAAAGTTTTAATTAATGTTATCACTTATGAATTTAACAAGTCTTACACCTTTCTGAGTACTAGCCCAATCGTTTCCAGTTGGCAGAGCATACGGGTGTAGGACAAAGACCAAGATAAATTAATTAAAAGGGAAGTATGGGTTGAAAAGTTTTATTATTAGAGCACTTTGTTCAACTCTCCGACAGAGAGCGCTCTTGACTTGATCTTATGATCACAGTTCAAGAGACTTGCTAATTAAAAAATGCCTAATGCAGGGAACGATGTAAGACTAAAAATGCTCTCCGATAGAGAGTGCTCTTGACTTGGTTTTGGCCAAGTTCAAGAGACTTTAGTTCGTTTTAAGAAGCAAAAAAGTAGCTGTAATAGCAAGATACTTCAACTTTAAAATGCTTGAATCATGTGATAGATCGAAAAGATATGAAATATTGCTAATATGCTACTTGCCAAATAGAATGAGAAAACTGAAAGATCTAGTGTTCTACCAAACAAATCCTAATCTAAAGGTGGGATCAACCTCCGAACAAGGTCAACCACTAGAAGCCACCAGTCTTGGAAACCTTCCAGCTAGCTGGATGTCCACAAGAAGCTAATGGGGGAGCGAGAAGCTACCACAAAGTCATGTGGCCTTTGGGATGCAATCCCAAAGTTAGCTTACTCTAGTCAAGGCTTGGAAGAGAAGCGACAAGATGAAAAATAAAATACTGAACAGAAAATAAAGTCTAATCTATCCAAGAATCTCTTTCAGGTCAAAGACCGTACTCGGGAGAGCATGGGGGTAAGTAAATTGGAAATACAAAAAGAAAAACAACTCTCCAATAGAGAGCACTCTTGATCCACTATCGGTGAGATTCAAAAGATTTCTACTTTAAACAGTTTATTGAAATGGAAACTAATCTAAGAGCATATCAGAGATCTAAGCTAGAAACTCAAACCAATCAAAGAAGACTACAAGGCTTCCCCAAATGGGGGAAGTGGATGTGGGGGCTTAAAAACCCCACTTGCAACTTTATTATGAGAGTACAAATGCCTTTGGGAATGAAACCCTTGTAAGGACTTTGAGAGAAATAACTTGGAAAATACTTGAAACAAGCTCTTAAGAGTTATTACAAAGGATAAATAATGATTTCTTGGTTTGGATCGTCCCTTTGGTTTCTTGATGGCTTCTTGTATTAGAAACTTCTTTCTTCTATTTGCTTCAAATCTTTTCAAAGTTTTTCTTTCCCAAAGAAAGAACTATCACAAATGAGCAACTCAAATACCCATTAGCATTAGAAAATCAAACAAATTGGAAACTAATTAGATCTATCAATAAAAAAAAACTAAGGAGATGCAAGTTTTTTAAATTTTTTTAAATGAGATCTAAAACAAAACTACCAAATTCCAAATGAGAAAACAAATTTTAAACTAGATGCAAGATTTTAAATTAGAAATGGAACTAAATCTAACAATGTAAGTAGAACACTAAATGATAAAGGAAACTAGACCCTAACTATGAAATGCAAAGATGAGATCTAAGATTAACCTTTCAAAGAGATGCAACTAACTATTAAAACTTAACAAAACTTAATGTTTTTATGTGTTTTTTGAAGGGGCTTTCAAGGAGGGACAAAAGGAGGGCTTTGGAGCAACCAAAGACCAAAACGAAAGGCAAGAAAATGTCAAAAACAAGGGTGGACGAGAGGAAGAAAGGTGAGGCAAAACGAATGGAGAGAAGGGTAGGGGAGTGGGACGAGAACAAGGTGAAGGCTTAAGATCTAGGAGATAGGACCTAAGATGAGAGGAGGAACTAGAAGGGGGACAAGAGCAAAAACTAATGGGAGAGGGAAGCTCAAAGAGATAGGACAAATGGAGAAGAAGAGAAGATGGATGGTAGGGCTAGACGAGGGCAAGGGAGGAAAGGGCTAGCAAGTCAAATGCAAAGGGATTCAAGGAGAAGACAAGAGAGGCTTGAGGAAGTTAGCCTTAGGAACAAAGTAACCGATTTAAGAGTCTTTTGGAATAATGGATGGATACTTGAATCTAACACTTCTTGCCAAATTTTTGATGTTATGAGATCGACTTTGGGAGATCCTGCAATGCACGAATGTTAGGAAAAAATGGGTCCTTTGAAGAGATGGAGGAGACAAGCAAGTTCCAACTCCTCTCCAAACCTATGAGATATGCAAGATGTATCACTTACAAACAAGTTTGATCAAATCTAGTATGCAAAATTGAAAGAGATTAGAAGAGTGTTAGTATTTCCGACTACAATTCACTACTTCCAAATCACAAACAACCCAACATCAATGGACAAATTGAACTCAAATGCCCATCCTATGGACTTTAAAAGTCTTCTAAGCTTTAACAAATTTGATCAAAACAATGAAAATGTAAGCAAAAACATGGAACAAGATCACCTTGATTAACTTGAAGCAATTCCCATGAACAAGATCAACACACCATATAGACCTCCAAAGTCACTTTATTTCAATTAGCAAAAGCTATAACACATCTACAATCTGGCAGAGTAAGTTTGCCCAAAATTCTCCATGAGATAATAACCCAAATGGGCCTCTCTTTATAGTAAAACCAATAGCTAAAACCCTAGGTCGAATTTGGCATGAGTGAGAGCCAATAACCAATAGACATGAAGTTAAATTCCAATCTAAACCAAGCTTGGAGAGCTAACTCAATGGACAACTCGCACTTGTTGGTAGGTGTGAATGGATAGGTGGCAAACTCGCCTTTGATGATGCATGGGAAGTATCACCCATCAAATAGGCAAGTTACAACTAGGATCCACGTGAGGAAGAGGTAGGATGCGTGATCTTGATGAGGGAGGCGAGTGGGTTGGTAGGTGACAAGTGGAGTGATAAGGTAGGTACTAACTCGAGTTTGCAAGAAGAGCCAAGCTTTGTGATCTGATGAGTCATGAGGGCACCTACCATAGACTTTAATGCACACTAACCAACCCATACACCACATGACACCTCACTAAATCGACTTTTGAAGGAAGAAGGGCGAATTAGCTTAAGTGGATCTCTTGCTGGTGACTGGATAGTTGACTGAAGTCACTTGGAGTTGATTGGAATCTTCATAAATGTCTATTGCCATGTCATTTAGCCTTTTATTTTATTCATTTCTGATTATTTTGGAGAGATTTGAATATCTCCAAAATATTCAAATTTATTAATTTAATTAATAATTTTTCTGTAAATGACTTTTTAGAGAAAATATTAATTATGAGGCTGAATTGACATCCGAAAGTTGGGTTTAGCTGGTCCATGGGTCATGTGTGATTTTTGGCTTATGAAACGAGCCATCAATCACTAAATTCGGACCCCGGATGATTGACATATTACAGACTCAAATTTCTCTATTTAAACTATAGAGAAATTTAATTAAAATTTAAAAAATAATTAAAAATTAAAAAACCCCAAATCCAACGCGTCCGGTAAAATTTTTTCGAAATTTTTTTCTAGGGGTCCTAGAGACTTAGGACATGACCAAAACCTATTCTAATAGTGTCTAGTAGGTTTATACATATTAGTTGGACTCTAATAACCCCCCACGGCTCAAATTTTCAAAATCGGGCATTCCAGCTTTAGAGGAAGCGGGAGAAAACCTCATCGATTATACATCGCCTTAAGCAAAGTATAATTGACAAGGGAAAAAACTCCCTGGAATACCTTAGTTGCTTAATCAAGTCATGGGGAACCGAGCCACTCAGACCCTACTAGCACACTTTGTTACAAACCCCCATGGGGCCAAGGTCATGTCGACTCAAAAACAAAACTGGCTAGACCCAAATATCTGAAACCCAGATACTCTGTCAGTGAACACTGATGTGTTCCAACACTGGCGGCTCAATAAGGTTTCAACTATTGTACAAATATAGTTGATAACAGGTTGTAAGGTATATTAAGCTACCCACTAGTTTCCTATAGACTGACTCATTCACTGCCTCAGAGTTGGTCTTGGATGAAGGTTTCAACCCTTTCTCCATATGTGTAGACGAGATTTGCAATCTGCCATTTTAAATTTGTTAAGCAAACTCCTGGCATATTTTGTTTGTGAGACAAAAATATTGCTACATGTTTTCCAAACTTCTACACCCAAACAATAATGTAGGAGGCCTAGATCAGTCATATCAAAAGCTTCCCTCATGTTTGATTTTATCTGTTCAATAATGTTTACCTCGCTACAAGTGAGGATGATGTCATCTACATAAATGACTAGTAGGATGATATCATTGCAACCGCTTTTGACGTATAAGTTGGCATTTGAAAGACTCCACTGGAACCCTAGCTCAACTAAGTACCTGTCAATCTAGATGTACCATGCCTTGGGTGCCTACTTCAGGCCATATAGCGCTTTCTATAACCTGCAAACAAAGTGCTCTTTACTTGAAACCTCAAATCCCTATGGCTGATACATATAGACCTCTTCCTCCAAATCTCTGTTGAGGAAGGCGCTTTTCATGTCCATCTAATGAACCTTCTAGCCACATTGTGCTGCCATGGCAAACAAGATGGATGGTGCTCATAATTGTTGTAGGATCAAAGGTCTCCTCATAATCAATGCCCTCTGTTGAGAGAACCGTTTTGTTACCAACTGTGCTTTGTACTTGTCAAGTGATCCATCTGCCTTGTATTTGACCTTGTAGACCCATTTGCAGCCAATGGGATTCTTCTCTGGTGGAAGTGTTGTGAGATCCTAAGTCTGATTTTTCATCAAACTTTCATGTTCAACAGTCATGGCCTTGTCCCATTTAGGTCTCTCTTTAGCTTCATCGAACACTTGAGGCTCGAACACTTCTTGGACATTGGCCATAAGAGAAAAGTTGACTGTGTTGGGTATCTGTTTGCTCTTTCCTCGCAAGGAACGCCCCTCAATCATTTCTGTTGTTTGAAGATCTCCGATGGTGTTGACCCACTACTTGGGTGGTCGCTTGTTGTTTCCCTGGTTGGGAACCTCCCCACCATTAACAAGACTAGAACTTGCACCCGTCTTTCGAATGTTGATTCGGGCTATGTGGATAAGAAATTACTGGACTAATTCTGGGAGACTCCTTAGAATGATTAAAATCTTCCTCCCTTTTAGGTGGAGCTATTTGAAACTGAACACCTGAATCCCGAGCCATGATGGGTGGCTCCATGGTAATTCTGAACTCTGATGAAGAAGAATGGAATGGTCTAGTTTCCTCATCAACTACGACATCTCTACTATAGGTCACCTGATTGGTTTCCACATCAATCAACTTATAGGCTTTGTGATTGTCGCTGTACCTTGCAAGCATTAGTTTTTGGCTCTTAGGTTCTAGTTTGGTTCTCTTCTCATCTGGAATCCAGGCATATGCAGTCGAACCAAAATCCTTAAGATGGCTAACTCTAGGCTTCCTCCCAGACCATGCTTTCTCAGGGGTCTTCTCCTTCTTTGCCATGGTGAGAGATCTATTTAACAGATATACTATTGTGAATATTGCTTCAAACCAAAACATGCTTGGAACTGACCTGTTCTGCATCATGCATCTAGCCATCTCTGTGATTGTGTGGTTCCATCTCTCAACTACTCCATTCTGTTGTGGAGTGTAGGGTGTGGTGTATTGTCTTTGTATCCCATGTTTAGCTCAAAAAAATTTAAATTCATTGGAGCAAAATTCCTCTCCTTTATCAGACCTAAGAGTGGTTATTGGATAACCAGACTCTTTTTCTACTAATGCTTTGAAAATTTGAAACTCAACAAATACTTGGGATTTTAACTTCAGAAAAGACATTCACTTTTTTCTACTATAGTCATCAACAAATAATAGAAAATACCTGGCATTGGTGATTGATGTTGTGTTTATTGGTCAACAAATGTCTGCATGAACCAGCTAAATGACTTTGTTTGCTCTCCAAGCCTTTCCTTCATCAAATGGCATCCCGTGCTGCTTCCCTTTTTGGCAAGGTCCACATACTCCTTGAATCTTTTTCTGGATATCTGGAAGTCCATCTACTAGATTCTCTCGAGCCAACTGAGAGAGGTAGGTAAGGTTGAGATGCCCATACTGCTGATGCCAGAGTTTACAGATGTTTGATCCACTCTTAGCTGCTAAGGCATGCTCTATGACTTGTTTACTGTCGACCAGTCGAAATAATCCATGGTCCTCGACACCATGCGCAATGGTTTGTTGGTTCACTTTGTTAACTATATAGCATTTGTGATTGCTAATGTTGTTGGAAAATTGTGGATTATGCCTTATAATCTGATTAACAAAAAGTTGATTAAGCTGCATTCCTGACGCATAATGCACATTAAGGAAAACGATTATGTTTCCTCCAAAGGAAATCTAAACATTTTCTTTCCCAATGATCGTGTACTCTTCACTACCACTGAAGATCACTTAGTCTTTGGAGACATTGGGAGTGTACCCTGTGAACCAATCTTGCTTGTTGGTGAAATGGTGAGATGCACTTGAGTTGATGTACTAAGAAAATGCTTTGGGGTTAGCTGATGGCCGCTTAGCCATGAAGGCATAGAAAGTTGACTCCTCCCTTGTGCATTCGTGACATGATCCTTCTGCTGAGGTCTCCCCTGGTTGGCTTTCTCGCCAGCCAACCTCTTTCTACAAACTTCTTCATATGGCCATTCTTGCCACAGTAGTGACAAGTGATGGCCTTCTGACTTTTTGTGGAATCCTCTTTGCTTCCCTATCCTTTCTTCTTGCCCCATTTACCTTTTCCCTTGAAGTTGGCGCCAAAGTCCCTTTTTGAACTCTAAGTCGTAGTACTGCTCGAACTGTGTCTTCCATCTATCTTGTTGTGAAGCTTATCGGACTTCAGGCCAACATCCGTAGAGGTAATGTTGAGAGTCTCAATGAAGTGCTCGTAAGCATGTGATAAGCTTTTCAACGTGATTACCACAAAATCTTCCTCTTCCATCTTGCGCTTAATGGAGGCTAGTTGTTATTGAATATCCTTGATCTTGAGTAAGTTCTCCTGTAATGAGGCACACTCATCCATCGTGATCTTTCAACTGCTTCCATATAGCAGCTGAAGTCTTCCTGGTTTGGATTTTAGGAAGCATAGCATCTGTCATAGACAACTTAAGCAACATTATTGCTTCTCTTTCTCTCTCATCAAATTTGTCCCGGTCTTTACCTGCAACCATGGGGCCAGTTTCTTTTACCGGGGACAATGTTACTCAAGCACCTATACTCAAAGATGGCTAACATAGGTTGCTTCCATGTATTGTAGTTCTTTCCAGTTATGTCACAATGTTTGGGTTCAATGACCTTGAATTTCGATTTGGGTTCAAATTTTCTGATGAAGTTCGAATGAGGTTCGGCATTAGGTTTGTCTATAAACATTTTTCAATATATATATATATATTACTATATTATGAATTATAACATAAAACATTTAAAAGTAAACATCAGTGAACATATATAAGTAAGAATAATGATCAATACATATATTAATATGACTCATGAGCTAAGTCACCTGACACGAGGACACGGGACACAAGTGTCTCCACGGGACACAAGTGTCTCCACAGGACACGGTGACCCCCGGAATCAGGACACGTAGGACACGTTTTATATACATATATATATATTTTTAAAATATATTAAAATTTAAAAATATAGACATATAGATCCAATAAAATTTAACATTTACAATTACAAATATTCAATAGAAATTACATTTACAATTACAAATATGAAATATTCAATAGAAATTAGATCATTCACAAATCACAACACATCTGTCATTCACAATCACAAATCACAATGAGACATTGAGACACATAGATGCATGTCAGAGACTCGGAACCATATTTCTCATTAAGTCATCAAAATCAAAATGTATTACATAGATGTCGGAATGCCACTGGGCACTGGCAAATGCCAAATAGACTAATAGTCTAATAGTCTAATAGTAAATACAAAAAAGGGGTGGATCAAGATGGAAGAATCCCATCTGTCAATGACTCAATAGTCCTCCTCCATGCCTGAATCAACAAAATCATCACTGCCTTGATCCTCCTCCTCCTCCTCCTCCTCCTCCTCTCTACCAATCTGACTAACTGCATCTGCTGGTGTGGAGGATGACCCCTCCATACGATCACCCTCATCAAAAGTGACCGGCTCTAGCACTGGATCATTAAGATCCATGTTGTCTAATGCCAACTCAGTACTGCTGTCCAAACCCATCTCATCAGGAAAGACATCCCACATCCGTGTCTTTCCCTTCATCCACTCCTCCCTCTTCCTGTAAATAAGACGAAGGTTGGAGTGCAGATACACCATCGTCTCTGCCCTGGACTGCTCAAGTCTGCTCTTCTTCACACTGTACAAGTTCCCATATGTGCTCCAATTCCTCTCACAACAAGAGGATGAAGTAACTTGAGAGAGGACCCTCAAGGCTATCTTTTGTAGAAGAGGACATGTTGCCCCATGAGTTGTCCACCAAACAAGGGGTTTCTTAACCCCCATGTCTCTAACCACCTCATATCCTCCAAATCTCTCAGTGCCACTAGAAAACTCATAAAATTCCTCCTCCACCACCTCAAGGTGGTCTCTATCCTGAAGTAGCCGTCTAAATGCTATCTTCCTCCCCTTTGAGATCTCTCCATCCATGTGAGGAGGGACTCTGGATGAGGGCCCTGACCCACCACTGAGCCAATCCTGAGCGTAGAACCTGGGGTTCAATGAGTGGGCCAAGCAATGCAAAGGTGTGCAATTCTTATCCCACCTGGAGATAAGAATGCCCTGTATGATGGACCATAAGTTCTTTGCCGATGTCTCATACTCAGCACACTCATTCTCCATAACAATGGTCCTCATGGACTCAATCATGGAATCCCACCCCTCATAAACATCTCCTAGGATGGGCTGGTCCGTGTCTGCAAACCGCAACAAAGAAATGATTGGCTCCATGATCTTGATGCTAAGGACTACCCTATCCCACCAACCATCATCTAATACTGTGTCCTTCACCTTTTGTGAAGCATTCTGATTCGACTTTCTCCAAAAAGCCCAAAACTCTGAAATCACCATGGACCCAAGAGCGGTTTTTACCTCTCTCAATCTCTTGAGCATGATGAATGAGGAAGCAAACTGAGTATCTGCAACCTTCAACAATGAAAGATGTGTGTACTCTTTGTAGATTGTGAGGGCATTGGTGTGGTTTTGTACAAAGTTACGGATATGGCGTGCATCCTCAATAAGTTTGCCAATCCATGGCACATCTGAAGCAATAGATTTCAGTGCTAAATTCAAAGAATGGACAATGCAAGGTGTCCAAAATACCTGTAAGATCAATAAAAGAAAGTATAAATGAGTCATTGAGTCTAGACTCCTAGACTCTACAAGACTACAACTAAGTTACTAACAACTCAAAATTTCAAATAAATGAGTAAATTAACAATCACATACCCGTGGATGTTTAGCTTCCACAATCATGCCAGCAGCCTTGCAAACAGGTGCATTGTCCGTGATGATTTGTACACAAGAATCAACACCTACTTCTTCAATGGTTTTGATGAACATGTCACCCATATATTGTGCATCCTTGTATTTCCCAAGAGCATCCACCGCTTTCAAGAACACTGGTCCATTTGTGGAAGACACCATGAAATTGATGAGTGGATGGCGTGTTGGATGCGTCCATCCATCAAAAACAATACTAACACCCCATGTGGACCATTTTGATTTAATTGGATCAATAATTTTATCCACCTCCTTCTTTGCCTTAACCAACAATGTGGTTCTAAGCTTCTTTGAACCAGGAGGCACATAACCAGTTGGAGCTCGTTCCATTATAGATCGACACATCTCAAAGTACAATGGTGACCGTGCAACATTGAATGAGATGAAGTTGAGGTAGAAGAAAAATGCAATGGAGAGGTCTACCTCTTCTCGTGCCTCTTGTTGGAAAATCCTATCCATTGGACCTCTTGAAGTTGGCCTCTTTCTTGTTGGATAAGCAATAGCATCAACCCCACTCCTAGTGCTAGAGGGTTTCCTCAAGAATGGAAGAGGATCCTCAGGATGAAATGTCTTGCTTGCTGCAGCCACCTTCCCTACCCCAACATGGTCTTCTCTTTCCATCTCCCTCCTTTGGTTAACACTCACAGCTTTGCATGAAGAAATCCCACAAGGGAGGGCCAACAAATGGCCTTTAACCCGGTAATAGGTGCTCTTGAAATCATGCTTGCAGAAATTACAAGTCTAACACACATTGCCTCCCCCACCAAGCTTCGCTCCAACACCTTCTTTCCTTGTCACATACTTCCACAAAGGGTATTTACTCTCTTGTGCTTGTTGTTTTGCCAAGCATGGCTATAATGAGGATGAGCTTGACTAGAACCAGTTGGAGCACTAGTAGGAGTAGAAGGGGATGTGCTTGGAGGAGGAATAGGACGAGAGGGAATAGATGGAGCATTCTTCCCTTTCCTTTGCCCTCTACCTGCTTCCCTAGCTGGTTGAGACATTTTCCTTCAACCTTGCTGGTGAAATCACAGTTGAATCTCCTTCACCTGCAAGAAAACACTCTTGAATCTCCTTCACCTGCAAAAAAAATGACTTTGAGCTCTCTCTAACTCTCCCTCACACTCCCAACAGTTAGCAAATGACAAAAAATGCGTTTTTATTGACCCGCGGGCTCTTCCTCACGCATTTTTCGTGTCCTGTTTTTCCCCCACGTTGCACAGTTTTCCCCACGCGTGTCCCGAGTTCGGGACACGAAAAAACTCGTGTCTCCCACGTGGGGCCAATGTGTCAGCGCCCAAACGTGGCCCACGCGACACGGGGACCTTGTTGGACGTGTCCGGTTACTTAGCTCATGAGTAACTTAATCATGATAAAATCCAATCATCCATCATCATAAAGTCCTGGGTCATGGCAATCTAGCAGAGTCGTGGCTCCAGCCTACATCGTCCTCTGCCTCACACAACCTCCTCTGCCTCCAATCTCCTCTTGGTAGCGACTAAGCCGTAGGCGCGTAGCCCTCACTCTTCAACTCTTCACCTCTTGGGCCTGTGGCTATACCTCACGAGTCACGCCGCATGACTCTCAGTCAATTTACAAACATACGGTTACCAATATGATTGAGTATTTCAACAACTGTGCTATGGGAGAGCTGGCGTTTGCATTTTGTCGCCTTCAACTCTGTCAAACACCACTTAAGAATAGAGTTGAAAATAGAAGAACATGGTGGCTATAATCTAGTTTATACTTCACGCCGATCACTTGGTGGATATGCTATCGCAGACTCACAGGTTAGAAAGCAAGCATATATGTTAAGAGTGTGCCAAACCCTAGCCAAAAAGTGAAAAAAAGCCACCGAAAACGAGCTCGAACTGGTTGAACAGGTTTGAATTTGTGAGGTTTGGTGAACATGGTTGTTGATTCGGTTTGATTTGAGGTTCAGCAATCAGGTTCACCGAACCTGAATGAATTTTCCAAATTTTTTAGGTTCGCCGAACTTCAAACCTGGAGGCTTAGGTTTGGTGAACCCTGTGACATAGCTTGCCAATGAACCTCTGGCTGGCTTCCATCAAGATGCTGGGCAAAGAGGCCATAATGATACGTAAAATGCACTAAAAATATTGAAACAGAGTTTAAATGCTGGAAAATATGTGGAAAACCACTGTATACTGGCTGTAGACCACTGTAGAAGCCACATATCATTGGTCAACTCGCAGATTTCTGATAAATCTTCCCTCAAACAACCTCAAAACCTGTAGATCTTGGCAGATCTGCTCACATCAGCCTTGTAAATCCTCAATCTATCCACAAACACTTGTAAAACCCACCAATCTAAGCAGATTTGCTCATAAACAACTCATGAACAGTTAAATCAGCCCCCAAAATAATTTATTTCTCTATAAAATCTCTGAAAATCACTGAATCAGCGACAAAATCTTCTAGGTCTAGATATCTGGGCACCATTTTACGAAAAACAGAATCAACCTCTGCTGAAAAATCGCTAAATTGGAAGAATACGTGAAATTTCATCAATTGGTGGTTAAACCAAGTATGTACAGGCTGTACGACTCCCAATTTTATGTTTTCTTGTTGCAATTAATTGAGCTGTACGGCTGGCGGCTCTGTACAACAAAGATGGCGGTTGGGAAAAAAATTTAATATTGATACCTGAGATAATTACACCATACAATCCATAAAGTATGGCGGCTGAATTAAATTGTACGACGACTCAATTAAAATGTATGGCGATTGAATCCAAATGTACGATGCAAGATGGCTAGCAACTGCTGTTGGCGGCTGGCTGGCTGTAGGACTGCCTCCCTCCTTTAAAAGAATACAAAATCCGTAGAGAATAAAATCTGTACATAATAAAAAATTTCGATCCACAAAAAAGAATGATTCGTACAATTGGTACGGTTGCCCACAAAAAAAATGACTTTGCTCCCAAATTTAAAAAAATCGAAACAGTATCCGGTTTCTGATGAAACCCTTTCGGCTCTCTAATGTGCTACACTAGCAATCCCTCAGTCCGTCTCTGCCGGTTGCAGTCCCTAGGTCTTCATGCTCTCCATGTCTTGGTGGCTCTAACTGAGCTCTGATACCATATCATGGAAATCAAACACATAAAGAGACCAAGTAATAGCAGGAAAGAGCTATCATAATATATTGCGTCATAGTGAGAAAGCAAAAGCTTTCTTATAAAAGTTACAATGAGGTCGAGTCAATCCACTTTATGAATGTGGGATAAACCAATAAAAGCAATAAAGCAACTGAAGCATAAAAAACCTTAAATAAACTAAAGTCATAAAGTGACTTTATTAACGCCTAAATCTAATTTTTAATTGACCATTACATAAAGTAAGTTTTACTTTAACAAAATCATCATAAAGCAGAGAGAAAATGAGCCCCTGAACGAGAGAAACACAAGATGTAGGTACTTGTAGGCTATACAATCAATCACTAATGGATGAAAAAATATACAAATGAGGCATGCGTTGTGTATTTATAGACAACTCAAGAAGTATGTGCAACTATACTAGTATGTGCAACTATACTACTGATTGGGGAAACATTGTCTTGCATTCCTCGATGATGGTGCTAAAATGTTTATTTCCTGGAAATTTGTTATGTTCCTGTTATCACATCCATAGTAGCCGGGCTACCACAATGCTGTAGACTATATTTTTTTTCCCAGAGCCAGTCCTACATTTGAGATGAGCATATTTTTGCAACAGTGATCAGTGGTTGAGTACATCAAGTCTGCCGGAGCAGTGTGGCCTTTCCCTTTGTGGTTAAGGCCTTCTCCCCTATGGCAAATAGAATCAAACTTTGTAAATCTGGGCTCAGTTTCAGAAACCATACCAGCATATCTAAAGTCCATGCTCGAATAAGCTACCCCTGTTGCTATGAAAACTCACCATCAGAGAGGCTTTATTTGAATTCATCCAAGGTAGATACAACAATATTTGGAGGAGGATAATCACTTCCTTAACTGCTTAACTCTCATTAACTAGCAATAGTAATGATTTTGCCTGTTTCCTTTGACTTGATTTTGTGTATGAAATGTAAGATCAGATTGTATCCTAACAGCCTTTTGTACCATACTGTAATTGTGTTCTGTTGAAAAAACTGTTCCCACCACCTATACTTTGCACTTGTTAACACTGATTCTACACTATTTGAATGCTGTAAATCCTGTGAATCTGAGACTGTAAACTGGCTTTCGATTTCCACTTGTAGTCACTGTGTGAGTCTTTTTAGTTGTGCACTAAGATTTTCTAGTGTATTATCATCCCAACCACCAAGGGATTCAACCTCTGCTTCAGGATAAAACATAGAGGCTTTCTTGTAATTCTCCTCACGCTTGTGACAAAGTTCCCTGACTTCTCTTTTCTGCCTCAGCCTTTGGAATAACCTTATTCTTCATTATTACTTCATAATGTTTCATCTCTGCTGGTCGTTTGCTCTGAAATAGCTCCATAACAGCCCAGAATTCTTCCTTTTGATGATATATATATATGCTGAGAACAGGTTCACTGAAGCTCTCCCTTCGAATCAGATCTGCTCCAGTGCCACTTCATGTCTTAAAAGGCTCTTTTAATATGTTGAATCTGGAGTGACTTCTGCCTAATATGCCTCTAAAGGCTGATTGACTGCCACATGTTCTAGTACACCATACATGACTTCAACATATCATTAGGAAAAGAAGCAGCCCCCTAATAAAATATTATTATTTGTGAACTTGTGTGCCATCATAGGAGCCTGTCATGGTTCTAAGGAGTCTGACCCAAAAACCAGGGGTTCCCGTTCTTTTCCCTACAGTGTGGCTCTATCCAGGAACCACTCCTGGTGGTGAGACCTGTTGAAATATTGTAACTTCGAAGAATATTCTATTGGATTTTATTATTGTAATTTATTCGGAGATGTTTTATTCCTCCGTCGGGATGTTATTATTGTATTTGGTCATCATAGAGTCATGAGGTAAAACCTCCTTTGTAAGTCAGGTCGATAGAACCCTCCAGAAAGTAATATTATATTGTTTTGAGTCTTCCTAGGTAAGTCGACCCAGTTAAGTTTTTTGGGGCCGACCTAGTTAGGGAAAAAGTAAAGTGGAAGATAAAGTATAAATAGGAGTGACGTGCTTTTCATTTGGACACACACACTCACTTGTGTAATTCGCATAGGAGAGAGAGGGAGAGATATCTGCAAGGAGAAGGAGCACTTGTTTGGGGTTTTGTCTTTGTACTTTTGATCATCTATATTGAGGAAGTTTTTGCTGGGTTTTCTTCCCCTAGAGGGTTTCCCAGGATAAATCTGTGTCTATCTTGTGATTGTGTTTCTTTCAGTGATCCTGTATATGCTATTGTTGTGAAATTGAATTGAATACTGATGCTATCTATCTTGGCATATTGAATCTTAACATGGTTTCAGAGCTAGCCTGAATAGGACAACTTTCACAAGGTGAAATTCTCTCTGGAAATGAAAAATTAGGGTTTTTCATAGAAGTGGAATTTTTGAGTGCTATCAGCATAGAAAGGTGCGCCTCTCCAAGAGTGAAATTTTGAGACCAAGATAGAGATTTTTGAGTGGGTGAAACTCCGGGAAAGTCAAACCCTAGTTTGACTCTGGACTAGAAAACCAGAAAAAGCCAGAAACTGCAGATCCGAAATTCGCAAGTCAATTTTGAAGGGTGGAAATTTAGAATCTCTAGAAACCAAGTGTACCAGTCAATTCGCCTTAGTCAAGCGCATCTCCTGGTAAGGTCAGTTTTGCATTTTGAAAATTTTCATTTTTTGGTGACCTCTTGGATAAGATGGCCCCAAGCACTAAGCTTGAGGATAAGCTAGAAGGCATAGAGAATTTCCGAGCATGGAAATATAGGATTGGCCTCATTCTTGAAGAGAATGATTTTGCCAAATACATCAAGGATGAAGGAGCAGAACATAAAGAGGATGAAGCTAAGGAGAAGCACACGAAGGACCTGATTAGGGCAAAGAGGATCATTGCTGATTCTATCAAAGACCACTTGATTCCTCAAGTGTCATCCAAGAAGACCCCGAAGGGGATGTATGATGCCCTAGCCAGGATGTATGAAGGAAAGAACATTAATAGGAAGATGAATTTGAGAACTCAATTGAAGAGTACCAAGATGAGCCAGGGAGAATCCATTCAAGAATACTTTACAAGGGTTTTGCAATTCAAGGAACAACTAGAAGCTATTGGAGACACCCTTGACGAAGATGAGTTGGTAATGACTGCACTCAATGGTCTTGTTGTCACCTAAATTGTAGTTACCCCTATGGGTGTATCCACTCATGGATGGCAATAGGGAAGGGCAACTCAAAAGGTGCAACCACGATCACCTCGACCTCCAATAGATGGTTGTCACGCCAGTCGAGGCAACCTTCACTTTATGTTATCTAGCCCAGACAACAAAGGGGGAGACCCGATCTACTCCCTACAGGAGAGATCAAAACCAAGACACCAAATCAAGTTAATTCTAAGTGAAGTAAGGTGTATGGTTTATCCTAGACCTTAGGATGAAGTCACAAGACAAGTTAGGGGTTTAATGAGTATAGCTTTGGTTCATTATTGATGTGAGAGTGACTTATGATTTGTGAAATAGGATCGAGGATTAAAGTACTAGTTCAATGTGAGAAAATCCACTGCCTTGGGAACTGTGTCCAATGCAGGGTAGTTTAGGGGTTGAATTGGGGCTAACTAGTACAAGTGACAAGCTTGATCATGATACATGATGACATCAAAGGTTTTAGTTCACCACACAAGGGTCAAGCCACAAGTTAATCCAACAATCTAGGAAAGTCGAATTGACTTGGAGAGAGGCCAGTGCCTTGGGAATTGGGATAATGGAGTCAAAGTAAAGTTAACTTGTGGTTAAGGACTCCTATTGCATGAGACAAGTGGGCAATTAAAGTCTTGATGGATGACTAGGTCTAGATCTAGGTTTGACCTAAGTGGACCACAATCCCTTAAAACAAGGAATGCTATCCCCAAGGCAAGATTTGACAAGGTGACGTACTAGACCTAGGTTTTGAATTATTCCCATTCCAAATCCATTGAAATCTCAAGTACCCATGTCCTAGAAGTGGGACAACTCCCTTCTCCAAGGTGGTGCGACTTTACTCAAGGAGGCTAAAATGTGGGATAAGTGGGTCAAGACAAGTCCGATGGCATCCAAACTTTAGATCCAAGTAGGTTGATCAAGTGGGAGTGTGGATCTACAATTTCAAGGCAATCCGATGGCTAGATCTTATTAGATCTGAGTTTAAGGATACCAAGTGGTCCAAAAGGGGATTAATCCCTTAAAGTGTTGAATAGGGCCCACAAGGTAGCAATCAGAAAAGTGATAATCTGGGGGTAGGTTATTGGATGTGTAGATCATGAATCAAGCGGGATCTCACCTACCCACATACTAGATCTAGGTCAACCCCCCAAACTAGGAAGTGCGCCCTTGCTTGGAGAGGCTAAATGCCTTGGGAAGAGGGTCAAATGGAGGCCAATCCTCACCAAACTATAGATCCGGGATGCCGTGGATACTATAGAGGTGGGTTTTCAAAATCTTACCCAAGAAGCCACTAGATCTTAGTAGATCTGAAAAAATGTAAAAATGAGGGTTTGAAGAAATTAGGGTTTTATCAATTTATGAGCTATGTCAATGGATTGGATCAAGATAAGAGAAACAAACCTGTGGATCTTACCTGGGTAACCTTGTAGGTGCCTTGATGATGATGATCTATGCAAACCCGATCAATTTGAGAAGCTTTGAGGTAGTTTTCTATGCAATCGATTTAGTCCAAGAAGCCAATGTGCCCTCTCTCCTGCACAACAAACGTCAACAATATCAGATTTGATGTAATCAAGAGATAAGACTAATGCCACAAGAGAAGTAACAGAAAGATAGCATAGATCACAATGATACTAATGATAACCCCCTGATACAAGCAAATGCCAAGAAAGTCGATTTGAAGAAGCCTTGCAAAATCGCCCTTGTTGAAGTCACCCTCCTGTAGACAAGACAATGATTTCCAAAATAGATAGATCTTACCACAAATTCCAAATGCTAGGTTGCAATAGACTTTCCAATCACCATCTAAGAATACCAGATGCAAAGGAGACCACAAGAATTTCCACAAGAAAGTTTTTCTATACCAATAATCCAAGAGCCAAAGACCCCTTACAATGAGAAGCTCTCTCCTTTAAATAGGAAGGAGAGGCATCAAAATCCTAACCACTTTTTGAATGAGTGGCTAAGATTAAAAGATACAAATGTCTAATCAATGGTTGAGATGAGCTCAACAATAAAATACATGGATCACTAATAAAATATAATATAAGTGGACAAAATCGCCTTAGAAGAGGGGAATCCCACCAAATCATGATGACAAATATAATAAGAAGCTTATGGTGGGTCCAGGGGGTAATTTTAGACACCCTTGGTCAATCCCCATAGCACAATAATAATAATATAGTCATCAATATACCAAATCGTGCCTCCATGGTAAAATCGTAGGCCTCAAAAGACCTCAGAAATCATTAGAAAGTGCCATAAGTGATGGATGCGGGCCCCGATGAAGCTGAAACTGCTGGAGGAGGTGTGGAAGACATCAATCCATCATCACTGATCATCCCATGCCAAGACATTGCCTCAGTAGCCCAAATCGATTTCCTCAATAGCCATTTCTACGAATCCTGAAATGCCTCGGGAAGCGTGAAATTGCCCCAAACTGCCTCCTGGAGTGCCTGCGCTGTCAAGGTGAGGGCACCAGTGTGCCCGGGAGGGGGGTAATATGGTAAAAACAAGTGGCTGGACCACCCCTTCCACGCACAGCGCCCTAGGTCAACCGGATAAAAATCACATCTGCTCTGACAGGGCCTCCGACAGACCAAAACTGCACTGGGATAGCCTACTGAGGCACAATCGTCATTGTAAGTGCCCGGAACTGAAAACAAAATGTCTCATTGGACTCAGAAGGTCCAAATCCATCCAAGATGTGTACTCATACACCATATGAGTCTCTGCATGATCAATATATATATCCAATATACCGGCACAGGGCAAATAATAATAATCTGTAAATGATCAAATACTGCTGTAAACCAAGAATCATCATCATAACCCTGTAGCTGCTGCATAGAATCATCATGTACATGTACATAGACCATATATCATCAATCCATATCATCACAAGGTCCAACCATCTCATGTCCTATGGTTGACCTTGGTCAAACTAGGTTTGACCAAGTCAACATGACTAAATATAACTCAGACCATCATCAGAAGCTGTTGCAAAGTGTCCAAGGTTAATGCATGCTCTACAACTTATTCAAATAACAATTATAACACAAAGTAATCATTACTGGCGATCTAAATCCAAATATATAATGTCATTAATTATTATTATTACTCAGACCAGACTTTCAAGACCATACTCACTTCATAGCTGTGATCAATTTGCTAGTGAAGGGTGAAGGCTTAAAATAAATGGCTAGGCTAAGGGATGACTTGACCGACTTAACTTTATGACACTTTGGCAACGGGAAAGGGAATACACACCGTAGTATATACTGAATGAGCAACAACACAAGGAATGGCGGTGTCTCACAAATGGATAAGTTGTTTAGAGAGTGCTTATTCAACTTAAGCATCATGTCTATATCAAGTTGATCCAGGTTCATTAGGATCATTCAATTTCATTTCATGGCCTTTTTGGCCTACATAACCCTTCGGATCTCAGGTGCGCTGATAAGCACAACTAGTTGCAGCTTGCATCCAGGGCATGTTTTTCACATAACCCTTCGGATCTCAGGTGCGCTGATAAGCACAACTAGTTGCAGCTTGCATCCAGGGCATGTTTTTCATACATATATAAGGTCAGCAATTGTTTAGATATAGCTTTTAAGAATCATTGTTTTTTTTGGACCTTTCTTATACTCTTCGAGGAGTATTTTTTTAGCAGTTCGTCGCTCTTGCCCTTTTTAGTTTCCATGGGCGAATTTACCAGTTTCCATAAATAGTACATGAGCTTTCAGTTTTAGCCAACAACATCTCAAGTGACTAGAGGGAGTTCGAGCTAATGCCAAACATCGGGACAACCGACCAGAATGATTTAGGCCTACAATCCAACTCACCAAGGGTAAGTTTTGTCACCAACTCAGAGCCGAGACACAGTAAACAAGGAAGCTCATCCAATACAGAGGCTACAGTGGGGAAAAGTCCTCCATGCCACTAGTCAAGTAGTAAGTCAGGGTGATAAACTAAAAGGTAGGCAATGGATGGATGAAGACAATGAATAATGGAGCCAACACTAGCAAGCCAAGGTATGGTGGAATGATCACCTCTATTCTCCCTAAGGAGGGTAAAACCAATGAGTGTGAATAATGAACTTCTAAGTCTGAGTAGGGACAATATAATATATGTAATAAGATCAACCAGGTCCACATATCTATATGATTGCCAGATCATGACACTAAGTGCTAAGACATGCTATAAGGATAAGTATAAAAGCAATATAACCATAACACAATGATATACCTGCTGAGTCATATACCTGAATGCTCATCAACCTGTACCATCATCTGTCCTCTGAAACTGCTACTGCAGCTCTGGGCACTATTGACGGCTCTGTACAAATGGTATAATGGCTACATCGGTCATCTCTCTGAGTGTCCTGAGACTCAGTCATGGCATGGGGAAAACAACTGCTGTCCAAAATCTGATAGTGATCCAATATAGATGCTCATCTCAGCATCTCAAATGTAAGGGAACTGGCTGAATAGTGTACTGGCATCAGAAAAATAATGTATGGTAGCTCGGCTACTGTATATGTGATAACAGGTCTCATTAGACCTTGGGATTCATTCATCTAGACTATGTGTGCCAGAAAGGAAAGCATGAAATTTGACATTGTATGGGAAGATTGTATTCAAGAGGAGGCTAGAGTAGCCAATAGAGATGCTCTATTTAAAGAAGATGATCAAGCCCTAGCCACCCATACCAAGAGAGGAAGAAGTCAATCTAACTTCAAGAAGGAAAGCCACAAGGAGTCTCAACCTCCCAAGAAGTTCCAAAGGACAAGAGGAAACAATCCAAGAAGAAACTACTCCAACTTTCAATATTTCAATTGTCACAAGCTAGGACACATTGCCATAAATTGTCCATTGAAGAAAGAAGAATACAAGAAGCGGAACAACAACAAAAGACATCATGCACACCTAGCTAAAGATGAAGATGAAGAAGAAGAAGAGGAAGAAGGGCCTCGAAGAAAACAAGCAAAAGAAGAAGATGCAGAAGAGTATGTATTATTCTCTGCACTCTCTGGGTCTATGACTCCTAGGAGAAGATACACGGCTTATTGATGGTGGTGCTTCAAAGCACATGGCGGGACAAAAGAAAACTCTGTCAAAACTTGAAGAGAAGAACTCTCCTCAGAAGGTATCATTTGGAGATGACTATCAATATCCTATCAAAGGAATTGGTGAAGCAAGCTACAAGCTTGATTTTGGAACCTCCATGAAGATGAAGGAAGTCTTATATGTACCAGGTTTGAAGAAGAACCTACTTTCTATCTCAACATTAGATAAGAAAGGATATAGGGTTGCATTCATAGATGGACAAGTACTTATGTGTTCCAAAGGAAAATCAATTGAAGATGCAGTTGTCATCGGTGAAGAAGAAGGAGGCTTCTATAAACTCAAGGGACATTCAGAAACAACCCTTGTTCATGAGATCACTAGCCCAAGTGAATTATGGAATAGGAGGCTTGCTCACATCAACTACAAAGCACTACCCCATGTGAGCAAAGTAGTGACGGGATTACCAGATTTGAAGATCGATCATGAAGGCATTTGCAAAGGATGTGCAAAAGGAAAGAATATCAAGAATCCATTTCCGAAGAGTGAGACAAAGACTAAAGGTACGTTGGAATTAATCCATTCAGATGTATGTGGTCCAATGCCCTCCACATCTTTGAGTGGTTATGAATATTATGTTATATTTATTGATGACTATTCAAGAAAGACATGGATATATTTCTTGAAAGCAAAGGATGAAGTATTTGGAAAGTTCAAGGAATTCAAAGCCTTGATAGAGAATCATTCAGAAAGAAGAATCAAGACACTTAGAACAAAGAATGGTTCAAAGCCTTGATAGAGAATCATTCAGAAAGAAGAATCAAGACACTTAGAACAGAGAATGGTGGAGAAAATACTTCAAAAGATTTTGAAGCGTTTTGTAAAGAAGTTGGAATCAAGAAGGAACTAACTACTCCCTACAATCCTCAACAAAATGGTGTTGCAGAAAGAAAGAATAGGACCATTATGGAAGTAGTGAAGACAATGATACATGATCAAGATCTTGCAATGCATCTATGGGAAGACGCAGCAAGGATGACAATTTATGTACATAATAGATTATCCCATAATGCCCTTGGATTCAAGACTCTAGAGGAAATGTTCATTGGAAAGAAGCCTGAAGTGAGCCAGCTCAAGATATTTGGTTGCCCAGTATATGTTCACATACCAAAAGAAAAGAGAACCAAGTTGGACCCTTCCGGAAAGAAGGGAATATTTGTTGGATAATGTGAAGTCTCCAAAGCCTTCAGAATATACGTTCCAGGATTCCATCACATGGAGATTAGTAGAGATGTAACATTTGATGAAGAAGCAACTCTCAAGAGATCCAAAAAGTACCAGCATGAAGAAGTATATGAAGAAGATGTACCTCCCAGAAATGTAGAAGCTGCACCCTCCCCCGAAGACGAAACACCAGAAGACCATGATATGCTAGAACCCATAGTGGAAAAAATCTTCGAAAAATCACCGATTTCCCGAAAAATCACGATTTTTTCAACCTGCCGATTTTTTCTGTCAAAAAAACCGCAATTGTTTTTAAAAAATCGACGATTTTTCCTAAAAAATCTCGCGAAGTCCCAAAAAATCGCCATGGAGTTTGTAAATTTTGACCAGTTTTGTACACAAGGCATTGAAGCTAGTAACAATTAATGATTCTTAAAGTAAAAGTGACATTCTCCTTATCTTTTATTCTCCATCCTTTTACTTAATTTTTTAACATTACCATTAATTGTTTCAAGATGTTTGAGAGTGGTTCCAACCTCATTGGACTTCATATGCAAAAAGTAGACTTTTAGATCCCATTCAGAATTCAACAGACTTAATAGTTTTCAGGATTTCAGGATTGCAACATTTCCACTAGATTCTATCATGTATGAGGGTAAGGGATTGGAATTTAATCAAGCACATCAAACTAGGTATGTACCTTGATGTTGGTGGTGTTGATGCCTGATTGTTGAAGTTGATTGAACTCATTTGTCATGACCTTAATAAAAATATACCCTTCAGTCAAGCAAAATCACTTATTAAGCATGGGAAACTTTTTCTACCTTATCCTAACGCTTGGATTAGGAAGTTTCATCAAAATTGTAGGGTGTTGACTAATGTCCTTGAAGGATTAACTTCAAGATTCGAGGTAGAGGAAAGGGCTAGAGCCCAGAGGAGGGGAGAATGACCAATGTTCCAACCAGTGTTGAAACTTCCAAATTTCCAATCTTTGAAACTTTGATGTATCATTTTTTATTTGGCATCCTCTACATCATATATATCAGTGCTTTCTCCATATTTATGTGCCAATGCGTTTATCTAATGTTTTTGTTGCTTTATATGTTTAAAATTCAGAAAAAAAAAAAATGAATATATTTGTACTTTTTAATGTTTTCTGCTGTTTGCCGATTTTTGCTGATGTTGCCGAGAAGTTGTATTCGGGACCCTTGCCGATTTTTCGCCGATGCCGACTTTTTCCACTATGCTAGAACCTCAAGGACCTCCCACTTCGAATATATCACGAAAGAGAAATCCTGCTTGGGAAAGAGAAATTATACAAGAAGCAGAGAAGTATGGAGCTCCAGAAGGCTCCACAAGAGTAAGCAAGAAGCCAAAACCATTTTCCAGTTATTTGGCTTTGATGTGTGATCTTGTAGATCAAGAACCTACCAGTTATGAAGAAGCTATACAGAAGAAAGAATGGGTAGAAACAATGACGAAAGAATACCAATCAATAATGAAGAATGATGTTTGGGATATAGTTCCCAGACCAGAAGGCAAAAGTGTGGTATCTTCCAAGTGGATCTACAAGATAAAACATGCAGCTGATGGAAGTATTGAGAAATACAAGGCAAGGTTTGTGGTTAGAGGATTCTCTCAGAAAGAGGGAATTGATTATGAAGAGATATTAGAACCAGTAGCAAGGTACACTTCCATTAGAACCATCATGGCACTTGCATCCATGATGAAGTGGAGTTTACACCAGATAGATGTGAAGACAACTTTCCTGAATGGTGTGATTGAGGAAGAAGTGTACATAGAACAGCCACAGGGATTTGAAGTTGAAGACAGACGGACTCACGCATGCAAGTTGAAGAAGGCTTTGTATGGATTGAAGCAAGGTCCTAGAGCTTGGTATGAAATGATAGATAGCTTTTTGACGAGCTTGGGCTTTACCAAAAGTAAAGCTGACCCTAACCTTTACTTTAAGGTTATGGATGATGAACCTGTCATATTATTGCTGTATGTGGATGATCTATTTCTGACAGGAAATGAGAAACAAATTGTAGAGTGCAAGAAGAAGCTCGCTGAAGAATTTGAGATGAAAGACCTTGGATTGATGCACTATTTTCTAGGTCTGGAAGTATGGCAGAGCCCAGAAGGAATCTTTGTCAACCAGGGAAAGTATGCTGTGGAAATCCTAAAAAGTTTTGATATGTTGGAATGTAAAGCCATGGTCACACCCATGGATACCAACCTGAATTTGTTGGCTAATGAATCATCAGAGTTACTGTATGTGACTCAGTACAGACAGATTATTGGGTCGTTGATGTATCTGACGAATACCAGGCCAGATATATGCTTTGCTGTGAACACCCTGAGTCAGTATCTAGTTGAGCCTGGACGTGTTCACCTGGTAGCTGCAAAGCATGTGATGAGGTACCTGAAAGGTACGATAGACTTTGGTCTATACTATGTTGGAGATCATGACTACAGATTGTATGGTTATACAGATGCAAATTGGGCTGGAAGTGTCTCAGACAGGAAGAGCACCTCAGGTGGATGTTATTGTCTGGGATCCGCCATGATCTCATTGTTTAGCAGGAAGCAGTCCAATGTTGCTCTCAGCACAACTGAACCAGAGTATATAGCAGCTTGTTCTGCTAGTTGTGAAGCCATATGGCTTCGAAAGTTGATGTCAGGTCTATTTGACATAGAGGTGGATACCACGGTGATTCTATGTGACAACCAGAGTTGTATAAAGATGACAAAGAACCTAGTGTTCCATGACAAGTCAAAGCACATAGAAATCTGGTATTTTTACATACGGGATATGGTACAGAAGTGAGCTATAAAGCTCCAGTATGTGAGCACTGATGAGCAAGTTGCTGATGTGTTGACTAAGCCTCTGTCTCGAGTGACGTTTGAGTACTTCCATGACAAGCTTGGTGTGGTTCAAAAGGACCTTCCTCGAAAGGGGGAGCAGTGATGATGATGTTGCAGTGGGATTGTATCATCCCTAGACTTTAGTCCTAAAGTGATCCCTAGAATTTTGTCTCCGTGATGTAGTTGCAGTGATGATGATGTTGCAGTGGGATTGTATCATCCCTAGACATTAGTCCTAAAGTGATCCACAGACTTTTGTCTCCGTGATGTGGTTGGGATTGTATCATCCCTGGACCTTAGTCCTAAAGTGATCCGCAGACTTTTGTCTCTGTGATGTGGTTGGGATTGTATCATCCTTGGACATTAGTCCTAAAGTGATTCGTAGACTTTTGTTCCGTGATGTGGTTGGGATTGTATCATCCCTGGACATTAGTCCGAAAGTGATCCACAAACTTTTGTCTCTGTGATGTGGTTGGGATGGTATCATCCCTGGACATTAGTCCTAAAGAGATCCTTAGACTTCTGTCTCAGTGATGTGGTTAGGATTGCATCGTCCTTGGACTTATGTCCTAAAGTGAGAGGGATTGATCATCCCGTAATTGGATCATGTGTGTTGCAGGTTATGTTGCTGCAGATGATGTTGTCGCTGATCGAGAGATCAAGTGTTGCTGTAGACGATCGAGCGATCGAGTGCTGCAGAAGATGAAGACTCAGTGCTGTAGAAGATGATGCTCCAGTACTGAAGATGTTGAAGATGTTCCAATAACCGTTCCAGTTGCTGATATTGTTGAAGAAAACTTCCATTGATTTATAGATGTATCACCTTGATGTTGTTGATGATGCTCTCTCTCCTTGCTCCTACAGTTGATGTTGCTGTTGTCAGTAGAATACCCTTCTTGTTAAGGGGGAGTGTTGAAATATTGTAACTTTGAAGAATATTCTATTGTATTTTATTATTGTAATTTATTCGGAGATGTTTTATTCCTCCGTCGGGATGTTATTATTGTATTTGGTCATCATAGAGTCATGAGGTAAAACCTCCTTTGTAAGTCGGGTCGATAGAACCCTCCATAAAGTAATATTATATTGTTTTGAGTCTTCCTAGGTAAGTCGACCCAATTAAGTTTGTTGGGGCCGACCTAGTTAGGGAAAAAGTCAAGTGGAAGATAAAGTATAAATAGGAGTGATGTGCTACCTCATTTGGACACACACACTCACTTGTGTAATTTGCATAGGAGAGAGAGAGAGAGAAGTATCTACAAGGAGAAGGAGCACTTGTTTGGGGTTTTGTCTTTGTACTTTTGATCATCTATCTTGAGGAAGTTTTTGCTGGGTTTTCTTTCCCTAGAGGGTTTCCTAGGATAAATCTGTGTCTATCTTGTGATTGTGTTTCTTTCAGTGATCCTGTATATGCTATTGTTGTGAAATTGAATTGAATACTGATGTTATCTATCTTAGCATACTGAATCTTAATAAGACCAGCCCGGGATGGGACTTGGTAGACTACGCCCCTCGACTACACTCACATTTTTCTTAGTTCAACCATATTAGAGTTAACCTAGAGACAAGTAAACACAATGGAAACCACAACGAAGAACACAAGTATGTCGGTGACACCTCAATAGGGTGTGCCCAAATATATAATACAATGAGACTTGTTTACAACATGCAAAGGATGCCACAGCTTAGAAACTCTCCGAGAGCTCGCCCTCAACGACAACAGCTCAACTTACAACCAAGATAATATCTCGACCAAACTTTGTTGCATCCGTAGGTCTGCCTCAACGCAACACCTGTGCCATGTCTTCCGATAGGGAGCGCTCCACCACAACCCTGCCGAATCTGTCTGTGCCTAGCTCCATTAGCAATTGCACCCAAGAGAGAGTGCGTCCAATAGATCTCTGTCCAACACGTCTTCTTTCTCGCAGCACACACAATCTGCTACACTAGAACTTCTCGAAGGCAACTCCACCAAGGTTCAATGCTCTCCTCTAAAACCTTGTCTCCCCATGGCAAGTGCATCCAACCAAGATCAAAGCTGTGCCTCCTCAAGACCCAAAACAGTCTCTCCAAGAACTGAGCCCAAGGTCTCTCACGAACTGCACCTCACTATGCCCAGATAAGTGTGCCCATCCTTCTGGGTGCCTCCCAGAGGGAGTGCGCTCTCCTTGAACTGTATACCATACAATTGTGAGTTGGTTGGATTATAATATCCAAATGCCAAGTGAGCTCCTCTTATATATATGTGTGCCCAAGCTCACCAAGCAATGCGACCAAGGAGGAGCCGACTTGCACTCTTCCACAAGTGTGCCCAAGTGTGGGCTTTGCGCCCCATCATCCGTGCTTCCATCCCATGCTGGTTTCCAATCGATCCAATGTGATGGGCTACTTGCCCAATGTGCCCAACCTACTCGTGCTGGGTATGCTCATGGGCATGGGCACACCTTGCCAACACATGCAAGGTGCCCACCCAACTGCACTCATGCCATATCCATCCGCACAAGGGTCCAATCGATGAGTAATATGCCCAACACCTGCATCCGCCTCTAGTCACACCACCAACCGACGGGCTTCCTAATTGGTCACGAAGGAACCCCAAGATTCTTCTAACCCATAAGCATGACATTCTACCCCACTCCAAACTATTGCTGTCATTGACAACGTCTCCACGAACACTCAACTGTCCATGAAGCACTCTATCACTGTCGTTGCTGCCAATTGCTGCTGCAATTGAGTCTTCCTAGGAAGCCTCCAAAACTGTCCAACCATGGCATCTATCCAACCTACTCCTGCCTCGGTATGCTGCTGTCTCGTCATGTCTCGTAAGTGGAGATGGCCTTGGGTGTTTGCGTCAGCCTGATCCGAGGAGATTAATTAATTATTAATTTCACCAGACCAAAGTAATTCATAAAGTGACTATTGAAAAAATCACTTTATTAATTTAAAGGAGGAAAAATAAAAAGGGGTCATAAGGCAGATGGTATTGAGTGTTCCATGGTATTGCCCATGGTATGGGGCCCTAGTGAAAGGATAAAAGGGGAGGCAACGCCTCACTTGGATATCATGTATTTTGGATTTGATCTCATGTGGAGTAGCCTGGTGTACTAGGGTTTTCGTTAGGGTTTGGTAAAACCCTTCCATCACTTGTTTGCTTTCGATGGTGCAAGATCCACCCTAGCTAAACCATTGGGGGATTCATTCGGGGTTCCTATCTGAGCTTCATTTGACGATTATTATCCATTTTCTGAGGTTCATTTGGCGATTATTATCCATTTTGTTGAGGTGGCAATTGCTTTGGTGTTTTTTACTGTGGAGGACGAGTTCATTGCTTGGTTAGATTGCTTGTGGTGTCGAGTCCGGTTGTTGAGGACCAAATTCATTCTCGGAGGAAGCCGAATTCGTTGTGTTGAGCAATCTCCTTGAAGGGATGAATTCATTGATTAATCCATGGGCAGTTCCTTGAGGGGGCTTGTTACGTACATAAATAAGTAATATTAATGATAAATAAATATAATATAACAATTAATTAAAAAGGGTAAAGGACGTGTTCTTTACATTTAAAAGGAACGAATGAGCTTATATAAAAGTCTATGTAATGTAATGTATAATAATTATCTTATTCATTCAATATTTATTTATATATATTATTAAATCGAAGATGGATTCTCTTCACTAAGAAATTGGATTCGGTTTGCTTTATTGGTATCAGAGCGAGTGTCCTCGGTATCTTCCTCGACAAACTCCCATCTCTTACACTGCCTCTTCTCCCCAATCACCTCCATTCTCCACGCTGAACCTAGTCTCCCATCACGACACTCCATACTCCATTTGAAATTCCTCAACTTCCCCTCTATTTCCCTCTTCTCCTCTACCTACTTCATGCGTTCCCATGCACTCCTCCCCCCTTCACATCTCTTGCTCCGTCGCCCATTCTTCCAATTCTCGCTACTTTCCTCCCCACGTCTCACCAATTCCATCTTTCTCATACCTCACACTCCAGTCTACACCACTTCCTCTCCCTCTTGGTCCACACATCTAGCTTTCTATCTTCCTCCACACTCGTCTACACGACATTCCCCCTCCACTCACATCCTTGTTCACTCACCATCGAACCGAACCTCCACTCTTCCACGTGCACCATCTTCTCTACTACATTCATCGTTGACCCCCTTGCTCCCATACACTGTCATCTCTCACCTCACGCTCCCACGCCTCACGATCCTTCACTTGCTATGCGTTCCCTCATCTCATAACTCACTAGACCTCTCCACGCTCATCCATTCTCCCTACTCTCTAGCCCAACCTGCAACACATCCATTCACGTCCATCCAACCTCATCTCCCACATCCCAACGCATCCAACTCTTGTTCAACCATCCCTTCCAGCTCCACCTCTCATGTCCTACAACAAGTTGCCCTCCCTCCAATTGCTGCACCAAACCAACTTGCCCATCCTCCACTCCCTCCACAGGGCCGTCGCCTCAGACCTCACTTACCATTCCTTCCTTCACACCATTTAAAAACCCTAATTTTTAATAAAATTCAATATTATACAATAATATTCATATTATTATATTAATATTTGATTTTTTGTTAAAATCCAAATTATAATAATAATTATTCTTATTCACACCCATTAATTATATGCTTATTATAATTATAATAGTCATTATTAATTAATTAAGTCTTACCAAAGACATTCAATTGCCACCACCTTATATTAAGTCAAAATCGCATCTAAATATACGCCCCCACATACCATAAGCATGATGATGGAATTGAAAACCCAGTTCAACAAATTGGAGAAGGACGTTAATGCCCTCAGGGACACCATCTCCAAGAACCAAGAAAGTTTAAAAGAATAAATGAAAAATAACAATGCAATGCTTAAGAAAGAGATCAAAGACGAAGTTATTTAAGTGATGGAAAATAAGTTAGATGACAAACTGGACGTCATAAGCGAGAAACATAAAAAGTTGGATGACAAATTCGATGCCATGATAGAGAATAAAAAAATGATGAAAATGTTACAAAACCGAAGGTCTAGTAATTGCCATAAACGAGGAAGTAGTTCGGATTGTCGGTCCCCTCATCCCGCAGCTCTGCATCACCATCCCCCTATAGATCAAAAGGCAACCCAATATCAACCTTTTATGATCTGCCCACCCAGAGTAAAATAGAGTTGTTGAAATACAACGAGAGCGAAGATCAATGTGTCGCCTGGCTAAAGAAAGCGGAAGAATACTTCACTATATACAACATTACAACAAATGAGGAGAAAGTGAAATATGCATCGATGCATCTAGAAGGATATGCCTATAATTGGTACATTTGGTGGATAGGAGAAAATTTTTGCTACACTTGAAACCTGTTCAAAAATGATTTTTTTAAAAGGTTTCAAGGAATCATCGAGGATGACTTCTTTTCAAATCTTACCAGCTTACAACAAAGAGGAAGCGTTGAGGAATTCACACATCAGTGGGAATCCCTTGCCACGCGATTGTTTGGATTATCTGACAAACAACGACTCGAAACTTATTTAGGAGGCCTTAAACCGTATATACAAAAAGAATTGAAGATGCATGACATATCGAACGTAGAAGTAGCAAGATGTAAGGTGAAAGCAGCAAAAGTCAAAATAGAATAAATATCCAAAACAAGATTTGACAAAAGTTATTTACAACAAAAAGAGACACAATGCAGATACTGCGGGGACAACTGGTCACTAGCACGTAAGTGTATCAATTCCCACTCATGTGGATATCAAGCCAAGAAAGAATATATCAGTCGTTCCGACAATGATAGAAAAAAGAAGAAAAACACTTGTCATCGATGTGGTGAAGATTGGATCCCAGGTCATAAATGCATATCCAGTCAAACATTGCATTGCAAAATCATAGATGGGAAAGAAGTACATGTTTCTGCCGAAGAAGATACATCCAATTCTGATTTGAATACAAGCTCACCCAAAGTATCAATAGCGACAATTACATGCATCCAACAAACTTGTAAGAAAAAGATTCAGCAATGCTTAAGAAAGTTGCTACCCAATAGTAAGAAAGTCAGTTACTTGCAGATAAATACATCCCGCCCCAGTTAAGAAGTCGCGACAACATTAAGGATAAACAACTCATATTCTAGGCAACAAAATCAAGAAAGACAGGGCCAAAGAAGTTACAACTTATAGGGATGATTAAGAATAAGGACATCACAATTTTAGTTGATTTTGGCAGTACACACAATTTGGTGGATATAAATAAGGCAAAAGAATTGAACCTCTTTGTATACCCTATGAAAAATCTCAAGATATCGACTATCGACGACCAACATGCAGAAGTAGGGAAATGCCATAAGGTTCTTGTACAAATACAAGAATTAAATCTATAGCTCAATTGTTATGCCTTACCACTCAAAGTAGTAGATATGGTGTTAGGAGCTGAATGGCTAATGCAGTTAGGCACCTACGCTACCAACCTTCAAGAACAGTATACAAAATTCAGATGGAAGGGAAACAATTACAGGTTGAATGGATTGAGAAGCTCACTGTTCAAGCAGAAGGAATTGCAACACAACAAAAGTCCAGGCCCACATCAGGATAAAGGATTCAATCTAGATTTCATATCTCAAGTCAGGGCTTCAACACAAATCCAGAGTAAAGTTGACATCATCAAAATCAGCTTTGAGGACAAAGCTGCCTTTAAAGGGGGTGGCAAAGTTGCATACATAAATAAGTAATATTAATAATAAATAAATATAATATAACAATTAATTAAAAGGGTAAAGGACGTGTCCTTTACATTGGAAAGGCACGAACGAGCTTATATAAAAGTCTATGTAATGTAATGTATAATCATCATCTTATTCATTCAATATTTATTTATATATATTATTAAACTGAAGATGGATTCTCTTAATTAAGAAACCGGATTCGGTTTGCTTCAGGGCCCAGCCATCTAGAGGGGATTGTGGTACCAAGGAGATTGTGGGGTTGTTGGAGGGACTGATTCCTCTCTTCTCAGATCCGTAGGTTGAGGAGGAGCCGTAGAGGCTTCTTGAGGAGCCGAGCCACCTCATTTGTAGGGCCGTGGACGTTGGGGAAGCCTCAAGGGCTTAGGGAGACCCGTGAGGCTCGTTGGGGGTGTTGAGGGCAAATCCCTCACTTGCAGAAGCCGTGGGCTAGTAGGAGGAGCCGAAGGTCCATTCTGAGGCCGAGTTACCCATTTGCAGGGCCACATGGTCTTTGGAGGAATCTGCATGTATTTGCAGCAGGTCGAGAGGTCTTGGAGGGGGCCATAAGGCCATTGGTGTGTGTGGATTCCCCTTGAGAAGGATGGCATGCTAGCAGGATAGGAGGCCGTGGGTGTTTGGAGAGGGTGCGACTAGCAGCAAGGAGGCCAAGAGCCACTAGAGGAGTGCATCTTGTCTTGAGGAGGGCCGTAAGCATTTTCAGTGGGTGCTGTAGGGTCAATTGAGGAGGTCATGAGTCAAGAGAAGGAACTGCCCAAGACGGGTTACCCTATAGAGCAGAACACCATCAATTGTAGCAGAGATTTAGAGGCTTGGAGTATCTTGGAAAGTGACACATCAGTAGTAGAGGAGCCGTGGCAGTATTCCTGGTATTTTGCATTTTGTGTAGTGTTGTAGTTGCTACAGCAGCCATTAGAAACTTGCATTATTGTAATCTGAGTTTCCATTCCATAATAAAATGCTCATGTTCTCTCTCCCACTCTATGTGTATTTGGGTTACTTGCTAAATGTTTGACGAAATGTCTGCTTAAGAATTTATGCCAAAATAATTGAAGAAAGTCCTAAATGAATACACATGCAAATTGTTTGACGAAATCCCTCAATCAAGACCACATTCTAGGCTAGTATTGCATTGGGAATATTACATAAAAGCTAAGCATAATGTGCAAGTAATGTGCAAGTACACAGGCAAATCGACTATATTAACCTCCTATTTCTGTGTGATAAATAAGAAACCAGCAAGCAAAACTTGCTGTTTTTTGACTGAAAATACAAATAAAGTGCAATGCATTATGCCTGCTGGTTCATAAAGTTGTCCCTTGAGTTTATTATTATGTGTTTCAATTAATTTTATCATTCAATACATACAGGATGAGTATTATGGAAAGTTTTGCAACAAGAAGTGTAGCATTAGTATATGAGATGAGTTAGCGATGAACTGTTGAATTTGCTGTGCTGCTGCAGGTGCCTGACCATCTTCTTCCAAAGGTTGCAATAGTTGGGAGACCAAATGTCGGAAAATCAGCACTGTTCAATCGTCTTGTTGGGGTAAGCTGCATCTTTGCTGCTACAATTATTATCATCCCTGCATACACATTGAAATGTAGTGTGCATGCATGAATGTACCTCAAAACAGAAATATAGACAGACTGCACGACCATGCATTTCCATGCACACACATAGCAAATCTGTTCATGTGAATGTGCACATACTCAAGCATTTCATGGGAAAGCCCAAATTTTCAATTATTCAAAATGTAAAGCATATTGCAAGATGAAGGGGAATTATACCAATGGTGTTTGAGTTGCTGTTGACAATGAGTTTTGATTTAGATTGACTATAACTGAGATTATCAAATGCTGTTCACAGGGAAACGTAGCAATTGTGGTTGATGAGCCAGGTGTAACTAGAGATCGTTTGTATGGTAGATCATTTTGGGGAGAAAAGGACTTTATGGTGATAGACACAGGTGGTGTTGTCACCGTTCCCAACTCTCAGAGCACAGGAACAGATGGATTGGCAATTACAAGAGGTGGTGGGAAAGATGATATTGAATATGCTGTGAAGGAAGCCTTTGCTGCAGGATTACCTTCAATGATAGAGAAACAGGCTGCTGCAGCAGTCAAAGAGGCATCGGTTATTATATGTCTTGTAGATGGCCAGGTAAATTCAAATCCATGCATGTTTGTGAAGCTACATATGATGACCGTTATGGTGTCTTAGGTTGATATTTAGTAGCATTCGTACCTATTTTGTGTCAACTCCATGTGTAACCAATATTTATTTTATAATCATTTAATAGCATTTAATAGAATGGGATAAGGTCTATTCATTGTGGTCCATGATCATTATTGGTAAATATTGTTATACATATTTCCATATTTATTGTTGATACGAGCACAAAACGGCAATGTTAAAATCACTCACACACAGGAATACATAATAGCAAGAATACAGGTAACAATGGAGATTGCTGCAATGTACCCATATGTACAGTGTACATTATATTACTTATTGAAGTACGAAACTGTTGGAGAGTGATCATATATGACCAAGTCTCCTAGGGTTTATACACAATTGGGTGAGCGATCAAGTTTGACTAAGTCATCTATGAATAATTTACAATGAACAAGGAAAAGATAAAGTGCAAATGGAACAATACAAATACTTCACATATTTGGACTAAGTCTACTTATGGATTAAGTCTCATCAATTCCTCCTTGCTTAGAGGTGTAGAACTATCACTTCTCTAACAGACTTTCAAGTTAATTCAGATTAACAATGTTTAATAAACCATCTCATTCAACCATAGACAGTTGAAAATGAAATTTCATTCATAAACACGTCTGAACTGGAAGCACAAGAAAAGTTCTACCAAAATACCGAGAACAAAAAAACATGACAGCCATGCACAGAAAATTTCAGACTCAGATATTTTAACCAAAATGGCCCAGGCAAAACCCCGAAGGGAAAACCTGTGAGAGAGTGAGAATATTTATATTTCTTCTTCAATAAAATGTTCAGCAGAATTTTTAATAATATTGAGCACAACTTATCTCAACAAGTAGACTAACAGGTTGCCTCGAAAACAGTGCTGAAGCTGCCTCAAATTCTGATTATATATTTCTGGGAAATCGTGCCTTTCTCAAGCAACACAGAGCTGTACGGACAGCTCCTCGATTTCAGTGCCAAACTCAATTTCTGCCTGGAAATTTGTGCCCAACAAAACAGCAGTGAAACTTCCTCGAATTTTGTGCCCACAGACAAAAATTGTATGGACTGTACGGATTTCTCGAAATTTGTGCTGTTGCCTGGAAATGCGTGCCACTATTTTCTTCTAAAAAAACGTGCTCAGAACTGCTGTACGGTCTGCTGTAAGGATTCTTGTCTTGGGAAGTGCGCTGCTATCTCAGACAGCTACCTTCACTCCCTCAAACTCCAACTTGACCTTGCTCTCCAACTCTCTTGGAATAATCTCCACTTCTCCAACTCTCTTGGGATGTTGGGATGTGTGTAAAATGAGGAATGGGGTCCCTTAATTATTGTTTTTCCCTTGTCTTTTCATTTCACCTTCCTGGGGTAGCTGAAAGGACACTAGATCAAGGGCTCACATTTAATCTAGTTTTTTTTCATCAATGGATGAGAAAAGTCACTTTTCTCTCCATTAAATATTTTTTTCTCTCAACCACAACTTAAATAAATTGAAGTCACTTTATAACTCTAAAGTGACATTAATTACTTTTCTCAAGCAATTAATGCAAGGGTTATGTAACTTGTCCCCTTTTTAGTGACTTAGGCAAAAGTCACTAGGGGAACACTTCCTTGGTAAATTTCAACACTCCCTCTTACTAAGGAAGGTGTTCTCCTTCTCTCCCAACTTATCCCCGAAGAAGATAAACTGCTTCCCCACAAAAGCTGGTAAAACTGCTCATATGCTTTGTTATCACACAACTTGTAGTTGTCCCTAAAGGTATCCCATCCGGGATGGTAGAGGAGACAGACAACTAAAGAGGTGACCCAAGGAATGCCACGGTTCCCAATGCAAGCTGGGAGTCACGATAACCGAGGCACTCTTCACTTTAGATCAAGACAAGTCAAGATCAAGGGGGAGACCCTAGCCAATCAATGGAGATTGACTAACCCAAAGGTTCCTAGGGAAACGTGTAAAAGCTGAGTTACGGAAACCAATGAGTTGATTAGATTAGGTGGACCCAAGAGTTAAGTATGGTTGAAGAGGCTTAAAGGTGACAAGTGTTTCAATCAATGGATAGATCTAGTACCATGAAAATACACAAGTGGGGCCCACTTCCATAAAATATGGAAATGGTGCAAATGGGACCCACAAGGTGAAGTTAGGGGTGAGATGGCACTAAGGGGTATGCAAGGATGTAAATCTATGGATCTAGGAGGAGATAGATGATACCCACATATGGGATCTAGCAAATGACACTAACCCCAAGGAGTGCGAATTGACCAAGGGAGACTAGTGCCTTTAGATGAGGCGGCAAATGGAGTCCAAATGATGCCAAAATGTAGATCGGGGTATTTAAGGCAATTATCAAAGTGGGTTTTAAGTGGCATGCCCCAATGTTAGCTAGATCTCCATAGATCTAAGATTTAAAATTTATCACCCAATGACCCAAGTGGGGCACAACCCTCAAAATGAGGAATGGGGCCCGCAAGGCAAAAATCAAAGAGGTGAAGCACTAGGGGTAGGTTATCAGATAAATGACGATTGTAATGAGGATTACTGTCCCAAAGATGAAATGGAAGATTTTGAAGCCCTCTTGCCAAAACGATTTGGTCAAGCCCACATGTGTGTCCCTCTGTACCTGTCAAAACCAAGGAGACAAAGCTCAATCAGTCAAACAAGACAAGGGTAGATACAAGCTAGAAAATGGATGACAAAGAATGATTGGTACAAAGACAAAAGCACTCCCTGTTTGATCCACGAATTGAAGAAAATTTGCAGGGCAAGCCTCCCCACCAATGCGCATTCCTCTAAGACGTCTTCTTCACCTGTAAATAAAAACTATGGAAAAAGATGCAAGATAGCTACAAGATATCCTCCAGTGCAATGGAAAAAGCATTTACAATCATCACAACCAAACATCCACTTCAAGATCCAGGCATTGCTCCAAAAGATAGAATTTTATTCCAATAGCCAAGAGCCAAAAATCTCTAGATGCTTTTACAATAGGGGGGTCTCTTCCTTAAATAGGAGGAGAGAGATCAAAACCCTAACCACTTTATGAATGAGTGGTTGAGATCAAAAGATACAACAATATAATCAATGGCTAAGATGATCCGATACAACATAATGACATGGATCACTCACTAAAGGGATGATGTTATGGCTAAAAAGACCCTAGGGAGATGGCGTCATGACTAGGGGAGACCAAAACATGTGTGTCTCACATAAGATGACTAGGACAAGTGACTAGGAGCACATGGTGGGGCTATGAGGTATTTCTTCCCTTCACTAGCATCACCCCATGGCACAATAATATAACATGAGACTCAATGACATGTCCAAATACACAAATGATCAAATCCTGTCCCCCAAATCTAAAAGAAAAATACATCAAAAGACATCCTCCTGACTGTGTGGACCTCACTGACTGCTGCAAACTAATCTGGAAGGAGTGGGATACACCATAGATGACCTCAAAGCATACCTCATGCCAAAAACTTGCTTCAATTGCCCAAATCAAATTCCCTTATGACCTTTTTATTCCATTTTTTATCCTCCTGAAAAACCCTAGTTCCTGCGCTGTTAGGCTGACTGTGCCATCATGTCCAAAAGGGGGGGAATATGGTAATAACAAGTGGTTGGACCACCCCCTTCCCTCGTAGCGCCCTAGGCAACGACTGGCCTCCAATGATCTGGCTCGACAGGCTACAACATGGCCAAACTAGTCAACAGGTGGAAAACCGCTCATAACATTCCTGGGAGTGCCTGAAACTGATAGATAAGTGTCTCAATGGATCCAAAAGACTCAAATCCACTAGAGATGAGTACTCATACACCTCATGATATCCTGTAGGATCATCTGTAGGGTCCACCCTACCCGAACAAGTAAAAATATGATGATCTGGAAATAATAATAACCATGACAAACTATATCAATCATCAATTGAAACCTGTTCCCATCAAAGGTATATAGAAAACCATAGATCAACATCATACATAAAGTGGTCCATCTCATCACGGATCGCAAGGTTGACCTTGGTCAAACTATGTTTGACCGGTCAAACTGATCAAAGTATGACCCTGGCTATAGAAGCCATGCTGCTGGAAGTGCAAATAGTTAAGACATGCTCTCTAAATCATTTTCATAGCAAGACTCTAGAGTAGTAAGCATCATTTCACTGGCAGTTAATAAGTAATTGTAGGTTAGTTAAATAATTTACTTTCAAGAAGAATCTCAAGAATATACTTGTTTGTAAACATGATCAAATTGCTAGCAAAGGGTGAAGGTTAAAGACAGAAGGCTAGGCTGAGAGGGATGACTTGACTGACTTGACACTGTGATACTTTGGGTAAGGGACATGGTGTTATACACTTAAGCATGTGTTGGACAAGGAGTACACAAAGAATGGCGATGTCTCACAAATGGATAAGTTGTTCAGAGAAGTGCTTATTCAACCTTGGCAAAAGTTGTCTACTACTAGAACCGCCGTGAACTAGGTGCCCGACTAACCGTAACTTGAGGTTCTAGGGGACACTTAGAATTAGCTGTCCCTTGCTCCATTTCATGTCATAACCCGCAGGCTCAATGAGGAAAGTTTCACATAAGGTCAGCGGTCTTTAGATTTAGCATACATTTAGCCACTGCTCTTGAGGACCTTTCATTTCATTACATTTCATGGCCAACAATCTTTAGATTTAGCATACATTTATCCATTGCTTTTTAGGCCTAATATGACCCCTCTGGGATTTTGAGATGTGCTTATAAGCACAACTAATCGCAGCTTACATCCGTGGTGCATTTATATAGCATTTGAATTTCACTTCAATTTCGTAGCCCTTTTCATTGGGTTGTATAAGATATAACAATAATTTCCATATGTAGTACAATTTTGCTTCAGGTTTTAGCCAACACAACTCAAGCAACCAGGGGGACTTCGCAAATCTAAACCACACATCGGGGCAATCGACTAGAATGATAAAGGCATAAAATCCAACTCACCAAGGGCAAGTTTTGTTGCCAACTCAGAGCCAAGACACAAGATAAACATGGATGTAAGTCCAACACAGAGGCAAAAGCGGGAAAGATCCTCCATATCACAAGTCAAGGTGTAAGTCAGGGTGAAGATCAATATATGGGAAAAGACAAATGGATGGATGGAGACAAGTGAAGATGGTGCCTAAGCTAGCAGGTCAGGTAGACTCTAAAAGATCATGCTCACATCCATATGAAGGTAAAGACCAACAAGTAGAAAACAAGAGTTTCAAAATGTAAGTAATACAACCAATACATATAATCCATAACCAATTTCATTTCAAATTTAATATACTTCCAGATCATAATTACTTTATGACAAGTTAACACTATCAAAATGACCTAAACAACAAGGTAATAACATCAATGCACATCATATATATACTGGGTCATCAATCAACATTTGTAATTTGAACCAACTATAATCACTGAGAACACTGTATCTGAAACACTGAGACTGCACTGCAACTGTATGGAATAAAAGGTCATATCGGTCATCAAATCTGAGGTCTCAAGGCTCAGCCTTGGCATAAGTTTTACTAAGTGTCTTATACAAAGATGCTCTGATGTGTGAGTGATCATAAATAATGCTGCTCATCATAGCTGATCTCACTGAAATTGTGTAAAGGAAAAGATCTGAGCAGAGTAGATATCTGCTCTGCTCACGTGGTAGCGCAGCTACTATGTGTGTGATAATATCTGGCTCCAGCTGGGACAAGTGCTCTAAGGGAGAGAGTGCTTGAGAACCTCAGAATCTCTGGTCCCCAATACTAACTGCATCAGTCTTCAATCCAACACTCAACTTCTTTTGCTTTCATCTTTATTTGTACCTGTTTCTACATTCATGGAAAGCAAATTACCACATGACGCATGTATGGAAAAAAAAATAAACCAAAATGAACCGCATAGATGAAATTCTACTCTAAAGCAAAAATATAAAATGCATATAAGATAAAGGTACTAACTCATAATTTTTTTTTTTTAACCTTTTCATATTTTATTAGTGTGAATGCAAGAGATGAGAAAGGCTTAGGAAGGAGCATGACTCAACTCACTCACACAACTCAGCAATAGGAAAAAGCATTTAGAAGAAAATCCAAAAGGCTCATCAAAAGGAAAAGCAAAAGACTCGCAATACTCAACACTCAGAAAAAAGCAAAAGGCATACAAATCCTACTGCTCAAGTGAGCTTATTCGAAGACCTACCTACTCTATGCATGCAAGAGGAGTCCTATCTCAAGTCAAGATAGGGATATAATCCCTTAACTCTCTCTGATTGATATGTAGCATGATTTGCTGCCCAGTCCCAGTAGTAAGGAAACACATATCATCAATGCAACGCTCGACTATGAGCGGTCCAACCCAGATATCGCTAGATCCCCTGGATCGTATGTAAAATAAATCACTAGGAATAACGACCCTATCACCGCAAGAAAAGTTGCGATGATTCACCGACTCAGGGATGGCTTCAACATTACGAACATGAATGGGATGGATATCAGAGTTGCACTGAGGTTGGGGCGTGACTATCCTCCAGTTCCTATTAGGAGGAACTGCATCAAATCTGGGAGGTCCACCTTCTAAAGGAATGGCTAGCCTACCAATAAGGATTTCCTGAATCCCTCTTCTCCTTGGATGTTCATTTCTTGTTTCTTCATTTTGTGGGTGAATGATATACTTGGCAGTTTCTCCCACAGTCCAAAAATCTTTGATGACAACCTCATCTTCCTCATCTTCCAATGGAGATGGTATGTTTTGGTTTTCAATACTCCTACTACTACCTTCTCTAGTTGGGATGGGAACAACCATATCTTCTAATATTGCTAGGTGGTTGGTGGAAAGTGACGAATGACTTGAAACCACACTAGAAGCATTTTGAGCTCCCGTGTTCAAGGATGTTGGTGATAGAGTAGGAATGTGAGATGTATCAATATTGTGCGTGCTCTCTTCACCAATAGGTAACTCACGGGGAATAAGAAAACTAGGGATGTCCCTAAGTAACGGATAATGTAAAGACAACTCATTCTCATTGGTTGAAACGTCAGCTTGAGGCTCTTCCTGAAAGATAGCTAGATTGTTTAGGGAAAAGTCTTCTTCAAGAGCATCATGTATCAAGGCATGTTCTTGCCAACTCATAGAGTTTTCATTCACTTTTCTCAAGACGCCATCCTCCAAGGACATATGAGATAAATGATCAGGAACATCAGAAAAATGAACTTCATTAGGTTCTTCATCGGTTCCCAGAGAAGGATGTGTTCCTTCAATGTTATTTGCCCAAGGAATAATATGATCAAGCCCTTGTCTTTGTCGTTCCATATTAAGATCAACCAAGGTAAACCATTCATTAACCGTCCTAGGTATACGCTCACCCCTTCTTATTTGATCTAAAATAGTCTCAGGGTTTTTTGTTTCAGTGATGGGATCAAGTTGATCAATTTGTGGCTCCACATCACTAAGTTGGTTCAAAGCTCTAGTTTCTTCCGACACTTCACCATGATGCAAATCCAGGTTAAATTCTCTAGCAATAATAGCTCTATCCCTTTCTTCCTCAGAAGAAGCATCATCTCCAAAAGATCTCCAACTCTCTTCTCTTCCTGTACTATGATCCTCACACTGGCCACCCATGACCATGAAGATACCCTCAGGTAATAACTCACCCTCACCATAAGTGTTCCTTATACCATCCTCATAACTCTCAAGGTGACCATCGTAAAATGGTTTTCGCTATATCCTAACTAAAGACCCATCAGAGTTAGGAATAGTAGCGTATGATAAGTCCATTTGAAGATGTACCCCTAATCCAGCAGACCACTTTCTACACAAAAGCATTCCGTAGACTGTGGGCAAATCTATGACTACTATGTCCATTAGCATGGATATATCAGGGCATGAAAACAGGTAAGCTCTCAGGTTCTTGATTAGTCCAAAGACTTGAACTGGTCTTGAGTCAATTTCACACACATTCCCGTAAGGCCTAGTTATTTTCAATCCCATGGCTTCCATGACTTGCAAATGCATAACATTCATGGAAGCTCCAGAATCAAGCATATAGTTATGAAGAAGGGTGTCACCTATATGAAGTGTAAGATAAAAGGGTTGATGATCACCATTCTTCCTCTCATACAATGTTGTATGGATATTGATGGGAGGATCTTCTTCTTCTTCAACATTAACACTAGGTGTCAAGTCTGGAAGAGGATGATCCTCACCATGATTAGTGGTAGGTTCAGGGATACTCTCGAAAAATTCTACCACTTGTTCTTTAATGGATGGGATTTTCATAAGTTCAGTGAGTGGGATGTTGTGCATAACTTTATCCAATTCCTTTTCAATGTTAATGTCTAAATCATACTCTGGGAGAGGACTTGGCTCACTCATTGGGCCAGGCAACTCACTACTCTTTCTTTCTATGAAAGGGGTAGGCTTTTGGCCATCCTTTCTTCTTTGTTAAACTCTAACAGGAACTTGGCCACTACTTTCAGGCTGTTCAGTGGCATAAACGGGAAAACTAGAACTAGGATTGTCTTCAGACTCTTCCTCTTGGTTGAGCAAAATTCTTCCAAAGTCTTGATCAAAATACAAGTTATCGACCCAGTTAATGTTCTTGGGAGAATCTTGACCATCCTCACTATGAGTGGGATAATCAGGATCTTCCCAAACTTACCAGACTTGGAATCGACAATAAATCGGCGAGGCAAAAGAGTGAAGAGTTTGAATCGGATCGGGAAAAAATCAGTAAAAAATCGGCAATACAAGAAATAAAGTATATACACATTTTGAATTAAAAAAACATTTTTTCATAAGTATTTAAAATAGCCATGATATCGATAGATGTCCAAAAGAAATCGAATTTGAAATATAAATTAATTATATCAATTAATATTAATATAATTATAATATCAATTATATTTTATTATATATGAACCTATCAAATATAATTATATATTATATATAAAAATTTATATTTAATATCTTTTAAATATAATAAAAAGAATACTTAAAGTTAATATATATACTAAATAACATTTAGTAAATTAAAAATCTAATAACCTAAAACAAAACAAAAACAAAACAACGTATATGAATTTGAAATATAACATATAAAAAATTCAAGGCGCTCCCACAGCCGTCGGTCGGCCCGAACCCATTCACGAGATGAATCAATCGTTGATCGAAATATGATCCGGCCCGAACCCATTCGTTGTGTCTTCCATCGCGCGGATAAAGGAGAGGAGGGAGCTCGCATCGACTGTATCCACCGTCGCTCACATTCACTCTGTCTTTCGTCCTGAAATAAACCACAGTCAATCCAAGGTAAAGTGACCACCATCAACTATCAACCACAGTCAATATGGAGAGGATAGAGATCGAAAAGGATCGATCAGCCCGAGTTAAACTCGCTCTGAGTCGGATCGGCTCGTTTTGGTGCCAAGCGGAGTCAAACTTGCGATTTTTCCGGTTTGACTCGCGAGTCCTATAACACTGGATCTTCCCCTTTCTGTTCTTCTGACCAGTTAATACCAGGAGGTTCAGGAGACGTTTGGCTCACAGGGTTTCTTCTATCATTCTCATTATTAGGCCTCTTTTGTGGGTTCCAATAAGGTTTTGGGCCATAAGGTTGCTTATACCTTTCCGCCTCTTTGTTTTTAGCTAGATCCCTAGTCAAGAGAGTCAAATTTTTCATCATTTCTTGAATACATGCTCTCTAAATCATGTTGCTGCAAGTGCAAATAGTTAAGACATGCTCTCTAAATCATTTTCATAGCAAGACTCTAGAGTAGTAAGCATCATTTCACTAGCAGTTAATAAGTAATTGTAGGTTAGTTAAATAATTTACTTTCAAGAAGAATCTCAAGAATATACTTGTTTGTAAACATGATCAAATTGCTAGCAAAGGGTGAAGGTTAAAGACAGAAGGCTAGGCTGAGAGGGATGACTTAACTGACTTGACACTATGATACTTTGGGTAAGGGACATGGTGTTATACACTTAAGCATGTGTTGGACAAGGAGTACACAAGGAATGGCGGTGTCTCACAAATGGATAAGTTGTTCAGAGAAGTGCTTATTCAACCTTGGCAAAAGTTGTCTACTACTAGAACTGCCGTGAACTAGGTGCTCGACTAACCGTAACTTGAGGTTCTAGGGGACACTTAGAAGTAGCTGTCCCTTCTTCCATCTCATGTCATAACTCGCGAGCTCAATGAGGAAAGTTTCACATAAGTCGGCAGTCTTTAGATTTAGCATACATTTAGCCATTGTTTTTTAGGACCTTTCATTTCATTACATTTCATGGCCAACAATCTTTAGATTTAGCATACATTTATCTATTGCGTTTTAGGCCTAATATGACTCTCTGGCATTTTACATGTGCTTATAAGTACAACTAATCGCAGCTTACATCCGGGGTGCATTTATATAGCATTTGAATTTCATTTCAATTTCATAGCCCTTTTCATTGGGCTGTATAAGATATAACAATAATTTCCTATGTTGCACGGGGACCTGTCCCCCCCAAAATTCCTTCCGTTCCCTGCGTTTCCTAGTTTTGGGGACTTTGGAACTCCTCGCAAACGTCCCCAATTCATTGGGGACTCCATTGGGGACTCGGGGACTTATCCGCCGTCCCCTAACCGTACTCGGAAATTTTGGGAACTTTTTAGGGACATCCCTGAAATCTCTAGACCAATCGGGGACTCCTGGACGTCCCTCGCCCTGCACACAAAAAAACATTTAAAAAACAAAAAATTAAACATTTAATTATTAATTTTTTTATTTAAAACTAAAACTAAAACTAAAAATTGAAAACCTAAAACTACGTTACCCTATCCTCTAACCCGCGGGCCCATCCATTTCATTCCACAAACAAAAAACGGCGGGCTTTCACTCTGGTCTGCACAACCACCGCGAGCTCCATGTTGCATAACTTTGCACGTCAAACAACGGCTCTCCAAGACCCATCCCCCTCACGGCAGCTCCCCTGTTCCCCCGTGGTGGCAGCATGCAGCAGCAGCCCTGTTCCCCTGTGGTGGAAGCACGCAGCAGGAGGTCGTGGCTCCCCTGTTCCCTCGTGGTTGCAACACGCAGCAGGGGTCGTGGCTCCCCTGTTCCCCCGTGGTTGCAGCTGCAGCAGGTCGTGGCCCTGTGGTTGCAGCACGCAGCAGGGGTCGTGGCTCTCGTGTTCCCCCGTGGTCGCAGCTGCAGCAGGTCGTGGCCCTGTGGTCGCAGACTGGTCGCGAACTGGTGGCTCCCCTCTCGAGTTTCAGCTCGCGGCTCGTTGCAAAGCTCATTTCATAGACTACACTGTACAGGTAAGCTAAAAACTTAAATTATAAAATTAAAAATTATTTTGACTGTGTTTTTTAAATTTTTTTATTTTTTAAATCTCCAGATTAAGTATGAATTTTTGTGTGCAAAACTGTCATATAATTGCAGTATGAAATTAGGTTGATACTAGTGGCTAAATTTTTTGTTTTATTTGTTTTTAATAGACAGTTTATGTGCAATTATAGTAGTTTTTAGTAGATGAATTTTTAAATTTTAAATTTTTAAAATTTTAAAATTTTTATATTATATAATTGCCGTCCCCAACCTGCCGTCCCCTGGAAAATTGGAGGTGCGCTCTAGCCGTTCCGGAAACTCGTCCCCCCGTCCCCCGCATTCCCCCGTCCCCCAGGCCAGTGCAACATAGATAATTTCCATATGTAGTACAACTTTGCTTCATGTTTTAGCCAAACACAACTCAAGCAACTAGGGGGACTTCCGCAAATCTAAACCACACATTAGGGCAACTGACTAGAATGATAAAGGCATAAAATCCAACTCACCAAGAGCAAGTTTTGTTGCCAACTCAGAGCCGAGACACAAGATAAACATGGATGCAAGTCCAACACAGAGGCAGAAGCGGGAAAGATCCTCCATATCACATGTTAAGGTGGAAGTCAGGGTGAAGATCAATATATGGGAAAAGACAAATGGATGGATGGAGACAAGTGAAGATGGTGCCTTAGCTAGTAGGTCAAGCAGACACTAAATGATCATGTTCACATTCATATGAAGGTAAAGACCAGCAAGTATAAAACAAGATTTTCCAAATGTCAGTAATACAACCGATGCATATAATCCATAACCAATTTCATTTCAATTTTAGGATACTGCCAGATCATAATTACTTTATACCAAGTTAACGCTATCAAAATGACTTAAACAATAAGGTAATAACATGAATGCACATCATATATATATTGGGTCATCAATCAACATCTGTAATCTGAACCAACTATAACCATTGAGAACAATGTATCTGAAACACTGGAACTGCACTGCAACTGTATGGAATAAAAGGTCTACTAAATGTTTGATACAAAGATGTTCTGATGTGTGAGTGATCATAAATAATGCTGCTCATCATAGCTGATCTCACTGAAATAGTGTAAAGGCAAAGATCTAAGCAGAGCAGATATCTGCTCTGCTCACATGGTAGCCCAACTACTATGTGTGTGATAACAGGTACATTGGATTATGGACTCAGATATGCTTCAGATAGTGAGCTTAGGTTGTACGGGAACATAGACTCAGATTGGGTTGGAAGTGCCGAAGATAGAAAAAGCACTTCAGGATGTTGGTTTAGTTTGAGATCAGGTATGATCTCATGGTTGAGTAGAAAGCAACCCTGTGTTGCACTCAGTACAACAGAAGTTGAATATGTAGCAGCTTGTTCAGGTTGTAGCGAAGCAGTGTGGCTTCGCAAGATGTTGGCAGGATTGTTCGATGCAGAGATTGATGCTACGGATATACTCCGTGACAACCGGAGTTGCATCAAGATGACAGAGAATCCTGTGTTCCATGATAGATCGAAGCACATCGAGATCAAGTTCCACTATATTCGAGATATGGTGCAGAAGGGAGCTGTAAAGCTCAAGTATGTTCCGACAGAGGAACAAGTTGTTGATGTGCTGCCTAAGCCTCTGTCTCGCGTAAAGTTGGAATACTTTTGAGACAAGCTTGGTGTGGTCTAGAGGGACCTCTCCCGAAAGAGAGAATGATAGAGTTCCTGTCCTTAGTGGACGGATTCCTGTCGAGGGGTGACGGAAGATCAGTACTTGTCGACTGATAGAGTTCCTATTCATAGGGATGGATGCCTGTCTAGGGGTGACGGAAGATCAGTACTTGCCAATTGATAGAGTTCCTATCCATAGGGATGGATGCCTGTCTAGGGGTGACGGAAGATCAATACTTGCCGATTGATAGAGTTCCTATCCGTAGGGATGGATGCCTGTCCAGGAGTGATGGAAGATCAGTACTTTCGGAGTGATAGAGTTCCTATCTGTAGGTATACATGCCTATCCAATGGTGATGAAAGATCAATACTTGCTGATTGATAGTGTTCCAGTTGATGATGTTGCTGGCGAAGATGATCCAGTAGAGGAAGCTCCAACTGATGATGTTGCTGATGAGGATGTTCCAACAGAGGATGTTCCAGCTGATGATGTTGCTGATGAGGATGATCCAGCAGAGGTTGTTCCAGCTGAGGGTGTTGCTAACGAGGATGTTCCAGCTGACGATGTTGCTGATCCAACATAAGATGTTCCAGCTGATGAGGATGTTCCATCAGAGGATGTTCCAGCTGACGACATTGCTCATCTAACAAGATGTTCTAGCAGAGGATGTTGCTGACGATGTTTGTCACGTCCCCTCCCATTACATTAGCCAGATGGAGAGGAACGTGAGGTTAAATCGGGCATCCAGCCCCATACATATTAAACAAACATTCAAATTAAATGAATATATATATATATATACAAGTGCATAACAGACGTGATACTGAAACTGGGCATCTAGCCCCACGAAACTTTCAATCATAAGCATTCACAGAATATAACAGAGACATATGGAAATGTATAATTTTTAAGAAAATCACAGCGGAAGTAAATTCATTTAACCCATTCACATACATTCATAATATTCATCAAATGGTAATTGCAATTTAACACAAGAGAATACTTATCTTATACGAAAGTAGTCCCACGCAACTGGCTATGCAACTGCAACGTTCCACCCAACCGTAGGCCAGTGTGCTCCTCAATCTCTCAGCACCACTGCCACCCCCGAGCTGGGCATGATCTCTACAAGGAACCAGGGAACAACAGACTCACACATAGCCAAGCATATACCAAAATGAGCCAAGCCAATCTACAATTGGGTTTATCAGGCTGCTAGGAGATGGGAAGGAAGAATTGCTAAGCTAGTGAGCTCAACCACAGAGCTATGGGTACCCCTCCCAGATCTATTCAGCTTGGCACTCACAATGCCTACACACCCAACACCAGGAAGTATTCTCTTCACTGCCACACAGTCCCTCAAGCCATACCTTCCTTTCTAGTGCTCTCAGGGTGTGCATAGAAAAGTAGGCAGCCCTCTTGATCTTCTTGAGAGGATACTCCCTACACTAGGTTTATCAAGCTAATTCTGTCCACTACCATTCCAATTTCTTGCTGATAGATTCAAATCCAAAACATGATGCACTTAACAACAACCACAATTGTTGGGCATGAAGAAAATGTTTTCCACAGTGGGATGCATGAGATGGGGTTTCAACTCACTCAGAAAAACGTGGAGAAACACAAAAACGAAAATTTGAAGACGGAGAATAACCCAGGGAAGCCCAATCCGTTTTTAAAAAAACGTCCCTGGACATTTGGGGGCAAAAACGACCTCCATATAGTCCCCAAATCGTGACCCTTCTCTCCCAGGCTACTGCATATGCAAAAACGAACTCCCAGGCATGGAAAAATGCAGGATTTTGCTGAAAAACGTGAAGGGAAAGACCCAGATAGCTCCCATTGCGTGAATGAGTGAAGACTGCTCATTCAGAATGGCTTTGGGCACCATTTCGTGGGTGATTTCTTGCCCCACAAGCAGAAACACGAATTTCCAAGTTGATGGCTTGCCCATGCACGAAAATGGCTTGCCCATACTTCTTCATTTCCAAGGCATTAACTGCCTTAACCAATTTCTTGGGAAAATTAAATGATTGGGGTACATGAGACAAAATGGGTAGTTGGTGGTTTATGGGTTTCCCCATTGACACATGGATTAATACCATTGGCTCAAGGGTTTGAATAATTTCCCTCCCTTTTCCTTGTAGAAACATGCCCCATCTCTTTTGTTGCATTGCATAGCCGGTTGTGGGTTTTTCATAAAAAATTCGTAATTACATGATGTTTTAATTTCATTGTGCCCATCTCGCACAAGAACCATAGGCATCTATTTTAATTTCCGATACATGAAACGCTAAATCAATGGTGGGGCCTTGGCCTTGAGCTCCTCACCATGATTAAATTACAATATTTACATCATTTACAAAGGGGGTCAAAATGGGGACGTGACAATGTTACAAAGGATGTTGCTGATGGTGATATTCCAGCAGATGATGATGATGATGCTACTCCAGTAGATGATACCGCAAACATATGATGATCCAAAATCTTCCTACGACATATAGAGATTCACAAGTCAGTTGTGCAGCTATTGATGTTACCTGCAGAATACCGTCCTAGTTAAGAGGCAGTGTTAAAGAAATGTAACTACGGAAGATATTCTATTTATACTTGTCTATTGTGTTATTGTATTCCTCCTTTGGGAGATGTCATTGATGTAATTAATAATGTAAGAGTCATTGAAAGAGTCAATGTAAACCCTAGGTCTTGTGTCGGCCTAGAAGAACCCAAAAGAGATTATTATATTATGTAATTAAGAGGTCGGCCGAGTCAGTTAGGAGAAGTCGACTCAGTTGGGGAAAAGTCACCGCAATGGAAGAATATAAATAGAGGAGTCTCTCATTTGTACTCACTCATCTCACTCACATAAGTTCGTATATGAGAGAGAGAGAAGTTCGCACAAGTGGAGGAGTAGCTGATTTTGTCTTGGGGTTTACTTTTGTACTTTGTGATTTTTATATTGAGGAAGATTTTGCCGGGGTTTTCTCCCTTGTTGTTTCCCCGAGAGAAATGTTGTGTTCATTGTGTTATTGCTGTGCTTGTATTTCTTTTAGTGATAGATTGTTTAATGTTATATGCTAAACAAGTAAAATCTAAAAATCTTATCCTAAACCAACCAGTCACATAAACTAGTGACTTGGAACACATGCAAGGGCAACATTGATATTGGGAATATACTACTCATATCAGCTGTTGGGCTTGATGACATTGGGTTATGATGTTATCCATGTGACATGCAATTAATCTATGAGAAATTAACCAACATGTGAACCCATGCATACTACCAATAATCTACCAAATCAATAGATATTGTAACCGAGTGAAGCAAAGACAGTCAAGAAGTCAGATTACCCTGCTTGGAATCTTACAGTCATGCCCAAGAGAAGATGGGGAAGCCCCTGGAATCGTCCCCCCAAGCAATTCGCACCCCTGCATAAGATGAATTCGGCCTCCCTCTGAAGATGTTGAAGATCACCTATAAACAACTTAGATGTCTAAAGAAAAGATTTACAATCATGTACAAGAACATTCATCAAAGCCCGAGAAGTAGATCTGCAAAAATTATATTTTATTCCAAGAGTTCAAGAGCCCAAAGGTTCCTTTACAATGAGGGGGGTCTATTCCTTAAATAGGAATGTGAGAGACCAAAACCCTAACCACTTTATGAATGAGTGGTGGATTTCAAAAGATAAAGATAATACAATCGACGACTATGATGAGCCATAGCAATAATACATGGATCAACTCACAAAGGAGGTGGTGCGCACTTACTAAAGTGGCCCTAGGGGGGTCGCACCACATAAAAGATGACTAGGACAAGTGTAAGGAGCACATGGTGGGGCTAGGAGGTATTAATGTCCTTCACTAGCATCACCCCATGGCACAATGATAAAAGATATGACTCAATAACATCACAAAGTGACCATGTGACCAAATCGTGGCTCCCTCAAAAGCATAATACATCCTCAAAATAATGCTTCGGAATGTGTGTGGTCCCCACTGAATGATGAAAACTGTGCCAAAAGGTGTGGGATGCATCATGAATGACGTTTGAATAAACTTCATGCCAATTGCTTGCCTCATATGCTCAAATCAATTTCCTCAATGACCATTTTATTCCATTTTTTATCCTTGGAAAATCACCTGTAAATCAATAAAATGCCTGTAGCTCTCTGCCTGGTGCCCTGGGCACAAATTTGGTTGTACCAAAGTGTCTGGGGGTATGTCTAGATGTTAATACCAAGTGGTTGGACCCCATACTCCCTCTGCAGCGCCCTAGGAGAACCAAATAAATATCCAACTGTGCTGCCTGGCCATTTTATAATGGCAAATCTGTAGTAAAGTGACAATTTGAGTGAAATCTCGTCCGGAAGTGCCTTTAACTGAAATCTGAGTGTACTAGTGGACTCAAAAGGTCTAAATGCACTAGAGATGAATACTCATACACCCTGTGGCTACTTAGATAATCAAATCTATAGTCTCAACCATGTCTGCACAAATAAAAATAAATGGTCTGTAAATAATAATAACTCTAAAAATCCATCAAACCATCAAGTGAAACCTGTGTCTACTGCATGGAACCATCAAATGGGCATCAAAGGACCGTAAATCATCAACCTCGAACATCACTGGTCCAACTCATCTCAAATCCTATGGTTGACTTGGTCAAACTAGGTTTGACTAGGTCAAGACTGATCAAAATATGACCCAGGCTAAAAATGCCTGACGCTGCAAGTGCAAATGGATAAGGTATGCTCTTTTACTCATTCTAAAAGCAAGACTTAAAGTATGAAGCATCATTTCACTGGCGGTTAATCAATACTTACATCAAATATAAGTTTAAATAATCATTTACTCAAAACAAAACCTCAAGAATATACTCATTTCATAGATGTGAACATTTTGCTAGCAAAGGGTGAGGGTGAAGAATGCAAGGATGGGATAAGGGGATGAATTGACTGACTCAACACTGTGATACTTCGGATAAGGGAAAGGAACACACACTTAAGCATATGTTGGATAATAAACACATAGGGAATGGTAGTGTCTCGCAAATGGAATGAGTTGTTTAGAGAGGTGCTTATTCAACCTTGGCAAATGTCTACAACTTGTTGATGTATATGTAACTTCGGAATGTATTTCATATATGTATATTGTACTCCTATAGAGATGGTATTATTCCTCTATACGGAAGTGTCGTCATTTATATTGTAAGTGTCGTAACCTATACTTGATGGGTTATTAGACCACCTTGTTGGGGTCGGCCCTATATAAGTCATGTGGGTCGAAGGGTTATTAGACCACCCTATTGGGGGTCGGCCATGTGGGTCAAAGGGTTATTAGACCACCCTATTGGGTGTCGACCCAGTCAACATTATGTTATGTGGTTAAGTTAAGGCCGACCTAGTAAAGGTTATTAGGCAAGTCAAGTCAAGTATAAATAGAGTGCGGGAGGCACTCTATTTCATCATTCTATTCTCTCTCACACTCTCGGGAAAGTGGCACACTTGTGGAGGAGGAGAAGCTGTTGCTAGGAGATGTCTATCTCTTATGCTTGGGTTGTATCATTGCTCTATCTATCTCTGAGGAAGTTATTGGGGTTTTTCACCTTTATGGTTTTCCCCAAGTAAACTCTGTGTCTCTTGTGTGCTTGCATTATTGTGTCCATGATTGATATGCTGTATATATGCTGTACATGTTGTTCTCTCAGTTAAGATCCTAGATCAGATTGAAGTAAATTCTGAAAAATTAACATGGTATCAGAGCTAGCCTGAAAGAAGGCATGGTATGGCATGTATGACACTTGCTGCACTTGCAATGGTAGGGCTTGATATAGCAAAAACCAGTCATCGTAGCACTTTCGCTATAAATAAAGTTCGGCGAGGTTTCAGGGTCTGAAAATCGTACAGGGCGAAGCTAAGATCCCCATGTACTATGTGTCCAAATGACAATCTCTAATTCGTTGTACTTTGTGATTTATGATCTGTACAATATAGGGTTTCTGCCTCTTCCAAATCTCAGTCATAAATAGGTGACCTTGGCAAAAAGGTCATAACTTGGGCTAGGAAGCTCCAAATGAAATTTCGTAAAAAGTGACAGATAGTGCACGGACTGTACTTTCTCAGGTAACTTTTTCAGAGGCCGAAACTGAACCAGTGACACGTGGCATGCCGTACAAGTTCGCTCTCCTGTTTTATCTCATAAACAGGTCATGTTGCGAGACTTGGAATAACTCTCTCTCAGAGAATCCATTTGAGGTCAGACCTGTGGGGTTGGAAAGATGACAGGTCGGACTATCACAGGAAAATTTTTCAGACCCTGTGGATTGAAAAGTTCAGAGTTACACCAGAAACAATCAGGTACATATTTCTGTCAAAACAGAATTATTTTTGAGCACCTTCATTCATGGCTTCCGGAATTTAGGGTTTTGGAGAAAGTTGGAATTTTTGTAATTGGAGACTACGGCTGAATGCTACTCATAAAAATCGAAATTTAGAGACCAAGATCAGAATTTTTGGTTGGGCAGAAGGCCGGGCTTGATCAGACCCTAGTTCAGGACTTTGATTGGAAAAGTGGAAAATTAGGGCTTCTTCAAAAATGAGAATTTTTGAAATCTGTGACCACGGCTAGAAGCTCTTCAGAAAACTAGAAGCTTAGAGCTTTGGATCGAACCTTTTGATTGGGCAGAAGGGTGGGCTTTATCAAACCCTAGTTCGGGGTCATGTCTAGTGAATCCAGAAGTTTCAAAGGCAAATTTGAGGGGTGAAACTTTGCAGTTTTCAAATTCTGAGTATACCAGCTTGATCAGTTCATCAAGGCATATATTTCTATCCTTTCGGAAGTTTGAAATTCAAAGTTTGAATTTTTAGGGTTTCTCTAACAAACCCTAATCCATCTCCAGATCCAGTTCCTGCAAATCAAGTGGATTGGGTTAATCCTATAAGAGAATGGATTGGTCACCTGCATAAGTGAAGAAGTTCCTGTTTCAGAGGGAGATGAGGCTAAGGCCTTACATAAGAAGATTACAAGCAATCTCGAGAGGTATGACTAATCCAGGTATGTTTCAAGATTTGTTCATGATTAAGTTTATGGTATGTTTGTCTTCATGTTATTACGGTTAGTACAATCTTGATTAAATTTGGACTTGTTGTATCACCTTAATAAAATTATGAATGCATGCTAGAAGATATTCATTGATTAGCGTGTTGACACTTATGATTGTACTAATGCATTATGGTGTTGTATGAGGTTTATGTTGTCCGCTAACATGAAAGGTACACCAAGAAAGACAAATCATGTTCTAGTTCAAGAACATATGATCATGATGACATGAAGACAAAGATTCATCCATTGTCATGGATCACTTAGAAGATCTACTTACGAGGTATGTATAACTGGGTTCTATAATGATTAACCTATGAGAAATGCAGGTTACTAGCACAAGTCATTGAAGAGAACAAGAAGACATCATGTGGGTATGTTAGACATAACTAGCTAACATACCAATCCAGGTATGTTTTTCCTATATCAATTTGAATCCTACCTTGTGTCAAGATCGCTTATATAAGTATACTTGGTATGATTGGTTATGTTTATTCATAAAGTTAGAAATGTAAGTAATCAAGGGTTTATGCATTTTATGTCTCTTATCTAGATTGATGATTTAACTAACCTATGATCAAATAAGAATATGCATGAATAAAAGAAGACTTCCTTGAAACCTTGAATACTAATGTTTATTATCTGTGTTTGAAATGATCATGACTATACATGTTTAAGATTATTGTGTTTTGATAGTATTAAGATTATACTAATGAATGTGTGATTATGTATGAGACCTCGAGGATAACACAATGATGATACTCATAAGCATGCATAGTGATGGATATAAGTTCAAGGACAGGTAATCCAGGAAGCAAAGATCAAGAGGGAGCACATTCCAGCTGTTCCTGCAAGGAAGCAAAGATCAAGAAGGAGCACACTCCAGTTGTTTCTGCAAGGATGCAGATATTCAGAGGGAGTTGACCACTTCTCACAATCCACATCAGAATGGAGTTGTAGAAAAGAAGCAAAGACTGAGAGGGAGTCAACCAAAGAAACAAACAAAGATAAGTATTTGAATTATCATTCCTTGCATATTTTATTGTTTAAATAATACTGTTCAATAATGTATATACTCATGTTTCTAGAATTAGGTTGTGTATTATGCATATTAGAATAGTTGCATTGATGAACAGTATACTACTAATATACATGGGTAAGTGGCCTATGGCACTGTACAACATTCCATTGCTACTTATCTAGAATGAAACCTCTTTGTTGACATGTTGGGAGTTGTGCACACTCTTAGCAATGTTCTAGTAGAGATTGGAAGGCATCTAGAAAGTTACGGGATATGGATAAATGTTGTATTGAAGCATTGGCTAAGATAATTGTGTTATCAACTGATTTGTACAAATAGTTGAAACCTTATTAAGCCGCCAGTGTTGGAACACATCAGTGTTCACTTCCAGAGTATCTGGGTTTCATTGTATTTGGGTCTAGCCAGTTTTGTTTTTTGAGTCAACATGACCATGGCCCCATGGGGGTTTGTATCAAAGTGTGCTAGTAGGGTCTGAGTGGCTCGGTTCCCGATGACTGGATTAAACAACTAAGGTATTCCAGGGAGTTTTTTCACCGTCAGATTATACTTTGCTTCAGGCGAGATATAATCTCTTGGTTTTTCTCCCGCTTCCTCCAAAGCTGGAATGCCCGATTTTGGAAATTTGGCCATGGGGGGTTATTAGGGTCCAACTATAATGTATAAACCTACTAGACACTATTAGAATAGGTTCTGGTCATGTCCTAGGTCTCTAGGACCCCCAGAAAAAATTTCGAAATTTTTTTACAGGATGCGTCGAAATTGGGGTTTTTAATTTTTTAATTTATTTTTAAATTTTAATTAAATTTCTCTATAGTTTAAATAGAGAAATTTGAGTCTGTAATTATGTCAGTCATCCGGGATCCGAATTTAGTGTTTGATGGCTCGTTTCATAAGCCAAAAATCACACATGACCTATGGAGCAGCCAAACCCAACTTTCGGATGTCAATTCAGCCTCATAATTAATATTTTCTCGAAAAAGTCATTTTCAGAGAAATTATTAATTAAAATAATAAAATTGAATATTTTGGAGATATCCAAATCTCTCCAAAATTAATCAATTTGATTAAAATAAAAGGCTAAATGACATGGCAATAGACATTTATGAGGATTCCAATCAACTCCCAATCACTCCAATCAACTATCCAGTCACCAAGTCATTATCCTCTCAAGCAATTTCGCCCTCCTTCATAAAGAATTCGATTTGTTGAGGTGTCACTTGATAAATGGGTTGATGGTTTGCATTAAAGCCCAAGGATGGGCGCCCTCATGACTCACCAAACTCGGCTCTCATTGCAAATTCGAGTTAGCACCCACCACCTTCCACTTGTCTCTCCACCAAGCTAACTCGCACCTACTCCAAGCTCACGTCAATCTGCCCTAAATCCACGTCTAGCATTGTTGAAGGTTGATTATTGGATAGTTGTTACTTCCCATGCAATCACCAAAGCTTGTCTCTCCTTGCAAACACGTTAGTGCCTACCACCAATCCACTTGTCCTCTACCAACCAACTCGCATCCTCCTCTAAAGCTCACGCATATCTACCTAACTCTCACGTGGATCCTAGTTGGAGAGTGCCCATTCGATGGGTGATACTTCCCATGCATCAACAAGGGCGAGTTTGCCACCTCTTCACTCAACCTACCACAAACTCGAGTTGTCATTTGAATTAGCTCTCCAAGCCTTGCCATTGATTGGAATTCAAACTACTTGTCCATGCCAATTCGACCTAGGGTTTTGGCATCTAGTTTTAGTATAAAGAGAGGCCCATTAGGGGCTATTATCTCATGGATATTTTGGGCAAACTTACTTTGCCAATTTGTAATTGTGATTTAGCTTCTTGCTATTGGAAATAAATTCGACTTTGGAGGTCATATTGATGTGCACATTTGGTCCATGAGAACTTGTTGATGCTTAAATGAGGTGATGTTGTTCCATTAATGCTATTTTATATATACTTGTTTGATCATTCTAGCTTAGAAGTCATTTTTATGTCCATGGAATGAATATTTGTTTTGTCAATTTATTCATTTATGCTTGGTTAATTGAGATCTAGAAGTAGCAAAAAGTAATCGGTTATACTCATGCTCTTCTTGCCCTTTTTTGACTAATCATACTAGACTTGATCAAATCAGTGTTGAAGTGGTTTAGTGTTGCAGATCTCCAAAGTACAAAGTGGGACCTTGAGCTTGGTTGCTTCTTCTTCCCCTTTGTCTTTATTTTATTAACCTTTGTGCATTTCAGGTATCTTCAAAGATCGTTTTGTGCTTCAAGAAATTGAGCTTAAGAGGTTCCATAAAGATCCATCCACATTTTTTCAAAAGTTAAAATTGGTTACTTGTCACTATAGGCTCTCACTTCTTCAAGCCTTCCCATTTGCTCTTTGAAGCCCTTTTACTTGATTTGCTAAGCCATTTCTAGCCCCTCTAGCCTTGATCCAGGATTGCCTTGTTTTCAAGCCATAGTTTAGAAATCCATAAGGTTGAAGTTCCTTCAACCTTGGGGAATAACTTGGGATTTGTTCCCTTGTGCTCTCTTCAACACTCGCTGTCGGCGTATCACCGGTTAACCGGAGGATTTCCAAGGCGGTGTTCTACTACCCCAAGTGTTCCACTTGTAGCCTTTTTCCTTTGTCTCGTTATTTCATCTTTGGTTGCCCTAGATCCACTCATCCCAACTCGTTTTTTGCCTCCTCCTTGTTCATTCGCCCTTCTCCCTAGGATTTCTTCACCTCCTCCTAGCTTTCGTTTCTCTTCTTTTAGTCCTCCTTTGCCTCAGCTTTCAGCCTACATTCTTCTCCTCCCTCTTGCATTCGTTTCTCTCCCTTAAACTTTTTCTCTTTGCCCTCATTTTCTAGATCCATCCTCTACCCCTTCTCGTCCTTTTTCCCAAGTGCCCTAAAACACTTTTAAAAGTCAACAAAAACTTGGTAAGGGTTAGCATCTAGTCATCATTTAGCATTGTGTTCTCTTAGTTTATACTTCAAAGCTCATACTAGAAGTTAATTCTTTGCATTTGAAATAGTTCAGTTGAACATATAGAGAAGTGATAAATTGCATGTAGCTCGTAGATTTGTTTACAAATTTCTACATCTTCCAAAAGATAGAAAATTTTGCACAAAAATATTTCAAATTTTTTATACTTTAGGTCTCATTTCTAGGACATTTCGAGAGTTTGTTGTTCGCTGGTCCGTTTCGCCATAGTTAATATTTTATGATAAAATTTCATGCATTACACATTTTAGAGTTAAAATTCCAAATCTAGACTTAACTAGTTTCAAGCTTTGGTTTTGTCTTTTGCTAACGGTTAATGGGTGCCTTGTTTAGATGTTTTGGACTTGTGTAGATCATTTGAGGAAGAGATATATTTGATAAAGATCTTGAAACGAAGAATCAAGGCAAAACAAAGTGAAGGATCCATGAGGATGACTTAATCTTGAGATACTTATCCTTTTGTAATAGCAAGTAAAACTTGTTTCTTCTTCAATATTTTCCAAGTATTACCGTTCTCAAAAGACCTTGCAAGGTTTTAAACCCAAGGCATCTGTAACAATTTAATAAAAAGTTTCAAGTGGAGGGGGCCTCCACTTTTCGGTCTTCTTCCCCATTTGGGGAAGAGTGTTGGGTCTTGTGGTTTGGTTTAACTTAGTTTACGTTTCCATGCTCTTAGATTAGTTTCTATTTCATTAAGATCATTTTTGTTTATCTTCCATATCTACTTACCCCCATGCTCTCCCGAGTAGGGTCTTTGACCTGAAAGAGATTCTTGGGTAGTTTAGTTTTATTTCGCATTTTTATCTTGCTTCTCTTTCAAAGCCCTCAGCCGGAAGTTGTATCCTTGAGATTTCGTCTCAAGGGCAGGACCACATAATTTGTGGTTACTCTTCCATCCCCGTCGGTTTCCTTGGCAGAGCTTTCAGCTAGCTGGAAGTTCTCAAGTGCAGGCGGTTCTAGTGGTTGATCCTGTTTCGGGGATCAATCCCACCTAGTAGATTAAAGTTGTGTGGTAGAACACTAGATTTATTTATCTCGCAAGCATAAATTGTCAGTGGTAATTTATATCTCGTGATCAGTATTATTGCTTAAAATCTTTTTCAAGTTAAGATATACTGCTACCACTTTCTTTCTGCTTCATAAAATAAACCAAAGTCTCTTGAACTTGGCCAAATCCAAGTCAAGAGCACCCTCTATCGGAGGGCATTTTAGTTTTCTGCATCATCCCTGCATTAGGCATTGTTAATCTAGCAAGTCTCTTGAACTGTGGTCATAAGACCGAGTCAAGAGCACTCTCTGTCGGAGAGTTGAACAAGGTTTTCTAAATAATAAAATTTTTCCACTCACACACCCTTTAATTAATTTATCTTGGTTTCTGTCCTACATCCATATGCTCTGCCAACCTGAAAAGGTTGGGCTAGTACTCAGAAAGGTGGAAGACTTGTTAATTTACAAGTGAAAATCTAATTAAAACTTTCACCCCATAACCAACGAACCGACGTTGATATAAAGTATTTTAATCAGCTCTCAGGAGAGGCGCCGGACCGCCCAATCTGCGACACGGTGGCTGGTTAGCATTGCGCGCCTCGCCGTGATTCTAGACAGGCCCCGACAGGTCTCTTAAAGGGGCTGCTTAAAACTACTTTCCGGACACTCTTTGAATACCCTTGGTTTTAGCCCTAATAATCAAGACAATTAAAACTTTGAATTTACCAAGATAAGCTTCATAACGTTCTCACAAACTTTCAATTCAAGCACTTGTATCAAGTTTTCACAATTCACATTTAATTCTTGACTCCATAAGGCACTGGTCCTTTATCTCATATTTTGCTTGTTTAAATATCTACATTGGAGTTATCTGTTATATTTCGTGAAAAGTGATTGACTTATTGCCCAAGTGTATCTTTCATCTTGTGTTTGCAACGTGGATTGCGTTATCTTGTTTTATATTTAATCTTTATAATTGTCTCTCATTTAAAAAAACTCCTAAAAAACACCCATCCGCATCACCACATCAAAAAACACTATAAAAACAAGAGCCTTAGTGAAACTCTCTTTTAGGGACTACCCCCCTTGGCTTCGTTAGGAGTTTGCTTAAACTGAGGAGCTGGGATTCAGGTGACAGTACCTGGCTCATTGCTTGCCCCCAAGGCCACACCTCTCTCACTTGTAGTGAAGAGACAGTTTTTGAAAGATTTCCGCTGCTGGTGTGCAATTTGGCGGACAACATGTGTAAGAATTTGTTCTGAAAACTATGAGATGTTTTCTAATCATGCAATTTAACTTGTTGTGTAGCAAAGATCGTATACCATCACCTACAAAAGAAGGACTACAACATTTGTTCAGCAACAAAGTTATCTATTGAAAACATTGAAGATATTGAAGTTCCCAGGATCTGGGAAGAATGCCATGATCAAGGAGTACCAGTCGATCATGAAGATGTTTGGGATGCAGTCCCAAGACCTGAAGGGGAGTCTGTAGTGACTTCCAGGAGGATCTACAAGATCAAGCATGTTGCAGGTGGTAGCATAAAGACTTTTGTTCCTATAGCCAGATACACTTCCATTAGATCAGTACTTGCTCTGGCTGCAGTGATGAAAGGGAATATACACTAGATGGATTTCAAGACAGCTTTCTTGAATGGTGTAGTTGAAGAAGAAGTGTATGTGGAGCAACCACCTGGTTCTGAGACACATGACAAGGAGTCATATATGTGCAGAACTTAGGATATACAGTTTTCTATCCAGTTTGGGATTTACCAAGAGTAAAGCGGATTCCAACCTTTACTACAAGGTTGAGGAAGGCAATCTAGTGATACTACTTTTGTATATGGATGACCTATTTATTACAGGTGAAGATAGATTGATTGCCGACATGCAGCGGAAGCTTGTTGTCGAGTTCGAGATGAAGAACTTGTGGATGATGCAATATTTTCTAGTTATGGAGGTGTGGCAGAGTGCATATGGAATCTTCCTTGGATAAGGGAAGTATGCATTAGAGATCCTGAAGAGGTTCGGGATGATGGACTGCAAGGCCACACCCATGGCATCAAACCTGAAGCTTCTGTGTGATGCTTCATCTGAGCCGGTTGATATCACTATGTATCGTCAGATGATTGGGTCCTTGATGTACCTGACGAACACGAGACCGAATATTTGCTTTGCGGTGAACACATTGAGCCAGTTCCTGACGGATCCGAGGAGTGTTCACCTGGTTGCTGTAAAGCATATTCTTAGGTACCTGAAGGATATAGTTGATTATGGGCTCAAGTATGATGTGAATCAAAAGTTTAACCTACAGGGTTATGTTGATTCGAATTGGGTAGGAAGTGCTGCAGATAGGAAGAGCACATTTGGGTGCTGCTTCAGTATGGGATCAGGTGTGATCTCTTGGTTTAGCAGGAAACAGTTTTGCGTAGCACTGAGTACAGCCGAGGCTGAGTATGTTGCAGCATGTTTGGCTAGTTGTGAGGCAGTATGGCTCCGGAAGCTACTGTCTGAGTTATTTGATCTCCCGCTTGAGGCTACTGGTATCTTTTGTGACAATCAGAGTTGTGTGAAGCTGTCTAAGAACCTGGTGTTCCACGACAGGTTGGAACACATTGAGATCAAATATCACTATATCAGGGATATGGTGTAGAGAGGAGTAGTGAAGCTCCTGTACGTTGCGACGGATGAGCAGATTGCAGATGTGCTGACGAAGCCACTAGCCAGAGTGAAGTTCGAGTACTTCAGAGAGAGGTTTGGCGTTCTTCAGATCGACGACACTTCGAGGAAGAAGTGATGGACACATTTGTTGAAGCCATTCCAAGCATGGTGGAAGGAGGACCCTTCACATGGCTATGGATGTAAGCGTTGGATGATGAGCATTAGGATGATGTTCTAGTTTCTGCTCTATATGATCAGTTGGATCATTTATATGTATGTATGTATGCATCATGTTGATGCTGGATATGATCAGGTAGATCATGTATTTGTATATGTATCAGGTGGATACTCGTATGATCAGTGTGATCATGTACTTATGTAAGTATCGGGTGGATACTTGTATGATCAGTATGATCACGTACTTATGTATATCAGATGGATGCATTGTATGATCAGGTGGATCATGTATGATATGTATCAGGTAGATACTGTGTATGCATCAGATGGATATATTGTTTGATCAGGGTGATCACAGATGACGAGCTTCAGGATGTTTCTCCAAATGATATTCATCAGGTTGATGCTATGATGATCGGGATGATCACAGATGACGAGCTTCAGGATGTTGCTTGTGATGATATGCATCAGGTTGATGCTCTGATGATCGGGATGATCACAAATGACGAGCTTCAGGATGTCGCTCCAGATGATACGCATCAGGTTGATGCTATGATGATGATCAGGTTGATCATGTGATGATGTACATCAGGACGATGTATGGTGAGTATCGGTTTGATACTCTGTGGCCGTGGACAGGTTGTGCAGGTAGCATAGAAAAGATCCTTGGAGATCCTATAGTTTGCGCTAGGATGCTCTTTCGAGGTTTTGCTACAGGTAGCATAGAAAAGATCCTTTAAAACCGGACAGGTAGAGCAGTGTGCTCGTAACATCCTGGGTTGCTCTATCGAGATCCTATAGTTTGCGCTAGGATGCTCTGAGTAGGTTTTGCTACAGTTTCGCATAGAAACGATCCTTTAAAAACTGGACAGGTAGAGCAGTGTGCTCATAACATCTTGGGTTGCTCTATCGAGATCCTATAGTGTGCGCTAGGATGCTCTGAGTAGGTTTTGCGAAAGTTCACATAGAAAAGATGCTTTAAAATCCGGACAGGTAGAGCGGTGTGCTTGTAACATCCTGGGATGGTCTATCGAGATCCAGACAGGTAGAGCTATGTGCTCGTAACATCCTGGGATGCTCTGAGTAGGTTTTGTGAAGGTCAACATGTAAAAGAACCTATAGTCTGCGCTAGGTTTTGTTGACGCACGTAATCAGTCTGGGATCCACAGTATGGCCATTGATGATGAAGACCTGCAGGTGGTGGCCCTACATCCAGTATGAAAAAGGACTGGCTCTGTAGAACTTCCTATGACGAGTAGATTCAGAGATTGATTGAGATAGCAACAGCAGTGACGATGACGATTATCTAGTGACAATGATCCAGAGAAGATGACTTGTGCTAGAAGACCTGTGTCGAGAAATACCTTTCTAGTTAAGAGGGAGTGTTGATGTATATGTAACTTCGGAATGTATTTCATATATGTATATTGTACTCCTATAGAGATGGTATTATTCTTCTATACGAAAGTGTCGTCATTTATATTGTAAGTGTCGTAACTTATACTTGATGGGTTATTAGACCACCTTGTTGGGGTCGGCCCTGTATAAGTCATGTGGGTCGAAGGGTTATTAGACCACCCTATTAGGGGTCGACCATGTGGGTCAAAAGGTTATTAGACCACCCTATTGGATGTCGGCACAGTCAGCATTATGTTATGTGGTTAAGTTAAGGCCGACCTAGTAAAGGTTATTAGGCAAGTCAAGTCAAGTATAAATAGAGTGCGGGAGGCACTCTATTTCATCATTCTATTCTCTCTCACACTCTCGGGAGAGTGGCGCACTTATGGAGGAGGAGAAGCTGCTGCTAGGAGATGTCTATCTCTTATGCTTGGGTTGTATCATTGCTCTATCTATCTCTGAGGAAGTTATTGGGGTTTTTCACCTTTATGGTTTTTCCCAAGTAAACTCTGTGTTTCTTGTGTGCTTGCATTATTGTGTCCATGATTGATATGCTGTACATATTGTTCTCTCAGCTAAGATCCTAGATCAGATTGAAGTAAATTCTGAAAAATTAACACAACTCACATCCAAGCCGAATCCAGATCCGTGAGGATCTTTGCTAGAACCATCATAACTAGGTACACAACTAACCGTAACTTGAGGTACTAGGGGACACTTAGAATTAGCTGTCCCTTACTCCATCTCACATCCCAACCCGTAGGCTCCGTGAGGTATTTATCATTACATTTAGTCATGGCCAACAGTCTTTGGATTTAGCATACATTTAACCACTGCTTTTTAGGCCTTTAGGACCCTTTGGATTTTACATGTGCTTAGAAGCACAACTAATCGCAATTTGCATTCAAGGTTCTTTAACATTTCAATTTCCATAGCCCTCTTTCATTGTGCCGAGAAGCACAGTTTTAAATTGTTTCCATGGACTTGCACAAAAAGATAAGATAGTAGTTTCCATATGCATGTAATGATGGTAGTACAGTTTGCTTCAGGTTTAGCCAACACAACTCAAGCAACTAGGGGGACTATCCACAATCAGGACCAAACATCGGGGCAACCGACTAGAGAGGCCAAGACATGAAATCCAACTCACCTAAGCTCAAGAACCAACACCAGCGGGTTCTCCTGGCCCAAAAGGATCAAGGCTTCTGTAAGTTCTGTTTCCAACTCAGAGTTGAGACAAAAACTAACAAGGATGCTATCCAACACAGAGGAAAAAGTGGGGAGGTCCTCCTTATCACAGGCTGAGGTGTAAGTTAGGGTGAAAACCAAAGATGGGAGAGAACGGATGGATGGGGAAAGTGAAGGTGGTGCCAAATCTAGCAAGCCATAAATGGTGGGAATGATCACGTCCATACTACTAAGAGGGTAAAACCAATGAGTATAAACAAGAGCTTCTAATTTGGAGTAATTAGACCATTTAGAATCATTAAGCAACCATGTCCATATATATATATATATATATATATATATATCGCTAGATCATGACCACTAGATACCAAGTCAAGCTACTATGATGAGCAAAAGAGCAAAACAATCATAACCAATGCACATTATATACCTGCTGGGCCATATACCTGTACCTGCCATCTGGATCATCAATAATCACTGGAAACACCGCTGCTGAAACTCTGGGCACTGCACTGCTCTGTATGAAATGAAAATGGTCACCTCAGTCATCAAATCTGAGGTCATGAGGCTCAGTCTTGGCATAAGGTTCACTATGTCTGATCTGGGGCTAGACTGATATGTGAGTTATCATAAAAAGGGTACTGCTCATCATAGGCTGATATCATCAAAATGTGTAAAGGCCTGGCTCAAAAATATACAAGAATCTGCTCTGCAATCATGGTAGCCCCGTTGTTCGCCGAGATGCACACCAGCAGTAGAAATCTTTCGAAAGTTGTCTCCTCACTACAAGTGTGAGAGGTATGGCCTTGGGGGCAAGCAATGAGCCAGGTTCTGTCACCTGAATCCCAGCTCTTCTGTTTAGGCAAACTCCTAACGAAGCCAAGGGGGGTTGTCCCTAACAAAGAGTTTTCTATGGCTCTGTGTTTTTTAAGTGTTTTTAGGTGATGTATGGATACGGATGGGTGTTGTTTAGGAGTTTTTGATGATGAGAACACAATAAACATGCAATCTACGTTGCGATTTACAAGATGCAGATATCAAGATGAACAACAATATGTACATTGACTTGTAATTTAAGAAAGTATCCACAAGATAAACTTAAGCAAATAATAAGGACATATGGTCCAGATTAAGGTGATACATGTAAATTTCAGAGACCAGTGCCTTTATGGAGTCAAAAAATGATGCTTGGGATGCTGAAATGTGTAAGTCAAAAATAATTGTTCGTGAGATCGTTTTGCAATGGTTCTTGGTGAATTTTGGAATGTTTTAAGTGTTCTTGATTATTAAGGCTAAGAAAGCAGGATATTGAAGTCCAACCGGAAGAAATACTTTCAGTGGCTCCTCTCGATGACCTGACGGACCGTCCAGTACTCTAGGCTAGGTGTCCAAGGAACTTAACCAACAAGCTAGAGCTCTATGACAACGGTAAATCCGACACCACCAGCAAGAATTTGCCCACTACCTGAGTATTTATCGAAACAACGCCGGTTCGTTGGTTATGGGGGTGAAGATTTTATTATGGTTATCACTTGTGAGATTAATCAAATCCAGTCACTGTTCTGAGTAATCCAACTTTTTAGGGTTGGCAGAGCATACTTGGTGGTGGAAAGCAACGAAATAAATTTTAAAAGGGGGTGTGAGTTTGAAGTATTTTATTAAGAGCACAATGAAACCTCTCCGACTGAGAGTGCTCTTGACTTCGTCTTATGACAAAGTTCAAGAGTCTTATGATGCACAAAAATAAAGTACTATACTGAAAATAAATTCTAAACTACCCAAGAATCTCTTTCAGGTCAAAGACCGTACCCGGGAGAGCATGGGGGTAAGTAAAAATTGAAATAAAAGCAACTTTCCGACAGAGAGCACTCTTGATCCACTATTGGTGAGATTCAAGAGATTTCTACTTTAAATAGTTGTATTACTTGAGAGATGAGACTTTTTAATCAAATAGTAAACAACTAGTAATTAAAAATGCTAAGTATAAAAATTGAACTAATCTGGCAATTAGTTTCTACTTGCAAAAATTGAAACTAAAGCTACTTGCAAAAAATAAACTAAGCTAAAAAATGTAAGAGAGCACACAAGACACTCTTCCCCAAATGGGGAAGAAAAACCAACTATGGGAGGCTTTATCCCACTTAGCCTTATTTCATTAATCAATTACAAATTTTTAGGATTTTCAACCTTGGAATGAGAAATGAAGATAATATAAGCAAATTTTAAATAGCTCTTAAGAGCTTTACAAAAAGGAGAATGTTTAAGTCTTCATGGTTTTGATCTTGATTTCAAATCTTCTCTTGGTTTTGCAATCTTCCTCTTCTCTTTATTGATCTCTTGTTCTTCTTCTTCAAGTCTTCTTTTTGAGTTCGCTTTTCTTCAAACCCACAACACAATGTAAATCAAACTACAAGCACCCTTTAGCATTAGTCAAATCAAACAAAAGGAAACTAGATGCACTTAGATCTAAGTATTAAAATGAGATGCAACTTTTTCAATGAGATCTAGATGCAACTACTCAAAGTAGACTAAATGCAAAGCCTAGAATGAGATCTACTAAAAAAAAGTGTAAACTAACCAACTAATATGCAAGCTAACAAACTAAAATATAACTAGAATGTGATCAAGATCTAGCTAAGCAAAGACCAACTCTTTTTATGGTTTTTTAAAAATTTTAAGGAGGAAAAAGGGGTAAGAAAGGAAGGCAAACGAAAGGAGGTAGGGGGAAGAAACGAGAGGGAGAGGAAAAGCTAGAAGAGGGAGACGAAAGGTGGGAAGAGGAGGTTGGGAAAGCTAGAAAGGGAAGAAACAAGGGTTGAAAAGAGAGAGACAAAAGGGGGATAGGATATGTAAAACGAGAGTGAGGTTGGAAGAGGGCTTTGAAGGGAAGAAAGACAAGGAAACAAAGGCAAGAAGGAGTGTTTGGTTGGAAAAACGAAGTTAGAAGAGAAGAAAGGCTAAGGAGAAGGAAAAAACGCAAGGGTAGGAGGCCAAAAACGAAAGCAAGAGAGGTGTTTAGGGCTTCCAAGGTAACCAAGTGACCAAGTTTGAATGTAGTTTGTAGGATGGAAAATGAGAACAAGATTTCCTTGGGCCTTCTTAAGATGAAAAACTTTGAGCTTTGTAGATCCTGCAATCACAATTTGAGTAAGATAAAACTTGAAGATGGAGCATGTGCTTGAAGCAATTGAACGCTTGCCCTTCTCCACTTTAGTAACACCTAATCAAACACAAATCTCAACAAGCAAGTGAGAATGAAAAAAGAGAAGCTAGAATGCTCAAATAATCGGATCTAAAGCAACATTTCATACAACTGAATATTAATGTTCATCCAAATGTTAATCCTTCAAGTATAATTAACCAACTTAGCAACTGTAAATGGCTAATCTATTGTGCTTCGAGAGGCTTCACAAGCTAGCAATATTTAAACCAATTAACAAATGCAAAGATGAGAGAAGGGTTAGAGAAGATGTCACCTCAACAAGAGATGAAATCACATGCACATGCAAGAGCTCATAGACGTCCAAAGTCGAAAATCTTTATTATCAATATGAAGCAAAGGCTATTACAATTTCCTCAGAGTAAGCTTACTCAAAATGATCCACCTTAAGAGAGCTCCAGGAGCCTCTCTTTATACAAAAAACAAGAACCAAACCCCTAATTCGAATTGGCAATGGAGGGAGCCAATGGAACAATAGACAAATTCGATTTCCCAATCAACATCCAATCTAATCCATGTCATAACCAGCTTGGAGTGCGAATTCCCTTCAATAGACTTGAGTTGAAGTGAATGAGGATGGGGAGGTGGCCTCCACCTTGGCAAGGCGCCCCCCATTCCTTCTTTGGAAGCATCACCCATCAAATTCGAAGCTGCCATGTGTAATATACATGAGCCCTAAGGATATACGTTAGCCCACATCAAGGAGATAACTTTTGGTGCCATAAGTGATAACTCGTGTTCTATGGGAGCCAAGCCCATGAGGTGGCCACAAACTTAGGGAGGCTCCCACCTTTTCATAAATACACACTCAACAATCCATTCAATGACTGCCAAGTCACTAATTCGTGATTTCTCTCGAAGGAGGGCGAAATTCTCAATTGGAGTTCTCTTGCAGTGACTGGATAGCTGACTGGAGTTGACTGGAGTTGATTGGAGTTGACTGGAATCTTCATTAATGCCTTGTGCCATGTCATTTAGCCTTTTATTTTACTCAAATTGGTTTATTTTGGAGAGATTTGGATTATCTCCAAAATATTCATTTTTAATACTTTTAATTAATAATTTCTCTTTTATTGGTTTTTTGAGAAATTATTAGTTATCAAGCTAAATTAACATCCGAAACTTAGGATAAGCTGGTCCGTGGTTCATGTGTGATTTTTGGCTTAGGATTTAAGCCTTTAATCTCTGAATTCCGCCACCGGATGACTGACATATTACAAATTGCATATTTCCAATTAAATATTTGGAAAAATAATTAAAAAATAATAAAAACTCATCCAACGCGTCCGGTAAAATTTTTTTGGCCAATGTTTTTATTGGACGAGGACCTTAGGAAATGACCAACTAAGACATACATGGTGTCTAGTAGGCTTATATACATCAGTTGGACTCTAACAACCCCCCAAGGCTCAATTTTCAAAATCGGGCATTCCAGCTTTGGAGGAAGTGGGAGAAAACCTCGTCGATTATTACTCGGCTATAGGCAAAGCATAATTGACAAGGGCAAAAAACTCCCTTGGAATACCTTAGTTGATATCCAAGTCATGGAGGACCGAGCTACTAAAAAATCCTACTAGCACACTTATTACAAACCCTGTGGGGCCATGGTCATTTCAACAGAAAAATAAAATTGGCTAGCCAAAATTGGCTAATTATTGCAACTAGAACCTCTGATACACTGGAAATGAACATAAATCATGTTCATCAAATGGCGGCTCATCGGAAGTCCAACTATGGTACAAAAAAGTTGGTAACAAGCCCGACTACTATGGATGTGATAACAAGACACTATTAGTGTTATGGTACAAAATTACAAATAGTAAGAAAATTTTCTGAAATTATTATAAGTAAATTTGTACAATAATAGAGCTTGTAAATGATGTCTAAAACAAGATTTTAATATGAGAAAGTATGCAAAAATAAAATGTAGAAATTTTAAAGTGAAGGGAGGAACTTGTGCTCTTTGCTCTTCCAATACTTGAAGTAGTTGGGTATCCAACCAAGGAAATCCACTCTTCAACTAAAGCAACCTGCGACTTGTGAGATATGTGCTACGCAACATAAAAGAAGGCGGGATCCATATAATGAGCTAAGAAATCATAAACTTCAACCAAGAAAAATACGAAGTTCTTAACTACAGGAATGAAAAACTCACAAAATCTATGGCACAAATACCACAAATCTTACCAAAGCAAGGAAATTTGCTTGTTTGGCCTCCCAAACTTGTGTAGCTTTGAAGTGTAGAAACAAACCACCATAGAGCACCAAATGACACAAGATTTCCTCCAAAGAATTTTATTAAACAAGCCAAATGGCTGAAAATTACAATGGTCCAAAATATGAGCTGTTGTTTCCTAAAACACGCTTAATCGTAGAAAAGTCTCCCAACTACTGGGTGTGTTCTTGAGGGGTTGTTTCCATCTAAGTTGTACTTAGATGGACTATCAAGCGAGCGGGCAAAGTTGAACATTTCAATGTTCTTTTTTCGATGATTTGATATCCAACTGGCCTTTTAAAGGGCCCCCGTTTTAACTTTTTCCACATGTCCATGGCCTTGCGGGGTTTGTAATAAAACGTACTAGCATGGTGTTTTGTAAAAGACTTGGTTCCCTAGGACTTTTTGGCTAAGTCAGGTATTCCAAGGAGGTTTTTCATCTAGTTATTATGTCTTGCATTAGTGCATAACATAATTTTTGGGTTTTTCTCCTGCTCCTCCAAAGCTGGAATGCCTAGGGAGGCTGACGGGCCTTAGGGGGTTGTTAAAGTCTATGGGTCAATGTATATGAACATGCTAGGCGTTATTTTTGAGTCATATGGACATGTGCTAAGTCCCCATAGGTTGTTTTTTAATTTTCGGCGAAGTTTATTTTTTTCGTAAATTGAGCCATTTTTTTAACGGTTCAATTAAAAAAATTTGTAATTGGCCTTGAATTGGCGTCTGGAGGTCTTTTCTGCCTTAGGGGTGCTCGTTTTCTAACTCAGAGCACTCCCTTAACCCTTAAACCCACTTTTCCTAATGTTTGGGTGCTTAAATTTTTCCCTATGGCCAAAAAACCCCCAAAACCCAAAAAAGTCATGAAAAAATTAAAAAAGTGTAAAAATGACCCATAAAAATATTAAATTTTGGGAGTGATTTATGGACTGATTTTTTCAGCTATGTTTTAGAAGTTGTAAGAGCTGATTTTGGAAAGATTCCGGGCAGCTATATTATTGAGATTACTTCTCCATTTGAGGGGGGCATATTTCCCAAAATTTGGCCCCTTCAATCATGGAATTTGCAGCTATGTTTATGGGCTGTCACATGGCTGATTTTTAGCTGATTTGGGGCTGATTTTGGTAGCCCATTACATGGGAGTGGGCAGCCCCATTTTCTCCACGAGTTATGCCATTTATTCCACCCATTTCTCTCCATCTTTGGCTATTTAAGCATGGCTGCCCACTCCATTTTCTCTAGTTGGAGTTTGGGAGTTAGAACTAGCACTTGTAATTCGATTTTGTACTTGTCATTTTTTTTAATGAATAAAGAGACTTTGGAGGTCAAGCTTGGTGTAGTGCTTTTGATGAGTGGGTGAATGTCATGGTTTTCATTGAGGTAACATGTATTTGCGCTACTTGTTTTCTTTTGCATCTAAATCTAGCTTTGGGAAGGATCAGTATTGATTTATAAGGAGGATTATATAATTTGTTTATTATTTAGTCTTTTATCTATGCAAGTGTAGAGATCTGATTTAAATGTGTCATTTGTTTATAAGCATTTTCTTTTGATTTCTCATATGTATATTTTTAGATTTGATCATTTGGTTTCAAGTTGATGTGATTTGCAGATTATTTCAAGTGGATGAGTGGAGGATTTTGTTTGTTTCCTTTATAATTCTAACATCTTTTTGCAGACGTAGCCCCTTAGTTCTCCACCAAGAAGGCTCCAAGGCTTCTTCAAGGAAAAAATTGATAAATTGATAAAAACTCTCCATATCTCCTTCTCTTCTACTTCATATTTTCACCTTGGTTACTGGTTACGTTTTGAAAGAGTAATAGTGGTTTGTAATCTGAACTTTACATTCTGATTTATTACTTTAAATGTTTGATCTATTCCATTTACAAAGTGTTCAACTTTAATAGATTAGATTTTTTCATTTATCTAGCATTTTACTTTTCTCAATTGGTAAAAAATTGTCAAATCTTTAAAAGTTTTGAGGAGTAGTGTTAGATCTGATTTGAAAGTTCATTTGGCTGATTTAAAGAGCTGATAATTTGCAGCCCTTAAAAGCTTGCAAAGATCCCAAGTAACAAGGCCCAAATGCTTGTTTTACTTAGTATTTTCTGGGTTTTTTAGGAGGTGTTCCAAAGACACTCTTAAAGTGTTTTTGGGCATCTTATACTGACGTTTGCTTGCTGGTTTGCAGCAAAAGACGATCAGGTAGGAGGAGGTGCTGCCAAAATTTCAAAGATCCAGGCAATCCGAAGGACCATTATTGAATTTTTGCAAATCGGATACCTTTTTCTCTCCAATTTTTGTAAGCCACTGAGTCAATTAAGACCGGGGCATTTCTATTGCATTGTAACTAAAGTATCAAACGAGAGCAAGTGGGCTAGTCAAGTGCCCACACCCCACCCCCCAGGGGGGAAAACTGTGTCGACTCAATTTTCGTGGTTTGCAATTTTTTTTAGTTTAGATTTCATTTCCGCACTTAATAAAATCAAATTAGGCTTAAAATCAACCTTGTGGGTCCGTTCCACTGGCGGGCCACAAGTTCACTCAAAACATAGTTTTATCATTTTTTTTACAAACTCAAAACGCTCCCCTTGCTTTCCCGAAGTAGGGTTTCTGTACAAGGGCTTGCCCGAGTAAGTGCCTGAAAAGAGACTCCTGGGGTTTAAAAAAGATAAAATTTTGGTTCATAAAAATTTTCTAAAAAATACCAAGATCTTCTCCCGTATGCTTTGTGGCCAACTTGCAGCTTAGTCTGATCCAGTTGGTACACATCAGAAAGGGGGAGATGACTAGTAATAGGATCTAACATCGCCCCGAATAAAAAAACCTTTATGTGAAAATCCGGCACATCGCGAACATTTTGTTGTCGTGGGGAAATTTCCCAGAAGGCTTGGGGCAAAACTGAGTAGTGACCTCTTGGAAACCGTTAGGCTTGCCCTCGTTGGTATATCATCTGAACACCTCCTTGAGACTCCGATTCAGCCCAAGCCAGAGAGGGAAGCCACACAACAAAATTCCGGACATGTTCCCCCGTGCCTTCGCGTATATTGGGAACCAATCGACCATAATAAAAAGATCACCTTCACATTAATTTTAAAATAAACCAAAAACACTTGCACTACATTTACTTTTCTGCTCATGCATTTATTTGACTCCATTACAAGGCACTGGTCTATAGGAATGTTATTTCATGTTATTGACAAATGATGCAAATGAATGATAATGATAATGAATGAGAGCAAATGATGTATTGATGAATGATTGCTTTGCTTTACAAAAGTATATGCTGCTTTGTCTTGGTTATCAAAAATATTTTTCTAACTCCTAGATTAGATGTCTTAGTTTTGTTTTCATTCTTAGGGTCCACCCCCCTTGGCTTCGCAGGAAAGCCTAGACGGAGGAGTCGAGTCCCAAGTGACAGCACTTGACTCTGACTTGCCCCCAAGGCCACAGCAGCAGCTTGAAGACTTCTACTGCGTTTTCCCCAGGTGTGGAACCAGACGACAACAGGGGTAACTATGAGTTTAGAACCCACCGTCATCTCGATTCCTAACTCCTCCGTTTAGACCCAACTCCCAAAGGTCAAGGGGGGTAGTCCCTATTTACTAAGTTTTAAAGTGTTTTTAGTTTTAGGAGTTCAAATTTGATTGTATTTATTTAAGTTGAATGACAAGCAATCATACAATATGCAAATTTTTTAATGACATGCAAACCTTGATTCGTAACTGTTATCACACAACTTGTAGTTGTCCCTAAAGGTATCCCATCCGAGATGGTAGAGGAGACAGACAACTAAAGAAGTGATCCAAGAAATGCCACGGTTCCCAATGCAAGCTGGGAGTCACGAAAACCGAGGCACTCTTCACTTTAGATCTAGACAAGACAAAATCAAGGGGGAGACCCTATAGCCATTTGACAGAAGATTAGCCAAAACAATGGTTCCTAGGGGGATGTGAAAGTTGAGTTACGGAAACCAATGCAAGCTTAGGTGGACTCAAGAGTTATGATGTGGTTGAAGAAGCTTAAGAAGTGACAAGTGTTTCAACCAATGAATGAGTTAGGCCACCTAGGGAGATCAAGGGGATAGGTCTAGTACCTGCAATACACAAGTGGGGCCCACTTCCTTAAAGTATGGCAATGACTCAAATGGGACCCACAAGGTGAAGTTAGGGGTAGAATGGCACTAAGGGCTGTTTGATGATGTAGATCTATGGATCCAAGGTAGATTTAGACACACCCACATATGGGATCTAGCAAATGACATAATCCCCAAGGAGTGCGAATTGACCCAAGGAGACTAGTGCCTTTAGATGAAAGGGGCAAATGGAGTTCAAATTATGTCAAAATCTAGATCGGGGTAGTTAAGGCAAATGTCAAAGTGGGTTTTAAGTGGCATGCCCCAAGGTAGGTTAAATATCCATAGATCTAAGGTTGAAAATGCATCACCCAATGACCCAAGTGGGGCACAACCCTCAAAATGAGGAATGGGGTCAACAAGGCAAAAATCAAAGGAGTGAAGTACTAGGGGTAGGTTATCAAGTGAGAGGAGTGCAAATCAAGTGGGATCTCACCTACCCATGTCTTGGAAATAGCAAAACTCACCCTCCCAAGGAGTGCGACCTCACCAAAGGAAGGCTAAGTGCCTTGGAAAGTGTGTCAAATGGAACCCAATCACCACCAAACTACAGATCCGAATTGCCGTGGATGCTATAGAGGTGGGTTTTCAATATCTTTCCAAGAGCCAATCTAGATCCAAGTAGATCTAAGAAAACATAAAATGAGGGTTTTGATTTTAAGGGTTTTATGACCAATGAAGAAGAATGGATGGATCTAGTTACATACCTTGATGAACTTACCTCAATTGCTTGTGGCCACTTTGCAAATTGATAGCATTTGCAAATTGATAGCATTCCCCTATGTGTATATTCAAGAGTGAGATCCAAGTGCTCCAAGCCAAAACGTCTTCCTCTAATGAAGCCAAATCGTCCTCCTCCTACAAGACAAGATCAAGTGAAACAAGCCAAGTAAGAAAATTATGAAAATGATGGAAATATGTAATAGAAAGCATCAACTATGTCACAAAGATACAATAATGATACTCCCTGTCACCAAGATCAACTCAAGAGAGAATATGTGGATCCCTCCAACAATAACCCTCTTCAAATCGTCCTCCTCTCCACCAATTCGGCCTCCTTGCAAGAAAACGACATGTAACCCCAAGATCCACAATGATACATAGAAGAGATACTGTATATTCAAAGTGGAAAAGAATCCACAAGATAAGAGAAGTATGCTCCACAAAGAAGTATTCTATTCCAATATTCAAGAGCTCCAAAGGTGAGCTATACAATAGGGGGTCTCCTCCTTATATAGGATAATAAAGACCAAACCCTAGATCTCAAAACCACTTTACAATACATGAAGATGAGTGGTTGAGATTAAAAGATCTCATAATCAAATCAATGGCTAAGATGAGCCTAACAATATATCACATGGATCACTCAACATAAAGGTGATGTCATAGCTAGGAGAGACTAAGTGAGGGTGACGCCATCCTCTGGAGGGGGAAAACGTACATGGGCCTACCTCATATGAGATGGACAAGACTCATAAAGCTCATGGTGGGGCTAGGAGGCATCAATCCTTACTAGATCATCCCCATGGCACAATAATATAAAATAATATGTCCAAAATAATACAAATGATCAAATCCTGTCCTCAAAATATGTGAGAGACATGCAGTAAAAGGCCTCCTGTAGCCTCTGTGGACCCCACTGACTGATGAAAACTGGCTGGAAGATGGGGGGGTTCACCAAGTGCCAAAACCTTGCCTCAATTCCCAAATCGAATTCCTTAGCGACCTGTTATCACCTAAACTGTAGTTACCCCTATGGAAGTATCCACTCATGGATGGCAATAAGGAAGGGCAACACAAAAGGTGCAACCACGATCACCTCGACCTCCAATATATGGTTGTCATGCCAGTCGAGGCAACCTTCACTTTATGTTATCTAGCCCAGACAACAAAGGGGGAGACACGATCTACTCCCGACAGGAGAGATCATAACTAAGACACCAAATCAAGTTAATTCTAAGTGAAGTAAGGTGTATTGGTTTATCCTAGACCTTAGGATGAAGTCACAAGACAAGTGAGGGGTTCAATGAGTATAGCTTTGGTTCATTGTTGATGTGAGAGTGACTTATGATATTTGGAATAGGATCCATGATTAAAGTACTAGTCAATGTGAGAAAATCCACTGCCTTGGGAACCGTGTCCAATGCAGGGTAGTTTAAGGGTTGAATTGGGGCTAACTAGTACAAGTGACAAGCTTGATCATGATACATGATGACATCAAAGGGTTTAGTTCACCACACAAGGGTGAAACCACAAGTTAATCCAACAATCTAGGAAAGTCGAATTGACTTGGAGAGAGACCAGTGCCTTGGGAATTGGGATAATGGAGTCAAAGTGTAATTAACTTGTGATTGATAACTCCTATTGTATGAGACAAGTGGCCAATTAAAGTCTTGATGCATGAATAGGTCTAGATCTAGAGATTCAAGGTTTGACCTAGGTGGACCACAATCCCTTAAAACAAGGAATGCTATCCCCAAGGCAAGATTTGATGAAGTGACCAACTAGACCTAGGTTTTGAATTATGCCCGTTCCAAATCCACTAAAATCTCATGTACCCATGTCCTAGAAGTGGGCTAACTCACTTCTCCAAGGTGGTGCGACTTTACCCAAGGAGGCTAAAAAGTGGGATAAATGAATCAAGACAAGTCCAATGGCATCCAAAATTTAGATCCAAGTAGGTTGAGTAAGTGAGAGTATGGATCTATAATTTCACGGCAATCCGATGGCTAGATCTTACTAGATCTGAGTTTAAAGATACCAAGTGGTCCAAAATGGGGAATAAATCCCTTAAAATGTGGAATAGGGCCCACAAGGTAGAAATCAGAAAAGTGACAGTGTAGGGGTAGGTTATTGGATGTGTAGATCATGAATCAAGTGGGATCTCAACTACCCATCAACTGGATCTAGGGTAACTCACCTTCCTCAAGGAGTGCGACCTCACTTGGAGAGGCTAAGTTGGATAGGGAAGGGGGTCAAATGGAGGCCAATCCTCACCAAACTATAGATCTGGGATGCCTTGGATATTATAGAGGTGGGTTTTCAATATTACACCCAACAACCCACTAGATCTCAGTAGATCTGAAAAAATGTAAAAATGGGGGTTTTGATTAATTAGGGTTTAAAATGTTTTAGACAAGTGGATAGATCATGGAGATAGAACTTACCTTGAGATCATACATGAGTGATGAAGAGAGATGCTTTGATGTTGAGGAAGATTCCCGCAGAGATCAAATGAGAGATTGTTGATTTTGCTTGCCAAATTGATGCCCTAGCCCACAAGTACGCCCTCCTCTTCCTGTTAATCCAAGGAAAATCGATTTCAATTAGAGAGGTCAAGTATGGAGGAAATACAAGTAAAATGCAATGATAACATAGAATAGAAGGTCCTGGGACAGTAATGCTCCCTGTTACCAACGAAGAGATCCAAAGAAGAAGTAGGGAGAGTCTTGCCCTACCAATACTTCCTCCTCAAAGCAAATCGGCCTGCACCTGTAGATGCAAAAACGTGGTACAAAAGATATGGCAAACAAGATCTCCAATAACTCAGTGCAAAGGAAGAACCAACGAACGAACACTAAAAACATTCACCACAACACTGGAGATAGATGTAATAATAATTTTCTATTCCAATAATCCAGAGCCACAAGTCCCTTTACAATAAGAAGCTCTCTCCTTTAAATAGGAAGGAGAGGCATCAAAATCCTAACCACTTTTTGAATGAGTGGCTAAGATTAAAAGATACAAATGTCTAATCAATGGTTGAGATGAGCTCAACAATAAAATACATGGATCAGTCATAAAATATAACATAAGTGGACAAAATCGCCCTAGAAGAGGGGAATCCCACCATATCATGATGACAAAATATAATAAGAATCCTATGGTGGGTCCAAGGGGTAATTTTAACGACCCTTGGTCAATCCCCATAGCACAATAATAATAAAATAGTCATCAATATACCAAATCATGCCTCTATGGACAAATTGTAGGCCTCAAAAGACCTCAAAAATCATCAGAAAGTGTCATAAGTGATGGATGCGGGTCCCGATGAAGTTGAAACTGTTGGAGGAGGTGTGGAAGACATCAACCCATCATCACTGATCATCCCATGCCAAGACATTGCCTCAGTAGCCCAAATCGAATTCCTCAATAGCCATTTCTACCAATCCTGAAACGCCTTAGGAAGCGTAAAACTGCCCCAAACTGCTTCCTGGAGTGCCTGCGCTGTCAAGGTGAGGGCACCAGTGTGTCCGGGAAGGGGGTAGTATGGTAAAAACAAGTGGCTGGACCACCCCCTCCAAGCATAGCGCCCTAGGTCAACCGGATAAAAATCACATCTGCTCTGACACCGACAGACCAAAACTGCACTGGGTTAGCCTACTGAGGCTCAATCATAACTGTAAGTGCCCGGAACTGAAAACAAACTATCCCATTGGACTCAGAAGGTCCAAATCCATCCAAGATGTGTACTCATACACCATATGAGTCTCTGCATGATCATAAAATATATCCAATATACTGGAACGGGTGAAATAATAATAATCTGTAAATGATCAAATAACGCTGTAAACCATGAATCATCATCATAACCCTGTATCTGCTGCATAGAATTATCATGTACATGTACATAGACCATATATTATCTATCCATATCATCACAAGGTCCAACCATCTCATGTCCTATGGTTGACCTTGGTCAAATTAGGTTTGACCAAGTCAACATGACCAAATATAACTCAGACCACCATCATAAGCTGCTGCAAAGTGTCATAGGTTAATGCATGCTCTACAACTTATTCAAATAACAATTATAACACAAAGTAATCATTACTGGCGATCTAAATCCAAATATATAATGTCATTAATTATTATTATTACTCAGACTAGACTTTCAAGATCATACTCATTTCATAGCTGTGATCAATTTGCTAGTGAAGGGTGAAGGCTAAAATAACTGGCTAGGCTAAGGGATAACTTGACTGACTTAACTTTGTGACACTTTGGCAAAGGGAAAGGGAATACACACCATAGCATATACTGAATGAGCAACAACACAGGGAATGGCGGTGTCTCACAAATGGATGAGTTGTTCAAAGAGGGTTTATTCACCTTTAACAGATGCGCACAATCCATAATACAAATGAGGCCAGCAATTGTTTTGATATAACATTTAAGTTCCATTGCTTTTTGGGCCTGAAGTTTCCATAGCCTTGGTCTATGTGTGTTTATAAACACATTGCATAGATTTATTTTAGGCTTTCTGCTGCAGGTGTGCTTTTAAGGCTCTTGTTTACCTGAGCACTTCTAGGTGTGTCACAGACAACTTGTTTAACTAGGTATTTACATTTCCAAAAGATATAACATTTTATTTTCATGGCCATTTTCATTTGACATGCCTTTCATTCATGTGTGTTTAGAAACACATTGCATGAATGGGCTTTTCATACAAGATATAACATTTCATTTTTCCAGATTTTGTATTCATGGCAGCACTAAAAGTTTCAGGTTTAGCCAACACAACTTTAGTGACTAGGGGGAATTCACAAGGAACTCCAACTCACCATAGGTAAGTTTTGTCACCAACTCAGAGCCGAGACACAATAAACAAGGAAGCTCATCCAATACAGAGGCTACAGTGGGGAAAAGGTCTTCCATGTCACTAGTCAAGTAGTAAGTCAGGGTGCTAAACTAAAAGGTAGGTAATGGATGGATGAAGACAATGAATAATGGAGCCAACACTAGCAAGCCAAGGTATGGTGGAATGATCACCTCTATTCTCCCTAAGGAGGGTAAAACCAATGAGTATGAATAATGAACTTCTATGTCTGAGTAGGGACAATAGAATATATATAATAAGATCAACCATGTCCACATATCTATATGTTCGCCAGATCATGATACTAAGTGCTAAGACATGCTATAAGAATAAATATAAAAGCAATATAACCATAACACCATGATATACCTGCTGAGTCATATACCTGAATGCTCATCATCTGAATCATCATCTGTCCTCTGAAATTGCTACTGTAATTCTGGGCACTACTAAGTGCTCTGTACCAATGGTATAGTGGCTACATCGGTCATCTCTTTGAGTGTCCCGAGACTCAGTCATGGCATGGGGAATATAACTGCTGTCCAAATCTAATAGTGATCCAAATAGATGCTCATCTCAGCATCTCAATGTAAGGGAACTAGCTGAATAGTGTACTGGAATCAGAAAAATGATGTATGGTAGCTCGGCTACTATATATGTGATAACACGACCCTTTTATTCCATTTTTGATCTGCCTCGGTAACTGTGAGGGTGCTGAAACTGCCATCTAGGGCACCTGTGCTGTCAAACTGAGCCCACCAGGCTCTCCAGAAGGGGGGTATAATGGTAACATCAAGTGGCTTGACCACCCCCTCCTCATACAGCGCCCTAGGTGAACTGGCCTCTCGTGGCCCCTGCTGGACAGGCTGGGAAAACAACCCCAAATTTGGTCAACAAGTGGAAAATTGCATCTATCACTGTCAGAAGCTGTGTTGGGAGCGGGAGTGGGAGCGAAAAGCGAAATTTTCAAAAGCTTCCGTTTCGAGAGCGTTTTTTATATAATATATATTTTAATATATTTTGATGCATATAAATTAAAAAAAACATGTATTATGCCAAATTAGCTATAGAAAACATCAAAACATAGAATCTAGATATTCATATAACCATTTAGTACACATTGATATAACATTAATGATTAATCATCTCGTCTTCTAGATTCTAGGAGCTATAACTTATAACATTTTCATTAAATGAGCATTATCAAATCATCAATCATCAATCATCAACAACATCAACCTTCAAATTTCAAGATATAATATTTGCCATCAAACTAAGCCATAATGTTTACAAAATAGGCCAACCGCCAAAATAAACATGAAAATGAAATACAAGTAACAAACTACAAACTACAAACTACTATGAATCTACTAAGCTTTCCGCTTGCCACGAGTAACTTCCAATTTCTTTTCTCGCGTTTTAGGTGGAATAGGTGCTGGTGGAAGTGATCGTGGAACATGAGTAGAAGATGAATGGCCCCCGCGGGCTGAAACTGGACGTTGTGAAGCTAAAGGCAAAACTCTTGCATCCGGAAAGCTGCTTCTGCTTGGGGGTGGCATCTTTGTATGGGTAGTCTTAATTGGATCATCATGATCACCCAATAGTTCAGCCTCCAAGCGCTCTAATGCTATGGCTCCATCCTCCACATTAGCCTCCTCTGGATTGTTGTCCCAAGTCAAAAATGTTCTATTATTCTTGGCCGCCTCACAATAATGGGACAACAACCTTAAGTTGTAGTGCACATAAACCAAGCTTTCTGCGCGATCTACATTCAGACTGTTTCTCTTTACACTGTGGATGAAGTTGTAGGTGCTCCAACACCTCTCTGCAGAAGAACTATTAACAACCTGTGATAGCACCCTCAGCGCCAATTTATGCAAATATGTGGCTCTAGAGCCATGCATGTTCCACCAATGGATAGGATCCAATCTGTCTCGATCTTTGGTTGCAAACAGCGAACCAAAGCGTCCATGCTCACTTATGTATATGCTCAATTTACTCCGTACTTGAGCACACTCTTCCTCATCAGGGACGAACTTTTCTAATGCAAGCATATACCCAGCAACAACCTCTGGATCTGTGTGGGGTTTTTTCCTAACTCCACCCCCAGGTGCAGGTTGGGCCAACCAAATTGGAGAATAGTATTTTGGGGTGAGGACATATGCAAGGGCATGGAGTGGAACATTTAGATTATCCCACCTTTTGACCACAAGTTTATGAATATGGTCATACAAGACTGCATCTCTTTGCTCAACAATGTCATTATCAGTGATAACTTGAATGACATTGTATTGCCCAATCTCCTGAATGGTTTTAAGTAAAGGTTGTGCAATATTAATAGCGGTCTTGTAGCGATCTGAGTAGTCATGGGCTGAAAGGAAGACCGCACCGCTAGCAGAAACGCCAAGAATATTTATCAACTGCTTGCCTTTAACATTTGTCCACCCATCAGATATAATGGATACCCCATAGTTGGACCAATCATTTGTGAACTTTCCAAGAGCACTATTGATTTTGGCTCTTTCCTTGTCAAGTCCCACGGTTCTAGCTTTGTCATACCCAGGGGTTCTGTATCCTTGAGGGCCACCATTGATGGGTTGTACCATTTCATGCCAATAGGGTGAGCGAAGAACATTGAGTGGCACACCACATGCATAGAGAAACCCATAAAATTTTGAATCCACATCATCTCTACAACCTTGGTCAAGGAAATCAGATAATGTTCTTCGTATAGGCGAGACTCCATGGGGAGATGAGGCTCCCGATCGAGCCGATGATGATCCAGCAGCACCTCCACTACCAAACATTCTCTGTGGCGATTCAGAATCAACCCTCGATCTCTTGGACTTGTTTTGAGCGGCCTCTTCTTCCATCTTGTATTTGCTTCTCTCTTTAGCTCCCACTTTGTCACAAGTTTTGACTCCATGAGACTTACCTACATCGCATGGCATAACCCCACACAAATGCTTTCTCACCTGGGCATATGAACCTGTGTATGTTTTCTCACAATGGGGGCATCCAAACTTTGTGGTTCCACCCCCTCTCCCTCCCCCTTGCCTTGTCACATACTTCCACAAAGGTGTTGTGTCTTTTTGTTTTTGCCCCACATCACCCTCACCCTCATCCTCATCATCATCACCCTCTTCCCCTTCCTCCTCTTCTCCTTGGTATGCATCACTCTCTACCTCTTCCCCCTCATCACTACCACCACCACATCTACTTCCAAACATCATCATAATGAGAAGAAGTGGAATGAAAAACCAAAACCACATACTCATCATGTTTCTTGATTCAAGATGAGGGTCAATTGTTCCCTGCAATAGAATGATGGAGAAGAAGATATTGGATTCTTGGAAAGAGTAGGAGAAGAGAACATTGCAAGTTTTCCATTTTTTAACATAGTGAAAAAAAATTGCAAAAACAAACAAAGAAGAATTTATAGAGCCTACCTTTTAGCTCTTCAATGGTGGTTGAATGTCTCTATGGAAGCTTCAATCTCCCTTGCAAGCTCTCCCCTTCAATCTCCCCTTCAATCTCCCACTTAATGCTCAAAGCTCTCAAACTCTTCCCAATCAAACAAATGAGTAATGGAATGAGTCCAAATGGACTCATTCACCTTTTAATGGCCCAAAGTGACCTATCCCACCCAAAAAAAACCTAAAAAAAATTCCAAAAATAAAAAAAAAAATTCAAAAATCCACTCGGCCGCGGAATCGCTCTCGGAATCGATTTTTTTGGTCGGGTTTGATTCGGGATCGACCCGGGAGCGACGATTCCTAAACGAATTACAGGATGGCAGGGATCGTTTTTTTTTCCTTCAGTTCGCGAATTGCAAAATCGATTCCTGACGAAATCGATCCCGAATCGCGCTTCCAAAATCGATCCCGAATCGATTTCGTCCGGAGCGCGAATCGGGATCGATTCGAGGGGGGGGGTCGATTCCCAGCTGCTTTGGTCAGAAGTGCCCATAACTGAATGATAAGTGTCTCATTGGATCTAGAAGACCCAAAACTACTAGGAATGTGTACTCATACACCATGGGTTGGCTTGAGGGGTCAACAATAAGGTCCACCATATCCGGACAGTGCATAATATGATGATCTGGAATAATAATAAAACCTCCTGAAATGCATCAATCACCATCTGAGTCATATGTCCACCATATAGTATCATCAACTAGAGTATGTGGGACCATCAATCATCATCAATAAGCATACATGGCCCACACATCACGGATCCCAAGAATGGCCATAGTCAAACTAGGTTTGACTAGGTCAATATACAACCAAGGACAAATCATTTCAATAGACTAAGACATGTTCCTCTAATCATACTCATAGCTTAACTTAAAGTATAAACATCATTCAATGGCATTTATCATGTTTGCATATTCCATTGTTATTTATATTTACTTGCACAATAGTTTAAATGACAGACTCACCCATTGGACATGGTTTAATTGCTAGCTAAGGGTGAAGGCTAGGAACAAGGCTGGGCAAAGGGGACTGACTTATCTAAACTTAACTAAAAGACACTTTGGACTGGGAGAGGGGGAAGCTACACTCTGTGCTGGAAAAATAACACGGGGAATGACTGTACCTCACAAATGGATAAGTTGTTTAGAGAGTGCTTATTCAACTTAGGCATCATGTCTACAACAAGTTGATCCAAGTTCATTAGGATCATTCAATTTCATTTCATGGCCTTTTTGGCCTACATAACCCTTCGGATTTCAGATGTGCTGAGAAGCACAACTAATTTCAGCTTGCATCCAGGGCATGTTTATAGATATACAAGGTCTGCAATAATAGATATAACTTTTGAGTAACTTTTGCTTTTTGGACCTTTTTATACTCTCCGAGGAGTATTTTTAGTAGTTCATCGCTCTTGAGCTTTCCTCGCGTGTGTTTAAAAACACATTCTAGAGTTTACAATTTCCATGGGCGAATTTATAAAGATTTCCAAGTAGTACATGAGCTTTCAGTTTTAGCCAACAACATCTCAAGTGACTAAGGGGACTTCGACCAGTGCCAAACATTGGGACAACCGACCAGAATGATTTAGGCCTAGAATCCAACTCACCAAAGGTAAGTTCTGTCACCAACTCAGAGCCGAGACACAAAACAAACATGGATGCGATCCAACACAGAGGTAGTAATAGGGAAGTCCTTAGTATTCAAGAGTCAAGAAAGACAAGTCAAAGGTGAAAGCCAAATCGGGAAGGTCATGGATGGACGGAGTCATATGAATGTGGTGCCTAAGCTAGCAGACAAATAATGTCAAGAAAGACCATATCTATGCAAGGTAGTAAACCAGTGAGTTTTGTCAAGAAACCTAAATGTGCAAGTAGTATGTCCATTTTATAATTTATAACATCATCAAGATAGTTCATTTTCATTTTACAAAGTTTGCCACATCATGAATCATATACCAAGCTAATGCTGTGAACATGACTAAAACAACAAGATAATAATCCATATTCAATGATCAGAAGTCCATAGGTCATATCACATCATAATAATAATCATCATAAACCATCTGAAACACTGTTGCAATAACATCACTAGGCACTGAACTGAAACTGTATTGAATAAAGGGTCACATCGGTCATCACATCTGAACTCTCAAGGTCTCAGCCTTGGCACAAGGTCTAACATAAGTCTGATAACATACACTGCTATGATCATGAGTGATCTCAAAATATAAATTCATCATAGCCAAGCTCTGAATAATCCAAGCTCTGAAAAGTGCAGATATCTGCTAAGCAAGAATAGTAGCCCTGCTACTATGGTGTGATAACAATAACTTATCAAGATAAAGTTGAAAGAAATATACAGACTAACTAGTGCCTATTCTACTTGGGTTATGGAGTCGATCATAAATCAAAACTTGTTTTATGGAAAACACAAGATACACAATAAACTTGAAAGAATTTGCTTTCCCTAAATTTAGAACATTCAAAATTGCTTGAATTGAAATAAATGACTTATTTGCAAAATATCACTTAACTAACCATGAAATACACTTGGACTTGAAATAACTTGTTTTTTGAAAGTAAAGAGCTTGAAAAGAAATAAATATGAGAATGTGAAAAGTTAAAATGTTTTGCAAGTGGTCCTGTTAAGTTTAAATGATTTGAAGGTCTCACTTTAACTTAGGGGATTATTTCCGTGTTGTGAAAGTGCAAAATTGAAAATTGAATGTCCTAAGCTAATGTGATTACCTCCAACAATTATTTTTCAGTTTGAGAGAAACTGTTGGGTGGTCAATAAGTGAACACAAGGTTCCCTTCTAGCTCCACAAGTCAGTTCTGAAAATTGCCGGTGTTCAACAGGAGGACACAAAGTGCCACGAGGCTCCCAACAGCCTCTACCCCTCTAACTCCACGGATTAATCCTATTTTTCTTAACTTTTAGATAATTTATTAGTGCCTAATATTCTAGCCAATACGATCTCTTGCCCTTTCTTGTCACCCATGATTGGATTAACCCGCAAAGAGAGTGAATACGGGGCAAAAGCAAGGCAATGTTTATTTAGTTGAAATAAAGAATTTAACAATGAAATTTATCTTAATCTAGCTGGCATGTTATTGCAAGAATGGAAAAGCCTTTCACATGCAAGGTGTGGACAAAGTTTATTATCCTTGAATTGAATAAAATAAATTGAACCTTAAATAAGAACTAGCGAACACGATTTTGCATGGATTTGTAGAGCCACTTCACATGCAAGGTGTGGGCGAATTTAAAAGTAAAAATAACTCAAATTTTAAACAAATTATTGGCCAGCACGATTTTGCATGGATGGGCAAAGTCATTTCACATGCAAGGTGTAGGCAACAATTTAAAACTGGAAATAACTTAAATCTTAAACAAATTACTAGCCAACACAATTTTGCATGGATGGGCAAAGCCACTTCACATGCAAAGTGTGGGCAACCAATTAGACTAATGCAATAGAAAACCTGAATCAAATCCTAGCCCTTTCTCTTTTGCTTACAAGGGTGGGATCTACCTTTGTAAGCAATAGATGGCAAAATAAAAAAAAGGTAAGTAAATTATTAACTTTGCCACACAATCCTTTTCTTAGTGAAGAGATGGGGCAAATGAATGAAGTAAAATGCATAAAATAAACTAAGTGCAAGCTCCTAGCCCCTCCTCTCTTGTAATGCAAGGGTGGGAAAGCCCAACTTACTTTGGATGCAAGGGATGACTGAAAATAATACTCAATAATACAATGAAAATAAATGAAGAATCAAGTTCAAGAGACTCTCTTGAACTTGTTACAATAAATAAAATTTCAACATTTTATATTTGAAAGAATGAGAGAAGGAAGAGAGATTTTTGATCTGTTTCTTGCCAAGGACTAAATATGGCAGCTTGTGGATGCCCTTTACACTTGATTTTGACCATATTTGGGTAGCATAAGCCCTTGCACTGTACAAAACCTGTTAAAAACCAGCAAACAATAATTCATAGAAAATCCCTAAAATAAGTTTTGGACACTTTTAATGTTAAGTTAAAATTGTGAGAAAAATTTCTGAAATTTTACAAGTGAAATTTGCATAATAAAAGAACTTGTAAATGAAGTCTAAAATCAGATTTCAATATGAGAATGTATGCAGAATTAAAATGCAAAAATTTAGAAGAGAAGGGAGGAATTTGTGCTCTTTGCTCTTCCAATACTTGAAGTAGTGGGGTATCCAATCGAGGAATTCCACTCTTCAACTAAAGCAACCTGCAACTTGTGAGATATTTGCTTCACAACTAAAAAGAAGGTGAGATCCAAATAATGAACTAAGAAATCATAAACTTCAATCGAGAAAAATATGAAGTTCTTAACTACAAGAATGAAAAACTCACAAAACTTATGGCAAAAATACCACAAATCTTACCAAAGCAAAGAAATTTGCTTGTTTGGCCTCCCCAAACTTGAGTAGCTATGAAGTGTAGAAGCAAACCACCATAGAGCACAATGGACACAAGATTTCCTCCAAAGAATTCTATTAACCAAACCAAATGGCTGAAAATTACAATGGCCCAAAATGAGAGCAAATGGAAGCAAGAGAGTGAGAAGAGAGCAAGAATGCAAGAGCATGAGAGATTGTGGAAGAAAGGAGATTGTGACCAAAATGAGGAGGAGGAGCCTCCTTAAATATGAAAAGAGAGAGAGGAGAGTTCATTTGCATGAGTGGCATTTGTCACTTAGAGAGAAAGGGGGCCCATGAAGGGGGGTGCACTTCCTTGGGTTAAAAATAACAAACAATGGGGGGGGGGGGGGGGAACCCCTACCCATGTTTTATATTTCATTGCTATGCCAAGGGGAGGGAAACATGAAGGTGGGACCCCCTCTTTTGGTTTATTTCAATTTTTCTCATTTCCTATGGTGAGAGAGGGTTTCCCCTTAGAGACACAACTTCAAACTCTTGAAAATTTACATGGAGGCCCCATTTTTTCCTCTAATATCACTTTAGGTACATAATATAACATTTGGAAACTTAATTTCCCCTCCCCAAGTGACTTTAGTCACTTTACAAAATTTTTCTATTCTAATTAATGGCCAATTTTCGAGATTTTCTTGACTGACTTAGGAGAATGATCAAAAACTTTATCAAACCTCAACAAAATGACTTCAAATTTGGTCCAAGGGTGTAGGGGGTCTCTTGTCATTGATTTTGAGTACCCATACCCCTATTTATGGGCATTAAGTGCTACTTAACTCTCTTTTACATTACAACATTTTATGCTGAGGGGCATTTTTTAATGACCAAAAATTAAAAAATCTTAAGTAAAACTTAATGAAATTCCGCAAGACTCTGGATAATGTCTAGCATGGTAATATAGAACATTTCTAGACCTTAATCACCCCATGGACTCGATCATTAGAATGCCTTTCACCACTTTGGAAGAATTTTTGAGTGAAAAACTCAGATAATTCAAATCACTAAAAATAAATTTTAATTATCCAAGGGAAAAAACACTCAATGAAAGGACTTCCCTAATAATAAAGTCATAGGTGACAAATTTTACCAAAATTGACCTTCAGGCTGACATATCATTACAAAATCCTCCATAGGGGTGCAAACATTTCATGGAGAGAGTTATGAAGAGAAAGATGAAAGACTGCCTTGCTTGAAAAAAATTACTAGGTACATCTTCTTGTTTTCTAGTTACATGGTACATGGTTGCCCACCTAGTTGGCTTGTTGGTCAACAGGAGCAAATGGAAGCATGAGAATGGCAAGAGAGCAAGAGAGCAAGGGCATGAGAGATTGTAGAGAGTGTAACCAAAATGAGGAGGAGAGGCCTCCTTTTAAAGGAAAAGAGAGAGGAGAGAGCCTCTTTGCATGAGAGACACTTGTCACTTGGAGAGAAATGAGGCTCATGAAGGGGGGGGTGCACTTCATTGGGTTAGAAAAAACAAACAATGGAGGGGAAAAAAACCCCACCCATGTTTTATATTTCATTGCTAGGCCAAGGGGAGGGAATCATGAAGGTGAGACCCCTCCTTTTGGCTTATTTCAATTTTTCTCATTTCCCATGGTGAGACTCTGAGAGAGGGTTTCTCCCTTAGAGAGACAACTTCAAAATCTTGAAACTTTACATGGGGGGCCCCATTTTTGCTTTTGATTTCACCTTAGGCACCTAATATGACCTTTGAAAATTTAATTTCCCCTCTCCAAGTGACTTTAGTCACTTTACAAAATTTTGTCATTCTAATTAATGGCCAATTTTTCTAATTTTCATGACTGACTTAGGAAAATATGTCCTAAACCTTGTCAAAACTCAACGACTTGACTCCAAACTTGGTTCAAGGGTGTAGAGGGTCTCATGCCATTGATTTTGAGTACCCATACCCCTATTTATGGGCATTAGGTGTTACCTAACCCTCTTTACATTACAACTTTTTTTTATGCTGAGTGACATTATTTAATCACAAAAAAATAAAAAATCCTAAGTAAAATTTAATGAAATGCCGCAAGACTCTGGATAATGTCTAGCATGGTAATATAGAACATTCGTAGGCCTTAATCACCCCATGGACTCGATCTTTAGAACGCGTTTCACCACTTTGGAGGAAGTTTTGAGTGAAAAATTTAGATAATTAAAATCACTAAAAATGAATTTTAATTATCCAAGGGAAAAAGCACTCGTGAAAGATTTCCCTAATGATAAAGTCTTAGGCAACTAAGTTTTACAAAAATTGACCCTCATGTTGACATATCATTACAAAATTCCCGGCAGGGGTAAGGCAATTTCATGAAGAAGAAGAAGAGAAGAAAGGGACAATATTGCCCTGCTGAGTCTTTTAGAGCTTGAGAAAATTTTGGTAGGTACATCTATCTCGTCTTCAAGGTACATGGTACATGGTATCCCACCTAGATGGTTTGGTGGTCAACACCTCCCAGCCAAAAGGTCTCTGAAAGCAGATTGAACTCCAAAGCTCATGTTTGACTGTATACAAAGACCAACCTGCAGAGACCAGCCACTGTAGCAGGCAAATTGCAGGCCATACAGGATAGGTCAGTAGATTTCAGAACAAGTTAGCATTCTTACCTTGGACACGTGTGCTAGTTTTTCAGTTGGCTGAACTCATTGTACTACAGTATAGCTATAATAGCAAATAATGTAGGCTGGATTCATGAAGAGCAGTTTTATGGAGGGTGAACTAGTGATGTAGCCAAGGGTCAGATATGCACCCCAAGACACTTTTAAGAGGAAGTCTGTGTTGCTAGAGAAACCTAGAAGTAATCAAAGCAAAGGAAGTTGCACTAGTAAAGCCTAATTGCTGTAGTTTGACTGATAGAGAATTCATCCTGTGGTAGAAAGCATGGTCAATTTGACTTGCAAAGAAAATTTCTACAGAGATGAAAAAATCACATAAGAGTCATCATTTTTATGATATATATTATATTTTGATTAATTAAGTATATAGCCATGGGTCAGGTTGGCACAGTGGTTCATTTTGCATGAGCCAACCTTAGTAATTAATTTTAGCACTATGGCCGGAGCAATCAATTTTTCAAATTCAGCCAGATCTATGGTTTGATGGTCCTATAATGACAATTCTCCATTCCATTTGTCTATTTGAGTTGTTCTCCTCTTCTTCCCATGCTTTTGTTTGCTGTAATTTTAATGTCCTTGTCAAGGATGCAGACACACTCATAAATATTCTTTCAAACAATGCAGGTAGGAGTTACTGCAGCTGATATTGAAATTGTTGACTGGTTGCGAAAGGAACATTCAGATAAAAGTATAATTCTTGCAGTGAATAAGTGCGAGTCTCCACGTAAAGGCCTTATGCAAGCTGCAGATTTTTGGTCCCTTGGGTATGTTATTCTCATTAAGTTTTGAACATGGCAAATATGAGCTGCTTAAAATAAAATGATCATATCTCAGGTCTTTTCCAAAATTCAGGATTTTCACTTATCATGAAAGAATATTTTTTAGATGCTTTCATGGAATTAAGGATCACAAAGTACTGCATTACTACAGAATAGGTCTTGAAAAGTCTTGAACCCTAACTAAAATTATAACCTCAATGCCCATAAGAAGGTTCTAATCCCTCTTTTGAGTTTTTCTTTTGTAGCAGTTTGAGATGGTCAAATGGTTTGCTGTTTTTAGAGCCTTTTCTCTTATTCTATGAGTTATTTTTGTAAACTTTGTTTGTCAATATGAATTACAGAAATTGTCAATTGAAACCTTACCAAGCAGTATTAAGATGCACTTGCTACAGGGAACTGTTTCCATGATCAGAAGTCGGTGCCCTTAAATTAATGGAATAACTTCCCATTCTGATGCTGTAGTTGAAGCTTTGAAATTAAACCTAAATTTTTAAAATTTTACCATATAGAAAATAGTTTTCGAAGAGTAACTACCTCATTTAAGCAAGGCTTCCTGTAAAGTCTAGTAAAGATTGAATAGGATTCCTTGTTGGAGTGGAAGGGTACTCAGTGTACAAAATTTGGTACATAAACGTAAATCCATAAATGGATTCCATTTATCAATTTGCATTTTGTATCTCCTTCTCTACAGTTCCCACTGGAAACACCCGAGATTTGTCAGTTTTGATTAAATATGGAGATGAAAATGAGTTTTCATGTTCAAAGGGGACATTGATTACTGAAGTCCCATTAAGTTAATGGAGTAAAGTAGAATTTTTTTGAATGTCCACTCTGGAGTCAAGCCGAAGTGATTTGAAGTAGAAAACTGTTAAATGTGCTCACTGCTGAAGAATTGAACTCATAGTAGTTGGCTGAAGCACTTGTTCAGAAGATATTGTGTTGATATACTTGGATTGAGGGGATCTTTGAACCGGAGGGTCTACACAAAACTTAAAAATGGTTGGATTCTTAATGTGTAATTCTATCTGCTTTAAAGTTGATGTGCATGGGAGAAAGGAGTTGAGTGAATCGTTTTTTTTATAAGTTTGAAATCTATGTTAACTAGAAAAAGCTGTACATAGAGAACTGCCAAGAGTTTGCAAGGATTCAGAACATAGGATAAGTCTGAGCCATTAGAGAGCTCTGTTAACCCAAAACGCTACCACTCTAAACAGCTAAAAGTCCCCCACAGGACGGGGGTTATGACCACTTGATCAAAAAGAGCTGAAAATGAACGTTTCAAATCAAAACAAAAGCCATGAGCTAAAACTCCAAAGGTAGGATTAATCATCAATGGTCATAAAAACAGGAGAGGCATTTAAACCTTCAACACCTGGAATGGAAGGTTCCAGCTTGATGCCCATGGACGAACCTAGCTGGAGATGTTGACGACAAAAGAGCATTTGAGGAGTCGAATCTTGATGTTGCGGCTGGCTGAAGACTTTGCCCGTTAATTTCCTATCCAAGGCGTTTATCATCGCATTTAAATGAGCGTCCATCCATCTGTGATTGGGTAAGGCGTCGGAGCCAACCCTCTAGGCGCTCCATGCGAGCTTCCAAAGAAATTCCCCGAGACTTGTAACAAAAATGCCCCCAGCATTGTCGGTGATGGCTTGGCCCAAAAGGGTCTTAGTATACCAGAAAAGACCAGAGGTCTTAGTGTACATGGTGTCTTTTGTGCGATTAGACCCCCTGTCATCCACCAAACTACCCATTTCTGTGATAAGTTAATACGGTCCTGGCTTCTGAAGATGGTCTTGGATTCTCTAATCCAAGTGTTGGATCAGGGCATGAGCATCAGGGTGAACCAAACCAGCATAAAATGCTTGATCTTTCTCTGTTTTGCGTAGATCACGAGGCATATGAGATTGACGAGGCCTTGGGGAGGTTTTATGCTCAGTGTGTTTGGCCTAGACCATGACTGTGAAGCGATTGGAGCAGGATTTGGCCAAGGGGAAGTAGGGCGGGATGTTACTAGGGTGAAGCCAATGATGCGAGGAAAACCAGAGAAGCCGATGAGGAGAACGATTGGGGCAATGCTCAACCAAACCAAGCTTTTTGCAAAGCCTTCTTAATTGCTTCCGCCATGGTATGGAGCCAGGATGGATATGTAGGCACCATGAGAGCAAGGTTGATGCCAGGATGATACAGAGCACGAAAGAACCTGAGACAATCATTCGCTCGAGCAGAGTAAACATTCCATTCCAAACCATTATTTCCGTGAAAAGCCTACCGACGTCACCCCGACACATGTAAGATAACCTCATAACAAGTGGAGGAACAAACGAGAAACCACACATGAAACAATGGATCATGCCACAAGGCGGAGATCCTGGTAACACCTATTGTGGGGGAGTAGGTCCTTGTTATCACACCATAGTAGCAAGGCTACTATTCTTGCTTAGCAGATATCTGCACATTCCAGAGCTTCCATTATTCAGAGCTTGGCTATGATGATTGTATATTTTGAGATCACTCATGATCAGAGCAGTGTATTATTCAGACTTATGTTAGACCTTGTGTCAAGGTTGAGCCTTGAGAGTTCAGATTTGATGACCGATGTGACCCTTTATCCCATATAGTTTCAGTTCAGTGCCTAGAGATGTATTGTAGCAGTGTTTAAGATGATATATGATGATTATTCTTGTGATGATGTTGTATGACCTATGGATGTTTTATCATTGACTGTGGATTATTATCTTGTTGCTTTAGTCTTGTTCATAGCATTGGCTTGGTATATAATTCATGATGTGGCAAAATATGTAAAATTTAAAATGAATTATAAAATGGACATTTATTTGCACATTTAGGTTGTTTGACAAAACTCATTGGTTTACCACCTCACATAAATATAGTCTTTCTTGACACCAGTTGTCTGCTAGCTTAGGCTCCACCTTCACTTGACTCCATCCATACATGACTTTCCTTATTTGACTTTAAACCTTGACTTGTCTTACTTAACTTTCTAGTACTGAGGACTTCCCCTTTTTCTACCTCTGTGTTTGGACCGCATCCTTGTATGTTTAGTGTCTCGACTCTTAGTTGGTGACAAAACTTGCCTTTGGTGAGTTGGATTGTAGGCCTAAATCATTCTGGTCGGTTGTCTCGATGTTTGGCACTGGTCCGAACTCCCCTTAGTCACTTGAGATGTTGTTGGCTAAAATTGAAAGCTCATGAACTACTTATGGAAACTTATATAAATTTGCCCATGGAAACTAAAAAGGGCAAGAGCGATGAACTGCTAAAAATACTCCTCGAAGAGTATAAGAAAGGTCCAAAAGGCAATGGTTCTTAAATGCTATATCTAAACAATTACTGACATTATATTGATATGTAAACATGCCCTGGATGCCAGCTGCAATTAGTTGTGCTTATCAGCACACCTGAGATCCGAAGGGTTATGTAGGCCAAAAAGGCCATGAAATGAAATTGAATGATCCTAATGAACCTGGATCAACTTGATGTAGACATGATGCCTAAGTTGAATACGCACTCTCTAAACAACTTACCCATTTGTGAGGCACAACCATCCCCCGTGTTATTTTGTCTAGCACAGAGTTTGTAGTTTCCCCTTTCTCCCAGTCCAAAGTATCTTTCAGTTGAGTTTAGACAAGTCACCCCTTTGCCCAAACTTGTTCCTAGCCTTCATCCTTTGCTAGCAGTTTGACCATGTCCAATGGGTGAGTTTGTCATTTAAATTATTGTGCAAGTAATTACAAATAACAAAGGAATATGCTAACATGATTAATGCCACTGAATGGATGTTATACTTTAAGTTAAGCTGTGAGTATGATTAGAGGAACATGTCTTAGTCTACTGATATGATTTATCCTTGGTTGTATATGGACCTAGTCAAACGTAGTTTGACTGTGGTCATTTCTTGGGATCCGTGATGATGTGGGCCATGAAGGCTTATTGATGATGATGTATGGGCTCACATACTCCTATTTATGGTACTATATGATGGGCATATGATTCAGATGGTAATTGATACAGTTCAGCAGGTTTTATTATTACTTCAGATCATCAGATTATGCACTGTCCATATATGGTGGACCCTACAATTGGCCCAGCAGGGCAACCCATGGTGTATGAGTACACATTCTTAGTAGATTTGGGTCTTCTAGATCCAATGAGACACTTATCATTCAGTTCCAGGCACTTCTGATAGTGATAGATGCAGTTTTACACTTGTTGACCAGATTTGGGGCTGATTTCCCAGCCTGAGCAGCAGGGGCCATGAGAGGTCAATTCACCTAGGGCGCTGTATGAGGAGGGGGTGGTCTAGTCACTTGTTGCTACTAGTTACCCCCCCTTTTGGAGAGCCTGGTGGGCTCAGATTGACAGCGCAGTTGCCCTAGGAGGCAGTTTCAACACTTTCACAGTTACCGAGGCAATCCAGACACGGGATAAAAGAGTCACTGAGGAATTCGATTTGGGTAATTGAGGCAAGGTTTTGGCACGTGGTTTTCACAGAGGTCTTCCAGGGTGAACCCCCTATCTTCTAGCCAGTTTTCACCACTTGGGTGGGTCCACAGAGGCTACAGGAGGCCTTTTACTGCTTGTCTGTCACAGATTTTGAGGACAGATTTGATCATTTATATTTATTTTGGACATTTTATTATTTTGTTGATGCCTCCTAGCCCCACCATGAGCTCCATATGTCATGTCCTAGTCATATGAGGTGGGCTTTTGTACTTTTACCCCCTCTAGTGGATGACGTCACGCTCCATGAGTACCTTTGAGCTATGACGCCATCATTATTTGAGTGATCCATGTGTTATATTGTTATGTTTCATCTTAGCCATTGATCATGTATTGAGATCTTTTAATCTCAACCACTCATTTCATAAAGTGGTTTTGAGATCTAGGGTTTTGGTCTTTATTATCCTATATAAGGAGGAGACCCCCTCATTGTAAAATCATCTAGAGGTTTTGGCTCTTGGCTCTTGGAATAAAATTTCTATCTTTTGGAGTACATGCTTGGGTTTGGAGTGGATGTTGGTTGCTTTGATTGTAAATGCTTTTGTCCATTGCATTGGAGGATCTATTGTAGCTATCTTGCATATGTTAACATATCTTTTTACAGGTTAAGAGGACATTTTTGACAAGTGCGAATTGGTGGGGAGGCTTGCCCTTCAAGCTTGGAGGAAGACGTTTTGGTTAAACAGGGAGTAGTTTTGTCTTTGTGCCAACTATTCTTTGCTTCTCTCTCTCTTGCTTGTATCTACCTTCAACATGTTAAACTGATTGATGCTTTGCTCCTTGGTTTTGGCAGAGGGACGCACATGTGGCTTGGAAAAATCGATTTGGCAAGAGGGCTTAAAAAATTCTTCATTTGATCTTTGGCAAAAGTAATCCTCATCTCAACTAGCATTCATCTCTTCATCCAGGTATGTTCCAAAGGTATGGTCTTCTTCTTCCTTGGCTTATCCATAACATCTAGATCATAAAAACCCTAATTGATTAAAACCCTCAATTTTTTTTTTTTTGATCTACTCAGATCTAGCTTAGCTTTTGGAAAGATATTGAAAACCCACCTCTATAGTATCCACGAATATTTGGATCTATAGTTTGGTGGTGATTGGGTTCGATTTGACACACTTTCCAAGGCACTTAGCCCTCCTTGAGCAAAATTGCACCACTTGGGAGAAGCTAGTTTGGTTGGTTCCAAGACATGGGTAGGTGAGATCCCACTTGATTCATGATCCTCATACTTGATAACCTACCCCTAGTGCTTCACCTTGTTGATTTTTGCCTTGTGGGCCCCATTCCTCATTTTGAGGGTTGTGCCCCACTTGGGTCAATTTGGTGATGCATTTTTAATCTCATATCTATGGAGATCTAGCCATTGGATGCCCTTGATTTTCAAGATCCACATTGATACTTGCCTAAACTACTTGGATCTGCAATTTGGTGGCCATTGGACTTGATTTGACACACTTTACCATGCTTTTAGCACTCCTTGGGCAAAGTCGCACTCCTTGGTTGATTTAGTTTGTCCACTTCTAGAACCTGGGTAGTTGAGATTCCATTGGATTTGGAAAGAGCATACCTTGAAACCTATATATAGTGTCTCATTTTGTGAAGATCTGCCTTGGGGGTGGCAATCCTTGTTTTAGGCGATTGTTGTCCACTTGGGTCACATCATGAAACATTAGATCTAGTAAGATCCAACCATCATACCTTAATTAACCCACTTGATTTGCATCCCAGGTTTCCCGATCTACAGTTTGACATCTCTTTTGACTCCATTAACCCATCTATCAAGGCACTAGTCCACCTAGGGTAATTTGCACTCCTTGGGAGTTGTGTCAAGTCCTAGATTCCACATGTGGGTATCTCCAATTTCATCTTAGATCCTTAGATCTATCCCTTACATACCCCTTGGTACCATTTGCACCCCTAACTCCACCTTGTGGGTCCCATTTGAACCATTTCCATATCCCAAGGAAGTGGGTCCCACTTGTGTATTTAATGGTACTAGATGTTGTCATCTTATCTTATCATGTGGCCTAAATCATTCATTGGTTGAAACATAAGTCATTCCCTAAACCTCTTTCAACCACATTTAAATTTCTAGGTCCACCTAACCTTGCATTGGTTCCCGTAACTTGTCTTTTACATATCCCTAGGAACCTTTGTTTGGGTCCAATCATCTTTGATTGGTTATAGGGTCTCCCCCTAGGTCTTGATTCATCTTGATCTAAAGTGAAGAGTGCCTCGGTTGACGTGACTCCCATCCTGCATTGGGAACCGTGGCATCTCTTGGGTCACCTCTTTAGTTGTCCATCTCCTCTACCATCCCGGATGGGATACCACTAGGGACAACTACAAGTTGTGTGATAATAGTCCTATTGATTGATAGATGAGCAGGCCTCCTTGAGGTCCGGAGATTGGACGTCAGGCCATTTGCTGTGAAGCTCATTTTGCTGCAAGTCAACTCCATAATTTGCTTACTTATTAGCTAGCCTATTGGCTTCCCTCTTGACATGGTGAGGGACAATGGACAGTTCTCAGACCAATGATGCCTCCAATCTTTCTAGCTTAGAAGCCAATCGCTAGCTTGGAGAAATCTTATTGGTAGGCGTTCCCTGAAGAATTCGGGAGAGGATGAGAATCATTAATTTTTAATCTCCTTCTACTATCAGCTTATTGTATCTTGCCATTCTTGCAATTTGGATCCCTCTTTCCATAGCGTAGAGCTCCACCGCATTGCTATTGTTTGTTTCGAGGAAGCCCACATATATCCATAGAAAATTGCCCGAGTCGTCAGCCCATGGTTACCCTTGCTTTCCCCATCAAAGTTAAGCTTGATAAAGCCAAGGTCTGGGAGGGACTAGCGAGTGGGACTGGTTGAAGGTGGCCCATGGGCAAGAGGAGAGAAAGCGTTCCGGCGAGGGGAGAGGCCTCAGGGTTGAATGATGATTTATCTTCTTGATTTTCCTGCCAATCCTTCGCACTCCAGGACTTGAGAAGAACAGTCTCACGAGTATTGGAGGTGATCTTTTCCCAAACATGAGAAGCTGGGAGAGAGGAGTCTTTGAAGATTATTCTGTTCCTTTCCTTCCACGTTTCCCATAACAAGAAGCTCGGGAAGAGTTGCAAAATGTTGTTTACAATAGCGTTAGAGATATGAGATCTCCAACTAGCTATGGTCTCTTTGATGCTGCCTTTATTTTGATCTTGCTGACAAAAAATGGAGGCTCCTTTGTCCCAGAGAGAGTTGACGAAGCAGCATGAGTTGAATAGATACTCTAACTCTTCAGAGTGATTACAACAGAGAACACATCGGGAGGGCCCCTCAAAGGCTCGAGCAATGAGGCGATCCCAGGTGAGAGCTTTCCCCCAGGCCACTAGCCAGAGAAAAGTTGCGACCTTTGGGTAGAGGTTTTGGGTCCAGATTTGTTTTTAGATTTAATCTGCCAAGGTTATGCTATGATTGTCCAAAATAGAGTAAGCTTCTTTAAGATTAACAGTGCCTTGATTTTTATAACCCCATCGAAGAACATCTTGCTTGGAATGAAATGAAATTCTACGGTTTTGGAGGTGTTTCCGCCTAATATGCACCTCGGGTTAACGTGGAAGAAATCATCAAGCCACTAGGTGCATCCTTGAGGGCAAGTCATGAGTCAAACTTGCTGTCACTTAACACTTGACTCCTCCGTCTAAGCTAACTCCTAGTAAAGCCAAGCGGGGTGGTCCCTAAGAAAATAAAATATGGCTTTTAAGCTCAGTTATGAAAAGAAATATCTAGGAGTTTGAGTTACTGACACGAGAGCGAGAGCAATGGCAATAAATTTATAGTAGCAACATGCAAATGATTAACCAATCACGAAATATTGAATTCACTTTAGAAAGTAATCATTAATTAAACCAATGTCGAGAAAGTAAATGAATTGCTGCTTGAGTAAGTGAAAAGAGATTCTTAGTCCTCATATTAATTATATCACATTTTATTTGTTGTTCTTGTAACGAATCAGACCGAAAGTCCGCGTATGCTCTTGTGAACACTGCAGGCCTCTGGCTGGATTGGGGGGACAATCATAAAGGGATTAAGGTGACTAGTCATAATAGGGTAATCCACAAATAATTTATCTTTAAGAACTCGGGAGGTCGCGTTGAACAACACTACAGAGTTAAGGGGCTAGTTAAAGCAGGTTATGTCTCGCCTCGTTGGACACTTGGTGTATTTGCAATCGCACTCAGTTCAAAGGGATAAGTTCTTAATGGGCCAAACAAGAACGAACCCACTCTAATCAACTAATTCATAATAATTAAAACTGACCAAGAAGCATTGCACAACATTTCCCTTCAACAACATTTTATTTACTTTTCGACATTGGTCTACTTCACATTCTGTTATTTAAATCAATCTATGTGACATGGTTAAATCATATTATCTGTTGCTATTTTAAATGTATGGTTGTGCTCTCTCTTGTTTCAGTAATCATTTCAAACTCCTAGAATTAATCTCATTCTCGTAATTTAGCTTAAAAGCCATAGTTTTATTTTCTTAGGGACCACCCCTCTTGGCTTCGCTAGGAGTTGGCCTAGACGGAGGAGTCAAGTATCAATTGACAGCAGTTAACTCATGACTTGCCCCCAAGGATGCACCCAGTGGCTTGAATATTTCTGCCACGCTAACCCCGAGGTGCATATCAGGCGAGAACAACCTACACAGCTAAAACTACTTGCAACAAATGCATCAAATCTGGTGCTTCCTATACTAGAGATATGAATAGTACTCATATTACCCAATAAAACATCCAAATCCTATATCTCTATGCATAAGCAAGCAACAAATAAAACTGATCACAAATTATTTATTCTACTAACTAGTAATAGTTCCTCATAGGTGAGATTAATGACAAATGTAGCGAATAGAAAAACTGCACTATGGTTACCTCATATACATGTTATCACTTAAAGTGTAGCTACCAACAAAGGTATCCTATCTGAGACGGTAGAGGTAGGGTAGCTAACCAAGTGACACCGCAAGGGCCTCGTCCACTACTATAAAGGGGTAGTTGTCACACCGGACAAGCTCTTGTCACTTTAGATCAAGCTAATGCAAGATCAAGGGGGAGACCCTTACTAGCCAACGAGGGCTAGCGAACCAACACAAAGTACTCTAAAGGTTAGGAATGATGCACAAGAGTAGATCTTGGTGGACAAGACTAGATCTAGGATAATGTAGTGGTGTATGGGAGTTAAGCGTAGGTTGAGGAGGCTTAGGGAAGGATAAATGCTCAACCTTGGAAAAGTTGTACCACTATTGAAGTTTAAGCTATTAGATCTAGATAGATCTACTGTCAAATGAGATGCCCAAGTGGGACCTGTTATCACTCAAAGTGTAGCTACCACCAAAGGTATCCTATCCGGGACGGTAGAGGTTGGGTAGCTAACCAAGTGACATTGCAAGGGCCTCGTCCACTACTGCAAAGGGGGTAGTTGTCACATCGGACGGGTTCTTGTCACTTTAGATTAATCCGTAGAATTACCAAGGGGGAGACCCTACTAGCCTATGTGGGCTAGCAAACCTATCAAAGTGCTCTAAGTGATAAACAATGAATAAAAGAGACAAACACCGAGTAAAACGATCTAGATCTAGGGAGAAAAATGTGGTAGGTGAGGTTAAGGTCAAGTTGGAGAGGGTTAAGGCAAGGGAAATGGTCCAACTTGATATGAAATATACCACAATGAGTTTAGGAAAGTAGATCTAGATAGATCTAGTTCATATGAGGAATACCCAAATTGGATCTAACTAGGGTTTATGCAAATGAGGCCAAAGTGGACCCAAAATAGGAGATCCGGGTGTATATGCACACCCCTTCCTAGTAGGCCCCTGTATATGCACACCGGGTCACACCCCTACTCTTGGTATAGACTTGGTCACTTAGTCCCCCTTAGGCAACTGACTTTGGATCCACCTCCACCTCCTCCATCCATCCGACTCATCCATGATAGTCTTTCCCGACTTGGATTTTGATTTGTGACCTTGAGGATCCCTTTCCCCACTGATCTCTGAGTATGTCATGATCCCTGTCTATTGTGCCTCGGCTCTTTAGTGTGTGAGATGCACTCTCAAACCTGGGATTTGCTCTTGTCGGTTGCCCCCGATGTTGCAATGCAGTTAGGGTTGTGTAGCCTCACCGGGTGTTCCCCATTGGTCATCGAAGCATGTATTGCTCACCCCCATTACTTTGCAGTATGAGCACCATGATTATATCTATTGAGATATGTATGTAGCCTAGAAGGGTCTTGATGTAAATTGAAGAAATGAAGAAATGTAAAGCAAGCCAAAAGGGCCTTTTGTAAATGTAAATCTAGCCAAAAAAAAGGGCTAAGTATGAAATTCATTGTAAAGTCCATGCAATGTGTTTGTAAACACACATGGACACAGGTCAGCCATACATGTCAACATTTGTAGTGGTTATTTCCTCACCTAGTCCTGCGGGGCAAGGAGGTGAGAGGGAGCAAGGGACAAGCTCAAGATTGTCCCCTAGAGTCTCAAGTTACGGTTTGCCGGAGACCCAGTTTGGCGGCTCTAGAAAAGAACCTCACGGAGTCTTCGGACACGGATGTGAGTTGTGAGATACTTGTTAGATGATCTGTGGCGGTTTCCCTACACTATACCCATTTGTGAGGCATCGCCCTACCCCGTGTTTTTTTGTCATGGTATACTTATCTCGGTGGACCCTACTTTCCTGAGTTATCCGAAAGGTCACATGATCCTCATCCTTGTCATCCCTTATCCTTCACCATGTATTCCACATCACCCAAAGTCAGCTAGGTGGTCAAGTCTATAGGTTGTGCATAGCAGTTGAGTCTTTTGGATGTGGTGGGCCCACCTCACCTGGAGCCTTGTATTTTTTCGAGATTTAATGCAATTTTTGATCACCATATTATTGTCATATTGTTTAGTAATGTACTAACTTGTATAAGGAAGCCTTTCACTCCATGATTGCATACAGGTATTCAGCTAGCACCATTGTTGACCAGATTTGACTTGGTCAAACTAGGTTGACCAGGCCAAAAATGGGCCCGAAAAAATGTTGCGACCAGAATTTCAATTTTGGTCAATTATTATCTGCAGGGGACCCATATGAGCTTCCAAGTGACAGAATGCAAAAAGATTGAGGCGTTTGTGAGATTTTTAATTATTATTGGTCATTAATGACCTGTTTTAATGAAAAATCATGGATTTTGGGCAAATAACGCTTAAGTGATGGATCGGGGTCGTTTGAGTGGTCATTCCTACTATTTTTGGGGTCCACGATCACATTGCAGTAGACGGTTCGGCAATCCGGGCACTCTAGGTGGGTCAAAAGCCCAGATTTCATCTTGAGCAATAAAAACCAACAATAAAATACATGGAAAATAAAAAATTGACAAAGGCAACTATAGCAAAAGGCAAAAATCAATTGATGGCAAATAAAAGGGTGATCCCTAAGGTAAATGGGTAATGTTTGACATGGTATTTGTACATTGTGGGTCCCTCCATTGGACTAGCTCACTAGATGGGTTGAATTTCCCCACGGGGGCATTTTTCCTCCTTGGCAAATTCGTTTTTGATGGTTGTGTGTATGTGGGACCTTGGTATAGTGAGTTGGGGGGGATAAAACACCCTATAGACACCCCCCAACCACATTGTATGTATTGTAGGGGCCCCACAAGGGAACCCCCTCTCCACATGTGCGCTTTCCTTGGGCAATTCGCACCCCCATGAGGAGGCATCTCCTCCATTCGATTTGATCATTGGGGATTAAATCCTAGCCCTCCATTTTGGGGGGAAACTTGTTGTGAGAGTGGCCTTTCTCTATAAGAGAAGGCACTCACCGATTGTATCACTCTCTCTTGGCATTTTTGAAGTTGAATAGAAGAGAAACGTTGCTGCTCTTGCTTGGTTCTTGTGTGATACTCTCTTGGTATTGTTGATTGCCATACTATCTTGATGCACTAGTTGTAGTTCGTGGATGTTTCCAGCACTGTATTTCTCACCATTGTTTGCAGCAAGCTCAAAGTCTTGGAGGAGGGCGCACCATTTGGCTGCCACTGCTGCTCCATTCTCCGGATTTGTAAGACAAGGGAATTGTTTTTGCTATCTCAGCCAAGCATTTTCTCTCATCTTTTATTTGTATTGCTGTAGATTTTCACTTGCTTATCATACTAATTTGATTTCTGTCCATTGGTGTTGACAGGCAAGGAGGATGAGTTGGTGGGGAGAGAGCAAGTCGATTTCAGCTGGGGACTTCTACAACCGCTTCTATTTGATCTTCGGGATGTACAAACCTCATCAAAACAAGAGATATCAGCTGGTTTCAAGTAGGTGTCTCATCCTCCTCTCTTGTATTTCCATTTCCATGTTGTTGAAGAGAGTAAATTTATGCTAAAACCCTAAAAATCAAAATATTAAAAATCAACCGTTAGAATTAGTTTTTCTTGTAAACCCACTAATGAAATGTGCTTAAAATCCCATATCTCAAATTTCATTTGATTCCGACTCCATCTACCCACTTAACCAGGCACTAGTCTTTCACTGAATTCGCCCCACTTGGGAAAACTGGCCAATCATGTTGTCTGGTAGATTTTTGGGTTCTGGGTACTTCAGATTTGGTTTCAGAATGTTGTTTTACCGTAAGAAATTAAGTACCATTGGCTGGAAGTGATTAAAAACACTAATTATTCACTGCCCTAGGTCATTTTATCCACTACTTAACCCATTCCCTTGGGCAGTTTCACTTCACTTCTTGCTGGTTTGTTTTTCTTTTGTTCTAAATCAGCTATTATTGAATGTATGATTGCTAGAAGATGGTCTTAATCACCTAATATGCTGCTGCCATGTTTGAGTAGTGTTGTCCTCCGAAATGGCATGCGTGTCGTTTGAAAGCCCAAAATGCAACACGCCAACCGAAATGACAACTCTCTCAGGAGAGAGGCCAATGTCACCACACTCCTCTCCTCTTCGCTTCAGGTTGGCTCTTCTCCAACACTAGGGGGGTATCCCTAAAATAGGATCACTAAGGCAGGTACAATAGCGGGCAAGGTGAATGGAACAGGCTGCCTTAGAGAAACGGGGGTAACAAAAGATAGTTTTCAAAATGGGTGATGGAAAAAGAAGGGGAGATCAATCCTCAGGGAAAGACCAGTGCCAGTATCAGAAGGGGAAATGGAGTCAAAAGAGGGCTCATGGAGGCTTTATGCTTCATAAAAAGTGAGACGAATCTAGAATGCATAAACAATCAAATCTTAATCGGCATTTTGTACAACCGAATACTGATGTCCATTGAGAAAATAATTGTTCAAGCATAATTAACCAACTTAATCCTAAATGGCTAATCTATTGTGCTTGATAAAGCCCTAAGCTAGATTCATTCTACAATTTGAAATACGTCACACAAGCACATGAATAATACTCGATCTGTCCACAAAACCAGCTGATTTTTTCATTAAGATCGACAGGGAAAGAAAACCCAAAAAATTTCCCATCTTTACAATAGAGGAGGCTGCTCTCTTTTATAGACCAAAAAGCCTTTTCCAACTGTTTTCAAAAATAAAATAACAAATAAATAATAATAGAGGAAAAAGTGGAAAAAGTGAGTCTTAGCTCCACTTTTCCTCTCCATCGTATGACTCAAAAATTTGCTCCAGATGTCACATACAGCCAAAAGGAAATCGACCTGTCAAAAGCTGAAACTCGGGTTTGAGCACACAGATGTAATTGACTCGATGATAAAAGGTTGACAGGTGTTGCTTAGGTGTAAGTAACACGCCCAGTATGGTCTCATGCTTATGATTTGTCCAAAATTGAAATCGGCTGCCAATAGGAACAGTTGTTGCAATGGCCCGAAATCCATGATTTGGCCAAGGCAATTGGACGCCAGCGTGAATGTATGCAGTTTTTATCTCCCCGATCGGATTAGGCTTTGCCGAAACCTGAGTTTCGATGCTGTGGAACAGACGCTTGGCTACCACACTAATCAATCGGCCGCCAAACGAAGTGTAGGTCCAGTTTTCCATGACTCGGCAAATTTAAAAAATCTGTCAACTGCGTCTTCAGATTTGCCTCATAATTAGCCACGTATGAAAAGATACCCAGAGCTTTGGTTAAAACGGTGGACAGCGTGACCTTCATACCAGAATTTTCTTTGACTGCTGTAATGACTACCGGTGTCACAATATTTACCAGACACGACTTCATAACCAGCAGCGGCCCGGATCCAAAGAAAATTCCAAAAAATCAGGACCACGCTAATTGCCAAAAATTAAAAATTCCCTGCGGGTTTTCCAACCATGGCACCGACTGCATCTATCGTCTTCTTTCCACTTAATCCGTCGAGCTGATGCTTCCAGGTTTTTCAACAGCTCGGAAAAAATCTAAAAAAACGCTGATGCTGTCAAAAATTTGATTGATTGAGCAAAATAAAATAAAAAAAAAATTATGAACCCGGCCTGATCAGAAATCACGGCACAATTCCATCTTTACGACTGTTAATTGCGGCAAAACCTCCAATCAAAACTTGTCGTGTGTGGATCTTTGTTGAACACGGGCTTCGGGCATTTTTCTTTCTAAACAACTGTTAGTTCCAGCATTCGGCTGCCATCGACTGCGAGCCAAACTTCATCCCTCGGCTGCTACAGGATTGATTTTGCAAGAAGATTGCCATCAGTCTGTATGCACACGACAATTAAAACAGATCCTCGTGACCGATTAAGTCAGCGATGCGCTTAATCTTGATGAAGAAGCGTTTGTTAGAGCGATTCTCATCATGATCTGCAATGATCGGAACATTCCACGGTCTACTGAAGCATGGTTAGTTACCAAAGAATGTTCCAGGTTATACATAATGAACGTTAACAGCAACAATGGCGTTTCGACTTTTATAGTATTTGCACCTGATATGTCTTGTTTACGGCCACCTGTACCGTCTGTGGAAACAGGGATTGGTCTAGCTGGTGGTGGCGGTGAAGTATGCGATAATAGTCCCTCAAGCCTGGCACAGAACTCTTTCGAAGTCCTCTCCCCTTCAACATGATTGCTATCCCGAAAAACTTGAACTGAAATGCTGATCTTTGAAGCTCGAGCATTTGATTTTAATTCTGTATCAAAAAATCGACTGCTACTGCGTGGAAAACTCTATCTAGCCACGGAACTCATCAATGCACTTATATTTCTGAACTGCAGCTGGATATTTCAACATCTGTTCATAAAGCAATCTGCTGCAAATGTGAACTGAAATAGAAGAATGCAACCCTGAAATAAGCTTGTAGAAAACTCGCCTCTCTCAAGAGGAATCTCCAAGCACATCTTTGAGACAATGCTCGTTATATATAGAGTCCCATATTCTCCGAGCTGAAGGGCCAATGTAGCCTATGTAGCGTTCTGGATTTAGTTGAAGATTTACATAAGTGATTTCAACATTGTCAGTCTCATCGTCATATTCTTTAGCATGTTTTTGTTTTTTTTTCTTTTCGAATTTGCACTTATGTCAACCCTAAAGTACTCAAGATCTGAATTTTGTTGCAAACAAAATATCGTCCCAACATTGATGTCCTTCAGGCTATCAACATCTGCAGAGTTCTGAAAGCATGAACCCACAATTAGGTCTGGCAGAACAAAGTTATAATTCATACCCAATTCATGTTTGTATGTCAATACAGCGCCCATGGCTTCTGTCATATGAGAACTATAGACTTCAGATTTCTCCTTTTCAGCCTCATCAAGATTGCTTGTTTCCATATTGGTACTAGAAGAAGCCTGTGCCTGAACGTATATGCTTCATCATGACACACATCCAAAGGGTCTTCTTTCGCTGCTCTGTGGGTATTTTGCTCTTTGACTGTATTTTCATTTTCTGACAAACCCTTCCACCTTCAGCATTCTATCTCTAACAGCTGCAGAATCTAATTGCCACCACTGCTGTAAATGGTGATCTGGACTGTGGACACCCCTGTCAAATGGGGGGGTAACAAGTAGTCTTAGTGAGCTTCATTCCCCATAGGCAGAATTTTTGGTCACTCTTCTAGTCAATTTCTATTTTCTGATTTAGTTTCCAGCCTTCTAATCTTCAAGTTATTTATCATTAGACACTCATAATCAGATCTGAGATCGTTTCATTTAGTATATTTTCCAATCTAGAATCTCGATTTCACTAGGCTGGAAGAAATCTCACATTTAGGCATTCACCTTGTTTCTTGTTTTGCTTATCTTTTGGGTGGGGTGTCTGACTGTTGAGTCTCAACCATCACTGGTTGAGCGGGGTCTCCCCCCTGACTTGGCTACATGCCTTGTCTGAAGCGACAGTAGCTTTGTCCGGTGTGACTTCCGTTCCCTGAACGGAGGACCTGGCTATTGCAAGTTACACCATTCTAGCTGACCACCCTCTACCACCCCTGTTGGGACATTCATTATCCATCAGCTAGAGTTTGTGTGATAACAACCCCCATCAAATCGCTATCTCCATCAATGGTAGGACCCCTTGCAAAAATGGTTTAGCAAAGCATAGATCCGCAAGAATGCTAGAGAGAAAAAATATTACAATCTCCACACAAGACATTCGACAAAGCTTCACAGATGTTTTGCAAAAATATTTTATTATCCAAGAGCTCAAGAGCCAAAAGTCCCTTTACAATGAGGGGGTCTCTTTTTTAAATAGTAATGAGAGAGACCAAAACCCTAACCACTTTTTGAATGAGTGGTTGAGATTAAAAGATACAACAATGATAATCAACGACTAAGATGAGCCGGAACAATAATACTTGGATCATTCTAAGTGAGGGGGACGTGTTTCCTCAATGATGCCCTAGGGGGACGTATAGCATGACATAACTATGAAACATAACATAAAAAATTGTTGGGGGGGTCTAGGAGATACTATCTTCCTTAGACTAATGCCCCAACTAGATCAAATGATACATACATCATAAAGTGATAAAAATCACTAGGACATTTTGTCCCAATAATTCAATGAAAATCCCTAAATAATGACCCTGAGTGTATGTGGACCCCACTGAATGCTGCAAGCTTTTCCAGAAGGTGTGGGATGCATAACGAAAATTCTTTGAACAAACCTTATGCCATTTCCTTCCCTCATTTGCCCAAATCAATTTCCTCAGTGACCATTTCTTCCATTTTGTACCATCAAAATATCACTTGTAAAATAATAAAATGTTGTATCTCTTTTCCTGGTGCCCCGGGCACAAATATGATTGCACCAAAATGTCTGGGAGCATGGTAATATAGTATAACGAGTGGTTGGACCCCATGCTCCCTCTGTAGTGCCCTAGGAGAACAAAAATAATCTTGAAATGTGCTGACATGCCATTTTATATCGCAAATATGCAATAAAGTGATAAACTGACCATAATCCCATTTGAAAGTGCCTGAAACTGATATATGAGTGTACCATTGGGCTAAGAAGACCCAAATCTAGTAGAGATGAGTACTCATACACCATGTGACCACCTGGATAATCATTTGCAAGCTCAACTATGTCCGGACAATATAAAATAATGGTGTGTAAATCATAATAATAATAAAAATCCACTGAACCATGACATGAAACCTCTGTTTGATGCATGGGATCATCAAGTGGGCACCATAGGACCACAAATGAACAATCTCGAACATCATCGGCCCAACTCATCTCGGATCCTTTGGTTGACTTGGTCAAAATGGATTGACTAGGTCAAAACAGATCAAAATAATGACCCAGGCTTAAACTGATTGATGCTGCAAGTGCAAATGGATAAGATATGCTCCTTTAATTATTTCAATAGCAAGATTAAAGTACAAAGTGGCATTTCACTGGCGATTAAGCAACAATACATCAAATGTAAGTCTATATTAAAGCAATCAATTACTAAGAATAAGACTCTCAAGTGTATAATCATTTCATGGACGTGACCATTTTGCTAGAAATGGGTGAAGGTGGGAAAGACAAGGCTATAAGACAAGGGATGGACTTTACAACTTCAACACTGTGACACTTTGGAAAAAGGGAAAGGGAAAACCACCTAGGCATAAGTTGGATAGAAAACACACAAGGAATGGCAGTGTCTCACAAATGGAATAAGTTGTTTTTGAGGAGTTCCCATTCAACCTTAACAAATGCCTACAACTCACATCCAAGCTTGACTCAAGCTCCGTGAGGATCTTTTCTAGAACCACTGTGACTAGGTGCACAATTAACCGTAACTTGAGGTTCTAGGGAACACTTAGAATTAGCTTTCCCTTACTCCATCTCACATCGCAACCCGTAGGCTCCGTGAGGAATTAATCATGACATTTCAATCATGGCCAACAGTCTTTATATTTGGCATTTATTTACCCACTGCTTTTTTTAGGCCTCTGACCCTTCGGATTTTGCATGTGCTTAGAAGCACACCTAATTGCAGCTTTCATCTAGGGTGCTTTACATTTCATTTCATATCCCTCTTTCATTGTGCTTAAAAGCACAGTTCATTTTTACCATGGGCTTGCATTTTCAGGAGATATAAAAATGAATCACATATGTATGTAATGATGGTAGAACAATTCATTTCAGGTCTAGCTGACTCAACTCAAGCAACTAGAAAGAACCATCCACAATTAGGACCAAAAATCGGGGACAACCGATCAGAGAGGTCAAGGCTTCAGAAACCAACTCACCTAAGCTGAGGAACTAACACTAGCGGGTTCTCCTAGACTAGAAGGATCAAGGCTTCGACAAGTTATGTTGCACAACTCAGAGCCGAGACACATAACAACAGGGAGTCTATCCAACATAGAGACATAAGTGGGGGAGTCCTCCACATCACAGGTTAAAGTGTAAGTCAGGATATAACCAATAACAGATGATAACGGATGGATGGGGAAAGTGACAAGTGATGCCATAACTAGCAAGCCATAACTGGTGGGAATGACCAACTCCATAACTACTAAGAGGGTGAGACCAATGAGTATACACGAGAAATTCTAATTCCAAGCAATTCAAACCACTTCTACTCTAGATAGTCGACCAATAACCACATAGATATATCGGCAAATCATGACCACTAAATACCTAGTCAAGCTAATAAGATAAGTAAAAGAGCACAACATGAATATCCAAAGCACAACCATATACCTGCTGGGTCATATACCTGTATCCATCACATGAACCATCCGCTGTCACTAGAACACTGCTACTATATAACTCTGGGCACTGTCATCACACTACTCTAATGGAAGCAAATGGCCACCTCAGTCATCAAATATGAGGTCATGAGGCTCAGCCATAGCATAAGGCTGGAGATATATGCTCTGGGTCTGTTGAAGATATGAGTGATCATAGAATGGATGCTCATAATCTGTCGATCTCATGCATCTCATGGCAAAAGGACTGGCTCAAAAATATACTGGAAACTGATTTGCAATCATGGTAGCCCAGCTACTATGGATGTGACAACAGGACCCACCTAGGGTTTAGGCAAACAACGGATATGTGGACTTAAATGAGGAGTTAATGGATGAAATGACACAAGAATGAGTGATTGAGTTTAGATTTGTCAATTTGAGGGGTTTCAAGCAGTACCTAGAGGATAGATATGAATAGATAATGAGAAAACCAAGGAGGGTGTCCCACCTAGAAGTGACTAGTGCTAGATCCAAGGGCAGATGGAGTCAAATTAAGTTCAAATTTGAGATTTAGGGTTTATTAATTATTTCTAAAGTGGGTTTTAAATATTAATCCCAAAATATCGCCAGATCTATTAGATCTACAAAATAAGGGTTTTAACAATGAGGGTTTCCATGGTGACAATTGGAATAGATCTCGTAACAAAAAAAAAAATTGAATCACACCTAGAAATACTTGCGTCTGCCTTGCAAATTGATGATCTTCCCAAACCGAAGTAATCAAGAGTGAGATCCAACCTCTCCAAGTGAAATCGCTATGCTCCCAAGATAGGCAATGCACCCCTCCCTGCCAAAACGATCTGCGGTTAGAATCGAATCAAGCAAGAAGTAAACTATATGGTAGCAAAGATAAATAAAAAGGCATCAGAATGATCACAAGATACAATAGATATACTCCTTGAGATGCAAAACGTTTTGAGGGAGAGAGATGGGGTCTCCCCATAATAGCGCCCCCTTCAAATCGTCCTCCTTCACTACCACACGACCCCTGCAAAAATAGTTATGGAGAGAGATAGATCCACAATGATGTCGAAGAGAAAAGACTTTACAATCACTTGCAAGAACATTCACAAAGCATCCAAGAGTTTTTGCAAAAATATTTTTATTATGCCGGGAATCCAAGAGCCAAAAGTCCTTTTTACAATGAGGGGGGTCTCTTCCTTAAATAGGAATGAGAGAGACCAAAACCCCAACCACTTTTCAAATGAGTGGTGGAGATCAAAAGATATAACAATAATAATCGATGACTAAGATGAGCTGGAAATACAATACATGGATCACTCAAAACAAGGGGGATGTCCTCCCTCAATGACGCCCCGGGGGGGGACGTGAGACTCATAAAGTGAGCAGGGACACAACATGACATCATAACATGGTGGGGGGGTCTAGGAGATCATATCTTCACTAGACTAATGCCCCACCTACATCAATAATAATACATCATGTGATCAAGTGTCTAAGGACACTAGGACATATGCCCCAAAATACATAATAAAACCACCGAAATAATAAATGGGAGGATGTGTGGACCCCACTGATGCTAGAAAGAATGCTGGAAGGTGTGGAAAACATCATCAAAATATCCCGAACCAATCTCATGCCATTTCCTTGCCCCACCAAGCCAAATCGATTTTCTTTGCTATCCATTCCTCTGTTGGAAAACCACCTTTGGAAACACAAGAATGCCCTTAGCTCTCTACCAAGTGTCCCGAACACAAATCTGACTGCACCAAAATGTCTGGGGATAGGAGCGCCCTAGGAGAACGTGCATGCTCAATGAAAGTGTTGGACATGCCATTTCTGAATGGCAAGATGCAATAAAGTGGTAATCTGACCATATCATCACCTGTAACTGCCCGGAACTGATAACCGAATGCATTGATGGACTCAGGAGTCAGAATGCTCAAATCAACTAGGAATGAGTACTCTGAAGTGGCCATTTCTGAATGGAAAGATGCAATAAAGTGGTAATTTGACCATATCATCACCTGTAACTACCCGAAAGTGATTACCAAGTGCACCAATGGATTTAGAATGCTCAAATCCAGTAGGAATGAGTACTCATACACCATGTGACCATCAAGTGATAGCTCTGTAAGCTCATCCATGCCCAGAATAATAAAATAATGGCCTGTAAATAATAATAATAATAAAAATCCATCAAACCATCATCTGAAACTGTTGTCTGAAGGATGGAACCATCTAATGGACACATATGGATAATGGGCCATAAATAATGCATCTCTAACACTATCTGCCCAAAATCATCCTGGACCCTAGGGTTGACATGGTCAAACTGGGTTGACCAGGTAAAAAATGACCAAAATAATGATCCAGACCATGAATAACTGCTGCTGCAAGTACAAATGGTTATGGTATGCTCCTTCAATTATATCAGTATCTAGAATAAAGCATAAAATGATGTTTAACTGGCAAAAGCATGAAATAATATAACCAAAATAAGTCTAGATCAAAGTAGCTAAATACTATAAACAAGAATCTCAAGTGTATACTCGTTTACAGATTGGAACAATTTGTTAACCATGGGTGAGGGTGGAAAACAATGGCTAGGTTAAGGGAAAGACTTGACAACCTCAACACTGCAATCTCTCGGATGAGGGAACCAAGGGAACCACATACACATATGCTGGACATAAAATAACACGGGGAATGGCAGTGTCTCACAAATGGGTAGAGTGACGAGAATGCTTCCAGTAGACTCTAGACAAGCAACCTTGTAGCAATTTATTTATTTGTCAGCTTTTCTCCCTTGAGATTTATCATTTATTTCACTTTAAGGATTTTCATTAGCCAACCTCCAAAAGCAGGTGCCCCGAAAGCCTCATGGGCTTCAGATCTGACTCAATATGACCTCCATTGCCTGTCATTGTCCATAGGTGTGATGGAGTGACCACCTTGTTTCCTTGTGGGGACAAACGACCTTACATCAAACAAGGATGAGTGCTCGTCCTTTGGCCACTGAATTGTTAATATATATATATATGCATGGTAGTGTTTAGCAACATTGTTTTTGCTGACTTAGCATTCCTTTAGATATAACATTTAAAATCCGATGCTCTAGTGTTTAGCAACATTGTTTGTAGGAATACTTGGTTTTGAGGAATAGAGGAGAACAATTATTGTGACCAAAATCACACACTCCAGAGCCGAGACGCAATGCAAACAAGGAACCTATCCAACACAGAGGTCTAGGTGGGGGAAGTCTTCGAAACTACTAGTTAAGGTGTAAGTCAGGATGAAACCAAACTGGAAAATAACGGATGGATGAAGAAGTGACTGATGATGCCATGGATAGCAAAGGCCCAAAAATAAGGGAATGAACAAGTCTGCACTTCGTAAAGTAAGGGTATGACCAAGGAGTATACACAAGAACCTCCTACTCATAGTAACTGACCACTTATACTCTAAACAACAAGAAATCATCATAAAATAAGGCCAACAAACCATCATTATATACCCAGTCATAAACTACCTAGATAAAAGAAGAGCACATCAACAACCCAAATGCACCAATCATATACTTGTTGGATCATATACCTGATTCCCTGATCTGAACTATCTGAATCACACTGAGGCACTGCATCTGAAAATAATATGGGCACTGTCATCAGTCTGCTTTGGATGATAGAAGAATGGCTAACTCAGTCACCAACCTGGTGTCATGGGGCTCAGTCTTGGCATGAGACTGTAAATGTACAAGAACTGGATGCACTGAATGTGTAAGAGTGATCATCAACCTACTGCTCATCATCAATTGATCTCATAAAAAACAATAAAGGACTGGCTCAAAAATATACTAGAAACTGATCTGCAATCATGGTAGCCTGGCTACTATGGATGTGACAACAATACCATTGACAATACATCCACACACATAATCCATACTCCATGGATTTGCCACCAAAGCCTTCTTTATTCCAAAATATAATACAAATTTCAACTGAGCCTAAGGAGCCTTTTGGTCCTCTGAACATGAGAAATACAAGAGAGAATGTTTTCTTAAATAGAAAATGGGAGCCTAGGGGGGCGCACCTCCCAAGAGGATGTTAACTGCAGAGAGGGTGGAGTGGGATTGAGTGAAGTTACGAATGAACTAGGCGTGCGTTGGAGTGGTTTAATGAGGATTGGCGCCACCTCTAAAGAGGTTGGCCACCATCCCACAGAGAACTCGCCACATCTGCAAGAGGAATGTGCCCTCTTCATTGAGAAATGTGCCCCTCTTGATTTAGATCTCAATCTAATCTTTGATCAATCCTCTCGGCTCCTTTCTAACTTGTCTTCAACTTGAGACTGGATTGCCACCACTCCAAATAACTAAAACATGTCCTAGACATGTTCCCTGATTTATGGGATTGCTGATTTTTCCCATTTATTTAATTTTTATATGTTATTGTCGAGAGAAAATCAAATTAAGTGATAAATAATCACTAATTTGACTCTCAAAGTGGGTACATTGGTAAAGTGGGTGCTATGAGTTAGAAAACGAGCACCCCTATGGCAAATTTGACCCCCTAATACCTCTTTTATGCATTTTTAAATTTTTACAATTAAAATACACCATTTTTTAACGGGAAATTTTATTTTTTATGAAAAATTAAAAACACCTAGGGGGACTTAGCACATGTTCATATGAGTAAAAGATAATGACTAGCATGGTAATATATATTGACACTAGGCTTTAATAACCCCCTAAGGCCTAACCACCAAGACAACTTCTCCAACTTTGGAGGATCGAGTGAAAAACTCAAAAATTATAAGTTGCTAAAAAGCAACAAATAATTAACAATGAAAAAACACTCTAGAGTAGTTGGATTGATGACTAAGTCCTAGGAAAGCCAAGCCTTTTACAAAAATCCATCATACTACATCACTTATGAATATGCGAAAAAAGAGAAAAAAGGGGCGAAAAGGCCTGCATGGACTTGTGAAATCTGATAAGGAATAAGTGACTTGTTCACACTTTGGTGGCTCACTGAAAATCCAACTAAGTGCAACTTAGTGGGTAACATCTAGCTCTAACTGTGAGATGCATGCTCAATCTAGTCTTTAGGCAAGGAGAGGACGTGAGAACTCTAGAATCCTTAGTTTCTATATCCTGTAAAAATACGTGAACTTGACAAGTCAACTTTCAGTAGCACAAGTTCTTATAAAAGCCAATGAAACATAAGTTGCTTTATTCGAAAGAAAACAAATGAAACTAACTAATGAAAGAGCTCATTATTCCTAAGTACAGAAAAGAAATGCAGACAATAAATGCTCACTTGAAGGAGCTTAATTTCCTACTCTAACCATGATAAAATAAACGTTCTAGTTGAAATTAGAAATCCAATGTAGCCACCTAAGCATTTTATCAGTTTTAGAGTTTTTTTCCTTGTGTTTGGTTAACAGCCAAAATAGGGATACCTTTATTAAGAAATGCAAACCTGTGCGATAATTCAGGATCGGACTGTTGGATGGGAGATCATAAGCATGAACAATATTATCAAACTCCTTCTAGAACTGGCAAGTTCTCCTGTAGGCTTGTTCTATCCAAGGTTGGATAGGACTGATATACACATCTATATGATGAGGCAGATCAACAACTTCATCATACTTATTCAAAAGGCTTCTTTGATGAAACTTTGTGTGTAAGTCCCAGGCTGCTCCAAATCACAGGAAAACTCTGCATGTGAAGATGAAGGCTGAGATTGATGTTCTATTGATTGCATCCAATCCGTCTCTTCGCTGTACTGCTTCTCCAGGTCTTCATTACTGGTACTTATATGTGTAAAAGAATGATCATCAATGGAATAATCTGAATGCGTCTCTTCTATGCAAAGATGTCCAAATTTTTCAAAATCCACACTCTCTTCTCTGGATATATCAAAGATGGGATTTTCTAAATCCATCCAATCATCATTATGCCCATCCTTGTCAATGAAGGGAGAATCTTCATCTATTGCATCATATCCCTGGCTATACTCATCCTCCTCATGTTCATAACAGTCCTCTTTGAAAGGCTTGGCTTCAAAAATATTACAAGGGAATAAACTTTCCAAACCTTCATCACCATGTGGAGAACATGGAGGAGTGTCATCATACTCATTACATAGTTCATCATGAATTTCTTTATAGGCTTGTATAATGGTTTTTTTTGGGGCCAATCTAGAATACAAATGTGATCATCTTGCACCCTAAAAAACAAATAAACAAGCATCTGATTTTTTGTTGTTGTGGATTAATTGTGTTACCGAAAACTGAAAGTTATAAAGAAGCATACTCTTGCACCACATCAAAAAAACAATATCATATGTATACCATTGTCCTCAAACTGTTTGATGAAAATCACGACCCAAGACACTCCAACAGTCAGCTCAATACATTCAGATTTAGTTGGGAACATTACATCTGAGCCATTGTGATACCTGCACGGTTGAGATATCTTGTTGTGGATGCCGTTTTGAGTAAGAGGGCCGAGTTCTGTTGGAAGAAGACCATATTCTTCTTGGAGGGGGACACATCATTCACTAGAGGAGCCGTGGCATTATTCCCGGTTTTTGATTTGCATGTTGAGTGTTTTCAGTGATGTATTGCAGCTGCTATAGCAGCCATTAGAGAATTGTATTGTTGTGATCAGAGTCTCTATTCATAATAAAAATGCTCATGTTGTCTCTCCTATTTTATGTACTTGGAATACTTGCAATGTGTTTGACGAAATGTCTTCATTAGAATGAATGCAAACTGTTTGTAGAAAGTCTTATACATTTGCCACCGAAACTGTTTGACAAAAAGACACAATCAGAAACTAATATCTTAGCCTAGCCTACTTGGGGATACTACACTTACACATTGTTGTTAGATTTTTAATGATGTAGCAGTATAATTTTCATCTCTTTCAATTATATCATAAGCATACACAAAAACACAAGAGACACAATAGTTTACCCTGGGAAAATTTAAACTCGGGAAAAACCCAACGAACCTTTCTTATTCAAAGATTCAGTACATAATACAATTACAACCAGATATGAAAGTGATCTATATCAAGAGAGATCACAAATAGAGAAAATACAAAAGAAAGAGCCCCAAAAATTTGTCTTCTACAACCCACAACGAACTTCGCCTTTCTTGAGCGAACTTGAGTGAATGGTGCAAATGAGGTGGACGTCATCTCTATTTATACATGTTTTCTGGGTGACTTTTCCAACTGGGGCCGATTTGTCTTCTTCAACTGGGCCGCGTTGCCGCTTGGTTCCACACCTGGGAAAACGCAACAGAAGTCTTCAAGCTACTGGTGTGGCCTTGGGGGCAAGTCAGAGTCAAGTGCTGTCACCTGAGACTCGACTCCTCCGTCTAGGCTTTCCTAGCGAAGCCAAGGGGGGTGGACCCTAAAAAGTGAAAACAAACCGTGGTATCTAATCTGTGAAAATAAAGCATCTAATCTAGGAGTTAGATTATTTTTTGTAAACCAAGACAATGCAGCATATATATGTGTAAAGCAAAAATTCATTCATCAACATTTCATTTGCAAACATCCATTATTTTCATTGTCATTTAAAACATTCATCAAGAACTTGAAATATAACAAGATAAACCAGTGCCAATAAATGGAGTCAAAATAGATGCTTGAATTGAAAGGAAAATGTTGTGCGATTTGTTGTTGGTTTATTTTATTTTATTTGTGGTAATGATCTTTTTATTAGGGCTGGTGGATTCCCGATATACGCAAAGGTACAGGGAACATGTCTAGAGTTCAGCTGTGTGGTTTCTCACTCAGACTTGGGCTGGATCGGAGTCTCAAGGAGGTGTTTAGATGCTATACCAACGAGGGCAAGTCTAACGGTTTCCAAGAGGTCACTACCTCATGTTGTCCCAAGCCCTTTGAAAAATTTGCCCACAACAGAAGAATGTTCTCTTTGTGCCGGATTTTCACAAGTAGGTTTGTTTATTTGGGTGTGTTAAAACCTATTACTAGTCATCTTCCCCTTTCTGATGCGTACCAACGTGTTCAGATTGAGCTGCAAGTTGGCCACAGAGCATACGGGAGAAGACCTTGGAAATTTTTAAGTTTTTTAGGAACCAAAATTTTATCTTTTTAGAGCCCCAAGAGTCTCTTTTCAGGCCAGTACTCGGGCAAGCCCTTGGCCTGAACCCTACTTCGGGAAAGCAAGGGGGTGTTTTTGAAATTGTAAACAAAATGACAAAATCTAAGTCATGAGTGAACTCGTGGCCCACCAATGGAATGGACCAACGAGGTAAATTTTAGTCCTAGTTATTTTTATTTAATGCCGAAATGAAAGAAATAAAACTAAACTAACAATCACGCCATGAAAATTGAGATGACACAGACCACCCTTGGGGGGATGGGGTGTGGGCGCTGGTTAGCCCACTTGCTCTCGTTTGATAATCTTTACAATGAATGGAGAAGTGCCCCAGTCTCTTTAAAATGACTTGGTGGCTTACAATATTGAAGAGAAAAGTAACCGGTTTTATAAAAATTAAGTTTTGGTACTCCGGATGGCCTGGATCTTCGATTTTTGGTCAGCACTTCCTCTTGTATGATCGTCTTTTGTTGCAAACCAGCAAGCAAACTTTAGTACAAGATGCCCCAAAACACTTTAAGAGTATCTTTGGAACACCTCTTAAAAAACCCCCAAAAAATTCTAAGTGTAAAACTAGTTAAAATATCCAAAAATTAACCAAGTAAGACAAGCAGTGGAGCTTGTTTACTTGGGATTTTTGCAAGCTTTAAGAGCTGCAAATTCTATGCTCTTGGACAGCCAAATGAAACTTTTAAAATCAGACCTAACACTACTCCTAAATTTTTTTCAAGATTTAACAATTTTTTGCAAGCTTGGAAAAGTAAAATGCTAGATGAAGGAAAGATCTAATCTGTCAAAGATATGAGCTTTGTAAACAAACTAGACTAGAATTTTTTGAAGTAATTTCTGATCTATTTAGAATATGAATATCAGTGTATAAATCATAAATACTTTTCCTAGGTAACCAGTAACCAGAGATTTAATAAAAGTAAAAGGAGGAAGAGATGGAGAGTATTTTTTTTTATCAAAATTTTTCTTGAAGAAAGATTTGGATCCCTTCCGGTGGTGAGTTGAGGGACTGTATCTGCATAAGAGATTAGATATGTAGAAGAAACAAACAAGTTCTCCCACCTATCCACTTGAGACAACTTGTAAAAACACAACAACTTGCAACGAAAAGATCAAATCCAGATAAAACACACAGTAGAAATTAAAACGAAATGTTCATAAGCAAATGATACATTTAACTTTGATCTCTACATATGCATAAAATGAAAGACTAAGCAATAAACAAACTACTTAACTTCCCTCATAAACCAATACTGATATTTTCCAAAGCTAGATTTGATCCTAGAGCAACAAAAAACACTAATACAAGTTACCTCATGATAAACCAATACATTCATCCACTCACAAAGCCCAACACCATGAGTGACCTCCAAAGCCTTTTTATTAATCAAAATGACAAGTTACAACAATGTGGCATGCTCCAACTCCAACTAGCTCAAAACGGAGTGAGTGAGTGCCATTATATAGAAAAACTCCAAGAGAGGGAAGGACGCACTTGCTAAAAGAGATGGTGGGGAAATCGTGGCACAAATGATGGAGTAAAATGGGCTGCCCCTACCACTAAACCAGCTGCTAAAACGCAGCACTATAGGTGCTAACATAGCAGCACTAAACATGCTGCAACTTCCCCAATTCATGGGCACTCCCACATAAAAAATGCGCCCAAGCCTTAAGGAGAATGCGCCCAACTATAAAGATGGGAGTCATACCCATGTATTGGGCTGCCCCATTGTCATAAAACTCAGCACAATGTGCTCCCCAAATAGTGCTGATCCAAATCAGTTCCTCAAATCACTCAAAAAATATTTAATAGTTTTAAGTCATTTTTCACTTTTTTGATTGTTTTTATGACTTTTTCACTTTTTATTTTTATTTGTTCTCTATAAGTGAAAAATTAAAGACCAAAACATTATAAATAGTGGGTTCTAGGGTAATTTGGGTGCTCCGAGTTGGAAAACGAGCACTCCAATGCAAAAAAGACCCCTAGATGACATTTTTATTGCATTTACAAAAAAATTAATTGAACCATTAAAAAATGGCCCAATTTATGGAATAAATAAACTTTGCCGAAAATTAAAAAACAACCTAGGGGGGACTTAGCACATGTCCATATGACTCAAAAACAATATCTAGCATGTTCATATACATTGACCCATGGACTTTAATAATCCCCTAAGGCTCGTTAACCTCACCAGGCATTCCAGCTTTGGAGGAGCAGGAGAAAAACCCAAAAATTATGTTATGCACTAATGTTAGACATAATTAATAGGTGAAAAAACTCCTTGGTAAACCTGACTTAGTCAAAAAGTTCTAGGGAATCAAGGCCTTTACAAAACACCATGCTAGTACATTTATTACAAACTCCGCAGGGCCATGGACACGTGGTAAAAAAATAAAAAAAAAGGGCCCTCAAAAAGGCCTGATGGACATCAAATCATCGAAAATGAACATTAATATGTTCAATCTTTGCCCACTCGCTTGATAATCCAACCAAGTACAACTTAGTTGGCAATAGGCCGACTTGTCTTCTGGGCACAAAAATATTATTTATTTGTTCTTTTTTGAGTTGACCTAGCTAGTGAGGATACCTCACGTAGCTACTATCATCAACACTCCCTCTTAGCTAGGGAGGTATCATCACTCTAGAAGACATATGGATATCATCTGATTGTCACGGTTTGTTTCATACATCTCGTCATCATAAGAAAGGTCTCTTCTGATCAAGTCCTTCTAACCAGAACAACTGTTCCCACTGGAACCTTGTTCCTCACTAGAACCACATCATCTTTCCAAAGATGATAGCCGATCCATCTGATCAGCCTAGTCAAAATAGACCATAGAGGAACACATTCTCATGCTTTATCCGTCTAAAACCGAAAGGAGGCTACACTCCTCAAGAAGACACTTCTTCCAAGCACTTTATCGATCTCAAATTGAAGGGAGGCTCCATATCCCAGGAAGAATCTTCTTCCAATTTACTAGTCATTACAACTGAAAGGCGGTGATGACTGCAAATAGTTCACCGCTCTGTGCCCAAGCTCCACATAGGAGCACTCTCCCCACTGGAAAACATCCCACACAGGTATCCAATCCACAAGGGAATCCTCTCCACATAGGAAAAGGTTTCACACAGGAACCATCCCACACAAGGACACACTCCACAAAGGAGTCCTCGCCACATCGGAGAACGTTCGACAGAGGAACCATCGCACACAGGGACACACTCCACAAACGAGTTAGGTAGAAGTCTCAGCTTTTGTCTCATCAACAACCATGCTGGTCATCAATCTCCCTTCTTGAGGAAGCAAATCTCCATCACCCCAAGCTTTTCACGGAAGTATGCAAACTTCACTCTAGACAAAGGCTTGGTAAGGATATCTGCAATCTACTCATCCGTGGAGATATATTGGAGCTTCACTACTCCTTTCTAAACTATGTCTCTGATGTAGTGATATCTGATCTCAATATGTTTGGATCTGTCATGCAACACATGGTTCTCCGAGAGCTTTACACATCACTGGTTATTACAGAATATCATTGTCACACCAAGTTCATGACCATGCAAATCTGCTAGCAGCTTCCGAATGTTAATTTTTCGATAATTTCATTCCATTATCATTCAGGATCACTAAGAGAATAACATGTACAACATATCAATCATAAATACAATAACACAAGCACACAAGAGACACAGAGTTTCCTTGGGGAAAACCAAGAAGGTGAAAAACCCCGCAACTTCCTCAGAGACAAGATAAGCCACAAACCAAGATCACAATGATCAAACCCAAAGAAATGTCTCTAGCAGATACTCCTCCTCCTCCACTTGTGCGCCACTTTCTCTCTTAGCTATGCAAGCTTGAGAAGTGAGTGAATGAATAGAATGAGAGAGGCACACCCTCTATTTATACATTGACTTGACCTGCCAATAAACTAACAGGGCCGACTTCCTAAGGAAGCCTAATAACCCAACCACATGACCTACTAGGGCCGACCCCACACTGGTGGTCTAATAACCCATCAATACAAATGACGACACTTACAATGTAACTTGCGACACTTGCAAATACAAATGATGACACTTCCAATCAGAGGAATAATACATCTCTGTTGGATATACAATAAAGTACAAATGTAATATTCAAGTGAATATCTTCCGAAGTTACAAATACATCAACACTCCCTCTTAACTAGGAAGGTATTCTCTAGACACAGGTCATCAATACATATTGGCGCAAGTCTTCAATTCTGGAGCTGGATCATCATCACTGGATCACGGAAGATCATCATCATCACTGCTGCTGTACTCAACATCTCCATCACTTGGCTATCTTTGAATTCTTCTCGTCATAGGAAGTTCTACAGAGCCAACCCTTTTTCATGCTGGATGTAGGCCTAGCCTCCTGTAGGTCTTCATCATCTCTGGCCATACTGTGGATCCCAGGGCTAATTACGTGCATCAACAAAACCTCGAAAGAGCATCCCAGGACTTTTACGAGCACACTGCTCAACCTATCGAATCTCCCAGGATCTTTTACATGTGACCTTCACAAAACCTTTAAAGAGCCTCTTGCAATCTGCAAGATCTCTATAGAGCATCCCAGGATCTTTTACTAACACGAAGCTTAACCTGTCCGGATTTCCAGGATCTTTTCTATGTGAACTTTCGCAAAACCTTTAAAGAGCATCCTGCAGCCTGCAAGATCTCTATAGAGCATCCCAGGATCTTTTACTAGCACACAGCTTAACCTGTCCGGATCTCTAGGATCTTTTCTATGCGAAACTGTAGCAAAACCTCGAAAGAGCATCCCAGAGTTTTACGAGCACATTGCTCAACTTGTCCATATCTCCCAGGATCTTTTATATGCTACCTGCACAATCTGTACACGGCCACAGAGTATCAACCTGATACTCATGATCATACTGATCATCATATAGTGCACCATCCTTATGCACATCATCTGGAGCATCGACCTGATGCTCATCACACATGATCATCCTGATCATCATACAGTACTGTTATCACGCAACTTGTAGTTGCCCCTAGTGGTATCCCATCCGGGACGGTAGAGGAGACAGGCAACTAAAGAGGTGACCCAAGAGATTCCACGGTTCCCAATGCAAGGTGGGAGTCACGTCAACCGAGGCACTCTTCGCTTTAGGTCAAGGTGTAACAAGACCTAGGGGGAGACCCTATAACCAATCACAGTTGATTGGACCCAAACAAAAGTTTCTAAGGATAAGTAAATGATTAGTTATGGAAACCAATGCAAGGCTAAGTGGACCTAGAAGTTGAGGTATGGTTGAAGGTGGTGTGAGAGATTGTTAGTGTTTCAACCTACGTATGGTTTAGGCCACATGATTGGGTATGATGACAAGGTGTAGCACCATATGTTTACACAAGTGGGTCTTATTTTCTTGGGATGTGTGAAATGGCATTAAGTGGGCCCACAAGGTGAATCTAAGGGATGAAATTGGTACTAGAGGTTATGTAATGAGTAGATCTATGGATCTAAGTTGATTTTAGGTGTACCCATGTACCGGATCTAGGGTTTGACACAATTCCCAAGGAGTGCGACTTGCTTTGAGGAGGACTAGTGCCTTGTTGGATGGGCTAATGGGGTCAATAGGTATGTCAAAGTGTAGATCGGGACACCTAGGAGCCAAGTCAAGTGGGCTAAATGAGATCTAATGGTTGGATCTTGCTAGATCTACGTTTTCAAGAAATGACCCTAAGTGGACCACAATCCCTTGAAACAAGGAATGCTACCCCCAAGGCGGATCGTCACAAATAGATACTCTAAACCTAGGTTTCAAGGTATGGCAAATCCAAATCTACAGAAATATCAAACACCCACTTCCTCAAAGTGGACAAACTCACCTACCCAAGGGGGTGCGACTTTGCTCAAGGAGGGCTAAAAGAGGGGTTTGGTGGACCAAATCTAGTCCAATGGCCACCAAACTATAGATCCAAGTGGCTTGTACCTCGATCTATGTAGATCCCAAAAATCAAGTCAATCCAAGGGTGAGATCTTAGTAGATTTGAGTTTTAAGGTACCAAGAAATTCAAAAGGGGGTTTTAACCCCTTAAAACATGGAATGATATCCACAAGGTAGAATTCACTGAAGTAAGAATCTGGGGGTAGGTTATCAAGTGTGTAGATTACCAATCAAGTGGGATCTCACCTACCCATGTGCTAGATCTAACCAAACAAGCCTCTCTCTAGGAAGTGCGATTTGGGTTCAAGAGGGCTTTTTGCCTTGAAAAGTGTGTCAATTCTAATCCAATCACCACCAAACTATAGATCCAACTAGGGGTGGATGCTATAGAGGTGGGTTTTCAATATCTCTTCAAAAGCAAGGCTAGATCTAAGTAGATCTAAGAAAAACCAAAAACAAGGGTTTTGATCAATTATGGTTTTTATGATCTAGAAATTATGGATGATTCAAGGAAGAAGAAGATCATACCTCTTGGAGCATACCTGGATGAAGAGATGAATGCTAGTTGAGACGAGGATTACTTTGCCAAAGATCAAATGGAGAATTCTTGAAGCCCTCTTGCCAAATTGATTTTCCCAAGCCACATGTGATTCCCTCTAAACTGTCAAACCAAGGAGCAAAGCATCAATCAGTTTAACATGTTGAAGGTAGATACAAGCAAGAGAGAGATAAACAAAGAATAGTTGACACAAAGGCAAAAACATTCCCTGTCAAACCAAAACGTCTTCCTCCAAGCTTGAAGGGCAAGCCTCCCCACCAATTCGCACTTGTCCAAAAACGTCCTCTTAACCTGTAAATAAGATATGGCAAATATGCAAGATAGCTACAATAGATCCTCCAGTGCAATGGACAAAAGCATTTACAATCGAAACAACCAACATCCACTCCAATCCAAGCATGTACTCCAAAAGATAGAAATTTTATTCCAAGAGCCAAGCGCCAAAAATCTCTAGATGAATTTTACATTGGGAGGTTCCCTCCTTAAATAGTATGGGGAGAGAGTACAATCCTAACCACTTTTTACATGAGTGGCTAAGATTAAAAGATCAAAAGATCTAATCAACGGCTAACAATAAATCATAACAATACATCACATGGATCACCCAATATAATGATAGCGCCCCCACTAAATGGTGCAAAAAGAGGGTGATGTCATCCACTAGAGAAGTATAAGTACCAAAATCCACCTCATAGTGACTAGGACATGACAATATAAGCACATGGTGGGGCTAGGAGGCATCAATCCTTACTAGCTCATCCCCAAGGCACAATAAAATAATAAAATATGTCCAAGATAATATAAATGATCAAATCTGTCCTCAAAATCTGTGACAGATTAGCAGTAAAAGACCTCCTGTGATCAATGTGGGTATACCCACATGGTGAAAACTAGCTGGAAGATAGTGAGATCACCCTGGAAGACCTCTGCGAAAACCAAATGCCAAAACCTTGCCTCAATTGCCCAAATCGATTTCCTCAGTGACCACTTTATCCCATTTTTTAACTGTCTCGGTAACTGTGAAAGTGCCAAAACTGCCTCCTAGGGCATCTGCGCTGCCCATCTAAGCCCACCAGGCTCTCCAGAAGGGGGGGTAAATGGTAAAAACAAGTGGCTGGACCACCCCCTTCATCATCAGCGCCCTAGGTGAACTGGCCTCTCAGGGCCCCTGCTGCTCAGGCTGGGAAATCAGCCCCAAATCTGGTCAACAAGTGTAAAACTGCATCAATCACTGTCAGAAGTGCCCGGAACTGAAAGATAAGTGTCTCATTGGATCCAGAAGACCCAAATCCACTAGAAATGTGTACTCATACACCATGGGTTTCCCTAATGGGCCAGCTGTAGGGTCCACCATATATGGACAATGTACAATCTGCTGATCTGAAGTAATAAATAAATCTGCTGAACTGGATCAATAATCATCTGCATCATATGTCTATCATATGATATCATCATCAAGCATGTGGGACCATCAATCATCATCAATAGGCATCTATACATCCCCACATCATCACAGATCCCAATAATGTACAACCAAGGATAAATCACATCAGTAGACTAAGACATGTTTCTCTAATCATTTTCATAGCCTAGCTCAAAGTATAAGATCCATTCAGTGGCATTAATCAAGTTAGCATATTCCTTTGTTATATAAAATTACTTGCACAATAGTTCAAATGACAAACTCACCCATTGGACATGGTCAAACTGCTAGTGAAGGATGAAGGCTAGGAACAAGGTTGGACAAAGGGGTTGACCCGTCTAACTCAACTCAAAAATACTTTGGACTAGGAGAAAGGGGAAAGCTACAAACTCTGTGCTGGACAAAATAACACGGGGGATGGCTGTGCCTCACAAATGGATAAGTTGTTTAGAGAGTGCTTATTCAACTTAGGCATCATGTCTATATCAAGTTGATCCAGGTTCATTAGGATCATTCAATTTTATTTCATGGCCTTTTTTTTTTTGGCCTACATAACCCTTCGGATCTCAGGTGTGCTGATAAGCACAACTAGTTGCAGCTTTCATCCAGGGCATGTTTTTCCAATACATATAAGGTCAGCAATTGTTTAGATATAGCTTTTAAGAACCATTGCTTTTTTGGACCTTTCTTATACTCTTCGAGGAGTATTTTTAGCTGTTCATTGCTCTTGCCCTTTTTTGTTTTGTTTCCATGGGCGAATTTATAAGTTTCCATAGGTAGAACATGAGCTTTCAGTTTTAGCCAACAACATCTCAAGTGACTAGGGGGAGTTCGAGCCAATGCTAAACATCGGGACAACCGACCAGAATGATTTAGGCCTAAAATCCAACTCACCAAAGGCAAGTTTTGTCACCAACTTAGAGCCGAGACACTGAATATACAGGGATGCGGTTCAAACACAGAGGTTGAAAAATGGGGAAGTCCTCGGTATCAGAAAGTCAAATGAGACAGGTCAAGGTTTAAAGTCAAATAGGAAGGTCATGTATGGATGGAGTCAAGTGAATATGAAGCCTACACTAGCAGACAACTGGTGTCAGGAAAGACCATATCTATGTAAGGTGGGAAAAACAGTGGGTTTTGTTAAATGACCTAAATGTGCAAGCAATTGTCCATTTTATGATTTATAGTTCATTTTAAACAGTTTGCCACATCAGGAATAATATACCAAGCAGATGCTATGAACATGTCTAAATCAACAAGATAATAATCCACAGTCAGTGATAAAGCATCCATAGATCATACAACATCATCATAATAATAATCATCATGTACCATCTGAAACACTGCTGCAATACATCTCTAAGCACTGAACTGAAACTGTATGGGATAAAGGGTCACATCGGTCATCAAATCTGAACTCTCAAGGCTCAACCTTGACACAAGGTCTAAATAATATACTGCTTTGATCATGAGTGATCCAAAATATATAGCCATGCTCTGAAATAATGGAAGCTCTGGAATGTGCAGATATCTGTTGAACAAGAATAGTAGCCCTGCTACTATGGTGTGATAACAAGTACATCATCCTGATGTACATCATCTAGAGCATCGACCTGATGCTCATCACACATGATCAGACTGATCATACAATGCATCCACCTGATACATATCATCACATATGATCCAACTAATCATACAAAGCATCCAACTGATGCATATCATACATGATCCAACTGATCACACAAAGCATCCAACTGATGCATATCATCATACATGATCCAACTGATCATACAAAGCATCCAACTGATGCATATCATCATACATGATCCAACTGATCATCGTCATACAGAACATCATTCGAAGCATCGTTCTGATGTTCATCACACAACGCTTACATCCACAGCCATGGGAAGGAACCTCCTACCACCATGCTTGGAATGGCTCCTGCAGATGTGTCCCATCACTTCTTCCTCGAAGTATATTCTATCTGAAGAACACCAAGCCTCTCTCTGAAGTACTCAAACTTCACTCTGGCTAGTGGTTTCGTCAATGCATCTGCAACCTGCTCATCTGTCGCAACATATAGGAGCTTCACTGTTCCTCTCTGCAGCATATCCCTGATCTAGTGATATTTGATCTCGATGTGCTTCGACCTGTCATGGAACACCAGGTTCTTTGACAACTTCACACAACTCTGGTTGTCACAATAGATACATGTAGCATCCAACGGGAGATCAAATAACTCAGACAGTAGCTTCCTAAGACATACTTCCGCACAACTGGCCGAACAAGCTGCGACATACTCTGCTTCAGCTGTACTCAGTGCTACGTAGGACTGCTTCCTGCTAAACCAAGAGATCACACTTGATCCCATACTGAAGCAGCACCCCGAAGTGCTCTTCCTATCTGCAACACTGCTTGCCCAATCTAAATCAACATAACCCTCTAGGTTAAACTTTTGATTCGCATCATACTTGAGCCCATAATCAATTGTACCCTTTAGGTACCTCAGAATATGCTTTACAGCAACCAGGTGAACACGTCTGGGATCCGTCAGGAACTGGCTCAATGTGTTCACCGCAAAGCAAATATTTGGTTTCGTGTTCGTCAAGTACATCAAGGACCTAATCATCTGACGATACACTGTGACATCAACCGACTCAGATGAAGCATCACACAGAAGCTTCAGGTTCGATGCCATAGGTGTGGCCATGGCCTTGCAGTCCAACATCCCGAATCGCTTCAGGATCTCTACTGCATACTTCCCTTGTTCAAGGAAGATCCCATTTGCACTCTGCCACACCTCCATACTTAGAAAGTAATGCATCATCCCGAAGTCCTTCATCTCGAACTCGGCAGCAAGCTTCCTCTTCGTATCGACCATCAATCTATCATCACCTGTAACAAACAGGTCATCCACATACAGTAGTAGTATCACTGGATTGCCTTCCTCAACCTTGTAATAAAGGTTGGAATCTGCTTTACTCTTGGTAAAGCCCAAACTGGATAGAAAGCTGTCTATCCTCCTGTTATCACACAACTTGTAGTTGTCCCTAATGGTATCCCATCCGGGATGGTAGAGGAGATGGACAACTAAAGAGGTGACCCAAGAGATGCCACGGTTCCCAATGCAAGGTGGGAGTCACGTCAACCGAGGCACTCTTCACTTTAGATCTAGATAAATCAAGGCTTAGGGGGAGACCCTATAACCAATCAAAGATGATTGGACCCAGACAAAGGTTCCTAAGGATGAGTAAATGGTAAGTTACGGAAACCAATGCAAGGTAAAGTGGACTTAGAAATTAAAGTATGGTTGAAGGTGGTTTGAGAGATGATTAGTGTTTCAACCAATGTATGATTTAGGCCACATGATTAGTTATAATGACAAGATCTAGTACCATGTATTACACAAGTGGGACCCACTTTCTTGGGATATGTGAAAGGGCTTAATGTGGACCAACAAGGTGAAATTAAGGGATGCAATTGGCACCAGAGGATAAGTAATGAGTAGTTCTATGGATCTAAGTTGAAACTAGGAATACCCATATATGGGATCTAAGTTTTGACACAATTCCCAAGGAGTGCGACTTGCCTAAGGAGGACTAGTGCCTTGTTGGATGGGTGAATGGAGTCAAAAGATATGTCAAAGTGTAGATTGAGACACCTAGAAGTCAAATCAAGTGGGCTACTTGGGATGTAGTGGTTGGATCTTGCTAGATCTAGGATTTCATAATATGACCCTAAGTGGACCACAATCCCTTAAAACAAGGAATGCTACCCCCAAGGTAGATCGTCACAAAGTGATACTCTAGACCTAGGTTTCAAGGTATGCCCGTTCCAAATCCACAAAAATCTCAACTACCCACGTCCTCAAAGTGGGCAAACTCACTCACCCAAGGAAGTGCGACCTTGCTCAAGGAGGGCTAAAATGTGGATAAGGTGTGTCAAATTAAGTCCAATGGCCACCAAATTGTAGATCCAAGTGGTTTATGTAGTGATTTATATGGATCTAGAAAATCAAGACAATCCAAGGGTTAGATCTTACTAGATCTGAGTTTTAAGGTGCCAAGTAGTTCAAAAGGGGGTTTTAATCCCTTAAAATGTGGGATGATGCCCACAAGGTAGAAATCACCAAAGTAAGAGTCTAGGGGTAGGTTATCAAATATGTAGATTGCAAATCAAGTGGGATCTCACCTACCCATATGCTAGATCTAACCAAATAAGCCTCTCCAAGCAAGTGCGATTTGGTTCAAGAGGGCTTTATTGCCTTGAAGAGTGTGTCAATTTTAACCTAATCACCACCAAACTATAGATCCAACTAGGGGTGGATGCTATAGAGGTGGGTTTTTAATATCTCTTCAAAAACAAGGCTAGATCTAAGTAGATCTAAGAAAAACCAAAATGAGGGTTTTGATTAATTAGGGTTTTTATGATCTAGAAATTATGGATCATTCAAAGAAGAAGAAGATCATAACTTTGGAGCATACCTAAATGAAGAGATGAATGCTAGTTGAGATGAGGATTACTTTTGCCAAAGATCAAATGGAGAATTTTTGAAGCCATCTTGCAAAATCGATTTTTTCCAAGCCACATATGTGTCCCTCTAACCTGTCAAAACCAAGGAGCAAAGCATCAATCAGTTTAACATGTTGAAGGTAGATACAAGCAAGAAAGAGATAAGCAAAGAATAGTTGGTGGAAAGACAAAACCACTCCCTGTTTAACCCAAAACGTCCTCCTCCAAGCTTGAAGGGCAAGCCTCCCCACCTAAGTCACCTGACACGAGGACATAAGACACACGTGTCCCCACGGGACACGATGACCCCTGGAATCAGGACACGAAGGACACGTTTTATATACATATATATTTTTTTTTAAAATATATTAAAATTTAAAAATATAGACATATAGATCCAACAAAATTTAGAAACTAGAACATTTACCTGCAAGAAAACAAACTTGAAACTCCTTCAACTGCAAAAAAACCAAGTCTGGGCTCTCCCTAGCTCTCCCTTACTCTCCCTTCAATTCACAAATGGCAAAAAAAAAACAAAAATCGACTTTTATGGGCCTGCAGGTTCAATTTTGCCGCGCAGAAGTGTCCTGGAATCAGGACACGGTGTGCAGAGACAGGACACGAGTGTCCCGAAATCAGGACACGAAAAAAGTCGTGTCCCCCACGTGGGGGAGCCGTGTCCGCGCCAACACGTCCCCACGGGACACTTGGCCCTAAAATGACGTGTCCTGTGACTTAGCTCCCCACCAATTCGCACTTGTTGAAGAAGTCTTCTCCACCAGTAAAAAGATATGGCAAATATGCAAGATAGTTACAATAGATCCTCCAGTGCAATGGACAAAAGCATTTACAATCAAAATAACCAACATCCATTCCAACCCAAGCATGTACTCCAAAAGATAGAAATTTTATTCCAAGAGCCAAGAGCCAAAAATCTCTAGATGATTTTACAATGAGAGGCTCTCTCCTTAAATAGGATGGAGAGAGACCATAATCCTAACCACTTTTTACATGAGTGGCTAAGATTAAAAGATCAAAAGATCTAATCAATGGTTGAGATGAGCTCAACAATAAAATACATGGATCAACCATAAAATATGACAATAAGTGGACAAAATCGCCCTAGGAGAGGGGATCCCACCAAATCATGATGACAAAATATAACAATAAGCTTATGGTGGGTCCAAGGGGTAATTTTAGCCACCCTTGGTCAATCCGCATAACACAATAATAATAAAATAGTCATCAATATACCAAATCGTGCCTCTATGGACAAATGGTAGGCCTCAAAAGACCTCAGAAATCACTAGAAAGTGCCATAAGTGATGGATGTGGGCCCCGATGAAGCTGAAACTGCTAGAGAAGGTGCGGAAGACATCCCACTCATCATCACTGATCATCCCATGCCAAAAATTTACTTCAGTAGCCCAAATCGAATTCCTCTGTAGCCATTTCTACCAATCCAAAACTGCCTCGGGAAGCATGTACCTGCCCCAAACGGCCTCCTGGAGTGCCTGCGCTGTCAAGGTGAGGGCACCAGTGTGTCCAAAAGGGGGGTAATATGGTAGAAACAAGTGGTTGGACCACCCCCTCCATCATCAGCGCCCTAGGTGAACCAAATAAAAATCATCTCTGCTCTGATAGGGTCTCTGACAGACCAAAACTGCACTAGGACAGCCTACTGAGGCTAAATCATCACTGTAACTGCCCGGAACTGAAAATAGACTGTCTCATTGGACTCAAAAGGTCCAAAACTATCCAAGATGTGTACTCATACACCATATAGATCTCTGCATGATGATATAATATATCCAATATACCGGAACAGGTGAAATAATAATAATTTGTAAAAGATCAAATAATGTTGAAAACCATACATCATCATCATAAACCTATATCTGATGCATAGAACCATCATGTATATGAACATAGACCATATGTCATCTATCTGTGTCATCATAAGGTCCAATAATCTCATGTCCTGTGATTGACCTTGGTCAAACTAAGTTTGACTAGGTCAATATTGACCAAATATAACTCAGAATACCATCAGAAGCTGCTGGAAAGTGTCAAAGGTTAATGCATGCTCTACAACTCATTCAAATAGCAATTATAACACAAAGTAATCATTACTGGCGATCTAAATCCAAATATATAGTGTCATTAATTATTTATATGACTTAGACTAGACTTTCAGGACCATATTCACTTCATAGTTGTGATCAATTTGCTAGTGAAGGGTGAAGGCTAAAATAAAATGGCTAGGCTAAAGGGTGACTGACTGACTTAACATTGTGACACTTTGGATATGGGAAAGGGAATACACACCATAGTATATACTGAATGAGCAACAACACAGGGAATGGCGGTGTCTCACAAATGGATAAGTTGTTTAGAGAGTGCTTATTCAACTTAGGCATCATGTCTACATCAAGTTGATCCAGGTTCATTAGGATCATTTAATTTCATTTCATGGCGTTTTTGGCCTACATAACCCTTCGGATCTCAGGTGTGCTGATAAACACAACTAGTTGCAGCTTGCATCCAGGGCATGTTTTCATACATATATAAGGTCAGCAATTGTTTAGATATAGCTTTTAAGAACCATTGCTTTTTGGACCTTTCTTATACTCTTCGAGGAGTATTTTTAGCAGTTCATTGCTCTTGCCCTTTTTAGTTTCCATGGGCGAATTTATAAGTTTCCATAAGTAGTACATGAGGTTTTAGTTTTAGCCAACAACATCTCAAGTGACTAGGGGGAGTTCGAGCCAATGCCAAACATCGGGACAACCAACCAGAATGATTTAGGCCTACAATCCAACTCACCAAAGGTAAGTTTTGTCACCAACTCAGAGCCAAGACACAATAAACAGGGAAGCTCATCCAATACAGAGGCTATAGTGGGGAAAAGATCCTCCATGCCACTAGTCAAGTAGTAAGTTAGGGTGATACACTAAAATGTAGGTAATTGATGGATGAAGACAGTGAATAATGGAGCCAACACTAGCAAGCCAAGGTATGGTGGAATGATCACCTCTATTCTCCCTAGGGAGGGTAAAACCAATGAGTATGAGTAGTGAACTTCTAAGTTTGAGTAAGGACAGTAGAATATATATAATAAGATCAACCAGGTCCACATATCTATATGATCACCAGATCATGACACTAAGTGCTAAGACATGCCATAAGAATGAATATAAAAGCAATATAACCATAACACCATGATATACCTGCTGAGTCATATACCTGAATGCTCATCCTCTGAACCATCATCTGTCCTCTGAAACTGCTATTGTAACTCTGGGCACTACTGACTGCTTTGCATAAATGGTATAATGGCTACATCGGTCATCTCTCTGAGTGTCCTGAGACTCAGTCATGGCATGGGGAATACATACGCTGTCCAAAATATGATAGTGATCCATAGATAGATGCTCATCTCATCATCTCAATGTAAAGGAATTGGCTGAAGAGTGCTCTGGAATCTGAAGAATAATGTGTGGTAGCCCGGCTACTATATATGTGATAACACCTCCCATACCAAGTTCTATGAGCTTGCTTCAAGCCATACAAGGCTTTCTTCAATCTGCACACATATGACTCCCTGTCATGTGTCTCAAAACCAAGTGGCTGCTCCACATACACTTCCTCTTCGACTACACCATTCAAGAAGGTTGTCTTGACATCCATCTGATGTATCTTCCATTTCATCACTGCAGCCAGAACAAGTACTATTCTGATGGAAGTGTATCTGGCTACAGGAGCAAAAGTTTCTTCATAATCTATTCCCTCTTTCTGAGAGAAGCCACGAGCTACAAACCTCGCCTTGTATTTCTCTATGCTACCATCTACAACATGCTTGATCTTATAGATCCACTTGGAAGTCACAACAGACTTCCCTTCAGGTCTTGGGACTACATCCCAAACATCATTCTTCATGATCGATTGGTTTTCTTCGACCATGGCATCCTTCCATTCTTTCTTTTCCGATGCTTCTTCATAACTGGAAGGTTCTTTGTTCATTATATCATAGAGCAAGGCCACATAACTGGTGTGTGACCTAGTCCTTTTTCTTTCTCTGTGTTCCTCCTCTGGAATGCCATATCTTTCTGCATCTTGGATGAGCTCTCTAGCCCATGCAGGTTTTCTCTTGAGAGAGTTCTTCTCACGGGGTGGATCTACAGGTTCTTGTGGATCTTCGATTTCACGATCTTCTTCTGGAATTGCTTCATTCATAGTGGTGTCTTGAATTCTGGTTGCCCTTGGTTTTTCATTGTTTTCAACAGGTGTCTTCCTTGATTTGATGTATGCTGAGCCTTCATCAAATGTTACATCCCTGCTGATGTCAATCTTCTTGAATCCTGGAAAGTAGATTCTGTAAGCCTTCGAGCTTTCACTGTAACCTACAAAGATGTCCTTCTTTCTTGAAGGATCTAGCTTTGTCCTCTTTTCCTTTGGAATGTGTGTGTACACAGGACAACCAAATATTCTGAGATGGCTAACTTCAGGTTTCTTACCAGAGAAAACTTCTTCTGGTGTCTTGTTGTCAAGTATCTTGTGAGGTGTTCTGTTCTGTATATATACAGTTGTCCTAGCTGCTTCTGCCCATAGGTTCATAGGTAGATCCTGGTCATGAAGCATTACCCGTGCTACTTCCATGATTGTTCTATTCTTCCTTTTTGCAACTCCATTCTGTTGCGGATTGTAAGGAGTGGTCAACTCCCTCTTAATCCCTGAATCACTGCATAACTTCTTGAACTCTCCTGAAGTGAATTCTCCACCATTGTCGGATCTGAAGGTCTTGATCTTCTTATCAGTTTGATTTTCTATCAAGGCTTTGAATTCCTTGAACTTATCAAACACTTCATCTTTATTGTTCAAGAAGTGAACCCAAGTCTTCGTAGAGAAATCATCAATGAAGGAAACATTGTATACATACCCAGTCAGAGAACTGGATGACATTGGACTGCATACATCAGAGTGGATAATCTCCAAGATTCCTTTTGCTTTGCTTTCATTGCTTGGAAATGTCTTCTTTGTGTTCTTCCCTTTTGCACATCTTTTGTAAATACCTTCATGCTTTGACTGGATTTCAGGAAGACCTTCTACTGCTTTGCTTGCAATTGGTAGTGCGCTATAGTGCATGTGTGCAAGCCTTCTATGCCAAAGTTCACTTGGCTCCATGGATTCATGAACCATGGCATGTTCAGGTTGTCCCTTTAATTTGTACAATCCTCCCTCTTGCTCTCCAATTACTACTGCATCATTTATTGTCTTACCCTTTGGCCACATGAGAACTTGGCCATCCACAAATGCAACTCTCATCCCCTTTGCATCCAAAGATGAAATGGAGAGAAGATTCTTCTTAAGTCCAGGTACATATAGAACATCTTTTATTTTCAAAGACTTCCCAGAGTCTAGCATGTAGGAGGCTTCACCGCTTCCTTTTATAGGATATTGATAGTCATCCCCAAGTTTCACCTTGTGAGGTGATTCATGTTCAGATAGGTCCATAAAGGATTCTTTAAACCCAGTCATGTGTTTAGAAGCCCCACTATCAATAAGCCAATCATCACACCCATGTGTAACAGTACCTGTGAGAGCAGAGATTAAGACATATTTATCTTCACTTGATGAGTCCTCACTTTCTGCTCTAGTCTTCTTCTTGGGAGGTTCATCATCCTCAGTAGCATGAGCATGAGATCTCTTCTTGTTGTTCTTGTTGTTGTTGTTGTTGAAGTCTTTTCTTTTCTTTGGACATTCTGAGGCATAATGTCCTTTCTCATCACAAGAGTAACATCGAACATGGGAGAGATCTTTCTTCTTTTGATGGAAGTGAGGATGTTTCTTGTTATGAGATTTCTCCCTCTTGAACTTGCTTCCCTTAGTGTGAGCTGTGAGATCTTGATCTTCATTTCCCATCTTTTCTTCTCGGGCCACAACCCTAGCTTCTTCTTGTGAACATTCCTCCCATAGTCTACCGAAAGAGATCAATTTCTTTCTTGCACAGATTCCTTGGATGAAAGAGTCCTACGACCTAGGTAGGCCATTCAATGTGGTCATTACAATTTCTCCATTCTCTACTACTTCATCCACAACTTCAAGTTGTTCCTTGATTTGAGAGACCTTAGGAAAGTAGGATTGAATGGTTTCTCTATTCTGAATCTTTACCCCTTTCAATTGGTTCCGCAGAATCATCTTCCGATTGATGTTCTTTCTTTCAAACAAGTTAACAACTTAGTCAACGAGTCAAACATCTCCTTAGGTGTCTTTAGGGAAGACACATGAGGTATGACATGGTCCTTAGTAGAATCAACAATGATTCTCTTGGCTTTGACCAAGTTCTTCTTATGTAAGGCCTTAGCCTCATCTCCCTCTGGAACTGGAACCTCTTCCTTTATGTAGTTGTCCAACGAATTTTCTTCTAGGATTAACCCAATCCTATACTTCCAGGCTCGGAAATTATCAGCCCCTTCAAGCTTATCTTCAAGCTTGGTGTGGTGAGACATCTTAAAGAGTACTTCAAATGGAAATAGAAAAGTTATTAGGTCTTACCACTTGATTTGCTGAAAACCGGATCTGGAGCTGGATTAGGGTTTGTCAGAGAAACCCTAAAAATTCAAAATTTGAATTTCAAACTTCTGAAATGATAGAAAGATGCGCCTTGCTGAGCTGGTCAAGCTAGTATACTTAGAATTTGAAATCTGCAAATTTTCACCCCTCAAAATTGCTTTTGAAACTTCTGGATTCACTAGACAGGACTCTGAATTAGGGTTTGATTTTCCTGGAGCTTCACCCAACCAAAAAGTTCGATCCAAAGCTCTAAACTTCAATTTTTCAGAGGAGCTTCCAGCCATGGTCTCAGATTTCAGGAATTCCAACTTTCTCCAAAACCCTAATTTTCTGGCCCAAAACCGAGAATGCTTAGAATTGAATTCTGTCTTGACAGAAAGATGCGCCCTTTCTAGGAGAGTCAATCTAGCCTCCTGCATTTCATTATCTGTGGAGAGAAACCCAAAAATTAAGAAGCCCTAGCTTCCGCAGCTGCATAGTTCTTCTTAGGTCAGCTCTGATACCATGTTAATTTTTTGATAATCTCATTCCATTATCATTCAGGATTTATAAGAGAATAACATTTATAGCATATCAATCATAAACACAATAGCAAGCACACAAGAGACACCGAGTTTCACTGGGGAAAACCAAGAAGGTGAAAAACCCTGCAGCTTCCTCAGAGATAGAATAAGCCCCAATACAAGATCACAAGGATCAAACCCAATAAGATGTCCCTAGCAGATACTCCTCCTCCACATGTGCGCCACTTTCTCACTTAGTTATGTGAGCTTGAGAAGTGAGTGAATGAATAGAATGAGAGAGGCACACCCTCAATTTATACATTGACTTGACCTGCCAATAAACTAATAGGGCCGACTTCCTAAGGAAGCCTAATAACATTACCACATGTTCTAACTAGGGCCGACCCCACACTGGTGGTCTAATAACCCATCAATACAAATGACGACACTTATAATGTAACTTGCGACACTTGCAAATACAAATGACGACACTTCCAATCAGAGGAATAATACATCTCTGTTGGATATACAATAAAGTACAAATGTAATATACAAGTGAATATCTTCCGAAGTTACAAATACATCAACATTGAAGCCATACTGCTTCCTTGCACGATGCACTGGCTGCGAGTTACTCTACCTATGCTGTATTGAGTGCCACAAAAGATTATTTTTTGCTGAACCAAAAAACCATAGCTGATCCCAAGCTAAAACAACACCTAGAGGTGCTCTTCCTGTCAACAACACTACCAGCCCAATCTAAATCTGTGAATCCCACCAAGTTTACTTCATTATCTGAGGTATATCTCAAACCATAACCAATTGTACCGTGAAGATATCTCAGCACATGCTTTGTTAGTACCCAATGTACTTGTCTCGGCTTGACCATGCGTGGACTCAATGCGTTCACTGCATAACAGATATCTGGCCTGGTATTAATTATTTACAAGGAACCAATCAACTGGCAGTACATGGTAGGATCCACTAGATTTGAAGATATGGCAATCGTGTAACTTCAAAGAAGAATCCTCCCCAGGGGCATCATGGATTAAGGCATGTTCTTGCCAACTCATGGAATTGTCATTCACTTGCCTCAAAACCCCATCTTCCAAGGATAAATGGGACAAATGATCAGGAACATCAGAAAAATGATAGTCAGTTGGTTCTACATCATTCCTTCTAGAAGAGGGAAGATGTGTTCCTTCATTGTTATTTGCCCAAGGAGTGATGTGAGGTAAACCTTGTCTTCCTCTTTCCGTGTTAAGATCAACTAGGAAAAACCACTCATATACTGTCCTAGGTATATACTCAACCCTTCTAATTCGATCAAAGTCAACCTTAGAAGTATTTAGTTGAGTAGTGGGCTCAGGTTGTTCAATGTGTGGCCCTACACCACTAGGTTGGTTCAAAGTCCTAAGTTCTTCCGACACTTCACCCCGATGCGACTAAAGGTTTGTTTCTCTAACAGCAATAGCTCTTTCCCTTTCTTCCTCAGAAGAGCTATCATCTCCAAATGATCTCCAAATGTTTTCCCTTTCTGGACTAGGATCATCATTGTGGCCACCCATGACCATGAAGATACCCTTAGGTAATAACTCACCCTCACCAAAAGTGTTCCTTACACCATCCTCATAACTCTCAAGATGACCATCATAAAACGGTTCCTGATATACCCTAACCAATGACCCGTCAGAGTTAGGGATAGTAGCATATGATAAGTCCATCTGAAGATGTCCCCCTAACCCAGCAGACCACTTCCTACAAAGAAGCATACCATAGGCTGGAGGGAGATCTATGACTACTATGTCCATTAGCATGGATATGTCGGGGCATGAAAACAGGTTAGCTCTTAAGTTTTTAATCAAACCAAAGACTTGAACTGGTCTAGAATCAATCCCACAAACGTTCCCATAAGGCCTAGTTATTTTTAATCCCATGGCTTCCATGACTTGCAAAGGCATCACATTCATGGAGGCACCAGAATCTAACATACAATTATGAAGAAGGGTATCACCAATGCGAAGTGTAAAATAAAAAGGTTGGTGACCATCATTCTTCCTCTCATATAGGGCAATTTGGATGTTAATGGGAGGGTCCTCCTCTTTGTCAACTATAGCACTAGGTGCTGAGTTTTGAAAAGATGAACCTTCACCATTACTTGTGGCAGTCTCAGGGATACTCTCGAAAAACTCTACCACTTGCTCCTTTATTTATGGGATTTTTATTAACTCAATGAGTGGGATGTTATGCATAACTTTGTCCAATTCTCTTTCAATGTTGATATCCAAGTCGTACTCAGGAAGAGGGATTGGCTCACTCACTGGACTAGGCAGCTCATTGCTTCTCTTTTCATCGAAAGGTGTAGGCTTTTGGCCATCCTTTCTTCGTTGATAGGTTCTAGGAGGAACTTGACTACTACTACTAACTTGCTCTGTAGCATAAATGGGACAACTAGGGTTGGGCTCTTCTATGGACTCTTCTTCATGATCAATCAAAATCCTTCCGAAGTCCTTGTCAAGTTTTAAGTCATCAACCCAGTCAATGTTCTTTGGAGAATCAGGAGTATCATCGCTATGGGTGGTATACTCGGGATCTTCCAACTTTTGTTCTTCAGACCAATTTATGATAGGAGGTTCAGGTGAAGCTTGGCTCACAGGGTTTCTTTTATCACCTTGATTAGGCTTCTTTAGTTGATTCCAATAAGGCTTGGGACCTGTTATCACCTAAACTATAGTTACCCCTATGGATGTATCCATTAATGGATGGCAATAGGAAAGGGCAACTCAAAAGGTGCAACCACGATCACCTCAACCTCCAATAGATGGTTGTCACGCCAGTTGAGGCAACCTTCGCTTTATGTTATCCAGCCCAGACAACAAAGGGGGAGACCCGATCTACTCTCGACATGAGAGATCAAACCAAGACACCAAATCAAGTTAAGACTAAGTGAAAGAAGGTGTATGGTTTATCCTAGACCTAAGGATGAAGTCACAAGATAAGTGAGGGGTTCAATGAGTTTAGCTTTGGTTCATTGTTGATGTGTGAGTGACTTATAGTATTTGAAAATAAGATCCAGGATTATAGTACTAGTCAATGCGAGAAAATCCAAGTGGTCCAAAATGGGGATTAAATCCCTTAAAATGTGGAATAGGGCCCACAAGGTAGAAATTTCGAAAGTAAGAGTCTAGGGGTAGGTTTTAGGATGTGTAGATCATGAATCAATTAAAATCTCAACTACCCATCAACTAGATCTAGGTCAACTCAACTCTCCAAGAAGTGCACCCTCACTTGGGGAAGCCAAGTTGGCTTGGGAAGGGGATCGAATGAAGGCCAATCCTCACCAAACTATAGATCCGGGATGTCGTGGATACTATAGAGGTGGGTTTTCAATATTAAACCCAACAACCCACCAGATCTCAGTAGATCTAAGAAAATGTAAAAATGGGGGTTTTGATTAATTAGGGTTTGAAATATTTAAGACAAGTGGATAGATCATGGAGATAGAAATTATCTTGAGATCATACCTGAGTGATGAAGAGAGATGCCTTGATGTTGAGGAAGATTCCCGTAGAGATCAAATGAGAGATGGTTGATTTTGCTTGCCAAATTGATGCCCTAGCCCACAAGTGCGACCTCCTCTACCTGTCAAACCAAGGAATAACGATTCAATCAGTAAGACCAAATATGGAGGAAATACAAGCAAAATGCAATAGTAACATGAAATAGAAGGTCCTGGGACAGTAATACTCCCTGTTACCAACGAAGAGATCCAAAGAAGAAGTAGGGAGAGTCTTCCCCTACCAATACTTCCTCCTCAAAGCAAATCGGCCTGCACCTGTAGATGCAAAAACGTGGTACAAAAGATATGGCAAAACAAGATCTCCAATAACTCAGTGCAAAGGAAGAACCGACGAACGAACACCAAAAACATTCACCACAACACTGGAGATAGATGCAATAATAATTTTCTATTCCAATAATCTAGAGCCACCAGTCCCCTTTACAATGAGAGGCTCCCTCCTTTAAATAGATAGGAGAGGCACCAAAATCCTAACCACCTTTTGAATGAGTGGCTAAGATTAAAAGATACAAATGTCTAATCAATGGTTGAGATGAGCTCAACAATAAAATACATGGATCACTAATAAAATATAACATAAGTGGACAAAATCGCCCTAAGAGAGGGGAATCCCACCATATCATGATGAAAAAATATAATAAGAAGCTTATGGTGGGTCCAAGGGGTAATTTTAGCCACCCTTGGTCAATCCCCATAGCACAATAATAATAAAATAGTCATCAATATACCAAATCGTGCCTCTATGGACAAATCGTGGGCCTTAAGAGGCCTCAGAAATCATCAGAAAGTGCCATAAGTGATGGATGCGGGCCCCGATGAAGCTAAAACTGCTGGAGGAGGTGTGGAAGACATCAACCGACCATCACTGATCATCCCATGCCAAGACATTGCCTCAGTAGCCCAAATCGAATTCCTCAATAGCCATTTCTACCGATCCTGAAATGCCTTGGGAAGCGTGAAACTGCCCCAAACTGCCTCCTGGAGTGCTTGCGCTGTCAAGGTGAGAGCACCAGTGTGTCCGGAAGGGGTGTAATATGGTAAAAACAAGTGGCTGGACCACCCCCTCCAAGCACAGCGCCCTAGGTCAACCAAATAAAATTCCTCTCTGCCCTAACAGGGTCTCCGACAGACCAAAACTACACTGAGTTAGCCTACTGAGGCTCAATCATCACTGTAAGTGTCCAAAACTGAAAACAGACCGTCTCATTGGACTTAGAAGGTCCAAAACCATCCAAGATGTGTACTCATACACCATATGAGTCTCTGCATGATCATATAATATATCCAATATACCGGAACAGGTGAAATAATAATAATCTGTAAATGATCAAATAATGCTGTAAACCATGAATCATCATCATAAACCTGTATCTGATGCATAGAATCATCATGTACATGTACATAGACCATATATCATCTATCCATATCATCATAAGGTCCAATCATCTCATGTCCTATGGTTGACCTTGGTCAAACTAGGTTTGACCAAGTCAACATGACCAAATATAACTCAGACCATCATCAGAAGCTGTTGCAAAGTGTCAAAGGTTAATGCATGCACCACAACTTATTCAAATAACAATTATAACACAAAGTAATCATTAGTGGCAATCTAGATCCAAATATATAATGTCATTAATTATTATTATTACTCAGACTAGACTTTTAGGACCATACTCACTTCATACCTGTGACCAATTTGCTAGTGAAGGGTGAAGGCTAAAATAACTGGCTAGGCTAAGGGATGACTTGACTGACTTAACATTGTGACACTTTGGAACAAGGAAAGGGAATACACACCATAGTATATACTGAATGAGCAACAACACAGGGAATGGCGGTGTCTCACAAATGGATGAGTTGTTTAAAGATGGTTTATTCATCTTTAATAGATGCGCACAATCCATAATACAAATGAGGCCAACAATTATTTAGATGTAGCATTTAAGTTCCATTGCTTTTGGGCCCGAAGTTTCCATAGCCTTGATCTATGTGTGTTTATAAACACATTGCATAGATTTACATTTATTTGAGGCTTTCTACTGCAGGTGTATTTTTAAGGCACTTGTTTACTTGAGCACTTCTAGGTGTGTCACAGACAACTTGTTTACCTAGGTATTTATTTCATAAAAGATATAACATTTATTTTCAGGGCCACTTTCATTTGGCATGCCTTTCATTCATGTGTGTTTAGAAACACATTGCATGAACGGGCTTTTCATACAAAATATAGCATTTCATTTTTCCAGATTTTGTATTCATGGCAACACTAAAAGTTTCAGGTTTAGCCAACACATCTTTAGTGACTAGGGGGGGTAATTCACAAGGAACTCCAACTCACCATAGGTAAGTTTTGTCACCAACTCAGAGCCGAGACACAATAAACAGGGAAGCTCATCCAATACAGAGGCTATAGTGGGGAAAAGGTCCTCCATGTCACTAGTCAAGTAGTAAGTCAGGGTGATAAACTAAAAGGTAGGCAATGGATGGATGAAGACAATGAATAATGGAGCCAACACTAGCAAGCCAAGGTATGGTGGAATGATCACCTCCATTCTCCCTAAGGAGGGTAAAACCAATGAGTATGAATAGTGAACTTCTAAGTCTGAGTAGGGACAATATAATATATATAATAAGATCAACCAGGTCCACATATCTATATGATCGCCAGATCATGACACTAAGTGCTAGGACATGCTATAAGGATAAGTATAAAAGCAATATAACCACAACACTATGATATACCTGCTGAGTCATATACCTGAATGCTCATCATCTGAACCATCATCTGTCCTCTGAAATTGCTGCTGTAACTCTGGGCACTACTGAATGCTCCATACAAATGGTATAATGGCCATATCGGTCATCTCTCTGAGTGTCCTAAGACTCAGCCATGGCATGGGAAATACAATTGCTGTCCAAAATCTGATAGTGATCCAATATAGATGCTCATCTCAGCATCTCAATGTAAGGGAAATGGCTGAATAGTGTACTGGAATCAGAAAAATAATGTATGGTAGCCTGGCTACTATATATGTGATAACATCTGGCTCCGGCTGGGACAAGTGCTCTACTGAAATGAGCGCTTGTGAACCTCAGAATCTCTGGTCCTCGAACTCTGCTACTCGAATCCTCGATCCAACACTCTACCATTTTGCTTCCAGCTTTTATTTTTCACCTATTTCTGCATTCACAAACATCAAAATACCTCATGTAGCATGTATGGGAAAAATATGAAATCCAACTGAAATAAAATCTATTCTATGCCAGAAATATAAATGCAAAAAGTAAATTAAATTACTAACATAACTTGCAAAGTTTGAAATTTATTGTGGAGGAAAAAGAAAATGACAGGTACTCAGTTAAACTAGGAGCTTAGAAAAAACAAACGAAAAGGTGCCAGACTCAATGGCTGAAAAGACTAACTACTGCCTAAGTAGGCTTATTCAGTTTCCTACCTACTCTAATCTACCAGGCAAGGAAAGACTTAGTCATTCAAGGTTGATAGGAGGAAAGTAATGTTTCAACATCCTCCCATTTACATGCAACTCAACTTCATCTCCATCCAAAGTTTCAAGGATAAAAGATCCTTTTCCAGCCAGGCTACTTATTTTATATGGACCTTTCCATAAACTTTCAAACTTCGTATGATTTCCTGGTTTCTCCTTATGCTTATCCCACAATAAAACTATATCTCCTATACCAAAGGTAGTACTTCTAGTATTTTGATCAAAAGTGCATTTTACCCTTTCTTGTTCTATGAGCATCTTATCAAGTGCATTCGTTCTGTTTTCATCCAGTTCAACCAATTTATCAATTCTACCCTGCATTGCTTCTGCATCCGAGGTGCACTGCTGTAATAATTCATAAACGGGTATTTGCAAATTTATTGGTAGTCTATAGTCTTGTCCATATACTAACTCAAAAGGAGATTTTCCTGTAATCCTTTTTACTGTTGTTCGATTTTCCCATAAAGCATATTTTAACACTATTTCCCAACTTTTCTTATTTTCACCCACCATTCTTTTCAGTAGCCTAATTAGATTTTTGTTACTTGATTCGGTGAGACCATTTCCCTGGGGGTAATAGTTTGAAGAATGAGAGAGGGTGATCCCATGATTCATGCAAAAGGTAGACATTTCTATTTTACTGAAAGCTGGGGCATTATCCGTTGTTAGTTTTACAGGGCAACCGTATCTTGATACAATATTTTCTTCCAAAAATTTCACAACAACTTCGGCTGTGGCCTTCTTAGTTGGAATAGCTTCTACCCAACGAGTAAAATAATCAGTGCAGGTCAACATGTACTTATATCCATTGTTCGAATTTTCATTAAAAGGGCCTACAAAATCCATACCCCATTGTTGAAAAGGAGCTTCAACCACTACCGGATTTAAAGGTAAGGCAGGTAATCTTGGTTTTCCTTAGAAAAATTGACATTCTTGGCATACCCTAATATAAGCATGTACATCCTTAAAGAGTGTTGGCCAATAATACCCTGCTCTCATGATCTTTGTAGCAGTTGTTCTTGGAGCATAGTGACCACCACACAATCCTGAGTGCATCTCCTTTATAATGGTTTTAGACTCTTCCAGGTTAACACATTTCAGGATTATCCCATCGGGATTCCTCCATCCTAATCCATCTTGGGTTAAAACATACTTCTCAGCTTTTAGCCTTAATGCCCTTCTCTGATGATCTACCAGGTGATTAGGGCATGACAAGTTTCTCAAGAAATATACAATATCTTTGTACCATTCATGCTCTTCATCAATATTTAGAATACAAGGATTCGTTTCACTTATCATATTTACCATGTTGTTTCCCTTTTCAGTTAAAAGTTGAGCTAACCCTTGTCCTTTCACAATCTTGATTGGCTTAATCTCTAGATCATATTCTTGTATACGTGAAATCCAATTTCCTCTTACACCTATACCATCCGCTTGTTATAGAACATCCTTTACTGCTTGATAAGGTACATATGCCTTAATTTTGGAATATCCCACATAAGTTCTAAAATGTTTCAAGGCTTTAACTAAGGCATAAGCTTGTTTTTCAGTTGTGGTATATTTTAATTCAGCATCTCTCAAATTTTTGCTCATAAATGCTATAGGTTGTCCGTGGTTTTCATCGTTCTTTTGCAACAAAACACCAGCAATTGTATCTTCTGAGGTGTAGGAATAAATCATGAATTCCTTATTATAATCTCGGCAAGCTAGCATAGGAGAAGTTGAAATGGCCCTTTTAAGCTTGGTGAACGATGACTCACAATTTTTATCCCAAACAAGCTTCACATCTTTTTTGAGAAGGGCATTTAATGGTTTGGCTAACTCTGCTAAGTTTGGAATGAATCTCCGGACAAAATTTATTTTACCAAGGAAAGACTGTAAAGAGGCAACATTATGGGGTGCAGTAATGGCATTAATGGCTTGGACACGTTCAGGGTCAATTTTGATACCTTCCTTTGACACAATATGTCCTAATAGCTTACCCTCATCAACTCCAAAGGTTGATTTTTTTGGATTCAACAATATACCAAACTTTCTACAATGGTCAAAGACTTTTCTCAAATGCTCTATATGGTCTTTTTTTTGGAAAAAACTGTTAGGTCATCCTGATAGATGGCAATAATTTTCCCAATCAAATCACTAAATGCCTGATCCATAGCTCTTTGAAAAGTGGAACTGGCATTTAACAACCCAAAAGGCATTCTTATATATTGAAAGGTTCCCCATGGAGTGGTGAAGGTTGTTTTGTCTCTATCTTCCTTCCTAATGCGTACCTGGTTATATCCTGAAAAACCATCCAACATTGACAACATTCCTGCCCCCAGTGACACTTTGTAACAAGTTTTCCATATTTGGCAAAGTGTAATTGTCTTTAAGGGATGCTTGGTTTAAGTTTCTGAAATCGATACACACCCTAATTTCACCACTTTTCTTCCTTACAATTACCGGGTTAGACACCCAAGAGGTATGTCGAACAGGTTGGATAATTCCAGCAGCCAACATTTTTTCAAGCTCTTTTTTGATCAAGAGTGCAAGTTTAGGATTGACATTTCTTAACTTCTGCCTATATGGTTTTGCTCCTTCATGCAAAGGAATAGTGTGCTCAATGATTTCAGGATCGAAGGTTTTGAGTTCGTCATATGCCCAGGCAAAAATATCTCTATATTTTCTAATTAGACTTACAATCGCTTTTCTTTCTTCTGGGGAAGCATTCTTTCCTATCCTAATCATTCTGGGAGAAACTGAGGATCCAATATTGATTTCTATAACCTCGTCTACTGGTTCAGCTCTTTTACCTTTGTACTCATCATGCCTATTAAAGTTTTTCTCCAGGGGTATTGCTAGCTTCATAACATCAACATCTTGAAGAGAAAAATCATTTAACTTGTCCTCCAAATTCACACTGCAATTTTGAAAATTTTCCCTGCTTTGCAAGAATGCAATGATCTGTGCATCATTATCAAAAATTTTCCAATGATCTTGATTATCAGGAACTGATGGTCTAAATAGTACTTCAACTTTATATTCCTTATCCCTGAGATGATCTGGGGTTTCAAAAGTGCATGCTATTACTGATAATGCATCGGCCAGGGTATTCTCTTCTTTGGGGACTGCTCGTATTGCAAAGGCATCAAACATTTATATGGTATCCCAAACAGCATTTCGATAATCCCTAAGCCTATTATTTTTGGCTGCAAACTGGTTCTTTACTTGGGACACAATCAAATCAGAGTCTCCTGTTACGTTTAAACATTTGATCTTTTGTTCGCGGCAAACTTCTAACCCTAGAAGCAATGCCTCACACTCAGCTACATTGTTTGTGCATTCAAATTCAAGACGATATGCAAATAATTTCTCTTCCCCAGAAGGAGATTTAAGGACAATCCCAGCTCCAGTGCCATGCCTAGATTTAACCCCATCAAAATGCATTTTCCAAACTTGACTAGGAGGAAAAGGATGTTGCCGGGGCTCTTCTCAAAAGTTAGCCATCACCATATAATTTCCAACTTCCTCAGTGGGACGCATAGCCTCTTCAAACAAATAGTCGGGGGTTTCTACATGCTCTGTCATAGGTTTTTCATTCATCAATCTATAAGAAGCTTTTCCCCCAATAGAATGGTTGCGTAAGATAAGTCCATTTGGATACTTCCTCCTAGTTTGGCAGCCCATTCCCTTGATAGCAACATTCCCCATGCATCAGGTATGTCTAAAACCAAAACATTCATAGTTATTTCAATTTCAGGATATGCAGCCAATTTCATTTTCAAATTCTCGATCATGCCCTTTGATTTAACAGGCGTAGAGTCCATCCCACACACATTTTTATATTCCCGAGATGGTTTCAACTCTAACTGTTCCATGACCCTAAGAGGCATAACATTTACTTCTGCTCCAGAATCCAACATACAGTTATGTAATATCAATTGGTTGATCTCCAAAGCAATATAAAAAGGGGGATGACCCCTACCCTTATCAACTACGCTTTGAATCATGACGGGGGGATCTTCCTCAATTGTTGATCTTTTAGGATCTTTGACTTTAGGCTTGATTCCTAGGAATTTAGTGGCCTGACTAAAGTATGAAGGGATTTTCAAAATTTCATCCAAAGGTACAAGGATATTGGGTTTGGATAAGAAATTACTTAAATCAATCTTTAAATTACAAGTCTTTTCTTGATCCTTGGTATTCATTTTTAAACCCAATAAATGCATCACCTGTGCTCTGACAGAAGGGATGACTATCAATTCTTTCAAAGATATCATGACAGAGGATCCTGAGAGTTTTCCCAATATGTTCGTATTTAGCTTTTCTTGTGTTATAGGGGGAATCTCTTTGCTAGGAGTACTTACTTGTCTTCTTTGCACTGGCTCCTTAGTTTGGGGTTTAGCAAGACTTGAACTTGTTACCTTTTTGGTGACTTGAGGAGACAACCTTCTGGGCTGATCATTTTTCTTTAGAATTCCTTTAGGAAGAATGTTTGGAGTTTGAGTGGGGACTCTACAACTACTATTCCTTTGGTCAGGGGAGTTTTCTTTCACTCTAGGTTTGCTATTATCTACATCTTTCGAGTTATTCTTTGTTTGAGACCTGGTTTGAAAATATTCATTGGTGTACACACTCTCAGAGGTTTTATAAAAAGGTTCATAATGTTTGATATTCTCACTTTGCTTTTTGAGAACTTCCCTATTCAAGTTTCGAATTAGGCCACTCATTTCAGTCATCATTTTCAAAATCATATCGTTCTCTGAATAAGTGACGCAAGGCATAGTTCAAGATGTTGTAAGGATGTAAATGAGCTCGCTCCTCAGCACAGTCACGGTTGGGAGTTGCCAGGTAGATTTCTTAAACTCTTCTACCAAGATATGTGTCGTTGTATATGCAGGAGAGAGTGAATAATGACTACTAGATTTATCCAGGGTAAGCCTATGCCCTCCAACACCAAAATGTTAGGCAAGAAGAACGGGAGTAAGGCTTGAGAAATATATGTCAAACCAAAGTAAGCCTATGCCCTCCCCGGCAACGACGCCGAAATGTTATCACCTAAACTGTAGTTATGCCTATGGATGTATCCATTAATGGATGGCAATAGGGAAGGGCAACTCATAAGGTGCAACCACGAACACCTCGACCTCCAATAGATGGTTGTCACGCCAGTCGAGGCAACCTTCGCTTTATGTTATCTAGCCCAGACAACAAAGGGGGAGACCCGATCTACTCCCGATCTATTGGGCCCAAACAAAGGTTCCTAGGGATAAGGAAATGACAAGTTACGGAAACCAATGCAAGGTTGAGTGGACCTAGAAGTTAAAGTATGGTTGAAGGAGGCTAAAGGAGTGATTAGTATTTCAACCAATGAATGATTTAAGCCACATGATGAAGTAGGATGACAAGATCTAGTACCATGAAGTACACATGTGGGACCCACTTCCTTGGGATATGGAAATGGCTCAAATGGGACCCACAAGGTGAAATTAGGGGTGCAAATGGTACCAAGGGGTATGCAAAGAGTAGATGTAAGGATCTAGGGTAAAATTAGAGATACCCACATATGGGATCTAAGACTTGACACAACTCCCAAGGAGTGCAAATTGCCCTAGGTGGACTAGTGCCTTGTTGGATGGGTTAATGGAGTCAAAAGAGAGGTCAACTTGTAGATCGGGGCACCTAGGATGCAAATCAAGTGGGCTAATTGAGATATGATGGTTGGATCTTACTAGATCTAATGTTTCATGATGTAACCCAAGTGGACAACAATCCCTTAAAACAAGGAATGCTACCCCCAAGGCAGATCTTCACAAAATGAGACACTAGATGTAGCTTTCAAGGTATGCTCTTTCCAAATCCAATGGAATCTCAACTACCTAGGTTCTAGAAGTGGGCAAACTAAATCACCCAAGGAGTGCGACTTTGCCCAAGGAGGGCTAAAAGCATGGCAAGGTGTGTTAAATCAAGTCCAATGGCCACCAAATTGTAGATCCAAGTAGTTTAGGCAAGTATTAATGTGGATCTTGAAAATCAAGGGCATCCAATGGCTAGATCTCCCTAGATCTGAGATTGAAAATGCATCACCAAATTGACCCAAGTGGGGCACAACCCTCAAAATGAGGAATGGGGCCCACAAGGCAGAAATCAACAAGGTGAAGCACTAGTGGTAGGTTATCAAGTGAGGAGAGTGTGAATCAAGTGGGATCTCACCTACCCATGTGGTAGATCTAACCAAACTAGCTTCTCCCAAGGGGTGCGATTTGCCTCAAGAGGACTATTTTGCCTTGAAAAATGTGTCAAATGAAACCCAATCACCGCCAAACTATAGATCCGAATTGCCGTGGATACTATAGAGGTGGGTTTTTAATATCTTTTCAAAAGCAAGGCTAGATCCAAGTAGAGCTAAGAAAAACAAAAATGAGGGTTTTGATTTTAATGTAATTTTGACCAATGGGGTGGATAGCAAGCGAAATCAATACGTACCTTGTATATCTTACCTCAAAAGCTTGCGGCCTTTTAGCATATGGAGAATTCTTGCCCTAGTTACAATTCCAAGCTTGATCCAAGTGTCTTCAACCAATAGCATTCAAACCCTAGGAGGAAATATGTCTCATGAAAACCTGCAAATCAAACTACATCAAGTTAGATTTGATCTACAAACCCATAAGATCTAAGCATGTCATATCAAGAAAGCAATCAATGGACAAAGCAAAATTGAAAAACTCCCTCTTTATGAAGTCGATTTGCTCATGGGGGATGTGAGCAACCCCTACAATCTTCCCACAAAGCAAAAACGATGAGCTAGCTTGAGCAATTCGGCCTCCCTCTCTTGAAGTCGATTTCACCTGAAAAGCAGAAAATGTCTAGAAGCAAGATAACCAAGAACATATGCAAAAGCAACCCAATCAAAGCTAAGAAGTAGATCTCCAAAATATTCTTTTCATTCCAAGCTTTTCAGAGCCCAAAGGTGAGCTATACAATAGGGGGTCTCCTCCTTATATAGGATAATAAAGACCAAAACCCTATACCAGTTTACAATACAATATAAAATGAGTGGTTGAGATTAAAAGATCTCAATATAAAATCAATGGCTAAGATGAACGATAATAACATAACACATGGATCACTCAAAAAGGTGATGACGTCATAGCTAAAGATACTCAAGGAGGGTGATGTCATCCACTAGAGGGGGTAAAAGTACAAAAGCCCACCTCATATGACTAGGACATGACACATGGAGCTCATGGTGAGGCTAGGAGGCATCAATCCTTACTAGCTCATCCCCATGGCACAATAAAATAATATAATATGTCCAAAATAAATATAAATGATCAAATCTGTCCCCAAAATCTGTGACAGACTAGCAGTAAAAGGCCTCCTGTGGCCTCTGTGGACCTACCCAACTGATGAAAACTGGCTGGAAGATAGGGGGTTCACCCTAGAAGACCTCTGTGAAGACCAAGTGCCAAAACCTTGCCTCAATTGCCCAAATCGAATTCCTCAGTGACCCTTTTATCCCATTTCTGGACTGCCTCGGTAACTATGAAAGTGCTGAAACTGCCTCCTAGGGCAACTGCGCTGTCAATCTGAGCCCACCAGGTTCTCTAGAAGGGGGGGTAAATGGTAATAACAAGTGGCTGGACCACTCCCTCCTTATACAGTTCCCTAGGTGAACTGGCCTCTCATGGCCCTTGCTGCTCAGGCTGGGAAATCAGCCCCAAATCTGGTCAACAAGTGTAAAACTGCATCTATCACTGTCAGAAATGCCCGGAACTGAAAGATACGTGTCTCATTGGATCCAGAAGACCCAAATCCACTAGGAATGTGTACTCATTCATCTAGGGTTGCCCTGATGGGCTAGCTAGAGGGTCCACCATATATGGACAGTGCATAATCTGATGATCTGAAGTAATAATAAAACCTGCTGAACTATATCAATCACCATCTGAATCATATGTCCATCATATAGTATCATAAATAGGAGTATGTGGGCCCATACATGATCATCAATAAGCCTTCATGGCCCACATCATCACGGATCCCAAGAAATGACCACAGTCAAACTAGGTTTGACTAAGACATGTTCCTCTAATCATATTCACAGCTTAACTTAAAGTATAACATCCATTAAGTGGCATTAATCATGTTAGCATATTCCTTTGTTATTTGTAATTGCTTGCACAATAGTTTAAATGACAAACTCACCCATTGGACATGGTCAAACTGCTAGCGAAGGATGAAGGCTAGGAACAAGGCTGGGCCAAAGGGGTGACTTGTCTAAACTCAACTGAAAGATACTTTGGATTGGGAGAAAGGGGAAACTACAAACTCTGTGCTGGACAAAATAACACGGGAGATGGCTGTGCCTCACAAATGGGTAAGTTGTTTAGAGAGTGCTTATTCAACTTAGGCATCATGTCTACATCAAGTTGATCCAAGTTCATCAGGATCATTCAATTTCATTTCATGGCCTTTTTGGCCTACATAACCTTTCGGATCTCAAGTGTGCTGATAAGCACAACTAATTGCAGCTTGCATCCAGGGCATGTTTACATATATAAGGTCAACAATTGTTTAGATATAACTTTTAAGAACCATTGCTTTTTTGACCTTTCTTATACTCTTCGAGGAGTATTTTTAGCAGTTCATTGCTCTTGCCCTTTTTAGTTTCCATGGGCGAATTTACGTAAGTTTCCATAAGTAGTACATGAGCTTTCAGTTTTGGCCAACAACATCTCAAGTGACTAAGGGGAGTTCAGACCAGTGCCAAACATCGGGACAATCGACCATAATGATTTAGGCCTACAATCCAACTTACCAAAGGTAAGTTATGTCACCAACTCAGAGCCGAGACATTAAACATACAGGGATGTGGTCCAAACACAGAGGTAGAAAAAGGGGAAGTCCTCAGTACCATAAAGTCAGGTAAGACAAGTCAAGGTTTAAAGTCCAATAAGGAAAGTCATGTATGGATGGAGTCAAGTGAAGGTGGAGCCTAGTTACCAGACAACTGGTGTCAAGAAAAACCATATCTATGTAAGGTGGTAAACCAGTGAGTTTTTTCAAACAACCTAAATGTGCAAGTAAAAGTTCATTTTATAGTTCATTTTATACAAATTGCCACATCATGAATTATATATGAAGCCAATGCTATGAACAAGACTAAAGCAACAAGATAATAATCCATAGTCAATTATAAAACATCCATAGGTCATACAATATCATCACAAGAATAATCATCATATATCATCTGAAACACTGCTGCAATACGACTCTAGGCACTGAACTAAAACTGCATGGGATAAAGGGTCACATCGGTCATCAAATCTGAACTCTCAAGGCTCAGCCTTGACACAAGGTCTAACATAAGTCTGAATAATACACTGCTCTGATCATGAGTAATTTCAAAATATACAATCATCATAGCCAAGCTCTGAATAATGGAAGCTTTGGAATGTGCAGATATCTGCTAAGCAATAATAGTAGCCCTGCTACTATGGTGTGATAACAGGGACATTACATACAATGATTTGATTGGTGTAGAGCATTTAGGCAGTGTTTGTTGAGTATTGGTTGTCATTGATGACACCCATTAATGACAATTGATTGATGAGAGGACAAAGGAGGATGATGACATGGCAAGAAGGACATTGGATGTGGGCATTGGAGCCATTGGAACACCTAATGAGCCAAATGACCCATTATGTGGTCAGTTGTGCATTGATGAGTATTGAAGTCCACATACTTGGTAATAAAGTTAATTAGATGATGTGGATGGCTTGAGAAGACCACGCACTTGATAAAGATGCCTATATGCTTGAAGATTTTGATGAATGGTTGATCATTGATATGAAAGAGCTTGATGAACATGAACTAGGGCATGACATACACATAACACTTGATGACATGCTCGGTGGCATGTTCCTTGCATTTTGAAGAAGTCTTGGTTGTTATGTTAAAGCCCTTGACATATGGGAACTTGGTGTATGGTGACTTGGACCCCTCTTGGATGCTTTGGCAGCTCTTAAGGCCTAAAACAGTGGAAGAAGTCTATTGCAAAGACAACCCAACATAAGCATAAAACAATAAAAGACATGTTTTAAATTATTAAATAAAACATGACAAGTCGGCTCAGGTCTAAGATAAAAATAAAAAATAAAAATAAATCTCTTTTTTAACACTCGTCGTCCTCATAAAAAAATTGGGATCAAACCTATATAAATAAAGGAAAACTTGCCTTATTGATGTGTAGTTCGTGGAGGACAGAGCTCTGATTATGGTGGTTTGAGGAGATTTTTGCATACTGTAGCAGCTACAGTGGGCAGCAGCAGGAGCAAACAGTAGGGCTGTTTTTCCTTCATAAGTTTTGGCTATCACCTTACTGCAAATTCAGGCTATTTCCTTGTTGAAATTCGGGCTGCTTACTGAGCCAATTCGTGGGGCAGCAGCAGGAGCAGAAAATCAGCAGTGGCAGAGTTTTGGTGTTTTGCAAGTCTGAAATCAAGTTAGTATTGGGCTGAGGCAGCCAACTTAAAGATGCTAGTTTTCAGCTCAAATTTTTTGGATATCCTACTGAGGCAGCTTCTGTGGAATTCGACCTTGATCTGATCCTGATTTTGACTGTGATTTCGAGCTAATACAGACAGTAGAATTATTTGATATCTATCTCTGTTTCTCTCTAGCAGCACTCAGTGTACTATTCACTCAAGTTCAAGGTTTGTAGAAGGAAGAGATCCAAGGTAGCTACAGTTTGAATGATCGTACACACTAGTTTGAAAAATTGTTTAACAAATGGATCTATCTTATCTCTGGTAGATACATTGGCTTAAAGCATCCATTTGTAAAGACAAAGTTGTTGAACTACATGTTGCAGACAATGTCAGTTGATGACAATGATACAGTGAACACATGTGCATATCAGTAATAGACACAACAGAAGCAACTTGACAGTGAGAGCCATAGAGAAATAGTCTGATTACAAGTGACATAGTTTGAAGTTACTAGTGTTTGAACAAGTACAACAGTTGTGATAATGACACGACAAAGCAGTCATATGATATGACATGGCAGTGTGACTTGGATGTACAGTGGATTGACTTATGGTAAAAGTGATTCAATGACCTTGTGTTGACAGTGACAACTACAGTAGTTAGACTTGTCGATGATTGGACAAAATGTGAAATGATGACAAGCGTTTGCATGTAATACATGCTGGGCTTGTACCATTTTTCATAGTTGGATCTGAGAAAAGGACCTAAGCTGAGTCTTGGAATAGAAGTTGGTGCTTCTGATTCAGTTGAAGCTGATAGACCCCACGGTGGTAGCGGTTTGAATTAAATATAAAAAGATTACAAAACATATCTTGCAATGTGTCTCTTATGATTTGTGATGATGATCTGATTGGTTAATGGTGGTGTATTTTGTAATATGCAATTGATGATATTTGTTTAAGTTTTAAGAAGTCGAAATTAGCTAAAAGTAGTGATACACTGATTCACCCCCCCCTCTCAGTGTGTCCTTGTGTCCAACAATTGGAATCAGATCGGGCCTTCATCATAGGCCTAACAAGCTTGAAGGGATCTATGGACACAATATGGAAGGACCACCAAAAGTCAATCATGAAGTTTCAACCTTTGAGATATCAGAATGAAAGATTACCTAAAGCATTTCGGTGTTTGGGAAATAGTGGTTAACCCACCTGTCCAACCTTGCAAGAAGACAAAGACAACAGTTGAGAAAGACAATAAGATTGCATTGAAGTTTCTGATGGATGGACTCTCAAGCCCTATCAAAGAAAATGTGAAAGAATACACCTCTGCTAAGGATCTCTGGTTCAAGATGGAAGAAGAATACCAAAAGAGAAGTCAAGACAAAGAATAGGAAACGGAAGTGAATGATGAGAAGCAAGAAGAAAAGCTGGTACAAGCTTAAGATAAAAGCGAAGTTTAGAACTCTTCAGTTGATGATAATTCTGAATGTGATGATATTGAAATTCCACTTACAGAAGATGAAGAAGATTTGTTAAAAACCAATAATGCGTTTGCATGCACTTTATTGGATGTTGATCTGAAATTAAATCCGAGGCTTAAGAAGAAGATTTTGGGGTCATTTGAAAAATACAAAGAGGAGACAAAAACATTGCTCATGAGATTGAAACTTAAGAGCAAAGATTTACAAGATAAGCTACAAGTTGAAAATGATGAAGTTAGAAGATTGAAGACTGACTTAGCAAAAGAACAATAAGAGGTGTAAAAACCCTGAAGAGCTTGAAGGCTTAGCTGGAAGAAGCCAAAATAATAGAAGAAACCATGAAGCTTCAGTTGGAAGAAAAAAAGAAGAAGACAAATCATAAGCTTAAGATGGAAATTGTTGATCTCAGAAAGGAAATTTAAAAGTCAAAAGCTCATGTGAAGTTCAATGAAAGTTCAGTTATCTTGGATGAAATACTTAAGTGTCAAAGGTATCCATTTGACACATATGGTCTTGGGTACAAGAAGGTAGAAGACAAATTTGAAGAAGACATGTGGTCCCCCAAGACTCTCGAAGTTGGATCCACATCCTTCAAAGATGAAAGCAAAGCTCCTCAACAAGCACATGCACATGACAACAAACTTGGAAAATATAAAATGCATCAAGAAGTTGGTCCTAGTCCTCAAAGAGAGATAACTCCAAGTTGGAACCAAACATGTAGGTATGAATATAGTTTTAATGGTTATTGTTATTCATGTAATGAGTTTGGTCACAAGGCTATGGACTGCTCTTTCCATGGACGAAGAAGTGGTGGAAGTCCCAATCACACAATCAGATGTTGGACATGCAATCGTGTTGGACATTTTGCTGCTAACTGCGACACCTTGAGATGTTACAATTGCAGTGGATTTGGTCATAAAGCCCAAACTTGTGCTAGTCCAAGAAGACAACCAATGAAGAACCCATCATATACATCAGCAAGAAGAACCAATGAGTCTTGGAAGATGAATAATGCAGAAGACTTAAAGAATCGCAGTCAAGGTCACTCTAAGGTATGGGTGAAAAAGAATGTTTTGCTAGATATAAATGAAGTCAATTTGTGCAAGGAAGATGGCTGCCATATGGCAAGCCAAGCTTGAGGTCCCTCAAAGACTTTAGCACACCTTGAGCTTATGGAGCTGGAGGATGAACTCAAAGGGAATTATTGGTCACTCCAAGCAACGAATCAAGTCCTAGGATCATGATTGCAAACATAGATAGAGATAAAGCTAATGCAATGCAGAGATGAAGTTTGGAAAGTATGAGGTGTTACAATTTGGCTCAAGAAAGATGCATGTTAATAGGGGGAGCTGTAGCATTGAAATGTTGTCATTGATGCTTACCTTTTATGAATTTATGCTTGCTGATGTATTCATCCATAAAAGTGTACCAATGACTCTCTTTAGCTTTGGATATGATTGGCAAAGAATGTATTCAGAAAAACACTTGCTATTGGTATTGATTGTATGACCTATATTGGGGAAGCTTTCAATGAACTGCAGAAGTTCTGAAGAAATGCAACACCCTTTTAAAGACCTTTAAGCATGTGTCTTGGGTAGCCACAGTTACAATTGCCCTAATCTTAGACTTGTACTATTCTTAATATCATCCAAGTTTTGAAATGTTAGTTTTTCAACATTTGATTCAATATGATCTAGGATCTTATCTGAGAGAATAATAAGCACAACAAATCAATCACAAGAGACAATAGACACAAAGCATTTCACCCGGGAAACCATTAAGGAGAAAACCCCGCAACTTCCTCAGAGATAGAATGAGCAATAATACAAAACCTCAAAACAAAGAGATAGACTCCAGCAGCTCCTCCTCCACTTTTGCGAACTTGTCTCTCTCTCACTTATGCCAATGAGTGAGTGAGTGAATGAGTGATCAAATGAGAGAGTCACACTTTCTATTTATACTTTACTTCACTTGCCTTTTTCCCTAATTGGGCCGACTTCTCCTAGGAGAGTCTAATAACCCATTATACCCTAACTCTTGGCTGACCCCACTAGGGGAGTCTAATAACCCACTTAAGTACAATGATAACCTTCCCGATCGAAGGAATGAAACCTCTCCGTCAGAAGTATAATGACAATATAAAATATACAAGTGAAATACATTCCGAAGTTACAAATACATCAACATTCCCTCTTAACTAGGAAGGTATTCTCTTGATACAGTTCATCGGCACAAGTCTTCATCACTGGATCATCATCACTGCTGCTGCTATCTTGATCATCAATCTCCAATCTACTCGTCATAGAAAGTTCTACAGAGCCAACCCTTTTTCATGCTGGATGTAGGCCGAGCCTCCATGTAGGTCTTCATCATCTCTGCAAGCAAGCCATCAAGTATGTACATCTCAAGACTGATTACACTACCTCTGCAAAACCTGCAAGATCTCCCAGGACTAATTATATGCTGTGAATATTTATTTAATATTATTATTTATAAATTAATAAATTATTAGGTTACTAGTGAAAGGGTGTAACCCTTCACAATGTTGGATCAAGCCCTATAAAAGGCGATCTTATTGTAATTTATCATCATCTATCTATAATATTATCATTTTATCATCCAATATGAGAGTCAGATTCGACTATTAACATCCAACCAGACACGGTTAACTCAGTGAACGGATACGTTCGTTGCATTTGGTATCAGAGCTTGGCTCTTTTCTGGTCTTTAGCCAATCATTCATCAGAATTTTTCTGAATCTTTGTCCTTGACGAGAAATTGGGCTTTTGGCCTCTCCACCTCCTCTCCATCTTCCCGTGCTCACTTCCCACTGCTCCACGCAACGACCTTCACCTCCACGCTGTGCTTCCCCCCTTACGTTGCTGCATACTCCACCTCTTACTCTGCCCAACTCCTGCACTAACTTCTGCCATCCTTCGACCGTCCTCCTCACGCCCTGCCCACTCCTCCGCTCCCTCCTTCGCCCGACCACGCCGCGCCCTCCAAAATAGTCCAAACCCTGCGCCACCCCGCCCCTCTTCCCTCCACCCTCTGTTCCAGCCTCCGCCTGCACTCCACGCCCAATCTTCACCCCCATTCCTCCACGCCATCGCCTCCAGCCCAGCCGCCACGCTGCGCCTTCCCACAACAGCTGCGCCACTCCCCCATCCACCAGCCACCCACGTTGCCTGCTCACGCCCTCGCAGACCCCCCCATCGGCCCTTCATGCAGTGCCAGTAGCCTTCCGTCCTCCCAGCCTTCCATACCTTCCTCCCACGCCCTCCTGCACGCCATACCTCCCTCCATCACCTCCCACAAGCCGCTGTCATTTTCCGCCACCTCCCGTCACACTGCCTCCTTACTGCGCGTCCACCTTTCCCTCCACGTCGTCTCCGCCTCCCCTTCCAACTTCTGCTCCTCCTCCTCCCACCCATCTGCTCCGGTCGCTCCTCCTCCACAGGCCATTGAAACCCTAACCTAAAACAAAAAAAAAATTAAATATTAAACATTATAATATATTATTATATTTGTTTAAATATTTTAATTTTTGAAAAATATATATATATATATTAAACTATATATAGTTTATATAAGACATAAATAACAATATTATTAATAAACTAATTAATAATTATTATTATTCAAAAGAAATAATAATTATTATTGAAATAATAATTATTTTTGAAAAAAAAAAGGGGTTATTTGACCTAATAAGAAAGAAGTCAAGATTTTGTGATAATTATCGAAGAAAAGAGAAGAACAAATCAAGAAGAATTCAAAGCAATCATCAAGAAGTCGAGACGCGCTATCATCAGAAAAATCAAAATCAAAAGAAGACTGATTATCGTTGAAAAAGTAGTCAAAGGAAGACAAACTTGAAAAAAAAAGTCGAAGACCATGGAAGCTGGGTTGCGACTACAAATAGAGAAATTAGAAGCCAAGTTAAAGCGCTATCGCAAAGACAATGAAGAATTACTAGACATTAATACACAATCAGAAGTAAGGATTGAACTACATAAGATACAAGAACGGTTCAATGAACAAACAATGTCCAACCGAAAAAATCACATAGATAAATTATGTGCGCAAATCAAGGAATTAAAAGATAAAAGTGATTTCAATCAGAGATTGAAAAATCAAGATATAAAGATGGAAATAAATAATTACGAAGTAGAAATAATACACTTGAACAAAATCGTTAGCGACAAAGATGAAGAACTAATGCAATTACGACATAAATTAGAAAGTCAAGAATCAGAGGTCGGCCAGTGTCGACAACAGATAAAAGTTCTTCAACAACAAAATGACGACTCTAAAAAGACACATAAGTCAGAGATCGCAAAGAGTAGTAAAACACTATCCAACAATTCCGAAGAAATTTTCAGATTAAAAAATCATAACAAGACACTAGTCACAAAAATTAAGAAGTTGAAAAATAGTCGGAAGACAGAACAATCTATGGAAGACATTGAAGGAAAACTTATAGACAAGCAGGAAGAAAATAGCTGCATCAGAAGTCATAATGAAGATCTTAAGGAACAACTTAAGAAGTTTGAAGATGACAGAAAATCGCAGGTCAAATTGATCAAGAAGCTTCAAAATGATAACATGCAGTTAGGAAACAAGTTGGAAGAGATAAAGAATGAAACCTTAAAACCTCAAGAGACGAAAATAAAAGTCCCAGCTCAGATCAATGCTCAAAAGACGACACTCGTAAAAGAAAATGACATTGTGAAAATTCCCTATCGACACCCCAACCATAAAAACCGATATTCTGAAAAGAGGGAAATGTCGAAAGACGATGGTACTAATGTGATCAAAGCTATTAAATACAAATCAATGGGGAATCCCAACAGTCAGCAACAAATCAATTTGGGATGGATTGACCCATCCACATATCGGAAGTTATGCTCTACACTTAGCAGTTCGTATCGACATGTTTCATCAGCCATGACATCGCAAAGAACAATGCGACAAAATTATAAGGCTTTGAGGACAAATCCTTTCTAAGAGAGTGGCAATGCTATGAATATATATTTAATATTATTATTTATAAATTAATAGATTATTAGGTTACTAGTAAAAGGGTGTAACCCTTCACAATGTTGGATCAAGCCCTATAAAAGGCGATCTTATTGTAATTTATCATCATCGATCTATAATATTATCATTTTATCATCCAATATGAGAGTCGGATTCGACTATTAACATCCAACCGGACACGGTTAACTCAGTGAACGGATACGTTCACTGCATTATATGCCACTGCAAAACCTGAAGGAGCATCCCAGGATTGATTATATGCCTCTGCAAAACTTGTGTACCATATAGTCACCTCATCATCTTCAAATCATCTCATTGTCCACGGAGCACAACCCAGATGCACACAACACAGCACTTACACTCACCGACATGGGAGGACCAACCTACCACCATCTGTGAAAGGCTCAACACTTACATCTACACCATGGGAAGACACACCTCAACCATGCGAGAATGGCACTGCCCTTACATCTACGCCATGTGAAGACACACCTCAACCATGCGAGAATGGCACAATACTTACATCAGCAGCCATGGGAAGACACACCTCAACCATGCTGGAATGGCTTAGCACTTATATCACAGGCATGGGAAGACACACCTCAACCATGCTGGAATGGCTCGACACTTATATCAGCGACCATGGGAAGACACACCTCAACCATGTCGGAATGGCCCGACACTTATATCAGCGACCATGGGAAGACACACCTCAACCATGTCGGAATGGCCCCAGCCCTTACATTTGCACCATGGGAGGACACACCTACCACCATGTGAGAATGGCTCGTGTGCATCTGCATCTTCTGGGCTCATCACTTCCCCTTGGAAGGAACCTCGATCTGATGTACACCAAGCTTCTCTCTGAAGTACTCAAACTTCACTCTGGCCAGCGGCTTGGTCAATACATCGACTATCTGCTCGTCCATCGCAACATGTTGGAGCTTCACTGGTCCTCTCTGCACCATATCCCTGATACAGTGGTACTTGATCTCAATGTGCTTTGACTTGTCATGGAACACTGGGTTCTCAGACAACTTCACACTACTCTGGTTGTCGCAATGTATACAAGTTGTGTCCAACTGGAGATCAAACAAATCAGACAGTAGCTTCCTTAGCCATACTGCCTCACAACTAGGCGAACAAGCTGCGACATACTTTGCTTCGGCTGTACTCAGTTCCATGCAGGACTGCTTCCTTCTAAACCAAGAGATCACACCTGATCCCACACTGAAGTAGCACCCTGAAGTGCTCTTCCTATCAATGGCACTGCCTGCCCAATCCGAATCAACATAACCCTCCAGGTTAATCTTCTGATTTGCATCATACTTGAGCCCATAATCAACCGTACCCTTCAGGTACCTCAAAATATGCTTTGTAGGAATCAGGTGAACATGTCTTGGATCCGTCAGGAACTAGCTCAATGTGTTCATAGCAAAGCAAATATTTGGTCTCGTATTCGTCAGGTACATCAAAAACCCAATCATCTGACGATACATCGTGGCATCAAATGACTCTGATGAAGCATCACTCAATAGCTTCAGGTTCGATGCCATAGGTGTGGCCATGGCCTTGCAGTCCATCATCTCGAACCTCTTCAGGATCTCTTCTGCATATTCCCTTGTCCAAGGAAGATTCCATCCGCACTCTGCCACACCTCCATGCCTAGAAAACAGTGCATCATACCCAAGTCCTTCTTCTCGAACTTGGAAGCAAGCTTCCTCTTTGTGTCAGCAATCAACCCATCCTCACCAGTCACAAACAGTTCATCTACATACAGTAGGATTATCACTGGATTTCCTTCCTCAACCTTGTAGTAAAGGTTGGAATCCACTTTACTCTTGGTAAATCCCAAACTAGTCAAGAAGCTGTCTATCCTGCCGTACCATGTCCTGGGTGCCTGTTTCAAACCGTACAAGGCTTTCTTCAGTTTGCACACATGAGACTCCCTGTCATGTGTCTCAAACCCAAGTGGATGCTCCACATACACTTCCTCTTCCACTACACCATTCAAGAATGCTGTCTTGACATCCATCTGGTGTATCTTCCATTTCATCACTGCAGCCAAAGCAAGAACTGTTCTGATGGAAGTGTACCTGGCTACAGGTGCAAATGTCTCCTCATAGTCTATCCCTTCTTTCTGGGAGAAGCCATGTGCCACAAATCTTGCCTTGTATTTCTCTATGCTGCCATTTGCAACATGCTTGATCTTGTAGATCCACTTGGAAGTCACCACAGAATTCCCTTCTGGTCTTGGGATCACATCTTAGACATCATTCTTCATGATCAACTGGTACTCCTTGATCATGGCATCCTCCCATTCCTTTCTTTCTGCCGCTTCTTCATAGTTGGCAGGTTCCTTGTCAATGATGTCACATAGCAGGGCTACATAACTAGTGTATTGCCTCGGTCTCTTGCTTTCTCTGTGCATTCCTTTTGGAGCACCATATCTCTCTGCATCTTGAATTGGTTCTCGTACCCATGCTGGTTTTCTCTTGTGAGAATTCTTCTCACGGGGTGGATCTACAGGTTCTTGTGGATCTTCTATCTCACGGTCTTCTTCTGGATTTACTTCATTCATCATTGTATCTCGTATCCTGGGTGCTTCTTGTTCTTCATTGTCTTCAACAGATAGCTTTCTGGATTTGTTGTATGCCGAGTCTTCATCAAATGTACATCCTGTTACCAACTGAGTTGCACTACAGTTGGACTTCAGTGAGCCGCCAGTATTGCACATTTACTTGTGCCTTTTTCAGAGTTCAGAAGTTCCAAGTTTGGCCTTTTCAGGGCCCATTTGTCAGTTTTTTGTAGTACATGACTGTGCCCCACGGGGTTTGTAATAAGCGTACTAGCATGGTGGTCTTTGAGTGACTCGGTTCCCTAGGACTTGACAACCAAAGAAGGTATTCCAATGAGTTTTTTCCCTTGTCGATTATGCCTTGCCTTTAGCCGAGTATAATCGATGAGGTTTTCTCCTGCTCCTCCAAAGCTGGAATGTCCAAAGTGGGGGTTAGGCCTTAGGGGATTATTAGAGCCCATTTTGTAACATGTATAAACATGCTAGGTGCTAGAATTTCATCGTTTTGTCATGTACTAGGTTCCCCTGAAGTTTCAGTCGATTCCGAGAAAAAATATTTTTCGCATTTTTTAAGCCATTTTTTTTAATGGTTTAATTAAAAAATTTCAAAAGGTGATAAAAGTGGTATCCGGAGTCGGAATTCGACGCAGGGATGCTCGTTTTCAAGCTCAGAGCATCCTCTTTACCCCGGTACCCAGTTTTCCTACATTTTGGGCGACCGAGAACCCCCGTGGAGCAGTTTTGTCTATCAAAGCTATAAAGTGGCATTTTAATGCTAATAATGCATCAAATTGCACCTTGGTCAAAAGTCAAAGTTATTAAAAAATTGAATAATTCACATGCCAATTGAGGTGGCATGACATCACTAAAAGTGGGCGACTTCATCAAAATGTCAAAGTATGAAAGTGAAGGTGTTTGAAGCATATAAAAGAGAAACGTACGGATCTCTCTCACGTGGGCCATACCTCTCCTTCACGGCCGTGGCAAAAATTAATGTTTGAAGCTTGGGTTGGGTGTCACGTTAAGACAATGACCAAGCATATAAAAGGTTTATATTTAAGTGTGAATATACCATGATACAACTCGCCCATCATCCTTCACGTGGCCCGGCAACAACCTCACGAAGGCATTACGAAATTGGTTGATGATGATTCGATTGGTGGGTGCCTACATCCTGTGAGGTGGCACAACATTTTTTTTTTTTCAACTTCTAATCAAAGCAACCAACTCACCAACGTTTGGAAACATCAACGCAGCATTAACCTCAAGTCTGCCCTCTCCTTCACGTGGGCCAGCCGAATGCTCCACTTAGCATGTATTCGCTACCTTCACTTTCACGTGGGGCCAACTTCTCACATGGCCGGTTTCATTTCTGTTTTGAGGATGAGTTCGATGAGGTGGCAATAACCCACGTAGCTTCCAATTAAAACTTCCAATCCAACCTCACGTGGCAAAAATTAATGTTTGAAGCTTGGGTTGGGTGTCACGTTAAGACAATGACCAAGCATATAAAAGGTTTATATTTAAGTGTGAATATACCATGATACAACTCGCCCATCATCCTTCACGTGGCCCGGCAACAACCTCACGAAGGCATTACGAAATTGGTTGATGATGATTCGATTGGTGGGTGCCTACATCCTGTGAGGTGGCACAACATTTTTTTTTTTTCAACTTCTAATCAAACCAACCAACTCACCAATGTTTGGAAACATCAACGCAGCATTAACCTCAAGTCTGCCCTCTCCTTCACGTGGGCCAGCCGAATGCTCCACTTAGCATGTATTCGCTACCTTCACTTTCACGTGGGGCCAACTTCTCACATGGCCGGTTTCATTTCTGTTTTGAGGATGAGTTCGATGAGGTGGCAATAACCCACGTAGCTTCCAATTAAAACTTCCAATCCAACCTCACACGAAAAGCTCGAGAGTTTGGAAACATCACTTGGCATCCTCATCCTCTCACGTGTGAGCAGCTTTCACTGAGAGGGCAGCTTCTACTTTGAACTGTTTTTTCCAAATAGGATGGTGCATTGCCATTGGTTGAGAGCTTGCCTTGCTCTACAATCAAGGTCCTTAGGGTTTTGCGCCCTAGATGCGTGCCATTTGCTATATATTGAGGAGCTTGGCTCCATTGTAACGAAGGGAAAGTGTGGAACTTCTGCTTATATTTGTATTGTAATATTTTTCTGAGTTTAATAAAGAAGGCTTTGGAGGCTAGTCTGGTGATTGTCTTTGGTTGGATCTTCATGCTTGTACATCTGAGGTATACCGTATTATGTTTCATAGCTAGTATTGTTGGGATTATATGTCTTTAAAGGGAAGCTATCTTCTATAAGATCTGTAAGTAATACTGTATAGTTTGCTTATTCATGTTGATAATATTAGGAGGCTAAGAGTAATGTAATTTCTTGTTTGAATTCATTGCATCGCTGCTTTCTTTTAATTATCTACACATATGCTCTTATCCCCTTGCTAGTTGTTTGCAGCTGTTTACAGGGAGCCTAAGCTGGAGAAGTCCACGAACATGTTAGATCGTGCCTTCATTCAGTAAATACAAACCAAGTTTCGATCCTATCGGTGCATCTGGGAGCTTGACTCCATTGTCCTTTCTTCAAAACGCTCAACCCCCATGGGTTCACTTTTCTAGATCCATTTTTTATTCTATCTCGGTTACTGTCCTATTTAAATCTAAATCTTGCTTCAAAGTTCATTTGATTAATAGATCTAAGCAAGTAGCAATCTAAAGAGTCTAATAGCTTCATTTTTATTTAGTTCTAGGTTGCTAACTAAGTTAGAAATTTTTGCAATTTTTTGTAGCAATGTCAAAGACACTTTTTAAGTGTTTCTTGGCATTTTTAAGACTAATTCAGTTCGCTGGTTTTTTTTGTCTTTTAGCAGGTCCGAGCTTTTTAAAGCTCAAAGTCTGAGATTCGAAGGTGTCCGTAACCATCCGGGGAGCTAGTTTTACCTCCCTTACATCATTCTAACATTGTAAATTGACTTGTTCCCTAATGATAAAGGGCAAGCAGTATTTCTCCTAAGTTTCCAAGTTGTAATAAAAAAAAAAAAAAAGAGCACAGTAGGCAATTCCAGCGCCTGAACCTATTTCCCCCAGGGGGGATTCGCACCCTTTTTTATTTATTTTTTTCGTTTTAGATTAGTTTTCATTCAAGCAGTAGTAATTAAATAACACACTCGAGCACACAACGTCCTCCAAGGACCCGTTTTGTCATTTTATATGCTTTTGTGTTTATTTCAAATTATTATTCTGTGCTTAAAATTTAATCCTAAAATTAACCCCCCTTGCTTTATGCTTGGGGTTTAGTGTAGATTAATCATCCACTCATACCTATTTAATAAAACGAACAACGCCCCAAACTCGGAGTATGCTCTTGACCACTGCAGCTTAGTCGGAATAGTTGGCTCAATCAGAAACGGGTGTAAGGTATTTAGTGTTAATAGGACAATCCATTAAAATCCAATTCTAAGAACTCGGGAGGTTGCATGGACTGAATCCACAGAGTCAGCAGGTTCTTAAGCGGGTTCATCCTCACCTGGTTGGACACTTGGTAAGGTTGCTAGAGCACTCAGTTTGAAGTTTAGGTTTTCTTTTGGGCCAAACCAAGAATCAACCCACTCCTTAACTACTCATTCAATAACTATAAAATTTACCAACCGAGCCACTGCAATACTTTCACTGAGACTACACAAGCAACCCCACACAACAGTATTTACAAGCATTTTTACATTCTCGGCACTGGTCTTTATTTTTCTGTGCTTAAGTATCAATCATAAATGTCGTGAATGCTTATTTATCTTATGTTGGGTTAGCTATTTGATTTAATTCACAAGCAGTGCTTTGTTGTTATATTTTATCATCTCATCATTTTTTTCTAACTCCTACAATAAACTTTTATCTTTGTTGTAGATTAAAAGCCTTAGATTATTTTTCATAGGGACCACCCCCCTTGGCTTGGCTAGGAGTAAGCCTAGACGGAGGAGTCGAGTAATCAGGTGACAGCACTTGACTCTCACTTGCCCCCAAGGACACACCGAGCGGCTTGAAGGTTTCCTGCCGCTTCCCCCCCAGGTGTGTATTAGGCGGCAACACATCCCTGCTAATGTCGATCTTCTTGAATCCTGGGACATATATTCTGTAAGCCTTCGAGCTTTCACTATATCCCACGAATATACCCTTCTTTCATGAAGGATCTAACTTTGTCCTCTTCTCTTTCGGAATGTGCATGTACACTGGGCAACCCAATATTCTGAGATGGTTGACCTTTGGTTTCTTGCCGGAGAAGACTTCTTCTGGTGTCTTGTTGTCAAGTATTCTATGTGGAGTACGATTCTATGCATACATAGCTGTCCTAGTAGCTTCTTCCCATAGATACATAGGAAGATCTTGGTCATGAAGCATTGCCTTTGTTGCTTCCATAATTGTTCTATTCTTCCTTTCTGCAACCCCATTCTATTGTGGATTATATGGAGTGGTTAACTCCCTCTTAATCCCTGAATCTTTGCATAATTTCTTGAAGTCTTCTGATGTGAACTCTCCACCATTGTCAGACCGAAAAGTCTTGATTCTCTTCTCTGTGTGGTTCTTGATCAAGGCTTTGAATTCCTTGACTTTTGGTTCTGCACATAAAAAGTCATTTGAAAGTTAATTTAAAAACCCAAAAAGTTGCCCAAAAACATGTTTTTTAAATACTAGTTGCATTGGTTTTGATTTTGACAGTTTGTAGCATTGTCAGAACACTCTTAAAGTGTTCTGATTATCATTTTCTAACCAACATACTTCGCTGATCTGTATTGATTTCATAACAGCTTGGAGTAAGAAAATTAAATAAAACTTGCATTTGGAGCTTCCTGAACCACCCAGAGAGAACCAGTTTCAAGCACCATTGTTATTTCTCTCAAACATTGTAAACTGACTTGTTCCCTAGTGATAAAGGGCAAGCAGTATTTCTCTTAAGTTTCCAAGTTGTAATCAAAAAATAAAAAGAGCACAGCAGGCAATTCTAGCGCCTGAACCCAATCCCCCCAAGGGGGATTCGCACCTTTTTATTTTTTTTATTTTTTTCGTTTTAGATTAGTTTTCATTCAAGTAGTAGTAATTAAATAACACACTCGAGCACACAACGTCCTCCAAGGACCCGTTTTTCATTTTATATGCTTTTGTGTTCATTTCAAATTATTATTCTGTGCTTAAAATTTAATCCTAAAATTAACCCCCCTTGCTTTATGCTTGGGGTTTAGTGTAGATTAATCATCCACTCATACCTATTTAATAAAACGAACAACGCCCCAAACTCGGAGTATGCTCTTGACCACTGCAGCTTAGTCGGAACAGTTGGCTCAATCAGAAACGGGTGTAAGGTATTTAGTGTTAATAGGACAATCCATTAAAATCCAATTCTAAGAACTCGGGAGGTTGCATGGCTGAATCCACAGAGTCAGCAGGTTCTTAAGCGGGTTCATCCTCACCTGGTTGGACACTTGGTAAGGTTGCTAGAGCACTCAGTTCGAAGTTTAGGTTTTCTTTTGGGCCAAACCAAGAATCAACCCACTCCTTAACTACTCATTCAATAACTATAAAATTTACCAACCGAGCCACTGCAATACTTTCACTGAGACTACACAAGCAACCCCACACAACAGTATTTACAAGCATTTTTACATTCTCGGCACTGGTCTTTATTTTTCTGTGTTTAAGTATCAATCATAAATGTCGTGAATGCTTATTTATCTTATGTTGGGTTAGCTATTTGATTTAATTCACAAGCAGTGCTTTGTTGTTATATTTTATCATCTCATCATTTTTTTCTAACTCCTAGAATAAACTTTTATCTTTGTTGTAGATTAAAAGCCTTAGATTATTTTTCATAGGGACCACCCCCCTTGGCTTGGCTAGGAGTAAGCCTAGACGGAGGAGTCGAGTAATCAGGTGACAGCACTTGACTCTCACTTGCCCCCAAGGACACACCGAGCGGCTTGAAGGTTTCCTGCCGCGTCCCCCCCCAGGTGTGTATTAGGCGGCAACATTTTGGCGCCGTTGCCGGGGATAAACCTTTCTATTCCCCGGTCACGACCTTTGTTTCTTTTTGCTTTTTTTACTTTGTTTGATGTATCCTGTGAATATTTAAATTTTTACTCGGTCCATCTGGCGACTCCACTTTTAAACAATTCAACGAAGTATTCAACAAGAAGAAATTCGAAAGGATTATTCAATTTTATTCCTGAACCTGAAAAGGTATATAGAAGAAGATTGAATAAACAAAACTTTCGGAGAATACTCGAAAATCTTAGACTTGAGTCAATCTTAGATATTCACCATCTGTTTGAAGAGTCTAATCCACCAGAAGACATGGGAGATTTTTTTAGCCCTCTAGACTTTACTGCAATCGTAGGGTACCCTCATGTCGTAACTGAGAAGGCAATTGAAAAGTTGCTTTCATTTCAGGGTAACAATGCCATAAGTGCTAAGGCACATTTAAAGTCTTTTTCACAATGTTATAATAAATGGTGTCTTAACGCTAAACATGAAGATGTGCAGATGAAGCTGTTTGCACTATCTTTAGAAGAAAATGCCTTTGATTGGTTCTCAGACCTAGATGCTGGCAGTTTCAAAACATTCAAAGAATTTGAGAAGGGTTTCCTAGCCAAGTGGGGAGACAAGAAAGAAGATAGGTACCTGTTAGCATCCCTAAACAACATGAAGAAGAATGAGAATGAGACTATGGAAGAGTTCAACAAAAGATTCAACAATCTCATCTCAAGCTTGCATGCCGAGATTAAGCCTCCTGATGGCTCAATCCTCATACATTATATTGAATCTTTCAATGGAGAGATGAGATATCAACTTAGGGATAAAGAACCTGTTGATCTTAAGAAAGCCCAAGTTATAGCTGAAAAGATTGATAAGAACATGCAGTCATCCGGAAAGTCCAATCTTCCAGGTTTCACTAGAGGTACTACATCAAAACAATCAGACAACAAAGACAAGTCAGCATCAACAGATAGCAAGGACCTAGCAAAAGATCCTTTGAGAGAATTGACAGATGTAATCAAAGCTATGGAAGCCAATCATGCTGCACAAATGAATTCCATGCAAAACAGACTCATTGCTATGGAAAGAGAAAAATCTCACATGCCTTCCAATAGGTTTCCTCCTAGATAGAACAATGAATGGAAGCAAAAGTATCCATCCAACAATCAGAGGATCCCTAGTCAACTTGATTCAGCCAACATGGTTATGGAAAAGGTGCCCCCTTTCTGTAGGGCTTGTAATGAATTTCATGATGAGTCAACTTGTCCCAAGTTTAACTACATAAATGAACAAGGTCCTCCTGAAGTCAACAACTTTGTAGGGTATTCAAATCAACCTGAGTATATCAATCATGTTGGTAAAACTCACACTTTGCCAAAGGATGTTTGGAAACAAGCTAAGGAAATGGCACAAGAAAAGGACAATGTTACAAAAATTTATGGAGAGAAACCTACACCTAAAGAGATCAAAGAATTAGCAAAGTTCAAAGGCTTCACCTATCAGAGAAGGAAGACTGCCATCCCCATCAAATCAGATCTGCATATTCCTAAGGTAACTCATCTTCCTTCCCCAGAACTAAATGTTGATGTAGTTAGCTGGCTAGCTGGTGCTAAAATGCTTGTTCCTGTAACTGAAGTAATTAAAATGCCAGGTCAAAAGGATAGATTGATAAAGTCTTTAGAAGCTAGTGGAAATATTGATGAAGCACCTACAGAAGTTATCTATGAAAAACCTAAGGAAAAGGTCCTAGAAAAAACTAAGGATAGAGTTCAGGAAAAACCAAAAGAAGTAATTCCTAAAAAACCTAAACAAGTCATTCCTGATGTTCCTAAGAAAATCAATGAAGATCTTCCTATTATACTACATAGTATAGATCCTCGTAAGGAAGAGCATCCTCCTTTCTATGTATCCTTAGTCGTTAACAACATGTTGCTCCATAACTGCATGCTTGATTCAGGTGCCACATCCAACGTCATAACTAAAAAAGTCATGGAACAATTGAACCTGAAAGTCACAAGACCTTATCAGAATGTGTGTGCAATGGATTCTAGAGAAATTGACACCATAGGCATTATCATGAACTTACCTGTTAAGTTAGCTGCATATCCGGATGTGAATTTGACTATGGATGTAGTTGTGATCGATGTCCCTAACATTTGGGGCATGTTGCTATATAGAAAATCGATGTCCCTAACATTTGGGGCATGTTGCTATCTAGAAAATGGGCTGCTTCCCTTGGTGGTTGCATACAGATGGATTGGACCTATGCCATGATCCCAGCTAATGAAGATGCTCATGTCAGGTTATATAGGGAAAAGGAAAGAAAATTTCATGTTGAAGACCCTAATGTGCTAGATAATGAATATGTTCACGAGTCAGATGGTTTTGGGAACTATTCCATTTTTGCAAACACATTAGCTCCTATTAAAGAAAAGATTAAAGATGATAGAGTAAATGGGTTGTGGAGGATGAGTTTTGATGGTGCATTTTCCAGATCAGGAAAGGGTGCTGGAATTGTGATTACTTCTCCATCTCAACAGACTTTCAAGTTTGCTTTCAGACTTGAGTTTGATGCTTCAAACAATGTTGCAGAGTATGAAGCACTCTTGCAAGGCCTTGAAATAGCTAAAGATATGGGTATAAAAATTCTAAGTATAAAAGGAGATTCAGACTTAGTTATATGTCAAATCAAGAATACCTTTGCATGTAAGAATCAAAGGTTAAGGAAGTATAGGAATGCTTGTTGGGATACAATGGAATTATTTGATGCCCTAAACATCACATCAGTACCTAGGGAAGAAAATCAGGAAGCAGACCAACTAGCAGTAGCAGCCTCAACCCTCCAACCAACTGAAGAGATAATCAATGGTGAAGGAAAATTTGAGATCAATTTCAGACCCTCCATCCCAGATAATGTAGATCATTGGCAGGTATTCAAAGATGACAAGCAAATCCTCAGATTTATACATAATGTCCAAGAGTTCACTGATTGTAAGATAGGCTATAAGGAAGAAAAGTATGACTACAAGGAAGATGAGGATCAACCTAGGAATGCCATACCTAAAAGTATAGTTGAATGGGAGCACATCTTTGACAGACAGGACAGGCATAAGCCAGAAAAGGAAATATTAAAGGCTGGAAATTACATAGAGATCAATATTGGGACTAAAACTGAACCTAAGCTAATCAAAATTGGTAAGGGTACAAGTGAAAAGGAAAGAAATGACCTTATAGCCCTAATTCGGGAATATCGGGATGTTTTTTCCTTTTCATATGATGAGCTCAAGTCATATCGGGAAGATGTTTTCCAACATACTATCCCTTTAAAAGGGGATGCCAAACCTTTTCGCCAGAAGTTGAGACAAATAAATCCCAAGGTGGCCCCCATAGTTTTGAAAGAGCTTCAGAAGATGCTAGCAGCAGGAATCATAGCCCCAACTAGACATTCCTCATGGTGTTCAAATCTGGTTGTTGTAAGAAAGAAAAATGGAAACCTAAGACTGTGCATTGACTTTAGAAACCTGAACTGGGCATATTTAAAAGATAACTACCCTCTCCCCAACATGGAAACACTGCTTCAAAGAGTAACTGGTTCTGGAATGATGTCAATGTTGGATGGTTTTTCGGGGTATAACCAGGTAGTGGTCAGCGAAGAAGACAGGCATAAGACAACTTTTACCACCCCATGGGGTACTTTCGAGTATCTTAGAATGCCTTTTGGATTGCTCAATGCTGGGGCAACTTTCCAGAGATCCATGGATTATGCTTTCAATGAGCTAATCGGTAAGATCATAGAAATATATCAGGATGATCTCACAGTTTTTTCTAAAGAAAGAAGTGATCATGTTGGCCACCTAAGACAAATCTTTGAACGATGTCGAAAATTCGGCATATCTTTAAACCCAGCTAAGTCTGTCTTAGGTGTTGATGAGGGGAAGTTACTTGGTCACATCATCTCCAAAGATGGGGTCAAAATTGACCCAGAGAGGGTAGAAGCCATAAAGAAAGTTCCTTTGCCTTGTAATAAAACAGTTTTACAGTCATTCAACGGGCAAATCAACTTTATCAGACGCTTTATTCCCAACCTAGCAGAGTTAATGAAACCCATGCAGAGATTGCTTAAAAAGGACGCTAAGTTTGAATGGAATAAAGAGGGTAAAGAAGCTTTTAGTGGAATAAAGGATGCTATCTGTAGATCACTTGTCTTGATCAGTTCTGATTATTCCAAAGATTTTCAAATCTTTTCATTTGCATCACCAGACACCATAGCCGGAGTTTTGTTGCAAAAGAATAAGGATGGCCAGGAGCAACCCATAGCCTTTATGAGTAGAGCCTTACAGAATTCTGAGCTTAAGTACACTATCATGGAAAAACAAGCATATGCCTTAGTTAAATCACTTAAGCATTTCAGAATGTATATCGGATACTCGAAAGTTATAGGGTATGTGCCTCATGCGGCGGTTAAGGACATTTTATCACAACAAGACTGTCTTGGTATAAGGGATAAATGGGTCTCTAAGATCCAAGAATATGACTTAGAAATCAAACCCACCAAGTTAGTTAAAGGTCAAGGTTTAGCCCGCATGATGGCTGAAGGGAACGAGCAAGCCTTAGGGATGGTATGTCAGAACAATGAGTCAGTACAGGTCAGATCAGAAGAGCTTCAACGTCTTGAACAGGTTCCTTGGTATTCAGACATCATATATTTTCTAACCAACCTCACATGCCCAGATCATCTTATTGGCCATAAAAGAAGGGCCTTGAGGTTAAAAGCCACAAAGTTTTGTATCACCCAGGATGGGCTGGGATGGAAAAATCCAGATGGTCTAATTCTTAGATGCATCGATGAGCCAGAGTCCAAAAAACTCATGGCTGAGTTCCACTCTGGATTTTGTGGAGGACATTATGCGGCCAAGACAACAGCCCATAAAGTCCTTAGAGCAGGGTATTATTGGCCCACTTTGTTCTCAGATGTTCACAAGCATGTCAGAAGTTGCCAACAATGTCAACTCTTCACAGGAAAACAAAAGTTAGCATCCTTGCCTCTTAAACCTGTAGTTGACCAAGCCCCTTTCCAGCAGTGGGGTCTTGATTTCATTGGTCAGTTTAAGGATAATTCTAGCAATGGTTATTCTTGGATCCTAACTGCCATGGATTATTTTACCAAGTGGGTGGAAGTAATCCCCACGAAAGCAGCAACCGAGAAAGTGATCATGGATTTTTTAGAAGATAAGATTATCACTAGATTCGGTGTGCCCGCTAGGATCACCACGGATAATGCTAAGGCATTCAGCTCAGCAGAAATGTCATCCTTTTGTTTCAAATATGGTATCATCCTATCACATTCATCAAATTATTATCCCCAAGGTAATGGTCTGGCAGAATCAAGTAATAAAAACTTAATGACCATAGTCAAGAAAATTGTTGGAGATAATAAAAGAGCTTGGGATAGTAAGATCAGATTTGCACTATGGGCAGATAGGATTACTAAGAAAAGTTCAACTGGAAAGTCTCCTTTTGAACTGGTTTATGGATTAGATGTTACTTTACCTGTGCACCTAAAGCTGCCGTTGTATCAGTTACTAGAAGAGTGTAACACAGATCTGGATGCATCTCAGTATAGAATGGATCAACTAGTTGAGTTGGATGAAATCAGACGAAAGGCGGTTGATCAAAGCATAAAGAATCAGGAGAAGGTTAAAAAGAATTTTGATAAGTCATCAAAGCCAAGGGTATTTCAGATTGGTGACACAGTACTACTTTGGGACAAAAGAAGGGAAAAACCTGGAAAACATGGAAAATTTGACAGTTTATGGGCAGGCCCTTATCTCATTCATGAAGTAGCAGGCACAAACGCTTTCTACCTAAGCAGTATGGACGGCGAGAAGTGTACCCTCCCAGTCAACGGAGGCCTTCTCAAACTATTCTACACTGAAAATATCTGATGCCCATGGGGGCATCTTTGTATCAAAATTTCTAAACCCTACTCCTGCATTTCATTTTCTAGTTAGATTTATTTTATGTATATTATTGTTTTGTACATTAGATTGAATTTTGGTTATGTACAATAGTTTCCTTTTATGAATAAATGTCGTAACTTAGATGTTTCATTTGGTTATTTTTCATATATATATATGGGACTGATGCACTTACGTTTCCATGCAGGAAACTGAGAATCTGGAGTTCTCGAATGATCTCCTTTCCTAGGAATGATTAATCACACGTCCCGCAGTTGGAGCCAGATGTTACCAACTGAGTTGCACTACAGTTGGACTTCAGTGAGCCGCCAGTATTGCACATTTACTTGTGCCTTTTTCAGAGTTCAGAAGTTCCAAGTTTGGCCTTTTCAGGGCCCATTTGTTAGTTTTTTGTAGTACATGACTGTGCCCCACGGGGTTTGTAATAAGCGTACTAGCATGGTGGTCTTTGAGTGACTCGGTTCCCTAGGACTTGACAACCAAAGAAGGTATTCCAAGGAGTTTTTTCCCTTGTCGATTATGCCTTGCCTTTAGCCGAGTATAATCGATGAGGTTTTCTCCTGCTCCTCCAAAGCTGGAATGCCCAAAGTGGGGGTTAGGCCTTAGGGGATTATTAGAGCCCATTTTATAACATGTATAAACATGCTAGGTGCTAGAATTTCATCGTTTTGTCATGTACTAGGTTCCCCTGAAGTTTCAGTCGATTCCGAGAAAAAATATTTTTTGCATTTTTTATGCCATTTTTTTTAATGGTTTAATTAAAAAATTTCAAAAGGTGATAAAAGTGGTATCCAGAGTCGGAATTCGACGCAGGGATGCTCGTTTTCAAGCTCAGAGCATCCTCTTTACCCCGGTACCCAGTTTTCCTACATTTTGGGCGACCGAGAACCCCCGTGGAGCAGTTTTGTCTATCAAAGCTATAAAGTGGCATTTTAATGCTAAAAATGCATCAAATTGCACCTTGGTCAAAAGTCAAAGTTATTAAAAAATTGAATAATTCACATGCCAATTGAGGTGGCATGACATCACTAAAAGTGGGCGACTTCATCAAAATGTCATAGTATGAAAGTGAAGGTGTTTGAAGCATATAAAAGAGAAACTTATGGATCTCTCTCACGTGGGCCATACCTCTCCTTCACGGCCGTGGCAAAAATTAATGTTTGAAGCTTGGGTTGGGTGTCACGTTAAGACAATGACCAAGCATATAAAAGGTTTATATTTAAGTGTGAATATACCATGATACAACTCGCCCATCATCCTTCACGTGGCCCGGCATCAACCTCACGAAGGCATTACGAAATTGGTTGATGATGATTCGATTGGTGGGTGCCTACATCCTGTGAGGTGGCACAACATTTTTTTTTTTCAACTTCTAATCAAAGCAACCAACTCACCAACGTTTGGAAACATCAACGCAGCATTAACCTCAAGTCTGCCCTCTCCTTCACGTGGGCCAACCGAATGCTCCACTTAGCATGTATTCGCTACCTTCACTTTCACGTGGGGCCAACTTCTCACATGGCCGGTTTCATTTCTGTTTTGAGGATGAGTTCGATGAGGTGGCAATAGCCCACGTAGCTTCCAATTAAAACTTCCAATCCAACCTCACACGAAAAGCTCGAGAGTTTGGAAACATCACTTGGCATCCTCATCCTCTCACGTGTGAGCAGCTTTCACTGAGAGGGCAGCTTCTACTTTGAACTGTTTTTTCCAAATACGATGGTGCATTGCCATTGGTTGAGAGCTTGCCTTGCTCTACAATCAAGGTCCTTAGGGTTTTGCGCCCTAGATGCGTGCCATTTGCTATATATTGAGGAGCTTGGCTCCATTGTAACGAAGGGAAAGTGTGGAACCTCTGCTTATATTTGTATTGTAATATTTTTCTGAGTTTAATAAAGAAGGCTTTGGAGGCTAGTCTGGTGATTGTCTTTGGTTGGATCTTCATGCTTGTACATCTGAGGTATACCGTATTATGTTTCATAGCTAGTATTGTTGGGATTAAATGTCTTTAAAAGGAAGCTATCTTTTATAAGATCTGTAAGTAATACTGTATAGTTTGCTTATTCATGTTGATAATATTAGGAGGCTAAGAGTAATGTAATTTCTTGTTTGAATTCATTGCATCGCTGCTTTCTTTTAATTATCTACACATATGCTCTTATCCCCTTGCTAGTTGTTTGCAGCTGTTTACAGGTAGCCTAAGCTGGAGAAGTCCACGAACATGTTAGATCGTGCCTTCATTCAGTAAATACAAACCAAGTTTCAATCCTATCGGTGCATCTGGGAGCTTGACTCCATTGTCCTTTCTTCAAAACGCTCAACCCCCATGGGTTCACTTTTCTAGATCCATTTTTTATTCTATCTCGGTTACTGTCCTATTTAAATCTAAATCTTGCTTCAAAGTTCATTTGATTAATAGATCTAAGCAAGTAGCAATCTAAAGAGTCTAATAGCTTCATTTTTATTTAGTTCTAGGTTGCTAGCTAAGTTAGAAATTTTTGCAATTTTTTGTAGCAACGTCAAAGACACTTTTTAAGTGTTTCTTGGCATTTTTAAGACTAATTCAGTTCGCTGGTTTTTTTTGTCTTTTATCAGGTCCGAGCTTTTTAAAGCTCAAAGTCTGAGATTCGGAGGTGTCCGTAACCATCCGGGGAGCTAGTTTTACCTCCCTTACATCATTCTAACATTGTAAATTGACTTGTTCCCTAATGATAAAGGGCAAGCAGTATTTCTCTTATGTTTCCAAGTTGTAATCAAAAAAAAAAAAAAAGAGCACAGCAGGCAATTCCAGCGCCTGAACCTATTTCCCCGAGGGGGGATTCGCACCCTTTTTTATTTTTTTTTATTTATTTTTTTCGTTTTAGATTAGTTTTCATTCAAGCAGTAGGAATTAAATAACACACTCGAGCACACAACGTCATCCAAGGACCCGTTTTGTCATTTTATATGCTTTTGTGTTTATTTCAAATTATTATTCTGTGCTTAAAATTTAATCCTAAAATTAACCCCCCTTGCTTTATGCTTGGGGTTTAGTGTAGATTAATCATCCACTCATACCTATTTAATAAAACGAACAACGCCCCAAACTCGGAGTATGCTCTTGACCACTGCAGCTTAGTCGGAACAGTTGGCTCAATCAGAAACGGGTGTAAGGTATTTAGTGTTAATAGGACAATCCATTAAAATCCAATTCTAAGAACTCGGGAGGTTGCATGGACTGAATCCACAGAGTCAGCAGGTTCTTAAGCGGGTTCATCCTCACCTGGTTGGACACTTGGTAAGGTTGCTAGAGCACTCAGTTCGAAGTTTAGGTTTTCTTTTGGGCCAAACCAAGAATCAACCCACTCCTTAACTACTCATTCAATAACTATAAAATTTACCAACCGAGCCACTGCAATACTTTCACTGAGACTACACAAGCAACCCCACACAACAGTATTTACAAGCATTTTTACATTCTCGGCACTGGTCTTTATTTTTCTGTGTTTAAGTATCAATCATAAATGTCGTGAATGCTTATTTATCTTATGTTGGGTTAGCTATTTGATTTAATTCACAAGCAGTGCTTTGTTGTTATATTTTATCATCTCATCATTTTTTTCTAACTCCTAGAATAAACTTTTATCTTTGTTATAGATTAAAAGCCTTAGATTATTTTTCATAGGGACCACCCCCCTTGGCTTGGCTAGGAGTAAGCCTAGACGGAGGAGTCGAGTAATCAGGTGACAGCACTTGACTCTCACTTGCCCCCAAGGACACACCGAGCGGCTTGAAGGTTTCCTGCCGCGTCCCCCCCAGGTGTGTATTAGGCGGCAACACATCCCTGCTAATGTCGATCTTCTTGAATCCTGGGACATATATTCTGTAAGCCTTCGAGCTTTCACTATATCCCACGAATATACCCTTCTTTCATGAAGGATCTAACTTTGTCTTCTTCTCTTTCGGAATGTGCATGTACACTGTGCAACCCAATATTCTGAGATGGTTGACCTTTGGTTTCTTGCCGGAGAAGACTTCTTCTGGTGTCTTGTTGTCAAGTACTCTATGTGGAGTACGATTCTATGCATACATAGCTGTCCTAGTAGCTTCTTCCCATAGATACATAGGAAGATCTTTGTCATGAAGCATTGCCTTTGTTGCTTCCATAATTGTTCTATTCTTCCTTTCTGCAACCCCATTCTATTGTGGATTATATGGAGTGGTTAACTCCCTCTTAATCCCTAAATCTTTGCATAATTTCTTGAAGTCTTCTGATGTGAACTCTCCACCATTGTCAGACCGAAAAGTCTTGATTCTCTTCTCTGTGTGGTTCTCGATCAAGGCTTTGAATTCCTTGAACTTATTGAATACTTCATCTTTGCCCTTCAAGAAATATATCCATGTCTTCCTAGAAAAATCATCAATGGAAGAAACATAATATACATACCCACTCAAAGAACTGGATGACATTGGACCGCATACATCGAAGTGGATGATTTCCAAGATTCCTTTTGCCTTGCTCTCGCTACTTGGAAATGTCTTCTTTTTATTCTTTCCCTTTGCACAACCTTTGCAAATGCCTTCATGCTTTGCCTGGATTTTTGGAAGACCTTCAACGGCTTTGCTTGCAATAGATAGTGCTCTATAGTGCACATGTCCGAGCCTTCTATGCCATAGTTCACTTGGCTCCATGGATTCATGGACCAAGGCTTATTCTGGTTGGCCTTTCAGTTTGTATAATCCTCCCTTTTGCTCTCCAATCACCACTGCATCATCTATAGTCTTTCCTTTAGGCCACATTAGAACTTGGCCATCTACAAATGCAACCCTCATACCTTTTGCATCCAATGCAGAGATGGAGAGAAGGTTCTTCTTTAGTCCTGGTACAAATAGAACATCTTTCATCTTCATAGACTTTCCAAAGTCTAGCTTATAAGAGGCTTCACCACTTCCTTTTATAGGATACTGGTAGTCATCCCCAAGTTTCACTTTGTGGGGTGACTCATGTTTAGATAGATTTATAAATGATTCCTTGTATCTAGTCATATGCTTGGAAGTCACACCATCTATAAGCCAATCATTGCTTCCATGTGTAACAGTTCCTGTGAGAGCATAAATCAAAACATACTCTTCATCGCTTGAAGAATCTTCACTTTCTTCTCTAGTTCTCTTCCTGGGAGGTTCATCATCCACTTTAGTGTGAGCATGATGTTTTTTCTTGGTGTTCTTCTTCTTGTGGGAGCTTCTTTTGTTCCTGGGACAATCTCTGGAATAGTGTCCCCTCTTATCACAAGTATAACATCGAATGTGAGAGAGATCTTTCATAGATCCTCCAAAGTTCTCCCTTTGGTTCTGGTGGTGGTGTTTACTCTTCTTGTGATGAGGATGCTCCCTCTTTTCGTAATTCTTCTTGGTGTGTGCTGTAAGAGCTTGGTCTTCACTACCCATCTTCTCTTCTCGAGCTACAATACAAGCTTCTTCTTGTGAGCATTCCTCCCACATCCTACTGAATGAAATGAGCTTCTTCCTAGCACAAATTCCTTGAATGAAGGAATCCCATGACCTAGGGAGACCATTCAAGGTGGTCATCACTACTTCTCCATTCTCTATATCTTCTCCCACAGCTTCAAGTTATTCTTTTATCTGGGAGACCCTTGAGAAGTAGGACTGCATGGTCTCGGCATTTTGTATCTTGACATTCTTCAATTGGTTCCGCAATGTCATCTTCCGGTTTATATTCTTTCCTTCAAATAGCTTGGTCAAGGAATCAAACATCTCCTTGGGTGTCTTTAGAGATGACACATGTGGTATGAGATGGTCCTTGATAGAATCTGCAATGATCCTCTTGGCCTTGACCAAGTTCTTCTTATGTAAGGCCTTAGCCTCATCTCCGTCTGGAACTGGAACCTATTCACTTATGTAGGTGTCCAATTCATTCTCTTCTAGGATTAACCCAATCCTATACTTCCATGCTTGGAAATTATCAGCCCCTTCAAGGTTATCCTCAAGCTTGGTGTGGTGAGACATCTTAATGAGAAACTCAAATGGAAATAAAAGATTAGAGGTCTTACCACTTGATTTGCTGAGACTGGATCTAGAGCTGGCTAGGGTTTGACAGAGAAACCCTAAAAATCCAAACTTGGAATTTCAAACTTCTGTTTGGACAGGGAGATGCAATTGACTAAGGCGAGCAAGCTGGTGTGTCAAATTTTGAAAACTCCAAAAATTTACCCCTCAAAAGTGACCTGCGAATTTCAAATCTGTAATTTCGGTCAAATTATGGTTTTCTGGTCCAAAAGTCAAATGAGGGTTTGACTTTCCCGAAGATTCACCCTACCAAAAAAGTTCGATCTTGGTCTCTAAATTTTGATTTTGCTGAGGAGAACAATCCTATGCTGAGAGAACTCTAAAATTCCACTTCTGTCAAAAGCCCTAATTTCTCGCACCAATGACACGCCAAAAACTAAAAATGCTAGGAATCAAATTCTGTTTCGACAAAAAGATGCGCCTTCCTTAGGAGAGTTAGCGTAGCCTCCTACCTTTGATGATTTGTGGAAAGAGACCCAAAAATTAAGAAGCCGTAGCTTCCGCACCTGCACAGTGTCTTTTTTTCAGGTTAGCTCTGATACCATGTTAGTTTTTCAACATTTAATTCAATATGATCTAAGATCTTATTTGAGAGAATAACAAGCACATCAAATCAATCACAAGAGACAATAGACACAAAGCATTTCACCGGGGAAACCATAAAGGAGAAAACCCCGCAACTTCCTCATAGATAGAATGAGCAATAATACAAAACCCCAAAACAAAGAGATAGACTCCAGCAGCTCCGCCTCCTCCACTTGTGCGAACTTGTCTCTCTCGCACTTATGCGAATGAGTGAGTGAGTGAATGAGTGATCAAATGACAGAAAGCATTTCACCGAGGAAACCGTAAAGGAGAAAACCCCGCAACTTCCTCAGAGATAGAGTGAGCAATAATACAATACCCCAAAACAAAGAGATAGACTCCAGCAGCTCCTCCTCCTCCACTTCTGCGAACTTGTCTCTCTCTCACTTATGCGAATGAGTGAGTGAGTGAATGAGTGATCAAATGAGAGAGTCACACTCTCTATTTATACTTTACTTCCTAGGAGAGTCTAATAACCCATTATACGCTAACTCTGGGCAGACCACACTAGGGGAGTCTAATAACCCACTTAAGTACAATGATAACCTTCCCGATCGGAGGAATGAAACCTCTCCGTCGGAAGTATAATGACAATATAAAATATACAAGTGAAATACATTCCGAAGTTACAAATACATCAACATGAAAGGACTGTTCCAAGGAAAAAGCAGGAGCTGCAGTATTATTGAAGACGCGTTACATTAACAGACTTTAATCCTTATCCCAGTAAAGGCACACAATACTTTTGGGACAGTCATGAGTTATACAAAAAGAATTTGAAGGAACTCAAAGTACAGGTCATTCAAAGGTTCAAAAGTCAGCCATTCTAAGTTCTTCAAAAGAGCTGAAGTACATAAGGCAGCCTGTAATATCTCCCAAAGGTTAGAGCTCAAGTTACAAAGGACAGTGTTCATTAAACAGCTGCAGATCCAAAGTTACAATAAAAGAAAGAAAGTCAAGATCCTCCTAGAGAAGCTCTACAGTAATCACTCTTAACACTCTTTTGAGCATGATGGCTGAAGTGGCATATTGAAGACACAAGAGTAATTTACAGAGATATCATGAACTTTCTCTGTACATATAAGCATAAAGCAACGTGTGATGTTTTGGATTGTCAGTGATGCATGCTTCCCTTTTATGAATTTACTAAATGTTTGGTTGACCCATACAGTATAGTATCCAATGAACTTTGGTAATGCAAGAAGCATGCACCATGGCAGTATGTTAAGGCAGTATGACACACTAAGGCTAACAAAAATTCCCACAGGATGAAGATATTGGACAAACCATGGAGCTAACTACAAGATTACAATCCTAGGGCATTACAAACTGTGGCACATACTCCAAGGCATGAGTTTGCAGATTGAGAACAATCTTGGCACACCTTCTAAGGCTTGGTGTGACAGTCAAGAACAAACATTAAAAGCTGACTTTTGAAGCATCATTCGATCCACAGATCTGAAGTTCTTTTTGAACGATTGTTTGGACATTGAACAGGATATGCAATGATTGGATCAGTTTCTTGATACCTTCAACAATCCTTTGGTAATTGAAATAAGCAGCATATGATTAAGCAACATGGGGGAGCATCCAATCAACTTTAGAAGTCGTATGAAGATTGCTAACCTCAGATCTGAGCAGTATGGTGACTGAAGGGGAAGGTACCCTAACCAAAAACAAATACATGTACATCTCATTACACATTTTCTGAATATAAAAGAGAGACATCTACAGCGTGTGAATATGGGCATGCAAGATTCTACTGCAGATTTCAAAGGAAGAAAAATTCGGGCATACAAACACAGTGAAGTGAAAATGGAAGACAAAGGTAAATGATGAATGATCTAGCCAGCCGAAGAATTCAATTTTTTTTGGGCAGAAATATAGGGATGTAATCAGCACATCATTTGAAGATGCTCTACAGCAGAGATTAGTGACTGAAACAGATTACAAACTCTGCAATTGGACTTACAACTGCCAAAGGCATACCATGCTACAGATGAATCCAAAAGGCACCAGAAACACAAAAAAAAACCAGAGATCCCATGTCTGCTTGCAGGCCTAGGCAATCCATAGAAAGTGATGTGACTATGCACAGTTCTATCAAGATTTTTATCATTGTATGAACCTTGAGAAGAGCAGCTGGCAGTATCACCATGATAAGGAGCCAAGAGGTCACTAAAGGACAAATTGAAGCAGATTTTATTTCTGTTTTGACAAAGACAAAGTTGGAGTACTACTTCCTTGATGAGCAAAGTGAGAAGGTCAGATTTGGAGCATTGCTTGTTGAGCATTCTTTTGGACAAGTTCACTCTCAAAGGAAAAGGTTTGTGACTGTATAAGAAATTCAAGAAGACTTGTTAAAGACTTCTAAATACACAGATTTGCTTGAGCAGCTGTCAAACCTTGGCATATGAGCATTATTTAAACCTTTTGGGTATGGTGAAGCTTCTTGATCTTAGATTTGTGCACATCAAGAACCAAGAAGCCTACAGATCAGGGGGAACAACTAGTCTGCATGAAAGGGGGAGTTGTGAAGCTTTTTGATGGCTCAGTATTTGACCCTTTGTCATTAATGTCAAAGGGGGAGAGTAATTGAAGAAGGTTACCATCAATGACAAAGGGGGAGTTTGTTGAGCATTGGTTGTCATTGATGACACCCATTAATGGCAAAGGATTGATAAGGGGACAAAGGAGGATGATGACATGGCAAGGACATTGGATGTGGGCATTGGAGCCATTGGAACACCTAATGAGCCAAATGACCCATTCTGTGGTCATTTGTGCATTTATGAGCAATGAAGTCCACATACTTGGTAATAAAGGTAATTAGATGTTGTGGATGGCTTGAGAAGACCATGCACTTGATAAAGAAGCCTATACGCTTGAAGATTTTGATGAATGGTTGATCAATGATATGAAAGAGCTTGATGAACATGAACTACGGCATGACATACACATAACACTTGATGACATGCTTGGTGGCATGTTTCTTGCATTTTGAAGAATGCTTGATTGTTATGTTAAAGCCCTTGACATATGGGCACTTGGTGTATGGTGGCTTGGACCCCTCTTGGATGCTTTGGCAGCTCTTAAGGCCTAAAACAATGGAAGAAGTCTGTTGAGAAGACAACCCAGCATAAGCATAAAACAATAAAAGACATGTTTTAAATTATTAAATAAAAACATGACAAGTTGGCTCAGGTCTAAGATAAACATCAAAAATAAAAATAAATCTTTTTTTAAGACAGGTCGGCCTCATAAAAAAATTGACATCAAACCTATATAAATAAAGGAAAACTCGCCTTATTGATGTGGAGTTCGTGGAGGACAGTCAGAGCTCTGGTTTCGGTGGTTTGAGGAGATTTTCGGGTACTGTAGCAGCCTACAGTGGGCAGCAGCAGGAGCAGACAGTAGGGCTGTTTTTCCTTCATAAGTTTTGGTTGTCACCTTACTGCAAATTCAGGCTATTTCCTTGTTGAAATTCGGGCTGCTTACTGAGCCAATTTGTGGGGCAGCAGCAGGAGCAGAAAATCAGCAGTGGCAGAGGTTTGGTGTTTTGCAAGTCTGAAATCAAGTCAGTATTGGACTGAGGTAGCCCAGTTAAAGATGCTAGTTTTCAGCTCAAATTTTCGGGTATCCTACTGAGGTAGCTTCTGTGGAATTCGACGTTGATCTGATCCTGATTTTGACTGTGATTTCGAGCTTCTACAGACAGTAGAATTATTTGATATCTATCTCTGTTTCTCTCTAACATCACTCAGTGTACTATGCACTGAAGCTCAAGGTTTGTAAAAGGAAGGGGTCCAAGGTAGCTACAGTTTGAATGATCTTACACACTAGTTTGAAAAGTTGTTTAACAAATGGATCTATCTTATCTCTGGTAGATACATTGGATTAAAGCATCCATTTGTAAAGACAAAGTTGTTGAACTACATGTTGCAGACAGTGTCAGTTGATAACAATGATACAGTGAACACATGTGCATATCAGTGATAGACACAACAGAAGCAACTTGACACTGATAGCCATACAGAAATAGTCTGATGACAAGTAACACAGTTTGAAGTTAACAGTGTTTGAACAAGTACAGCAGTTGTGATAATGACATGACAAAGCAGTCATATGATATGACATGGCAGTGTGACTTGGATGTACAGTAGATTGACTTATGGTAGCAGTGATTCAATGACGTTATGTTGACAGTGACAACTACAGTAGTTAGGCTTGTTGATGACTGGACAAAATGTGAAATGATGACAAGTGTTTGCATGTAATACAAGCTGGGCCTTGTACCATTTTTCTTAGTTGGATCTGAGAAAAAGACCAAGCTGAGTCTTGGAATAGAAGTTGGTGCTTCTGATTCAGTTGAAGCTGATAGACCCCACGGTTGTAGCCGTTTGAATTAAATATAAAAGGATTACAAAACTTATCTTGCAATGTGTCTCTTATGCTTTGTGATGATGATCTGATTGGTTAATGGTGGTGTATTTTGTAATATGCAATTGATGATATTTGTTTATGTTTTAAGAAGTTGAAATTAGCTAAAAGTAGTGACACACTGATTCACCCCCCCTCTCATTGTGTCCTTGTGTCCAACAGTGTTTCCCTAAATTCTCATTGAGCTTAAGCCTTGCTCGAGAGGCCTTGAAATTTGCTTGAAACATCTTCGGTATGACTAATAACTCCCTATGTCCCCAACAGTTTTGGAATGTTTTCTAGGCATCCCTAAGTCCCTGAAATGCCAGAACAGTGGGTATGAGGGATTTTTTCTGGGGAGGACGACATGTCTTGTGCAACATTGATAAAAAGGGAATTCCCTTATTTAAAGTTACCAGACATGTGTTCTATGATTGTTGGATTTGTGATTGAGATAGTACTAAATGGTGTTCAAATGTACTAGCTCATTTTTCTTATATATTTCTTAAATTGGTATATTGTTTTCTTCTTTGTAGTGAGTTGTGGGGGTTTCATGTCATTTGCTCGAATTAATGCACTACTATAATCTCTTTACTTTTACCTTGTTTTTCTATATATTTTTGTATAGCATTCTATCACCCCTAAAATTTATACAATTAATCAATTTGATTGTTCATACCTTTATCATCTGTAATCAATAAACAAAGAATTGCGTTATTTAATGTTCCTGCACGTATATTTTATGATTGTTGGACTTTTAGATTGAGACAATACTAACTGGTGTTTAATGCTACTTGGAAAACAATAGTTATTGCAAATACTAAAGTAGGGGAATGCATTCAATTAGCAGAGTTCTTCTAATGTATGGTTTGTAAGAATAGAAATCTTATGAAAGTAGCTGGAGTTCTATAGTAGAGAACTATTTGGTCTCATAGAGTTTTATCTTATTTTCTTGTGCTAGATAATGGTTATCCTAACTAGCCTTGTATTGAACATATTGGTTGTTAGGCTTACTCCAGTGCCCATTTCAGCTATTTCCGGAACAGGGACAGGACATTTATTGGACCTTGTTTGCTCAGAATTAAGCCTCAGTGAGGTAAATATTTAATTCATTCTATATTATATAAAGTAATGTTTTTATGTACAAAATTTTCAAAGAAACCATTCTACATTTCAATCAATATTTTCAGTTAGGTAGCTAGAATAATATTGATAACAATATTGGTATTAGGTGCTAGAAGAGAAGGTCGTAAGAAATGCCTACTAAGAATTGCATTGCAAATTGGAAGTAATTGAAAATGATGTTTTGGTGGATTATAAGTCATCCAAGTTGTGTAATAAACATAAATTCATTACCTAGATAGGCTATTGTTAACACCGGATTTGACCTTAAATCCAAGTGTTAATATACAGTCTAAGTTGCATGAAATGGGGAAAAGGTGACGAGTTTCTGAAATGAGGACCCATTGGAAACGTGCCCACCCCCAAAATTTTGAAAACGCGGAAACGTGATATATATATATGTGTGTGTGTGTGTGTGTGTGTGTATTTTAAATTAACAAATGAGCAAGGACATTTAAAATATTGAATGTGAAACATAAATCCTAAATCATACATGTTGGCAAATCATTGCTTATATTGGGATCCTATTCATTAATAGCACTCTATGCTTCCCTTCTCTAGGCTCTAGCCCTTGCCTCTACTTTGAATCTCAAAGTTAATCCTCCAAGGACATTAGTCAATGATTCAATACCCTACAATTTTGATGAAGATTCATAATCCAATTGTTAAAATAAGGTAGAAAAAGCTTCCCATGCTTAATAAGTGATTTTGCTTGAGTGAAGAGTACATTTTTATTAAGGTCATGACAGAGGATTTCAACCATCAACACCACCAACATCAAGGTACATAGAGGGGTTGATGTGCTCGATTAAATGTCGATCCCATACCCTCATATGATGATAGAATTTGGTGCAAACTCTACAATCCTGAAATCCTGAAAACGATTAAGTCTGTTGAATTTTGAATGAGATCTAAAATTCTACTTTTTGCATATGAAGTCTGATGAGGTTGGAACCACTCTCAGAGCTGAACAACTTTAATTTTAGGGAGAATTTTGCATACACCACTTATGCTCCAAACAATTTATTCAGATTATTCCATATATCCTTGGAGGATTTCTCCAGATCTACATGATGTAGCTTGGAGTCTGAGAGAGTAAGGCCAATAATGGCTTTTTCCTTATCATGTTTGCTATGTGATTCCATTAATTTGTTTGGTATTAGAAAATGACAATAATTCTAATTGCTGTTCCAAACAGCCACTAAGTGAAAAATGATGTCAAACTCTTATGGACCACTGATGTTAACTTTCTACAGTCACATAAAGAAGGACAATTCTATGGCATCAACTTTAATCAATCTGTAAGTTAACATACTGTCCACAAATTCACTTTTAAGCAGCGGAAAAAGGTAATTTACAGCAGACTGTAATAATAAAAATGCACAGAGATTTTGGTCAAAACAAGACCCTGGAAAAACCCCACCTCCGGGGAAAACCAGTTGCAAGAGATTTTATTGAGATGAGAGTAAAATAAAAGATACAGAACAGCAGTACCTTACAACATTTAATACACAGTTTCAGCACCTTGAAAAATGTGCCAAACTCATCTTAACAGTCTGTACATTCTTTGTACAGTCAACAGGACAGTCCTCTTACTCTGATAAGAAACCTCGATTTCTGTGTACAGAATCAGCCTCGAAATCAGTGCACAAAATCTCTAACCCAGCAGCATTAATGTGCCTTGATTTGTGTGCCAATCTTCAGCTGTACATCTCATCGATTTATGTGCATAAACCAGCAGTATAGCCTCCAGAAAAATGCTGTACATACAGCATTAAATGCTGTCTCACTGTCTTGGGAAGCGTGTTCACTCCATCTGCAAGGGAAGTGTGCCTCTCATCTTCTATCCAAACTTCTACAGCAGCAGCTATCACTCCCTGGGAGTGTGTGCCCACTCTGCAGCCTTCTCCTTGGATAGCGTGCCCACCTTTCAGCTCAATATTTCTGCTCTCTTTTGCAAGGAAACTCTTGCCCCTCACCAAAAACTCTCTTCTTGGATGTGTGCCTCCTCTCCTTTTCTTTTCCTTGAGATGTGTGCCAAATGAAGTTTAATCTCCTTTTATTTACCTCATTAGGGTAATTCCCATGACTTTTCAAATTCAATGGATCAGATTAGATCTTGGACAAGAGATCTATGGCTATATCACAAATTCCTAAGTGAACTATATCACAAATTTTTCTTTTCGAAAAGTCACATAACCCTAAATAATATAAAAGTCACTTTATAACTTAAAGTAACTTTACAACTTAAAAGTCACTTTATAATTAAAAAGTACATCTCCTTTTAAATTAAAAGTCACATCATAGAGTAAAAAGTCACATCATAAAATAACTTTAATAAAAGCTCATAAAGTCATTTTATGAATATTTAATGAGACTTCACAACTTACACAACTCAGAGCCAACACAACTTACACAACTCAGAGCCGAGACACAACTAAATAGGGATGCTATCCAACAAAGAGGCAAGAGTAGGGGAATCCTCCATATCATAGGCTAAGGTGGAAGTCAAGGAAACAATGAGACTGGATGGTGACGAATGGATGAGGGATGTGAAAGGTTGTGCCAACACTAGCAAGCCATATACTGGTGGGAATGACCACCTCCATTCTCCTAGGGAGGGTGAAACCAATGAGTATAAACGGGAACTTCATAATTCTGAGCAGGCTATACGATATAAATATATCATAACAACCATGTCTATAATACATAAATATACTGCTAGATCATGACCACTAAATGCTAAACCAAGCTACTAGAATGACCAAAAGAGCAATATAAACCAATACACATCAATATACCATCCTGGGTCATATAACTGTACCAACTACCTGAACCATCATCTTTCAACTGGAAAACTGCTGCTGCATATCTGGGCACTGCATACTGCTCTATATGGAAAAAATGGCTACATCGGTCATCAAATCTGAGTTCCTGAGACTCAGTCATGGCACAAGGCTGAACAAACTGCTAATGGGCTGCTCTGAAACATTAGTGATCCTGGAATGAATGCTCATCTGATACTGATCTCAAGCATCCCAATGTAAAGGACTGTCTGAAAAAAGGACTGGAATCTGATCGGAAGATATGGTAGCCGTAGCTACTATAAATGTGATAACAGGACCCACATTACTTAAGTGAAACTCACTTTTAAAATATAAAAGTCACTTTACATTTAAAATATAATACTAGGAAAGACAACTTTGTCCCCCCCATGTGACATCAAAACCATGGGAAGGACTGACTGAGTTACAAAAACTAACAGGTTCTTGGTGCTTAAGCAGAAGAGGACATTACATTATCATACACCTTTTACGGACCCCCCCTTGGCCTAAAGTAAGAGAAGGCATTATTGTGGTGACAATGGACAACCTCTCTTTGGTCCACTAAAGGTGCACTTGTGTTTTAGGGCTTTACCACTTGAAGTGCAGGTTTAGGAGGTAACATGTCCCATAGGCACCATGCATTGAAATGTGAATTAAAAGGTTTAAGTTTCAGTTCCCCCCATTCCTGGGCTTGCTCTCTTTTCCTCCTTTAACACATTTATTCCAAACTTGGTTCATAAATCATTTACCTCTAATTAGTTATTTGCTTGGCATTTACATTGTTAAGCATAGCTGCATATGATACAAAACTTGGAGAATATATCCCCTTGGGACTGGAACTGTAGTAGGTGAAATGCTGGGCCAACTTTTGGCCTGCAGATAGTGGAGATGTGTTAGTTGCATATACACTGATACACTAATTTTTGTATTGATAAACGGCAAGGTATGATTTCACTCATTGATATTAAGGAGTTGCCACTTAAAGATGCCCCCAAATTCTTCATAGCAAATAGTTGAATTTTGAAAATCATGTTTATTGCTTTTTTCAAATTTTTGTGGTTTCTATTACATGGTAGAAAATGTACACAGGTTATCTGATTCTGGACCCTATCGTTGCTTTTGATGTACGTTTGTAAAAGTTGGCTCACAAGGGACACTTATTGAACACATCTAACTAAATGGGAACTTGCATGAAAAAATAAAATGACTTGCAGTAATTTTGACTCATGTCGCACTCTATCTATATGATCCAAAATACTTGTATTTTATTTTTTGTTAACCCATGTTTAAATGTAGGCCTTGCAAGAAACAAATGAAGTTGAAGATCGCATTCCGGCTATAGCTATTGTGGGAAAACCTAATGTAGGGAAAAGCAGCATTTTAAATGCTTTAGTGTGCGAGGAGAGGACAATCGTAAGTCCTGTTAGTGGAACAACACGTGATGCTATTGATACAGAGTTCATTGGATCAGATGGACAGGTAATAATATATTCTATGGAATAATTGGCTTATTTACTTATTTCCATGATCTTCTTGTATCTGTATGTTGCTGACTGGACAGTTCATGCACTTTTAGACATTTTGTATAAGTTTCAGTTTTTGATTAGACTGCAATAAATTCACCTTGAACAGGAAAATATATTTAGCAAAAATAATTTTATATGTGGAGTTGATTCATGTCTTTTTGCTTCCTTATTAATTGTTGGAACAATTTATCTATGGTAAATAGATCTAAATAAACTTCATATATAAGCAGCATTTCTTCAAAAAACTAAAACCTTTCATATGTGGAACTAACATATCCAGAACAACAACAGAAGAAAATTGACGACATTGATCTACAATATGTAGGAATATGCATGTACAGATAAAAAATGCTGATATTTTCTGGTTTGAACTTTGAAATTTGAAGTTGTTAAAAGAAACACTGGAGCAAACTTACAAGATATGTTTGAGAATATGTAGTTTATTGCATATACAGAACTTTCACCTCACAAGTAGGTTTCAAGCCTCTAGTTCCTGTGAGCTCCAGCCTTAGGGCTGATCTGAAACATTAATTTACAGCAGAAAACAATGGGCAATATTTCATTTTACGTCAACCCAACATGCTAGGCAGCCCAAGAGAAAAGATGCGAAATGTATGTCAACAAATTCCAATCCTCAGGACACACTTTTCCAAGCATAAACATGATCTGACATCACTTTAAATCCCAACGGTAAATCTAGTCCATTATTTTTAAGATATATGTTACACTTAATACTTTCAACCCTATGTTTTGTCAAATCAACAAGAACAACAAGTGCTGGAAGTTATCCAATCAAGAATACAATGTTGAAAAAGTACCAAGGAAGTGTTTTTCCACCTTGTGATGCCTAGGGGTGGATAAAACATTAAAAGTGGTCCCTAGCCACTTTATTAAAGTGAGAAGCACTTTATAATTTTAAAGTCACATTATAAAGTTTGCTCATGGTTCTAGTTTTTAATTGACTTTATGAGAATTAAAGTGGGTGAGAAATTAAAAGGGTCATTAATGTACTTAAGTGAAAAGTGCATTAAATTCATTTTATTAAATTATTAATGAGCCCTTTATCTTGGCCATTGAATCTCAAGGAGTTACCATGAAAAGAAAGAGGGGGAAACTAGGGATTGAGGTATTCATTGTGATTTAAGAGAGTTGGAGAGCAAGAGAGCAAGAGGAGAAAGGGAAAGATAGAAACCTAGGGTTTGAAGTGATTTTAAAACCTAGAGAGAAAGAGGCTGAAAACTGGCTTGAATCCCAAGGAGGAGGGCACGATTCCTAGACAAAGGGCACAAATTTTGAGGCATAGTACAGCAGTCTGAAATTTCACAGAATTCGAGGCAGTCCGCACTGTACCAGGCCGTACAGCAGCACAGAAATCGAGGCAGAGTTGGCACGAATTTTGAGTTGAAGTACAGCATTTATTGCTGTCAGCGGTCCATACAGGACAACATAGAAATAGAGGCAGTGTTATGCGGTTTGCACAGAAATCGATGGACTGATTTTGCACAGTTTTCAAGGCCACACGTGTGAGGCCATACAACAGAAATCTGGGCAGAGAAATCGAGGAAAGTATAGAAATTTTAGCAGGCCGTACTGTGACAGTTTGGCACAAATTTCAGGAAGAAATTTGTTGAGATAAGTACTGCTGAAATTTTTTGTATTTTGTGTCTGAAATAAAATTTTTCTCTCTCCTGTCAGGTTTTCCCTTCGGGGTTTTTCCTGAGCCTACTTGGCTAAAAATTCCGAGTCTAAATTTTTATGTGTGGCTGTTATAAATTTTCTTAGTTTGTAACAGTGAAAAGAATTTCCAAGTGATTCAAGAAAAGTTAATTTTTTATGCATTGAAGCTAATATGCAGTCATGGGGTTTGGGCATTGAACTCTATGTGAAAAATAAAAGTTGAAACTGGGTTGGGGTTCCAAAATTTTCATGGTATCATAGCTAAAGTAAAGGGCAGAATTTAAACTATTCAGAAAAATTTTATACTTGGGAAAGAAAACAAATTCTTGAATAGTGTGGGGTTAATGGCCATCGGACTTAGACTTGAAGATAGGCTGGATGTGGCTGTAAATTTTAGCACATGGAAGGCTAGAATAGTGTTGATACTAGAGGAGAATGAACTATGGGAGATAGTAAACAGTACCACAGCTAATCCAGTTACAGTACCTACCGATGCTACAGATAAGGCTGCTTTTCTTAAGAAGGATGTAAAAGCGAGAAGGATCATACTTGATGCCGTGAAGGATCATTTGATCCCAAATATTTCAGCAAAAGATCATGCTTTTCAGATGTGGATTGTTTTAACAAATCTTCACCAAATTTCGAACGAAAACAGGAAGATGGTGTTGAGAGAAAAGTTGAAGGGTGTTCGCATGAGTAAGGGTGAAAGCATGGCTTCCTACCTTACTAGGATCACATAGGTGAGAGATGAACTTGTTGATGTATTTGTAACTTCGGAAGATATTCAGTTGTATATTGTATTTGTACTTTATTGTATCCCCAACGGAGATGTATTATTCCTCTGATTGGAAGTGTTGTCAATTGTACTTGCATGTGTCGCAAGTAATATTGTAAGTGTCGTAATTTATACTTGATGGGTTATTAGACCACCTTGATGGGGTCGGCCCTGTATGAGTTGTGTGGGTCAAAGGGTTATTAGACCACCCTAGTGGGGTCGGTCCAGAGTTAGTTTATGTTAAGTGGTTAAGTTGAGGCCGACCTAGTTGAGTAAAGGTCAAGTGAAAGTTAGTGTATAAATAGAGAGTGTGTCTCTCTCATTTTACACATTGTCTTATTCACTCACTTCGCATTAGTGAGAGAAAGGAGGAGTGCGCACAAGTGGAGGAGGAGCATGCTGCTGAAGTTATTTATCTCTTGGGTTTGATCATTGTGATCCTTGTATTGATGCTTATTCTATCTTTGAGGAAGTTGCGGGGTTTTTCACCTTCTTGGTTTTCCCTGGTGAAATGTTTTGTGTCTCTTGTCTCTTGTCTCTTATGCTTGATATGCTGTACATGTTATTCGTTCAGTTAAGATCCTAGATCTATTGAATTAAATGATGAAAAACTAACAGAACTTACAACTGTTGGGTAGGTTGTACATGGCAGTGAGTTGGTGCGGACAACATTGAATGGCTGAAAAATCCATGGGGTATATTTGTGGAGTCCGTGGTTGCTTGTGAGCATATGCCTTCTTGGGATCGTCTCTAGGACTACTTCATTCAGGAGGAGACCCAGAGAGGGTATGTACAGGGTAGTGAGAAACACACACAACACTGAGAGGGGGGGGTGAATTAGTGTTGTAGTCACAAATCTGATTTATAGTTCTAAACTGGTCTAATAAATTTAATTCAAATACATAACCATCGAAACAATAAAGACACCAATAGTGAATTCTTCAATCTTATGTAAATTTATATTTGATAAAAGTACATTGAGGATTTGTGCTACAACAAAGATTACATATACCAGCTCCAACTGGTTATTTGGAGGCTTCAACCTCAACAAAAGTTATCTTTAGCACCAACTGAGATAATTGATTCAGGAAGCAACCTGAACATCTACACAGATTATTTCCTTGCTCCACCCTTCCTCCCAAACAAAGATTCTTTATCAATGATCTGTCTTCTTGATCTTTAGTTAATCTAGATTTCCACAGAGTGCTGAACTGATAACCCCCAAGATTTATCAAGACAAAGGTTAAAAAATTCGCATCTGTTGTAACTCTCCAAGCTGCTCCACAGGTTTGTTCTTCCCCTTCTCGGTTCTCCAGCCTCCTCCCTTCCTGCTCCTCGCCACTTCTCCTTCTCTGTCACTGAGCTTGCTATTCCATGTTCACCGAACTCAAATAAAAAACAAGAATTTGTTCTTTACTTATACCTTTCTTCATCATCAATTCTGGAGGACGACATGTCATTAGTTGAACATTTTATTTTATCTTTTAAATTATATTTATCACATCATCATGGGGGTGCTATTTTTGCCATATCATCATAGGGGTACTTTATCCCCGTTTTTTGTGCCATGTCATTTCTTTTTGGCATTCTTCCTTATGCCCCCAGCTCCCTTTTAAAATGCCCGCAAGAGCTTGCATTTATGCTTGCACAGACTCTCTGAAATGCCCGCAATGTTACTAGAAATGCCTGCAATGGGCTTAAGAAATGCCCGCAATGGGCCTCATGAAAGATACCCGCAGGGGGTTCTTCAACATGCCCCGCAGGGGCCTCAAAAAAATGCTCGGAGGGGCTAATTAGGATGCCCGCAAGGGCTGCTTCAAATGCCCGCAAGGGCATGTAGAGGATCCCCGCATGGGCTCCTTTCTAATGTCAACACTTGTCTCCAAATATGCCCGCACATGACCTCTGAAATGCTCGCATAAGCCTTTTGATTATGCCCGCAGGGCCTTTAATCATATGCCTGCAACATTCCATCAAAATGCCCGCATATTTTTAGAAAATGCCTACATAGTGGTGTATAGATATGCCCACATCTCCTTTAATAAAATGCCCGCAGGCATGCCTACGAGGGCTATTTAGGATGCCCGTAGGCTGTCCTTCAAATGCCCGCAAGGCATAAAAAAAATGCCCGCAGGGCTACCTTAAAGTGCTCGGAAGGGCATTATGAAATGCCCGCAGCACTCTCCAAATGCCCGCAGCCATCTTTGAAATGCCCACAGGGATCTTCCAAGTGCCCACAAGGGTTTTCCAAATGCCCGCTAAGGTGTCCTTGTCATCAAACCTTGCTGCCTTGTCCATATCATCAATGCTTGTCCAACTGTGTTTTCATGAGTCTTTGTCATTAATGTGTGTCATCAATGACAACTCTGCTCTACAATCTCCCCCTTTGTCATTGATGCAACCACCTCAAAATGTCTCTCCCTCTTTGACATTAATGACAAAGGACTAATCATCAAAGACAATGCTTGATCGTTTGCTGCTCCACCTTGTCATTTACTTGCTGAGCTGGTTGCTCCCCCTATCTGATATGCTGTTGTAGCTAACTGCTCCCCCTAAACCTCGACTTCCTCCTCAAAAGATGATCCCATGATAGGTGCCATTCTCATATGACACCTTCACACACTACTTAAAATTAGTCTTAGAGGGAGATAACTCCCAACCTCTGTTGAAGATACACAAATGTATCCTTAGGAAAGGGTTTGATGAAAATGTTGGCCACCTGTTCCTTTGTGCTCACATACTTGAGTGTGACTTGCTGTTCATTGACCTGCTCCCGTAGAAAGTGATAAATGTTTCCTACTCATCCAAGAGACAAGACAATCTCCCAAAAAGAAAGCATTTCCACTTGTACTCTTTCTATCATCCAGACTGCCTGCCCAGCCAGCATCAGAGAATGCTGTGAAGTCAATATGTGAATTCTTGGGATACCATAACCCAAATTCCATTATACCTTTGAGATATCTGAAAATTCGCTTAATTGCTGCTACATGTGATTCTTTTGGATTGGCTTGGTATCTTGCCACCATCCCAACAGCTTGAATGATATCGGGTCTTGATGCAGTAAGATAAAGTAGAATGCCTATCATTGACTTGTAGAATGTGGCATCAACTGAGGAAGATTCATCATCCTTGCTGAGTTTACAACCTGTTACCATAGGTGTGCCTACAGGAGAGCATTCAACCATCCCAAACTTGCTTAGCATTTCCTTCAGGTATTTGGTCTGAGATATACAAATATAGTTTGGAGTTTGAGTAATCTGTAGTCCAAGAAAAAAAGATAGTTCTCCTACCATAGACATCTCAAATTCTCTAGCCATATGCAAAATTTTGACTTAGCCTAACCAAATTGCTTCCAAATATAAGATCATCAACATAGACAATAGTGATTAATAGATGATCTTCTTTGATTTTGAAGTAAAGATTGTTGGTAGTACTTCCTCTCTTAAATCATTGCTGAAGAAGGTATGTGTCCAATCTTTCATACCAGGCTCTAGGTGCCTGTTTAAGACCATAGAGTGCCTTTTTTAATTTCCAGACATGATCTCCTTTACCAAGTTCTTCAAAACCCTTAGGTTGTTCAGTGAATACTTCTTCCTTTAAGGTGCCATTCAAAAAAGATGACTTTTCATTCATTTGATAGACCTTAAGTTTTTTATAACATGAGTATGCTAAAAACATCCTTATCAATTCCATTCGAGCTACAGGCGCAAAAGTTTCATCAAAATCAATTTCTTCCATTTGAGCATATCCTTTGCAGATTAGCCTTGCTTTATTTCTAATGACTTTTCCATCTTCATCTAGCTTATTCCTGTACACCCATTTAGTATCAATTATGTTTTTGTTCTTTGGCCATGGAACTAATTCCCAGGTTCCACTTTTTTTAGTTTGATTTAATTCTTCTCTCATGGCATTGTTCAAGTGTTCATCATTGAGAGCTTCACTAAAACTTCTAGGTTCAGTTGTTGAAAGTAATGCTAGATTTCTTCTCTGTGGTGCATGTCTCACCTGCATTCCTTCTTCAATATTTCCAATAATAAGGTCTTCCGGATGATCACTTTTTAAAGATCTTAATGAGTGTTTTGTACCTTTTGAGGAGGGTTGTTCATCCTCAACTTGTTCTCGTTAATCAGACTGTTTCTCTGTTGTTTTATTTGGTATTTCTTCCTCATCAATCAAGTCATCATTTGTGTTCCTCTTATCACATTTATAGTAGCCGGGCTACCATACATTATTTTTCTGATTCCAGTACACTATTCAGCCAGTTCCCTTACATTTGAGGTGCTGAGATGAGCATCTATATTGGATCACTATCAGATTGTGGACAGCAGTATATATTCCCCATGCCATGACTGAGTTTCAGGACACTCAGAGAGATGACCGATGTAGCCATTATACCATTGGTACAGAGCAGTCAGTAGTGCCCAGAGTTACAGCAGCAGTTTCAGAGGACAGATGATGGTACAGGTTGATGAGCAGTCAGGTATATGATTCAGTAGGTATATCATTGTGTCATGGTTATATTGCTTTTATATTTATTCTTATAGCATGTCTTAGCACTTAGTGTCATGATCTGGCGATCATATAGATATTTGGACCTGGTTGATCTTATTATATATATATTATATTTGTCCTTACTCAGACTTAGAAGTTCACTATTCATACTCATTGGTTTTACCCTCCTTAGGGAGAATAGAGGTGATCATTCAACCATACCTTGACTTGCTAGTGTCGGCTCCATCGTTCATTGTCTTCATCCATCCATGGCCTACCTTTTTAGTTTATCACCCTGACTTACTACTTGACTAAGTGGCATGGAGGATCTTTTCCCCACTGTAGCCTCTGTATTGGATGAGCTTCCCTGTTTATTGTGTCTCGGCTCTGAGTTGGTGACAGAACTTGCCTATGGTGAGTTGGAGTTCCTTGTGAATTCCCCCTAGTCACTAAAGTTGTGTTGGCTAAACCTGAAACTTTTAGTGCTGCCATGAATAAAAAATCTGGAAAAATGAAATGCTATATCTTGTATGAAAAGCCCATTTATGCAATGTGTTTCTAAACACACATGAATGAAAGGCATGCCAAATGAAAATGGCTATGAAAATAAAATGTTATATCTTTTGGAAAATAAATACCTAGGTAAACAAGCTGTCCATGACACACCTAGAAGTGCTCAGGTAAACAAGTGCCTTAAAAACACACCTGCAGCAGAAAGCCTAAAATAAATGTAAATCTATGTAATGTGTTTATAAACACACATAGATCAAGGCTATGGAAACTTCAGGCCCAAAAAGCAATGGAACTTAAAAGCTATATCTAAACAATTGCTGGCCTTATTTGTATTATGGATTGTGCGCATCTGTGAAGGTGAATAAACCCTCTTTGAACAACTCATCCATTTGTGAGACACCGCCATTCCCTGTGTTATTTCTCATTCAGTATATACTATGGTGTGTATTCCCTTTCCCTTGCCAAAGTGTCACAAAGTTAAGTCAGTCAAGTCATCCCTTAGCCTAGCCAGTTAGTTTAGCCTTCACCCTTCACTAGCAAATTGATCACAGCTATGAAGTGAGTATGATCTTGAAAGTCTAGTCTGAGTAATAATAATAATTAATGACATTATATATTTGGATTTAGATCGCCAGTAATGATTAATTTGTGCTATAATTGTTATTTGAATAAGTTGTAGAGCATGCATTAACCTTGGGCACTTTGCAGCAGTTTATGATGATGGTCTGAGTTATATTGGGTCATGTTGACTTGGTTAGGCCTAGTTTGACCATGGTCAACCAGAGGACATGAGATGGTTGGACCTTATGATGACATGGATAGATGATATATGGTCTATGTATACATACATGATGATTCTATGCAGCAGCTACAGGGTTATGATGATGATTCTTGGTTTACAGCAGTGTTTGGTCATTTACAGATTATTATTATTGGCCCTGTTCCGGTATATTGGATATATATTTTGATCATGCAGAGACTCATATGGTGTATGAGTACACATCTTGGATGGATTTGGACCTTCTGAGTCCAATTAGACAGTTTGTTTTCAGTTCCGGGCACTTACAGTGATGATTGAGCCTCAGTAGGCTATCCCAGTGCAGTTTTGGTCTGTCGGAGGCCCTGTCAGAGCAGATATGATTTTTATTCGGTTGACGTAGGGTGCTGTGCTTGGAGGGGGTGGTCCAGCCACTTGTTTTTACCATATTACCCCCCTCCTGGACACACTGGTGCCCTCACCTTGACAGCGCAGGCACTCCAGGAGGCAGTTTGGGGCAGTTTCATGCTTCCCGAGGCATTTCAGGATTGGTAGAAATGGCTATTGAGGAAATCGATTTGGGCTACTGAGGCAATGTTATGGCATGGGATGATCAGTGATGATAGATCGGGGTCCTCCACACCTTCCCCAGCAGTTTCAGCTTCATCGGGGCCCGCATCCATCACTTATGGCACTTTCTAAGGATTTTTGAGGTCTTTTTGAGGCCTACGATTTGACCATGGAGGCACGATTTGGTACATTTGGTATTATTTATTGATTATTGTGCTATGGGGATTGACCAAGGAGGGATAAAATTACCCCTTGGACCCACCATAAGCTGCTTATTATTATTTGTCATCATGACTTGGTGGGATTGCCCTCTTCTAGGGCGATTTGGTCCACTCACATAATATTTTATTAGTGATCCATGTATTTTATTGTTGAGCTCATCCCAACCATTGATTAGACATTTGTATCTTTTAATCTTAGCCACTCATTCAAAAAGTGGTTAGGGTTTTGGTGCCTCTCCTTCCTATTTAAAGGAGAGAGCCTCTCATTGTAAAGGGTCTTTGGCTCTTGGATTATTGGTATAGAAAAATATTCTTGTGGTCTCCTTTGCATCTGGTGTTCTTAGATGATGATTGGAAAGTCTATTGCAACCTAGCATTTGGAAATTGTGGTAAGATCTATCTTTTTTTTGGAAATCATTGTTTGTCTACAGGAGGGCGACTTCAACAAGGGCGATTTTTCAAGGCTTCTTCAAATCGACTTTCTTGGCATTCGCTTGTATCAGGGGGTTATCATTAGCATCATTGTGATCTATGCTATCTTTCTGTTACTTCTCTTGTGGCATTAGTCTTATCTCTTGATGCATCAAATCTGATATTGTTGATGTTTGTTGTGTAGGAGAGAGGGCGCATTGGCTTCTTGGATCAAATTGACTTGCATAGAAACTACCTCAAAGCTTATCAAATTGATCGGGTTTGCATAGATCATCATCATCAAGGCATCTACAAGGTTACCCAGGTAAGATCCACAGGTTTGTTTCTCTTACCTTGATCCAATCCATTGACATAGCTCATAAATTGTTAAAACCCTAAATATTTCAAAACCCCATTTTTATATTTTCTCAGATCTACTTAGATCTAGTGGGTTGTTGGGCATAATATTGAAAACCCACCTCTATAGCATCCACGACATCCCGGATCTATAGTTTGGTGAGGATTGGCTTCCATTTGACCCCCTTCCCAAGCCAACTTAGCTTCTCCCAAGCAAGGCGCACTTCCTGGTGGTTGTGAGTTGACCTAGATCTAGGTGGTGGGTAGTTGAGATCCCGCTTGATCCTTAACCTACACATCAAATAACCTACCCCCATATTGTTACTTTTCTGATTTTCACTTTGTGGGCCCCATTCCACATTTTAAGGGATTTAATCCCCATTTTGGACCACTTAGTGCATTCAAACTCAGATCTAGTAAGCTCTAGCCGTCAGATTGCCACGAAATTATAGATCCACACTCCTACCTGACCAACCTACCCGGATCTAAAGTTTGGATGCCATCGGACTTGTCTTGACCCACCTAACCCACCTTTTAGGCCTCCTTGGGTAAAGTCGCACCACCTTTGAGAAGTGAGTTAACTCACTTCTAGGACGTGGGTACTTGAGATTCTTGCGGATTTGGAACGGGAATAATTCAAAACCTAGGTCTAGTGTGTCACTTTGTCAGATCTTGCCTTGGCGATAGCATTCCTTGTTTTAAGGAATTGTGGTCCACTTGGGTTAAACCTAGATCTAGACCTACTTATCCATCAAGACCTTTATTGCCCACTTGTCTCATGCTATAGGAGTCCTCAACCACAAGTCAACCCTACTTTGACTCCATTATCCCAATTCCCAAGGCATTGGTTACTCTCCAAGTCAATTCGACTTTCCTAGATTGTTGGATTAACTTGTGGTTTGACCTTAGTGTGGTGAACTAAACCCTTGATGCCATCATGTATCATGGTCAAACTTGTCATGTGTACTAGTTAGCCCCAATTCAACCCCTAAACTACCCTGCATTGGACACGGTTCCCAAGGCAGTAGATCTTCCAACATTGAACTAGTACTATAATCCTAGATCTCACTTCAAACATTATAAGTCACTCTCACATCAACTATGAACCAAAGCTATACTCATTAAACCCCTCACTTGGCTTGTGACTTCATTCTTAGGTCTAGGATAAACCATACACCTAACTTCACTTAGAAATACCCTGATTTGGTGTCTTGGTTTTGATCTCTCCTGTCGGGAGTAGATCGGGTCTCCCTCTTTGTTTTCTGGGCTAGATAACATAAAGCGAAGGTTGCCTTGACTGGCGTGACAACCATATATTGGAGGTCAAGGTGATCGTGGTTGCACCTTTTGAGTTGCCCCTCCCTATTGTCGTCCATGTCTGGATACATCCATAGGGGTAACTACAGTTTAGGTGATAACAGTTCCTCTGGTTCAGATTTTGGTAATTTTTGTGATAGATCTTCATCTACTATCACATCTATACTTTCAATTATCCTCTTCAATCTCTTATTGTAACATTTGTAGGCTTTCTTTTCAGTCGAATATTCCAAAAATATGCCTTCTTCAGTCCTGGAATTGAATTTTCCAAGATTGTCATCAATAATTTTTATATAACATTTGCTCCCAAAGATTTTGAAATAATTCACTGTGGCTTTTCTTCCTGTCCATAACTCATAAGGAGTTTTGTCACAATTAACTCTTAATTGTGGCTTGTTAATGATGTATACAACTTGTTATCACACAGCTTGTAGTTGTCCCTAATGGTATCCCATCCGAGATGGTAGAGGAGATGGACAACTAAAGAGGTGCCCTAAGAGATGCCACGGTTCCCAATGCAAGCTGGGGGTCATGTCAACTGAGGCACTCTTCACTTTAGATCAAGATGAATCAAGACCAAGGGGGAGACCCTATAGCCAATCAAAGGTGCTTGGACCAAAGCAAAGGTTCCTAGGGAAGTGTGAAAGACAAGTTACGGAAACCAATGCAAGGTTAGGTGGACCTAGAAGTTTAAGTGTGGTTGAAAGAGGCTTAAGGGATGACTAGTGTTTCAACCAATAAATGATTTCGGCCACATAATGAGATCAAATGACAAGATCTAGTACCATGAAATACACAAATGGGGCCCACTTCCTTAGAATATGGAAATGGTCCAAATGGGACCCAAAAGGTAAGATTTAGGGGTGCAAATGGTACCAAGGGGTAAGCAAGATGTAGATCTATGGATCTAGGATGAAATAGAAGATACCCACATATGGGATCTAGCACATGACACTAATCCTAAGAAGTACGATTTGCCTTAGGTGGACTAGTGCCTTTAGATGGATGGGTAAATGGAGTCCAAAGTATGCCAATTTACAGATCAGGGTAGTTTAGGCAATTATCAAAGTGGGTTTAGGAAGGCATGCCCAAATGATGGCTAGATCTCCATAGATCTAAGATTGAAAATGCATCACAAAATTGACCCAAGTGGGGCACAACCCTCAAAATAAGGAATGGGGCCCACAAGGTGAAAATCAATGAAGTGAAGCACTAGGGGTATGTTATCAAGTGAGAGGAGTATGAATCAAGTGGGATCTCACCTACCCATGTGGTAGAACTAGCTTAACTCACCTACCCAAGGAGGGCGACCTCACTCAAGGAAGGCTAAGTGCCTTGGGGGAAGGGTCAAATGAAGTCCAAATGCCACCGAACTATAGATCCGAATTGCCATGGATACTTTAGAGGTGGGTTCTTTCTATTATACCCAAAGCCAAGCTAGATCTTTGTAGATCTAAGAAAAACAAAAATGAGGGTTTTGATTTTAATGTAGTTTTTGACCAATAGGATGGATAGCAAGCAAAATCAATATGTACCTTGTAGATCTTACCTCAAAAGCTTGCGGCCTCTTAGCATATGGAGAAATATTTCCCTAGTTACAATTCCAAGCTTGATCCAAGTGTCTTCAACCAAAGTCGTTCAAGCCCGAGGAGAGATGTCTCATGAAAACCTGAAATCAAACTACAACAAGTTAGATTTGATCCACAAATCCATAAGATCTAAGAATGTCATATCAAGAAAGTAAACAATGGACAAAGCACAATTGAAAAATTCCCTCTCTATGAAGACGTCTTGCCCATGGGGGATGTGAGCAACCCCTACAATCTTCCCACAAAGGAAATCGTTGAGCTAGCTTCAAGCAATTCGGCCTCCCTCTCTTGATGTCGATTTCACCTGTAGAATCAAAGAATGTCTAGAAACAAGATGCAAGAACATATACAAGAGTACCCAATCAAAGCCAAGTAGTAGATCTCCAAAGTATTATTTTCATTCCAAGTTTTCCAGAGCCCAAAGGTGAGCTATACAATAGGGGGTCTCCTCTTTATATAGGATAATAAAGACCAAAACCCTAGATCTCAAAACCACTTTACAAAACATAAAGATGAGTGGTTGAGATTAAAAGATCTCAATACATAATCAATTGCTAAGATGAGCCTAACAATATAACACATGGATCACTCAATACTAAGGTGATGTCATAGCTAGAAGAGACTCATGGAGGGTGACGCCATTCTCTAGCAATGTTACAAAAACCGGACCGGTTTAGGCAAAACCGACCGGTTAGACCGGTTTCGGCACCTTTCCGGTCCAAACTGGCCCTTCAAACCGTTTTTGGCCGGTTTTGTCCTGAACCGACCGGTTCAGTCACCGAACCGGTCAAAACAAGCCGGTTCAGGACAAAACCGGTTTTGCAGAGAAAACCGGCCGGTTCAGAAAACGTTTTTTTTTAATTTTTTAATTTTTAATTTTTAATTTTAAAAAAAGGCAAGTGGGTGGGGGAAATTGTCCACATGGACGGTGGCATATACATGTACTTCATCTTTATATGTATATATGAAAATTTCAACAGTCTGAAATTGTCTTACTGTAGATTTGATTTTCAGCAGTCTGAACTTATCTTTAATATTTGGCAATTTTCAGCACTAGTTTGTCATGCTAATCTGAAAGATGAAATTGTTAAGAGATTTAACATCAATATAAAAAATAAGGGGCATATTTATTGCTATAAATCCACATTAATTGTAGTGATTTCAGATCTGGTTTATGCTTGAAAAGATTGCCCTATAGGGCTGAAATTTGTTGACATATGTTTGCTATATTTTATCTTGGATTGCCTAGTGTATTGGAGTTGTTGATAGATGAAATATTGTTCATTGTTTATATTGTTTATTTATATTTTACTTCATCCTTTAGGCTCTAAATTCAGAAGGCTAAAATTCAGGAAGCCTCCTTGCCAAGAGAAATTTCTAATTTGCATCAAAAGTCAAATTTCTACATGTTGAAGTGACAAGACAAATAGCGGAGTGATCAACGATGTTGAGAATTTGAGACAGACAAAGTTAGGGCTTGTGAGTGCTCACGCAACAAATAAGCAACTTTTTGCCCAATTACATCTATCTTGTACAAGTATATTTTGTATTTTTGTCTTGGTTAATCTTCGATTGTTGAAAATCATTTTGGAGTGAAAGTTGGTGATGGCATCAAACATTCACTTGTCCACTATGATTGTTGAGGAAGTTTGATGCAATTCTTACTAGTGGGAAACTTGAAACAAAATGAATATCCTAAAGGGATCTTAGCTTACACCATCTAAGATGCAAGACCAGTAGATGTTTGATTCAATTTCAGACATGTATTGCACTCAATGCTAAGTTGCTAACTGCTATTTTGGTTCTATCACTATGCACTCTTATTTGCTATATAAATGAGATACTTTTCATATTTTGTATAATGGTTTGAATGCACATGGATGCACATGAATATATATATGATTTTTCAAAATTTGAATATTTTATGTATTTTTGGTGATCCGATTTTATGATCTGGTTTTTTTTTTCCAGTTTTGGTCCGGTTCTAGTCCGGTTCCGGTTCACAGGGTCGGCGGTTCGACCACCGGTTCGGTTTTTGTAACATTGTTCTCTAGAGGGGGCAAAAGTACATGGGCCCTCCTCATATGACTAGGACATGACTCATGAAGCACATGGTGGGGCTAGGAGGCATCAATCCTTGCTAGCTCATCCCCATGGCACAATAATATAAAATAATATGTCCAAAATAATACAAATGATCAAATCTGTCCTCAAAATCTGTGAGAGACATGCAGTAAAAAACCTCCTGTGGCCTCTGTGGACCCCATTGACTGATGAAAACTGGCTGGAAGATGGGGGGTTCACCCTGGAAGACCTCTGTGAAAATCAAGTGCCAAAACCTTGCCTCAATTGCCCAAATCGAATTCCTCAGTGACCCTTTTATTCCATTTTTAACCTGCCTCAGTAACTGTGAAAGTGCTGAAACTGCCTCCTAGGGCACCTGTGTTGTCAAACTGAGCCCACCAGGCTCTCCAGAAGGGGGGGTAGAATGGTAATATCAAGTGGTTGGACCACCCCCTCCTCATACAACGCCCTAGCTGAACTGGCGTCTCATGGCCCCTGCTGGTCAGGCTAGGAAATCAGCCCCAAATCTGGTCAACAAGTGGAAAACTGCATCTATCACTGTCAGAAGTGCCCGTAACTGAATGACAAGTCTCATTGGATTTAGAAGGCCCAAATCTACTAAGAATGTGTACTCATACACCATGGGTTGCCCTGATGGGCTAATTGTAGGGTCCACCATATATGGACAGTGCATAATCTGATGATCTGAAGTAATAATAAAACCTGCTGAACTGCATCAATCACCATCTGAACCATATGTCCATCATATAGCATCATCATCAAGAGTATGTGGGACCATCAATCATCATCAATAAGCATACATGGCCCACATCATCACGGATCCCAAGAAATGACCATAGTCAAACTGGGTTTGACTAGGTCAATATACAACCAAGGATAAATCATATCAATAGACTAAGACATGTTCCTCTAATCATACTCACATCTTAACTTAAAGTATAACATCATTTAGTGGCATTAGTCATGTTTGCATATTCCATTGTTATTTCTAATTACTTGTACAATAGCTTAAATGACAAAGTCACCCATTAGACATGGTCTTGTTATCACACCATAGTAGCAGGGCTACTATTCTTGTACAGCAGATATCTGCACATTCCAGAGCTTCCATTATTCCAGAGCATGGCTATGTATATTGGATCACTCATGATCAGAGCAGTATATTATTCAGATGTATGTTTGACCTTGTGTCAAGGATGAGCCTTGAGAGTTCAGATTTGATGACCGATGTGACCCTTTATCCCATACAGTTTCAGTTCAGTGCCTAGAGATGTATTGCAGCAGTGTTTCAGATGGTGCATGATGATTATTATTTTGATGATGTTGTATGATCTATGGATATGTTATCACTGACTGTGGATTATTATCTTGTTGATTTAGTCATGATTACAGCATGTGCTTGGTATATTATTCCTGATGTGGGAAACTGTTTAAAATGAACTGTGAATCATAAAATGGACAATTGCTTGCACATTTAGGTCATTTAACAAAACCACTGGTTTTTCACCTTACATAGATATGGTCTTTCCTGACACCAGTTGTCTGCTAGTGTAGGCTCCATATTCACTTGACTCCATCCATACATGACCTTTTCGTTTGACTTTAAACCTTGACTTGTCTCATTTGACTTTCTAATACCGAGGACTTCCCCATTTTTCTACCTCTGTGTTTAGACCGCATCCTTGTGTATTCAGTGTCTCGGCTCTAAGTTGGTGACAAAACTTGCCTTTGGTGAGTTGGATTGTAGGCCTAAATCATTCTGGTCGGTTGTCCCGATGTTTGGCATTGGCTCGAACTCCTTCTAGTCACTTGAGATGTTGTTGGCTAAAACTGAAAGCTCATGTTCTACTTATGGAAACTTATAAATTCGCCCATGGAAACAAAAAAGGGCAAGAGCGATGAACAGCTAAAAATACTCCGCGAAGAGTATAAAAAAGGTCCAAAAAGCAATGGTTCTTAAAAGCTATATCTAAACAATTGCTGACCTTATATATATTTGAAAAAACATGTCCTGGATGCAAGCTGCAACTAGTTGTGCTTCTCAGCACATCTGAAATCCGAAGGGTTATGTAGGCCAAAAAGGCCATCAATAAAATTGAATGATCCTAATGAACCTGGATCAACTTGATGTAGACATGATGCCTAAGTTGAATAAGCACTCTCAGAACAACTTATCCATTTGTGAGGCACGACCATCCTCCGTGTTATTTTGTCCAACACAGAGTTTGTAGCTTCCCCCTTTCCCCCAGTCCAAAGTATTTTTGAGTTAAGTTAGATAAGTCAAACCCTTGGCCCAACGTTGTTCCTAGCCTTCACCCTTCACTTGCAGTCTGACCATGTCCAATGGGTGAGTTTGTCATTTGAACTATTGTGCAAGCAATTTTATATAACAACGGAATATGTTAACTTGATTAATGCCACTGAATGGAATTTATACTTTGAGCTTAGCTGTGAGAATGATTAGAGAAGCATTGTCTTAGTCTACTGATGTGATTTATCCTTGGTTGTATATTATTGGGATCTATGATGATGTGGACCATGTATAGATGATTATTGATGATGATTGATGGGCCCACATGCTTGATGATGATATCATATGATGGACATATGATGCAGATGATGATTGATCTAGTTCAGCAGGTTTTATTACTTCTTCAGATCAGCGGATTATGCATTGTCCATATATGGTGGACCCTACAGCTGGCCCATTTGGGCAACCCATGGTGTATGAGTACACATTCCTAGTGGATTTGGGTCTTCTGGATCCAATGAGACACTTATCTTTCAGCTCCGGGCACTTCTGACAGTGATTGATGCAGTTTTACACTTGTTGACCAGATTTGGGGCTGATTTCCAGGCCTGAGCAGCAGGGGCCCCGAGAGGCCAGTTCACCTAGGGCGCTGATGATGGAGGGTGTGGTCCAGCCACTTGTTTTTACCATTTACCCCCCCTTCTGGAGAGCCTAGTGGGCTCGGATGGACAACGCTAGCACCCTAGGAGGCAGTTTTGGCACTTTCACAGTTCCTGAGGCAGTTAAAAAATGGGATAAAGTGGTCACTGAGAAAATCGATTTGGGCAATTGAGGCAAGGTTTTGGCATTTGGTTTTCACAGAGGTCTTCCAGGGTGGCATCACTATCTTCCAGTCAGTTTTCACCATGTGGGTATGCCCAGATTGATCACAGGAAGACATTTACTGCTTGACTGTCATGGATTCTGAGGACAGTTTTGGTCATTTATATTATATTGGACATATTTTATTATTTTATTGTGCCTTGGGGATGAGCTAGTAAGGATTGATACCTCCTAGCCCCACCATGTGCTTATGTTGTCATGTCCTAGTCATCATGAGGTGGATTTTGGCACCTATATTTCTCTAGTGGATGACGTCACCCCCTTTTTGTACCATTTAGTGGGGGCGCTATCATTATGTTGGGTGATCCATGTGATATATTGTTATGATTTATTGTTAGCCGTTGATTAGATCTTATGATCTTTTAATCTTAGCCACTCATGTAAAAAGTGGTTAGGATTGTACTCTCTCCCCATCCTATTTAAGGAGGGAGCCTCTCATTGTAAAATTCATCTAGAGATTTTTGGCTCTTGGCTCTTGGAATAAAAATTTCTATCTTTTGGAGTACATGCTTGGATTGGAGTGGATGTTGGTTGTTTCGATTGTAAATGCTTTTGTCCATTGCACTGGAGGATCTATTGTAGCTATCTTGCATATTTGCCATATCTTATTTATAGGTTAAGAGGACGATTTTGGACAAGGGCGAATTGGTGGGGAGGCTTGCCCTTCAAACTTGGAAGAAGTCGTTTTGGTTTGACAGGGAGTAGTTTTGCCTTTGTGTCAACTATTTTATGTTTCTCTCTCTCTCTTGCTTGTATCTACCTTCAACATGTTAAACTGATTGATGCTTTGCTCCTTGCCTTGACAGGTTAGAAGGAATCACATGTGGCTTGGGAAAATCGATTTGGCAAGAGGGCTTCAACAATTCTCCATTTGATCTTTGGCAAAGTAATCCTCGTCTCAACTAGCATTCATCTCTTCATCCAGGTATGTTCCAAGAGGTATGATCTTCTTCTTCCTTGAATCATCCATAATTTCTAGATCATAAAAACCCTAATTGATTAAAACCCTTGTTTTTGGTTTTTCTTAGATCTACTTAGATCTAGCCTTGCTTTTGAGAAGATCTTGAAAACCCACCTCTATAGCATCCACCCCTAGTTGGATCTAGAGTTTGGTGGTGATTGGCTTAAAATTGACACACTTTTGAAGGCAAAAAGCTCTCTTGAACCCAAATCGCACTTCCTAGTGAGAGGCTTGTTTGGTTAGATCTAGCACATGGGTAGGTGAGATCCCACTTGATTTGCAATCTAGACACTTGATAACCTACCCCCAGATCCTTACTTTGGTGAATTCTACCTTGTGGACATCTTTCCATGTTTTAAGGGGTTAAAACCCCCTTTTTGAATTTCTTGGCACCTCAAAACTCAGATCTACTAAGATCTAGCCCTTGGATTGACTTGATTTTCGGGACATACATAGATCGGGGTATTAGCTACTTGGATCTATAGTTTGGTGGCCATTGGACTTGATTTGGTCCACCAAACCCACTTTTTAACCCTCCTTGAACAAAGTCGCACTACTTGGGGAAGGTGAGTTTGTCCACTTTGAGGAAGTGGGTGTTTGGGGATTTTTGGAGATTTGGAACGGCCATACCTTGAAACGTAGGTCTAGACTATCTTTTTGTCACGATCCGCCTTGGGGATGGCATTCCTTGTTTCAAGGGATTGTGGTCCACTTAGGGTCATCACTTGAAAACCTAGATCTAGCAAGATGCAACCATTAGATCTTTTTTAGCCCACTTGACTTGGCTTCTAGGTGTCCCGATCTACACTTTGACATACTTTTTGACCCCATTAGCCCATCCAACAAGGCACTAGTCCTCCTCAAAGCAAGTCGCACTCCTTGGGATTTGTGTCAAACCCTAGATCTAGTACATGGGTACTTCCAGAATCAACTTAGATCCATAGATCTAGTCATTACATAACCTCTAGTACCAACATCACACCTAGCTTCACCTTGTGGGCCCACTTAAAACCATTTCACACTTCCCAAGAAAATAGGACCCACTTGTGTAAACATATGGTACTACACCCAGTCATCATACCCAATCATGTGGCCTAAACCATACATAGGTTGAAACACTAACAATCTCTTACACCACCTTCAACCATACCTCAACTCCTAGGTCCACTTAGCCTTGCATTGGTTTCCGTAACTCATCATTTACTTATCCTTAGAAACCTGTGTTTGGGTCCAATCAACTGTGATTGGTTATAGGGTCTCCCCCTAGGTCTTGTTACACCTTGACCTAAAGCGAAGAGTGCCTCGGTTGACGTGACTCCCACCTTGCATTGGGAACCGTGGCATCTCTTGGGTCACCTCTTTAGTTTCCTATCTCCTCTATCGTCCCGGATGGGATACCTCTAGGGGCAACTACAAGTTGTGTGATAACAGGTCTAACTGCTAGCTAAGGATGAAGGCTAGGAACAAGGCTGGGCAAGGGGGTGACTTGTCTAGACTCAACTAAAAGACACTTTGGACTGGGAGAAGGGGGAAGCTACACTCTGTGCTAGACAAATAACATGGGGAAGGGCTATGTCTCACAAATAGGTAAGTTGTTTAGAGAGTGCTTATTTAACTTAGGCATCATATCTACATCAAGTTTGATCCAAGTTCATTAGGATCATTCAATTTCATTTCATGGCCTTTTTGGCCTACATAGCCCTTCAGATCTCAGGTGCGCTAAGAAGCACAACTAATTGCAGCATGCATCCAGGGCATGTTTACACGTATAAGGTCAACAATCGTTTAGATATAGAGTTTAAGAACCATTGCTTTTTTGGACCTTTCTTATACTCTTCGAGGAGTATTTTTAGCAGTTCATCGCTCTTGCCCTTTACTCACGTGTGTTAATAAAAACATTCTACAGTTTATAGTTTCCATGAGCAAATTTACACAAGTTTCCATAAGTAGTACATGAGCTTTTAGTTTTAGCAAACAACATCTCAAGTGACTAGGGGGAGTTCCTGCCAATTCCAAACATCGGGACAACCGACCAGAATGATTTAGGCCTACAGTCCAACTTACCAAAGGCAAGTTTTGTCACCAACTCAGAGCTGAGACACAAAACAAACATGGATGCGATCCAAACACAAAGGTAGTAAAAAGGGAAGTCCTCAATATCATAAAGTCAAGCAAGACAAGTCAAGGGTAAAAGCCAAATAAGGAAGGTCATGGATGGATGGAGTCAAGTGAAAGTGGAGCCTAAGCTAGCAGACAAATGGTGTCAAGAAAGACCATATCTATGCAAGGTAGTAAACCAGTGAGTTTTGTCAAACAACCTAAATGTGCAAGCAAAATGTCCATTTTATAATTCATCATCAAGATAGTTCATTTTAAGTTTACAAAAGTTTACCACATCATGAATCATACACCAAGCTAATGCTGTGAACATGACTAAAGCAACAAGATAATAATCCATAGTCATTGATCAGAAATCCATAGGTCATACAATATCATCATAAGAATAATCATCATAAATCATTTGAAACACTGCTGCAATAACATCTCTAGGCACTGAACTGAAACTGTATGGAATAAAGGGTCACATCGGTCATCAAATCTGAACTCTCAAGGCTTAGCCTTGGCACAAGGTCTAACATAAGTCTGATAAAATACACTACTCTGATCATGAGTGATCTCAAAATATAAACTCATCATAGCCAAGCTCTCGAATATGCAGATATCTGCTAAGCAAGAATAGTAGATTGCTACTATGGTGTGATAACGCAACCGTTCCTATAACTTCTCTCCAAAAGGTTTCTGCGAGATTTGCCTCAAGTAGCATGGTTCGGGCTGCTTCTTGAACAATTCTGTTCTTTCTTTCAGAGACGTTGTTTTGTTGAGGTGTACGTGTTGTGCAGTATTGTCTCCTTATTCCATGTATATCACAATAATTTGTAAACTCACCAGATGTGAATTCTCCACCGTTGTCAGATCTAAGACACTTAATTTTATGACCGCTTTCATTTTCAACCTTGGCTTTAAACAACTTGAATTTCTCAAAAGCTTCTGATTTGTTTTTCAACAAGGTAACCTCAAGTCATCCTGGAATAATCATCAATAAACAACATGAAATATAACTCACCTTGAAGTGTTTGAACTCTTGCAGGTCCACATAAGTCTGTATGGACTAACTTCAAAGGACGTGATGTTGATTGATATGCTTTTGCTTTGAAGTTTGTTCTTGCCTGCTTTCGATGTTGGCATGACCCGCATAATTTGTTTGCAGGTTTCGTAATTTTTGGCATCCCTCTGACAGCGTCTAACTGACTGACTTTTACAATGTTATCAAAATTTAGAAGTGCTAATCTCTTGTGCCAGAGCCAGTTGTTGTCATGTTGACTAACTAGGCACCTTTCTCCTTCTATTTCTTCTAAAACATAAACACTTCCTGCTGATCTGATTCCTCTTCCTATGATTTGTTTAAAACCATTTCTTCTTATCTCACAGTGATGAGCAAAAAAGGTAACATTGTAATCAGCATCACATAATTGTCCAACACTCAACAAATCATGTTTTAGTCCCTCAACATAGAGAACATTTTGTGCCTTTGCATTTTCTGTGAAGGCCACAGTTCCTTTTCCGAGAATTTTTGCAGTTCCATTATCTCCAAATGCTACATCACCACTTATATCCCTTTTTAATGTGAGGAACTTGCCTTTGTCTCCAGTCATGTGCTTAGTGCAGCCGCTCCATTTATTTTCATTTTTCTGAGCATAGAGAGCTATCCCACAAATGTCATTTGTCATACTTTCTTTATTAACAATTTAAAGTCTACAATTTTCAGATGTGTGATTAAAATTTTTGCACTTGGTGCATTCTAATTCTTCAGACAGTATGGAGAAAGAGTTGTTGTTTTGTGAGTAAGTCTTCTCAAAATACTGTCTTCTGGGAGGGTTTGTAAAACTCTTCTTAGGTGCTCTACAATCAATAGCCTTGAGTCCGAATTTATAACAGTTATATCAATGACCCAAAAAGAAATTTTGATACCTGGAAAAGACTGGTCTTCTTGAAGCCTGAAAGGAGAGATTGGTTGCAGCTACCTTTGGCTTATCTTCTTGGCCCATGTTGATTTGATGGTCATCTGGTTTGTTTAGGCAAATTACTTCTTTTTGTAACTTTTCACATTCTTTTTCCCTCGGAGCTAATTGTCTCTGTGCTTCAATCAAGGGCTCTCGAATCTTCTGAAGATTAGCATTAAGTTGAGTGACAACCTTACTGATTTCCAAGACTTCCTGATTCAGTGAGCATTCTGCTACATGCTCCTTCACTGTTGATGTGTATTCAATCCCACTTTTGTCACCATCATCTTTCTGTTGCAATAGTAAGTTTGGTTTCTTAAGATTTTCCTTGAGAGAGTTGATTTTCTCTTCTTTTCTTTGCAATACCAAGCTTAGTCTTTTTGCTAACTGATTTTTTGCAATTTGATGATCTTGTTCTTGCTTTTTATTCACATTCTTTAGATTCTCAATTTCTTCCAAAGTTGCAATGAGTTTTGCCTCAAGATCCACAATACCCTCATCATGTTTTGAGAGATCTTCATTGTTTTCCTGTGCTAGAAACATAATCTCATTTTTTCTTTCAAGAATAATTTCTTCTTCTTCTTCTTCATCATCTGAAACTCCTTCATCTTCTACCTTGGTGATTAGTGTATGTTTATTTGCAAATCTTTTGTCTCCAAAATTTCTCCTAGGATTTATTTGCTTCTACTTGTTATTTGAAGGACACTTGACTGCAAAATGTCCAATTTTTCCACTGTTGAAACATTTTAGTGGAAGCTTGCCCTTGTATTTTCCAGTTCCTCTTGGAAGTCTATTAACGAACTTAGCTAACTCTTCATCTAAAACCTTGTTGTCTGGGGAACATAATTCATTGCTGTGATTGTTCTCCTTAGTCACCTTGAATGCAACCTCTTTTTGACTTGGATTTTGGATTCTCATTTCGTAGGCAACCAGAATGCCATTTAGTTCTTCAAGCGTCAGATAATCTAGCTTTTCTCTTTCCTCTATGGCTGAGACTTTTGGATTGAATCTTAATGGGAGAGTCCTCACAACTTTCTGTACTACAGTAGATTGAGTTATTGTTTCACCTAGGCCTTTCATAGTATTAACAATCTCTTCAACCCTTTGAAGGTATGCTGCAATATTTTCTTCTTCTGCCATTTTTAGACTTTCAAACTGAGTCCTGTATGTTTGGAATTTAGCTTGTTGAACTTTAGAATCCCCTTGATAGATGGTGGCCAATTTGTCCCATAACTCTTTTGCTGTTGAGTAGTTCATAACTTTGAAGAACTCGGTTTAACTGAGTCCTGCTAGTATGGCATTCATAGCTGTAGCATTATTTTGAGCTTCTTCAATTTCTTCAGAAGTGTAAGGCCGAGTTTTTGGTGGTTTGTATCCATCAATCACACTAGTCCAAATGTCGAACCCCGTGGACATTAGATATGCATTCATCCGCTTGCTCCAATAGACATAGTTATTTCCATCGAATTTGGGGACATCCCTGAACTTGTGTCCACCCATTTCCAAGTGTGTTCTGATATTCCCTTTAGGTGTTCAAACCTTAAAGAAGGGCCTGCTCTGATACCAATTCAGAAACACACACAACACTGAGAGGGGGGGTGAATTAGTGTTGTAGTCACAAATCTGATTTATAGTTCTAAACTGGTCTAATAAATTTAATTCAAATACATAACCATTGAAACAATAAAGACACCAATAGTGAATTCTTCAATCTTATGTAAATTTATATTTGATAAAAGTACATTGAAGATCTGTGCTACAACACAAATTACATCTACCAACTCCAACTGGTTATTTGGAGGCTTCAACCTCAACAAAAGTTATCTTCAGCAACAACTGAGATAATTGATTCAGGCAGCAACCTGAACATCCTACACAGATTATTTCCTTGCTCCACCCTTCCTTCCAAACAAAGACTCTTTATCAATGATCTGTCTTCTTGATCTTTAGTTAATCCAGATTTCCAATTGAGAAACACACACAATACTGAGAGGGGGGGTGAATTAGTGTTGTAGTCACAAATCTGATTTACAGTTCTAAACTGGTCTAATAAATTTAATTCAAATACATAACCATTGAAACAATAAAGACACCAATAGTGAATTCTTCAATCTGATGTAAATTTATATTTGATAAAAGTACATTGAAGATCTGTGCTACAACACAAATTACATATACCAACTCCAACTGGTTATTTGGAGGCTTCAACCTCAACAAAAGTTATCTTCAACTCCAACTGAGATAATTGATTCAGGCAGCAACCTGAACATCCTACACAGATTATTTCCTTGCTCCACCCTTCCTCCCAAACAAAGATTCTTTATCAATGATCTGTCTTCTTGATCTTTAGTTAATCCAGATTTCCACAGAGTGCTGAATTGATAACCCCCAAGATTTATCAAGACAAAGGTTAAAAACTTTGCATCTGTTGTAACTCTCCAGGCTGCTCCACAGGTTTGTTCTTCCCCTTCTCGGTTCTCCGGCCTCCTCCCTTCCTGCTCCTCGCCACTTCTCCTACTTTGTCCCCGAGCTTGCTATTCCATGTTCACCGAACTCACAAATTAAAAACAAGAATTTGTTCTTTACTTATACCTTTCTTCATCATCAATTCTGGAGGCCGACATGTCATTGGTTGAACATTTTATTTTATCTTTTAAATTACATTTATCACATCATCATGGGGGTGCTATTTTTGCCATATCATCATAGGGGTACTTTATCCCCTTTTTTGTGCTATGTCATTTCCTTTTGGCATTCTTCCTTATGCCCCAAGCTCCCTTTTAAAATGCCCGCAAGGGCTTGCATTTATGCCCGCACAGCCTCTTTGAAATGCCCACAATGTTCACTGGAAATGCTCGCAATGGGCTCAAGAAATGCCCGTAATGGGCCTCATGAAAGATGCCCCTAGGGGTTCTTCAACATGCCCACAGGGGCTAATTAGGATGCCAGCAAGGGCTACTTCAAATGCCTGTAAGGGCATGTAGAGGATGCCCGCATGGGCTCCTTTCTAATGTCAACACTTTTCTCCAGATATGCCCGCACATGACCTCTGAAATGCCCACATAATCCTTTTGATTATGCCCACAGGGCCTTTAATTATATGCCCACAATATTCCATCAAAATGCCCGCATACTTTCACAAATGCCCACATAGTGGTGTATAGATATGCCCGCATCTCCTTTAATAAAATGCCCGCAGGCATGCCTACAAGGGCTATTTACGATGCCTGCAGGCTGTCCTTCAAATGCCTGCAAGGCATCAAAAAAATGCCCGCAGGGCTACCTTAAATGCCCGCAAGGGCACTATGAAATGCCCGCAGCACTCTCCAAACGCCCGCAACCATCTTCCAAATGCCCGCAGGGATCTTCCGAGTGCCCGCAAGGGTCTTCCAAATGCCCGCCAAGGTGTCCTTGTCATCAAACCTTGCTGCCTAGTCCATATCATCAATGCTTGTCCAGTTGTGTTTTCATGAGTCTTTGTCATTAATGTGTGTCATCAATGACAACTCTGCTCTACAGGTAGTTCGTCTCAGAGTAGGGAGGATGAAGAGAATGTGGCATTGGCAATGAAGGGAATGAAGAAGAAGTTCAAGAAGGGCCCTAAGGGTGGGGCCAAGCAGTAGAGTGGTGACCAAAAGAGAGACATGAGCAAAGTCAAATGCTTTGCTTGCCAGAAGTTTGGACACTATGCTAGACAATGTCCGAACAAGAAGAAGAAGAAATAACAGACAACAGCAACAATAGACATTGATGAGTTTGCTACACGATTTGAGGGAGAGTTTTCTCTCTATGCTAGTTGTACAAAGAGAGCATCTATCACCAGCAGTGATGTGGAGGATTAGATACAATATTCCTTATTGGTTGGTCATTTGTTGAGTGCTTCTACCTCTCCTTCCACTTGGTACATTGACAGTGGGGCTTCGAGCCATATGACAAGTGTTCGAGACATGTTCACCGTGATGATTGCGATTGGCTTGAGTCTAGAGGTAGTGTTGGGTTATGATACTGTTGTGAGAGAAGTTGGGTGTGGGAATATTAGTTTTCAGAGGGAGTCCATGCAGCCCATGACATTGAGGGATGTCTTGTACGTCCTCGGGATGAAGAAGAACCTTGTTTCAGTTTCCACTATTGAGGATAGGGGCTTTGGAGTGTATGTCCTAGATGGGAAAGTATATGTTTTCTCCAGAGCGACATGACCATCTACTTCATTTTCCATTGGAGTTGGATGTGGGAAACTGTACAAACTTCTCTTCCAGCCTCATCATGCATTGGCCAACACTAGCAGTAGCAGTGAGTTCTGTGAGTTGTGGCATAGAAGGATGGCCCACCTTCATCATTCAAATTTGAGATTGCTGAGGGAGATGTGTATAGGTTTACCACAGTTCAACACAAAGTAGAGTGGTGTGTGCAGAGGGTGTACTTTGGGAAAGTACACCAAGAATGCTTTTCCGAGCAGTGATAGCAGATCAAGAGTACTGGATTTGATACATTCTGAGTTATGTGGACCTATGTCTTTTGCTTCATTGACAGGTTTTGAGTATTATATCAGTTTCATTGATGATTACTCCAGGAAGACCTGGGTCTACTTCCTGAAAAACAAGAAGTCCGAGGAAGTCTTGAAGAGGTTCCAAGGGTTCAAAGCTCTTGTGGAGAACCAAACAGGGAGGAGGATTCTAGCACTTAGGTCAAACAATGGGGGTGAGTATACCTCCAAGGAGTTTTATGAGTTTTGCAAACAAGAGGGTATCAGGAGGCAGTTGACCATTCCATATACTCCACAGTAGAATGGAGTTGTCGAAAGGAAGAACAGAGCTATAGTGGGAGCATCTAGAGCCATGCTACATGATCAAAGTCTTCCTTTCTTTCTATGGCCTCAGTAGTACTGCTATTTATGCGCAGAACAGGAGTCCACACCGTGCCTTGGGGTGTAAAACTCTTGAGGAGATATTCACTGGCAAGAGGCTTGAGATAGGCCACTTCCGCATATTTGGATGCCTTACATATTCTCATGTCCCTTGTGAGAAGAGGACAAAGTTAGAGCCCACTGCAGTGAAAGGCATCTTTGTTGGCTATGATGAGACTTCGAAGGCCTTTTGCTTATACCTACCTACACAGAGGAAAGTTGTTGTGAGGAGAGAGGTGAGATTTGAAGAGCAGGCCTTCAGGAAGTCTTGTGAGTTAGAGATGGAGCAGCAGCAGGTTACTACTCCACAGGTGACAGTATCTCAGAGTTCAACTGGTCAGAGTGCAGGGTGATTGGTCCACAGGTTCCAGGATCTACAGGTTCGGAGACTCAGTCTACAAAGACTTCTTGGTACAGGGACAGGTTCTTTGGTCAGAGGTTCACAGGTTTCACCGTCACGTGATTCGGGTTCACATGGTTTTTGTTCACCAGGTATAGGTTCTCAAACCCCGAGTACTTCTTCAGGTAGATAGTTTCCAGATGAGGATGTTCATGAGGAGGGCCTACCACAGGAAGCTACTTCCAGGAAGAGAAAGCCAAGTTGGCTTAAAGAGCTTGTGAAGGAAGCTCAAGAGTCTGTGGTGCCACCCAAGAGGGAGGTCAGAGAGAGTAGAGCACCAGAGAGGTTTTCCAGTTATATGGCGATGGTGACTACCTTGCGTCAGTCGGAGCCTTCTACTTTTGAGGAGGCTACCACACATCAGGTTTGGAGAGATGCCATGATGGAAGAGTACAATTCCGTCATGAAGAATAATGTGTGGGAGATTGTTTCGAGAGCAGAGGGGAAGTCAGTTGTGACTTTCAAGTGGCTCTATAAGATCAAACATGCTGTAGATGGAAACATTGAGGAGTAAAAGGCTCATTTTGTGGCACGAGGGTTCTCACAAGTAGAGGGATTAAACTATGACGAGACCTTTGCGCCAATTGCTTGATATTCCTTGATCACAACAGTGATCTCCATAGTAGCAGAGGTGGGTTGGAAGATCCACTAGATGAATGTGAAGACCGCATTTCTCAATGGTGTTTTACAGGAGGAGGTGTACTTAGAGCAACCACAGGGATTTGAGATTCATGGGAGAGATTCTCATGTGTGCACGCTGAAAAAGGCCTTGTATGGACTGAAGCAAGCTCCTCGAGCTTGGTAGTCAAGGATTCCTTCTTACTTGCCGTCGATTGGATTTCAGAAGAGTGAGGCTGATCCCAACCTATACTTCATTGTGGTTGAAGGTGATCCGCTCATTCTTCTGCTATATGTTGATGACTTGTTTATCATAGGAGAGGAGCATCTGATTGCAACTTGCAAGAAGCATCTTGCTTCAGAGTTTGAGATGACTGATCTTGGGTTGATGCAATATTATTTGGGGATGGAGATTTGGCAGGAGGATGGACATGTTTTCCCGGGGCAAGGAAAATGTGCAGCTGATGTTCTGAGGAGATTTCAGATGGAGGATTGTAGACCGATGTCCACACCTATGATAACCAATTGGAAGAAGCTTCATGCTTCTGAGGGAGAGTTGGTGGATCATACCCTATATCGTTAGCTCATAGGTTCGTTGATGTATCTGGTCAACACTCGACCAAATTTGTGTTTTGCGGTGAACACACTCAGTCAGTTCATGATGGAGCCTAGGAGAGTGCATTGGATAGCCGCAAAACATGTACTGAGATACCTTGCTGGGACAGTGGACTATGGTCTGGACTACAGGAGGTCATATGAAGTTGGTTTGATTGGCTTCACAGATTCAGATTGGGTAGGTAGTGTAGCGGACCGGAAGAGCACTTCCAGTTGTTGCTTCAATTTGGGCTCGGCAGTAGTGTCATGGTTCAGTGGGAAGCAAAAGTTAGTTGCATTGAGTTCTGTAGAGGCTGAGTATATGGAAACCAGTCAGGCTAGTTGCGAGGCATTGTGGCTTCGCAAGTTATTTGTTGGTTTATTTGATCAGGAGCTGAGACCTATAGTTATTTACTGTGACAATCAGAGTTGCATTAAGCTCTCCGAGAATCCAGTATTCCATGACAGGTTAAAGCATATAGGGATCATATATCACTGTGAAATTCTAAGTCACAACAGATCTAAAGAGCCGAGGATACCTCACAAAGAAAAAATGAGCAGAAAATTTGAATAAGAGTGAAAACTGCAGTAAAAAAGAGCAGAAGAATAATAATGCAGTAGAACTCAGATAGGAGTAGAATAATGTCACGTGTTCCAATAATCAGTATAATAAACAATGATGTTACAATGAAGAGAATTCGAATCATGCAGGAGAATTCGAACCTTAGTTGGTCTAGCATAGGTATTATCACCACTGGAGTGCTCTGGAAGACTCAAAGTCAATTGAACTGAACCTAAACTCAGCTAACTAAAGTCACAATCAGTTAATTGACTAAGGCAGGCGCATTAGTGAGTCTGTCATGCATGCCAGTGTGCAGATGGCATCCAGAGCTCTAACGCCTCACAAGAGTCTAATAACTCAGGTGGACTGCATTGGAACACTCAGTAGGTTCCTATAAAATAGGGAATTAACTGAAGTGGCCCTAAAATGATGCATGCAGGGCCTAGAAGGTGGTAGATGAATCCTGGATGACATTTGCACACCACTAGGGGGCAAATGACATCATCAACAATTAGGAAAAATAAATAATGCTAGGTAGGACAAGGATGGAGTATTGAAATATCCTAACAATCACTTCATCAGAGACTATGTTCAGAGAGGAGCTGTTGAGTTAGAGTACATTTCTACTGATGAGCAGGTTGCAGACATCCTAACAAAATCTTTGGGGAGAGGAGAGCATGTTCACTTCAGAGACAAGTTGGGGGTTGTGAAACACCTTCCTCGGTAAGAGGGAGTGTTGAAAAAGTACCAAGGAAGTGTTTTTCCACCTTGTGATGCCTAGGGGTGGATAAAACATTAAATGTTGTCCCTAGTCATTTTATTAACGTGAGAAGCACTTTATAATTTTAAAGTCACTTTATAAAGTTTGTTCATGGTTCTATTTTTTAATTGACTTTGTGAGAATTAAAGTGGGTGAGAAATTAAAAGGTCATTAATGTATTTAAGTGAAAAGTGCATTAAATTCATTTTATTAAATTATTAGTAAGCCTTTTATGTGAGCCTTGGATCTCATTGAGCCAAGATCTAATCTTGGCCATTGAATCTCAAGGAGTTACCATGAACAAAAAGGGGAGAAACTAGGGATTGAGATATTCATTGTGATTCAAGAGAGTTGGAGAGCAAGAGGGCAAGAGGAGAAAGGGAAAGATAGAAACCTAGGGTTTGAAGTGATTTTAAAACCTAGAGAGAAAGAGGCTGAAAACTGGCTTGAATCCCAAGGAGGAGGAGGAGGGCACGAGTTCCAAGACAAAGGGCATGGATTTCGAGGCATAGTAAAGTAGTTTGAAATTGCACAGAATTCGAGGCATTCCATATTATACCAGACTGTACAGCAACACATAAATCGAGGCAAAGTTGGCACGAATTTGGAGGTGAAGTACAACATTTATTGTTGTCAGCAGGCCGTACAGGACGCCATAGAAATCAAGGCAGTGTTTTCCTGTTTGCACAATCGACGGACTAATTTTGCACAGTTTTCGAGGTTGCATGTGTGAGGCCGTACAATAGAAATATGGGCACATAAATCGAGGAAGTACATAATTTTTAGCAGGCCATACTGTGACAGTTTGGCACAAATTTCAAGAAGAAATTTGTTGAGATAAGTACAGCTGAAATTTTTTGTATTTTGTCTCTGAAATAAATTATTTCTTTCCTGTCAGGTTTTCCCTTAGGGGTTTTTCTTGAGCCTATTTGGCTAAAAATTCTGAGTCTAAATTTTTATGTGTGTGGCTGTTATAAATTTTCTGAGTCTGTAAAAGTGAAATTTTTTTCCAAGTGTTTCAAGAAAAGTTATATTTGTATGCATTGAAGCTAATATGCAGTCATGGGGTTTGGGCATTAAACTCTGTGAAAAATAAAACTTGAAACCGGGTTGGGGTTTCAAAATTTTCATACAATGCAAGCTGAAAATTAAATCTGTAATTACACAATTTTGGACAGTTGAAAACTTCATATATATATCGAAGAAATGAAGTACATGCATGTACTCATAACTTATCTCAAGTTGGTGATGTTATCACATCCATGTTAGCTGAAGCTACCATGCTGCAGATTGTGTGGTCGAGGACCATATTATACTTTTTTTCCAGATTAGAGATCGGATGCCTTCAGAGGAGGCACACAGTTTTGTTTAGATTTCCCCGAGCAAATATATCAGAGGGGACACATGGTTGTATAGTGGTCCAGACATTGTCACTTACCATCTACCACAGGGTCACCTCTTCCTTGCCAGGCTTTGACATAAGCCCATTGAGACAGTTGCCTAGTCTTGTTTTGATCAAGACTATCGCAGTATATTGCTGGTTTGCTATGTTGCTCGGATTTAGCAGAGATCCAGTTCAGAGATAGCTTCAATAGCAGCAGGTATATGGTGCAATAGGTATTGCATTTGATGATTATTGCTCATGATGTAGATTAGACTTCTTTATACTTGTTAGTACACTAACTTTGCATGAGATGATATATTTGGTGATCTAGCTATTGTATGATGTGATTGGACCCTTGATGATGTCAGTCCACCCCTCCTGTTAGACTTATGTATATGCACGCTGGGTCATGTCCCCTACACCTGGCATAGACTTGGTCACTTAGTCCCTCGCAGTAGCTGACTTTAGCTCCACTCTCACTTTCGCCATCCATCCGACTCATCCATGATACTTGTTCCTGACTTGGATTCTGATTTGTGATCTCGAGGACCCCTTCCCCGTTGATCTTTGAGTTTGTCATGACTCCCCGTTTATTGTGCCTCGGCTCTTTAGTGTGTGAGATACACTTTTAGACCTGGGATTTGCTCCTGTCGGTTGCCCTCGATGTTGCAATGCAGTTAGGATTGTGTAGCCTCACCGAGTGTTCCCCATTGGTCATCGAAGCATGTATTGCTCACCCCCATTACCTTTGCAGTATGAGCACCATGTTTATATCTTTTGAGATATGTATGTAGCCCAAGAGGGCCTTGATGTAAATGAAGAAATGTAAATCAAGCCAAAAAGGCTATTATGTTGTAAATGTAAAATCTAGCCAAAAAAGGGCTAAGTATGAAATTCATTGTAAAATCCATGCAATGTGTTTATAAACACACATGGACACTGGTCAGCCATACATGTCAGCATTTGTAGTGGTTATTTCCTCACCTAGTCCTGCGGGGCAAGGAGGTGAGAGGGAGCAAGGGACAAGCTCAAGATTGTCCCGTAGAGTCTCAAGTTACGGTTTGCGGACACCCAATTTGGCGGCTCTAGAAAAGAACCTCACGGAGTCTTCGGGCACGGATGTGAGTTGTGAGATACTTGTTAGATGACTAGTGGTGGTTTCCCTACACTATACCCATTTGTGAGGCATCGCCCTTCCTCGTGTTCTATCATGGCATACTTATCTTAGTGGACCCTGCTTTCCCGAGTTGTCCAAAGGGTCACATGATCTTTATCCTTGTCCTCCCGTTGACCTCTGCCTTGTTTCCACATCACCTAAAGTCAGCAAAGTGGTCAATTCTATAAGATGTGCATAGCATTTTAGTCTTTTGAAGGTGGTGGGCCCACCTCACCAGGGCCTTGTATTATCTCGAGATTTCATGTATTTTTGATCACCATGTTATCATCGTATTGCTTAGTAATGTACTAACTTGTATAATTGAGCCTTGTCACTACATGTTTACACACAAGTATTCAGCTAGCACTATTGTTGACCAGTTTTGACTTGGTCAAACTAAGTTGACTAGGCCAAAAATGGGCCCGAAAAAATGTTGCGACCGGAATTTCGATTTTGGTCAATTTTTATCTACAGGCAAGTGTCAGAATTGCAAAAGATTGAAGCATTTGAGAAATTTTTAATTATTATTGGTCAATTTTGACCTGTTTTAATTAAAAATTATGGATTTTGGGCAAATAATGCGTAAGTGATGGATCAAGGTCGTTCAAGTGGTTATTCCTACTATTTTTGGGGTCCACGATTACATTGTAGCAGATGGTTCAGCAATCCGGGCACTAAAAGTGGGTCAAAAGCCCAAATTTAATCTTCAGCCATATAAACCAGCAAAAATTACATGGAAAATCAAAATTTGACTAAGGCAACTTTTGGAAATGGCAAAATTCAATGGATGGAAAATGAAAGGTAAATTGGTAATGTTTGACATGGCATTTGGGCATTGTGGGGCCCTCTATTGGACAACTCACTCTACAGGTCGAATTGGCCCATGGGGGGCGTTTTTCTCCACCTAGGGAATTCAATTTGCATGGTTTATTGTATGTGGGGCCATGATGTATTATCTAGGGGGCTAAAACATCATATAGACACCCCCTAGCTTGATGTTAATGTTTTGTATGGGCCCTACAAGGCACCCCCACTCCACAAGTGCGCTACACATGGGCAATTCGCACCCCCACTAGGAGAGATCTCCTCCATTCGTTTTTGATGGTTGGGGATTGATCTCAGCCGTCCATTTTGGAGGGAATAGGGTTTGAGATTGAGCCTTTCTCTATAAGAGAAGGCACTCACTCCACTTGTATTCTCTTGGCACATTTGTACACTTGAGTTTTGATGATATAGAGCCATTCTTCCACTATTCTTGAGAGTTTTATGGATGGATTATGTGTTGCTTGATTGATATCTAGTCTTTCATAGCTTTGTTGAGTTGTTAGTACGTTGTTTCCATATTGTCCTTGGCCAACGATTTGCAGGTGAAGAGCTTAGCTGGAGGAGGGCGCAGTTTTGGGAGTGGGAACCCCCCAACTGCTCGAATTCTTCAAAGAATCAACAAGGGAGTTGTTATTGCACTTTCGTCTTTCAATTCTCTCATTTTATGTCATTTCACTTGCTGGTTTCTCTTATTATTTGTTGCATCACTGACTTGATCTTGTTTGTGGCAGGTACCTAGGGCGAATTTGGCCATTGGAAGCTCAAAACGTGAAGGGAACACGCTATTGCTCGGCAACTGAGTTTGGAAGGCTAGTCTTCGACAACCTTGTCCATCTATTTACTCCCAAGTAGGTCCTTCTTGCTGGTCTCTAGCATTTAAATTTAAATGTGTGTGTGTTGAGCAGAAATCTCATGTAAAAACCCCTAAAAATACAAAACTGAATTTTTCACCTTTAGAATTAGTTTTAATTTAAAACCCACTAATGATATATGCTTAAACTTCCATATCTGAAATTTCATTTAATTCCGACCTCGTTTACCCTTAGAACTAAGCACTGGTCCCCCACTGATTTCGCCCTCCTTGGGCATTTTAGCCAGTCACACTGTTGGGTTATTTTCCGGGTTGTGGGTATTCTTGATTTGGGTATAGAATGTCATTTAATCATAAGAAATCAAGTTTCGTCGGTTGGAAGTGATTAAAAACGTTAATTTCTCGCTGCCCTAGGTCCATTTGACTTACTGTTTATCTATTTGCTTGGGCAGTTTTACTTCAGCACTTCACTTCCATCTTAGGTAACTCCCTAGACTATTTCAGCCATTAAATCACTAAGCTAATCCTATCTCATAATCATACTTGATTGCTGGTCACTCATTACATCACTCTTATTTCACCATTTGTGTCCATCAGTTGGCAAAATTTAGACTTAGGAGTTTACCTACACTCATCCCTTGTTTTCATCTCTTATTCTTTTGGGTTTGGGTGTATTTTTGTCTCTCAACCATCACTAGTTGAGCAGGGTCTCCCCTTCGACTTGGCCAAGCACCTCGTCGAAAGTGACAATAGCCTTGTCCGGTGTGACTTCTGTTCATTGAACAGAGGACTTGGCCGTTGCCGGTTACACCTTCCTAGCTGTCCATCCTCTAGCATCTCTGTTAGGACACCTCCTTCCAAACAACTAGAGTTTGTGTGATAACAGGTACAATTCTTCAATTTCTCCAAAAGTATAGGTAGGGAAAATAAAATAACCCTCGCGACCACCAAAGATCCTCAACATGCTAGCATCAACATCAACAATTCCTCCTTGGCACACATAAAAAACTTGTATCACACAAGCTCTCTTCTCTAGCATTGTTGTCTTCCTTAGGGTTTAGAAACCCTAGCCATGTTGCATCACACAAACACATGGAAAGAAAACTCTAGCACTAGCCTCTGATTCTACAGGTTTATCTAAGGCTTTGAGTCCTCAAATCCTCAGTCTTCAACTCTTTATTCGATACAAGCACCAAGACCTCCATGGAACATCAAGGAGACAACAATCGAGTCTTCTTCCAAGCAAGTAATGACACCATGCTCAAGACAAATTAAGTTTATCTCTACATGATTTTGCCCGAGCCTAACATCCTACAAAGACACGACTCCAAAGTCATACAAGGTGTTAGCTCCACTCTCCATGTGCTCTACTAGGGTAGAAACCCTTACTAGGGTAGAAACCCTAGTAGAACATTAAGAGGCATAATAATCATCATCATCCCCAACACCATGTTTCTTCTCTAGGGTTTACATGCATGGTACAAATAACATCACAAGAGAAAACTCTTGCATCACACAAGAGCAATCTCTCCAAGAACATCCAAGACATTTATTTCTCTCTCCTTGTCTTCTCCTAGGGTTTCCTCATGAACCCTATTATCTTGCTCCTAACAAGATATCTCCAAGATAAGTACAAAGATAGTACAATGATGATGATTACAAGAGCTCTCTCCTATCTTAAATATGCAATAGTTGAGGAAGGTGTTACCTCTCTAGTTCACACTCTATGTGAAAGCCCTGACAATACAATGTGAGAACCCAAGGGTGACCTCAGATATGCTACATGTTGTCACACAACTTAGCATCCCTTGGATTGCAAAGGAATAATTGCCTGCTAACTTGGTGGAACCTCGAGATAGTACCTCTAGGTGTCACGTGGGTAAGATCCTCTCTCTTAAGGTCTCCCAGATCTAGAGATTTGATGGATTTAGGGGACCAAAGTGACATTTGTTGGACAAGCAAACACTAGGGAAGGGAAGTGTGTCACAAATGGATAAAGTGCTTGAAAGGCACACTGTCGACTCTAACAAATATCCTTTATTTGCATTTCATTGCACTTTGCATTTGATGTTCATTTTCATTTCACATTTGCATTTTCCTTGGATATAGCATTGAAGCACATTTCATATTTTATTTCCTTTAGTTAGCTTCGTGACCAAAAGTTACCGGACCTGGAAAGCCTTGCGGACCCCAGTACTGCCACAACATTCGTCTCCGCTGCCAGTGAGTGTACATAGCCCTGACGAAGTTGCCACACTAATGCCTTTTTACGGGCAAATAAGCCTTACATCATACAAAGGATGAGTGCTTACCCTCTTAGCCACTGACTAATTTTAAGGAGCTTTGACATTTCACATTCACATTTAACGTTTAGGATTACCTGTTTCGATTATAGGGGATACACTTTTGGTGACTAGGCTTACCTTACGTGCACTCAATCCACCCAGATCTTTGAGTAGAAAGAGGCCAACGATGTCATTAGAATTCCGCTACAGACATCAAAACTGAGACACAAGCAAACATGGAGACTGCCCACACAAAGAGGTCATAGTGGAGGAAGGTCATTAGGTTCATTAGTCATATCCAAGTCAAGGGTGTTTTCAGAACCAAATGTAGCAACAGATGAGCGGAACACGAAAGTGATAGTGGAACCAGAATAGGGGGAATTGATCTATTTCTTACATGAGGCCCGAGGGTTAACCCGGAGAAAAGCATGTACAAGGAACTTGACACTTAAGCCATTTCACTATTCAGAGTGCAAGTCCTACTAGAACAACCAATACATACCATGATCACCAATGCAAATGCCACCTAGCATAGTTAGTCTACCAATACGAGTAAAATACATCCATGATATACCTCAAGCTATATACCTTCTCAAAAACTGTTTTTGACCTTGCAATCACTCTGCACTGGAATTGTATGGCAAAGAAAAAGGAATCATCAACTGACTGCTCTGTTGAAAGTGAACCAAGGCATGAACATATATCCCAAAAGAGGTCATGAAGAGGGCTCCACATGACAAGGGTGGTCCTGCTACTGCTGCTGCCCCTGAATAGTCTAGCTGAACTGGTAAGTATCATCCACCGATCATGATCTCTGATGTGCTCATCTCAAGTGTAAGGATTGGTTGAGAAATGTCATTTGGTCTGCAAAAATGAGTAGTAGCTCCCAACTACTAGAAATGTGATAACAACTCCATAAGGCACTGGTCTTAGCCAATAGGTTGCTTGTGAAGTGTATTTGTGTTGCTGGAGTGATTACAGATTTCATTCACCGATATCAGGGACTCCCCCTTGGTCTTAGGAGTTGACCTAAAGTGTTGAAAAGCTGGGATGGGGTGACATTGGACGCTAGCTTCTCTTGTGCTTACCCCTCATTGCACCGGGATCCTTGAATTCGATCAAGGGTGCTAATTTGAGCAGTAATAGATAGCAACAATAAAGTTGATTGTTTGTGCAACTCTTTCTCATAGTGATCAAAGTTATGGATCGTCAAAGGGATTTCATCTCACTGGTATGAGCATTGAAGTTACCTAGAATAACAATGCCACGTGAAGCAAAGAACTATGTGATCTTAGGTAAGAAATCTAGAAAGGGAGAGTTGACATCCTTTGAAATTATATGTGACTAGTTGGACAGGGAAAGTAACATGTTGCAATGAAGAGTTTCTTTAGAGAGAGTTTCCTTTCCAAAGAAATCCATAGGAACGCAACAAACATATCAAATCCTTTCTGACTTATAGAGGGGGATAATTTTCTTGAAATAATCATGCGACCACACTTGAACCTTTGGAATTTGGATCTATAACAATGCTTTGGTCTATGTACTGAAATCAAAGACAAAGAAGTCGATAGGATGTCAATTGGGTAGTGGTTTGTCTTTGGTTGCACAAGCTTCCATGAGTAAAATGATGTCAATTCCATGAACCATATCATTGGAAGGACTTGGGGAGAAAAAGAGTAGGTCTCCACAATAGCAACTGCAATTGAAAGACTAGCCCAAGGGTTTCTACTATGGCGTCAAGAAGCAGTGGGTAGGTGGGCCAAGGCTTAGACTAGCCCAGTGAAGGTGATCTCTTATCAACAACCTGCTATTTCAGATCATGGTCCATTTTCCTTGTTTTTATCCCTCAACTACTGTAATGTCCTCTTCTGCTTAAGCACATAGGACCATCCCACTAACCTATCTGATTCCCATAGGTTCGAGCAGGCACTGACATTCAGGGGATTAACTGAGGATTGATGCCATTTACATGATAAGAAGATCTTAAGCATTGTTATTATCATCAGTAGATAAATGGGGGCCACAGTAACTAGGGGCCACCTGCATGCATGACGTGTGAGCTATATTTCATGTTGCATGCACTGAAACTCCTTCAATGAGCCTCCATGCACTCCGGAAGCATCAGATGCAAGTCAACTGGAAATTAGAAGATAAAACGACCTAGTCGTGCAAAAGTTAGGTCAGGCAAGTGAATGTTATAAAAGAAAGGTAAAGCAAGTGAGTAAGACTTGCTTATATGATTATTGATTTGAGAAGTCGATTTGGAGAGCTCATTGAGCTATTTTGGGTTGAGTGCACACACTCAACTATCTAGTGTATTTCGGCAGCAAAATCTATCTGCCCTAGTCACTAATTGGGCTGGATCAACCAGGTTCAGCATTACTACTATCATCCGGTACCGATCTTCAGTATTCTACAGGTTCCAAGTGATATACAGATCAAGGGAGCTCGCTATCTCTACATGGGCGCATTGTTCAAGTGAGGTTTCTTCATACCTCAAGACACAAGGATCCTTTCGTCTGCATGCTAGCTCCATTCTTCCGAGAGCACCACTATTATCATATTCCTAGAGGAAGGGCTTCCTATTTAGACCCTAGAGCAAGTTATCATCATCTCTAGCTTTCAGAGGGCGCATTCTCTCACATGGGCGACTTTCTCTGAGGACCCTCACGCTTTATCACCTAGGGTTGTTGCATGGCTTGCATGCAACTACCATTGTGATCAGAGAGGGGATATTACCCTTGTGCACCACTTCTAGAAGCTACATCACCTATCTGGATCATTCATCACTCACTCAGAGAGCTATAGAAGGCACATTTATTACAAGGGCGCATTCCTTGAAGAAGAGTCAGGTTTATCTTGCTCGATCACTGGCACATATTCTGCATGCTGATCTTATATTGATGTACATCGACTCCTCTATCTGATGGTACGTACATGCATAACTTCTATCCCTATTTTATAGTATTTCTGATTATTTGGGTAATACATCTGCATGCAAGCGCATGCATGCTTAGTTCAGTACATGCATTCATATTCCCTTCATACACTGAGCCATAAAGACTTCTAGCAAGAAACAGAACTTCATAAAAAGAAAAAAATATCAGTTTGGGATATTACAGGAGAGTTTCCTTTCCAAAGAAATCCATAGGAACCCAGCAAACATATTAAAGCCTTTCTGACTTATAGAGGGGGGATAAGTTTCTTGAAATAATAATGCTACCACACCTGAACCTTTGGAATCTGGATCTATAACAATGCTTTGGTCTATGTACTGAAATCAGAGACAAAGAAGTCGATAGGATGTCAATTGGGTAGTGGTTTGTCTTTGGTTTCACAAGCTTCCATGAGTAAAATGATGTCAATTCCATGAACCATATCATTGGAAGGACTTGGGGAGAAAAAGAGTAGGTCTCCAAAATAGCATATTGCAATTGAAAGACTATCCCAACGCTTTCTACTATGGCATCAAGAAGCAGTGGGTAGGTGGGCCAAGGATTAGACTAGCCCAGTGAAGGTGATCTCTTATCAACAACCTGCTATTTCAGATCATGGTCCATTTTCCTTGTTGTTATCCCTCAACTACCTTGGCCTTGTTTTCTGAAGTTCAATCTGCTGGAGTCTAGTTAGATCTTCCACATAGATATTTCTGGGCCGATTGAACATCTTTTTCTTCAATATTAAGGCCTCTAACCTCTCTTGTGTTGTGCAAAAATGGCTGATCTATGAGTAATCTTTGTTGAGCCAAGTTCTTCCCAAAGAGATACCATCCAATTCTAAATCAGTTGGAGAAATTTGTGAGTTGTTTGAATTTGAAATGCATCACCTAGTTTGGCTGTTCCCTTAACTTGAAGGTTGAGAGTTTTAAACTGTCTTTTCCTTTATTCTTCATCTTTTCCTTCAATGCCAACATCCACTAGGCAGGGGGGGTCATGTTATGGAGTTTGTGGAGCCTTTAACCACCTGGACCTGAGATGCTGTGCTTATAGATTCCATTTTAGCTGTCAAATCCATCTGTTTCTCCTTATTAGCAACCAATTCTTTTTGAAGAGCAGGTATCTCCTTTGGGTGGTTGTTAACTGTGTTGAAAGCAGAAGAAGCTTTTAGTATACAAAGGGTAGATTCATCTTTGGTGATCTGTGTAGACAGATTAGAATTGTATTTTCTTGTTTACTGATAAGGTATAGATGTTCTTTAACTATCACAGTTATCTCAGCAGACTGCAGTTTGAAGGCTTCAAACTGATCTTCTAGGTACTTTGTACTTAGCAGTCCCATTGACCTATTTGTGGTCACTCATTAGACATAATAAATTATCTTATCTTATCTAGGGAAGTTAGTCTGTCGTGGGACTTCCTTGTGTAGAGATACTTTCTGAAGATTCGCCTGTTAGATTTTTCCTGTGAGTCATCTATAAAGAAATAAATAAATCTCGTGTTTCTATGCAGGTTGGATGGAATATCTGTGCTGCACTGGTTGGTGTATTTGTGTGTTGATAAATTGCTTATAATATTATCCCTGGCTTTATGTCATTTTATTCTTTAGGGACGGCTCTTAGTTTGTTCTACATTTAGAGGATGTATGTTTCAAAATTCAGCATGACCATATGTGACATGTCTCTGTGTGCTGTTCCATGGATGTTTATTAGGTTTATTAACATGTTTTTATGCATAAACTCTGCATTAAAATGTTTTCCAACTTAGCTTGTATATCTTTTACTAATATATTTCATGCCAGGCTTACTGTCTCATTGACACTGCTGGAATCAGGCGAAGAGCAGCTGTAGCTGCAGCAGGCAGCAAGACTGAATCATTGTCAGTGAATCGAGCATTTCAAGCGATAAGACGCTCAGATGTTGTGGCACTTGTGATTGATGCAATGGCTTGCATCACAGAGCAGGTATCATTATAGCAGATTTCTTAATGATTTTTAATAAATTTTCCTTTGTATATACCTTTCTGCTTTTATTTAATTTTTGTAAATACTTTTTTTTGTTATTGTTAAAAAAAATCCTTTAATTCACGAAAGTAATATCTTGAGCTATATGTAATATGGAATTTTGTACCTTATTTGCCAACCCTTGATGTTTTCCCAGCAGTGCTATTGCTTCGAATTAACAGTTTCAAACATTTATGGCTTCATAAATTGGTCTTATAGGAACAACTGGTATATTATTGTTATGCAAATGCTGAATGCATTTGAATAATGTCATTGGCCACATATAGCCTATGAGGTATATTTATTGGTATTTAATTCTGCATTTGCACCAAGAGAAGCTATGTGCTCTTACAGCCTGGGGTGGAAGAGATGAGTCACGTTACAAGTGTAGTGCAGCACACTAATAATATAAAGTGAAAAAATAAATTGACATGTGATATCTAAAGTTAGAAATGGAAATTAAAAGAAAGAGGCCACCTTTTAGTTCTTTTTAACTTGCATAGATTGATCTTAACCCTTGTTCTTTTAAGTGGCAATAGGTTTGGGTTTTTCTTATACCTCTTCGTGCTTAAGAGATCAGGGGTTAAGATGGATCTTTAATTGTCAGTTTAGCTTTTGGTATTTTATGTCTGTGGTGAGTCGGTGACTAAGGCTCCTAACTCCAAGTTATAAGTGGTAGAAATCTTTATGCTGTCATAATATGTGTGTGTGTGTACCTTTTGTTTGAGTATAAAATTATAAATAGATACTTTGCTTTAATATTGCAATTTCAAGGAAGTCTATGTTCTTTTAGAGATTTAAGATGGGTGTTGATATGCATGTTCTTTGATTGCAGGATTTCAGGATTGGGGAAAGAATAGAAATGGCAGGGAAGGGGTGCATTATAGTTGTTAACAAGTGGGATACTATACCTGACAAAAACAATCAAACAACGTTTTTTTATGAACAAGATGTCAGGGAGAATCTTCGTGTCCTTCACTGGGCACCGATTGTTTATGCATCTGCAACCACTGGTCAGAGAATTGAAAAGTATGCTTAAACTCAATAGATCCTATTTGCCATTTTGAAATGAGAGAAACTGTCGTATCATAATTTCATCTACATACTATGATAAAAAAAAGCTTCTTTTCTTCTGGAGTATTATACGTTTCTAGGGTTACCCTTTGGTTCCCTTCCTTCCTACTCTTTTATTCTTTCTTCCCTTCATCTTAGAATTTTGAACCACCTAAGAAATGCTATATGGACTTCTTGCAAAGTTATCAAAGGTTTGTATTCTCTCTAGTCCCATTGACCTCTTTTGGTCATTTGTGGACACAAATATAATTCCATTTGATTTCATAGTAAAGCTATACACAATAATCTGCTTGGTGTATCTGAAAGCTTTCCGTTGCCACTACGGACACTACGGATTTCTGGTAATGCCTTTTGGACTCACAAACGCACCAACCACTTTCCAGTCATGCATGAATCATATATTCAATAAGCAGTTGCGTAAGTTTCTTTTGGTATTATTTGATGATATATTGATCTACAACAAAACATGGGGGGGGACATCTACAACATTTGGATGAGGTATTGGGAATCTTGGGAGAGCTGTGATTATATGCAAAAGTGTCCAAGTGTGAGTTTGGCATGCAGGAGATGTTATATTTGGGGCATGTGATAGGAACAAATGGAGTACATGTTCATCTGGACAAAATTAAAGCTATATTGGAGTGGCCCACACCTTGGAATGTGACAGAGTTGAAAGGTTTCTTGGGTCTCTGTACTTATTACCGACGACATGTTAAGGGATTTTCACAGATGATAGCACGCCTTACAGATCTCACGAAGAGGGCTCATAAGTGACAAGGGTACTGTTATCACACAACCTGTAGTTGTCCCTAAAGGTATCCCATCCATGATGGTAGAGGAGATGGACAACTAAAGAGGTGACCCAAGAGATGCCATGGTTCCCAATGCAAGCTGGGAGTCACGATAACCGAGGCACTCTTCACTTGAGATCTAGACAAGTCAAGACCAAGGGGGAGCCCTATAGCCAATCAAAGAGGATTAGCCAAAGTAGTGGTTCCTAGGGAGATGTGTAAATTGAGTTACGGAAACCAATGCAAGCTTAGGTGAGCCCAAGAGTTTAAGTATGGTTGAAGAGGCCTAAGATATGATAAGTATTTCAACCAATGAATGAGTTAGGCCACCTAGGGAGATCAAAGAGATAGATCTAGTACCATGAAATACACAAGTGGGGCCCACTTCCTTAAAATATGGAAATGGCTCAAATGGGACCAACATGGTGAAGTTAGAAGTGGTATGGTACTAAGGGGTGTTTAATTATGTGGATCTATGGATCCAAGTTAGATTAGGCAACACCCACATATGGGATCTAGCACATGACACAATCCCCAAGGACTGAGAATTGACCCAAGGAGACTAGTGCCTTAAAATGAAGGGGTAAATGGAGTTCAAAGTATGCCAAAATGTAGATCGGGATGGTTAAGGCAATTATCAAGGTGGGTTTTCAGTGGCATGCCCCAAGCTAGGCTAGATCTCCATAGATCTAAGGTTGAAAGTGCATCACCCAATGACCCAAGTGGGGCACAACCCTCAAAATGAGGAATGGGGCCCACAACGAAAAAATCAAAGAAGTGAAGCAGTAGGGGTAGGTTATCAAGTGAGAGGAGTGCAAATCAAGTGGGATCTCACCTACCCATGTCTTGGAAATAGCAAAACTCACCCTCTCAAGGAATGCGACCTCACCCGAGGAAGGCTAAATGCTTTGGGAAGTGTGTCAAATGAAGCCCAATCCACACCAAACTATAGATCCGAATCGTCGTGGATGCTATAGAGGTGGGTTTTCAATATCTTACCCAAAGCCAAGCTAGATCCAAGTAGATCTAAGAAAATAGAAAAATGAGGGTTTGAATTTTAATGAAGTTTGTGACCAATAGGATGGAGAACAAGCGAAATCAATACATACCTTGTAGATCTTACCTCAAAGCTTGCAGCCTCTTAGCACATGGAGAATTCTTTCCCTAGTTACAATTCCAAGCTCGATCCAAGTGTCTTCAACCAAAATCATCCAAGCCCTAGGAGGAGAGATGTCCCATGAAAACCTGTAAACCAAACTACATCAAGTTAGATTTGATCCACAAATCCATAAGATCTAAGCATGTCAGATCAAAGGAGTAATCAATGGACAAAGCACAATTGAAAAACTCCCTCAAGATGAAGATGTCTTGCCCATGGGGGATGTGAGCAACCCCTACAATCTTCCCACAAAGCAAATCGTTGAGCTAGCTTCAAGCAATTCGAACTCCCTTCTATTGAGATCGATTTCACCTATAGAGCAAAGAATGTCTAGAAACAAGATGCAAGAACATAAACAAGAGTAACCCAATGAAAGCCAAGAAGTAGATCTCCAAAACGGGCAAAATATTATTTTCATTCCAAGTTTTCCAAAGCCCAAAAGTGCTTTTACAATAGGGGGTCTCCTCCTTATATAGGATAATAAAGACCAAAACCCTAGATCTCAAAACCACTTTACAATATAACAAGATGAGTGGTTGAGATTAAAAGATCTCATAATTTAATCAATGGCTAAGATGAGCCAATACATAATATCACATGGCTCACTCAAAATAGGGATGACGTCATAGCCTAAAGTGAGTCATGGAGGGTGATGTCATCACTAGGAGGGGGCTAAGACACATGAGCCCCCCTCATATGACTAGGACATGATTCAATAAGCTCATGGTGGGGCTAGGAGGTATCAATCCTTGCTAGCTCATCCCCATAGCACATTAATATAAAATAATATGTCCAAATAATACAAATGATCAAATCCTGTCCTCAAAATCTGTGAGAGACATGCAGTAAATGACCGCCTGTGGCCACTGTGGACCCCACTGACTGATGATATCTGGTTGGAAGTTAGGGGGTTCACCCTGGAAGACCTCTGTGAAGACTAAGTGCCAAAACCTTGCCTCAATTGCCCAAATCGAATTCCTCAATGACCCTTTTATTCCATTTGTTATCCGCCTCTATAACTGTGAAGCTGCCCAAACTACCACCTGGATTGCCTGCGCTGTCGAATTGAGCCCACCAGGCTCTCTGGGAGGGGGGTATAATGGTAAAATCAAGTGGCTGGACCACCCCCTCCTCATACAACGCCCTAGATGAACTGGCCTGTCATGGCCCCTGCTGGACAGGATGGGAAAATAGCCCCAAACTTGGTCATCAAGTGGATAACTGCATCTATCACTGTCAGAAGTGCCCGGAACTGAATAATAAGTGTCTCATTGGATCCAGAAGACCCAAATCTACTAAGAATGTGTAGTCATACACCATGGGTTGACTTGAGTGGTCAACAATAAGGTCCACCATATCTGGACAGTGCATAATCTGATGATCTGGAATAATAATAAAACCTACTGAATTGCATCAACCACCATCTAAATCATGTGTCCACCATATGGTATCATCAACCAGAGTATGTGGGACCATCAATTATCATCCATAAGCACAAATGGGCCACATCATCACGGATCCCAAGGATGACCATGGTCAAGCTATGTTTGACCGGGTCAACATACAACCAAGGACAAGATTATATCAATAGTCTGAAGACATATTCTTTTAATCATATTCACAGCATGGCTTAAAGTGCATCATCATTCCATGGTAGTTAATACATGTAGATATTTTAGTGTTATTTATATTTCACTTGCACATAAGCTTTAATGACAAACTCACCATTGGACATGGTCTAACTGCTAGCTAAGGGTGAAGGCTAAGACAAGGTTGGGCAAAGGGGATGACTTGACCAAACTCAACTAGGTGACACTTTGGACGGGGAAAGGGGGAGCTACACTCTGTGCCAGACAAATAACACGGGGAGGGGCTGTGCCTCACAAATGGATAAGTTGTTTAGAGAGTGCTTATTCAACTTAGGAATCATGTCTACATCAAGCTTGATCCAAGTTCATTAGGATCATTCAATTTCACTTCATGGTCTTTTTGGCCTACATAACCCTTCGGATTTTAGATGTGCTAAGAAGCACAATTAGTTGCAGCTTGCATCCAGAGTATGTTTATACATATATATAAGGTCAGCAATAATAGATATAACTTTTAAGTAACATTTGCTGTTTGGACCTTTTTATACCCTTCTAGTATTTTAGCAGTTCATCGCTCTTGCCCTTTACTCTTGTGTGTTTAAAAACACATTCTAGAGTTTACAGTTTCCATGGGCGAATTTATATAGATTTCCAATAGGTAGCACATGAGCTTTCAATTTTAGCCAACAACATATCAAGTGACTAGGGGGACTTCTGCCAGTGCCAAACATCGGGACATCCGACCATAATGATTTAGGCCTACAATCCAACTCACCAAGGGCAAGTTCTATCACCAACTCAGAGCTGAGACACTAAACAAACATGGATGCGGTCCAACACAGAGGTAGTAATGGGGAAGTCCTCATTATCAAAAAGTCAAGAAAGACAAGTCAAAGGTAAAAGCCAATATAGGAAGGTCATGGATGGATGGAGTCAAGTGAAAGTGGTGCTTAAGCTAGCAGACAAGAATGTCTAGGAAGACCATATCTATGCTCTTAGGAGGGTAATAAAACCAGTGGGTTTTGTCAAGAAACCTAAGTGTGCAAGTGATACATCCATTCAATAATTATAACATCAACGAAGATATTCAATTTTAATTTTAATAGTATTGTCATATCCTGAATCATATACCAAGCTAATTCTATGAAGATGACCAAAACAACAAGATAATAGTCCATAGTCAATAATCAGAAATCCATAGGTCATATCACATCATAATAATAATCATCATAAACCATCTGAAACACTGCTGCAATAATATCACTAGGCACTGAACTGAAACTGTATGGAATAAAGGGTCACATCGGTCATCAAATCTAAACTCTCAAGGCTCAGCCTTGGCACAAGGTCTAACATAAGTCTGATAAAATACACTACTCTGATCATGAGTGATCCCAAAATACACACTCATCATAGTTGATCTATGTAAAAGAAAGCTCTGAAATGTGCAGATATTTGCTCATTAAGGATAGTAGCCCTGCTACTATGGTGTGATAACAGGTACACTGGTAATACTGCTTTCAATAATCTAGCTACCTCTGACTGTAATCTGCCAATGATCATCATAGACGTTGCCTGCTTATCTCATGTAAAATGGACTGGCTCTAGCCTGGGACAACTGGTCTAGAAATGGATAATAGCCTAGCTAATATAAATGTGATAACAGGGCTCTTAGCCACACTTTTGTTTGTGCTTTTTAGAGGTGATTGCGTGTGCAAGGATTGTCATACCCATCTTAGTACACCTCATTATGCCCACTTGGACCTATTTTTATTACGTAATGACCCTCCTTTTGGCTCCAACAAACCAAATTGATGATGATGTCATCCTTTTGAAGAGGCCATATCACCTAAAGGAGGGTTAGTTGGGGCATGACATGTTGATTGAGTTGTCATCAATGCCAACAAAGGAATTATAGTGGTCTTTTAGTTATTATTGATGCCACAACGACCCCTTGCAATGGACAAACTTGATGGATAGGTATGGATGATGCTAGTGCCCCTACATGTACCTATTATCACACCATCGTAGCAGGGCTACTATTCTTGCTTAGCAGATATCTGCACATTCCAAAGCTTGGATTTATCAGAGCTTGGCTGTGATCAGTTTATATTTTGTGATCACTCATGATCAGAGCAGTGTATTTTATAAGACTTATGTTAGACCTTGTGTCAAGGTTGAGCCTTGAGAGTTCAGATTTGATGACCGATGTGACCCTTTATTCCATATAGTTTCAGTTCAGTGCCTAGAGATGTATTGTAGCAGTGTTTCAGATGATATATGATGATTATTCTTATGATGATGTTGTCTAACCTATGGATTTCTGATCATTGACTGTGGATTATTATCTTGTTGGTTTAGTCATGTTCATTGCATTAGCTTGTTATATGATTCATGACGTGGCCAACTTTGTAAATTTAAAATGGACTATCTTGATAATGAATTATAAAATGGACATTTTACTTGCACATTTAGGTTGTTTGACAAAACTCATTGGTTTACTACCTTACATAGATATGGTCTTTCTTGACACCATTTGTTTGCTAGCTTAGGCTCCACTTTCACTTGACTCCATCCATCCATGACTTTCCTTACTTGGCTTTAAATTCTTGACTTGTCTTGCTTGACTTTCTGATATTGAGGACTTCCTTTTTACTACCTCTGTGTTTGGATCACATCCCTGTTTGTTTAGTGTCTCGGCTTTGAGTTGGTGACAGAACTTGCCTCTGGTAAGTTGGATTGTAGGCCTAAATCATTTTGGTCGGTTGTCCCGATGTTTGGCACTGGCACGAACTCCCCCTAGTCACTTGAGATGTTGTTGGCTAAAATTGAAACCTTATGTACTACTTATGGAAACTTGTGTAAATTCGTCCATGGAAACTGAAAAACTCTAGAATGTGTTTATTAACACACGTGAGTAAAGGGAAAGAGTAATGTAATGCTAAAAATACTCCTCGAAGAGTATAAGAAAGGTCCAAAAAACAATGGTTCTTAAACTCTATATCTAAACGATTGCTGACCTTATACATATATAAACATGCCCTGGATGCAAGCTGCAATTAGTTGTGCTTTTTAGCGCACCTGAGATCCGAAGGGTTATGTAGGCCAAAAAGGCCATGAAATGAAATGTAATGATCCTAATGAACCTGGATCAACTTGGTGTAGACATGATGACTAAGTTGAATAAGCACTCTCTAAACAACTTATCCATTTGTGAGGCACAACCCTTCCTCGTGTTATTTGTCCAGCACAAAGTTTGTAGCTTCCCCCTTTTTCCCAGTCCAAAGTGTCTTTTAGTTGAGTTTAGACAAGTCACCCCTTTGCCTAGCCTTGTTCCTTAGTTAGCAGTTAGACCATGTCCAATGGGTGAGTCTGTCATTTAAGCTATTGTGCAAGTAATTATAAATAACAATTGAATATGCAAACATGATTAATGCCACTAAATGATGTTGTACTTTAAGTTAAGTTGTGAGTATGATTAGAGGAACATGTCTTAGTCTATTGATATGATTTATCCTTGGTTGTATATTGACCTAGTAAAACCCAGTTTGACTATGGTCATTTCTTGGGATCCGTGATGATGTGGGTCATGTATGCTTGTTGATGATGATTGATGGTCCCACATACTCTTGATGATGATGCTATATGATGGACATATGATTTAGATGGTGATTGATGCAGTTCAACAGGTTTTATTATTACTTCATATCATCAGATTATGCACTGTCCACATATGGTGGACCCTACAATTGGCCCATCAAGGCAACCCATGGTGTATGAGTACACATTTTTAGTAGATTTGGGTCTTTTGGATCCAATGAGACACTTATCCTTCAGTTCCAGGCACTTTTGGCAGTGATAGATGCAGTTTTACACTTGTTGACCAGATTTGGAGCTGATTTCCCAGCTTGACTAGCAGGGGCCATGAGAGGCCACTTCACCTAGGGCGCTGTATGAGGAGGGGGTGGTCCAGCCACTTGATATTACCATTTACCCCCCCTTCTGGAGAGCCTGGGTGGGCTCAGTTTGATAGCGCAGATGCCCAAGGAGGCAGTTTCAGCACTTTCACAGTTACCGAGGTAGGTTAAAAATGGAATAAAAGGGTCACTGAGGAATTCGATTTGGGCAATTGAGGCAAGGTTTTGGCACTTGGTCTTCATAGAGGTCTTCCAAGGGGAACCCTTTATGTTCTAGCCAGTTTTCATCAGTCAGTGGGGTCCACAGAGGCCACAGGAGGCCTTTTACTGCATGTCTCTCACAGATTTTGAGGATAGATTTGATCATTTGTATTATTTTGGACATATTATTTTATATTATTGTGCCATGGGGATGAGCTAGCAAGGATTGATGCCTCCTAGCCCCACCATGAGCTTCATGTGTCATGTCCTAGCCATATGAGGTGGGCCAATGTACTTTTGCCCCCTCTAGAGGATGACATCACCCTCACTTTGCATCTTTTAGCTATGACGTCACCTCTTTTTTTAGTGATCCATGTGATATGTTATATTGGCTCATCTTAGCCATTGATTATGTTGTGAGATCTTTTAATCTCAACCACTCATTTCATAAAGTGGTTTTGAGATCTAGGGTTTTGGTCTTTATTATCCTATATAAGGAGGAGACCCCCTCATTGTAAAATCATCTAGAGAATTTGGCTTTTGGCTCTTGGAATAAAATTTCTATCTTTTGGAGTACATGCTTGGATCTTGGAGTGGATGTTGGTTGCTTTGATTGTAAATGCTGTTGTCAATTGCACTGGAGGATCTCTTATAGCTATCTTGCATATTTTGCCATACTTTTTTTTACAGGTTGAGAAGACGTTTTGGAGGAGTGCGAATTGGTGGGGAGGCCTACCCTTCAAGCTTCAAGAGGACGTTTTGGTTAACAGGGAGTGGTTTTGTCTTTGTACCAACTATTCTTTGCTTATCTATTTCTTGCTTGTATCTACCCTCAACATGTTAAACTGATTGATGCTCTGCTCCTTGGTTTTGACAGGTTAGAGGGACACACGTGTGGCTTGGAGGAGGACGATTTGGCAAGAGGGCTTCAAAATTCTTCATTTGATCTTTGGCAAAAGTAATCCTCATCTCAACTAGCATTCATCTCTTCATCTAGGTATGCTCCAAAGGTATGGTCTTCTTCTTCCTTGGCTTATCCATGAGTTTTAGATCATAAAAACCCTGATTGATTAAAACCCTCATTTTTCACTTTTTCTTAGATCTACCAAGATCTAGCTTGGCTTTGGGTATAATAAAAGAAACCCACCTCTATAGTATCGACGACAATTCAGATCTATAGTTTGGTGGCATTTGGACTTCATTTGACCATTCCCCCAAGGCATTTAGCCTTCCTTGAGTGAGGTCGCCCTCCTTGGGTAGGTAAGTTAAGCTAGTTCTAGGACATGGGTAGGTAAGATCCCATTTGATTTTCATTTCTCTCACTTGATAACCTACCCCTAGTGCTTCACTTTATTGATTTTCACCCTGTGGGCACCATTCCTCATTTTGACGGTTGTACCCCACTTGGGTCAATTTTGTGATGCATTTTCAATCTCAGATCTATGGAGATCTAGCCATTGGGTGCATTTGATTTTCAAAACCCACTCTGATAATTGCCTAAACTACCCCGATCTATAATTTGGCATACTTTGGACTCCATTTACCCATCCATCTTAAGGCACTAGTCCACCTAAGGCAAATCGCACTTCTTGGGATTAGTGTCATGTGCTAGATCCCACATGTGGGTATCTCCAATTTCATCTTAGATCCATAGATCTACTCTTTGCATACCCCTTGGTACCATTTGCACCCTTAACTTCACCTTGTGGGTCCCATTTGGACCATTTCCATATCCCAAGGAAGTGGGCCTCACTTGTGTAATTCATGGTATTAGATCTTGTCATTTGATCTCATTATGTGGCCTAAATCATTCATTGGTTGAAACACTAGTCATCCATTAAGCCTCTTTCAACCATACTTAAACTTCTAGGTCCACCTAACCTTGCATTGGTTTCCATAACTTGTCTTTCACACTTCCCTAGAAACCTTTGCTTTGGTCCAATCACCTTTGATTGGCTATAGGTTCCCCCCCTTGGTCTTGATTCATTTCAATCTAAAGTGAAGAGTGCCTTGGTTGACGTGACTCCCAGCTTGCATTGGGAACCGTGGCATCTCTTGGGTCACCTCTTTAGTTGTCCATCTCCTCTACCATCCCGGATGGGATACCATTAGGGACAACTACAAGTTGTGTGATAACATTTTTGGCGCTATTGTCGGGGAGGTAGAGTCTTACCCTAGGTGTCTGCGATTATCCATGCATATTTCATATCTTATCACATCCGGATTAATCTAGATGGTTATCATTTCAATCCTTAATTAAAAGCATATCCATCTATTTTTCTCACTCTCCCTGCACTTTAAACGAGATACATCTTGGTAGAAGAGTTTAAAAGTCTACCTGGCGACTCCTAATCGTGACTCCGTTGAGGAGCGAGCTCAGAGCTCATAGTCATCGTTACAACACTAGAAGTAAATCAAATCCAAATCAATTGGAAGGAACCCCACTTACTTATCACAAAAGAGATCCTAAAGTCCAATCATCTAACTTCTTTTGGAAACTTGTTAACTCAGATTCTCCAAACCGGATCTTGGGATTTCCTTTGTTCAATTCGGTTCCTCCTTCATCTCCTAATCCTAATCTTAACGTAGCTCCAGTCAATCCAATAGCTGGACTTAATCAATCCAATTCTGGAAATAATAATCAAAGCAACCCTCCCGTCGCTCGTGCTTTTGGAAACAAGGCTAGGGCCTCTCCCTTAGATTTTTCCCAGGTCATAGGTGCCCCCCATGATATGCCAGACAAGTACTTTGAAAAGATCCCAAAGTTCAATGGGAACTGTGCGACCTCCATTGAGGACCACATAGAAAATGTCTGGGCCCACATGGAAGCTTATAGGGCTGAAGAAGAAGATGTGTTTATGAGGGGTCTCTTTGCATCCTTGGAGGGTGATGCTCGCAAGTGGTTTGATCATTTTCCTGCATCATCAATCAATGGATATGATTTATTCACTGAGAAACTCAAGCATGAGTGGTCAGTCAAGTTAGATGGGCGTTTCCTTTTAAACCAACTTTAAGAAGTCAAAAAGACAGAGAACGAGTCTATCCATGAGTTTAACCTTCGCTTCGATAAGATAGTGGCCAACATTCCTAGTACCATGAGGCCTCCTGATCAAGCTGTCCTAATTCATTACCTCAATGCATATGAAGGTTACCTTGGTTACCATTTGAAAGACAAAGACCCTAGTGATTTGAAAGTGGCACAAGACAATGCTAGAAAGGCTGAAGCAAATGTTGATTCCATGGGGAAGCAAAATTTCTTTGACCTAATCAGTGCCTCTTCTTCTAGATTTGAGCCTAAGTTTAGGAAGGGGAAAGAGCCTAGTAAAGATCCTAATGAAATGATGGAGAGCATGCATGAAATGTTAAAGAATCTAACTCACCTGACTAGGGATCTAGCTAAGAGCAAAGAGGCCGAAAGGTATAGGAAACCCTATGGCCCTAAGCCTTATTGGAACCAACAAAAGAAACCTAATCAAGGTGATAGAAGAAACCCTATGAGCCAAACTTCACCTGAGCCTCCTATCATAAACTGGTCTGAAGAGCAAAGGTTGGATTGTCCCGAGTATCCCACTCATGGTGATGATGCTCCTGATTTTCCAAAGAACATTAACTGGGTTGACAACCTAGAATTTGACAAGGACTTTGGAAGAATTCTAATTGATCATGAGGAAGACTCCTTAGAAGAAGCCAGTCCTAGTTTTCCCATCTATGCTACTGAGCAAGCCAGTAGCAGTAGTCAAGCTCCTTTTAGCACCTATCAATGAAGAAAGGATGGCCAAAAGCCTACACCTTTCAGTGAAAAGAAAAGTGGTGAGCTGCTTAGTCTAGTGAATGAGCCAATTCCTCTTCTTGAGTATGACTTAGATATCAACATTGAGAGAGAATTGGACAAGGTCATGCACAACATCCCATTCACTGAGTTAATGAAAATCCCATCAATAAAAGAGCAAGTGGTAGAGTTTTTCGAGAGTATTCATGAGACTTCCGCAAGTAGTGGTGAAGGTTCATCTTTTCAAAACTCAGCACCTAGTGCCATGGTTGATGAAGAGGAGGACCCTCCCATTAACATCCAAACTGCCTTATACGAGGAAAGAATGGTGGTCACCAACCCTTTTATCTTACACTTCGCATTGGTGATACCCTTCTTCATAATTGTATGTTGGATTTTGGTGCCTCCATGAATGTGATACCTTTGCAAGTTATGGAAGCTATGGGATTAAAAATAACTAGGCCCTATGGGAACGCTTGTGGGATTGACTCTAGACCAGTTCAAGTCTTTGGCTTGATTAAAAACTTGAGAGTTGACATGTTTTCATGCCCCGACATATCCATGCTAATGGACTAGTAGTCATAGATCTCCCTCTAGCCTATGGAATGCTCCTTTGTAGGAAGTGGTCTACTAGGCTAGGGGGACATCTTCAGATGGATTTATCATATGCTACTATCCCCAACTCTGATGGGTCATTGGTAAGGGTATATCGGGAGCCATTTTATGATGGTCATCTTGAGAGTTATGAGGATGGTGTAAGGAACACGTTTGGTGAGGGTGAGTTATTACCTGAGGGTATCTTCATGGTCATGGGTGGCCACAATGAGGATCCTAGTCTAGAAAGAGAAAACATTTGGAGATCATTTGGAGATGATAGTTCTTCTGAGGAAGAAAGGGAAAGATCTATTGTTGTTAGAGAAATGAACCTTGAATCACTTCGAGGTGAAGTGTCGGAAGAACATAGGGCTTTGAGCCAGCCTAGTGATATAGAGCCACACATTGAACAACCTGAGCCCACCACTCAACTAAATACTTCTGAGGTTAACTTTGATCGAATTAGAAGGGGTGAGTATATACCTAGGATAGTCCATGAGTGGTTTTTCCTAGTTGACCTCAACACAGAAAGGGGAAGACAAGGCTTACCTCACATCACTCCTTGGGAAAATAACAATGAAGGAACACATCTTCTCCCTCCTGAGGGGAATGATGAATAACCAATTGATTATCACTTTTCTGATGTTCCTAATCATTTGTCCCATTTGTCTCTAGAAGACGGGATTTTGAGGCAAGTGAATGACAACTTCATGAGTTGGCAAGAGCATGCCTTAATCCATGATGCCCCTAGGGAGGATTTTTCTTTGACTAATCTAGCTATTTTTCAGGAAGAGCCTACTGAGTCAAGTTTGTCATCTTATCCTAGCATCCCCAGTTTCCTTCTTCCTCGTGAGTTACCTATTGGTGAAGAAAGTATGAACTCCACAGATTCATTTCACACTCCTACTTCTTCACCAACATCTTTAGACACGTGAACTCAGAATGTTCCTAGCACGGTTCTTGGTCATTTGTCCCTTCCCACTGATCATCTGGCAGCTTTAGAAAGTATGATCATTCCTGTCTTATCTGGAGAAGGTAGTAGCAGAAGTGTTGAAAATCAAAACCTACCACCTCTAGTCCATGCGGAAGAAGATGAGGATGTTGATAGAGACTTTTGGACTGTGGGGGAAACTCCAAAGTACATCATTCACCCACAAGTTGAAGAACCAAGAGTAGAGACTCCTCCTAGGAGAGTAGTTCGAGAAGTCTTGATTGGTAGGGTATCCATACCTTTAGACGGTGGATCTCCCAGGTTTAATGCAATTCCTCTTGATAGGAATTTGAGGATACTTACGCCTCAACCTCGATGCAATTCTGACATCGAACTTGTTCCTGAACGTGTTGTTGAAGCCATCCCTCAATCTGTAAATCATCGAAGGTTTGAAATTGGTGATAGGGTCGTTATGCCTAATGATTTATTTTACATACGATCCAGGGGATCTGGTGACTTTTGGGTTGGACCGCTCACTGTTGAGCGTTGCATAGGTGAGATGTGTTTCCTCACTACTGGGACTGGCCAACATATCTTACTCCCTATCAACCGGAGGGAGTTAAGGGATTATCATCCCTGACCTTCCTTGCCTTGCCTTGCCTGTTTAGAATATGTAGTGTTCTGAATAAGCTCACTTGAGTAGTAGGATTTGTGTGCCTTTTTCTTTTTCTGTGTGCTGAGTATTGCCTTTTTTTTTCTTTTCTTCTTGATTGTGTGAGTTTATCTTCCTGCTCAGTTGTTGATTGAGTTGAGCTTGCTCCTTCCTAAGCCTGTCTCACCTCCTGCATGCATTGAAGAGTGGTTAGCTTTCTTAATTTTCCTTTTGGGTTTCCTGTGAAAGTTGAGTTGAGTATGCCTTCCTAAAAAAAAAATGGTCTTCTTGAATAATGTTTACATGCCATGTTAGATTAATATTTCTTTTATGCATTTTAGTTTTTGTTCTAGAATAGATTTCATTTTCAGTTTTATTTTATATATCTCCCATACATGCTCCATGAGGTATTCTAGTGTTTGTTAGCGCAAATATAGGTGCAAAATAAAAGCTGAAAGCAAGGATGATGTAGTGCTAGATTGAAGATTGATGCAGAGCAGTTCGAGACCAGAGATTCTAAGGTTCTCAAGCGCTCTCTCCCCTAGAGCACTTGTCCTAGCTGGAGCCAGATATCTGCACATTCCAGAGCTTGGCTATGATGAGTTTATATTTTGAGATCACTCATGATCAGAGCAGTGTATTTTATCAGACTTATGTTAGACCTTGTGTCAAGGCTGAGCCTTGAGAGTTCAGATTTGATGACCGATGTGACCCTTTATTCCATATAGTTTCAGTTCAGTGCCTAGAGATGTATTGCAACAGTGTTTCAGATGATATATGATGATTATTCTTATGATGATGTTGTATGACCGATGGATTTTTTATCATTGACTGTGGATTATTATCTTGTTGTTTTAGTCATGTTCACAACATTAGCTTGGTATATGATTCATGACATGGCAAACTTTGTAAATTTAAAATGGACATTTTACTTGCACATTCAGGTTGTTTGACAAGACTCACTGGTTTACTACCTTACATAGATAAGGTCTTTCTTGACACCATTTGTCTACTAGCTTAGGCTCCACTTTCACTTGACTCCATCCATCCATGACTTTCCTTACTTGGCTTTAACCCTTGACTTGTCTTGCTTGACTTTTTGATATTGAGGACTTCCATTTTACTACCTCTGTGTTTGGATCGCATCCCTGTTTGTTTAGTGTCTCGGCTCTGAGTTGGTGACAAAACTTGCCTCTGGTAAGTTGGATTGTAGGCCTAAATCATTCTGGTCGGTTGTCCCGATGTTTGGCACTGGCACGAACTCCCCCTAGTCACTTGAGATGTTGTTGGCTAAAACTGAAACCTCATTTTCTACTTATGGAAACTTGTGTAAATTCTCCTATGGAAACTGAAAAACTCTAGAATGCGTTTATTAACACACGTGAGTAAAAGGCAAGCAATGAAATGCTAAAAATACTCCTCGAAGAGTATAAGAAAGGTCCAAAAAGCAATGGTTCTTAAACTCTATATCTAAACGATTGGTGACTTTATACATATATAAACATGCCCTAGATGCAAGCTGCAATTAGTTGTGCTTTTTAGTGCACCTGAGATCCGAAGGGTTATGTAGGCCAAAAAGGCCATGAAATGAAATTGACTGATCCTAATGAACCTAGATCAACTTGGTGTAGACATGATGCCTAAGTTGAATACGCGCTTTCTAAACAACTTACCCATTTGTGAGGCACAACCCATCCCCGTGTTATTTGTCCAGCACAGAGTTTGTAGCTTCCCCCTTTTTCCCAGTCTAAAGTGTCTTTTAGTTGAGTTTAGACAAGTCACCCCTTTGTCCAGCCTTGTTCCTAGCCTTCATCCTTAGCTAGCAGTTAGACCATGTCTAATGGGTGAGTCTGTCATTTAAGCTATTGTGCAAGTAATTATAAATAACAATGGAATATGCAAACATGATTAATACCACTAAATGATGTTGTACTTTAAGTTAAGCTGTAAGTATGATTAGAGGAACATGTCTTTAGTCTATTGATATGATTTATCCTTGGTTGTATATTGACCTAGTAAAACCCAGTTTGACTATGGTCATTTCTTGGGATCTGTGATGATGTGGACCATGTATGCTTGTTGATGATGATTGATGGTCCCACATACTCTTGATGATGATGCTATATGATGGACATATGATTCAGATGGTGATTGATGTTGTTCAGCAGGTTTTATTATTACTTCAGTTCATCAGATTATGCACTGTCCACATATGGTGGACCCTACAGTTGGCCCACCAGGGCAACCCATGGTGTATGAGTACACATTCTTAGTAGATTTGGGTCTTCTGGATCCAATGAGACACTTATCCTTCAGTTCCGGGCACTTCTGACAGTGATAGATGCAGTTTTACACTTGTTGACTAGATTTCGGGGTTATTTCCCAACCTGACCAGTAGGGGCCATCTAAAAAGTGGTTAAGGTTTTTGTCTGTGCCGATTCTATTTAAAGGAGAGAACCCCCTCATTGTATAGCGGACTTTTGGCTCTGGATTTCTAGCAATAAAGAATTATTTTGGGAAAATCTTGCGTCTTTGTTATAGATTGTTCTTGTGCTTGATTGTAGCTCTGATAACCTGCCACATCCTTGTTATTTGAGGAGATATCCATGCTAGACGTATTGGCTTATTGTGGGCACTGTAGGAGGGTGACTTCACTGGAGGATTTCGTGGGGCTTCTCCAGATCTCTTCATTGGATGAGTAAAATAATCGAGGAGTAGTTTGCATTGTATATTTGATCACTGTTTATGCATTCTGATTCTTCTTGCATGATTTACTTTCTCTTTCTATAAATCAAGTTTCATAGAGCTTGTCATCTACAGGAAGGAGGGCGCACTAGCGGCTGGAGGCAAATCGATTTCATCTTGGTGTCAGTCAAATCATCTTGGAATTGCTTCAAGGGGGTCGGAAGATCATTGCACTTGGCATCTGCAAGCCACAAGAGGTAAGTACCATTGTTTTTCTTGAGTTATTAATCTATTCCATTAGTCTGCTGCTATTTCTACTGTAAACCCTAAACTGATGTAATTTATAAAAATTCTATAGCTCAAATAACTTAAGATCTTGGCGAAAGATTTCTGGGTTTTTCTCTTAAGGCCTAGCCCTAAGTAGATCTCCTAAGGCGTCACCTCTAAGGGACTCCTTCTTGCCCAATTCCCTAGGCACTGGTTTGAATGGTCACCCCTAAGGGACTCCTTCTTGCCCAATTCCCTAGGCACTGGTTTGAATGGCTTACGCCCTCCTTGATTTGGCCAGTTTTTGAGTTGTTTGGGATCTAGTTTATGTTGGTAGGCTTATACATTGTCAAATCTTCCACAAAGCTTCATTCAAAGGTACTAGAAAGCCTCATCTTGACCTTAACCATTTTACCTTAGACACGTTTCCCGAGGCAGAAGAAATTATTATCATTTCCTAGTGCCTTGATCCTAGATCTGTTCATTATGCTCATAGGTCACTTGTATCATTCACATTGGGTCAACATTTCATACCTTATAAGCCTCTTGATCCAAACTTAACCTATCTTGAGGCTTCATCCATAGATTTTAGGGTTTCTTATAAAGCCACCTTACATATTCTAGCTTTTAGTTTGATCTTGTGATTGGATTAGATCTCTCCTATCGGGAGTAGATTAGGGTCTCCCCCTTTGCTATCTCGGGCTTTGATAGCATAAAGCGAAGAGTGCCTTGATTGGCGTGACAACCAATCGATCTGGGGATCGAGGCCCTCTTAGGTCACATCTTTAGCTTCCTAGCTCCTCTACCATCCTGAACGTGATCATCCTTTTGGGGTATCTACAAGTTGCGTGATAACATGACTCATCAAAACTATGGCCTGCTTTGGCAAAAAATGAGGAGTAATGCCCCATATAGAATGTGTGATAACAAAGTTGATCTGGAACCTTCCTTTGCACATTCATGAAACTCGGCAGGATGGTTATTGACAGACTGCTGACTCAACCTCAGATTTTGCCAAATCTGTGAGGGTGTCCTGACATGCAAGTACATAGGATGAAAGTACAAACCATGAGGAATCTAGAACATTTCTCAGATTAAAAAATACTAAGTTTTGTTGAAAAGTATGTTCATGAAAATCTGCACTGTAGTCACTAATGGAAATCCCAACCACTTTTTTTGAATTAACTGATCTATAGCAGTAGTGATCAATCTGATGGCACATATTTGAGAAAAGGGCCAAATGGGTATCCAGAAATGTGCTCAGAATGAAATTATACCTAGTACATATTAAGATATGGCATATCCCCCATTTGACCACCTTGGAACATTGAAAATTGGCATTGATACCCCTGTACTGATTGAATAACTTTGAAACAATGGCTTGATGAAGTTTACCTTTGTCATACGTCCTCAATGGACCAACAACAAAGAGTGTCCATGTGAACAGATACAATAATGACCATAGTTGACTCATCACATAGCTAGTCATGCCCTATATGATGATATACCACCATATAGATATCTTCAAATAGGTTCGGGGGATGCATGGATTATTCATTAACTAGTATTAAGACAACATCAAAGCATTGACAAGAGTTATTTTTCCTTTGGGGTGGAGTTAATCATGGTGATACAACGTTGGCCAAGTGAAGGTTCTAGTGCAAGGATACTGATGGATTCCGAACAAGAGGAAAAAGGGAAACCCTGAGTTTTTCACCATTTGGACAAACATTAGGGATGTGTCTCACAAAGGGAGTCAAATCTAAAGAGGTACTACCCCCTTGGACCTTAACAATCAGACTCACCACCCTATTTTTACTTTATTTGCTTGACAACTTCAAGTTGGACTTGGTCTTCAAGTACTAGTCTTCATTTGATTTTGTGACTCTTCTTTCTTGTACTTCTTTTTGTATTTGAGACCTTGGCCTTTTTATTTTAAAAATTTTTTTAGCCCTTTTTCATGGGCAAGTTTTTCGTGCCTTGATCCTTTTTTGGATTTGACTTTTTGTTTCCATTGGTCTTCAACTTTGACTTCGACTTTTTTGTAGGTACAAGGAGTCTTTTATTGGAAGCGGCTTCTTCATACCTCAGATTCATTAGAGGTGGAGGAGAGGGAGGATAAACCTTTCATACTTCTGGTCTAGGGAAGAGAAACTCCTTCCGCTTGGTGTTAGTGAAGACTAGGGATTTACAAGGACGGCCCACATAATCCGTCATGGCGTTCATCATGACAAATGATCAATCCTGAGACACCATGGATAACGGAGAGGTCCTCTTGGTGAAGAGGTCATAGAGCGGAGAAGTCTAGAATCCATCTATCAAGCCTTAACTAGAGGTATTAAACCAAGATAGTGTGGATATGGATAATGGATGAAGGAAAAGGTGGACCTGAACCCAAACGAGGGGGTAAAAACTCTTAACAATACTAAGAGTAACCTTGGTGATTTGGCTAATAAACAAACCACACATCTTTCACGATTGTCAACCTAAGGGTGATACTGCTAGCTATACTCATTAGACAATCACTTAGAGTTCTTGTTCATTACTTTATTAGGTACACATTATCATCATCATCATCATGGTATTGGCATACAACAGTTTATAACATATCCTCTGATCATCCATTATGCAGCATTAAAATCATATGATGGGAAGTCCAAGAGAAGCAAAGATGGAATACCATTCTTTGGGATGAAAGCAAAAAGAATTTTGTGTTATAGGTATGCGCACAAAATGTAGCATAACATGCCCTTTAGGGTTTCAATGTAGACCACGAAAACAATTGAAAAATCAATTTCAGGAACAAAAAAATGCTAGAAACATGGCCCTCTCTCTTTGATACGTTTCACGATTTTCCTGAAATGTATCACCTCTAGGCTGAAATGTATCACTTTGTCATTAAACACATCACTTTAACCCTGAAACATATCACATTTTTCCTTGAAACATATCTACAACACTTGAAACACATTCGTACCAGTCTGATACATATCCATGACGTTTTAGGGCTGTATCCCCTTTGTTCAGGATTTGAAAGGGGGAACAACCGTTTCTCCAAGGCTACTGGGACGTTTATGGTAACTTAGGCTCAAGTGTAATTCATGATCTACTAACGAATGTATAATGTATCAACAGTAGATTCAAAGAAATGCTTCCAATGGATATGAATGTGAAGCAAGAAGCATAAATAAAATGACTAATTATGAATCCATAAAGAATATGTTTATCAAGTGCATGAATTAACAATGATTCCAAGGCTTATGCCAAGGCCTAAGGCGAAGCCCTTAGATATTGTATTAGGCACAATGATGATTAACTTAAGTTATATGAGATCATCCAATAAATTTGAATATGAAGATTAGAGCATATAAGGGGCACTTCAAATTTATAAAACTAAACTAACAAGATATGGGAGATTAGCTCGAAGACAAGCTTAATTGGCTTAGATTGTTAAAGATAATCACTACTTAGATAAATATAATTGCAAGATAAACAATAGACCGAAGATGAATTATGGCATGCAATTAATTTTTAATGAAACTTAGTGATTATGCTCAAGGGAGAGTGGTCAAAACCACTATTATTTCCTCTTGTATTCGAATAATTGTGTAGGAATTTACAAGACAAAAGCAGTGTTCCACTAAGTTTCTGGGATGCGGGAGCGGGGAAACGCACATTGGGGACGTGTAGAGACACCCCCAAATTTTGGGGGCAGGGGGCGAGGGGGGGTCGGGGTCCTTAACATAGGGGGCCCCGTCTCTAAAATTATTAAAAAAATAAAAAAAAATATGAATCCCAACATATGAACATATCAATTCCTCATGCCATCAACATTTACATACTAAATTGAAATTCATCATTGTGCAATGTAACATGATATTCAATTCGTAATGGCTATTTTAAATTTTAAATACATGCAGATCTTCCATTATAACTTTGAATCATAGACATAAAAAACAATAAATAAATTTAAAATGACAAATCAATAATCATAAATCTGGATCATAGACATGTCACATAAATTGTAAACACTAAACAGTAAACTACTAAACAGTAAAATATATATAGCAAATTAAAATTACTCGAAATAGTAATAATAGTCTAAATATTTAATAGTAAATACTAAGACTGTTGTGCATACCTCCAAACTGCACAGTCCAGTCCAGACTTGTGACCCTTAAGCCCACACTGCACACTACAGTCTAAAATTTAAATGGAAAAGTTCCTGGGTTCCAAACTCCAAACGTTAAAGATGAAACGACTCCATGAATCCACACTGCAAACGACTCAACAGTACTCACAGTGCTCACCGGCCACACTCAAACAACTGTCCACAGACAAATGGCTGCCCACGGTCCAGAGAAATATGTTGTCCACGGTTGCTAGTGGTCACTCTGCACAATACTCATGGGCCTGTCCAAACTCCAGAGAAAGATGCTGTCCACGGGCCAGTGCTCATGGGTCATAGTTCTCACGGGCCAGAGAAAGATGCTCACGGGCCTATCCAAGACTGCAAAATCCAGTCTCCAATGTTGCTTACACTGCACAGTGCTCACGGGCCTGTCCAAACAACACAGCATTAATAGTGCTGATGCTCACGGTCTAGAGAAAGAACTCCAAATGAAAATGCGGCCGCCAGCTCCGAACAGAGAACTCCAAAGAAAAATGCGATGAAAGGAAATGATGTAAACTTTGGTGCGATTAGGTGAGTATTTTGATTTGTTATTTTTAAAAATTTATAGTGTTTTTTTTTTGTTTTTTATTAAAAAAAATTTAAAATTCCAAGGGCGGGGACATGTGGGAGTCCTCCATTCTGGGGAGGGGGCATGTAGAAGCCTCCGAATCAAGGGACCTTCAAAAGCTGTGTTTCCCCACATTTTTGAGAAAAGGGGGTGCATAGAAATGTTTCGCATGGAGCCTCCCTTCTCTCGGGGCGTGGGAAATGCAGGGGGCGAGCTCCCAACACTGGGAGATGCATCCCCATGGAACATTGGAGAAAAGACAATTCTGGAAAAAAATAAAATGCAGAAATTTAAAGACAATTTCCAGAATTAAAATTCTAAGTAAATGATTAAAGCTATGCTGGAAAAAATCTGTTTTTAACTTAAACTAAATTCTGCAATAAATGCAACTTGAACAATAAATGATAAATAATTATATACTAATAATTACTGAATTTGGATTTTGTTTACACTCATCTGTAAATTCCAGATTGCATAAATTTATTAGTTTCCTCAAATAAAAAGTAAATTATTTGTTAAATGTAAGAAGTAACAATAAATGTGAATATGAAAAATATGCAAGTAAAACAATTGAATTTATAAATCTTCCTAAATCTGAAAATTTAATAGTAAACCCTTGGATGCAAATTCCAAATTTGAAACTTAATCAAATTACTTAATAAATAAGTTGTGATTTGCAATTAAAATCAAGTAGTAACTAAGAAATCTGAATCTATGATGTATCTGTGATAAATATTTCAGGTTTATGCTAGATCTAAGGTTGGAATATACAATAAAATCAATTAGATATAATCTATGTGAAATCTATTAAAGATTTTACCTTAAGATTAATATATTTCGGCAAAAGAAAGAACAATATTTCTTTTGGATGGTTGCAAGAAGAGATTGATGTCAAATACCTAGGGCAAATGGAGTCACCCTAGAATCACTTAGAGAACCTTGCTTGTAAATGTCACCAAGGAATTGAGAATACTCTAGGCTACGCTCAACTCTCTTGATGTATTCGAGGGTTTTATGCAATCACATAGGGAGGGAGAAACTCCCCATTTCTTGGGTGTAACCTACACAAAGGGGGTTAGTATTGCACCATTTAAATTAAGTAACAATGAAAAAAATATGCTTTTAATGCACAATAACCATTAAATCCATAATAGAGACTAACTTACCATAGATTCAATCCAACTAGATAATACTATTTCTTCAATGGTCCAAAATTATAAATAAAATGGACAATGCTAGCAATTTTACCTTCAACAATTAAATAGAATAGCAAGAAGAAAGCCACACACATCAACAAGAGACTTCAAGCCTTTACCTCCAAAGCCAAAGATGATTTGTTATAAGAATGCTCTCCTAGTGTACAAAGATGGCTCTTGTGTGCACCAACAACTAACAAGAGAAATGAGAGAGGTGTTCTCTTTATATAAGACTAGGAACTCGGCCTCCTTCTCATTAAATAATTATTTTCTTTTAACAAGCTCTAGATCGAGCCTAGAAAAACTAAAACATGACTTACTTTCCTCTTGACATGGTAAACCAATGACTAAAATATAGAAAATGGTTATTGTTATCACATTCATAGTAGTCTGGGCTACCATGTCTTCAGACCAGTTTTGAGTACTTTTCTGAGCCAGTCCTTTTGCTATGTTATGCATGAGATCAGCAGTTGATGGGCAGTTCTTTGATGATCACTCCCATATTCAGAGGACCCAGAGCATATTTCATTTAGCTTCATGTCAGCACTGAGCCTCATGACCCCATATTTGATGACTGAGTTAGCCATTTTCTTCCATACAGAGCAGATATGATGATAGTGCCTATGGTTATACAGCAGTAGTGTTCCAGTTGTTATTCAGTGGTTTAGATGGTGGATACATGTATATGGTGTTAGACACAATGGCTCACTGAGAGAGGGGGGGGGGGGTGAATCAGTGAGGGGGCCCGGAGCGCTTAGTTCTATTTCTACTTCTTCTTCTAAACTTCAACCCCTAACTTATATCATTTGTATTTCTACTTTAACATTCAATCATAGATCATCATTCACACTGATATATATATCAATAAACACCAACTTTAGACTATGTCATTCATCAAATAGATCACATTATCATCAACACATAGAAGACACAAGATAGAGGCTTTGTAAACCTTTTATGATTGGAGACTTCAATCTCTAGTTTGGGCTACAACCCAAATGTGGCACCAATCACAAGAGTGATTTTGTCAGCTACAACTGACGGATGCTTCAACACCCCAACAAATATAGACTTACAAATGATATTTCAGACTTTTCTTAAGTCTACATATTACATACATCATCAAACAAGAAGCCCTTGTTTGTTTCCCAATCTGTCCACAACCATGTAACTTGACTTGTCATCAACATGTCATTGTTGCTGCCCTATCTCCATTCTGTCCATGCACATCAGATAATCAGCATGTCTTCATTCTGTCCAATCACCATTTCTTCATCAACCAGCTGCCTCAATCCAACCCAAAAAATAAAAGATAAACAAAAAGGTTTTATTGCTGCTGCTGCTTTGCTGCTGCCACCGAACTGTCCTCTTACTGCCCCCCGAAATCAGAGCTCACTTATGCCTCCCAAATTCTCCACCAAATTCACCCTTCAAAATGAGGCGGATGGCCTTTATTTATACAGGTCTTTCTCATGATTTTGCTGGGCCGACATGGCATCATTTTTTTTAATTTCGTCATTACAAAGATAAATAGAATGGCCAACTTGTCATGTTTTGTTTTCATTTTATCAATTAAATCAAAATGATATTTTTCATTTCCTTGTTATCATTAACAAATATATATATATATATTTATTTTTGTTAACCTCCTCTGCCACATAATCAAGCTGCCCTTAAATATGCCCACCTGGGCTATTTTGATATGCCCGCAAGGGTCATCAAACAATGCCCGCAGCTCTATTAAATATGCCTGCACAGCCTTTGAGTGATGCCCGCATGTCCTCACAAGAATGCCCGCAGGCAGCCTCCTCAAGATGCCTGCAGTGGGCCTTTAGATGCCCACAGTCACCTCCTTAAGATGCCTGCAAGGGCAATTTCACTTGCCCCTTTTGCCTTAGAAAAAATGCCTGCATGGGCTCAATAAAGATGCACGCACACCCAATGCTATGTCCTTGTTCTTGTCTGCCATTGCCATTGTTCATTCTTCTTGTCCATTACCATGTCACCATCACTTCAACCTTCTTGCCATGTCAACAAACACATCTTTGCCATTTGTTATGTCCTTCATTGTCCTCCTTGTCGCTAAGTCATCACTTGTCATACCTTGATGTGTTTTCCATATCATGCCATGTCACCAATCACCATCATGTCCTTGTCATTTGTGCCATGTCAACAACCTCTTGACCTCTGTCATGTCATCATGCTTAACCTTTGTCAGTAATGGCTTGTCACCAATGACAACCATATTCAACATATGGTTTGTGCATTGGATATCTATATTGTGCTCTTTTACTTATCTTGGTAGCTTGACTGGTACAGAGTGGTCATGAGTTGGCGATATCTTTATGTGATTCTTGCTGATTGTTTAGACTTAGAGTAGAAGTAATTCAGTTGCTTTGAATTAGAAATTCTTGTGTATACTCGTTGAGTCATTGGTCATGCCCTCTTAGTAGCATGGACTTGGTCATTCCCCCCCCTTACGGTTTGCTAGTCATGGCATCATCTCACTTCCCTCATCATTTCATTATTCATGATCTGTCACTTCCCTCATCATTTCATTATTATCCATTTTTGGTTTCACTCTGGCTTACACTTCAGCTTGTGATATCAAGGACTTCCCCATCTAGGCCTTTGTGTTCGATAGACTCCTTGTTTATCTTGTGTCTCGGCTTTAAAGTGTGTAATTTTAGTCACAGTGATTTTACCCTCTAGTCCTCGAAACCAAGTATGCCTACCAACAATGTTGCCAAACACTAAAGCATCGAAACTTAAATGTTATATCTAAAAGGATGCTAAGTTAGCAAAAACATTGTTTCTAAACACTACTACATATATCTATATTAGCTAGTCAGTGGACAAGGGACAAGTACTCATCCTTGTATGATGTAAGGTCGTTTGCCTCTATAGGGAAATAGGGTGGTCACTCCATCGCACCTATGGACGATGGTGGGCAATGGAGGTCATACCGAGTCATTATCTGAGGCCCATAAGGCTACTCAGGGCACCTGCCTTTGGAGCTTGGCTAGTGAAATTCTTTAAAGTGAATTAAATGCTAACTAAATCTCAATGTGTATAAAGTTGAAAACAAATCAAATTTGTTATAAAGGTTGATTGTCTATAGTCTATTGGAAGCAGTCTCATCACTCTACCCATTTGTGAGATATCGCCATCCCCTGTGTTCTCTCTATCCAGCATATGTCTATGTGGTTTTCCTTTTTTTCCTTATCCGAGAGGTCACATGTTGAGGTTGTTAAGTCATTCCCCTTAGCCTAGCCTTGTTTCTTTCACCTTCACCTATTTCTAGCAAAATGACCACGTCCATAAATGAGTATACACTGGAGGTTCTTCTTTTGAGTAATAGGTTGCTTTGATCTAGACTTATATTTGATATTTTTGTGTGATCGCCAGTAGAATGCCACTTTGTATTTTAGTCTTTCTATCAATATATTTAAATGAGCATATCTCATCCATTTGCATTTGCAGCATCAATGATTTCTAGCCCGGCTCATTATTTTAATCATTTTTTACTTGGTCAACCACAAGTTTCGGGATGCATTGGGACAATGAGGTTTGAGATTGATTATTCATGGTCCTATGGTGCCCATTAGATGGTTCCATGCATTAGACAGAGTTTTCATGTGATGGTTTGTTGGATTTTTATTATTATCAACATTTACAAACCATTATTTTTATTGTTCGGGCATGGATGAGCTCACAGATGATTATCATGATGGTCACTTAGTGTATGAGTACTCATTCTTACTTGATTTTGGACCTTCAGAGTTCATTGGTACACTCAGTTATCAGTTTCAGGCACTTACAGATAATTATATGGTTAGTTTATCACTTTACAGTACATTACCATTAAAAAATGGCCTCTACAACACTTTCAGAGATCATTTGAGTTCTCTTAGGGCGCTATAGAGGGGATATGGGGTCCAACCACTTGTTATTACCATATTACCCGATTCCCAGACGTTTTGGTGCAGTCATTTGGTGTCTGGAGCACTTGGCAGAGAGTTACAGGAATTTTTATCTTTTACAGGTGATATTCTGAGAGTTAAAAATGGAAGAAGTGGCTAGCAAAGAAATCGATTTGGCTCAGTGAGGCAAGGAAATGGCATGAGGTTTGATCAGAGACTTATTGCGATGCATCCCACACCTTTTGGCACAATCTTCAGCTTCCGTTTGGTCCAGACGTCCTCCTCATCATAAGTTGGGGGCATCTTTTTGTATTATTGGGGCACACGTCCTAGTGTCTTTAGACACTTGATGTTATGTTATATTGTTATGATGTAGTTTTGGGTTGTCTAGTGGAGATGTTTATACCTCCTAGCTCCCACTATGATGATATGTCATGTCCTAGTGGCATGTTATGTCTTACTTCCCCCCTAGGGTGTCATTGAGGGTGTGCGTTCCCACTATTTGAGTGATCCATGCATTGTATTCTCCGACTCATCTTAGCCGTTGATTATTTTTGTTGTATCTTTGGATCTCAACCACTCATCTAAAAAGTGGTTAGGGTTTTGGTCTCTCCTGATTCTATTTAAAGGAGAGAACGCCCTCATTGTAAAAGGACTTTTGGTTCTGGATTTTTGGGAATAAAGAGTTATTTTTGGAAAAATCTTGTGTCTTTGTTATAGATCGTTCTTGTGCTTGATTGTATCTCTGATATCCTGTCACATCCTTGTTACTTGATGAGATATCCATGCTAGATGTTTTGGGTTAGTGTGTGTATTGCAGGAGGGTGACGTCACTAAAGTATTTCGTGGGGCTTTTCTGGATCTCTTCATTGGATGAGTAAAATAATCAGGGAGTAATTTTTATTGTATCTTTGATCAATGTTCATGCTTTTTTATTCTTCTTGCACCATTTACTTCCTCTTTCTGTAAAACAAGTCTCATAGAGCTTGTCATCTGCAGGAAGGAGGGCGCACTAGCTGCTGGAGGTAATTCGATTTCATCTTGGAGTCTGTCAAATCAACTTGGAATTGCTTCAAGGGGGTCGGAACATCATTGCACTTGGCATATGCAAGCCACATGAGGTGCTATCGTTCAAACTAGCAGGCTGGGCTTGCAAGTGAAAGGAAATCACATAAGAAACTTGGACTGCTGTCACCTTTGTCCAATCTCCTAACTTCTTCGCGATCCAATGTTGTCCCAAGGGGAGAGACCTTTAATGTACCTGCCAAGTAGATGCCAAATTCCTTCCAAACACCTTAAAGCATAGAAGAATGCCTCTAATGGAGTCAAACACAAAGTAATCGAAAGAGTTAGGATGGTGCTTGTATAGTAGTTTAGACAGTTTTACAGGTCTGTTTAGGGTTAAAAAAGATAGGTCGGGGATTTTAAGCCTGAAATTTTAGAGCCGCAACAATTTAGGGCCAAAATTTTGAGGTCGTGAGAATTTAGGGCTGCAAAAAAATTGGGCCAAAATTTTGAGGTCACGAGAATCTAGGGCCACGATAATTTAGGGTCGAGGTTTTAGAGCCGAGATTTTAGGGGCGCGAGAATTCAAGGCCGAAATTTTGGGGTCGTGAGAATTTAGGGCCGCGATAATTTAGGGTCGAGATTTTAGGGCCGTGAGAATTTAGGGTCAAAATTTTGGGGTCGCAAGAATTTAGGGCCACGTGAAATTAAGGGCGAGATTTTAGGGATGCCAAAAAATGAAGAATTTTTTTATTTTTTATTTTAGGGTTTTTGTTTTAAAATTGCAGACGTAATTCTAACCCTAATTCTACCATGAAAATGCAAAATTACACATGAAATTGTAAGTTTAACCTAGCAATAATATTTACAAAATTTCAAACCAGGGTTTGATGTAGAGAAAATGGACAACCTTAGGGTTTTAATGGATGTTACCCCAAACCCTAGCCTTAGAGGAAGGTGACAAGCCTTCCTCTTGGAGGTAATTCTCCTTGTTACTAGGTTAGGGCTTCTTGAAACAACCTTTAGGGTTGGTTTCAAGAGTATAAACTAGGGCAAAGTGGAGCTCCAAGGCCAAACTTTGTAAAAACCTCCTCTTGGGAGCGTTTTTAGTATGCAATTAGGATAGAATTGCAGGAAAAAACCTTATTCAAAGAGAATGTAGCCTGAGGGCTACCATTCAATCATTCAAGATGCAAAATTGACCTACCATTCATCAAGCAAACATTAAAAATGTAAAAGACTTACTTAAGAATGAGTTATTCCAACCATTCTAACATGCACAAAGCATTAGCAAGACAAAGAAAGCATCCAACTTCATCCAAGAGCAAGAAGAATCATCTCTCCAAGAGGTGTACATCACTTCATAAGGCCCTTCTAAGGTAAAAGAGTAGCATAATGAATTTTATCCCATACGTTGTTATGTTCAATTGAAGTGAGGAGAAGTTTATTTATACCTTCTCACACTTAGTTTAAAAATAAATCTAGGCTGACATGCCTTTAAAATGTCAATTTGAAATTATAAAATGTCGATTTAAAATTATAACAAAAATAATATAAAATAATCAAATCTATGGGTAATTTGGGACATTTTCCCTAGAATTTACCCACAGATGACTAAAATAGCTAAAAATGAGCATATCACTCTGATCTGAAGGCTAGAGTGCGGAGGGGGGGGTCGTCATACACCATCTAACTCCAATAGCAGTGAAAATCCCTCAACACCCCCCCTAATCAAGCAATGCAGGCCTGTAGGAAGGATGATGTCATTATCAAGAGCAACCCAAGGAGAGAGGGCATTGCTGAGATGGAAAACCAGGAGGGTGTGGAAGGTGGCCTGGAGGAGAGGCATGAAGCTCAGTGCTGAGAGAAATGCCACTCGAGTGATCAAACAGGTGGGGGGTCATGTGACCTAGTGACCCATCCCTGGGAGCTCCGGACACCAACCTCAAGGCTTCAAGCCCATTCATGAGGCATTCAGCAATGCCACTAAGCCATAATACTCCCAGGAGAAGAACCAAAGGGTCTGATCATAACCTCCACTCAGGAAATGCTGGAACACACCCCTCTTGGTTAGAAAAAAAAATGACCTCTCTCCCTGGGGCACAACTGAAGGTGTGCTAGTACTGGTACCACGTAACACTGGCTCCAGCTGCGGGATGAGTAATCCTCTCGAGGGTGCTCGAGAATCCATGAATCATCTGGGTACTTGTAGACCTACACACACATCGAATAGCCAACGACATCAAAATACCATGAGGCAGACACTTCTGTCCTGCTTTGTTCATCATGAAAATATGAAAATAAATTGAATAACAATCAATTAATCTATGTAGACATGAAGAACCACAAATGCAATGCATGGGTAATAGTATATGCCTAACCAAAATGAAACTAAGCCTACTTATGCTAAATATAAGAATTAGGAAGAGTTAAGTGAAATCATACCACCAATGTAACCATTTGAGTAAGCAATTCAAACCTGATCTTTTACCTTTGTCTTTAGAATGAATCCATGACAAGATCTCATCGATCACAAAGCAAATACGTACCAAGGTCTCCATCAGGACAGGAGATGAAGGTTGGGTGACTACGAGGACTTGGAAGCTTTGATATTGTTGCCACGTAGAAGGATTGCTTTCACAAGCTCCATTTATCCAGGCTTCCACCGAGCTCAGGTATGGACCATCTTCATCATACATCGGCATTGGGAAAAAATTTCACCTGAAGTTGGTTGCCTAGTTGTCAATTTGAGAGATCATCCGTGGAGGTGGAGCTTGCAAATCTTCGTACGTGAGCTGCAACCTGTTTAAACATTTCTTTGGAGATACAAGCATATTGTTCATTTTTACAATTACCATGTTAGTACCCCCAATGATCTTTAAAAATTTTAAATTGTCAACCACATAATTTATGCCTTCACATTTCAAACGAAAAGATAAACAATAGAAATCTTGACAATGTGAGAAGAATGTCATACCTGTGCACATACTTGGATTGGTTTTACTGAAATGCATTGTTGGAAACTTACTGACACTGGACAAAAAAGATTGAACAACTTCTTGAATACTGCCTGAGGAACATAGCTGAGAATGATAATTTGGGCTCTAAGCAAATGCAAGAGAATCCGTTGTACAACATGCCTCATTGTCCTCCATGCTAGATAAGTATGACTGAGTTGAATCCACGAAGATACCACGAGAGATACACAACCCCAAACCATAGTAAGACATTTGCATATGGCACTCATCTATAGGAGATGGAATAATCGTATCTTGTTCAAGAAGACCCACATCTTGGGGTACTTCATCATCAAATGTAAGGGAAAGGGGGTTGACCCAATCTTCATTATCAACATCATGAGGAGATGGAATAATCGTATCTTGTTCAACAAGGATTTTACTAATTATGTCTTCAATATCCTTGTCCGAGGTAGTCATGACTTCTTCATCCCAAACAATATCAAGTTCCGGCTCAAATTGATCCATATAAGCCTATGATTCTTTTGTGAATGGCCATAGGACTTGAATGATTTCTTCTTCGTTACCGCAGGGTCTGGAAACAACACTTCTTGGTCTTGAGGCATCGTAAAGCAGAGGACCCATACATTTCCAATAATCATTGTCCTCATCAATTCTGTCATTATGCTCCAAGAGATTTGAGATGTCATAAGAAGTTGTTGTGTGGTGGCAAGGAAAACTCACCCTTTCCTTATGTTCTTCAACTTCTTTAGCTAGGACTCCTTCGTCGTCATATGTAGGATCACAATCATATTCATCTTCATGAGGAACCTTGTCTCTGGACACTGTGTTTGAGATATCATCAATTTGAACAACAACTTCCTCAACTTGATTTTCGTTTTGGATTTCTTTGTTGAACAAGTTCCTTGCATGTTCGACATGAGGCATCCATTTGTCATGTCGCTCTGGATCCCCGTAGTTATAGAATGTTTCTACCAATTATGCAAAGGAAGATATTGTTCCTTTGTCTAGGCCCACAAACCAAGCAAGAGCGTTCCCTCCCAAGTGAAGAACAAATGATCTTATGTAAACATCTTCTTCCTTTTTAATACTGTATTCTGTAGCCAATGTCATGAACCATTCAACATGGTGCAGGGCATTACCATGATCACCCTTGAAGGCATGCCAGAATATTGTTGGTAACTCATCTAAACGTCCTGGAAATTTCGACAAGTTAAGAGGAGCGAAACCTATTTCCATCTCTGCAACAGTCGGATTTTCAGGATCTTTAAATTCAAATGGAATATCCTCTTCGATTTCTTCGTTAGGACCATCTTGTTTCTAGCTGCTTCCCAAGGTCTCTTCCCATATATGGTTGATCGCGGCATTTCTTTCATGCTCCTCCATATCACGATCCCATTCTTCACTGAATGCATCGATCAACTGTCTGAGTGAAGAAAATTCTTTATGAGGAAATCCTTCATACCAATTTTCGACATCCCCATTGTCCTCTAAGTTGAGAGACAGTAGAAAAAGCTTCATTCTAATATCCTCAGGTATGATATTGCTTCCTTGGAGAAATTGCATGAATGCCCAGATATGTGTTGCTGCATGATACTTGTATTCATGAAATAATGGAAAACGTGCCTTCCCATCGTCTTTAATAGTGTACTTGTTATCACACAACTTGTAGTTGCCCCTAGAGGTATCCCATCCGGGACGGTAGAGGAGCTAGGCAACTAAAGAGGTGACCCAAGAGATGCCACGGTTCCCAATGCAGGTGGGAGTCACGTCAACCGAGGCACTCTTCGCTTTAGGTCAAGGTGTAACTAGACCAAGGGGGAGACCCTATACCCCAATCACAGTTGATTGGACCCAAACAAAGGTTTCTAAGGGTAGGTAAGTAATGAGTTACGGAAACCAATGCAAGGCTAAGTGGACCTAAGGGTTAAGGTATGGTTGAGGGAGGTGTAAGAGATTGTTAATGTTTCAACCTATGTATGGTTTAGGCCACATGATGGGGTATGATGACTAAGTATAGTACCATGTGTTTACACAAGTGGGTCTAGTTTTCTTGGAAAGTGTGAAGTGATTCTAGGTAGGCCCACAAGGTGAAGTTAGGTGTGAGGTAGATACTATAGGTTAGGTATAGGCTAGATCTATGAGTTTAAGTTGGTTATAAGGATACCCATGTACTAGATCTAGGGTTTGACACGAATCCCAAGGAGTGCGACTTGCTTGGTGATGGACTAGTGCCTTGTTAAATGGGCTAATGGGGTCAATAAGTATGTCAAAGTGTAGATCGGGACACCTAGAAGCCAAGTCAAGTGGACTGGATGAGATCCAATGGTTGGATCTTACTAGATCTAGGTTTTTAAATGATGACCTTAAGTGGACCACAATCCCTTGAAACAAGGAATGCAATCCCCAAGGCGGATCTTGACAAAAGGACAGTGTAGACCTAGGTTTCAAGGCATGGGCATTTCAAATCCACGAAAAACTCAAACACCCACCTCCTAGAAGTGGACCAACTCGAATTTTCAAGGGGGTGCGATTTGCTCAAGGAAGGCCCAAAAGTGGGTTTTGGTGGACCAAATCAAGTCCAATGGCCACCAAAATGTAGATCCGGGATGCTAGTACCCCGATCTATGCATGTACAAAGTTTCAAGTGAATCCAAGGGCTAGATCTTAGTAGATCTAAGTTTTAAGATGCCAAGAAGATCAAAAAGGGGTTTTAACCCCTTAAAACATGGAGAGATGTCCACAAGGTAGTTTTCACCAAAGTAAAGATATGGGTATAGGTTATCAAGTGTCTAGATTTCAAATCAAGTGGGATCTCACCTACCCATGTGCTAGATCTAACCCAACAAGCTTCTCTTAGGAAAATCGATTTAGGTTCAAGAGGGCTTTTTGCATTGAAAAGTGTGTCAATTTTTAGCCAATCACCACCAAACTATAGATCCAACTAGGGGTGGATCCTATAGAAGTGGGTTTTTAATATCTTTTCAATTGCAAGGCTAGATCTAAGTAGATCTAAGAAATACCAAAATTGGGGTTTTGATTTAATTAGGGTTTTATGACCAATGAAGATGGAATGGATGAAAGAGTCACATACCTTGTAGATCTTACCTCAATTGCTTGTGGCCACCTTGCAAGTTGATAGCATTCTCCTATGTGTATATTCAAGAGTGAGATCCAAGTGCTCCAACCAAAACGTCCTTCTCCAAGATAGCCAAATCGTCCTCCTCCTACAAGACAAGATCAAAGAAACAAGTCAAGCAAGATGATTATGAAAATGGTAGAAAGATGTAATAGAAAGCATCAACTATGTCACGAAGATACAATAATGATACTCCCTGTCACAAGATCAACCCAAAAGAGAATATGTGGATCCCTCCAACAATAACCCTCATGAAGTCGCCCTCCTCTCTCCAATTCGACTTTCCTGTCAAAAGATTAGCAAAAGCACCAAAATCCACAATGATACATAGAAGAGATACTGTATATTCAATATGCAAGAGAATCCACAATGCAAGAGAGATGTGCTCCACAAAAAATCTTCTATTCCAATATTCCAGAGCTCCAAAGGTGAGCTTTACAATGGGGGGTCTCCTCCTTATATAGGATAATAAAGACCAAAACCCTATACCACTCTACAATACTACATCAAATGAGTGGTTGAGATTAAAAGATCTCATCATAAAATCAATGGCTAAGATGACCCATAACAATATATCACATGGATCACTCAAACTAACAATAGCGCCCTCACTAAATGGTACAATGGAGGGTGACGTCATCCCACTAGAGGGGTAAAAAGTACAATGATCCACCTCATGATGACTAGGACATGATCAAATAAGCACATGGTGGGGCTAGGAGGCATCAATCCTTACTAGCTCATCCCCAAGGCACAATAAAATAATAAAATATGTCCAATATAACAAAAATGACCAAAACTGTCCTCAGAATCCATGACAGTCAAGCAATAAATGTCCTCCTGTGATCAATCTGGGCATACCCACATGGTGAAAACTGACTGGAAGATAGTGAGATCACCCTGGAAGACCTCTGTGAAAACCAAATGCCAAAACCTTGCCTCAATTGCCCAAATCGATTTCCTCAGTGACCACTTTATCCCATTTTTTAACTGCCTCGGTAATTGTGAAAGTGCCAAAACTGCCTCCTAGGGTGCTAGCGCTGTCCATCTGAGCCCACCAGGCTCTCCAGAAGGGGGGGTAAATGGTAAAAACAAGTGGCTGGACCCCCCTCTCCATCATCAGCGCCCTAGGTGAACTGGCCTCTCGGGGCCCCTTCTGCTCAGGCTGGGAAATCAGCCCCAAATCTGGTCAACAAGTGTAAAACTGCATCAATCACTGCCAGAAGTGCCCGGAACTGAAAGATAAGTGTCTCATTGGATCCAGGAGACCCAAATCCACTAGGAATGAGTACTCATACACCCTGGGTTGCCCTAATGGGCCTGCTGTAGGGTCCACCATATATGGACAATGTATAATCTGCTGATCTGAAGTAGTAATAAACCTGCTGAACTGGATCAAACATCATCTGCATTATATGTCCATCATATGATATCATCATCAATCATGTGGGACCCTAAATCATCATCAATAATCATCCATACATGGTCCACATCATCACGGATCCCAAGAATATATAATCAAGGATAAATCACATCAGTAGACTAAGACAATGCTTCTCTAATCATTCCCACAGCTAAGCTCAAAGTATAAATTCCATTCAGTGGCATTAATCAAGTTAACATATTCCGTGGTTATATAAAATTACTTGCACAATAGTTCAAATGACAAACTCACCCATTGGACATGGTCAAACTGCTAGTGAAGGATGAAGGCTAGGAGCAAGGTTGGCCTAGGGGTTGACTTGTCTGACTCAACTCAAAAATACTTTGGACTGGGAGAAAGGGGGAAGCTACAAACTCTGTGCTGGACAAAAGAACACGGGGGATGGCTGTGTCTCACAAATGGATGAGTTGTTTAGAGAGTGCTTATTCAACTTAGGCATCATGTCTACATCAAGTTGATCCAGGTTCATTAGGATCATTCAATTTTATTCCATGGCCTTTTTGGCCTATATAACCCTTCGGATTTCAGATGTGCTGAGAAGCACAACTAGTTGCAGCTTGCATCCAGGGCATGTTTTTCACATATTTATAAGGTCAACAATTGTTTAGATATAGCTTTTAAGAACTATTGCTTTTTGGACCTTTCTTATACTCTTCGAGGAGTATTTTTAGCTTTGCATTGCTCTTGCCCTTTTTTGTTTCCATGGACGAATTTTTCAAGTTTCCATAGGTAGAACATGAGCTTTCAGTTTTAGCCAACAACATCTCAAGTGACTAGGGGGAGTTCGAGCCAATGCCAAACATCGGGACAACCGACCAGAATGATTTAGGCCTACAATCCAACTCACCAAAGGCAAGTTCTGTCACCAATTCAGAGTCGAGACACTGAATAAACAGGGATGCGGTCCAAACACAGAGGTAGAAAAATTGGGGAAGTCCTCGGTATTAGAAAGTCAAATGAGACAAATCAGGGTTTAAAGTCAAACAGGAAGGTCATGTATGGATGGAGACAAGTGAATATGGAGCCTACACTAGCAGACAACTGGTGTCGGGAAAGACCATATCTATGTAAGGTGAAAAACCAGTGAGTTTTGTTAAATGACCTAAATGTGCAAGTAATTGTCCATTTTGTGATTTACAGTTCATTTTGAATAGTTTGCCACATCAGGAATAATATACCAAGCACATGCTATGATCATGACTAAATCAGCAAGATAATAATCCACAGTCAGTGAGAACATATCCATAGATCATACAACATCATCATAATAATAATCACCAAGTATCATCTGAAACACTACTGTAATACATCTCTAGGCACTGAACTGAAACTGTAATGGGATAAGTGGTCACATCAGTCATCAAATCTGAACTCTCAAGGCTCAGCCTTGACACAAGGTCATATACAAATCTGAATAATGTACTGCTCTGATCATGAGTGATCCATAATATATAGCCATGCTCTGGAATAGTGTAAGCTCTGGAATGTGCAGATATCTGCTGTACAAGAATAGTAGCCCTGCTACTATGGTGTGATAACATCTGGCTCCAGCTGGGACAAGTGCTCTAAGGGAGAGAGCGCTTGAGAACCTCAGAATCTCTGGTCTCGAACTGCTCTGCATCAATCTTCATTCCAGCACTGCACCATCCTTCCTTTCAGCTTTTATCTTTGCACCTGTTCCTGCTCTCACAAACACTAGAATACCATCATGGAGCATGTATGGGACAAATATAAAATAAAACAAAACTGAAAACTAATCTAAAGCATAAATTGAAATGCGCCAAAATATAAATATAAACTAACATGGCATATGTTATTCATTTATGATTTTTTTTATTTACTGTGCAGGAGGAAAAGAATACTTCTTAAATCAGGCAAATCTCAACTTGCACAGGCATCCAACAATAGAAATGCTAACTAAAATTTCTTAAATGCATGCAGGAGGAGCGACAAGCTTAGGAACGAGCAAGGCTCAACTCAATAAAGAAGAAAAACAAGCAGATACTCCAAGCAGAAAAAGAAAAAGGGACAGTACTCATCACACAGAAAAAGAAAAATCACACAAATCCTACTGCTCTAGTGAGCTTATTCAGAAACTACCTACCCTAATCTAACCAATTAGCACAAATGTTAGGTAAAATCATAAATCCAGTGTAACCATTCGTCAAACAGGTTAATGATTCTTATTTGATTTTTGATATTAGAACAAGTCAAGATCGGGCTAAAGATTAACAAATTTGAGGACACAATCTTCCTGACTTGTTCAAACATTGAAGAATGGTTTAAATGATGCAATATGAAATTGTGCCAAGGAGAAGACTGTCTAATGCAAACATCCTCCATCAAAGAACTGATAGGATCATAGAATTTATGCAAGTTAAACTCAGGGATGGATGGAGGGAAGACATAAGACATGTGATTCGATTCATTTTCACACAAATTAACTTCTTCATTTAATTCTCTCACATACTTAATTTGATTCTCCTTGGGACTGATGATCAAATAGAAACCAAGTGGAGACAACTCAAAGCTTAGAAGACGAAGAATCAAAGTCAGACCCTCTTGATGCTCAAAGATGGAGAAAAGATGGAATTGATCTTTAAACACCTTTTCTAGCCACCTAAAATGATTGATAAATTGACATTAAGCATTATGGTTCCAAAGTGACTGAAAAGGGAAATGAAGTGCATTTTCTCCAAACATGTAATCATGCTTATACTTCTTATTGAAAAGTTTAAAAGCAAAAGACTGTCTAGACCACCAACCCAAAGATGATTGAAAGAGTTGGGAAGGGAGGGTGGATTGCAAATAGGAACAGTCTCCTAGATGGATAGAAAGATTTGGCCTTGAAATTTGACAAAATGAAAGGCCTTTCAAAATAGCACTAGGAATGACTTCAAACTTTTGATTAAATCTAATTTGAGGACAAGATTCTGACTCTAATAAATGGATGAAGCTATCTTGACTAAGGATGGAAAAATTTAAAGACTCATTATAAGAAGTGGAACAAAGATTAGAGCATCTAGTGTGATTCACTAATTCATCCTCATCTTGAGATTGACCTTCTATTGATTCATTATTAAATTCACAAGAGGATACTTGATCATTTTCATTTAATTGATCAGGGATAAAGTCAACAAGTTCATTTAAAGCATCCTGATTATTTGCACAATGATCATGTGAAAGCACTACTAAAGGGTCTTGGTCAATGTTTCCAGTTTCTTCTTCTTCAATAAGGTGATAAGGAATTGAATGATTGTTAATGATAGAATGATTAAGGGAATCTTTTTCTGAAGGGTCCTCATCAAACACAAAATCAGAAATTTCTTCAAGATCAAAAGTAGGGCTACTCAAGGACTGATTTGAAGTGTCATTATTATTATCATGGTCCTTATCAAACTGATCCTCAACAACACAGTTATTGCTTGATGTCTCTGTTAAGGATTTTTCAACATTACTACCCCATTTATTCTTTAATAACCCAACAAACATATCATAACCAGTGATGGATCCTGGGGCTAAATTATCAAACCATAATCCAGCATTTCCACCTAATGTCTCACCCAGGGCCCGCATATAAACATCTTCATCATCAGCACCCCTAACTTCCATATAATCCCAAAATCTTTGTAAATGATTTTCAATTGACTCAAAATAATTTCCATAGAAACGAGGCAACCATTCAGAGTAATTATTTGGCATAAGATGAGGTGCCCCATAAATTTCAGAAAAGTCAAAAGGAGATGGCTTAGCTGGATTTCTAATGACTTTGGCCATTCTACTAGGGATTAGTTGTGGATGTCTAACTGGAATACTAGAGTCATTTGACCGAATGCTTTGGTTGTAAGGCCTTGGTTGAGATTGAATTTTGTTTGGATTAATTGGGTTAATATTTTTACTTGAAGAATGAAAAGAACGATGAGAGTCATAAGAATTATGTACATAATCACTCCCATATTGGTATGTTGACTGAATTCCATTACTTTCTTCCAACTGCCCTCTATAGCGAGATAGATTCTCATATATTTCATTCATACACCTTGTCATTTGGAAGAAAATGTCTGAATTCATTTATGATTTACAAATTACAAAATTGAAAGATGGGAGTGGGGTCGATCCTCAGCGGAGTCATGAATTGGAGTCGCCAGGTAGATTTTTAGGCTCTACTACCAAGAGGTATGTCGTTTAAAGTGCAGAGAGATAGTGAGACACAAAGGTGTGTTGAACCAAGGTAGGCCCCTACCTCCCCGGCAACGGCGCCAAAAATGTTATCACACAACTTGTAGTTGCCCCTAGAGGTATCCCATCCGGGACGGTAGAGGAGCTAGGCAACTAAAGAGGTGACCCAAGAGATGCCACGGTTCCCAATGCAGGTGGGAGTCACGTCAACCGAGGCACTCTTCGCTTTAGGTCAAGGTGTAACTAGACCAAGGGGGAGACCCTATACCCTAATCACAGTTGATTGGACCCAAACAAAGGTTTCTAAGGGTAGGTAAGTAATGAGTTACGGAAACCAATGCAAGGCTAAGTGGACCTAAGGTTTAAGGTATGGTTGAGGGAGGTGTAAGAGATTGTTAATGTTTCAACCTATGTATGGTTTAGGCCACATGATGGGGTATGATGACTAAGTATAGTACCATGTGTTTACACAAGTGGGTCTAGTTTTCTTGGAAAGTGTGAAGTGATTCTAGGTAGGCCCACAAGGTGAAGTTAGGTGTGAGGTAGATACTATAGGTTAGGTATAGGCTAGATCTATGAGTTTAAGTTGGTTATAAGGATACCCATGTACTAGATCTAGGGTTTGACACGAATCCCAAGGAGTGCGACTTGCTTGGTGATGGACTAGTGCCTTGTTAAATGGGCTAATGGGGTCAATAAGTATGTCAAAGTGTAGATCGGGACACCTAGAAGCCAAGTCAAGTGGACTGGATGAGATCCAATGGTTGGATCTTACTAGATCTAGGTTTTTAAATGATGACCTTAAGTGGACCACAATCCCTTGAAACAAGGAATGCAATCCCCAAGGCGGATCTTGACAAAAGGACAGTGTAGACCTAGGTTTCAAGGCATGGGCATTTCAAATCCACGAAAAACTCAAACACCCACCTCCTAGAAGTGGACCAACTCGAATTTTCAAGGGGGTGCGATTTGCTCAAGGAAGGCCCAAAAGTGGGTTTTGGTGGACCAAATCAAGTCCAATGGCCACCAAAATGTAGATCCGGGATGCTAGTACCCCGATCTATGCATGTACAAAGTTTCAAGTGAATCCAAGGGCTAGATCTTAGTAGATCTAAGTTTTAAGATGCCAAGAAGATCAAAAAGGGGTTTTAACCCCTTAAAACATGGAGAGATGTCCACAAGGTAGTTTTCACCAAAGCAAAGATATGGGTATAGGTTATCAAGTGTCTAGATTTCAAATCAAGTGGGATCTCACCTACCCATGTGCTAGATCTAACCCAACAAGCTTCTCTTAGGAAAATCGATTTAGGTTCAAGAGGGCTTTTTGCATTGAAAAGTGTGTCAATTTTTAGCCAATCACCACCAAACTATAGATCCAACTAGGGGTGGATCCTATAGAAGTGGGTTTTTAATATCTTTTCAATTGCAAGGCTAGATCTAAGTAGATCTAAGAAATACCAAAATTGGGGTTTTGATTTAATTAGGGTTTTATGACCAATGAAGATGGAATGGATGAAAGAGTCACATACCTTGTAGATCTTACCTCAATTGCTTGTGGCCACCTTGCAAGTTGATAGCATTCTCCTATGTGTATATTCAAGAGTGAGATCCAAGTGCTCCAACCAAAACGTCCTTCTCCAAGATAGCCAAATCGTCCTCCTCCTACAAGACAAGATCAAAGAAACAAGTCAAGCAAGATGATTATGAAAATGGTAGAAAGATGTAATAGAAAGCATCAACTATGTCACGAAGATACAATAATGATACTCCCTATCACAAGATCAACCCAAAAGAGAATATGTGGATCCCTCCAACAATAACCCTCATGAAGTCGCCCTCCTCTCTCCAATTCGACTTTCCTGTCAAAAGATTAGCAAAAGCACCAAAATCCACAATGATACATAGAAGAGATACTGTATATTCAATATGCAAGAGAATCCACAATGCAAGAGAGATGTGCTCCACAAAAAATCTTCTATTCCAATATTCCAGAGCTCCAAAGGTGAGCTTTACAATGGGGGGTCTCCTCCTTATATAGGATAATAAAGACCAAAACCCTATACCACTCTACAATACTACATCAAATGAGTGGTTGAGATTAAAAGATCTCATCATAAAATCAATGGCTAAGATGACCCATAACAATATATCACATGGATCACTCAAAATAACAATAGCGCCCTCACTAAATGGTACAATGGAGGGTGACGTCATCCCACTAGAGGGGTAAAAAGTACAATGATCCACCTCATGATGACTAGGACATGATCAAATAAGCACATGGTGGGGCTAGGAGGCATCAATCCTTACTAGCTCATCCCCAAGGCACAATAAAATAATAAAATATGTCCAATATAACAAAAATGACCAAAACTGTCCTCAGAATCCATGACAGTCAAGCAGTAAATGTCCTCCTGTGATCAATCTGGGCATACCCACATGGTGAAAACTGACTGGAAGATAGTGAGATCACCCTGGAAGACCTCTGTGAAAACCAAATGCCAAAACCTTGCCTCAATTGCCCAAATCGATTTCCTCAGTGACCACTTTATCCCATTTTTTAACTGCCTCGGTAATTGTGAAAGTGCCAAAACTGCCTCCTAGGGTGCTAGCGCTGTCCATCTGAGCCCACCAGGCTCTCCAGAAGGGGGGGTAAATGGTAAAAACAAGTGGCTGGACCCCCCTCTCCATCATCAGCGCCCTAGGTGAACTGGCCTCTCGGGGCCCCTGCTGCTCAGGCTGGGAAATCAGCCCCAAATCTGGTCAACAAGTGTAAAACTGCATCAATCACTGCCAGAAGTGCCTGGAACTGAAAGATAAGTGTCTCATTGGATCCAGGAGACCCAAATCCACTAGGAATGAGTACTCATACACCCTGGGTTGCCCTAATGGGCCTGCTGTAGGGTCCACCATATATGGACAATGTATAATCTGCTGATCTGAAGTAGTAATAAACCTGCTGAACTGGATCAAACATCATCTGCATCATATGTCCATCATATGATATCATCATCAATCATGTGGGACCCTAAATCATCATCAATAATCATCCATACATGGTCCACATCATCACGGATCCCAAGAATATATAATCAAGGATAAATCACATCAGTAGACTAAGACAATGCTTCTCTAATCATTCCCACAGCTAAGCTCAAAGTATAAATTCCATTCAGTGGCATTAATCAAGTTAACATATTCCGTGGTTATATAAAATTACTTGCACAATAGTTCAAATGACAAACTTGTTGATGTATATGTAACTTCGGAATGTATTTCACATATATGTATATTGTATTCCTATAGAGATGGTATTATTCCTCTATAAGGAAGTGTCGTCATTTATATTGTAAGTGTCGTCACTTATAATTGATGGGTTATTAGACCACCTTATTTGGGGTCGGCCCTGTATAAGTCATGTGGGTCAAAGGGTTATTAGACCACCCTATTGGGGGTCGGCCATGGGTCAAAGGGTTATTAGACCACCCTATTTGGGGGTCGGCCCACTCAGCATTATGTTATGTGGTAAAGTTCGAGCCTACATGAGTTAGGTAAAAAGGCAAGTCAAGTCAAGTATAAATAGAGTGTGGGAGGCACTCTATTTACTCACTCACTTCTCATAGATGCACTCAAGGAGGAGTGGCGCACTTATGGAGGAGGAGGATCTGCTGCTAGGTTATGTATATCTCTCTTGGTTGGTTGTATCATTGCTCTATCTATCTCTGAGGAAGTTATTGGGGTTTTTCACCTTTATGGTTTTCCCCAAGTAAATCTTTGTGTCTCTTGTGTGCTTGCATTATTGTCTCCATGATTGATATGCTGTAGATATGCTGTACATGTTGTTCTCTCAGTTAAGATCCTAGATCAGATTGAAGTAAATTCAGAAAATTTAACATGGTATCAGAGCTAGCCTGAAAGAAGGCATGATATGGCATGTATGACACTTGTTGCACTTACGATGCTAGGGCTTGATATAGCAAAAACCAGTCATCGTAGAACTTTCGCTATAAATCCGTTTTGGCGAAGTTTTCGGATCTGAAATTGTTACAGGACTAAGCTAAGATCTCCAGGTACCTTGTGTCCAAAGGACAACCTCTAATTCGTTGTACTTTGTGATTTATGATCTGTGCAATATAGGGTTTCTGCCTCTTCCAGATCTGAGTTAAAATCAGGTGACCTTGGGAAAAAGGTCATAACATGGGCTAGGAAGCTCCAAATGAAATTTCGTGAAAAGTGACAGGTAGTACACAGACTGTACTATCTCAGAAAACTTTTTCAGAGGCCGAAGTTGAAACAGTAACACGTGGCACTCCGTACAAGTGCGCTCTCCTGTATTATACCATAAACAGGTCATGTTGCGACATTTGGCATAACTCTCTCTCAGAGAGTCCAATTGAGGTCAGACCTGTCAGGATGGAAAGGTAACAGGCCGAGCTATCTCAGAAAACGTTTTCAGAGGCCGAAGTCAAAACAGTGACACGTGGCACTCCGTACAAGTTCGCTCTCCTGTTTTATCCCAAAACAGGTCACGTTGCGACATTTGGCATAACTCTCTCTCAGAGAATCCAATTGAGGTCAGACCTGTCAGGATGGAAAGATAACAGGTCAGGCTATCTCAGAAAAAATTTTCAGACCCTGTGGATCAAAAATTTCGGAGTTACACCAGAAACAATCAGGTACATATTTCTGTCAAAACAGAATTATTTTTTGGTACCTTCATTCATGGCTTCCGGAATTTAGGGCTTTGGAGAAAGTTGGAATTTTTGTAATCGGAGACCACGGCTGGGATGCTACTCATCAAAATAGAAATTTAGAGACCAAGATCAGAATTTTTCGTTGGGCAGAAGGCCGGGCTTGATTAGACCCTAGTTCGGGACTTTGATCAGAAAAGTGGAAAATTAGGGCTTCTGTAAAAATGGGAATTTTTGAAATCTGTGACCACGGCTGGAAGCTCCTCAGAAAAATAGAAGCTTAGAGCTTTGGATCAAACATTTTGATTGGGCAGAAGAGTGGGCTTCATCAAACCCCAGTTCAGGGTCACGTCCAGTGAATCCAAAAGTTTCAAAAGCAAAATTGAGGAGTGAAACTTTGCAGTTTTCAAATTCTGAATATACCAACTTGATCAGCTCATCAAGGCACATATTTCTATCCTGTCAGAAGTTTGAAATTCAAAGTTTGAATTTTTGGGGTTTCTCTGACAAACCCATATCCATATCAAGGTCCAGTTCTTGCAAATCAAGTGGATTGGGTTAATCCTAGAAGAAGATGGATTGATCATCTGCATGAGTGAAGAAGTTCTTATTTCAGAGGGAGATGAGGCTAAGGCCTTACATAAGAAGATTACAAGCGATCTCGACAAGTATGACTCATCGAGGTATGTTTCGATATTTGTCCATGATTAAGTTTATGGTATGTTTGTCTTCATGTTATTACGGTTAGTACAATTTTGATTTTAGATTTATCACCTTAACAAAATTATGAATGCATGATAGAAGATATTCATTGGTTAGGATTGTACTAATGCATTATGGTGTTGTATGAGGTTTATGTTGTCTACTAACATGAAAGGTACACCAAGAAATACAAATCATGTTCTTGTCCAAGAACATATGATCATGATAACATGAAGACAAAGATTCATCCATTGTCATGGATCTCATAGAAGATCCATTTACGAGGTATGTATAACTTGGTTTTGTAATAGTTAACCTATGAGATATACAGGTTACTAGCACAAGTCATTGAAGAAGAACAAGAAGACATCATGTAAGTATGTTAGACATAAATAGCTAGCATGCTAATCCAGGTATGTTTTTCCTATATCAAGTTAGAATCCTACCTTGTGTTAGGATCTTATACTGTTGTTGATAATGATTATTCATGAAGTCATAGGTTTGAATAATCATGGTTGTATGCATATTATGTTTCTTACCTTAATTAATGATATGACTAACCAGAAGAATCATGAAGGTATAGGTTTGAATAATCACATGTTTTATGCATAATATATCTCTTATCTTGATTGATGATTCAACTAACCTGAAGAGTCATAGGTTTGAGTAATTACAGGTTTAGACATGTTATGTTTCTTATGATTTGACTAACCTTAAGAATTCTACATAAACCTTGAATGATAATGCTTATTATTTTCTGTTTGAAATGATCATGACTATACATGCTTGAGATTATTGTGTTTTAATGGTATACTAATGAATGTATGATTTTATATGAGATCACAACGATAACACATTCATGATACTAATAAGCATGCATAGGGACCAAGGATGAATATGAGATTCAAGAACAGGTAATCTAAGAAGCAAAGATCAAGAGGGAGTACACTCCAGTGGTTTATGCAAGGATGCAGATATTCAGAGGGAGTTGACCATCTCTCTACATCCCACAACAAAAAGGTGTAGAAGAAGCTACTTCAGATTAGGACTCCAGCAGCTCCTGCAAGGAAGCGAAGACTCAGAGGGAGTCCACCCAACAAACAAACAAAGATAAGTATTTGAATTGTCATTTCTTAAATAATACTGTTCAATAATGTATATACTGATGTTCCTAGAATTAGGTTGTGTATTATGCATATTAGAATAATTGCATTGATGAACAGTATACTCCTAATATGCATGGGTAAGTGGCCTATGGCACTGTACAACATTCCATTGCTACTTATCTAGAATGAAACCTCTTTGCTGACATGTTGGGAGTTGTGCACACTCTTAACAATGTTCTGGTAGAGATTGGAAGGCATCTAGAAAGTTATGGGATATGGATAAATGTTGTATTGAAGCATTGGCTAAGATAATTGCATGACTGTATGACATATTTCTTTATGTGTAAGAATTTGTTCTGAAAACTATGAGATGTTTTCTAATCATGCAATTTAACTTGTTGTGTAGGAAAGATCGTATGCCATCTCCTACAAAAGAAGAACTACAACATTTGTTCAGCAATAAAGATATCTATTGAAGATATTGAAGTTCCCAGGATCTGGGATGAAGAAATGGAATGACATGATCCGTCGATCATGAAGAATGATGTTTGGGTTGCAGTCCCAAGACATGAAGGGAAGTTTGTTATGACTTCCAAATGAAACTATTAGATCAAGCATATTGCAGATGGCAGCATTGAGAAATATAAAAGTGATGAAATAGAAGATGCACCAGATGGATTTCAAGACAGCATGGTGTAGTCAGATATGTGTGCAGAACTTGGTATGGTAGGATAGACAGCTTTCTATCCAGTTTGGGCTTTACTAAGAGTAAAGCGGATTCCAACCTTTACTACAAGGTTGAGGAAGGCAATCCAGTGATACTCCTTTTGTATGCGGATAACATGTTTGTTACAGGTAAAGATAGATTGATTGCCGACATGCAGCGGAAGCTTACTGCCGAGTTCGAGATGAAGAACTTGGGGTTGATGCACCATTTGTTTTTGGCATGGAGGTGTGGCAGAGGGATGGAATCTTCCTTGGACAAGGGAAGTATGCAGTAGAAATCTTGAAGAGGTTCGGAATGATGGATTGCAAGGCCATGGCCACACCTATGACATCAAATCTGAAGCTTCTATGTGATGCTTCATCTAAGCCGGTTGATGTCTCTTTGTATCGTCAGATGATTGGGTCATTGATGTACCTGACGAACTCGATTCCAGACATTTGCTTTGCTGTGAACACATTGAGCCAGTTCCTGACGGATCCGAGGAGTGTTCACCTGGTTGTTGTAAAGCATGTTCTGAGGTACCTGAAGGGTACAGTGGATTATGGGCTCAAGTATGAAGCGAATCAAAAGTTTAACCTGCAGGGTTATGTTGATTCAGATTGGGCTGGCAGTTCTGCAGATAGGAAGAGCACATCTGGGTGTTGCTTCAGTATGGGATCAGGTGTGATCTCTTGGTTTAGCAGGAAGCAGTCCTGCGTAGCACTGAGTACAGCTGAGGCAGAGTATGTTGCAGCCTGTTCAGCTAGTTGTGAGGCAGTGTGGCTACGGAAGCTACTGTCTGAGTTATTTGATCTCCCGTTGGAGGCTACTGGCATCTTCTGTGATAACCAGAGTTGTGTGAAGCTGTCCGAGAACCCAGTGTTTCATGACAGGTCGAAACACATAGAGATCAAATATAACTATATCAGGGATATGGTGCAGAGAGGAGCTGTGAAGCTCCTGTATGTTGCGACGGACAAGCAGATTGCAGATGTGCTGACGAAGCCACTAGCCAGAGTGAAGTTCGAGTACTTCAGAGAGAGGCTTGGCGTTCTTCAGATCGAGGACACTTCGAGGAAGAAGTGATGGACACATTTGCTGAAGCCATTCCAAGCATGTTGGAAGGAGGATCCTTCACATGGCTGTGGATGTAAGCGCTGGATGATGAGCATCAGGATGATGCTCTGGTTTCTGCTTGATATGATCAGTTGGATCATTTTTATGTATGAATGTACGCATCATGTTGGATGCTTGGACCATGTATCTGTATATGTATCAGGTGGATACATTGTATGATCAGGTGGATCATGTATGGTGATATGTATCATATTTGTATCAGGTGGATACATTGTATGATCAGGAGGATCATGTATGATGATATGTATCAGGTAGATACTTGGTATGCATCAGGTAGATGCATTGATGATCAGGAGGATCATGTATGATGATATGTATCATGTATTTGTATCAGGTGGATACATTGATGATCAGGAGGATCATGTATGATGATATGTATCAGGTAGATACTTGGTATGCATCAGGTAGATGCATTGATGATCAGGTGGATCATGCAGCAGGATGTTGCAGTGGTGATCAGGATGATCATAGATGACGAGCTTCAGGATGTTGCTCCAGATGACATGCAGCAGGATGTTGCAGTGATGATCAGGATGATCATAGATGACGAGCTTCAGGATGTTGCTCCAGATGACATGCAGCAGGACGTTGCAGTGATGATGATCAGGATGATCATGGATACATCAGGATGATGTATGGTGAGTATCAGGTTGATACTCTGTGGCCGTGGATCAGGTTGTGCAGATGAGCATGTAATTCGGTGCCCTGGGAGATTTGCAGATGGTCTTTCGAGGTTTTGCCTATGGCATATAATTCGGTGCCCTGGGACATCTAGCAAATGCTCTTTCGAGGTTTTGCTCTGGGAGGACATGTAATTCGTTGCCCTGGGAGATCTGCAGATAGTCTTTCGAGGTTTTGCCTATGGCATATAATAGCGCCCTGGGATATCTGGCAGATGCTCTTGCGAGGTTTTGTCCTATGGCATGTAATTCGTTTCCCTGGGAGATCCGATAGGTTGGGCTATGTGCCCGTAATCAGTCTTGGGATGCTCTTGCGAGGTTTTGCCATGACCACATGTAATAGCGCCCTGGGAGATTTCAGGTCGGAGTTGTGTACCCGTAACATCCTGAGATGCTCTTGCGAGGTTTTGTGGTGGACCACATGTAATTTGTGCCCTGGGAGATTTCAGGTCAGAGTTGTGTACCCGTAACATCCTGAGATGCTCTTTCGAGGTTTTGTGGTGGGGTCACATGTAATGGTGCCCTGGGAGATCCTATAGGTTGGAGTTGTGTACCCATAACATCCTGGGATGCTCTTTCGAGGTTTTGTGACGCATGTAATAAGTCCTGAGGATTCCACAGTATGGCCAGTGATGATGAAGACCTGCAGGTGGTGGGCCTACATCCAGTATGAAAAAGGACTGGCTCTGTAGAACTTCCTATGACGAGTAGATTCAGAGATTGATTGAGATAGCAGCAGCAGAGACGATGATGATGACTCGATGACGATTATCCAGTGACGATGATCCAGAGAAGATGACTTGTGCTAGAAGAACTGTGCTGAGAAATACCTTCCTAGTTAAGAGGGAGTGTTGATGTATATGTAACTTCGGAATGTATTTCACATATATGTATATTGTATTCCTATAGAGATGGTATTATTCCTCTATAAGGAAGTGTCGTCATTTATATTGTAAGTGTCGTCACTTATACTTGATGGGTTATTAGACCACCTTATTTGGGGTCGGCCCTGTATAAGTCATGTGGGTCAAAGGGTTATTAGACCACCCTATTGGGGGTCGGCCATGGGTCAAAGGGTTATTAGACCACCCTATTTGGGGGTCGTCCCACTCAGCATTATGTTATGTGGTAAAGTTCGAGCCTACATGAGTTAGGTAAAAAGGCAAGTCAAGTCAAGTATAAATAGAGTGTGGGAGGCACTCTATTTACTCACTCACTTCTCATAGATGCACTCAAGGAGGAGTGGCGCACTTATGGAGGAGGAGGATCTGCTGCTAGGTTATGTATATCTCTCTTGGTTGGTTGTATCATTGCTCTATCTATCTCTGAGGAAGTTATTGGGGTTTTTCACCTTTATGGTTTTCCCCAAGTAAATCTTTGTGTCTCTTGTGTGCTTGCATTATTGTCTCCATGATTGATATGCTGTAGATATGCTGTACATGTTGTTCTCTCAGTTAAGATCCTAGATCAGATTGAAGTAAATTCAGAAAATTTAACAAAACTCACCCATTGGACATGGTCAAACTGCTAGTGAAGGATGAAGGCTAGGAGCAAGGTTGGCCTAGGGGTTGACTTGTCTGACTCAACTCAAAAATACTTTGGACTGGGAGAAAGGGGGAAGCTACAAACTCTGTGCTGGACAAAAGAACACGGGGGATGGCTGTGTCTCACAAATGGATGAGTTGTTTAGAGAGTGCTTATTCAACTTAGGCATCATGTCTACATCAAGTTGATCCAGGTTCATTAGGATCATTCAATTTTATTCCATGGCCTTTTTGGCCTATATAACCCTTCGGATTTCAGATGTGCTGAGAAGCACAACTAGTTGCAGCTTGCATCCAGGGCATGTTTTTTACATATTTATAAGGTCAGCAATTGTTTAGATATAGCTTTTAAGAACTATTGCTTTTTGGACCTTTCTTATACTCTTCGAGGAGTATTTTTAGCTTTTCATTGCTCTTACCCTTTTTTGTTTCCATGGACGAATTTTTCAAGTTTCCATAGGTAGAACATGAGCTTTCAGTTTTAGCCAACAACATCTCAAGTGACTAGGGGGAGTTCGAGCCAATGCCAAACATCGGGACAACCGACCAGAATGATTTAGGCCTACAATCCAACTCACCAAAGGCAAGTTCTGTCACCAACTCAGAGCCGAGACACTGAATAAACAGGGATGCGGTCCAAACACAGAGGTAGAAAAATTGGGGAAGTCCTCGGTATTAGAAAGTCAAATGAGACAAATCAGGGTTTAAAGTCAAACAGGAAGGTCATGTATGGATGGAGACAAGTGAATATGGAGCCTACACTAGCAGACAACTGGTGTCGGGAAAGACCATATCTATGTAAGGTGAAAAAACAGTGAGTTTTGTTAAATGACCTAAATGTGCAAGTAATTGTCCATTTTGTGATTTACAGTTCATTTTGAATAGTTTGCCACATCAGGAATAATATACCAAGCACATGCTATGATCATGACTAAATCGGCAAGATAATAATCCACAGTCAGTGAGAACATATCCATAGATCATACAACATCATCATAATAATAATCACCAAGTATCATCTGAAACACTACTGTAATACATCTCTAGGCACTGAACTGAAACTGTAATGGGATAAGTGGTCACATCAGTCATCAAATCTGAACTCTCAAGGCTCAGCCTTGACACAAGGTCATTTACAAATCTGAATAATGTACTGCTCTGATCATGAGTGATCCATAATATATAGCCATGCTCTGGAATAGTGTAAGCTCTGGAATGTGCAGATATCTGCTGTACAAGAATAGTAGCCCTGCTACTATGGTGTGATAACAGTACTGATGTGGATATCCCGGAATGTATGAAAAATCCAATATATCCATCCACAATTCGTAAGAAGATGCCATATCATCTGGCTTTTTTGTCTTTATAAAGTACTTCTGTTATTTTTCTTCAGTTGGATTCGCTAGGAGAGACCTGCCAAGTTAGTTCAACAAATCTCACCAAAGTACCAAAAACAAGGGTGTACCTGAGATAATGGTGATTGAGTTCTTGGTGGAGTCGCTAGATAAACCTGTCAAGTTAGCCCTTATAAAATTATAGATATATTGAGCACAAGGATGTACCTTAAGATTTACCAATGTGTCATTCTTGCCAGGGGATGGAAATATGACCTGAGCAACACACCCTCACCGTCCTTCAACAGTTCAAAAGTACTCCCCGACAATAGTGCCAAAAATGTTACCAGCATTGTCGGACTTAACCAAATTCTTTTCAATTGGAGTCGCCAGGTAAGATCTCCAAGATTAGTCCTCAACAATATTTTCAAAATACAAATCCAAGACTTACCTCAAGTTTCTTATCAAGTGTCGTTTTTCCAAGGGTGTAAATGACTACGGATAAACCACTTCAATCTTTGAAATGTCCCCGACAATGACGCCAAAAATGTTACCAATGTTTCCGGACTTAACAAAATTATTTTTAATTGGAGTCACCAGGTAAGATCTGCAAGATTAGTCCTTAACAATAATATTTTCAAAATACCAATCAAAGGCGTACCTCAATTTCTTACAAAATGTCGTTTTGCCAAGGGTGTAAATGACTCTGGATAAACCACTTCAATCTTTGAAATTTCCCTGGCAACGGTGCCAAAAATGTTACCGTTCAAACTAACAGGCTAGGCTTGCCAGTGAAAGGCTATCACATAAGACACTTGGATTGATGTCACCTTTGTCCAATCTCCTAACTTCTTCTGGATCCAATCTTGTTCCAAGGGGAGAGCCCTTTAATGTACCTGCCAAGTAGATGCCAAATTCCTTCCAAACTCTTTAAAGTATAGATCAGTGCCTTTAGTGGAGTCAAACACAAAGTAATAAAGAGAGTTAGGATGGTGCTTGTATAGTAGTTCAGGCAGTTTTGCAGGTTTGTTTAGGGTTTAAAAAGATAGGCCAAAGATTTTATGCCCGAAATTTTAGGGCCGCGATAATTTAGGGCCAAAATTTTGGGGTCGCGAGAATTTAGGGCCGCAAAAATTTAGGACCGAAATTTGGTGTCGTGAGAATTTAGGGCCGCGATAATTTAGGGCCGAAATTTTGGGGTCATTAGAATTTAGGGTCGCGATAATTTAGGTGCGGGATTTTAGGGCCGCGAGAATTTAAGACCGAAATTTAGGTCTGCGTGAAATTAAGGGCGAGGTTTTTAGGGCTGAAATTTTAGGTATGCCAAAAAATGAAGAAATTTTTTATTTTTTATTTTTTATTTTTAGGGTTTTTGTTATAAAATTGCAAACCTAATTCTAACCCTAATTCTACCATGAAAAAGCAAAATTACACATGAAAATCAAAAATTACACATGAAAATGCAAGTTTAACCTAGTAATAATATTTACAAAATTTCAAACTAGGGTTTGATGTAGAGAAAATGGACAACCTTAGGGTTTTAATGGATGTTACCCCAAACCCTAGCCTTAGAAGAAGGTGACAAGCCTTCCTCTTGGAGGTAATTCTCCTTGTTACTAGGTTAGGGCTTCTTGAAACAACCTCCAGGGTTGGTTTCAAGAGTATAAACTAGGGCAAAGTTGGAGCTCCAAGGCCAAACTTTGTAAAAACCTCCTCTTGGGAGCGTTTTTAGTATGCAATTAGGATAGAATAGCAGGAAAAAGCCTTACTCAAAGAAAATGTAGCCCTAGAGCTACCATTCAATCATTCAAGATGCAAAATTGACCTACCATTCATCAAACAAACCTTAATAATGTAAAAGACTTACTTGAGAATGAGTTATTCCAACCATTCTAGCATCCACAAAGCATTAACAAGACAAAGAAAGCATTCAACTTCATCCAAGAGCAAGAAGAATCATCCCTCCAAGAGGTGCACATCACTTCATAAGGCCCTCCTAGGGTAAAGAGTAGCATAATGAATTTTATCCCAAAACTTATTATGTTCAAATGAAGTGAGAAGAAGTTTATTTATACCTGTTATCGCATCCATAGTAGTCGGGCTACCATGATTGCAGAGCAATTCATTGTATATTTTTTAGCTTGGCCTTTACACAATTTTGATGAGATTAGCCTATGAGGAGCAGTACTTTTATGATCACTCACATATCAGAGTAGCCTCAAATTAGACATGCAATGAACCTTATGCCAATACTGAGCCTCTTGACCTCATATTTGATGACCGAGGTGACCTTTTATCCCATACAGAGCAATACAGTGCCCAGAGTTTCATTAGCAATGTTTTTAGTGGTTAGTGATGATGCAGATAGCAGGGACAGGTATATGACCCCGTAGGTCTATGATGTGCATTGGTTTTGATTATCTTGCTCTTTTGGTCGTTTTGGTAGTTTGACTTAGTATCTACTGATCATGATCTAGTAGTATATATATGTATGATATGGATGATGGTTGTTTTCTAAATGGTCTTATTACTCAAAATTAGAAGCTCTTGTTTTATACTCATTCGTTTTACCCTTTTATGAGTGTGGACATGATCATTCCCACCTTTTATGGCTTGCTAGTTTAGGCATCACCTTCATTTTCCTCATCCATCCGTTATGTCTCCCTTTTTTGGTTTTCACCTTGACTTACATCTTAACCTGTGATATGGAGGACCTCCCCACTTTTGCCTCTACGTTGGATAGCATCCTTGTCTGTTTGTGTCTCGGCTCTGAGTTGGCAACAAAACTTACCGAAGGCTTGATCCTTCTGGGCTAGGATTACCCGCTGGTGTTGGTTGTTGAGCTTAGGTGAGTTGGATTTGATACCTTGATCACTCTATTCAGTTGCCCCGATGTGTGGTCTTGATTGTGGAGAATCCCCCTAGTTGCTTGAGTTATGTTGGCTAAAACCTGAAGCAAATTGTACTACCATCATTACATGCATATGGAAACTGTTATATCATCTTTTGTGCAAGCCCATGGAATCAAATAAAATTGTGCTTCTCAGCACAATGAAAGAGGGCTATGGAAACTGAAATGTTAAAGCACCCTGGATGTAAGCTGCGATTAGTTGTGCTTCTAAGCACATGCAAAATCCAAAAGGGGTCATAAAGGCCTAAAAAACAGTGGTTAAATATATGCTAAATCCAAAGATTGCTCGCCAAAAGTTAAATGAAATGATTAATTTCTCACGGAGCCTATGGGTTGTGAGGTGAGATGGAGTAAGGGACAACTAATTCTAAGTGTCCCCTAGAACCTCAAGTTACGGTTAGTTGAGCACCCAACCATGGCGGTTCTAGAAAAGAGCCTCACGGAGCTGTTTCAGCTTGGATGTGCGCTGTAGACATTTGCCAAGGTTGAATAAGCACTTCTTTGAACAACTTATTCCATTTGTGAGACACTACCATTCCCTATGTGTTTATTATCCGACATATGCTTAAGTGTGTATTCCCTTAACCTTATCCAAAGTATCACAATGTTGAGTCAGTCAAGTCATCCCCTTATCCTAGCCTTGCATTTTTCACCCTCACCTTTTGCTAGAAAAATGTTCATGTCTACAAAATGAGTATATTTCTGAGGTTCTATTTTGAGTAAATGATTATTCAAACTTGTACTTGGTATAATTATCTATTAACTACCAGTGAAATGATGCTTAATACTTAAAGTCTTTCTATTAGAATGATTAACAGAGCATGCTTTAACCATTTGCACTTGCAGCATCAGGCATTTCTAGCCTGGGTCATATTTTGATCAGTCTTGACCTGGTCAAACCTAGTTTGACTAGGTCAACCTTGGGATTCATGATGATTTGAACCAGTGATGTTATATGATGATGATTTCTAGTTCTGTGATACACCTTTGATGATTCCATACAGTGGACACAGGTTTCATATGATGGTTGATGTATTTTTTTATGGTTATTATTATTTCTAGACCATTATTTTTATCTCATAGATTCCTGCGTTGAGGGTTTGTTGATGTGCTCAAGATGATTGCAGTACCCATGTTTTGAAGTCAACGTTTCGAACCTTTTCCATGGTTCATCATCAGGACAATGAGTCAAGGTGAGGAATAGCATTTCTAGAACCTATTAATATCTAGTTTGTTTTTAGAGAACTAAGACCCCAAGAGGTCGGCTAAAACCCTAACCCTAAATGTTACTAAGAAAAACTTATTTAATTGGTTATGTTTAGAATTAATTTACTAATTAATAATCTATTCAACTTATTAATTAACTTATTGTTATATTGTCATAAACTATTATTATTACTAGCATCACAAATTTTATATATAACAATATATAAATCTATTCAACTTATTAATATTATTAATATAACATATAATATAATATTATATGTTACATTGTAATATAATTTATAATATTATAATAATAAGTTAAAGTTATAACCTAATAATAATTAATAATTGATTTACTAATTATTGATCTATTCAACTTATTTACTTTTTTTTTAAATTTTAAGAAATTTTGAATTTTTTTTATTTTCAAGATTTTTAAAAACTTTTAAAAAACTATAAATAATTTGACAAAAAACAAAATTGCCATTCACATCATTTATTTGAATTTTTTAAGGAATGAAGAACCTATGAAGAAGGTTAAAGTAATAAAACTAACTTATAGGGGATATATTTGCACAAACCAAGATTATGAGGCATAATAGTTCTTGATGACGGGAAGCCATGCATTGCTGATCTCAAGGCCACTGTCTCTATTTAGGTTCTTAGGATGCTTAGCTATCTCTAAGGCTTCTCTAATTTTACGTTTGGAGTAATGGTTTTCTTTAGCAAGAATTACTATGTTCTCTAGGCAGATATGATGTTTAGTGTTGAGGGAGTGTTCAGCTAAGGAAGAGGTGCGAGCTCTCTCATTTCAGATGTCTGCCTCGTGTTTTTTAATTCTAACCTGGAAGGAGCGCCCCGTCTCACCAATGTAGCAATCTCCACAAGAACATGGAACCTTGTAAACGCCTTGACATTGATGTTGGTCAATGGGATCCTTAATAGATCTAATTCTATTTCTGATGGTTATGGTTGGTTTAAATGAGGTTGAAATATTCTTTTCTTTAGGACTCTTCCAATCTTGTCCGTGACTCCTTCGATGTAGGGGAGGTAGGATTTTAAGGTGTCTGGTCGATTATGGGGTATTGATGTGTGCTCCACCTTAACCAGAGCCCTTCTAATGTATTTCTTCTTATAACCAATGTGAGGGAATGCAGTGTGTGCCAACAGAATAAGATAGAACATACTCATCCAGCAGCTCTACTTCAGCCATTACCCATTCTCGAGCAAAAATGGGAAAGTGTTTCAATGGACTTTATTATAGGGTTTCCCGAGGTACAAGGTAGAGACTATTTGTACATGGTTGTTGACAGGTGGACTAAGTTTGCTCACTTCTTTGTCATTCCTTCCGACTATTCAGCCGTACAGGTAGCAGAGTTGTTTTTCAGAGAGGTATTCAGGTTGCACGAGTTACTTAAGACCATTGTCAGTGATAGGGATAGTAAGTCCACATGGTTATTTTGGCAAGAGCTTTTCAAGTTAGCTGGGATAGAATTGGCTATGAGCACGAGTTATCATCCTCAGAACGATAGACAGACAGAGATAGTCAACAAATGGATTGAGGGATACTTGAGGATCTATGTAGTAGGACAACAACGGACATTGATCAAATGGCTACACCTAGGGGAACACTACTACAATAGTACATACCATATGTCCATCTGTATGACCCCTTTTGAAGCATTGTATGGTTATGATGCCTTATCTTTTGCAGACTTGATATTTGGTGATAGCAGGGCTCCTGAAGCCAAGGACTGGATTCAAGAAAGTCAAGATATTCTCAAGATACTCAAAGAAAACCTACAGGCCGCCTAGAATCAACAAAAGATATATGCAGACAGACACAGGATTTAGCACAGGTTTGAGGTGGGGGATTTGGTATACTTACGAATACAACCTTACAAACAATCATCCCTTAAAAAGAAAGGAGCATAGAAAGTGAAGCCTCACTTTTATGGTCTTGATAAGATAATTCAGAAAATGGGAGAGTTAGCATATGAACTCGAGTTACCACAAGAAAGCAAGATTCATAATGTATTCCATGTGTCTAACCTCAAGAAAGCAGTAGGCTAATAGATTGTTACTTCAATAGAGCTACCCCCAATTGATGACGAGGGGCAACTGATTTTGGTTCCAGAAGGAATTTTGCAAGTTCGGGAAAGAAAATTAAGGAACAAGATTATATGACAATACTTGGTTCAATGGAAAGAATTACTAATAGAAGAGGCCACTTGGGAAGGGGAACAGGTACTGCAACACCCAGCATTACAGTTGCTTGAGGACAAGCAATTTCGAGCAGGGAGGACTGTAATGTCCTCTTCTACTGAAGCATAAGGGACCATCCCACTAACCTATCTAATTCCCATAGGTTCGAGCGGGTACTAACATTCAGGGAATTGACTGAGGATCGATACCATTCGGAACAAAAGAAGATCTTAATCAATGTTATTAGGTCATCGGTAGATAAAAAAGGGCCACGGGAACTAGGAGCAACTTACATGAATTACATGCAGACCATATTTCATGATGCATGCATAGAAGCACCTTAATTAAGCCCCATGCGTACAGAAAGCAATGCATGCAACTCAACTAAAAAATAGAAGAGAAAAGCGACTTAGGCATGCAAAAGTTAGGGCATGAAATATCAAGGTTATAAAATAAGGAAAAGTGAATGATTAGGTATGCTTATTGATTATTGATTTGTGAATTCAATTTGGAGAGCTCATAGAGCCAAGTTAGGGTTGAGGGCACACTACTCAACCATCAAGTGCATTTCGGCAGCGGAATCCATCCCTGGTCACTTTCAGGGTTGGATCACACAGGATCAACATTACTATTCATCAAGTACATCTTATACATCAGTCTTCAACATTCTTCAGGTTTCAAGCTAAATATTGGATCAAGAGAGCTCGCCCTCTTGCACGGGCGACTAGGGCAAATTAGAAGATCTTCATATATTGACAGACAACTGTTATTTGGTCTGCATGCATCTTCCATCCTTCCGAGAGAGCCATTATTAGCGTAGTTACTGAATACAGGCTTCTACTTTGGCTTCGGGAGAGAGATATCATCAATTCATCTTTCATAAGGGTGCCTTTCCTTGCATGGGCGACTTTCCCTGAGGAGGTTCACACCTTTTGACCTAGAGCTCTTGCATGGCTTGCATGCAGCTTCCATATTGATTAGAAGGGCATTACAACCCTAGTGCCTATTCTCTGGAGCTATCTCACATCATTGGAGCAGTTATTGCTCAATTCAAAGACTGAAGAAGGCGTCATTATTGCATGGGCGAATTGTTGGGCAGAGATCATCACATATCTTGATCTATTCTTGGCGCATGACTTGCATGCTTATCTCACATTGACCTACATCTCAAGCACAAGTTATTGGTACGTACATGCACCATTTCTATCCCTATTTTATAGCATATTTAAATACTTGGGTTATTTGGGGTTTATGCAACCTCATGCACTTGCATGCACTCTCATGCAATCTATAGTACGGTACATGCATTCATATTCTATTTAAGTATTGGGTAACAAGACTTCAAGCAAGCAACAACTACATCAGAAACTTATAAAAAGACAACAAATATCAGTTGGGATATTACAAACTCTAGATTCTAACTAACATTACATAATTGTCCATGGTGACTCAATACATGAGTTGTGATACATTACATTGACTCTAGGGCTTAGGTGCTCAACGACATATGGCAGCAGGAACAAGGACATGCTCCTGCTTTGGAGGATTTTGTGAGTGAAAAAACATCAGAAGATTTACGATCGTGAAGATAAAAATCTTCCTCAGTAAAAAAACACTCAAGAGTCACTTGCCTTAGTAAAACTATCAGAGTTGGGTTAAGTATTCATTATAACTGACCCTTTATATACAAGAGACATCTCAATTACATCATTTTTACAATATAAACATGGACAACTGATACAATGATGATACATTTACATAATTTGGCTTAGGCAAGACATACATTTGGAATTCTTCTAGATCATCAACATCTTTACCACTTTGTATAAACTTTGTGCAATCTGAGGGGTAACATGTCCCTTTCCTTACATGGCCATAAGTTTTTTCTGCAATCGATTCATCAACCCTATATCACCTCATTGCAGTTTATTCCATTTAAGAACTACCATTGTTTTAAGAAAAGATGGGTTCTTTTTGTAAAATTTTACAGCTTTTTATGTATGTCTTGGAACAATTTCTACCCCGGCCACCTTTGAAAGCAGATTTAAGTGGTATTAAACAAATATTTAAGAATATATTATTTTTTTAATTTAGAGTTTCACTCAAGTACAGGTTTGTCACTTGCAGGTTGTCTTCTTGAAGAGTACTTTGGTTTAGAGTTTTTTGGTCTCTCTGACTTAGCCCCCACTTTTACAGTGGCAATGTGTATTCAAATTCCTTTAGAGCAGTCTGACATGGTAGCTTCCTTGCATTTGTCTATTTGACATCAATCCATCAATTGGCACCTAGCTTATTTTCATTACTTATTTCAACTTTTCACTTGGTTTGGTATCCTTCTAATTTCAGTTACAGTGCTTTCAGGGTTTCATGAACTAAATATAAAGGTCTAAGGATTTTCATATTAATAGTTCTAATACCAAGGCACCAATAGATATGAAGGTATCTTACTATCTAGTGGTATCAATTACTTGCCTTGGAACATCCTAGGCTCTAAGGATTTTCATAATAATAGTTCTAAGCATCATGCATTGTGAAGGCATAGAGCCTAAATGATCATTTATGTTGGATATATTAGATAGGACAACATTATATATATCTGGCTAAATTGGGATAACCTTTTATGATTAACAAGTTTCTAATTTGCTCAAGATTAATGTGAATGCCTTTGATGTTTTTCTCAACAGGATTATTGCTGCCGCTAGTGCTGCTGACAAGGAAAGATCAAAAAGGTTAAGTACATCCATTTTGAATCAAGTGGTACAGGAATCTGTAGCTTTTAAGCAGCCACCAATGAGCAGAGGTGGCAAAAGAGGTCGGGTTTATTACTGTACCCAGGTTGGTTTCATGTCTTATTGACTTGTAATCCTGAATTCTCATGGATGTTGGAACAAATGATTTTTTTTAGTCTTGTATGTTTTTGGCTGTGATAATCCAACTTTCTCATGAATAACATAAAAGTAGCATGTGGCTTTGAATTGTTTCCAAGAATCAAACAGATGAGAAGGAAACTGAGTTGACAACGGAAAAGAACTCATAAATATTGCAACCTGACTATGGACAATTTTTGTAGATGCAGTCTTGGATGAAAATACAAATTTGTTTAATTCAGTTCTTTAGGTTAATATCACCCTCAGAACTGGAAAATGAGCAGTCTCATTGTTTTTCTACAGTAGCAATTTTGGCTAATGTCTGCAGCAGTGTTGCTTTACATTTGATTACATTTAATTCTGTGTTGCATTTGTGGTCTATCAAGGCTATTGGGACTTTCATCTAGTCTCAATGTTGTCTACATTTTTTACTTATCTGCATCTATGGGCCATCAAAGTCATGAAGACTTCCACCCATGATCTGGATTTTATGAGGAGAACGAAATGAATACAGATTATTAAAAGATGCTTAACACAAAATAACAGAGATACAGTAAAACTGGTTTTCTATTCAATAAGGAAATAAGCTGAAACTGTAAAATGCAGCGGAAAACAAGCTTGCTGGAATGGTGGCGGCTTATTTCTGAGAAAAGATGTGACGGCTATGCTCATTCGCAAGAAGATCATTACAATGAGGCTCTAAAGGCCTTTTTACAATCCCTAAAATTCAAAACCCTAACTCCGGAAGATGAAAAGCCAGCAGGTTTGTGGACCCCGTTTTGGGTAGTTTGGTGTACCAACTTCCCAGGGGCATATCTTTGCCATACGATCTCCGTTTGGGGCACACGATAGCTCGTTGGAAAGATCTATCCCTATGTTGTTGGGAGGAGGGAGCGAAGCGGGAGTGGAAGCGAAAAGCGAAATTTTCAAAAGTTTCCGTTTCGGGAGCATTTTTTATATAATATATATTTTAATCTATTTTGATGCATATAAATTAAAAAAAAACATGTATTATGCCAAATTAGCTATAGAAAACATGAAAACATAGAATCTAGATATTCATATAACCATTTAGTACACACTACACATTGATATAACATTAATCATCTAGATTCTAGGAGCTATAACTCATAACATTGTCATTAAATGATCATCATCAATCATCAATCATCAACAACATGAACCTTCAAATTTAAACATATAATATTTGCCATCAAACTAGGCCATAATGTTTACAAAATAGGCCAAAATAAACATGAAAATAAAGTACAAAGTACTATGAATATATGATACTATCTACTAAGCTTTCCGCTTGCCACGAGAAACTTCCAATTTCTTTCTCGTGGTCTAGGTGGAATAGGTGTTGCTGGAAGTGATCGTGGAACATGAGAAGAAGATGAATGGCCCCCACGGGCTCATCTTGGACGTTGTGAAGCTAAAGGCAAAACTCTTGCATCCGGAAAGCTGCTTCTACTTGGGGGTGGCATCTCTGTACGAGTACCTGTAGTCTGAATTGGATCATCGTGATCACCCAATAGTTCAGCCTCCAAGCACTTTAATGCTAGGGATCCATCCTCCACATTAGCCTCCTCTGGATTGTTGTCCCAAGTCACAAATGTTCTATCATTCTTGGCCGCCTCACAATAATAGGACAACAACCTCAAGTTGTAGTGCACATAAACCAAGCTTTCTGCGTGATCTACATTCAGACTGTTTCTCTTTACACTATGGATGAAGTTGTAGGTGCTCCAACACCTCTCTGCAGAAGAGCTATTAACAACCTGTGATAGCACCCTCACCGCCAATTTATGCAAATATGTGGCTCCAGAGCCATGCATGTTCCACCAACGGATAGGATCCAATTTGTCTCGATCTTTGGTTGCATACAGGGAACCAAAGGCTCCATGCTCACTAATGTATTTGCTCAATTCACTTCGTACTTGAGCACAGTCATCCTCATCAGGGACCAACTTGTCTAATGCATGCATATACCCAACTTGCACCTCTGGATCTGTGTGAGGTTTTTTCCTAACTCCACCCCCAGGTGCAGGTTGGGCCAACCAAATTGGAGAATAGTATTTTGGGGTGAGGACATATGCAAGGGCATGGATTGGAACATTTAGATTATCCCACCTTTTGACCACATGTTTATGAATATGCTCATACAAGATTGCATCTTTTTGCTCAATAATTTCTTTGATTTGACCAAGCATGCTATCCATCTGCTCATATACCTCCCCAATCACCGGCTGATCTGTATCTGCAAAATGAATCATGTTATAAACTAGCTTGGTGAACTGCAGAACATACCTAACCTGTGACTAGAAATGACTTTCAAGAACGGTGTCCTCCACCTCCTGAAAGTCACTTCTATCTGACGCGCTTGCAGCTCTGTCTTTCAATTCCTGCCATGGATCACTTGAGACCATACTAACCAATGCCTCTCTTACCTTCAAAATCCTCCTGAAGGTGAGGTAGTAGCTAGAAAATCTAGTCTTTGCAATCTTCAATAGCTCCAACTTAGAGTGATTGCGAAAAATGTGGTGGGCCATGCTATGATTGGTAATAAATTTGATCATTTTCTTACCTCTCTTGTACAAGGCACCAATCCATCGTTAATTAGGGTCCTTCATCTTAACAATATCATGCATCAAAAGGTTCAATGTGTGAACCAAACACCCTGACCAAAATATGTTGGGATACTTATCCTCAATGATTGCTTCTGCTGCCTTACAATTAGCAGCATTATCAGTGATGACTTGAATGACATTATATGGCCCAATCTCCTTAATGGTTTTAAGTAAAGGTTGTGCAATATTAATACCAGTCTTGTAGCAATCCAAGTAGTCATGGGCTAAAAGGAAGACCGCACCGCTAGCAGAAATGCCAAGAATATTTATCAATGGCTTGCCTTTAACATTTGTCCACCCATCAGATACAATGGATACCCCATAGTTGGACCAATCATTTGTGAACTTTCCAAGAGCACCATTGATTTTGCTTCTTTCCCTGTCAAGTCCCACGGTTCTAGCTTTGTCATACCCAGGGCTTATGTATCCTTGAGGGGCACCATTGATGGCTTGTACCATTTCATGCCAATAGGGTGAGCGAAGAACATTGAATGGCACTGTTATCACACAACTTGTAATTGTCCCTAGTGGTATCCCATCCAGGACGGTAGAGGAGATGGACAACTAAAGAGGTGACCCAAGAGATGCCACGGTTCCCAATGCAAGTTTTAGTTCAGTGCTTAGAGATGTATTGCAGCAGTGTTTCAGATGATATATGATGATTATTATTGTGATGTTGTTACATGACATATGGATATTTTATCATTGACTGTGGATTATTATCTTGTTAATTTAGTCATGATCACAGCATCTACTTAGTATATTATTCCTGATGTGGCAAACTATTTAAAATGAACTCTAAATTATAAAATGGACATTTACTTGCACATTTAGGTTGTTTGACAAAACTCACTGGTTTACCACCTTACATAGATATGGTCTTTCCTGACACCAGTTGTTTGCTAGTTTAGGCTCCATATTCACTTGACTCCATCCATACATGACTTTCCTTATTTGAATTTAAACCTTGACCTGTCTCATTTGACTTTCTGATACTGAGGACTTCCCTATTTTCTACCTCTGTGTTTGGACCGCATCCCTGTATGTTCAGTGTCTCGGCTCTAAGTTGGTGACAAAACTTACCTTTGGTGAGTTGGATTGTAGGCCTAAATCATTCTGGTCAGTTGTCCCGATGTTTGGCATTGGCTCGAACTCCCCCTAGTCACTTGAGATGTTGTTGGCTAAAACTGAAAGATCATGTACTACTTATGGAAACTTATAAATTCGCCCATGGAAACTAAAAAGGGCAAGAGCGATGAACTGCTAAAAATACTCCTAGTGGATTTGGTGCTAAGTACACATTCCTAGTGGATTTGGGTTTTTTGGATCCAATGAGACACTTATCTTTCAGTTCTGGGCACTTTTGATAATGATTGATGCAGTTTTACACTTGTTGACCAGATTTGGGGCTAATTTCCCAGCCTGAGCAGCAGGGGCTAGGAGAGGCCAGTTCACCTAGGGCGTTGTATGAGGGGGTGGCACAGCCACTTGTTTTTACCATTTACGCCCCCTTCTGGAGAGCCTAGTGGGCTCAGTTGGACATCGCAGATGCCCTTGGAGGTAGTTTTGGCACTTTCACAGTTACCGAGGCAGTTAAAAAATGGGATTAAGTGGTCATTGAGGAATTCGATTTGGGCAATTGAGGCAAGGTTTTGGCACTTGGTTTTCACAGAGGTCTTCCAGGGTGATCCCACTATCTTCCAGCTAGTTTTCACCATGTGGGTAGGCCCACAGTGATCACAGGAGGTCTTTTATTGCTTGTCTGTCACAGATTTTGAGGACAGATTTGATCATTTATATTATCTTGGACATATTTTATTATTTTATTGTGCCTTGGGGATGAGCTAGTAAGGATTGATGCCTCCTAGCCCCACCATGTGCTTCTTATGTTATGTCCTAGTCATTATGAGGTGGATTTTTGTACTTTTACCCCTCTAGTGGATGACATCATCCTCACTTTGTACCATTTAGTTAGGGCGTCATAATTATATTGGGTGATCCATGTGATATATTGTTATGATTCATTATTAGCCATTGATCATGTATTGAGATCTTTTAATCTCAACCACTCATTTGATGTAGTATTGTAAAGTGGTATAGGGTTTTGGTCTTTATTATCCTATATAAGGAGGAGACCCCCTATTGTATAGCTCACCTTTGGAGCTCTGCAATATTGGAATAGAACACTTTTTTGTGGAGCATATCTCTCTTGTCTTGTGGCTTCTCTTGCATCTTGAGTATACAGTATCTCTTCTATGTATCATTGTGGATTCTGGTGCTTCTACTAGTTTGCTTGCAGGAAAGTCGAATTGGTGGAGAGGAGGGAAATTTCTTGAGGGTTATTGTTGGAGGGATCCACATAGTCTCTCTGGGGTTGATCTTGGTGAAAGGGAGTATCATTATTGTATCTTTGTGACATAGTTGATGCTTTCTATTACATCCTTCCATCATTTTCATAATCATCTTACTTGGCTTGTTTCATGTGATCTTGTCTTGTAGGAGGAGGACGATTTGGCTATCTTGGAGGAGGACGTTTTGGTTGGAGCTCTTAGATCTCACTCTTGAATATACACATAGGAGAATGCTATCAATTTGCAAGGTGGCCATAAGTAATTGAGGTAAGATCTACAAGGTATGTGCCTTTTTCCATCCATTCTCTCTTCATTGGTCACAAACCCTAATTAATCAAAACCCCAAATTTTGGCTTTTCTTAGATCTACTTAGATCTAGCCTTGCTTTTGAAAAGATATTAAGAACCCACCTCTATAGCATCCACCCCTAGTTGGATCTATAGTTTGGTGGTGATTGGGTTAAAATTGACACACTTTTCAAGGCAATAAAGCCCTCTTGAGCCAAATCGCACTTCCTTGGAGAGGCTTGTTTGGTTAGATCTAGCATATGGGTAGGTGAGATCCCACTTGATTCATAATCTACACACTTGATAACCTACCCTTAGACTTTTACTTTGGTGATTTCTACCTTGTGGGCATCATTCCGCATTTTAAGGGATTAAATTCCCATTTTGGGCTACTTGGCATCTTAAAACTCAGATCTAGTAAGATCTAACCCTTGGATTGCCTTGATTTTCAAGATTCACATAGATCATTGCCTAAACTACTTGGATCTATAGTTTGGTGGCCATTAGACTTGATTTGATACCCCTTCTCCACCTTTTAGCCCTCCTTGAGCAAGGTCGCACTTCCTTGGGTGAGTGAGTTTGCCCACTTTAAGGACGTGGGTAGTTGAGATTTTTGTGGATTTGGAAAGAGCATAATTTGAAACCTACATCTAGTGTGTCATTTTGTGATGATCTGCCTTGGGGGTAGCATTTCTTATTTCAAGGGATTGTGGTCCACTTAGGGTCATATCATGAAACATTAGATCTAGAAAGATCCAACCATTATATCTCAATTAGCCCACTTGATTTACCTACTTGGTGTCCCAATCTACACTTTGATATACCTTTTGACTCCATTAACCCATCCAACAAGGCACTAGTCCTCCATAAGCAAGTCGCACTCCTTGGGATTTGTGTCAAACCTTAGATCCCGTAAGTGGGTATTCCTAATTTCAACTTAGATCCATAGATCTACTCATTATATGCCCCTTAGTACCAATTTCATCCCTTAAATTCCACCTTGTGGGTCCCCTTTGAGCCATTCACATATCCCAAGGAAGTAGGTTCCACTTGTGTAATACATGGTACTAGATCTTGTCCTTTTAGCTCATAATGTGGCCTAAATCATACATTGGTTGAAACACTAATCATCTCTTAAACCACCTTCAACCATACTTTAATTTCTAGGTCAACTTTACCTTGCATTGGTTTCCGTAACTTACCATTAACTCATCCCTAGGAACCTTTGTTTGGGACCAATCATCTTTGATTGGTTATAGGGTCTCCCCCTAGGTCTTGATTTATCTAGATCTAAAGTGAAGAGTGCCTCGGTTGACATGACTCCCACCTTGCATTGGGAACCGTGGCATCTCTTGGGTCACCTCTTTAGTTGTCCATCTCCTCTATCGTCCCGGATGGGATACCACTAGGGGCAACTACAAGTTGTGTGATAACAGGCACACCACATGCATAAAGAAACCTATAAACTTTTGAATCCACATCATCTCTACAACCTGTGTCAAGGAAATTGGATAATGTTCTTCGTATAGTCGAGATTCCATGGGGAGATGAGGGTCCCGATCGACCCGATGATGATCCGACTCCACTACCAAACATTCTTTGTGAGGATCCAGATTCAACCCTCGATCTCTTGGAGTTGTTTTGAGCGGCCTCTTCTTCCATCTTGTATTTGCTTCTCTCTTTAGCTCCCACTTTGTCACAAGTTTTGACTCCATGAGACTTACCTTCATCGCATGGCATAACCCCACACAAATGCTTTCTCACCCGGGTATATGAACTTGTGTAAGTTTTAGTACAATGGGGGCATGTAAACTTTGTGGTTCCACCCCCTCTCCCTCTTCCTCCCCCAAGCCTTGTCACATACTTCCACAAAGGTGTTGTGTCTTTTTGTTTTTGCCCCACATCACCCTCATTCTCGTCATCATCACCCTCTTCCCCTTCCTCCTCTTCTCCTTGGTATGCATCACTCTCTACCTCTTCCCCCTCATCACTACCACCACCATATCTACTTCCTGACACCATCATCATGAGAAGAAGTGGAATGAAAAAACAAAACCACATACCCATCATGTTTCTTGATTCAAGATGAGAGTCACTTGTAGCCTGCAATATAATGATGGAGAAGAAGATATTGGAAAGAGTAGGAGGAGAACATTGCAAGGTTTACATTTTTTAACATAGTGAAAAAAAAATTCAAAAACAAACAAAGATTGAGGTTTTAGAGCCTACCTTTTAGCTCTTCAATGGTGGTTGAATGTCTCTATGGAAGCTTCAATCTCCCTTGCAATCTCTCCCCTTCAATCTCCCACTCAAAGCTCAAAGCTCTCAAAGAACTAGCAAACTCACTCAAAGCTCACTCAAAGCTCAAAGCTCTCCCAATCAATGAAATGAGTCCAAATGGGACTCCAACACCCTTTATTGGCCCAAACTAACCCTAGCCCATCCAAAAAAAAACCCCCAAAAAATTGCAAAAATCGAAATTTTTGAAGTTGAGTCCGCCAATCCCGCGGGAGCTTTTTCGGGAGCGATTTCGGGATCGTTTTTAAGGCCCGAAATCGATCAGGAATCGATGAGGAATCGATCTGGAGTCGTCGATTCCAGATCGATTCCTCATCGATCCCTGAAAAACCAGGGATCGTTTTTTTGAGGGAGGAATTGCGAAGTACCAAATTGATTCCAGGAGGAATCGATGAGGAATCGCGATTCCGGAATCGATTCCTCATCAATTCTTTCCGAAGCACGAATTGGGATCGATTCGATGGGGGGTAGAGTGATTCCCAGTAGCGTAGATCTATCCGATAACTATAGCTGTCGAGACGAATTTGATGATCAAATTTGCTGGTAAAAGATACCCCAAAAAACGTCGTTTAGGGCCTCAAAATGGCTCCCGAAGTTAAGGACCCGAAAAACTGCTAAAAATAGTAAATTACCAAAATTGCCAGAAAGTTGTTTTGAACCAGTTGGAAAAGGTGGGTTGCCACCGATATCCACCTGGATGAATCCTCCCTCCTTAGGAAGCAATGGTCTCCATTGCGTTGAGTTCTCCCATTGGATGAGGAAATTTCTGTTGAATTTGGCCCTAGGTGAGCCACTTGCCTTGGTGCAGGAGCTGCCCTGCTTTGACGACTCGATAAAGCTAGATCCTTTGTTGTCGAGTGCCCTTGATCTGTGTGTCCACAATCTGATCACTGGATTCCTGTTGCATGCAGTCAGGATTGAGCTCTGTTGGTGTCAACTGCTCTGCTATCTTTGAGGTGTCTAATAATGGTGGGAAATATGGTCAAAGGAGAACCACGTTGAAGACTAGATGCAGAACAAGGAAGGGGGGAATGTTGATCTCAAAAGCATTCACCCACCGCCTTGGTGATGGTGTACGGACCATAACGGAGTGGGCGAAGCTTCCGATGGGGCCCTGTAAGGTGTTCTTTTTGCAAATGCAACCAAACTTTGTCGCCCACCTGAAACTTATGTGGCACCCGATGTTGATCATGGCACTGCTTGTACTTGGCATTAGACTTCTGTAGAATATCCTAAACCTGTTGGCGGATGTACTGGATCTGCTCAATGAACTGGATGGCTTTGTCAGCTTCTGGTGTAGCAGGGGACGAGGCGGTCGCCAAGGGTAGTGCAACATCCATGGGGCCCAATGGTTGGAATCCCAACCCTACTTGAAAGGGGCTGTGGCCAATTGAGCTATGCAGGGCTCGGTTGTAGCTATGCTAGACATAGAGGAGACTCTCATCCCATGTGCAGGGGTGTTTTGAATTGTACATGCGCAGGATATGTACGACCATCCGATTGACAACCTCAGTTTGATCATCTGTCTGGGGGTGGAAGGCAGTAGATTTGGTGAGCTTGGTATCCAGTAGTGACCAGAGGCTCAACTAGAATGAGCTGAGGAACCGACTGTCACGATCTGAGATAATAGTTTGTGGGATCCCAAAATGTACCCATACTCGTTCAAAGAAGAGCTTGGCAGTGGCTTCTGCTGTGATGTTCTTCTTGCAAGCGACTAGAATCGCCATCTTGGAAAAGCGATCAACAACCACAAAACGCAATCATTTCCCTTTCTGGTGGACAGGAGGCCCGACATGTAGTCGATTGAGATGGATTCCCACGGCCTGTAAGGAGTAGGCAGAGGGGTGTAGAGGCCCTGTTTCTTAGTGGTCGGTTTGGCAATAGCGTAGGCGGTGCAGGACCTGATATACTTGCCGTCATCATGTCGAAGTTTCGGCCAGTAGAAATGTTTCTGCAGCACTGCCACTGTCTTTTCGACGCCAAAGTGTCCTGCCAGCCGACTGTGGTGAGCTTCCCAAATCAGCTGGGCGCGATCGCTTAATGGAACGCAGAGATGGCCTAGATGGCACAACAACTCGTCCTGAAGATGGAAATTAGCGACCACTAAGTTGGTTCCCAACATTTGGTAGGTGGTGGAGAAGTCAGGGTCTGTCTTGTAGAGGTGGGGCCATCCAGAGGTCTCGTGGCTGCAAGAGTCTAGCACCATGGTGAGTGCCGCGACTGGAGGTCGATTGAGGCAGTCAGCAACTCGGTTGGTACTTCCTGTTTTATACTTGATGTTGAGGTGGAACTGCTGTAAGTATGTGGACCACTTCTGATGGCGGTCATTCTGCAATTTTCCTTGGGTTTGCATGAACTGTAGGTGCTTGTGATCAGTGTGGATGACTGTCTCCTTCCCAAGAATGTAATGTCTCCACTGCCGGCAGGCTTGCACAATGGAGTACATTTCTTTGTCGTAAGTAGGGTACTTACGGACAACATCTGATAGTGTCTCACTATGATATGCCACGGGGTGACCGTGTTGAGTGAGAACAGCGCCCACAACATATTCTGAAGCATCTATTTCGATCTCAAATGGACGTTGCAGGTCCGGTAATGAGAGTACCGAGGATGAGCACAAACGCTTCTTCAAGTCATCGAAGGCTTGTTGTTGGGACAGGCCCCACACAAATTTTGCATTACCGCCACCCCTGGTTACTTGGGTAAGGGCCCATGCGATATGAGAGAATCCCGGCACGAACCTGCGATAGAAATTGGCGAGGCCCAAGAAGCTCTGAAGTTCAGTGAGTGTGGTTGGGGCTGGCCAGTCACGGATGACGTGGATCTTAGCTGGATCCACATGCACACCATGCTGATCAACAATGTAGCCTAAGTAATGGATCTTGTCCATGCTGAAGGAGCATTTTTCCAAGTTCGCATATAGTTTGTGTTGTCACAGGGTGTGCAGAACCTGCTGAATATGCTGCAAGTGTTCCACCCAAGTCTTGTTGTAGATAAGGATGTCATCCAGATACACTTCTACAAAAGTATTGGTGAAAGGTTGTAGGATATCGTCCATCATCCTCATAAAGGTTGCTGGAGCATTTGTCAGATCAAAGGGCATGACCATCCATTCAAAAAGACCTTCTTTTGACTTGAAGGCAGTCTTCCATACACCTGTCTGTTCTATTGGGATCTGGTGGTAGCCAGATTTCAGATCAATCTTACTGAAGTATTTGGCCCCTGTGAGTTGATCAAGGAGGTCATCGATTCGGGGAATCAGGTACCGGTTCCGAACTGTGATTTTATTCAGGGCCTGGTAATCAATGCAGAGTCGCTAGGTCCCATCTTTCTTTTGCACCAGCACGATTGGGCTCCCACAAGGCGATGAGCTGGGACGGATGTGCCCCTTGTGGAGCAATTCTTGGATTTGCCTCTTGATCTCTTCGTTTTCTAACAGTGAGCGATGATAGACTGGCCCATTGGGTAGCGATGCGCCTGGGGTCAGATCGATGGGATGCTTGACCTGGCAGTGTAGAGGTACCCCGGTAGGAGAGGAGAAGATATCTGAGTATTCTTCCACGACCTTATCCACTTACTTCTGTTATGTGGAGAGATTAGCCGTGGAGGCCTTGGATGTGGCTGCGATCTTTCTCACTCTGAGAGTGAATTACGAAGAAGACAAATTTCCTAGTCTAAGAGATGACCTTTCTGCATTGCTTGGCAGAAATCAAGGAAATAGCACTAGGAGGGACTGCCTCGGGTATCCTATACAATTTTTTGTTCACAGTAATAATGACACTACGAGGCCTAGACTCATATACAGCATGACGTTTCCATAAATAAGGTTGGCCCAAAAGAACATGACAAACTTCGAGAGGAGCAATATCACACAATACCTCGTCCTTGAAGGGCTTGATGCCGTACGACAGTCGGCACTATTGGCTGACGCGGAGATCGTTTCCTTGGCAGAGCCATCCAATGGTGTAGGGTTGTGGGTGCGGTGTTGTTGGCAGGGCCAACCACTTGACGACCTCTGCTGAGATGAGGTTCTTCTGGCTACCGCTATCAACGATGAAGTGCAGCGGGGTGCCTTTTACCCACATCTGTGAATGGAAGAGGTGCTCTCCTTCTTTTGGCTCGTCTGGTTCATCAAGCTGGAGATTGGTGGTAGCCATGGTGGCACTGGGTTCCGCATCAATGATCTGTCTTCCCCTTTCTGGTTCTGACTCAGAGTTAGAACCCACATCTGATTCGAACGCTTTCACTTCGGCCACAGCGACTGCTTTGAGCGGTAGTCATCAGTGTTATGCCAAGGGCTCTTATGGAAGTCGCACCACTTCCCGATATCTTTCTTTGTCTTTTCGGTGTCCTTCTTTGCTTACGGCTTGGACTGGTTGTCCTGATACTATCCATCTTTGCTCTGTTCTTTATTCTGTGGGTTGGGGCTGCCCTTTCCTGTCTTTTGCTGTGATGGGTTCCCAGGCCCAAATTGTCGTGTCTATTGTTTGAGCTTTTGCTCAATTTTGACGGCATATCGGTAGGCCGTGCCCAAGGAGGAAATGTCCAGAAATTCCATTTCGGTCTGGATGTATCTATGCAGAGCACCGCGATACTTGAGCACCAGATGTCGCTCTGAATCTTTGATACCCAGCTTGGTGTGCAAGGTATGGAAGAGATTTGTGAACTCTGGCACTGCTTGGTCTCTTTCTTGTCGCAGTGTGGTCCATTTGGTATACAAGTCATAACTTCCAACAAGGTAGTATTGTTCCTTAATAGCATCTCGAAAGGATTCCCCAGTGGTCGTGACTGTAAATAATGAGGGTTCCTCTGTTTCCTTTTGCTCACAGAAAATTTCCCTCTAATCTTTGACATGGGGAGCGGCTTTGAGGAGCGCAAAAGTAATCTTTTCTCTATTCGAAAAGTTATGGACAGAAAAATACCCTTATTGTAGATTCAACCACTTGTCTACAGCATCTGCATCTATCTGACCTTCAAATATAGGAATATCGAAGTTGATTTGTACCTTGAAAGGGGTGGCGCTTCCGCTCGAGGAAGACGTGTCTCCTGTTGGTATCCGCCGAAGGATTTGCGCAAAACTATCCATCATCTCGTTCCTCTGTTGCGTGAGGGCTTCTTCAAGCAACATTTTGAAAGGATCTCTTGTCCCATCATCTTTCTTTTCTCCTGCCATGAGAGGTCGCTTGGGTGTGCGAGAGCTTTTGTCCTCAAGAGAAACAAGCTCGAGACCCAATTCTTTGTACCCTGATCTCGTTGGGGACATGCATTAAGACGACAAGGAGCAGACTGCTTTGATACCACTGATCGGAATTTTATGAGCAGAACGAAATGAATATAGATTATTAAAAGATGCTTAACACAAAATAACAGAGATACAGTAAAATTGGTTTTCTATTCAATAAGGAAATAAGCTAAAACTGTAAAATGCAGTGGAAAACAAGCTTGCTGGAAGGGTGGCAGCTTATCTCTGAGAAGAGATGTGACGGCTACGCTCATTCGCAAGAAGATCATTACAATGAGGCTCTAAAGGCCTTTTTACAATACCCAAAATCCAAAACCCTAACCTCGGAAGATGAAAAGCCAATAGTTTTGTGGACCCCGTTTTGGGTAGTTTGGTGTACCAACTTCCCGGGGGCGTAACTTTGCCATACGATCTCCGTTTGGGGCGCACGATAGCTCGTTGGAAAGATCTATCCGATAACTACAGCTGTCGAGACGAATTTGAATTTGACGATCAAATTTGCTAGTAAAAGATCCCTAAAAAACGTCGTTTAGGGCCTCAAAACGACTCCCGAAGTTCAGGACTTGAAAAACTGCTAAAAATAGTAAATTATTAAAATTGCCATAAAGTTGTTTTGAGCCAGTTGGAAAAGGTGGGTTGCCACTGATATCCACCTGGAGCAACCCAGTCTCAATTGTGTTTGATTTATTGACCCTGACCATTAGGCTTTTAACCGGGGTTATCGTCACTACAAGTACTCCAAATTGGCACTAGACTACAACCCAATGAAACATTGTATAAATGGCAAGCTTCAAGGAGAATAGGGAGGTGGGCTTGGATCTGTAATATGTGCATGCTGGTCATGAGCTCCTGATGCCATAAGTTCAACCCCTATCTTTGGGTGCCCCCATAGCTACCTCAAGTTGTCAGATCCACCCATGGGAATGGAACCGGGTCAAGGTATTGAGTGAAGTCCATGAGATTTGAACCTGACCAAGGTTAAGGATGTCCTCACACTCCACCAACTGTATCATGTTTGTTGGCATCTTTTATTGAGGAGAACATGGGGTGGTCTGGGCCCTGTAATATGCACACACAAGTTATGACCTCCTCGGTAACGAGCACACTCTTGAACCTTCATGGTATTAGAGTATATGTTTAATGGTCATATGTAGTACTTTAGAATCTAGATATTTAGTTAGAAAGTACACCTAGTGATTTATTATGATTTAGTTCAGATTAGTCATTAGACATTTAATTATTTTTTCATTATGAAAATATGAACCATTCATTCCTCCATGCACCCCAATAAAAGATTTTTGAGAAAATGAAGCAGTGCATTCGAACGGTTCTCTATCTAAATTGTTTAGTGCATATTTTCTGCTATTGTTATATGCAATTATGTTAGTTTTTCATACATTCATAATATAACAATTCAAATGCATAAACATGATCACTAGAAGAGAGACAAAGCACAAAACATAACACAAGAATTTATCCTGGGAAACCCAAACGGGAGAAAACCCAGCAACCTTCGTATAGAGATGATAATTCCGAGATCAGAGTACAATCATATAGGAGAAAAGATGGAAATGCTTTCCAAATATAGAAACCCAAAATAGTCTTCTCCTACGGTAGTGCGAACTTCTCTCTTTGGGTAATGCAAACCATGCTGCATCTCATCCGGTCCATCCTCCTTGTCTATCTGTGCATCATCCTCTGGATCCACATCCCCCATCGTACAGTTGGTCCCATCCGATACTCCGGTGTCTTCTTGTGTGCAAGACGCATGGCACTATGCACTGCAAGTAGCTTCTCTGCTCTCCTAGAGGTAAGTCTATTCCTCTTGATAGAGTGGATGAAGCTATAGGTGGACCAATTTTTCTCAGTTGCGTAGGAAGTAGCAATCTGATACAACAAGTGAACAACAAGATGTTTGATCTCTGGAGCATCATCCCCATGCATGTCCCACCAACCAATGGGGTCATCCTGGGATAAGTCGTTACGGTCTGCCTTGGCATCACGTTTGTTGAAGGGACCTTTGAGACCTGCAAACTGAATCCATTGTCTCTGAAGTGTTTGCCCCTCCTCTTCACTATACATCTTTGTAATGGTAGCTCGAAAACCCCTCTTGATCTCTGGATCCTCAAAGGGAGGAATTCTACCAGGCCTAGAAATGTACCATTTTGGGTTTAGTGCATATGCTGCCATGTGCAAAGGTGTGTTCATTCGATCCCACCTACGCTAAATAATGGGTCGAAGTTGGTTAGTGTAGAACTCTCAGGAGGGCTCTTTCTGACGAATGCCTTCCCTTACCTTAGCCAACATGTTGTCAAAAGTCTCATAGATTTCTCCAAGACTAGGAGAATCAGTGTCAGTGTAGCGAATGACCTCAACTATAGGGCGCAAGAATGAGACCAAATAGTTGCAATCTACCTATTATCACCAAACTTGTGGTTGCCACTAAAGGTCGATCCAAGGTGGATGGTAGAAGGGACGGGCAACCCAAAAGGTGCAACCAAGATGACCTCGACTCCCAATGGATGGTTGTCACGCCAATCGAGGCAATCTTCACTTTATGTTATCTAGCCCAAGACAACAAAGGGAGAGACCCAGATCTACTCCCAATAGGAGAGATCAAACCAAAACACTAGATCAAATCAAGTATATGTGAAATACGTAAGGTGTATGGTGAACCCTAGATCTATGGATGAAGTCACAAGATGAACAATAGTTTGGATTAAGAGGTTTAAACAGTATGGCTTTGGTCCATTGTGAATGTGAGAGTGACTTATGGTATTTGAAATAAGATCTAGGATTAAGGTACTAGTCAATTATGAGAAAATCCACTGCCTTGGGAACCATGTCCAATGCTGGGTAGTTAATGACTGAATTGGGGCTAACCAGTACCAAAGGTGAGCTTGATTGATTAATATAACAATGTCAAGGGGTTCAAGCAACCAAAACAAGGATCAAACCACAAGCTAACCCAACAATCCAGGAATGTTGAATGGGCTTGGAGAAAGATTGGTGCCTTGGGAAATGGGCCAAATGGAGTTGGATGTCCACCAAACTGTAGATATGGAATGTTGAGGTGTATAGCTAGGTGGGTCTAAAAGATTAGGATCATCCAATGGCTAGATCTCAGTAGATCTGAGATTTAAATGTGCCACAAAGTGACCCAAGTGGGGCTCAACCCTCAAAATGAGGAATGGGGCCCACAAGGTCAAAATCACTGAAATGACACACTGGGGGTAGGTTATTGAATGTGTAGATTATAGATCAAGTGGGATCTCACCTACCCAGGTGCTAGATCATAGCAAACTCACCATCCTAGGAAGTTCGACCTCCCTTGGGAAAGCTAATTTGCCTTGGAAAATGGGTCGGATGAAGGACAATCCACACGAAACTATAGATCCGAATCGTCGTGGATGTTATAGAGGTGGGTTTCAAATTTTATACCCAAAAGCCAAGTAGATCTTGCTAGATCTGAAAATTTGTAAAATGAGGGTTTGAAATGTAAGGGTTTTATCAATGAAGTAGTTGTGCCAATGGATTGGAGCCAAGATAAGAAGAAAAAACCTGTGGATCTTACCTGGATAACCTTGTAGATGCCTTAATGATGATGATCTACGCAAACCCGATCAATTTGAAGCGATTTGAGGTAGTTTTCTATGAAGTCGATTTGCCCAAGGATGCCAACGTGCCCTCTCTCCTGCACAATAAACATCAACAATATCAGATTTACTGCGAACAAGAGATAAGACTAATGCCACAAGAGAAATAACAGAAAGATAGCATAGATCACAATGATACTAATGATAACCCCCTGATACAAGTGAATGCCAAGTGGAGCGAGTTGAAGAAGCCTTGCAAAAACGCCCAAGTGAAGTCGTCCTCCTGTAGACAAGACAAAAGTTTCCAAAAAAGATAGATCTTACCACAAATACCCAAATGCTAGGATGCAATAGACTTTACAATCACCATCGAAGAACACCAAATTCAAAGGTGACCACAAGAATTTCCATAGAAAAGTTTTTTTATATCAAGATTCCAAGAGCCAAAGACCCCTTTACAATGAGAAGCTCTCTCCTTTAAATAGAATGGAGAGAGGCCACAATCTAACCACTTTTTAAATGAGTGGCTAAGATTAAAAGATCAAAAGATCTAATCAATGGTTGAGATGAGCTCAACAATACAATACATGGATCAATAATAAAATATAGCAATAAGTGGACAAACCCACCCTAGGAGAGGGGATCCCACCAAATCATAATGATAAAACATAAGAGATAGCACATGGTGGGTCCAAGGGGTAATTTCTAACACCCTTGGTCAATCCCCATGGCACAGTATCCAAAAATAATAGATCAAGACACTAAATCGTGCCTCTCTAGGAAAGTCGTGAGCCTTAGGAGGCTCCAGAAATCATCAAAAAGTGCCATAAGTGATGGATGTGGGTCTCGATGAAACTGAAACTGCTGGAGAAGGTGTGGAAAACATCCCACTCATCACCGCTGATCATCCCATGCCATAACCTTGCCTCAGTAGCCCAAATTGAATTCTTCTGTAGCCATTTTTACCATTTTTGGACTGCCTCGAGAAGTATGAAACTGCCCAAATTGCTTCCTGGAGTGCCTGGCTCCAAAATAAAAAATCACCAGACTGTCTAGGAGGGGGGTAATATGGTAATAACAAGTGGCTGGACCACCCCCTCCAAAAATAACGCTCTAGGTGAACCAATCATATCTCTACTCTGCTCAGACAGGACCTCCGACAAGCCAAAACTGCACTAGGATAGCCAATTGAGGCTAAAAATCACCATAACTATTCGGAACTAAAAACATACTGTCTCATTGGACTCAGAAGGTCCAAATCCATCTAAGGTGTGTACTCATACACCATATAGTCCTCTGCATGGTCCAAAATAAATACTCATCATATCCGGCAGACCAAATAATAATAATCTGTAAAAGTGCTAAAATCACAAATCATCATCATAAGCCTGAAACCACTGCATAAACACACCATGGTGACCTGTACCAGACCATATATCATCTATCTGTAACATTTGAGGTCTGCCACCTCATGTCCTGTGGTTAACTTTTGGTCAAACTGGGTTTGACCAAGTCAACATGACCAAAATATAACACAAACTGTCATCAAGCCGCTGCAAGGTGTCAAAGGTTAAAACATGCTTTACAATCCATTCAAATAGCAATTATAACAAGAAGTAATCATTACTGGCAATCTAAATTCAAATGTAATAGGTCATTAATTATTATTATTACTCAGACAAGACTTTCAAGGTCATACTCACTTCATAGTTGTGATCAATTTGCTAGTGAAGGGTGAAGGCTAAGAAATAAGTGGCTAGGTCAAAGGATGACTTACTGACTTAGCACTGTGACACTTTGGAAATGGAAAAGGGAATACACGCCATAGCATATAGTGGACAAGCAACAACATAGGGAATGGCGGTGTCTCACAAATGGATAAGTTGTTCAAAGAGTGTTTATTCACCTTACACATATGTGCACAATCCATAATACAAATGAGGCCAGCAATCTTTTTGATATAGAGTTTAAGTTCCATTGTTTTTTGGGCCTAGAGTTTCCATAGCCTTTGATCTATGTGTGTTTATAAACACATTGCATAGATTTACATTTAATTTAGGCTTCTTGCTGCAGGTGTGTTTTTAAGGCACTTGTTTACCTAAGCACTTCTAGGTGTGTCATAGACAGCTTGTTTACCTAGGTATTTACATTTCACAAAAGATATAGCATTTGATATTTCATAGCCATTTTCATTTGGCTTTCCTTTCATTCATGTGTGTTGAGAAACACATTGCATGAATGGGCTTCATACAAGATACAGCATTTTGTTTCCATACTTTGTATTCATCGCAGCACTAAAAGTTTCAGGTTTAGCCAACAACATCTTTAGTGACTAGGGGGACTTCTCAAGGAAATCAAACTCACCAAAGGTAAGTTTTGTCACCAACTTAGAACCGAGACACAATAGACAAGGAAGCTCATCCAATATAGAGGTTACAGTGGGGAAAGGTCCTCCATGCCACTAGTCAAGTAGTAAGTCAAGGTAATGAACAAACTGGGTAAGTCATGGATGAATGAAGAAAGTGAATAATGAAACCAACACTAGCAAGCCAAAGTATGGTGGGAATGATCACCTCTATTCTCCCTAGGGAGGGTAAAACCAATGAGTATAGGCCAAGAACTTCTAAGTCTGAGTAGGGACAAATATGATATATATATAGTACAACTAGGTCCAGATATCTATATGATCGCCAGATCATGACACTAAATGCTAAGACATGCTAAGAGAGTGGAAATAAAAGCAATATAACCACAACACCATAATATACCTGTTGAGTCATATACCTGAATGCTCATCATCTGAGCCAACATCTATCCTCTGAAACTGTTGCTATAACTCTGGGAACTACTGACTGCTCTGTACAAATGGCTAAATAGCTACATCGGTCATCTCTCTGAGTGTCCTGAGACTCAGTCATGGCATGGGGAATAAAACTGTTGTCCATAATTTGATAGTGATCCATAGTAGATGCTCATCTCAGCATCTCAGTGTAAGGGAACTGGCTGAATAGTGTACTGGAATCAAAAAAAATAATGTATGGTAGTGTTATCACACAATAGTAGCAGGGCTACTATTCTTGCTTAGCAGATATCTGCACATTCCAGAGCTTCCATTATTCAGAGCTTGGCTATGATGATTGTATATTTTGAGATCACTCATGATCAGAGCAGTGTATTATTTAGACTTATGTTAGACCTTGTGTCAAGGCTGAGCCTTGAGAGTTCAGATTTGATGACTGATGTGACCCTTTATCCCATACAGTTTCAGTTCAGTGCTCAGAGTTGTATTGCAATAGTGTTTCAAATGATATATGATGATTATTATTGTGATGATGTTATATGACCTATGGATATTTTATCATGGACTGTGGATTATTATCTTGTTAATTTAATCATGATCACAGCATCTGCTTGGTATATTATTCCTGATGTGGCAAACTGTTTAAAATGAACTCTAAATTATAAAATGGACATTTACTTGCACGTTTAGGTTGTTTGACAAAACTCACTGGTTTACCACCTTACATAGATATGGTCTTTCCTGACACTAGTTGTCTGCTAGTTTAGGCTCCATACTCATTTGACTCCATCCATACATGACTTTCCTTATTTTGACTTTAAACCTTGACCTGTCTTATTTGACTTTCTGATACTGAGGACTTCCCCATTTTCTACCTCTGTGTTTGGACCGCATCCCTGTATGCTCGGTGTCTCGGCTCTAAGTTGGTGACAAAACTTGCCTTTGGTGAGTTGGATTGTAGGCCTAAATCATTCTGGTCGGTTGTCCCGATGTTTGGCATTGGCTCGAACTCCCCCTAGTCACTTGAGATGTCGTTGGCTAAAACTGAAAGCTCATGTACTACTTATGGAAACTTATAAATTCGCCCATGGAAACTAAAAAGGGCAAGAGCGATGAACTGCTAAAAATACTCCCCAAAGAGTATATGAAAGGTCCAAAAAGCAATGGTTCTTAAAAGCTATATCTAAACAATTGCTGACTTTATATATATATGAAAACATGTCGTGGATGCAAGCTGCAACTAGTTGTGCTTATCAGCACACCTGAGATCCGAAGGGTTATGTAGGCCAAAAAGGCCATGAAATGAAATTGAATGATCCTAATGAACCTGGATCAACTTGATGTAGACATGATGCCTAAGTTGAATAAGCACTCTCTAAACAACTTATCCATTTGTGAGGCACAGCCATCCCTCGTGTTATTTTGTCCAAGCACGGAGTTTATAGCTTTCCCCTTTTTCCCAGTCCAAAGTATTTTTGAGTTGAGTAAGACAAGTCAACCCCTTGGCCCAACCTTGTTCCTAGCCTTCATCCTTTACTAGCAGTTGACCATGTCCAATGGGTGAGTTTGTCATTTGAACTATTGTGCAAGTAATTTTATAAGAAAGGAATATGCTAACTTGATTAATGCCACTGAATGGATGTTATACTTTGAGCTTGGCTGTGAGAATGATTAGAGAAGCATGTCTTAGTCTACTGATGTGATTTATCCTTGGTTGTATATTATTGGGATCCGTGATGATGTGGGCCATATATATACCTATTGATGATGATTGATGGTCCCACATACTTGATGATGATGTCATATGATGGACATATGGTTCAGATGATGATTGATGCAGTTCAGCAGGTTTTATTATTATTTCAGATCATCAGATTATGCACTGTCTATATATGGTGGACCCTACAGCTGGCCCATTAGGGCAACCCATGGTGTATGAGTACACATTCCGAGTGGATTTGGGTTTTCTGGATCCAATGAGACACTTATCTTTCAGTTCCAGGCACTTCTGACAGTGATTGATGCAGTTTTACACTTGTTGACCAGATTTGGGGCTGATTTCCCAGCCTGAGCAGCAAGGGCCAGGAGAGGCCAATTCACCTAGGGCGCTGTATGAGGAGGGGGTGGTCCAGCCACTTGTTTTTACCATTTACCCCCCCTTCTGGAGAGCCTGGTGGGCCCTGGGAGGCAGTTTTGGCACTTTCACAGTTACCGAGGCAGTTAAAAAATGGGATAAAGTGGTCACTGAGGAATTCGATTTGGGCAATTGAGGCAAGGTTTTGGCATTTGGTTTTCACAGAGGTCTTCCAAGGTGATCCCACTATCTTCCAGCCAGTTTTCACCATGTGGGTAGGCCCACAGTGATCACAGGAGGTCTTTTACTGCTTCTCTGTCACAGATTTTGAGGACAGATTTGATCATTTATATTATCATGGACATATTTTATTATTTTATTGTGCCTTGGGGATGAGCTAGTAAGGATTGATGCCTCCTAGCCCCACAATGTGCTTCTTATGTCATGTCCTAGTCATTATGAGGTGGGATTTGGTGCTTTTACCCCCTCTAGTGGATGACGTCACCCTCCATGATTATTTTAGACTATGACGTCATCACTTTATGAGTGATCCATGTGTTATGTTATTATGGCTCATCTTAGCCATTGATTGTATATTGAGATCTTTTAATCTCAACCACTCATTTGATGTAGTATTGTAAAGTGGTATAGTGTTTTGGTCTTTATTATCCTATATAAGGAGGAGACCCCCTATTGTATAGCTCACCTTTGGAGCTCTGGAATATTGGAATAGAACACTTCTTTGTTGAGCATATCTCTCTTGTCTTGTGGATTCTCTTGCATCTTGAGTATACAGTATCTCTTCTATGTATCATTGTGGGTTTTGGTTCTACAACTATTTGTCTTGCAGGGAAGTCGAATTGGTGGAGAGGAGGGCGATTTCTTGAGGGTTATTGTTGGAGGGATCCACATATTCTCTCTTGGGTTGATCTTGTGACAAGGAGTATCATTATTGTATTTTCGTGACAGTTGATGCTTTCTATTACATCTTTCTATCATTTTCATAATCATCTTACTTGACGTGTTTCCTTTGATCTTGTCTTGTAGGAGGAGGACGATTTGGCTTCTTGAGAATGACGATTTGGCTTGGAGAATCAAAATTGCACTCTTGAATATACACATAGGAGAATGCTATCAATTTGCAAGGTGGCCATAAGCAATTGAGGTAAGATCTACAAGGTATGTGTCTCTTTCCATCCATTCTCTCTTCATTGGTCACAAACCCTATTTAATCAAAACCCCAAATTTTGGTTTTTCTTAGATCTACTTAGATCTAGCCTTGCTTTTGAAAAGATCTTAAGAACCCACCTCTACAGCATCCACCCCTAGTTGGATCTATAGTTTGGTGGTGATTGGGTTAACATTTACACACTTTTCAAGGCAATATAGCTCTCTTGAGGCAAATCGCACTTCCTTGGGAGAGACTTGTTTGGTTAGATCTAGCATATGGGTAGGTGAGATCCCACTTGATTTGCAATCTACATACTTGATAACCTACCCCTAGACTCTTACTTTGGTGATTTCTACCTTGTGGGCATCATTCCACATTTCAAGGGATTAACACCCCATGTTGGACTACTTGGCACCTTAAAACTCAGATCTAGTAAGATCTAACCCTTGGATTGCCTTGATTTTCAAGATCCACATAGATCATTGCCTAAACTACTTGGATCTATAATTTGGTGGTCATTGGACTTGTTTTGACTCATCTTTCCCATCTTTTAGCCCTCCTTGAGCAAGGTCGCACTTCCTTGGGTGAGTGAGTTTGCCCACTTTGAGGACATGGGTAGTTGATATTTTTGTGGATTTGGAACGGGCATACTTTGAAACCTAGGTCTAGAGTATGTTTTTGTGACAATCTGCCTTGGGGGTAGCATTCCTTGTTTTAAGGGATTGTGGTCCACTTAGGGTCATATCATGAAATCCTAGATCTAGCAAAATCCAACCACTACATCCCAATTAGCCCACTTGATTTGACTTCTAAGTGTCCTGATCTACACTTTGACATATCTTTTGACTCCATTAACCCATCCAACAAGGCACTAGTCCTCTTTAGGCAAGTCGCACTCCTTGGGAATTGTGTCAAACCTTAGATCCCATATGTGGTTATTCCTAGTTTCAACTTAGATCCATAGATCTACTCATTACATATCCTCTAGTACCAATTGCATCCCTTAATTTCACCTTGTGGGTCCCAATTGAACCATTCACATATCCCAAGAAAGTAGGTTCAACTTGTGCAATACATGGTACTAGATCTTGTCTTTTTAGCTCATCATGTGGCCTAAATCATACATTGGTTGAAACACTCATCATCTCTCAAACCATTATCAACCATACTTTAACTCCTAGGTCCACTTAACCTTGCATTGGTTTCCGTAACTCATCATTTACTTATCCCTAGGAACCTTTGTTTGGGTCCAATCATCTTTGATTGGTAATAGGGTCTCCTCTTAGGTCTTGATTCATCTAGATCTAAAGTGAAGAGTGCCTCGGTTCACGTGACTCCCACCATTTCTTGGGAACGGTGGCATCTCTTGGGTCACCTCTTTAGTTGTCCATCTCCTCTACCGTCCCGGATGGGATACCACTAGGGACAACTACAAGTTGTGTGATAACAGGTAGCCTGGCTACTATATATGTGATAACACTACCCACTAATCATTATCCAATATCTGAAGCTTGATCCTCTTCCCCTCCTCTGTCTTCGACTCTGCCCACCTATTCCAATCTGGAGTCACGACCATGGCTTGCAATCTTGGCTGTATCTCCAACATCCTCTTCAATAAGAGAAAATAACTAGCATATCTAGTATCTGTGGGCTTGAGGAATTCCTTCCTCGAGTGAGCCCTATACATGTCTAAGGAGGTGTGGTGGTTGCAGATAAACATTTGCACATTCCTTGCAGCTAATACCAAGGTGGTTACCCAATCAATTTTTCCAATGTCTTTTAGGGCATTGTTGAGAGCATGGACACAACAAGGGGTCCAAAATATATGCCTATACGTGCTCTGAACTAGTAAACCAGTTGATCTGCACACTGCACAACATTCTCAGGTCCAACCTCCTCTATAGCATCCTGAAGAAGCTCAAATTGGAAAGCTGCATCTTTGCGCTTTCCAGAATAGTCAACAGCTGTAAGAAAGAATGGCCCATCTACGCATGTAATTATGATGTTAATAAGTGGATGTTTGGCAATGTCTGTCCACCCATCCATAACAATAGAGCAACCTAACTTCACCCATATCTCTTTAATATGTTCTTTCTGCACAGTAATATTGGACACCTGCCTCTCTAAGATTGTGTCCTCAACTTGTGCTCACCTGGGGGCATATATGAGGGTCCCAATGTTGCAATTGAACGGACCATCTCCTTATAATAAGGAGAACGAGTAACATTGAAAGGAATGCCATTGGCAAAAAGGAATTTTCCAATGGCATCATCTGTATCATCACGGTTAAGTTTGTCATACATCCCTGTAATGGTCGGTAATATAGAACAAGAACGGACCTTCTTTTTTGATGAAGATATCTCAATAGAAGATGGTGGAGGCATACAAGTGGATGAGTTACCTTTCCTTTTGGAACTTGCTTTTTCATTGTGATGTTCTTTTGACATGACATTTTGGCTAGAGAATGTGCCCTTAGCATCTGTTGCCATTTGCAATCTCATAAGCTTTGTTCTTTGCAACATGGTTAGCTTCGAACACACAAAAACCCCTTTGCCTCCAATGCCCAAAAGGTGTTGTCTAACACAACTATAACTCCCAACCCAAGGATGGCCACACACATTGCATGCCCAATGACATGATCCACCACTTTTCTTGTCTTTTTGGTTGGTTGAGGGAACATTTACTTTGCTTGCATATAGCAAAAGTGATTTCTTTGGATCAAATGTCCCCTTTGCATATTGAGCCAATGACTTATGTGGGGTGAGATTTTCATTTCCCTCTCCTTCATTTTGACTTAACCTGGTTGATGATGGAGTTCTACTCCCACTTCCACTCTCTGTCCCAAGCCCAACACTTCGAATCTCTGTCTCACTGTCACTGCTGTCACTACTGTTGCAATTGTTAGAGTTGCTCGTTGCTGGTTTGAAAGATGAAACTGTTAGCTGTTAGGTGATGACTGATGTTTCTGTGTTTTTGGCAATCTGTTGCAACAAAGTTTTTTTAAATTTTTATTAATGTTTTTTTAAATTCATGAATGTAAAACTGAATTTTCATTATTCAACAGTTAAATTTCAAAAACATTAATGAGCATTTTAATTTAGCCTACCCTAAATACTATTTAAAACTATGAAATTTAAAAAATTTAAACTTAAAAATAAAAAATTTAACAAAAATGGAAAACCTTAGCAGTTAGCAACAGTTATGTGTTAGCAATTCTCCAGGCTGCGGGCTTCCCTCCTCCACAACAGCGGCGACCTCCCTCTTCAACAACGACAATTGACGGCGTCCCTCTTCAACTACGGCAGGCTCCCTCTTTAGCGTGGCGGCCTCCCTCTTCAACTGCAGCGGGCTCCCTTTTTAGCGTGGTGGCCTCCCTCTTCAACTGCGGCAGGCTCCCTCTTTAGCGTGGCGACCTCCTGTTATCACATCCATGTTAGCTGGAGCTACCATGCTGTAGATTGTGTGGTCGGGGACCATACTTCACTTTTTTTTTCCAGATCAGAGATCAGATGCCTTCAAAGGGGGCATGCATTTTGTTCAGATTGCCCCGAGCAGAGATATCAGTGGGGACAGATGGTTTATTCATGAGTCCAAACATGTATACATCGTTGCCTACAGAGGCACCCTTCCTTGCTAGGCTTTGCATAAGCCCATTGAGACAGTTGCCTAGCCATATTTTTTATTAAGAGTACATAGTATTGTTGGTTGGCCACTTATTGCCCGGATTCAGTAGAGATCCAGTTTCAGAGTCAGCTTCAGCAGCAGGTATATGGTGTGGCAGGTATAGCATTTGATGTTCTATTGCTCATGTTGTTGATTAGACTTTTTTATATATGATAGTACACTGACTTTATATATGATGTTGATGTGGTGATCTAGTTGTCATTATGATGTGTTTGGCCCTTGGTGATGTCAGTCCACCCCTTCCAGTAGACTCTTGTCTATGCACACTGGATCATATCCCCACTATTGGTATAGACTTGGTCACTTAGTCCCCCTCGGCAGCTGACTTTGGATCCACCTTCACTTGCTCCACCCATCCAACTCATTCATGTTGGTCTTTCCCGACTTGGACTTTGATTTGTGACCTTGAGGATCCCCTTCCCCATTGACCTCTGAGTATGCCATGATTCTCTGTCTTTTGTGCCTCAGCTCTTTAGTGTGAGATGCACTCTCAAACCTGGGATTTGCTCCTGTCGGTTGCCCCTGATGTTGCAATGCAGTATAGGATTGTGTAGCGCCACCTGGTGTTCCCCATTGGTCATCAAAGCATGTACACTCACCCCCATTACTTTGCAGTATGAGCACCTTGATTATATCTATTGAGATATGTATGTAGCCCAAAAGGGCCTTGATGTAAAAAGAAATGAAGAAATGTAAAGCAAGCCAAAAAGGCTATTGTAAATGTAAAATCAAGCCAAAAAGGCTAAGTGAAACTCATTGTAAAGGTTCATACAATTTGAACACACATGGACACAAGTCAATCGTACATGTCAGCACTGTAGTGGTTATTTCCTCACCTAGTCCCGCGGGGCAAGGAGGTGAGAGGGAGCAAGGGACAAGCTCAAGATTGTCCCCTAGAGTCTCAAGTTACGGTTTGCCGGACACCCAGTTTGGCGGCCCTAGAAAAGATCCTCACGAAGTCTTCTTAAGTCACGGATGTGAGGTATTTGTTAGATGACCAGTGGCGGTTTCCCTGCACTATACCCATTTGTGAGGCACCACCCTTCCTTATGTATTATCATGGTATGCTTATCTCAGTGAGCCTCGCTTTCTCGATTCATCCAAAAGGTCGCACTATCTTGGTCCTTGTCTTCCCTTACCCTTCACCTTGTTTTCCACATCACCCAAAGTCAGCTAGGTGGTCAAGTCTATAGGTTGTGCATAGCAGTTTGAGTCTTTTGGATGTGGTGGGCCCACCTCACTAGGGTCCTCGTATTTTTGAGATATTATGTATTTTTTATCACCATGTTGGCATCATATTGTTTAGTAATGTACTAACATGTATAAGGAAGCCTATCGCTTCATATTGCATATAGGTATTCAGCCAGCACCATTTTGACCAGATTTGACTTGGTCAAACCAGGTTGACTAGGCCAAAAATGGGCCCGAAAAAATATTGCGATCAAGATTTCGATTTTGGTCATTTGTTATCTCTTGGGGTCCCATATGAGCCTCCAAGCATCAGAATGTAAAAAAGTTGAGGCAGTGATGAGATTTTTAATTATTATTGGTCATTATTGACCTGTTTTAATTAAAAATCATGGATTTTGGGCAAACAGTGCCTAAGTGATGGATCGTGGTCGTTCAAGTGACCATGTAAACTATTTTTGGGGTCCAAGGTCGCATTGCAACAGACAGTTCGGCAATCCGGGCACTATAAGTGGGTCAAAAGCCCAATTTACACCTTCAGCAATAAAAACCAGCAATTAATTAAATGGAAAATCAAAATATGGCAAAGGCAACTATGGAAAATGGCAAAAATCAAAGGATGGCTAATACAATGGTGAGTTCTAAGGTAATTTTGGCAATGTTTGGACATTATATTTTGTATTGTGGGGCCTCTCTTGCCCAACTCACCATGTGGGGTTGAATTTGCCCATGGGGGCGTTTTTCCTCACTTGGCCAATTCGATTTTTGATGGTTTATTGTATTTGGACCTTGGTGTAGTGGTATGGAGGTCTAAAACAACCCATATGCACCCCCCAACCACATCTTATTTGTATTGTATGGGCCCCACAAAGGGCCCCTCTATCCACTTGGGCATTTTTTAGGGTAACTCGCCCCCCCTCTAGAGATGATCCCATCCATCGATTTGGGCAAGGAGAGAGTCAATCTCAGCCCTTGGTTTTGGAGGGAATAGGGTTTGAGAGTGGTCTTTCTCTATAAGAGAAGACACTCACCCATTGTGTTCTCCCTCTTGGCACATTGTACACTTGAGTTTGATTGATATAGAGCTATTTTTCACCTGAGTTCTTGAGAGTTTATGTAAGGATGTGTATTGCTTGACTGAAATCTAGTTTTCCTTAGCTTTGTTAAGTTGTTATTGTAGTGTTTCCATCTTTTCCTTGGCCAACGATTTGCAGGTGAAGAGCACAGCTGGAGGAGGGCGCAGTTTTTGGAGTGGGAACTCCACAATTGCTCATTTTCTCCAGAGCATCAACAAAGGAAGTTGTTATTGCCTTTTTCCTTTCAATTCCTTTATCTTTCGGTCATTTACTTGCTGGTTTACTTACTATTTGCTGCATACACTGACTTCTTCTTGTTTGTGGCAGGTGGCTAGGGCGCATTTGGTCATTGGCAGCTCAAAACACCCAAGGGAACACGTTGTTGCTCAACAACTGAATTTGGGGGCTAGTCTTCAGCAATCTCATCCATTCATTCATTCTCAGGTAGGTTCTTCTTGTTGATCTCTTAGATTTCAATTTCACCGTGTGTGTTAAGCAGGAATTTCACATAAAAAACCATAAAAATCAAAATATTAAAATGTCCTCGTTAGATTTTGTTTTCCTTTAAAACCCACTAATGAAACACTTTTAAACACCCATATCCAAAGTTTCATTGCTTTCTGACTCCATTTACCCATAGAACTAGGCACTGGTCTTTCACTGATTTCGCCCTCCTTGGGCAATTTAGCCAATCACGCTGTTGGGTAATTTTCTGGGTTCTGGATAGTTTAGAATTGGTTTTAGAACGTCTTTTTACCTAAAGAAATCAAACTACCAATTTCTAGAAGTGTATTAAAACGTTAATTTCTCGCTGCCCTTGATCCATTCAAGTCATTGTTTAACCCTCATTCTTGGGCAATTTTACTTCATCCCATCACTTCTAGCTTTCTATTGATCCCTTGCTTATTTCCATCCATTTAATTGCTTATCTAATCTATTTTATTCATCACGATTGATTGCTGGTCACATTTCATTTACATGCTTATTTCACATTTGTGTCCAACCATTGGCTGAAATTGAGCTTAGGTTCCATTTAGCACTCATGCCTTGTCTTCATCTCTTTATATTTTGCGACTTGGGTGCATTTTTGTCTCTCAACCATCACCGGTTGAGCGGAGTCTCCCCCCTGACTTGGCTACGTGCCTCGTCTAAAGTGACAATAGCCTTGTCCGGTGTGACTTTTGTTCCTTGAACAGAGGACTTGGCCATTGCTGGTTACACCTTCCCAGCTGCTCACCCTCTACCATCCCTGTTGGGACATTCATCATCAGCAGCTAGAGATAGTGTGATAACACCTCCCTCTTCAACTATAGCAGGCTCCCTCTTTAGCATGGCGGCCTCCCTCTTCAACGACACCGTTCTCCCTCTTCAACGACCTCCCTCTCCACTCTAGCTCGAGCCTCCACTCTCCACTCTTCATAGCTCGAGCCTCAACTCTCCACTCTTCACAGCATTCGACGGCAAGCAAGTTTCAACAATCGCAGAAAATCAGTCTCACTCGTAGAAGGAATGGGAAGGTAATTCAAAATTAGGTATAATTTTCATGTTTTATTTTTTTGTTTTTTTAAATTTCGGTTTTTTATGATTTAAATTTGGAAAATCGGGGAGGGGTGTCTAGGAGCCCCCCATGTTCGGGAAGGAGCGACTATGCGCCCCCCACAAAAGGAGCGTTGTTCGGAAGCTAGGAACGTGCTCCCAAGTTTGTTTCAGAGGGTTTCTGGATTTTGGGGGCGATACGAAACGTTTCGGAGGGAGCTCCCAAGCTCGTGAGGCGTGGGGAGCGAGGGGGGCAAGCCCCCGTCCTTGGGGGGCGAGTCCCCATGGAACACTGTTTATAAATAATTAATAAACCCTAGATCTCAAATTTGAACTTATTCCGACTCCATTTTCCCTTGGATCTAGCACTAGTCACTTCTATGTGGGATGCCCTCCTTGGTTTTCTCATTATCTCTTCAAATCTATCATATGGGTCTTGCTTGAAACCCCTCCAATTGACAAATCTAACCTCAAACACTCATTCTAGTGTCATTTCATCCGTTAACTCCTCATTTGGGTCCACATATCCATTATTATCCGAAACCCTAGGTGGGTCCCACTTTGGAATTTACATTTGGCACTAGATCTATCTAGATCTACTAGCCTAACTTCATTGTGGTACATTTCTTCTATGGTTGAGAATCTCGATCATGCTTAAGCCTCCTCAATTGGTTCCTAACTCTTATAAGCCACTACATTTCCCTAGATCTAGATTTCTCCACCAAGATCTACCCTTGTGCTTCACGCTTTACCTTTAGAGTACCTTGTGTTGGTTCGCTAGCCCTCATAGGCTAGTAAGGGCCTCCCCCTTGATCTTGCATTAGTTTGATCTAAAGTGACAAGAGCCCGTCCGGTGTGACAACCACCCTTTTACAGTAGTGGACAAGGCCCTTGTGGTGTCACTTGGTTAGCTACCCTACCTCTACCGTCCCGAATAGGATACCTTTGGTGGTAACTAAACTTTGAGTGATAACAATACCAAGAGCTGATTTGGTTATTGAGGTTTAAACAAAATAAAAATCGCCCATCCTTGTTAGTTTATGATCAATACTATTAGCTATACTCATCAAAACAATTCATTGTAGTGGAACATGAGAAGTAAAACATTGATACAAAGCATAATCATAATGAAATCTCAGGCATGGCATGATAACACATCATAGCATGAATTGACATCATCTCTTGGAATTCTTATCATTGGTCTTCTTCTGTAGGAACATAAGTATGGCACTCATAATCATAGCTAAAGCAAAAATGGGTGCAAAAATCCCCATATTGTATGTGGTATAACAAGCCCAAAGACGAGTGCACCCTAGAGAAGTGTGCAAGGATAGTTACACTTTCCATCAATAAATACTATAATATTCTTCCAAATGCCAAGTCATTGCACCAAATCCAAGGATGTGCACCCTAGAGAAGTGTGCCCACTTCTTCAAGCTATAGAATAATACTACATTGCATGCACAACTCAAAATATGAGCTAGGAAGGAAAGTGCTTCAAGCAAAACCATAGTATATCTCAAGATAACTTCCTTCAAAGTGTGAAAACCATCCAAAGAGCTAGGGCACTCTAATACTAGGACTCCATGTGGTCAAGACAAGGTCAAACAACCCAAAATAAGCCTCAAAATGTGTTCAATAGGCTAGTGCTCCATCAAGGGGTGTTAAACATAACATGAGAAGGTGGTACATGTGTAAAACACCAAAGTATCTCCTAGGGCATTCTAATTAGGAAGCTTCAAATCCCATCACAAAAATAAATTATCTTGTTTGAACCATATGAAAGGGTCAATATGCAAGAGAATAATGGCATTCATTCCAAGATGCAATTATTAACATTTAGAACTTAGGGAGACCCTAAGTTGATGGGTTTCCACTACATAAAATGCACCCTTATCATTTAAAAACTGAGTAAATAGATATATGAATGATAAGGAAAACCCTTCATGAAAATTTGAACATGCCATCTTCATCAATTAGACCACCATTAGCACATGAAAACACTTCATTCAACACCTACTAGCAACCACCACAGCATTAAACCAACCAAAAGAAAGTAGAATCTCTAGGCCAAAGCACATATGCACCACCAATCCATCAAATCATCTAGCAATGTGATCTTGCAAGTTCAGTCGAAACTGTTGCGATGAAAATCACAAGTGCAAGCCTCATTCAATAAGAGCGTTAACGAGATCCTTTCTTTTGAGTGCTACAACAAAATCTATGCACTCCCGCTAATTAAAAATAAATAAAAAAATTGGCATCTATGTTGAGTGATGTAGCATTTTGACATCTTTTCTTCTTTGAAGGCGTTTTATCAAATGCATTACTTTCTTTTTCTTTTTCTTTTCCCTAGTTATTACTATGATTTATGTGGACATCTCTTTTATATTTAATTTATTTATTGGATCTTATGCATGCATAATACGAAGCCTCTTTTCTTGGTCATAGAGCTGTTATCAACTGCTATGTCAGTACTTCAAGTTCACACAACTAGATCTGTCTCAAAAGATCCCAGCTTTAAAGGAACCTATAGTGAATATTTAAGTATAAGAAAAACATTGTTAGGTTTAGTGCATGTTTTTCATTTGCCATTAAATATGTTTCGACAAGCTTCTCGAGTTATTTCAAATGTTAAGAAGTATTCATCATTCTACAATGACAATGTCATAGTTCCGTAACATGGCATCATAATAACATCATTCTTAACATACATAATTTTTTTTAAATAAACATATGTTGTAGGAAATGTTGGGGTATAGTGTCTTACCCCTGCATTTCCATATCGGAATGTGGAAATGTGTACGGTACTGCCTCTTACATTGTATGACTGCATTTCCACATTTTTTTCCTCAACTTTGATCGCTAGGACCCACATTTATCATTGAGTTTTGGTATGAGACTTCTAAAATCCTCTAACAATAGATTTTTTTTCTATAAATAGGATTTCGCTCTCATTTTAATTCACATTATTTGAGGAAGAGTGATTTGAGCGAGGGCAATTTGAGAGGCAACTTGAGCAAGGGTGTTTCTAGCAAGAGGGAGTGTAGTCTTTTGGAAAGCCACAACCATCATTTTGTGTTGCTTTGTGGCCTTTTTGTGTAGCTACAACCACCCTTGTTTGTTGTTTTCTGGTGTTTTGGGGCAGTTTCAGCTACTACAAGATTTTTGTTGTGTTTTGGGCAGCTTCAACAACAATTTCCTATGTGTTTAGGTGAGCAGCAAGCTTGTTTGAAGTTGTTTGCTATTAATTTAGCAATTTTTGCTAGTTTTTCGCTAGTTATGTAGGGTTTGTGCTTCCATTTTCCATTTTATTATTGCAGATTTGTTTTTCTATTTTTTTGTTGTAGCAATGGCTTTCAACCGAGCTACTTTTCTTCCTCTAGTTCTTAAGTCCATCAAGAGGACTAACTACTGTCCTCTTTGGAGGCATGTTACAAAGATTACAAAAATTGCCTTCACGGAAATGGCGGTGCAACCTATGTAATAAACCCCCTGCTTTAAAACTTGGTCAACTCGGACTCAAACACGACCGAGTTGATCGAATTAACCCTGAACCAAGCCAAGTCTGCCTGCAAATCGGATCGGGTGACTGGGTCAACTCGGACTCAGACACTACCGAGTTGACCCTGAACCGAGCCGAGTTGGCGTGCAAATCGGATCAGGGGACTGGTTTGGTACCGAACTGGCCAAGTCGGTGTCCAACTCAACTAGTTCGATACCAAATTGGCTAGCTCGACCGAGTCTCGACCTGAACTGGCCGAGTTGCCTGTATTGGCGTGTGGGGGTCCACGAACTCAAAAAAAACTCTTAATTTTTTTTATATTTCTTAATCTAAGCTTAACCCTAAATGGTAATACTAAATCTAATCTAATCCACTTTGTTTAGTAGTATTTGGTAATACTAAATGGAAAATATTAAATTCTTAAAGTAAAAGTGACATTCTCCTTATCTTTCATTTTCTATCCTTTTACTTAAATTTTTAACACTACCATTAATTGTTTCAGGATGTTTGAGTGGTTCCAATCTCATCGGACTTCATATGCAAAAAGCAGAATTTTAGATTTCATTTAGATTCAACAGACTTAATAGTTTTCATGATTTCAGAATTGCAAAGTTCCCACCAAATTCTATCATGCATGAGGATATGGGATTGGCATTTAATCAAGCACATTAACCTCTCCATATACCTTGATGTTGGTGGTGTTGATTGTTGAACTCCTCTACCATGACCTTAATAAAAATGTACTCTTCACTCGAGCATAATCACTTATTAAGCATGGGAATCTTTTTCTACCTTATTTTAACGATTGGATTAGGAAGTTTCATCAAAATTGTAGGGTGTTGAGTCGTTGACTAATGTCCTTGGAGGATCAATTTTGAGATTCAAGGTAGAGGCAAGTGCTAGGGCCTAGAGGGAGGCATAGGGTGCTATTGATGAACCTGTTTCCTCGTTTCGTGCAACTTAAAATCTAACCCTAACCCTAAATCTATATGATGAACCCTAACCTCGTGTTTCTAGGCATTAAACTAGTACTACTATTGCAGTTGTAGATGACCTTGAGGAGTTTGAGCTTGAGCCAGATGATGATGACATTGCCTATGCCATTGTTAGTCCTGATTCTAGTTCTACTTCTAGTTCTAGCAGTGGTGATGAGCTTGATGATTAATCATGTTGATCAATGATATGTATTATGTATGATGTAGTGGCATCATAGCATGTTGTTTTTTGAACTCTAAAGGCCATTTAGGCCTCATTGGTTATGTTTTGTTCTAGATATGTATTGGACAATACACTTAGTGCCATTTTGATATATTCACCCTTATATGGTGTATACATGAGCAGACTTAGAATATTTTGTCTCTAATGCTTTGGAATCATGGATTAGAATATTTAAAATATTGTTTTTCTTTAAAATTTAAATATTTAAAGTATTTTTGAGAAAACTGAGTCATTAAATTCAAATTGGTCGAGTCATTACCGATTTTGAGTCCTAGTCCAAGTTGACCCTCGACCGATTCCAAGTCTGAGTCCGAATTTTAAAACATTGAATAAACCTTGTAAGGTCTCTTACCCAAGAGTGAAAGCACATTTTTTGCAAGAATCAAGAAAGGGTGTGGATTGTTGCCCGAAAACAATTGACCTTGTAGAGAAGAGGAAGTATAAGATTGAGCAGGAAGAGGTTGATAGGATTAAAAGAATACATGATCAACTTGCTAGTGTTGCTCCTCAAGCTCCAAACATTGAGCCAAGGATTGTGCATGTATCCAGGCAGAGGAAAAGCAACTCAGCAACATCAACAACTACAATCATCAAAAAATTCTAAAGGGATCTCCACTTTTTGCAATTCAAGAGAGTGAAATAGCTAAACTGGTGAATGTTAATGGGAGAGAAGAAGTTGAAACAAGAGTGGCAAGGACCATCTATGTTTGTGGTATCCCTTTTAATGTGGTTCAATCTCCTTATTGGCAAGATATGGCGAGCTAAATTAACACATCTCCTTAAGGGTTCAAGGGGCCTAACTATTAAAAATGATGAACCAATCAACTCAAAAAGGAGAAAGATCTTGTTGAGGATATTAGCACATATTTATCCTTTATGGAGCAACTATGGGGTTACCATTGTCTCGGATGGATGGACAGGTACTAGCTGTAGACCATTGATCAATATAATTGCCACTTCACCAAAAGGAGCAATGTTTTTGAAGGCTAAAAACTGTAAATGGGAGGTAAAAGATACTCGATTATTGTTGATATTTCAATCAATCCTATCGAGAAAATAGGTTCTGCTAAGGTGGTGCAAGTTATCATGGATAGTGCACCGGTTTGCAAAGCTACAAGTTTGACGGTTGAGAGGAGGTATGATCACATTTTGGGACTCCTTGGATTGTCCATAATTTAAATTTGATCTTAGAAGAGATTGAAAATAAAGTTCCATGGAATAAGGAACTCATAGGGAAAGCAAGGGAGTTATTGAAATTCATCACCAACGACCACCAATCTCAAGGAATATTTCGAGAATACTCCAAATTGGAGTTTTTGAGACAATATATGCCTCCAACTTCATCATGTTTCCTCGCTTTGTTGAGGTTAAGCAACCATTAGTTTTTATGGTGGCGAGTCAACTTTGGGTTGAGTGGAGATAGGTAGATTCAGAATGAAGAAATATGGTGCACAGATTGTGTTTTGATGGGGAGTGGTGGAGCAAGATAGATTTCTTTCTCAAGTTCACATATCTTGCATTTGAGCTTCTTCGAAGTGCCGACACGAACAAACTTTTCTTGGGGAGGTTTTTGATGGTATGGAATTGGATACCATGGTTGAGAAAACTAGGGAAATCATTTCACAGGAGTCTCCTCAACTTTTATTTGTTGATTTTGTGGAAGAAACATGGTTGAGAGATGGAACCAGTTCAATACTCCATTGCACAGTTTAGCACATGCCTTGAACCCAATATTTTATGATGAAGACCTTATTGCTCAAAGCAATGGGAAGAGGAAGGCACCACACAAGGATAGGGAGATTGAAAATGGAGTTAAAAGAGCCCTTATGAGAATGTTTTTAGCTCATCTACATAGGGAGGTGAAGGAAGAATTTGCTAGTTTTGTTGTTGGTTTGGATGATTATTCAAACATATCAGCTTTGGATGAGAGGAGCACCATGAGTGTGGGTAGATGGTGGATTTGTCATGGAACAAATGGTGTACATCTGCTAACCCTTTCCATTCTTATTATGTCACAAGTGGCAAGCTCTTCATCAACGAAAAGTAATTGGAGCACCTATGGTTTTATTGATTTAGTGAAGTACCACAAATTGGGTTCACAGAAGGCTAAGGATTTTGTTTATATGCATTCCAACCTTCACCTTGCATCTTGGAGGGGTCTCGAATATAGCAGTGGGCCTTCTAGAGATTGGGATGTGGATCTAGGATCCCCTGACTTGGACATCTCTCTTGCTGCATTGAATCTTGAGGAACCTAGAAGTGGAATTGGAAATACTTCTTCCACTCCACATTCCATTGTTGAATGTGCATATTGTTCTATTTTTTTTTATGATTATGAAGATGAGGATGATGACTATTAGGCTTTACTAGCTTAGCTCATGTTTTATTTATATGTTCATATTCACAGTTCAATACTTGTGGCATTGTAGCCTCATATATGATGGCTTATTTTGGATATACATAGCCTCATTTATAATTTTTGGATATTACCGCTTATGTTATGTAATCATCTTTGATAAATATTATAGAGATGGGTTTAGGAGTAAATTGTGGTGTATCAATTGTGATAAATCACAATGTTAAACCATTTGCTTTCTTTCCAAATTCAAAGCTTCAATATAATTTTCTTTTTGTAAATAGCACATTTTATATATATATATATATAGATATATAGATATATATATATATATCACATTTCCCTGTTTCCAAAGTTTTGAGGGATCACCTTTCCAGCCCATTCCCATTTCAGAACCCGTTCCCCTGTATCGTGCAAATTAGAATTAAACAGTTTATGCGCTTTAGCTTGCATACAAACTATTCTAGAACATTTTGTACAATGTAACATGATTATATGACTGGATAAGGGATATTTTCCACGCAGTGTAAAGTTCAGGTCCCAGGATCTTAATTTTTTCCACCTTAGAACTTAATGTCTAATACTTCCATGAGTATTTCAATTTTCATCTGTCCTAATTTCCATTTGCGAGTTCATGGATGCAGCCTTTGTTCAAGATCCATTAGTTCCCTAAGTTTTAGTTGGGGTAGAAGTATAATTAACTAATTTCAGAAGTTATTAATTTCATTTCATTAATTTTGCTGGCTGTTTTCTTTTATTTGAGTATTCAGAGAATTAAATTCTATCTAGCTGGTCATGCTAGCGCTGAGCTATTTAATGAGTTATGTTTCTATTGCCATATATACTGAAATGGACAGAAATTGTCTCTAGTTTTATGGGCTGAATATTTGATGGGCCATGAAGACAATGATTCATGAGGCAAAATTCTAGTTATTATGTTCATTAGAAAATGATTTTTCACTAGTAATGTTTTGTGTTTGGCAATGACAGGCTGCAATTCGCCCCCCTACTTTTGTCTTCTTTGTGAATGATGCAAAGCTTTTTCCAGACACATACCGGCGTTACATGGAGAAGCAGTTGAGGTCAAATATTGGTTTCCCTGGAACTCCTATCCGTTTGTTGTGGCGCAGCAAAAAGAAGACAGATAAAAAGTTCAAGGAAAAGGAAAAGGAAAGAGTAACTACAACAGCAACAACCATGGCCCCTTTCAGCCAAAACTAATTTCATTTGAGTTGGATATTCCCAGGGCACTTTGTGGATTTATGCCACGTGGCATGTTTGTGATTCTGTACTACTAGCAAGACTTTCTGCACAGCATATTGGATGTTCACAAGTGTCAATCCCCCTAGTGGTGAAAGACAATGTCATTTTATGCCAAGTTCAGGGTATTCAATCTTCGTTTATTTTACATTCTTTTTCCTGGTATTACTATATTGCAGCCTTATTTTTATATCAAGAAGAGCCTCTTATTGTGTATCTGCATTGCTGGGATTTTATGCTTCTAGCGTATAATTAATCTGTGCCAAAATATATTTGACCCGCTTGAAGATTATTTAATTGGATTCATGATTTAAGCTAGAGTAATAGACTAAGTAGCCATGGTACCCATACCGGGGGGTCAGGCACGCGTACCAGTACCGGGTACGGGAACGGGTACCTCTGGGAGTACCTTCGAAGTACCCGGTACTTCACCTAAGTACCCGGTACTTAGTTACTGGGCTGAGGGTACTGGTACTTCATAAAAGCCCAAGTACCTTGATTTTGGGTACTCCATGGGTACTTCCGGCCCTAATATTTGACCCTGCGGACTTGAAACTCCATTTTTTTATTGGATTTGAAGTGATTAGGGGCTATGGTGATGGCCACGTACCTAAAAACTCAGGCATAAGGCTCATTAACAGCTCAACGCAACACCTTCATTTCATTTTATCTCTGCTGTTCATTCGCCGAATCGCTGTCAAGTTTGGAGGCCGCTGTTTGGAGGCCTCTCTTCATTCACTGTCAAGTTTGGAGGCCATGTCATTTGTGAATCGAGACCTCCCTCTTTTTGACTGTTCAGTATTACTATTTAGTATTTAATGTTCATTGTTCATGCATCACGATTCACTACTGATTAGTGATGGTAAATAATTAATAAATTTACCACTATTGCTGTCTATACAAATTAAGTCAAAGTGCAATCATAATGAATAATAAAAAAATACAAGTATTTATTTCTGTAACATATTTCTATCTTTGAAATAATAAATATTAAACAGAAGGTAAAGATTAAAAACTGTTTATTGATGTGCTTTGAGGAGGATTAAAGTCATATATGAATAGTGCCAACCTGTTCTGTGACACAGTGCTACCATAACAGTGATGAATGGGTCTGAAAGTAGTGATGCATATGGTCCCTTGCTGCTGAAAACAAGCTACTTGAAAAAGCTTTTAACTTTTCAGTTTTTAACTTTTAAGTATGGAAATATACTACAGGAATTATGGATGTATAATCTGCTACAGAAGTTCTCCAACAAGATCCTAGTCAGTCCACTTCTCATGGCAAGGATCAGGAACCTATGTGATAAATTGTGACCGATCTTATTCTTTGAGATTCCAAACCACAGAGTCTCCTCTACCTGATGCATGATAGTACTCATTTTCATCATTTGACTTCATGAAAACACACGACAGGTCCTTGAAATAGAATTGCAATCCTGATCAGCTATGATGTTTACTTGTAGTTGTTTTATGTTTAGTATTTGACTATTTTCATTTTACTATTTTTTATTTTTTATTTAGTGTTCGGAAATATGGCAAATGCCATTTGTCAAATTTTGGATGTAGTATGACAATGGAGTCATGGACATATATCATTCTGATGATTCATATCAATATCAGTATTATATACGTAATTTGAATTAATGTGCAATGCCAATGTCAAATGTGTGTTACTTGTTGAAAACTTAATGTATTAATATAATATAAACTTGAAAATTATATATTATATATAGAAAATTTAATATATTAATATAATATAAACTTGAAATATATATATGTGTGTGTGTGTGTACAGTACCCCGACTACCCAAGTACCATATTTCAAAAAGTGGCGTACCCATACCCGTACTGGTACTGGTACCCGTCCCAGTACCCGAGTACCCTGGCTACTTAGGTAATAGATTGTGTGCAAGACAGTCATCTTCTATTTTTTATGTCATCGAAACTTTAGACAAACTAAAGAGATAACATGGACTGATAAACTAGTCTAAATTTTAGCATTTTTCAAATGAAGAAAACAAAATGTAATTTCTGGCAGTCATCCGTATATGCGATGATAATCATACTTCTTAGGTTCCTCAAGGAATGTTGTTACGATCTAAAATTATATTCTCAAATGCTGTCGTGGTCATGTCCTATGGTTGTTTGCTTGGAAAACCAAGGATTGGTGGCTGTTGTAAAATAGAAAATATATGTGTGCTGCAAAATACTTTGCATAATGAGGCAGAGGCAGCAAATCATGAACATAAATGGACATGCATTCAATCAGATAATACACATAGATGGAGAGAAAACCAAGACAAATATATTATTACAAAAGAACTAATTATTCCTGTGGCAGGTACAAAGAATAAATCTGCCCATAAAGGACCTCTAATCTCAGCCAATCTCCCCTACAATATATTAAATCTACAATTTGATTTTCAAGCATTTCCTAAGTACAAAACTCAGTGTCCAAACTTCCCTTGCATGTCATGTCCACTTGTTATATTCAGTTCAATAATCTCGATTTTTTATGATATCCCTTAAATCACCATGTTGCATACTCATAAACTACCTCAAAGATCTCTTCCCCAAGTCCTTGAAACTCAGCATCCCAACTCCTCGACGAGTCCTGCACAGTCCAAAAACTTGCATTGCCGGGCCAAACCATCTTTCGACTTTACAAGGGCATCTCTAGTAATAACACGTTGTTCATTTTTAGCCATACATAAATTTAACAAGCACAAACATCTCGGCTTTGCCTCATGCTGCCTAGTGTCAAAAAAGTTAAAAACATCTAAGGAATATCATCATCTCTTTGCACTCCTATTAATCCCCAGATTTGCTTGCGTAATTGGAGAGTTAAGATCTAGCTAGGTTCCATCATAGGTTAATCCAGGGCTTTAGAGTGACTAGAGCTTGTTTCTCTATGCCCTAGGTTATCCAAGCCAAATCTAAAGTAAAAGGGACTAAGCCAATAAAAAGGCGAAGAAATGCAAACAAATAAAAAATAAAGTGAAAAGGTATTGCAGAAAAAAGGTGCATGGATGGGTAACCCATGACATTATTTCCTTCTAAGGCATGCATATAGAAGAAATATTTTAAACCCATACTCTTGAAAGTTAAGGGTAGACCTATCACACTCGTTTCTATGACGGTTAATTTGCAAGACCCCTTTATTTCCACAAGTACATATTCACTTCATGTACCCTCACTTGCCTTAGGAATTTAAGCTATGCACCTTAACTTCGGGATTTCACATGTAATAAAGACTTAAAACAGGTCACACCAATGTTAGATAAGATAAGATTAGATGAGATAAGATAAAATAAGATTATTTTATTAAGGTCCAACAAATGAATGGATGACTAGTAAATGTTAAATAAGTCATTGAGTTGTTAGAAAGGTGTCATTGAAAGTAAATTTCATGTATTATCTTCATATTTGTGAACATTTCCTAGGTATATGTGGGCCAACCCCTTAGCAATAGAGTGTTTTATCATATATGAATGTTATGACACATGGTATGATCTATGATGATGGCTAGGTGTTCTATATGGAGCTTTACCCTTGATGACCTTCACTTGATGATTGTTTTGGTCTCTAGGATGGAACCGGCCCCTTCCACATGATGAAGACCCTCACCTCCTTGGCATGTAGGAGAGATTGCAAGCTTTGGACCATGCTCTACCTCATTTTAACTATTGAAGATTATCTAGATGCTTCTTGAGCACCTTTTGAGCTCTCCCTAGAGGGTCGTACCCCCATGTGTGAGCATTTGGAGGACTGTTATAGGGTTTGACCCTAGGTTGGTTGAGTGCTACCACTTGGCATTTCTTTAGATGAGGGTACTCCCTTATTTGAGGATTGTACCACTCATTTCTTTTACCTTTGGAGCCTTTATGTCACCTTGGAGAGAGGGTTTGAATCATATGTGTGGGATTTTGAGAGGGGTGTTCCATGTTTGGTGGCTTGATTCTTGTATTTGGATGTCCTTTGGAGCTTTTGTCGAAGAGCGCTCCCCTCTTGGAGACTCCTTTACATCATTTCCATGTAATGACCCTTGACTAGGTGGTGCACTCCCCTTGTGTTGGGCATATTATTAGCTCATGTGAGTGGTTTATCATTTTCTACCATGTCAGGGGCTTATTTGAGTCTCCCTAGGATATATGTAGGGTTTTGGTAGATCTATTATTACTTATAGTAAAGGAAGTTGAACTACTATCATATATAAGAGACTATCTTCATCATTGTATCTTGTTGTTGTTGATTGGACAATAAAACTATTTTTTGCATTAAAGGCTCTTGGATTTCTTGGTATATTTCTTACATGTGAGCCATATCGTGAGGTAACATGCATTTTGCTTACATTGTGTAATTTTTAGATTTAGTCCGATAGAGGGGTGATCTTACTCCATTGGAATTAAGTAGGGAAGACTCACCTTTCTTGTTTTATATTTTAGTCTTGTAGATTTTTTGTGATTTGCCGTCTTAGGAGGAGTTGCAAGTTCAAATTTCCTTAGGCTAGGGTATGTGCTAGAATCTAGATACTGAAGGTGTATGCTTTAAGGTGACCCTTCTGTTGTTCCTCGGGGTGTAACCTTCACAAAACACTCAAGATATCTTAGTGGAGATTAATGGGATGAAAAGAAGTACAATGTAAGGCATATTGTGTGGGATGCACCTTCTTGCACCACTCTAGTTCATTGAGTCAGTCCTTGGACCAAAGGAGGGTACCCTAAATTATTCTAAGGAAAGCATTCTCGCTTGTCAACCAAGAACAACCTATTTGCATATGGAATCTTGATTGGGTTTACAGTAGAAACCAGTGATGCATGGGATTAGTTTATGCTACCAAAAGAACTTGGAATGGTGTTATCTTTAGGATGAAAGTACAATGCACAATATCAACCACGAACTCAAATTGAATAATGCTTTCAAGGCGCCTTAATTACAACATCATCATTCGAAGGAAAATGTGAGATTACGAACATATTCGTAGAACATAGCACATCATACATTCCATCAAGATTATGTTTATAATATACAAAAAACCAAAGGGAAAGATAAGCATAGATCCTTTGGTTCATTCAACACAATGGAAGACATACATTCAAGGAAAATAAATAAAATGCCATGTACAAGATTATGTTGCTTCAATCTAGTGGCGAAAATGCACAGGTCTTGATTTTATTCAACAAAATCATGTTGGTTCTTTAATACAATAGAAAGACACCAAAAGGGACTCTTCAATCTTGGTCCTGGGTCTATTATTCATCTTTTCAATAAAAAAAACTTTAAATCATGTTTACGATGGGAAAAGAACAAGACAAGAAGAGAATGATAAAACTAATGTTGCAAATCCCAAAAGCTCAATTGAAATTTGGCAGCTCGATGGTATACAAAATAGCTTGATCTTTTTCTCTTAGGTCCTTGCCTCTTTTTATCTGCATGTTCTCTCTTTATGAGGATGAGTTATTTGTTGTTCAAGTTGTCATGCTTGAAGTGCTAGCTAGTCTCATTTAACTATCCCATGTTCTTACAAACGTAAGCTCATTAATAATCATGTTTTGAATGTGGTTAGACATCCTTATCCACAGGTTCTTGATACCCTTAATCCTTCATCCTTTTTGCTTTGCTTATAATACCTTAAGCTTATGTCTTCATTCATTATCATTTCTTGGGTTTTGTAGTCCCCTCTTTTCTAGGAGGTTCTGAGGTCCCAGCTTGTTCTGCGAGATTTTGAGCTAAGGGATTAGCTTCTATAGTCGCCTCACTTTGTCTTTTTTTAGTAGCATAATCTCCCAACGTGTCGATACAAGCCAAACTATATTGAGTCACCATCTTGCCACCTCTTAGTAGCCTGAAAGATTTGTCTAGTTTAGAATATGGGGTGCAATTGACATCTCTTGTTTTTTGAATTAACCTTCTCAAGATCCAGGTGGATATGGATGGAATGAGTTGACTGTATATCTCAATGGGAGTGGGAATAGTTTGTTAATTAGCCACTACTATCAACCTAAGGAGAGAATTTTCAAATATCTTATTATATACATTTTCAAAGTGTAATTTCAAGTTGTCATCCCATGGGTAGGGAAGAGGTCTGCAAGTCTGTAAGTTTGCTATGAAGGATGAATAAAGCTATGTGGAATTTGAAGTTTTGAGATCCTGGAGCTTATGGTATCAGAGCCAGAACAAGTTTCTACTTTGTAACTGGTAATTTTGCATTTACTTCTGATGAATGTCTGGAATGTATGAATCTCTATAAATCTGCTGTAACATCTTGTTTTAGTATTTATTTGTTGAATACACAACTCTACAATAGTATTCTGTAGGCGGTGGAAATGACCATTGAGCGATTGTTGGGCATTTAAGGGTATAAGAGTCGTCCGAAGTCAGTAGTAGTAAGGTCCGAAGGGATAGGGGAGTAAGTCTACAAGTTGCTGGAGACTAATAGAGTCAGCATTTACCCTTTTAAACAAATGGACCCAACAATGGATACTGTTGTGCTGACACACTTAGAGTGTGATTCATCTAATGATACTAAAGTATGTTTAGCTGATCGCATACAATCTTCTTTTGAACCTTCTTCATCAGATCCTTCTTCTTCTTATATCTCCATTAATGATCAAAATCCTTCTGAGAATTGGCAATTGCCACAGATCCTTCCCAAAGAAGTCTACAGACTACCCTGGTGGAATATAACTGCAGCTACACACATTAGAGTATCTAGCATAGATGTTGCTTTTACTAATAAACAAGAACCTGTTCATATAAATCTATTAGACAAAAGTCAAATTGATTGGGCTATAGATAAAGGTTATAACTATGCTCATTTTGGAGCCATAAAACTTGGTCTAGGTCCATTGGTACGCCCTCGATTAGTTGTTTCTTCTCTCTGTTGTATAGTAGATATTAGACATAAAAAGTTTTCTGATGCAGTAATAGGTGGTTTTACTGCCCCTTTACATGATGGTCCAGCTTTTGGAACAGTCTATCATAAATTCTCAGTCAGCCTTAAAGATCCTCATATCTATAATCTTCTTAAGGCTTATATCCTTCCTTGTGGCTTTGATATGGAAACTGGATCTCGGATTATCCAGTTAAAAGGAGGTGTTTGTGTACGCTTTGGTAATGATACTCTTCCTCAACTACGAACTCATGTCCATCAAAGTTCTGCACACACAAGCGTGGTGGAGCAGCCCAATTCAAAATCAAAAAATGCTACTCCCATCACATTCAATTGGACAGGTATCAATTATCCTACCTCTTGGGAATTGAAATACAATGAGTTAAGAAACCGAGAAAGAGTAGCCGCTTCTTTTAACCCTCAGCCGTTGATATTTGATGAAGCCTCTAGCTCTTTTAGATCTGCCCAAGAAGAGCGTATTAAGCGTTTTGGTCCTCCTCTAATAAAATCCACTTCAATGTCTTCATACAATAATGCAAAGCTACAAGCCATGTCAGATCAACTGAGTAAAGAATCTAATGCTAAAGTTGAAACCCCTGCATCTGTATCTTCTGTAAATACTTCATTTTCCGGTTTATCCGAGTTTGAACATAGAGGTCAGCATGCCGCCTGTCAGGCATGTCAAAAAATTAAACAAAAATTGCAACATAAACAAAAGCAGCATGAATATCCTACTCTAGGTATGTTCTCTTTACCTCGTGAAAATGATAGCTTGGAGGTAAACAATAATGGCCAGAAATCCTTTGTGCCTGGTAGGAATTTGCCTGAAGCTGGTTTTAAGCAATATGCTCAAGATGGCCTAACAAAAAGAGAATTTCTGCCTAGTAAATCATCTACTGTTGATCAGACTATGTCTGATGAAATTAAATTGGCAAATTGGGGAAACTTGCAGGAAATCTATTCTGCAAGAAATATTGATGATATGGCCAGAGATATTCTGATTTTAAAACAGCAATGTTCAGAACAAAAGGAGCAAATCAATAAAGTCCAAACTAAGCTAGAATTGCTTGATCATATGTTGCATGATACCACTCAGATTCAAAGAGCAATTGAAGAAGCCTCTCTTAAATTAGAAAGAAGAATAGTTGTCTTAAATGATATCAGTTCTAAAACAAAAGAACTGAAGAAAAAACATTATTATGTTCCAGATCATGTTTTAAGACTAGCTACAAGGCCATTCTAAAAGTAAATCTTTAGATCAATTCAATGTTATACCTGAAGATGAGAAACCCGAATGGGATTTCGGTGTTAGTGATGATATCAAGCAAAATGTTGAAGAATGGATTGTTGAGTTTAAAAAGTTCAAACCTGTTTTAGATCCCAAATATCTTATTGATTTGAATGCATTGGAAGTAGAATCTTCCAATAGAAGGAGACTCAAAGCTCCTCCTCAAGAACATTTTGATACCCATATGCCAGATGCCAATCCAGTCTCAGTCTCTCCTCCCAAAGTTTTTAACTTTGGAATAAATTCAATAAATAATTTGATTTCACAAATGCCTGAGCAGCCAGTGCTCAATATCCAGTGCCAGTCCAGAGAAGATGTCAAAAATGCTATACAGTTGCTTACACACTGGACTTTGTATAAAAAGCAACAAGATCCAAATGTCACAAGTCAAATGTTAGGAACTCAATTGATTGCGGGATTATCTGGGTTAGCCTATGAGTGGTGGCGTTGGTTACCACAAGAAGCAAGAAACGAAATGCTTTCTGCAGATGACGCTGATGAACAAATCTTGTCTGCTTTAGGTAGAGAATTTTATGGACCAGAAGATGGTGAAGATTATAATCATCTTGCATCACTATTCATGTCTGCAAGATTGTGTGATTTAAGTAAAGCTGAAGAATATTTTTGCTATATGCAGAAATTATTAATATCTTCTAGGAAATCAAGGAACCCTGCTTATCTTAAGCATTATTTGAGAAGTTACCCTGGTCATGTGCCTGATGTTGTTGAGCAGGCACTAAAAGATAAAAAGATTGAATTAAGAAGTCTTTCACTTGCTCAATTATATGGACATATACTTGAGACTTGGCAAGAGCATTGCCTTGAAAGAAGAGTAAGTAAGGATTTCAAAAGACATCAGAAAATGTTCTCTACATCTTTCTGTAAAGATGTTGCAGGGATGTCAGATTGGGGGTGCGGTGTGCACAACCGAGGTCACTTTGAAAAGGAGTGTAAATGTAAGAAAAAGAAAAAAGGATTTTTCACTTCTGATTCAAGGTATCATCCGGATAAGCCCTACCAGCATAGATCTAAACACAGATATAAAGAATATCGTTATAAGAAACCCTATAAGAAATCAAAGTACAAATCTAAAAGATTTGTTAAGCGCAGAACAGAAAAGAGTTCGAAAGATGTATGTTTTATATGTGGAAAAACCGGCCATTGGGCTAGTAAGTGTCCTGAAAGAAAGACTAAACCAAGACTTGCTGCTCTCTATGAAAACCTTGACCCAACCTGGTGGGATTTGTATAAAGTTTCTTCAGATTCTCCTCCGCCTTCCGGCGAAATTGTATATTTACCTGATACTGATTCTTCCTCTCCTTCTGATACTGAATCTGAGCCTGATAATTCGCTTATTGCTAAATGTGATCAATCTCTTTCCTCTTCCTCAGAGTCCGAGTCTAATCTTGATGCACATTTAGGGGGGTGTAGTCGCCCAGAATATGATTTTTCCTTGTACATGTTTTCTTCCCGTTCGCCCTCAGCTCATCAATTAGAAACGCAAATAGCCAGTATTGATTTGCAATTATCTTCCATTCCCATATACAGACATGCTGAGAGAACAGAACTAAGAGAAGAGAAAAAGCACTGCAATCTCAGTTAGAAACTTTGAGAGCTAATAAAGGGAAATCAAAAGCCCCTGAAGTCCAATACAATCCTGTTGAGCTATACCGTGATTATCCAAGTAGTCACTCTGATAGACAAAACCATAGATAGGATAGAGAAAAGTTTCTAAGGGTTCAGTTAAAAGAGAAACAGGCCAAACTGAAAGAGTTGCTAAAAGAGGTTGAAGCCTTGAGGCATGCTTTAACAGTTCTTGTCAGTGAAAGAGACCAATCATCTGAAGAATAACTCTCTAAAGAAATCGAGAGAGTATGTTTTAATCCAGAATCAAAAGAAGAATCACCATCCTCTTCCCCTGAAAGATCTCCATCTCCCAAATCTCAAAGTGTCAGTTTGCTTGGTGCTTTATCAGGTCCTAAGTTGTTTATTACTTTGCAGTTCTGTCCAGATGAATTTAAGTCTTATCTTGTACAGTGTCTTATAGATTCAGGTTGTCAGTTTAACCTAGCAAAAGGTAATGCAATTCCTCATTTTTATTGGGAAAAGACAAAAGAATTTGGATCAGCTATCCAAGGTTCTCCTGTACATCTTACTGGTAAAATCAAAGATTTCCCAATAGCATTATCTGGTGTAAAAAGTACTGTTTCTTTATTTAGGTTAGATGAAGTCAGAGAAGACTGTGTTTTGGGTTCTGAGTTCTTAACTAAAGTAAGTCCTTTCTCCATTGATACCCAAAAGATGAGTTTCTCTTGTACAGTTGATGGTCAGTTTGTGTCAATACCTTTAAGTCATAAGTTTGTACAAAAATGTAAGCCCATTGTCAATAAGTCAGTCGGTCTTGTACAGTCAAGTTCTGCTCTGAATAAGATGGAACGCTGCACCTCCTATGCAGAGATCCATGGTGATAAATCTCTAGCAGCAATTAAAGAAAAGATTGTGAAAGATCGTTGTTCTGAGAATCCAAATGCATTTTGGAAAAGAGAAAAATACTTTGTCTCTCTTCCATTTGACCCTCTGCAAAAGATTAAGCCAATGAAAGCATCATCTAGGCTGATGAGTCCATCAGAGAGGGACTTTTTTCTCAAAAGAGATTCAAGAATTGCTTAGCAAAGGTCTCATTGAACCATCAAAGAGCCCTTGGGCTTGCAGAGCTTTGTGGTTAATAAGCACTCTGAGCAGAAAAGGGGAAAACCAAGGTTAGTGGTGAATTTCAAGCCTCTGAATGCTGTTCTCCAGAGAATTAGATATCCACTACCTGACAAGTCAAGCTTGCTCCAAAAGATAACAGGTTGCACAGTGTTTAGCAAGTTTGATCTCAAATCTGGTTTTTATCAGATTGGGATAGAGGCTAAAGATCGGTTTAAAACTGCCTTTGTAGTTCCTCATGGGAAGTACCAATGGAAAGTATTGCCATTTGGTATAAACAATGCTCCATCCGAATTCCAGAAAAGGATGGAAGACATCTTCAGAGATATTCCATGGCTTATTGTTTTCATTGATGATATATTAATTTGTTCTAAGAATCTGCAGGACCACTTGAAGCATTTGCAGAAATTTTATGATTTGGTTTTCAAGCATGGTTTGGTTCTATCTGCCTCTAAGATGGAAATCGAGAAAACAGAAATGGATTTCCTTGGATTTCATATTAAAGCTGGTCAAGTTATTCTCCAACAACATGTTTTGAAATCTTTTGATCAGTTTCCTGATAATATCCTAGAAAAGACCCAACTCCAAAGATTTCTAGTTTGTTTAAATTATATCAAACCTTTCTACAGAGGATAGGCCTCTGATATTCATTGTTTGCAGCAAAGACTGAAGAAGAAACCTGCTGCATGGTCTGAAGAGATGACTTTGGTTGTTCAGCAAATAAAAGTCAGAGTTAAAGATCTTCCTGCCCTTCATCTCCCTCAGGGTAATGGTAAGCTCATTATTGAAACGGATGCATCTAACACTACTTGGGTGGTGTTTTGATAGAAGAAATAGAAGGGAAAGAAAATGTTTGTGGTTATGCTTCTGGTTCATTCAAAGGTGCAGAATTAAACTATCCCAGCAACCACAAAGAAATTTTGGTTGTCAAGAAGACAGTACATCACTTTATCCTGTTTCTTAAACCTGTCAGATTTGTAATTAGAACCGATTTGAAGATTATGCCTGGCATCTTCAAAAATGAAAACTTGATGGCAGAAAACAGTAGCGGGATATTAAAATGGTTTATCTGGTTATCTAATTTTGACTATGATATTGTGTATAAACCAAGATACTTGAATTGCTTGGCTGATATGCTTACTTGTGAAAATGTGCAGCAAGAAGATAGTAGATCAGTCAGTTTAAACATGTTTTCAGTTGGTTCAAGTTCAAGTTCTAAAGATGATAAGGGTAAAGGCCCTGCACCAACTGAAGATACTCTGCCACAGAATGCTCTTTTCATGAAACCGTGGGATGATACTCTGTCTCCTGCTGAAAGGAGAGAATTGTTGGATTTTGCAGACAGACATCAAGCTGAGAAATATCTCAGTTTAACTTTGATAAAAGAAATACAGTTGCATCCATGTAAACTGCATATCCTTGAAAGGTGGGAGAAAACCGCCTTTAATGGTTTTTCTAAGGCACAGGAAAAGCTCTGAAAATGTCGAGAGCTATGGATTGATTGCAATAACGAAAAAGAAGGCCCTATGTGGTATGTTGATATCGGTGAGGGTAACCTCACTTGGACTTCTTACAATTTAATTCTTCAATTTTGCAGGGAACAGGCTGCAATTGTTATTTGTGCCGATCCAGGAAATATGAGAAATAAAAAGTGGTCAGGTTGGACAGAAGTTTTTCTTGATAAGTTTTGTCCAAGAGTTGACTGGACAAATATACGCGCCAATTTTATACTTCATATGGAAGCTGACATGCAGGCTACAGATCAGCATAATTTATGGTTCAAGTTTCTCTTAAGGCATCATGGTGGTAGGTATACTCCTCTGGAGCATACTGTCAATGTGACATAGAAGTATATTAAAAGAGATGCCAAAGGTAATAGGTTGGATACGAGAATACACCGAAGAAATCTACCATTAGATTACAGGGTAGAATCCATGTTTGCAAGTGAGTTCCTCGGAGAAAAGAATGATGCATTGCATGGTTCTGATATTGAGCAGTGTTTCAGAGAATGGTTGTATCCAGAACCTGTTTATGATGATGAATATGCTCCGTATGATGGCTCCCAGAATTATGAAGATTCCAAGAACTAGGAAGATATTTTAGCACAAAGGGAGATTGAAGAAAATCTTTTTAATGAAGGCGTACTCGACTGTGCATGTGGAGGCCAACCAGTTGGTCCACCTGGCAATCCTGAATTGTTTTGCGTCTGCCGCTCCGGTGATGATTAATACTGGAATGAAGCTTTTGGTCCGATAATGTAATGATTGTACATATTCATGCTTTTCTTAGTGGAAATCGTGGTGGGCCGGGAATAATAGCTCCACAGTTGTAATCTGTCGGATATCTTTTCCGTAGTTTGAATTGGGCCATATATGTCGGCCAGTAAATTTCTACTTTCGGTTTATGGGCCATAGTCTTGTCGGCCATTGTTAGTGTCGAATCTGAGTCCCCACATGGCACCGCCTCCAACGGACGAGATAATCATGGTGTAGTCCCACCATGACCTCAGATTCCATGCCTTTTGACTAGTTAGTGTAAGTTTTGTGTTACCGGTTAACCTGCTCTCATGCTATATATTGAAGGTCCGGGAAGTCATTTGGCATTCGAGAGTTTTGCATCGAGCTAGCTAAGAGCTCTGCAAGTGAGTCGAGTCTAGTCTGAGCTGCTCCGGTAGTTGGAAGCTCAGAGAGTCATAGGAGTGTGAGAGCCAAGGTAATATGCTCTGCTGGTTGTCATCAAGGTATAACACAGCATCAAAAAGCCGAAGTTCGACCCTGTAAATTTTGGTCGAGTCTGTAATGAATGTCAGTGGGCATATCACTGGAATCCCAGGAGCCTTCGAGTAAGTTCATGCCTTCGGGAAGTTCTGAAAGATAAAAGGGCCAGTGACATTGTGTCTAGGCATTCAGTTGTGTGTGTGGTGACGAACTTCGTTGTCCAAAGTCGATCCACAGGTCTGCAAGTCTGTAAGTTTGCTATGAAGGATGAATAAAGCTATGTGGAATTTGAAGTTTTGAGATCCTAGAGCTTATGTTCCCTCGTAATTTGGCATTTATTGAATTTATTTATACAAGCCTCAATATCCATAAATGCCAAGGTCGTGTCTCTAACTCCCAGTAGTGATAAGCTTTCAGTAGAAATTAAGTTTATTACTCCCTATGCCACTTTAGCTAATTTGTACCTCCTATATATTTCCCTTTCATGATTGTCAAGGTACTTAACCACTTCTTTATACAAAATATGAACTTCAAGTGGAATTGGAGTTGATTCATAATGGCAAGGAGATCCTTGAGAACATTGTTTCATACTGAGATTTTTATTTGAGTCAATCTTGGTCATTCTTGCCTCAGCGAAGGCCTCCTCATGTCTAACTTTGCATGCCTCAATCTCATCGACCTACAACTTATCTCTTATATTCATGCACCTTTTTGTTTGTTGTGACTAATTTTTCCTCTTGATGTCTAAGTTTCTCTTTCCACTTGTTTGCCAATTCCTCAGTTGTTATTGCTTGCATTGCACTATTCCCGGTTTTGGTCCTTCATTGTGACAACTCCTTGGTCAATTGGCCAATCCTTTGTTCGTGTTGGAGGAGACTAGTCAACCAGTCAACTAGGTCCTCTCGACTGACTAGAGATTAGTCGGCTTAGTTGGTCGAGTTGGTTAGGCCAACCAACATGACAGTTAAGAAGTTATAATTGTATAATTGTTTATATGCACTATATAATAGGTCGGTGAGCCAAAATATGTAATGTTTTTTTTGTACATAATGGCCTCATAATATAAGACAACTTGTTGCTCCTATGTCCACTACTTTTATTATTTTGTGTACCTTTATGCATGTATGCATGATCGCGTATCTTGTTATGTATTGTTGTTCTACTAGTAATTATATGTAGATTACAACATTGTTTCCATTGTTGATAGTACTAAACCAAGATAAAAAGATGATCACGTTTACATAAATGGTAAGCGGGGAAGAAATTCGAGACTAGTGGAATTGGAAGATAGCGAATTACATCCAAAACTATGTTAGAAGGAATAAGTTGACCATTGTTAGGGCCTGAGAGAATTATTTCACTAAATCTCATGAAAAATTTATAGAAGTTTTGTTACATAAAATTTTCGTCAGTGGTACAAAACCTTCTGATCTTGTGTTGCCACAATCCCTGAGGTAACTTTTATGGTGGATGATCCTTCATTGTTTTGTCTTGTAACTTGACCTTTTTTGTGATTTGGACGTGCCTTGCTCTATTAGCAACCTGCATCGAAATCCCCTCAACACAGTGTGTTATACTGGCAGACCGCATCGATGACGCACCTTGGCTTCAGAGCAACCCGCGTTGATCTAGTCTATCACATGTTGCTCCACTGTAGATCGCGTCAATCTCTCCACAAAGGTAAAATTAGGTCTTCGAGAAGCTTCTAGAGAGAATATTGATTACCTTTCCCTCCTATTGTTATGGATCTGGCTCAACTTCCAGCATTGTGGGGGATCATATCTCATCCACTCCCCACACTTTTCTCAACATCCCTTTATCCATATTGTCCTATAAATTGATGTCTTGGGCCATGTGTGGGGGGAGGAAGTTTAGAAGTAGGTAAATGCTGGATAAATCTCCTTAGAATCTAATATTATTGAGGTGCTTTGTAATCAAGGTGAAGGTGACTTGTTGGAGTGAGAGGAACCCATTGGGAAGAAGCTACAACACCAAGGCCTAAATGGTTGTACTTTCTTTCTTCCCCTTTTAATGCAATTGTATTTTCCTTCCTATACATTTGATATTCATGATCATGTATTGTAAAGATTCCTTGGTCACTTACATAGGTCAATTATACTATTTCTACTTCATTTATTGTTGTCTTGGCTTGATCTATAGCAGGTCTTCTTGTATGCAAAGCTAGATCATGACTACTCCTGGATCATAAGGACAACTATTGTATGAGAGGTAAGTTCCCCCTATACTCATCTCTTGTTATCATTCTATTGACCTAGGCGAAGGTTTGTACAAGTTTTCTCTTTTTGTTCTATATTTGAACCATTCAGACTAGGGACTTTGATCTTTGTCCGCATTGATTGAAAACTCCTATAACAAGTTGTACCTCATGAGATAAAGAAGTTGGTCGATCGAATTCATGAGCAAAGTCAACCCTCAAAATGAACGATTGTTAATGCATAAGCTTTACAACTGAGGATGGACGAATCTTTATGATTAGCTTGAGCAAATAAGCGATGACTACTGTGAAGAGTGAGCTATCAAAGAAAGAACCTCGCTCGACAAAATCAAAGCCATATTTTACAATGACTTTCACGACTCCTTTTTTGTCAAAATCCTGACCTTCCTATACAAATTTCTAATTGAACAAGGAGTCGGTCAAATAGTCAAACCTCAACCTCTGCATGGCCTTGGTGCGTGTTCAGATTGGGAACAAAATAAAAATGCTGAGGAGCAATGTTTCCATGAACACGAGTGGGAATATTTTCTAAACAAATTAATACCATTGTTGATTCTGCTTTCGTTGCTTAGTAACAGTCAGAAATTGGGGGTAATCAACCACATCAAATGAATGAATAAATAGTGCTAGTCGACAAGAGTGAAAAGAATGAAGGCCAATAAGAAACCAAGCTTGACTCGATGAGAAAAATTAGTAGTAATCCATAAACAAAAAACCAATATTCAGAAGATTCAACGAGAAAAGAGACATAAGATACGAAAAGAACTTAGAAATATTATAAGTCTACTTTATGACAAGTGAAGAATGAGGAATCTGGTTGGAATGGTTGAGTAGCCAAAAGGCCTTCCTGAGTCAAGGGAAAGTCAACTAGTTGCTAGAGAGGATGAGGCATCGACATCGATAGAAGGGTCACATTTAATGGTTTTGACCTCGAATACCTTACATATTACAATTCCTGATGTCATGACTCCCGTCGAATCTATCCCAATAATTACGACAACTGGCCCAACTATTAAACAAATCATTGAGCGAGATTTGGGAATTGGACCTGACGGCACTAACATATGGTGTTGACTAGATCAATGTTGACAAATTATGGACCGACTGATGATTCAGAGACCACCACATGGTAACTATATTACTTTTACACCAGAGTTCGGATGACATGGTTTTAATATATTCTATTCAAAACACATAGAGGTCCCCCCCCCTTCCAGCAACATTACTGATTAAAGCACATAGCCCATCAGAGAGTCGACTTGTTGATGAAGACTCTATAGAAGAAGTCAGATTGTCTTGGTACAAAACTCACCACCGAGAAGTAAGCACAAAAACTCATCATATATAAGTAAGTGCAGAAAATCAACATAAAGAAGTAAGTACATAAGCAAGTTTTTCCTTGATTATTCATCACCAGTAAATAATAGAAGTAAAAATTCTACCAAGATGGCATACCATCATCCAACTTGCACTCCTATTTATGAAGCAGATGGAGATCCCAAGAAACTGTTGGTTTGTCTGTGAAACCATTTGGAAATCTAACCTTATTGATGATGAGAATCAACAGATTGCATAGTTTGCAGGTGGTCTCCGGGAAAGAGCGTTCACATGGTACATGAACTTTCTTGAAGATGGAGCAAAAACAAAGCAAGAGATCAAAGAAAATTTTCTAAACTTCTTTAAGACGTAGGATAGCCAGCATTTGGACGGCCAAAAATAAAAAAATAAAAAAATTACTCAAAGATTGGGTGAATCAATGCGCAAATATGATAGAAGATTTAAAGACCTGCTTATCCAGATCCCATCCAAGATGGACCAATCAGTCCTAATCCATTTTTTTTCCTAGCCTACAAACAAGAATTAAAATGCCTCTATTGTTACTTGAATTTGCAACATACAACAACGTCTTAAAGAAAGCTCTAAAAGTTGAATCGAATACAAACTTTTAAGTCTAACCAACAGTCATAAGACTTGAAGAAAAGTTATAAATAATGCAGCAATCGCTTCAGCGACTTGCTTTAAGGCACAACGACTTATGGTGCATGACGTGCTCAACACAAGGTCAAACTAAAGACAACTTTTGTTACGAAAACAAACGAATCCAAGATGACAGAAGAATATCTCACGGAGAAAGAAGGCCATATCCAAAAGAAAGAGGATTACTACATGAAGAACCAAAACTCTTTCCTGAAGAAAGACGCCCATAAAACTTTCGGATTGCTCAAACAAGTTATTATTGCAATATATGTGAAAGGCTTGAGCCTCATTCAATGGTTGAGTTCCCTTATAATGCAGACAATGTCAAACCCAAGAAGTGCAACATCTGTCAAACTACACAACACACCATTACAGAGTGTATCAAAAATCTAAAGAGTAAGGCGAACTAGCACACAATGTATCAAGCGCACACCATCCAGTAGAATAATCAAAGAAGTTGAGACTCTAGATAGAACGACCAGTGTAATAATGGATACAATCGATGAGGTGGCTACAATGCTCGAGGAAGATATAACAACAACCAATGAAATCTCTCTTTTGGCTGAGAAAAACCCTGTTGCTATGTTTATTTTAGTGAAGAACACTTGAGCCCTGACTATCCCTGGAAACACAGGATGGACCTCAAGTTTTGTACAAAATGTGGGATGGGGGAGCATAATCTAGAAGAATGCCCCCATCATGCTCGAGAAGCTCAATAATAAAAAGAATATTAATCTCTTGTTTGGTGTCCTTTTAAGCATGAAGTGTTAAATCATAAAACCTTGCAAATCATTAAAAGGAATGGCACAAGGATTGGAGACGACATCCTCAAATTGCAAATATTCCAAATAAGGAAGATAAATATCCAAATCCACACAAGCAGAGACAAGAATTTTAACAATGCTTCAAGAATATTTGAAGAACTAGCACATGAAGAATACAATGTCGAATCTAAGAATAAAACTCTTAATGAATTATTACAACTTATGAAGGAATAAGTTGTCTTCAGATTCATCAATTTAATGTATAAGATAAGGAATAACAAAATCAATGAAAATTTCATTAAGAATCTGTCATCTTAATAAAAAATAAAAACTCAACATCGACCCACTAGTCGACCTCGAAATCGAAGGATATTGCATCTCACAAGTTGTCCTTGAATTCAGGACACAAGCTAACATAATGACAAAATCGACATGGGAATGTAATGTCCATTTTTAGAAAATTATTAAAATGGTGAAAATTTCAATTTTTCCCACTAGTTCAACCCTTAACTAGCATTGGTTTCTTGATCTCCAAATGCTCCCAAATTGTTACAGAAGGTATGTGGATGATATTAGGACATAATTATGAGGTTCATGGATGCTTTAGAGTCTTCCAAATGCTTCTGCAACTCTCCTCTGAATTATGGCCAATGTAGGGAATTTGACTAGCAATTAGGGGTTCAATTCCCCATGGGGTAGGTGCTGGAAATGGCTCTCCAAATGCTATTTGACCCTCTCGAATTTATGAAAAAAGGAAGGGGATATCTAGGGGACGTCAATAAGGTATCATATGCATCACCATTCAGTTTATTAAGTCTGCTACAACCCTCTCAAATCAGATACAAAAATACTCGTTTCAACCTTGGGGGAAATGATAGGCAATCTTGTCCAAATGCTATGAAATTGAACAATATGACTCCAAAATCTTATGCACTGAACATGAAACTTGTATAACAGGATATTAACAGTCCATACATCATTAAATCATCAGTAGTTCACTGGTTCATTCGAATATATCAACATATCATTGGCATACATCAACATAGTGGGGAAAATGGCATTATTTGTTCATTAATGATCAGATTTACATAGTTCCACTTGGAATATCGACTTGAAGATATTTTGAATATGAAGAACATATCATTTACATCATATGATAAAATAATGGGGCATTAGAATCTCCCCCAAAGAGAACAAGGGCTCACCAAGTGCGCCTCATCTCAAGGATCATGAATATGTTGAGAAAACTGGAAATGGTTGGAGAAGCAAGCTGAACTAGAAGTGACCACGAGTTTCCTTGTAGCTTGCACCTGCAACATAAGACTCCATTGAAGCTCCAAATGAAAGGTCTGAATGGCCTTTCCAACTACCAACTAGGATGGGAATCTTTCACCCTCGAAATTGATGTTAAGGCAAGTAGAGTAACACTCCACCAGCTCTTCTCTCAAATGCAAATTCTTAAAATGATCAAAATCCCTTCTCTTACTTGATCCTTGTATTTTATAAACATACTTATCCTTCTAAGGTTCGAATTCCATCCATAGACTCCAAGACAATTCAAATTAGGGAGGGATTCAAGATTTGTCACTTGTCTTCCACTTCCTAGCCTTCCACCTTCCACCAATTCGAGTAGGAATCTCTTGAGCTTCTCTAACTCCCATGAGCGCCCTCTTGGAGGATATTTTTAGCGCTGACATGTCATATTGAAATTTGTCAGCAATCAGGTCTGAAATTTGTCATAGTCCCCCAACAACAGAGAAAAGTCAACATCAAACACATTTGCAAATGTGAGCTTGGATGAGGTTTCAGTATGTTTGATCTCGGCGGGAATTTTACTTTAAATTTTACTAAACCTTTTGGTGAAATCTACTTCTCACTCGTCAGTTTTCCTTTTCAATGCACCAAACTTTGTAATATAGTAAATATAATATTTTTTATCTCCCCGCTGCTTGAGAAACACTTCATCTAAAGCATCAATTCCATTGATGGAATTAGCAGGTAACTCTCTAAACCATTTTCTAACCTCACCATCTAGACTTTGTACAAAAAAATGAATCCAAACATCTTCATGTTCTATGTTTTGATTATCTGCATAACTGTAATAGGATGTTAGGTGCTCCTAAACAGTAACCTCGCCTTCTCCATTAAACCTAGGAAGATATTTATGATAGTCACCACCAGGTAAATCAAGTAAGTTCTACGGTAATACAAGAGGGTCATATCTAGCAGCTACTATGGCATTCATTCTATTTGGAGATTGATTAACCATGACAGATGAAGACTAAACTTTAACTAGAAAAGTAAGAGGTATATAAGGATTCAAAGTAGGATCTAAAGGTTTTAGAAACTCAAATTCCTTGAAATTTTGAAGTACTTGTTTGACCTCTTTTGATTCTAGAGGGTTTGGAAAAACTTTGAAAGCAACAGTTTCAGTCTCAAACTCAAACACTTGACATTCAGGAATAAATATGGATAGATATGTATTATTATCTTATTCTACTAAAGGTGGCAAATCTTCTATAGGAAAATCGAGACTAATTTCTTGATTTAAACTGTCCCTAACCAATGAAGGTGGAATACAATCAAATGTACCAGAAAATGAAGAGTCAAACTTGTGTTGAGCCCTAGCCTCTTTCAGGATTTCTTCTAGATCTGATCAAGTTGGAAAAGAGGAGAAGATGGATTCACTCAATTCCTGGTCCTCTTGGGAGCCACAGTTACAATAGTAGAATCACCAAGTGAAATATGTGGTCACTATTAACTGTCTGACTTCTGTTCACCTCAAAAGTCAGAACTGATCATAAACATAGCCCAGGGAAGATAACTTCGTTCCTCCATTCCTTGGTAACGGCACCAGAAAATGTTATCCCCTAATTCTGCACCTCGACTGCTAAGGGCAAAGCTAGGGCACTTTAATGTAGGTGTAAAATAAATTTGGTTTAATTTTTGAATGGTTGGATGTCATCTACGTCATACAGGGTCTAGAAGGAGTGATCAAACAACACATTATAATGGAGCAGTAATACATCATTGACCCAAAGGCTTTACAGCTATGAATTAAATGTTATCTCAAGCATAAAAACAAAGCTAAGATGTAAATATATGAAAATCAAATTGCTTAGTTCATAAATTCACAAATAAATTCCTTTTCATAACAATGTTAAGACCTAGAATGTAAATGGTAACATAACAGATGTCTCAGAAAACATACACTTAAAGCATAAATGCCATTATATCCGAAACAATCTGACTAATGCAGTGCATAAGTAACTTCTATATGAAAATAAGTAGCAAATAGCAAAATATATAAGAGGCACAATTCAATTCACAGTTTAAATGATCTTTGGGCATGCATATATTACTGTATTCATAGAAAACTTACAAAAAATCCAACAACCCTTTCTGACTTTCAAAAATTGAACTACGCTTTAATGCATATCCTTTCTTTTATAATCGTTATATATAACTGCTTCAGTATCAGATCCTATAAAAGAGGTTCAATATCCATCTATTTACTAATAATATCTTTATGAATAAGAATAGATGTATCGAAACCAAAATCAGTTTTAGATCCTATACTTTAGGGATATGCTAACTAACTAGATTACCATGACTAATCCGATTCTAGAATGTACATCAAGTATCTATCTTCATAAAATATAACAAAATCTATCTTGATTAAAAATATTACAAAATTTCATAAAGTCTGGTATCAATATAAGGAATTAAAATTATGCTATAGAAGGTTATGTAGTGCCCCTACGAACTTGGAAACTTGAACTGTCCAACTTTAAACTTTTTCTTTCCCAAAATATGATTCTGACACTATAACTGATGATTTGCTTCCAAAATTGCATGATCCACGAACTTTACCTTGCTTCGAAAAAACAAGTTTGGAGAGTATCCTGAATAATATGAGTTCCCAATTCTGTTAAGATGCCCAATTTATCATTGTTGGTCTGGTTTTTGCGCCTTTCGTGTAGACACTGGTTCTTCCAATAGTTCTCTACCTTAAACGTTTTCTATTTCTCTTCTTCAGTCTTTGAGAAATCTTACACAGTTTATTGTGTTTGAAAACCAGATTGCTCCATCTCTTATCAATTTTATTTATCATATTATGCATCCGTTTATTCTCTTGTTGGAGCTATTTCACTAGGCACTTTGATTTTTTCAGTTTTACCCGAAGCTTCTCATTGGGTTTAAACCTATTGCTTTCAAGTTGTGGTATGCTTTCAGCTTCAGGTAATTTCATCTGTGCAGTAGGGATATTCACTTGAGGCTTAGAAGTATCATTTTGATCCATATATTGTCCCATTTTCTTCTTCTGAAGTTGTTTCAATTAAAGGTCTAGTCTCGGGCGAGCAAGGAATTGCATTGACTGTTTTTTCCATGTTGGTTAAAAATTCCTCCACCTTTTTCTCCTTTTCCATTGAGGAACCAGATTATTCTTCAGAAGTTACATGGACATATTTATGTTTTCTGATCTTTTTATTATCTTCTAACTTCTCAAGCTCAAATTCTTTCTTAGATTCCATCTTTTTCTCCTCTTTATTAAACTTAGAGCTACTTCTGGTTTGAATAGATCTTGAAATCGATGCCATAGCTCCCTGCCTCTTAGACCTTGTTTGTATTTTTTCTGGTGGACTCTCGAGATCAATAACTCTCTGCTCCTTTAAGGAAGGATTGAAAATATCTTTGGAATTGAGACTAAGTTTGTTTATAGGCCTTATATGTGGTCCCCTGAGAGGATAGGCATCCTGCAAATTTTTTCTTCCTTTAATATTATGGTCTGCAGTAGATTCATCGCCTCCTATATCTTCAAATGTTTCATAGGTCACAAAATTTCCATAGAGAATATCTATTGGATTTCGTTGAGACTCGGGATCTAGGGTTTTGAGACTAGAAAATAACAAAAAGTGGTTCCAATATCTGCGAACTTTATTTAATTCTTCGACTATTAGTAGTTTTATAAAGGCCTGGTGGAAGATACTATGTTGGCTACTATTGGGGAAATTACTAACCCTAGATGACATCTTGGTTAAGCTCTTTAGGAGGTAAAATGGTAAATTCATTTTAGATATTCCATCAATGTGAAGAAGGAACCTCATGTGATACAAATATAAAGTAGCATACCTGCCTTCTCCAGTGATATACCTCTGAACCAGCTTTAAAAGATGGATGTATTCCTCCTTCAACCAAATCCATGGAATGCCCTTTCGCCAATCCAGATTTTGAAAATCCCCTTTGAGAAAATGGTTATAGTTAGCTATATTAACGTTTTGCAGTTTTAAAAGATGGATGTATTCCTCCTTCAACCAAATCCATGGAATGCCCTTTCGCCAATCCGGATTTTGAAAATCCCCTTTGAGAAAATGGTTATAGTTAGCTATATTAACGTTTTGCAGTTTAAACCACTGTCCACCATGTTGAGGAAACTCTCCATCTACGGCTATCGTGTTCTCTGTCATTGGAAATGTTGAGTATCCCACTTTAACTTTGTTACCATCAAACCCTTCAACAAATTCCCAGGAGACCGTTGTATGATGCCCTTGTATCATTCCCATGTATCTTCTTATAGAAGCAAAACCAGCTTACCCTTCTGAATTTGAACCCCAGTTACGGGTAAGTTTCTAGGAGCTCAGCTCCCTCTGGTTCATATCGAGCCACATGCCCACTCTTGTGAGAAGGCATATTCTCATTTCTGGCAAACTATAAGGAGAACTATTGAACTTCTTTCCACAATCTTACATTCACATGAGTGATTCTATTAACAGGAAGAACAAATAACATTTCATGGAAGGATAACAATTAACCATGTAGCAACATCCCATAGGTACAAGTTTTTGTTGACCAATGATGGTTACGTTCTTGTGAGGACTAACAATGGCACCTAAGGTGCATTATTAACAACCAGGATTTACCACTGTAGGCTCAAACGCTCTGCAACACGCCTAGGGTTTGACGCGATCGAAGCTGTTCGGGGGTTTGAGAATGTGCCCCTCTGGAGGAGGCTCGCCTCCTCCTCATCTGATGTCCGTTGAGGAAGCAGCATTTGCCAGGCTGATTAACGCGAACGGGAAGAAGATCGACGCAGCACCACCACCAAAGTTTGTCAAGAAGCTAGAATCTATACCAGAAATTGAATTGCCATCCGAGAAACCCATTCATCTGGCCGTTTCCCTCGCAGACAGAGCCCTTATTGGGCAGTTCACCGGTGTGTGGCCATCTCCTCGCTCCACCGAAACCTGGATTCAGAACAACTGGCGCCCCCTGATCTCTCAGGGAGTCACAAGCTACGCGATAGGAAGAGGGTATTTTCTATTCGATTTTGCTTCAAAAGATGACAGGGATCTGATCTTTAGAAGCGGTCCTTACTTTATGGGCCCTCAAGGGTTATATCTGAATCGATGGACTCCTGATTTTGACCCGGCTCTGGATGTCCCCAAAGCAGTCCCAGTCTGGGTGCGACTGCCGAATCTCCCAATGCATTGCTGGAGTGAAGAATCCTTACGGTTTATTGGAAATGGCCTGGGCAAGTATATCGACAAAGCAGACCCAAAGGGTCAATACTCCTTTGCCCGGATCTGTGTGGAAGTTGACCTAGAAGCAGGGCTACCTGAAGCGGTGAAACTATCAATCAAAGGATGGAAGCACTTCCAGCAACTTGACTACGAACAGTTGCCCTTTAAATGCAGACACTGCCATGAATATGGCCATTTCCAGAGGAACTGTACAAAAATCCAAAAATCGGAAGCTGAGAAGAACCCAGAAGAAGAATGGCAGAAAGCTAAGAAGCAAAAATCGAATCCCAGAAGAAAGGGCCCCAGGGGAGTCCCTCCTACTGTGCCTACGAAAGACATCCCAACCACAGACCAGGAGCCCTCGAAAGATAATGAAAGCAGTCTGAAGGCTAGATCTGGAAATAGCTTCTCTATCCTCGGAGAACAAGACCCACAGGTCAATCCAATAGAGCAAGGGGAAACATCCCCAACGGCCTCTTCCCTCCAGGCCAAAAGTAAAGAGGTCAGAACACTAGAAAACCCGAATGAAGAAACAGAGGCAGGAAGCCCAGCGAAGGAAGATCAGAAGCAAGACCTAGCAATGGAGGTATGCACTGAAGAAGAGGAAACGGATGAGGAGGACCCTGAATCACCGAAACCAGCTAAAAAGGACCGTCGAGGAAGAAAGACGGATAAGGAAAGAATGGAAACAGCCACTTACAGGGACCGGCTAGCAGGAGTTCAAACAACTCTGGAAAAACACCTCAACCCTAGAAATACCAGACAACAAGGGAATGCCTCTAAAGGGGAAAACACCACCTCCAAAGGTAAGTAATGCAGATTGTCTCCTGGAATTGTAGGGGGTTAGGAAGCAAATCGAAAATGGTATCAATGAAAGATTTAATCAAAATAGCGAACCCCTCCATCCTCCTGATCCAGGAGACAAAAATGGAAGAGCAGGCCGTTCTGCAGGCTGCTCCTTTTTTCTGGAACAAAGCAGAAGGCATAGCGGTAAGTTCAAGAGGAGCGTCTGGCGGTGTAGCAACGCTCTGGGACCCATCCAAGATTGGATTGGTAAGTCATGCTAAATCCTCTCACTGGATTTTCACTGAATTTCTTTTTAAAGATGCAAATCTTCAAATAAGCCTATTTAATGTCTATGCACCTATGGCTATCTCTGAGAAGCAAGCCTGCTGGACCAGCTTGAATAACCATATGATCACCTCGCATCGGGAAAATTTTGTCATAGCGGGGGATCTGAATCTTACTCTTTCCTCTGCTGAAAAAAGAGGGGGCAATATTGTTAGGGATCCTACCAGGGAATGGCTGGAAGACATTATCTCGGACTGGGATCTGGAAGACATCAAGCCTACCAAAGGAAAATTCACCTGGACGAATAAAAGGGTAGGGCCTGGTCACATCGCGGCTAGGCTGGATAGATTCCTGGTCCAGTTTTCTCTTCATGTTCATGGTTATGATCTCTCTACCTCCATCCTGCCTTTTTGTGCTTCTGATCATAAACCTATATCTCTTACTTTTACCAAAGACCTGAACCTGGGACCCATCCCCTTCAGATTCAACCCCGCTTGGATCCCAACGGAAGGCTTTATGGACATAGTTAAGGCAGCCTGGAAAATCAACATCAGAGGGTCTCCCTTCTTTCTATGGGAAGCAAAATTAAGGAATGTGAAAAAAGCCCTTAAAGATTGGGCGAAGCTATTTAAGTCACCTAAAAAGCAAAGGATGGAAGCAGAGAAAGCCTTGGAGGAGCATATTTTCAAAAATGAAGGGAACCTCTCTCAAATTACTTTAGATAAAGAAATCTCTCTACACAATAAGCTTCACGAAGCCTGCAGACTTGAAGAAAACTACTGGAAAATAAAATCAAGGAATACATGGCTTCAGGAAGGGGACAAAAATACAAAGTTCTTCCACAAGCAAGCAGAAATAAGAAAACATTTCAAGACTGTAAATAAGATAGATCACTTGGGGAAGATGCTTACTGAATTTGAAGAAATTAAAAAAGCAGCTCATGATCACTTCCAGGAAATGTACACTGAAACGACACCAGGGATGGATCTCAGCCTCTGCAAGCCCCTGGATAATATCCCTCTCTTGATCTCTGATCAGCTAAACCACCAGCTCCTTAGACCTATCTCCCTTGGTGAAATTAAATCAGCTGTTGACAGCATGAATCCTGATAAGGCCCCGGGACCTGATGGTTTTACAGCCAGATTTCTCTCAGCCTGCTGGCCCATTGTCCACTCCGATCTGCTTAGGATGGTCCAAAAATCTCAGTCATGTCTCAAATTAGGAGGAGGTACCAATTCCTCATTTCTAGCCCTCGTCCCCAAAGAAAAAGGAGCCATCTCCTTCTCCCGCTTTCGCCCTATCTCCCTTTGCAACATAGGGTATAAGGTTATCACCAAGGTTTTGGCAAATAGACTGAAAGCGGTTCTACCTCTTATCATTCCTGAGAATCAAGGAGGGTTCATCAAAGGCCGACAAATTTCAGACAACATCATCTTAGTCCAAGAAGCCATCCATTCAAGCGTCTCAAGAAAAGAAAAAGGTATGGTTATCAAATTGGATCTAGCTAATGCCTTCGACAGAGTTCGACATGGTTTTCTGTTTCAGGTAATGACCAGGTTCGGGTTTGCTCCAGGCTTGATATCATGGATCAAAGCTTGTATTAGTACTCCCTGGATTGCTCCTTTGGTTAATGGGAGAGCTGCTGATTTCTTCCAAGCTTCAAGAGGCCTTCGACAAGGATTCCCCCTCTCCCCCCTGCTCTATGCCATTCAAGCGGCCTCGCTTAGCTTTCTGCTAGAACACTATAGAACTCGCGAAGACCTGCTGGGGTTGAAGATTGTGAGAGGAATCAAAGAAGTCAATCATGCCCAATTTGCAGATGACACTCTCCTTCTAAGTGGAGTGAGTCCAACCACAACAAGGAAGTTTAAAGAGGCTCTTGATAGCTACCAAGATGTGTCTGGAAGCAAAATCAATCATCGCAAGAGCAAAATATATAGCTGGAATTGTTCCCCTATTGAGCTGCAAGTTATATCCCGTATCCTCAAGATAGAAGGGCAATACCAATGGACTGAATTTAAATTTCTGGGAGTTCCAATCTTCAAGGACAAACCTAAAATATCCAGTTGGGAGCCGATGATAGAAAAACTGAATTTAAAAATTAAAGCTTGGGGAGCCTCTTGGCTCAATCTTGCAGGTAAATCGGTGCTCATAAAATCCGTACTAGCGAGCATGCCTGTCTTTCAATGTTCCCTTCTTCTAGCCCCCATTACTGTCCTTAAGAAAATCGAAGCTCTCCTCAGGAGATTCCTATGGAAAGGAGGGAAAAATAATGAAAATAAGCTCTCCTTGGTAAAATGGGAAAAAGTAACAGCTTCCTATCTTGAAGGAGGATTGCACCTGCGTGATCTTAGGGCCCAGAATCTAGCCCTGGGAGCAAAGCTGCTGTGGAATGTGGTTTCTGGGAAAGCCTCCTGGAGTAAACAAGTGCTATGGAAAAAATACTTTGGTGGCAATAGGCTCAGATGCTTGGACCAGGGACCGAAGGTGACCAAAGGTTCTCCCCTGCTAGCTCTCTGTTCTAAAGTGCTTTCTTTCTTCGTGGAGGACCTTACCTGGATCCCTGGAAATGGGCAAAAAATCAGAATATGGGAGGACTCCATCTCAGGTAACCTCCCATTGGGAAACATGGGAGGAATGGAAGGCATTCGAAGACACCTTTCAACTCTTGGGATTACCAAACTCTGGGATATATCTAAATGGCATCCTGGAGGTCAGCATAGATGGATAGGATGGGACATTCCGGAGTGCCCTCCAAATCTCGAAGAAGAAAAAGCCCTTCTCCTCAACTGCTTGAATGGGAAATCTTCGATTTCCAAGAATCATAAGGATGCGAGAGGATGGGGAACAAAATCTGGCAATTAATCCGTGGCGGAAGGCTACAGGCGTGTCAAAGCTGTTCCTAATGTCCCTAGAAATCCAGCAATTTGGAAGTACATTTGGTCAAACAAGACGTTGCCTAAAGTCGATCATTTTACCTGGCTTCTTGCTCATAACAGTGTCCTTACTGCCGAAGCTCTCCGAAGGAAAGGATTGGAAGGTCCGTCGCGTTGTCCTCTTTGCAAAGCAGAGGAAGAATCCTCCCCCCATCTTTTTCTCTCCTGCCCCTATGCCATTGTGGTCTGGAATCTTTTAACCCTACCATGGCATCCTCCCCTGCAGTTTGAGGATATCCCCGACCTTCTCTGTCACTGGCCAGACTCATCCCCTGTTAGGAACCATGCTAAGGACTCTTTGGCCATTGCCTGGCTTGCCCTGCCTAAATTCGTTTGTTGGAAATTGTGGCTCGAAAGAAATAACCGAATTTTCAGAGGTTCCAGCTCTTCACCCATCCAAGTGGTGGTTAGAATCAAAGCCTTGTTAGGGGACTTCATCAGGTCCAGGTCTATCTTAAGTCTCCAAAACCCCTTGACCAATGAGGAAGCCATCTGGCTACAAAGCTTCAGCCCGGGCCCCTTGGTCAGCCTCCCTGTTAGGTCCCCATTGTTGCAGAATTGGGAAATAAGAACAGAGGGAGAGGATTTTGAATCTTGGTATAAAAAGCGTGGGAAGTACCTTCTATTCTTTGATGGAGCGTCAAAAGGTAATCCAGGGGAGGCAGGAGGGGGAGGGGTGATTCTAAGCCCCGATGGAGAAAGAATTTGCGCCTATTCCTGGAATCCGGGAATTGAAACCAATAACGTGGCGGAAGCCATGGCGTTGTGGCAAGGCCTAAACCAAGCTCTTTATTATGGCATTTAGTCCCTTACGGTTATTGGGGACTCCAGGTTGGTTATTCAAAGCATGAATTCTATGAAACTGCCTTCTTCTATTCGGCTTCGACAAATACTTCGAAGAATTGGACTCATAACTCCTCATTTTCGAGACATTGACTTCTATCATATATTAAGGAAGAACAATGAGCACGCCGACAAGGCGGCTAATGATTCTATGGCCCTTGGTAAAGGTACTCTGAAAGTTAACAATGAATATAAACTTGTCTCCATTCCGTAGTGGTGAGGTTCCGAAAACAAGGTGGAATGAATTGTGTATGGAACATATGATAGATGTTACAAGCTCAGGGTACTGGGTGGGTCTCAACTACGCTTATAGCGTGGACTTCCCTTACGAGACATCTAGCTCTTACACCATCTCGGTTGTTATCAACCTCCAGAAAGTTCGCTTGTTAATTCCCAGGGTGGAGCTGCCTTCGTTCATGCTGATGCAGGATTGTACCTGCCAAGGTACTACGGACCAGGATCGGGCATGCAGCGAGATCCTCCAAAATCGGATGAGTTCATATCACTCCTCCCTCACGCGTGCGATTTCGTTTTCCGCTGAGCATACAGGTATGAATACATTAATAAACCATGTGATTTGGCACGCTGTACTCGTGCTCTGCTTTGAGAACAACCAGGTAAGCGAGAGCAGCTCTTCATTGAAGTGTACGGGACCCGGCATTGTGAATCCCCGAAGGTGGTTGATTGAACCTCCAGAATGCCTCATCTTAACGGCAATTAAATTCCACTTATGCCACGGAAATGATTTCAGCATTATAATCATCAATCGGGGTCGTCTCGCCTCATTACCAAGAAATCCATTAGCACTGGAAAAGATCGGTCCCGGGTGGCGAAAACAGTCCGAGCTTCACGACGCTATCCCCCTGCAATTTTCGGATAATATTTTGTGGCCAGCTGGAGTTATGGCTGATTCTGGGCACTCAGCGGCCTCCTCCCCAGACCCACTGCTGGAGTTGGAAGCCGAGATCAGAGTCTTGCGAAGACGAGTAAGAAGGCAAGGGGAGTTCGTCCACCAAATGGATGAACACGGAGGGAGGCGGCTCGAAAGGATGGACGAGGACATAGGAAGCATCAGAGCAGAATTCGCAGCAACGTTGGAGGCAATGGAGGCTAGGGTCACAGCTGCAATTGAGAACATGGACTACAGGCTTCAAAATCTGGAAAAGACTCTGGAGACATTATGGGCAACTGGGAAAAAAGAAAAGGGCAAGAATCAATTTGATGGCAACCCTTCTTCAAGGGCAAAACATCGCTAAGTCCGACTTTATCCTGGTTTTTATCTGGTTATCCTTGTATCAATCCTTTTAAAGTTCTGTTTTTGCTATTTCACTGGCATGTGAATTCTCTGTATGAAAGACTGATAAGAGAAATTCCGTTTTGGAAATGTAATTTTGCTGATGGCTCTGCCATCTTTTTTTAATACAAAACTACCCATTTCTGTCAAAAAAAAACAGTTAACCATGTTTAATCTTTGCAACTAGACTTAGCCATCATAAAAAATTATGGGTTAGACATATAGGAAAGCCTTCATAAAGATGAAAATATTATCATACAAATTATTGATATCCCATTAATTTCATACCATATTTCCATGATGAAGAAACCTTACGAATCTGATGTGACTGACAAGTGGCTCTGAAATGATTATCTTGTCAGTCTCAGCAGCATTGGCACGCAGGTTTGGTAGCATCGTAAAAATAAAAATATTATAGTGTTGCTATTATATCATTCTGCAACGTAGCACATTCTTCAAGGAAAAGTTCTGTTTTTCTAGTGAACTGCATCTTCTTAATGCAAAATCACTTAATGGAAAGCATTAAAACCTACAAAACTAATGAATACAATGAGCTTCCTACTAGTTGTACCATCTTATTATATTTTACTAACTAGCAATCAATTTGAAACATAAGTGTAAAAAAAATATTTAATATCATGGAATGGATGAGCAAAGGGAAAATGTTTATCTGGGATCAAAGTGCTAAAAATTACTACTACTCAGTGAGTTCTTTCCAACTAGCTATCATGTGCCCTAAATGGATATCGTATGCAAATGTTGTGCCCTCGGTAAGTTGACTCATTAGCTAGTCACCTTGGGGCCCACAAAACCTTTTGATGCTTCATCTCCCAGGGTTATATTTTTGGATATTTATGGTTTTTGTCTCTTTGGATTTATGCTTATGATAAAATACCTTTTTTGGCCTCGTTATAATTATCTCTTGTGAATGAGCGTATCTAATACATCTATCTTCATATATAAGCTACCACCATCCAAGCTAATTGTATTACTTTGTAATTTACAGTGTTTTTCCATTCCATTTTTTAATAGAATTTTATTTTCAATATACTATTGTGCTCTCTTCTAAACATTCATGTGTTTGTTTCCATTTCATATTATTTCCTTCATTTCGTTCTTTAAATAATCCATATTAGTGGTATCAAATCAATTCGCTCTTTTTTTTCTTGGTGCATGTCTCCAATGAAATTGAGGTGTCAGGAGTTGGGTTTCGAACTAATTGAGCTTGGGGAAAACCACTCTCATTGGCCAAAGCAACCTCACATGGATGGATAATAAAAGAGATATTATGGAGGAAGAGATCCCATTAAGCTATTACTTGAGGAATCCCTCACGTGACAGAGGAACGAGATGATGGATAATTTCACCCATATCCTTTTATGACTACCAATGACGACATAGACACCTTCAACCATCATCCATTTCAGAGGTTCAACACCCTTCAAGATACAAATTAAAGTTTTTATTCCTCTATTTGAATGCTATAGAGATGCAGATGATATGGAGAAATGGTTAATTTTTTTGGAGGGTTATTACTATGTTCCAAAATTTTCCAAATTATAGAGAAAAGGTCGCCTTCGCACTCCTCAAGTACCCCCCCCCGTCCCTGTGTCAAATATTGGTGGGACATATATTGGGAGAGGCATGGTGGACATGAGTCTAAAACATATGTGACAGAACCCACTTGGGTTTCTTTTGTCAATTCCCTCAAGTAGTTCTACCCCATTGGAAACAATAAAGACCAGCAAATGAGATGGACAACTTTGCGCCATGAGAGAGACCAGACGATGCTAGAGCATTAGAGACTCTGAACATCACTTCGTATTAAAGTACCACATTATCCTACATAGGTACATCCAAAGAGAAACATATTTCCTAAACATATCCTCATTGTGATTCACTTATCAATATGTTTCCAAAATTGAGAAAAAGTTCAAGCAAAAGAATAAGTAGGACTTTGGGTTTGCAAATCAACTACAGCAGAATCCTAGTAAAGGTGGTCCTAAATCATAGAACAAAGGATATTGTAAGGGTATCCAAACTCGTGGAAACCATTTTGAACCAAAATTAAATAAGGGAAGTCGAATAATGCCACCGGAAAGTGGTGTGATTTCAACAAAAGCCTTGGCACAATGCTGACAAACGTCACTCAAAACAATCATTGTTGGCCGATATGAAATCCTCGAAGCCAAAATCTGGATTAGTCTATGATTTCAAATCAATATAAAGGAAGGAATATCATTGATGTAGAACCCAATGCACCATTGCAACCATAAAGGTCCAACCAGAAGAACCAAAGGAGCTAGAGGAAAGGGAGCAACTCTTCCACTCACAAATGTGGGTGAAGGGGACTCTGCTACATTTCATTGTTGACAATGGTATCCAGAAGAACTTGATCTTGGTTGAGATCATCAAGATATTGAATTTATTGAAAACGCCACACCCCCAACCATACATCATCAGCCGGTTGAGCCAAGGACGAGACATCTGTGTTAGTCAACAATGCCTCCTATTCTATTGCATCAAGCCCTTAATGGATGAGATACTGTGTGATTTTTCCCCAGTTGAAGTTTGTAATTTTTTTAGGACAACCCTATATTTGGAAACATTATGTTGTTTATGAGTCCAGGACTTGTAGTGTCATTGTTACTTTGGGAGGATGATTCTATAGGATGCCCGAGGTAGTTTTTCCTACTATAGTTTCCTTGATCTCAACAAAGCAATGTCAGAAGGTAATATCTCAGACTAGAAAATTTGTCCTCTTTATGGTTCCACCAAAAGGTGGATGAAAGTTGATTGTGACCACTGTAGCCTCAATGTGAGGCCTCTCTAAGTAGGTGGATAATATTGTAGAGGAATGCAGAGATGTATTTTCATCATTTAAAGGGGTGCCTCTACATTGTCAAGTCAAACAAAATTGATTTGATACTTGGTGATCCCTTACCTATTGGCCCAATATGTATACACTCTCTTTTGGAGAATGAAGAAATAAAATGTTAGATTCAAGAACTCATCCAAAAGGGCCACAATCGACCAAGATCCTCGTCTTGTGGGCACCCAATTGTATTGTTGCAAAAAATGATGGGACATGGAGACTTTGCATTGATTACAAAGACCTAAACAAAAACACAATAAAAAATGATAATCAATTCCTTGGATTAATGATATTCTTGATCAGCTTAAGGGTGCCAAGTTCTTTAGAAATATTGATCTGATTTCAAGATACCACCAAGTCCCGACCAAACAAAGCAATGTATGGAAGACAACCTTCAAGTCTAAAGACTGACTTTTTGAGTGGTTAGCTCATGCCTTTTGGTTTAAATAATGCTCCAACAACATTCATGAGGATGATCTGAAAATTTAAATTAATGTTGGTAATATTTAAACTTAGCACATTTAAACCAACAGTGACACTTATTTACCATAACTTAGGCACATTTGGTTACAATGAAACAAATCCCGATATTGGATTCCTATCCTCGATCATAAGTAGTGTCACTGTCCTTTTTAGAGAATCTTGCATTTTAATTATAGATCTTACCTAGTTACTTTTTTTTCAACATTTAGATTAGGGTGTATTTTCGTCCTTTAAAATTAGAACCCCTTTGGAATTCCTCACAATGTGCCACTTTTGACCCCTTTGTTAATTCCCAAGGCACATTGTTTCTTAGAAATCAGTTATACAAGTACTATGAGAAAGATGGCCTTTCCTGGAAGGTACCTAGAAAATTTTGACTGGGGTCACCTTTCGTGGTTAGTCCAAGTCTGCTTTGGTGGAATTGGGAAACCTAAAGAGAGAGGACTTTACTCGTGTGACACTTAGGGGTATTGTCCAGAGGTTTTGTCGGTTGAGCAGCCGATTCCTTTTTGCAATCTGAAGGCTACTAGGTTATGCAACAACATTTTTGGCATTGTTTTCGAGGAGAAAGGAATCCCTTGGTAAATCTAACTACATTTTTGGTGAAGTCTTGTATTCCTTCACCCAACAACTCCATAATGCGACTCCACTACTGATCGATCCAATCACAACTACAATCTGAGGAGTTAATTTAAGAACTTAATTGTTTATTCTAGAATCTCCAAGAAAACACAAGAGCCTAACCCTCAGCCAATCTCGATGGCTGCTGCTAATATGAACCCAAATGCTAATGCAAATAAACCTAATCCAAGGGAATTTGGAAGAAACCTAGGGTCATCTTTCAATTTTATTTCCATAGTGGGAGCCCCTCACACAATACTTGACAAATCCCATGAGAGGTTACCACATTTCAGTGGTGATAATGCTATATCCGTCGAGGAGCACCTTGATCATTTTTGCAAAGGTTATTCAAGAGTTGGATGTAGAGCATGAGGACGTATGCATGAAGTAAGTATCCCAATATTTGGACGGGGATTCCTATAGATGGTTCGGGAACCCAGGGGCTAACACCATCACGGGATATGATATGTTCAAACATAGATTTTTTGATGAATGGGGAGCCAAATACGATGGAAAATTGTTGAGATTTGTATCTCGAGATGTCCTTAATGTGATTATGCCTAGCATGAAAGGACATTAACAGAGTTGGAATTGATGTATTTTGTGAGAAACACTTTACCAAGGTGCATGGATTCAGTGGTGGAAGCATGCAGATATTTCTGAGGCTTTTAACTTTTTCATGTGAGAATTTTTTTAATGTGGAAGTGTGATTTTGCATTGAAAGGAAATTAGGAATTTGGAACCCTAATCGGGCATTGAATATTATTAAAAGAGAGGCAGGGGGGAATTTAAAGTACACACATTACAGATCTTTAAGCATTGAGTATTCAGAGAGAGGGGCGCACTTCTAAGATTAAGGGTGCACTTCTTGAGGTGGGGGCACTTCTTGACTGAGACAGAGAGAGGGGCACACTTACGATACTGAAGGGGTGCACTTCCAGGAATATGGCACACTTATGAGATAGAGGTGCATTCTTCTTTAGAGTAGAGTAGGAAGAGGGCGCACTTCTACTATTGGAGGATAGTAGAGGTAGAGATCACATTCCTTCAGAGAGAGAGGGGTAGTTACTTCTTCCAGATATTGAGAGGTAGTCCATCATACATTTCAGACAAAGCAGATCAAAGGGCGCATTCCTTAGAGCAACAGTTGTAGTTGTTGCAGATCTTGGGCTTGTCCCACCAAGTTTATCTTCTTGTATAAGTTTCTGATTGTAAAACATTTCATAATTATCTCTGGCTCGATATTGAAGAAATCCCTAGTTGTTGGTTTTCCCCATTGGGGTTTCCAGGGTAAATCATTGTGTTAAATTGTGTGTGATTGGTTTCCAGTTCCGTTGTGCATGTTTGACAAGTTAATGAGTTTATGTATTGTTGTTTATATAATCAGATCTGATATGTATTTATGTGTATGTATCTGGGAATTGTATTTAAAGTAGTAATCAGAGTATAAGCTCAGAGATAAAGTTAACATGGTATCAGAGCATTGTCTCTGAAATAAACCAAGGGTTTACACAGTGGTATTGCAAAGATTGCATAGTGATCAACAGATCATTGTGATTCAAAGGGTTTGAATCATGGTTTATCATATCTACAGCGTCATGGAAACTAGACTGAGATTTGAAGATAGGTTGGATGGGGAAAGCAACTTCAGTGCATGGAAGGAAAGAATCACATTGTTGTTGGAAGAGAATAAGTTGTGGGATATTGTCAAAGATACCATTACTGTACCAACAGATGTAGTAGATTTGGCTGTGTACAACAAGAGGATGGTGAAGGCCAAGTGAATCCTTCTAGATTCCGTGAAGGAGCACATGATCATGCATGTGATCGAAAATATGCATGCATATGAGATGTGGGCAGCATTAACGAAGATCTTCCTAAGTGGCAACAAGAATAGGAAGATGGTGCTACTGGAGAAGCTTCACAGTGTAAAGATGATCAAAGATGGGCTAGTTGCAGCATATCTGACAAGAGTTACACAAGTTCGAGATGAACTTGTTGCAGTGGGTGAGAAGATTGCAAATGCAGAGATGGTTCAGTCAGCCTTGAAAGGCTTCTCCAAACCATGGGAGACATTTTTTCGTTATAGTGTTTCCATAGAGAATCTTCCCAACTAGGATAGATTGTGGTATGATTTCACTGAAGAGGAGTTGATATTGGGATTTAGTTAGTTAGACCACAAGCCTGGTGATGATGAGGAGAACATTGCACTTGTGAGTAGAGGCAAGGGAAAAGGGAAGAATAACTTCATAGGTGGATCTACTTTGAAGGGTGAGAAGGATTTGAGAAAGATCCTGTGTTACTCATGTAACGAACTTGGCCATTATGCAGTCCAATGTCCTAATAAAAAGAAGGGAAAGAAGGACAAGGAGGGACAAGTTGCACCTTATGCTAAGGTAGATGAGTTCATTGCAAAGTTCGAGAAATAATTATCCCTTGTTTCATTTGTTTCTAGTTGCAATAGTAGTGGACTTGGAGATGCTAGGAAGTGGATAGTTGATAGTGGGTATTCTAGCCACATGATTGAAATGCGAGATGTATTCCTAAGCTTAGAGAGAGGTCCAGATCATCTCGTACAAAGTGGAGAGGGAACAGTGCATGCAATAAAAGGAGTGGGATGATTCAGGTTCCAACTAGAGTTTGGGGAGCTTTTGGAGGTGTCAGAAGAGATATATGTACCATGGTTGAAAGAAAACATACTCCCAGTTCCAATCTTGGAGGATGTAGGGTATGCAGTGTTGTTCAAGAGTGGACACATATTTACCTATGTATTGGGAGTGGATCCAATTGATCCAGTGTTGATGGGTCTGTTATCACTCAAAGTGTAGCTACCACCAAAGGTATCTTATCTGGGACAATAGAGGTATGGTATGTAACCAAGTGACATCGTAAAGGCCTTGTCCACTACTGTAAAGGGGTAGTTGTCACATTGTACGGGCTCTTGTCACTTTAGATCATGATAACGCAAGATCAAGGGAGAGACCCTTACTAGCCTATGAGGGCTAGCGAACCAACACAAGGTACTCTAAAGGTTAAGAATGAATCACAAGAGTAGATCTTGGGTGGATAAGTCTATATCTAGGGAAATGTAGTGATGTATGAGAGTTAAGAGTAGGTTGAGGAGGCTTAGGCAAGGAGAAATGATCAACCTAGGAAAAATTGTAACACTATTGAAGTTAAGCTATTATATCTAGATAGATCTAGTGGCAATTAAAAATACCCAAGTGGGGCCCACCTAGGGTTTAGGAAAATAATGGATATGTGGACCCAAATGAGGATTTAATGAGAAAAATGACAGTAGAGTGAAAGATTGAGATTCAATTTGGAAATTAGAGAGGTTTCAAGCAAGACCCATGTGATAGATCTGAAGAAACAATGAGAAAACCAAGGAGGGCGTCCCACCTAGAAGTGACTAGTGCTAGATCCAAGGGAAAATGGAGTCATATTAAGTTCAAAATTTATACCTAATGTTTATTAATTATTTCTAAAGTGGGTTTTAAATATTAATCCCAAATCATCACCATATCTATCAGATCTACAAAATGAGGGTTTTAATGGTGACAATTGGAATAAATACTGAAACAACAAAAATAAAATGAATCACACCTGGAAATACTTGCGGTCGCCTTGTAAATTGATGATCTTCCCAAACCAAATCAATTACAAGTGATGTCCAAGCCTCTCCAAGTGAAATCGCTATTCTCCCAAGATGACCAATGCACCCTTCCCTGCCAAAACGATCTACTATGAGAATTGAATCGTGCAATAAATAAACTATACGATAGAAAATATGGATCATGAAGCATCAAAATGATCACAAGATACAATAGATATACTCCCTTATGGAAGTCGATTTGAGGGAGAGAGATGGGGTTTCCCCACAATAATGCCCCCTTCAAAATTCGCCTCCTTCAATACCACACAGCCCCTGCAAAAATTGTTATGGAGAAATCTATATCCACAAGAATTTCAAAGAGCAAAGACTTTACAATCACTTGCGAGAACATTCACAAATATTCCAAGAGTTTTTGCAAAAATATTTTTATTATGGCAGAAATCCAAGAGCCAAAAGTCCCTTTACAATGAGGGGGGTCTCTCCTTTAAATAGGAGTGAGAGAGACCAAAACCCTAATCACTTTTCAAATGATTGGTTGATATCATAAGATACAAACATAATAATCAACGAATAAGATGATCCAAAATAAGATATACATGGATCAATTAAAATAGAGGGGACATCCTCCCTCAATGACGCACTAAGGGGGGACGTAATACATAAAACATGACTAGGGATATGATATAACAACAGAACATGGTGGGGGGTTCTAGGATATTAATTATTCACTAGACTAAGGCCCCACCAACATCAAATATAATACATCATGTGATAAAGTGTCTAAAGACACTAGGACGTGTGCCCTTAAAATACATAATAAATCCCCCGAAATAATAAATGGGATGACTTGTGGACCCCATTGATGCCGAAACAAATGTTTTAAGGCATGGAAAACATCATCAAAATATATCGGACCAACATCGTGCCATTTACATACCCCACTAATCCAAATCAATTTCCTTTGCTAGTCATTCCTCTGTCGGAAAACCTCCTCTGAAAACATAAAAATGCCTGCAAATACCTGCCAAGTGTCCTGGACACAAATATGACTACGCCAAAATGTTTGTGGATGGGATAATATGGAAATAACGACTGGTTGGCCCCAATATCCCCTCTGTAGCGCCCCAGGAGAACCAAAATGATCAATAAAAGTGTTGGACAAGCCATTTTTGCATGGCAAACTAGAGAAAAGTGATAATATGACCATATCATCCTTTGTAATGGCCCGGAACTGATAAATGAGTGCACCAATGAGCTCAAAATGCTCAAATCCACTAGGAATGAGTATTCATACACCATGTGACCATCAAGAGATGCCTTTGTAAGCTCATCCATGCTCATAATAATAAAAATAATGGCTCGTAAACAATAATAATAATAATCCAACAAACCATCATCTGAAACTGATTTCTGAGGCATAGAACCATCTATTTTACACATATAGGCCATGAATAATCTATCTCGATCACTTTCTTCCCAAACTCATCCTGGACCCTGCAGTTGACTTGGTCAAACTAGGTTGACCAGGTTAAGAATGACCAAAACAATGATCCAGACCATGAATAACTACTTATGCAAGTACAAATGGTTATGATATGATCCTTCAATTATATCGGTAGGTAGACTAAAGGATAAAATGATGTTTAACTAGACAAATAATGTAAATAATATAACCAAGATAAGTCTAGATCAAAGTAGCTAACTACTATAAACATGAATTTCAAGTGTATACTCGTTTACATTCTGGGACAATTTTATAACCATGAGTGAGGATGGAAAAACAAAGACCATGATAGGAGAAAGAATTAACAACCTCAACACTGTAATCTCTTGGATGAAGGAACCAGGGGAACTAGCTATACATATGTTGGATAGACAATAACATAGTGAAAGGCGATGTCTCACCAATGGGTTGAGTGATGAGAATGCTTCCAATAGACTCTAGACAAGCAACCTTTTATCAATTTATTTGTCATCTTTTGCACTTGAGATTTAACATTTAATTTACTTTGTAGATTTTCACTAGCCATCCTCCAAAGGCAAGTTCCTTGAAAGACTTATGGGCTTTAGATATGACTCGGTATGACCTCCATTTCCCGCCACCATCCATAGGTGCGATGGAGTGACCACCATGTTTCCCTGTGGGGACTAACAGCCTTACATCAAACAAGGATGAGTGCTCGTCCTTTGGCCACTGACTAGCTAATATAGATATAAGTAGTAGTGTTTAACAACATTGTTTTTGCTGACTAAGCATATTTTTAGATATGGCATTTAAGTTCTGATGCTTTAGTGTTTAGCAACACTGTTTGTAGGGATACTTGGTTTCGAGGAATAAAAGAGAACAATCACTGTGACTAAAATCACACACTCCAGAGCCGAGACACAATGTAAACAAGGAATCTATCCAACACATAGGTCTAGGTGGGGGGAGTCCTTGAGACTACTAGTTAAGGTGTAAGTCAGGATAAAATCAAGACTGGAAGATAACAGATGGATGGAAAAATGATTGATGATGCCATGGATAGCAAAGGCCCTAAAACAAGGGAATGAATAAGTATGTACTTCATAAAGAAAGGGTATGACCAACGAGTATACATAGGAACCTCTTACTCATAGTAACTGACTACTCCTACTCTAAACAACAATTAATCATCATATGAGAAAGAGCCAATAAACAATCATCATATACCCAATCACAAACAACCTGTATAAAGGAAAAATCACATCAGTAACCCAAATGCACCAATCCTATACCTGTTCGATCATATACCCCAGTCCTTGATTTGAAATGTCTGAATCACACTGAAGCACTAAATCTGAATATACCATGGGAATTGTCAATCAACCTGCTCTAGATGATAGAAGAATGGAAAACTCAGTCACTGACCTAGGGTCATGGGGCTCAGTCTTGGCATGAGACTGTAAATGTAATAATTAAAAATCTCACTGATGCTTCAACATTTTCTCGATCAGACACTTGTCAGCGCATATGGGACCCCAATACATAATAAATAACCAAAATCGAAGTTTTGGTTGCAACTTTTTTCGGGACCCATTTTTGGCCTGGTCAAACTAGTTTGACCAAGTCAACTCTGGTCAAAATGGAAATGGCTGAAACCTACATGCAACATGGGATGCCAAGGATTCCTTATTTATGTTAGTACATTACTAAAAACATATAATGATGACATGGTGATCATAATAAATAATATCTCAATAAAAGCAGGCCCCAGGTGAGGTGGGCCCACCACCTACAACAAAGACTCAAAAAAATGCTATGCACACTTATAGACTTGGTCACTTAGCTAAGTTTGGGTGAGGTGGATAAATGAGGTGAAAAGATAGGGGAAAGACAAAGACCATGACCATGTGACCCTTTGGATAAACGGGGAAAGAGGGACCCACTGACATAAGCATACCATGATAACACAAGGGAAGGGTAGTGCCTCACAAATGGGTATAGTGTAGGGAAACCACCACTAATCATCTAACACACACCTTGCAACTCGCATATGTGCCTTCAACAGACTCCGTGAGGATCTTTTCTAGAGCCGCCATGACTGGGTGTCCGACAAACCGTAACTTGAGACTCTAGGGGACAATTCGCATAGTTGTTCCTTACTCCATCTCACCTCCTTGCCCCGCAGGACTAGGTGAGGAAATAACCAATACAATGCTCTGATATATATGGTTGGCTTGTGTCCGTGTGTGTTAAGAAACACATTCTTGGAATTTACATTTCACTTTCATACTTAGCCTTTTTGGCTTGATTTACATTCAGATAGCCTTTTTGGCTTCATTTACATTTCATTACATTTCTTAGCCCTTTCGGCTTCATACATATCTCAAAATATATAACAATGGCGCTCATACTGCAAAGTAAAGGTGGCAAGTGTGAATGCTTCGATGAATAATGGGGAACACCCGGTGAGTCTACACAATCATATACTGCATTACAACATCAGGGGCAACCAACAGGAGTAAATCCCAAGTTTGAGAATGCATCTCACACACTAAAGAGCCGAGGAACAATAAACAGGGAGTCATGGCATACTCAGGGGTCAATGGGGAAGGGGATCCTCAAGGCCACATATCAAGGTCCAAGTCAGGACAGAACCAAAAATGGATGAGTCGGATGGGTGGAAGGAAGTGACAGGTGGAACCAATGTTAGATTCCTAGGAGGATGAATGACCAAGTCTATACCAATAATGGGGACAAGAACCAGTGTGCATACACAGGAGTCTGCTGAAAAAGGTGGACTGACTTCACCAAGGGCCATCAACATCACAATAAAGCATGAGATCACCACATCAAACATCATACATCTAGTCCATGTACTATCATAAATAAACAAGTATGAAAGCAAACATCATGAGCAATATCCATAAAATGTTATACCTGCCATACCATATACCTGCTACTGAAGTTGAATCTGAAGCTGAATCTCTGTTGAATCCGGGCAATAAGTGGCAAACCAGTTGTACTCTGTAATGCTCTCATCACAATATGGCTAAGTAACTCTCTCAATGGGGTCATGCAAAGCTAGGCAAGGAAGGGGGACCCTGTAATCATTGCTCTGTAGTAGCTCTGGACCATCAAAGTACAATTTGTCCCCTCTGATATCTCTACTCTGGGAAATCTCAATACAATAGATGCCCCCTCTAATGCCATCTGATCTCTTATCTGGGAAAAAAAAGTAGTATGTTCCCTGACCACACAATCTGCAGCATGGTAGCTCCAACTAACATGGATGTGATAACATATGGCTCCAGCTGGGAAAAGTGCTCTAAGGGAGAGAGTGCTTGAGATCCTCAGAATCTCCAGTCCATAGTACCCCTCTCATCATCATCAAATCACATGCACGTACATGCCATCTGCATCATCATCACATGTATGTACCTATTCCTGTAAAATGTAGATGCTATACCAATCTCTGCAGACCGCTCGTCAGGACATGCAATATATATATATATAATCCAGTAGAAATATGCAGCAACCGTATCCGGTTGGACTCTTAATAGTTGTATCTGACTTTCATATTGAATGATAAATTAAGAATAATATATTTTATGTTGATGATAAATTTACAATAAGCTCGCCTTTATAGGGCTTGAGCAATCATAACGAAGGGTTACGACATTTCACTGGTAACCTAATAATCTAATAATTTATAAATAATAATATTAATTAAATATTCACAGCATTGCCTTCCCCTTAGGAAAGCTTTGTCCTCAAAGCTTGAGTATTTTCCTAATGTCATCTTTTATTCTGGCTCTATGTCGCACTGATGACTTGAGAGATGCGGTTTTGATTACGACCATTGCCTCATTTTGATTATTTGTCTTGGTATTTGCATTAAGTATGAACTTGGTGAAGTTTGTTTACGCTTTTTCTACTTGTGTGATTGCTTCTTTTAACTATGTTTGTCGTTAATTGAACATGATCAACATACATTACGACCTTAACTATTTTCATGTTGTTATTCCCAACACATTTTGTGCCAGTTCCCTTGAATGGGCTCTTTGTGCTTCTAATGCTCATAAGAACACCGGTCTTATCTTGTGTCTGATAGATATTATAGTTGCTTCCCTTGATGTTCTTTATAGCCGTCTTTGTGATGATATATGTCCTTCGTGTGTTTGTGATTGTGACATTTTTGTCGCAGCATTGATCATCTTTATTGTTAGCAACATCAGCTTGTCTCTTATCACAATCTTGGTCAGGATCATCCTTCTCCTTGTCAATTATTTCGTTGTCAATCCCCTTATTACAAGGGTATGTTATATCTTTGTATTGCATGCTATATTGATTGATTCCATTACTCTCATCGGGGATGACATACCGGCCTACTCTATCTTCCTTTTTTTTATCAACTTGGGTGGCTTCTTCTACGTGATTTTCACCTCCATCTACATTTACTTTAAATGTTCCGTCCATAGTTTTCTTTATTTCATCTATGTCCTTAAGGATCTCCTCAAGGAGATCTATGAATTCGTCACTCTTACTATAAGATGCCATGGATGTTTGTAGAATGTTATTTTGGCTTTTGAGGCAAAATTTGAATAATAATATATTAATTAATTAATTAATATTATTATTTTTTCATAAACTATATAATATTGTGTATATAGTTTGTTTTATTTAAAAAAAAAAAAAATTAAATAATAGTTAATTATTATATAATAAAAATTTTATTTTATTATTTAATATAATAAAACAAATGAAATAGGCTCGTGGTCGATCGGCTCTGCAACTAGGGTTTCTGTAGTCGGCTCTCGAATCGATCTTGGCGGCCATGGGCTTCTCCCATGGTCGCCCTCCCCCATCGGTGTCGGTTTCTCTTGGTGCTTGGTGTTGGGGCGGCGCTTTCGCGCGGCGACCCATTGGGCAGGGGCCTTAACCCTCTTACCAGTGGCGGCGGCGGCGGCTCACGGTGCTGTGGCGATCTGCTACAGGGAGGAGCGTCTATGGATCTTCGTCGACGGCGGCTGAGGGGTTCGCGTTCATTCGGCGGCGGAGGGGATCGTGCCCACGGTGGCTGAGGGGGTCGTTCGCGCATCCACGCCCAGGTTGCTCCAATGCCGGCAGGTGACAGCACCGAACTATGGCTTGGATGGCAGCAGGGGATGCGGAGCATGGGCTCTCTCACAGGTGCTGGCGGGGGCGGTTCGACGGCGTAGGCATTGGTGCGGTTTTCGGTGCCAGGGGCGTTTCTCTTCTCTCGTTTTGCGGTTGACTGTGGTTCTCTGAACCGATGGCTTTGCTCTTTTTTCATGTGCCCGGGGCATGTTTGGTACTCGGTTTTTCTCTGTTTTTTCTTTTACTCTTCTTATTTCTGTGGCTCTTTATGAGCGGGTCTTTTGGTTCTTAGCCTTTCATGGATGACCTGTAACAGGGTGCTTTTCAGTTTTGTTGGGTTTTGGAGCTCTTTTTAGAGAGCTTGCTACAGCAGATTTCGGTTTGCTATGATATTGTCTTCAGAGATGATACTGATTTGTGCTTTAAATAGCAAAAACACTCTTCGAGAGTGCAGATGATCAATGTAATTTTGTACTCGCAAGATGAAATACAATTACGCTTTTTTTTCGGGAAAAAAAAAAAATAATAAAACAAATGAAATATTATAATTATAATATATTTGAATATATATATTATATTATAATATTTATTGTTTTCTTGTTTTGTGCAGGTCGTGGGATGACAGCGCGGCGGTGAGAATGGACGCAGAGAAGAGAAGGGCGAGGGTGGATGCACAGCAGGGGAGGCGCTGGGAAAGGGTGAAGGCTGGGAGACGAGGCGACAGGGTGAGAAGGGAGGGAGGTAGATGGGTGGGCATCGATGAGTTGGGCGTGGAGTCGAGGGGCATGAGGGTCGTGGGGTAGTGGAGGAAGGAAGGTCGAGTTAGGAGTACACAGGAGGTGGGCGCGGCTTGTAGTGTTTCACAGTAGTAGGGGAGTGTGGTGTAGGAGGAGTCATGCAAAGGCGAGACGTCAAGGAAGGATGGAGAGATGGTGGGAGAGATGTGGATGGAGGCTGCGTAGGGTGAGCTGTACACACGGATTGCAGGAAGTGAAGAAGCAGGGGGTGGGGGCGAAAGGAAGAGGGCACAGAGAGGCAGGCGGAGGGAGGAGAGCGTGGCGCAGTGTTAGTGTGAGGATGGCACGGGGTTTGAGCGAAGGGAAATGCATAGAGGAGGAGGGTTGCGTGGAGGATCCCAACAATAGCTGGGGAGGGAAGGAGCTGGGCGTGTGGATGCAGGTGTGAAGAACGATGAGGACAGCGTGGAAGCGCGGGGTGAGGGAAGGGCAATGGAGATGCAGCGTGGAGAGAAGATGTGGAATATGGGTAGAGAGAATGAGGATAGGTGAGCCGAAACTGATCTCAATAGTAGGAGGAGACAAATCCGAGCTCAGGTCAAAGGAGCCGAATCCGAGCTCTGATACCAAATGCAACAACCGTATCAGGTTGGACTCTTAATAGTCATATCTGACTTTCATATTGAATGATAAATAAGAATAATATATTTTATGATGATGATAAATTTACAATAAGCTCGCCTTTATAGGGCTTGAGCAATCATAACGAAGGGTTACGACCTTTCACTAGTAACCTAATAATCTAATAATTTATAAATAATAATGTTAATTAAATATTCACGGCAAAATATAAACAAAATGACAATGCTGAAATGTAAAATGTCAAATATGAAATGTACTCTACAGCATGTTAAGTCTTATTACGCCGACACATAAGGTGTAAAAGGTGAAAAGCAAAGAAAGGAAAACTAGGCTACACAAACAAACAAGAAAAGAAAAAGTGCGCCAAGGGTAGGAAAAAACAAAAGAAAAAGGGCAACGGGTCATCAAGCAAAGGTAAGACAATCAAGGTAAAAGGACAACTAATTACTACTCACGAGAGCTTATTCAGTTTACCTACCCTACTCTTACCAATTCAGAGAAATACTAAGTAAAATCACAGATCCAGTGCAACCACTCATCCAATAGATCAATAGTTCCTCCTTGATGTTGCTTAGCAAAACAAGTCAAGATTGGATAAAAAATTAATGAGTTTAAGATCACAATCCTCTTGACTTGTTCACAAATTGGAAAAGGGTTAGAGTGGTGCAAAATGAAATCATGCTGAGGTTGAGACTGAGTTTCGCAAGACACATCCATCAATAAGCCAAAGGGGTCATGAAAATGGTGTGAGTTATCCTTTAAATTTGATGGAAGAAAATGATATTACATTCGACTCAACCCTCCCTGAGACATGTTGTTCTCCTTGTCTATCAAGCTGGCATTCTCAATGGCGTTCATCCTTGGATTGATGAAAGAACCAAGTGGGGACAAATTGGAGTTTACTAAACCTAAGATCAAAATTACCCCCACTTGTTGCTCAAAAATTGCGAAAAGATGAAATTGATCTTTGAAAAGCTTCTCGATCAACCAATCAATAAGACCATCAGTTTGGAAAATAGGGTTAACCCCGGATGACTGAAAAAGAAAATAAAAGGTTTTACCATCAACCGCTTGGCATTCTACAGACTCCTTATCGAACCCTTTGCACAACAAAATTATGTTTGAAAGAGGCATTGGCTTCATGAGTTGGGATGGGAGGGAGGATTGAAAAGTAGAGGCTTGTTTAGCATTTCCTACAATTGTCCTCCCCAATTCTGCATGAGATAGGGGACACTTGTCAAGGAAATTATCAAGGTCAACACCAACCTTCCGAAGACAAGACTCATTTTGATTCATATTTCCAATCAATTCATTGTGACCAAGGAGAGAGCAAGGAATTGTGTTGACATTAAGCATGACACTTTTTGAAGGTTCTTTGTGACATTGATTCCATCTTGCAGGTTGCAACAAAGAACACTCAAGGTCGAGTTGATACATAACTGGATCATCATCATCTTGTCAGGGAGGTATATTGATATAATCATTTTTAAAACCCCCATCATCTTCACACATTTGACTTTAAACCACATGATGATCGTTTGATCCACCCTCAACAGAAGTCTGACTATTTTCAATATTTTCTTTTTCTTCTTCAAAGGTATGATTGGAAAATGAAACAAGGTCGGGATCACTTTAGCATTCATTTAAACAATCGCCAACGAAGCAATGACTATGGGGCTGCCCCTCAAGAGGTCCTTTAGTGGATTCACTGGTTGAAAGCTCAACCACAGAATTTTGTCTCTGATGATCAATGGGATCCCCTGGCTTCATTTGTGCCTTCTCCAAGTAAAGATGGCAAAGTGCTTCGTATGATTTTAGTAAGTTCCCCTTCTCAGTCAATATCAAGGTCAAAATCTTGAGGGGTTGATATTTTCTCACTATCATAAATAACTTTATCATGATATTTATTGCATAAGTCCTTCAAATACTCAACTACATTCTTATAGACTGAAGGCTCATTCATAAGCTGAATCAAAGGCACATTCACCATTGGTTCGGGGGAGGAGAAATCAAACTGATAAGGACAATCACTGCTCATTTCATCATTGTTATCATGGTCGTCTTCATGACATTGATCCTCCACCACATATTCCTCATTTGGTTGTTCTTCCATGGATTCATCACCCCATTCATCTTCGCAAAGTTGATTTTCAATTACATGATGATCACTTGATTGTTTATCAAATGCAATCTGACTACCTTCACCTTTCTCCTCCTCTTTAGAGAGATGATTTTCATCAAGACACTCATTGTCTGACTGTTCTTTCATAGGTTCATTACTGTTTTCTCCCACTCACTTATTAACAAATCCATAAACATGTCATACCCAGTGATGGATCATGGGGCCAAATGATCAAACCATAAACGGGCATCCCCTTCGAGGGACACACCAAGGGTCCGCATATAGACATCCTCAGCATCAGCACCTAGAGATTCCATACGGTCCCATAGGATATCCAAATGACTTTCAATATATGTTTTATTATTTCCATCAAAACGAGGCAACCTCTTGGTCTATCCATCTGACATAAGATGAGGTGCCCCATATATTTTTGAAAAATCAAAAGGGGATGGATTGGGTTTCGTAAAGGCTCTTGTTGCTTGAATTGGGCGAGAATCATTTACCGAAAGCCTTGGTTGGGTATCATAAGAATTTTGATATGCAGGTTCATACCCATAATCATATTCATCCCCATACTGAGATTGTGCATCCCATTCATTTATTTCCTCTTGTCTCCTTTCAGACCTATTCACACGTTCATTTAATTCTTTTATGGCTTGTGAGAGGCCAAGAAGAACATCTGGGTCCATTCTGATTTATCAATTTAAGAGTTACCAGTGGAGTCGCATGTGAAGTGTCAGAATGATCTAGGCTTCGGAGGTTATAGGGATGGGTTCGGCCTCCAGTGGAGCTGCGGGGTGGAGTCGCCAGTTGAACATGAAACCTTGTTCACCGAAGGTAAGATGGCGTGAGGGGAGTGGAGAGTGAAACAGAATTATGATAAGCCTCTACCTCCCCGGCAACGGCGCCAAAAATGTTATCTCACAAACACTAGCTGCTACTAGAGATATCTCGTCTAGGATGGTAGAGGTAAAGCATCCAGGAAGGTGACACCTGCAAACACCAAGTCCATCGTTCGAAGAACAGTCGTCACACTAGACAAGGCACGTAGCCAAGTCAAGGGGGAGACCCTACTCAACCAGTGATGGTTGAGAACCAAAAATGACACCCAAGACCCAAAAGATGAATAGATGCAAACAAGGAATGAGTGTGAATTAAACCCCAAGATCACTCCCAGCCAGAGATTGGACAATGAAGGAAAATAAGCGTGCAATGAAGATATGACCAGATCTCAAATATGTCAAATTAAATGGATTAAAGCAATGATTAAGTGGCTGGGAATTGACTAGGGAATTTGAAACAAGCTAGAAGCGGTGAGATGATGAAATTCTTCATAGGGAAAAAGATTAATTATATAACTAAACCGACCTAGGGCAGAGAAAAATTAGAGTTTCTTAGCACTTCTAACTAGCGATAACTTGATTCTAGTTAATGATACAGCAAATAAAACAAGAATCAAGCATACCCAGAACCCAGAAAAGACCCCAGCTGCGTGAGTGAGCAAACTGCCCCAAGGAGGGCGCAATCAGAAAATTACTAGTGCCTATGGGTATGGGAAAATGGAGTCAGAAAGGTTTGAAATTTTGGGAGTGGACTCTTAAAATTATTTTGGAAGCAGGTTTGAAATAAAATTTGAGTTTTAACGGTGAATTTTGGTATTTTAATTTGTTAGGGTTTTATGTTTATTAACAGCTCAGCAAACACAGTGAAAATGATAACGAGATGACAAGATAATGAAACATACCTGAAGCAGAGGTGAAATGGAGTGTTGTGTATGAAGACCACCCCAAAAGATCAAGTATTGAAATCCATGCGTGTTCCCTTGAGTGTGGAGAGCAGCTGGACACTAAGTGCACCCTCAATAACCTGCCACAGAGAGCAAAATCAATATCTGAAGCAAACTACGAGTTAAGCATAGCAACTAGACGAAAAATAATGAGGAAAATGAAGTACAAATGTAAATTTCACTTCCCTTTGAAGTTCTTCGGAGTTTGGAGCAAATGTGGAGCAGCCAGCTCCAAGAAATTCGCCCTTCTGCAGATGGCTAGCAAAGCTGCAAATCAAACCAGCAAAAGAGAGATGGAAACACCACAAATTATCTCAATAATGCAACCACAAACTAGCATACCATTGATACAATAACACCCAAACACAATATCTCAAGTCACTGAATGGAATGTCTCTCTCAATACCAAGTGCAAGTGTACAATATGCCAAGAGGAGTAAAAATGAGAGAGCTTGTTCTCTTATAGAGATAGCTCCAAATCTAAACCATTCTCCCACCAAAATGAATGGTTGGGATTTAATCCCCACATGGCCAAATGAATGGCTGAGATAAAGTGGATGAGGGGGGGGCAAATTGCCCTCATGCGCCCAAGGGAGAAGAAGGGCCACTCGTGGAGCCCATAAAACATACAAAGAAGTGTCTAGGGGGTGCCTTTGGGTTGTTTTAGCCCCCTAGACCACATACCCAAGGTCTCATAACAATATTTTTACAAAATTTGAGTTTTGACATAGTGAAAAACGCCCCACTATGGGAAAATTCGCCCCATGAGTGGAACTGGGCATAAATGAGGGCCCCACACAAGATAAAATGTGTCCATACTATGTCAAAATGATATTAGGGGACCCCCTTACGTTTACCAACCATTGCACTTACCATTTCCAAAGTTAAATTAGCCAAATTTGATTTTCCTTCATTAATTAATTGCTGGTTTTATTTCTGAAGATGTAATTTGCGCTTTTGACCCACTTATATTGTCCGGATTGATGAACCGTCTACTGCACTGTGATTGTAGACCCCAAATATACTAGAAATGGTCATTGGAATGGGCATGATCCATCAATTGAGCATTGTTTTCCCAAAATCAAGGGTTTTTAATTAAAATAGGGCCCTGCTGGCCAGTAATAATTAAAAATCTCACCGATGCTTCAACATCTTCTCGATCTGACACTTGGAGGTGCATATGGGACCCCAATACATGATAAATAACCAAAATCAAAGTTTTGGTTGCAACGTTTTTTGGGACCCATTTTTGGTCTGGTCAAACTCGTTTGACCAAGTCAACTATGGTCAAAATGGCAATGGATGAAACCTGCATGCAACATGGAATGCCAAGGATTCCTTATTTATGTTAGTACATTACTAAAAACATATAACGACGACATGGTGATCATAATAAATAATATCTCAATAAAAACAGGCCCCAGGTGAGGTGGGCCCACCACCTCCAACAAAGACTCAAAAAAATGCTATGCACACATATAGACCTGGTCACTTATCTAACTTTGGGTGAGGTGGATAAACGAGGTGAAAATATAGGGGAAAGGCAAAGACCATGACCATGTGACCCTTTGGATAAACAGGGAAAGCGGGACCCACTAACATAAGCATACCATGATAACACAAGGGAAGGGCGGTGCCTCACAAATGGGTACAGTGCAGGGAAACCACCACTAATCATCTAACACACACCTTGAAACTCACATTCGTGCCTTCAACAGATTCCGTGAGGATCTTTTCTAGAGCCGCCATGACTGGGTGTCCGGCAAACCATAACTTGAGACTCTAGGGGACAATTCGCATAGTTGTTCCTTACTCCATCTCACCTCCTTGCCCCGCAGGACTAGGTGAGGAAATAACCAATACAATGCTCTATTATATATGGCTGGCCTGTGTCCGTGTGTGTTAAGAAACACATTCTTGGACTTTACATTTCACTTTCATACTTAGCCTTTTTAGCTTGATTTACATTCAGATAGCCTTTTTGGCTTCAATTACATTTCATTACATTTCTTATCCCTTTCGGCTTCATACATATCTCAAAATATATAACAATGGCGCTCATACTGCAAAGTAAAGGTGGCAAGTGTGAATGCTTCGATGACTAATGGGGAACACCCGGTGAGTCTACACAATCCTATACTGCATTACAACATCGGGTGCAACCGACAGGAGTAAATCCCAGGTTTGAGAATGCATCTCACACACTAAAGAGTCGAGGCACAATAAACAAGGAGTCATGGCATACTCAGGGGTCAATGGGGAAGGGGATCCTCAAGGCCACATATCAAGGTCCAAGTCGGGACAGAACTAGAAATGGATGAGCTGATGGGTGGAAGGAAGTGACAAGTGGAACCAATGTTAGCTTCCTAGGAGGATGAATGACCAAGTCTATACCAATAATGGGGACAGGAACCCGTGTGCATACACAGGAGTCTATTGAAAAAGGTGGACTGAATTCACCAAGGGCCATCAACATCACAATAAAGCATGAGATCACCACATCAGACATCATACATCTAGTCCATGTACTATCATAAATAAACAAGTCTGAAAGCAAACATCATGAGCAATATCCATAAAATGCTATACCTGCCATACTATATACCTATTGCTGAAGCTGAATATGAAGTTGAATCTCTGTTGAATCTGGGCAATAAGTGGAAAACCAGCTGTACTCTGTAATGCTCTCATCACAATATGGCTAATTAACTCTATCAATGGGGTCATGCAAAGCTAGGCAAGGAAGGGGGACCCTGTAATCATTTCTCTGTAGTAGCTCTGGACCATCAAAGTACAATCTGTCCCCTCTGATATCTCTGCTCCGGGAAATCTCAATACAATAGATGCCCCCTCTATTGCCATCTGATCTCTGATCTGGAAAAAAAAAAGTAGTATGGTCCCTGACCACACAATCTGCAGCATGGTAGCTCCAGCTAACATGGATGTGATAACAGTGACCCGTCCACAGCTTCTCAAGTTTTCCATGATTTCCTGGTTTTTCTTTATTTTTTTCCCAAAGCAAAACTATATCACCTACCCCAAATTTCACACCTCTAGTCCTTTGATCAAAATTTCCTTTAATCGTTTCTTTCTCTATGACCATTATATTCCATGCTTCTCTTCTAGTTTCATCCAAATCCACTAATTTGTCAATTCTTTCCTGCATGGCTTCTTGATCTGAGGAACATTGTTGTAATAGTTCATAAACATGAATTTGGATATTTATGGGCAGTCTGCAGTTCTGGCCATATACTAATTCAAATGTAGCTTTGCTACTTATCCTCTTAACAATTGTCCTATCTTCCCAAAGAGCATACTTAAGCTTATTATCCCAATTCTTTTGTTTTCACCAACCATTCATTTCAAAATCAGAATTAGATTCTTATTGCTTGACTATGCTAGACCATTTCCTTGGGGGTAATAATTAGAGGAATGAGACAAAGTGATTCCATGATTCAAACAAAAGGTGGACATTTCAATCTTACTAAAATCCTTGGTGTTGTCTATGGTGATTTTCAAAGGGCACCCATACCTAGACAGTGTGTTTTCTTCCAAGAACCTAACTACCACCTCTGCAGTCGCTTTCTTAGTAGGGATTGCTTCGACCCATCGAATGAAATAATCAATACATGTCAATATATATTTATACTCATTGGATGAGCTTGGATCAAAAGGCCCGAAAAAATCCATTCCCCACTGTTGAAAGGGGGCCTCTATAATGACCATAGACAAAGGGAGGGTTGGTAATCTAGGATTTCCCAAGAAAAATTGCCATTCTTGAAAAACCCTAACAAAAGCATGCACATCCTTGAATGGTGTGGGCCAGTAATATCCAGCTTGCATAATCTTTGCATCTATGGTTATGGGTGCGTAATTTCCACCACATAATCCCTCATGCATTTCAGTGATAATATTTTGTGATTCATCAAGATTTACATACTTCAAAATAATTCCATCCAGGTTCCTCCATCCCAACCCATCTTCTGTTAACACATACTTGGATGCCTTCAATTTCAGGGCTCTTCTTTGATGATCTATTAAATGATCGGGACAGGTCAAGTTCTTGAGATAGAAAATAATTTCTTTATACCATTCATGTTCTTCATCTACATAACAAATTAATGCATTATCACCTCCCATTACTTCATTTTGCATTTCGGATTCAGTTAAGAGCTTGGATAACCCTTTTCCTTTCACTATCTTGATTGGTTTGATCTCAATGCCATATTCTTGAATTCTAGATATCCAGTTTCCTCTAAATCCAATACCATCATGTTGAGACAGAACGTATTTGACTGCCTGATATGGGACATAAGCTAATATCTTTGAATACCCGATATATGTCCTGAAATGATTTAAATATTTGACCAAGTCATACGCTTGTTTCTCGGTGGTTATGTAGTTTAATTCAACATCCCTAAGATTTTTCTCATAAATGCAACAAGTTGCTCATGATTTTCCTCGTTCTTTTGCAGTAAAACACCAGCTATAGTGTCCTTAGACGCATACGAGTAAATTAGGAACTCCTTATTGTGATTAGGACACACTAGTACAAGAGCAGTATAAATGGCCTTCTTTAACGACTCAAATGATGTTGCACAATTCTTATCCCAAACAAACTTCACATCTTTCTGCAATAATGCATTCAATGGCTTTGCTAGCTAAGCTAAGTTAGGGATAAATATTCCCACAAAGTTAATTTTTCCGAAAAAGACCGTAGTGAGCTCACATTACGTGAGGAGGGAATGGCTTGAATGGCTTGCACTTGTTCAGGATTGATTTGAATTCCATCCTTGGAAACTATATGACCTAATAACTTTCCTTCATCAGCAACAAATGTGGATTTCTTGGGATTCAGGGAAATCCCAAATTTTTGACATCTATCAAATATTGTCCTCAAGTGATTTACATGATCACTCCTTTCCTTGGAGAAAACAGTCAAATCATCCTGATAAATTACTATAATTTTTCCAATCAAATCACTAAATTCCTGGTCCATAGCCCTTTAAAAGGTTGAACCAAAATTCAGCAAGCCAAATGGTATGCGTGTATACTCATATGTTCCCCAAGGTGTGGTAAATGTGGTTTTTCCCCTATCTTCCTTTTTTATTTGCACTTGATTATATCATGAGAATCCATCCAATGTCGATAACATTCCAACACCAGTTACACTTTGCAATAAATTTTCCATGTTTGGGAGCGAGTAATTGTCCTTTAATGAAGCTTGATTTAAATTTATGAAGTCTATACAAATTCTTATTTCACCACTCTTCTTTCTAACAATCACAGGATTCAAAACCCAGGTTGTATGCCTAACCGTCCTAATGATCCCTGTTGCTAACATCTTTCCCAACTCCTTCTTGACTAATGGAACTAGTTTAGGGTTGACATCACATAGATTTTGTCGATAAGGTTTGGCCCCTTCTTTAAGAGGAATGGTATGATCAATAACAGATTGGTTGTAAGTTTTTAAATCATCATATGTCCATGCAAAAAAATCCTTATATTCCCTAATCAAGTCCTCAATTCTTCTTCTTTCTTCTTTAGAGGCGTTCTTCCCTATTTTGATCATCTTTGGAGAACAAGAAGAACCAATATTGATTTCGATAACTTCATCATCTGGTTCAGATTGTCTCCCTTTATACTCATCATGTCTGTTAAAATTATTTTCTAAAGGGAAATCAATTTCAGTAATGTACATACCTTCCATTGAACTACCCTTTATTTGATCTCCAAAATTAACCATAGGGGTATGGGAAGCAGTCAAGAATTGGATGATTTGAGCATCATCTTCGAGAACCCGCCAATGCTCTTGGTTATCAGGAACAAAAGGTCTAAAAAGGACTTCAACCTTGCAATTTCTTTGGGACACTAAATCAGGGACTTGGAAGGTACTGGCCGTAACATATAATTCATCAGCTAGAGTGTTTTGGTCTCATGGGATAGCTTTAATTCCAAAGGCATCACAACATTCAATTGTCCCATACCACATTTCTGTAATCCCTAAGTTTGTTATTCTTAGCAGCAAATTGGTTCTTCACTTGAGATACAATGAGGTCAGAATCACCTATGACAGTTATAGACTTGATATTATTCTCTTGGGCAATTTCTAAACCTAAAAGCAAACCTTCATACTCATCCACGCTATTTGTACAATCAAATTCCAAACGGAAAGAATATAAGATTTCTTCACCAAAAGGTGAGGTTAGGACAATACAGACGGCTGCACCATGTCGAGATCGAGCTCCATCAAATTTTATCTTCCAAACTTGGTTTGGTGGGAATGGATGTTGTTTTATATCCTCCCGATAATTAGGTAACACCATAAATTTTCCAATTTCATCACTTGAATACATGACCTCATTGAATAAGTGTTCGGGCGTTTCTACATGTTCTTGCATAGGCGGTTAATTAAATAAAGAGATAGATGAATAATTTCCAATTGGAGTCATGGAATATTTTAGATCCATCTGAACACTTCCTCCCAATCTAGTTGACCATTCCCTAGATAACAACATTCCCCAAACATGAAGGACATTGGGAACTGGGACATTCATGGTGAGTTTGATACTTGAACATGCGGCTAATCTAATGTGAAAATTTTCAATTACCCCAATGGATTCTATTGTTCTAGAATCCATGCCACACACATTCCTAAAAGGTCTTGTGGGCACCAACTTAAGTTGTTCCATGACTCTGAGTGGCATAACATTCACTTCAGCACTAGAGTCCAACATGCAATTATGCAATATTAACCCATTTACCTCAAGCGCTATATAAAAGGGTGGGCATCCACCAAAGTTGTCACCATATGCGCTCTCAATCATAGCAGTGGAGTCTTTAGGTTCAACCGGAACATGTTTTATCATTTGTTTCTTTGGTTGGATTCCCAAATGGTTGGTGGCCCTCTTGTAGAATGAAGGTATTTTGAAAATTTTGCAAAATGGAATAGGCATATTCATCTTAGCTAGAAACCCTGATATATCAATGTCTAAACTGTAGGGGTTTTCCTTATCCTTCTCATTAACAGCCAATCCCAAAAATTTCATAACATCATATTTGACTAATGTTATGCTTTCATAACAGCCAATCTCATTTTATGCTTTAGGGAGAGTTCGACCGATTGACTAATCATATCTACAAACTGATGAGATTGACAGAAATCCAGACACGTAACTTTGGCCCAGACATGCAAAATATGGCGTATCAACCCATGCAAGTAAATTTAATCTGATTGTTAAAACTCACTAGTGTGGCCACAAACATCAGGATTTCCCTCACCGACTAGGATGACTTTCAAGACTACCACACCCTCTCTCCCCCAGCTATTGTTGAATCATGCGTTGAATTTACTCCACCAAGAAAAGTGTCTGGATCACATCAACTCTGAATATTTTCTTCTATTTTTGTAATATTTTCTAAATTGTATATAAATTCACCTCTCCCTATTCTTTTTGGGACGAAGAAATGTTTTTGGGTGGGGCAGATGTTGGAGGATCCTAGTTGACCATATGACTAGGTCCTCCTGACAGACTACATATTAGTCAAATTAGTCATTTGAGTCTATTAGGCCAACCGACATGACAGTTAGGAAGTTATAACTTTATAACTGTTTATATGCACTATGTAATAGGTACTTAGTGATCCAGAAGATGTAATGTTTTTTTTTTTACATAATGGCCTCGTAATATAAGACAACTTGTTGCTCCTATATCCATTACTTGTATTATTTTTCGTACTTTTATGCATGCATGTATGATCGTGTGTCTTGTTATGTATTTTTGTGCTACTAGTAACTATATGTAATCCATTAGATTACAACAGTTCTAATAGGGAGACAAATCCTACATATGGTGAAAGTTGGTTGCTTGAGGTTGCCAGGTCCTCTTCTCTTTCTAGGATTTGACTACTTGGTGTTTAAGAGAGCTAAATTGGACACTATCATCTTCCAATTGTAAGGCTACGTTTCTAGCTTCATTTTGTTTGGCCTCAAGCTTAGGGATCCTTTCTTCCAATATTTGATTTTCTGTTGAAAGGGAAGAGCTTTCCCCTCTCAAAAACTCTTCCTCATCTCCCAGGTTTTGCTACCCATCAAGCATTTTTTGGGTGACAAGGATGGCTTGATCCATCTGGGGACTTTCATGATCTTTTATTTTATCATCGTTTTCTTTGAGCAGGGTGACAATATCAACCATCTCATGCTTGCTCTTTCCCATTGGTACAAGGGTATCTTGTAACATATATTTTTCAGCCTCTAATGTCGTAACTTTGGAGTCCAAGAACTAGTTTTTTACATTCATCATCTACAATTGTTTCTTACAGTGGTCGTTGGAGGAGGTAGCCTTTAGATATTTGTGGTAGATGATGCTACTAGAACCTTGTTCGATAGAAACATCATTTTCAGGGGGAATCTCCATTGTGTTGAGTGTAACTTGGGGATGCATTTCTTTATAATTTTTCTAATTCAAGGGATTCATGGTAGTGATCACTAACTACCAAGTGGTTGGATCATATCTAGGAAATAGCGTAGCTTGTTCTTGGCATTTCATGGTCTCAAATGAAAGTATGCCTTTTTTAGTCTCAACAATTCTCTTTTGCTCTTCCCTTAATAGCTCTAGGAGGTCACATGTCTCTATAGGTTGAATTAATTTTTCCCATGATACCTACTACCCTGCTTCCTATGATGAGCTAGTAGTGGGTGTGCTTGTAGCACTTTCAAAACTTATGGAAAAAAATAGGTTAGACAAACTAAAAAGAGGGGATGAAGGCACCTCCCACGAACTGTCGGTTAGTTTTGGTATTTTTTTATTTGCTTGATTTAACCCAAGTGGGGTTTCCTGTGTTATTTCCTCCACCGGCCCTTGAACTGGAGAACCCATTCTCTTCTTTTGTTGCTTGATATTTTCTTACACTATCCAATCATATACTGTTTTTTCCAACCTACCCTATATCAACAAAATATCTTCTAATTGGGGTGAGGGGAATCCTCTTCTTCCTCTTGGGGGAATTCTTTGATGGATCCTTCTTCTTGAGGTTGTTCTTAAATAATTCCTTCTTCTCTTGGAGTCTTCTCTTCGATATCCCCTTCTTTCTTTGGAGGTTGTTGCTCTACTATAGGTGTTTCCTCGCTTGTTGTGAGGATAGAGATTTCTTGTTTGAAACTTGGAGGAAAATATTCTTGTATTCGGGGCTCTCACATTGTGGCTTATGCAGAGGAGGTGCCTTATTACATTGTTTCTCCCCACTATTGTGTAATATGGGCCGGTGGGGAAAAGTATCAAACAAATCAGCTTTGTCTATTGAAGGCTCATTTGGGTTTGGCCCCAATCCTAGTTTTGCTAGCATATTCTCTAGGACGATTGGATTTGTAATTCCTTGGACCTCTTTTTCAAGTCTTTTATCCTCAGAATACCCCATGGATTTCATTATGGGGAGTGCCATGAGATAGGGTAGGGTATCCTTTGATTGTTGTTCTGCTAGGGGTTGACTAGTCTCGTGTTCTAGCTTCTTCACCACTTCCTCTTTTGGCACCATATCTCATGTTTCCTCTATCCCTGTCATCCCCAAATCTTCTTCATCTTCATGAACGTCATCATATATTTTGTTGAACAATTAGTATTTAGGAAGATCGGGGTATGGTACATTCTCTTTATGTAACTATCTCCTCATTTTCCACTAGGATCCCCTCTTGTGCCTATTGAAGCCATCTTCATTAACCTTGGCATATCTTTTTTCTTGTGGATCTTCGAAGGCCATGTCTTTCTTGGTAACTATGGATCCTTGTTTCCTATAGAAGGTGTAGCATGCAGTGGATTTTGGCACTTTTGGAGTAGGAGATGGGAGTGTTTTCTCTATTATCTATTGGGGTTCAATCCCCCCCTTTAACATGGATTATATTTCTTAGTATGCTTCTTTGTTTACTAACTCTTCAACATCAAACATGGATTCGTGGTAGTCTGGGTTTGATCAATACCAATCATTCGGTGTGGATCATATCTCTAGGGTTGATCCAAAATGGTAGGTCAAGTTTTTTTAAGATTTCCAGGGCTTCTTTAAGACCTATTATGTCATTTATATGTTATCCCCCCATGGAAATGACTAAGGACAATTTTCCTTTCTTCTTGGCCTTGAGGAAGTGAGTTTCATCAATTTCAACTATTTGTCTGATATATTCTAACATGAAGACACTAGGGGTCAAAAGATTATGAAGCACATGAGGAGATGATACTAAGCCATACAATCTGATTATATTGTATAGGAAAATGGAATATATATATATATAAGCTAAAAATATAAACTTAAGAAAAGAATCCTCGCGTCCTTTGTTCACCGATGGAAACCAATCAAAAAATTTGTTTGGTTTCTCCCCTCCATTTTATGTAGGCCTAAGGTTTCTAGATGATGTTCTTGTTTATGTATAAACAAATAGACCAAGTAGGAGGGCTACATGAAGACCCATGTGGTAGAAAAGATGGCTAGTTGAGACCTCATTACAATGGATATAACATATGCATATCTGAATTCCGGGATAATGCGAGTATTGTAGGCATCTAACATAACCACCATCCCTTCATTGATCTCTTGATCTAAATCTCTTCCCATAATCATGAACATGGATATGGCCTCATGTGCCTAGGGGGTGAAGCTTTTAGAGCTATAGCAAGGTGGCGTTGGAGTTTTTGTTTGAGTTGGTGGGCCACGTGGCAGTTTATTATTGGTGACCATGATGCTAACTCGACTATGTTTACCCCACATCTTGTTCTATTGGCAGGTATGTCTTATTAGATATTCAAGATTATGTGGGAAGTTGAGTTCCTAAGGAATACCTTTTATTCCTCGTGTGCAAAAAGGAAACTAGGCTCCCCCTCCACACAAATGGTTATGATTAATTTGCAACTGTATTGAGGTTAGATCTACACCATTCAAGGGCGGTCCCTCCATCTATATTCTTGATCATGTTTGAAGTGTGTGAACGGTCTTAATTCAAAAATCTATGTCATTAACGGGGAGCCCTCCAGTGTACAACTTGATGATGTACATTCTCGGGACTGGATAGGATTGCATGCCAGAAGTTTCCTGGATGAATCTTGACCATTTGCAGGGGATCATGCGTGAATGAATGAGATTAAATCATGGAAAGTTGTACGATGAACCCATACCATTCACAGGGGACCTCCTTTAATTATCTCTTACACATGTTTTCATGCGTGAATGGATGAGATTAACTCATGGATAGTTGTACGATGAATACATACCATTTGCAGGGGACCTCTTTTAATTATCTCTTGCATATGTCTTCATGCACGAATGACTAAGATCAACTCATGGATATTTGCACAATGAATCCATACCAATCGCAAGGGACATTTTTTTATTATCTCGTACACATGTCTTCTTGCACGAATGGATGAGAATAACTCATAGAGAGATGAATTATGAATCCATACCATTTGTGGGGGACCCCTTCTCATTCTTTCTCGAGCATGTGCTGGTGCACATATGGTTAAAATATGATGACTCTTATTTGAAGGGTAAATTTGGGTCGTTAGCAGGGAAAATATCCTTCTGTTATTTTTTTTATGTGAGGGGGTGGTCTTCAATAATTTGAGTGAAGGTGACAGATTCGTTCAAGGGAACAATTATTTTTGGCCTTTAGAGCCTTAACATCACTCTGGAGAGAGGGTTTGACCCACACATGTGGGATTTTGAGAGGGGCGTTCCATATTTGAAGGCTTGATTCATGTATTTGGATGTCCTTTGGTCCTTTTGGAGGATAGAACTCTCCTCTTGGAAGTTCCTTCACATCATTACCATGTATTGACCCTTGACTAGGTGGTGCACCCTCCTTGTCTTGAGCATATTGTTAATTCATGTGAGTTGTTTATCATTTTTTTCATGTCAGAGATTTCTTTGAGCCTCTCTAGGATATATCTAGAGTTTTGGTATATCTATTATTAGTTTATGGTAAGGGAAGTTGAACTAATCTAAGATATAAGTGAGAATGTTCCTCATTGTATCTCGTTATTGTTGATTGAAGAATAAAACTATCTTTTGCATTAGATACTTTTGGATTTCTTGGGATATTTCATACACGTGAGGCATATCTTGAAGTAACATGTCTTTTTCTTATATTATGTATTTTCTAGATCTAGTCCAATAGAGGGGTAATATCTCTCCATTGCAATTAAGTAGGGAATAATCTCTTTACTTATTTCATATTCTAGTCTTTTAGCTTGTTTGTGATTTGTCATCCTAAGAGTTGCAAGTTCAAGTTTGCATAGGCTAGGATATGTGCTAGGATCTAGATATTGAAGGTGCATGCTTTAGGGTGACCCTTCCTTGGAAGAATGTGCATGAAATTCCAAAGGCTTGAGGGGAATTTGTTATGCTTTGTAGGTGTTTCATCCAAGTACTCTCAAACAAGGCCCAAGGAGAACTATTCTAGGACACTATTTTCCCAAGAATTAAAGGCACTAGTCTAGCGCTCCATCTCTCTTTTTTTTTGCTCGAATCTCCCTGACTTGCGGAAGTGGCCTGTGGTTTGAGAAACCACGACACAGGGGCATCTAATCCATCAAAATCATCCAGGGATCGCACCCGTCCTGGACTGCACCAACCTCAACTTGATTGGGTTTTCTTGGGTGTCGCCTCCCAACTAAGTCAACCGTAAGGGGAAATGAACTCGGGTCTCCTTGCTAACGAGACCCACACCTTAATCGAGTGAGCTAGCGGGAATTGATAGTCTAGCGCTCCATCTCATCAACCCCAAAACTCCAAAAACATTTTTTTCTTCTTTTTTTCTATGGTGAAATATGGTTTCTTCAAGGCTGCAATCATTTTCATATTTCTTCCTCCATTAAGCCAAGGTAAATTCTCACACTTCAACATCATTTTTAGGCTTGATTTTTTTTATCTTCATTTTATAACAGTAAAAATTGCAGAAATAAAACAACCCGAATAGCTCAATAAAATCTCATTTTAAGGTTATGATTTCATGTTAGAGTAATCACATAAATATCTTTGGTTTTCTACTTATGTTTTATGTCTTATTTGTGTGGTTAAATGGCTTAAATTTCATCTTAAACAATTCTATAAATTTCTAAGAAAAAAAATTTAAATTTTGGAAATTTCTGCATTTTCTTGTTTTAGTACATAATAGTAATCATATTTTAAAAGCAAGTTATCTTTAGTTTCTTGTTTTAGTACATAATAGTAATCATATTTTAAAAGCAAGTTATCTTTAGTGTTCATTTGGTTAATATTAGGTCACAGTTTTATGTTTATTTAAGAACACTTATATTGGCTAAATGGTTTTCTCTTAAATTCGTAAATTGCTTTTGTATTTGTGTTCCCATTGTTAAACTTTTTCTCTTACAGAACTCTTGATGCATTTCAAATGTGCTTGGATAATTTAATCATGGACAAAGTGGATATTTTTCTCTAATTGAAACATTAAATCAATTACACATTTGCAGTAATGATTCTCATCACTTAAGAAATATGTAATATAATCTAAATCCAATACTTTGGGTGACACCCTTCTTCAACAATCTTCTCAAACAAGGTCTCACTTTGGGCCACAACTTCATATAATTTAAAGTATATATGAGGCAACTTTTTTCACCATTAATGTCAATTTTTGGATTGATTTATTGTGAGTTATATTTCTGCATCTTTACATTTCTAGAATTAATGGTCTATATGCCTATGTTTTTATTGTTGTTCAAATCATATCTTAATTATTTCCAGTCAAGTGTTTGATGTATTTGGCATTTCTACTTTACATGTTCAACCATTATTTGGGAAATTAATTTGGTCTAAATCACACATATTACTAAGTTACATTTTAATCCTTTTATCTCTCTTGGACAATTCACATCTAATCAACCCTAGGGAAGCCCCCCGTTGACCATGAGAGTTGGTCAAAAGAGAGGGAAGTTTGGACTGAGGCGATAATGGTGCACTCTTCCGAGGTAGCTCCTTGATAGCACTAGTGGAATGAGACTTTTCCACCTTGGTGCTAAATCAAATTATAACATTTTGGCATCATTTATAGGGATAAGTCCTTTCAAATCAAACATTAACGTCATCTTAATAATTGAAGAACCTTTTCCTAATTCAAAATTTGACTAGCTCATCTTGCAACTCCACCTAGAATTTGTGCCAAAGAGATACTCCACAAGAGGACGCTCTCAAGAACTATTTCATTTTGTTCCCGAACTCAAAAGATACTATAGAAAAAATATAAAAGTAATTCAGTCCATCGTTCCAAGTAGTTCTTCAACTCAATCTAATTTTACACCTCAAAATATGGCAACTCCACACCTTTCATATTTGATAACCTTGATTTAAAAAAATTAAATTCAAAATGGATTTCCCTCTGTGGTTGATTCATAGACTTGATCCACTTGATTTCCCGAACACCCCAGGGTTTCCAAACAAGTTACGAAAGTAATCTTTTGATTATAATCCAAGTTTCCATGGGTATAGTGATTCAACCACAGTGCATGTTACATGTTTTATACAAAACCATTTCATATGTTGGTATTAATCATGAAGATGTTTTGATGAGGCTATTTGTGTATAGCTTGAAGGGGAATGTAAGGGGTTGGTTTTGAAGTATTGGTAAACGAGAGATATCATATTTTGCAGATTCAAATGAAGCATTTTATAGAAAATGGAGTGCTAACGATCATGAGAAATGGATTCCCTATGTTGAATATATCAAGGGTATGTTCAAAAAATAGGTTATTGAAGATGGATTCCCTATGTTGAATATATCAAGGGTATGTTCAAAAAATAGGTTATTGAAGATCCTTTGGAGGTTCTAGGTCAGAGACAAAGAAGAGAGACATTCTCTAGAAGAGAATATTGAATAATTAGACCTTGAAAAAATTCATGATCTAGTTGATGAAGAGGTTCATGAAGTGTCCTTTGAAGAAATCCCTATGAATTACAACACTCATCGTCCTATTCTTTTTCCTCGTGATAATATGGGTTTGGTAAGCCTTAATGCATCTCATAACTATAAATTATCCTATATATATTTTTGTGATTTGGAGAGAAAAATTTAATGACAAACTCTTTGTGATTTGGAGAGAAAAATTTAATGACAAACTCTTGCCTAATGATGAGAATGGTAGTGCATCCATCTCTCCTCTCCTTGATAATCTAAATATTGATCGGTAATGGCACCAAAAAATGTTATCCCCTAAGTCTGCACCTCGATTGCTAAGGGAAAAGCTAGGGCAGTATAATACATGCGTAAAATAATTTCGGTTAAAGTTTTGAATTTTTGGATGTCATCTAAGTCTTATAGGGTCTAGGAGTGATCAAACAACACATTATAATGGAGCAATAATACATCATTGATCCAAAGGCTTTACAACTATGAATTAAATGTGATCTCAAGCATAAATACAGAGCTAAGATGTAAATATATGAAAAGCAAATTGCTTAGTTCATAAATTCACAAAGAAATTCCATTTCATAACAATGTTAAGACCTAGACTGCTAATGCAGTGCATAAGTAACTTATGTATCCAAATAAGATAGCAAATAGAAAAATATACAAGAGGCACAATTCAATTCACAATTTAAACGATCTCTGAGCATGCATATATTACTGTATTCATAAAAAAATTTACAAAAATTCCACCAACCCTTTCTGACTTTCAAAATTCGAACCATTCTTTGATGCATATCCTTTCTTTTATAATCATTACATATAACTGTTTCAGTAACGGATTCTATAAAAGATGTTCGATATTCATCTATTTACTAATAATATCTCCATGAACAACGGATTCTATAAAAGATGTTCGATATCCATCTATTTACTAATAATATCTCTCCATGAACAAGGTAGATGGAAGCAAAGCTTCTAGTCCCTGCTAAAACTAAACCAGCCAAAACTAAACCAGAAAATGTGAACACCGTATAACCCAACAAAGGACAGAAACGCAACTTGTGATATAAAAGTATTATACACAAAATCATAAAAAAATACACTCGTCCATGCATAGTAAGTCGTCGTCCATGCACAGTAGATGGGTGAAATGAGAAAATTGCGTGCCAATAGTATATTAGGTTTACAGTTTTATATATGAAAATCACATATTTAAGTAATATTAGGTATACAATTTTATATATGGAATTCTCATTTAAGTAAATGCAGGCAACAAAATCCCTCCAAGAGAGCAATGAGAGCAATCGGATTTCAATGGCATCTTTGTTCCAACTGGATATCCTAGTTGTCTTGGCCCCTGTTTTATTTGTTTGTTTCAGAAACACTACACAGAGTAATATTCCAACAGGTGACTTTTATGGGGAGCCGTGCAAAAAACCCTAAGAGAGTAATATTCCAGCAGGTGACTTTTATGGGGAGCCGTGCAAAAAACCCTAAAACAGAATATATGGAAACTCTCCCCCAAAAAAAAGCAGCAATAGTTCAGAAACTCGACAAAAGCAGGAAACTCTTAACAAAAAGAAAAAGGCAACAATAGTTCAGAGAACATGGAAACCCAACGAGAGATATTAGAGCTTTCTGCAGAGTCTAGCCATCTTCACATTGCCATTTCTTAGCAATGATTTTATTTTGCTGCCTTTATATGACCTTAATTCGATAAGTTGGCTTTATTATACAATTCCTTGACATAAATAGTATTCAATAATTAAATATAGCTGAATCAACGGTCCCCCTAATATATTACGGGGACTTTACAATCATTACTAGTTACAACTAAAACCTCTGTTTGCCATGGTAGTGACAACCGAAACTATAGAGCATGTTAGCTACGTATAATACTAGTCGCAGTAGTTTCAGTCCCATTTCTTGGGTCTTGAAACGCCTTTCTCATCGTTACATTGCCTGAGGAAATCAATAGCAGCAAATTTTCTTAAAATAGAAAACATGACACACTATAGAATTCAAACTGTTTAGGCTGAAAATAGACTCCTTATCTTGATTTCATATTTCAAAAACACAAAACTCAAAGGATCCATGCACATCCGCTGCTAACATAGAAGTAGCAGTTCGAGAAAACAATAGACAATGAAGACATAACAGATAGAATACCTCATATTATCCCATACATGTATTTCTACAGATTTGCTAACATAGAAGTAGCAGTTCGAGAAAACAATAGACAATGAAGACATAACAGATAGAATACCTCATATTATCCCATACATGTATTTCTACAGATTTCCCAATTATTTAGATCCAAGCTTTTGCCATGTACTTTTAACGTCCATCGGAAGATGTGAATGAGTAAGCAAATCCAGTTGGACATGTTGGAAGACTTCCTTGGCTATCATCCAATCCACTTGCACTTTTGTCCTCGAATGCTTGCCATTTCTTCAGAGCCTGAGGAAGACTCATCTCAAAATCAATTCCCCCAGAATCATCATTATCTATATCTTTGGGCTTCCATTTCTCAACTAAAGGTGCCAAAAGATTGACAGCATGGCCCATATCAGGCCGTTTGTTCTCGTGCAGTGCAATGACCTGCTAGTTCAGCAACAGTGCAAATACTTTCAAAAGTTTCATCTGTAACTTCTAGAATTCGATCTATTGCCTTCATTAATGATTCCTTGTCTGACTTCATTCGGCGAAACCATGATACTAAATGCATGCTCTCCTCAGGTTCATTCTCATCGAGTGCCCTCCTTCCAGTAATGAGCTCCATTAACACAACACCAAAGCTATACACATCTGCTTTTGTGGTGATTCGTCCAGTAACTGACACAATGCAAAGATTCAGCAAACATTAGAAGTCGGTTTTTATCTTGATTACTGTAACATTCCATACCTATTCCCAAATCCTAAAATCAAGTATTTCCCAAGTGAATTACTCAACTGATGATCCCTCTATCAAAACTAAAAAAACGTTCTTAATTACCCAGAACTCCCAGATTAATACCACTAGCCTGGAAGGATTTCATTTCTATTGATGCTCTAAATACAGAGTAAGAATGTTCTGAATATGTAATCCATGTGAAATCCTCACAGATGTGCCATTCTAGTCTCTCTAAATACTCAACTAAGAATGTACACAATTTCACAGATAAATATTCCGGGGGAAAGGAAAACTTGCTTAATTACCTGCATATTCGGGTGCTAGATATCCAAAAGTGCCAGCTAATCTGGTCTCCACAGAGTATTCCCTCTGGTGCCAACTTCACCAATCCAAAATCCGAAACCTTTGCCCGAAAATCATCTCCTAAGAAGTATATTAGATGGTTTAAGGTCTCTATGAATAAAGCTTCTGTGGGCCAGGCCATGCAGATACTCCAATCCTCGAGCAACATCCAAAGCTATACTGAGGCGTCTCTTCCATGAAATTGGTTCAAGCCCATTATTGGTCCAATCAAATATATGCCTGCTAAGGGCACCCTTTGGCATGTACTCATATACCAAAAACCTTTCATTACCTTCAATGCAGTAACCCAACAAGTCAACCAGGTGTCTATGCCTAACTTTTGATAAAACCGCTATTTCTCTATGCCTAACTTTTGATAAAACCGCTATTTCTCTATGCCTAACTTTTGATAAAACCGCTATTTCTGACTGGAATTCCTCCAATCCCTTGTTACTTACAACTGCCGCTTCCGTTCTTTTAACTGCAATTATGGTGCCATCATCTAGCTGCCCCTTGTATACAACCCCAAACCCACCTCTTCCAAGCTCATTTTCAGGGCTGAAATTCCTGGTTACATGCCTGCAATTATGGTGCCATCATCTAGCTGCCCCTTGTATACAACCCCAAACCCACCTCTTCCAAGCTCATTTTCAGGGCTGAAATTCCTGGTTACATGCCTGAGAACTTGCACTGATATAGTCAGATTTCCAGCTTCCATCACATGAAACTCACTAGATCCACCGATTGTACTCTGTGTATCACTCAGACTGTTTCCACCATTACTATTATTATTATTGGCCACTAGAATTTTCACCAGTGAATTTGATCTATTTGATGGGTCTCTTCCATCAGTGACAACAGTGCTAGGTGCTTCAACTTGTACAGGTCGGCGTGCCTTTTCCTTGTATAACCAGAATGCAGCAGGCAGAAGAAAAAATAGCAGAACAGCTGCAGCCACGGATCCAACAATGGTTCCAACCGAGATTCGTGAAGATTTGCCTTTATTCACATCAACTGGCTTTGTGGAAGCATTTGACTTAGTACCATTTGTATTGGGTCCTGAACTGATCCCAGTGGGTGGTACCGGGGGGACCGGATTGCTTGGTGTAGAACCATTTGGGGAGGCCACGAGAGGGCTAGATCTATTTGGATATGGTGATGGAGGACTCTCAGAAGGTGGTGGCACAGAAGGGTTGACACGAGGAGGTGATGATGACTTGTCCATCAGAGGATTCCCAGCAGTAAGCAATTTGACTTGTGCAGAGAATTTTGGAATAGGAGGACTCAGGTTATTATTGCTCAAATCTAAAGTAATCAATGACTTCAATTGGGTTAGATTGGATGGAATTGAACCACAAAGCATATTGCCACTCAACTTGATAACTTTAAGTGACGCCAAATTGACAAGAGAAGGAGATATATTTCCAGCGAGATTCCTATTGGGTAAATTGATAACAGAAACCGTGCCAGAGTTGCATACAATACCTATCCAGGAATTACATGGGTTGTTTCCAGTCCAGGATCCTGCTAGAACAATTGGATAATTCAGGGAGGCTAAAAAGCTTAAAAGTGCAGTTATCTGTGGTGGGCGGGAATCTCCGGGGACATACTGGCAGAAATAATTCCCAGAGAAGGTGAAGCCACCCGCAGGAAGCTTCAAGTCAGGAATTGGTCCAGAGAGCTTGTTATTATCCAGAGTGAGATTTGTGAGCTGCAAGGTCCCGAGGCTGGATGGGATTGGCCCAACTAGTTCATTGCCATTGAAGTTGTTTCCATGTAACCACAACGGTTTCAAAGACTGCATTGTGCCCACCACATCAATTGGACCTGACAGGGAAGGTGCAGCCTGGTTACTGAGCTGAAAAATCTGCATCCTAGACCCACTGAAAGTCAAGGGAATCGGTCCTGTAAGCCTGTTGTAAGCCAATTGCAGGACCGACAAAGAACTCATCTGCCCTAGAAAATCCGGTATAAGCCCAACAAGATTACACTGACACAATGACAAGTTTTCCAGGTTGGCTGAATCTTGAAGGTCCAAGGAAAGACTCCATCCCTGTGTCGCATTCAGAGTGTTGTATTCCAAGGACAGGACCTGCAGACTCTTCAAGCCCACAAAGAAATCTACTGGAATAGTAGCAAAATTGTTCATGCCCAGATAGGCATATTGCAGATTTGACAGCCCATTGAAAGTGGGCAAGGGTCCTGAGAATTTGTTCCTCTGTAGCCCAATGTTAACCAGTTCGGTGAGCTGGTTGAAATTGGAAGGCAGGGGACCCTCCAGCCCAAGCCCCTGGACATAAATTAATAAGGGCATCAATAAGCTGATCAGGCTAAAATTTATTTAAAAGCAGAGATTTCAGCAGAATCTCTTCTTTCCAACTCATTTATACTTTCTCTCAGCATGAACATCCTAAAAAAAACCTTATTCTAAAAGCACTTGCCTGGTCATTCAGGGAGGGTACCCAGATATCGTAACTGGTTGGATATCTCTTCGATAGATATATATATAAATTCCGCTTGTAAATAGCATTGCTAATATAAAAAGTTAGATCGACTGCTGGATCAATAGTTGGATCTGCTACTTAATCTGCTGCTGCTTTCTCTGCTACCAGGGAAGAACCTGGCATTGCGATCGAAGGATCTTAAACTACTCCAATCTCCCCTGCCCGAAAACAGGGTCTTTTTCATTCCTATTTATTCCCCTCAACTCGCTAGCTAGAAGGTAAGGTTAATGGCGCACGCAGTTATATTCTAACTATTAGTCTCCTCAGAACTCCTCATCAATAGTAAGTAGCAGAAGGAGAACGCCTCTGGTAGAAGCAGGTTTTAGAATGGCCTTCTCTCTCACTCACACATTTAAGCAGGTTCTTTCGTGGGAAATAGGTGCAGCTGGTAGGCGGATGGAATTGGGGAGGAGGCATGCAGCATTCCACGTGCTATCCATGCAGTGTCAATTAAGTGGTTTCCATGCAGTGCTTTTCGATGCAGGTGGAGGAAACCACACACCACAAACAATCGCTGGAGGCCATGCAGGTGCTGCAGCACATGCAATAGCAAGCTGCAGCTGCTCGTGGTAGGACCTGGTGCCAGGTGGAGTAATTCAATATAATATGAATTATCCTAGAAAAGAGGCCGAATAAGGCATCCATTCCATTGATTGGGTATTTAACGAATTTTTCACTAGAAAAGAGGCCGAATAAGGCATCCATTTCATTGATTGGGTATTTAACGATTTTTTCACAAAAATTTTATGTTAAAACTACTTGGAAAATTGGAAAATGTGAAGATTAATACAAATTCCTGTGGAACGATTTCTATAGTCCCTGCTACTGCTGGGCAGGGACTTGCCCTAATAAAAATAGATGGATCGAAACCAAAATTTGTTTTAGATCCTATACTTTACTTTAGGGATATGCTGACTAACTAGATTACCATGACTAATCCGAGTCTAGAATGTACATCAAGTATCTATCTTCATAAAATATAACGATATATATCTTAATTAAAAGTCCTACAAAATTTCATAAAGTTGGTATCAATATAAGGAATTAAAATTATGTTGTAGAAGGTTTTGTAGCGCCCCTGCCAACTTGGAAACTTGAACTGTCCAACTTTAAACTTTGTCTTTCCGAAAATATGATTCTGACACTGTAACTGATGATTTGCTTCCAAAATTGCATGATGCAAAAACTTTACCTTCCTTCAGCAGTGCAAGTTTGAATAGTATCCTGAACAATATGAGTTCCCAATTCTGTTAAGATGCCCAATTTATCATTGTTGGTATGTTTTTTGCGCTTTTCGTGTAAACACGGGTTCTTCCAATATTCCTCTATCTTAAAAGTTTTATATTTCTCTTCTTCAATATTTGAGGAGTCTTACATGGTTTATTGTGTTTGACAACCAGGTTTCTCCATCTCTTATCAATTTTATTTATCTTATTCTGCATCTATTTATTCTCTTGTTGGATCTCTTTCACTAGGCGCTTTGGTTTTTTCAGTTTTACTCGGAGCTTCTCATTGGGTTTAAACCTGTTTCTTTTAGGATGTGGTGTGCTTTCAGCTTCAAGTAATTTCATTTGTGCAGTAGGGATCTTCACTTCCGGCTTAGAGGTATCATTTTGATCCATATATCGCGTCCCTCGTTCTTCTTCTAAAGTTGTTTCAATTAAAGGTCTAGTCTTGGGTGAGCAAGGAATTGCATTGATTGTTTTTTCCAGTGAAAAATTCCACCACCTTTTTCTCCTTTTTCATTGAGGAACCAGATTATTCTTTAGAAGTTACATGGACATATTTACGTTTCTAATCTTTTTATTAGATTCTAACTTCTCAGGCTCAAATTCTTTCTTAGATTCCATAATTTTCTCCTCTTTACTAAACTAACTTAGAGTTGCTTCTGGTTTGAATAGATATTGAAACCGATGCCACATCTCCCTGCCTCTTAGACCTTGTTTGTATTTTTTCTGGTGAACTCTCGTGGTCAATAACCCTTTGCTCATTTAAGTAAATATTGAAAATAGCTTTGGAATCTAGACTGAGTTGGTTTGTAGGCCTTATATGTGGTCCCTAGAGAGGATACACATCCTACAAATTTTGTCCTCCTTTAATACTTTGCTCTGCAGCATAGTCATCGCTTCCTATATCTTCAAATATTTTAGAGGACACATAATTTCCATGGAGACTATCTGCTGGATTTTGTCGAGACTCTGGATCTAGGGTTTCAAAACCAGAAAATAACAAAAAGTGGTTCTAGTCCGCGAATTTTATTTAATTCTTCCACTATTAGTAGCTTTATAAAGTCCTGGTGGAAGATACTGTGTTGGCTACTGTTGGGGAAATTCCTAACTCTAGCCAACATCTTGGTTAGGTTCTTTAGGAGGTAAAATGGAAAATTCATTTTAGATATTCCATCAAGGTGAAGAAGGAAAATCATGTGATATAGATAGACAGTAGCATACCTCCTTCTCCAGTGATATACCTCTGAACCAATTTTAAAAGATGGTTGTATTCCTCCTTAAACTAAATCCATGGAATTCCCGTTCACCAGTCTGGATTATGAAAATACCCTTTGAGAAAACGGTTACAGTCAACTACATTAACGTTGTGGAGTTTAAACCACCGTTCACCATCGTGAGGCAACTCTCTAGCTGCGGCTGTCGTGTTCTCTGTCACTAGAAATGCTAAGTATCCCACTTTAACTTTGTTTCAATCAAACCCTTCGGAGAATTCCCGGGTGACCATTGTATGATGCCATTGTAGCTTCTCACAGAAGCGAAACCAACTTACCCTTCTGAATTTGAAGCCAAATTTCGGGTAAGCTTCTAGGAGCTCAGCTCCTTCTGGTTCATATCGAACCATATGCCCACTCTTGTGAGAAGGCATATTCCTGTTTCTGGGAAATTGCAAGGAGAACTATTGAACTGCTTTCCACAGTCTTACATTCACATGAGCGATTCTATTAACAGGTATTTTATAGCGTTAATATTATATCATTCTGCAACATAGCACATTCTTCAAGGAAAAGTTCTATTTTTCTAGTGAATTTCATCTTCTTAATGCAAAAGCACTTATGGAAAGCATTAAAACCTGCAAAACTAATGAATACAGCGAGATTCATAATAATTGTGCCATCTTATTATATTTTACTAACTAGCAATCAATTTGAAACATAAGTGTAAAATAAAGCATTAATATCATGGAATGGATGAGCAAAGGGAAAAGGTTTATCTTGGCTCAAAGTGCTCAAAATGACTACTAGGATTGGTCTAGGTTTAAAAATGTAAAATTTAAATATAGCAATCCTAGGTGGAGACTTAAGTACTGACATAGGCTCCATCTGAGGATGATGTCCTCCCTATAAGGCATCAAGAACTTGTAGACTATTCCTTTCATCTATTCATGCAATTATGTAACCCGGTAACCTTCATTATGCTCTGATACACCCTCCTTTTGAAACAAATCATCCTATATGCTGAAAACAAATCATAGCTGAAAATCTAACCGAAATGCTATGTACCACTGTTTCCATTAGGCTATGGATTTTTATTCAATAACTAATTAGCTCATCGGTATTTACAGTGATTTGAGGCCACCCTCAAGCCTTAGTAAACAAAAAAGTGTTTAAGAAAAATCCCATTGACAAGGCCTCAAACAACATCATGTCCTTCAAGATTTTGCAAAATGAAAGTATTATTATTCAAAGCCTCTGAAATTTGAAATGGTCCAAACCAAATATTATCCAACTTACCATCCCTTATCTTTTCTCCGAGCATCCCATTTCAAAACCAAACCACTTGGACATAAATGATCTCTTTTTGCACTTTTATCGAAGATTGCTTTGACTATGTCTCGATGCACCTAAGTCCTTTCCATTAATGATTCTCTACCATGTTTTGTCTCTATCAATTGATATATCCTCCGCTGAACTGCATTAGGTTCTTCAACCTCATCCTACAAAAATTTAAATACTGGAAAGGCAAGTTGAACAGGAAAAATTGCATCAATTCCATGCACTCGTTGAAAAGGAGAATTATATGTGGATTTTTTAGTACTAATCCTATCTTCCCATAGTGCATATTTTAACCGTGTGTCCCATGCTCTTTTATTTTTTGACAACAATTTGTTAATGTTATTAATGAGATTTTTGTTTGTATATTCCGGGAGGCCGTTGCCTTGTGGATAATAAGGTGTGGAATTTTTAAGGACAATGCTATATATTTCGCATAAATCTATCATTTGTGCAGACTTGAAAGCAGGGGTGTTATCAGTTAGAATTTTGCATGGATAGCCAAATCTTGCAAGAATATATTTTTCCAAGAAATTAATTATTGCTTTATCAGTCGCATTCCTGGTTCCACCCACTTGGTGAAGAAGTTCGTTGCTGTCAGAATGAATTTATGTTTCCCATTAGAGGAAGGGTGAATCTCACCAATAAAATCTAATCCCCATTGCTGAAAAGGGGCATCAACCATAATAGGTTTTAAAGGTAATGGTAGTAACTTCTGTCTTCCAATGAATTTTTGACATTTCGTGCATGCTCTGACCTTGGAAAATACATTAGAGAATAGTGAAGGCCAATAATGTCCCGCCCTCGGGATTTTGAAAGCTATTGTCTTCCAATAGCGGTGACCCCCACAAGCTCCACTATGCAATTCTACCATAACCATGTGAGCTTCATCATCATCAATGCATATCAACAACATAACCCCTGGGTCTTTCCAAAACAGAGTTTGGTTCACAATACAATATTTTTTAGCTTTTAACTTCAAAGATCTGAATTTTTTCCTATCAAAATCAGGTGGACACTAAAAATTTAATAAGAAAAATACAATATCCTTATACCAGGATTATGCATAATACTTCTCCATAATCTGTGAATTTTCATCATCTCTGTGTGTCGCATCAATAGCAGATTGATTCATAACTAAATTCAACCCAAGCGCTTTGCAATTAGAATCAACAAGTAATTTGGCTAAACCTTGGCCTTTTATTAATTTTGTTGGTTTTATTCCAACATCATACTCAAGCAGCTTAGCTATCGACTTACCCTTCTTACCTTCACTATCAGATTGAACCAAGATACCTTTTACAACATTGCTCGGGACATATGCAATTTTTGTTTTTGCATAATATAATGCATGAATGATTTCAAGGCTTTTACAAAGATATAAACTTTCTTCTCTATAATATCATACTTTAACTCAACATCTCTCAGGGCCTTGCTAAATAAAGCAATGGGTTGTTCATAACCATCCTCATTTATCTACAATAAAACTACAGCAATAGTATCTTTTGAAGCAAAAGAGAATGTCAAAAATTATTTTGAATAATCCAGACTAATGAGCATGGGAGATTCAGTTAAATCTCGTTTGATTTTCTCAAAAGAATCCCTAGATTATTTAGTCCCTTTAACCTCAGCATATTTCCTTAACATGACTGTAATATGTTTAATAATCTCAGCAAAGTTAGAAACAAACCTTATGAGAAAATTTATCTTACCTAGAAATGATTGAATCCCCTTTTTATTCCTAGGAAGATCGATTTTCAGTATTGTTGCCACCCTGTCTGGATCAATATTTATCCTTTGTTGAGAAACGATATGTCCAAGGATTCTACCCTCTTTCATTGCATATTTTGATTTTTTTTGGATTGAGAGAGACCATACCCTCTGCACTTCAAGAAAGTTTGCTTGAGATGTTTCAAGTGCTCTTCATCTGACTTGGAGAATACAATAATGTCATCCAAGTAGATAACGATGAACTTATATTTCTCACCCACAAAAGCTATATCCATAGCTCTTTGGAATGTCACTCCTACATTCATCAAACCGAAGGGAATCTTATCATACATGAAAGTTCCGCAATGTGTGACAAAAGCTATATTTTCTTTGTCTTCTTCATGAACAACAATATAGTTATAACTAGAAAATCCATCAATCATGGAAATTTTCTAAGCTCTGACAACCCTTTGAAGAATTTGGTCCATTTTCGGTAAAGGATAATTGTCTTTAAGTGAAAACCTATTCATATTTTGCAAATCAATGCAGAGTTTGATTTCACCATTCGTTTTCCTTACGAGAACAAGTTTAGCAACCCAAGTAGAAAATCTTAAAGGTACAATAATGTTGGCATCTAGTAATTTTTTCAACTCCTTTTCAATGGTAGGCAATAACATTGGATTGACTTGTCTAAGTTTCTACCTGAATGGTTTTGTACTAGGATTTAAAGGTATTTTATGTTGGACTATATTTGTATCAAAAGTTTTAAAGTCCTCATAGGACCATGCAAATACATCAACAAATTCTTTCATTAAATCCACATACCTTTTACGTTGCTCATCTAATAAATCACTTGAAAACTTCCCGAACTATAGATTAGATTTTGTACCAATATTAAAATTTAATGTGTTGTCTTCTACAGGTTGGGATAACGGATTCTACAGTATATGGCATGGTTTCTAGACAATATTTCCAAAGGGACTAGACCCTTGGGAAAAAAATTACTTTTCAGTTCAATAATATCATGGCCAACAACTGTGTTTGAAATATTTGAATTTCGTAGCTCTTCGGCCTCCTCATCTTGGTCAATATATGACCCTGAAAACTCACAAACTGACTATAAATATTTGTTGATTTCTGAATCATCCTCAAACACCTGCCAATGTTTGATGTTGTATGGGAATAAGGGAATATGTCTAACTTCTACTGCATATCTGAGTTGAGGCTTAGTTGGCACCTTGACACAACTGGAAGCCAATGCTAAAGAGTCTGCGGTTTCATTAAAATGTCTAGCAATAAAAGAAATATTGAAGGCCAAATTTGTTTTCTCAATCAAGTCCCATACCTCATTTCGGTACGAACTCAATTTATGTTGTTTGGTATGATAAATATTTTTAATGTGTTGAATAATTAGTTCAGAGTCTCCAAAAATGGCCAACTTCTGAATGTTCATATCTTTTGTTGCTCTTAATCCCAACACCAATGCTTCATATTCAATTATATTGTTTGTTGTTTCAAATTCAAGATTATACATAAGGGTGATCACTTCATCAAACAGGGAAACAAGGACAACCCCTGCTCTAGCACCCTCTTTAGAAGATGCACCATCAAATTACATCCTCTAGAACTTATTTTAATTTGTGTGGGTTGTTGTTTTTTAACTTATTTCTAAATTTGTACTGAACTTGAAAAATTGGTCATTTAGGTGCAGGACACATGACATGATGTCTTCTTGAACAACATAGATCGGATGATTGGTTGGGTTCTCATGATTACTGAAAATATAAGCCAACTGAACCTCCCTATATAACCACCTTTTTCCTCCTCCAAAAGTAGGGATGGTAGCATAGTTAAGTGCATTTGTAAACTTCCTCCTAAATTTGTTGTCCATGACCTTAAATGCAACATATCAAATTTGGATGGGATATCTGCTACAACTATGTCCATAAGGATTCTCTTCATTGGAATCCGAGTCAAACTGACAACCAGATATTTAATGACACCTAAGCACTTTACAACTTTAGAATCAAAAGAATATAGATCATGAAAGGGCTTGGTTACACCTATACCTAATGCTTCCATCACCACTTTAGGCATTAAATTATGTGATTTTCCTTAATCTAGAAGACAATTGTGGAGCATTTTATCATGAATGGTTAATGTGATGAAAAGTGGAGGAGGAAGATTGGTCTTGCCATCCATTTGGGGACCAAAAATTATGGTTGGATTTTCATTGTACAAGTTCACAATGTTGGAAGGAACAAGATCTAAGGAAGGCTGCAAAAACTTGAGAATTGAGTCTTTATAAAGATGGTTTTTCATCAATTTAGTCAAAGGTACAGGAATTTTGATTTTATTCATTTCTTGCTCAAGACTGAAAGAAAAGGAGGACCTATTTGTTTCTTTGATTTATAAGGCGTTACCTTTATTAAGATGTTGATCTGATTTCTTTTCTGCTTCTGAATTTGACACATGTCTTGCTGGAACAACTAGATTTTTATGTTGATCTTAAGCATTTTGTTTATGAGCTGACCTTAAATTATACCTCTTCTACTAATTAGCCTAAAAAATATCTGCCTGTACTTGATTCAACATCCTAGATTGTTCCTAATCACTCTATATAACATGAAAATCAAATTAATCTTCTTCAAGGAGTTGGATTTCTTATTCAGGCTCTTCTAGCACAACATCAAACTCATCATCATCAACCAAGTTATTCTAAAGGTGGGGGGGGTGAATATTTTGATCTTCAATGTCCCTTCTTTCCCTTTGCGTGAACTGTGGGTTGAAAGGACGTCTAAATTGATTAGGGTTTATATGAGTATTTTCCTGAGCGGGCATTTTCTGAGTCCTATTATCAGCCTCCATTTTAGTCAATTTTGATGTCAAATCCTTAATCATTTTTGTCATCTCTTCAATCTTATGATCTTGATATTTTGAACCAGAAGTCGTGCCAGGGTCCCACCTCTTTCTTCTTCCTCTTTTCTCCTTCTTGATATTCAGATTTGGCTCTAAGTCTGTATGTTGCTAATATTGGACTCCACCTCGAGGGAAACTTCTTGCATATTCACAAGAGTTACAGCTCTCATTTCCTTCAACAAAAGAGAAAAGTCAGCATCAAACACATTTGCAAATGTGATCTTGGATGAGGTTTCAGTATATTTGATCTCGGCAAGAATTTTACTAAACCTTTTGATGAAGTCTACAACTGACTCATCAGTTTTCCTTTTCAATGCACCAAACTCTATAATATAGTAAATATAATCTTTTTTGATCTCCCCACTGCTTGAGAAATACTTTATCTTAAGCATCAATTCCATTGATGGAATTAGCAGGTAACTCTCTAAACCATTTTTTGACCTCACCATCTAGACTCTGTACAAAAAAATGCATCCAAACATCTTCATGCTCTATGTTTTGATTATTTGCATAACTGTAATAGGATGTTAGGTGCTCCTCAATAGTAATCTCACCTTCTCCATTAAATCTAGGAAGATATTTCTGATAGTCACCACCAGGTAAATCATGTAAGTTCTACGGTAAGACAAGAGGGGCATATCTAGCAACTACTATGGCATTCATTCTATTTGGAGGTTGATTGACCATGATAGATGAAGACTAAACTTTAACTCGACTAGTAAGAGGTATATAAGGATTCAAAGTAGGCTCTAAGGGTTTTAGAAACTCAAATTCCTTGACATTTTGAAGTACTTGTTTGACCTCTTTTGATTCTATAGGGTTTGAAAAAACTTTGAAAGCAATAGTTTCAGTCTCAAACTTAAACACTTGACATTCAGGAATAAATATGGAGAGATATTTCTTCTTATCTTATTCTACTAAAGGTGGTAAATCTTCTATAGGATAATCGAGACTAATTTCTTGATTTAAACTATCCCTAACCAATGAAGGTGGAATACAATCAAATGTACCAAAAAATGAAGAGTCAAACTTTTGTTGAGACCTGGCCTCTTTCAGGATTTCTTCTGGATCTGATCAATTTGGAAAAAGAGGAGAAGATGGATTCGCTCAAGTCTCGGTCTTCTTGGGAGCCACAGTTACAGTAGTAGAATCGCCAGGTGAAATATGCAGTCACTATTAACTGTCTGACTTATGTTCACCTCAAAAGTTAGAACTGATCATAAAAATATCCTATGGAAGATAACTCCGTTCCTCCATTCCTTGGTAGTGGCACCAGAAAATGTTATCCCCTAAGTTTGCACCTCGACTGTTAAGGGCAAAGCTAGGGAACTTTAATATAGGTGTAAAATAAATTTGGTTTAATTTTTTAATGGTTGGATGTCATCTAAGTCATACAAGGTCTAGAAGGAATGATCAAATAACACATTATAATGGAGTAATAATACATCATTGACCCAAAGGATTTACAACTATGAATTGAATGTGATCTCAAGCATAAAAACAGAGCTAAGATGTAAATATATGAAAATAAAATTGCTTAGTTCATAAATTCACAAAGAAATTCCTTTTCATAACAATGTTAAGACCTGGAATGCTAAATGGTAACATAACAGATGTCTCAAAAAACATACACTTAAAGCATAAATGTCATTAGATCTGAAACAAACTGACTAATGCAGCGCATACGCAACTTCTATATGCAAATAAGTAGCAAATAGAAAAATATATAAGAGGCACAATTCAATTCACAATTTAAATGATCTTTGGGCATGCATATATTACTGTATTCATAAAATACTTACAAAATCCATCAACCCTTTCTGACTTGCAAAAATTGAACTACTCTTTGATGCATATACTTTCTTTTATAATCGTTAGATATGACTGCTCCAGTATGAGATCCTATAAAAGAGGTTCAATATCCATCTATTTACTAATAATATCTTTACGAATAAGAATAGATAGATCAAAACAAAAGTAGTTTTAGATCCTATACTTTAGGGATATGCTAACTAACCAAATTACCATGACTAATCCGATTCTAGAATGTACATCAAGTATCTATCTTCATAAAATATAACAAAATATATCTTAATTAAAATTCTTACAAAATTTCATAAAGTCTGGTATCAATATAAGGAATTACAATTATGCTATAGAAGGTTCTGTATTGCCCTTGTGAACTTGGAAACTTGAACTGTCCAACTTTAAACTTTGTCTTTCCCAAAATATGATTATGACACTATAACTGATGATTTGCTTCTAAAATTGCATGATCCACGAACTTTACCTTGCTTCAGCAGCACAAGTTTGGAGAGTATCCTGAAGAATATGAGTTCTCAATTCTGTCAAGATGCCCAATTTATCATGGTTGGTCTGGTTTTTGCGCCTTTCGTGTAGACACTGGTTCTTCCAATACTTCCTCTGCCTTAAACGTTTTCTATTTCTCTTCTTTAGTCTTTGATAAATATTACACAATTTATTGTGTTTGGAAACTAGTTTGCTCCATATCTTATCAATTTTATTTATCTTATTCTGCATTTGTTTATTCTCTTGTTGGAGCTATTTCACTAGGCATTTTGATTTTTCCAGTTTTCCCTGAAGCTTCTCATTGGGTTTAAACATGTTGCTTTCAAGCTGTGGTATGCTTTCAGTTTCAGGTAATTTCATCCGTGCAGTAGGGATATTCACTTGAGCCTTAGAAGTACCATTTTGATCCATATATTATGTCCCCTTTTATTCTTCTGAAGTTGTTTCAATTAAAGGTCTAGTCTCGGGCGAGCAAGGAATTGCATTCATTGTTTTTTCCATGTTGGTTAAAAATTCATCCACCTTTTTCTCCTTTTCCATTGAGGAACCATATTATTCTTGAGAAGTTACATGGACATATTTATGTTTTCTGATCTTTTTATTATCTTCTAACTTCTTAGGCTCAAATTCTTTCTTAGTTTCCATCATTTTCTCCTCTTTACTAAACTTAGAGCTACTTCTGGTTTGAATAGATCTTGAAACCGATGCCACAACTCCCTGCCTCTTAGATCTTGTTTGTATTTTTTTCTGGTGGACTCTCAAGATCAATAACCCTTTGTTCCTTTAAGGAAGGATTGAAAATAGCTTTGGAATTGAGACTAAGTTTTTTTATAGGCCTTATATGTGGTCCTATGAGAGGATAGGCATCCTGGGATTTTTTTCCTCCTTTAATATTAAGATCTATAGTAGAGTCATCGCCTCCTACATCTTCAAATGTTTCAGAGGTCACAAAATTTCCATAGAGACTATCTATTGGATTTCGTTGAGACTCGGGATCTAGGGTTTCAAAACCAGAAAATAACAAAAAGTGGTTCCAATATATGTGAACTTTATTTAATTCTTCCACTATTAGTAGTTTTATAAAGGCTTGGTGGAAGATCCCGTGTTGGATACTGTTGGGGAAATTCCTAACCCTAGATGACATCTTGGTTAGTCTCTTTAGGAGGTAAAATGGTAAATCCATTTAATATATTCCATCAATATGAAGAAGGAACCTCATGTGATACAGATAGAAAGTAGCATACATTCCTTCTCCAGTGATATACCTCTGAACCCGTTTTAAAATATGGATGTATTCCTCCTTCAACCAAATCCATGGAATCCCCTTTTGCCAGTCCAGATTCTGAAAATACCCTTTGATAAAATGGTTATAGTAAGCTACATTAATGTTGTGGATGTTAAACCACTGTTCACCATGTTGAGGCAAATCTCCATCTACGACTATCATGTTCTCTGTCATTGGAAATTCTAAGTAACCCACTTTAACTTTGTTACCATCAAACCCTTCAACAAATTCCTAGGAGACCGTTGTGTGATGCCCTTGTATATTCTCATAGAAGCAAAACCAACTTACCCTTATGAATTTGAACCCCAGTTTCGAGTAAGTTTCTAGGATCTTAGCTCCCTCTGGTTCATATCGAGCCACATGCCCACTCTTGTGAGAAGGCATATTCTCATTTCTGGAAAACTACAAGGATAACTATTGAAGTGCTTTCCACAGTCTTACATTCACATGAGTGATTCTATTAATAGGAAGAACAAAGAACATTTCATGGAAGGAGAACAATTAACCATGTTTAATCTTTGCGACTAGACTTAGCCATCATAAAAAATTATGGGTTAGATAGATAGGAAATCCTTCATAAAGATGAAAATATTATCATACAACTTAATGATAGCCCATTAATTTCATACCATATTTCCATGATGAAGAAACCTATGGATCTGATGTGACTGACAAGTGGCTTTGAAATGATTATCTTGTCAGTCCCAGCAGTGTTGGCATGCAGGTTTGGTAGTGCCGCAAAAATAACAACATTATAGTGTTGCTATTATATCATTCTGCAACGTAGCACATTCTTCAAGGAAAAGTTTTGTTTTGCTAGTGAATTTCATCTTCTTAATGCAAAATCACTTAATGGAAAGCATTGAAACCTGCAAAACTAATGAATACAACGAGCTTCCTACTAATTGTGCCATCTTATTATATTTTACTAACTAGCAATCAATTTGAAACATAAGTTTAAAACAAAGCATTAATATCATGGAATGGATGGGAAAAGGGAAAAGGTTTATCTAGGATCAAAGTACTCAAAATGACTATTACTCGGTGATTTCTTTCCAACTAACTATCATGTGCCCTAAAGGGATATTATATCCAAATGTTACTCCCCCGGTAAGTTGACTCATAAGCTAGTCACCTTGGGGCCCACAAATCTTTTTGATCAGCTAGTCACCTTGGGGCCCACAAATATTTTTGATGCTTCATCTCCCCGGGTTATATTTTTGGATATTTATGGTTTTTGTCTGTTTGGCTTTATGCTTATGATAAAATACCTTTTTTGGCCTCATTTTATTTATCTCTTGTGAATGAGCGTATCTAATACATCTGTCTTCATATATAAGCTACCACCATCCAAGCTGATTGTACTGCTTTGTAATTTACAGTGTTTTTCCATTCCATTTTTTAATAGAATTTTAGTTTCAATGTATTATTATGCTCTCTTAAACATTCATGTGTTTGTTTCCATTTCATATTATTTCCTTCATTTTTTTCTTTAAACAATCCATATTAGTGGTATCAAATCAATTCACTCTCATGTTTTCTTGGTGCATGTCTCCAATGAAATTGAGGTGTCGGGAGTTGGTTTTTGAACTAATTGAGCTTGGGGACAACCATTTTCATTCGCCCAAGCAACCTCACATGGAGGTATAAGAAAAGAGATATTTTGGAGGAAGAGATCCTATTAAGCTATAACTTGAGGAATCCCTCACGTGACAGAGGAATGAGATGATGGATAATTTCACCCATATCCTTTGATGACTACCAATGATGACATAGACACCTTCAACCATCATCCATTTTATAGGTTCAACACCCTTCAATATACAAATTAACTTTTTCATTCCTCTATTTGAATGTTAGATAGATGCAGATGATTTGGAGAAATGTTAATTTTTTTGGAGGGTTATTACTTTGTTCCAAAATTTTCCAAATTATAGAGAAAAGGTCGCCTTCACACTCCTCAAGTACCCCCCCTCCCCATCCCCGTGTCAAATATTGGTGGGAAATATATTGGGAGAGGCATGGTAGACATGCATCTAAAATATATGTGACAGAACTCACTTGCGTTTCTTTTGTCAATTCCCTCAAGTAGTTCTACCCCATTGGAAACTATGAAGACCAGTAAATGAGATTGACAACTTTGCGCCATGAGAGAGACCAAACGATGCTAGAGCATTAGAGACTCTGAACATCACTTGGTATTCAATTGTCACATTATCCTGCATAGGTACACCCAAAGAGAAACATATCCTCATTGTGATTCACTTATCAATATGTTGTCAAAATTGAGAAAAATTTAAAGCAAAAGAACAAGCAAGACTTTGGGTTTTCAAATCAACTACAGCAAAATCCTAGTAAAGGTGGTCCTAAATCATAGAACAAAGGATATCATAAGTGTATCCAAACTCATGACAACCAGTCTGAACCATAAGTAAATAAGGGAAGTCTAGTAATGCCACTGGAAAGTGGTGTGAGTTCAACAAAAGCCTTGGCACAACACTAACGAACGTCTCTCAAAACAATCATTATTGGTCGATATGAAATCCTCGAAGCCAAACTATGGATTAGTCTTTGATTTCAAATAAATATAAAGGAAGGAATATCATTGATGTAGAACCCAATGCACCATTTCAACCATAAAGGTCCAAACAGAAGAACCAAAGGAGCTAGAGGAAAGGGAGCAGCTCTTCCACTCACAAATGTGGGTGAAGGGGACTCTACTACATTTCATTGTTGACAATGGTAGCCATAACAACTTGATCTTGGTTGAGATCATCAAGATATTGAATTTATTGAAAATTCCACACCCCCAACCATACATCATCAGCTGGTTGAGCCAAGGACGAGACATCTGTGTTAGTCAACAATGCCTCCTATTATATTGCATCAAGCCCTTCATGGATGAGATACTGTGTGATTTTTCCCCAGTTGAAGTCTGTAATTTTTTTAAGACAACCCTATATTTGGAAACATTATGTTTTTTATGAGTCCGGGACTTGTAGTGTCATTGTTACTTTGGGAGGACGACTCTATAGGATGCCCAAGGTAGTTTTTCCTACATTAGTTTCCTTGATCTCAACAAAGCAATGTCGGAAGGTAATATATCAGACTAGAAAATTTGTACTCTTTATGGTTCCACCAAAAAGTGGATGAAAGTTCATTGTGACCACTGTAGCCTCAATGAGAGGCCTCTCTAAGTAGGTGGATAAGAGTGTAGATGAATGCAGAGATATATTTGCATCATTTAAAGGGGTTCCTCTGCACTGTCACGTCAAACAAAATTGATTTGATACTTGGTGATCCCTTACCTATTGGCCCAATATGTAGACACTCTCTTTTGAAGAATGAGGAAATAAAATGTTAGATTCAAGAGATCATCCAAAAGGGCCGCAATCGACCAATATCCTCATCTTGTGGGCACCCAATTGTATTGTTGCAAAAAAATGATGGAACATTGCGACTTTGCATTGATTACAGAGACCTAAACAAAAACACAATAAAAAATTATAATTAATTCCTTGGATTAATGATATTCTTGATTAGCTTAAGGGTGCCAAGTTCTTTAGCAAGATTGATCTAAAGTCAAGATACCACCAAGTCCCAATCAAACAAAGCAATGTATGAAAGACAACCTTCAAGTCTAAAGACTGAATTTTTGAGTGGTTGGATCATGTCTTTGGTTTAAATAATGCTCCAACAACATTCATGAGGATGATGAATGATATATTGCAGCCATACAAAATCTCTTTCATGGTCGTATATCTGGATGACATCCTCATATTTCGTACAACTTGGGTGGAACATTTGTATCACATTCAACAAATCTTGAGAACCCTACAATAGCACAAGATATACACCAATTTGGATAAATGTTCATTATGAACGGAGAGACTTCAATATCTAGGATACATCGTGGATGATCATGGGGTGTATGTGGACCCAACAAAGATCCAAATCAATTGTTTCACTGACTACTGTGCTCAACTCTTGTGGACATGAGACCTCAATGTGGCCCCAATTGTACAATAATTACCCTAACTTTGTTGCTACCTATCAGACATTGTGCATAGGAAGATTGGTCTCAAACTTTCATCTCTAGGATGAAATTTTATACCATCTTGACCACATGTTTGTTCCTTTATAAGAGCATTAGAAGCTGGTCTGGGAAGTGCATCACAATAAAACGGAATGAAACTTCGGTGCATAGAAGACAATGGTAGTATCACAAAATTACTTCTATTGACGAAGCTCTAACAAGACGTTGTCAAGTACATTGGATCCTACACCACTTGTGTCATTTCCAAACCTACCATAAAAACAAGGGTTGTATATTCCATTTTTTTCCCTAGATAGAACTTGGGAACTTTTCTCCATGGACTACATGTTTGGATTGCCTTCAACTAAGTAAGGAAACAACTATGTATTTATGGATGTTGACATGTTCTGTAAGATGACAAATTTAACTCCTTGTAAGAAGAGCATCACAACAAAGGTCACTTTTAGGATATTCTTTGAGCGTGTTTTGGTTCACTTTTGCCTCCCACGGACCATTATTTCAAATTAAAACAGTAGATTCCTGAGGACTATGGTCCAACCTGGGTTGATGATTGACACCAAGATGAACAAATAAACTACCTTCCATCGCCAAACCGATGGAAAAACATAGGTGGTCATCCTGTTAATTATGCATATCCCAAGAATGTACAACTCCAAACATCCACACACTTGGTATGAGAGCCTTCCTTATGTTCAACACATCTATAGCAAAGCCCTTCATGGCTTCATTGACCACAAATCCTTTCATGTGGGATTGGGGTTCCAACCATTAGCCCCAATTGATGTGGCACTATCCATTACTTATACATGGGACAAATCCTCCCATACTCAAACTAAGGTTTATTGGGAAACCAAATTTGTTGAATAGATCCATCACATCTGACAACAAGTTCAAAATATTTTGCAGAAATCCAATGCTAAGTATAAGCAATGACATAATCAATATCGTGTTCCACACAAGTTCTATGTGGGAGATAAGGAGTGGTTTCATTTGTAGAAAGAGTGCCTTGTAGGACCCCATCAGAAGTGGAATTTTTTCCCACTCCAATATGGTCCCGATTCCATCAACAAGGTTGTGGGTGAGAATGCTTTTAAATTAAATATTCTGCCTTTCCTCGTCTTGCATCTTATATTTAATGTGGAGTTGTTCCAACCATATTTCCACCTCTCTTGGACACCTCATAGGTAGTTGACCACTTGTCCCCTACAAGACTCAATCCTAAATACATCGAAAAGGAAACAATCTACCAAATCATGGACACTAAGATGAAAGGAACTCACTAGTAGAACATCCAACTATATCGGGTTTTCAAAGCAAGGCAACTTCTTCATTAGGGAAAGTGACTTACTGGGAGTAAGATTCAACATAATTTTTCCCATTTGATGAAGGAACTTGATGCAATGTGGATCATATATCCCTAAGGGGAGAGGAGTGATCTAGGTGGATATCAGTGGCCACCTGTCTATTCCATTGAGTTACAATGGTTCTCCATCTTCTTGTAAAATTTCTATAGTTTTTTCTGGTCCCAAACTTATGGAGCTAGTTTGAGGTCTTAAATGGTGTTTTTTGGTCATTCAGGGGTCAACAGTGGTTGTGGCATGCCTTGGACGTAACCAAAAGTTGTAATTTTTAGTTAGTTTTTTCCAACAAGATATTGTGCACCATAAATAGATATTGTATGAAAAAGTTGTGCCCCCAATAAGTTGACTCATCAGTTAGCCACCTCATGGCACACAAATCCTTTTGGTAGTTCATCGCCTAGGGTTAGGTATTTAGATGTTTAGGTTTTTTTTTCCTCTTTAGATTTATGCTTATGATAAAAGATCCTTTTTGGTCTTTTTGCAATTAAGTCTTGTGAATGAGTGTATCCAACACATCTCTCTTCAAAGATAGGCTACTACCATTTGAGCTAGTTGTATTGCTTTTCAATTTACAATGTTTTTTCATTCCATTCTTTAATAGAATTTTGGTTTTACTCAACTATTGTTTTCTCTATAAAATATTTTTGCGTGTTTCCATTTTATATTGCTACTGTCACAAAGATAAATAAACATATAAACAATTAATAATTACAATAATAATAAAAAATAATATTAGTAACTAAATAGATAAATTAATTAACATTTAATGAAGAGTCATAGGTCACAACTATTCACTCTGATCAATCAATTCCTTAAAATGTATACTTTCATGAGAGCATTGTAAACAATTCATTCATTCATTATCAATTATATTTTATATATTCAATCTCTAAATTGTAAAATACTTTTGTGTTTTATAACGATTCATCTACATTAGTATCAGAGCCAATCTTGACCAACCATGGGTTAAGTACCCAAAAAAACTAGTGAATTTCATGGAATCAAGAATCCATAAGTTGTATAATTCATACATAGCCACTGACTTTGGTTTTTTGCGCTTCAACTAGAACAACGACTAAATCAAACAACATTACACTTATCATACAATTTCATTGAACTGCCCTTAACCAAGTTTTATATATATATATATATATATATATAAAATGTTCATTGGTTGTAGCTTGGGTGCTTAGGAGGAATGATTGTTTCCCTCCCTACCCAAATTCAATTCTTGTAAGTGACATGATGTTCTTGTTGATTCCCTATTGTAATGATTGTATTTTTGGCTATACCTTGATTCTCTACTTGGAATAGCAGGTGTTGGCATTTCTCCATGTGTACTAACCCTCTAACAAACAATGAACTACCTTTTATATATATATATAATATTTTATTTCATAACTTCATATATATTTTTATATATAGTTATATATAAAGTACATTTAATGATGGCCCCACAAGAAGTCAAAACTAAAATGGGAATTAAGGAAGAATCACACATATTTGGTTATAGTTATGATGAATTAGGAGGGAAGTTAGATAGAATAATAGAAGAGACATATAGAACATTTAAATACAATCTTAACAAGATAATGAAAACATTTAGAGAGAGTCTTAACAAGATAATAGAAGAGTCCGAGTTTCGATGGAAAACCCTATTAAGATCAAGAAACAATGGTAGGGATGAAATGATGATGATAATTTATAAGCATAGAGAAAGTATTGGCCAATCTGTTTAAAGACAAGATGAGTCAATGATCGAACCAATTACTTATGAATATTTTCCAAACTTTTCAACTCCTGAAAAGGAAATCAGGGTAGCATTAACTCAGATTCGGATAATGACGAAACACCGCCAAAAGTATTTCTATCATCAATTTCATGCATATTACCAAATAGTAATTATGATAGTGTGTCACAAGGGAGAAATATTAGTCAAAAAAATAAAACACAGGAAGCACCCAAAAAATATTTACCTCATCTTAGGAAGAGTGATGACATCAAGGTTCCAAGAAAAAAGGCACAAAAAAACGACAATTCCACCTACAACTAAGACAAAAAATTACTAGCCTCGGAAACTAAAGCTCAAGGGAATTGTAAAAAATAGGAAACTAACAATCTTCATATATTCTAGTAGTACTCATAACTATATAAACATCCATGTCACTACACAAATAAACCTTTTTGTGTGTCCCACTGAGGACCTTATTGTCAAGGTTGTTGATGGACATCATGTTGACAACATAGGACAATGTCATAAAATACATGTTCAAATACAATAATTAGAATGACAATAGAGATTCTATGCACTACCACTCGATGGGATGGATATGGTGTTAGGTGTATAATGGTTGATACAATTGGGCACTTATACCACCAATCTTGAAGAACATTTTATGGGGTTTAACTACAAAGGCCAACATTATAAATTATATTCTATTGGATGTGAAGTTCAAGAGATTCATCAAATGATTCTAAAACATGGTGCATCCTATCACGTCATTGCAAAGGAAGAATTTGAATTTCACATGGTTGGAAAATGCAAGGAAAGTTTCCAATGCCTTAAGTACTTACTCACAAGTGCTCCTATTTTAAATATTGCAAATCTAGATAAATATTTTGTGGTATGAACAAATGCTTGTATTGAAGGTCCGAGAGGAGTACTTATGCAAGAAGGACACATGATATGTTATGATTCTAGGAAGTTAAAGGATGATGAAAATAATTATGATATGCATGATTTGGAGCTAGAAACCATTGTGCATGGCTTGAATATGTGGAGACACTACCTGCTCGAAAAAAAATTTGTGATGCGGATTGATCACATGAGTTTGAAGTATTTGTTTAATCAGTTGGATCTAAATTATTGTTATGACAAATGGTTAGAGTTCTTAAGTGAGTTATATCTTGAAATCAAGCATATCAAAGGTGAGGAAAACAAATTTCTGACACGCTTAGTAGAAAGTTTCATATCGTATCCATGATCATATGCAAAACTGACCTCAAGGAATGAATCAACAAAGTCTCAATTGACAATGCAGAGTACACACAAGTGACCTTAGGACTTGGACAAGGAAATCCAGATAAGAAGTATGAGGGATACTAGTTGGGAGAAGATGGAATTATTATTTTCCAAGGATGGTTGTACATTATAGAAGTGCGTAATTGAAGAAGCGAGTGATGGATGAGATGCATCAGACGCCCTACTCAGGTTACCCAGGATATCAGAAGATGGTGATGGTAGCCATCAAGCAATTTTTTTGGCCATTAATGAAGAAGGATATAGTGTAATCATAGCTAGATGTTAGAAGTGCCAACAAGTTAAGGTAGAGCACCAACACCTAGTAGGATTACTGCAACCATCACCCATCCCTGAGTGGAATTGGGAATAAATATCTATGGATTTTATTACAGGAATGCCAATGACAACAGAGCAACATGATTCAATGTGGTGGCGTACAGGTTGACCAAATCAATGCATTTTATACTAGTCAAGTCCATGCATAAGACTGTTGACATTGCAGAGATTTTCATGAAGGAAAACTTCAAATTGCATGGATTTCCTAAGAAAATAATTTATGGCTGTGATAGGAAATTCCATGGAAATTCACATCAAATTTATGGAAAGGATTGTTCAAGGAGTTGGGAACTCAACTTAGTTTCAACATACCATACTATTTTCAAACAGATGGTCAGATAGAGAGGGTAAATGAAGTGTTGGAAGACATGCTAAGGATGTATGTGATGGATAAGCCATCCAAGTGGAAGGATTACATACATCTTGTTGAATTTGCTTATAACAACGATCACCAAACATAATTGGGAATCAGTCCATTTGAGGGCATGTATGGCAGGAAATGCAGGACTTTAGTAAGTTGGGAAACCCGGTAGATAGAGTGGTGCTTAGACTAGAAATGCTCAAAAAATGAAGTAGGAAATAGTTAGAATAAGATAGAATTTGAAAGCAGTGCATGACAGGAAGAAAAGCTATGCAAATATGGAAAGAGTGCATATAGAATTTGTGGTTGGATACCATGTTTATTTTAGAGTAAATCCAAAGAAGATCTCTTTGAATCTCAGAAGTTGTGCCAAATTGGAACCAAGATATTGTAGTCCATTTGAAGTCCTTGATAGGATATGACTAGTTGCATATAGGATTGCATTGCCTATGCATATGAAAGATAATAATTTTTTCCACGTTTCATTGCTTAAAAAGTATATACATGTTCCTAATAATTTCATTGGTTGGAATGTGATTCAAGTGGAACCTAAGGGATTGTTCCAAGTGGATCCTATGTGCATCCTTGCAAGGAAGGGGAATACGCTCCATAACCGACCCATCGGTTAGGTAAAGGTGTCATGGAAACACTTTGGTCCCAATGAGGCTACGTTGGAGCTCAAAGATGCCATGAGACAGGAATACCCATTTTTGTTCAATTTTGAAGAGCACCGAGGACAATGTTGTTTCAAGGGGAGGGTACTGCAATGTCCCTAGTTTTGACCCCTTGGCATATGCTATATAAATGATGTAATATCATTGATTATTGTAAGTAACATGCTGAGAAGCTCAAGTCCAAGTCCCTACCATGGATATCCCAAATAGATATGCATACTTCAACAGTAAATATGGTTAGTGAGCCATGTGTTGGTCAAATAATGGTAGAATTGTAAATGTGATGTACACGTATATGATAATAATTAAGAAAACCCACAACTAACTATGCAAGGAAACAAGAGCTGGGGGCATGATTTTCCTAAGGTTAGGGAGGGATGTATTGAACCTATGAATCCATGTTGACTCATGCACCCCAATCATTTAGTGATCAAAGAGGGAGGTAGTTGAGGCATTTATTATCTTCGGGAAATGAAGGCATGGTCCTGATATTTCTTGTGTTACGCCCTATAGAACTGGGAATGGGGGTTTCTTATTAGGTAATCAATCAATTGAATTGAATTCATACTTAATTATATGTCAATTAGAAGTCAGAGTAGGCAATTTCTTAGTCTAAGTAACCTGACCCCTTATATTTGTGTATCTACCTTGTCATGGGTATCGACCTGGGTGTTGGGAGAGAATAGCATCATCTGGACAGAGTGGTATCGATCTTAGAGTGGTTCTGAGTCTGGTTCATGGTCATGGATGCAAGTTGAGGATGGATTTTGTGAGCGCCACTATTATGTTTCCCTTTTCCATTTCATGTACAAGTTGGTAACGAAGCTTACCCGGTTGTAAAATTGAGCTTTTTGGTTATTTTAGAATTCTAAAATTGAGCTTTTTGGTTATTTTAGAATTCTAGATCCACTATTTAATTCTAAATTTAATGAAATATGTGTTGGCACCCCAATTTTGTGTCTATATGCAAGTGGGTGCATGAATGATCCATAAACTATCTAAGGGTGTCTTCTAGTGGGATGTTGCATGTGAATTCCCTATAGCGTGCTATTTTTCAAGAGCTTGCCTAGAATATTGAACCCTTTCCTCGGTATCATTCACGTGCTTGATAACATTTTCTCCTTGTTTCCTGATGACATGTTGAGAATGGTTTCCAGTTAGCCCCGTTATAACTGAGTGGTCTCTTATATTTGGGTGGGAGTGAATTCCTAGAAGTTAATGGTTGTGCATCGCCAAGATTTGTAATCCTTAAGAGGAAAAAACCTCTTGGCAGATGATCCAGGGTTTGGGTGGTCTTTCTGCACACACACTGAATAACACTTGGAGGAAGGTGATGCTTGAGGAAATATTGACTAGTGAAGGGGTACCTTCTTGGTGTTGTGTGGGGCGGGTAATGTGGACCCCAAGCTAGCCAAATCTGCACGAGATGTGTGTAGTTCTCATGGTAGACCATATTTGACTGTTTCTCCCTATTTCCGAGTTGTTAAAACTCTGTGGTATTGAGTACCTGAGTGGTATGGAGCACAAAATTGGTTGATGATACTAGTGGACGTTGCACCCTTCTGGTAGGTGACTAGGTTTGGGTGATATTTCTATGCACACACTTAATAAAACCTAGAGGAAGGTGACGCCTAATGGACTGCTGAGCAGTGAAGGGGAAGATATTTTTTAAGGATTATAAAAGTATACTTTAAGTATAGTATTCTAGGCGATTATTTTGGATTGAAAAAAACCTATATATATATATTGTTAGGCTAATATAAAATATGAAACATACAATTTACTACTTAAACGTGTAAATCTTGATGAATATTATGACAAATTTTTTTTTTTATGTAAATATAGGCGAAATTAAAGGCTAAAAATGACCAAATAGTGAATTTATTTTTTGAAAAAAAGCCCCAAAAATAGCCAATTGGCGAAATTTCACCCTTAAAAATTTCCTTGGTGAAGGTGTTCCTTCTTGGCGTTTTTTGGGGTTGGTATTATGGACCCCAAGATGGTTGATTCTGACTAAGGTGGCTGTGACTCTGTGGTGAGTTTACTAGTTCAAGCTTCCCTCCACCACCCTAGCAGCCTATTAACCCAGCTACATGTTGGCTTGGATTGCGATTAAGTCTATGTGACCATGGAAAACTGTCATGTCCCAAATTTGGCATTGGGTCACAATGGCCTAATCACATTGGCCCTATTCATTAGAGTTTGTCAAATTGATGCTAAAGGTCAAATAATTGCCAAGGAGGAAAATTACTAGTTTCCTAGGTTTGGGGTGGAAGCTTTGGGGTTTGGGGTGGAAGCTTTGGGATTTGGAATAATGGGGATAATAAGTGATGTTTGAACATTAGAATGGCATAAATATTTAATAAAGGAGCTAAAAAAATATATACAAGTGAAAATCAAAGTGGAATTTGATCATGAAGACACATGGAGGAAGTGGGACCCACATATGGCTATATTTCCCCACTACACTTGGCATCATTCTCTCACCAATTCGAATTCAAGGTGAATGGTAAAATACTTGGGGGAGTCCAAAAGGTATTATTCATGGAATGACTCATCCAAGGTCTAAATATAAAGGAAGAGTAACTCCCATGGAAGATGAAGAGGCAATTTGGAGCTAGTGAGACACTTGGGCTAGATTCCCTAGCTCTATGACAACAATGATGAAGATGCTATGACACCTATGACACAAATCAGACCTGAAGGCTGAAATATGACATATATGACATGTCAGGGCTAAAAATAGACTCCAAGAGGGCGCTCAAGGGTGTTAGGGCAGCTAAGATGCTTCCACATGTGATTTGGTGGAAGTGGGAGACTAGGAATTGTTGCACAAGTGGCGTTCTTTGGAATCTCTTCCCAACTTGAGTTGGCATGAGTCTATTGGAAGGAATTCGACCCATGGAGGACATTAGAACTTTATAAATTTCAATAAAAAAGAATGAAACCAACTTTTGATCATTTGTAGAATTTGCAATTGCATTTGTGAAGAGGGAGAGCTAGTGGATGACTAGTTTATTGCCTTAGCCAATTTCGAGGGTGAAAGATTCCCATCCAAGTTGGTAATTGGAAAGGCCATTCAGACCTTTCATTTGGAGATTTAATGGAGTCTTTATTTGCAGGTGTAAGCTACAGGGCATCTCATGGTTTCTTCTATTGTAGCTCACTCCTTCAACCATTTCCAGTTTTGATGACATATTCTTGATCCTTGAGGGAGGGCGTTTTTGGTGAGCTATTGTAATCTTTGGGGGAGCTTCTGATGCCACATTTGTTTTGTAATATGATTTAAATACTCTGTTCTTCATCTACAAAAAGTTTCAGGTAGAAATTCCAATTAGAAATGTATAAATATAATTTTTAATGAAAGAACGGTGCCATTTCCCAACTACATTGATGTATAGCATGATAATGCTGATGATTTAGAATGAATGGATGGTTATATGATAAATTTATGATTAATAGACTGCCATGGATGTATTTTACAAGTTTCATGTACTGTACTTGAGCATTTGAAGTATTTTTACTTAGTTTAATTGCATGGGGAGAAGAAATAGTGCCATTTCCCCAAGGTTCGAATTGGTGATTTTTGCAGCTGGATGGGAGAGGGTTGGAACATATATAATAATACATTAATTGTGAAAAAGAGACCTTAATAACATAATTAATACATTCCATACCTCTGTTCATAAATTTGAGTGGCTTTGGAGGCATTTGGGAAGCCATTTTCAGTACTTACCCCAAGGGGATTTGAACCCCAAATTACTATTAAAATTGCATACTTGGTCCAGAATATTAAGAGAGTTTTTAGAGGTATTTTGGTGGCCATATATCATCTCTTAACATCATATTCAATTCCTAATATCATTCATACACCTTCCTTGAATATTTGGAGGCATTTGAAGTAAATTTGAGACCTTGAGACCAATACTAGTCAAAGGGAAATTACTAGTAAAGTTCGCTACATTGGCCAGAATTGAAGAGGATTTGCAGAAGTATTTTAATGGTCCAAAAGCGTCCATAAAACATATATTTATGTTATAAAATAATCCATATACCTTCTCAGAAGATTTGGGAGCAAGTGGAGCAATTTGGGGACCTAGAGCTCAAAACTAGTCAAAGGTCTAACTAGGGAAGAAAGTGAAAAATTGTCATTTTAATAAAATTCCTAACAAGGGACATTACAGTGTTATCAGAGCATGATCTTGGCACCTGATGTGTCTGATATTCATGAGGACAAGAATTCAGGTACCACCATTAGATATTGAAAACAAAAGTGCTTTTGTTGAAGAGGAAAAAAAAAAGTAGGAGAAGAAGAGCAAATTTTTTGAGGAAACTATGACTAGGGATGAAAAGGGAACCTCATATGATGGTGAGGAGGATATAAAAATTATGAAAACAATTGTTGAAGATATGACCAAGCAACTTAAGTAAGGATTCGAATTGTTGGCTATCGAACTTGCAAGAAAAATTATTGATTTTAAGAAAACCAAGGGGGAAAATGCATCAGTTTGCTTGAAGGAGAAAAAGGAGGAGACCCATGAACCACCTAGTTCTAAAATAGGTGAAGTAGAAGAAGCAGTACATGAAGAGGATCGAAAGTCACTCCCAAGTGACTCTGAAAAATATGAAGAGACATCACATGAGCATGAAGAAGATTCTATTGAAAATATTGAAGATCATTTAGAGATCCAAACACTTGATGTGGTGGAAGAGGAACTTGAATTGTCTCTTGATGAAGGTTATGCAATTTTTAAAGAAGAGTAAGATTCATCTACATTGGAACCAATCTATGACAAATGTTTCACACCTTTGAAGGATCTGCATGATACTACCCATATGTATCCTTCCCATGATGAAACTTTTGCAATTTTTGATCATTTGGGTGAGTTAGTTCATTCTCCTACATCCTACAATTCCATGTTTTGTAGCATTAGTCTCAATGAAGTATGGGTGAAAGGGTTTTTTTTTATGGTGCCACATGAGGAGTATGGAACTCCTAGATTTACTTTTTATGATGACATGGTTGGAGCACATTCTTATTCACATTTGCAGCAACATCCTTTGTTACTTTATGATGATGCACATCTACATGGATGCACCTATGATATATATTTGAGTCACTTGAAGACTCATGGTTTTTCTTGCTCAACACTTGATTCATTTGATGTTGGAGGAACTTCATCCAACACTTGGGTGCATAGATTTATGATTGGAGAACATTTTTGTTGCAAGCCACATACTTTGTTATATTTTTATGATTCTCACATTCATGGATGTATGGGTGAGACTTTTTTGAATCATTTTAAGTCTCCTTGTTTTTTCTGCTCATTATTTGGTTCAGATTTTAGTGGAGATTCTTCATTTACTTCTTGGATGAAAGAATACATGGCTGAATATTTTGATGCATATCACATCCTTTTTGAGCAACATTATAGGACATGGGATCCTCACCTATGTCATTGGAGCAGATTTGATTGGTCACTTGAAGCTTGTTTGCACTTGGAAAATGGTGGTTTACTTGCTTGGAGGTATAAGCACTTTCATGACTCTTTGATGAAGCATATCCTTGATGTACATTTTCATTATGTTGTTATGTACTTTGATGATATATATTTGGTACTCATGATGTTTGGAAGGATGCATACAAGAAAATGGGATCCAGGAATCCTCTTATCTAATGGTGTGGGTTGGAGAGCACTCTTAATTGTTGGGGTGCAATACAAGCAATGGGACCCTGGAATAATTTTTATCTCATTGGTTTCAAATTTTTTGGGGAAACAAGCAGTATGGGAGATGGATTTCCCACTTAATAAAGTGGTTTTTATTAGAGTAGTGCAACAACAAGCATGGTGGTTCCTCTCTAAAATCTTCATGGAAACTCAAAGACTCAAGGTTGAACAATTCAATGGCAACTTCAAAGAATTATACAGAAAGCAGGTTCTTCAACACCCATGTTTAAAATTGCTTGAGGACAAGCAATATTGGGAAGGGAGGATTTGTCATGTCCCAAATTTGGCATTGGGTCACAATGGCCTAATCACATTGGCCCTATTCATTAAAGTTTGTCAAATTGATGCTACAGGTCAAATAATTGCCAAGGAGGAAAATTACTAGTTTCCTAGGTTTGGGGTGGAAGCTTTGGGATTTGGAATATTGGGGATAATAAATGATGTTTGAACATTAGAATGGCATAAATATTTAATAAATGAGCTAAAAAAATATATACAAGTGAAAATCAAAGTGGAATTTGATCATGAAAACACATGGAGGAAGTGGGACCCACATATGGCTAGATTTCCCCACTACACTTGGCATCATTCTCTCACCAATTCGAATTCAAGGTGAATGGTAACATACTTGGGGAATTCCAAATGGTATTATTCATGGCATGACTCATCCAAGGTTTAAATATAAAGGAAGAGTAACTCCCATGGAAGAGGAAGAGGGAATTTGGAGCTAGTGAGACACTTTGGCTAGATTCCCTAGCTCTATGACAACAATGATGAAGATGTTATGACACCTATGACATAAATCAGACCTGAAGGTTGACATATGACATATATGACATGTCAGGGCTAAAACTAGACTCCAAGAGGGCGCTCAAGGGTGTTAGGGCAGCTAAGATGCTTCCACATGTGATTTGGTGGAAGTGGGAGACTAGGAATTGTTGTACAAGTGGCGTTCTTTGGAATCTCTTCCCAACTTGAGTTGGCATGAGTCTCTTGGAAGGAATTCGACCCATGGAGGACATTAGAACTTTATAAATGTCAATAAAAAATAATGAAACCAACTTTTGATCATTTGTAGAATTTGCAATTGCATTTGTGAAGAGGGAGAGCTAGTGGATGACTAGTTTCTTGCCTTAGCCAATTTCGAGGGTGAAAGATTCCCATCCAAGTTGGTAATTGGAAAGGCCATTCAGACCTTTCATTTGGAGCTTTAATGGAGTATTTATTTTCAGGTTTAAGCTACAGGGAAGCTCATGGTTTCTTCTATAGCAGTTCACTCCTTCAACAATTTCTAGTTTTTATGACATATTCTTGATCCTTGAGGGAGGACGTTTTTGGTGAGCTATTGTACTATTTGGGGGATCTTCTAATGCCCCATTTATTTTGTAATATGAATTCAATACTCTGTTCTTCATATCCAAAAAATTTCAGGTCGAAATTCCAAGTAGAAATGTATAAATCTCATTTTTAATGAAAGAACAGTGCCATTTCCCCACTACATTGATGTATAGCATGATAATGCTGATGATTTCGAATGAATGGATGGTTCTATGATACATTTATGATTAATAGACTGCCATGTATGTATTTTAAATGTTTCATGTACTGTACTTGAGTATTTGAAGTATTTTTACTCAGTTTAATTGCATTGGGAGAAGAAATAGTGCCATTTCCCCAAGGGTCGAATTGGTGATTTTTGCAGCTGAATGGGAGAGGGTTGGAACATATATAATAATCAATTAATGGTGCACATGAGACCTTAATAAAATCATTAATACATTCCATACCTCTATTCATAAATTTGAGTGGCTTTGGAGGCATTTGGGAAGCCATTTTCAGTACTTACCCCAGGGGGATTTGAACCCCAAATTACTAGTAAAATTGCATACTTGGTCCAGAATCTTAAGAGAGTTTGCAGAGGTATTTTGGTGGCCATATATCATCCCTTAACATAATATTCAAGTAATAGTATAATTCATACACCTTCCTTGAATATTTGAAGGCATTTGGAGTCAATTTGAGACCAATACTAGTCAAAGGGAAATTACTAGTAAAGTTCCCTACATTGGCCAGAATTGAAAGAGGATTTGCAGAAGTATTTTAAAGGTCCAAAAGCATCCCTAAAACACATATTTATGTTATAAAATCATCCATATACCTTCTCATAATATTTGGGAGCAAGTGGAGCAATTTGGGGCCCTAGAGCTCAAAACTAGTCAAAGGTCTAACTAGGAAAAAAAGTGAAAAATTGCCATTTTAATAAAATTCCTAACAAGGGACATTACAAAAAACTATTAACGTAGTAGAGGGATGGATTAGCTATGGAATTGTTCCTATTTGGTTGTGGGTGAGCTCTAAATAGTTCTCCTTTCCTTAAGGAAATCATGACTAGTGTAGGGGTGGCCTCTTAGTAGAAATAGTATATGTTAGAGAAAGTACCTATGGTTAGGTGGAATGTTACTCTTGCGGAGTCAATTGCTTGGAGAAGCTACATTCAAGGTAAGTATTTACTTGTTGTCTCATTGTTGTTATTTCAATTCCAATGTATGAATGTTGATCTACAATGATGAAGATACATGTTGTAAATAGTGATTATGAATATGAATTGCTTAGTCAGTAGTAATCGTTATCCTTGATATCCAAATGTTGGATATATGATATTGCACTACATGAAATGCTTGCATAAAGATGTATTCCTTGTATATGAAGACCCATTATGCATGCAATGCTAACTTTGCGTAAGTCAGTGAATTGCCATTAAGATTTGAGTCGCAATGTGGTGGTTGTGGTGTGCGACGATGGGCGCACAGTGGTTAAAGGTTTTCATGTGGTGGATTGTGTGATGGTTTGACTTAACACACATAGCATATCTGCATGAGAGGGAAATTGTTAAGAGCAGTATTTGTGAGGTTAAAAATTAGTGCACATGTTATGGTGCATGGAGTAAGGTCCGATCTGCGCGAAACAACAGGTATAACAAGTAAAATGCATCTGCAGACTGCTGCATTGTAATAAACTTAATGAAAGGGAAATAGAATTGTATTGATATTAGAAAGAAAACCATCCCCAGTGGTCACGATAGGCCACTGAGGATGTTGGGGATATGACAAGCCATATTTGCAACATTTCTCTTGCTTATTCTCTTGCTCAATTATTCTACACTATAATATTGTGTTTTTGGAAATTATTTATCTATGTTTACCTTTTTATTTTTCTAATATGTAGGGTAAAGAACACTACAAGTGGCATCATATCCACTTTCATAAGCCAACACGCCTCCAAATTTTCATAGAATTTTTTTTAGGCTAGAGATGTGTTTGAACATCTTTAAATAACTACAAAGATATATCGTTCAATGGGTAAAACTATGGTTGGGGAAGCACACATGTGGATAATACAATTGGTAGTAGTCACATTTATTATACACCATTGTAACCTTTATTGGAAACCCTTCGAGTAGTACCACATCAGACACCACATGCACATGGAATCTCACTTTCACATACCTTTGGGTATATCGGAAGTCTCATAGGAAACCTGAAACTAGTTGTAGATAATCTAATTGTTCGTCTTGTTTCTATAGTGGAACTGAGCACAACACTTAATAAGATTACTCACGTGTACATGGGTAGTCGATAGTACAATTAAGGGCATGGTTGATCCTCCTTATCTAGAGCCCTAAGATATTGGGATGAGTACTACTATTGGACCCAACATCTATATCAAAGAGATATAGAACCTGATAATCCCTTATCTTTATGACCCTATAAACCCTCATATCTGTAACTCACCAATAAAATTCCTATTGGAAATTTTATCAGAGTAGTCAATATAGTAACCATATTTTGTATCGGTTTCCAACAAAATTCCTACATTTTTGCATCTAGAAGGAATTTGGAACTATGTTAGTGCAATAATATTCTAAAAGGATTAATACTCCTTTGTTGAACTTTGGTTGTCATTGATGTCAACTAATGTCAAAGAGGATGTCAATTAATTTAGTTTGAGTCATTGATATCAATTGAAGTCAAAGTGGATACGGCATTCCCATGCCAGCTCAAAGAAGTATATGGAAGCCACTTTGAAGAAGTATATGCGTAAGATGGTGAAGGACATGGATGCTAGTGTGAATAAGTATATCTAGAAGTTGCATCCAGTATGAAGGTGTGTGTCTAAGGATACATCATATAGATCTAGTTCAAAGAATCACACTAGCAATGTGTCCTATTACATGTGGTACCAGTGCATAAGTCAAGTCCACCAAGTCATACTCAATCAAGGTAGTAGATAAAGAATTGATAGGACAAAGGTACATGTGCACAAGCAAGCCAATGAGTTGGTTAAGCAAAGATACAAGTGTGCAAGCATATTGAAAGAAGACTCTAGAATGTGCAAGCATTGCTTGGTCAAGGACAGGGATCAATGCACAAGTTGTAAGAAACAAACTATGGTCAGACAGTCCTGAAAGTGCACAAGTCTTTCCAAATCAAAATATTCTTTTAGTTGGTAAAAGGCGCACAAGTTCGTAAGGATGCAACAGTTGAATTCTATCTATGTGCAAATCCTACAAGCAAATGATACATCAAGTGCACAATACCCACAAGGGATGACACTGCAAGGGTCAAAGTCCCACCAAGGAGAAGTTAGTTTATGTGTAGATTCCACAAATCATTTGTACATCAAGTGCACATTACCCACAAGGAATGGTTAAGCAAAGGACAAAGACTCATCAAGTTGAAGATCAAGGATACGCACATACCTCAAAGCAATGGTACATCAAGAGAACAAGAAGTACACAACTAAGGTGTAAGTCCCACTAAGTTCATGGATCGTGAATCCGCAAGACCCACAAAGGATGACACATCAACATCGCATATGATGACATGTGGAAAAATCACAATCCGTGAAGTATGGAAGAAGGGAAGCCACAAACAACTTGTGGACATACAATCCATGTAGGACATGTATAAATAGAAATGCAAGTTGGATATTTGAAGTAAGCTCAATGGCGAGATAGAAGAGATTCAAGTGTTTGTTACAGACTTATATTCGGGGCATCAAGGGCTCAAGGACAGAACAACATGATATACCGAGGAGCCGAGTGCACATAGACAAAGGAATGATATAGATGATGGTGCGCATAATGATGTTTTAGATCTGTGACGCTTGTGCAAACACCGAAAGGCAGAAACATAGAAGCATGCAAAATTGTGTGAAGATTGAATGACGGGATTGGAGAAAAAACGCAGATAGTCACAAATGTTGTAAGATAGAAGCACAGAAACAAAACTGAAGTTTATCAAGTGATGCTTAGATGTTTGATTGATGCAGGAATATTGAAGTGAAGTGTGTGAAGTTGAGCAGTTCATCTGATGGATGATGACAGAGCAAAAAAAGGATCCAGTAAGCGCGTCATGATGAGGATGATCTGAGACAAGTGCATTAAACCGAAAGGATGAATCTATCGATACAAGACATGTCACAGATTGTCTAAAATATTGTGGCACTTATACAGAACAGACTCATCATTAAGTGCGCAGTTCCATCTGTTACTGGTGCAATATCTCAAAGCAGCAAACTATCAAATATGGAGTCCACCAAGGGTGATTCCCTTGAGAACCCACTTTGGGATAGGCTTAAAGAGAAAAACACATAAATATTTTTCCAAGATTCCAAATCAAATGAGCCAAAGATTTTTTAGAAAAAGTAACCATTAGGGTTTTAGTAGATTTTACCAATGGCAAATGGTTTAGAACTTAAAAAAAATTAAGTGTAGATCTTACCCGAAAAATATTGCAGATGCCTTGAGAGTGATGATATATCCCTTCTCGATCAATTTGAGATGATTTTTCTAAGTATCCAAGTGGAGTCAATTTTCCCAAAGAAGCAAGTGTTCCCTCCTCTCCTGCACAAACAAACTACCTAAGTTAGATTTGATGCAAAGAAGAAAATGATTGTAAAATCACGAGACATATCAAAGAGAAAATCAAATATAAAAAATACTATTGAAAACCCCCTGATATTAGCTGGATTCAAACAAACGAGTTGAGGAATCCATGCAAAAACGTCCAAGATGAAGTCGCCCTCCTGCAATTAAACACCGTTTCCACAAAATATTTTGAATCCACAACAATATCTCAAATGCTAATAGAAATAGGCTTTCCAATCACAATCTAAGAACATCCCACAAAGAAAATCCAAGAGTCTCTGCAAATATTCTATTTATTATGAAAATTCCAAGAGCCAAAGTCCTTTTACAATAAGGGGGGTCTCTTCTTTAAATAGGAGTGAGAGAGACCAAAAACCTAACCACTTTTTGAATGAGTGGTCGAGATCATAAGATACATAAATAATAATCAATGTCTAATATGAGATGGAAACATAACACATGGATCACTCAAAGAGAGGGGGATGTGTTTCGTCAATGATGCCCTAGGGGGGACATATGAAACAAGTGACTAAGAAACACAACATAACAACTTGTTGGGGGGTCTAGGAGATAAAATATTCACTAGACTAATGACCCAACTGCATCAAATGAAATATACATCATGAAGTGATAAAAATCAATGGGGCGTTTTGTCCCAACAATATAATATAAAACCCCCCAAATAATGACCCGGAGGATCTGTGGACCCCACTGAAGCTGTAGATTGTTCTGCAAGGTGTGGGATACACCATGATAACTCTCTGATCAAACCTCATTCCATTTCCTTGCCTCAATTTCCCAAATCAATTTCCTTAGTGACCGATTCTTCCATTTTGTACCATTGGAATATCACCTATAAAATAATAAAATGCATGTAACTCTCTTCCAAATTCCCCGGGAACTAATATGACTGCACCAAAATGTCTGGGAGTATGGTAATATGGTAATAACGAGTGGTTGTACCCCATACTCCCTCTATAGCACTCTAGGAGAACCAAAATAATCTCAAAAGTGTTAAACATGCCATTTTATATGGCAAATATGCAATAAAGTGATAAAATGACCATATCCTCATCGGTAAGTGCCTGAAACTGATATTTGAGTGTCCCAATGAACTCAGAATGTCCAAATCTAGTAACGATGAGCAGTCATACACCATGTGACCATCAAGATAATCATTCATAAGCTCAACCATGCCCGAACAATAAAAATAATGGTCTATAAAAAATAATAATAATAAAAATCCATCAAACCATTACATGAAACCTCTGTATGATGCATGGAACCATATAATGGGCACCATAGGAACAAAAATAGTCAATATCAAACATCATTGGTCCAACTCATCTCGGATCCTGCAGTTGACTTGGTCAAACTAGGTTGACCAGGTCAAAACTGATCAAAATAATGACCCAAGCCAAATTTGACTGATGCTGCAAGTACAAATGGATAAGATGTGCTCCTTCAAATATTTCAATAGCAAAAATAAAGTACAAAGTGTAATTATATTGGTGATTTAAGCAAATAAACATCAAATATAAGTCTAGATTAAAGCAACCAATTACTTAGAAAAGACCCTCAAGTGTATACTCATTTTATGGACGTGAACATTTTGATAGAAATGGGTGAAGGTGAAAGAAAAAAGGCTTAGTTAGGGGAATGAATTTACAACTTCAACACTGTGACACTTTGGATAAAGGGAAAGGGAAGACCACCTAAGCGTATGTTGGACATAAAACATATAGGGAATGGCAGTGTCTCACAAATGGAATAAGTTGATTTGAGGAGTGGTCATTCAACTTTAACAAATGTCTACAACTCACATCCAAGCTTGAATCAAGCTCTGTGAGGATATTTTCTAGAACCACCGTGACTGGGTGCACACTAAACCGTAACTTGAGGCTTTAGGGGACATTTGGAATTAGTTATCCCTTACTCCATCTCACATCCCAACCCGTAGGCTCCACGAGGAAATAATCATTACATTTCAATCATGGCCAACAGTCTTTATATTTAGCATTTATTTATCCATTGCTTTTTAGGCCTTTGACCCTTTGTATTTTTCATGTTCTTAAAGCACAACTAATTGCAGCTTTCATCTAGGGTGTTGTACATTTCATTTCATAGCCCTCTTTATTGTGCTTAAAAGCAAAGTTTATTTTCATTTTTTACCATGGGATTGCACTTTCAAAATATATAACAATGAATCACATTTTGCATGTAATGATGGTAGAACAATTTGCTTCAAGATTTAGCTAACACAACTCAGGAAACTAGGGGGAATCATCCACAATCAGGACCTAACATCGGGGGCAATCGACCATAGAGGTCAAGGCTTCAAAATCCAACTCACCTAAGCTCAGGAACCAACACCAGCGGGTTCTCTTGGCCCAGAAGGATCAAGGCTTTGGTAAGTTATGTTGCACAAATCAAAGCCGAGACACATAACAACATGGAGTCTATCCAACGTAGATGCATACATGGGGAGGTCATCAATATCACAAGCTAAAGTCAAAGTCAGGACACAACCAAGAACGAATGGTAACTTATGGATGGGGAAGGTGACAAGTGATTCCATAACTAACAAGTCATAAATGGTGGGAATGACCAAGTCCATACGACTAAGAGGGTAAGACCAATGAGTATACACAAGAATTTCCAATTCCAAGCAATCGAATCACTTTTATTCTAAACATTCAACCAATAACCACATAAATATATCGCCAAATCATGGCCACTAAATACCTATTCAAGCTACCAAGATAAGTAAAAGAGCATATTATAGATATCCAATGCACAACCATGTACCGCCTAGGTCATATACCTGTATCCATCATCTAAACCACTGAACATCAACTGGAACATTGTTGCTGCATAAATTTGGGCACTGTCATCACACTGCTCTATATGGAATAAAATGGCTACCTCGGTCACCAAATCTGGGGTCATGAGGCTCAATCGAATAAGGATGAAAATATATACTTTGGGTCTGCTGAAAATATGAGTGATCATAGAATAACTACTCATCAGTTTCCGATCTCAAGCATTTCATAGCAAAAGGACTAGCTCAGAAAAGTACTAGAATCTAGTCTGAAGACATGGTAGCCCCGACTACTATGGATGTGATAATAGGTTGAACACCAACACCTAGCTGGTTTATTGCATCCATACCAATTCCAGAATGGAAATAGGAGATAATTTCCATGGATTTCATTATAGGTTTGATGATGACAGTAAAGCAACATGATTCCATCACGGTGGTGGTGGAAAAGTTAACAAAGGCAACACATTTTATACTGGTTAAGTCCATATATAAACTGATTCCATTGCAAAGATTTTCATGAAGGAAATTTTGAGATTGCATAGATTTCCGAAGGCAATAATTTCTGACAGGGCTACCATGTTTACTTCAATTTTTTGGGAAGGCATTTTTGCAAATTTGGGTACGCAGTTGAACTTCAACACAACATACCCTCCTCAAACAGATGGGAAAACAAAAAGAGTAAATCAGGTGCTTGAAGACATGCTTCGCATGTCTGTAATGGAAAAACCATCCAAGTGGGAGGATTGTCTACACTTGGTAGAGTTTGCATATAATAATGGAAAACAAGCATCATTGGGCATGAGTCCATTTGAGGCTTTGTATGGCTGGAAGCGCAGGACTCCAGTGACTTGGGATAGTATAGTGAAAAAATTATACTTTGGCTGGAATTGCTTAAGGAAATGGAACAAGAGGTTGCAAAGATCGGGCATAATTTAAAAGCAACCCAAGATAGACAGAAAAGTTATGCAGATAAGCATAGGGTGCATAGGGAGTTCAGTGTTGGGGATCATGTTTACCTTAGAGTGAGGCCAAGGAAGAGTTCCTTGAAGCTTGGGAGTTGTTCCAAGCTATCACCTAGATATTGTGGGCCATTTGAAGTGCTTGAAAGAATAGGGCCAGTTGCATGTAAACTTGCGTTTCTTGCTAACACTAGAGCTCATATTGTTTTTCATGTTTCTTTGCTTAAGAAATATATACATGATCCTAACCATGTGAGTAATTTGAATGTGATCTAGGTGGAACTCGAGGGAGAGTTCCAAACCGAGCCATTGCGCATCGTAGATAGGAAGCTGACATTGCTCCGGAACCGAGCCATCCGATAGGTAAAGTTGCAATGGAAGCACTACGATCCCGACGAAGCTACATGGGAGTTGTAGGATGCCATGAGAGTGACATATCCATTTCTATTCAATTTTGAAGAGCACTGAGGGAAGTTCTAATTTAAGGGGGAGGGGAATGTAATATCTTGATTTTGACCCCATTGCATTAAACACGCAAATGATGTAAAATTGATATAAAATCATGGTGAGGAGCTCAAGGAAAAGACCCCGCTATCAATTTATCGTTTATGTACCAGAAATTAAAAGAAAATCGATGCATGTGGATTGCGTGCTAGCATGGCACGATGGAAATCGTAAATATGATGTCAATGTATTTTAATAAAAATACCCACAACTAACTATGCAATGCAACAAGAGTATGGGGCATGATTTTTACAAGGAATAGGGAGGGAAATATTCAAACCCTTGAAGTCAATAGTGTCAATACAAGTGTCAATGAGAGAACCCATGAACCTTAAACTACCCATACTGACTTTTGCAGCCAATCATTTATTTCTTCCAAGAGGTGGTTGAAGTAGTTATTGTTTTGGGAAATGGAGAGTATGGCTGTCCAAATTTCATGCATGGGAAAGCCATTATTTTGGAAAAATGTGTTTGGATTCCTTGGCAATAAAAGACCCATGAATTTGCTTCCCAATGGATTATTCATCCATCAGTTTGGCTCTCTCACAGAGTTTTGGCTTACTGGGCATTTTTCTCTTCATTCTTACTACGTTTGCCTTCCTTCTCTGGCTGGGAAAGTCGTTTTTGGTGTTGTAGAACGGTGGGAAGAAGGGAAATCGATTTAGGGTCTGTGAGATCTGTTTTTGTTACCCAGTTTCTCGTGTACTGGTTGGGAATTCGAATTCTAGCTCTAGTTATTGTTTCCCCTCTCAAAAATTCATTTTTCTATGCTCAACAATGGTGCTTGTGTAACATCCCTCAAATTCAACCTCTATTAGTATTTGTCTAGTAAATGTAATTATGTAAATGGCCATGGTGAGGAGCTCAAGGCCAAGGCCCCACCAGTGGCACTTAGTAGTATTGTTATGTCATTTTTTCCTAAATGTTACTAAGCACATAACACTACTTTAACCAAATTAACTAAATCCTTTTAGCGAGGGGAGAGAAGTCGATGGTTAGAAGCCATGAGTGAAATGACCGATTTAGCTTGATGCCACAAGAACCTAAGTAGACATTTATGTCTAACCAAAGTCATCTAAATTTTGATTTCGGATGTACCTAAAGAACCCTTAAACCGCCGAGAGGCACTCAAAGACTTCCTAAGACCTAAATCTTAGTGCTAAGATATTTTAAGCTTTTACATGAGCTAAGAAACGTCTATTGACGTCTTTAACAACCTAGTTTTGACAAAGGAGGTTAAGGGTCCCATCGACCCAGTCATTTTTATAGTCACTCACTAGATGAACTAAGTATCCTAAAAAAGGTCATAATAGACATTTAAAATACATTTAAGAAATTAAATAAAGAAGAACACATTTTTGTGTGTACTTTAACAATTAACATTAGTGGTTAAAAATGTTAGTATATATATATATATTATTATGATTTCTCAAGGGTGCAAAGGATTTATATAAAACATTCAAAAGGATTTTAAGACAAAAACCTAAACCAATACTAATATCTTTATAAATAAAATGATTTTTTATCCCATACTTGGAAATAAGTTGGAAGGATGATAGTTTTCCCAAACTAAAAGTTATTATTTTGGAGCTTTAAAATATATTTATGATAGTGTAAGGGGGAGATAACTTTTATATATAAATTTAATACATATAGAAAAGGGTTAAATATGTTTTAAGGGAATACTATATATGAAGGTACACCTTATACAATTTCTCTTTACCAAAGTTTATGCCACAAAATGTGTCAGATAATTATAGAGAAATCGATATAATATAAACACATATTCCTAAGAGATATATCGATAATATATATATGTGTTAAGATGATTAAATCACTAAGAGGATATGAGAGGTTAATGAGAACCTTATTTAAAGCTACGGTTACATATGTAAAACACATAGGAAAATATTCTTGTACAAGTATAAAAAGATTTAATGACTACAATGGCATAAATTATTTTCATGGAAAACAAGAAAACTCCATAATATAGGAAAGGATGGATCTGGTATATAAGTAAAACGAATGTATTTTGAATTATTGGTTATAAAGAAAAGGGAAACGACCCAATTGTGGAGATAAACCAGTTGGAGGATTTTTAGGAAGGTTGTCGCTTGGGTGGAGTTTTCTGAACGTTTCATCATCGCCACCTGTTTGTTTTCTTTATGCCTTTCGTCTCACTCGTGGAACAACACAACGCTAATCACTACCTTGTTGTCTCCTTAGTGGAGTATAAAACCCTAGCATGGAAGCCACGTATTTTTTTGTTTTAGGTTGGTCCTACCAGGTGTCACTCCTTCGCGATGAGGTAAATTCTACTTAAGCGGGGAGAAGTGCTAAGCTGACGACGACCCCGAGGGGGAGAACCGAGCCCAGCCTTTTGCTGGTTCTAATTGTTTTATGATGAGGTGTGAGTGCTGCGCAAGGAGAATAAAAAATATATATATATATATATATATATAGGGAGAGGGGAGTGCGGAGTGCGGGGAAGGAAGCCGACTACTCGGTTCTATCTCTGCATTTTGAGTATGAGTAAAGGTGACCTATGATTGACATTTCTTTTGGGTGTTTTGAAGTAATGGAAAAGGAGGATGAAGGGAAATCTACTTCACGCCCAGGTGTGCTCGGCGACCGAAGAATGTTGGAAATCGAATGACTGTAGAAATATAGGGAATGCCTAAGGAACCAAAAAAACGGCGTAATACAGTCCCCAGGAAGATTGATGTTAAATCGCAGTGAGTCCGTGTTTAATTTCTGATGCATGAGGATGGCTGTTGGATTCGGATCACCGGTTGATGCCTGAACTGTGACCATCGTTTTATTTTTGGTGAACTCCGGTAAACGTTTACATACCTGTATGTATGCCCTTGTATTTTTTTTTGATAGCGTGTTTTGTGTGTCGATACACTTTATATTTTTTATATGCTTATCGTATATGCCCTTGTATTTTTTTTGATAACGTGTTTTGTGTGTCGATACAGTTTATATTTTTTATATGCTTATCGTATATGCTCTACGCCTGAAAACGCAGTTCTTGTTGTTGTTTGGTTTCCTGTGGTGAATATTGTTAAGGCACCGAAGCTTGGGAAATGACGGCTAAAGAGCCCGACCTTTGCCAACTGCAAGTTCTTTTTATAGGGTTTTGCTGAGGTCACCGTAGTTTCCATTCAAATTTAATAGCTGCCAATTCGAGTAAGATTAAATGCTAAACATGTTCTGTATATTGAAATGGTAGAACACCGTGGCAGCGAAAATCCCTGTTTACTCGGATTCCTGTCGATTGATTTGAATGCCTTTTATCCCATAATACTGTCATACGTTGCCATCGTATTTCTTTTCCTTTTTAAATCATCTTCTGAAATTCTTGCTCACACAGATAGAGGAAGAATTTTCAAGACTGTCACATTTCTTTCTTTCTGGATTCATTCACACGAACTGTTTCTGAAATCTCATATTATTTTATTATTTTAGTTACATAAAATCTTTGATAAAAAGTTGGTCAGCTACATAACTTTGCGTATTTGGTAAGAAAGGGGATTTTTCCTTAGTGGAATCAGGAATATTATAATCTCTCTATATATATTCTACTCCTTGTTTGAAGGTCGACCCCTAGATATGCGATAGGATATCTTGAGTTTCATTTTGTTCATTCATTAAACATATTCTTTACACTCATCATAGGTTTTTTTATAAGATCGATCGTGATAGTCAAATTATATACATAGACTCAATCTTGTATTACTAAAATAATGATTTAATCATATCTAATAAGGTATGAAGTCCAAGCTTTATAATATATGATTATTTAAGATTCTTTATTTAGTTGTTGACCTTGTTAAAATGAAATCCAAGGAAATTATCTTATTTAGGATTGGTATGAAATATGCTTGATCTTTGTAAATAGATAACCTGAAGAGAGGGATAGGATTTTAGTATGTTCATAATAGCTTGAAGAGCATGTTACTTTAGTCATAAAATTATATTTTCATAGTATGGAGTAAATCTAATATTATGCTTTTTGGGATATAAGTAAAAAGGGTGAATATCCTTTGCTAAAGGTTAACTAGTAAAGGTATAACATATGCATTGTTGAAAATAAACTTTTATGCTTTTATTTTTATAAAATAATTATATACATATTGCATGAAGGAAAGAATTTGCTAAACTAGATCTATGTAATATTATGCTTTCTGGGATACAAGTAAAAAGGGTGAATATCCTTTGCTAAAGGTTAACTAGTAAAGGTATAACATATGCATGGTTGAAAATAAACTTTTATGCTTTTATTTTTATAAAATAATTATATACATATTGCATGAAGGAATGAATTTGCTAAAGTAGATCTATTAAATTATATCTATTATATGGATTTGCTAAGGAATGAATTTGCTAAAGGAATAATTATATGGATAAGTATTAATTTATATCTATTAAATTGTATTATGATCATGTAGAAAATAATTAGAACATAGGATAATTTATGAATGGATGTCATATGAAATTGATAAACAAGTATCAGCTATATATATACTTTGGATTTTTTCATGAAAATGATAAATTAATTATGAACTAATTATAATTAATTAAGAAGCATTTAATGATGAGGTCACTAAGGTTGACTATGATCATGTAGAAAATAATTAGAACATAGGATAATTTATGAATGGATGTCATATGAAATTGATAAACAAGTATCAGCTATATATATACTTTGGATTTTTTCATGAAAATGATAAATTAATTATGAACTAATTATAATTAATTAAGAAGCATTTAATGATGAGGTCACTAAGGTTGACTAGTAATTAATGGGGTAAAATGTGTAAGTCACTGAAACACTTATGGTTGGTGTAAACTTTAAGTATATAATATAACATTTTATCAATTATTAATTAAAATTTTGGAAAAAAATGAAAAAATGCTAAAATATTGCCGAGAGGTTGTTAGTTGAGTGTGAAGCACTTAAAAGCTGGAAGATGAACCAACCCAAACTTAAATTAAATAATAAAATAACTCAATCTTTGCTCTATGAGTCAAATGATGAGGGGCTTGAGGAGAAATGGGGGGTTGGATAAAATTAATGATGAGGATAAGCGTATTAATGGCATGGGGAAAGAGTCGGCAAAGGAGGATGGGAATAAGGTCGAGAGGGAAAGGGGGAGAAGGGGTCTTCTTCACCTTGGAACATTTTACATAGGGGGGTAGAGCAGAGATAGGAGGGGAGCATAAAAGAAGGGGGTTCTTGTTGGAGAGTTTGCATAAGGGAAATACTGGTTGGCTTGTACTCGGTTTGGGCTCGGGGGTCCAAAGGGGTGCCTTTGGAGCTGGGTGGTCGACGAGACCTCGCCAGTTGGCAGGGTGGCATACTTATCTGGTCGGTTGAGTTTCAGGGTTTTGGGAAGATTTTGGTTGCAGGGATAGCAAGCAGGGCAAAGGATGCAGCAACAACAAAGGGGATCTACTAGCTATTGTGAGGTAATTTCCAGTTAGGTATATAATCCACTTTTAACTCTGTTTCAATTTTTACTATGATAAAGTTATAGGATAATGGAATATTTGTAACTTAGTACACATATTCATATATGTTATGGAACCTGCACAATTGGTAAATGTTAGAAACATAAATGATATAACTTGTACATGTTAGAAATAGTGAATATTTTATAGCAACCAATAAATGTAAATTTGAGATATTCTACCGACATGGAAATGGAAATAAAACACAAGTTAGAAAATCTAAACCTAGACTTGAAATAGACCGGAGAAAGAAATAGAACATGGATTTATTATATTAAACTTAGTAAAACCAGGATGAGGTCCTACATCTGGTATATTTATTATATTAAACTTAGTAAAACCAGGACGAGGTCCTACAATCCCCTTATGAATTTGTACCTGTTTCTGTCACAAGACCACCTCCAGGACCTCTTGCTGAAAAAAAAGTACTTGTGACTCAAACACCACTGGTAGTCACTAAGCCTAACACTAGGGGCATAAAACAACCCAAGTTGAAATCCCCAATAGTCCCAAGTACTACTCCCACTCCTAGAGTCATTCCAACATGTGCTCTATGCGGGAAACCAGGACATGCAACTAACTTGTGCCATACCTTACCTAAGCTTAGGAATTTGCTAAACACCCCTGTTAGCATAACCCATGCCCTAAACACGTTAGCACGGGACACACCAACCACATCATCCGATCCCAATACTAAAACAAAGACCAAGGAATTGTGCACTAACCATGCGTGTACACTATGTTTTCAATTTGGGCATTATACCCTTCACTGTCCCGATCTCCCTCGATTTCGAGATGCATTGGCAACCATTCACCTCACACATTCTGCGATTGTAAAATCACCTCCTGAAGTAGCATCTATAACCGTTGTTACTACATCAATACCAATGCAAGGGGCACTGCCGATAGACATCACAACACCTTCTACCTCTCCACCAAAGACACAAGTGCTACCAACATTACCATCAAATGTGCCAACACCACCGACATTTCCGCCAACAGTAAAATCCTCTGGGTGTTCATCATGTGGGAACCATTTCCATATGATCCCAAGTACAACCGACACCATCATAAATGACTATGCCACCCAACCTCTAAATCCGACAGATGAGCTAAACCGAGCATGGGATTGTTGATGACAATTTTGGTCATCAACAATACTTAGCCATCAAAGTGTTTCTAGGCTTCCTCCTTTTAAAATTTATGAGCCTATACTCGTCTAGTTACTCACTGTCGCACAAAGCTTCATAGCCCTAGCTTAGGTCTTTAGCCAGCCTACGATTGACTTTGGGTTTCACTGTTAGGAAATCTATAGAGTTTTAATCAAATAATAAAGCTGATAATTGACAGCTGATGTTTGATTTTCAGTTGAACATGATAATGGAAATTGATGGATTAGGTTCAAGGTGCTTCACTACCTATGAAAGCAATGTTTTGTTTGCGCTTCATTTAAGGACTAATTGGGATGTTGTTGGAGGCAATTGGATTAAACTTCCTCTCTGGTCATAACAAAATGTGTTGGTCAAAAAGGGGAATTTTTAGATCCCAGTCACAATCCTGTTATCCAAACCAGTGTTATAAAAACTAGCCCAGAACCAGCAAAACTGGACGTTCCAACCGATTCCAAGGGCTTTCTGGTCCAACCGCTCAATTCAACTCATTTTTTACCGGTTTCCACTAGGAATTGCCTGATTCTGTACGAAACCGGCTAGTTTTCTTAAACCAGCCGGGTTCTATACGAAATCGGCCAGTTTTGTAGCAAGTCTATCTGGGGCAAAACACCAACATTTGGAAATTTTTTTAATTAAAAAACCAAAAACATTGGGCACATCGACCACGTTCGCTAACCTAATTACCATACAATCATTATATATTGACGCAGGGACCCTAAATTGCAATCACAATCATCTTTGGATTTTTCTAGGCTGAGCATACGAATTACGGAGTCAGGGTAGGGCGTTCAGGAGTCTGGAATCGAATCTCAATTGTGGCACAACTGAATTTTGGAGCTGCTCATCATGTAAGTATCTTTGTCTATTATTATTCTTTGTCTATTTAGTATTTACGAACTCCATAAGGATGCTAACTATTTATGGGCCCTCATGTGTCACCCCCACTTTGTCTATCACAACTCACTGTTCACCTGTGTTACTATGTATTAGTGTAAATTTACTAATTAATTTACTAATTAGTAAATTACTGCCAAGTTACCCACGATCCCTCTCCCAAGTCCGAGCATGCTATCACCGTATCACGGATTCAAATTTCACGCTTGCGGTTGTGCTAGTTATGTTACTTGTGTGCAGTCACGGTGTATATTGCTAAGTTACCCACGGTCCCACTCCCAAGTCCCGAGCATGCTATCACGGATGTACAGTCACGGTGTATATGGGTCCCATAAGGATGCTTCCTTAATAATTATTAATTAGAGTGCCAAGTTTATTAAAGTGCCACGGTGGTTTGAAGTTTTAACTTTGTATAATTGTATTTTAATTTTTGTAACTTTGTGACTATATGTAATTTTTGTAACTTTATGTGTTGACTTTGAAGTTTCTCATGGTTTGAATTCACATGGATTGTACTTATGCTGTTTTGGTTTTATACACTCTTACTTTTTATCTACATGACAAACTTTGCATATTTGTGTATAATGGTTTGAATTCACATAGATGCACCTCAATATATATTTATTTTTTGAAAATATGAATATTTTATGTTATTTTGTTCAATTTGTTTTTGATCCAGTTTATTTTCCTGGTATTTCCCGATTTTTATCTGGTTAGTTTAGTTACTGGTCCTAGGGTCCTAGGGTCAGCCGGTTCAACCACCGATCCGATTTGCATAACATTGATCCAAATTGCCAATGTAGTTACATTGCAAGGAAAAAATTGGTCATTTGTACTAAATGTGATGACCTTAAAGTCGTGCTCTCTAATTGCTGATGCTGACGTCATGTCTCTTGATACTTAAAAAAGATGTTCCTTGCACAGAAGTTTTTTTTTTGAATCAGTGGCTTTTGGCTCATGCTGGTCTCCTTGCTTGGGTTGGTTGATTGCCAATGAACTTATTTACATGAGGATGTCTAATCACAAGAATGGCAAACTATAACTATTGACAACAAAAAAAGTGACAGGTTTTGAAAGAATGGCCGTTAAGTAACTAGAAAGTGAATGCCATTGATGAAATGTGATTGAAGCACTTTGTAACATAAAACACCTATAATATTCTCAAGGAAGATTCCAGGATCTCACATCACATTCAGGCCGTTCTCTTTGTTATAAAAAATGATTTCTTATGCATTTGATGAACTCGATCTGTCCCACAGCGAGTCAATAAAAGCAATACCAGTCGCTCTCCTCCAATATCTATTTAGCCCGAGATTCCAATTCGTCAGCCGTGTACATTCATACAGCAGATCCACCGATCCTTATGGCTGTCAGGTATTTCGAAGAGGACGAGATCTTACAGTCTATCTATACTATGATACAGTAACGGGGTAAATCCTATGAGTGTACCGCTAAGATTAAGAAACTACAAATTGTGCTTCTGGAAACAAAACAAGGGACGATAATAGTGTTGTACTTGTTTATCGAAGCTCCAAATTGTTGCGGTCAATTTCATTATGTGAAAAGTGAAAGCAAACTCAGATACTGGTGTCGGTGTCGGTGTCGGTGTCATCATAATAATAAAGCCTGAAAGACGTCCAAATGCTCCCTTCAATAGTTACGTTAAAGGAAGACCTTTTCTTTATGCATTACTATGATTATCGATGAGATGAAACTAGAATCCACATTTAATGGGCCGATCTGGATAAAACTGGTCGAAGCTGATGTAGATTATTGGTTATGCAGTTCGTTGATTAGGATGAGCCATCATTCACAATTTAAGCGTTGGAAGATTGAACTGAACCAGGGTATGGCTATGGGTATGGGTATGCCATGAAAGGATACAAAACTTCAGGTCCTACGGGTTTCTAGTTCACCATTTCTTTATAGGAAGTTTGAGCCATACGACAATGACTATGACCGCAATGATGGTTGTTAAAACTGTTATTGTTGAGGGTGTTATGGAGATATGGCTGAGCGTGAACGGGTATCACTATTGACATTGCTCTCTCGACTTTTCACACCACCAAATACTACTGCACCATCATTTGCTATGTGTTTGCTTGCGGTTGTTTCATTCAATTGTTTATGTTACATGTTCAATTTATGCTCCATTTTAACATTTCCTCTGTTTAACATATTCCCATATGTACATTTCGCATAAGTGAGCAATCCATTTTGTTGGTTTGATATACTTAACCTTGTTTAAGCTCAATTCATTATTATCTTTGCTTATTTATTTATTTTTAATATTTTTCATTGTAAGTAATTAATAAATATAGTTTATGAGAGTTTAATACAAAAGAAAAATATATTTAGACATGTACTATTTGTATATAGTTTATATTTTTCAGTCTACATTAATTTTGTTAAAGTTTTTGTTTGATATAAATTTTATTTCTCTTTTGTTATTTTATTTTTATTTTGTGAGATAATATTTAAACAAATAGAAATTAAAAAATATGATTTTTTTCAAGAAAATAACAACATTAGGGTTGTATATAATTAGTTGCATTCAGTGTAGTTATTTTAGTTAGTAAAATATACTTTGTTGCATTTTTTATTTTATTTCGTATTTTTTCTTTAGCTAAATATATAGGGCACCGTGTTTGTTTGTCACCTTCATACTTGTAAATAGTTCATTTTATTTTTATTTTTCTTTCAACTGTATCTAGTGTGCAAGGTTCAAGATTACTCTTGGTATGTTGTGTCACTCAAAATTGAAGCAAGTGGGATAATCTATGTAATTATTTGTGTTAACTTGGATCGTCTTACATGTCTATAAACTAAGGATGATAGTTCCCACCTCTTCCTGTTTAGCTACACGGGAGGTCGAAGTGTTGTTGTGCAGGTGTTCCATCCTATGCATCAACAAGGTTACCCATCCATGTAGGTCATGTGGACAACTAACAGATTATTCCTTTCAATGCCCCATCTTGCGCTCCAAGCAGGCCATCTGTCTCGAACAGATGAGACTCGAATATCACCCCCCTCGCTTAAGGGCATATCCACCCAGCATACCCATGGGGAAGTCATCCTCCTGCTTCTTGAGGTTGGCACTCAAGGTGATGTTATCAACATGTCAACATTAGTTGGCTTACTCACAAGCAATGTTACATCATCTTCAACATCGAAAGAAGATTGATCACAATCGATCATGGATGATAGCCACGATCCACCAAACAACCAATAGACACCCAAATCTCTCTAGTGGGCTCCTTGGGAGATGTGAAACTCTCCCCCGCAAATTAACAAGACTTAGGATGAAATTCAGTCACATACACCATCTACCACATAGATACATTGCACTGGCTATTAACACCATAGGTTCCTAGTGTCACTAGGGTGAAGTCATCGTTCACCTCATATGTTGTCCCTTTTCATTACAAACACAATGCAGTACTCATTTTTTTTATCCCATGGATTGAAAATAAGACCAATTATTATTTGTCATGCAGATGACCTCTCAATCAAATTGTTTCATCAGTTTCTCCAATGATGTGAGTTGTTGGTCAAAGAATTTGGTGTCAACTGCTTGGGCCAATTATACCCCTACTCAAACTCTACACCACACCGATGGAGTCTGATTGGGAGCAATCACTAATAATCAAGCGCATTCATTGGGTTATTGAACGATGCCCTCCACGTCAGGATACAACTTCTACATGTCCTTTTAAATTCTCAACTCGTAGTCTCATAGCTAAACAATGTCTTTTGTGTCCTTCATCCACTCCTTTTTTGCAATTATTTGCAAGTCTGCCTCCTGGTCCGACAATTCGAAACCATAATGTTCACTCATGTCCTTGGGAAGGTCAACACATCCGTTAATTATGTCACAAATGAGGTCCTCTATTGGCACCTCCTACATTAACAATCAATCTCATCCTGCAAGCAAATATAGTATATATGCCCTTACCATCTACCACATGCTAGTACCTACAAATATGCATCAACACAAAGACATAGATAAAAACCATCATCACACGTATACATTATATGAATACATCAAACCACATAAGAGACCAAAATTCCATTAAAATGGTATATATATATATATATATATATATATATATATATATAATCAAAAAATATGTTGGCCATGTACAACATATGGGCATCTTAGGCCATATACAAGAAAAATCATCATCCTTATGGGGGTACATCAAAAACTGCCTCCATAGGCTTTGCTCATGACATATACAAAATGGGGCTCATGGCACTATACAAAAATATACATTCGAGTGCCCTGCACTCATGGCTGCTCCCCAAGTAAGCAAGCCCACGTTCCCAAAATGGATAAAGGAACCACTACTGCTATGGTCCTATCGATCCTAGTGTAGGTCCTGGCCCTCCAGTTAGCATTGGCCCCATTGGTAGATGACCTTGTCCTCCCTATGCCACACAAGCTAGGTGATCTTCTACCAACCAAGGCCACACTTTTCCAGCAACCCTACAATCCTAGCTAGCAGCTCATGATCTAGATCCAATAATGGATGTTCGTCCACTCCTATCATCAATGCAAATAGCCGCTCCTCCAAATTTCCTAATACTGCAATTGTGAGATCCCCACCTATTTCTCCCTCGATTATTGTTGCACCCGATGCCTTTGCCTCCACCCTCTCATCGCATCGCCTACGACGACGGTCCCTTGGGGGATGAGGGGGCATGTAAGTAGTTGCTAGTACCCCAACTCATTGTACAGGTCTAATATCTGCATCACAAACATACAAATGATATGTGCAAACCACACACACACACACACACACACACACATTAAGAAAAATGCATCCCCATTGAAGGCACTTTCGTATCCCCATCACTACAACATTTTGACCCAAAATCCGACGGCTGTATTGTCGGATTTTCGACATTTCTCTGTCGCATGTACGACACTATTTTTTTTTTAGGCATCGCTGGATTTTCGTCGGTTATCCGACAGCGCTCCAAGCCGTCAGTTCAGCGACGGATAATCATACTGTCGGTTACCCGACGCCTCGAAGAGGTGTCGGTTAACCAACGCAAATCAAGCGACGCCTAGAACAATTTAAAAAAACAAACCGACGGCTTCTTACCGTCGATCAAATGCTCCAAGGCATCGGTTAACCGATGGCCTGTAGATGTTATAGGTGTCGGTTAACCGACAGTACATAGATGTTATAGGTGTCGGTTAACCGAAAGTCCGTAGATGTTCTAAGTGTCGGTTAACCGTTAATCTGTAGATGTTCTAGGTGTCGGTTAACCGACAGTCACTAGATGTTCTAGGGGTCGGTTAACCGACAGTCTGTAGATGTTCTAGGTGTCGGTTAACCGACAGGCTGTAAATGTTTTTTAAAAAAAATAGCGGAGCGAAAAATAGGATATCGTACATTTTTGTACGGGTATCCATTTTTTGCTGAGATGTGACGGGTGCTACGTGGCTGTCGCTGAGTGGAAGCGGAAAATGGATACCCGTATAGAAATGTACGATATCCTATTTTCCACTGCGGTCTATCTTAACATGTACTTAACTCGCAGGTCTAGGGTATTAATTTTTTAAATAATCTGGCTGCAGGGGCTATCTGGTTTCACAGGATCCAACGGACAAAGGAGTGCCAGGTGATATATGGTTTCAGCCCAATCTATTAGGGCACTAACTAAGGAGGCTCCACCGTACATTTTACCGTCAAAGACCGCTGAAAGACTGTTTCCGCCATTTCTTCTCGGAGATCAAGGTTCGATTGGTTTGGTTGCTTACCAGATATACTATCAACATTTCAACTGTGAGTAACTACAGTCAGCCCTTACCCTCAGGTACACAATTTTTGAGTATTCCTCTGTTGAATTACCTGCTTTCACCATGTTTACCACTGTAAAAACCTTAGATTCCTCCGAAGACCTGATTTCTGACCATTTCTAGGATGTATATGACCCAATTTCAAAACCCTTTGATATCATTACCAGTCACAATGACCTAAGTACTGCTTCCCTTGACAATTCCGAGTTCCATACCAAATTGTACAGTACTTTGATCCCTTCTACATTGTATCCTTTACCTAGTTGCCCGGAATTTGTATCCTTATGTGCTGAACATTTTTCAACCTCAGAGGGACTAATTATGAATTAACAGGGTGACCAAATTATCTGCAAAGTAGACCCTCAAACCCTTAGCGAAACCCTGAAATATTCTGCTGATTTCGTTTCAACTTCTATCTCTTTTAATGAAGTTAAAATATCCCAGATTTACAAGAAAGTTTCTAGTGAGGATAAAGAACGAATGTATCAGAAGGTTTTGTTGAAACCAGTGGAGAACCTGTCTGTTCCTTTTTCATCTAAACTTTGTTTACCAGTTATTGCTGCTGTTGTAACCCTATTAAGTCAAATTTTAGGGTCAGACACTAGTTCAGAGGTAACTGAAGCAATGTTAGGAATTTTCCTATACCTAGATAGACCTGGAACAACACCCCTTAGGTTTGATGAATATTTTGCCAAAGAAATGTGTTTTCAGTTGTCCAATTTCTCCAAAATCTATCATTTCAGGTATCAGGCATACTTATATGCTTTGATAATTCATGCTAAGTTAGGAGCACTAGCCATTACAGACTCATAAACCTTCAACAAATGGCCTCCTTCTTCACCATTTTACCATGCCTGGTCTTATGCCAAATTCATGGATTTGATCGTACTTAATCTGTTCAGAGTGTTTAATCCAGAGATCAGCAGAATTTCAAATGACTTGAAAGAAATCCTAAACCCTGATTTGATTGGAGATTGGTTCCTGGCAAAAAACTTCTCCCTTGTCAGAGTCTTTGGATTCACTGGATCACCATATGTGTTGCCTATATTTTTAACAACCAGTGTATTTGCTTTAGAGGTAATGAGGCAAAGGATCTCTGCATATAAAGAACATTTCACTGCCCCATCATTGAAAAGGAGTTCATGGATAAAATATCCTATGACTGTGGGAAATTTCATTTTAAAGAAGGAAGCAGCATTGCCCATTATTGAAGAAGTTCTGAAGCGGCTTGATTTCCCTCAAGTACCACCTATAAAATATGACCCTAAACATGTTATTTCACAAAGGAGACAGGAGTATGGCAGAGGTATATTTCAGCACAGTCAGGTTGAAACTTGGATGGGAGAGGCCAATTCTCTTATATATGATCAGATCTGGATCAGTGAGCCTTTAAAGGAGATTGTAGAGGCTAGAGATCATATAGATTTTTCACAGTCAAATACTGCACAGGGAAAAGTGGAGCAGATATCTACCAAGAAAAGGTTAGAACCAGAGGCCACAGAGATGGATACAAAGGAACCTGAGACATCTAAAAAGCAGAAAACTGCCATGGATACAGAGATCATTGATGTTGATATGATAAGGGAGCTAGTTATCACCCCTACTATTATTCAAGAAGAGGTATCACAGACCAGAGTTGAAAATACTTCTGCAAAACCTAAAGAAAGCAGTAAACTACCCCCTGTACCGGTCCTGCAATACAAGAAATATAGCTATGCTGCAGCTGCTGAAGGTCAATTTCAAAACAAGCAGAGTCTCCTCAAACATTACATTGATCAGAGAAATGAGTCTGTGATGCAAGAGCAAAAAAAATTGAATCAACTCAAAGAAAAATCTGATATGAAGACAACATTGATGACAGTGAGGGATTCAGCAACTGGATCTTTAAGTTTGGCCATCGCTGATGATGAAAAGGCTTCTGAGATTCGTTTAGAAATGGATCAATTACCAACTCCTGACAAGATTTGGTTCCACAAACAAGCCAGTGAAGTCCTTTATGCTGACTTGACTAGGGAGACCTTGGCACATAAGAATGCAGTGCAGAAAATAAAAAAATTGGAAGCTCACCTGAAGCAGGAGAAAGCTGCAAACAAAGCATGGTCTACACAGGTGGCTTATTTACAAACTGAGCTGGCTTCATATAAAGAGTTGCCACCTGCACAAGGGGCAGAAACCCAGCCAACAGTCAAAGTCAAAACTGCTAAGACAGTTAGAAGGAGGGCTAAAGCTGTAAATGTTAATGTTGATACTACACCTTCACCTAATTTGGTTAAGTTGCATGAAGAGATAGCTGGTTTGAATGCAAAGGTTGTGGAAGATAATGACAAAATTCTAGTCCTTCAGGAGTAGAAAGAGGCATTGGAGAAAGAGAAAGGTAAATTGCTTCAAGAAATTGAACAATTGAAATCAAACAGGGGAACTAGTCCTTTGTCACCAATGGACCAGATCATACATGACATTGCAGATATGTCCGTACATGAAGCTGAAATTGAGAATTTCAAGGAGAAGGTTTAAGACTTACAAGACACAATTTCTGAACTTAAACTGCAGATTGAAGAGATTAAAGCTCAGGATCCTAGAGAGCAGGAAATCATCAAGCTCAAAGAAGAAAATGATAAACTGAAAGATAAGATTTATAAGTTGAAAGAGAAAACCAAGGGAGTTCTGCCACTGGAAGGTGCAAAGCATTTGCTTTGGGATGAATTGATAGCAGATATCAATGCTTTCAGGCCTCAATTGATGATTGTGGAGGAGCATGAGAAGGCATTGGGAGTGGCATCCAACAAATGTAAATTAGCTGAGGAAACGTTAATTAACAGAACTCAAGAGGTAGCTCAAAACGCAATTATTTTCCTCAGTAAAGCTCCCGCTTCTGAGTTACAGGTTTTAAAGGTGAGTAACAGAACTGTTCTGTTAGTAGATGCCAAGAGGGTGTTGCAGAAATATACTTTGTTGAATTCAGTCAGAGGAAAGATGTCCCAGATTAAAAAGCAAGTGCAGGAGTTCAAGCAAGCCTTTTTACCATTGATTGGTTATGGTTTACCATCCTTTTGGGATGATGAGAATATGCTAATAGCATGGCCTGAATACAAAGAAATGTTTATTAAAGCTAGATCAGACCATAGAAAATTTAATGATATGGTAAAAGGACTTAAAGGCATGGTGGTAGTAAGAAAAATGAGGCAGGACTTCGAACTTCCATTACTTTTCAGGGAGGTTAAATCTAAATTGCCTATCTTTACAGAAGGTCTTTTAATAGAGCTTGATGTGTTGATGGAAGAATTATCTGATGCTTCTGTTCCAAAGGATGATGCTTGGAATGAAGTATTCAGGGTGGGAGCACGAGTTCTTATACCAAGTTCAGGTCCAGGAAGTGCCAGTTAGATGTCCATGAAGCATAAGTAAGTCAAGGTTGTCATATATTTGATACTGTTGCTAAGAACTATAAAGTTTAGATCCTGCAGAAGAAGTTTTAGGGAGTCCATGATGCTAGCTTGCTGTCTGCAGTTACTACAGTAAGCAACAGTCACACAGATACTTTATTTACAGTTGTTTTGGAAATATTCAGAGGAAGATGACAAGTTAATCAAGCGAGCCTGAAATCAAGCGAGCCTGTTCAGACAGTATGCACCTTTGAAGGCTAAAATGATCAGAAAACATCAATGATATCTCTTTCCATCCTGGAAATGAATAGGATATTGTTGATCCTAAAAGGATTATCGACCTCATAAATATTCATACAGCTGTCATTTCTTTTTGTAGAGTTGGTTATGTAATAAATGGTTACTATTCCATCTGTTTTAGAAGATAGGATTTAAGCTATTTTGCTGGGACATGATCCCCACGTATGTAACTGTTTCCTAGTTTTTTGCATCTCTCCTTTGAATAGATTAACTACAAATAGACCCTACTTCGATAGGGAGAGGGTTGGTCTTTGGTCGAAGAAATTCATATTGTAAAGAAGAAAAGACTCATGTATCTGGGATTTTGTGAACTTCAATGAAAGAACAGACATACAGGTTTTCTCATGTTTAAGATTCCTTCCAAGTTTTGTTGCAGAATGTCTTCTATGTGAAATTCATTCATCTGTGTTATTTCCTCTTCTTTACTGTTAATTTAAATCTTTGGAATTCATGTTTCCATGCTCCACAGTATTTACAGTAAATACCATTGAAAGATAAACTGTAATAGAATTCATCGTTGGTGTTCTGGTGCTCTATTATAATTTGATTTTCCCTGTCTTTCATAAGTCTTTCCTGTTTATTTAAGGAATTCATAGTCACATGCTCCTGAAAATAAACAATCACTTCTCTACCTTCTGCTATCACCTTTAAAGTTTAATGATCTGTGCCAAATGCATGCAAAAGGCCTTAAACCTCTGTGACCTGATTTACTCTTTCATTTGATTTAAGCCTCAATCCTTGACTCCATTGCCCAATGTTCTTTACTCTTGAACTTTCCCAACACCTTGATCACCATTGAAAACACTTGTTACCTTGAGAATCTGGCCTTGTTTCTCCTATTCCTTGATACATTTATCATACAGTGACAAAGAGAGAGCCCTCTCTGGTTGGCTGAGTCAGACAGTCATCCTAAAGATTGGTTGTAGGTTACCTTTGGGTTTCTTGAACACAGCTTCAAGAAATTACGGAGTGATAACAACACCCATGAATTTGAGAAGAGGAAGGGGGGGGCATCTCATTTCAATCCCTTTAAACTTTGTGGGACAAATGAAGAATGATGTTCAAACAAACATGAAGAATAAGAAATTCTTACTTTGATCCCATTCCAATTGGATGTCCAGATGGTATAATCCCAATTGCAAACATGAGAATCTGTTGGAACTTCCCTCAAATACCTTGAAAATACACTTTTGTTACAGCTATAACTAGGAGAATATCAACAACAGAGGTCAGGAACAACAGAGTTCTACACGCATAGCAATTGCAAGAGGAAGCATACTACACATATAGTACACATGTCATCCATTCATACCAATCCCTTACATACATAACTACATATGACATAATATTCAAAAGCAGGTCTCAGCTATGCATAAGTCAGTGTTATGGGCAATTTCAATCAAAGCCACCACATATATTAAATTATTAATTTAAAAATAGGACAAAAATACAAGACTTGCCGTATTGTATTTCTCGATCATCACAAGTCCTCACTGGGTTTGTTGACAACATGACCTTGTGCTGGTTAACAGGATATTCTAGGGTCTTCTATACCCTGGGACAGATGAAATGGTTTAAAGAATGACAAATCACCATTATTGAGATTTGCCAGCTCCACCTTATGAATGTCTAATGACAACCCACTAATCATATTAGCAAACCAATTCCAGATTATCAATGTGAGAACTACCATGAAATTTACCTTAGGAACTTCGTTAGTTGCAACACACTAAGACTATATAAAACCTCAATACCTCTGCTACAGGCCTGCTGTTCATCCACTGGCTTTCATCTATTTCTTGGGAATGATTTACTGAACCCTTCTTTTCTACTTCACATTGAAAAATCAATAGAAAACCTAAATTAAATTGAAGGATGGGTACCTCTTCATATTTGTGGATTTGGAGCCGGATGTAGAGTTTGCAAAAGATGTTGAGGTATTGATGCACAGAATGGATTCCAACGATCCTCATCCCGAGACTTTGAAGATCTTCCAAACCAGAAAGCTCCAGCCCATCAAGATTCTCACTCTGCAGTATAAAGAAAATGCATGTCTATAGTTAGCTAGAAGAAAGAAACAACGTATCTGGTCATAAGAAAGAAACATTGTAATAATGCATGCATTTTACCTTATTGAGCTCCTCTCTGTTTCGAGAATAGTTTAATATTCTCTACTAAACAGGGCCAACCACGTGAAGGTGGAAGCTCATATGGCCCCTCCCCCCCCTCACATCACTCTCAATTCCCCATACTCAATGCACGTGCTTGGAAATAAATGATCTTTTGTGCGAACATCGTGAGTTTCTTGTCTTAAAGGAATTACGTGCATTCGATCATTAATTAGTTTATATCATTCATTAATTAACTCATTCATTCATTCGTACATAGAAAAAAATAAATAGTTGAAGACATTACTCCATAATATCAAAAATAATATCCGAGGACAATGCATAAAAAAATAATGTAATAGTGTACTTATTACAATCACTACTTTTTTTGACGCTTTTTTCTCTCCACAAATTCTCTTAGTGTGACATCCTCTTCTACCAATTGTTTTTTGTTTCCTATGCCCTCTGAAGCTGCCTGTGATCGTGTTTGTCGACGGGTCGTGTGCTCACGACGTGTATGCGGCTACTGTAAGGTGCCAGGATGTACTGGAAAAATGAAGAAATATTAATTGCTTGACGTGTTTTTACTATTATAATCATTGTAAGTCCTTCATTAAGAAAAAAACATTAGAGCGGTGCTTTGTACCTGGCAATTCATGGGTGACATGAATTTCCTGCGTTTGATCTTCTGCTGCTGCCTCAAGTTGCACATGAAGACCCTCTGCATTAAAACATCAACACTTACAACAATATAGTATTTGCAATTTAATATTTGAGACTTTAATCCATGCTAGTTTTTTTTTAACACTAGCATATTTATTACCTGGATTTCGATCAACATGAACTTCAATATCTCTTTCTCCTCCATCCTCTGCATTTTCTCTACTTTCGTTGTGCGGCTTAACACAAAGAGACTCAATATTTTATGTACTAGTTTATTAATGAATATAGAACACAATGAATCAAGCTTAAATAGAATTTGTTTATTGTAGTTACTTGTTCGCAGGATGGATCACTGGAAGAATTTGCTTGGCTACCACGGCTGCTTGTTCGATGTTCAACAACACCTGAAAACCCGCGTTGGTAGCCTATCCTCATGTCTTTCTCCGTTGGCAAATCGTGGAATCTTTGAGCCTGTAATTTTCAATTAGATCATCATTGTTGTTGTTATATCATCATGAAAACAATTTTAAATGCAATCTATAATTTCTATACAATAAAATAATTATTGATCATACTTACGATTCGTGCTTGCAGGTTGGAATATCCACCAGGGCCAAGCTTGTGTTGCCCATGTTTTTCTATTCTTGCCTGGGTGGCCTTCGACGTATCTGGTAGCCTATAAAAGTATTTTTAAATACATTAGACATTGCAAAAAAATGGAAAATAAAGTGTAATAAACATATAATTGCATTGCTGAAAGTATTGCATACCTTCTAGCTGACTCAGGTACTGGCTTGCTCGCTATTTTCGCAGCTTTCTCCCTTGCATCATCCAGCAAGCCTTTCCACTCCGTTGTTGGAATCATCGGAGGGTGCTCATACTTTGGATTATCTGCTAAGTTGTTCCGATATTGCTCCCGTACATAATGTAAATGTTGGCCAGCTTTTTCGAGAACCTTTTTTGGTTGAAGGTTTCAGCACCAAAAAACCCAACCAAGCGAGCAATAAGCTCATCTTTCAAAACTTTACTTTGCCAGTTCCACCATGTGCGGATAGTGGGCCCAAACAGCTCTAAAGACCAATCATTAAGATGTTTATAAAAGACATCATTTCCTACAAAAACCAGTATGTGTTAATTAGTGTAAAAAGAATGATGCATAATTACATTCCAATAAAATTATAATATATAGTTAAAACATTTTGTAAATAGTACCTGGAATCTTCTCCATCTTGTAGGGAATGAGATCTTCGTCCACCAAAAAAGTAGTCTCAAATGTTCCCGTGCTAGTGACATGGAAAGATCCAGGAAATGCTGGGACGGTAGCATCAAAGTCATGCTCTTCTCCATGTACTGGCACCTGACCCTCATCGGCACTCTCACGTTCCGTCTGGGGTGTCTCATTTTGTGTTTCCGACTGGCCAGACGGCAACGATACATGATCAGTGGCGAAGGGGGTGTCATGCTCAATGGTACCAGCATGCCTCTCACTGGGGAAAAAATATTCCTGTAGAAACAAATAATATTTTAGCTACTCATATACGAATAGGAAAAAAAATTGCATTTGGAATAGACTTATAATGAAAGAGTTTGCAGCTTACATCCAAGCGCTTTACTTTAAGCAACACACAATCTATCTTTGCTTGAGTCTCATCCTGCGTCATTTGCGTATTCGATATAAGCAGATTGACGACCTCCTGATTTAATTTTGTTTTTTCTTTTTGAACTGCATCCCGGATATTCTTTGAATTCTTGAGGTCAACACCATCAAGAATGTGCCCCAAATCCATATCCTTTGGATCCATCTATAGATAAGTATCATCCGACATAAAAATAGAAAACATTAATATCAATTTGAAATAATTGATATAATTAGATAACATAAATATGTATAAATACAGTTTCTGAAATTCACAACGTGCTATATACCTGCTCATGACTCGATGAGCGTGGTGTGCTAACATCTGTCGACATATCATCTGTCATGGGGCTCCTACCTCGACCCTCATCCTACAAACAAAATATTGGCCACGTTGATATCATAATTAAACAAATGTACTTTCTAAAGAAGCAGGTAAGTAAAAATGTGGTATATATACCTGTTGCCTGTAGGGGGATGTCGGCCTCCCAGGCTCCATTGGGGACTTGCCCCGATCAGCTGATTGCAAAAAGGTAATTAAAAACATTAATTTCGAACTGAAACCAATACACGGGGAAAATCAGGGGCGGGGGGTGTTGAGATATCTTGGCTAATATTCACTTGTGGCCATGTGCCAAACCACTAGGTGGGTAATGGAGGCCCTTAATGGGTGGACCTGTGGGTGGTTGTGGATTGTAATCATCTCATTCAATTGAATTATTCATCAGCCCAAGGGCATCCTATCTATTGCACACTCTCTTGAAGTCTTTATATGTGTTTATGGTGTTAAGTCAGTAATTTGTTCCTTCAAATTTTGTTTGATTTGCATTTTATTTTAAGTTATTTATTTGCACTGTTTTGATTTCTCCCTCTTTTAGGAAATTTTCTTTAGTTTTTATATGAAATTTTGGGCTTGCTTGTGAAATTTTCAAGTTTTAAACTTTATGTTTGTTTTTGTTAAAGGGTTTAAAAGTCACCATATCAAATAATGGGTTCATAAACCATACTCTAAGTATAGTCATGTATAATCATCACTCTGACAGCTTTAGAACTCTATGCAAAATGACAAAAAGTTGTGAAAAAGCACCAAAATAGTGTTAAAATTATTCTTGTAGTGTTGGAGTTCAAAATCACCAAAGGCGCGCTACAAGAATATCGCGACTCCAAAATTCCTCCGATTTTTTAGCAAATTTTGGCACATTTGGAATGATGAATGACTAATTACATGTTTTAGAGAATTCGTTACGTGCTGATGCAGGGAACATCATGATTCCAAGTGGTTACACATTGTGAGGAAATCGTGCTCATCATGAGCCCAAACATAATTCCTTTTGACAGGTAGCAGTATGGTTTGAGGTAAATGTGGGATGAGTTTGTCATTTACAGGCACATTCAAAGACGAAGGACTTAGTGGAGTAGCCATAACCACTAAAAAACCGGACATTGTCGCTGCTAAACAAAGGAGAGGTTTTGATGGCTTCACGGGAAGTTAGGGATTCCTAATTTCGTTACTAGCAGTTAAATTGAACGTTGGAGGACCTCTGTACATCCAAGCTGACTCATTTGACAACTCAAGTTGTGATTTTAAATAACTGTAGTTGATCAATTTAAAGGTATTTCCTGAAAAGCCAATATAACTGCAGATTTGGGTTTTTTTTTGCTGAGGCTTACTCTGTCAAAATTGATCAAAGGAAAGGTTAAATTGTGTTTTTAAATGCAATTTCGGCCAGAGAAATAGTTATTTCTGATGCTCTGAGATGCCAGGCTGAGTGAGGGTTGAAGATAACAGTTTTTTTTTATGAAATATGACCCTGTGAAAGCTAAGGTTGTAGTGATGTGAGGAACCTATACATTTGACAGCATTTTCAATCTCCTAAATTGATCTTCTGCTTGAAAACAGTACAAAAGGATACCGAAAATTTGAAGTTGCAGGGAGAGCTAGTGTGCTAGGTATTGGAGCTTACTATTTTTGGAACCAGATAGAGGCATCGAGGAGCTAAAGACTTGAGAATCATTTTGATAATAAGATTCCTGAGAGCTAAATTGGATTAAATTTAAGAATCCTATAAGTTATTCAGTTTTCAGTAATTGAAGAAGAATGGGCAGGAGTGGTAAGATAAACAGAGCCGAACCTACTGATGTAGGATGGATTGAAAAACTCCCTGGGTGTGTTGAGCTGTTTCAACAAGCTGGTTGGATGGACTTTTTCAAGAAGATAGATGGGTATAATGCAGATGTCCTGTAAGTTTGCTCAGGGTTTTAAAAATGACATGGTGATCTTTGATACTCTTAAATTCAGGCTGACAGTAAAGCTGATTTCAGAAGCTACAGGGATTAAGAATGAGGGTGAACCATGGTTTAAGAAACTGCCTTTTGACTTTGATCCACAAAGATATCTTTTACCAAATGTCACCCCTGATTGGAATAAAGGCGTCCTTATTCAAAATTTCAGAAAGGAATGGGTTGAGCCAATCAGAATACTGCAGAGCTATATTACTTGCGAGAACAGATATGCTTATGTATACAAGTACCACTTCAGATTCCTTCAGCACATGGTGGGGGTGTCCAAGATGAACCTGCCATTCTTCTTTTTGAAAAGTTTGCAGAAGATGTCCAACAGGGTGAAAGGGCGATAGACCATTCTTCTCAGTCTATCTTTCACCATGGGATAATTAAGTTGATTATTAGCACTGTTTTGTAGCATGAAGGGAAGACCTGGGACTTTTTCATCTTTTGGTCTAACTTTCAAACCAAAAAAGAAGATCAAAAACCTAAGAGGCAAGCAGACAAGGGTAAGGTTTTGATGAGAAAATTAGGTCAGAGGTCTAAACTTGAATATAAGGAAGAGGTTAAAGTTGAGGAAGCATCAGAGCATGTGGAGGAAGATAATAAACCAAAACTGTTCTCAGCCAGTCTTAAAGGCAAGTACTCACTGTTTGTAGATGAGAAAGAGCAACCTGAACAGTATTTGGCACCTGCAGAGGATTCTCATGAAGTGAAAGCTGCTGATATAAGAGAGGTTGTTGTACCTAAGGAGGAGATTCAAACTCAACAGAGAATCCCTATCACCATTCTATCAGATGATGAGGGATATTGATTGGAGGAAGAGCAACCCATCTCCAAAACAGAAGTCAAGGTTGAAACAAGAAAAGAAATCCCTACTTCAAACAGCAAAACAGCAAAACCTAACAGAAAAATGAATAAACTTGAAGTAGTAGAGTTGGCTGCTATCCAGCATCAAGGAAAGGAACTGAAAATGATGGGACAAGCAACATCACATTGGAGGCCTAAAACCAGGTCAAAGAACAAGCTAAGACTGAACGTGAAGAAATTGCTCAATCCCAGATTAAATACAAATGAAATTACTGTCCTAGATGAGGATTCCATGGATGATAAACCAGAATTAGACAAAAAGCAGCCACAATCAAAAGAAGAAACTCCTTTAGTTGAAGCAACAGGTGAGGAAAATACTAGCATTGAAGACACCCCTGCAGACCTGTTAATTGAAGAGGCTGAAATCTTCAAAAAACTTGATATACCTTGGAGACCTGATGAGGAACAAGATCCTACAATAGACAAACTATTTGACTCTGACAGAGAGAATTTGCAGAAAATTGTTAAGCAGTACAAACATCAGATGAGTTACATGCAAGAGGTCAATGATGGATTAATGATGGCTAACAGAAGGTTGAGAGAAGACCTACAGGATGTAAATGACCATTTTCAGGAATTGATAGCAGAAGCAAAGGAAGCACTAAAGAGAAAAAGAACTACTGACATGCATTGCACAGAATTGGAGAAGACAGTCCAGAACCTGCAGCAGAGAAACGAGGAGCTCATCAAGAAGATAAATGACATGGAGCAGGAGCAGAAGAAAGCTAAGAAGAAAGATCAAGCATCAGATGGTATCGCTCTGCTGGCTGAAGCAGCAAAAGATGGATAAGTCAGTTGTTCATTTAGTTAGTGGTCACTAGTTGATAAACACATGTGTTAGTGATTTACTATTTTTATCATATTTTGTAATTTTGTAATATTGTACATTTCACTTTACCTCATCGAATAGATGGAAGGAAGTTAGGTTTAAATCCCTAACTGATTTTGTAAAGATTAGTATTTAGAGAGGTTAGAAAGTCATGGAGAGGGTTCGATTTTTGGGAGCTTTCAGGAGGTCTTCAAACTCAGTTGGTTTTCAGACTTGTTCATGAGTTAAGTACAAAACTCTTGTGTGCAGTTGATGATGAAATTATGAGATATATGTGACTTTTACCCTTCAATTTTCTGTGTTGGCTTCATTTTTCAGCTTGTCTAGTTGCTTAATCGATATATTCATTTACTGGTTTATGTTTATATGCTGGTAATGCTTGTCATTTATGTATGAACCTCAATACTGTTTCTGTTGGATCTTGTTAGATATATTATGCATCTTTATCTTATTTTGTTTATGATTCAGTAGTTATTTTGCTCATGAATGCATTCCCCGTGTGTTCCCAAAGTTCACAACCAAAAACACATTATAGAAACCTTTAAACTTTGTTTTCTTTATTGAATTTTGTTTGAGATTGTGTTGGCTTGTTTCTCTGGCCTTGGAAACAATTTCTGGCACAAACATATGGTATGCGATACATCTATCTTGTGTTTATCTTATTGGGATAGGGTATTTATTGAATTAATCACAGATCCTCTATCTCATGATTTCTAACACAACTTTGCTGCACAAGTCACAAAGTCCTTAGAGATCATTTTGGAAGGATGTGATGGCATCGGTATAGGGTGACATAAGTGATGCAGGAGCATAGGCTCATGAAAAAGAAGTCACCCATGACTTCATCAAGGTCAAGAGAATTCAAAGAGACCTAGGGTCTCACATTTGTGTAAATTGTTATTTTTGTGAAAAATTTGAATAATGGTCAAGGATTCTAGATCCTTTCCACTTGTAAAAGATAAGATAGGGTTTCTTAATTGTTAGTGAGTCAATGATGACTCGTAGGGGTCAGTTGAGGTTATTAAGGACTCTGTTCCTTAATCATAGGATCTGGAAACAGAAATCCATTGTAAATAAATGCAGTCTTTAGTATTTTGAATAGGTAGCTTAGCCTAGATGAAGGTTAGCTCACAGAGCTCGAGAAGAGAGAGCAGGGTGTAGAGTGTGATTGATTACATACAGTGAAATGTAATAAAATGATGGAGAATCATTAAATTTCCTCTCTACTGTGTAAAATCTCAGTATATATGATTCATCTCATCTGTATATGTTGTGATATTTCTGTTATCATTGGTTGGATACATATGATTCATCAATTTCATCTGAAAGCATCGAGTTTAAGGAATAGTGAAATGAAGTGTGAATTATTGGAAACGTTACAGTGTATATCCTAGGGTAAAATACAGTCTATATATATGTTAACATTCTGTTCAGCCGTGTGGGATTTGATTAGCCTTCTATTTCGAGTATACATCTGATTCGTTAAGGGAAACAGCGATTCCATGGAATATTGTAATGGTTTGTGAGTCATCATAATTGTCACAGTGCAAAATCCCTAGCTCACATGTACAGTCTATAAGTGGTGCTCATATGTATAACATTTGGGGATCAACGATCGAGAATAGAGCGAAGATTGATGAGCTAAGTAATGGATGGTTCTGATCACATAGGAGATTAAAGATTAGGATGAGAGCGGAGTTGTGAAGTCTCTAATCAACGATCATGATCACAGCGGAAAGTGACGGTTCAAAGCTCGAGGCAAAGTGGAGTTTTCCGCTGAGAGATATGTGTCGTGCATTGGGTGGAAGCGGAAAATGAAAAGAAGGTACAATTGGTACGATAAGTGATTTTCCGTTGGGGCTTAGGTCATGACGAATGGTCATGTGGCATTTAACCTTTGAGTGTAAAGTAAATTCCGTTGAGGGCTAAGCAAAAGGTAAAGTGTTTAATTCGTTAATACTGGGATAGAACTAATGGTAATAATTCACTAAATATCAGTACATAGTGAATAGTAATAGCTTATCTAAATTAGGTAACTTAGCCTGTACCCTTATATACCCTATTGATTTCATATAGGATGTGTTCAGAGCTTATCCATGAGAGTTACTCAGCTTACATAGGTTCCATATCTATGTGTAAACAATGGTTGTTACATTGTAATACGTATATTATTAATTACTATGATCATTTAATATGTTAATGAATATGTTAATACATACATACTAATGAAGAGGCTCACTTTGCTTTTTGTTGTTGTGCTTGTCAGCCTTATTCTTGGTTGGAAGCAAGGTAGTCTATGAGGAAGGAGTGGAAATTATAGGGGAGAGGAAAGCAATTAATATAAGTGGAAGGAGTCAGGATTCAAACCGAACGGAAGGAGAAAGGTGAAATTCACTAGTGTAGTAGTGTTGGCTGGATCAATTAGATTATCTACAATAATAGGTCTTTATTTACGTCAATACTATGCTAAGTACACCTGTGAAGAGTCGAGGATTGGCTCCACAAGAATGGCTGGGCATAGACGCAATCCTTTACTACCTAATCGGAATAGTAAAAATGCACACTCCTCCATGTGTTGAACGAAATAACACCCATAATGAAAATAAAAATTGAGTGAGATTCTTTCCGAAGTCATTTTAATTGAAACTCGGATCCAATTGAATTGAAGCTAATGTAGGTTAAATCGATTTAAGTGAGTACTCGATATACTACACGTGTTAGTGATTGGAAACTAAGAAAAACTAAGAGAAGAATGGTAAAGGACTGTATTAAGTGAAGATTCCAGTACAGAAAATTTGGGAATCAAGGGTCTGCTTAGGTATTGCAGGTGGTGCCTGCATCAATAAGCCAAGTTTCTAGTTGGAGGACTTGGACCGACTACAGAATGAACATTTATAGATGTAATGTCCCACACAATGTGCATATCAGGCAAATGAAGCTATGGATGAGAATGTCACTTACTGAAGACATTTGGAATGGAATGGTAGCTCCAAATCAAGATGGCTGAATGGACTGAGCTTCAAATCGAAATGGCTGAATCGACTAAGCTTCAAATCGAAATGGCGGAATGAGCTTCAAATCGAAATGGCGGGCTGAATGGGCTGAGCTTCAAATCGAAATGGCGGACTGAATCTTCTCCAAATCAAAATGGCAGACTGCTCCAAATCGACGAAATGGTGGATTGCTCCAAATCGAAACAACGGACTGCTCCTGCTACCTACTTTGCTTCTTAAACCCCTACCCAAGCTCTAGCCACCTCTATTCTACCTATTAAAGCTCAACATATTGCATCGCATCTGGTACTGCTTATGCGTAAACAAGGGAGGAAAAGGAACGAATGCTGCGTGGGTTTAAAACCTATAGCTATGCTACTTTCGCACGGGACTGTTTAAACCCTATAGCTCTGCTACTGTTGGCGTGGGTTTAAAAACTTTTATGTTTTAAAATATGTAAAAGAGTAGAATTTTGGCGAGTAGCATATGGTTGTAACCATAATTTAAAAACAACATTTTTTATGCCAAAATGAATAAGGAAGACGAGTTGAACCCGTGACCTATCCTCCCACTAAGTCTTATCCGCATGATACTAGCCAAACTAGTAAAAGAATTACTCTACAATATTATACTTTACCTGCCTTCCAGCTCTTAGATCATGTCTAATAACAAATGACCAACCCTGTCTACCACGAACTTCTGAGTAAAATACCTTAACGAGCTTCTCTTTGTTTCAAGAATATCTTAATATTCTCTACTCAACAAGGACAACCACGTGAAGGTGGAAGCTCATCTTCCCCCCCCCTCACATCACTTGGAATGATGTTCAATGCACTTCATGATCATCTTCTCCATCCAAGTCTGCATCTGTATCATCTGATCCAGATTCAACATTATAAGGATTAGAGGCAGCTATATCATCATCGTTGTCGCTGTAATTAGTTTCAATAAATTGATCATGATCGTCAATATCATCTTCATCATGAACATTGTCTCTAACATCATCTTCCTCAACTAACTCTTCAACATCTTCCTGCGTAACATTATGATCATCAACATCCAACTCATGTTGATCCTCTACATGATCACCTTCTTCTTCAACACCCTCTTCAGCTTCCTCTACAATATTATACTTTACCGGCCTTCCTCTTGGATCATGTCTAATAACAAACGACCAACCCTGTCTACCAGGAACTTCTGAGTAAAATACCTGTTCACATTGACTTGGAAGAACATAGGGATCTGACGTTCGTGACTCAAGCGACCTTGTATTGACCATGGTAAATCCATTAGCATGTTCAATAACAGTTCTATCGGGATCAAATCGATTCAATCGTATCCTGTACCATTTCACAACAAAAAGAATTATTTTGAATGATTTAAAGTCACAGTCAATGATATCTTCCAAATATCCATAATATCGATTTTCTGACAATTCTGGACATCTCTCGCTTCTAGATGAAACATTAGTGACCTCAAAGACTGCACTTATCCCAGAATCACATGTTTTCCTTGTGTCATCCAACTTTTTAATGCGATATTTACGACCGTTGCACCACATAGCCTTGTGGTGTTTTACCTGCAATTGATAATGAACTAGTAAGTATTTTATGTTCTTAAAGTATGCAAATAAAATGAAATTAATCAAGATGAACATGAATATCGATGTAATTGAAAATATTATGGCTTATATATTTATAATATCATGCTTACCTGTTTATCTTTTAAACCATATGCTAAATCGATTTCCCTTTCTATTAGATTGACATCTCCATTGCGATGTGCTTCTTTAACCAATGAAGCCACACCTTCCCATGATAGTCCTCGACCAGATTGATTACATCGTTCAATCCATACCTTCATCCAATCAAGATTGTTTGCGACGTACAAATGTAGTGCATCCCACTCGCGACCAACTGCATGAAAATAAAATCACATAAATCAACTCAAAAATTTATAATTACTTAACGCAGTGTAACATTATAAATATTAATGATGCATATCATTAATGAATATTAAAAATGAAATAATTATGTACGATACTATTAAAATGTATTAACATTATTAATCTATAACACCATTTAATAATTACCTTTGACCTTCCTTGATTTACCTTTCCCCATCAGGTACTCTCCTTCTAATTTCTTAGTGGAATTTGGATCACCAATGCATCGATCTAATTCGATCTTAATAGACCCCAACCCTGGAAGATATTCAACAATATACACCATGGCCTGAAATACTATATATCCCTCCATCATAGAACCCTCTGGACGTGCTCTTTGCCTAACTAAAGCCTTCATAAATTTCAAGTGCCTCTCAACCATCCACATGGACCTTGCATGTATAGGTCCACACAATTCAATCTCCTCAACTTGGTGTATGAGGTAGTGTTCTTGTGCATTGAAAAATGCCGAAGGTAGAAATCTCTGCATTTGACACATTAAACGAGGAATTTCTCTCTTCCAATACTTTATATATTCTTTGTGGATTTCTTTCGATGACAACCATCTACATGTAAAGCAAGAAAATAATGATATCATTTAACGATGAAAATTTAAGATTGTAGTACGTCAAATCTACATGATTGACTAAAACAAATGTCAATTCATATAAGTTATACAACGAATTAAACAAATTACATGATGATGCGTGAAAAATATTGTTTCTAATTACCTCATGTATTTTCCAAGATCATATATGACCTGTTTGACATTATTGTCAAAGTTGTCTGGGAGAGATACAGGTAGAACATACTGTAACAATGAACACATCTCATCAATATATTTTTCAAAATTAAGAAAAGAAGTAAACAAAAAACATGCAGTATTGTAATATACCAATATATATACCAAAAATATAATTACCTTAATGAAGATATGCCAATCATGCGTTTTTACCCCGCCAAAATCACCTTTCCTTGTTGAGATATTCTTTATGTTCGAACAAAATCCTGTGGGAAATTTCATTTTTTGTATCACTTCTTTTACTGCATTGCTTTGTTGCTTAGTCAATAACCATGGAAGTGACCTTATATTAATTTGGTCTCCATCGTTGTTTAAATGTTCAATGATATCTTTCATTGCATGATTGGATTAATGAATGTCACTGCAAATTTTGACAATTTTTTCTTTGTCACTCCTTCCGTCTAATATTCGCCATAGTGTTTCAGTTACATTCTTTCCGATATGCATTGTATCAAACAAATGAACAACTAGTAAGTGCTCATAGTAAGGCAGCCTACTAAATTGTTTCGGATAACTTTTCATTCCTCGTGGAAGCCCATTTACACCTTCATGATGTTCATGCACACAATTAGTAATCAATATATAAGTTAAAGAGATTAAAATGTAGTATATTACAGTAAAAAAAATTAATACAATCGAAAATAAAACATTAAAAACATATAAGAGATGATCAATACGAATATATAAGATAGACAAATTGAATCATACCTTGACGATTTCTATTATTTTGCAACTTCCATATGTGAGGTGTCATTCTCTGTGGTTTTAATGCGGTCTCCTCTTTCCCATCAAAAAGATGTTTTTCGGTAGTTCGATACCTATGATTCTTAGAGAGGAAGTGCCTATACTCATCAAACACTACCTTTGAAAAACTCTTTGAATGACGAGATTTCATCTTGGGACCACAAATTGGACATGCAAATTTTCCCTTTGTTTGAAGACCACAAAAATGTGTTAACCCTGGAGCATCGTGAATTGTCCAGGCAAGCATTGCATGGAATTGAAATTCCCTTTGCCCTACTGGTCTAGAGACATCATACATAGTGACACCATTCCATAGCTTAAGTAGTTCATCAACAAGAGGCTCGATATATACATTCATATATTTAACTTGGAACTTACCTAAAAGAAAACAACAAATACAATACATATAAGTAAATGAAAAATATATATGACATGAATATGCAACAATATTGATCTTCATGACAAATTAAATACTAATGCACTAAAAAAACACTGTTCTAAAGTACAAATTATACTTGGAACAATCATTGCCAACATTATATGCTCCCTCTTTATTGACATCCATGGAGGAATGTTATTGTTGATAACAAAAACAGGCTAGGCCGAGTTAGTAGATCTCATCTCTGCATGTGGATTGACACCATCCGCTGCCAAAGAAAGTCTAGCATTACGAGGTTCTTCTTTAAAGTGTGGCCATTTTTCCTCCATGTCTGTAAATGCAGAACTATCTGCAGGAATTCGCAGAATATCATCTCCACTTCTATTCCGTGCGTGGTAATCCATAAATTGTGCTATGTTTTTGCACCTAAACAGTCGTTGCAAGCGTGGAATAATGGGAATATAACGAAGAACCTTACGAGACACCTTTTTGGTTACTTGATCTGTTCGGTATCTATTGCTATGACATATAGGGCATTCTGTTGCAAGATCATACTGATTATAATATAAAATATGATCATTAGGACATGCATCAATTGCTTGATACTCCATTCCAACATATTTCATGATGGAAGTTAAATCTCGATATGTGCGAGGTAATTTATTTGCTGCCGGTAACAAATATTCACCTATCAAGCTGTTACAACAAATTTAAAAAAATGGTTAGTATAAATATTTGAAGAGCATGATATTAACGACAACAAATACATCCTTATTTTTTGGAGTATATTATAAGATCAAAGTGGTTTTGATTGAAAAGTGTGACATAGTTTTGGAGTATATGCACTAAAGTTGAGATCCGACGGATCACATATAATCACATGCGTACCTTAACACCAACGTGATGGATGTGTTTGAAAAACCATTCATAACCTTCAAGTTCATTATCAGCAACACAACAAAGAGAACACTTATGCGGGAGCCTTCAAAAAGCGGTTTCGTCGCCTTCTCAAGTGTAGGTAAATCATTAATATCTTCAAAGTCATCAATTGGCGGTGCATGATGTTGATCATCGTCCATTCTAACATTAAATGCATCATTGATTAATGTATTTGCACCATCATCCTCAATTATGTTATCGTCATGATCATTGTTTAATTCCATATGATCATCATGAACTTGATCATGATCAGTATTCGAAGGACCTGTATATTGTTCTTCCTGTGCTAGTTGTTCCACAATTACCACATTCTCCATGTTCGGAATAGCCCTAGGAGGCCCTTGCTTTATAATTACAATTAAAACATCAAACAAAGAACGTTAGTCATGTCGATTAATAAGTAACAAAAATAAAAATGATACAATATACAATTACAAAAACTCTCAATATAAAGACCGTGTTAAGTCATGAACTTGTTTCCTTCGATTTTGTATTTTGATTGTGATTTTGATTTTAATTTTGCTCGTTTGCTAAATTTTTCTCATTTTGCTTCCTTTAGGAAATTTTTTATTTTCAAATGAAATTTTTAATTTTTTGCTTGCTTTTAGATTTCTTATTATTTTCTTTTAGGATTTGAAGGGATAAATAGGATTTATATTAAGTAAGGATGTCACAAACATACTCAAAGAGTGTGGTTTATCATCTAAACTGGAAAAATAGTTCAAATTGGGCCAAAATTTGAATGCAGATTATTCTTGTAGCGCAATCATGAAAAGTTAATACAGTGGCGCTGCAAGAATATTGCGCCAACCAAAATCATTATTTTTTAAGCTAAATTTTCACATGGTTTCATTGCTAAGTGACTAATCACATGAATGAAGGCTGTTGATACGTGTTGCTCCAGTAGTAATTATGAAAACAGGTGCTGCTGGATCGTGGAAGAGATCGTGGAGATTATTAGCTGGAATAGTGCATATCATGACAGGAGGAGGTGTTAGACGAATTTGACGTGAAAGGAGTTATTTCACAGATACATCACGAAGCTAGAAAATAGGTGGAGAGAGGACAGGTGCCTGAAAGCCAGAAGTTGCAGTTACAGAGAAATTAGGGCTTGCTCGTTCTGCCAGCTGGTACCGAATTAAAGACCTGAAGACACTTGCACAGAGGAATTGAGCAACCAGGTACCTAAAAAATTGATTTAAACATCCACAGCAAAGCGAGAATAGGGTATTCTGCATTAAACCGATAGCGGCTGCTAAATTGGGGTTTTTTATGAGAAAAGCTTGTTTTCTTAAAATTCATTAGGGAAAACATGAATATAGGTTCTAAACAAAGCTCTTGTCAAAAATAGATCAGTTTAAGAGTTCTTTGAGACGCTGTGACAAGTGGAAATTTGAAATTTAGTGATACATTAAGCCACTACTTCTTCAATATATGAAAGCAGTCTGTTAGCTCATCAATAGAACTCCAAAAGTACATAGGTTTCAGTTGTTGAAAGCAGATGGGTAAAAGTGGCAAAACAAATAGAATCGAACCCACTGAGCTAAATTGATTGACAAATTTCCAGATTGTGCAAAGCTTTTTCAAAATGCTGGTTGGTTGGATTTCTTTAGGAAAATCAATGGCTATAACACTGAGGTTTCTTATAAATTTGCCCAAAGCTATAAGGAGGACATGATAGTATTTGATACTTTAAAGTTTAAACTAACTGTGGATTTAGTTGCTGAAGCTACAAGAGTCAAGAATGAAGGTGAAATGTGGTTCAAAAAATTGCCTTTCACTTTTGATGATCAAAGGTACCTTTTACCTGGTATTACTCCAGACTGGCGCAAAGGGGTGTTAATCCAGGAGGTCAGGGATGAATGGGTGCAGCCCATTAAAATTCTACAAAGCTATATCACTTGTGAAGGTAGATATGCTTATGTTTTCAAATACCATTTTAGATTTCTACAGCATCTGATTGGTGAATCCAAAATGAACCTACCTTTCTTCTTATTCAGAAGTCTGCAAAAGATGTCAAGCAGGATTAAGGGGCATCATGATCATACTACACAATCCATCTTCCATCATGGTCTGATTAAGCTTATTATCAGCACGGTTCTACAACAAGAAGGGAAGACATGGGAGCATTTCTTGTTTTGGTCTGGTTTTCAGACCAAGCAAAAAGAGCAGCAAGCTAAAAAGCGTGTAGACAAAGGTCAATCTCTAGTCAGAAAACTAGGTCAGGAGAGCAAGTCTGAAGACAAAAAAGAGATTAAATTTGAAGAAGAACCAGAACCTTTGAAGGGTAACAATGAACCTCAAAGGGTTGTAGCTGAAAGTAAAGGTAAATATTCATTGTTTCCACAACAAGAAGATTAGCCTAAGAAACACATGTCGCCAACAGAAACTCTCCGTGAAGAGAAAATTGTTGTCACAGAAAAGGGTGCTCTAGAAAAAGAGGACATTAAGGTTCAACAAAGAAGCCCCATCACTGTCCTATCTAAGGATGAGGGATATTTACTAGAAGAGGATGAATTCAATCTCAAAACTGAAGCTGGGATGGAATACACAGAAAAGTACAATCAAGAAGATAAAACAAAGAAGCCAAAGAAAGAGAAAACCAAAATCGAAGGTATAGAGCTAGCCACAATTAAGCATCAAGGAAAAACTTTGAAGATGGTAAAAGAACTTGTTTCAGAATGGAGACCAAAAACCAGATCTAAAAACAAGTTAAGGCTAAATATGAAAAAGTTGCTAAACCCTAGAATGAAGACAGAAGAGATAAATGTACTTGATGATGAATCTTCAGATGAAGAACTCAAGATCAAGAAGGAAGCAGTTATAAACAGTCCAGTTTCTGAGCATACAAAAGAAAAAAGGTCATTGAAGTCAGCAGAAGATTCCAGTCTCACTCAAACAAAATTATCTGCTGTGTTTCTGGAATTAAAAGATGAAATAATAAAGGAACAACAAAAGAAGGAAATTGAGGTTTCTTATTCTGAAAATCAGAACTTGATAGATGAAACTACACCCATTGAAACAACAAGTCAGGAGAACCCTATTTTTCATGGTGTATCTTCAGAGCTGTTACAGGAAGATGAGGATATTTTCAGAAGACTGAATGTCCCTTGGCTGCCCAATGAGATGCAAAATACCATAACAGGGAAGGTTTTTGACTCAGACATGGAGAACCTGCAAAGAACCATCAAACAATATAGGCATCAAATGAAATGCATGCAAGAGACTAATGATGCCCTAGTCTTAGCAAATAGAAGGCTAAGAGAAGACTTACAGGAAGTGAATGAAAATTATCAAGAGCTAATAACAGTGTCTAAAGAAGCCTTGAAGAGAAAGAGAAGCACAGATTTGCATTATGCAGAATTGAAGCAGAATGTCAAAGACTTGCAGCAGAAGAATGAAAAGCTTACAAGGAAGTTAGCAGAGATAGAAGCTGAGCAGAAGAGAGCTAGAAAAAAGGCTCAAATCTCGGATGGAATAGCCTTACTAGTCGAAGCTGCCAAAGACCTTTGAGTTGGCAGTTAGTCAGTTACTTATGGAGCTTCTAATAGATGCTTTAATTAGTTAGTTTTTTAGTTATGTTCTGGAGGAAAGACTTTATTTCACTTTAACCCATCGAGGATTTGGTTGAAAGCAGTTAGGTTTTAGACCCTAACGAATTTTGTAAAAAATAGTATTTAGAGTGAGAAGAAAGACAGAAACAGAGTTCGATTTTTGGCTGGCTTAAGGAGGTCTGTGACTTGTTTATGAGCTAAGTACTGTAACTCTCATGTGTATTTGCTGAACATAATTATGAAATATATATGATCCTTTTTACCCTTCAGTCTGTGTTTTGGATTCATTTTTAACTTGTTTAGTTACATAATTGATAAATTCATTGTTGGTTTATGGTTTGTATGCTGGTAGTGCTTGTCTTTTATGAATGAACTTCAAACACTATACAGTAATGTAATACTGTAAATTTAAAACTTTAGATTATACAACTTAAAAGTTATACACCCATTAGCATGCTTGCCAAACTAAAGATTCAGGTTGCTCATGTCAAAGGCTGGCCCAATATACATGGTGTTAATGAATGGACATGACTCAGAAAAACAACTACTACAACAACTCTGTCTCATATTTTCTGCTGTTTGCATGGCTGTAATTAGAGAACATGCATGAGAAGTGCCTATTAGAGTGATTTTACCTCATTCATTTAGCCGTCTTTCAATATAATAACTAATATGTTTACAAGTATCATCACATCACACTTTTTCCTAGGTTATGCTATGTCTAATCAGCACACCAGGCTTAGTATTGTTTCCAGGATAGCAATATTTGACAAACTGCCATCTCACTGTCATATATTCAGTCCTGCTGTAATCTAATCACTTTAACAATTTCCCCCGAGAATAAAGTTCCAAGGTCAACACAGCTTGTCAGTTATGAAATCCACTCATGGAGTAACATTGACAATTTCAGGAATCCTACCCCACATGAAAAGGAGATCAAGTTCTAGGTTGGAATGGCCAATTTCACTTAAGGTTTCAGAATAGCAAGTTTTTTTTATGACTTTAGCTTGGTCAAATCAACATGCTTTCCAACCACAGTTAACCAACCAAGCAAGATAAACTACAGCTTTTATTCAAGGCCTGTTTGTAGCTTTGGTAGGATTAGCATAAATGCTAATTATAATAAGACAGTCAACTTGCTTTCCAGTTTGTCAAACCTAGCAACAGAAAATAGGATTAACTTGGCTTTTTGACAAAATGGTAAAACGAATTAGGGTCCTTAAAAATCCAATTATCAAGGATGCCACATTGCCAACTACAAATCAAGGCGAGTTTAATGTTTAGGAAAATCAACCTAAGGTTTTTAGCATGATGACCTTTTTCAACCTCATACTAATAGTTAAAACACGTCTGCATGAGACATTTCAAAAGGACAAGTAGGCTTTTACAGATTTCATAAAATGGAGCGCACTAACAAAAAGGAAAAAAGCATTTGAATGGAATCAAACATGGATGGGTAAATCAAAAGGTAAACAACAACTAGTGGCCGAGTTCCTTGATATGGCTACAGACAGATTATCATAAAAGAAAATGTTCCTGCAATAATTTTAAAGTTTTTCAATTTTAAATTTTTTCGTATTAATAATTATTAATTTTAATTTAGCTTAATTTTCAGTTTTATTAATTATATTTATATTTAATTATAAATATATTAATATAATTATTAATTATAAATTTATAAAATTATATCTATATATATATATATGTGTGTGTGTGTGTCTACAGTACCCCGACGTACCCAAGTACCCTATTTCAAAAAGTGGCGTACCCATACCCGTACCCGTCCCAGTACCCAAGTACCCTGGCAACTTAGCCTAAAACCTACTTTTACTTTATTGTATTTTTGAGATTGTGTTGGCTTGTTTCTTTGTGGCCTGGAAACAATTTCTGGCACAAACAGACCGCATGATATATAATGAATTATGACTTACCAATGGATGATATTCATGCCCCCCCTCAACATGTCCATGTTCCCTACAATGTTTTTTAGCTGTTGAGATCAGTAACCTTCTCTTATTAAAGCCCCTACATCGATTGCAAGGACAATAACATTTTCCATCACCCCTTCTTTCCACTCCATTCCACAACCTAGCAAGCAATTCTCGATTTTGTTCTAGATGATCTTGATGACCTGTAACATTATTGTTACGTGGCATTTTATTACTCAAACCCTAAGAACAAAGTACGAGCAAACCCAAGTATATGATGAGTCTTCTTTTCCACAAGGGTTAGAACCAAATCCAAAATATATGAGTCAACCCTAACTCAAGACAAGACCAAGTATATAATGAGTCTTCTTTTCCACAATGGTTAAAACCAAATCCACATGAGTAAACTCTAACTCAAGACAAGACCAAGTATATGATGAGTCCTCTTTTCCACAATGGTTAAAACCAAATCCACATGAGTAAACCCTAAGTACTGAAGACAAGACCAAGTATATGATGAATCTTCTTTTCCACAAGAGTCAAAGCCAAATCCACAAGAGCAAACCCTAAGTGAGGGTAAACCCTAACTCAAAACAAAACCAAGTATATGATGAATCTTCTTTTCCACAAGAGTCAAAGCCAAATCCACAAGAGAAAACCCTAACTAGTGAGGGTAAACCCTAACACAAGAGGACAAACTTTCTCCAAGAAAGATTTACCAATGATAAACCAATTAGAAATTAACAAAGAGATACTTCAAGAGAGAAGTCACCAAAGAGCAAGACCAAAATCCGAGACCAAGTGGGAAGATCTCCACAAAGGCACAAGGCCAAAAACCAAACCCTAAACCAAGAAATTAACCAAGAGATACTTCAAGAGAGAAGTCAAAAAAAGAGCAATACCAAATTCCAAGACCAAGTGGGAAGATCCCCACAAAGGCACAAGGCCAAAAACCAAACCCTAAACCAAGAAATTAACCAAGAGATACTTCAAGAGAGAAGTCACCAAAGAGCAAGACCAAATTCCAAGACCAAGTGGGAACATCCCCACAAAAGCACAAGGCCAAAAACCAAACCCTAATACTCCTTAGGAATTTCGCATTTCTTGTCCAAGAGATTTGTGCGAGAGTGAGTGTGTGAGATTATGAACCTAGGCCTACATCTCTATTTATATGACTGTTTGCAAATAATGGCCACAAGCGTCGAATATGTGATGGCGCGTTTAGGACGCGTGGAGTTAAACAACGTCTCTTTTAGTACACGTCGGCTATGCGACGGCTATACATATTTCATATATCTGACCGATTAAACGTGCTCTCTTAACCGTTGCTTAACCGACGTGTACTAAACGAGACGTCGTTTAACCGACGTGTACTAAACGCGCCGTCGGATTTTTCTGTCAGATTTTGGGTCAAAATGTAGTAGTGCATGGAAGTTCATCGCACTCTAGGGATAACACTCCATCGGACCAATCCTCCGCCTCAATACATCCAAGTAGTGGGGAGTGAATATTTTCCCCACTTATCCATGTCTAGCCCTAGGTATCACATGTCCCTAGTATACCATCCAGGCGTCTCTAGGTTCCCTTAGGGGCATCACTACCAGCGGCCGCAAAGACGGGTATTGGCCCCAAAGATGGGTACCTCTCAAAAACGTAAGTGCACAAAATGCTCGCATATGTAAAATTATCGGTGGTTCCCTAGGCTCTCTCACTCATCGAAAGCATCATATGATGCGGCATCATAGATTCCTAGGATACCCTATGACCGACCATGAGCCGCTCCACAAGAAGAAGTTGGTCGCCAGTAATCCTAGAGGAGGTCATCACCCTTACCCACACAACAACAATGGCTACTGCTCATATAGGTAGCAATGTAATGTGGGCTACACTAATCTACCCTAAAATCTGAGCCTCTCGAGCACCACCATAGTACTACTCAATGAGCTGCTCGATGGTGCGAAGCCCCACGATGTTGGGATTATGCTCCTCCCTCACCCCATGCATAGGAAGGCCCATCAAAAAATAGATATCCTAAACCATGATGGCCAGGTATTCACCCCTCACCCTAAAACACCCTCGGTCTGGATCCCACAAGTGTACTATCCCCTACAAGAGATAGTCTCTAGATCTCATGAAGGGGCATCTAAAGAACTATAGTAACTCTGCCTCTCATAGAGCATGTTGTGTAGCAACATCCCTGAAAACAAGCTCGACAAAATAATCATAGTGGCGTTCACACCACTCTATGTATGCCATCGCAACAATCATTATGCACCTGCATCCACAAAATCCAAAACCAGAGTCAAACCCAAACATCATATTAAAATTTGACTTTAAAATGGCACTTGAGTGACTTTTTCTTTAAAATTCGTGTGAAGCACGACTATACCCATTATCTCCATGCGAGCCCTTAGCATAAGTCTAGCCACACTTCGACCGCGCTGTGTGCGACTGTTTTGAAGACAATTGCGCTACCCACTAACGCAAGGTATAAATGAGTCCACTGCCATGGAAAATTTTAGGGACGAAAATTTTAGGGGCCATGAAAGAGTGTGTCGATCCCTTTCGAATCTACTCACAATAGTCTACCAATGAGTTATAGCCATTAAAAAACCTTTATTTATTTATTTTAAAACTTTATAGCCATTAAAAACCCTTTATTTATTTATTTTAAAACTTAATATCTGTACAAATTTTCACAATTTTCTTTGAAGCTCGCATTCCACTTTGATGGTATGCTATTTTTTCAAGCAACAGTATGCTAGTTATTATTATAAGTTTTTAATATTTTTGAAACATGAGTTTCGGCTTAGTAGGTGAAGAAAGAGACCATCCTATCACCGTTGTCTATGGAAGGAATAAGTTGGAAAGTCCCATTCATTTTGTAACATAACATGCGAAAAAGGTAGAGGTTTAATTCCATCCCACTCCACACGACGCATTTCAATAGTTCACAATTTTCTCGCTCTGTCCATTCAAACAATAAAGTTGTTGAATGGAAGGCGAGTAACGACTGCAGTGGGGGATTTGATCCTCTCTTGGATCGAAAAGGCCACACATTTATCCAAACTCCAACCATGCATTGCATTCTGATATGGTTACATTTTTAAGATGGAAAGGATGCTACAAGGACAGTGGCCTATGTGGCAAATTCATTGCAGCTCCTATCTAACTTTTTCATTTTCCTGCAATTCGAGCTGTTATCTATCCTTTTCATTTGACTGCAATTCGGATCTACTCACAATAGTTTAGTGATGAGTTTTACCTTTTTCCCCTCTAAGATTTTAATGGCTACGTTGGTTATCACTACCCAAATTTTAAGATTTGGATCACTATGTTGCTTGTGAAACAAGCCCAAGCGTATTGACTATCTTCAACACTCGATCGCTTGTTGTATTGAGGCTAAAATATGTCAATGAATCATATTTATAATTAGTTTGGATACATTTTGTATCTGCGGATCGTGGATTATCTGAAAACTCATTCGATATATAGGTTGGATCAAGATTTACAGTATTAAACCACACAAAACTGGTTTACCGAATATCGGGCTTCATTCTCATCTCTCACACTTCACTGATCGTTCACTCTTCCAATATTTTTGAGACAAACATCGGAATAAGAAAATGACATTCAATTATATACAATTTTTTTTTAGCGGAAAATACCAACACCTACTATTCTGAAAAAATCAAGATCATTTAATTATATACAATTGATTGCGAGAACAAGCAAACATAAAAACAAAAGGGATAATAAAATAATGTATTCGTAATTATATATTCAACTAACATTAATCACTAAGTTCGAAGATGGATTTACTTATTCAATAAAATCCTTAGTGTTCATGCAATTCACATGAAGAGTGATCTACAACAAAACTATGTTTCCTAATAGTGAGATTAAAGGTATTCCCAAAATTGCTTGCTTTGAAGATGGGAATTAAAAGATTGATATATAGTTTGAAAACATCGTCCAAATAATAAATAAATTGTAGGTAGTGCATACATTTGTTTTTTTTAACATGTTAGGTTTAATATTACATTTCCTTAAATAATACAAGGAAATGTGATGTAATTTAAGTATATGAAGTTTATTTTGTATTTTTATAAATAAGTTTAATAAAATTTTATAAATATGCTTCATATTATAGATTTCATATTATAGATGTAAGATGTTTATAGTTTGTTTTTTATGAGTAATGAGATTTTGTGAATGTATAGAAAAGAAGAATAAATAAAGATAAACTAATAAATAAGTTAATCTTAGATTTATTTTGATGATTGAGAAGATTTTATGGATATATAAAAAGGAAAAATAAATAAAAATAAACTAAGGAATAAGATGATTTAGAGTTAAATGGATTTTTTTTCTTTTTGACAATTATTTTTCTAAAAAATAAGGAAATGCTATTTTATGGATTTTTAGTAACACGTGCATGTTTTATGGGTGTCACATATTTAAATAATTAACATTTAGAAGTTAAGAAAGTGGTATTTCATATATGTAATTGCATCTCTAAACCAAGACTAATAATACATATATACTTTTTACTAAGATACTCATCCTTGCCCTTTGCATTTCCCTCTTGTTGATGTTATCCCTTCAACAACCTTATCCACTGGAATGAGTATAGCATGTCACTTGGAATGAACACACTTATAGGCATCCAAATTATCATGACCTATGCACACAAATACATAAATATAAAGAACATAAATTTATGTATAAATATATGTGTAGATATATACGTGAGAACTCTAAGTTATTTAGTTTCCATTGGTGGTTTGCATGGCACCATCTATACATTCACTAACATAGAAATATTTTTTTATTTGGATCACAATACCTTGTTAAGATTCATAGTCTTATGAGGAATGATACAACTAAGGTTATTGTCTAGGACCCAAGTCATCTAGTGATGGATGCACATTGTAATGGGATGATCCACTAGGAGATGCATCTAGAAATGGGACAAATATTAACTTAAAGATCATCTATGACTAAATGAATGCATGTACACACAATTATCAGTGTTTAACGCCAAGTGCAAGGTATATGGAACACTTTGGAAAATATGAGAAAACCAATAGATACCTTAGATTTAACTAGGATCCGTGTTTCACCTAAAGAGACTTTCAACAATTGGGTATTATAAAAACCCTCCCACAATCCAAACATCACAGTGAAAAAGTGGTTTTCCAATTTAGCAATGGAAGTGAGGCATGGAAAATTCTCTTTAGACACAATCACTTTATACCTCCCACTTGAAAAGGGTGTTTGGTGGGGAGTTTCTCTTCATACTTTTTTCAGTGTTGCTTCTCATGTAGAATTTTTTCATTCCTTATTTTACAAAGTGTATGCAGTGCTTGGGAGTCTACTAAACCCATTTATGTTGGGTATATCTATTTCCAAATCAATGAATTTTTTAATGAGAAATTCTTGTAGACATACACCCTTTTTAGATTAGAACAAAATCATTAAGTTGAATCTTTGAGGATTTTTTTGGAAGGGCATCCACCCTACTAACTAATTTTTTACCATGGGAAAACTTAATTTAAGTTATAATTTAAAATAAAATATAAGGACAAACTTACTTTGAGTTGTAATTAAAAGAAAATATTAACAATTTATAGCACTTGAAATCCAAATAACAAATATCATTAATTAGTTTTCATTATCTCAAAGAAATCACTGAAACCCAAAACATATACAAATTATGACACAAAGAAGTTATTAGGCTCAATGTTTAGAAAAAATGGTGTACACAGGGTAGGATTGTACAAACAAAAAAAACTCAAAAAATTAAAAACTAACATGTTTAAAATATAAAATGGTGGAGAGGAGAACTGCGTTGGTGATAACTTCACCAACGCAGTTCTCCTCTCCACCATTTTATATCTCTCACTGCGTGATCATGAACATGTTTAAAATATACAATGATAATAAAATAAATATAAATATTACAAAAACTAACATCTTCAATATATAAAATTGCTTAAAAAGTATGTGGATCTACCTATTTTTAGAACAAAATTGTGTCTTCATACAATTGGAGTCTACTGAACATAAAATTACAAAAAAATTAAAAACGAAAATGTTTAAAATATACAATGGTAATAAAATAAATATAAATATTACGGAAAATAACATCTTCAATATATAAAATTGCTTAAAAATTATGTGGATCTACCTATTTTTTAGAACAAAATTGCGTCTTCATACAACTGGAGCCTAATGAACATAAAATTACAAAAGGTAGTTTAAAAAATAAAGAAACACATGGATAAAATGACATGAGACTAAACATGAATTAAAAAATAAATAGAAGTTTTTCTTCTTCATTGTTATTAAGTAAAGCATTTTTATAAAAAACTAAATGTGAAGAACATAAATCTGTAAAACAATATTAGAAATTTGAGTAAATGGGAATAAATCTTTTTAGAATGTACGATATAATGCTTTATATCAAAAAGAAAGAATTGGTGTCGTGTTGTAATTGGTTATCACATCAATTTAACATGTTGAAGAACTCTAGTTTTGGTGGCGCTATGCATTGATTTGTTTCCCTTCGAGACTCATAAGACTAGCGAAGCAAAAACACCATGTTAACATTGTAACATTACAAATGAACATATCTACAATTTAGATTGGACCCACCATCTTTTTTAGTTAAATTTTATTTAATCTTCAAATTCATTTACTTGAAGTTGTTATGATCACTTAAGTTAATATCATACTACATATTGCAGTGGATTAGCTTGTTTTACATCCAATCAAAAGGTTTATAAGCGAAGATAAAAATTGTCTATGCACTAGCTTACTAGGTTTCTTCACATTCATTATAGGAGACCTATTGCTAATGAGACCAACATTCCTCAAATGAAATTATACTTTTTTATTTCACGAATAAAATATCATTACATGATCCTCTAGGCTTCTGGTTATATTCATAAATTCCTTGATAAACTCTAGGATTTGATCACATAATAATGTTAGACCTTGTGGTATTACTCACTAACACACCCTTCATTGTAAGGAATGTGAATCAGAACTTGAAAGAATATGTTATCATTCATCAATATGTTGATGTTAAATGTTCAAGCTTTATGGATTCATGGATGCTAATAGTATCTATGTATCATGGTTAATTAAATTTCTTATGAATTTTTATTTTTTCCCTTATTTTCCCCTTATCTTTTGGATATTTTAAATATTTTACAACTGTATATTATTGTTGTTCCCATGTACTTGTTTTTTATAAATTTGGGTGAATATTCTAGCCATTCTAGACACTCGTACCCTTGATTCTGCTATTTTTGCATCGCAAAAACTATTATAATGTTTGTTGAATTCTGTCATATGGCTTAGTTTACTTCTCGTTTTAGGGGTTGAGTTCCATGTCACATTTGAGGCCATTAAAATCAAGCTTGTCGTAGGTTTGTCCCATTGACCTCTTTTGTGGTCATTAGCTGGGCATTAATAAAATTATCTTATCTCATCTTATCTTATCAAAGTTGACATTAGCCATAACATTAAAAATTTGTATTTGTGAACATCCAAATGAGAGCTTTAGAATGTAATGGAAATGAATAGAAAATGGGGCAATGAAAATAAAGGAAGTCTATATGCATTTCACCCATATTATTTGACCGAAGCACCATGTTTTTACTATTCATTACTTGTAGAATTGCAACACAACTTGCATTTAGAGTAGGCTGCAGAAGCTTGCCAGTCACCATTGCTAAATATGTTGTGACAATATCAATATCCTTATCCTTCGCAAATTTCCATGGATTTTATTCTGTCAATGCCTTCAATAGTTGATACCACGTCTAGCAATAGCCAAATAATCAATTGGTGTCTTTTAGGAGTTAGCATAAAAAATTCATTCCACGATAACAAAAGCTAGGTAATTGATTATTCCTAGTCAAAAATTGGTGAACAATTTTTTCTTAATTTGTTCATTGCTCATGACACTTGACAGATTAAGCAAGCAAATATAAAGAAAAGTGATTTTTTCCAGAATTTGGTTTATCAACCTAACTCTTTGTTAAAGAAATAGGCTCTTAAATCCAAAGTTGTAGGGAGATGCATCACTTGACCTGGGAGACTTGCACCTACATCCTAGCTACTTTGTGCATGTATGATGCATGCTTGCACATATAGGGAAATGTAATTATATACATAATGTAACTCTATCCACATTCATGCACCTTGCCTAGTTAGATAGCTAGAATAGATCCATCTTAATATCAATTTACTAAGCATCACAGAGGATAAAAAACACACTTGTGTCCATTCAACCTAATTCCTTGGCTTACCTCATTTAACCAAACCCACTAATATTCTATATCTCATGGTTTTAGGGATATTTGTCCATTCGATTATCATGTGATACTTAGGTTTTGAACAAAGGAACAAAATATACTTAGGTATAATTAAAAAATTGTAAGGTGACTATCGAATAGTATCTTGGAGAATGATGCAATTTAACATTGAGAATGAAGGACTTGTTGGTTTGGTTGCTTCAAACTTGTTCTACATTCTCCTTCAATTTTATGAGCACTTAGTGTGAGAGGGGAAATTTGCTTAGTGAGAGAGTGTTTCATGGAAGAGAGTCTCGATGATGGGTGTTTTTATATTGTAGTGGTTTTCATCTACTTTTGACATGTGGACAAGTATGGTACATTTAATTGGAGATGCATTGGTAGGAGGGCACACATGTTGCATGAAATAGGTGGATTGGATGAGTTTTCACATGTGGGAATGTGCATATCCACCTTGGCACATGTAGGAAACCCTAATTGGGTTGTTGCTTGGAGAAGTCCACTCAACGGAAATGGTTATGTAACCATCTAATTGTTTAACACTTGGACTCGAAAAGAGCACCACCTAAGTGCGATATTGAGAGATTTGTGTTTAAAGTGGTTAAGGTGCTTGGCACATGTGGATTTGTGCCTTCCTAACCTTGGGTGCATAGATTGAGGAAGGGTGTTATACTTAGGGTTATAAATGGAGCTTGTTTGAAAGAAGATTATCTTGGCACATGTGGGATTCCCTACTCAAATTGTTGCTTGGACAAGTGTTCTTGACATAAATGGTTATGAAACCATCTACTTGCCTAACACTTGGAGAGAGAACCACCTAAGTGCAATACCTAGGGATTTTTGTTTGGAGTGGTTAGGGTGCTTGGGACACACGGATTTGTGACTCCCTAAGCTTAGATGCATAGTTTCAAAAATGGTGTTATATTTGGGGTTGGTAGATTATCTTGGAGATTGTGATGAGTAGTTGAAGTTGGCACACATCTCAAAGGGTGATCCACTTGTGAATTTGAACACATGATTCCTTATAACCTACTCTTGGGGTCGAATATTGGCATAGTCATAGGTCCTTGCAGATGCATAAACCATCATTTCAGTGTGTTCCATTCAGGAACCAATTATAAGGGATCTATCAATGGAATTACAAAATGATAGAGTAGGTCACCTAAAATGCTTGGATTTTGTTTACAAGGTTTCCTAATGCAAGAGTACATGGGAAATCTAAAGTGAATACAAAATCATCGAGGAAATTTTATTAATTCAAATTTCAACCAATTTGTCAAGACTACAAGTTTTTATAGTTTAGTGTAATATTTCACAAGATTTTATAATTCTGTGAAAGATTCGCCGAAATTTTTACAAGTTTTTAGAAATTTGTGAAAGATTTGCCCAAATTTTACAAGTTTTTATAATTTCATGAAAGATTCACCAAAAAATTATATATACATTTTATATTATTGATAAAATAGTCTTCACACTTTCCCGTGTATCATGGGGATTTACCCAATTTTATACATATAAATTTAGGGAAGGTGGTTCTTAAAATCATCCCTGTCCACCATGCCATTTGCGTGAATATTCAGCCAATAGTCGTGTGATACCATCATGCGGATGAATCATTCATATCCTACATGATGAGCTGAAAACTGAAATTCTCCCCTGCTATATAGCACAGGAGAATCCCAATCTCCCATGTGACCCTTAAAAAGTGGAAAACGACTGTTTGTACGACCAATCCCCCCCTATCCTACAAATTTACTGAATGAAATGACGAATAATGATTTTTAGGCATACCCGGAACTTGCTAGATAAAAAATCAATAGTAATATGTCCTGCAATCTACAAAATCTCTTTGGGAAACTCAATCGTCAAGCAGTACAAATGATGTCAAAAAGTGGGCTTCACCGTTGTTTTTGTGTTTTCTGGCCAATTTTCAAATAGGTTGTATGGGAAAACCGTACAGCCATTTGAGGAATTTTTCAGACCACTGCAGTTAGCATCTCAAGCTCCCCATCCTAGTACAATGCATTCCCTCATTCGAAAAACTTCATCCACCAGCTATTTGAATGGTTGTCCAATGGGTGTGCTCATTTCTTGTCAATTATCTTATCATAATCAATATTACGCTTAGGTATGTGTGCCATGTGTGAAAGATCAATAGTAAGAAACCCCATCACATTTTACCACAATGGTGCAAGGACTCCAACCAAAGGTATATCATCCACAACCTAGCATATAGAAAACATCCTCCTTTTGATTATGTTGCATTTAACAAGTACTCTCGCTCATAACCATAGGATCCACTTCCATGATTACGATGTGCCATCAACGTCATTAATTAGGATAACATGTTTCCCCATGGGTGTTCTCACTATTACAACCTTGCTAATATTTTGGAACCCATGATGTCGAACCCCCACAAGTCTTAAAGATCTGATAGCCCAATCTCATTGGTCCAAAAAAGAAACCACGCATCACTATCTTGCATTTTTATTCCAATACCCCTCAAATTCCTCGGCACGTGTTAATATTATGGTTCACAAATAACCTCTCATCCCCTCCATGAGCATTATACCATCTGTGTTTCCCTTCATATCATTCACCCTTGAGAAGACACCAATGGTGTCCCCACCCTTTGAGGACATCACTCCCACTCAGTTATTCCTGTAGGAACATTCTGCATAACATCGATTCATTGGGCAATTGTATTCTCATCTGCAACAACTACCACTTCATCATAAAAAAATGATTCCTCGATCCACTCAAAATAGTGGGAATCCTACCCATACAAACTGGTTTCCAAACCCACTCAAAATTGTGGGAACCGCCCAAATCATTCTTTTTGTACAAATGGTTCCCCAATCCAAAAAAAAACATGGGAACCTCATCACATTATTCTTTTGGAAACATCCCTTGGTCACCCTTGATCGATGTATTTTGATCCCACCTAAACTTAGCATTATCATTTTTTCATTACCTTACCTCAACAGTATTGTGTCTTCGATCAATCCCTCCACATGCAATTTGTTTCCCTCCGTTACACCTTGCATCACCATTTGAAGAAAGTTGTCATTAGTTACTCACCCATGTTTAAAACTATCAAGGGAATTCATGTGCCTCACACTTATTAACCAATATCATGTCAGGTTTATCAGTTTCCTAGTTGGTTACAGAATCATCTTGGTCTCCGCAATAAGACCCCCCATCTTATTACCTTATTCAACTCTCATCGACATCAATGAACCATATTCCGAGAGTTGCAGTTGTACCTTGGGGTCCCTTCCTATTAATCTAATGGATCACCTCGAACTGAGTAAGGAAATCCATTAGTGTTCCTTATCTTAGTGGTTTCATGTATGCTTGACGCCAACAAGTCTATCACATTAGGGGGAGTCATAGGTTACGATGGTAGTAGTGTTCACATTTATGATTCACTGTATCATCACATCCAGTCTAGTGAAGTTCCCCATCAACTTCATCAGTATTCAGAACCCCCACCCCTGTGGGGATATTCATGAGCATCAATAGCTTCCCTTCTTCAGCATCAGCCACATCACTTTTAGGACCTATTCACTTGTACAAGGATTGAAGCCACCTTCATCCTTACAACAATAGTATTAAGAGCCAACCTCTTGGTCCCCTATTCTTTGTAATATCTTTTGACATATTTTCATGAGCATAGGTATGCATGTATCATTGGTATATAATACCACATATTATTTACAACTTCAACGGTCATCACCAACAATTCCCCCCCACAAAAAAGTCATCTTCACCTGCAAATTCTTGAGAACTTATGAGAACATGGAGAGAAAAGAAATGATGATGCATTATCAAACCTATAGTACCCTTTGAACCCCATACATTAAGGGGCATATGTTAACACTTAAATCTCTCATACATGCGACATTTAGGCTAATCTTGCATAAAGGTGTCATCAACATACAAAATGCATCTCACCGAAGATCCTCATCAAATCCAGAAAACCATCTAAGCCTCAAAATGCTAAAAATAGTCTAAGGTGATAGTGACACAACTACAAGCACTGGAAACCTATGCTATATAACGTGATTTATTTTTACAGTCGTCCGTGCAAACCTGTGCAAGTTTTATTTCAAAATCCATGTGACTGATAAAATGGCGAGAACACAAATTTTTGTGGTGCATTAAAGCCTCAAAATGGCTCTCTTGGATCGAAAATTTGAATTGGTACCTCTCATATTCTTGGGAGCATTGAATAGCCCCTCTCATGTACTTAGGAACCATTTCAAAGAGGAAGAGAGTTCACATTTGGATCTTGTTGTTTCTTGGCCACCATTTGGCCTATAAAAGGAATCCATGGGCATGCATTCTAAATGAATAACTTAGAGAAAATTTATGATGTTGGAATCAGATTGAGAGCTCCTCTTTCAATATCATTCCTACCTCACATTGGCATATGCAAAGGTCTGTTTCCCTCTTCCCCTAAAAGGCAAGAGTTTCTCCAATGTTCTCTCCTAGTTATCTTACAATTGTGTGGACAAAAAGGAACTCCCTAACGGAGATTGTTGGCTTCCATTGAAGTTGGACCTCCTAGGTGACACTATTTTATTTAGCTAGACCATTGGGAAATACAAATCTGGTTTGGCATACTCCTGTTCAAGCTTGTTTGGTTTATCTCTCACCCATCTCTTTATTTCAGTTTTGTTCTTCTTTTTCTTTTGATTTTGGTTACTAATCAAGAGTTTGCTTGGCCATTTGGGGTTTAGTTATTTTAATTCTCAAACATAACATTGGATCCTTGCTGCAACCTCAAGGAGACCCTCATTATGGGAAGGATCTCCACCCTTGTGGCTATTTTTCCCACAACACCCATGAATCTGTTGTCCCACCATAACCAATAAATTGTTTCTCCCACTAATCGAATCGTATAAAGGCATTGAAAGGGGATTTTCCCTTTGTAGTGATTCGTTTTTGGTATGATCATTAGCGTGACTCTAACATCATGCAATCCATACCTTCATTCCATGTGCATGGTGATCAACTTCTCCCTGAAGCGGAGTCCACCCCTGTGAAAGAAGAGCTTGTCTTAGATTTCATCTCACCAAGATTTGACTAGCATAGGCTCACAATTTCCCTTCTTACACAATATCAATCAACATGGTTGATATATCACCACAATCCCCAAAATGTAGTAAAATTTGTAATTTATCACAATTTCACATATTCACTTTTCAAGTCACTCTTTTTGTTGGTCCACGGTTTCCTCAAGATTTTTCAAAAGGCATCTTATAGTATTCTACTTTGTGAATACACTTCCAACATAAGCTTGCTTCTATCTTGTAACATATATTTATGGCGTGATTTTACTTGTCAAAATTTTAGCTCATAGATATAGATTTATCTCTTACAGAGACTAGGTTTCATTATTATGAGATTCTTCCCATAATGTGTATTCCTTGTATTCATAGCCATTGGTATTTTTTATGGGATTTTAATTTTTCCCTATCCCATTAATGTCAACCTACAAGTTATTCTTCTCAATAGGGGTTCTATTTAACTAAACCAAACATGATTGTTTATACGTACAACTACAATAATCACAATAACCCAAGGAATGATCTCAAAATCGTAATGACAATTAAGCCAACTTAAGTTATTAATCAATTGAAATGTGAGGAGATGCCATTCACTGCATATACTCTTTATTAATAAAACAAACTTTCACGTAACGCTAAAATAATACTCCTTAAACCATCATAAAAGAGACCAAAAGGTCTATATTTTAAGGACATTGCAATAAGAGTATACTCAACTTTCTAATGGTATTGATAATGCAGTTGCACAATGATCTCCATATAATGTTTGGAATAATTTTATTCTTTTCAGAACCATCGCAACTAATTAAATTTTTAAAAATATGTAGTTCAATTATACTATAATGAACTATAGTTTTTGTTGTCCCATTAAGGGCATGCTAGCTAAAATATAAAATCCTTTGAGGCATAAAATTTAGAGAGCTATATTTTTATAGAACTTGCTTAATTATTTTAACATTCTTCACCCTTACTCTCACCAACATCATGATGCACAATATTTACATAAGACTATATCTTTTGTAACATACATATGCTTTGGGGTATCAATCTTTATCTATGAGAGGTCATAACTATAAAAATGTTACAATGGAATTATATTGTAGTGTGCTTTAGCTTGCATATGCTTGCCTTGCATAGTGCACTACACATACTGCAACCAAGAGATGTGGATGTTTCTCCTACATTGTTAGTGACTTTCTCCCATAGATTGGCTACATATTCTCCAACCCATCAACATTTCTGATTTTCCCTACTTCAACTTTACACTTTGTTTTGTTGTAGGCCCAATGATTCTATCGCTGCTATGCACTCCATAGTGATTTTTTGGTATAGTCGCATGACCTATATGGAATATAATGCTCTTAACCATTCATAATAGAACATATAGTATAGAAAAAACCCAAATCTTTCCAAGCCCAAGAAACTAGGAAAGCTAATCCATTCCCTTTTCATAGCAAACAATTTATTGGCATGGATTTAGAAGTCAAGCCTCATGGCCAATTGTAAGTCTATCATCCTTTTTTTCAACATGACTTTCATCGCATACAAAACCCAACATTAGGGGAAATTTTGGGTTAAGAATGGACCTCATAATATTTTAACCAAAACAAACATTTTTCATCGTATTTACATGCATGCCTAGCCCTTCCCTAGTTTGGCCTTGGCATTGAGTTTTGCACTAGAAATCCATGTTTTCATACTTACATCTTTTACATATATTACAATCAGGATCATTTATAACTATACTCCCATCAATATATCCATGTATACATAATTGGGTGCAATACATCCAAAGGGTCAAAATGTTAGGAAACAAATCCTTAAAATTATCATAATGTCGATTTCATTGAGTGCTTGGAAACATTTACATAAAAAAAATTGATAGTCCTTGAAACCAATGGAAAGCATTCCATTAACATTGTCCAATACATACATTTGTATATAATCGAGGTGAAGAGAGTGCCTATAAAAAATGTGAAACACATACCTACGGTTCCAACATCAACATGAACTCTATGATTTGAAACCTATTGAAATTGTGTAAATTTAACTTAGTACCAAAATAATCCCTAAACACTTGTGAAACGTTGCAAGGACTCTCAACCTTACTCAATTAATACCATAACTAATGGGTTATGATCAATGCCTAGAACCACAACATAGACATTTTAAACTAGATATTTCTCTTAAAAATGGGATGTGGATGCGATCAATATTTTTTGTGCACAAGGGATGGGTTTTAAGGTGTTGACCATAGTCAAGAGTGGAATACATGGGCCTTATGCCATACATGGATCTCTATTCCTTATTGGCCATGAACATAATCTCAAAATGAACCTTTGACCCAAAATGAAGCTTCTATGTCCATTATTCTTGAACTAGCCTTCAAACAACCACATAGATATGAATCACTGGCCTCTTGGTGGGATATTGACATCATTAGGTTTAAACGATTGGTGAAATGAATGAAATATTTTAAAAATGTTAAAAAAGGAATGTAATTTTCTAAAAATATTTTATGTTACTTTTTTCTATTATATACCAAATATTAAAAAAATGAGGGTAGGTGGGGGAGGATTTACCTATGATAATAAATTCAAAGGAGTCCAAGCAAGTGGGTGTCATACCTATTTAGCATCCATGGTTCATCATATCACAATCCCATCAAATATCCCTCGAAAAGAATGGAACGATAGAGTAGAATACCAAAATCCCCCCTAAACACTTGTGAACCATTGTAAGACCTCTCTGTCTTATTCAATTAATACCATAACTACACTAAAAAATATGGGGAACATTTGCAGTCGATGAAATTTAACTATGTGAATTATATATGCTACTTTAATTGTTACTTTTTCTATCTAAATCGTATGATTGGAACATGATTGTTGTTGTTTGATGTTAATTACATGCACAACCAAGTAGATATATGTATAATCTATCTTCGGATAGCAATGGTTGTCCTAAACAAATTGAAGAAGGGAATGTGTCATGCAATATGTTGAGATCAACTAGAGGTATCAATGTCAGAAGAAAATTCAAAAAACATATGGAAGTATTTATTGCTGGAGGAGGGTCATGCGCTTATGACAATGAGTCCATCAAAGACAAGGATCTTCCATTAATATACAATCATTATTTGAAGAATTGGAAACCAAACCCACTTTCTGATATACTCACCAATTTTACTATTGATGGAAGAACATTTAGAATTGCTCCATCTACTTTACGTGGTTTGGGGCTCTTTACAATGGATGATGTGAATGCTCCATATAACAATGAATTGGAACTGATGGAATATGTGGGCCCAACGTATGATTATACACATTGGGGTAGGATAACAAGATATCTAATGAGTATGCACATATATGGAATTTGTGCAAATTATAATAAAATGAAAGAAAACAATCAAGATAAAGGATTTTCCATATATATTGATGGAAGACCCAAAGCCTGCAGAAATATTGTTGGTTTAAAAACAATACTCATCCTGGAAGCACAAACAAACTACCCAATTGTGTTTTTTTTTAGGGTGAGGTTAACAAAGTCGTGGTCAATGCAATAAAATCAATACCCGTGGGAAAGGAGTTGTTTCTCAATTATCATTTGAACATGATCTAGGAATCAAGTAAGTATGGTTTAACAATCATGCCCATGAATTACTAAAAAGCATGTATATTCTTTATTCATTTTTTTTCATTACATATACTTTATGTCATTAACAAATCATGGTTTATGTTATAGGTTGATCAAGGGAATGGCATTGTCGATGGGAAAGCAATATATATATATATTCATTGGGGGGTTTCGTTTGTGTCTCTGTTTCGGAGTCACATCTTCCGAAGGTGGCGCAGTTTTCGTAGCTTTGGGTTTTCGTCTCTCTTCGAATCTCGGTTGTATTATGGTTTGCTGCGAAGCTCCCTGTTTTAAGATCTTATGAAGCTCAATTAACCGAAGAATCCTATGGTACATGCAATCTTCTGGCTTCTTTGCAAAGGTTTTTTCACTTGACAATGTATATTGATGAGGTTGACTATGACACTCCATCGCCTGGGGTTCCCATTTTTCAACACGAAATTGCTAACACGGCTGCTGATTCAGTTTTAAGTAGCCCTCAGATGATTCTGTCCTCTCCCATGAGTGGGAACGTTTCGCCAAGACCTCCCTCTTCTTATCTTAATTACACAGGATCTATAGGAAATAATTGTCATCCAGCTCGAAATAAAGGAGCTTGTCTGAAAAAGGATGTTGTATCATTATCCATTGGAAAGGATATTGGTTTATGCGATGTTCCTTATTACCTAAGACAAGCTTTGGTAGTAGGACGCTTCTGTGGTAAAAATGTTAGTGAACAAGCTTTAAAAAATTGTATGGAACATAATTGGATGCCAATTCTGGATGTAATGCCTCAATTCCATATCCTTTCCCGGGGCTGGATCCCTTTTAAAGTTAATTCTGTTGAAAACAGTCAAATTTTGCTGGATACTTCATGGATATGGGGTCCGTATGGTCTTATTTTAAAAAGGTGGCAAGTTGATTTTGAGGAAGCCAGAGAACCTCATAATCTACAAAGAGTTTGGGCTATTCTTCCTGGCCTCCCCATGATGTTTTGGCAGAAAGAGATTCTTGAGGCAATAGGAAGGAAAATTGGAAGGTTTATCTCTCTTGAAGACAACTAGGAGGAAAAAATAGATAGAATATGTGCAAAGATCCTTATCGAGCTAGATATCAGAGATGGAATTTATGAGGAAATTCTTCTAGATTTGAATGGCAGTATTTGGAAACAACGCCTGGATTACTAGAAAATTTCGTTTCGCTGCTTTTCTTGCCGTTAGGTTGGTCATGTCGTCAAGGATTGCACTAACATTCATCCGGCCTACATTCATCACATGAAAGTATGGATTAAAAAATATGATCAGACAAGGGCAGTCAATGAGGACATAAAAAAAGATGGCGATTGCATGCCAACCCCAGCGGACGACTCAACACTTCAGGAAACAGGTAAGCCTACTTTTGAGCCTTCCCCCTCTTTTTTTATATTTCCTAAGACAACTATTCCCTCTGCTAGCTTCGAGTCTTTGGTCCCTTTTGACCCTGTTCTTTCTACCTTAGAAGTGGAGGTCCCAGAGTATGTTCCACCCCCTTCGAAGTCAGACACCTCCTTAGACATCCTTCCTTCTCCTCTCTCCTTAAAACCAACAGTTTCAGAACCTCTTAGTCCTGGCCCCGTAAATTCCCTGCCTGACGTGGCTCCTCCAAAGGTTAAGGATATTTAACCCCCCTCTTGGGTTAAACACAAAACCTATAATACAAGGTCAAAAAAGGTTTTTCAGGCGAAAACACTCTAGCCTCGAAAGGAGGTCTAGCTTTAGATCCTGTACCTAAAGTGACTTTAGGTAGAAAGTCTCTAATCTCAAAAGTTAAATCTCTAGCTGAGATAGAGGTAAAATACGAGAAACAGTCAACGATAGGAAGGGCACTTAGAGCAACGAAATCCCAGGATGGGGCATGCTGATGTTGTGTTTGTCTTACAACACAAGGGGGTTGGGAAGCTCCCCTAAGAAAAAATCTCTCAAGAGGTTGGTCTCTCTTTTAAAACCCTCTATCATTTTTTTACAAGAAAACATGCTGGAAGGAGTGAAAGCTAAAGAAGATATTGTTCCGTGGCTTCCCAATTGGTCGTTTGCTTACTTAGACGCGGTTGACCATTCCAGAGGTTTACTAACAGCATGGAGTCCTGCTTTCGAAGAAAGGAAAGTTGAATTTTCTGATAACCTTTTGAAATCGGTCTTGGAAGTTGTGGAAACAGGGGAAATCTTCTCCTTTTTGAATGTGTATGGACCCTATTCGAACATAAAATCTTTCTGGGAGTCTTTTTTTTCCTCCGGTCTTCTTGATTCCAAGAATGTGGTTTTGGGAGGATATTTGAATCTCTCCCTCTCTGATAAAGAGGTTTGGGGATCCTTTTCCAGGAAGGACAATTTAAGTAACTTTTTTCAGGTCTATCTTCGAAATCAACAGGTTGGTTGATGTCCAGCCTTTAAAATTAGTACCTACTTGGAGAAATAATAGAATTGGTGAAGATGCAATCTCAAAACGTTTGGACAGGTTTTTGGTCTCAGAAGACATGTTTTACGGCCCTCTTTCAGTAAAATATTGGGTTGAATTTGGGGAACTGTCTGACCATAGGACAATCTTACTTTCCTTACAAAAAGTAGGAGATCAACCTTCCTCTCCCTTTAAGTTCAATCCTTCGTGGCTCCTTAAAGAGGAATATAAACTCCTAGTTGAAAATTCTTGGATCCCCTTACAAGAAAATTCCTCAAATTCCTTTATGAAACAATTCTCTGACAACATCATTAGAATAAAAAATGATTCTAAAACTTGAGAAAAAGCTTATATTGCAAACCATCAAGCACAGTTGAAAGAATTGGAGGCAAGGTTAAAAGAAATCTAGTCTCAAAACAACTCTAGTATTTTTTCAGAAGTTGAATTGAAAAAATAAAAGATTGTGAACTTCTAAGGGAAAAGCTGTTAGAAAGAGAAGAACAACTGTGGAGACTAAAAAGTAGAGAAATTTGGATTAAGGACGGGGATAGTAACACGAAATTTTTTCACAGATTTTCATCCCACAAGAAGAATGTAAACACAATCCCTGACTTTAAAGACATAGATGGCAATCTTATAAGTTCTTTCAAGGAAAAGACAAAAGATAGAAAATCTTTCTTTTAAAACCTTTTTTCAGATCCTGAAGGTTGTCCAATTCAAGAGATTTTACAAGTTATTGACTTGTTCCCTTTGATGATCACATAGGCCATGAACAAAGAACTAGCATAAGAGATAAATGAAGAAGAACTGGAAAAGGTAGTCTTCTCCTTTCGTAAAGGGAAAATCCCAGGCCTAGATGGTTTTACAATCGAATTTTATCAAGGATTCTATGATTTGATAAAAGTTGATCTTCTAAAGGCTGTAAAGGAATCTCAGAATTCAGGGAAGATTCTAGGCTCTTTAAACTCAACCTTTCTGGTACTTATTCCCAAAAAAAAAAAAAAAACTTTCGAAGATTTCAAACCTATCTCGTGTTGTAATGTAGTTTATCATATCATCACTAAAATCATTGCTCAAAGACTAAAACCTATTCTAAGCAACATAATTCACAGGAACAGTTTGGGTTTCTCTTCAATAGAAAAATTCATGATGTAGTTTTACTAACTCAGGAGGCTTTACACTCGATTCATAAGAAATAAAGACAAGCTTTAGTTCTTAAGCTAGACCTTTCAAAAGCTTATGACAAGGCTAGATGGACATTTCTGAGGCTGCTTCTAGTAAAAATTGGATTCGTAGGGGATACAGTTAATTGGATTATGGGGTGCATCCAATCAACATCCTTTGCATTACTCATCAATGGATCCCATTCAATTTTCTTCAGACCTTCTAGAGGCTTAAGACAGGGATTCCCTTTATCCCCTTTCCTATTCCTTCTGGTAGTAGATGCTCTAAGCAGGTTGGTTCTTCATGCTAAGTAGTTAGGTTCCTGCAAAGGAATCAAGGTTTATGAAAGCGAAGTTCTGTCCCATATTCTATTTGTTGATGATGTATTGTTGATGGGAGAAGGATCTCTAGAAAATTACACTGAGATAAAAAAAATATTAAATCTGTATACAAAGGCCACAAGGATGCATATAAATGTGGAAAATACAGTATTAATATAAAAATCCCTCCCTATAGCAGTCAAAAGAATATTAGAAGCATAATTTCCTTATACCTTAAGTACCTTATCAGAAGGGTTTAAGTATCTAGGATTTTTCTTAAAACCTAATTGCTACTCCTTCAAAGGCTGGCTCTGGCTGTTCAAAAAGGTGGAAAGTAGAATTGGTTGTTGGACAAACAAATTCCTTTCAAGAGGAGGCAGATTGGTTCTTTTGAAAGCGGTAATCCAAAGTATGCCTGTTTATTGGGCTTCAATAGCATACATTCCAAAAGGGATTCTCCACAAAATTCAGAAGAAGTTATTCTCCTTTCTTTGGTCGACCAACAAGCGGCAAGAAGGAATCCCTCTTGTTAAATGGAAATCAGTGGCCACTTTGAAATCTCTTGGAGGTTGGGGGGTTAAAAACCTCTTCTTATTCTGCCAATATCTGGCAGCCAAGTCCCTGTGGAGGTTGGTTAAAAAGTCTTCTTCATTATGGGGGAGAGTAATACAATCTAAGTACTGCCCAAATGCATTAATTTTAGACTGGATTATCTTTCCGGATTTTTTTTTTTAAATGGGTCCATTGGTTGGAAAGATTTCATTCTCTCCTTTCCCTTGATTGGAGATTGGTTATCTTGGAAAATAGGGGATGGGAGGAAATTCCGAATTGGAAGATACCCTTGGATCGGGGTAGGACAAGGTTATAAACTTTCGACGGTTACCTTAGATTCTCTCAACCATCAAAGAGTTTACAGCTTATTTGATGCTTGGTCTCATTCTTCAGAAGGTGTAAACATCTCTCGCTGGAAATCTGCCTCAGATCTTAGTCTAGAAGGGAACTCTGCTGCAGAATGGAACTCTTATATCTCACTGTTAGATTCCTTTTATATTTATTTAAATGAGGATGCAGAGGACAATCTCGTATGGTCGAAAAATATGCTAACTTGTGATTTTAATGCTAAATTAGGCTATGAAACAGAGGCCATGGCCTCTTTCGTTGGCACAAAAGATTGGTGGTGGATTTTGGTTTGGAGGTATACTGACTCTTTAAAATCCAAACTTACTCTGTGGTTAGCTCCCAACAACAAATTGCTGACCTGGGATAACCTTTTAAAAAGAGGTTGGCAAGGCCCGAGCCGGTGTTCACTATGCATTTCACAAGAAGAATATGTTTCTCACTTATTTGTGTTTTGTCCCTATGCTACAGCTGTTTGGAAGGCCACCACTGTGGAACTAAAATCCCAGGCTCCCCAAGTCAGTTCATCGCTTGAATCTCAGTTTCAGTCATGGTGCAATGACTTCAAGGTACGCCTCTACAACACCCTCTCCTCCTCTTTTATTTATGGAGTATGGTGGGCTCGAAATATTGCAATCTTCCAGAACCGATCAATTCCAGTTGAAGTAACTTCAACTTTGGTTGTGCAGTGGACAAAAGAATACAAAGTCTTGGAAAAACCAAAAACGTCCAGGCTACTTGTTCCCCCTTCAATTGATAAATCAATTTCTTAGGACTTTTTCAACGGTGCAAGACAAGGAGATCCTCCTTTGGGTGGCTCTGGAGGAGTTTTATATCTGACAGAAAATCTCAAATTTCAGCTGAAATACGCGCCAGGGCATTGTACAAATAACAAAGCTGAGCTTGCTGCTTTACATTCAGTTCTTAAATTGGCCATCTCAAAGAAAGTGAACCACTTACAACTTTTTGGAGACTCTAAAATGGTTGTTGACTGGGCCAACAATAAATTGCAGATCAAAGCTCCTTATCTTCAACACCTTCTTCAGGCTATCCAAAGGCAAAGATAATTTTTCTCTGTTTTTACTATTTCACATGTATATAGAGAGCTTAATACCGAAGCTGATATGATTTCAAAAAATGCCTTACTTTTAGTTCTAGGACAGACCTCGGTAGAAGAAGTCCACATTGATTTGTAATCAATGTAATGCTGAATGGATGCATAAGGAAGCACCATATATTTTGTAACTCTTTTTGACTCTCATGTATTTTGAATGTAAGTCCTTGGAGGATAGTTCATGATCATTCTTTATTTAGAATGATTGATATTTTCCATGTGGAATATATATATATATATATATATATATATATATATATATATATATATATATTCGTTATTATATTTCATATTGTTCTCTTTTATCCCAGTGTAGAGATCCTTATTATGTAAATTATCGAACCTATATGATATGATTATTTGTAGGCTCACGTGTCGATGCATCACCTTGATGAGGAAGATGTGGAGATCTCAGGAACTCATGACCCTTTGGAAGTTGTTAAAAGAAATGTTGAAAAAATAGTTGATAAACTAGTTGAAATGGTGTATGCATAAGATACTCTTGAAAATGAAAGTAGAAGCAAATTCTTGATGGACCACATCACGAAGTACACCGTAAGTTTTTTTTAAATTATATTGCATTAATTATTTTAAAAAATATGACATTTTTTAAAGGAATCCAAGAGCTTAACTCGGTGAATTATATTTTCTTAGGAATTCTCGAGACATAAAGAACCCGGTGTTGGGAGTAGTAGACATGTATCTATGCTTGCACCCCCTACTCCTTATTGCACATGCTACGGGTTCCCCAACTCCTGGTATTGTCACATATGCCCCTGATTCTACACCTAGTGTTGGTGGGAGCCAGACCACAACCTCAACTATACATATGACCACCATTTCTAGTACTCATGCACCTTAGTCATCAGAGGTTGATACGATTGCCATGACACCAGGCTTACTCGTAAAGAGCACCAAGTAGTTACTAGATGAATTATAGATGGACCATGATTTGGTGTTGGTAAAGTGATTGAAACTCCATTGTAATTGTGTCCAATCCATTGAATACGTTTATTTTATACAAAGAATAATATTTTTATATTCATTTAATCTATCTAATCATAATATTTTATTGCAATGTAGGAAATAATGTGTTCTACCAACATTGGCATGTAAAGGAATTTTCTATATTTGCACCAAAAATTAGAATGCATTATAAATATCATAGAAATGACTTGAAGAAGGAATTGATGAAACACATCACCACATTGTTTGATCCTATGTTCAAACAAAAGATGATCCAAACCATGGCAGGGAAGTACTTGAAATCTATGCGGGACAATTGTTGCACTAATATCAGTTGATCGTCAAGTTATGAGAATCCTGGACTAATTCCATAACATGAGTGGGCTTCACTACTAGAGGATGCTAAGGAGAAGAAGATGAGAAAAGAGGGATCCTTTACTCCAAGTGCGGTGGAAATACCAAGGTAGATAAAATAATGTGTTGAACATTGAAATTATAATTTGTATATTGCATTTGACCATGAATTTTAAATCGCATAAGCATGTACTTGATTGATTTTGTAGGCTCAAAGACAAAAAAATGCCACACAGGACAGACTTGAGAAGATTGACCAGCAAAAACTTGGGCTAGGGGGATATGTTAAAGTGAAGGGAAGACATGTAAGTATTAATATTTATTAATTGTTGTTGTTGTATTTTCATTTCGGTTTTAAATGCTTTCCTTAACAAAATGCGTTATGTTATGGGATATGTAGTCCGTCGAATTTGGAGTCATGCCCACAACTAATGACCTCAAACTTGCCTTCAAATGAGGCTACAACATCTCGGTTGAAATCAAAACGACCAATGCAGTTGACACTTCTACTGTCAGTGTCGATGAGTTATACAAACTCAATGCGTTTTGATTGGATAATTAATTTTAAAGTACAAGTATATCAAGACCATGGTTCTATAACAATTCTACAAATGTTATTATAGGAAAGACAAGAAGATTTAGGTGTTCCTCATGATGAACCAAATTTAGAGACTGAATTCGAGACTTCTCAACTAGAGGTTCCCCATACTGCACCTACAAGTACCATGAATGAGTTGAATTATAGAAATTCATTTTTTTGTTAATGTTTAGTATAAATAAGCTAATCAAAAGATGGTTTGATTTAATTGTAGTTGGTGTCAATCCTACAACTAGGTATCCTATATGTAGACGTATCTTTGTTACACCTAAAATCTTACCATCATGAGATTCAATGTATACATCCCTAAAGTTTCCTTGACTAAGTCATTGACCTAGAAAAGATGTAAACTCATTTACACTAGGTTTTGAGAGGTCGTCGCAGGCTGCACCCATGCAACCTGCGACGTCGCAAATTTCTCTCTTGCAAGGTGCGACGATGTCAGTTAATAGACAAAAATAGCTCCTTCGAGCCCATTCTCGAAGCCAGCTGACATGGATCCTTATCCATGACCTTTTGGGAGAGCTGGCACTCGGTTCCTAACCTCTTGGGAGGATCCCCTATCTCTCTCCTACCATATCTCAACGTACCCTATCCATACCCTATCCACTTAGTCCTATATAAGTGAAGCTCACTCCCATTCCAAAGGGAGGAAGTCTATAGTGTCTACATGCTGGTGAAATCATCTTAGAGAGATCTCTACTCATCCATTGAGAGACTCACACTTCCTTGGGAGGATATGGCACTGGCTTGGATGGAGAAGGGTTACTTCGTTAAGCTCTGCTTATAGTCTTTCTCTTCTATGTACTTTCCCTATTTTTACAGTAATATAAACTCTTTCCACCAATATTGTTGTGTTGATGATATTGTGTAGTTTACTTGCTTAACTGTTTACTTAGATCTGTTATCGTTTAGATGCTTTTACTTGTTTGTCTTGTTTTGTGTATCTTAGCAGGTCTTGCAGCTTAGATCTGGCGACCATGAGGCGTGGAACAACATCCAGGAAAAGGGAATACAAACTTAAGATAAGACATCTAATAGCTTGATCCTTAACCAGATCTAGGAAAGTGGTTTATAGTTTGTTCTATTTTTTCTAGACTCACATTGAGCTAGGGAGATCCGGCTCGTGTCCGCTCGAGTGGATTGTCCGTCAAAAAAATCTAGTGACCATACTGGGGAAGAACAATGTTTTGTAGTTGTCAATTTGAATGTCATTTTCAGTTGATTTCTTGTTACAAACCATTTTAGTTGTCATTTGACTCTTAAATTGGTTTCACCATCAGATCTTCACTTTGAAGAGTTTGATTACCTTCCTTTGAGTTTGTGCTTCTCATTTTCAAACCATTTTAGTGCTCTTTGTTTGGAGAATTGGTTCAATTTTTAACTTAGATCTCGCCTATCGGACCTGTTCAGTGGACTCAGAGCGACACTGTGTCATTTTTTATCTCTGTTCTTTGTATGTGGGTCTATTGTCGCAACCCTTTCATTGGTATACTGCGACACCGTCGCACTTCCCGCATTTGTAAACTCCGACGTCGCACTATGTACAAGCACAGATTGTGTCGATCTGCCAAATTTTCCATATAGGCACCCCTTCTCCATTTCTGATTTGAGTTTTGGTTTGTGTGCAAACACCCTCTATACTGCAAGATCTAGTCAGAGACTCCATTTTGATTCGTGTGTTGAGTTGTTTGGTTTTATTTGGAGTTGTTTTGGGTTCCATCTTGGACAATTCTGAGATTTGGTAGTGGTGGACACTCTTGTCTCCCCCACCTGCATCCACTCACCCTTGCATTCCCTCCTCTCCTTGCTGGATCTGGTCATTGTATTGGATCGGTTTCCAGACCTCATTTGCATTCATTTTTGAGCTTTGCTTGCTTTAGTGCTGCTTGTTATTGACTGATTTTGAGTGTTTGTGTGTACTTTCAGTCCATTGAGTGCTTATCTTTTCTTGATATTTTTTGAGTTATTGGAGTGTTGCAAGTAATCTTTTCATTTCAGTATCTATGTTTAAAAACATCGCTGTCATCAAATTGTTATTTTGATACATCCATTGAAATATCAAAAGTACCTTATTTCCATCATTTTTTCAAGCTCATTTGAAGAATTGTATATGCATTGGAATGTCTCGTTTGTAGATCTTTTGGAAAAGTTGAAAGAGAATTGAATTATTTGTGTTTTTCACGAATTATGAGTTGCTCATTTTCTTGAAAAATTCGAATAGATGTCAAGTTTTGCAAGAGTAGTTCCATGCTTGGAAAGTTAAATGCATCTTTTGGTTTTTATGCTTTTAGGCCATTATAGTGAAAGTAAAAAGCTTGCATACTCTACTTAGAAACTCTCTCTTTTCATCTCTTAGCATCATTTTTGTTTTGAAAAGATAAAAGAAAAAGAAAAACATGCTTTGATTTGGCTTAGTAGTGTTGTGTTATTTTTGTGTTTCGCTTGAAAAGGAAAAGAATACTTCATAGTCATTTTTTGGTAGATTTGGGATTGTGTTGCATTGTGTTGTTTTGGAAAAATCATTGGAAAGAAGTTTCTCCCTCCCATACATAGAGTTCATCAAAAGAAAAATGTATTTTTTGCATGTAGTTAGGGCCTGCATTATGTTTATAATTATGTACTCACCTCATGCATTCACCTAACCGTCCAGATAAAATGAATGGTAGAACTAGGGTAAAAGTTTTAGTAACTTGTTTGTAAGTTAGAGATGTGTTCCGATGTCATTAAGCGTGGCAGCTGTCGTTATTTTCCAGCACTGTATTCCTTGGGTATTGTAGTCTTCCACATACTTATCGGTATATCGAGCTCTTTCATGTACCCAACAAGTACCACACGTACTTGGTGTATATCGAAAGGTGTTTTATGTACTCGGTAGTATATCGGAAGGTCTCGTGCCGTACGGTTGTGCATTAGACAACACCACTATGGATTTGAGATCCCACGTACCTTGCGTATATCGGGAGACACCACTAGGATTCCTGAAAACAACTGAGTTAACCTTTTGGCTGTCTTGGAAGAGCAATACACCGAGAACAGCACTCGGGGAGATTACTACACACGTACCGTCCAGGTAATCGGGTATTCAAGCAAGGGTACGGTTCAAATCCTCCTTGTCGCGTTTTACTGTTGGACCCTGCGGTATATAGCGATTTGCGAAGCCTTGACAATCCTGTGAGGTTCCAAACCTTGGAATCCACTCTTATAACATAAGTTTGCTTGTGGCCTTAGTTTGTGTAGGGTTTGTCTAGTCTGCTTTTATTTTGTTTAGCTTTCCTTAGGAGAAGATTTCGTTTTAGTCACTCTGGTTGACTTTCCTTGGAGAAGGTTCCGTAGGATTCAGAACTTGCCTCCCGAATATCCCCTTAACCAGGAGGTAATTTTGAGGGTAAGAATGGACCCACAAGCCAGGGTCGTGTCACCCGAAGTGGAAAACCCCACGTTGAATGTTGGAGCACATATGTTTCCTCTAGATTCGCCTACGTCTCATCCCTCACAGGGTGAAGAAGCACAAACTTCTACTTCACATGACCTACCTCCCGTTTTCCCGGGAGAGCCTGGATCGTTGGAATGGATAAATTCACCCCAGGACGACCCTTCAACAGCTTATTGGACATATTCTCTAGGCCACCTAGTGGCCCATTTTTCCATTGCATCCCCACCTAACTAGACCATTCCAGAAGGAACTCCACCAACTAACTGGCCCAGTTCTGTCGAGCTTTTCGCACCTCTTCGTGAGTGCTTGGATCATTTACGTTCCTTGGGCGATGAATCTCAATGAAAACATCTGGCATATAGGGCCAGGTTTAGAGAAATCCTGATTCACACGGTATCTTTTGATTCACTAGAAGCATCCATCCACAACCTGACCATTAGTGATACTGGGAAACCCTCACAGGAGCCTAGCCCTACTGCCCAATCGGTTGAAGCACAACAGTACAACACACCTGTGACTACCACAGTTACGTTACCTGCTCCTCCCCCACCCCAAACTTCGAGGGGAGGATACTCTTTACCCCTACCTTCCTTACAAGTAATGTTAATCCTATGGTAGGTAATCAACAACCAGTGTTGGGTCAACCTTTACTTAGTGGTCAGCAAGTTGTTGTTGGGGGAAACCCTCGTCTCTTAACCATAATACTGCAGCAAGAGTTCCCATCGTTCCTTCCATTGGAAATTCCTTACCTCCCGGACCTTCCACTATGGGACTATCCCATGTTGGGGGACCGTCCAATGTAACTCAACCTCCATCAAGTCAAGCGTATCCAGGTCATCTTAACCCTGTGTTGGGTCAACTTAATCCCGCAAATGCACTCTACAGAGTACCTTAATCCGGAAACCATTACACTCTATGGGGACAGCAAAATGTTTTATAGCATGGAACCCCACTTATAGTCCCTCAAGTCCCTCCACCCCTGTTTGGTCCACCCCCACCTCCCATTGGAGGTGGCGGGACCCCACATAACTCTAGAGGAGGCGGACCTCTAGCTTCTGGTGGAGGACCACCTAATTCGGTCATCATGGCCCACCTCCCCTAGTGGTGGTGGTGGAGGACCATCCCATCCGGGTGGTGGTGGTGGAGGACCATCCCACCCTAGTAGCGGTGGTGGAGGACCATCCCATCCTGGTGGTGGTGGTGGAGGACCTTCTCATCCTGGTGGCGGTGATGGTGGACCACCATCCTACTATGGTGGGGGTGGCGGAGGAGGCTCTTACCCTTTTGGCGGCAGGGGTGGCCCACCACCCCCTCCCGGCGGAGGTGGTGGAGGCCCATCCTATTTCGGTGGTGGTAGCATACCACTGCCTCCTCTCAGCGGACGCGATGGTGGCCCATACTACCCTGGCGGTGGTGGTGGACCCCCACCATTTGGAGGCGGCCCATCCCCTCCCGGCGGCGAAGGCGGGCCCCCACCTTATGGTAATGGACCACCTTATTATGGTAATTGACCACCTTACTATGGCAGTGGACTTACATTTGGTCCAGGCGGCCTAAACCCCTATGGCCAGTTTCCTCCTAGAACACCCTATGGTCAGTCGATAAAAGGTCCCACGGATCCTTACATGCCTTATCAGTACTATCAATACCCGCAACCTAATCCGTAGCTGTCCTTTTTGGCTACTTTGGACCTACCCAACTTGTTTTTCCTGAACAATGACCCCATCTACCATGGAACTAACTAGCCACCCATTCCGGTTAAACTTCCATCAAATATCCCAAAATTTGATGGCAAGTCGGGTGAGGATCCTAAAAACCACGTGATGACATACCACTTGTGGTGTTCATCCAACTCCTTGAAGGACGACTCGATCTGTCTTAGGTTATTTCAACGGACTCTCACTGGTTTGGCTACCAAGTGGTATATTTAACTACCACCCCATTCTTTTCCCAATTTCGGTTCTCTTGCTATGAATTTTTTGACTCATTTCCAGCTGCCTATACAGTATGAAACTAGCACAGAGCTTTTAACCTCGCTCCGTCAAAATACCGCTACTCACATCTCAGATCATATACATGAGTGGCGGAGGAGACGACGTCTCATTAAAGCTCCTATTCCAAACCAACTCCTAGCAGACTGGTTTACGAAGTCTCTCATACCTACCATAGCATTAGATGTTTCCATCGGAGGTGCTGTCACTGAGGAACAAGCCATCGCTCGTGCCCACTTGCTAGACTTAGTCTATGCTCAATTTGGAACGTTGTTTGATATCCTTCCTGACGCACCTTGAAATACGTACGACCCCGCGAAACAACCTAAGGGACCCCAAGTTGATGGCATCATTGGATCCCTTAACACCCAACCTCATTCTCAAATTGTTGGTTCGTCGAACCCCCAGGGTTCTTCCCCATCACCAACACAGGATGGTCACGGAACCACCAAATCATCCACTCTTGCTGTCACCGAAGAAGTGAATTCTGTTTCATTAGCTTCACCTCAAAAGTATGGTGGTAAGAAGAAGAACAAAGGGAAACCTAAGAAATCTTCCACCCAGAAGGAACATAAGAGCACCCCTGATGATACCAAAAAGAAAAGGAAGTTGAAGTATCCTTGTCTACTGTGTGGTGAGGACCACTTTTCTAAGGAGTGCCCCCATAAAGATGAAGTTCAAAAGTTTCTTAAGGGAATCCCACACCCGCAGTTCTCAACGATCCCTTCCTTGCTCAAAATTAGTAGTTGATCGCTCACACTTCTCCTTCCCAAGGAGAAGCATCCACCACCGCACATTTTCTCATGATGCGTAATGAGACCATCAACTTGAACACTCGTTCTCGTTTGTATGACTCTGTTCCGGCAAAGGAACCTGTTGGAAGTAATACTGAGAAAACTTCCACTTCGATACCTGATGTCACCGTAACGGCTTCTCCTCTCACCATCGAGAAGCCCTCTTTTGAGTCAGTGTTGCGTCCACCCAAGAGCATGATTAGAAAATCAGTTTTCAATCCTAATGCTCGGGCTACTCAAAACTACAACATTGTAGAGGACCTAGCACAAGCTCCTTGCGCTATGTCGATGCTCCAAGTCTTGCAAAACTGTCCTAATCAGTGCAAGACTCTCCTCGGTTCCATCGATTCAGTTGACCCGGATTCATCGAACACCATCATGTTATGGCTGGAATACTTCAAACCAAGGCTCTCCCATCAATTGGCATTTCAAGTTGCCACAAACATTGCTGGGAAGAAAATCCATCGTGCCGTTTTGGACGAAGGTGCCTCTACTTCATTCATGTCGATCTCATGCTGGAGAGCCATCAGCTCTCCCAAGTTGAATCGTTCTCCTACCACTTTGAGAGCCTTCGAAGGACATGGATTTCATCCTCATGGGATGTTACAAGCTTTAGCAGTTGAGCTGGGGAGAAAGACTGCAACCATTAACGTGGCAGTGGTCGCTACCCCCGTTAGATTACAACATTCTGCTTGGTCATAATTGGTTTTACACCATGACTGCGGTCGCATCATCTGTCTTCTGCATAGTACATTTCCCCCATCAAGGCCGAATTGTCACAGCCGGCCAACTGGATTTCTGGACACCTGACACCGCTACTCACCCGGGCGATAATGTTCCTTCAATTAGAAAATCTTCGCATCAGTATGAGAGCATGGTGGTTGGCCTCCTTAAGGATTCATCCCTTATGGGCATCTTTCCTACTTTGGATCCCCCAAACCATGCTTCCATGGTGAACATGATCTCCTCACAGATTTCATCTATCCCTAACTCCACTAATTCATGGCTTATACCTGATGAAGCCACCACACGCCTGATTGGAAACATTATGCCTCTGTCACCCAATAAACTCACGTACGAGGCTATCCAATAGCACTAGAGGACCACTTAGCTGTGGCCTCCGCCTCCTGTTCTCTACAACGAACATCATCCGATCCTCTGCTACAGACTTTTCATTCTGATGAATCCATTATGGAAATCATGAGTGTAGATGATCCTCCATGAGAAGACTTCCATCATCGTTCGTCTTTCCTTCCCTTTTTGGATACTGTGGAGAATAGAATTAGCACCATCTTTACACCGGATGTCTACTTTGGGTCTCAGTCCTCGATACTTAAATGTCAAATGGACTCCGAAGGAAACTTAGCCAACATTGAACCCACCACTTCGATAGAAATTTCGGTTACTCCTAGTGTAGTGGAACACATTCATTTAGGCCAGAAGTGTTCCCCCGAAGAAGTCATTGCTTATACGACCTTATTCAAGTGATTCCGAGATGTGTTCGCTTGGACCTATGAGGAGATTCCTGGGATAGACCCCACCATTGTTTTACATGAGATTAAAACCTCTCCCGATGTCAAACCTGTCCGCCAAAAGTTGTGACCGGTACACCCTCGGAAGACTGCAGCAATCAAGGAAGAGATTGAGAAACTCTTGAAGGTTGGCTTCATCTACCCTATCCCATTGACAAAATGGGTCTCAAACGTGGTCCCTATTACCAAAAAATAGGGTACCATTCGTGTCTATGTCAATTATCGGGATCTCAACAAAGCTTGTCCTAAGGACAACTACCTGACTCCCTTGGTTGACGAGATTATCAACAATTGTGCAGGAAGTGTCATTTTTTCATTTATGGATGGCTTTTCCAGATATAACCAGATTGAGATCCACCCCGCCGACCAACACAAGACTACATTCATCTGCCCTTGGGGAACGTTTTCATATCATAAACTTTCGTTTGGTCTTAAAAACCTTGGTTCCACATTCCATCAGGCCATGTCGTACACCTTCCATGATGTGAAGAACTTTGTGGAACCCTACATGGACGACCTCCCTGCTCACTCAAAGAAGCGTGAGTTCCACATAGATCATCTGACGGCTATTTTCCTCAGATGCAGACGGTATAATATCCGTCTGAACCCTCATAAGTGTATCTTTTGTGTCAAGTCTGGATGCCTCTTAGGTTTTAACGTCTCGAAAGATGGGATCCGCATTGATCCCTTGAAGGTGGAAGCCATCGTCGCTCTTCCACCTCCAACTAATATTACGGAACTTCAGAGTCTACAACAAAGAGAAACTTATTTACAACGTTTTGTTTGTAATTTCACACAAAAGACATAGGGCTACATGAGATTGATGAAAAAAGACGTCCCGTTCATTTGGGACGACCAAGATCAACAATCTTTTGATAGTTTGAAACATGCCATCACGCATGCCCCTGAGCTCCAACCTACGAATTACTATCGATATTACATTCTATACCTCGCTGCTTCCGACACCACTATCTCCATGGTTTTGGTGCAGGAAGACTAGAATGCCCAAGAACATGTGATATACTATGCCATTAAAGGTCTTATTGACGCTGAAACGTGCTATCCACATGTTGAAAAACTCTCTCTCGTGGCAGTCATCGCTGTGCAGAAGTTCTGACATTACATTTTTCTTCGCACCACCACCATCATTGCTGATTCAAATCCCATGTACCATGTCCTAACTCGTCTGGTGCTTGGGCGAAAGTATTCATGCTGGATCGTGATACTGCAAGAATTTGATCTTCTTTTCGAAATATCCAAGTCTAAAAAGTATTTGGTGTTTTTTGAGCTTATCTGCGACCTTCCTCATACTGATGTAGAATTTGAGCCCAATGAATCTTTTCTAGATGAGTCATTGTTTCTTATCAGTACGTCTGATCCGTGATATGGAGATATCACATTGTATCTTCAAACCCAATGTTTCAGCCCTCAATTGTCTCGTGACGACCGTCGTCGAATATGCCACCATGCGAAGTATTACCTGATTATGAGTGATACTTTGTACCGTCGTGGTATCGATTCTATTCTTCGACATTGTCTGACTCATGATGAGGCTGAACACGTCCTAAATGACTGTCACTTCGGGGCTTGTGGCATAGCCATCCCAAATGATTCTGCGCGCAGGATATTATTGCCCGTCTATCTTCAAAGATTGTATCGAGGCCGTAAAAAAATGTCCTCCATGTCAACATTTTCATACGAAAAAGCGCACCCATCTCGCCCCGTTACGCCCGGTTATTGCCGTTGGCCCCTTCGCTAAATGGGGTATTGGCTTCATGCATTGTAAGCCTACCTCAGCTGGGGGGCATAGTTACGTCATTGTAGTTGTGGACTACTTTACAAAGTGAGTTGAGGCAATTCCTACATACACGAATGACGGAAAGACCACCACACTCTTCATGTTTAATCATGTAATAATGCGGTTTGGAGTTCCTCAAGCGATAGTTACTGACCATGGTTCTCACTTTATGAACCATATGGTTGACGAGTTGAGCGATAGATTGGGTTTTCGCCATGAAAACTCAACACTGTACTACCCACAGTCAAACGGACAGTTCGAGGCCATTAACAAGGTATTGAAAACTATGGTCCAACGCATGGTGGGTACGCACAAGGCCAATTGGCATAACATGCTCTTCTCCACACTATGGGCATATCGAACTTCCGTTAAAACCGCCACTGGATTTACTCCCTTCCAACTAGTGTATGGATTGGAGGCGGTCCTTCCTATTGAGTGCGAGATTTCATTCCTCAATCTCACCATCGAACTTCTCCCAAACACTATTGCCAAGGAAGAACGCTTCCTCTACCTAGCTAAGCTCGACGAGACTCACCGAGATGCCTCTCTTGCCAACGAGGCTCATAAGAGACGCATCAAAGCGCAGTACGACAAGTCGATAGAACCTCGCGCCTATAGCGAAGGAGATTTGGTCCTTACATATGACTAGAAACATGATAAGATGGGGGCAGGAAAGTTTGAGTCCATGTGGCATGGACCTTACATAGTGAAACACGTCTTAGAAAAGGGAGATTACGAGCTTGAAGACTACGACGGGATATCTTTGGGCGAGCCCTGCAATGGGCTCTACCTGAAGAGGTACTATGCCTGAGTCTTTCATGCATAAGTACTTTTGTATATACTGTACATGGCATGTGTATGTTTTTGTGTGGTGTGACGCTTTGATTTTTTTGTGTGCTTAGGTCTTGTTTCGTTTCTTATACCATGTTCTGTTTGTGTGTGGAGATGGAAACTTGCTATGGATTTGCGGATGGTGTCAGCCGGCATACCCACAACCTTGCTTCGGTATCCTGGGTACTCTATTCACCTATTGGCGAGCTCATCAGCTCAGGGGGAATGTGTCTAGGTTTCACGACCAACAATGCTGCAGAATATCAAGCAGTCATTGGAACCCTAACTGACGCTATTTCTTTGGGTATGGACCATGTTGTCATCCACTTGGATTCTCAACTATTGGTCTCTCATCTTAACCGAGTCTACGCCATCCGCGATCCTACTTTACTCCGTCTTTATCGACAAGTCCATCTTCTGGAAAGGTCCTTCGAGTCCATTCAATACCTGCACATTCCACGAGACGTGAACACAGTTACCGACTCTATGGCCAACTTCATCTTAGATTGGTACATTGCACACACATAAGCATATTCATGAATTGTTAAAAGTAGACATAACATGTAAGTAACTCATTTTATAAGCAAACACATAAACAAGACCACACCATTCATCCATTTTTAAAACACATAATGTATAAAACCGCTAGAATGTCTATATATATATATATCATCATAAAAAGTAGTGCTGATACAAAATCTGAACCACAATGACTTTCAGTGAGTCTATACAAAATCTAAAGCCTCGTAGTTTTCAGTAGTACAAAATTTGAGGCCTCTAAGCTCTCAGTACATACATAGTAACAACATAAGGCCTAATGCCTGGCCCGTACACCACTAGGTCTAGCAGCTCTAGCCTGCTGAGTATGGAAGCAGTCGATTTCTCTCGCGACCCTGCGAAGCAGTGCATTGAAGTGCGCAGCCGCTCCCACCGCATACCCCTGCATGGGCCGTGGTAACTCATCCACCATCGGCTTAGGAACGTCTAACATCAACCCAGTTAGTTTTGCATAGACATCCTCCATCTCCACGATGGCAGCATGTGCGGCTGGAGCCATGACTGCTCCCTCTCCTCGCAAGAAGAGAGACCCCCATTGGTTGTACGGGGCCCACATTTACACACATATGTTGTTAACTCGTCAGCACTATAAAAAAAATCATAAATATACAAAACAAAAAAGTACAAGGGTTTTTTTTCTTACCTATGTCTCCCCATACTGCTCCCTCAAGCATTGCCAAGTCTGGGGCATCTCTATAATCCGTACCACTATACGGTTAGTCCTCTACCATGAGTAACTAGCCCTCTATCCAGGTGAAGAACTTAGCACCATATCCGATGATGGGGCCCCCACCATGGTGAGCCATCACCTCTGTCCATCTAGCCATGTGAGGATCCTTAGGATCCTTGTCATCCAACGGCACCTGCGGGCATAAGAGGGGAACCTGCTCCAATAGAAACGAGATCACTATCGACCTGTAGCCGAACTGTTTGAGCTCTCCACGCCAACACTTGGTTAGCTGAGATCGAATGTTCGCGAGGAGTCCCTCGCACCAGTTGAAGATCTTCGGAGACATGCAATCCTCTGCGTATAACATCTGAGACCTGGTAGCTAAGTGAGGAGCTTGACTCCCCGCTATCCTCATGATGGTAAAAAGTATGGCACGCAGTGGACATTCCCATACTTCTTTGATGGGAATCTTCCCACTACAAGCATGGGTTTGAGGAGTACAATGCTATAGGATCATGTCACCCACGGTCCAATCACTTCCCCGTGATCCGGTAAGAGCTCCGTTGTCCCCCCTCCGAGACAATCCATTCAAAAAGTAGATGTCCTTGACATCCATAGTAAGTATGTGCTCACTGATCACAAAATATTGTTGAGTTGCGTCCCAACATTGCAGCATATGTGTCAGCGATGAGATTTGGGCCCTCATGCCCTGGATCTGGAAGAACTTTAGGAGACCACAGTTCCTCAGTGCTTCTACGCATTGTGGATCGTTTGCAGCTTGTACGTCATCTACCTCATGTTCTCGTTCACGCCACTCTAACACCATGGTGGCTGCTACTAACCTGCCACAAGGATCATTTTAACACCATTAGCACTCACTTCAACCACTGAAAGGTCATTTTTTGGGCTAGGTTTGATGGTTGGGTTGGACGTTTCCACCATCTCACCCCGTCAATTCTGACAATGCGACATCGTCGCAATCCAATTTTGTGGGATTTGCAACAACTCGGGTTCGTCGCAGATCTCGAAAGGGCGACCTGAGACGACCCGAGGACGCAATAGCCCTCCACAAACCACCTCAAAACCCAAAAAAATGAACCAAAATAAAAAATGTAAACCACTACAAATATGCTAAATGAAGTTTAGAGTTACCTGCTCCGAACGGTTGGTGAAATGGTTTCTCTTAGCTCCCGGAATCGACAAGTGAAGTTTTGGCTCCAAATGGCACTTCTTCTCCCCAATTTGGCAAATGAACAATGGTGACTATATTTGGTTTTTTGTTTCTATTTATAAACACAAGGCATATTCTTTTTCAAATATTTGATGCTTTTTAGGTCATTTGCTATAGTTTGGATAATTTTTATGGCATTTGAATACCTGGTTGACTTTTTGACCTAGTTTTCGAGTGTGCAGGAGTTGTTAAGTGTTCTTTTGCGCCATTCTCGTATTATAACGGTCATCTCAGGTATGAACAACCCCTTGAATGTTTTGTCATTACTTTATATCCGTTAGATTGTAATTATTTTATGATGACGAGCTTACTCTTTGTTCTTTCTCGTGCTCTTAAAACCATGAGAATAAGTTATCGAGTTACGATTTATCGCTTTTCCGGGCGCGTTAAACTCCTACAGAAAAGGAACCCCCCGGAGTCTATCTTTAAGCTCTTTTTAGGCTCTCGAAATACGAAAAGATTTCCAAGTGAACTTGTCGCGTTCACACTTGTTAAAGAATTTGAATGGTCGTCTTCTTGCTGATAGTTTACCCCTTTTTCGGACCAGGGGGCACTACTTACGAAAAATGTATACTCCAGCCAATCATGACTGGAAGAATCCTCTCCTGCATTGTTTTACCCTTTTTCGGACGATGAGGCTAACTTTACGAAAAAGGACCATTGGAGTCTGACTTCTTTAGTTCTTTTAAGACTCTCTAAACATGACATGATGATTGAGTTTGCCTTCTATGGACTCGTTAAACTTTGACATTGAAGGGCCCATCATGCGACGACCCCCTCCGAGCATCTGGTTACCCTCATCAAGCTCGTAAAAAACACATGAGGCACTCATCGTTCATGATGGGAGAAAAGGAAATATTTTATGTTACACCCTTTATCAGTGGCAGTACCTAATCATTTCTTGAACATGGCCCTCATTTTCATTTGCATACTGCACTTGGATCATCCGTTTGTCCTTGAGTTTCACCTACTTGCTGAGTCTTGTTACTCCTTTGAGTCATTCAAAGAACGCTTACATCATCAGTTGCATTAGGAGTTGGTACCATAACTCGTCAAGTCAATACTGCCAAGGCATGCCATGCCCATGTTCAAGAATATTATCACCACTCATTATTTGCAATCAGTACACCTTCCATCATGTCGGTCTACTCTGAGTCAGTCTTTCATATTACTGTACCATCCAATCTACTCTACACATCCTTTGTCGTGTTTCGTGTCGATGATGGGGGATTCATCATGTCCCTCCTTCGACGGATTCATCCTTGTCGACTTCAACACATCATCCAAGGATTGAATCTAGAAACCAACCAAGTACCTTGGCCCTGCATGCCTCAATAGCAGGTTACCTCGCTTTCAACATGAGTTTACATCATTGACTCTTGATTGAAATATTTCATCTCACGTTTGACTTCAACTCATTTATTCATGCTTGATGATATGTACTGTGATACCTTGGGAATCATTGACATCAATGGTGATTTCCCTCGCACTTGTTAACGGTATACATCAATGACCAGTAATCAAGTGGTTTTTACCATGTTCGACGTCAAGAAATTTGTAATCACATGGATAGATTTGTATCATTGCGGGTTCAGCTTGAATACCCTGGGGAGTCATATTTTTACCCAGGTTGTGATGGAGTTTGTATTGAATCATATCACATGGATCCACATTTGTATTGGTCGTGGCTATGTTATCATCTCATCATGGATCTACGCTTGTGTCTAGTAGCCATGATTGTGTTCAGTCGGTCATTACTACCATGGATCTGCATTGTATTGGTCGGCATCCATGTTGTACGTCATATGAGATTGTGTACTCAGAGTCATTTGTACTGCAGCAGCATCCTTCATCCGACAAGCCATTGCCATTCCTTCTATCAAAGCATTTCACCTGTCCAATTTTCAACAGCTTCATGCTTTGGGGGGCATTATGTTACACCTAAAATATTACCATCATGAGATTCATACATCCCTAAAGTTTCCTTGACTAAGTCATTGACCTGGAAGATATGTAAACTCATTTACACTAGGTTTTGAGAGGTCGTCGCAGGCTGCACCCATGCAACTTGCGAGGTCACAGCTTTCTCTCTTGCAAGGTGCGACGATGTCAGTTAATAGACAAAAATAGCTCCTTTGAGCCCATTCTCGAAGCCAGCTGACATGGATCCTTATCCCTGACCTTTTGGGAGAGCTGGCACTCGGTTCCTAACCTCTTGGGAGGATCCCCTATCTCTCTCCTACCATATCTCAACCTACCCTATCCATACCCTATCCACTTAGTCCTATATAAGTGAAGCTCACTCCCATTCCAAAGGGAGGAAGTCTATAGTGTCTACATGCTGGTGAAATCATCTTAGAGAGATCTCTACTCATCCATTGAGAGACTCACACTTCCTTGGGAGGATATGGCATTGGCTTGGATGGAGAAGGGTTACTTCATTAAGATCTGGTTGTAGTCTTTCTCTTCAATGTACTTTCCCTATTTTTACAGTAATATAAACGCTTTCCACCAAGATTGTTGTGTTGATGATATTGTGTAGTTTACCTGCTTAAGTGTTTACTTAGATATGTTATCATTTAGATGCTTTTACTTGTTTGTCTTGTTTTGTGTATCTTAGAAGGTCTTGCAGCTTAGATCTGACGACTGCGAGGCATGGAACAACATCCAGGAAAAGGGACTACAAACTTAAGGTAAGACATCTAATAGCTTGATCCTTAAGTAGATCTAGGAAAGTGGTTTATAGTTTGTTCTATTTGTTCTAGAATCACATTGAGCTAGGGAGATTCGACTCGTGTCCGGTCGAGTGGATTGTCCATCAAACAATCTTGTGTCCTGAGAGTACCGATCCAATACCACAAGAATCTGGTCGGGATGAAAATGAGGAAGTTGATGCCAATGAGAGAATTGCAGACTTCATTAAAAAAATAAGAAACCTAAAAAGAAGTAGGGCGGTAGATATTGGACACTATGCATGGCAAAGATATTTTGTTGTACTATGCAGAATTGTACTATATATTTATTTGCTAGAGGACCTAGATGTTTACAACCTAAACTTGATTTGATTATATGCCAATTTTTATAGGTTCCACCTCTATTTTACATTTATAGCTATTTTTTATTATGTTTTATATGTGTAAAATTCATATGAGTGTTATGTTGTATGTTGTATATATGTATGTTCACTTTCTTTGAATTTTGTAATTAGCCTCTATATATGTTCATTTTCTTTGCTTTGTTCATGATGACATATGAATTATTGGGTGCAGGTCTCTCGAATGAATAACATTTCTGTCAGCTTTCTATGCATTCTCACAGGAAATAGTGGTCCTTTTCCATACTATATCATACGACCACATCGAAAAGGAGCATTGTCCATGTGAGAACACATAGAAACATGTTGTATCCTCGTTGCTTTCAGGAATACAAATTTCCTAAGGATTTCCACGTTCCAATTATGTATGTGTAAATGATTTTGTATTGAGATTATTTGTTTAATTTCTTTGAAATAAATAAGTTGAATATTTGGATATACATCATATGGTACCTTCTTGTTCTTAGGTTGAATAGAATTTTAAATGAGTGTTATGCTTTATGTAGTTGTGCTTCTTTCAAGTATGTTATAGTAAATAGATTGGGTATGTGGAATTGAGAGTGATGTGAGAGGGTATGGGGGCAAAACAATCTTCCAACTTCATGTGGTTGTCTCAATTCAGTAGAGAATGCATTATTCTCGTAACAGAGAGAATCTCATACAGGTTTTCTCATTTGGTCAGGTAAAATGCCTTGACAGGCACTTCGTCCACCTTGCATGCTCGTGACTATGGGAAAGGTAAGTTGTACTACTAGTAGAGGTTTAAAAGGCTACAATTATTTAAGTTATGAAACTAATCAATTATTTTCCATGTTGAATGTATAACGTTGGCATTGCACTACCTCATGACATCTTCTAATTGGTCCACGTGAACTACCAAATATTTATTTCCGAATTCATTCCGATGACATGGCAATGAGTAATTGGCCACATGGAGTTTCATGATTGGTCTAATTTGTATGAATCCTAGCATTCTCATCCACCTAAGTATTCAATTTATGATCTTTGATATATGTGTACATGTGGCATGATTTAGTTCCTAAAGGAGGATTCCATCCTTCATGTAGTTATCATATTAACCCCTCAAATCCACCTAGCCTCATCTCATACCTATTTTTTATGTAAATGAGCTATGAATTGTAGTTGGTTGCATTGGTTGAGTTGTACACCTTCAAAACATGAGAACCTATATCCACCCATATCGATGGATCCAACATAATATACAAAAGTTCTTGGGTTATTACCAAGTCCATGGGGAAGTCCATGCATTTAATAAAGAACAAGGAGTAGCATATATGAAACTTCCCAAACCTATAAACTTGTATAACCTAGTTAAGTCCTTTTTCAAGTCAACAAAGCAATGGATTTATAAAATTTTCAATGAATAAATAAGTACCTCCCTTACTTATTGATGTATATATGACAAGTACAATGTGGTGCATCCCATATATGATAACTATCCTCTTGGATCCTATGTTTTGACCTCATCAGGGTTTTTGGCAAAACCTTAATCCTAATTGGTCCATGCATCACTCATGTCTTCATTGGTGACATCAACATGTTGATATGGCATTCCTTGAGTCTTCCATGTGTCCCTATAATATGTATCCAATGTTCTCAATAAGACCTTACTCATAAAGCCTACATACATGGCATACTCATGACATTGTTGATGTGACCATAGAATTGTAATTCACTACACCATAGAATTGTATGGCATTGGGATGCCATACAAGTTAAGGGGAACCTCCTTAGCCACTAGTTGTAAACTTTAGAGAAACTATGAAATTCAATGATGAGTTTTCAACATGTGATGGCTTTATTTCTACATTGTTTACTTTGGGAATTTCTAATATTTCTAGTCAAAGTACCATCATTTTTGTAAGAATGGGCTCCTCCATTTATTTTTGGTGAGTTTTGTTGTTGTTGGGTTGACTTGAATTTGTCTAAAAAGTATTAATTGCATGCTTCTCTTGTGAAGTTTTCCCATTTAATTTTGTGACTGTAGAATCAAATTTCTTAGCATTTGAAGCTATTTGATGTGATAGAAATCAATCCTACAAAGTTCATGTCACTACAAAACTACAAGGAACCTAATGGGTTACTTGACCTTAGCATCCATAATAACACATTTTATCCATATAAGGATAAATATTTCTTATTTATAAAATCATAACTTTTATTCCTAATATACATTTGGTGTGTATATATAATACACTTAGGTGATAAGTTGTGTCCCTCAGGAAGGGATATGACAGCTAATAATTACAATATTACAACTAGTAATTACAATATTACAACTAATAAATGAATATATAATATGAAAAATATAAATACTTGAGAACAATGTTAGTAATATACTTAGGTATATTACAAGTCTTCCCTCTTTTGAAATGCTTTGTCCTCAAAGCGTCTTCTATAATTTTCGCTTACGTAATATGGCTAAATACGTGTGTATATATGATGCTTGAAGCCTAGAACAATATTGTTGCATCGAAAAAGGATCAATCCATCCTAACTAGATTATTTCTGGAACTCTCTAATGATAAAAATATGAATTTGATCTTCCTTGTTTTACTTTTGAGTTGTGTAGATGTCCAGTTGTTGTGATATGATAGAAAAATATGTCGATTCTTGTGTACTCTATTTTCTGTAATTAGGAGGCCGGTGTGATATCTTGGTACATTGATCCTTCATGAACTTTGGTTTAAACTATCCATGTTGAACTTGAGTTGACTTCTTGAAATTTGGCATTCTTGTATTGACTGGTGAGATGATGTCTTCATTAGAAGTGATTTACAGAACTAAATTTGATGATATCAACATGTTGCTTAATTGTGGCTTCAACTTAATTTCTAGATGTTCAATCACTGGTGAAACTTCCTTTGTAATGTCACTCTGATTTTGGATTTTGAGTTCTTTTGTTGAGGTCCTTTTATCTACAAATTCAAATTTTCAGATCTTCTTTGGTTCCACCGGATCGGTTTAGGTTTCCTTATCAACCTTAAATATTTGTATATCCTTACATTTTAGTTTCTTTATTTCTATGAGAAGAACTTGAATGTGATTCTTTAAATGGTTAATCTCTTGTCTTTATATGACAAGATTTTATCAAAATATTTCTTCCAATCCTACTTATTTTGAGATTATTGATCACACTGAATTGCGACATCTTAACGACTCGAAGCTTGATCCTTAAATTGTAAGTCACAACTCTTTGATTTTTCTTCTTGTAAACTTTTTATTTGTTGTAACAATTTCTGGTTAAGGTCCTTCAACATGGAACCTTCTTCAAACTTTTTTGATAATTTATTTTGAAGGTCTTGATTGTCTTGTTCAAATTTATGAATGTCCTACCTTATATCATTTAATTTATTGATTTGTGACAATAATTTCTCACTATGAATTTTTGGGCGTGTAATTTCCTCTTCTTTTTCTAATAATTTGCTTCTAAAATTTTTCTTGAACTCTTGATATTTTTCTCGTAGTTTAGCTAATTCGTCCTCTAGTTCCTTAATATGTGATTGCAATTGCAAAATATCTTGGTGTTTTATTAGAATAAAAAATTTGTCGCAGTTAGGGCATTTTTTCTTATATATATATATATATATATATATATATATATATATATATATATATATATTCCTTTGACAAAGTTTAATAACCTTTTTCTTTTTATGTAAGTATAACTTTAAAATTTAATATATTATAATATTTATTAATAAATAATATTATTATAATATATATATTCTTGAAATGTATTAAATTTGGTTTTAAAAAATATAATAATATCTTATTATTATATTCTTTTTCTTCTTTTGAATGAGAAAGGTTAGGGTTTAAAACCCTAATAAATGGTGGTGAGATATTTTGAAAAAGGCATTGAAAAAAAACAATGTGTTGATTTGGATTTTATAAAACCATGTGCTAGTTTGGATAGAATAAAACCACGTGTTAGTTTTATAAAACCACGTGTTTTTATGTTTCCTTCTTTCATTTTTTTAATCAATCTTTTTACTATGTAGCTATTTTTTTTTGTTTCTTTTTCCCTTCTTCTTTCTTTTTTCTTTTTTTCAAATATTTTGGGTCACAAACCCAAAGTAATTTCTTTTGAATAGAGGGTCACCAACCTGATTTTTCTTTCCTCTGTAAAAATATTAGCCACAAGAAAAAAAATTAAAACTGGGCCATGAGCCTCTCAAATATTGCAATGAGCAAAATAGACCACAGTCAACAACCACTTTAATATCAACTGTAAGGAACCCAATGGGTCACTTCACCTTAGCATCCATAATAATACATTTAATCTATATAAGAATAAATATTTCTTATTTATAAAATCATAACTTTTATTTTCGATATACATTTGGTGTGTATATATAATACACTTAGGTGATAAGTGGTGTCCCTTGGAAAGGGATATGAAACTAATAATTACAATATTACAATCAATAAATAAATATATAATATGGCAAGGTTGGCAAGTGCGGGTGGGGTACTCCATGACTCAGAAGGAAACAAAAGGAAATATTTCAGATGGGGTATTGGTAGGAGAACCAATAATAGTGCAGAATGGTTGTCTCTTTTAAAAGGCATGGAGATCGCTAGGGATGAGGGGCTCACTGACTTAGTTGTTCTCGGTGACTCCATGTTGGTTATTAGAGAGGCTAGAGACATTGTAAAGAATCGCAAAAAGCCGATCTCCAAGTTTCACTGGTCCTTAAAGTGTCTTATTGATGAATTTAACACTAATAGCTTCCTTTATATCCTGGGGACAATAATCATGAATCGGACGCAATGGAAAACATAGGTGTCAGACTTGATCGTGTAAGCATGGTAAGCAATAATCAGGTTTTTGAAAATATTTGGATCCCATAAGGCTACTCTTCTTTGTGAATTTAGTTCTAATATTGGTGGGGGAGTTGATCCCTATCCTCCACTTTACAAATTTTGGTTATGAATCAAGATTTAATGGACCTTTGCATTGTTTCACACCCTACCATGCACCTCGGAGATGGATCCACTCTCACGCTGGAGTCATCCAGCGATCACGTGGGTGGCATGCACTCCTTAATGTCGCTGGGAATTCAGGATGATAGTCTATTTAATAAGGTTGAAGTAACCCGCTATCAGGTTCACAACTGGTATTTCACTAGTTCTACAATGGATCAGGAAAAGATGATCGATTTCAATCCCAATTGCCTACTCTACCGGAAAACCATCCCTCGTTCTGGGTATCCTGCTGTATTCAAGAAGCAAGCCCCACTGTATCATGGGATGAAGTATGCTTCGAATTTTGACAATTTCGACCTTTAGGCGGACCCATCCCCTGTCCTCCTTGAAGGCAGTAGCCCTGGACCTTTTCAGAACTTTGGTCACATCCCAAAGGATGCATACTTGGCCAATATGGAAGCTCAGATAAGCATGCTACGTGGGGAAAACCTTGAATTCAAAAAAGCCATTTAACATTTGTAATCTTTGTTGCAGGTTACGAGCAAGGAGGTCAGCAACAGTAATGTCAAGCTCAATGAAAATTTTGATAGCCTCGCAGGGGTTATGGAAAACAGGTGTCCATGCTCTGATAAGCTTAGCTTGCTGCATAACAGACTTTGGAATGTGGCTGAGAAAATCGATTGTATGTGTGCAGAAATCTGAGGAATGAAGAAGGGCTAGCAATTTGAACATGGTGGAACGGTCGGTCTCCAGTAATGTGGTTGGTACTTGATCTTTTTTGTTGTTTCTCCTCACTCCAGTTGTGCAGCTCTTCGGTTTAAAGGCTTTGGAAATAGCAGTGGAGGATTTGATATTTGAATGTTAAAGCTCCTTGGTTTCTAGGTTTTGGTTTCATAATGTAATAGCTCTTCTCTAAGTTAATGCTCAGCTTTGTGGGTAGCTAGGATATGGTTTTGTAATAGCTATGCTCCTAGATGTTTGGACATTTTTTCCATTTAAGCAACAATCTTGTTTAAGATGATTGGACAGAAGTGGCTATTTTTCTTTGACAGGAAACAACTAGCTTCTACACTATGTAAACCCTGTTTTTTTCCTCTTTAATATATAAAAGCTTTCAGCCATTTGTGTTAAAACAAATTAAAAAAATATAATATGGAAAATATAAATACTTGAAAACTATGTTAGTAATATACTTAGGTGTATTACAAAAACTATGTGAAATGTATCGATTTTTCACTTTCGATATCACTACAAAACTATGTGTATTGTATGCATTTTGCACTTTTGATATCACTATGAAATTATGTGTAATGTATGGTTGTTGCATTTTTTACTCATATACACCTACCCACTAGGGAGTTCATGATTGGACTATTTTCTATTTCATGTCCATGCATGATCTACCTAATGATGATATGATATCTCTCTAGCCAGTGAAGGTGTATGAATTTTGGAAATCATGGTCATATGTATTGGGTTGTCTTGGATAGCTTCCTTGGCAATTTGGACACAAAACCTTACAAAATTGATACTTGACCATGACATAGGGTTTAGTGTTCTCAATAGCATAGGTTAGTATCTAAGAAATTTTGTTGATAGTTGTATTGGATACGATAACAACTATCAATCTACAAATTTTATAGCATTTAGTCATTCCATCATTGGTTCTTATGTAGTGTCACTCATCAATATTCTAAATTTTGACACTCAACACTATGATAACTTGTTATTCTTCTTAAAAAAACATAATTGGCTCAACTAGCTAAAAAGTGTCACCTCACTAGCTATGTGCTCATGTCAACAATATTTTGTTGGTATGATCTTATGGTGTTATTGGCTCTAGAAATACTAGTTATATGATGTCACTTTAACACATGTAAATTACCAAATGTTATTAGTTGATCATTCAACACTCCCTTGTCCACTTTCTCCCAAAATTAGCAATTTAGTTTACAACTTTAGTTCGTGAGGCTCATAATGCATGCTTTGCAATATGAAGATCACATGAGGCAAGATTAGTCTACATTGCTTCATTGTGCAGATATTAGTTAGAAATGCAACTTATTTCATGTTATACATATCCCCAAGCGAGTTGTGATGCTCAGTTGCAACATGGTGATGAGCCCTTATATATGAAAAGTGGACAAAGTGAAAGGTGATAGGAAAGTAGAAAAATTTATGTATAGTTAATAAAACATTCCAAGCATAAACAAAAGCAAGATTTTTTCTCGATGGTGTACAATTAAATTACAAAATTGAGTTGTTTATGAAGAGTATAAAAATACCTAGTTTTCGTGATAATTGAAGAAAGTTGTAAAGATAAAATATTTCAAATGGCATACAAGTACGTATTTACACATATTCATTGAATACTGATCAATTCCTTGAGTATGTCATTCAAGTATAATCCCATAGTTGACCTTGAGCACTATGGAGAAGGATGATTATCGCCTTGTTCCTTGAATCTTAGTTTATTTTATCATTCTAATATTGAACTTTCTCAAATATTCATAATTCAAGTTTCACTTTGTGAAATACAACATTGGAGCACACAGTCATTGTCAAAGTCACAAAAGAAGTTAGTCATAGTTGTTGTAGTCGAGCGGATTGCATAGTTACCAACGATACATGTTCTGGAATAAACAAACAAGTATAAATATAAGAACAATAGAAAAGTAATGGAGATGAAATCAACAAGTCTTTCTATTACTCATCAAGAGCATGTACAAAGATGATTGTCAATATATCACAACATATCTTATATCCGGCTCTCCAGCCTATTTATACATTTTACAGAAAGTTACATAAATACCCGTTGGCTCAACTGGACAACTCGACATGTAGTGGCCGACACAATATTCCAACATGTTTTACAAAGTATTCGAATGGAGGATCTAGTCGGGCGGCCAACTAGGCTCCTCCAACATCTCCCCCACCAACAAAACCTTTCTTTGTCCCTAAGAAAGAGGGAGATGAAAACTTAGTTGGAGTTGAATGACAAAATTGTAAGTGAATGAGTAATAAGAATACTTTGTCGTTACTGCTGGGAATGAATGGTGCTAGTAGACAGTTGTTGTTGGACACATACTTCGACAATGGATTATGAAAATAGTGATAACTGATGCTGAAATTCTTCCCATGCATGAAGTTGCATTCTGAATTTCAATGGTAAGAGTAGTGAGGCTAAACATGCTCTCCATTTTTTCGTGAAAAATTCAGTCTTGAATATTTATCATGTCTTTTTCCAGTATTAGTGTTTTGTTGTCAGCGGTGGAGAGCAATCGATGGAGATGCGACCTGATATTTTCAACTTTTGATAGGCTTACATGAGCTTGTGTGATCCACTGATCTTATTTCTTCTCCAAATTTGCTAACTTCCTTTGTTCCATACTGATCTCGTTGTCGAGGGTTTGTGCTAAAGCTTCATCGGCAGTCTGTCTTTGTTGTTGTAGGGTGTTAATGAGATCTCTAGTTTTTTTCATTTCGACAAACACATTACCATAATGTGTATACCAGTTGCACAATACTTCTGTGGTCGTAGAAGATTCCTGGGCATATTGTGCTAACAGACTATGTGCTTCTGTAAAGGCCGTGTATTGGTTTGTCATGATGATAGATGTTTCTTCAGCTTGGTCATGTCATTCCTTGGCCAACTGTTCTTGTAGGGACGACACTACACTTTCAAATAATGCATATGCTTTGTCGAGAGGGTTTTCAATGTCAGTCCTCGACGGGATAGGTACCACTTGTTGGACTAAGTTTTCACACTTAGTGAAAAATGAACATTGTTCTACTTGGAGTGTTTCAATGTGCTCTTTGATTTCATTTATTCTCTTCCTATGCTCTCTTCCAATAACATCTGTGAGCATATCAATTTATTCTTCTTTTTCTTGTCAAGGGTCAAAAGTGGCAATAGGAACCATTTGATCCAAATATATAGTAAGTAAAGGTTGATGCTAAATATGTTGGACGTGTTGCTGTTGTTTTTGCTTTTCCTTTCATTTTCTCTTCTTTTCTCTCCTTTCTTTCTTCCTTTTCTTTTCTGTCTTTCTCATTTTTTTTTCGAGTTATTTTTGTTTTTCTGCTACTTTGTCCTCATCGACAACTCCTTTGGCTTGTGCTACTTGTGTTTCTTCATTTTGTTTCTCCGCTAGTGTTGTAGGAGTTAGGTTGGCAGTGGGAGGGGAGGGTATCTTGGTTGTATCAAAAGGAAGTGAAAAAGTGAATTCGGTATGCTCGGTCGGCGGTGGGGAAGTGGTCGGCGGCGATGTTGGTAAGTAGGTTGTGCCAAGTTCTATCGAAGGAGAGGGGGGTAGGTCGTAACTTCCGATCAGGGTCGGGTTTTCCTGCAACAAAGGTATTTCTTGGTTGTTTGTCGAGGCAGGTTCAGTAGTCGGCTCAGAAACTTGCAGAAGGGTTTCCAAAGGTATTTTGGTGGTGTCAGAATTATTTCGACCTTCTGCTAGAGTTGGGGATGTCGTCGAAGTGGGGTGGTATCTTGGTAAGGGCGTAAATTTAGTTGTTTGTTGTGAAACAACGTCATTGTTAGGATCGGGGTTTTTATCTAAGATAGTTTCAGTGTATCCGACAATGTTTCTGTCGGAGGATGGATGTGGTGGTACTTGATCGGATATATGAACATCGGGCGGGGGTAATTCGGGTTGCTGGGTGAGGTCGGCTACGATTGGTTTCTTTATAATAAGTCTCTTCCAGTTGGGGAGTATTGAAGGTAACTAGTTAATGAACTCCTGTAAATCGAAATCAATCTGTATTTTTGCTCTTAAAGGAGTGGGAAGTTGTTGTATAAAACTAGAGCTCAAAGTTGAAGATGCAAGTGGAGGTGTAATAGTGGTTGAAGAAGTCGGTATGATGTATTCTTCAATGACAAAAGTTGGGGACGAAGGTGGTGGACTTTGGGTAAGGTCGACATGTGGCTTGTCTGCAAATTTGACTTTCTTGCTCGGCGGAGCCTGTATATGTTGTTGTTCTTACTTTGTAAGAAACTTTGCTAGCTGCTCGGAAACATAAATCTTATTCTTGGAAGAATCTTCCAATACATGAGATGCACGGTCGAAGAGTTCAACATTATCTTATTATGTTGGTTCCTGGAGGATAAGATTTCGCTTTCCTTTTCCCTACGTTTTGTTTTTCCTAGTCTTCCTGGATTTGAATATGTCGTCAACAACTCGACAAATGTTTTATTTTTTTAATGCGTACTCCGAAAGAGGAGTATCTGACTGAGTACTATCATCCGACTGGTCAGATGCATTCATCGGTTCTTGATGAGGGGTCATCACAATCCCTAAAGGATTGCTGTCGACAATCTGCTCAGGTTTGAGTGTGAATGCCCTGAGGTGGAGTTGAACTTCGTAGTATTCTTTCTTTTATTCATTTGTCAAAGGTTCGACCATTGGTTGGTCGACAAGTTTTGCTTGCAGTGGTACTTGCATTACTATATTACACTGTCGGCTTAGTTCCGCAAATATTTTGTCGACTGTAGGGTATAAGTCGAGCTCCTCTGTTGCTTTGGATACTCCTTCTAAGTACCAAACCGACGTGTGGTTGAGTGCAAACTATATGTGTTCTATCGGTGGCAGAACTCAACGAATATTTTAGGGAACTGTCCATCTAGTTGTTTTGACTTTTAGAGCCTGAAACCAGTTTTCAAGCCAAATTTTGGCTGTTGTAGCATCGAGTCGGCATCTGCCTTGTGTAAATGAATGAAAGTTCCACATCAGTGGTCCTTTAGGTGCAAGGAATTCTTTATCACCTTTTGGTTGAAGGTGAGCCATGGCGATCCAAATGATGAGCGAGGGATACTAGATATTTGATCCCTCCTCTTGGAATTTATGGAAAGTGTGTTGGACAATTTATGTTAAGTGCTCGGCCCATTGGTAGACTTTCCCATTTGATGCTACATTATGTACATATTCGAGCATGTCGATTTTAAGGTCAGACCCTCGACCTGTACTTGTTAATGCGTACGACACGACCCACGCCACTATTTTATGTGTGCCATAAATAATTTGGTTGACAACTAACCCTCTAGAATTTTTTCCTGCGGGAGTACCTATGAAATATTTAACCAAAGTAGAGTTTGGTCTAATAGGTACTATATATCCTTTGATTGACATCCCGATGATTTGACTGATTAGGTCTCCATCTATCTCGACAGGTTTTTGAAGTAAAATTTCCCATTATGCTATCGTCTCACGATGAACTAGGCTATTACTTCTTTGAGTCCTACAAAGCTATTGACCAAAGGCACGTTGTTGTAGTTGAGTATGTTACTTATTCTGAGTTTTTGTGCTTCCTCTCGCCATCGACCATCAAAATCCTTTCCCCATTCAATAATTTCGTTCCAGATTCACTTCCATTAGTGTTCTACCACTTTTTCATTGTGGATGTTTTGAATTCGTACTTTCAGTGGTGCGTCTGCTTCTTCCAGCTGTCGGACTTTCGAAGCCGCAGATATGGTGGTTTCTTGAAGTTTATTGGGGGCCATCTCGCTTCCAGGATTCGTTGGTTTGGAATTATGTTTCGCGTTTTCGGAGTTCTCGGCGCTCTTTTGTTCAAGGTCTTGGAAGAATAACATCCAAGTCTCTTCCAATTCAGTATTTATAGTGGAGTTGTTATGCATGAGAGATCATGTAGTAGGTGGATGTATTAATTGCGAGTTTGGTGAAGGAAATAAGTTCGATTGACAGTTTGTCGGTGCTTCGTCTGATGCATGCTGACTTCTCTGCTCCCGATGTCGATTTTGTTGATGACTTGACTTTAACTTTTTTTGTTCATCAGTGTGGTGTCGGTGTACTCCTTTATCCTTTGGTGTGCTTTGTTGGTCGGGTTCGTGTCGGTGAGGTCGAGAATCTCTTTCGATAGCTTCTTGTCAACTTGTTTCACCTGGCCTATGATTTTTGTGTTGATGGTCATGCTTCGGATGTCGTTGTCTAGTCTCAAATGATCTTCTACTTGTGTAGCTTCTTGAATCGTCATTGTCGGTACTGTCTCTCCAGTCTCTTTTCATGATGGACCTTACAATAGACTTGTCTTAGCTGATTGTTTATATTTCTCTTTCTGTGAAGGTAGTTATAACTGATTTCTTTTTTGTGCATTTATGTTCTGTAGCGTTTTAGTAGTGTGCCATTGAAAAATGTTTGAAACAAGCTCCCTTGTAGGGTTTTAAGTCGAACTACCTCGTTAGCATTGATTTATTCGACAACATAGGGACCTAGCCATGTAGTGTGCATATTTTTAGGCTTCCCTTTGATTCAGTTGTCGTAAAGAAAGGCTAGATTGCTAGCTGATATATTCTTGTTCTTTATGTTTATGTCATGCCAATCTTTCTGTTGTTGCTTTTGGATTTCTTGATGGTGGATTTCTATCTTTCGATGTTCTTCTATCTTCGACAGTTGGGATAATATTTCTTTTCTAGCTTGTTCAGTATCAATATGTAGTATTTCTGCAATCACTGGTGCTTGTTTGCGAAAATGTAGGGGGACGACCGCTTCTTGTCCATATACGAGTTTAAATGGAGTTTGACTGGTCGATATTTTGTAAGTTGTTTTATACGCCCATAATACTGCGGGTATTTTGTCGTCTCAGTCATCCTTGTCGATATTGCATATTTTAGTCAGGCCTGTAGTTAGTGTTTTATTGAAAGCCTCTATTGTGCCATTAGATTGAGGATGATATGATGTGCTCCTTCTATGCTTGATAAAAAATTCTTTTGTTAGTATAGAAATTATTTAAATGGGATCCTTGATCGCTAATCAAGGTCAGTGGGAATCCAAATCTTATAATAACGTTCTCATATATAAACTTGGCAGCTATCTCACTTGAGAAAGTCTCAACAGGTTCTGCTTCTGCCCATTTAGTAACATACTCGACCACAGTAATGATATATCTTGCTCCTGTTCGTTTACCAGGTACTGGAAATGGACCAATGAATTCGATTGCCAAAATTTCAAAAGTTAGGCTTGGATTTATTGATATTAGAGGCATTTCAATACTTGGTAATGGTCATCCAAAGTCACTGGCATCTGTCGCATTTGTTCACAAATTCTTGATAGTCTTTGCGGATTGTCGGCCACCATAGTCCTGATTGTTGAAATTTTACGGTTGTCGTGTCAGCTTGGAAATGTCTTCCTGCTGACCCATTATGTGCTTCATTGATTATAATTTTCCTTTCATGATAAAGAAAAAAACATCGTTGTACATAGTATGGTCCAAGCTTATAGATAAATCCATTTATTATAGTCACAGGGCGCAGGTTTCATTGCTAGAATCTTCTTTTTCTTTCCATGCATTCCTTCTGGAGCTTGTCCTTCTTCTAGAAACTGAGCAATCTCTGCTAAGTCTGATGGGACAGATTCAATTCTGAATAAGCGAGCATCGGGTAAATCATCCTCAATTCTAGTTGGTTCTTCCCCTGTTTCTATCCTTGGGTTCGACATTTGATTTACCCAGTCGAGCTATAACTTCAAATTCAAATTCTTGGAATAATAGAAACCATCGACAGATTCTTCCATGGTGTAAGGGTTTATTGACTAAGTATTTCAGGGCCTGGTGATCTGTATAGAACACAAAAGGATTGGAAAGTAGATAATGTCGATATTTTTGGAGTGCAAATATCATCCCCAGTGCTTCTCTCTCAGTTGTCGAATAATTCCTTTATGCTTTATTTAATTTTTTGCTACTGTAGGCGTTGGGGTAATCCATTCCATCGTCTCCAGGTTGATTTAGGATCGTGCCGACTGCTATTCCAGAAGCATCTATATGTATATGAAACTTGATCGACTAGTTTAGAAATCTTAATATGGGAGCTTCGACTAGTTTCCTCTTTAAAATGTCGAACGATGTAGCGCATTCGTCTGTCCATTGGTATTATTGGTTTTCTTTTAGCAACTCTTCCAATGGATATGTCATGTCGGAGTAGTGATGAATAAATTTGATGTAATACCCTATATGCATGGGAGAAACTATGACTTGTTTGGAGTTGACTGGAGGTTTCAGGTCGAGAATTACTTTAATTTTTGCAAAGTCGACTTTTATACCTTCCTTGCATACAACATGTCCAAGTAGGATTCCTATTGGAGTTGAAAATATACATTTTTTGATATTCAGTGATAGTTGGATTTGTCGGCATCTTTCCAACATAAGTCTTAACTATTTGCAGTGGTCCCTCAACATAGAGTACATCGTCCAATCGTCAAAATATACATCCATGGTTTTGTAGATATATTCTTTGAAAGCTTTGACAACGATTCTGGAAAACACAACTGGTGCATTTTTCAATCCAAATGGCATTACTTTGTATGCAAATGATCCAAATTCACATACAAATGTGGTCTTCTTCTGATCTTCTTCGAAAATAGGTACTTGGTTATATCCGGAAAATCTGTCCATGAACGAGTAGCATTCGTGTCCTGCAACTTTATTAATAATTTCGTCAGCAAAGGGAATCAGAAATGGGTTTGTAAGTGTTACCTTGTTGAGTTCTCTGAAATCGACACATATTCGCAGTTGTGTCGGGTCGTGCTTCTTAGGATGGACGACCATTGGGATTTCCCACTCTGATTAATCAATGGGATAGATAATTCCGGCAGCGAGCATGCTGGCTATTTCTTTCTTGACTATTTCTTTGTATTTATATGCGATCTTGTATGGTCTCTTCTTGATTGGTTTTGCATTTGGTTTGATGTCGATCTTCATTTCTCCCATTTCCTGGACAAGTCCTTTCAGATCTTTATAATATCGTGCAAAGAAATCTTGGAATTATTTTAGTAGGTTTGTAATTTCCGTGTTTGTTCTTCGTTCCAATAATCGCCTATTTTCTCCATCTTGGGTCTGTTGTCGTTAGATATATCTATTTCTTTTACCTTAATTTGTGCTTACATACATTCAGGTGCTCTGGTTTCATTGATCTGTCGTTCACCTTCTTTGAACTGTGTAAATTTCGGGGGGAAGTCTTCTGCCGTCAACCTTTCAAGATCACCCTTCTGAAGTTTCAACATTAAAAATTGTTTTGACCAACTTTGATGTGCCTGGATGTTCTCGTTTCCATTTGAAACTTTTTCCTTCCGTTTTGTCCTTTTTCATTTGTAGTCTTGTCGAGTGTTGGAGTTTAGTCGACTTGATGTTGTTACATGCATCAACTTGTCGATCAAGTTGTTGTTGATTATCTGATGATATTTTGCTGCTTGTTAGCTGTAGAAATTTTTTCACCTGATCACTTGCTTCTATTAATAGGTTGTCTTGCGGAGAAAATGTAAAATATTTGATGAAGTTTTCTCTAAGTTCTTTCCAGATAAATGTTTCTCCTCTTGCTTCTTCCATTTTATACCATTTGTTTGGTAAGTCGTCGAGTGTGCTTGGAAAAAGGTGCGGCCAGGTTCTTTTGTCTCTGCAACCTAATCTTGTCCATTCCTTTACATAGTTGTTGACGTGTTTTTCAGGATCTTTTCCTCGTGTGAAATTTGGATATTTTCTTGTGCCGTGAGTTTTCTTCCTCTGAATCTTTCGATGAAGTATGTTGACGCTGTGGTCCAAGTTTGAAGTCTCGACTGATGTGTATCCCACCATTTTGCAGCTTGTCCTGTGAAAGTTTCGGCCAAACTCTGAAGTCGACCTTATTCTCCTACGTTCTTTGAAAATTCCTCGACATGAGATGAGGGAGATTTTCGTTCTTTGTATCTCAACGGTGGGATACTCGACGACTCGTTTCTCATCGGTGCAAGTGTCGAATATTCTCTGATTTTTCTTTCAAAAATATTCGAAATGACAGAGACATAAGAACATTGTTGGATTTTATTTTTGGGCATAACTTCAATTGTCCAACATTCTCGTGCTTGCAATTCGTAATTCTCCATTTTCCAGTCGTAGAGTTCAACATCTGAATTATATCCGACCGATGAAGGATTCCCAAGGTGGATCTCCCCTTGTGAATTTGGATCGGTATAGTCTCCATTGTTCATTACTTGATATAATTGTCGGATGTCGATGCCGTCATCAATAGGTTATGTCCAGGGCTCTCCTTGTGATGGGTGAATTGGTGAATTATATCCGACCGATGAAGGATTCCAAGGGTGGATCTCCCCTTGTGAATTTGGATCGGTATAGTCTCCATTGTTCATTACTTGATATAATTGCTGGATGTCGATGTCGTCATCAATAGGTTCTGTCCAGGGCTCTCCTATCTTTTTCAAGTGATATTGATGCTTTCATCTTTCTTCCCCATGGTCGACCAACTAGGGAAGGGAAGGAATTGGATCCTTCCTTTGGATTGATAATTTCAAAATCAACTTGTGTTGTAATACCCTTGATGGATGTGTTGACATTTTTCCATACTCCAATTGGTTCAATTAGTACTTGGTCGGCTAATTTTAGGTAGATGCCCGAATCATGTAGCTGTGGTCGACCAAGGTGTTCCCAAGTGTCTCGAGTCATGATATTTGCTGGTGATTCGAAGTCGAGGACGACTTGTCAGACATAGTATCCTTCGATTTCTAAATCAACAAGTGGATCTACATCATTTTTATCTCTATGATTTAATCGGCATAGATTTTTAGTTTGCTTTTCTTCAACATATTTACTTCTAATATTATGCATTAGAGTATTAGATTTGCGACTGCTTCTTCCTTAGTTATTAATTTGATAATTTCAAAATCAACTTGTGTTGTAATACCCTTGATGGATGTGTTGACATTTTTCCATACCCCAATTGGTTCAATTAGTACTTGGTCGGCTAATTTTAGGTAGATGCCCGAATCATGTAGCTGTGGTCGACCAAGGTGTTCCCAAGTGTCTCGAGTCATGATATTTGCTGGTGATTCGAAGTCGAGGACGACTTGTCAGACATAGTATCCTTCGATTTCTAAATCAACAAGTGGATCTACATCATTTTTATCTCTATGATTTAATCGGCATAGATTTTTAGTTTGCTTTTCTTCAACATATTTACTTCTAATATTATGCATTAGAGTATTAGATTTGCGACTGCTTCTTCCTTAGTTATTAATTTGAGAAGTTCATTAATATTTCTTTGTTGAGATTCGTCATTGTCTTCTTATGATGCCAATTCTTGAAATATTTTTTCTACATTATTATATAATTGCTTTTGTTCGATTGGGTAAGGATAATCATCTTTACTTTTTATTTTTCTAATTTGTGGATTATCAACACCAATTTTAGTTCCCTGATAAGTTACAATCTGAAGATTCTTAGTTTTAACAACATCAAACTTAGGAACACTAGAAAAGATGTTAACATTATTTTTATTACTAATCTTTTCAAGTATGGTTGGGCAATCCTCCAAGAAGTGATCACCAACTCCACACTTCGTACAAAATTTGAGATCTGTCCAATCTTTGAAGGGATAGTCTGCAAATAGATGTTCTTCATTGAGGCACGTAAAGCACTACAGTCGTCCATGTGGTCAAGGGTCTCGATTTCCATTGTTTCGACCACGACCTTGGAATCCTCCTCATCGATTGAAGTTGTCATTTCGTCTATCATATCGTCAACCATCATTTCTTTGATATCTGTCATTTCTGTCGTTTCTGTCATTTCGCTGATCAACAATATTGGTCTGATATACTACATGATAATTCTATTTATTCTTCAAATTTAGACTACATTATGCCATGGAATGGGATTTTACGTCACATATGGCACACCATCGAGCTTGATCATTCTTCATATTGTAGGGACATTCTTTTGTTGAATGTGAGTCGTGCTTTTGATAGATGTCGCAAAAGCATTTTGTTTGTACAAACCGAATGTCTTGTCGTTGGTCATCATGTGGACAATAATCTTTTGTATGGCCTAATGTTGAGCATTTTGTACAGCATAGGTCGGCACCTCTAAGGCTGATTTCACGAATAGATTTTTGCATATTCTCAAGTTGTTCTTCAATGCATCAGTTGACATGAGCTGTAGGATAATCATCATCCATTTCTATTTGTAACGCTTTTGCCAATGCATCGTCATATGTAGTAAAATCGCGTAAACGGATGTGAATTCTAATTTTATGTAGTAATCCAACCACGAACCATTGGATCAATAAATGTTCTTCAATATCATACTCAATCTGGATCAACAAGTCTTTGAATATTTTGTCGTAGTCCCTGACAGTTTCTGTTGGTTTTGAGAAGTGGTTTTCAATTTTTTAGTAGCTAGATACTTTGCATCAGGAGTTTTGAAGAAAGACATAAATTTTTGTTTTATTTGGGCCTTCGTTGCAGTAGGTGTTCTTTCTATATAATTCATGTACCATGTAATATCTATTTTTCAAAGGGCACTAGCAAATTGTGCCATCTATCGATCTTCGCTGGAAATGGCATTGGCCTCCCATATTGACACACAAACAAACCAGTGTCTTCTTGGGTCTTCGTCTCCTTCATAGAAAGGAAGGTGTGATGTTAACTGTGTCATCTCTGCTGCAATTTCGACTTCGAATCTAAATGGTGGTGATGGTGGATTACTTTTGGCACCAGAAATGATTTTACGGTTGTTTTCATCAGGTACTATTTCTTGATGTGTATTAACATGAGTTAATGCACGTTCTTCCCTTTCGACAACAGTGTCTCTATCTTCGTTCGGTTCTTCGTCGAATGTCGGATGTTGATTTCCTTCTGCAGCCTTTGTCGACACCCAGGAAAAGTTCTATTCTATCGACGTTGTACTTCTTTTCGGATTTTTAGACTGGCTCGATGAAAACCTCAATGTTGGAAGTGGCTGGGGGGCGCTTTCTCACAATCTGAACAAAATAGATGAAAACTATGGTTGGAAAATTCAGTTTGAAAAGTGACCCAATTCCCTTCTTGCGGTCGATGGATCAATAATCTATCAAATTCATTACCTCTGTCATTTCGTCAACTCCAAATGCCATATTGACCAACATGAAGTCCTAAATCTTCTTCGACAATAACTTGTACTCGGGCACTCTGAGTTAGATGTAATGGGGAATGCAAGGTTATAACCTCGGGTATACTCACCTGGAGAGCGCTGACATGTTCCATCCATAGTTATTTATCCATCGGTGACAGTGGTTCATCAACACCCTCTTCCTGTCGAGATCGACTCGACTCTGACGGATTTCCTGTTGCATCTGTCACTATACCTGACTTTATTTTTTCCTGGAGCGCACTAGTCTGCTCCCTTATTTCCTCGCGTCGCTTCCTCCTCTTTTCTCGTTCAATATTTTGGATATCTGGAGTGCTTTTACGGATAATTTTTCTATCTTTGTCGATTTTTTGGGATTTCTCACTGCTGGCCATATCATGTTCTCATCTGTCGACTGTCATTCATTTATTCCATTAGGGACATGGTTGGATACCCCCTATTACTGACCCAAAAGATATTTAGAGAACTAGGGTGATGCAGTAATTCATTTGCTCAGGAAGTATTCCCACTCTCGCTCTTGCACGAATTTTTCCCACTTTCTTTGTTTTTCTTCCTAGTTCATGTTCAGGAGTGGTGCTAACAACAATGGTCGAGGTTCGACAATATGCGTTGCCCCTTTGTTGGTAAAAAATTTAAACAAAAGTGTCGGTAAAGAACATAGAAATTGGTCGGTGAGGTCGTTATAGAACCTTTTCTTTACGTTATCGACTGATACTCACTCCTCAATTGCACATTCTTCACAAAACTCGTCGGAAATTCTTTTGCACCATTCAGACGGATTTGTGTGGCCTCCTCTGGTTAATGTTTCGAGCAATTGTCGATATTTTTCATATGTCAGTCTTTTCATCCAGGAGCTTCTTCAACGCGAACATCACGGACTCAACGAACTTTTCATGTGTTTCAGAGAAGAAATTATCCCTTGCTTGAGCGATAGTCAACTTGTTTCTTCTGGCATAGTTTTGCATATAGTTTGCTCTCTTTCTCTCCCACCATTACTTTATCTTATGTTCTGATATCATTTGATCATGCTCATTATCGTCCTATGCATGTATCACCGGAAATGGAACCAATGTTGATGTCGAGCGGATTGCATAGTTACCAGCGATACATGTTATAGAATAAACAAGCAAGTACAAAGATAAGAACAATAGACAAGTAATGGAGATGAAATCAACAAGTCTTTCTATTACTCAACAAGAGCATGTACAGAGATGATTGTCAATATATCACAACATATCTTATATCCGGCTCTCTAGCCTAATTATATAGTTTACAAACAGTTAAATAACTAAGTGTCAGTTCAACTGACCGACTCGACATGTAGTGGCCGACAAAATATTCCGACCTGTTTTACAAAGTATTTGAATGGAGGATCTAGTTGGGAGGCCGAGTAGGCTCCTCCAACAATAGTCATAGGCACAACCGTGAAAACTAAGTAACATTGTTGAAGAACTTGCACAAATATTGGCCTTTGAAGCTACACACTTATTATGCAATGTTGCCTAAGTAATTTAGGACTTCAAAGCTCAAATTTTGTGAGTGTCATGACTCTTCGACTTATGTTACTCAAACCAATTATTCAATAGCTGGCTTGCAATGGGTTTTTCTACTAAGGTTTCTTGTTTTGATCTTGAGATGGAGTGTTTGGTATGTTTGCTTCCTTTCCTCTAGGGTTGATTAGTTTTATTTACCTAACTAATTTTGTTGTCAACTAGTCATATGGACACATTAATGTCTTATTAGATTGGTTTTCCAACTTACATAATCAATTTATTATTAGTGAGTTATATGGGATTGTTTAGAATCCTTGGAATTGTACATTTCCTCAACCTTAGCACCTAGCCAAACATGTAATGCCAAAAGTGTTGATGTTCATGAGATCTAAGTATGGATATATTTAGGTACAATTGAATTACATTTTGAATTATTGACCCAACTATAGACATGGAATGGAATTATGATGCTTAATTTTCCATGAGCTGACACTGGTTATGATGAATTCACTTCCATTACATAGAATTATTGAATACAAGATTTCCACCAACAAAATTCAAATGATAGGGGAAAATTCAAAGTTACAAATGAAATCTTCACCTTATTGGAGAGTAGGTTTTCATGATGTCCAATTCTATAACATCCACTTTTGTTCTATTGTACAATTGATAATGATTTCGTGAGTTTTGATGTATGTGAATAGAGAGTTTACTATCTTCATGACAATATATGTGATGTTTTAGATAGTGATGTCCCCCAACACTTCATGAGTATTGGTCATGAGATGTAGCACCTCTCTTTTATCGTGATATTATAGAAAATTGTGCCTCACATGTCAATGCAATTTTGTTCTTTGTTAGTTTTGCTGATTATAGTTTCCAGGGAGTTATACATTGACATTATGTTGAATTAGTTAAATAGTTATTTCATTTAAATTAGCACTATTTATTTAATCAACCTTGATATGATGTTTAATGACCTTATGTTTGTTGAGATGTTTATAGATAGGTTGATGACTTTCATAGGGATGAACACTAACATAATCAAATGTGGGGAGTAGCTACATTATACCTACAATCTTTTGACAATGATTCTTTCCCTTAAGGATTTCCCGAAAACCCTTGGTCTTATCACTTCTAGTATTAGAAGGAACTTGTTTGTTATGTTTTCCCTTTACCCTAAGTGTTTATCTCTTGAGGTTTGGGCATGTCACCTATGTTAGACTTTCGGGTTGCTCTAAAAGTGTTTACACCATGTTTGGGGGTACTTCATGAGACTTGGGGTACATGGTGTATGACTAGCTCTTGGATGGTATAAGGTGGATCATAGAAAGAGAGATGATTTGTGATGGATAGCATAATTGAGATAGCTTAATGAGTGGGTGATTGAACTAAAGATAGTGTTGGCCTAACTTTGTTCCCTTAGGCATTGGAGATCTTCTAATAGTTTTGTGTATACCCTTCATTGAGGCCTCATGGTGGAGCCACTTACTTGAAGAGTGTCCTTTAAGGGATGTGGAGCATTTGCATCACGAAGGAGGGCTTCAAGCCCTAATTGGAATGTGTCATCTTGGTTTCCTATTTGGAGGAATGGAGATGGCTCAAGGATGCATATGGATTTAACAATGTTCTTGTAGGAGGTAGGTGACCTAATGGAGCACTTTGCTTTGTAGGATAGATGGAGTCCATGGAGGCTCGTGATGGAGTAGTGTGAAATTTACTTGCATACATCACCTACATTTCCATTGGAGCATGACACTTGTACTCTCTAGCAAACATCTCACTTGCATGGCCTACAAGAGCTCATGTAGGTGACTTACAAGGGCTTAATCCCACACAATATTGTTGGCATCCCTTACCTCTCATATAAATAGACAAAGCAGAGAATCCTTTTATACACATCATCATATCATCATTTTTACTATTTTCTTTGTACTTAGCTTTTTGGAAGAGGTAACTAGGGTTTCCTCGTGAACCCTATGCATAGATATGAGGTCTAGAGGGGACATCTTTAGTTGGATTTTGCTCTTAATGAAAGCAAAGAGTTGTTTGTTAAGTGTCTTTATTGGTCTGACATATTTTCTTTCGTTAGGGATGCACATATATAGTATCAACCTTATATTATTATCTATACTACTAGCTTTGCCTTTGCTCCCATCTCTTCCTCTGATGCCTATGTAGGATCCCTACCTAGTTGGTCTACTTCCACTCACTCTATGTTACTATGCCTTTACCTTTGGCTCAGCTACTACTAACTTTGCACCTAACCTCGATGAGGTTCGTGAGGACCTAATGATGGCTATTGATCTATTGATTAAAGTCATACCCTCAAGGCCTACTTCTCATCTTTTATTTTCTCGGGGGACTAGCCTTGCAATTGATGCTATTATCTTATGTCTCTGGGGATGGGAGCAATGAATATCCATATGGAAATGGAACTACTGGTTTTGTGACTAGGGTTTTATCTTATAGAGGAAATTTTGGGATGATCACTCTTCTTTCTCTCTCTTGGATCTTCACATGCACTTGTTGTCTCTCTCTCTCTCTTGAGGTGCTATGGTTTCTTGTTCTTCGTATGCATATTGGAGTTCTAGGACCCTTGGAAAATTTGGAAATTTCAAGTGGTTGTCAGTGCTAACATTTTCCTGTATTGTTGATCTTTGGTGGTGGCTAGGGTTTTCATGGTTTCCATAGGGTTAGCATCAACAGTTTTAAGTTAGAGCCAACGTGACTTATTGGGCATTCAACAAACGTTCAAGTGGTATGGGTTGAATTTTGGTACCATAACTCTAATGTCGATTATCCAGGGAATACTTGGCATTAGTTCGACAAATCATCCATGTTCTTTTTTGCTCAATGCAATTCTAGACATCTCTTTCAGACGTTAAGCCAACGTTTAGTCTACTTTGTAAACGTCTATTTTCGAACATTTAGCCGACGTTAAGTCTACTTTGCAAACGTCTCTTTTTGGAAGTTTAGCCAACGTTAAGTCCACTTTGCGAACGTCTCTTTTCGGACTTTACATCGACATTACATCTACTCAGTACACACCTCTTTTCAGAGGTTCAACCGATGTTTGAGTGGTGTGGGATGAACGTCGGCAGCGTAACTCTAACGTCGATTACCCAGGCCAATCTTGGAAGTTAGTTCAAGAGATCATCCACATTAAGTCGACGTTAACTTTACATTTGTAACGCCTCTTTTCAAACGCTTGGCCGATGTTAAATCAGATTTGCAAACATCCGATGTTCTAACGTTTGGTCGACGTTGTTAGAAGATATTGATGGAAAGTAAAACTGGACTTAATGCCACATAAGCGACACTCCTTACCATCTCTCAAGTGACATTTTCCTAGTGACATGTGACCGACGCCTAGTAAGACCCCTTTCCGATGCTAAAAATCATTGAACACACGTCGAATATGGTAACCCCATTATGTAGTGCAAACACATGCATAGAAATATACCATTGCATGGTGGAGAATTTATGGAGGCCAAGTCCCAAAGCTCCAAAATCTTCAAACATACTTGCTTTTTTAGATTGATGGTTCCTTAATTGTTGGAAGGAATTCATCCACTCTCTTAAGAGGACTATGATTACCTTTAAAAGAGCAAATAAATTTGCTTATGTGCATAATAATCTTCACCTTCTTTTGAGGAAGTAACTTGATTATTTAGAGGGACTAATGACATGGTCAGATGTGGATGTTGATATTTCCCACATTGATGATGACAAGGATAATCTTTCATCAAATGCAGGCTTGGTTGGCACACCAGAGATGACATTGCATCTCAGCCTAGTGATGATGCAGGTGATGTAGCCAATGCTTAGGGCTATATGTGGATAGTCTTGAAGCTAAATATCATGTTTTATGATCATCTTCAACATTAATGATATATTTTGACTCTTTGACCAATCTCTAACCATGTATTCTTTGGTCATTTGACATTTTAACTTTTGGACCATGACATGGATTGATGTAGTACGCATTATGTGCTTCTCACTTGGACATTTTCCATTAGCCCATTATTAATATGAATAATTATATATATAATCACATACACAGTTTGCATGTGTTTATTCCTTCACATTATCTCAAAATCATTTAGAATTTTAATTTGTTAATTTCAATTTGATATATCTTTCATAAGTGCTGATAAAAGTAAGATTCCAAATAAGGGACCCAGTGTATGAAGTCTTTAAAGAGTGACTTGAAAGGAAGGAAGTGCTAGTTTCAATTAGTAATGTGTATCTTTTATTATATAGCTAGTTATCAAAATGATGTGTATCATTACATAAGAGCGACGATTCATAATGTCGAGCTATTTTTTCTACAACGTTTATTATATCTTTACTCATTGGAATCATACGAGTGAATGCATTGAAGAAATGCTTCATAAAACTAGAGGCTACATAAAGACATGCTTCGATCTGATGTTTAATTCATTTTGTTCCATCAAATGAGTTCAATGAATAAACCATTACTGTAATTTATCATTGAACTTGACAATAAAAGAATGTCAAAAGACCCTTGCAACCCATGCATACATATATTTAGGGGAAGCCACAAGAGGGTGATTACCCACCTAATTGGCATGAAGGGAAAATGAATATTGAGATGTCATTTTGAATCACAATGCCACCAAATAATTCAAATTACAAATTCAACATTAAGTAAACAATAATTGATAACTTATATTTTGACTTGATGTTGTGATACTTCAATATTATTTGAACTTTAGGCATTGCCTCAAGTTCTTCAGATTTTCTTCACTTTGGTAATTTACCTTTTGTACTGTATAACTGATGGTTTTATGATAATCATTAAATAAAAACAATGAAATTTAAATTTTGAATATGTTTGGTTATTTCAACTTCCATAAAATCATGTTTGGTTAACCCTATTCAATGTTCCTTGAATAATGGATATCATCATGATTAATTGGTATAATTGATATTTTTCTATTATAATTGTGCTTAAGTTTTGAAATTATGTTTTATTTCAATTTTTCAATTTCTATTATTTTTTAATATATAGTATTGCCACTCCTAATGTACAATTTATTACAAAGTTGGGAGAATTTTCTAACCATAATCTAGAAACTTGTACATGGCCATTAACAAACCAAACTATCATTTCAGGTATTCTAAAAACTTGTACAACATGGTCATTAACTGACCAAACTATCATTTAGGTATTGTGCTCAGAGGGATACAGTGACTATCTAAGACAAGGTAGCATGGGATTTTGTCTGCCTACCATCAACCACTAGATATTGCCAATGTTCCCCCAAGATTCCGGGACGGTGGGACACGGGAGCGGGCAGACGCACATTCGGGACGCATGGAGACCACCCTCAAATTTTAGGAAAATTTGGGGGGGGACAGGGGGACGCCGGGTCATTAAAATTCTAAAAATATAAAAAATATGAAAAATGTAAATCCCAACAATAACAATTCATCCCATGCAAATTAGTAAATTACTAAATACTACATTCATCATTGTGCAATCATGTAATTTAATTTAGAATCTGATAAATTAATAATGCAAACACATTACATGATTTTATATGATTATCCAGACACCTAGAAGGTTCATTGGAGGTTCGGAGTTTTGTGCGGAACGCCCAGAAGGTTCACTGGAGTTTTGGATTTTCGTGCGGGACGCTAGGATGTCCCCCCCAAGTTTCATCATGGAGAAACGAGTTTCGCCACAGATCGAAACATTTCGCATGGAGTTTCGCCCAAAGAAAAAACGTCCTGAAACGTTTCGCATGGAGTTTCGCCGTCCTCGGGATGCAGGGAAACGCAGACACGCGTTCCCGACCCTACGAGACTCGTCCCAGTGGAACACTTGATATTGCCTTAATGGTAATTGTGCCAAGTGGACATTAGTGTAATTGCACACATTGGTGGCAAGTGTAGTAATAAACAAACGTTGAATTCACATGTAAGAACGAAAACTATTCGCAGTTGCACTTGCCCTAAATTGGCACCAATAAGCTATCAGGGTACTATTTTCTTTGGGGAAAAAGAATGAGCAAGCATGAAACAGCATTTGCTGCAAAATAACTTCATATCGTCATTTTCAATATTTATGAATTTGAAATTTAGAAAGATGGCATCCAACTTTGAGAACAAGGGAGCCATTTAGAGTGAAATCGTAGATAATTGATACAGTAGTCTTGGTTTATTTATGTTCAGGTTAGGTTCATGTTATTTGTCTATCAGGCAAATTTCATTCTTTGGAGATATACTGTTTGCCTTCTTCGCTTAACCGTTCACAATCACGGCATAAAAAGTGGAAACGTTTTCATGAGTTTCATAGGCCATATTTACGGAGATATCCTGGATATGATTAGAACCTGGAAACAGAAGTTTCTCGGTATTTAAATTTAACACAATGAGAGTGAGAAATCTACATTTCTGTTCCATCGAAAAAAGAAAACATGAAAGCAAGTCAATGGGCACAAACTTGAAATCCCGCCTTAAAATGACAAAACACGTTTAATTGGATGTTGAAATAATACATTTACCACATAGCAGCAAAGGTGTTAAGCGGGAGGAAGAGATTCCCAGATATTTTTACCCAACTGCTATCGCTTTAAAATTTGATCAGGTGAACAAAATAATTTCTTTTACATTTAGGACATTCTATTGAAGATTTTGAAACAAGGAGAAACCAAGTTTATTATGTGCTTGACACCGACCAAAATTTGCTTTCTGACCTACTACAGTTAATGAATTGCTAAGAAATTTTACAGAATTCGGTCCGTCCACTTGACTGCAAAATATTTCCATTGTTTGGGTTCCTCTTGGAAGTGTTATCGGGGAGAGTTTTTATTTTAACTGGCTTCCTTAGTTCAGATTTGTCTTTCATTCTTGCTATCTCAAGAGCCTTGGAGCAAACTGGGAAATTATGGTCTCCCCAAGAATCAATAATAATCCCTGAACCTAAACAAATATTTCGCTTGTAGAAAGCTACATATTGTCCTGCTGCAAGTCCTTGATCATCTTCTGATAGCCTAACAATAGCTATCTCTTGAGCGGTCTCTCCCAAGATCTGATGTTCATTTTCTTTAGAAAGGTTTCCTTTTACAAGCTCCAGATGACAGTCATAAAATTTTGGTCCATGACGCACCTGCACAGTCAGAGAACTCATAAGAACTCATATATAGAAGCAATAAAATATAGATCAAATTGCATTATCTTCTAACAATAATATTGAGTTAGTTTTTACATATTTAGTCAACCAAGCCGAGTATGATGTGTACCTATCCTTTAGGCAATTCCTACACAGAACTCGTCTCACAAAACATACCATCTAGTATTTCCTTTAAACCATAGTAGCAAGATTCGAGTACGGATTCGAAAACGATTCGGATACGATATGAAAAAAATACGTAATAAAAAAATCAGGTACGACTCTAAAATACGGGAGTAGACATCTTATAAATAGAAAAAACATGCAATTTTAATTTAAAAATAAAATAAAATTATATGTAATCATTCCAAATTTTAACATCTCATTCATTTTTCATTGAAAACTTTAAAAATAAAACTTAGAACTACTCCAAACTATTTTTATATAAAATGACTTAAAAAAATGAAAACAAAAAAACTACATAAATTTACTTTTTGATAAATAATAAATACTAAAATGTAAAATTAAAATAACAATGATATAAAATAAAACTTAAATAAAAAACCACATATAATAAAATAAAACTTAAATAAAAAAACTACATGTAATAGTAATAACGTCTTTTTATTAATCAGCCATACTTTGGAGTTTTATATTTTATTGTACCGAACCCGTATCATCTCGAATGTTTGCCGTATTTTTAAACCGGTTCGAATTTCTGTATAGCAACTGCCAATATGGCCATATTTTGCTACTATGCTTTACACATTTTATGACTCATAAGACAGTCATCACCATCCATCATGATGATCATTTTTCACATAACTATGTCCCAATAAGATTAAGGACGAGTACATATATGCCCATAAGCATATAGTAAACAAGATGAGGTTCCACTGCAGCAATTAAAATTCCACAAACACATACATGCCATTGCCACATTTGATTATCATTTGATAAAAACATTTGGTTGCTTGAGCAAATAGAAATGTGAATTTCTAACACATTATGTAATCATAACCCATGACTCTTGAAAGTAACACTAAAAAAGGGTGCCTTTGCATTGTTTTGAATCTCTTGGTTGTCCAATGATCATTTTTCACTTTAAATACGTGTGAGCAATAATCATTGGAGGCATTGGACCAATGTCATCAGAAACGGCCGACCCTAAATATTGAAACGGGGAAAAAAACCAAAAACAAAACCAGTCGACCAAAACATATATAAAATATTCAAATTTTGATAAAAAAAAATATACTCATGTAAATCAATGTAAATCCAAACCATTCAACACAATATATGCAAATGTTTCTCAGATATATAGTATGTAAGGGTGAATATAATCAATGTTACCAGAATCGGAATCGGCAATAAATCAGCGAGACAAAAGAGTTGAAGTTTTGATTCAGATCGAGAAAGAATCGACAAATACAAAATATTAAATATATACACATATTTTGAATTAACAAAAAACATTTTCATCGATATTCAAAGTAACCATGACCGTATATTGCAAGATGTCAATAGATGTCCAAATTATATCAATTTTCATCCATAAGATGAGTCTACATAGATAAATCATTGTCTATATTGGGATCCCATTCATCAATAGCACTCTGTGATCCCCTCCTCTAGGCTCTAGCCCTTGCCTCTACCTCGAATCTCGAAGTTGATCATCTAAGCACATTAGTCAACACCCTAATATTTTGATAAAGCTCTCTAATCCAAACGTTAAAATAAGGTAGAATTAGAAAAAGTCTCCCATCCTTAATAAGTGATTTTGCTTGATTGGAGGGTACATTTTTATTAAGGTCATCACTGAGGAGTTCAACAATCAGCACCACCAACATCAACGTACATAGAGAGGTTGATGTGCTTGATTAAATGCCAATCCCTTACTCTCATATATGATAGAATCCAGTGGAAACGTTGCAATCTTGAAATCCTAAAAACTGTTAAGTCTGTTGAATTCTGAAATCTAAAATTCTATTTTTTTCATATGAACTCCGATGAGGTTGGAACCACTCTCAAACATCCTGAAACAATTAATGGTAATGTTAAAAATTTAGGTAAAAGGATAGAAAATGAAAGATAAGGATAATGTCACTTTTACTACTGAACACCTCCAACAGGCAAACACACCTCCAGTAAGCAACAAAATGACCAAAAGCAATCAAAATTGGTCTTAAATTTGTTTCTTGGTACGAAGTTCAAAAAAATGGTGCTTTAAATCGTGAGCTAAAGAAAAATCGCGAGTTTCACTCGCGTTGACCAAGGCAAACTTAGTTGGTTGACCGAGTTTGACTCAGCCCAAACCAAATTGACTCGTTTTGAGGGCGATCAGAGACAAACTCGCAATTTTCTAAAATATTCATATTTGATCAAAGAAGTGTGACTCATCGTGATGATAGATTCTAAGAATAGGGATGGAAGGGTAGAGTGAGGAAATGCATTTTGCCCTATATGGTTTATAATTATTGACCTTAAAATTTTATGAGAGAAGCTTTGTGATTGAAGCCTTATTGATGTCATTAATCTCATGAATTGGCTAAAGATTAGGAGTGATGTCGATTTTAAATTCAAAGTAATGGGGTTTCAATTGATTGCTTTCGTCACTCCATTTGAAAGATCATGATCAAGAAAACTTTCGATATCAGATAAATCTTTGTTAAGTTTCCCTACATATTCGCAATAATTATCACCCCAACATTGATCTAGATCTAAGGAACAGTCTGAGGAATTTGACTCTTGATCATTCTCATTGTTACCGCTTGAACTAGCAGTCGTTTTCAAAGCAAGGCTATGTAGACCCAGTGCTAGTGATAATAAGCTCAAGACGGGTTAAACCAAATGTCACCACAGTGTAGACTCTCACCTCTCAACACTTCAAGTAACTCCAGAACCCAGAGAGAGACCCTAATCAATGAAAGATACCTGCAACCACCAATAAACCACAAATACCTTCCAATAACCCTAATGGCTATGATCTGTGCCCCATCGGAGTAAAACAATATTAATGTTAAGAACCCATGTCAACCCTTCTATTTACTTTGTTAGTATATTGTTGTTAGACGCATATGCTTTGTAAGTCGTCTCGTAGTATTTGTTGATCCATAGTTTGTATTGGACGCATATGCTTTGTGGGAAGTACTTGGGCATAAGTCCTAAAACTCATTGTGAGGAGTACCACAGGAACCCCAAAGTAGCTGGCCCATTGAGAGGACCTACCAACGAAAAGGGTAATGACCCCTACCTGATTGACTAGTTCCCATCCGTGAGGTAAACCAAGAGTTGTCATTTGTGGCAAAGCGGTTATCAGTTTTACCTGAGCCGTGGAGTGAGGGGTATTGCCCCAATATGCAAGCTGTCAGACAACATTGGTGGCTGAGTGAAACCCCTGAACTGTTAGGCAGCCGCACATACCTGGGGTCCATATCTATTTTCAGCTGAATTGTTGCCGATCACTTCCGCACCTTTTCAGATCCATTCCGAGCCATTTTAGATCCAGCCGTTTCAGATCCATTCTGACAGTCGTTCCAGATCCAGCCGTTTCAGATCTATTCTGAAAGTCGTTTCAGATCCAACCGTTTTTATCCATTCGACGTCGTTTCAGATCCATCTGTTGTCGATCCCTTCAGCGTCATTGCAGATCTATCTGTTTCCGATCCCTTCCGCGCCGTTGCAGATCCATTCCTTAAAAAAAAAAAAAAAAAATTCTCGTTTTTTCGCCATATCTCCTTTGTTTTTAACTCCGTTTCCCTTGAAATTTCCCGGACACCCCTGCAATCCCATTCTACATATTTCATTCCTGAGGACCCTATCCCAAATTCTACTTCCCAAAGCCAGAAATCTCACATTTGTCTATTTATAGGGTTTGACATAACTTTTTCAATTTTCACCCACTCGTCTCCAAATTTTGTCATCGTGTTCATTTCCTATTTCTGCTTCTTTATCCCTCTATGACAAATTTTCTCATTCTTTCACCCCGCTTTTGAAATCCCCATTTTTTGCTTCCTTGCCCATAAGAAAGTGTCCAAAACCTATTCAAATCCCAATTACCCATCGGAGTTTTTCCCAAATCCAAATTTCCCTTTACTAAATAAGCTTTTGTTTGTGTTTTTCTATCCATTCCCCCTAAAAAAAAGTATAAAATTCCGTTTTTTCACCATATCTCCCTTGTTTTAACTCCGTTTCCCTTGAAACTTCTCGGACACCCCTGCAATCCCATTCTACATATTTCGTTCCTGAGGACCCTATCCCAAATTCTACTTCCCAAAGCCAGAAATCTCACAGTTGTCTATTTATAGGGTTTTCCATAACTTCTTCAATTTTCACCCACTCGCCTCCAAATTTTGCCATCATGTTCATTCTCTATTTCTGTTTCTTTGTCCCTCTTTAACAAATTTTCTCATTCTTTCACCCTGCTTTTGAAATCCCTATTTTTTGCTTCCCTGCCCACAAGAAAGTGTCCAAAATCTATTCAAACCCCAATTACCCATCCAAGTTTTTCCCAAATCCAAATTTTCCTTTACTAAATAAGCTTTTGTTTGTGTTTTTCTATCCATTCCCCCCCTCCCCCAAAAAAAAGAAAAAAGAAAAAAATATAAAATTTTGTTTTTTCACCATATCTTGCTTGTGTTAACTCCGTTTCCCTTGAAACTTCCCGGACACCCTTGCAATCCCATTCTACATATTTCATTCTCGAAGACTCTATCCCGAATTCTACTTCCCAAAGCCAGAAATCTCACATTTGTCTATTTTTAGGGTTTGCCATAACTTCTTCAATTTTTCACCCATTCGCCTCCAAATTTTTCCATCGTGTTCATTCCCTATTTCTGCTTCTTTGTCCCTCTTTGACAAATTTTCTCATTCTTTCACCCTGCTTCTGAAATCCCCATTTTTTGCTTCCCTGCCCATAAGAAAGTGTCCAAAACCTATTCAAACCCCAATTACCCATCCGAGGTTTTCCCAAATCCAAATTTCCCTTTACTAAATAAGCTTTTGTTTGTGTTTTTCTATCCATTCCCCCCCCCCCCCCCCAAAAAAAAAACTCCTTGTTATGGTTGTCACCCGTGCAGGAGCAAAAACCATGGAGGAAGCACTTACAGCCATTCAAACCAAACTCCAAGATCTGGATGAAAAAATTCTCAGCCTCCATCTTCAACATTCAACCATGAACAATAATTGACAACAAGAATCTTATGCCGCCAATGGGTTCTCTTCTTCCAACACTTTCCGTGGTCCGAAGCTTGAATTTCCTCGCTTCAATGGTACTGATATGACTAGATGGATCTATCGTGCAGAACAGTATTTCAGTCTGCATAATACTTTTGATGTCCAAAAAGTTCCACTTGCATCCTTTCGTTTGGAATAGGAAGCCCTTCAATGGTACCATTGGTACATCAAGACTCATGACGAGCCAAAATGGACAGATTTTTGCCAACTCCTTTTGTAATGATTTGGTCCTAGTGCTTTTGATGACTTCACCGGAGCACTCACTAAACTTCGTCAAATTGGCACTGTGAGAGAGTATCAGACAGAATTTGAGAAACTAGCCAACCACACAGAAGGATTGTCTGATGACTTCTACAGGAGTTGTTTTATCAGTGGTCTTAAGGATGAGATCCATCCAGAGGTCAAAATGTTCTGTCCCAACACAATGATGGAAGCCCTGGGGTTGACTAAGTTGGCAGAAGACAAGATTGCCACCCAACAGCGTTCCAAACCAACTTTTGTTCCCTTCCAAAATCTGGGTTCTCAATGAACTCCCATCCCGCCAGCTCCTCGACCAACTCCTATCAAGCATTTGTCCGAAACATAGATGCAGGCACGCAGGGAAAAAGGGCTTTGTTATAATTGTGATGAAAAATTCACTCGGGGACATATAGATGTGTTCAACAAAAACTCTATCTCTTGGATGTGGATTCTCTGCCTGCCTCTGAAGTTGGTGAAGAGGCTCCAGATACATTGGATGATCAGGTCGACATTCAGGAGCCGCCTATTGACCTTCCATCTCAGGGAGACCACCCAGAGATATTTCTCCATGCTTTATCCGACGTCACCACCCACCAAACAATGCGGATCAGGGGTTACTTCAAGAAGCTTCCTCTTACAATACTCATTGATTTTGGTAGCACTCATAACTTCATTGACCCTTGGATCACCAAACATGTTGATTGTTTTTTCCATCCTTGCTCCAACTTTGAAGTCATGGTTGCCAATGGGGGCACCTTACCTTGCAAGGGAAAGTGTCACAATGTGCATATCTCTCTGGAAGATTATAATCTGTGCTCTGACATGTTTTCCTTGTCCTTAGGTGGATGTGATATGGTTTTGGGCGTTCAATGGTTACACACACTTGGCCCCATCTTATGGGATTTTGCTGAACTTTGGATGCAGTTTTCAGTCAATGGGAAACAACACAAATTTAAGGGTCTCTCCGCATCATCAGTTCACATTGCCTGGAAAAGATCCTTAAGAAGAATTCACATGGTGTCATCGCTCAACTCCATTCCATTCAGATGCACCCATCAACGGTCTCCCCTACTTCCTTTTATAGATATGCAGATGTCCTTGCTGAACTAGTGGGCTTGTCGCCTTCAAGAGACCTTTCCAGTAAGAATTTAGCCGCATCTACATCTCAGCAGGAAATGATGGCTATTTTGCATGCAGTACAGAAGTGGCAACCATACCTATTAAGGAATTATTTCTACATCAAGACTGATCTCCATAGTTTGGAAAATTTCCTGGAACAATGGGTCTCCTCCCCAGCACACTTGAAATGGGTTATACAACTCATGGGTTATGCCTATGTGATCACTTACAAGAAGGGTAAAGACAATATGGTGGCAGATGCTCCTTCTCACACATTTGATGACCCGGTTTCTCTTCCAGCTATTTCTTTGCTTGTTCCAAATTGGTTGCAATCTGTTCAACAAGGCTATCTCTTCTATGCACTCCATGCTTCTTAATCAGCAGGGCACTCTGGGTTCCTCAAAATGTATGACTAGGAACAATGTAACTTCTTTTGGCAGGGACTGAAAATGACAATTCAACAGATGGTGAATGACTGTGATACTTGCCAGGACAACAAGGGTGAAACGATACTCCTTTCGAGACTGCTCGAACCCTTGCCCATCCCTACACAGATTTGGACAACTATTTCTATGGATTTCCTAGAAGCACTCCAGTGGTACAATACCACATCTAAAAGGACATCATATGAAGTAGTCTATGGACAGGCATCGCCAATTCTTCTTCCATACACCCTCAGCAACTCCCCAGTTCAGGCAATTGACTCGGTTCTTCGAAACCGCGATCAGATTCTTCTCATTCTACAGGACAATCTTCACATGGCAAGAATTCGACTGAAACAACAAGCCGATTAGCACCGTTCTGAGCGCACTTTTCATGTAGTTGATATGGTTCTTTTTCGTTTATAGCCTTCCAAGCAACCCTCCCTGCAACTCACAAGGCATCAGTGGCCCAGAATGCAACCCGAGGATGCTACAGGGGAACCACTCCTTCAGATTTTGCATCAATTTCCACATCTAAAGCTTTGAGGACAAAGCTTTTTCTAAGGGAGAGGGGATGTTAAGAACCCATGTCAACCCTTCTATTTACTTTGTTAGTATATTGTTGTTGGACGCATATGCTTTGTAAGTCGTCCCGTAGTATTTGTTCATCCATAGTTTGTATTATTGTTGTTGGACGCATATGCTTTGTAAGTCGTCCCGTAGTAATTGTTGATCCATATTTTGTATTGGCCCATGGTTTGTATTGACCCATAGTATTGGCACCTAGACTTAGTATATAAGTTTGTGTTGAGACCAATGAAGGTATCGTGAAGTTATTTGTATTGAGCTTGCTCAAAGGAGGTTACCCCCTCGAAGTGGCCTGCGATCAATATAAAAGTGATTCCGAGTTCTGTTATTTCTGCTATATCATGTGTTTTCATTAATTAATTATTGTAGGTTCTTCACAATTAAACAAGACAATAATCATGCAATAATGGAGTTATTCACTCAATTATAAAACTTAATAAATGCCATGCTTTTCAAGGCAATTTCACGCTTCCCTAGACAATATCACACTTCCCTAGGGAAGTCCTTAAAAAGGTGCGCTCTCAAGGGAAAGAGAATAATTGCACTAGGGTGCACTTTGAGGGTGAACTAGAAATGTCAAGCAACTAGCAATTACACAATTTCAATGATTTCATGTATCCCAATGCAAATGCTAACAAGAGGACGCCCTCTAGGGTTTAAGGAGAAAACCCTAGGGCGAATTTTAGGGTGGACCATACAAATCACATATATTTTTGAATTTATTTAGATTTTTAGGCTTTTTCTAGTAGTAAATATTTTTGTATTTTTTGCATAAAATAAAACATGTAAAATTGAATAAAAGAGGATTGAAAAATAGGGTATTAGATTCTTGTCTCAAACCCTAGGGCTATGAGGGATCGAGGCTAACGCCCCTCCTTTTAAGAATGTGTTCAATAGTTGCAACTAGGACCAAACTAACATTCTCAAAGGCTAGGTAGCGAAACCCTAATTAGGGCAAATAGAGAATTCCAAGGCTTGATTAAACAATAGAGAGCTCCTTTATAGGACGATTTCCTCAAGCAAGTTGACAAAATATTAGCAAAGAAACCCTAACTCGATCCAAAGCACTCCAAGAGCAAAGTTAAACTAGGGTTAGGAAAGATCTTACGAATATTTACCAAAGAGAAAGCAAGGTTGCACCTTAGGTTCCTCTTGAGCACGAGTTAGTACAACCATTCTAGCAGCAACTTAGCATGTGACAATCAAAACCCTAGAAATCCTTCCATTCATCCTTTAAACAAGAAAAAAGACATCCAAGAGAGAGGTGCACACTATCTCAATAGTTCCAATATACCAAGAGAAAAAAAAATCATGTTTGTATCCATGTTTTACAAATGAGGTGAGGATATCTTATTTATAAATTCAAATAACCCTCATTTTTTTACAAATTCAAGCCTACAAATTTAACGGGAAATTAAGAAATTTTAGGTTTGCGCATCCACAACCTAGGGACTAAACCACATCATGGCATAAAATAACAATAAAAATGTGCAATTAGGCTCCACCAAGTGCAAGGTGAGCCAAAAGGAGGACATCATGCCCTAACTAACCCCAACAGATGATTTTCCCTCAATGACCTCCTTTTTAAATAATGTAGGCTTCTTCTTTAAGGAATGTCGTTTACGGGTTTGGAGACCAAGAGGAGGGGTTTTGCATAAAAAAAATAGGTCCAAGTGGGAAAAGCGAGGTGTGCTAAAACAGGTATGACAACCCTTACACACGCAATCACCTCTACAAAGAAAAATATTAATGTGGCCATGTTTCCCAATGATTTGCCTCAAGGGAACCGGACACCCACCCAAAGAGTAGTCAGCAAAGTCACAAGGCCAACACCTCCTTGAGGTGAAAGGCAAGGGGACCTGCCATGACCTGACCAGGAGTATTTAGCCCCAAAATCAACACTCTGCACAATATAGCCCCAAAAACTTGGTCTTTACAAAAGAAAAAGAAATCCCTCACTCTGGTACATCTGGAAGGAAAGCTTCAAACACTTTGCGGCAAAACATCTGGCTGTAACTACAAAACATGCGCTATTCTCGGGAGTGTATGAGAATGCCTTAGAATCTCCTAGATACCTGTACAATGTAGATCTACACACATCTAACAACAAAGACATTAAATGCATCGGAGGCAGACACTTCCATCCTACTTGTTTAAAATGAAATGCAATAAAAATCAAAATGAAATAACGACAAGTGAACTACATGGGTAACAGTAAATGTTGAACTCAAATGAAACTAAATCTGCTAAAATACAAAGGAAAGGATGTCTTTGAGACATCAAATATCGCTTGTGTAAAATTTCTTTAATGCTTGCCCATTAAAGGGAAAGGGAAACTTTTCTCCACTCAAATGGCTCAGGCAGAAAGAATTTGTACCTGCAACATCATCAATTTGATATGGGACCTAACCAAAGAATTTCAAATTTACCATGCTTACCTGATTGTTCATTTCTTTTGTTCCATGGGAGGATGAGGTCACCTTTCTTGAAGTTGCATTGGAAAGCTTTCTTATCAAATTTGCCTTTAATTTTCTCCTGACTCTGCACCATATGGTTGGAAGATCTTCTTTGGGTTTCATCAAGCTCTATCAAGTGAATAATCTTGCGTTGGACTAGCCCATATACAAGCTCGGAGGGGCTCTTTTAGTTGACTCTTTGCATGTGATTATGTCACCCCACAATGCATACTTTAACTTATTGTCCCAACTTTTCTTGTTGTCTCCAACAATCTTATTTATGATGTTCATCAAAAAAATTTTGCTAGTCTCGGCTAATCCATTCCCTTGCGGATAGTAGTTGGAGGAATAAGATAATACTATGCCATAATCAAAACAAAAAGTAGATAAGTCACCAGAACTGAAGGCTTCGACATTGTTTGTAATCATTTTGGTCGGTACTCCAAATCGAGTAATAATAATGTCCACAAGAAATTCCATAACAACCTTTGTTGTAGTGCTTTGTTTGGAATAACCTCGACCCAGTTGGTAAAATAATCTATAGTCATTAGTATCCATTTATGATAGCCACTGCATACTCCTTTATGGAATTCATCTATAAACTGGCTTGCTTCCGGAGGATGAACACATCTTAGAATCAACCCATCTGGATTTTTCCATCCAAGGCCCTAGTCTAACGTCCATGAATCCATGAAACAATATCTGGAGGCCTTTAACATCAATGCTCTTTTCTCATGGTCTGGAAGATGGTTGGGACATGTGAGGTTCTTCAAGTACTATACAATGTCTTTATACCAATCGCATTATTCCAAGTCTTCAATGACTACAAAGACCACAAGAGAGACCCCTTCTTTAAGACCAAGGGCTTCTTCATTTCCTTCTGCCATCAACTGAGCGAACCCTGTGATTTTAATAAATTTGGTTGGTTGGATTTCTAAATCATACTCTTGGATCTTCATGATCCACTTTCCCTTGGCATCAAGACTGTCCTGTTTCTTCAAAATTTCCTTCACTACTGGATGCGGAACATAAGCTATGACCTTTGAGTAGCAAGTGTATACTTTGAAAGTGTTTTCACGCCATCACATGGGCATAGGCCTACGTTTCCATGATGTAATACTTTAACTCTAAGCTCTTCAAATCTTTACTCATGAAAGCAATGGGTTGCTCTTCATTTTGATCGTTCTTTTTGTAATAATATTCCTGCAATGGTGTCAGTAGATGCAAAAGAGAATATTTGAAATGGATTGGAATAATTAGAACTTACTAGGACCAGAGCTCGCACGATAGTGTCTCTAAGGTCCTCAAAAGCTCTCTTGGACTCATCATCCCATTTGAATCTGCATCTTTCCTGAGTAACTTATTCAAAGGCTTAGTAACTTCAGCAAAATTTGGAATAAACCTATGAATGAAATTAATCTTTCCAAAGAATGACTACAGGGCTTTTAGATGTTTGGGAAAAGCAATTTCTTTTATACCTTTAATTCTTTCAAGATCAATCTTCACTCCATCATTGCAAACAATATGGCCACATAACTTACCCTCTACAACTCCAAAACTTGATTTCTTAGGGTCTAACGAAATACCACACCTGCGACAACATTCAAATACTCAGCAGAGATGTCTGAAATGATCCTTTATGTCCTTTGAATACACAGTGAGGTCATCTTTGTATATTTCCAATATCTTCTGCATCATGTCCCGGGAGGCATAATCCATAGCCCTCTGAAATGTAGCTCCAACATTCATCAAGACAAATGGCATCCTCAAATACTCACAAGTACCCCAAGGAGTTCTAAATGTTGTCTTGGCCCAATCTTCCTCTTTCACAGCAATCTGGTTGAAACCATCGAAGCCATCTAGGAAAGACAACATCCAGGAACTTGTAATTATTTGCAGCAAGAGCTCCATGTTTGCCAATGGGTAATTGTCTTTTTTTGACATGGCATTTAGATTTCTGAAATCAACACAAATCTCTTATATCCCCTGTCTTTTTCTTGGTTAGTACCGGATTTGAGAGCCACTCTGAATATTTGATTGGAGCTATGATTTTGGCTTCGACCATTTTCTGCAATTCCTTTTGTACCAACGGGGCCAACTTTGGATTTATCTTTTTGAGCTTCTGTCAGTGAGGGTGCACACCTTCATTCAATTGTATAGCATGCTCAATAATGTCCATGTCATATGTCTTGAACTCATCATAGGACCAAGCGAAAACATCTCTAAATTCTCGGGTCATACCTTCTAATTCTTTTCTTTCTTTGGGAGTGAGTGTTTTGCCAATCTTGATTGGTCTTGGGATCCAATATCAAGTTCCTTGTATTAATCAGCTTGGGCCACCTCCTCTTTCATCTCTTTACACCGATCATTTCTATCAAAGATCTTTTCAATTGATACTTTTTCTAATGGAACAAGGTTGTGATCTAGCCCATCCTTAGATCCTTCTTCTCTCCAATCATTAGAGAAATTTTGAGGTAAAAAATGGGCCTCAAAACAAAAGAAATGTACTATAAAAATCAACCAATAGGATTCAAGATGATGATGTCAACCATGGGGGATGAATCACCATTTTTGGGTAAAAGGGTAAAAAGGTAAAAAGGTCAAAGCGAAAAAAAACTACTTCATCAACTCGTATTTTCAACTTAACTCGTTGTAGATTCACTCAAATATTGATCAGGGGCAGCTGTTGGATGGGGAATTCAATATGTCATCATCACGTTTTTTCATGTATTTCTTATTTTTGGGGCAGTGGGGTCCATCGAAAGTATTCTGAGTGGGTACTTGTTGGATGCGGAATTGAATTCCCCATTCAAGGGCCGCTCCTGATCGAAATTTGAGTGAATATACTGGGAGATAAGTTAAAAATATGAGTTGAAGAAGTAGTTTTTTTCTTTTTTTCTCCAAAATTTGATGAGGTATGCTAATATTATTTTATTATTTCCACTCTTACTTAATCATTTTCCTTAGGAGGCCCATTTTAGACCTCAAAATTTCTCTAATGCAATTCTGTTACCTAAGAACTCTGTAGTATAATTCATGAACATGCAAATTTGTTTATCATCATCAAACACCTGTCAATCTTCAAAGTTATCAGGAATTGATGGACGAAAGAAAACTTGCACTTTCATGCCCTCTTAGACAGCATTTGTTGGACAGAAAGTGAAAGCAAAGATTGCTAAGGAATATCCCATCTGATTTTGTTCTCTGGGAACGACTAGCAAAGATAGGGCATTGAAATCTTCGATTGCCAACCTTACTGCATCCATGTACCTTCTCAATCTCGATTTTTTGCAAGAGAACTTTCTTTTAACTTGTGATACAATTAGGTCAGACTCGCCAACAACATTGAGGAGCTTAATACCATAATCTTTGGCCACCTCAAGGCAATGCAAGAGAGCCTCATATTCCGCTATATTGTTAGTATCATCAAATTCTAGGAAAAAATTGAAACAATGTTTTTCATTACGAGGGGAAGTCGATACAATACCTACGCCCATACCTAATTAGCCCCATCGAAGTTCATCGTCCAAAACTTGTCTATATCCATCTGTGGAGAAATGTCCGTTGCGAGGACTGTATAAGATTCAATGTCATTCTGAAAGCAAACAAATTCATTTTCTGGATCATCTGGGTCTTCCACGTGATGCTTTCTCATGTGCTCTCTGTGCAACAACGTAAGTGCCCTCTGACATACGAATAGCAGCATAAGATAAATCCATTTGAATGCTTCCTCCAAAGTTGGCACCAAAGTTTCTTGCCAAAAGCATCCCCCATGCTTCTGGTACATTAAACACAATATCCATGTGCAAGGTGATACTAGGATGGGCTGCAAGATAGAACTGAATGTCTTCAACAACACTGCTAATCTTAACCTCATGAAAATCCATGGAACAGATGTTTTTGTATGGCCTCGAGATCTTCAATCTTAATTCGTTCATCACCGCTAGAGGCATGACATTAGTTGAAGCACCAAAATCGAACATACAATTATGCAAAATCAAATCACCAACAATTAATGAAATAAAGAAGGATTGGTTGCAAGAAAACAAAAAATTGAGAGCAAAATTGATATGACCAAAGAACTTCATGAGAAAAGACAAAGTTTCTAAATCTAAAAAGGAGGCAGATGTTCCTTAAAAACATAACTAAACAGTACAAAATAGGGAAAACCAACATGTACAGTTGCTTAAAGGTTGTATTCTTGAATAAAAAAACTGTGCAGTTACATTGCTTCTTTGACACATAAGTGGTAGCTAAATCTACCACAGTTTTGATACTCCAAAATATGACTCCTGCATACTCCCAAGTATGGACCTGAGATTATTACTCAACTCAATACTCTTCAAACTCTTGTTGACCAAGTATTGACCAGTGAATACTTGCCACACTCCCGAGTATCAGCAAGAATTCCCGAATATGTAAAGCATCTAGAGTCAATACACGCTAGACTCATCAGTAAATATTCTACAATAAATAATTTAATTCTATGCTTTTGTTGTACTGTTGAATCTAACAATTGTGAGTATGTCAACTCACTTGTCAAGCAAAGTCGGAATACAGTCATAATGAAACCTACACACTGACCACAAAACTCACTGAACTACAAACATATAAAATTTTCAAAAAGGAACTTAAAATTCGAATTTACTAGACTAATGTGTGCATAAAGTCTTGCAATATTGCTTAAATACTTATGTTGCAATCAATGTAAACACTCCTATCTCAAAAACAAAGTGAATCACGAAACAAAAGCAAAAATATTACAATTATACTTATGGATACCTTGCAGTGTAGTTCAGCACAAACTATATTACATTATGAATACCTTGCATTGTAGCCGGTCAAAATCTTCTGGAGGAGCACCTAAAATCCATTTTAATGAGCTGACATGAAATAAGCTCCTCTTCTTGTCGATAGAAAAATAATTCCTTGAAACAAATACGACATTGTTCTCAACATCTTTTGCAACAACATACCTACAACAACCATTGAAAAACGAAAATTCAATAGAGAAACTAAACAAATTATAAACTAAAAAAAAATCAAGCAATGAGACAAATAATGAAAATCAAGAAGAAAGATAGAAAGAAAACCCATCAAGAATGTTCAAGAAATCTCGTGAAAAGAAAGTAGTATCTATGGAATATGGTATTCACAAAAACATAAGGTTTTGTTAAAGAGTGGGAATATCATAATGCAAACAATTGCTTTGTTAGAAGGGTGAAAATCATAACTAGCATCTGTAACTATAAGAAATTGTTGCGTACATCACAACAAGGAGAGATTAAATAACTAGAGGAATAGAATGCTTTCTGGGAAATTCTAAGGTTGTCATACAGATAGACCAACAACGATAGACATTAGGCTAACTTATAGAACTATAGACAAATCTATAAGAGCCATGTTGCTGTTCTAGGACACCAAGCCATCATACAAGTAAATGAAACTAACAAGCAAGTACTATAAGCGAACGTTCAATGAAAAATAAGAGAATTTTTTTACCCCCATCCACATGTATGATGTAACTTATGTATTCTCTTAATCTATTCTCTTCTTGGACTTTAATTGCCTGTCATGCATGAGCTATGGCATGTACTTTGGTTCCTTGTATCTTATGCACTATGGATGACAAAGTATCCCAGAGCCAGAAAGAAGAGAAAAATAGTTACGTTAATTGTCCACTATTGATCAAAAGAAGTCAATTGGACCTGAATATGCAAGAAATAAATAGAGATATGAGTACATATGACAGACAACATAGTTTCATTGCCAAGACAATCACTACATCTGCAAGAAAATGTTGAAGGATCAAAATGGCAAGCGCATCAATTTGCAAGAACAAGATGAGTTCTCAATGAGTAATATAAAAATTACTTCAAAAAAATATGAGTTTCCTTGGGCTAAGATATGTTTCTCTATAAAAGAACCCTGAAATTTTCTTGAATTAATCTAAAATTTAGTTAAATGGATAGACAAGTGATGTGTGTCCATGTCATGTCTTCTCCTTGGGACAGAGGCTACACAGATTCATGTCCTTTTGTATTGTAGTGTGTTACAGCTCAATTTAGCACCCAGGTGGAAAAATCCTAATCTACTAGTGCTAGAGTGCACCTTTGAAAGAGAAGTACCATTTTCTCCAAAGTATTTATCTTTCCACTTTCTAGGCCTGCTCTCAAGGCCAAGGGAGGCTTCCCTATGGGTAATTGGATTTCAGGTTCAAGAGAACTTAAGGGAAAAGGACTTAACTTGTTTGATTATGTGAGTTGTGTTTTTCGCACAAAAGTGTTATGACCATCAAGATATGAAATAAGCAATTTATCAGACACTTTAAAGGGAAAAATGTTCATGCATAAGATTCAATTGAACCATGGACATTTAAAAGAAAACAACTCATGAAATAGAAAAAACACAATGCTTAGAAAATTAAAGATATCTCATCAATGGTTATTGCACCAAGAGTAGCGAGGTGCTCTACAGCCCAGTATGGCGGAGATGTTGTCACATAACGTAATGTAACGTAACGTTATGTTATATTTTGAAAAGTAAAAAGTATTAAAAAAATTAATGTCGGCTCATAAAATAAAAAAATTAGAACCAAATGAAAAATTCTTCAGCTTTTTTGAACATGTAAAAAATTTAAGAAATTGGATCCCTCTCGGTGCTTGGTAGATCCGGGTTTAAGATGGATCTATGCTGGTTTACAAAAATACATCCAAAAGTAAAGATCTTTAATATAGGCAATTCATAGACATTTAGCACTTAGTTTGTGAAGTTTGTCTTGAATGAGGCCCTCTTGGAGAGAAAATCTCTGCAAAAGAGATCACCCAAATTTAATGAATGTCAAACTAAATCACTTCAGCAAATGTGGTTTAGAATTTAACTTACTTAATTACCACAAACATGAAATTAATTTATTCTATGAATTGCCTTAAGCATCCATGATCCATGTTCATCATCAAGAGCAACGTGCTAAATGCATCAATTGAACTTAGCAACACATTAGTGTTCAAGAAATACAATTAAATAGGTTGTGTAAGTTAAAGCGTGTAAAAATGAACCATATGTCAAAGATCATCCAGAATTTAACATGTGATTTACTTAACAAGGTATGATCATTGAGCCATCATAAAAATACATTTATTGTTTTAATTGTGACTTAGGACAGAAAATATTTAACCAAAATTTCCAGAAACTTAAAGAAGCATTATAGCCAATAGTTATGGGATAATTACTATTAAAATCTTACTTATTAGTCTCCGTGTAATTTCCAGATAATTCCTTGCTATCCCAGTAAATTACAGCAAAACAACGAACAAATTACTTGAAAATAAACTTAGATTTCACCCAATATTCTGTGCAGAAATTTCTACCATAAAAAATCCAAGTTTAGGATCTTGGATCAACTCAAAATAATTTCCATATTTATGTGATTATACAGAAATAATTTCCAGAATTGAATTTTTACGAGTTAAAACTCTTGAAACTAAGGAACTTGAAGAAAATTGACTTTATGTCCAGAATATTTTTATAACAAGTTCCAGCAATAGAAAAACCCTTATTAGTGAGGAATTAGTTAAAATTTAGGGTTGTTTTCAGGTCACCTGACACGAGGACATGGGACACAAGTGTCCCCACGGGACACGGTGACCCCCGGAATCAGGACACATAGGACACGTTTTATATACATATATATATATATATATTTTTAAATATATTAAAATTTAAAAATATAGACATATAGATCCAATAAAATTTAACATTTACAATTACAAATATTCAATAGAAAATTATCTTTTGTTAGTAAAATTATATGTATAACTTTAAAACGGTTCCAAGTTTTGGAAATAAAAACATATAATAATCTTTGCAGGGTTATGATTTTCTCAGCAACGCTGTAGTACAAATTTGATTCGATTATTACCTTTGTTTGGGTTCAATTTAACAATTTTGTTGGTGCAAGATTGGTAATACAAAGACTTCATGAATGAATACCCAGATTATATATAACTAACATAAAACTTTAACTTCAATTCACCTGTTGCAGTTTCAGCTTAGACTTGAGCATCACCCATGGATGCTCACATGTAAGAAGAATCGCGTAAGATTGAAAAAATATGCATCATTGAATCATATGGAGATAAATATTGTTAATAATAACAGCAAGAACCCAAATACCTTCCTTTATGGCGCACATCCATTCCGTTGTATAAATAAAAAGGAATTTTCATAATCACAGCAAGAACCCTAATGCCTCCATTCATGGCAGCGCTTGGTTATGTTCAGTTTTAAGTTAGATATACTCTTTCCATATCACAAGGGCGTCGTAATTAAACTAGATAGGAAGAGAACCCCAAGAGAACATGGAATTCAAAACTCTGAACCGGGGCAAATTCTCTAACTTTCCCTCACACTCCCAACAGTTAGCAAATGACAAAAAAAAAGACAAAAAAAATCGTTTTTATGGGCCCGCGGGCTTTCCCTCACGCGATTTCCGTGTCCTGTAATTTCCCCACGCGTGTCCCGATTTCGGGACACGAAAAAAGTCGTGTCCACCACGTGGGGACATCGCGTCCGCGCCCAAACGTGGCCCACGCGACACGGAGGCCCTGGAGGACATGTCCGGTTACTGAGTGTCTAACTAATGCAAAAAATCAAAAGTAACCTATAGAAAATTAAAACCACAAATCTAACCCTATGAAACAACACATTTAGATCTAAGAAAATTCCTAAAATATTTTTGGGATTTTTTAGAATTTATTATACCCTAAAAAAACCAAAAAATTAAAGGATTTGAAAGAATTTGATTGTAGAAATTGAAGAGGAGACTAGTGCCTTTTCAAACCTTGGGCCAATGAGGTCTTGGGATCAATATTCCTTGAGCCTTGAAGTGTATATGCTTGGTTGGAATTTTCTGCAACAAACAGTGAGACAAACGCCTACCAAAACTATTGAAATTTACTACTAATTCCCACCAAGGGAGGGTGGCATTTAAGACTCACTCCTCCAATCTATATCCTAGCTTGCACCCTAGCTTATGCTTCTTGATTTGCAGCTTCTCCTAAGATTACTAAGCCACAAGAAAAGCAACAAAACTAGCATGCAGAATTTCATATTCCACTTGAGCAAGACTACCATTCGAAGTGAACCACGAAATAAATCTTACAATGGCAGAAAAATAACAAGTTACCTCAACATTGGATACATCAAGTTGTGCTACACATGAAGAATATACCCCAATAGACAAAGAGCCATTGATGCAAAAGATGTGATAGTATTTCTCTCCAATACTCAACAACAAATGACAAATGAGAAGTTAGTTCCTTTTATAGGAGGACTCAACTTCTTTTACAATAAAAAATAATGAAAAATGCTAATACCCTAGATGTATCCTAGGCAAAGTTACAAATATCGGCGATTTATCGCCGACATCGCGATAAATCGCGATGCTTCCTCCACCCCGATATTATCGGCAAACATCGGCGATATTTACGTACGATAAAATCGCGATATTTAGGCGATTTTTCTTAAAAAATCGCGAGTCGATGTTTAAAAATCGACAGTCTGCCGGGCATGTAAAATACAGGTTTTTTTTTGGCATTTTCTCTATTGTTTGAGCTGCGGCCCACAAGCGCGGGCTATCTTTGTTTGTGTTGTGAACTTGTTTGAGCCGCGGACTAGGGTATTGCACAACTCCAGTATGGATTTCGAAACTCTACGCTGGCGAAACTCCAGATTGATTCGCGAGGTAAGATGTAGCAGTGCCTTCGGCATCTCCAAGTGTAAACGCATATATAGTGTGTGGTTTGCAGAATACTCGGCAACGTGCCAACACTTGGCGGCAATTAGCAACAAGAAGTGGGAAACTCGAACCTAATCAAATGCTCGCTAGTCTCGATGGTGACTAACCTAATAATCTCCAGTCCGATTTTATCAATAGGTGACCGTGAGTCGTGACCATATTTAAAATTTAAAATTTAAAATGTGACCATATAAGTTGTAAATAATTTATTAAATGTTTTTTTTGTATTGTATATTAAAAGTTTTAACTTTTGATTTATATATTAAATGTTATAAAGTATTTCATATAAATATTAAATGTTATTTAATATATATAAAATAAAATAAACTTTAATATATATATGTATAGTTATAGGTTATAAGTTGTAAATAATTTATTAAATGCTTTTTTTATGTATTGTATATTAAATGTTTTAACTTTTGATTTATATATTAAATGTTATAAAGTATTAGTATTACATATAAATATTAAATGTTATTTAATATATATAAAATAAAAAAACTTTAATATATATATATATATATATATATATATAGATGAATCTAAAGGCGAAATCTATTCCGAACCTCATTCTAAAATTTGAAATACGTCTTATAACATCTTATATATCAGTTTTCTTTCCATATTTATGTGGCAATGTGTTTATTTGATGTTCTTGTTGCTTTAAATGTTTAGAAAATTGAAAAAAAATGAATATTTTTGTATTTTTTTAAGTTTGCCGATATATTGCCGATGTTTACCGACATTTTTGCCGATAAATCCGATAATTTCTTTTTGGACCCTCGGCGATATATTCGCCGACACGATATTTGTAACTTTGATCCTAGGGACTCTCCAAGATAGAGTGAAAACACATTAAATAATGCTCAACTCAAACAAACTCCTCAAAGAGAGAGAGCGCCCCTCATAATCATGGTCAAACAAGTGACAATGTTACAATATAAGCCCCAAGAGAGAATGCTCCAAGAGAAATGGTCTATAACCAAACTAAATGCAATAAGAGTAGACTAAAAAAATGACCAATGGTAACAAACAAGTCTCCCAAGCTGGGTCACTCCCCTCCAATGGTCCAAAACTCAACAAAATACAATAATTAGGTTCAAATACCTAGAGTGCTCCACACGTGTGGTCAAATAATGCCTTAGACGATGTGCTAAAGGGTGAAAATGGTCCAAGCAATGGTCAACTACATGGAATGAGTCCCAATGCCCCTCTAGAAGCTCCAAGTGGTATCATCCAATGGTCCAAAGTGAAGCGCTAGGTCCAAATGTTCCAAGTAAGGGTCCTCATCATGCTAGAAAAGGTGGCATCCCCCTCCAATGTGCTCAAGGAACAAGATGTATGTACCAACAAGTGTAGCGCTCCATGAAATAGTTCCTGATATCCATCCAAATAACACAAGTCATTAAAACTTAGGCAATGTTAGTCCAACATGACAATAATACACAAGATATACATTACAAACACAACCTTTCTAATAACTCAATAATTAATGATTTCTACTCATCCAGTCTAACATTGGTGTAACCCTTAGAACCCTTTTATATGTGAGATTCACAATAAACATGCGTAACTCAGCTACCTAAGTCAACTGAGGGTATATGAAGTGAAGTACGTACATAGGGAAGAACAAGGGTCTTTGTGAAATAACCATCATAGCAACATAAAAGTGGTAGGTATAACCTTAAACTTTCAAGCATTAGGATTTTTTAGATGTTTCTTCCACTTGTGTGCCTAGGAAGGAGTTGTTAGATTCTATAGTATCTCGGGATGTCCTCCATGGTTCAGATGCCTTACGTGGAGGTACTGTTATCACATATATAGTAGCCGGGCTACCATACATTATTTTTCTGATGCCAGTACACTATTCAGCCAGTTCCCTTACATTTGAGATGATGAGATGAGCATCTATATTGGATCACTATCAGATTTTGGACAGCAGTTGTATTCCCCATGCCATGACTGAGTCTCAGGACACTCAGAGAGATGACCGATGTAGCCATTATACCATTTGTATAGAGCAGTCAGTAGTGCCCAGAGTTACAGCAGCAGTTTCAGAGGACAAATGATGGTACATGTGATGAGCATTCAGGTATATGACTCAGCAGGTATATCATAGTGTTGTGGTTATATTGCTTTTATATTTATTCTTATAGCATGTCTTAGCACCTAGTGTCATGATCTGGCGATCATATAGATATGTGGACCTGGTTGATCTTATTATATATATTATATTGTCCCTACTCAGACTTAGAAGTTCACTATTCATACTCATTGGTTTTACCCTCCTTAGGGAGAATAGAGGTGATCATTCCACCATACCTTGGCTCGCTAGTGTTGGCTCCATTATTCATTGTCTTCATCCATCCATTGCCTACCTTTTAGTTTATCACCCTGACTTACTACTTGACTAGTGGCATGGAGGACTTTCCCCCATTGTAGCCTCTGTATTGGATGAGCTTCCCTATTTATTGTGTCTCGGCTCTAAGTTGGTGACAAAACTTACCTATGGTGAGTTGGAGTTCCTTGGAATTCCCCCTAGTCACTAAAGTTGTGTTGGCTAAACCTGAAACTTTTAGTGCTGCCATGAATACAAAATCTGGAAAATGAAATGCTATATCTTGTATGAAAAGCCCATTCATGCAATGTGTTTCTAAACACACATGAATGAAAGGCATGCCAAATGAAAATGGCCATGAAAATAAAATGTTATATCTTTTGGAAATGTAAATACCTAGGTAAACAAGCTGTCCATGACACACCTAGAAGTGCTCAGGTAAACAAGTGCCTTAAAAACACACCTGCAGCAGAAAGCCTAAAATAAATGTAAATCTATGCAATGTGTTTATAAACACACATAGACCAAGGCTATGGAAACTTCAGGCCCAAAAAGCAATGGAACTTAAATGCTATATCAAAACAATTGCTGGCCTTATTTGTATTATGGATTGTGCGCATCTGTTAAAGGTGAATAAACCCTCTTTAAAACAGCTCATCCATTTGTGAGACACCTCCATTCCCTGTGTTGTTTCTCATTCAGTATATAATATGGTGTGTATTCCCTTCCCCTTTGCCAAAGTGTCACAAAGTTAAGTCAGTCAAGTTACCCCTTGGCCTAGCCAGTTATTTTAGCCTTCACCCTTCACTAGCAAATTGATCACAGCTATGAAGTGAGTATGGTCTTGAAAGTCTGGTCCGAGTAATAATAATAATTAATGACATTATATATTTGGATTTAGATCGCCAATAATGATTACTTTGTGTTATAATTGTTATTTGAATAAGTTGTAGAGCATGCATTAACCTTGGACACTTTGTAGCAGCTTTTGATGATGGTCTGAGTTATATTTGGTCATGTTGACTTGGTCAAACCTAGTTTGACCAAGGTCAACCATAGGACATGAGATGGTTGGACCTTGTGATGATATGGATTGATGATATATGGTCTATGTACATGTACATGATGATTCTATGCAGCAGCTATAGGGTTATGATGATGATTCATGGTTTACAGCAGTATTTGATCATTTACAGATTATTATTATTTGCCCTGTTTCGGTATATTGGATATATATATTGATCATGCAGAGACTTATATGGTGTATGAGTACACATCTTGGATGGATTTGGACCTTCTAAGTCCAATGAGACAGTTTGTTTTCAGTTCCGAGCACTTACAGTGATGATTGAGCCTCAGTAGGCTATCCCAATGCAGTTTTGGTCTGTTGGAGGCCCTGTCAGAGCAGATGTGATTTTTATCCGGTTGACCTAGGGCGCTGTGCAATGGAGGGGGTGGTCCAGCCACTTGTTTTTACCATATTACCCCCCTCCCGGACACACTAGTGCCCTCACCTTGACAGCGCATGCACTTCCCGAGGCATTTCAGGATTGGTAGAAATGGCTATTGAGGAAATCGATTTGGGCTACTGAGGCAATGTTATGGCATGGGATGATCAGTGATGATGGATTGATGTCTTCCACACCTCCAGCAATTTCAGCTTCATCGGGGCCCGCATCCATCACTTATGGCATTTTCTGATGATTTCTAAGGTCTTTTGAGGCCTACGATTTGACCATAGAGGCACGATTTGGTATATTGATCACTATCTTATTATTATTGTGCTATGGGGATTGACCAAGGGTGGTTAAAATTACCCCTTGGACCCACCATAAGCTTCCTATTATATTTTGTCATCATGATTTGGTGGGATTCCCCTCTTCTAGGGCGATTTTGTCCACTTATATTATATTTTATTAGTGATCCATGTATTTTATTGTTGAGCTCATCTCAACCATTGATTAGACATTTGTATCTTTTAATCTTAGCCACTCATTCAAAAAGTGGTTAGGATTTTGATGCCTCTCCTTCCTATTTAAAGGAGAGAGCTTCTCATTTGTAAGGAGTCTTTGGCTCTTGGATTATTGGTATAGAAAAACTTTCTTGTGGAAATTCTTGTGGTCTCCTTTGCATCTGGTGTTCTTAGATGGTGATTGGAAAGTCTATTGCAACCTAGCATTTGGAATTTGTGGTAAGATCTATCTATTTTGGAAATCATTGCCTTGTCTACAGGAGGGTGACTTCAACAAGGGCGATTTTGCAAGGCTTCTTCAAATCGACTTTCTTGGCATTTGCTTGTATCAAGGGGTTATCATTAGTATCATTGTGATCTATGCTATCTTTATGTTACTTCTCTTGTGGCATTAGTCTTATCTCTTGATAACATCAAATCTGATATTATTGATGTTTGTTGTGCAGGAGAGAGGGCGCAGTGGCTTCTTGGACTAAATCGATTGCATAGAAAACTACCTCAAAGCTTCTCAAATTGATCGGATTTGCATAGATCATCATCATCAAGGCACCTACAAGGTTACCCAGGTAAGATCCACAGGTTTGTTTCTCTTATCTTGATCCAATCCATTGACATAGCTCATAAATTGATAAAACCCTTATTTCTTCAAACCCTCATTTTTACATTTTTTCAGATCTACTAGGATCTAGTGGCTTCTTGGGTAAGATATTGAAAACCCACCTCTATAGTATCCACGGCATCTCGGATCTATAGTTTGGTGAGGATTGACCTCCATTTGACCCTCTTCCCAAGGCATTTAGCCTCTCCAAGCAAGGGCGCACTTCCTAGTTTGGTGGGCTGACCTAGATCTAGTATGTGGGTAGTTGAGATCCCGCTTGATTCATGATCTACACATCCAATAACCTACCCCCAGATTGTCACTTCTCTGATTTCTACCTTGTGGGCCCTATTCCACGTTTTAAGGGATTTAATCCCCATTTTGGACCACTTGGTATCTTCAAACTCAGATCTAGTAAGATCTAGCCATTGGATTGCCTTGAAATTGTAGATCCATACTCTCACTTGCTTAAACCACTTGGATCTAAAGTTTGGATGCCATTGGACTTGTCTTGACCCCACTTATCCCACTTTTTAGCCTCCTTGGGTAAAGTCGCACCACCTTGGAGAAGTGAGTTGGCCCACTTCTAGGACATGGGTACATGAGATTTCAGTGGATTTGGAACGGGAGTAATTCAAAACCTAGGTCTAGCAGGTCACCTTGTCAAATCTTGCCTTGGGGATAGGATTCCTTGTTTTAAGGGATTGTGGTCCACTTAGGTCAAACATAGATCTAGACCTATTCATCCATCAAGACTTTAATTGCCCGCTTGTCTCATGCAATAGGAGTCCTTAACCACAAGTTAACTTTACTTTGACTCCATTATCCCAATTCCCAAGGCACTGGTTTCTCTCCAATTCAATTCGACTTTCCTAGATTGTTGGATTAACTTGTGGTTTGACCCTTGTGTGGTAAACTAAACCCTTTGATGCCATCATACTTCATGATCAAGCTTGTCACTTGTACTAGTTAGCCCCAATTCAACCCCTAAACTACCCTGCATTGGACATGGTTCCCAAGGCAGTAGATTTTCTCACATTGAACTAGTACTTTAATCTTGGATCCTATTTCGCAAATCATTAGTCACTCTCACATCAATAATGAACCAAAGCTATACTCAGTGAACCCCTCACTTGTCTTGTGACTTCATCCTAAGGTCTAGGATAAACCATACACCTTACTTCACTTAGAATTAACTTGATTTGGTGTCTTGGTTTTGATCTCTCCTGTCGGGAGTAGATCGGGTCTCCCCCTTTGTTGTCTGGGCTAGATAACATAAAGTGAAGGTTGCCTCGACTGGTGTGACAACCATCTATTGGAGGTCGAGGTGATCGTGGTTGCACCTTTTGAGTTGCCCTTCCCTATTGCCATCCATGAGTGGATACATCCATAGGGGTAACTACAGTTTAGGTGATAACAGGTACATTAGTTGTATAGGAATCAGTATGGAGTAGAGGGTGAGATACACTCTACTTAGTGGCATGAGCCCAATGGTGGCTGCATGCAGACCTTCTAGGGTGTTTTGACCTTTGCATGCATGAGTTTTGCATGACCTATCAACGATCATAGGCTGCATGACAAAGTGACTTTTTGCATGCATCGAGATTAGGTTTTTGGTAAATCTAATTCATCGGTGAGATTATTTATAGAGGCAGGGGGTCCCCGGATGAGGTTGGTCAGTTGAGTTATCAAAGAGTGATAGCTAAAGAGTGAGGAGGGCGCATTAGTGCATGCAGGGCAACTTTCTGAGAGAGAGGAGCTGCTGCAGGAGCTAGGGTGGTCAGATCTGAGCTGGACCAGTGACCATTAGCTCCAGAGGCAGTTGGCACCTAGATCTATGGACTGAGATAGTTCGCTGAGGTGGTTTCTGCTGAGTTTGAGGAGGACGTGTTCCACAGAGGAGGTGGGCGCATTACCTGAGGAGAGAGGAGCTCATTCAGAGCTTGATCGACTGATTCAGAGTCTAAGACGTTCAGGATAGCCTTGCCTCAGTATTTGAGGAAGGATAAGCACGATTAGAGCTCAGATTTGTTGAGATCTGGCATAGTACGAGCATCAGACATCCAGAGGGGGGGGGGCACATTTCTCCATGTAGAGGAAGGCACATTTCTTCAGTAGAGCAGTTGGTTGTCTTCTGTTGCAGAGCAGATCAGAGCAGAGTGATACAGACAGGCAGATCAGTTAGGGGCACCTGCAGAGATTCTCAGATCCAGTTTGACAATTAGGGCACATTCTTCGAGTGCATGCATCTGCTGATGCATGCAGATCTAGAGTTTGTCCTGTTCAGGGATTGAGTTACTTCTGAGGTAACACTGTATTGTATTTGTTCATTTATATATATGCTCTGGGCTCGAGAGAGAAGATAGCCCCACAGGATTGCTGGTTTTCTTTGGTTGGGGTTTCTAGGGTATATGCAATGTTATTTGTGTGATTGCATGTGTGTTAAAGTTGTAAAGAGATCTAGTTGTTGATTTTATATTTTTATGAGCATTTATTGATATACGAGACTCAAACCGCTTGAGATCTCAGGGTTATGCAGAGGGAGTAGTGATCTCTGGATTAACTAAAATTTACATGGTGTCAGAGCCCTGGTAAGGGTCATGAAGGGCAATCACACAGAGATCAGTGAAGATAGAGACCAGATCTACCAGATCTGAAGAGCACAGCTCAGATCTGAGGTTGTAGAGGTCAAATCTATCAGATATGTGGTATTGGAGACTAGATCTGAGATAGACCTAGTAGATCAGTTAATATAGAGACCATATCTACCAGATCTGAAGAGCATAGCTCAGATCTAAGGTTGTAGAGGTCAAATCTATAAGATTTGTGAGTTTGGAGGTGAGATCTGAGATAGATCTTTCAGATCTGGCATGAGCAGAGTCCATATCTGTGGCAGATATATCAGATCTGAAGCGTAGTGTTCAGATCTGTGAGAGCAGAGTCTAGATATGAAGAGCAGAGTTCAGATCTGTGAGTGCAGACATCAGATATGTTAGGATAGATACCAGATAGATCTATCAGATCTATGAGAACAAAGATCAGATTTGGGAGAGTGAACCTTAGATATGAGAAAGAGAGGGTTAGCTTGTTCACCAAGGCATAATTTTACAGGTTAGTTCTGATTCAGAGATTTTGAATCAGCAGTGTTATCAGTTTTGCAGAGTTATGGCCACTAGCTTGAGAGTAGAGTACAAGTTGTTGTGCAAGCCTGTACGTGGGTCTAGGGAGACCTTGGATACATTTTCAGTATTAGTGACAGAGGGAGAGCATAGTGCTTCTCTCAAGATGACATTGATAGAGGAGGAGCGTAGATCTGCATATCAGAGTGCAACAGATTCAGCCAGAAAGTCTTCCAGTTCAGAGAGAGTAGTTGCAGTAACATATGATGTGTTTGATCCTAGTGGATGCTTCTCCGGCAGTACCTTCCTCACTAAGAGGGAGTGTTACTGCAAAGATGTGCATGACATATGCATGTGCATGAGGTCCTGCATGATGCATGTGCATGAGATGTGCATGATGCATATGCATGAGATATGCATGCACATGAAGACAGAGGAGGTTGATGAGTTTACCTCTCAGTTTGAGAGGGAGTTCTCATTAGCCTCATATCAGTCAGGGCATGACAGTAGTCAGCCAGAGATTTAGGATGATCAGAGATGGAGGGTTGACTGCATGCACAACAGTCACATGACAGGGATGCGAGATGCATTCCTAATCCTAGAGCACACACCTAGGCAGATGGTTCGGTGTTAGATTATGGTAACTTCGGGATGTCCTCCATGGTTCATATGCCTTACATGGAGGTACATTAGCTGCATAGGCATCAGGATGGAGTAGAGGCACTCTACTCAGTGGCATGAGTCCAGTAGGGGCTGCATGCGGAGCTTCAGGGGAGACTGACATTTGCATGCATGAGTATTGCATGACCTGTCAGCATTCAGTGACTGCATGCAAAAGTGACTTTTTGCATGCACCGGGAATTAGGGTTTTGGCAAACCTAATTCATCGATGAGATTATTTAGAGGCAGGGGGTCCCCAGATGAGGTTACTCAATTGTATTATCAGAGAGAGATATTGCTAGAGTGAGGAGGACGTAGTTGTCCATGTGGGGCGACTTTTTGAGGTAGAGAGGAGTTGCTGCAGGAGCTAAGAAGGTCAGATCTGAGCTAGATCAGTGACCTTCAGTTCCAGTGAGACCAAACACCCATTACTGTGAGCTGAGAGAGCTCCATAGTGTGATTTCTGATTAGATTGGAGGAGGTCGAGTTCTCTTGGAGGAGGACGTTTTTCCTGAGGGGAGAGAAGCTCATTGTGAGCTGGATTGACCGATTAGGAGTCTGTGACTTCCAGGATAGCCTTGCCTCAGGATTTGAGGAAGGTTAGGGATGATCGGAGCTCAGATCTATTGAGATTCGGAGCAGTACGAGCATTTGACATCCAGAGGGGAGGGCGCACTTGTGCATGCAGAGGGGGTCGATTTCATTAGTGGGCAGTCTTCAGAGCGAGCAGATCAAAGCAGAGAGATCTAGAGAGGGCAAATCAATCAAAGGCACCGTCAGAGCACTCAGATCCAATTTGGCAGTTAGGGATTACTTCTTCAGTGCATGCATCAGCTGGATGCATGCAAATTTGAGGTTTGTCCTGTTTCAGAGGGATTGAGTTACCGACTGAGGTAATCATGTATTGTATTGTCATTTATACATCTATATGCTCTAGGCTTGAGAGAGAAGATAGCCCCATAGTTAGCTAGTTTTTCCCGCAAGGGTTCCAAGGTACATCTGTTGTCTATGTGGTTGATTGCATTTATGTTTAGTTGGTAAGTGCAAATCTAGTTGTTTTAGTTTATTTCTTTATGAGCATATATTGATTTAGAGACTCATACCACTTGAGATCTCAGGGCGATCCAGAGGGAGTAGTGAACTCTGGATCTAATATATTTACATGGTATCAGAGCCCTGTTGAAGGTCAGGGTGAGTAGTCACACATAGATTTGCAATGTTGGTGACTAGATCTAGGATAGATCTAGTAGATCTGTGGAGATAGAGGCCAGATCTATAAGATCTGAACATTCCCGTTTAGATCTGAGGTTGTAGAGGTCAAATCTATCAGATCCGTGGTATTGGAGACTAGATCTGAGATAGATCTAGTAGATCAGTGAAGATAGAGACCAGATCTACCAGATCTGAAGAGCACGGCTTAGATATGAGGTTGTAGAGGTTAGATCTATCAGATCTGTGAGTTTGGAGATGAGATCTGAGATAGATCTTTCAGATCTGGCACAAGAAGAGTTCAAATCTGTGGCAAATATATCAGATCTAGAGCATAGTGTTCAGATCTGTGAGAGTAGAGTCCAGATCTAAAGAGCAGAGTTCAAATCTGTGAATGCAGACATCAAATCTGTTAGGATATATACTAGATCTATCAGATCTGTGAGTTCAGTGGTTAGATCTGTGATAGATATACCAGATCTGTGATCATGAGAGATTCTTGTTCACTGTGGGTTACAGTATTTTAGTTTTACAGAGTTATGGCCACTAGCTTAAGAGTAGAGTATAGGTTGATGGGCAAGCTGTATGTGGGTCCAGGGAGACCTTGGATACAGTTTCAGTATTAGTGACAGAGGGAGAGCATGATGCTTCTCTCAAGATGGCATTGATAGAGGAGGAGTGCAGATATGCATATCAGAGTGTAGGAGATACAGCCAGAAAGTCTTCCAGTTCAGAGGGAGTAGCTGCAGCGGCATATGATGTGTTTGATCCTGATGGATGCTTCTCCAGCAGTACCTTCCTCGCCGAGAGGGAGTGTCAGTACAGAGATGAGCTTGAGACATGCATGAGGTCTTGCATGATGCATGCGCATGGGATATGCATGCTGCATGTGCATGAGATATGCATGCATATGAAGACTGAGAGATGGTTGATCCGGGATGAGCAGGTGGCAGCAGCAGAGGAGGTTGATGAGTCTACTTCTCAATTTGAGAAGGAGTTCTCATTAGCCTCAGTTCAGTCAAGACATGATAGTAGCCTACCAGAGGCTCAAGATGATCAGAGGTGGAGAGTGGACAACACTCTCAGCAGTCATCTGACACGAGTGCGAGATGCATTCCTGATCCTAGAGCATACTTTAGTACAGTTGACTCGGGATGGTCAAGGGGTTGACCATTTGGTTACTGGAGTGGGCAGAGTGAGATTTCTGCTTGACCGTGGGGAGCTCCTGCAGGTTTCAGGAGTGCTCTTTGTTCCAGGACTTAGAGGGAGTGTTCTCTCAGTGACAACTTTGGCAACTACAGGATACCCTGTGGTGTTTCACAGGGATCAGTTCTTCACCTATCCTAGAGGAGTAGACCCAATGTTGTTTGGTCACAGGATTGATGGTGACTACTTGGTTCATGGACAGCCTACCTCGGGCACATCATGATGGTTGAGTGCATCCTCTTCATATACAGAGGAGGATGATGAGCAGGATGCTCATAGCAGAGATGAGGCCAGGAGGAGTGAACTTGTTTAGCAGATGGGTGGGCGAGATGCTCACCATGATGAGGATCAGGGTAGTGACTCTGGAGTTCAGTTGGATGAGTGAGATGCTCTTGACAGTGATGGAGATGTGGAGATTGAGCCCTGGGCTCATATCGAAGGGATGAGCATGCTGCTCATGCAGGCACTAGTCAGAGAGTGAGCTGGTATGACATGGTTGAAATGGACTTGGCTCAAAAGAGGGCTCAATTAGTTCAGTCAGTGCAGAGACAGAGGGAGTTGACTTATAGAGCTGAGTCAACTCAGGGTCATAGGCAGATGATCTACAGAGCAGTAGATCCACTTGACAGAGGATTTCAAAGTTGGTTACAGCAGCAGACACCCAGAGGGAGTCTGAGTCAGAGTGCAGTGGCAGAGTCAGCAGTGGTTGACAAGAGGGCTTCTTCTGAAGCCACCCATATGGAGATTGATCAGAGTTCTTCAGGTCAGAGAGCAGTGACAGGCAAATCAGTTAGATCAGTGTCAGCAGCAATAGACTTGTTGGATCCAGGCATCAGTGTTAGGACTTCCCTCGTTAAGAGGGAGTGTTAGATTATGGTAACTTCGGGATGTCCTCCATGGTTCAGATGCCTTACATGGAGGTACATTAGCTGCATAGGCATCGGGATGGAGTAGAGGCACTCTACCCAGTGGCATGAGTCCAGTGGGGGCTGCATGCGAAGCTTCAAGGGAGATTGACCTTTGCATGCATGAGTATTGCATGACCTGTCAACATTCAGTGGCTGCATCCAAAAGTGACCTTTTGCATGCACTGGGGATTAGGGTTTTGTCAAATCTAATTCATCGGTAAGATTATTTATAGAGGCAGGGGGTCCCCAAATGAGGTTACTCAGTTGTATTATCAGAGAGAGATACTGCTAGAGTGAGGAGGACGTAGCTGTCCATGTGGGGCGACTTTTTGAGATAGAGAGGAGTTGCTGCAGGAGCTAGGAAGGTCAGATTTGAGCTAGATCAGTGACCTTCAGTTCCAGTGAGACCATACACCCATTACTGTGAGGTGAGAGAGCTCCACAGTGTGATTTCTGATTAGATTGGAGGAGGCCGAGTTCTCTTGGAGGAGGACATTTTTCCCGAGGGGAGAGAAGCTCATTGTGAGCTAGATTGACCGATTAGGAGTCTGTGACTTCCAGGATAGCCTTGCCTCAGGATTTGAGGAAGGTTAGGGACGATCAGAGCTTAGATCTGTTGAGATCCGGAGCAGTACGAGCATTTGACATCCAGAGGGGAGGGCGCACTTGTGCATGCAGAGGAGGCTGATTTCATTAGTGGGCAGTCTTCAGAGTGAGCAGATCAGAGTAGAGAGATCTAGAGAGGGAAGATCAGTCAGAGGCACCGTCAGAGCACTTAGATCCAGTTTGGCAGTTAGGGCTTACTTCTTCAGTGCATGCATCAGTTGGATGCATGCAAATTTGAGGTCTGTCTTGTTTCAGAGGGATTGAGTTACCGACTGGGGTAATCATGTATTGTATTGTCATTTATACATCTATATGCTCTGGGCTCGAGAGAGAAGATAGCCCCATAGTTAGCTATTTTTTCCCACAAGGGTTCCGGGGTACATATGTTGTCTATGTGGTTGATTGCATTTCTGTTCAGTTGGTAAATGCAGATCTAGTTGTTTGAGTTTATTTCTTTATGAGCATATATTGATTTAGAGACTCATACCACTTGAGATCTCATACCACTTGAGATCTCAGGGCGATCCAGAGGGAGTAGTGAACTCTGGATCTAATATATTTACATTCGGGATGTGCAGGGGACTGATCACTTGGTCACCGGAGTGGGTAGAGTGAGATTTCTACTTGACCTTGGAGAGCTCCTAAAGGTATCAGGAGTGTTGTTCGTTCCAGGACTGAGAGGGAGCATTCTCTTAGTGGCAGCTTTGGGAGTTGTTGGTTACTCAGTTGTGTTCCAACGGGATCTGATTTTCACCTATCTTAGAGGAGTAGACCCAGTCTTGATGGGTCACAAGATCGACGGTGAATACTTGGTTCGGGGACAGCCCACTTCTGGCACATCAGGATGGCTAAATGCATCCTCTTCTGAGTCAGATGAGGATAGTGAGTAAATTGCTCACAGCAGAGATGATGCCAGGAGGTATGAGTCCAATCAGCAGATGGGTGAGCGAGATGCTTAGCATGATGATGAGGGGCAGAGGAGTGACTCTGGTTATACGATGGATGAGCGAGAGGATCATGATGATGATGATGAGTCTCAGGGGATTGAGCCATTAGATTTAGTTCAGATGGATGGGCATGATGCTCATACAAGCACCCGTCAAAGGTTGAGTTGGTACGAGATGGTAGAGATGGACTTAGCTCAGGAGAGAGCTGAGTCAGCTCAGAGACAGAGGGAGTCCACTTACATACCAGTGGATCCACTTGACAATAGTCTTCGGGACTGGTTACAACAGAGATTCAGAGGGAGTTTGAATCAGAGTACAATGGCAGAGTCAGTGGTAGATCAGGGGGCTTCCTTGATGGAGCCAGATGAGGGCACTTCAGGTCAGAGGGCAGCAGTGACAGATAGGAAAATGGGTTCAATGTCAGCAGCAGAGGACTTGTTGGATCAATGGCATGAGCCCAGTGGTGGCTGCATGCGGACCTTCCAAGGTGTTTTGACCTTTGCATGCATGAGTTTTGCATGACCTGTCAGCGATCATAGGATGCATGCAAAAGTGACTTTTTGCATGCACTGAGATTAGGTTTTTGGTAAACCTAATTCATCAGTGAGATTATTTATAGAGGCAGGGGGTCCCCGGATGAGGTTACTCAATTGAGTTATCAGAGAGTGATAGCTCAAGAGTAAGGAGGGCACATTAGTGCATGCAGGGCGACTTTCTGAGAGAGAGAGGAGCTGCTGCAGGAGCTAGGGTGGTTAGATCTGAGCTGGACCAACGACCATTAGCTCCAGAGGCACTTGGCACCTAGATCTGTGGACTGAGATAGTTCACTGAGGTGGTTTCTGCTGAGTTTGAGGAGGACGTGTTCCACAGAGGAGGTGGGCGCATTACCTGAGGAGAGAGGAGCTCATTCAAACCTTGATCGACCGATTCAAAGTCTAAGACATTCAGGATAGCCTTGCCTTAGCATTTGAGGAAGGATAGGAACGATCAGAGCTCAGATCTGTTGAGGTCAGGCACAGTACGAGCATCAACCATCCAGAGGGGAGGACGCATTTCTCCATGCAGAGGAAGGCACATTTATTCAGTAGAGCAGTTGGTTGTCTTCTGTTGCAGAGCAGATCAGGGCAGAGTGATACAGACAGGCAGATCAGTCAAGGGCACCTGCAAAGATTCTCAAATCCAGTTTGATAGTTAGGGCACATTCTTCCAGTGCATGAATCAGCTAATGCATGCAGATCTAGAGTTTGTCCTGTTCAGGGATTAAGTTACTTCTGAGGTAACATTGTATTGTATTTGTTCATTTATATATATATATATATATGCTCTAGGCTCGAGAGAGAAGATAGCCCCATAGGATTGCTAGTTTTCCCCTGTTGGGGTTTCTAGGGTATATGCAGTGTTATTTGTGTGATTGCATGTGTGTTAAAGTTGTAAAGAGATCTAGTTGTTGAGTTTATATTTTTATGAACATTTATTGATTTACGAGACTCAAACCGCTTGAGATCTCAGGGCTATCCAGAGGGAGTAGTGATCTCTGGATTAACTAAAATTTACAGGAGTGGCATGGGTCATCCATCCTCGCGCCTTCATATTGCAATCCCTTTTCATTTTTCATTATTTTTCTTTAGAGATTTCATGTACATTTCATTTAGCCCTTTCATTGACTTAGTATCTTTTTCTTTAGATGTGGCTTTGATAACCTAGGACAAGAGAACCTGGTTTTTGTGATGGGGTATCTACCATGATATTTTCTTTTACATTTAATTTATCAGCAACTTCCCTTTTCTCTGAGTATGAGACTCTTTTAGCTTTGATTTTGAGGCATTCATACATTGGAATAGTAACAAGAGCATTGTTACTATTACTAACGACAGCTCATTCAAAAAGGGGGTAAAGGAACAAGATGAGTGAATTGGTTAAAAGGATGAAATATTGCTAGGTAAAAGGTGTGAAATGGATGAAATCGCATGACTTAGTTCAACAAAGTACAAATTGACACCGTAATAATCAAAGTTACATATATCGTGTCGACAAATATATCACCGAGGTTTTGAAATGTAACTTATCGACAATATCAGCGAAAATATCAAAGTATGACATAACACCTGCATGACCCAAAGTCGTCATCTCATGGTACCACCAATCATGTGCCTCTCCATCAAAATGTAAGGTGGCCAACTTAATGGCATCCACCTCTGTCATGGGGTTAAGATGGAAGTATGTGTCAAGTTTGTGTACCCATGATCTTGCGGTGCATTTGGATGACCCGTCAAAATTCGGAAGAGTTATCTTCCCAATCGTACACTGTAACTCAAAATTTGGAGTGGGTATCATGTTAAACCCCTTTGGTTTGTTTCTACCTTTGAAGTTGCAGTGCTCAACAAAGGACATTGCTACTCGAAAATCAACATCCATAGCTCTATACTCTTGGAAATTAAAGCCTCCAACAACTCATCTTGTTCATTCTTCCCTACTGCTCCTGTCACTTGTTCATCCAGAAATTTAAGCACTGTGGATCTAGGTGGCTCTTGGAACTCATGCGGGCGGTTTTGTGGGTTGGTCCAAGATGTAATCACATTTATGTGAGATCTCATGGTGTTCCTGTCTCCCTCTAAAAATCCACTACTACTTCCCTCACCATTTTTCTTTCCAAAAGCATAGGTGGCCAATTTGCCCATAAAGTCCCTTGTCTTCCTTTGTCCCTTGGCCAATTCCTCTAAGGTCTGTAGGAGGCTTTTAACAAACATATCCTCTTTTTTCTCTGCAGGGTTCTTGCCTGGAACAGCTTCTTGATTCCTTTCCATCCCTGGTTCACTTTCTCCGTGAGCTGTATTCCTGTCTGGATCATGCTCTTCCTCCCTATCAAGTTCCCCGGTTCTATATCTTTTCTTTCTATAAGTTATATTCTGATAATCCTCGAAGTTCATTTACCTTTCTTCAAAGCCCCACAGCTATCGAGAATCATGCTCTAATAGCACTGTAGTATCCCACTTAGGTTCCTTGCTAATTTTTTTTTCACTGATATAGTTGCTAGTTTGATTAAGGACATTCTTCAAACACTTTGAATGCCAATTTGATGCCCACTGGGAATGATCCTTAGCAATTGTGAGCTTTGGAAAACCCTCCAACATTGAACCCCGTGCTGTAGCAGTCACTCAGCAATAGAAAATTGATGCCCACAGTAGATGTGTCCACCCAGACTGACAATAAGGTGCCCAAAACTGATTTTACATTGAGGCTTGACAATATGTTACACTCTCTCAAGAGAGCCGTTATATAATGAACATGATCGATACATTCACAAGCATAAATGTAATCCAATTGGTTTACATGATAAAATATTTCACACCAGATTTCAAGAGGAATATTACTGCTGTAGATTTAAGTCATTAACATGCTACATAACAGTGTTTTGTCTTGGCAAATAATAGCATGAAGTTACAATGCAGGAGTACCTCTGTTCCAAAGCAAGGAAGAGTATAGAATAGTGCTGTAGATGAATGATAAAGCAGCAATAACTTGGAATTTACCTATGTTGCACTGGATTTGGGGACGGGGGAACAAGTCCCTGGGACGGCTAGAGCGCACCCCCAATTTTTCAGGGGACGGCAGGTTGGGGACGGCAATAATATATATATATATATATATAACTTTTAAAAGTTAGAATTCACCATAAACATTTGTAGTTGCTTATAAGCACAATAGTTTATAATTTATAGTATTATGCACATCCCTTACACTTGTTAGTTTTGAAAAAACTCAGGCAAATAAGGAAAGGACCGAGTGACCATTATTGGCACTTGAACGTGAACAAAATGTAGTTTAGCTCTAGGAAACTTAAGTTTAACTATTTTCAATCTGCATTAAGGTCCAGGAAGGATCTACGAGAAGAAGGGTTTAATTTCTTGTTTATAATGATTGGGTTAAAAAGCATTCCCTTCACAACAGGTTCTACAGATTTTTACAGCTGTGTTGAAAACCACAATAAAACACTTTGGGAAATACATGCTTGCATTCTATAAAGAGATTAGATTCATATTTTAGATTAAGAAGGCTATTCAATAGGAATTTATTCAAATGTTTAGTACCCAATCTAAATGTTTAGACACCTATGTACAATATGTTAAAGCTAAGATGACCCTAAAAATGAGAAGAACAAGAGCAATACCCAAAAGGATCAAACCTTTGAGTTGTTGCATTTCTTAGTTTGTTGACATGGAGGCTTTGCTACTTGTAATGATGTTGCTAAAAGGACAATAGTTAAATCACCAGAAACCCAAATCAAAATCCATCATACACAGCCCATATTTTGAATTGCAACCTATACAGATTTAGATTTAGAATAATACAAAAAATATGGATGGGATAACTAATCATATTGTCCAATCATCAATGTCCATTGTCAAAACTAAAGATACATGACCAAAACATCTCCAAAATCTAACGGGACATCTCTAAAATCTACTTGGAATGTGTCCAAAATCTTGTCGGAAGTTCCCGGAATCTGTTGGGGACGTTTTGGGTACGGCCACCAAGTCCCCAAGTCCCTAATGAGGTCCCCAAAAGATTAGGGACATTTCCTAAGGGTCCCCGAAACGCGGGGACGGTGGGTACGGGGCTTTTTTGGGGGGGGACAGGTCCCCATGCAACATTTACCCATCAGCAACAGCAGTTTGCATTTCTTCAACAAGTCAACCCCAATAAATTCAACAATAGCTCAGCCCCAATAAACATACCACAGGGAAGGAAGTATGCAGCAGCAGTAAGCAATTCAACTTCCCTTTGGTCAACAGGTGGAAGACAAGGAGGTATAATAATCTGTTCCCTTTTTATCTGCACCCTCTCTCCTATGTAAACCACCTTTCACTATAATGATGTCGGCTTCAGCAATGTTTTGCAGAGTCCCCAACTCAACCACAAACACCACAATTTAGCTAACTCGTGGTACACTATTCTCTTGCTATCTCAGTCTTGAAGGTTGTTTGCAGATGATGTTTACTTCAGCTGTTGCATCCTCCAACAGAGATGAATACTAAGACACAAGTGCACCCTTCAGCAGAGATGAGGATGTAATCTAGTGTGCCCACCAGCTGATATGAAGAAAGAAACTAATGCGCCCTCAATGGAAACACTGGAACTTGGTTGTCCTCAAATCTGAAGCAAATATGGTGCACCCTCTTCTCTAAGACTGTCAATCTCCCCACACAAGTGCGCCCTCCAAGATAACCCTGAAACCTCTCCAATTCAACACAAACTCAGATTTGGCAGTAAACAATTAAACTCAGTCTACAGTGTTGAAGCATGACAAAGAAATCTGAGTGATTTCTCCTCCTTCACTAGCTAGGGAGAAATCTTTCACCCCCGAAACCAGTCTCAACAAGCAAGAGTTTTTTCAAACCCTAGCTCCAATGCTCAAAGAGCTCTCCAAAATTTTTTCTCCAAAATGAAAGTGTCGAATGATGAGAGAACTCCTCACTTTCTCCTTTTATAACCTCGTTGATCCTTTTTGGCTCTTTTTACCCTTTTATTTTAATCAAGTCACTTTTCCTATGTTCTCCACTTTATAATTTTTAAGTGACTTAATTTCCCCTTTTGGTCTAATGACCCTCATCACCCCATTTTATTTCTTTTAGTGACTTTATAAAGTGACTCTAGGCCATCTAATTCCCTAGTTTGATTTTTTTGCTCGAACCTACAGGAACTGGATAGGTTAGCGAAATGACCCCAAGGTGCGGTCGAGGGGATGGGGACATTACAAAAACCCTGTCATGTATAAATTTAATGAATCTATTTCATTTTTCTTAACAAGCTGCCATGTATTTCAAATACATTTTCATACTGATATTTACAGAAAACACTATATTTTTCTGTGTGCTTTAGGATTGTCAAACTTGTTTCTTTTTTCCAAATATTGTGATCATGGATGCACTGACAAACAATCAGAGCTGTATCAGGCTGTTGTGAGCAGAGACAAATTTCCCCTGATCAAACAATGAGTTAAACTAGATCAGGCTGTTGTGAGCAGAGACAAATTTCAATCACTACTGTTTGGTAAATGACATATAATAGAACCTCAAGGGTTAGCTCAAATGGCTGAACCATCTGCCCAAGGCAATCTGCAGATGGGGACACCGTAGGTCACAGGTTCAAATCTGGTAGAGTCACTTAGGGTTACCAGACACCATTGTGGCTGTCAGTTAAGTCACCCTCCATCCAGATATTCTAGGGAAGAGAGGGAAAAATAAAAGATAACATCCAATAGAAACTTCAGTCATAATACTCCAGTTCATAGTTTCTTTCTACCCTACACTTTACTAAAGCTTCCTTTCCCAACTAATAACATAATAATCTCAGAAATCCCTCCCAAAAACATATAGACAACACTTCGTTGGATAATATTAAATACCTCTTTAACATTTGTTGGCTCTTCATGTCACAGTATCAAGTGATGAAAAGGTCTTCTATTTGTTGACTTCCTGTGTTCTTTCATTAATGGAGAGTAAACAATAGTCTTAGAAAATCTTACCATGGTCCTCCGGAAAGGTGGAGACCTTGGCGCTGCCCAATTGTATAAAACCAAAATCCTCTGTGCTTCCCAAGAAAATCTCCTGTCTCTGCTTCTAACAGTATGCCTTCCATCTCACCAATGTGTCTTGCCACAAATTCACTGAACTTCACCTAGAAAATCCACATTTACAGTAAATGCTAAAGAACGGATAAGAAATTTTAACTACTTCATAAATAACAACCGGAGTTACTACTAATATGAAAAATAAATATCTACAGCTCGTTGTAATCAGGAAATTTACACAGATAAGCATACAGTTATGTCTTTGTTTCCTTCCTACATATGGAGAAATCCAACATGGATTCATTTTCTCATAGGATCTCAAACCTTAATGAATATACAGCTTTTTTTCTTAATTTACAGGACCCTTCATACTAGTAATCATGTCTATCCTGATTACTCGTTCATGAATTAGAAGTTAGAACAGATTTTTCAACTTAAGCAGAGTGGTTAAAGCTTTTTGTCCCTTTTTTAATACAAATCTTTCTATTTCATCAGATTTACTTCAGTCTAGGTTATCACAATTAACTGGCTTAGACTTTGTCACTGGAGTCAGAAAAGTTTTGCAGCAAAAGGAACAAAATTTGTTGATTCTCAGGCACAGGCAAATCTAATGGTGAATTTTATCAAGAACTTTATGGTGAATTTGATGATGAACTTAATGATGGATTTGATGGCAAATGTGATGGCAAATTTAATGGAAAAGCATAGCAAAATATGTAAAGTGAAAAATTGTTGAGATTCATTTCTTATTTTCTCTTAAGCTTCAGAAAATTCAAAAACCCTGTATTATGTTTTTGTGACATGTTTTTGAACGATATATTATGTTTTAACATGTTTTAGGAAGTAATAACAAAATTCATTTAAAACTAATTGTAAAAATTGTTGGAAAATTTTGTCATAGATTTTTGCAATGGCAAATTTAGTTCAAACTTCATAGTAACCAAATTCAAACATGAACACGAACCAGGTGACTTACAACTTTGATATTCTTGATATGGGGATTCTCAATATAAATTTATATATGTAAAAATAAAACAAAATACAGAGCAAAAACAGCCTGCAGAACATAGCTATTATATAAAGAATGGGGAGTTCCACTTAGTGCTAACTGTTACCTCCCAAAATTAGCACTTCAAATGTGTAAGAGTGCCAAGCAAAGATTCAAACCGAAGCGTAACTAAGAGGATCTACCCACTGTCACCTCGGTAACTACCACTCCATATTTAGGTCGTCTCTCCTCCTACTCAGGGGGGGTATCCTTACATAAGATCGCTAAGGCTATGGCATTGAGGTTCAAGGTAATACAAGGAGAGTAAGCCTTAACAAAATACGGTTGTAGCATAACAAGGTAAAATATGATGGAAAGATTAAAAGAGTGGTGCCTATACCAACAAGGGCAAATGGATTCAAGAGGTTGATCCAAGAGGGCTGATTTCTTCATAGGTATTAAGGAAAATTTGGCAACAATTAGCATATCAATAAACCTCAAATGGCTCTGTTACCGGATGAACTAACAGGACTAGTATCCGATGAACAAATGTAAGAGAAGTGACCACTGTCACCTTAGCCAATTCTCTAAATTCTTCGGAGAGTTGGAACCTCCAAGGAGAAGAGCCCTTATATGGTCTACAAAACACCTTAGGACGAGAAAGGCTATGTCTTCTTGACAACAATGTTAGTGACCAGTGCCTTAGACAATGAATTTAAGAGAATGAAGAAGACATACTAATCAACTACGTATTCAGTGAATGAATAAGAATAGTCAATTAGTATGTAAACAAGATCATGCATCAATGCCCATCATAAAAGTTCAGGCAAATGTAGATGTCAAATGAGAAGAGTATGTGTCTCAACTCTAACAAATGTAAATATGAAAATCAAATAACAAAATCTAATATTTCAACACTTGTTTCAGATCTGTATATGGAAGTATCAACCGCAGTATAGCAGTATTGTCAATATTAATTAGTAACCATAGAAAGGATGATGGAAAATTAAGCAACATCAATTGCACTTTCAATTAGTTTCAATGTTTAACTTTCATGCACTAATTCAGAGTTACACCAGTATGTAGTGACAGTGGTATTAACAGCAGTAAGATAAGTACTTGTAGCAATTTGTAATGTTCCATTTTTAACTATAGTGGAATTTACTGAGGATTGATGCCATATACACCTTTAGAGGATCTCTAGCATGGTTATTAGATCACTAGTAGATAAACAGGGGCCACAGGAACTAAAGGCCACCTGCATGCATGACATCCGAGCATTATTTCATGTTGCATGCACTGATTGAGTCTCCAAACACTCCAAAAACACCGCATGCAAGTCAATTGAGAATTAGAAGATAAAGTGACCTAATTAGGTCAAAAGTTAGGTCTGACAGGTGAATGTTATAAAAGAAAGGTAAGCGAGTGAGAAAAGGAACATATATGATTATAGATTTGTGGTTTCGAATTGGAGAGCTCAGCAAGCTAAGTTGGGGTTGAGTGCATGCACTCAACTAACTAGTGTATTTCGGCAGTGAAATCTATCTGCGCTAGTCACTATCAGGTTGGATCATCCAGATTCAACATTGCTTCATCATTGGATATTATTCTTCAGTTATTTCAGGATTCGAGTCGTATATTGGAGTGGGGGGAATTCGCCCTCCTTGCATGAGCGAATTGCTCAAGGAGAGTTATACTCATATCTCAGGCTATAGCTGTCGGGTCTTCTGCATGCTAGCTACATCCTTCTGAGAGGAGCAGTATTACCTTTCCTCTGGAAGAAGGGCTTCTTCTTCAGACTTCTGAGCTAGTTATCAGCATTTCCTCTTTCCAACAAGACGTCCTCTCTGCATGGGCGACTTTCTCAGGGAAGATATTCACGTTTTAGGCTTGGGAGCCAGGGCATGATCTGCATGCGGTCTCTATTGCACTCAGAGGGGCACTATAACCCTATTACACCACTTCTGGATTCAACAACCATCAGTATTCCATTTATCCTTCACTCTATCAGTTGGAGAAGGCGCATTATTACCAAGGGTGCACTTCTGGAGGAGGATCAGTCATTATCTCTCTCATTCACTGGTCAAAGTCTTGCATGTTGGACTTATATTGATGTACATCGACCGATCTATCTACTGGTACGTACATGCATAACTTCCTCCCTATTTTATAGCATTTTTTATTATCTGGGTAATAGATCTGCATGCAAGTGCATGCATGCTTAGATCAGTGCATACTTCCATACTATATTCCTACACTGAGGCATAGGACCACCAGCAAACCTCAACACAACACAAAAAAGGGAAAATATCAGTTTGGGATATTAAACAATAGCAAAAGTAAGCATATAGGAATATATCATAAGCACTTTCTAGCAAGCTTCAGTCTCTCACTTTCATACATTCGAATTGTAAATAGATCAAACTTGTGTCAGTCACAATATCCTTTCTAAATACCAGATTAGCAACAGCAGTATGAACTCCCTCCTTTTGATGCCAAGATTGTGGCAATGAAAATCATGAAAGATGCATGCAATGAGTGATATAAATTTTGAGTGGCTTTATTGTTAAGTTGCAAGGGGACGGGGACGGGTGCAAGTACTTGGGGACGGGTGTGGGGGCGGGGATGCCACTCTTTGAAACAAGGTACTTGGGTTCGTCGGGGTACTGTATATATATATATATATATATATATATATATATATAGGTGCAGGTATTTGGGGACGGGTATGGGGGCGGGGACGCCACTATTTGTAACTTCGGAAGATATTCACTTGTATATTACATTTGTATTTTATTGTATATCCAACATAGATGTATTATTCCTCTGATTGGAAGTGTCGTCATTCGTATTTGCAAGTGTCGCAAGTTATATTGTAAGTTTCGTAACTTATACTTGATGGGTTATTAGACCACCTTGATGGGGTCGACCCTGTATGAGTCTTGTGGGTTAAAGGGTTATTAGACCACCTAGTGGGGTCGGCCCAGTTAGTCTTATGTTAAGTGGTTAAGTTGGGGCCGACCTAGTTAGAGTTAAAAGGCAAGTCAAGTTAGTGTCTCTCTCATTTTACACATTCTATTATTCACTCACTTCGCATTAGTGAGAGAAGAGGAGGGTGCGCACAAGTGGAGGAGGTGCATGCTACTGAAGATATCTATCTCTTGGGTTTGATCATGGTGATCCTTGTATTGATGCTTATTCTATCTCTGAGGAAGTTGCAGCCTTCTTTCGTCTCTTTTTTGTGTCTCCATCCTTGCTCCCTCATCTCTTCGTCCATCTCCAAAAAGAGCCCTAAAACAACAACAACAAAAAACAACAAAAACGAATTAAAGCTTTAAGTTTTGGTTAAAGTAGTTTCATGCTTTTGAAAGTTTGCAAGTTAGGCATTATTAAATCTTAGTTTTATTTGCTAGTTCACATATTAGTTAAGTTTCTAGTTCTGTCACTTTTGCATCTAGTTTATGTACTTAGATCTCATTTTCTTAAGATTAGATTTGTATTGCTCTTTAAAATTCTAGTTTGCACTTATCTTAAAGCTTAGTTTTATTTGCTAATAATAATGGGTGCTTTTGAAGTGATCTATTTTGTGTAGGTACTTGAAAGAAGAAATGAACTTGAAGACTTCTTTGAAGTGAAGAAATCCAAACTAAAGCAAGAAAGTGAAGAAACCATAAGGACGATCCATGACTCTAAAACATCATTTGTTATCCTTTGTAAAAGCATTCAAAGGCTTACTTCAATTTGTTTTCTAAAGTTTTACTTTTCTCTCAAAAGTCCTTACAAGGGTTAGATTCCCAAGGCACTTGTAATTCATTAATAAAAAGGCTAAGTGGGATAAGGCCTCCCTTTTTTGGTTCTTCTTCCCCATTTGGGGAAGAGTGTCTTGTGCATGCTTAGTTAGATTTGTTTCAATTTTCTAGATTAATTTTCATTTTTGTACTTAGAGTAAATTTTATTTCAAGTTTTGACCTGAGAAGCCTCTTGGGATTTGATCCCAAGTGCTGCATTAACACTGCGTGCTGCTTCTCTTTCCCCACTGTGTACTGCGTAGGACCGACGAAGCTGGAAGTTTCATGAACGGTGTGCAGAAGTCACTTTGACTTCACTTGTTAGATTAGTCTCTGTTGTGGTAGAACACTAGTTTCATTTTGCAAATAGTTCATTTCATTTGATATATTATTGTCTTGTTTCATTTTATAATCTTTTTTGAGCTATCACTTGGTTAATACTTACAATCTGCTTCTATTTTAACAAAGAACCAAAGTCTCTTGAACTTGCAATAACTCAAGTCAAGAGCACTCTCTGTCGGAGAGCATTCCCACTGCATCTACCTTGCACCAAGCATATAGTTAGCTAAGTCTCTTGAAATTCTGTCTTAAGACGAAGTCAAGAGCGCTCTCTGTCGAAGAGTTGAATCGTGTGCTCTTAATAATTAAAATATTTCAACCCATATTCCCCAATAAAATTTATTCTCGTTGCTATCCATCACTGAGTATGCTCTGCCGACCATTACGGTTGGACTAGTACCCAGAAAGGTGTTGGATTTGTTAATCTTTGCAAGTGATAACATAATAAAATTTTATCCCACAAACAAGGAATCGGCATTGCTATTTCGAGAAATACTCAAGTAGTGGGCAAAGTTCCTAAACCTGGTGGGGCCGAAAATTACCATGGTCTTAGACTTCGAGGGTGGTTAAATCATTGGACACCTACCCTTTTACTAATTGGACGGTCCGTCTTACCACCAGAGGGGAAGCCACTGAAGGTATACTTTTCCGGTTGGACACTTTATCCTTGCTTTGTTAGCCCTAATAATCAAGATCATTAAAATTTTCAATAAACCAAGATAACCTGCAAAATGATCTCACAAACGTTACCACTTTGAACTCTTGTATCGAGCAACCCAAGCACTCAAGACTATCTTCGACTCCATAAGGCACTAGTCCTTGTCATCATTTTCATTTGCTTTTTATCTATTTGGAGCATTTACATTATCATGGTTGTCTTGCTTTAATTTATCAAGTGGCTATTTCTTCAATCTTATAATCTTGTTTCGCAACGTGGATTGCTTGTTATCTTGTGTTTATTTCATCTCAAACTGTGATCATCATCATTAAAAAACTCCTAAAACAACACCCATTCGTATCACTCAACACCCAAAAACATTTTAAACATAAGAGCCATAGTAAACTCTTTATAGGGACTACCCCCCTTGGCTTCGTTAGGAGTTAGCCTAAACGGAGGAGCTAGGATTTAGGTGACAGTACCTAGCTCATTGCTTGCCCCCAAGGCCACACCTCTCCCCACCTCCAGTGAGGGAGACATCTTTCGAAAGATTTCCGCTGCCAGTGTGCATCTCGGCGTACAACACACCCTACAACTAAACAAAGATAAGTATTTGAATTGTCACTTATTATATATATGATTACTTAAATGATGTTGTCCAGTCATGTACATACTTATGTTCCTAGATGCTATTAGAAAAGTTACAATAATGAACAAGATACTACTAATGTCCAAGTAATGGGTAAGTGGCCTTGTACAACATTCAATTGCTACTTATCTAGAATGAAACCTCTTTGCTGACATGTTGGGATTTGTGCACACTCTTAACAAATGTTCTGGTAGAGATGGAAGGCATCTAGAAAGTTACCGTGTGAATACGGGATATGGATAAATGTTGTATTGAAGCATTGGCTAAGATAATTGCATGATTGTATGACATATGTCTTTATGCATAAGAATGTGTTTTTGAAAAACTATGAAAAGTTTCTAATCATGCAATTGAATTTGACTTGTAGGAAAGATCATGTACAATCACCTACAAAAGAAGGACTACAACATTTGTTCCAGCAACGAAGTTCAAGAAAACTATCTATTGAAGATATTGAAGAATATGAAGTTCCCAGGATCTGAGATGCAGTAATGGAAGGATTCCATGATCGAGGAGTACCAGTCGATCATGTTTGGGATGTGATCCCAAGAAGAGAAGGGAAGTATGTTGTGACTTCCAAGTGGATCTATAAGATCAAGCATGTTGCAGATGGTAGCATAGAGAAATACAAAGTGAGGCTTGTGGCTCGTGTCTTCTCCCAGAAAGAGGGATAGATTATGAAGAGATTTTTGCCCCTGTAGCCTAATACACTTCCATCAGATCAGTACTTGCCCTGGCTGCAGTGATGAAGTGGAAGATACACCAGATGGATGTCAAGACAACTTTCTTGAATGGTGTATGTTATCACACCATAGTAGCAGGGCTACTATTCTTGTACAGCAGATATCTGCACATTCTAGAGCTTCCTTTATTCCAGAGCATGGCTATATATTTTGGATCACTCATGATCAGAGCAGTACATTATTCAGCCAGTTCCTTTACATTTGAGATGCTGAGATGAGCATCTATATTGGATCACTATCAGATTGTGGACAGCAGTTGTATTCCCCATGCCATGACTGAGTTTCAGGACACTCAGAGAGATGACCGATGTAGCCATTATACCATTGGTACAGAGCAGACAGTAGTGCCCAGAGTTACAGCAGCAGTCTCAGAGGACAGATGATGGTACAGGTTGATGAGCTTTCAGGTATATGACTCAGCAGGTATATCGTGGTGTTATGGTTAGATTGCTTTTATACTTATTCTTATAGCATGTCTTAGCACTTAGTGTCATGATCTGGCGATCATATAGATATATGGACCTGGTTGATCTATTATATATATTATATTGTCCCTACTCAGACTTAGAAGTTCACTATTCATACTCATTGTTCACTATTCATACTCATTGGTACATACCCTCCTTAGGGAGAATAGAGGTGATCATTACACCATACTTTGGCTTGCTAGTGTTGGCTCCATCATTTCATTGTCTTCATCCATCCATGGCCTACCTTTTAGATTATCACCCGGACTTACTACTTGACTAGTGGCATGGAGGACTTTTCCCCACTGTAGCCTCTGTATTGGATGAGCTTCCCTGTTTATTGTGTCTCGGCTCTGAGTTGGTGACAAAACTTACCTATGGTGAGTTGGAGTTCCTTGAGAATTCCCCCTAGTCACTAAAGTTGTGTTGGCTAAACCTGAAACTTTTAGTGCTGCCATGAATACAAAATTGGGAAAAATGAAATGCTATATCTTGTATGAAAAGCCCATTCATGCAATGTGTTTCTAAACACACATGAATGAGAGGCATGCCAAATGAACATGGCAATGAAAATAAAATGTTATATATTTTGGAAAATAAATACCTAGGTAAACAAGCTGTCCATGACACACCTAGAAGTGCTCAGGTAATCAAGTGCCTTAAAAACACACCTGCAGCAGAAAGCCTAAAGAAAAAATGTAAATCTATGCAATGTGTTTGTAAACACACATAGATCAAGGCTATGGAAACTTCAGGCCCAAAAGCAATAGAACTTAAATGCTATATCTAAACAATTGCTGGCCTTATTTGAATTATGGATTGTGCGCATCTGTGAAGGTAAATAAACCCTCTTTAAACAACTCATCCATTTGTGAGACACCGCCATTCCCTGTGTTATTGCTCATTCAGTATATACTATGGTGTATTCCCTTTCCCTTGCCAAAGTGTCACAAAGTCGAGACAGTTAAAGTCATCCCTTAGCCTAGCCAGTTAATTTAAGCCTTCACCCTTCACTAGCAAATTGATCACAACTATGAAATGAGTATGATCCTGAAAGTCTAGTCTGAGTAATAGTAATAATTAACGACACTATATATTTGGATTTAGATCGCCAGTCATGATTACTCTGTGTTATAATTGTTATTTGAATAAGTTGTAGAGCATATATTAACCTTGACACTTTGCAGCAGCTATTGATGATGATCTGAGTTATATTTGGTCTTGGTTAGACCTAGTTTGACCATGGAGGACCATGGGACATGAGATGTTGGACCTTATGATGATATGGATAGATGATATATGGTCTATGTATACATACATGATGACTCTATGCAGCAGCTATAGGGTTATGATGATGATTCTGGGGTTACAGCAGTGTTTGTATATGTACAGTGCATTATTATTGGCCTTGATCCGGTATATTGGATATTTATTTTGATCATGCAGAGATTCATATGGTGTATGAGTACACATCTTGGATGGATTTGGACCTTCTGAGTCCAATGGGACAGTTTGTTTTCAGTTCCGGGCACTTACAGTGATGATTTAGCCTCAGTAGGCTGTCCTAGTGCAGTTTTGGTCTGTCGGAGGCCCTGTCGGAGCAGATGTGATTTTTATCCGGTTGACCTAGGGCGCTGATGATGGAGGGGGTGGTCCAGCCACTTGTTTTTACCATATTACCCCCTTCCCGGACACATTGGTGCCCTCACCTTGACAGCGCCAGCAATCCAAGAGGCTGTTTGGGGCAGTTTCACGCTTCCCGAGGCATTTCAGGATTGGTAGAAATGGCTATTGAGGAAATCGATTTGGGCTACTGAGGCAAAGTTATGGCATGGGATGATCAGTGATGATAGATCGGGACCTTCCACACCTTCTCCAGCAGTTTCAGCTTCATCGGGGCCCGCATCCATCACTTATGGCACTTTCTGTGGATTTTTGAGATCTTTTGAGGACCACGACTTCACTATGGAGGCACGATTTGGTACTTTCATGATTATTTATTGATTATTGTGCTATGGGGATTGACCAAGGAGGGATAAAATTACCCCTTGGACCCACCATAAGCCTCTTATGATATTTTGTCATCATGACTTGGTGGGATTCCCCTCTTATAGGGCGATTTTGTCCACTTATATTATATTTTATTAGTGATCCATGTATTTCATTGTTGAGCTCATCTCAACCATTGATTAGACATTTGTATCTTTTAATCTTAGCCACTCATTCAAAAAGTGGTTAGGGTTTTGGTGCCTCTCCTTCCTATTTAAAGGAGAGAGCCTCTCATTGTAAAGGCACCTTTGGAGCTCTGGAATATTGGAATAGAAGATTTTTTGTGGAGCATATCTCTCTTGCATTGTGGATTCTCTTGCATATTGAATATACAGTATCTCTTCTATGTATCATTGTGGATTTTGGTGCTTTTGCTAACCTTTTGACAGGAAAGTCGAATTGGAGAGAGGAGGGCGACTTCATGAGGGTTATTGTTGGAGGGATCCACATATTCTCTCTTGGGTTGATCTTGTGACAGGGAGTATCATTATTGTATCTTCGTGACATAGTTGATGCTTTCTATTACATCTTTCTACCATTTTCATAATCATCTTGCTTGACTTGTTTCTTTGATCTTGTCTTGTAGGAGGAGGACGATTTGGCTATCTTGGAGAAGGGCGATTTGGTTGGAGCACTTGGATCTCACTCTTGAATATACACATAGGAGAATGCTATCAACTTGCAAGGTGGCCATAAGCAATTGAGGTAAGATCTACAAGGTATGTGCCTCTTTCATCCATTCTATCTTCATTGGTCATAAAACCCTAATTAAATCAAAACCCCAATTTTGGTATTTCTTAGATCTACTTAGATCTAGCCTTGCAATTGAAAAGATTTTAAAAACCCACCTCTATAGGATCCACCCCTAGTTGGATCTATAGTTTGGTGGTGATTGGCTAAAAATTGACACACTTTTCAATGCAAAAAGCCTTCTTGAACCTAAATCGATTTTCCTAAGAGAAGCTTGTTCGGTTAGATCTAGCACATGGGTAGGTGAGATCCCACTTGATTTGACATCTAGACACTTGATAACCTATACCCATATCTTTACTTTGGTGAAAACTACCTTGTGGACATCTCTCCATGTTTTAAGGGGTTGAAACCCCCTTTTGACCTTCTTGGCATCTTAAAACTTAGATCTACTAAGATCTAGCCATTGGATTCACTTGAAACTTTGAAGGAACATAGATCGGGGTACTAACATCCCGGATCTACATTTTGGTGGCCATTGGACTTGATTTGGTCCACCAAAACCCATTTTTGGACCCTCCTTGAGCAAATCGCACCCCCTTGATTTTTTGAGTTGGTCCACTTCTAGGAAGTGGGTGTTTGAGTTGTTCGTGGATTTGGAATGCCCATGCCTTGAAACCTAGGTCTATACTGTCCTTTCATCAAGATCCGCCTTGGGGATTGCATTCCTTGTTTTAAGGGATTGTGGTCCACTTTTGGTCATCATTTAAAAACCTAGATCTAGTAAGATCCAACCATTGGATCTCATCCAATCCATTTGACTTGGCTTCTAGGTGTCCCGATCTACAATTTGACATACTTTTTGACCCCATTAGCCCACTTAACAAGGCACTAGTCCATCACCAAGCAAGTCGCACTCCTTGGGATTGGTGTCAAATCCTAGATCTAGCACATGGGTATCCTTGAAATCAACTTCAACTCATAGATCTAACCTACATCTAACCTATAGTACCTACCTCACACCTAACTTCACCTTGTGGGCCTACCTAGAATCACTTCACACTTCCCAAGAAAACTAGACCCACTTGTGTAAACACATGGTACTATACCTTGTCATCATACCCCAACATGTGGCCTAAACCATACATAGGTTGAAACATTAATAATCTCTTACACCTCCCTCAACCATACCTTAAACCTTAGGTCCACTTAGCCTTGCATTGGTTTCTGTAACTCATTACTTACCTACACTTAGAAACCTTTGTTTGGGTCCAATCAACTGTGATTGGGGTATAGGGTCTCCCCCTTGGTCTAGTTACACCTTGACCTAAAGCGAAGAGTGCCTCGGTTGACGTGACTCCCACCTGCATTGGGAACCGTGGCATCTCTTGGGTCACCTCTTTAGTTGCCTAGCTCCTCTACCGTCCCGGATGGGATACCTCTAGGGGCAACTACAAGTTGTGTGATAACAGTGTAGTCGAAGAGGAAGTGTATGTGGAGTAGCCACTTGATTTTGAAACACATGATAGGGAGTCATATGTGTGCAGGTTGAAGAAAGCCTTGTATGGCTTGAAGCAAGCTCCTAGGACTTGGTATGGTAGGATAGACAACTTTCTATCCAGTTTGGGCTTTACCAAGAGTAAAATGGATTCCAACCTTTACTACAAGGTTGAGGAAGGCAATCCAGTGATACTACTATTGTATGTGGATGACCTGTTTGTTACAGGTGAGGATAGGTTGATTACCGATACGAAGAGGAAGCTTGCTGTCGAGTTCAAGATGAAGGACTTGGGGATGATGCATTACTTTCTAGGCATGGAGGTGTGGCAGAGTGCAAATGGCATCTTCCTTGGACAAGGGAAGTATGCAGTAGAGATCCTGAAGCGGTTCAGGATGATGGACTGCAAGGCCATGGCCACACCTATGGCATCGAACCTGAAGCTATTACGTGATGCTTCATCTGAGTCGGTTGATGTCACGGTGTATCGTCAGATGATTAGGTCCTTGATGTACCTGACGAACACAAGACCAGATATTTGCTTTGCGGTGAACACATTGAGCCAGTTCCTGACGGATCCCAAAAATGTTCACCTGATTGCTGTAAAGCATATTCTGAGGTACCTGAAGGGTACAATTGGTTATGGGCTCACGTATGATGCGAATCAAAAGTTTAACCTGGAGGGTTATGTTGATTCAGATTGGGCAGGCAGTGTTGCAGATAGGAAGAGCACTTCTGGGTGCTGCTTCAGTACGGGATCAGGTGTGATCTCTTGGTTTAGCAGGAAGTAGTCTTGCATAGCACTGAGTACAGCCGAAGCAGAGTATGTCGCAGCTTGTTCAACTAGTTGTAAGGCAGCATGGCTTAGGAAGCTACTGTCTGAGTTATTTGATCTCCCGTTGGATGCTACTGGTATCTTTTGTGACAACCAGAGTTCTCTGAAGTTGTCTGAGAACTCGGTGTTCCATGACAGGTCGAAGCACATCGAGATCAAATATCAGTATATCAGGGATATGGTGCAGAGAGGAGCAGTGAAGCTCCTGTATGTTGCGACGGATGAGCAGGTTGCAAATGTGTTGACGGAACCACTAGCTAGAGTGAAGTTTGAGTACTTCAGAGAGAGACTTGGTGTTCTTCAGATTGAAGATACTTCGAGGAAGAAGTGATGAGACACATTTGCAGGAGCCATTCCAAACATGGTGATAGAAGGATCCTTCCCATGGCTGTGGATGTAAGCGCTATGTGATGAGCATCGGGACGATGCTCCAGTTACTGCTTTGGATAGGCATCAGTTGGATGTTGTGTATGATAAGTTGGATCATGTCTGATGACATGCATCAGGACGATGCAGTGAAGATGATCAGGATGATCATGTGATGATGACATGCATCAGGACGATGCAGTGACGATGATCAGGATGATCATGTGTGATGAGTATCAGGACGATGCTCTGGATGACATGCATCAGGACGATGCAGTGACAATGATCAGGATGATCATGTGTGATGAGTATTAGGACGATGCTCTGGATGACATGCATCAAGATGATGCAGTGACGATGATCAAGATGATCATGTGTGATGAGTATCAGGACGATGTTCTGGATGATATGCATCAAGACGATGCAGTGACGATGATCAGGATGATCATGTGATGATGACATGCATCAGAACGATGCAGTGACGATGATCAGGATGATCATATGATGATATACATTAGGATGATGTATGGTGAGTATCAGGTTGATACTGTGTGGCCGTGGACAGGTTGTGCGAGGGTAGCATGTAATACGTCCTGGAGATCCGGACAGGTTGTGCTAGTCACGTAAAAGGCCTCGGATGCTCTTTAGAGATCTTGCTGGGCAAGACACTCTTTTAAGGTTTTGCTAGACCACATGTAATACGTCCTGGAGATCCGGACAGGTTGTGCTAGTCACGTAAAAGGCCTCAGATGCTCTTTAGAGATCTTGCTGTGCAAGACACTCTTTTAAGATTTTGTGGTGGGGGTCACATGTAATATGTCCTGGAGATCCGGACAGGTTGTGCTAGTCACGTAAAAGGCCTTGGATGCTCTTTAGAGATCTTGCTAGGCAAGACACTCTTTTAAGGTTTTGTGACAGTCACATGTAAGTGGACCTGGCAGATCTTGCCAGGCGTGCTTCGACACATAAAGGATCCTGGGATACTCTTTCGAGGCATTATGACGCACGTAATAAGTCCTGAGGATTCCATAGTATGGTTAGTGTTGATGAAGACCTATAGGAGGTGGGCCTACATCCAACATAAAAAAGGGCTGGCTCTGTAGAATTTCCTATGACGAGAAGAATTGAAGAGAAAGCCCAATGATCGAGATGTCAAGTACAGCAGCAGTGATGATGATGATGCTCCGTGATCTAGTGATGATGATCCAACTCCAGAATCGAAGACTTGTGCCTATATGTATTGATGACTTGTGTCTAGAGAATACCTTCCTAGATAAGAGGGACTGTTGATGTATTTGTAACTTCGGAAGATATTAACTTGTATATTACATTTGTATTTTATTGTATATCCAACAGAGATGTATTATTCCTCTGATTGGAAGTGTCGTCATTTGTATTTGCAAGTGTCGCAAGTTATATTGTAAGTGTCGTAACTTATACTCGATGGGTTATTAGACCACCTTGATGGGTTTGGCTCTGTATGAGTCTTGTGGGTTAAAGGGTTATTAGACCACCCTAGTGGGGTCGCCCAGTTAGTACTATGTTAAGTGGTTAAGTTGGGGCCGACCTAGTTAGAGTTAAAAGCAAAGTCAAGTTAGTGTATAAATAGAGAGTGTGTCTCTCTCATTTTACACATTCTATTATTCACTCACTTCGCATTAGTGAGAGAAGAGGAGGGTTCGCACAAGTGGAGGAGCAGCATGCTACTGAAGATATCTATCTCTTGGGTTTGATCATGGCGATCCTTGTATTGATGCTTATTCTATCTCTGAGGAAGTTGTGGGGTTTTTCACCTTCTTGGTTTTCCTCGGTGAAATGTTTTGTGTCTCTTGTCTCTTGTCTCTTATGCTTGATATGCTGTACATTTTGTTCTTTTAGTTAAGATCCTAGATCTATTGAATTAAATGATGAAAATCTAACATATATATACATATATATATTATGGGGACGGGGATGGGGACGGGTGCAAGTACTTGGGGACGGGTGTGGGGCGGGGACGCCACTCTTTTAAACAGGGTACTTGGGTTCGTCGGGGTACTCTGTATATATATATATATATATATATATATATATATATATATATATATTATAAAATTATAAATTTTATAAGTAGTTGTAACTTTTAACAAAAAAAAATAAAAACATATTTGATATTTCAGATTTCTTCAAGTTCATAATTCAACGATTCATCGATGTCAATGATCACATTCATTGAACCTTCAAATTGGAACATAAGTTACATAACTAAAATTTGATATCAAGTGGAAGTTCTATTTATATTATGATTTCATTGTCATACATATACTATTCAAAATTTTCCAAACAACATTTGAGTCTTTGGCATTTCTAGACATGAAATAGGAAAATCAAAATCAAAATACAAAATTCCGGAATGTAGAACACTATGCTAGTGAACAATGGAAAAGTCAAAAGGTAAATGATTTGGCTTCATCCCAAATTTTGTAGCCTATTGCTCTTGCCCGAACTGAGTAAATGGAGAGTCGTCAAGATGGAGAGGCCCAAGAGGGAGATGGAAAGCCCTAGCAGAACTCTGAGATGGAGAGCCCTAGCTATCTGTGTTGCTGGGTTGCACTGCCTCCGCGTGAGAACATGTTCGTCGGGAAGGTAAGATGGTAAGGACGGGGAGCAAGGTAGGTAGATTACTATTAGGTTTTAATTTTATTTTTTATGTAATTTGTTTTTTAAAACGTGACCCATTAACCCTAAACCGAGGTTGGTGAACCCAAAATCGGGGTTCACTGTACCCTTTTGCACTCTCGCACCCGTTTTTTTATGTCGTCGTATTGGGTTCGTACGAAAAGAACCCGGTTCGTTTGGGTTCGTTGATGGTGAACCCGAACCCATACCGAGTACATTGGTTCGTGAACCCGAGGCAGGGACATGTACCCTACCCCTGGGTATGTGTACCCATGCAACTTAGCTTTATTGTGAAATAAACCAATATATAGCAGACTGTAATCACAATTTTCAGACCTCCTTTAATGTAAATTTCAGACCTTCAATCAGACAGTCCTTTAAATAGAGGATTAAAGTGCTTAACAACTTAACTGTTTGTGTTGTGTATAGGTGTTGAGGAGTACAAGCAGGAGTTGACCTTGGGTTTGACAGTCTGCTAAAAATGTACGCTTATAGCAGCAAAATCAGGTCTGAAATTGGGCAGATCTAAGCTTGGGAGATCACAAATGAATGAGGTCGAGGTCCTTTAGGCTAGGTTCTAAGGCTTGGGAAGCCAAAGGGGAGAGGGACCAAGACCTTTAAAGGGAGACCGAGGGCCTACTTAGGATGACTGAGGGCCCAAAGGGGTAGAAAGTGGAACAAGGATGGAAAAGAAATAGAGATGGTGGGAGAACAGGAAAGATGGAGAAAAGGGAATAAGGGAAAAGATAGAAGGGAAAGGTGAACATCCAATGGAGAAAAGAGGAACGGGTGAGCTCAAAAATGGATGGACCGAAAGTTTGGGAGGAGACTAAGTAAGGCCGCTAGGGCACAAAAGATTCTGCAGACCCAAATCTACGAAGAATGTGTACTCATACAGCATGGGTTGCCCTGATGGGCTAGCTGTAGGGTCCACCATATATGGACAGTGCATAATCTGATGATCTAAAGTAATAATAAAACCTGCTGAACTGCATCAATCACCATCTGAATCATATGTCCATCATTTAGTATCATTATCAAGAGTATGTGGGTCCATCTATCATCATCAATAAGCATGCATGGACCACATCATCACGGATCCCCAGAAATGACCATAGTCAAACTGGGTTTGACTAGGTCAATATATAACCAAGGATAAATCATATCAATAGACTAAGACATGTTCCTCTAATCATACTCATAGCCTAACTTAAAGTATAACATCATTTAGTGGCATTAATCATGTTAGCATATTCCGTTGTTATTTATATTTACTTGCACAATAGCTTAAATGACAGACTCACCCATTGGACATGGTCTAACTGCTAGCTAAGGATGAAGGCTAGAAACAAGGCTGGGCAAAGGAGGTGACTTGTCTAAACTTAACTAAAGGACACTTTGGACTGGGAGAAAGGGGAAGCTACAAACTCTGTGCTAGAAAAATAAAACACAACGAATGGCTATGCCTCACAAATGGGTAAGTTGTTTAGAGAGTGTTTATTCAACTTAGGCATCATGTCTACTTTTATAAAAGATGATCCAGTTTCATTAGGATCCATTGATTTCATTTCATGACCTTTTTGGCCTACATAACCCTTCGGATCTCAGGTGTGCTGATAAGCACAACTAATTGCAACTTGCATCCAAGGCATGTTTACACATATATAAGGTCAGCAATCATTTAGATATAGAATTTAACCATTGCTTTTTTTGGACCTTTCTTATACTCTTCGAGGAGTATTTTTAGCAGTTCATCGCTCTTGCCCTTTACTCACGTGTGTTGATAAACACATTCTAGAGTTTTTTACTTTCCCTGAGCGCATTTACATAAGTTTCCATAAGTAGTACATGAGCTTTTAGTTTTAGCCAACAACATCTCAAGTGACTAGGGGGAATTCGTGCCAGTGCCAAACATCGGGACAACCGACCGGAATGATTTAGGCCTACAATCCAACTTACCAAAGGCAAATTTTGTCACCAACTCAGAGCCGAGACACTAAACTAATGGGGATGCGATCCAAACACAGAGGTAGTAAAAGGGGACGTCCTCAATATCAGAAAGTCAAGTAAGACAAGTCAAGGGTTAAGGCCAAAAAAGGAAAGTCAAGGATGGATGGAGTCAAGTGAAAGTGGAGCCTAGGCTAGCAGACAATTGGTGTCAAGAAAGACCATATCTATGCAAGGTAGTAAACCAGTGAGTTTTGTCAAACAACCTAAATGTGCAAGTAAAATGCCCATTTTATAATTTATCATCAAGATAGTCCATTTTATAAAGTTTGCCACACCATGAATTATATACCAAGCTAATGCTGTGAACATGACTAAAACAACAAGATAATAATCCACAGTCAATGATCAGGAATCCATAGGTCATACAACATCATCATAAGAATAATCATCATATATCATCTGAATTACTGCTGTAATACATCTCTAGGCACTGAATTGAAACTGTATGGAATAAAGGGTCACATCGGTCATCAAATCTGAACTCTCAAGGCTCAGCCTTGACACAAGGTCTAACATAAGTCTGAATAATAAACTGCTCTCATCATGAGTGATATCAAAATATAAAGTCATCAAAGCCAAACTCTGAATAATCTAAGCTCTGGAATGTGCATATATCTGCTAAGCAAAAATAGTAGCCCTACTACTATGGTGTGATAACAGGCCCTTCTAGGGTAAAAGAGTAGCATAATGAATTTTATCCCATAAGTTGTGTGTAAAAATGAAGTGAGGAGATTATATTTATTTGATTTCACACTCACTTTTTAAAAATAACAGAGCCTACATGCTTTAAACTGTCAACTTAAAATTAAAATATGTCAACTTAAAATTATAACATAAAATAATCAAATCTGTGGGTAACTTGGGGCATTTTCCCCAGAGTTTAACCAAAAATGACTAAAATAGCTAAAAATGAGCAAATCACTCTGAACTGAAGGCTAGAGTGGCAAGAAGGGGATGTCATGTCCCATTTAACCCCAACAGTGGTGAAAATCCATCAACGCCCCCGCCCCATATCAAGCAATGTAGGCCTGGTACAAGGATGATGTCATCATGACTAGGAGCCCAAGGAGAGAGGGCATTGTAGTGCAGAGGGACAAGGACGGTGTGGACAGTGACCTGAAGAGAGGCATAAGCCTCAGTGCTGAGAGAAACGCCACCAGAATGATAAAACAGGTGGGGGGTCATGTGACCCAGTGACCCACCCCTGGGAGCCCCGGACACCAACCTCAGGGCTTCAAGCCCTTTCATGAGGCAGTCAGCAATGCCACCAAGCCATAGTACTCCCAGGAGAGGAGCCAAAAGGGCTTGGCCATAACCTCCACTCAGAAAATGTGGGAAAACAACCTTCCTGGTCAGAAAAAAAATGACCCTCTCCCTGGGGCACAGCTGAAGGTGCACTGGTACTGGTACCACGTAACAGGATCAAAGGTATCACATAGAATTGTGGAAGGAAAGAGCAAATGAAGTCAGAATTCAAGTTATGTTCTGTTACAAACATAAATATAAATAATTAAATAGTTAATATAAGATTAGCATTGAATGGAAAGTCAAGGGTCACACCTATTGGCCTCGTAACTAGTTGTTGACCACCAAAACCAACTAGGTGGGCAACCATGTACCATCCATATGTACCATGTGCCTTGAAGATGAGAAAGAAGTACCTAATGAAAATTTTCAAGCGAGGCAGCTCTTATTATCTTTTCTCCATGAAATTTCCACACCCCTAAAGGGGATTTTGTAATGATATGTCAGCATGAGGGTTAATTTTTGTATAACTTAATTGCCTAAAACTTTATCATTAGGGAAATCCTTTCATCGAGTGCTTTTTCCCTTGGATAATTAAAATTCATTTTTAGTGATTTTAATTATTTGAGTTTTTCACTTAAAAATACCTCCAATGTGGTGAAAGGCAATCTAATGATCGAGTCCATGGGGTGATTAGGGCCTAGGAATGTTCTATATTACCATGCTAAACATTATCCAGAGTCTTGCGGAATTTCATTAAGTTTTACTTAGTGTTACAATGGTACCAGCACCAGCGTACCTGCAGAGGTGCCCCAGGGAGAGGGTGTCTTTTTTTTTACTAGGAGGGGTGTTTAGCCAGCTTATTCTGAGGTGGGGTTATGGCCACACCCTCTGGTTTCTCCTCTCGAAGTACTATTGCTTAATGGCATCGCTGACTACCTCATAAAAGGGTTTAAAACCCTGAGGTTGGTGTCCGGGGCTTCCAAGGGTGGGTCACTGGGTCACATGACCCCGACCTTGTTTTATCACTCCAGCGGTAGGTTCTTCAGCACTGAGACCCCTCTTATCTTCCAGAGTACCTCTCGCACCCTCCTAGTCCTCCAGTTCAACAGTGCCCTCCCTCTGGGCCCTCCTTCAAAGGATGATGTCATCCTCTTGGGCAAACTGTTTACTTGCTAAAAAGGGGGGGCGTTGAGGGTTTTCATCACTATTGGGGTTAGTTGGGAAATGACAACCCCCCCTGTTAGAATTCTGATAATTTCATTCAAATATTATCTAGAATCCTACTAAGAAAATAACATGCACAGCATAACAATCATAGACACAAGAGACACAGAGTTTCCTCGAGGAAAACCAAGATAGAATGAGCACCAATACAAGGATCACAAAGATCAAACCCCAAAAGATAGATGTCTTTAGCAACTATTCCTCCTCCACTTGTGCGCACTCCTCTCTCTCAACTATGCGAGTTGGATGAGTGAGTGAATGAATAGAATGAGAGAGTCACACTCTCTATTTATACATTAACTTAACCTTCCTTTAACCCTAACTGGACCGACTTCCTAAGGAAGCCTAATAACCCATCCACATGACTCATACAGGGCCGACCCCACCAAGGTGGTCTAATAACCCATCAAATATAAGTTACGACACTTACAATGTAACTTGCGACAGTTGCAAATACAAATGATGACACTTCCAATCGGAGGAATAATACATCTCCGTTGGGGATACAATAAAGTACAAATGTAATATACAAGTGATTATCTTCCGAAGTTACAAATACATCAACACTCCCTCTTAACTACGAAGGTATTCTCTTGACACAGGTCATCAATACATATAGGCACAAGTATTCAATACTGGAGCTGGATCATCGTCTCTGGATCACGGAGCATCATCGTCACTGCTGCTGTACTTGTCTTCTCGATCACTGGTGCTATCTCTCAATTCTTCTTGTCATAGGAAGTTCTATAGAGCCAGCCCTTTTTCCTGTTGGATGTAGGCCTAGCCTCCTGTAGGTCTTCATCATCTCTACAAGTAGCCATCCTGTGGAATCTCGGGGATGATTACGTGCATTTGCAAAACCTCCAAAGAGCATTCCAAGACTGATTATGAGCTTACTGCTCAACCTATAGGATCTCCCAAGGGCACATTATATGCAGACTTCGCAAAACCTTGAAAGAGCATCCCAGGACTGATTACGAGCTTACTGCTCAACCTATAGGATCTCCCAGGGACACATTATATGCGAACAAGCAAAACCTCGAAAGAGCATCTTGGGACTGATTACAAGCTTACTGCTCAACCTATAGGATCTCCCAGGGACACATTACATGCTATCTGGCAAAACCTCGAAAGAGCATCCCAGGACTGATTACGTGCTATCAGGCAAAACCTCGAAAGAGCATCCCAGGACTGATTACGAGCTTACTGCTCAACCTATAGGATCTCCCAGGGACCTATTATATGCCAAGCACAACCTGCAAGATCTCCCGGGGACCTATTATATGCCATTGCACAACCTGTCCACGGCCATGGAGTATCATCCTGATACTCATGATCACATTGATCATCTTCGCACGGAGCATCATCCTGATGCTCATAATCATACTGGTCATCATCATACAGTGCATCATCCTGATGCACATCATGATCACATGATCATCCTGATCATCATCATACATAACATCATCTTAATGCCCATCGCACAACACTTACATCCACAACCATGGGAACGATCCTCCTACCACCATGCTTGGAAGGGCTCCTACATCTGTTTCCCGTCACTTCCTCCTAGAAGTATCTTCAATCTGAAGAACACCAAGCCTCTCTTTGAAGTACTCGAACTTCACCCTGGCTAGTGGTTTGGTCAACACATCTGCTATCTGCTCATCTGTCGCAACATACAGGAGCTTCACTGCTCCTCTCTGCACCATACCCCTGATATAGTGATACTTGATCTCGATGTGCTTCGACTTGTCATGGAACACCGAGTTCTCAGACAACTTCACACAACTCTAGTTGTCACAGAAGATACAAGTAGCATCCAACTGGAGATCAAACAAATCAGACAGTAGCTTCCTTAGCCATACTGCCTCACAACTAGTCGAACAAGCTGGGACATACTCTGCTTCGGCTGTACTCAGTGCTATGTAGGATTGCTTCCTGCTAAACCAAGAGATCACACCTGATCCCATTCTGAAGTAGCACCCCGAAGTGCTCTTCCTATATGCAACACTGCCTACCCAATCTGAATCAACATAACCCTCCAAGTTAAACTTTTGATTCGCATCATACTTGAGCCCATAATCAACTGTACCCTTCAGGTACCTCAGAATATGCTTTACAGCAATCAAGTGAACATGTCTAAGATCCGTCAGAAACTGGCTAAAAGTGTTCATAGCAAAGCAGATATCCAGTCTCATGTTCGTCAGGTACATCAAGGACCCAATCATCTCACGATACATCGTCGCATCAACCGACTTTGATAAAGCATCACTCAATAGCTTCAGGTTCGATGCCATAGGTGTGGCCATGGCCTTGCAGTCCATCATCCCGAACCGCTTCAGGATCTCTACTACATACTTCCCTTGTTCTAGGAAGATTCCATCTGCACTCTGCCACACCTCCATACCTAGAAAGTAATGCATCATACCCAAGTCCTTCATCTCAAACTTGGCAGCAAGCTTCCTCTTCGTGTCGGCAATCAACCCATCCTCACCTGTCACAAACAGGTCATCTACATACAGTAGGAGTATCACTGGATTTCCTTCCTCAACCTTGTAGTAAAGGTTGGAATCCGCTTTACTCTTCGTAAAGCCCAAACTAGTCAAGAAGTTGTCAATCCTGCCATACCATGTCCTAGGTGCTTATTTCAAACCGTACAAGGATTTCTTCAATTTGCACACATGTGACTTCTTGTCATGTGTCTCAAATCTGAGTGGTTGCTCCACATACACTTCCTCTTCGACTACACCATTCAAGAAAGCTGTCTTGACATCCATCTGGTGTATCTTCCATTTCATCACTGCAGCCAGAGCAAGTACTGTTCTGATGGAAGCATATCTGGATACAGGTGCAAAAGTCTCTTCATAATCTATCCCTTCTTTTTGGGAGAAGCCACGAGCCACAAACCTTGCCTTGTATTTCTCTATGCTGCCATCTTCCGCATGCTTGATCTTGTAGATCCACTTGGAAGTCACAACAGACTTCCCTTATGGTCTTGGGACCACATCCCAAACATCATTCTTCATGATCGACTGGTATTCCTCGACCATGGCCTCCTTCCATTCTTTCTTTTTTGCAGCTTCTTCATAGCTGGAAGGTTCTTTGTTCATTATGTCACATAGTAAGGCAACATAGTTGGTGTGTGACCTTGTCCCTTTTCTTTCTTTGTGTTCCTCTTCTGGAACACCATACCTTTCTGCATTTTGAATGAGCTCTCTTGCCCATGCTGGTTTCCTCTTGTGAGAGTTCGTCTCACGAGGTGGATCTACAGGCTCTTGTGGATATTCTATTTCACGATCTTCTTCTGAAATTGCTTCGTTCATGGTGGTGTCTTGAATTCTGGGTACTCTTGGTTCTTCATTGTCTTCAATAGGTGGCTTCCTCGATTTGATGTATGTTGAGTCTTCGTCAAAAGTCACATCCCCACTGATGTCAATCTTCTTGAACCTTGGAAAGTAGATTCTGTATGCTTTCGAATTCTCACTGTAACCCACGAATATACCCTTCTTTCCTGAAGGATCTAGCTTTGTCCTCTTTTCTCTTGGAACATGTGTATACTAGACAGCCAAATATCCTAAGATGGCTAACTTCTGGTTTCTCACCGGAGAAAGCTTCTTCTGGTGTCTTGTTGTCAAGTATCCTGTGTGGTGTTTTGTTTTGTACATATACAGTTGTCCTTGCTGCTTCTACCCATAGATGCATAGGCAGATCTTGGTCATGAAGCAATGCCCGTGTTGCTTCCATGATAGTTCTATTTTTTCTTTCTACAACTCCATTCTGTTGTGGATTGTAAGGAGTGGTCAACTCCCTCTTAATCCCTGAATCACTGCATAACTTCTTGAAGTCTCTTGAAGTGAATTCTCCACCATTGTCGGATCTAAAAGTCTTGATCTTCTTTTCAGTGTGGTTTTTTATCAAGGCTTTGAATTCCTTGAATTTGTTGAAAACTTCATCTTTGTTCTTCAAGAAGTAAATCAAAGTCTTCCTAGAGAAATCATCAATGAAAGAAACATAATAGACATACCCACTCAGAGAACTGGATGACATCAGACCGCATGCATCGGAGTGGATAATTTCCAAGATTCCTTTTGCCTTGCTTTCACTGCTTGGAAATGCCTTCTTTGTGTTCTTCCCTTTTGCACATCCTTTGCAAACACCTTCATGCTTTGACTGGATTTCAGGAAGACCTTCTACAGCTTTGCTTGCAATTGGTAGTGCTCTATAGTGTACATGTGCAAACCGTCTATGCCAAAGTTCACTTGGCTCCACGGATTCATGTACCATGGCATGTTCAGGTTGTCCCTTCAATTTGTACAATCCTTCCTCTTGCTCTCCAATCACTACTGCATCATTCATGGTCTTACCTTTTGGCCACATAAGTACTTGGCCATCCACAAATGCAACTCTCATCCCTTTTGCATCCAAAGATGATATGGAGAGAAGATTCTTCTTGAGTCCAGGTACATATAGAACATCTTGTATTTTTAAAGACTTCCCAGAGTCTAACTTGTAGGAGGCTTCGCCACTTCCTTTTATTGGGTATTGATAGTCATCCCCAAATTTCAGCTTATGAGGTGACTCATATTCAGATAGGTCCATAAGAGATTCTTTAAATCCCGTCATATGTTTGGAAGCCGCATTATCAATAAGCCAATCATTACACCCATGTGTAACAGTACCTGTGAGAGCAGAGATTTGAACATATTCATCATCACTTGAAGAGTCTTCACTTTCTATCTTAGTCTTTTTCTTGGGAGGTTCATCATCCTCAGCAGCATGAACATGATATCTCTTCTTGTTGTTCTTCTTGGATCCTTTTCTGTTCCCGGGACAATCTGAGGCATAGTGTCCCTTCTCATCACATGTGTAGCATCTAATGTGAGAGAGATATTTCTTCATGTTCTCCCTTTGATGATGGTGAGAAGGCCTTTTGTAATGAGATTTCTCCCTCTTGAACTTACTTCTCTTGGTGTGTGTTGTGAGAGCTTGGTCTTCACTTCCCATCTTTTCTTCTCGGGCCACAAGCCTAGCTTCTTCTTGTGAGCATTCCTCCCACAGTCTACTGAAAAAAATCAATTTCCTTCTTGCACAGATTCCTTGGATGGAGTCCCATGACCTAGGTAGGCCATTCAAAGTGGTCATCATAATTTCTCCATTCTCCACCATTTCATCCACAGCTTCAAGTTGTTCTTTGATTTGAGAGACCTTAGTAAAGTAGGATTGGATGGTCTTTCCATTCTGGATCTTCACACTCTTCAACTGGTTTCGCAATGTCATCTTCCGATTTATATTCTTTCCTTCAAACAGCTTGGTCAAGGAATCAAACATCTCCTTGGGTGTCTTTAGGGAAGACACATGTGGTATGAGATGGTCTTTGATAGAATCTGCAATGATTCTCTTAGCTTTGACCAAGTTCTTCTTGTGTAAGGCCTTAGCCTCATCTCTCTCTGGAACCGAAACCTCTTCACTTATGTAGGTGTCCAATTCATTCTCTTCTAGGATTAACCCAATCCTATACTTCCATGCTCGGAAGTTATCAGCCCCTTCAAGCTTATCCTCAAGCTTGGTGTGGTGAGACATCTTAATGAGAAACTCAAATGGAAATAAAAAATTTAGGTCTTACCACTTGATTTGTTGAATCTGGATCTGGACCTGGCTTGGGTTTGTCAGCGAAACCCTAAAAATCCAAACTTGGAATTTCAAACTTCTGTCTAGACAGGGAGATGCAATTGACTGAGGTGAGCAAGCTGGTGCTCAAATTTTGAAAACTCCAAAAATTGACCTGCAAATTTCGTATCTGCAACTTCTGTCAAAATCTGGTTTTCTGGTTTTTTGGTTTTCTAGTCAAAATCCCAAACTAGGGTTTGATAGAGTCCAGGGTTCTTCCCAACCAAAAAGTTCAATCTTGGTCTCTAAACTTCAATTTTGATGAGGAGCATCCAGCCGTGGTCTCAGATTCCAAAAATTTCAACTTTTGCAGAAACCCTAATTTCCTGCAGCAGTGACAGGCCAAAAACTAGAAGTGCTCAGAATCGAATTATGTTTCGACAGAAAGATGCGCCTTCCTTAGGAGAGTCGGCCTAGCCTCCTACCTTTGATGATCTGTGGAGAGAAACCCAGAAATTAAGAAGCCCTAGCTTCCGCAGCTGCACAGTTTCTTCGTCTTAGTCCCGCTCTGATACCATGTTAGAATTCTGATAATTTCATTCAAATATTATCTAGGATCCTACTAAGAGAATAACATGCACAGCATAACAAGCATAGACACAAGAGACACAGAGTTTCCTCGGGGAAAACCAACAAGGTGAAAAACCCCGCAACTTCCTCAGAGATAGAATGAGCACCAATACAAGGATCACAAAGATCAAACCCCCAAAAATAGATGTCTTCAGCAACTACTCCTCCTTCACTTCTGCGTAGTCCTCTCTTTCAACTATGCGAGTTGGATGAGTGAGTGAATGAATAGAATGAGAGGGTCACACTCTCTATTTATACATTAACTTGACCTGCCTTTAACCCTAACTGGGTCGACTTCCTAAGAAAGCCTAATAACCCATCCACATGACTCATATAGGGCCGACCCCACCAAGGTGGTCTAATAACCCATCAAATATAAGTTACGACACTTACAATGTGACTTGCGACACTTGCCAATACAAATGACGACACTTCCAATCGGAGGAATAATACATCTCCATTGGGGATACAATAAAGTACAAATGTAATATACAAGTGAATATCGTCCGAAGTTACAAATACATCAACACCCCCTGCACAATCTGGCCTTTAGTTTCATCAAAATTGGCATTGTTTAGCATATTTTTCACCTAGGGGGAAAAATACCTCAGGTAACCTACTATAGGCCATCTTTAGACTATTTTATATTATTTTTGTTATATTTTTAAGTTGACATTTTTTAATATTAAATTGACCTTATTTTGTGTAAAGTGAGTGGGAGATCATATAAATTCTATCTTCTCACTTCATTTTAGACATCAACTCTTGGGATACAATCATTATGTCTGGTATTTTCCCTAACTAGGTCTCTTTGAAGGAATGCACTCCTTGACGAAGGTTATTTTGCAAGTTTGAAGCATTTCTTGGAAGTTTTACTTTTGTTCATGCCATTGCTAAGGTGAGGCTAGAGTTGTTTGCTTAACACATGCACTTAGAGGTATCTATACTTTTGGTTTGATGTCTCTTAGTCAATTTGTATGAAAATGATGCTTGTTAGGGTTGAATCGAAGCCATTGTTGCTTCATTTTGTCTTGATTAGCATGTCATTTTTGTCATTGATCACCTATGCATTCAAGCTTGAGCTTTAGGTCTTCAAGTCTTGCTAAGACTAGGTTCCCTCAATGAATCCTAGAGATTGTTTTGTTAACCCTAGTTTGCTAAGCTTGCCAAGTACCATCTCAAGGAGGGTTGTCCCTCTCATTGATGCCCTAGGTTTGGTGAGTAGTTATCTTTTGAAACCCTAGTTGTTCAACTACTCTTTTTTTAAACCTAAAATCTGAGTTGTATATTTGTAAATATTATTTGTTAATCTAGATTATTACGTTAGTGAGTTTAATTTATTTAATTTTCTGAGTTAGTTTTGATTCTAAATGTTAAAAAAACCCTAAACATTAGTGTTAAAACCATTTTAAAAACCCTAAACCGTTTTATGTGCATGGCCCTAGCAGCAAACCTAACAACCCTAGAGACCTAACCTTAGAAGCCTCCCTCTCCTTCGCTCTCCTCATCCTTCAACTCGGCCTCCCACCTTGGTCTCTTTAGGACCCTCGGCTCCCCCTTTATCACAGTTCACAGCCCCTTTTTCCAAGCCTGTTGCCTCTTCTTCTCCACAGCTCAGCCTCCCCAACAGAACCCCCGCTGCCCCATCCGAGGTTCCCCCCAGCCTGCTCCTTCCACCCTACTCCCACTCCCTTCTTCCTAACCTACGGCCTCTCCATCTCTCCCTTGTCCACTTCCTTCCCCTCGGCCTGCTGCCCTTCTTCTTCTCTACCCGCAGCCCTCTCTCTTTTCCACCTCCCTTCCTTCCTTCCTCTACCTGCAGCCTTTTCTCTTCATTGCTGCCATCTCCACTATTTTTCCCCTTTTCCTTCTTTGCTGCTGCTTTTTTCCTTGCTCTCCATCCTAGCCCTTCTTCCTTACCTCCTCGACCTATCCCTTTTCTCCTGTCCGACCTCCTTTCCATACCCTGACACAGGTCTGCAAATAAATTTGCAGACCCTATGTCTCCATCCTTTATCCTCTTCCCTGCACAAACATGTGTAGAAGTTAAGTTAAATTTAACTGAGATAATAATGGTCATTATTTTCTGATACATATTTAAATTAAAAGCACAGTGAGAACGGAAGTTTAGCTTATAAATTCATTCAGGGGTTAGTCTATAATTCTAATTCATTTACAAACTGGAAGGTAGTATTTATGAACTCTAATTTGGATGAAATTGATAATCATTTGCTGATATAAAATACAAATTTCTATACGCATTGATTGACATCCCTGTTGAGATCGAGGTTGTAAGTGGGCCTTTCTACTATCTATTGCTGATCCACTCGTGAAGGGTGTTATTTGATAGACATTGGTGACTGGTATTTTCTGATTGTGATTACATATAGTCACTATTTGATCTCTAGTAACTTATGATAGTTAATGGCACATGTTCTAATAATTTAATAAATGCTGGTGATTTTGGCCTATTTGGTATTTCTATTTACATATGCTCTTGGTTATTCCTTTGGTAAATGTTAATTATCAGTGATCATCCATTCTGCTGCAACTTCTTATACACAGATTTGGATATGACTAAGCAGAATTGGTACATTTGATGGTTAATAATAATTGTTGGTTAAATATTAAATGCTATCTCTTTTTGAATGATACTTCAACTAGTTGTTAATGTGTAAATGAATGATAGTCCTTGCATCATCTCATTTTTATTTCTGCTGCTATAATTGCAATCATCTACATGACATTGAAAATTACCACTTGTACACATACATTTCGTTGGTTGTGGTTTGATCTCTTTAAGAGTTATAATTGATTTTGGATTCTCATGCTATATGCTTATATCCGATTATTGAATGATTTGGACAACCATCTACTTAAATGCATATTTGGTTATTGGTGAAGGTTTCATTGGCAAGATAGTCTTTTGATCCAATTTTGATTATCATAGTGCATGTATACACTTTCTTTACCTTTCACTGAATGAACTAAGCATTATTGGTAAAGCGCAATACATTTGATGTTGATTAAGTTGTCATTGATGCCAACGGTGCCTGGTCATTGATGCCAACTGTTGAGTCTTGGTGCCCCTTGTGGAGCCCCTGAGGGTTAGTATTTGTTTAGTGATTGTCTTTGTCAGACGAGACCTTTTGACCTTGTCCAAGCCCAAGCTTGAAGCCCTTGGAGGCCTTGGGACAATGCCAAAAGCCCTAGCTACCCATTAACTTGTTTAAGTACCCCAAAGATGTTTTGCGTTTCCCCAGTTATTTCTTGGTTCCCCAGTACCACAACTTATGTCCAAATATGCCACAAAAATGTTGAAGAAGTTGCAAGAGTTCAAAATGACCCTTTCAGTGGTCATTTGTGTTTATTGAGGTCATGGTACCCCAGGAGAAGGTCTGGCACCCACATAAATGGTGGCATGATGGCCCTTGGACATTATATGATCATCGATGGTTTGTAAGCCATGAAGCCCTTGGAGCCCCTTGTCTTTGATTGTGATGGATGGCTATGAACTTGCATGAAGGTATTGTGAAGAAGCTTTTTAAGAGGTCATTAAACCCACAAGTGCTCTTTAAGCCCACATGCTTATTGGTGGTTAGTAATAATAACATATTGTATTTTTATCCTTGAAGAAGCTCATTGAAACCCTTACCCTTGTTAAGGAGCCTATGGAGATCATAAAAAGAATGAGGAAACCCCACCACTCAAAAGCTTGAAACCCCATCGTGTAAATAAAATTATTGGTAAAATTATTTGTTAATTATTAAAAATAATAAACAATATATTTATGGAATAATGATACCCCACCATTCAGAAGATTGCAAACCCTTGCGAACATATTGGGGGCATCCCTCTCAACATAACCACGAGCTTAATGAAAACCAAATTTAATTATACATTTTTTATTAATGAAAATGCTGGAATAAAATTGATGATATTTAATCAAATTTAATTGGAGGACGGTCCCATAAATTAAACAAAAATTCAAATTAAAAAATTAATTTGATTATTAAAAAAATAATAAACAATATAAATTCTTTGCAAGGTCGGCCACATAATTTAAATCAAAATTTCAAATTAAAAATTACATAATTAAAGGTCGGCTCCATATATTTTTTCATGATAAACTACTATAAATAACCCATCAAAACTAGTCATTTTGTGAGTGGAGATTTTCGGTGGAGCACTGAAATTTTCGCGGGTACTGTAGCAGCTACAGTGAACAATTTTTATTTTATTTTTGGGTATGTGGAATTTGTGTGGAGGAACTAGCTCTGAAATTCGGTCTTATCTGAGGGAGTTACTGAGGAAATTCGGATGGCAGTTGTTACACAGGAAGGTCTGATTTTTTAAGCTCTGAAATTCAGATTCACAGTAGACTGAGACAGCCACAGGAAGGTCTGATTTTTTAAGTTCTGAATTTCGGATTAGAAGGAGCTCTTCTGAGGCAGCCACAGGTGTATTCTTAGTGCAATTTTTCAAGTGTTACATGCCTCTGATTTTCAGTTAAAAGACTGAAGCCTGTTCAAAAATTTGGTGGACTGTCTAATAGCCTACAGGAGTCTGTACAGAGGTCTGATCTTTCCTTGCAGAAATTCGTGGTTGGTTGTTTGGACCTCTGAAATTCGAGTAGTAAAGGATGATCACTTAAGGAATCTACAACTTATGAAATGGCTCTGACAGTAAAAGAAGCCACATTTATTTCTATTTTGGGCTAATACTTAAGTCTCAAGACAGTCATAAGTAAGGACCAAAAGGCACAGATTTCAGAGATATTTGAGAGCATTTCCAGCTGTGAATTTCATGTATATATGACAACCTCAGGAAGGAAGATCAAACAAATATCTTACTTCTCATCCGCAGTGTTCAAGCTCTACTGAGACATGTCAGAATTCAGTTGCATTTTGAGAAGCTACAACAATCTAAGGTATGTTCAAGCAGTCTTAAAGTAAGTATACTATCTTGGAGACATCTTGCATTAGTTCTTGTTCTGATTAACGTATAAGAAATAAGACACAATATGTAAATGGCTGAGATTCTAAGTTGATTTGGTGATGGGATAGAAGTTAGTTGAGTAGAAGTTGGTTATGTTTTTGAAGTCAATTGATTAGTTGAAAGGAAGCCTCGACTAAGCCTTTAGAGAAGATCCTCGAATCAGTTCTAGATCAGATTAGGTTGACTGAATTTGAAGACAATGATATCAAAGATTGACTTGACAGTGATATAGCAAAGCAGTGACATGGTTGTGATAACTACAAAACAGTGACATAGACTGCTTTGACAGTGACAGAGATGTTCTTGACAGTGATAGGCAGAATGACTTGTGATGTAAGTGACAATGATTGATTGACTTGGACAGTAGTACACAGTAATTTATATAGCAGTGACACATATACAATGATGTTTGATGATGCCTACATGTATGCTCAACTTGATTACACAGTGATATGATGTTTACACAGTGATGAGCTAGAAATGTTACACAGTAACATATACTCAGTGATATGATGATATGACAGTGATATGCACAGTAACTTGTATGTTCAATGATATATGCATGATATATTTACACAGTGGCATATACATATGTACTTAGTAATATTTAAACAGTGGTATGTTCAGTAAAATACACTCAGTGGCATGACAATTAGTACACAGTAATATATGTATGATGAAACACAGTGATATATGCTCAGTTTATGTATGATGTGGGAGAGATGTTTACACGGTGATGTGCTCAGTTTGATATGCTCAGTGATGTTTACACAATGATACTCAGTGATGTATGATGAAAACACAATGTGTGATGATATACAATTATATGACGACAATAGTACTATGATGAACAGTGGTAATGAGCAGCGAGTACATTGATTCAAACGAGTAGGTTACATGAGCAGATTCCTTAACTCAGATTGGCTGAATTGTATGAGCAGTTGGTTTGACTCAGGTGGACTGAGTCTCGTGTATAGTTGGTTAAACTCAGATTGACAGAGTGGGATTGACAGAGTGGGATGATGTGTACAACTTAATTGGTACAGCCAGATTGGAAAGGTTGATTGCACAGGTTGACGAGTAGTGTGGAGCAGTTGTGGTGCAGTGGTCAGTGGACAGTTGATGAGCAGTGGAAGTGGTTTTGCAGTGTGGTACAGGTTGTGCAGTGTGGTTTAGGTTGTGCAGTGTGGTACAGGTGTTGGATAGCAGGTCCGCAGGATCAGTGCAGTTTGTGGTTCAGTAGTTCAGTCTTCATATCAGGGTGGCAGGACGGGGCAAGGAAATTGAGGGAGCTAAGGCTTCCTTCAGGTTGTAGCCTGTAAACCAGGGGGTTGTAGCCTCCTTCCAGTTGTAGCTGGAGAATTGAAGTCTTTGTAACAAAGGGGGTTGTTACCTCCTTCCAGTTGTTGCTGGTAAATTATTATTATAAAGGCTTCCGTGGTTTTTCCCCCAGGACTTGGGTTTCCACGTAAAAATCTTGTGTACTGAGTTTTTCTATGCTTCCTATGTGATGATGATATGATGATATGTGATGATGAGCTGTAATTGTTAATAATGCTGATGATATAATGATAATGTGGTAATACATTAATGAATGATGTATTGAAGAAGCAGTTGATGATTGTTAAAGTTGAAAAAGTAATAAAAAGCTATACACATTGTTCACCCCCCCCTCTCAGTGTGCTCGGTGTGTCCAACAATTGGTATCAGAGCGGGTCCTTCACAGAAAGCCTTACCAGCTTGAAGTAGATCCTTGACACACCATGGGGTTCTCAGTGAATGGAGCACCATTGTTTTGTGGGACAAATTACTTGATCTGGAAAAGAAGAATGCAAGGTTATCTTGAAGCAGAAGGCAGTGGAGTATGGCAGTCAGTGCTTACTGGGTACGATCATCCGAAGAAAGTGAAAACAACAGCTCAGAAGGAAGCAAGGAAAAATAATTCAATGGCTATGGAATCCATTCTTGAAGGCTTATCAGATTCCATAAAAGAGAATATTGGAAAGTGCAACACTGCTAAGGAACTATGGCTCAAAATAGAACAGCTCTACTCCTCTAAGGAACATGAAGAAGAAGTTATGAAACTCATGACTGCAGATTTGACAGATCTCCAAAAGAAGAAAATAGGTAAGTGCAACTCAATTGAAGAATTGTCACTGAAGTTAGATCAACTGTACTCCATTGAAGAACAGAAAGCAGAAGACAACTCCATAGAAAGGTCAGTACAAGATCCAAGTAAGTATGAAGGTAAGTCTATTGAACACCCTATTTGTAATGTTTTTGAAGAAATATGTCTATCGAGTATAGAGGATAAGTGCTATTCAAAATTCATAGATTGTAATACATCAAAATGTGATGAATCTCATTGTTTCTTGATAAATGATGGAAATGAATGTTTAAACAATGATATTACTAATGCTTTGCAAAAGGTTGAGAAACTTTGTAAACAGAACCAGGTATTACAAGAACAATTGGACAAATCTGAGAAGAGGAATCAAGAAGAATCTGAGAAAGCCACACAGACTATAATTGATCTAAATCTCCAAGTTGAAGAAGCTACCAGAATTAAAGAAGCCATATCCAACTCTCTGAAAGATCAACTTGAGAAGTCTGCTGTTGAAAATAAAAGACAATCAGAAGAAATTGACAAGCTCAGAAGACAGCTAGAAGATAAGGAGAAAGAATTGACTCGCAAGCTTCAAGACAAAGATAGTGAGATCAGTATCTTACTTGAAAAAATGCAGAAGGAAAGATCCGCCAGTCAGAAGGAAGATCCAAGTGACAAAACGGGAATTCATTTCAATCATGAGATTGAAGAGAAAATAAGAAGAAAACAAGAAGATGAAATCAAATCCTTCAAGATAGAATTACGAAAGGTATGTCTGACGAATTTTGACTTTGAAAAGGAACTCTCAGAACTCAGAAAAGAAAATCAAGAAATAAAAGGACAGATGGAAGATAGTATTGTCATTGATCTGAAAGAACAGATAGAAGAAGTCAAGAAAATTGAGGAAGACCTAACAAGACAACTCCAAGAAAAGATAGAAATTTGTCAAAAGCAAGAATTGAAGATCCTCTCTCTAAAGGAAGATCTGAACAAGGCAGTTGCTCAGTTGAAGACAAATTCAAAGATTGAAAAGAACATTGAAGAAAGTGAAAGTTCCAGGGAAAAAGAAGAAAAGGCTAATAGTTGTACAGATATTTTCAGTAGATCCCATGATCAGCAAGATTCAAGGAAGAATAGAAACAGAGAACTTGCATCACAAAGAAGATCCTTTGCTCAGGGAGATCCCATGATGTTCAGTGGTCACTGCTACAAGTGTAACAACTATGGTCACAAAGCCATCCATTGCAGAACTCATGACAGAATAATTCCAGATATAAATCAAGGTATGTTTTCCGTTCAATGTTATAATTGTTATCATTATGGTCATTTTGCGAAACATTGCAGGATGCAGGGAGAAGTTAAAGTTTGGAGAAGAAAGCAAGTTCAACCGAATATCATGAACAGTGATCAGCCTACCAAAGTATGGAAAATAAAGTCAGTAGATTGCACCAATGATCAGAACAGAAATGATGAAAATATTGGGAAAAACCCAATACCATTTTGAAGACTATCGATCAGTGTTATGAAGTGTAAAAGGAGCTATGTACTTGATTATCCTATGGTAGTTGGTTCCAGCATATAAGCAGCAGCAGTGCCCAGTGATAGGGGGAGCAGTATTGCTAAAGATAGTTCTCGTTGCCATTGATGCAAAAAGGAAGAGAAGTTGTTGACAGGGGGAGCATGCCCTGAGGGGGAGCGTTACTTCAAGGTAGTACCCTTTGCCATTGATGCCAAAGGGGGAGAGAAGTTGTGGCTAGGGGGAGCCTGAGTGTTGTCATCAATGACAAAGGGGGAGATTGTTGATTAAGTTGTCATTGATGCCAACGGTGCCTGGTCATTGATGCCAACTGTTGAGTCTTGGTGCCCCTTGTGGAGCCCCTGAGGGTTAGTATTTGTTTAGTGATTGTCTTTGTCAAAGGAGACCTTTTGACCTTGTCCAAGCCCAAGCTTGAAGCCCTTGGAGGCCTTGGGACAATGCCAAAAGCCCTGGCTACCCATTAACTTGTTTAAGTACCCCAAAGATGTTTTGCGTTTCCCCAGTTGTTTCTTGGTTCCCCAGTACCACAACTTATGTCCAAATATGCCACAAAAATGTTGAAGAAGTTGCAAGAGTTCAAAATGACCCTTTCAGTGGTCATTTGTGTTTATTGAGGTCATGGTACCCCAGGAGAAGGTCTGGCACCCACATAAATGGTGGCATGATGGCCCTTGGACATTATATGATCATCGATGGTTTGTTAGCCATGAAGCCCTTGGAGCCCCTTGTCTTTGATTGTGATGGATGGCTATGAACTTGCATGAAGGTATTGTGAAGAAGCTTTTTAAGAGGTCATTAAACCCACAAGTGCTCTTTAAGCCCACATGCTTATTGGTGGTTAGTAATAATAACATATTGTATTTTTATCCTTGAAGAAGCTCATTGAAACCCTTTCCCTTGTTAAGGAGCCTATGGAGATCATAAAAAGAATGAGGAAACCCCACCACTCAAAAGCTTGAAACCCCATCGTGTAAATAAAACTATTGGTAAGATTATTTGTTAATTATTAAAAATAATAAACAATATATTTATGGAATAATGATACCCCACCATTCAGAAGATTGCAAACCCTTGCGAACATATTGGGGGCATCCCTCTCAACATAACCACGAGCTTAATGAAAACCAAATTTAATTATACATTTTTTATTAATGAAAATGCTGGAATAAAATTGATGGTATTTAATCAAATTTAATTGGAGGACGGTCCCATAAATTAAACAAAAATTCAAATTAAAAAATTAATTTGATTATTAAAAAAATAATAAACAATATAAATTCTTTGCAAGGTCGGCCCCATAATTTAAATCAAAATTTCAAATTAAAAATTACATAATTAAAGGTCGGCTACATATTTTTTTTCATGATAAACTACTATAAATAACCCATCAAAACTAGTCATTTTGTGAGTGGAGATTTTCGGTGGAGCTCTGAAATTTTCGCGGGTACTGTAGCAGCTACAGTGAACAATTTTTTTTATTTTTGGGTATGTGGAATTTGTGTGGAGGAACTAGCTCTGAAATTCGGTCTTATCTGAGGGAGCTACTGAGGAAATTCGGATGGCAGTTGTTACACAGGAAGGTCTGATTTTTTAAGCTCTGAAATTCAGATTCACAGTAGACTGAGACAGCCACAGGAAGGTCTGATTTTTTAAGTTCTGAATTTCGGATTAGAAGGAGCTCTTCTGAGGCAGCCACAGGTGTATTCTTAGTGCAATTTTTCAAGTGTTACATGCCTCTGATTTTCAGTTAAAAGACTGAAGCCTGTTCAAAAATTTGGTGGACTGTCTAATAGCCTACAGGAGTCTGTACAGAGGTCTGATCTTTCATTGCAGAAATTCGTGGTTGGTTGTTTGGACCTCTGAAATTCGAGTAGTAAAGGATGATCACTTAAGGAATCTACAACTTATGAAGTGGCTCTGACAGTAAAAGAAGCCACATTTATTTCTATTTTGGGCTAATACTTAAGTCTCAAGACAGTCATAAGTAAGGACCAAAAGGCACAGATTTCAGAGATATTTGAGAGCATTTCCAGCTGTGAATTTCATGTATATATGACAACCTCAGGAAGGAAGATCAAACAAATATCTTACTTCTCATCCGCAGTGTTCGAGCTCTACTGAGACATATCAGAATTCAGTTGCATTTTGAGAAGCTACAACAATCTAAGGTATGTTCAAGCAGTCTTAAAGTAAGTATACTATCTTGGAGACATCTTGCATTAGTTCTTGTTCTGATTAACGTATAAGAAATAAGACACAATATGTAAATGGCTGAGATTCTAAGTTGATTTGGTGATGGGATAGAAGTTAGTTGAGTAGAAGTTGGTTATGTTTTTGAAGTCAATTGATTAGTTGAAAGGAAGCCTCGACTAAGCCTTTAGAGAAGATCCTTGAATCAGTTCTAGATCAGATTAGGTTGACTGAATTTGAAGACAATGATATCAAAGATTGACTTGACAGTGATATAGCTAAGCAGTGACATGGTTGTGATAACTACAAAACAGTGACATAGACTGCTTTGACAGTGACAGAGATGTTCTTGACAGTGATAGGCAGAATGACTTGTGATGTAAGTGACAATGATTGATTGACTTGGACAGTAGTACACAGTAATTTATATAGCAGTGACACATATACAGTGATGTTTGATGCTGCCTACATGTATGCTCAACTTGATTACACAGTGATATGATGTTTACACAGTGATGAGCTAGAAATGTTACACAGTAACATATACTCAGTGATATGATGATATGACAGTGATATGCACAGTAACTTGTATGTTCAATGATATATGCATGATATATTTACACAGTGGCATATACATATGTACTTAGTAATATTTAAACAGTGGTATGTTTTGTAAAATACACTCAGTGGCATGACAATTAGTACACAGTAATATATGTATGATGAAACACAGTGATATATGCTCAGTTTATGTATGATGTGGGAGAGATGTTTACACGGTGATGTGCTCAGTTTGATATGCTCAGTGATGTTTACACAATGATACTCAGTGATGTATGATGAAAACACAATGTGTGATGATATACAATTATATGACGACAATAGTACTATGATGAACAGTGGTAATGAGCAGCGAGTACATTGATTCAAACGAGTAGGTTACATGAGCAGATTCCTTAACTCAGATTGGCTGAATTGTATGAGCAGTTGGTTTGACTCAGGTGGACTGAGTCTCGTGTATAGTTGGTTAAACTCAGATTGACAGAGTGGGATTGACAGAGTGGGATGATGTGTACAACTTAATTGGTACAGCCAGATTGGAAAGGTTGATTGCACAGGTTGACGAGTAGTGTGGAGCAGTTGTGGTGCAGTGGTCAGTGGACAGTTGATGAGCAGTGGAAGTGGTTTTGCAGTGTGGTACAGGTTGTGCAGTGTGGTTTAGGTTGTGCAGTGTGGTACAGGTGTTGGATAGCAGGTCCGCAGGATCAGTGCAGTTTGTGGTTCAGTAGTTCAGTCTTCATATCAGGGTGGCAGGACGGGGCAAGGAAATTGAGGGAGCTAAGGCTTCCTTCAGGTTGTAGCCTGTAAACCAGGGGGTTGTAGCCTCCTTCCAGTTGTAGCTGGAGAATTGAAGTCTTTGTAACAAAGGGGGTTGTTACCTCCTTCCAGTTGTTGCTGGTAAATTATTATTATAAAGGCTTCCGTGGTTTTTCCCCCAGGACTTGGGTTTCCACGTAAAAATCTTGTGTACTGAGTTTTTCTATGCTTCCTATGTGATGATGATATGATGATATGTGATGATGAGCTGTAATTGTTAATAATGCTGATGATATAATGATAATGTGGTAATACATTAATGAATGATGTATTGAAGAAGCATTTGATGATTGTTAAAGTTGAAAAAGTAATAAAAAGCTATACACACTGTTCACCCCCCCCTCTCAGTGTGCTCGGTGTGTCCAACAATTGGTATCAGAGCGGGTCCTTCACAGAAAGCCTTACCAGCTTGAAGTAGATCCTTGACACACCATGGGGTTCTCAGTGAATGGAGCACCATTGTTTTGTGGGACAAATTACTTGATCTGGAAAAGAAGAATGCAAGGTTATCTTGAAGCAGAAGGCAGTGGAGTATGGCAGTCAGTGCTTACTGGGTACGATCATCCGAAGAAAGTGAAAACAACAGCTCAGAAGGAAGCAAGGAAAAATAATTCAATGGCTATGGAATCCATTCTTGAAGGCTTATCAGATTCCATAAAAGAGAATATTGGAAAGTGCAACACTGCTAAGGAACTATGGCTCAAAATAGAACAGCTCTACTCCTCTAAGGAACATGAAGAAGAAGTTATGAAACTCATGACTGCAGATTTGACAGATCTCCAAAAGAAGAAAATAGGTAAGTGCAACTCAATTGAAGAATTGTCACTGAAGTTAGATCAACTGTACTCCATTGAAGAACAGAAAGCAGAAGACAACTCCATAGAAAGGTCAGTACAAGATCCAAGTAAGTATGAAGGTAAGTCTATTGAACACCCTATTTGTAATGTTTTTGAAGAAATATGTCTATCGAGTATAGAGGATAAGTGCTATTCAAAATTCATAGATTGTAATACATCAAAATGTGATGAATCTCATTGTTTCTTGATAAATGATGGAAATGAATGTTTAAACAATGATATTACTAATGCTTTGCAAAAGGTTGAGAAACTTTGTAAACAGAACCAGGTATTACAAGAACAATTGGACAAATCTGAGAAGAGGAATCAAGAAGAATCTGAGAAAGCCACACAGACTATAATTGATCTAAATCTCCAAGTTGAAGAAGCTACCAGAATTAAAGAAGCCATATCCAACTCTCTGAAAGATCAACTTGAGAAGTCTGCTGTTGAAAATAAAAGACAATCAGAAGAAATTGACAAGCTCAGAAGACAGCTAGAAGATAAGGAGAAAGAATTGACTCGCAAGCTTCAAGACAAAGATAGTGAGATCAGTATCTTACTTGAAAAAATGCAGAAGGAAAGATCCGCCAGTCAGAAGGAAGATCCAAGTGACAAAACGGGAATTCATTTCAATCATGAGATTGAAGAGAAAATAAGAAGAAAACAAGAAGATGAAATCAAATCCTTCAAGATAGAATTACGAAAGGTATGTCTGACGAATTTTGACTTTGAAAAGGAACTCTCAGAACTCAGAAAAAGAAAATCAAGAAATAAAAGGACAGATGGAAGATAGTATTGTCATTGATCTGAAAGAACAGATAGAAGAAGTCAAGAAAATTGAGGAAGACCTAACAAGACAACTCCAAGAAAAGATAGAAATTTGTCAAAAGCAAGAATTGAAGATCCTCTCTCTAAAGGAAGATCTGAACAAGGCAGTTGCTCAGTTGAAGACAAATTCAAAGATTGAAAAGAACATTGAAGAAAGTGAAAGTTCCAGGGAAAAAGAAGAAAAGGCTAATAGTTGTACAGATATTTTCAGTAGATCCCATGATCAGCAAGATTCAAGGAAGAATAGAAACATAGAACTTGCATCACAAAGAAGATCCTTTGCTCAGGGAGATCCCATGATGTTCAGTGGTCACTGCTACAAGTGTAACAACTATGGTCACAAAGCCATCCATTGCATGAACTCATGACAGAATAATTCCAGATATAAATCAAGGTATGTTTTCCGTTCAATGTTATAATTGTTATCATTATGGTCATTTTGCGAAACATTGCAGGATGCAGGGAGAAGTTAAAGTTTGGAGAAGAAAGCAAGTTCAACCGAATATCATGAACAGTGATCAGCCTACCAAAGTATGGAAAATAAAGTCAGTAGATTGCACCAATGATCAGAACAGAAATGATGAAAATATTGGGAAAAACCCAATACCATTTTGAAGACTATCGATCAGTGTTATGAAGTGTAAAAGGAGCTATGTACTTGATTATCCTATGGTAGTTGGTTCCAGCATATAAGCAGCAGCAGTGCCCAGTGATAGGGGGAGCAGTATTGCTAAAGATAGTTCTCGTTGCCATTGATGCAAAAAGGAAGAGAAGTTGTTGACAGGGGGAGCATGCCCTGAGGGGGAGCGTTACTTCAAGGTAGTACCCTTTGCCATTGATGCCAAAGGGGGAGAGAAGTTGTGGCTAGGGGGAGCCTGAGTGTTGTCATCAATGACAAAGGGGGAGATTGTTGATTAAGTTGTCATTGATGCCAACGGTGCCTGGTCATTGATGCCAACTGTTGAGTCTTGGTGCCCCTTGTGGAGCCCCTGAGGGTTAGTATTTGTTTAGTGATTGTCTTTGTCAGAGGAGACCTTTTGACCTTGTCCAAGCCCAAGCTTGAAGCCCTTGGAGGCCTTGGGACAATGCCAAAAGCCCTGGCTACCCATTAACTTGTTTAAGTACCCCAAAGATGTTTTGCGTTTCCCCAGTTGTTTCTTGGTTCCCCAGTACCACAACTTATGTCCAAATATGCCACAAAAATGTTGAAGAAGTTGCAAGAGTTCAAAATGACCCTTTCAGTGGTCATTTGTGTTTATTGAGGTCATGGTACCCCAGGAGAAGGTCTGGCACCCACATAAATGGTGGCATGATGGCCCTTGGACATTATATGATCATCGATGGTTTGTTAGCCATGAAGCCCTTGGAGCCCCTTGTCTTTGATTGTGATGGATGGCTATGAACTTGCATGAAGGTATTGTGAAGAAGCTTTTTAAGAGGTCATTAAACCCACAAGTGCTCTTTAAGCCCACATGCTTATTGGTGGTTAGTAATAATAACATATTGTATTTTTATCCTTGAAGAAGCTCATTGAAACCCTTTCCCTTGTTAAGGAGCCTATGGAGATCATAAAAAGAATGAGGAAACCCCACCACTCAAAAGCTTGAAACCCCATCGTGTAAATAAAACTATTGGTAAGATTATTTGTTAATTATTAAAAATAATAAACAATATATTTATGGAATAATGATACCCCACCATTCAGAAGATTGCAAACCCTTGCGAACATATTGGGGGCATCCCTCTCAACATAACCACGAGCTTAATGGGGGCATCCCTCATGGATTCTGAGGACAGTTTTGGTCATTTTTATTATATTGGACATATTTTATTATTTTATTGTGCCTTGGGGATGAGCTAGTAAGGATTGATGCCTCCTAGCCCCACCATGTGCTTATGTTGTCATGTCCTAGTCATCATGAGGTGGATCATTGTACTTTTTACCCTTCTAGTGGGATGACGTCACCCTCCATTGTACCATTTAGTGAGGGCGCTATTGTTATTTTGAGTGATCCATGTGATATATTGTTATGGGTCATCTTAGCCATTGATTGTATGATGAGATCTTTTAATCTCAACCACTCATGTGATGTAGTATTATGGAGTGGTATAGGGTTTTGGTCTTTATTATCCTATATAAGGAGGAGACCCCCCATTGTAAAGCTCACCTTTCGAGCTCTGGAATATTGGAATAGAAGATTTTTTGTGGAGCACATCTCTCTTGCATTGTGGATTCTCTTGCATATTGAATATACAGTATCTCTTCTATGTATCATTGTGGATTTTGGTGCTTTTGCTAATCTTTTGACAGGAAAGTCGAATTGGAGAGAGGAGGGCGACTTCATGAGGGTTATTGTTGGAGGGATCCACATATTCTCTCTTGGGTTGATCTTGTGACAGGGAGTATCATTATTGTATCTTCGTGACATAGTTGATGCTTTCTATTACATCTTTCTACCATTTTCATAATCATCTTGCTTGACTCGTTTCTTTGATCTTGTCTTGTAGGAGGAGGACGATTTGGCTATCTTGGAGAAGGACGTTTTGGTTGGAGCACCTGGATCTCACTCTTGAATATACACATAGGAGAATGCTATCAACTTGCAAGGTGGCCACAAGCAATTGAGGTAAGATCTACAAGGTATGTGACTCTTTCATCCATTCCATCTTCATTGGTCATAAAACCCTAATTAAATCAAAACCCCAAATTTTGGTATTTCTTAGATCTACTTAGATCTAGCCTTGCAATTGAAAAGATATTAAAAACCCACCTCTATAGGATCCACCCCTAGTTGGATCTATAGTTTGGTGGTGATTGGCTAAAAATTGACACATTTTTCAATGCAAAAAGCCCTCTTGAACCTAAATCGATTTTCCTAAGAGAAGCTTGTTGGGTTAGATCTAGCATATGGGTAGGTGAGATCCCACTTGATTTGAAATCTAGACACTTGATAACCTATACCCATATCTTTACTTTGGTGAAAACTACCTTGTGGACATCTCTCCATGTTTTAAGGGGTTAAAACCCCCTTTTGATCTTCTTGGCATCTTAAAACTCAGATCTACTAAGATCTAGCCCTTGGATTCACTTGAAACTTTGAACATGCATAGATAGGGGTACTAGCATCCCGGATCTACATTTTGGTGGCCATTGGACTTGATTTGGTCCACCAAAACCCACTTTTGGGCCTTCCTTGAGCAAATCGCACCCCCTTGAAAATTTGAGTTGGTCCACTTCTAGGAGGTGGGTGTTTGAGTTTTTCGTGGATTTGGAATGCCCATGCCTTGAAACCTAGGTCTACACTGTCCTTTTGTCATGATCCGCCTTGGGGATCGCATTCCTTGTTTCAAGGGATTGTGGTCCACTTAGGGTCCTCACTTAAAAAACCTAGACCTAGTAAGATCCAACCATTGGATCTCATCCAATCCACTTGACTTGGCTTCTAGGTGTCCCGATCTACATTTTGACATACTTATTGACCCCATTAGCCCATTTAACAAGGCACTAGTCCATCACCAAGCAAGTCGCACTCCTTGGGATTCGTGTCAAACCCTAGATCTAGTACATTGGTATCCTTATAATCAACTTAAACTCATAGATCTAGCCTATATCTAACCTATAGTACCTACCTCACACCTAACTTCACCTTGTGGGGCTACCTAGAATCATTTCACACTTCCCAAGAAAACTAGACCCACTTGTGCAAACACATGGTACTATACCTTGTCATCATACCCCATCATGTGGCCTAAACCATACATAGGTTGAAACATTAATAATCTCTTACACTTCCCTCAACCATACCTTAACCCTTAGGTCCACTTAGCCTTGCATTGGTTTCCGTAACCCATTACTTACCTACCCTTAGAAACCTTTGTTTGGGTCCAATCAACTGTGATTGGGGTATAGGGTCTCCCCCTTGGTCTAGTTACACCTTGACCTAAAGCGAAGAGTGCCTCGGTTGATGTGACTCCCACCTGCATTGGGAACCGTGGCATCTCTTGGGTCACCTCTTTAGTTGCCTAGCTCCTCTACCGTCCCGGATGGGATACCTCTAGGGGCAACTACAAGTTGTGTGACAACATTTTTGGCGCCGTTGCCGGGGAAGGTAGAGGCCTACCCTGGTTCGACATATATTTTTCAAACCTCTACTCCCGTTCTCTTTGCCAACATTAACATTTTTGGCGTCGTTGCCGGGGAGGTAGGGGCCTACCTTGGTTCAACACACCTTTGTGTCTCACTATCTCTCTGCACTTTAAACGACATACCTCTTGGTAGTAGAGCCTAAAAATCTACCTGGCGACTCCTAATCGTGACTCCGCTGAGGAGCGAGCTCATAGTCATCCTTACAACACTCGAAGTAAATCGAATCCAAATCAATTGGAAGGAACCCCACTCACATATCACAAAAGAGATCCTAAAACCCAATCAACTAATTTCTTGTGGAAACTTGTTAACTCAGGTTCTCCAAACCGTGTCTTAGGATCCCCTTTGTTCAATCCGGTTCCTCCTTTATCTCCTAATCATAACTATGGTTCAATCCCAATCAATCCAATGGCAGGACAAGGTCAATCAAACTCCGGTGTCAACAACCAAAACAATCCTCCTGTCGCTCGTGCCTTTGGTCACAAGGCTAGGGCTTCTCCCTTAGACTTCTCTCAGATCTTGGGTGCTCCCCATAGTATGCCAGACAAGTACTTTGAAAAGATCCCAAAATTCAATGGCAACTGTGCCACCTCTATTGAGGACCACATAGACAATGTTTGGGCTCATATGGAAGCTTATGGGGCTGAAAAAGAGGATGTGTTTATTAGGGGTCTCTTTGCATCCTGGGAGGGTGATGCTCGCAAATGGTTTGACCGCTTGCCTGCATCATCAATCAATGGGTATGATGTATTCACCGATAAACTCAAGCAAGAGTGGTCAGTCAAGTTAGATGGGCGTTTCCTTTTACACCAACTTTTTGACATCAAAAAGAAGGAGAATGAGTCTGTCCATGAGTTTAACCAACGCTTTGATAAGACTGTGGCCAACATCCCAAGTAACATAAGGCCCCTTGACCAAGCCATCTTGATCCATTACCTTAATGCTTATGAAGGTTACCTGGGTTACCATCTTAAAGACAAAGACCCTAGTAGTTTGAAGATAGCCCAAGACAATGCCAAGAAAGCTGAGGCAAATGCTGCCTCCATGGGAAAAAAAAACTTCTTTGACCTAATTAGTGGACCTTCTTCCTCCAGATCTGAGCCTAAGTTTAAAAAGAGTAAGGAACCTAGCAAAGATCCCAATGAAATGATGGAGAGTATGCATGAAATGATGAAAAACGTAACTCTCCTAACTAGGGACCTAGCCAAGAACAGAGAAGGGGATAGATATAGGCAGCCCTATGGTCCTAAACCTTATTGGAATCAACAAAAGAAACCTAATGAAGGTGATAGAAGAAACCCTATGAACCAAGAACCTCCTATCATAAACTGGTCTGAAGAGCAAAAGTTGGAAGATCCTGAGTATACCACCCATGGTGATGATACTCCGGATTCTCCAAAGAACATTAATTGGGTTGATGACTTAAAGTTTGATAAAGACTTCGGAAGAATCCTGATTGATCATGAAGAAAACACCATAGAAGAAACCAACCATGGCGGTCCCATCTGTGCTACTGAGCAAGTTAATAGTGATCAAGCTCCTTATAAAACTTATCAACGAAGAAAGGATGGCCCAAAGCCTATCCCTTTTAGTGAAAAGAAAAACAATGAGTTGCCTAATCCAGTGAGTGAGCCATTCCCTTTGCCTGAGTATGACTTTGATATCAACATTGAAAGAGAGTTAGACAAGGTTATGCATAACATTCCACTCACTGAGTTAATGAAAATCCCTTCAATAAAGGAGCAAGTGGTGGAATTTTTCGAGAGTATCCCTGAGACTGCCACAATTAGTGGTGAGGATTCATCTTCTCAAAACCCAGCACCTTGTGATGTGGTTGATGAAGAGGATGACCCTCCCATTAACATCCAAACTGCCCTATATGAGAGGAAGAATGGGGGTCACCAACCATTTTACCTTACACTACGCATAGGTGATATCCTTCTTCATAACTGTATGTTGGATTCTGGTGCCTCCATGAATGTGATGCCTTTACAAGTCATGGAAGCCATGGGATTAAAAATAACTAGACCTTATGGGAACGTTTGTGGGATTGACTCTAAACCAGTTAAAGTCTTTGGCTTGATCAAAAACCTAAGAGCTGACCTGTTTTCATGCCCTGACATATCCATGCTAATGGATATCGTGGTTATAGATCTCCCTCCAGCCTATGGTATGCTCCTATGTAGGAAGTGGTCCGCTGGGCTAGGGGGACATCTTCAGATGGATTTGTCTTACGCTACCATCCCCAACTCTGATGGGTCTTTGGTTAGGGTGTATCGGGAACCATTTTATGATGGACATCTTGAGAATTATGAGGATGGTGTGAGAAACACTTTTGGTGAGGGTGAGTTATTACCTGAGGGTATCTTTATGGTCATGGGTGGCCATGATGATGATCCTAGTATGGAAGAAGAAAGAATTATTGAGGTTGACCCTCAGTCCATTCGGGGTGAAGTGTCATAAAACTTTAGGGCCTCGAACCAACCCAGTAGTGTAGGGCCAAACGTTGACCAACCTGCACCTCCTACTCAGCTAAACACTTCGGAAGATAACTTTGATCAAATTAGAAGGGGTGAGTATATACCTAGGACATTACATGAGTGGCTTTTCCTAGTTGACCTTAACACAGAAAGAGGAAGACAAGGCTTACCACACATCATTCCTTGGACAAATAATAATAAAGGAACACACCTGCCCTCACCTGAGGGGAGTGATGAAGAATTAGTTGATTATCACTTTTCTGATGTGCCTGATCATTTGTCCCATTTGTCCTTGGAGGATGGGGTTTTGAGACAAGTAAATGACAACTCTATGAGTTGGCAAGAACATGCCTCAACCCATGATGACCATGGGGAGGACTTTTCTTTTAGTAATCTAACCATTCCTCAGGAAGAACCCGCTGAGCCACATTTGCTTCCATCTTACCCTAGCTTCCTTTTGCCTAGCGAGTTACCTAGTGGTGAAGAGGATATGGATTCCACAGACACACTTGATTCTTCACCAACATCTTTTGATATGAGAGATCAAAGTACACCTAGCACAGTTCATAATCATAGGTCCATTCCTGCTGACCATCTGGAACTTTTAGAGAACATGACCATTCCTATCTTATCGGGAGAGGGTAGTAGCAGAGGTAGTGAAAATCAAAGCCCTCCACCCATAACCCAAGCTAAAATGGACGTTGATATTGACTTTTGGACCATAGGGGAAACACCAAAGAACATCATTCACCCACTAGTAGAAAGTCCTCCTAGGAGAACTGTAAGAGAAGTCTTGATTGGTAGGGTAGTTGTACCTTTAGACGGTGGACCTCCCAGATTTGATGAAATTCCTCCTAATAGGAATTCAAGTATAGTTACACCTCAACCTCAGTGTACTTCCGATATCCAACCTTTTCCTGAACATGTTATTGAAGTCATCCCTCAATCTGTAAATCACCAAAGGTTCGAAGTTGGTGATAAGGTTGTAATACCTAATGATTTATTTTATATACGATCTAGGGGATCAGGTGACTTTTGGGTTGGACCATTTACTGTTGAGCGCTGCATTGATGAGATGTGTTTTCTCACCACTGGGACTGGCCAACGCATATTACTCCCTATCAACCAAAGGGAGCTAAGGGATTATCATCCCTGACCTTCCGTACTATGCCTTGCCTTGCCTGTTTAGAGTGGGTAGCTTCTGAATAAGCTCACTTGAGCAATAGGATTTGTGTGATTTTTCTTTTCGTGTGTGATGAGTACTGTCCCTTCTTCTTTTTCTGCTTAGAGTATCTGCTTGCTTTTCTTCTTTATTGAGTTGAGCCTTGCTCCTTCCTAAGCTTGTTGCTCCTCCTGCATGCATTTAAGAAATTTTAGTTGTCATCTCTATTTTTGGCTGCCTGTGCAAGTTGAAGATTGCCTGCTTGAAGAAGTTCTCTTTTCCTCCTGCACAGTAAATGAAAATGATAAATAAATGATATATGACATGTTAGTTTATATTTATATTTTGGCGCATTTCAGTTCATGCCTTAGATTAGATTTCAGTTCAGTTTTATTTTATTTTTATCCCATACATGCTCCATGATGGTATTCTAGTGTTTGTGAGAGCAGGAACAGGTGCAAGATAAAAGCTGAAAGCAAGGATGGTGCAGTGCTGGATTGAAGATTGATGCAGAGCAGTTCGAGACCAGAGATTCTGAGGTTCTCAAGCGCTCTCTCCCTTAGAGCACTTGTCCCAGCTGGAGCCAGATGTTATCACACCATAGTAGCAGGGCTACTATTCTTGTACAGCAGATATCTGCACATTCCAGAGCTTCCATTTTTCCAGAGCATGGCTATATATTGGATCACTCATGATCAGAGCAGTACATTATTCAGATTTGTATATGACCTTGTGTCAAGGCTGAGCCTTGAGAGTTCAGATTTGATGACTGATGTGACCACTTATCCCATTACAGTTTCAGTTCAGTGCCTAGAGATGTATTACAGCAGTGTTTCAGATGATACTTGATGATTATTATTATGATGATGTTGTATGATTTATGGATATGTTCTCACTGACTGTGGATTATTATCTTGTTGATTTAGTCATGATCATAGCATGTGCTTGGTATATTATTCCTGATGTGGCAAACTATTTAAAATGAACTGTAAATCATAAATTGGACAATTGCTTGCACTTTTAGGTCATTTAATAAAACTTACTGGTTTTTCACCTTACATAGACATGGTCTTTCCCGACACCAGTTGTCTGCTAGTGTAGGCTCCATATTCACTTGTCTCCATCCATACATGACCTTCCTGTTTGACTTTAAACCCTGACTTTGTCTCATTTGACTTTCTGATACTGAGGACTTCCCTATTTTTCTACCTCTGTGTTTGGACCGCATCCCTGTTTATTCAGTGTCTCGGCTCTGAGTTGGTGACAGAACTTGCCTTTGGTAAGTTGGATTGTAGGCCTAAATCATTATGGTCGGTTGTCCCGATGTTTGGCATTGGCTCGAACTCCCCCTAGTCACTTGAGATGTTGTTGGCTAAAACTGAAAGCTCATGTTCTACCTATGGAAACTTGAAAAATTCGCCCATGGAAACAAAAAAAAGGGGCAAGAGCAATGAAAAGCTAAAAATACTCCTCGAAGAGTATAAGAAAGGTCCAAAAAGCAATAGTTCTTAAAAGCTATATCTAAACAATTGCTGACCTTGTAGAAATATATGAAAAACATGCCCTGGATGCAAGTTGCAACTAGTTGTGCTTCTCAGCACATCTGAAATCCGAAGGGTTATGTAGGCCAAAAAGGCCATGGAATAAAATTGAATGATCCTAATGAACCTGGATCAACTTGATGTAGACATGATGCCTAAGTGGAATAAACACTCTCTAAACAACTTATCCATTTGTGAGGCACAGCCATCCCCCGTGTTCTTTTGTCCAGCACAGAGTTTGTAGCTTCCCCCTTCTCCCAGTCCAAAGTATTTTTGAGTTAAGTTAGACAAGTCAAACCCTTGGCCCAACCTTGCTCCTAGCCTTCATCCTTCACTGGCAGTTTGACCATGTCCAATGGGTAAGTTTGTCATTTGAACTATTGTGCAAGTAATTTTATATAACCACGGAATATGTTAACTTGATTAATGCCACTGAATGGAATTTATACTTTGAGCTTAGCTGTGGGAATGATTAGAGAAGCATTGTCTTAGTCTACTGATGTGATTTATCCTTGATTATATATTCTTGGGATCCGTGATGATGTGGACCATATATGGATGATTATTGATGATGATTTATGGTCCCACATGTTTGATGATGATATCATATGATGGACATATGATGCAGATGATGTTTGATCCAGTTCAGCAGGTTTATTACTACTTCAGATCAACGGATTATACATTGTCCATATATGGTGGACCCTACAGCAGGCCCATTAGGGCAACCCAGGGTGTATGAGTACTCATTCCTAGTGGATTTGGGTCTTCTGGATCCATTGAGACACTTATCTTTCAGTTCCGGGCACTTCTGACAGTGATTGATGCAGTTTTACACTTGTTGACCAGATTGGGGGCTGATTTCCCAGCCTGAGCAGCAGGGGCCCCGAGAGGCCAGTTCACCTAGGGCGCTGATGATGGAGGGGGTGGTCCAGCCACTTGTTATTACCATTTATCCCCCCTTCCGGAGAGCCTGGTGGGATCAGATGGACAGCGCTAGCACCCTAGGAGGCAGTTTTTGCACTTTCACAGTTCCCGAGGCAGTTAAAAAATGGGATAAAGTGGTCACTGAGGAAATCGATTTGGGCAATTGAGGCAAGGTTTTGGCATTTGGTCTTCACAGAGGTCTTCCAGGGTGGCATCACTATCTTCCAGTCAGTTTTCACCATGTGGGTATGCCCAGATTGATCACAGGAGGACATTTTACTGCTTGACTGTCATGGATTCTGAGGACAGTTTTGGTCATTTTTATTATATTGGACATATTTTATTATTTTATTGTGCCTTGGGGATGAGCTCGTAAGGATTGATGCCTCCTAGCCCCACCATGTGCTTATGTTGTCATGTCCTAGTCATCATGAGGTGGATCATTGTACTTTTTACCCCTCTAGTGGGATGACGTCACCCTCCATTGTACCATTTAGTGAGGGCGCTATTGTTATTTTGAGTGATCCATGTGATATATTGTTATGGGTCATCTTAGCCATTGATTGTATGATGAGATCTTTTAATCTCAACCACTCATGTGATGTAGTATTATGGAGTGGTATAGGGTTTTGGTCTTTATTATCCTATATAAGGAGGAGACCCCCCATTGTAAAGATCACCTTTGGAGCTCTGGAATATTGGAATAGAAGACTTTTTGTGGAGCACATCTCTCTTGCATTGTGGATTCTCTTGCATATTGAATATACAGTATCTCTTCTATGTATCATTGTGGATTTTGGTGCTTTCGCTAATCTTTTGACAGGAAAGTCGAATTGGAGAGAGAAGGGCGACTTCATGAGGGTTATTGTTGGAGGGATCCACATATTCTCTCTTGGGTTGATCTTGTGACAGGGAGTATCATTATTGTATCTTCGTGACATAGTTGATGCTTTCTATTACATCTTTCTACCATTTTCATAATCATCTTGCTTGACTCGTTTCTTTGATCTTGTCTTGTAGGAGGAGGACGATTTGGCTATCTTGGAGAAGGACGTTTTGGTTGGAGCACTTGGATCTCACTATTGAATATACACATAGGAGAATGCTATCAACTTGCAAGGTGGCCACAAGCAATTGAGGTAAGATCTACAAGGTATGTGACTCTTTCATCCATTCCATCTTCATTGGTCATAAAACCCTAATTAAATCAAAACCCCAAATTTTGGTATTTCTTAGATCTACTTAGATCTAGCCTTGCAATTGAAAAGATATTAAAAACCCACCTCTATAGGATCCACCCCTAGTTGGATCTATAGTTTGGTGGTGATTGGCTAAAAATTGACACATTTTTCAATGCAAAAAGCCCTCTTGAACCTAAATCGATTTTCCTAAGAGAAGCTTGTTGGGTTAGATCTAGCATATGGGTAGGTGAGATCCCACTTGATTTGAAATCTAGACACTTGATAACCTATACCCATATCTTTACTTTGGTGAAAACTACCTTGTGGACATCTCTCCATGTTTTAAGGGGTTAAAACCCCCTTTTGATCTTCTTGGCATCTTAAAACTTAGATCTACTAAGATCTAGCCCTTGGATTCACTTGAAACTTTGAACATGCATAGATCGGGGTACTAGCATCCCGAATCTACATTTTGGTGGCCATTGGACTTGATTTGGTCCACCAAAACCCACTTTTGGGCCTTCCTTGAGCAAATCGCACCCCCTTGAAAATTTGAGTTGGTCCACTTCTAGGAGGTGGGTGTTTGAGTTTTTCGTGGATTTGGAATGCCCATGCCTTGAAACCTAGGTCTACACTGTCCTTTTGTCAAGATCCGCCTTGGGGATCGCATTCCTTGTTTCAAGGGATTGTGGTCCACTTAGGGTCCTCACTTAAAAAACCTAGACCTGGTAAGATCCAACCATTGGATCTCATCCAATCCACTTGACTTGGCTTCTAGGTGTCCCGATCTACATTTTGACATACTTATTGACCCCATTAGCCCATTTAACAAGGCACTAGTCCATCACCAAGCAAGTCGCACTCCTTGGGATTCGTGTCAAACCCTAGATCTAGTACATGGGTATCCTTATAATCAACTTAAACTCATAGATCTAGCCTATATCTAACCTATAGTACCTACCTCACACCTAACTTCACCTTGTGGGCCTACCTAGAATCATTTCACACTTCCCAAGAAAACTAGACCCACTTGTGCAAACACATGGTACTATACCTTGTCATCATACCCCATCATGTGGCCTAAACCATACATAGGTTGAAACATTAATAATCTCTTACACTTCCCTCAACCATACCTTAACCCTTAGGTCCACTTAGCCTTGCATTGGTTTCCGTAACCCATTACTTACCTACCCTTAGAAACCTTTGTTTGGGTCCAATCAACTGTGATTGGGGTATAGGGTCTCCCCCTTGGTCTAGTTACACCTTGACCTAAAGCGAAGAGTGCTTCGGTTGACGTGACTCCCACCTGCATTGGGAACCGTGGCATCTCTTGGGTCACCTCTTTAGTTTCCTAGCTCCTCTACCGTCCCGGATGGGATACCTCTAGGGGCAACTACAAGTTGTGTGATAACAGAAACTCTGCCCATTTTTCACTAAAAAAGCTCAAAATGGATTTGTTATCACATATATAGTAGCCGGGCTACCATACATTATTTTTCTGATTCCAGTACACTATTCAGCCAGTTCCCTTGCATTGAGATGTTGAGATGAGCATCTATATTGGATCACTATCAAATTTTGGACAGTATATATTCCCCATGCCATGACTGAGTCTCAGGACACTCAGAGAGATGACCGATGTAGCTATTATACCATTTGTACATGACCAGTCAGTAGTGCCCAGAGTTACAGTAGCAGTTTCAGAGGACAGATGATGGTTTAGAGGATGAGCATTCAGGTATATGACTCAGCAGGTATATCATGGTGTTGTGGTTATATTGCTTTTATATTCACTCCTATGGCATGTCTTAGCATTTAGTATCATGATCTGGCAATCATATAGATATGTTGACATGGTTGATCTTGTTATATATATATTATATTGTCCCTACTCAGACTTAGAAGTTCACTATTCATACTCATTGGTTTTACCCTCCTTAGGGAGAATAGAGGTGATCATTCCACCATACCTTGGCTCGCTAGTGTTGGCTCCATTATTCATTGTCTTCATCCATCCATTACCTACCTTTTAGTTTATCACCCTGACTTACTACTTGACTAGTGGCATGGAGGACTTTTCTCCACTGTAGCCTCTGTGTTGGATGAGCTTCCTTGTTTATTATGTCTCGGCTCTGAGTTGGTGACAAAACTTACCTATGGTGAGTTGGATTTCCTTGAGAAATCCCCCTAGTCACTAAAGTTGTGTTGGCTAAACCTGAAACTTTTAGTGCTGCCATGAATACAAAGTATGGGAAATGAAATGTTATATCTTGTATGAAAAGCCCGTTCATGCAATGTGTTTCTAAACACACATGAATGAAAGGCAAGCCAAATGAAAATGGCTATGAAATAAAATGTTATATCTTTTGTGAAATGTAAATACCTAGGTAAACAAGCTGTCTGTGACACACCTAGAAGTGCTCAGGTAAACAAGTGCCTTAAAAACACACCTGCAGCAAAAAGCCTAAATAAATGTAAATCTATGCAATGTGTTTATAAACACACATAGATCTAAGGCTATGGAAACCTTAGGCCCAAAAAGCAATGAAACTCAAATGCTATATCAAATGATTGCTGGCCTCATTTGTATTATGGATTGTGCGCATCTGTTAAAAGTGAATAAATACTCTTTGAACAACTTATCCATTTGTGAGATACCGCCATTCCCTGTGTTGTTGCTCATTCAGTATATGCTATGGTGTGTATTTCCTTTCCCATATCCAAAGTGTCACAATGTTGAGTCAGTAAGTCATCCTTTGGCCTAGCCAGTTTATTTTAAGCCTTCACCCTTCACTAGCAAATTGATCACAACTATGTAGTGAGTATGGTCTTGAAAGTCTAGTTTGAGTCATAATAATAATTAATAACATTATATATTGGTTGGTAAATCGCTAGTAATGACTGCTACTTGTTATAATTGCTATTTGAATGAATTGTAGAGCATGCATTATCCTCTGATACTTTGCAGCAGCTTCCGATGATATTCTGAGTTATATTTGGTCATGTTGACTTGGTCAAACCCAGTTTGACCAAGGTCAGCCACAGGACATGAGATGGTTAGACCTTATGATGACACAGATAGATGATATATGGTCTATGTACATGTACATGATGGTTCTATGGATCAGATGCAGGGTTATGATGATGATTTATGGTTTTCAGCATTATTTGATCATTTACAAAAAATTATTATTTCACTTGTTCGGGCATATTGGATATATTATATGATCATGCAGAGTTCCATATGGTGTATGAGTACACATCTTGGATAGTTTTGGACCTTCTGAGTCCAATGCGACAGTCTGTTTTCAGTTCTGGGAAGTTACAGTGATGTTTGAGCCTCAGTTGGCTATCCTAGTGCAGTTTTGGCCTGTCAGAGGCCCTGTCAGAGTAGTGTTGGTTTTTATTTGGTTCGCCTAGGGCGTTGTGCATGGAGGGGGTGGTCCAGCCACTTGTTTTTACCATATTACCCCCCTCCCAAACACACTGGTGCCCTCACCTTGACAGTGTAGGCACTCCAGGAGGTAGTTTCGGCAGTTTCACGCTTCTCGAGGCAATTCAAAATTGGTAGAAATGGCTACAGAGGAATTCAATTTGGGATACTGAGGCAATGTTATGGCATGGGATGGTCAGTGATGATGAGTGGGATGTCTTCCACACCTTCTCCAGCAGTTTCAGCTTCATCGGGACCCACATCCATCACTTATAGCATTTTTTGATGATTTCTGGAGCCTCCTAAGGCTCACGATTTGTCCATAGAGGCAAGATTTGGTACTTTGATGACTATTTTATTATTATTGTGCTATGGGGATTGACCAAGGGTGTCTAAAATTACCCCTTGGACCCACCATGAGCTAGTTGTTATATTTTGTCATCATGATTTGGTGGGATCCCCTCTCCTAGGGCGATTTTGTCCACTTATTGTTATATTTTATTAGTGATCCATGTATTTTATTGTTGAGTTCATCTCAACCATTGATTAGATCGTTTGATCTTTTAGTCTTAGCCACTCATTCAAAAAGTGGTTAGATTGTGGACTCTCTCCCTCCTATTTAAAGAAGAGAGCTTCTCATTGTAAAGGGACTCTTGGCTCTGGATTATTGGAATAGAAAATTATTAGTGCATCTATCTCCAATGTTGTTGTGAATACTTTTGGAGTTCGTTCGTTGATTCTTCCTTTGCACTGGGTTATTGGAGATTTTGTCTTGCCATATTTTTGTACCACGTTTTTTGCATCTACAGGTGGAGGCCGATTTGGTTTGAGGAGGACGTATTGGTAGGGGAGGACCCTCCCTACTTCTTCTTTGGATCTCTTCGTTGGTAACAGGGAGTATTACTGTCCCAAGACCTTCTATTTCATGTTACTTTTGCATTTCACTTGTATTTCCTCCATACTTGACCTTTCTGATTGAAATCGCTTTCCTTGGATTGACAGGTAGAGGAGGTCGCACTTTTGGGCTAGGGCATCATTTCGGCAAGCAAATTCAACAGTCTCTCATTTGATCTCTGCGAGAGTTTTCCTCAACAACAAGGCATCTTTTTTCATCACTCAGGTATGATCTCAAGGTAATTTCTCTTTCCATGATCAATCCATTTGTCTAAGTTACTTCAAACCCTAATTAATTAAAACCCCCATTTCTACATTTTCTCAACTCTACAAAGATCTAGTGGTTTCTTGGGTAAGAAATTTAAAACCCACCTCTATAGTATCCACGGCAACTCGGATCTATAGTTTGGTGAGGATTGGCCTCCATTTGACCCCTTTCCCGAGGCAACTTAGCTTCTCCAAGTGAGGTCGCACTCCTTGGATTGGGTGAGTTAACCTAGATCTAGTACGTGGGTACTTGAGATTTCACTTGATCTGCAATCTACACATCCAATAACCTACCCCTAGACTGTCACTTTAGTGATTTCTACCTTGTGGGCCCTATTCCTCATTTTAAGGGTTGTACCCCTTTTGGACCACTTGGTGATATCTTCAATCTCAGATCTACTGATATCTAGCCACTGGATTGCCTTGATTTTCTAGATCCACATTGATACTTGCATAAACTACTTGGATCTATATTTTAGTGGCCATTGGACTTGACTTGATCCCATTTATCATGCTTTTGGCCCTCCTTGGGCAAGGTCGCACTCCTTGGGGAATTTGAGTTTGTCCACTTGTAGGATGTGGGTAGTTGAGATTTCGGTGGATTTGGAATAAGCATACCTTGAAACCTATGTCTAGTATGTCATTTTGTGAAATCTTGCCTTGGGGGTAGCATCCCTTTTTTTAAGGTATTGTTGTCCACTTGGGTCACATCATGAACTATTAGATCTAGAAAGATCCAACCATCATACCTTTAGTAGCCCACTTGTCTTATGCCATAGGGGTCATGATCTACAAGTTAACCTCTTTTTGACTCCATTTGTCCCAATTCCCAAGGCACTGATCTTTCTCCAAGCTCATTCGACTTTTCTAGATTGTTGGGTTAACTTGTGGTTTGATCCTTGTTTTGGTTGCTTGAACCCCTTGACATTGCCATATCTTGTAATCAAGTTTGTCTCTGGTACTGGTTAGCCCCAATTCAACCCTTAAATACCCTGCATTGGACATGGTTCCCAAGGCAGTGGATTTTCTCACAATTGACTAGTACTTTAATCCTGGATCTTACTTCAAAATACTATAAGTCACTCTCACATCCACAATGAACCAAAGCTTTACTCATTAAACCCCTTATTCATTTGGTGACTTTATCCTTAGATCTAGGGTTCACCATACACCTTACGTACTTCACTTATACTTGACTTGATCTTGTGTTTTGGTTTGATCTCTCCTGTCGGGAGTAGATCTGGGTCTCCTCCTTTGTTGTCTTGGGCTAGATAACATAAAGTGAAGATTGCCTTGCTTGGCGTGACAACCATCCATTGGGAGTCGAGGCTATCTTGGTTGCACCTCTTTGGTTGCCCCTCTCTTCTGCCATCCATCTTGGGTTTCTTCAAGGACCTCTACTTTCCAGTTTCTCAATTCCATCATTGTAAGCTCTTAGATCCAAGTTTAATGGACTAAGAAGCACTTCATTTTTGCTTTACTTGTAAAAAATATTAAACGAGAGCAGTGGGGTATCCAGCACCACACACCATCCCCCCTAGGGGATTTGCGTATTTGTCATTTTTGTGAGATTGCAATATTTCTAACTCCACAAGATCACACACTCACTTTTGAAGTGCAAGGTGTATACTTTTAATTTATGTTTCAATTTTAATCATTTCATTTTGCAAAAGTAACTTAGAGATAAAACCATCTTTGTCGCCACGAAGTATGCTCTCACCTCCACCTAAAGGCATTGTCGATTAGTGGAGGTTGACCAGAAAAGTGACGCCCTCCCCTCAAGGGTAACTCAATGCTTGAATCGGACAGAATCTAGATCTGCATGCATCAGTTGATGCATGCACTAGAAGAGTAAGCCCTAACTGGTAAACTGGATCTGAGTAACTCTGCAGGTGCCTCTGACTGATTTGCCTCCTCTGTATCACACTACTCTGATCTGCTCTCTCTGAAGACTGCCCTCTGAAGAATGTGACCTCCACTGCATGTAGAAGTGCGCCTCCCCTCTGGATGTCTGATGCTCGTACCAGACCCGATCTCAGTAGATCTGAGCTCTAATCATCCCTAACCTTCCTCGAATGCTGAGACAAGGCTATCGTGGAAGTCTCAGATGCTGAATCGGTCAATCTGGCTCCAAACGAGCTTCTCCCTCCTTGGGAAATGCGCCCTCCTCCAAGGGAACTCAGCCTCCTCAGAACTGAGCAAAATGCTCTCTGATGGACTGTCTCAGTCCACAGCTCTAAGTGCCTAGTGACTCTGGAGTTGAAGGTCACCGATCCAGATCCGATCTGACCTTCCTAGCTCCTGTAGCAGCTCCTCTCTCTCTCAGAAAGTCGTCCTGCATGCACAACTGCGCCCTCTTCACTCCAGCACTATCACTCTCTAACAATACAACTAAGCAACCTCATCCAAGGACCCGCTACCTCTATAAATAATCTCACCGATGAATTAGGTTTTCCAAAACCCTAATTCTCGGTGCATGCAAAAGTCACTTTTGCATGCATCCAATGATCGCTAACAGTGCATGCAAAACTCATGTATGCAAGGGTCAAAACACTCCGGAAGGTCCGCATGCAGCCACCACTAGACTCATGCCACTAAGTAGAGTGCATCTCACCCTCTACTCCATTCTGATGCCTATGCAGCTAATGTACCTCCATGTAAGGCATCTGAACCATGGAGTACATCCCCAAGTTACCACAATCTAACACTCCCTCCTAACGAGGGAAGTCCTACCACTGATGCCTGGATCCATCAAGTCCCCTGTTGCTGACACTCATCTAACTGATCTGCCTGTCACTACTCTCTGACCTGAAGAACTCTGATCAATCTCCATAAGTGTGGCTTCAAAAGAAGCCCCCTAATCAACCATTGTTGACTCTAGCACTGCACTCTGACTCAGACTCTCTCTGAGTCTCTGCTGCTATAACCAATCTTGAAGACCGCTATCAAGTGGATCCACTGCTCTGTAGATCATCTGTCTATGTCCCTGAGTTGACTCGGCTCTATAAGTCAACTCCCTCTGTCTCTGAGCTGACTCAGCTCTCTCCTAAGCTAAGTCCATCTCAACCATCTCATACCATCTCAATCTCTGACTAGTGCCTCCATGAGCAGCATGCTCATCCATCTGATATGAACCCAAGGGCTCAATCTCTTGAGACTCATCACTATCAAGAGCATCTCGCTCATCCATCTGAACTCTAGAATCACTCCCCTGATCCTCATCATGGTGAGCATCACGCCCACCCATCTGTTGAATAGGCTCACTCCTCCTGGACTCATCTCTGCTATGAGCATCTCGTTCATCACCACACTCTGACTCTGAAGAGGATGTACTCAGCCATCCTGAAGTGCCCGAAGTAGGTTGTCCATGAACCAAGTATTCACCATCGATCCTGTGACCCAACAAGACTGGGTTTACTCCTCTAGGATAGGTGAAGATCTAATCCCGCTGAAACACTACTGAACAACCAACAGCTGTCAGGGCTGCCACTGAGAGGATACTCCCTCTCAATCCTGGAACAAAGAGCACTCCTGAAACCTCCAGGATCTCCCCACGATCAAGCATAAATCTCACTCTGCCCACTCTAGTGACCAAGTAGTCAACTCCTTGCACATCCCGAGCCAACTACAAGGGTGTGTGCTCTAAGATAATAAATGCCTCCCGCATTCCTGTCATGTGACTGCTGAGCATGTAGTCAACCCTACGTCTTTGATCAACCTGAGCCTCTGGTAGGCTACTATCATGTCCAGACTGTACTGAGGCTAATGAGAACTCCTTCTCAAACCGACAAGTAAACTCATCAGCCTCCTCCGCTGCTGCCACATGCTCGTCCTTCGCCTGCTTCCCCTTCTTCTTATGCGGACACTGTCCCGCATAATGTCCATAATTGTTGCAGGCGAAGCATTTGATCTTGCTCAGATCCTTCTTCTGTCTGCCTCTCTGTTTCCTACCTGTTGCGAGAGCCACATCCTCCTCCTCTGGAACAGCAAAAGCTGAACCCTGTATGTACCCTCTCTGGATCTCCTCCTGCGTGAAATCATCCCACAGACGATCCCACTTGGGGAGGATCTTGTAACAAATATAAAATAATATATTAAATATAATTTATTAATTACTAAGTGAAAGGGTGCAACTCTTCACTATGCACGCTCAAGCCTATAAAGGTGAGCATCATTGTAAAATATTATCATCATCAATAATTCATGCTTTTATCAATATTTATTTATCTCATTGAAGATGGAGCATCTTCCCCCATAGTATCCGGATACGGATTCTCCTTACACTCGGATACGGTGTAACATTGGTATCAGAGCTCCTTCTTGGGCTTGATTCCAGCCTTTGGCCATCTTTTGGCTTTTAGCCATTATCCGAGAGTTTCCTTGAACTGTGGTCGTTGACCATAAAATTACAAACATCTCACCCAACACTCCATCGCACCAGAAAACCCACTCCTACCTCGCACTTTCTTTCCCCCTCACCCCATCATCCACTCCACACCCGCGCTGCGCACTGCTTCCACAGTCCACCTGCGTAGACCCCCACGCTGCACGTCCAGCAATCTCCACGTGGGTTTCCCTCTGCGCGTCAACATTAGCCCTGCACTGCGGTCTGCACACTCGCGTGCTCCCCTGAACCTCTGCTGTCCTCCTTCACCAAGGCTCCTCCGCCACCACTCCTGCGCGACCCACGTCCTTGGCTCGCCTTCTCTGTCATCTGCTTCCTCACCCTCGCCTCCTTCATCTTCCGCACACCTGCCTTCGTCTCCACCTACTCTCCCGCCATCGCTCCCTTCTTCATCCCCATCCACCTCGCTCTGCTCCCGCCGTCGCCCACCGTTGTCTGCTCCCGCATTTGTCCATCGTTGCTCCCACCGCTGCCTGCTTCTGCCTTCGCCTCCCTGCATTTCCATTTCCCTCCCCCACGTAGTCGGCTACCCACACGCCTCTCCCTCCCTATATTTCCATTCCCTTCCTCCACACAACTACCCTCACACACTTCCACTACTCCTCTAGACCGCCCTCCTCTCCCACGCGACCCATTTTCCTTTGCCGTCATCGTTTCCCCTCACCACCGTTTTTCACATCGTCGCCTTTGACTCCTCTTCCCGCATCCCCTCTCTCTATCACCAGCTGCACACTCACTCCTTTGACATTCCTCCTCAACGCAGCCGCCCGGACCATCACCAAGCTCCTCCACTTCCATCTCCGAACCCGATAGCTCCATTCTCCAGGCCATCTCCAAGTCGTGCATTTCCCAAAATTTTCAAACCCTAATATATCCATTTTCAAACATTTAAACAATAATATTATTATTAGCACATAATAATAATTATTATTATATATATATATATATATTATTATACTATATAATAATATTTATAATTATTACTTTTAATAACTATTGGGAAACAAAGAGATAAAAAATCAAAAAGAAAAAACAACCATATTGGGAATTATTATATCTTTCGTGTGTCTTCCTACTTCTGAAGGAAAAGAAGACAAGAAGTCAAAGTCCATTCTTCGTTGAAGAAGTCGAAGTCAAAAGAAGACTATCTATCGCAAAAGGCGTAACAAATAGAAGCCATTGAAGCCATTTGCGTAGAAGTGGGCGATTAATTATGGATTCCATATACAAGTCCAAATTTTGGACTAAGTGTCCTTATTGCGAAATGGAATTCCAATATCCAACACTTTTTAAGAATGGAAATCACTCATGTCCGATATGTAGCAAATATTTTACTATAGAAGAATATCAAGGTCAATCACAATTGCAATCGCAAATACAGAAATTGGAAGTCGAATTAGGATACTACAAAGAAAGCAATAAAAATCTACAATTGGAGATAAGTAAACAAAGCATTCTTGATCAGTTGACAAAAAGAGAGAATCATCGCTTAAAAGATCAAACTCAAAAGTTGGAAAAAACTAATGAAGATATCAAGAAAATGTTATTAGCTAAGAATGAAGAAATATCTGGATTAAAAAATCACAATCAAGATCTTGAAGACAAAAACAAAAGTTCGAAGATAACAAAGAATCACCGTATAGAAGTGATAACGATTTAGAAGAAGACACAAAGAGTTTAAACCAGCTCGTTATGGACAAAGATGATGAATTGAAGCAAAAACAGAGAAAGCTACAAAGTCAAGAATCAAAGATAGGTCAACAACAACAAAAGAATAAAGAACTCTAGCAGACGGACGACGCTACTAAAAGGCGCACAAGCTGGAAATTAAGAAAATCAATGACATATTAGCAAGCAATACCGAAGAACTATTTCGACTAAGATTTCATAACAAAACATTACTTACGAAAATCAAAAAGTTGAAACATAGTCAGAAGATGGAACACTCTAATGAAGACCTAGAAGGAAAAATACTAGAACAAAAAGAAGAAAACCATCATCTGAAAAATCGTAATCAAGAACTAGAGAAACAAATTGAGAAGTTTAAAGAGGACAAAAAGTCGCAATACGAAAGATTCGAGAAGATTCAGAGTAATAACAATATATTAGAGAGCAAATTACAGCAAATCCAGAAGGAAGCATCCAGACTCTCTGAAAAACAAACTCAAGTTCAAGAAAACGAAGCCCATTTAGTAAAAGAATAGACAACAAGGTCTCCTTATCGTCACCCAAATTATAAAAAACATTTTGACCAACGACAGGGTCAAAATGAACATACACAGAGGAATTACGATGTCAGACAAGCAAGAACCTCAAATCAACATACCAAGCAACAAAAAAGACCCATCCCACAAAGCGATCAAATAGCTCCGATAAAAATAGATCTTGGATGGACCACATCAGAGACGATGCGACAATTCTTCTTTGGAATTCGTAACTCATATCACCTCATTTCATCAAGTGTCGCAAATACTAAAAGAAAGGATCTAGAGATGACTGTTCAAGCAAAAAATCAGACATAACCCTTGTCTTCAATAAGCTTTGAGGACAAAGCTTTCCTTAAGGGGAAGGCAATGTAACCTAAGAAACCGGACACATCCATCTAGGGCCAAGTGTCCCGTGGGCCACGTTTGGGCGTGGACACGACTGCCCCATGTGGGGGACACGACTTTTTTTCGTGTCCTGATTTCGGGACACTCGTGTCCTGCCTCTGCACATCGTGTCCCGATTCCAAAACACTCCAAGACACGTGAACGCTAAAATAAACTTTGAAATTATTTTTCAAGCTTTTGTAATTTGTGATGGTCCTATATTTTATTGATGCTAAAAGGTTTCTCATAAGTTCCACCTCATTTTTTATCTTCTTAAGCCTTCCTAAAACGCACACTAACATGATAGCAGCTACAAAGTCTAACATTTAACTTCCATAGCCTCGAGAGTTCATCAGTTCCATAAAACACTATTGTCTTCTTCACTACTTAGTGCAAAACTTGCATTGCTTGGCCAATTTATATTGGTAACTGTGAAATAAAACATTATGACAGTCCATACCATTCTTAATGGTTTTAACTTTTAGGAGTTTATTCATCTTTTGAATGAAAAAATAATCTCCTAAATTCATATGGGAATTGAAAAATAAAGCTTCAAGGCAATCTATTAGTCTATTTGGCATTTGCCAGTGCCCAGTGGCATTTCGACATCTATGTAATACATTTAGATTTTGATAACTTAATGAGAAATATGGTTCCAACATGCATCTATGTGTCTCATTGTGATTTGTGAATGACAAATGTGTTGTGAATTGTGAATGACAAATGTGTAATCATTAATGTGTTTTGATTCTAATTTCTATTGAATATTTGTAAATGTTCTAGTTTCTAAATTTTATTGGATCTATAGGTCTATATTTTTAAATTTTAATATATTTAAAAAAAAAATATATATATATATATATATGTATATAAAACGTGTCCTTCGTGTCCGGATTCTGAGGGTCACCGTGTCCCGTGGGGACACTCATATTTTGGGGACACTCGTGTCTCGTGTCCTCATGTCAGGTGACTTAGAATGTAACAAATATAAAATAATATATTAATTATAATTTATTAATTACTAAGTGAAAGGGTGTAACCCTTCACAATGCATGCTCAAGCCTATAAAGGCGAGCATCATTGTAAAATATTATCGTCACCAATAATTCATACTTTTATCAATATTTTTTTATCTCATTGAAGATGGAGCATCTCCCCCCTTAGTATCCGGATACGGATTCTCCTTACACTCGGATACAGTGTAATAGTTCTCTCAAGCTATGATACACTGGACGAACACTACCCATGGCACAGTCACACCATTCAAGGCCTGTTGAACCAACTCACTATCCTCAACCTTCTCACCAACTACTCCCAACTCATCTCTCACTTGAGTTATCTTGGTGACATAGGTCATCATGCTCTCATCCTTCTCCATCTTGATGCTTCTCAGCTTCGCCCTGAGAACCATCTTCATATTTGCATTTGAGCTCTGGTACAGACTAGTCAATGCATCCCACATATTAAACACATTGTCCTTGGTAGAGACATGTGGGATGATATGATCCTTGATCGCATCAAGAAGGATCCGCTGAGCTTTCACATTTTTCTTATCATACACTGCTTTGGCAGTGGCATCTGACGGGACTGTAACAGGATTTGTTGTTGTGTTGTTCACAACATCCCATAGCTCGCACTCTTTTAGCAAGAGTGTAATACGTTCCCTCCATGCACTATAATTGGAGGCCCCATCCAACCGGTCCTCCACTCTCAAGCTAGTAGCCATACTCACACAACTGAAATACTGTAACCCACAGTGAACAAGAATCTCTCCTGATCACAGATCTAGTAGATCTATCACAGATCTAACCACTGAACCCACTACAGTCATAGATATGACCTCTACAACCTCATCTCTGAGCTGTGTTGCTCAAATCTGGTAGATCTGGTCTCTACCTCCACCGATCTAATAGAATTATCTCAGATCTAGTCTCCAACACCACAGATCTATGTGTGACTGCCCTCTCTGACCCTCAACAAGGCTCTGATACTATGTAAATCTTTGATTCGGAGATCACTACTCCCTCTGAATCACCCTGAGACCTCAAGCGGTTTGAGTCTCATATGTCAATACATACTCATAAAAACATAAACTCAACAGCTAGATCTCTTTACCAAACTGAAACATACATGCAATCACACATAAACACTGGATATACCCTGGAAACCCCAAACGGGGAAAACCAGCAATCTCTAGGAATATCTTCTCTCTCGAGCCCAGAGCATATATAAAATGGACAAGTACAATACAGGATTACCTCAAGGGTAACTCAATCCCTGAACCGGACAGACTCTAGATCTGCATGCATCAGCTGATGCATGCACCGGAAGAGTAAGCCCTAACTGGTAAACTGGATCTAAGTAACTCTGCAGGGGCCTCTGACTAATCTGTCTCCTCCTCTGTATCACACTGCTTTGATCTGCTCTCTCTGAAGACTGCCCTCTGAAGAATGCGACCTCCACTGCATGCAGAAGTGCGCCCTCCCCTCTGGATGTCTGATGCTCGTACCGGACCGGATCTCAGCAGATCTGAGCTCTGATCGTCCCTAACCTTCCTCCAATGCTAAGGCAAGGCTATCCTGGAAGTCTCAGACTCTGAATCGATCAATCTGGCTCCAAACGAGCTTCTCTCTACTTGGGAAATGCGCCCTCCTCCAAGGGAACTCGACCTCCTCAAAACTAAGCAAAATGCTCTTTGATGGACTGTCTCAGTCCACAAATCTGGTTGCCTAGTAACTCGGGAGCTAAAGGTCATCGATCTAGCTCAGATCTGACCTTCCTAACTCCTGCAGCAACTCCCCTCTCTCTCAGAAAGTCGCCCTACATGCACAACTGTGCCCTCCTCACTCCAGCACTATCACTCTCTGACAATACAACTGAGCAACCTCATCCGGGGACCCCCTGCCTCTATAAATAATCTCACCAATGAATTAGGTTTTCCAAAACCCTAATTCTCGGTGTATGCAAAAGTCACTTTTGCATGCATCCAATGATCGCTGATAGTGCATGCAAAACTCATACATGCAAGGGTCAAAACACTCCGGAAGGTCTGCATGCAGCCACCACTAGACTCATGCCACTGAGTAGAATGCATCTCACCCTCTACTCCATCTTGATGCCTATGCAGCTAATGTACCTCCATGTAAGGTATCTGAACCATGGAGGACATCCCGAAGTTACCACAATCTAACACAAAAGGGGCCCCCCAAGCAAGTGTTTTTCAAGTTTGAAGTTTCTCCCTAAGGGAGAAACCCTCTCACCATGGGAAGATAAATTGAAATAAGCCAAATGGGGGGGTCCCACCTTCATGATTCTCTCCCCTTGGCATAGCAACGAAATATAAAATATGAGTGGGTGTTTTTTGCCCCACCATTGTTTGTTATTTTTAACCCAAGGAAGTGCACCCCTCCTTCATGGGCCCCCTTTCTCTCCAAGTGACAAATGTCACTCATGCAAAGGAACTCTCCTCTCTCTATTTTCCTATTTAAGGAGACTCCTCCTCATTTGGGTTACAATCTCTCAAGACTTGCATTATTGCTCTTTCTCACTCTCTTGCTTCCATTTTGCTCCCATTTGGGCCATTGAATTTTTCAGCCATTTGGATTGTGTTGTCCGCCAATATGCACACTAGCAGCGGAAATCTTTCGAAAGCTGTCTCTTCACTACAAGTGAGAGAGGTGTGGCCTTGGGGGCAAGCAATGAGCCAAGTACTGTCACCTGAATCCCAGCTCCTCCGTTTAGGCAAACTCCTAACGAAGCCAAGGGGGGTAGTCCCTAAAAGAAAAGTTGTCTAAGGCTCTTGTATTTATAGTGTTTTTAGGTATTGTGATGCGGATGGGTGTTTTTTAGGAGTTTTTGTGAAATGAGAGACAAAATAAAACTTTAATATGACACAAGATAGCGCAATCCACGTTGCAACAGAAAATAAAGGATGCACTTGAACAAAATAAATGAATCACTTTTCACACAGATTAAGCTGAATACTCCAATATAGATATTTAAGCATACAGAGATATATGATGAAGGACCAGTGCCTTATGGAGTCAAAAATAACAGTGAAAGTGAAAACTTGATACAAGTGCTTGAAATGGAAAGTTTATGAGAACGTTGTGCAGCTTATCTTGGTAAATTGAAAATTTTAGTTGTCTTGATTATTAGGGCTAAGACCAAAAGGTATCAAGAGATGGTAGAACCCTACCCAAGAAAAATACTGGCAACCCTGAATGACATGTCGAAAGCACCCAGATTCGATAAGGATTGGTGTCCAATGTTTGAACCGCCCCTGAGTCTGACAGTGGGAATCCGGCGCCACCCCTCGCGGGAAGAACAGTATTTTGCCTTGGTTGAGGTTGTGGGTAAAATTTTAGTTAAATTTATCGATCGTTATTATCAAGTCTTCCACCTTTCTGAGTACTAGCCCAACCGTTTCCGGTTGGCAGAGCATACGGGTGTAGGACAAACCAAGATAAATTAATTTAGGGGAGTGTGAGTGGAAAATTTTATTATTTAAAGAACCTTGTTCAACTCTCCGACAGAGAGCGCTCTTGACTCGGTCTTATGACCATAGTTCAAGAGGCTTGCTAAATTAACAATGCCTAATGCAGGGGATGATGCAAGACTAAAAATGCCCTCCGATAGAGGGTGCTCTTGACTTGGATTTGGCCAAGTTCAAGAGACTTTGGTTTATTTTAAGCAAACAAGAGCAGTTGTGTTGTGAAAAGCAATAAAATAACTTGAGAAAGATGAAACCACTTGATAACTTGAAAGATATAATTAATGCTTTTAACAATAACTACTTTGCCAAATACTATGAGATAAAACTAAAACTAGTGTTCTACCATACAAATTCTAATCTACTAGGTGGGATTGATCTCCGAACAAGATCAACCACTAGAAACCACCAATCCTGGAAACCTTCCAGCTAGCTGGATGTCCACAAGAAGTTGATGGGGGAGCGAGAAGCTACCACAAAACTATGTGGCCTTTGGGATACGATCCCAAAGTTAGCTATTCTCTGGTCAAGGATTGGAAGAGAGACAATATAATGATAAAATTTAAACTAAGCTACCCAAGAATCTCTTTCAGGTTCAAGACCCTACTCGGGAAAGCATGGGGGTAAGTAAAATATGAGATATAATCAAGATAAACTTATTGAAGCAAAATTTTAACTAAGAACATAAAAATGTAAATCTAAGCTAACAACAACCACAAGACCCAACACCCTTCCCCTAATGGGGAAGAAAACCCAAAAAAGTGGAGGCCTCCTCCACTTAAAAATTTTATTTGATAAGTACAAGTGCCTCAAGGGAAAATCCTTGAAAGGTCTTTCGAGAATGATGATACTTGGAAAAATATTGAAGAAGATACAGATTCTACTTGTTATTACAAAGGATAAGTGTATCAAAATTTGGTCATTCTTATGGCTTCTTCACTTTGTTTTGCATTTACTTCTTCGTTTCAAGATATTTATCAAATGTATCTCTTCCTCAAATGATCTACACAAGTCACAAAGAATCTAAGCAAGGCACCCGTTAACTGTTAGCCAAAGACAAAAAATTACAACTATTTGAGTCTATATTTAAGATTTTAACACTAAGATGGAAAATGCATGAAAATTTGTCATAAAATGTTAACTATGGCAAAACGGACCAGCGAACAAAGTTGCTCTAAAAATGCTAGAAATGAGATCTAAGACTTAAAATTTTTTGGAAAATTTTATGAAAAATTTTCTATCTTTAAAAAGGGAAACTAGATGCAAACTTAACAAGTGCTAGAATGAGATCTAGTATGATTTTAAACTACCTTTTCAATGTATGCCAATGATCTACAAGGTGCAATAATTTAAGATCTATCAAATCAAATTGAACTACTCTAACAAACACTAACTTATCCAATTCGTTTTTTGCTTTTATGTGGTTTTTTAGGGCACTTGAGAAGATGGACAAAAGGGCAAAGCAAGAGGGTGAAAGGGAGATCTAAGAGAATGGATCTAAGGGAGAAGAAAGAAGACAAAGGCTTGGATGAGAAACCCTTGAAGGGGAAAAACGAATGGTAAGGGAAAAAACTAGGGTAGAGTAGGATGAAGTAGGATGAAGTAGGATGAAAAAGCAAGACAAGGGCAAAAGGCTATAAGTGGAACACTTGAGGTAAATAGAACACCGCCTTGGAAATCCTCCGGTTAACCGGTGATACGCCGACAGTGAGTGTTGAAGAGAGCACAAGGGAGCAAATCCCAAGTTATTCCCCAAGGTTGAAGGAACTTCAACCTTATGGATTTCTAAACTATGGCTTGAAGACAAGGCAATCTTGGATCAAGGCTAGAGGGGCTAGAAGTGGCTTAGCATGCAAATAAAAAAAACTTCAAAGAGCAAATGAGAAGGCTTGAAGAAGGGAAGCCCAATTGTAACCAATGAATAATATTTGAATATGAGAGATGGATCTTTGAAATCAAACCCTTTATGCCACCATCTTGGTGTTGTGAGATCGACTTTAGGAGATCCTGCAATGTATGAATGTTAAATGGAAAAAATATTCTTTGAAGAGATGGAGGAGACAACCTAGTTCCAACTCCTCTTCATAAACTTTTTAGATCTGCAAAATGTATCACTTACAAACAAGATTGATCAAATATAGTATGCCAAGTTGAATGGGACAAGAAGAGTGTTAGTATTTCCGACTACAATCCACTACTTCCCAATCACAAACAACCCAACATCAATGGACAAATTGAACTCAAATGCCCACCCTATGGACTTGGAAAAGTCTTCTAAGCTTAAATAATTTGATCAAAACTTGGAACATGTAAGTAAAAAACATAACAAAATATCACCTTGATTAAATTGAAGCACTTTCCATGAACAAGATCAACACACCATATGGACCTCCAAAGCCACTTTATTTCAATTAGCAAATGCTATAACACATATACAATTTTGGCAGAGTAAGTTTGCCTCAAATTCTCCATGAGATAACAACCCAAATGGGCCTCTCTTTATACTAAAACTACACACCTAAACCCTAATTCGAATTTGGCAATGGAGAAGGTCGAATTCCAATCAAGAGGTGGCTTGGAGAGGTGATTAGCAATCAAAGTCGAGTTAGTGGTTGGTAGGATTGAATAGGTGGCAAAGGGCTCGACTTTGTGAAGGAGACACAACGAATGGGCATTCTACACAAGGAAAGGCGAGCTAGGAAGAGGTTTGACGTGAGCAAGGGCGTGAAGGGCGTGAGCTTGTGGTAGGTTGAGTGCTAGTTTAATGGATGCCAAGTGGACAAGGTAGGTATTGGCTCGAGTTTTGAGTGGGAGCTAAAGCAATCAACGAAATAAACAACCCAAAACGAGTTCAAACCAAGAAATGGCGTGAATCTAGTGGAGAATGGCGTGAGGAAATAGGATATGCGAGTAGTTTGTGAGAGAACACGTGGTAAGGTAGGTGCTAACTCGAAACTAGATGAGAGCCAAGCTAACTCGTGATTGCAAACCAACCAATCAATAAACTCCAACAAGGATACACAAATCAATGGAGCTAACGTGAGGGTTTGAAGGGATGCGAATTAGCTGTGGGGAGAACACGTGGGGAAAGGTAGGTGCAAACTCGAATTATGAAGAGAGCCAAGCTTGGATTGAATGCTGGTTTAAAGGAGGCGCCCACCATTGGCTTTTAATGCCATCCAACAAACCAATCAATCTATGCCATGTCACAAAATCGAATTTTGCATGAAGAAGGGCGAATTTCCTTAAGAAGGTTCTTTGCTGGTGACTGGATGGGTGACTGGATGAGGTTGGAGTTGATTGGAATCTTCCTTAATGCTCATTGCCATGTCATTTAGCCCTTTATTTTAATCAAATTGATTAATTTTGGAGAGATTTGGATTATCTCCAAAATAATAAATTTTATTATTTTAATTAATAATTTCTCTGTAAATGACTTTTCAGAGAAAATATTAATTATGGGGCGGAATTGACATCCGAAAGTAGGGTTTGGCTGCTCCAAGGGTCGTGTGTGATTTTTGGCTTATGAAACGAGCCATCAAACACTGAAACGGACCCTGGATGACTGACATATTACAGACTCAAATTTCTCTATTTAAACTATAGAGAAATTTAATTAAAAATTAAATAATTAAAAACCCCAATTTCGACGCGTCCGGTAAAATTTTTTCGAAATTTTTTCTGGGGGTCCTAGAGACCTAGGACATGACCAAAACCTATTCTAATAGTGTCTAGTAGGTTTATACATTATAGTTGGACCCTAATAACCCCCCATGGCCAAATTTCCAAAATCGGGCATTCCAGCTTTGGAGGAAGCGGGAGAAAAACCAAGAGATTATATTTCGCCTGAAGCAAAGTATAATCTGACGGCGAAAAAACTCCCTGGAATACCTTAGTTGTTTAATCCAGTCATGGGAGACCGAGCCACTCAGACCCTACTAGCACACTGATACAAACCCCCATGGGGCCATGGTCATGTCGACTCAAAAACAAAACTGGCTAGCCAAAACTGGCTAGACCCAAATACAATGAAACCCAGATACTCTGGAAGTGAACACTGATGTGTTCCAACACTGGCGGCTCAATAAGGTTTCAACTATTGTACAAATCAGTTGATAACATCTGGCTCCAACTGCGGGACGGACACTTGCTTGATCTAGGAGTCAAAGGAGGTGTTCGAGAATCCCAGAATATCATTTTCCTGCACAGAAAGAGAAGTGTCTTAGTTTCCCATGTACATGATAAATAATGCCAAAATGAAATAACAACTATGAAACTATTTTTTGCTTTTTCTTTTCAAATTCAAAGTACAGAAATAGAAATCTTTTCTTTTTCAGCATAAATATGAACTATAGTACAAAAATACACTATGATACAAAAATAATGATACATAAAGTACAAAGATAAGAGTTTAGGGAGATCCTGAGATGGCCTCTTGGTCATCTTGTATGTTGTTCCGATAAAAGGGCTTCAAATGTTGCCCATTTATAGGAAGAGGCAATATTTCTCCTTCCATAGTGTTGAGGCCGAAAGAATTATCTCCAACTGTGCAGCGTATAATAAAGGGGCCTTTCCAAAGGCTGTCGAACTTCCCATGCTTCCCAGGTTTTTCCCTTCTTTTGTCCCATAATAGAACAGTGTCTCCTTCTTGAAAGGCTCTTGGCTTGGCTGACTTATCAAATGTGGCTTTCATACTCTCTTTTTGTCTTAACATTTTGTCCAAGGAATTTCTTCTGTTTTCATCAAGCTCGATGATTTGGTTAGCCCTATCTTCCAACTCTAACTTCTCAGAGTCATAATCAGTTAGCATTCTGAAGATGGGGATCTGCATGCTAAGAGGTAGTATTGCTGTGATGCCATAAACAAGTTCAAAGGGGGACTTTCCGGTGGAGTTTTTCTTTGTAATTCTGTCCGCCCAAAGGGCATATTTGATCTTGCTATCCCAGGATCTTTTGTTGTCACCAACAGTTTTCTTAAGGATAGTCATCAGGTTCTTGTTTGAGGATTCAGCAAGGCCATTACCCTGTGGATAATAGTCGGAAGAATGAGATAGAACAATGCCATATTTGAAACAGAAATCAGTCATTTCTGTTGAACTGAAAGCTTTGGCATTGTCAGTAGTTATCTTCAGAGGGGTGCCAAATCGAGTGATGATTTTATCTTCAATAAAATCCATAACAACCTTCTCAGTAGCTGTCTTGGTAGGAATGGCCTCCACCCATTTAGTGAAATAATCAGTTGCCGTCAGAATCCAGCAAAAACCATTGCTAGAGTTATCTTTAAATTTACCAATGAAATCCAAACCCCATTGTTGGAAAGGGGCAATGACAACAACCGGGTTGAGGGGTAAGGCGGCCAGTTTAGGCTTTCCTGTGAATAGTTGGCATTCCTGGCAAAACTTGACATGTTTGTACACATCTGAAAATATGGTGGGCCAATAGTATCCAGCTCTAAGGATTTTGTGAGCAGTTGTATTTGCTGCATAGTGTCCTCCACAAAATCCTGAGTGAAGGTCAATCAAGATCTTTTTGGAATCTTGTTCATGGACACATCTAAGAATAACCCCATCAGGGCTTCTCCAACCCAAGCCTTCTTGAGTAAGACAATACCTAGCAGCTTTTAGTCTTAATGCCCTTCGTCTATGTCCTTTAAGGTGGTCAGGGCAAGTCAGATGCAAGAGGAAGTATATAACATCTGAATACCAATGAATATCTAACTCCCGCAAGGCAGGTGTCATTCGTGGACAATCAGGTTGATCTGTACAGTTTATGTTAATGGCTTCCTCATTCTTCTGGGTCAACATTTTGGCTAGGCCTTGTCCTTTGATAAGTTTGGTAGGTTTTATTTCCAAGTCATATTCCTGGATCTTGGAGACCCATGTGCCTCTTGTTCCTAAGCAATCCTGTTGGGATAGGATGTCTTTTACGGCAGCATGGGGGACATAACCTATAACTTTGTTGTAGCCAATGTATGTTCTGAAATGTTTCAAAGATTTGACCAAAGCATAGGCCTGTTTTTCCATTATTGTATACTTTAATTCTGAATTTTGTAAAGCCCTGCTCATGAATGCAATTGGTTGCTCGAACCCTTCGAAGTTCTTTTGGAGCAAAACCCCAGCTATAGTATCCTCAGAAGCAAACGAGAAAATCATGAAATCTTTGGTATAATCCGGACTGACCAACACAGGTGACCTAGTAATGGCATCTTTAATAGTGTTGAAGGCTTCTTTTCCATCATCAGTCCACACAAACTTAGCATCTTTTTTAAGCAACCGCTGCATGGGTTTCATCAACTCTGCAAGGTTTGGAATAAACCTTCGGATAAAATTTATGTGTCCATTGAAAGATTGAAGACCCTTCACATTTTTTGGGAGAGGTATTTTCTTGATGGCTTCAACTCTTTCAGGGTCAATCTTGACCCCGTCCTTGTTTATGATATGCCCTAAGAGTTTTCCCTCTTCAATACCTAACACAGATTTTGTCGGATTTAGGGAAATGCCATATTCTCTGCACCTTTCAAAGACTTTTCTCAAGTGATCAACATGGCTGGATCTTTCCTTTGAAAAGACGGTTAAATCATCCTGGTAAATTTCGATGATTTTTCCTATTAATTCCTTGAAAGCATAATCCATGGCCCTTTGGAAAGTGGCTCCTGCATTTGTAAGGCCAAAGGGCATTCTCAGATACTCAAAGGTTCCCCAAGGTGTTGTAAAAGCAGTTTTATGTTTGTCCTCCTCTTTGATAACAACTTGGTTGTATCCTGAAAATCCATCAAGCATGGACATCATATTAGATCCAGTGACCCGTTGGAGGAGGGTCTCCATGTTGGGAAGTGGGTAGTTGTCTTTCTGGCACGCCATGTTTAGGTTTCTGAAGTCTATGCATATTCTGATACTTCCATTCTTCTTTCTTACAACAACTAGGTTGGAGCACCATGAAGTGTGCCGGGTAGGAGCTATAATGCCTGCTGCTAACATCTTCTCTAGCTCTCTTTTGATAATTGGAGCCAACTTAGGATTTATTTGCCTTAATTTCTGACGAAAAGGCTTAGCATTTTGCATTTCCGGTTTAAGGGGAATGGTATGTTGGAATACATCTTCCCTATAGGCCTTTAACTCGTCATAAGTGAAGGCAAATATATCTCTAAACTCTCTGACAAGGTTTATTAGTGCATTTCTTTCTTTTTCTGACGTTCCTTTTCCAATTTTTATGATTTTTGGGTCTGTTTCTGTTCCGATGTTAACCTCAATGTAATCCCCTGGTTTCATTTGGTCAATGCTGTTCTTCTTCCCATCATGCCTATCAAAGATGTTCTCTAATTTAATGAAACCACGTGAAATTGGGTTCACGGGCTGGCTTTCATCTTTATACTGCTTGCCTTCTTCCTGTTCATTAACATTGAAATTGGCAAACTCATCTAAGTTATTTATGAATCTTAGAATTTGTTCATCATCTTTGAAAACCTGCCAATGGTTCATGTTGTCTGGGACAGATGGCCTATAATTTACTTCAAGGGTACAGTCTCCTTTCAACATTTCATCTGACGGCTGGAGGGTAGATGCTGCAACGGCTAACCTATCTGCCATACTGTTTTCCTCCCTATGGACTGCTTGTATGTTTAGAGCATCAAAGTATTCCATGGTATCCCATACCGCATTTCTATATCTTTTAAGCCTTTTGCAATGGCACGCAAAATTCCCCTTGATCTGTTGTACCACTAAATCAGAGTCTCCCTTAATACTAAGCATTTTGATCTTCATGTCTTTAGCAATTTCTATGCCTAATAAGAGTGCTTCATACTCCGCAACATTGTTGGTAGCTTCAAACTCGAGTCTAAAGGCAAAGTAAAAGATTTTATCCTCAGGTGATATTAGGACTATACCAGCACCTTTGCCAGATTTGGAAAAGGCACCATCAAAAGTCATCTTCCACAATCCATCAACCTCTTTGTCTTTCATTTCCCTATGAACAGGGTCTAAGAAGGTGGAATTGATTTGGATATCTCCCATCTCACCGACATGGCAAACAAACTCATTTGAAGGTCTATCAGGATTTTCCACATGGTATCTCCTTTCCTTTTCAGTGTGTAACTTTACAAGAGAGTCTTCGGAAGCAGGAACTGTTGCATAAGACCAATCCATTTGTATAGAACCACCCAAGGTTGCACCCCACTTTCTAGAAAGCAACATACCCCATCTATCCGGTACATCTATGACAAGGATATCCATGGAAATATGGATATCCGGGTACTTGGCCAACCTTACAGGAACATTCTCTATCATACCTTCAACCTTGACGGGCCTAGAATCCATGGCACATACATTCTGGTAGGGCCTGGTGGTTCTTAAGTTGAGTTGTTGCATAACCCTTTTGGTCATTAAGTTCGCACCGGATCCTGAATCCAGCATACAATTGTGTAGAAGAAAGTCACCTATCATCAATGATATGTAAAACGGAGGGTGAGCTTCTTTTCTTGTATCCCTAGTATGCAGGATTATAGGAGGGTCCTCAGGAGTTGATTCATAGCTGGTTGAGGGTTCTTCCATTTTGTCCAAAAAGGTGACCTTCTTAGGATTTTGAGGAGTGAGAGGAGTGGGTGGACCAGGCTTGGCAATACATGTAGGAATAGGTGCTTCTAAAGGCTTGGTGATATATGCAGGAATAGGTGCCTCTAATGTTTTCAACAACTTTTCCTTTTGACCAGGAATCTTGTAAAGTTCATTTATGGGTATGGGTACCTTAGTAGTATTGAACCAATTATTCCAATCAAAATTTAACTTGCTAGAATCTGTTGAATCATTTGGAATAATTACCTTGGGAGGTTGTATAGCAGGTGCAGGATTTGATCTTCTTTGGTATCCGACCCCTTTAAATCTTTGCATATTTTGTAACTGTTCATTTGATGGTCTTCCCCCAAAGTTTCTTGTCATATTGTCTGGTTCATTCTCAGCATGTTTCCAGTTTTCTTTGGGAATATTGCGGATGTCACCTACAGCATTTATGTATTCAGGCTCGCTTGATGTAGGATCACTGGTACTCTCCCCTTCAGGATAACCATGCTCCTGTACAAAATTCGCAAAATAGCAAGCGAATTCCTCATGGAAATCCTTGCAAGCTCTGCAAAATGGGATGTATACCTCATTTGCGTTGGCAGCCTCTATCTGAGTGGGAGGCCTCTTTTCATTTTCATGAGCTTTCTTTTGCCAGTTATTTTTGGGAGGGTAACTTCTCTGACCAGGTTGAGTTTGTTGAACTTGTTGAACTCGTTGGACTTGTGCCCTTTCCATGTTTATTATTTTGTTTTGAACTTCTTTCATTTGGGCCACATGTTTCTGCTCAGCTCTTTCCATCCTTTCACACATGTCCATCATCTTTTTCTCATATGATTCTTTCAAAGCATCCAAAGGATCTTTACCTTTAGGCTCAGTTGTTTTCAAAGGAGTTTGGGCTCTTGAATAACCGGGTAGGTTCGACTTCCCAGATGACTGCATGTTCCTATCAATCTTAGTTGCCATCGTTTGTGCTTCTAACAAAGTGGTGGGTTCTTTATCCCTAAGTTGATACTGCATCTCTCCACTTAAAGCTTCAATGTAGTAAACCAGTATAGTATGTGGAGTTGGCTTGTAGTCTGTAGGGATTGCATTGTATAAATCCATGAACTTTTTGTTGAAATCTTCCATGGTTTCCATTTCACTTCTTCTAATGTTTGTTAGAGCAGCAAGTTGATGACGTGGCTCTTTTTTCTCACCATACTTGTTGGTGAAAGCAGTTGAAAACTCAGCTAAGGTGGCAAAGGAGTTGGCTGGCAAGCTGATGAACCAGTCACCAGCATCTCCTTCTAAGGATAAAGCGAACAACTTCAAGTACACATCTTCATGCCTATGAGCAGGTTCTCTGACATATCCACTTTTTATTCTTGAGAAAGCAGTGAGATGTTGTGCGGCAGTAACAGTATCAGTGCCGGTAAAGGTTGGAAGTTTGTCGATGGCTTTATCTGGAAGATCATGTGGTTGACCTGCAATCTGAGTAATGTTGAGGGGGGCGAAAAAATCACCCATTGTATCGGAAAAACAATTATTACTGTTTTCAAAATTTTCAAAATTATCTAAGTTATCTTCCTGAAAGAGACTATGGATGTCAGAAATAGACTGAGACCTAAGTTCTTCAAGGATTTTACGAGAAGCAAGCTTGTTTAGTCTCCTCCTATAAACCTTTTCAGGTTCTGGGATAAAACTAAGCAAGCCTTCAGAGTTTCTTCTGGTTGAATACCTTGAGGTGTTTATTGACAGTGGAGTCGCCAGGTGGTTTCAAGTCTAATTTCTGAGAGTGATTGAACTAAAAAACTACCAAAAAAGAAAAAAGGGCAGTGGAGTCGCCAGACAGATTTGAGAATCTATCAAAAAGGTAAACAAACTAGAAAAAACTAAGGTCGTCCAGGAACAAAAAGATTTGTCCCCGGCAACGGCGCCAAAGATGTTGTCCGCCAATATGCACACCAGCAGCGGAAATCTTTCGAAAGCTGTCTCTTCACTACAAGTGAGAGAGGTGTGGCCTTGGGGGCAAGCAATGAGCCAGGTACTGTCACCTGAATCCCAGCTCCTCCGTTTAGGCAAACTCCTAACGAAGCCAAGGGGGGTAGTCCCTAAAAGAAAAGTTGTCTAAGGCTCTTATATTTATAGTGTTTTTAGGTATTGTGATGCGGATGGGTGTTTTTTAGGAGTTTTTGTGAAATGAGAGACAAAATAAAACTTTAATATGACACAAGATAGCGCAATCCACGTTGCAACAGAAAATAAAGGATGCACTTGAACAAAATAAATGAATCACTTTTCACACAGATTAAGCTGAATACTCCAATATAGATATTTAAGCATACAGAGATATATGATGAAGGACCAGTGCCTTATGGAGTCAAAAATAACAGTGAAAGTGAAAACTTGATACAAGTGCTTGAAATGGAAAGTTTATGAGAACGTTGTGCAGCTTATCTTGGTAAATTGAAAATTTTAGTTGTCTTGATTATTAGGGCTAAGACCAAAAGGTATCAAGAGATGGTAGAACCCTACCCAAGAAAAATACTGGCAACCCTGAATGACATGTCGAAAGCACCCAGATTCGATAAGGATTGGTGTCCAATGTTTGAACCGCCCCTGAGTCTGACAGTGGGAATCCGGCGCCACCCCTCGCGGGAAGAACAGTATTTTGCCTTGGTTGAGGTTGTGGGTAAAATTTTAGTTAAATTTATCGATCGTTATTATCAAGTCTTCCACCTTTCTGAGTACTAGCCCAACCGTTTCCGGTTGGCAGAGCATACGGGTGTAGGACAAACCAAGATAAATTAATTTAGGGGAGTGTGAGTGGAAAATTTTATTATTTAAAGAACCTTGTTCAACTCTCCGACAGAGAGCGCTCTTGACTCGGTCTTATGACCATAGTTCAAGAGGCTTGCTAAATTAACAATGCCTAATGCAGGGGATGATGCAAGACTAAAAATGCCCTCCGATAGAGGGTGCTCTTGACTTGGATTTGGCCAAGTTCAAGAGACTTTGGTTTATTTTAAGCAAACAAGAGCAGTTGTGTTGTGAAAAGCAATAAAATAACTTGAGAAAGATGAAACCACTTGATAACTTGAAAGATATAATTAATGCTTTTAACAATAACTACTTTGCCAAATACTATGAGATAAAACTAAAACTAGTGTTCTACCATACAAATTCTAATCTACTAGGTGGGATTGATCTCCGAACAAGATCAACCACTAGAAACCACCAATCCTGGAAACCTTCCAGCTAGCTGGATGTCCACAAGAAGTTGATGGGGGAGCGAGAAGCTACCACAAAACTATGTGGCCTTTGGGATACGATCCCAAAGTTAGCTATTCTCTGGTCAAGGATTGGAAGAGAGACAATATAATGATAAAATTTAAACTAAGCTACCCAAGAATCTCTTTCAGGTTCAAGACCCTACTCGGGAAAGCATGGGGGTAAGTAAAATATGAGATATAATCAAGATAAACTTATTGAAGCAAAATTTTAACTAAGAACATAAAAATGTAAATCTAAGCTAACAACAACCACAAGACCCAACACCCTTCCCCTAATGGGGAAGAAAACCCAAAAAAGTGGAGGCCTCCTCCACTTAAAAATTTTATTTGATAAGTACAAGTGCCTCAAGGGAAAATCCTTGAAAGGTCTTTCGAGAATGATGATACTTGGAAAAATATTGAAGAAGATACAGATTCTACTTGTTATTACAAAGGATAAGTGTATCAAAATTTGGTCATTCTTATGGCTTCTTCACTTTGTTTTGCATTTACTTCTTCGTTTCAAGATATTTATCAAATGTATCTCTTCCTCAAATGATCTACACAAGTCACAAAGAATCTAAGCAAGGCACCCGTTAACTGTTAGCCAAAGACAAAAAATTACAACTATTTGAGTCTATATTTAAGATTTTAACACTAAGATGGAAAATGCATGAAAATTTGTCATAAAATGTTAACTATGGCAAAACGGACCAGCGAACAAAGTTGCTCTAAAAATGCTAGAAATGAGATCTAAGACTTAAAATTTTTTGGAAAATTTTATGAAAAAATTTCTATCTTTAAAAAGGGAAACTAGATGCAAACTTAACAAGTGCTAGAATGAGATCTAGTATGATTTTAAACTACCTTTTCAATGTATGCCAATGATCTACAAGGTGCAATAATTTAAGATCTATCAAATCAAATTGAACTACTCTAACAAACACTAACTTATCCAATTCGTTTTTTGCTTTTATGTGGTTTTTTAGGGCACTTGAGAAGATGGACAAAAGGGCAAAGCAAGAGGGTGAAAGGGAGATCTAAGAGAATGGATCTAAGGGAGAAGAAAGAAGACAAAGGCTTGGATGAGAAACCCTTGAAGGGGAAAAACGAATGGTAAGGGAAAAAACTAGGGTAGAGTAGGATGAAGTAGGATGAAGTAGGATGAAAAAGCAAGACAAGGGCAAAAGGCTACAAGTGGAACACTTGAGGTAAATAGAACACCGCCTTGGAAATCCTCCGGTTAACCGGTGATACGCCGACAGCGAGTGTTGAAGAGAGCACAAGGGAGAAAATCCCAAGTTATTCCCCAAGGTTGAAGGAACTTCAACCTTATGGATTTCTAAACTATGGCTTGAAGACAAGGCAATCTTGGATCAAGGCTAGAGGGGCTAGAAGTGGCTTAGCATGCAAATAAAAAAAACTTCAAAGAGCAAATGAGAAGGCTTGAAGAAGGGAAGCCCAATTGTAACCAATGAATAATATTTGAATATGAGAGATGGATCTTTGAAATCAAACCCTTTATGCCACCATCTTGGTGTTGTGAGATCGACTTTAGGAGATCCTGCAATGTATGAATGTTAAATGGAAAAAATATTCTTTGAAGAGATGGAGGAGACAACCTAGTTCCAACTCCTCTTCATAAACTTTTTAGATCTGCAAAATGTATCACTTACAAACAAGATTGATCAAATATAGTATGCCAAGTTGAATGGGACAAGAAGAGTGTTAGTATTTCCGACTACAATCCACTACTTCCCAATCACAAACAACCCAACATCAATGGACAAATTGAACTCAAATGCCCACCCTATGGACTTGGAAAAGTCTTCTAAGCTTAAATAATTTGATCAAAACTTGGAACATGTAAGTAAAAAACATAACACAATATCACCTTGATTAAATTGAAGCACTTTCCATGAACAAGATCAACACACCATATGGACCTCCAAAGCCACTTTATTTCAATTAGCAAATGCTATAACACATATACAATTTTGGCAGAGTAAGTTTGCCTCAAATTCTCCATGAGATAACAACCCAAATGGGCCTCTCTTTATACTAAAACTACACACCTAAACCCTAATTCGAATTTGGCAATGGAGAAGGTCGAATTCCAATCAAGAGGTGGCTTGGAGAGGTGATTAGCAATCAAAGTCGAGTTAGTGGTTGGTAGGATTGAATAGGTGGCAAAGGGCTCGACTTTGTGAAGGAGACACAACGAATGGGCATTCTACACAAGGAAAGGCGAGCTAGGAAGAGGTTTGACGTGAGCAAGGGCGTGAAGGGCGTGAGCTTGTGGTAGGTTGAGTGCTAGTTTAATGGATGCCAAGTGGACAAGGTAGGTATTGGCTCGAGTTTTGAGTGGGAGCTAAAGCAATCAACGAAATAAACAACCCAAAACGAGTTCAAACCAAGAAATGGCGTGAATCTAGTGGAGAATGGCGTGAGGAAATAGGATATGCGAGTAGTTTGTGAGAGAACACGTGGTAAGGTAGGTGCTAACTCGAAACTAGATGAGAGCCAAGCTAACTCATGATTGCAAACCAACCAATCAATAAACTCCAACAAGGATACACAAATCAATGGAGCTAACGTGAGGGTTTGAAGGGATGCGAATTAGCTGTGGGGAGAACACGTGGGGAAAGGTAGGTGCAAACTCGAATTATGAAGAGAGCCAAGCTTGGATTGAATGCTGGTTTAAAGGAGGCGCCCACCATTGGCTTTTAATGCCATCCAACAAACCAATCAATCTATGCCATGTCACAAAATCGAATTTTGCATGAAGAAGGGCGAATTTCCTTAAGAAGGTTCTTTGCTGGTGACTGGATGGGTGACTGGATGAGGTTGGAGTTGATTGGAATCTTCTTTAATGCTCATTGCCATGTCATTTAGCCCTTTATTTTAATCAAATTGATTAATTTTGGAGAGATTTGGATTATCTCCAAAATAATAAATTTTATTATTTTAATTAATAATTTCTCTGTAAATGACTTTTCAGAGAAAATATTAATTATGGGGCGGAATTGACATCCGAAAGTAGGGTTTGGCTGCTCCAAGGGTCGTGTGTGATTTTTGGCTTATGAAACGAGCCATCAAACACTGAAAACGGACCCCGGATGACTGACATATTACAGACTCAAATTTCTCTATTTAAACTATAGAGAAATTTAATTAAAAATTAAATACTTAAAAACCCCAATTTCGACGCGTCCGGTAAAAATTTTTCGAAATTTTTTCTGGGGGTCCTAGAGACCTAGGACATGACCAAAACCTATTCTAATAGTGTCTAGTAGGTTTATACATTAATAGTTGGACCCTAATAACCCCCCATGGCCAAATTTCCAAAATCGGGCATTCCAGCTTTGGAGGAAGCGGGAGAAAAACCAAGAGATTATATTTCGCCTGAAGCAAAGTATAATCTGACGGCGAAAAAACTCCCTGGAATACCTTAGTTGTTTAATCCAGTCATGGGAGACCGAGCCACTCAGACCCTACTAGCACACTGATACAAACCCCCATGGGGCCATGGTCATGTCGACTCAAAAACAAAACTGGCTAGCCAAAACTGGCTAGACCCAAATACAATGAAACCCAGATACTCTGGAAGTGAACACTGATGTGTTCCAACACTGGCGGCTCAATAAGGTTTCAACTATTGTACAAATCAGTTGATAACAGATTGATTAATAAAATTATTTGGAGGAGATCTTGTGTTGGTGTTGCTCTATGGTGGTTTGCTTCTACACTTCATAACTACTCAAGTTTGGGGAGGCCAAACAAGCAAATTTCTTTTCTATGGTAAGATTTGTGGTATTTTTGCCATAGATTTTGTAAGTTTCCAGTTTTGTAGTTAAGAACTTCATACGTTTTTCGGTTGAAGTTTATGATTTCTTAGCTCATTATTTGGATCTAACCTTCTTTTTAGTTGTGTAGCAAATATCTCATAAGTTGCAGGTTACTTGGGTTGAAGAGTGGACTTCCTTGGTTGGATACCCCACTACTTCAAGCATTTGAAGAGCAAAGAGCACAAACTCTCTCCTTCTCTTCAAAATTTCTGCATGTTATTTCCATATTGAAATCTGATTTTAAACTTCATTTCAAAGCTCTTATGTTATACAAATTTACTCATAAAAAATTCAAAATTTTTTGTACCATTTTGTATCATATAACTAACATTGCCCAAGAGTGATTTTGGGCATTTTCTGTGGTTTATTGCTTGTTGGTTTTTAGCAGGTTTGTACAGTTTAAGGAGTTATTCTATCCAAATTTGGCGATCATCAAGCAAAAGGGGCACCTACAAGCTACCATTTTCAGCCACTTGCAAAAAACGGTCGAATAATATTAACTGTTGAAATCTATATTATTGTAACAAGTCCAAGAGAGTCTCTTAGGCTTTATTCCTTTCTTTCCTTTCAAGTGCAAGTTCTCTATTTTTTTTCTTTGCCATCCATTGCATGCAAGTGAGAAGGCATTGCCACCATTGCATAACAATTGTTGAGTGACTTGGGTTTAGTATAGTTGTTTCTTTTGCTTTAAGTTTATTTTACCCGCACCTTACAAGTGAGAAGGCTTTTCCTCCCTTGTAAAATCATGTTGGCTTGCATTTTGGTTTGCCCACACCTTGCATGAGAAGAAACTCTGCCCATCCATGCAATATCGTGTTGGCTTTTAGATTTGCTTCCTAGTTATTTTGCTATAATTTATTTTTCCCACACCTTACGAGTGCGTAGGCTTTGCCTCCCTTGTAAAATCGCGTTGGCTTGCATTGTACTTTGTTTTTTATTTATTAAAGGCTAAAATAAATTGTGCCCCGATTTTTGCCACGTATTCACTCACCTTGCCGGTTCGACCGATCCTTGGTGACAAGAAAGAGCAAGGATTTGTGTTGGCTAGAATAATAGGCACTCAAAAGTCGATCTTGACTATATACTGTAAAAAAAAAACTTGACATGTGGAGCCAAAGGAGTAGAGGCTGTTGGGAGCCTCGTGGCACTTAGTGTCTTGTTGAGCACCCAGCAAGTTTTGGGGTTGACCCGTGGAGCTAGTTGAGAAACTTGTGTTCTCTTGTTGAACACCTAGCAATCTCTCTCAAATCGAAAGAGATAACTTCTTGGGGTAGACACATAGAGTAGCATTAGTTTTATTGCACAAACCTTAATTCCCGTAAGCTAAAGAGAGACTTAAAATCAATTAAAATTTACAAGACCATTTCCAAAACACAACAATTGTTATTTCATTTCCAAGTACTTTACTTTGGAAGCATTTCAATTTTGGTTCAATCTTGTTACAAGCATATTTCATTTCATTAAATTGTTCATTTACTACAACATAATGTTAAATGTGATATTCGGTTATTGTGATTTGTGAATGGTCTAATGCAATTGTTGTATCTTTGGTAATCTTGTTTATTTATATTTGCAACTCCATAACCCAAGTGAAGTAAGCATTGGTCTTGTTAATGAATTAATATTTTTCTCTTGTAAAATGTAGTTGCTTCATTAAGGTTTGCTTGTCATTTGAATAATTGCATCCTTGCAAGATTGCTTGTCATTTGGACATTGAATAATTCACAACTCTTAAAATAAAATCATAAAAATCTTAGTAAGTAGGGACAAACCCCCTTGACCTTTAGGAGTTGGGGTCTAAAGGGAGGAGTTTAGAATCGAGGTGATGGTGGGCTCTACACTCATAGTTGCCCTCAAGAACACACATAGCAGTTGGGAGACTTATCTGTGGTCAAGTGTGTTTTAGGCGGCAACATTTTTGGTGTCATTGCCAGGGACAAGTCTCTTGTCCTTGGTTAATCGACTTTTAATTTTAATTTTAATTTTAACTTTGAAAAAAGATTAAAATTTTTTATAACATAGTTACACTTGAGCTTTGAACCTAGTGAAGAGTTTACACTAAGAGGTGCTAGTTTAAGTGATAACAATCCTCGCTACTAGAAAGGGGTTATTTTTGGAAATAGATGGAAAACTATAACATTGACTGTTCTTAGTATTGTTAGATTATGGTAACTTCGGGATGTCCTCCATGATTCAGATGCCTTGCATGGAGGTACATTAGCTGCATAGGCATCAATATGAAGTAGAGGGTGAGATGCATTCTACTCAATGGCATGAGTCTAGTGGTGGCTACATGCGGACCTTCGGGAGTGTTTTGACCTTTGCATGCATGAGTTTTGCATGCCCTGTCAGCAATCATTGGATGCATACAAAAGTCACTTTTGCATGCACCGAAAATTAGGGTTTTGGAAAACCTAATTCATCGGTGAGATTATTTATAGAGGCAGGGGGTCACCGGATGAGATTGCTCAGTTGTATTGTCAGAGAGTGATAGTGCTGGAGTGAGGAGGGCGCAGTTGTGCATGTAGGGCGACATTCTGAGAGAGAGAGGAGCTAATGCAGGAGCTAGGAAGGTCATATCTAAGTTGGATCAGTGACCTTCAGCTCCACACTCACTGGGCACCCAAGTCTGTGGACTAAGACAGTCCATGAGAGAGCATTCTGCTCACTTTAGAGGACGTGTTCCCTTGGAGGAGGGCACATTTCCCAAGGAGGGAGGAGCTCGTTTGGAGCCAGATCGACCGATTCAGAGTCTGAGACTTCCAGGATAGCCTTGCCTCGGCATTCGAGGAAGGTTAGGGACGATCAGAGCTCAGATCTGCTGAGATCCAGTCCAATACGAGCATTAGACATCCAGAGGGGAGGGCACACTTCTGTATGCAGTGGAGGTCGCATTCTTCAGAGGGAAGTCTTCTGAGAGAGCAGATCAGAGCAGTGTGATACAGAGGAGGCAGATTAGTCAGAGGAACCTGCAAAGACACTCGGATCCAGTTTATCAGTTAGGGCTTACTCTTCCAGTGCATGCATCAAATGATGCATGCAGATCTAGAGTCTGTCCGGTTCAGGGATTGAGTTACCTTTGAGGTAATCCTGTATTGTACTTGTCTATTTATATATATGCTCTGGGCTCGAGAGAGAAGATAGCCCCACAGATTGCTGGTTTTTCTCGGTCTGGGTTTCCATGGTATATTTGGTGTTCTTTGTGTGATTGCATGTGTTTCAGTTTGGTAATGAGATCTAGCTGTTGAGTTTATGTTTTTATGAGTATGTACTGACATATGAGACTCAAACCGCTTGAGGTCTCAGGGTGATTCAGAAGGAGTAGTGATCTCTGAATCAAAGATTTACAAGTATCACTTGTATAAAAGAAAATGCCTTGCTACTTTTAAAGGAAAATCAATCCCACTTCAGATGGGTGAATTCACAGTGTTCAAATCTTATGTCTACAGCTTTTAGCTAAGATAGGACTTTTCAGAAAACAAATTGACTTGATTGAAAATGGTGCCAATGCAAATATGCTGGTACACGCTTCATATTTAGGGAGGGATAATCCATATGTTCCTGCTTTGGCCTGCCTTGCCCTGCTGAAATTTGACTATCGAATGTATTCTTCCATGTGCATTATTGAAATTATTCTTTTTTTATTAAAGAAAATTACAATGGGCATTGCAAAAGAAAGGATGTTCCAATTTTAGCTCAGTTGCAGCTGTATCAAAGCATTGCAAAAGGAAGGATGTTCCAACTTTAGCTCAGGTGCAGCTGTCTCAAAGCTATAAATTTCCAGTCCAGATTGCATGAAAGCTAATATGAGCGCTGCTTCCATGCTTGTCAAAAATTTCTCCTTTTGTTACCAACTCTCTACCAGTATTGTTTCAGTTGTACCTTAACACCTGATATGCTGCCAGCAGACCTTGTCTTTAACAAGTTCTGAGTAAGAAAGCATATTTTTTGTCTTAAGGGAGAAAAGAACCACAATCAATGAAGCTTTGCCTGACATAATTAGTCTAGAGAATCAAAGAAGGGCAACCAGTACTAACCTTGCCCAGAAAACATAGTCCTTGTGAATCCTTCCGATTTTTATTCAGAAGACCCATTTCAGCAGCAAGATTGCGCACATCTTCCTGTAACAGTAACATAATATAAAAAACAATAGTACCTTTAGCAAAGTAGCATCATGAAACATATCAACTTTAAAGATTATTCGGAATAGCCACAACCTTTCTAGTCCAAGCTGAAATATCAGAAATACAATCAGTCAGGTTCTCCAAAGTTTTCTTATAGAGCATTTTCTGGGTACCAATGTTCTGTAATGGTGAATGTTATGCATTTATGATTCAAAAAAAATACTTACAAACTAAAGATTTATTCCAACTATGAAATACTATTTCATTCACAGGACAAAGCAGGAGTCTGATAAAAGTATCATGGTAAACTAGTCTCTAGAGCATGTTATTTACAAAGTAGCAATTCATCAACCATGCACAGATTTTTATAGAGTCCCAGGGATAGAACTAACTGCTAAACAAGGGTAGAGAATAGAGACAAGGTAACAACATATGTAGATACGAGGAAAAGCCCCATCACTGTCAAAATTATTCAATATTATGATGATGGTGTTGATAGAGTTGTGCAACCTGTAAGAGAACTTGGACATACAATGACACAAGACTTAACAACTTTGCTCTTCCCACCAGAGTTAATCAATGTACAAATGATCCCAAGACATGAGGGAAGATGTCCTAGCACACTGGAGCAATACTGATGTCACTATGAACAAATCATCACAACCATAACATATGAAAATCAATATATATATTAATATAATTCGTCTCTTCCGGCAAAGAAGACTGAGTATCAAGAATGGTTACCCCCAGATGCGTGACTAAAACTATTTTGTCCAAATGGAGAGATTCATACAGCTTGAGCTAAATGGCATTCACCAGATCATGGATAACTGGCCATGATAAATATCCAATTTGAAGGCATTGGAACCCACCTGATGTGCTATGCCAAAAGAAACAAGAAAAGTGAAATGGCTATAATACAAGAAACATAGGCAACATTAATTGAAATTAAAAAAAAAAGGAATTTATTCAAATTTCACAGAGAGAAGTTTTTTTTGTAAAATGTCTTAAATTTACAGAAAATATTTACCAAAAAAGTGTAAAAAAAATGGATGGAAGGTTTTAATCTCCCCTAGGAATGAAGCTCTCCTTACTGTCCTAGAATGTCCCTGGGATGATGATTTCCAAGCCAAGAATGGGATTTCTGATGGCCTCTGTCCTGTTTGTCAGCATTCTGAAAGAGTCACGCATCTTTTGGGAGTGTCGGTAAGTCAAGCAGTGTTTAAGGTTTTTTGAGGACTAGTGATCATTCAAGGCAATGTTCATTAGCAATCTGTTTTCTTTGGTGATTGCTCCTCTAAGGTTCACCCCACACTTGCTGGGATTTGGCATTGTTTGAGGAATCTCATCTTTATTTATTATGTCGAAGATTAGGTGTAAGGAACTTTTTGCTCATGAGGCTAGCTCATCCTTTTGTTTCACAAATATTACTTAAGATAATTGTATTAATGTCCAACAAATGACCACAAAACATAGGTCAATGGGACTCAAAAGTGCAACTAAGGTAAATAAATACAAGAAAGTGGGAGTGCAAAAGCACCTCCTAGGGCTAAATTATCAAAAGCGGAAAGCCTAAACGAAAAAAGCGTTAAGTAAATAGCCGCCAAGAAGAGTACAGAACTAAGTCACCTGACACGAGGACACAGGACCCAAACGACACGAAAATACGAGTGTCCGACACGGACACAGTGACCCCCGGAATCGGGACATGTTATATATATATATATATATTAAAATTTAAAAATATAGACATATAGATTCAAATAGTTTTAGAAACTATAACATTTACAAATATTCAATAGAAATTTGAATCAATACACATTAATGATTATTGATTACACATTCACAAATCACAATGAGACACATAGATGCATTGATAGGCATTGGGAAATAGCTCAAGATCTCGGAACCATATTCCTCATTAAGTCATCAAAATCAAAATGTATTACATAGATGTCGGAATGCCACTGGGCACTGGAAAATGCCAAATAGACTAATAGTAAATACAAAAAGGGGTAGATCAAGATGGAAGAATCTCATCGGTCAACAGTCCTCCTCCATGCCTGAATCAACAAACTCATCACTGCCCTCTTCCTCTAGCTCCTCCACCGCCTCCTCCTCCTCTCTACCCATCTGACGATCTACATTTGTTGGTTTGGAGAATGACCCCTTCAAAGGATCACCATCATCAAAAGTGATCGTATCTAGCACTGGATCATTTAGCTCCATGTTGGCTAATGCCAACTCGGTACTGCTATCCAAACCCATATCATTAGGAAAGACATCCCACATCTTTGCCCTTCCCATCACCCACTCCTCCCACTTCCTATAAATAAGACGAAGGTTGGAGTGCACATACACCATTGTCTCTACCCTGGACTGCTCAAGCCGACTCTTCTTCAAACAGTACAAGTTCCCATATGTGCTCCAATTCCTCTCACAACAAGAGGATGATGTAACTTGGGAGATGACCCTCAAGGCTAACTTCTGTAGAATAGGGCATGTTGCCCCATGATTTGCCCACCAAACATGGGGTTTCTTAACCCCTTTGTCTCTAAGCACATCATAGCCTCCAAATCTCCCACTGGCAGTGGAAAACTCTACAAACCCTCTGTTACGATGATACCAACACCAGCGTATCTGCATAGGTGCCCCAGGGAGAGGGTGTCTTTTTTCTGACCAAGAGGGGTGTTTAGCCAGCTTATTCTGAGGTGGGGTTATGGCCAGACCCTCTGGTTTCTCCTTTGGAAGTACTATGGCTTAATGGCATTGTTGACTGCCTCATAAAAGGGTTTGAAACCTTGAGGTTGGTGTACGGGGCTTCCAAGGGTGGGTCACTGGGTCACTTGACCCCGATCCTATTTTATCATTCCAGCGGCAGTTTCTTCAGCACTGAGACACTTGCTTATCCTTCAGAGCACCTCCAGCACCCTCCTAGCCCTCCAGTTCAGCACACGGGGGCTTCACTAGAAAAGCAACATCATATCACGTCAATTCATATTGGGGGTTTTAATACTCCTAAAATCCTCAAAAATATATTTCCCCGTATTAAGGAGTCAAGGGGGGTGGGGTTTTTTATTTGACATAGTAATATAATAAATATTAGGGGTTATTTTATTTGAGTGGGTTAAGGAATAACCTCCAAATCATGGGATGGATTCATACCTGCAAATCGCAAGATGGGTTCATACCTCCAAATCATTGGATCAAGTCATACCCACCTAAAACTTAAGGACCCTCCATTTTTATTTGATATTGCTTATGATCCTAAGTTTTTAATAAATCCAATAATAGTGTACCAATAATAATCTCGGTGGAAGTCTCTTTGGATTATTGGCCTTGAGAAATCCTCATTTAATAACTAATTTAGGATTGGTTTGAACTGATGTTATATTGTTTTTCATCTTTAAGTTTGAGCCTCTTATTAGGAAATTTTCTCTTGGTTTGTTACATCTTACTAATTTCTATACCATCAACTTCTTAAAAATAACTTTAGTTGCATCTCTAGGATTTCACTTACAATCTTGTTGGCATGCTTTTGAAATTGTTCTTTAGAATTGAGTCGAAAATATATCATTGTGTTTTCAAAAATATTTTATCATCTTTTGAATGCTATCAATGGCCCATTGATGACTTTTAAAAGATCTCTTGTTATATTTTTTAAATTACGTCGATGGTTTCAATTTGTGTCTCAACATTCAAACCCTCTTTTTCTAATAATTATCTAAATAATATTTTAAATTAAGAGATGTAAGAGCTGTAGGGAATCAAGAGTTCAAGAGTTGAACAATTGTATTGTATTTTTTGTAAGCATTATATTAAAAGATCTAACTCTTCATTTTTTAGGTTGGGGTTTATGTGGGTATTGAGATTCAATCAAACATTACTCCACAACAACCAAGAAAAGTGAGATCAATCTTTTTTGGCTCACTAGAACCAATAAAAGTTAGATCAATATTTCTTGATTAATTATTCTTTCAACTTTTCGTATTCTTCTTTAACATTTTAACATTCCCAGTTAGGAATAGTTATTAGAGTGAGTTATATTTGGCACATTCATAATTGTAATCTCACTTAGATTCAAGGCATCCATCTTAATATTGTATTGGAACTGACATGAACATAGGTGAAGATAAAAATCCTTATTTACATACTCTATGTGTTATCATTACCATGAAATGGTATCATATAAGTTTCACTATCTATGTATCTTTATAACTATTGCATGCTTGAAACTTAACAATGGAGATTTTTCCTTCTCCTATAAAAATTAAAAAAACTAGATATAACCCAAAAAAAGGTAACTAAATATTGTTAACTCCCTTGATTGCAAGAATAAATGTAGAGGAAGTGGAGGCAATTCATTGCATCTTGTGAATGATCTAAATCCAGGTTATGCACATGATCATATGGTGTTATTGGAAAGTAAGAGGAATTTTTCTATGTTCATTTGGGTTCAAACATCAATGATGTTTTTTTATAGGAAGGTAGGGAAGTCCATCCACAAAAGGGTTTGAATTTTGCATTTTTATGGAGTTCAATTTATTAAGCTTATAGAAAACATAATCTCTCTATGGCTATAATTGTATTTACATGATATAAAATTGGTAGATTGGCGGGATGTGGTGTGAAACATTTGCAATTCTCATCTTTTCTAAGCATTGCACTGACTATTGGACTATCATTCTTTAACATTCTTTGTTACATTGATATCTTGATTAGGTTTCCATTTACGCATTTTGCCTTCCCCATTACAATTTCGTTGGGTCTTCCACTATCCAATGCTACAAAATTATCAGTCGCCCCTCTGATCCCGGTGGGATCATTACTGGCGCCATTTTACTAGCATTTTACTTAGCATTGTATTTGCGTATACTAAGATGCATTAGGGCTCTTGTTTATTGCAAATTGATAGTATGATATAAAGGGGGTATTAAAAATGGGTTGATAAAAATGGATACCTACAATATCTAGTGAAACTAGGGGTTTTATTAATTGGAAAGGTATATTGGGAGGGGGGTTAAACCAATGTTACAAATATCGGCGCGGCGGAAATCGGCAGGGTCCAGGAAACATCGTCTCGGGATATCTTGGCAGAACATCGGCAAAAATCGGCAAAAAATCGGCAAACTTAAAAACCACAAAAATATTAATTTTTTTTCAATTTTTTAAACATCTAAAGCAACAATAACATCAAATAAACACATTGCCACATGAATATGGAAAGAAAACTGATATATAAGATAATAATTAATAAGTTAATAATTAGTAATTACAAAAACAAATAAGTTAATAATTAATTAATTAAAACAACAATTTTTTTTAAAGTTTTAAAACAAAATTAATTAAAATTTAAAACAATATTTTTTTTAAAGTTTTTTTTTAATTTTTTAAACCTAAAAAAATTTAGCAGTGTGGCCGTCGACGGTGCCAGTGTGCAGCAAATGTGCAGTGAGAAGTGTCTCCGCCGACCGGAGTCGTGGACTGTGTTGGGGTCTAGAATCCGTGTTGTGTGCTGGGGAGTTGGGACTGTGCGTGAGGCATGAGCAGCAGTGTGCTGTCACGCTTTGGAGTGGGCTGGAAGCCGCGGAATCGGGACTGTGCGTGAGGCATGAGCAGTGTGGAAGCCGTGGAATCGGGCACAATGAGGCCTAAGCAGTGTGGAAGCCGCGAACTCGGGGAGAAGTGAGAAGTGAGAAGACGCTATGAAACTAGAAATAAATGGGCATTTTATTTTTAGTGAAGACTTATCTTCAGCTGGAAAACCGAAAACGCAAACGCTTTTCACCCTAATCGCCTTTCTTCTCCTCTCCACAGCTGTAGCCAGCAAATTAGCCCGAACAGAATGCTCCCGCGGGCTTAAACAGTAAAAAACGCACTTTTTTCTGCCTGTCCCAAAAATCGTGAGTCGACGACGATTTCAAGGCGATTTTTCGGACAAAAATCGGCCCCAATTTTTTGGGCAAAAATCGGCCCCGATATTTTGGCCGATTTTTTCTTAAAAAATCGGTGCCTCCAAAAAATTGCGATTTTTCAGCGTAGCGTGAGAAATCGACCAATTTTTGTAACTATGGGTTAAACAATACAATTTTAGGAGGCATTTTCCAATATTTAATGAAATTAGGGATATTCTTTAATATCAAGTGAATGGTCGTGCTATGTAACAAGTTCACTAAGTGAACCCCCCGTGGTTCAGCAGTTCCCTCCCTCTAGGCCCTCCTTCAGTGGATGACGTCATCCTCCTGGGCAAACTGTCTGCTTGCTAAAGGGGGGGGGAGGGGGCGTTGAGGGTTTTCATCACTGCTGGAGTTAGTTGGGGCATTACGACCCCCCCCTACGCAGTCTAGCCTTCAGTTTCGTCAAATTTGGCCTTGTTCATCCATTTTGCTCATGTTTGGGTCAAATCTGGGGAAAAACACCCAATTCACCCAATTTAATCATTATTTTTGTTTTAATTTTAAGCTGACATTTTTAAAATTAAATTGACCTTATTTTATGTAAAAGTGAGTGAGATCATATAAATTCAATCTCCTCACTTCATTTTCATCATCAACTTTTGGGATAAGATCATTATGTCTACTATTTTCCCTAACTAGGGCTCTTTGAAGGGATGCACTCCTTGATGAAGGTTATTTTGCAAGTTTGAAGCATTTCTTGGAAGTCTTACTATTGTTCATGCCATTGCTAAGGTGAGGCTAGAGTTGTTTGCTTAACACATGCACTTGGAGGTATCTATACTTTTTTGTTTGATGTCTCTTAGTCAACTTCTATGAAAGTGATGCTTGTTAGTGTTTGATGGAAGCCATTTGCTTCATTTTGTCTTGATTTGCATTTCATTTTCATCATTGATCACCATTGCATTCAAGCTTGAGCTTCAGGTCTTCAAGGCTTTCTAAGCTAGTCTCCCTCTACGAATCTTAGAGATTGTGGAGGTGAGCCCTAGTTTGCTAAGCTAGCCAAGTAACATCTCAAGGAGGATTACTCCTCTCATTGATGCCCTAGGTTTGGTGATTAGCTCTCATCTTGAAAAACCTAATTGTTCAACTACTCATTAAACTTAATTTCTAAGTTGTGTAAATTTGTAAATATTAGTATTTAACTTAGTTTTTATGTTTTTTATGGTTTATTTGTGAGTTATTTGCACTTTTAAATGTTGAAAAACCCTAAAAGTTAGTGTTAAAACCCTAAACGCAGGCCCTAAACCTCTTCGTTGTTGCTCTAGCCTGCCGCCCTCCTTCGTTGAGCCCTCTCAATTCCTTTCAGTTGCTCCCTCCACTCTTATACTTCCATCATACCCGAGCCCTCTTTTCGAGCTCCTCCTTTCCATACCCACAACCATCTTTTTCGCTCATCCACGGCCCCTTCCTGCTCCTCTTCTGCTCATCCACCGCCCATTCTTCGCAAAATTGTCATTGATGACACACATTAATGACAAAGACTCAGCTGGATAACAAAGTGACATGGAAATCAAAAGTCAAGCAAGCAAGCAAGACAAAGATGATGACATGGCAAGTGCTGACATGGACAAATGAATGAAAGCAAGATGAGATGGAGACAAGGTGTGAAAAAGATGGCCCATCCTGCAGGCATTTTTGGAGTGTTGCGAGCATTTTGCAGGCATAAAATAAGGCCCTTGTACGGGCATAAATATGAGCCTGTGGGCATATCTGAAGCAAGGCATTACGGGCATAATTGAGCCCCCTGCGGGCATGTTCATAAGACCTACCTGCGGGCATCTGGAAGACATTATTAGGGAGTTAAATGACCCTTGTGGGCATTTCAAAGTACCTATTGCGGGCATATGAGGATTTGAAGATTAAGCTCCTGCGGGCATAAAAGAGAGCCCTTGCGGGCATGCTGAGTGGAGCATGCAGGCACTTTGAAGAACACTCCAAATAAGCATTGCGGGCATTGGAAGGCTAAGCGAAGAAATGATGACATGGCATATGATGGGGTAAAATGGTGACAATCCCACTTTGATAATGTGGCATAAAGGTCAAAAAATTATATAAATACTTTATGGATATATTTGACTTAATTGACAAAATTAAAATGGAAAAATGACAAGTCGGCCCATACAAATTCAAGGAGAAGAACAAGTATAAATATAGAAAATTCTTGTCATTAAAATGTTAGTGTAAATGGTAAGAAGATATTGAGTTCGGGGGTACAGTAGGAGGAGGGTCGAGGAGCAGGACGGTGGGCAAAGGAGGAGGTCGAAGAACCAAGAGAAGGAAGTTAAATTCAGTGAAGCAGTTTGGAAGTCACAGCAGATTGGAAGTTTTTAATATTTTTGCAAAATCTCAGTGGAAATTGGATTGATAGAGATCAATCTTTGATTGTGAGGAAGGGTGGAGCAGGGGAACAATTCTTGCATGTGTTCAGGTTACAGCATGATTCCATCATCTCAGTTGGAGCTGAAGATGAATTTTTTATTGAGGTTGAAGCCTCTAAATAACCAGTTGTAGTTGGTGTATGTATTTTGTGTTGTAGCACAGATCTTCAATGTAATTTTTATATCTATATAAATTTGAAGAATTGATTATTGGTGTTATTATTTTTTCAATGGTTGTATTTTTGAATTGAGTTTACTAGATCAATTTTTGAAGTGAAATCAGATTAGTGACTACAACACTAATTCACCCCCCCCTCTTAGTGTTGTGTGTGTTTCTCAGGGTTAGTATTCTTAGTTTTTCTTATTGGGAATTAGCCTTGCTAATTTGCCCGATAACACCCTCCTCCACCTCATCAAGTAAGTCTCTATCCTGAAATAGCCGTCTAAATGCTATCTTCCTCCCCTGTGAAATCTCTCCATCCATGTCAGGAGGGACTCTGTGTGAGTGCCCCGGCCCACCATGAGCCATTCCTGGCTGTAGAACTTGGGATTCAAGGAGTGGGCCAAGCAATGCAAAGGTGTGCAATTCTTATCCCACCTGGAGATAAGAATATCCTGAATCGCGGACCATAAGTTCTCTATAGATGTCTCATACTCGGGACACTCATTCTCCATAACAATGGTCCTCATGGACGCAATCATGGAATCCCTGAAGAACACACAGTGATCACTGAGAGGGGAGGTTGAATTAGTGATCAGACTTATTTTCAATTTCAACTTTAGTTGTTATGTTTTCTTCTTGACTAATCCTTACAAGATAATATATTCAACACTTATTTAACTATGTCTTATCACTGATATGTAATTGATCATTTAATGCAGCAGCCAATAATAATTTATGCTCAGGAACACAAAGATTCAAGTGGAAGAAAATCATAAATGTAAAAACCACAGACTTTTAAATGAATTTACATGAAGGTGCTACAACACCTGATAGAGGCAACCACCTCTAGAATCAGGCTAAAACCTGATAGGACAATGATCCTCCCCAGCTTCACCCTTCTATCTTAATCAATGATAAGAACAATTGATTGTTGTTTACTGTGCTTTACAACACCAAATTCAACATACCACTGATGAACTTGACCTGTATAGGCTGCCTACAATAATTCTTTGATACACTGTATCCACAAAATCTGCTAGTCATCGAGCTTCTTCAGTCCAAGAGCAATTTTTTTAGCAAAGATCGACCTCATAGCAGTTGTCTTCTCTCTCTTCGATTTGTTCTAACTGCATCTGGAATCAGTCGCAGTCAACTACACAGATGCATACCAAAATTGATTCACACGACCTTGTATTTATACACATTCACCACAAATGGGGCCAACCTCCATAATTTAATAAAAAATTAATTTTCAAGGCCTAATGAGACCGACCTCAAAAATTTTGTTTCCTTTAAAATTTTAAAATTCCCACAGTAATGCTTTTTAGGCCAACCTCAGCAATATAGTCATTAATAATCATTAATAAAAATTCAAATTCAAAGGTTGACCTCTCCTTAAGATGAAGGATTGTAACCCTTCATTATATAATTTATAAGGAAGGGGCTCCCACACTGATTCACCCCCCCTCTCAGTGTGCTCGGTGTGTCCAAAACTTTATTCAGTCTTAAGTTGTAGCATTTATAGGCCTTCCTTTTGGATGAGTATCCAACAAGTATGCCTTTGTCCACCCAAGATTCAATTTTATTGATCTTATCATCTCTTTTGATGTAACATTTGCTTCCAAACACTCTGAAGTGTTGAACATTAGTTGGTCTTCCTGTCCACAATTCATATGGAGTTTTGTCGTTGTTGCTTCTTAGTAGTCCTCTGTTCAAGATGTGTACTGCGGTACGAACAGCATGTCCCCAAAATTTGTCATTCAACTTGGATTCATTCAACATGGTTTTGGCCATTTCTAGTACTGTTCTATTTTTTCTTTCGGCAACTCCATTCTATTGAGGTGTTCTAGCTACTGAGAACTGTCTCTTGATTCCATGTTCTTCACAATACTTGTTGAATTCATTTGATGTGAATTCTCAACCATTGTCGAATCTAAGATACTTGATTCGTAAACCTGTTTCATTTTCAACTTATTCCTTGAAAACTTTGAAACATTCAAATGCTTCCAATTTTCTGTTAAGAAGACAAACCCAAGCCATTCTGGAATAGTCATCAATCAACAACATAAAATACTCTTCACCTTCCAACCCTTTGCTTATGGTTGGTCCACATAGATCAGTGTGGATAAGCACTAGAGGTTTTGTAGAAGAATGCTCTTTTGTTTTGAAGCTAACTCTAGTATGCTTTCCATGTTGGCACTGAGTACACATAGAATAAGAAGGCTTAGTTATTTCTTACATATTCCTCACAGCTTATTTTCTACTAATTCTGACTAGATTGTCAAAGTGTATATGCCCCATTCTTTTGTGCCAAAGCCAACTCTCATCTTCTCTTCCTAGTTGACATTTCTCATTTCTGATCTTATCCAGAATGTAGATATTGTTTGGAGTCCTGGTAGCTGTAGCCACTAACTTACCTGATCCTTCTTTTCTTATTTTGCAGTCTTTTGAGGTAAACAACAATTGATGTCCTTGGTCACACATTTGGCTGACACTTAACAGATTATGCTTCATATCATCCACAAGTAGAACATTTTCGGCTGTACTATCCTTGTATCCAAGGTTTACCGTCCCTTTTCCAATAACTTTGGCTGAGTTATTATTTCCAAAAGAGATAGAACCTTTATCCCCTTTTAAAGATATAAATATACTTTTGTCACATGTCATATGCTTGGAGCAGCCACTGTCAATAAACCATTGTCTTTTGTTGTTTTGAGCTTGAAGAGCAATCCCACATTCATGTATGTTTAATCCGTCCTTGCTTTTTACCCATACCTTTTTCTGTTTCCTTTCTGGAACCTGCTGAGTACCTATAGTGACCTTCATTCTGCAATCTTTGGCCATAAGCCCAAATTTGTTACACTTGTAGCATTCAATTTCAGTTCTCAATAGACCAAATTTGTTATTGTTGTTTGGTCATCTAGAGATTCCATAGTTGTTTTTGTTTTCTAAGTTTTTTTTCTTAGACAGTTTACAGCTTTGTGTCCAAATTTTCCACATGAAAAACAATAGCCATAAAAGAAATATCCATACCTTGGAGGAAATGATCTTCTTGGAGGGTTGGTTTTCCAGAAAGCTTGTCCTTCATCCGAGGCTTTTGGTTGTTTTGGCTAAGATTTGGATCTTTCTTCATTTACAATTTCTGTCTTTGCTTCGCTTTTTACTGTCATAGAGCTTGAGGCTTCATCATCATGCTTTTTGTATCCCAAGCCGAACTTGTCCTAAAATGGATTTTGTTTGTTGATCATTTGTTCAAGAATTTTGGAACTATTTTCATAGTTTTGACCAATATCCTTCTTTTGTACTTCTCCTATTAGAGATATTATCTCTACCTCGAGGCTTTCCTTTTCTTCTATGCTTCTTGCCAGTTGATTGGTAAGGGAGTCTTCAATTCTTTTAGCCTCTTCCAATTGAACATTAAGATTGACAACTGATTGCTTGGCTTCTTCAGACATGAGGGCTTTATCTCTCATTTCTTTCACTTCTTCCCTAAGTAGCTTGTTCTACTTTTTGGCTCTTCTTAACTCTTTCAAGGCACTAATAAGTTCTGGTTCCAATTCTACTTCTCCTTCCTCATCAGATTCTTCATCTTTTGAATCGATTGCCATGAATAATACTCTTTCTAGTTCATTGTCATTATTACTATCACTGTCACTGTCTGAGTCTTCATCTGATGAGCTACTAGTTTTCATTGAGTAAAGGCTCTTTTTCCTTTTGACCATCTTCCTTTTGTAGTTCTTGTGGTTTTTGTACTTCTTGGAGTTGTCATCTTCATCACTATCTGAATTCTTTGCATAAGGACATTTAGAAGCAAAATGTCCTATCCTACCACATGCAAAACATTTGGTAGGTAACTTCGCTTTATACGTACCTGTGCCTCTTTTCAGCTTTCATACAAAGTTGGTTATTTCTTTATCAGAATCTTCATTATCACTGGAGCTTGATTTTGTCATGGACTTGTCCTGTTTGGAAGCTTTGAATGCTTCTTCCTTTCTAGGTGATTCTTCATTATCTATTCTCATTTCATAAGCAACCAATGTCCCATGTAGCTAATCTAATGTCATATCATCCAGGTCTGTTCTTTCTTCTAGGGCTGAGATTTTTGGATTAAATATTTTTGGAAGTGACCTTAATATCTTCTGGACAACAACTAACTCATCAACTTCTTCTCCAAGTCCTCGGACAGTTTTTACAAGCTCATCAACACGAAGAATATAAGTTGCAATGTCTTCTTCATCCTTCATTTTCAGATGTTCGAATCATAGTGGAAAACATCGTCGAAAAATCGCGATTTTTTCAACCTGCCGATTTTTTCTGCCGAAAAAATCGCGATTTTTTGAAAAACGATTTTTCCTAGAAAATCGCATGAAGTCCCAAAAAATCACCATGGAGTTTGAAAATTTTGACCAGTTTTGTACACAAGGCATTGAAGTAAAAGTGACATTCTCCTTATCTTTTATTTTCCATCCTTTTACTTAAATTTTTAACATTACCATTAATTGTTTCAGGATGTTTGAGAGTGGTTCCAACCTCATTGGATTTCATATGCAAAAAGTAGACTTTTAGATCCCATTCAGAATTCAACAGACTTAATAGTTTTCAAGATTTCAGGATTGCAACATTTCTACTAGATTCTATCATGTATGAGGGTAAGGGATTGGAATTTAATCAAGCACATCAAACTAGGTATGTACCTTGATGTTGGTGGTGTTGATGCATGATTGTTGAAGTTGATTGAACTCATTTGTCATTGACCTTAATAAAAGTATACCCTTCAATCAAGCAAAATCACTTATTAAGCATGGGAAACTTTTTCTACCTTATCCTAACGCTTGGATTAGGAAGTTTCATCAAAATTGTAGGGTGTTGACTAATGTCCTTGAAGGATTAACTTCAAGCTTCGAGGTAGAGGAAAGGGCTAGAGCCTAGAGGAGGGGAGAATGACCAATGTTCCAACCAATGTTGAAACTTCCAAATTTCCAATCTTTGAAACTTTGATGTATCATTTTTTATTTGGCATCCACTACATCATATATATTAGTGCTTTCTCCATATTTATGTGCCAATGTGTTTATCTAATGTTGTTGTTGCTTTATATGTTTAAAATTCTGAAAAAAAATGAATATATTTGTATTTTTTAATGTTTTCCGCGGTTTGCCGATTTTTGTTGATATTGCAGAGAAGTTGTATTCGGGACCCTTGCCGGTGTCGATTTTTTCCACTATGGTTCGAATTGTCCTCTGTAAGTTTGGAGTTTGACTGCTTTGACCTTCTGATCCCCTTCATAGGTAGTTTGGAGCGTGTCCCATATTTGCTTTGCAGATGTACAGTGCATAAATTTGACAAAGACTGATTTGTCTAATGCATTTAGAATATGATTTCTGGCCTTTGAATTGATGTTGTACTTAGCCAACTCATCTATATATATGTTGGAGGGATTTTTGGTACCTTGTATCCAATTTCAACTATTTTCCATTGCTCAATTCCTTGAGCTTCTAGGAAAGATCTCATCCTAATGCCCCAAAATGCATAATCTGATCCATCGAACAAGGGTGTTCCACTTTTGTTGTGCTTTGCAAAATTGCTCATGATTACCTTCTAGTGGTGAAACTATTCTTGAAGGAACCCACTCTGATACCAATTGTTGAAATACTGAGAGGGGGGTGAATTAGTGTTTCTTAATTATTTTCCTTTTCTCATGAGCAAGTTGCTAATCACCAATCATAGCATCACATATACATAAAATAACACAAAATGCACAGTACACAAGATTTGACGTGGAAACCCAAGCTCTGGAGGAAAAACCACGGAAGCCTTTATAATAATAATTTGTTCCAGCAACAACTGGAAATACAAAATATATATATACAACTTCTCCAGCTACAACTAGAAGGAGGCTGCAACCTCCTAGACTTTGTCAGCTACAACTGATGAGCTGCTACAACAGCTCTACTAACAGTGATTAACTGTGAGCCCTAGCACCACCCTACCACCCAAATATGATCTTGCAATTCTAAACCTGTGGACCTGTCAAAACATTGTTGAGCATCTCACTATGTAAACTGAGCATACCACTAAGCATATCTTTGAACATATCACTGTATAAACATCATATCACCGTGTAACCATCGTATCATTGTGTAATCATCATATCAGTGTGTACTAAGAATATTTCTGTATATTGAGCATATCAGTGTGTAAACATTACTGAGCTGAGCATATCACTAAGAATATCACTGTATAAACTAAGCATACCACTGTGTACTGAGCATCTCACTGATCATATATGAGCATACTAAGCATATCACTGATCATATCAACATATCACTGTGCATAGGTGTAGGATTCATCAAACATCACTAGCACATTGGAGCATAGGTGTAGGCATCATCAATTATCATATCACTAAGCATCATATTATTGTACACTTATCATTGTGTATTGTAAACATCATCAAGCAACTGTGAAATCATTGCTCCGCCAGATTACACATCGTCTTTGTCGAAGCGCAAATCTATGTTGTCGTTCGGTGTGCCCTTGGTGGCAAGTCTCGAGTCAAGTATGTCACTTGGTTCTTGACTCCTCCGTTTAGGCAAAATTCCCAACCAAAGCAAAGGGGGGTAGTCCCTATGGAAAGTTACTAAGGTTGTTAGGGCCTTCCAATTAAGTGATGGGTTGTTGATTAATATTTTTGGGAGTTTTTTTATGAAGGTTCAAGATGTAACTGCAACAATAGTTTAAGAAAGCTTTCACCAGCATAAACTTAGATAAATCACTATGAATATAAAGATGCACAAATACTTGATTGATATAAAGCAAATGAAAAGTGCAAGGGCCAATGCCTTATGGAGTCAAAACACAGTGTGAAATTGAAATGTTGGAAAAGTAAAATGTTGTGCAATTGTATCTTGGTTGATTTTAAATTATTAAGATGAATCTTGATTAGGGAAAAGAAAGGAAAACTCTCGATATACCGTAAAGGGACAGAGAGGAATGTCCGGAGTTCTAAAGATTGGTGCTTTCGTACAAGAACATGACGGACTGTCAATACCCTGAGCACGTGTTCAACACTACACCAACAAGGATGTAGTCTAACGGTGCCCCAAGGTCAGAGTACAGCTACCCAGCTTCCCCAGGCGGAATCCACACCAAAATTTAGTCTCGAAGTGCCAGATTTTCACTATGTTGTGGGTAGTTAATTTTATTAGGTGACTTGATTAAATTAAATGTGAGAATTAAGAAAGTGCTTCCAACTGCTTTTGGTATCCCACAACTCAGGCGTACTGTTGGTGGGTAGAGCATACGCAGTGTAGGAAAATAGTTTTTTCCAATTAGAAGCAAGTGACCATTGACCCTCCAACAAAGAGCGCTCTTGACTTGCTTTTCAACTAAGTTCAAGAGACTTATGAAATTGAAATGCAAAACTTGTAAACAAAAGATATCAATGGCCAATCTTATGCGTCACTTTCTAATCAACCTTCACTAATCAGCAAAATTGCCTTTGGGTGAAGGTGAGAGCATACTTCGTGGCGAAGAAGACGGTTTTATTTCTATTCTACTTTTGCATAAATGAAAAATTAAGAAATGATTTAAGTTGCAAAATTAAATGGAGGATACACCCTACACTTCAAAAGTGAGTGTGTGAAAAAGTGGAGTTAGAAAAATTCACTCACACAAAAATTGACAAAAACATAAATCCCCCCAGGGGGGGTGGCATGTGGGTGCTGGCTACCCCACTGCTCTCGTTTAATGATTTACAATTAATGCTGAAAATGAAGTGCTTCTTAGTCCATTTTACTTGGATCTAAGAGCTTACAAGCTAGACATTTAAAGCAAATGATGAAAGAGGCTCCTTGGAAGGTAAATTTGGCAATTTTATCGAAAATCTGCCAGAGTTTCTCTCTCTTTTTCCTTGGACCTGCTAAAAACCAGCAAGTAAACTTTATTAGAATGTTGTGGAAATGATTTTAAAAGAATAAAAAAAAAATGAAATTTTTTTTATACTTAGAAAAAATTTCAAAATTTCAATGCATGCAAGTATAAAAATGAGATCTAGTTTACTTATGAATATACTTTCTGAATGTAAACAATTAGATCTAATAGAAATGCCTAAAATATATCAGATCTGAAAATAGATAACGAATGATAGCCCTAGATCTAGTATTCTTAGCTTTCCAATGCTCTTCTTTGTAGGTGCCTTTAGAGAAATCTGTATGCAAGAATTGTTAGATAAAAGTTGCCCAAGAAAAAGAAGAGTAACCGAACTCCAAATCTCCTTGAGCTTGTGACCTACAACTTCAAACAATCACCAAAACTTGCAAACAGCAATGAAGATCTTAGTGTGTTGGAGTAAAATGAAACCAAATGAACTTGAGTACAACCGAATACTGTTTGTTACATTTGAATCTCCTAATATCTAAGCACAAACAAGTAAATTATCAGCTGTAAATACTTGTTTCTATATCCAAAATAAACTAAGTCAATCAATATTGCAAGCATGTAATGATAAATGAAAAGAAATTGCAACAATGTCACCTCATGTAAAGCTCCAACAAGAATGCACCATAGACCTCCAAAGTCTTCCAAATATTATTCAACAATAGCAGTATACAAAATAGCAGAGGTCCTATGCATCCATATCAAAAATGGAGCAATGAGCTTGCTTTTATAACATTCCAAGAGAGGAATTCAAATAGGTGAGGGGAAAACGAATTGGGGCTTGAATATGCCAAGTGTAGATCCCAATCCCATGATTCAAGTGATGAATGGGTTGCATAATAAATGGAGAGCAGCCACCTCATGAGGGCACCTCCCTCTTCAACATAGTAACCCCACCATCCTTCCAATGGCTGCCACATAAAGGTTGATGCCCCCTTGAAGGAATGCGCATATCTCAAGAGGAGCCATGTCATAGCAATCAAATCCTTGATTGAAGGCTCTAATATTCGGTTGGTAAATTATTTAATTGCATATGCCATGTCACTCAAACCACCCTATCCAATTCGCCATGGGAGAGAGCTCACGTGAAAGGAGCCCACGCATTTCCTTGCTCACATCATCCTCAAATTAATAATCAACATTTTGACTTTTGACTCACTTCTAAGTGATGTTTTAATGAACCAATGTATTCGTCCACCTCAAACTTAACTAATGCCACCCCTTTCAAATGATTTTTTAAATCAATTTTTGTCTTTTTTGACTTTTGGCACTTAGTGCAATTTCTCAATTTTTAGCATTTAAATGCCAAAATGATGCCTCCTTAGCGAAAAATGCTCTCGGGGGCACCGTAGCTGCTCGGAAAAAGGAGAAAGTGGGCAGGTAAAGAGGACACTCTGAGCGTCAAAACAAGCCTCCCCACGCCAAATTCCACCTCTAAACGACACTTTTATCACATTTTGAATTTTTCCAATTAAACCATTAAACAATGCTCTAATTTACAGAAAAAATTATTTTTGTCGGAATGACTTCAAACTCCTAGGGGACCTAGTGCATGTCCATACGACTTATTCGGGATGGCTAGCATGTTACAAAAATACATTCCAGTAGGTTTTAATAGCCCCTCAAAATTCGTCATCAGAAAAACACTCCAGCTTTGGAGGTGTGAGTGAAAAACTCAGGGATTATACAACACTGAAGAAGTATTGCATAATCTCTAAGAAAAAAAATACTCTAGAGTATTTCCCTGATAGCAAACATTGAGAAAGGCCAAACCTTTCATTAAAAACTCATGCTAGACCAACTTATTACAATTCCCAATTTTCCCCGCAGGGGTCTGGACATGCAAATTATTACAAAGGGCAAAACATTTTGCCTGATGAACACTGAACTCTGGCAAATGAACAATGACATTGTTCAAGTCTTCTGTGGTTCACAAGTTGTCCACCATGGTGCAACTTCAGTGGACAACAATCATCACTGCGTAGTGTTAAACATTATCAAGCAACTGTGTAATATCTGAGTGTAGGCATCATCATACAGTGTAAATCACTGACTTAGCATACATACCTCTCATTACTGTGTATATCATTACTGTGTATATCAACACTTTGTAAACTGAGCATGCATATCATCACAATGTGTATACTGTGTGAATTACTGACTTGTTTCACTTTGCAAACATGAGATAGGGGACAGTCCGAAGTTTTGAAGCAGGCCAAGTGTACAGAGAGGAGACAGTCCAAAATTCTGAAGCAGCCTGAGTTTACAGAGAGGAGACAGTCCGAAATTCTGAAGCAGCTCGAGTTTACAGAGAGGAGACAGTCCGAATATATTACTGAAAAGAGACAGCCCGAAATTATGTCTGTAGCAACCTGAATTTTTTACTGAAGCAGCCCGAGTTTACAGAAGACACAGTCCGAATTTCTCACAGAAGCAGCACGAAATTTCTCATGGAAGCAGCATGAATTTCACTGAAGAAACAAATAGCAGAAAAAATAACTTCTTGTAGCAACCCCACAAAATCTTATGCTGATTATTCGGGTACAGAGGCAGCCTCAGAGAAGACCACCGAAATCAGAGCTATCTCCACACACTTCATCTCTGAAATGTGGCGGATTAACTTTTGTTTATACACATATTCATGAGGAAATTTTCTGGGCCGACCTTGCATTTCTAAAATTATATTTAATATTAAATTTTATTGGTAGTTTAGGGGCTGACTTAGGTCATGAAAAAGATATTTGTTTTACAAATTCTTGAAAAGTTTTTAGGGCTGGCCTATTTTGGAGTAAAGGTTTTGTTAGAAAGAGGGTATCATAGAGTTGGTTTTTAGGAAGCTAGACTAGGATGATAGCCTTAGAATTAGGGATTTAACTTAGGTTAGGGTAGTAGCAAAAAGGCTAGACCCAAAAGGCTAGGGTATATAAAGGGTGACACATTAAGGATAGGGGCTACACTAACTCTAGAAGGTCATGACAACTACAAGACGTGGAAAGCAATGTAAGAGCATTATTGACAAAAACAACAAGTAATCAAGTTCAATGACCACAGAATGGGTCATTTCTGCTTCAAAGAGACTTCAGAGGGGACCTAGACACAACTTACGGAGACTTTATCAGACAATGGGTAACCAGGGCTTTTGTTATTGTTCCAAGGCCTCCAAGAGCTTCAAACTTGGGCTTGGACAACCACAAAAAGGACTCCTGTGACTTTGTTAATACGCCTAGACACCAGACACTGTTTTCATCAATCACAACTTACTCAACAATATTGTTTAGTATTCGACCTTGGCGAATATCATCCTCATGTGGTACTTCAATGCATGTACCAAATCATGACAGATTCCATTCCACGACAGGTTTGAGGATGTGTTTTGTCTTCGTGAAATTGATCTGTATTCAATGGACCTTCACAGGATTTCACATGATGCTTTGGGACCCCTCACAGCATACCATAGGCAGCTTTTGCATCTCGTTGAGTCCCATGAGATACTGAGCTTAAATGGCCTCCCTGGCTATCCGAGTATGAGCAGCTTCACTTGCTTCCTCACAGTGGAGGGGCTAGTGTGAAAATTTCTGAGTTCCAAGGGTATTAATGAAAAATAGAAATTTCACCTCTTTCCTCGAGATTTCCCGGATCTTAACCCTGTGAATTTTCAACCTCAAGGTAACAATATATGTCGATAAGAGGAAAAGCCCCATCACTGTCAAAATTATTCAAAAGTATGATGATGGTGTTGATAGAGCTGTGCAACCTGTAAGAGAACTTGGACATACAATGACATGAGACTAACAAACTTTGTTCTTCTCATCCACAGTTAATAAATGTGCAAATGATCCCAAGACAGGAGGGAAGATGTCCTAGCACACTGGAGCAATACGGATGTCACTATGAACAAATCATCGCAACCATAACATATGAAAATCAACATATATAATTCATCGCATCAGGCAAAGAAGGCTGGATATCAAGAATGGTTCCCCCAGATGTGTGACTAAAACTATTGTGTCCAAATGGAGAGATTCATACAGCTTGAGCTGAATGAGATTCACCAGATCATGGATGACTGGCCACGATAAATATCCAACCAATTTGAAGGCATTGGAACCCACCTGCTATACTATGCCACAAGAAAAAAGAAAAGTAAAATGGTTATAATACCAGAAAAATAAACTGCTAGGTTTCACACAAGTAAAGGATTTTGGGGTTTTTTTAATACAGGCAAACATTAATTGAAATTAAAAGAAAGGAGTTTATTCAAATTTCACAAAGATAAGTTTTTTTTATAAAATATGTCATATATTTACAAAAGATATATACAAAAAAACTGTCAAAAATGGATAGAAGGCTTTCAACTTCCCTTGGAATGAAACTCTCCTTAATGTCCTGGAATGTCCCTGGGATGATGATTCCCAGGCCAAGAACGGGATTTCTGATGGTCTCTGTCCTTTTTGTCAGCATTCTGAAACAGTGAAACACATCTTTTTGGTGTCAGTGACTCAATATGTCAAGCAGTGTTGGAGGTTTCTTGAGGACTAGTGATCATTCAAGACAATGTTCATTAGAAATCTGTTTTATTTGGTGATTGGTGCTCTAAGGTTCACCCCACACTCGCTGGGCTTTGGCATTGTTTGAGGAATCCCATCTTTATTATTATGTCAAAGATTAGGTGTAAGCCACCTTTTGCTCAAGAGGTTAGCTCTTCCTTTTTTTTCACAAAGACAACTTAAGATAATTTTATTAATGTCCAACAAATGACCACAAAAGTAGGCCAATGGGACTCAAAAGTGTACATCAAAAGTAAATAAATATGAGAAAGTTGGAGTGCAAAAGCACCTCCTAGGAATAATATATCAAGAGCAAAAAACTTATGCAGAAAAAGGGCTAAGTAACTAGCCAAGAAGTGTACAGAATCAATGCAAAAGAAAAAACCATAACAAGTATAAAGACCGGCTGTCAAGGTGTGCTCGAACTAGAAACATATGCCAAATAAAGGGAAAGAGAAGAAGGCTCGACCATCGAGTTATCCATCACCACGAAAGGGTTGGTGCATAACCTGATAATGTCATCAGGAGAATATCCTGGGCCAAGGGGCCTAGCTATGTAATCCTCAAAAATCCCTAGATCAAAAGAGATCCATCACTCCTAACATCCAATGCCGAGGGGGTAAGAAACTCCAAACAGAAGACCGGCTGCTCAAAGAGACCTGCAGAGTAATACTCGGTGTGGAATGAGACCAACTCTAGGGCCTCCTAGAGAAGACTTGTCTGTCGATTTGCAAATGTCTGCCCTGGGATCTAGAAACAATCCCACTTAAACCACCCTAACCGCATGCACTCAGAATCAAGTACATGCCCGCACACCTCTCAAGTGAAGCAACTTTATTGCTCATCCACCATCCACTGCTCGTATTCTCCCACCTATCATAGGAATTATCTGGTATGGATTCATGCTAAGAATAGTGTTACCAACTGAGTTGCACTACAGTTGGACTTCAGTGAGCCGCCAATATTGTACATTTACTTGTGCCTTTTTCAGAGTTCAGAAGTTCCAAGTTTGGCCTTTTCAGGGCCCATTTTTCAGTTTTTGTGGTACATGACTGTGCCCCACGGGGTTTGTAATAAGCGTACTAGCATGGTGGTCTTTGAGTGACTCGGTTTCCTGGGACTTGAACACCAAAGAAGGTATTCCAAGGATTTTTTTCCCTTGTCGATTATGCCTTGCCTTTAGCCGAGTAAAATTAGTGAGGTTTTCTCCTGCTCCTCCAAAGTTGGATTGCCCAAAGTGCTGGTTAGGCCTTAGGGGATTATTAGAGCCCATTTTGCAACATGTATGAACATGCTAGATGCTAGAATTTTATTGTTTTGTCATGTACTAGGTCCCCCTAAAGTTTCAGTCAATTCCGAGAAAAATATTTTTTTCGCATTTTAAGCCATTTTTTAATGGTTTAATTAAAAAATTTCAAAGGATGATAAAAATGCGATCCGGAGTTGGAATTTGGCACAAGGATGCTCGTTTTCAAGCTCAGAGCATCCTCTTTACGTTGGTACCGAGTTTTCCTACTTTTCAGGCGACCGAAAACCCCCGTGGAGAAGTTTTTCCTATCAGAGCTACATTGTGGCACTTTAATGCCAGAAATGCATCAAATTGCACCATGGGCAAATGATTAAAATATTAAAAAGTGGAATAAGTCACATGTCAAATGACATGGAACTCATTCACTTAAGGTAAAGCGACTATGCTAAAGGGATTAATAAGTTATATGGTGGAGAAATGAAGTCAAACGTTGAAGTCTTGAAACCAAGGAAACGCCCATCCTTCACGTGGGCACCAAGTGACTTGGCATCGTTTTTTTTGGTGGACGATTGAGGTTAATATTAGAACCTTATTAAAGAATCAAAGCATGTGATATAGGCATATTTAAAGTTTGAATAAATGTTTCATTTCCATGCTACGAATTTACTTCACGTGGGCATCATCTCCATTGGCTGCTGTACGGATTTTATTGAAGTGATAAACCATTTCGTGGGGGAGCTTACCTTATGAGCTGGCACAATCAACGTGGATGAGTTTCTATTTTAAAGGAAACCAATCCACTCACCTTTCCAATGAATTGTGGAAACATCCACTCACTCTCATCCGTCACACGTGAGCTTCTTTCAAAGTGGGCAACTTCCGCTTTCAACTGTTTTTGTCCAAATGGAATGGTGCTTCTCCATTGGTCATGAGTTGCCTTGCTCTACAAACTAGGAGCTTTGTCTCCTTAGGGTTTTGCGCCCTAGCTCACTCTCCTTTTGCTATAAATTGAGGAGCTTGGCTCCATTGTAAAGGATCTGAAGGTGGAACCTCTGCACTTATATTGTTGTATTATTTCTGAGTTCTTGAGAATAAAGTTAAGGCTTTGGAGGCTACCCTAGTGTACTTGTTGTGTTGGATCTCAGCTATTTTGCATCTTATGAGGTAAATTTGTATCGTACATTATGCTAATATATGTTGGATTAATCTGTCTTTAAAGGGAAATTATTTTCATTAAGAATGGTAAGTAGTGCTTTATAGTCTATCTTAAACATTGTAAACTTCATTAGAATACTAGAGGTAGAAAACATTCTTGTTTGAATCCATCATCTCTATTTTTCTTTTGGTTGTTTACACAGGTTATGTTTATCCCTTTGCTAGTCTCTTTGTGATTTTACAGGTGGCTTCAAGTTGGATGAACAGATGAACATGTTAGATCTACTGTTCTTTCAACAAACTTAGGCAGATCGGTAGATCCCACCGGTACACCAAGAAGTTGACTCCAAGGCCCATTCTTCACTTGCTCAAACCCCCCAGGGTTCAGTCTTCAAGATCCAAAATTCTCCCTCTAAATCGGTTACTCTTTCCTTATATCTTTTTTAGATCTTGAATTATAAAGTTTCATTGATAGATAGATCTAAAGTCGATTTTGCAACCTAATAATTTTAATACATTTGATAATCTAGATCTAGGTTGTTTAAGTTCTCTATTTTGCAATTTCGAAGTAGATCCAAAGCATAGTAGAGTATTTCATTTTACAACGTCCTTTACCAAGCAGTTTAAGTGCCTAAATCATTTACTCGTTATCTCTTAAAGAGACAATTAAAGACCCTAAGAAGACAAGCTTTATAGCTTGCCTTACTTAGTTGTTTATTTCGTTTTAGTTTAGCTAGTTTGCATCAGTCTTTTAGGCATATTTTACATAAGTGGTCAAATCACTTTCTATGTGTTTTTGGCCATTTTATGATAAAAAGAGCTCGCTGGTTTTTTGGTTCTGCACATAAAAATTTAATTGAAAGTTAGTTTAAAAACTCAAAAAATTGCCCAAAACATGTTGTTTGCATACTAGTTGCATTGGTTTTGATTTTGACAGTTTGTAGCATTGTCAGAACACTCTTAAAGTGTTCTGATTATCATTTTCTAACCAACACAATTCGCTGATCTGTTTTGATTTCATTACAAGTTGGAGTAAGAAAATTAAATAAAACTTGTATTTGGACCTTCCTGAACCACCCAGAGAGAACCGATTTCAAGTACCATCGTTATTTCTCTCAAATATTGTAAACTAACTTGTTCCCTAATGATAAAGGGCAAGCAGTATTTCTCTTAAGTTTCCAAGTTGTAATCAAAAAATAAAAAGAGCACAGCAGGCAATTCCAGCGCCTAACCCCAATCCCCCCAGGGGGGATTCGCACCTTTTTCATTTTTTTATTTTTCGCTCTTTTTTTTCTTTTTTTACTTTGTTTGATGTATCCTATGAATATTTAAATTTTACTCGATCCATTTGGCGACTCCACTTTTAAACAATTCAACGAAGTATTCAACAAGAAGAAATTCGGAAGGATTATTCAATTTTATTCCTGAACCTGAAAAGGTATATAGAAGAAGATTGAATAAACAAAACTCTCGGAGAATACTCGAGAATCTTAGACTTGAGTCAATCTTAGATATTCACCATCTGTTTGAAGACTCTAATCCACCAGAAGACATGGGAGATTTTTTCAGCCCTCTAGACTTTACTGCAATCGTAGGGTACCCTCATGTCGTAACTGAGAAGGCAATTAAAAAGTTGCCTTCATTTCAGGGTAACAATGCCATAAGTGCTAAGGCACATTTGAAGTCTTTTTCACAATGTTATAATAAATGGTGTCATAACGCTAAACATGAAGATGTGCAGATGAAGCTGTTTGCGCTATCCTTAGAAGAAGATGCCTTTGATTGGTTCTCAGACCTAGATGTTGGCAGTTTCAAAACATTCAAAGAGTTTGAGAAGGGTTTCCTAGCCAAGTGGGGAGACAAGAAAGAAGATAGGTACCTGTTAGCATCCCTAAACAACATGAAGAAGAATGAGAATGAGACTATGGAAGAGTTCAACAAAAGATTCAACAATCTCATCTCAAGCTTGCATGCCGAGATTAAGCCTCCTAATGGCTCAATCCTCATACATTATATTGAATCTTTCAATGGAGAGATGAGATATCAACTTAGGGATAAAGAACCTGTTGATCTTAAGAAAGCCCAAGTTATAGCTGAAAAGATTGATAAGAACATGCAGTCATCTGGAAAGTCCAATCTTCCAGGTTTCACCAGAGGTACTACATCAAAACAGTCAGACAACAAAGACAAGTCAGTGTCAACAGATAGTAAGGACCTAGCAAAAGATCCTTTGAGAGAATTGACAGATGTAATCAAAGCTATGGAAGCCAATCATGCTGCACAAATGAATTCCATGCAAAACAGACTCATTGCTATGGAAAGAGAAAAATCTCACATGCCTTCCAATAGGTTCCCCCCAGACAAAACAATGAATGGAAGCAAAAGTATCCATCCAACAATCAGAGGATCCCTAGTCAACTTGATTCAGCCAACATGGTTATGGAAGAGGTGCCCCCTTTTTGTAGGGCTTGTAATGAATTTCATGATGAGTCAACTTGTCCTAAGTTTAACTACATAAATGAACAAGGTCCTCCTGAAGTCAACAACTTTGTAGGGTATTCAAATCAACCTAAATATATCAATCATGTTGGTAAAACTCACACTTTGCCAAAGGATGTTTGGAAACAAGCTAAGGAAATGGCACAGGAAAAGGACAATGTTACAAAGATTTATGGAGAGAAGCCTACCCCTGAAGAGATCAAGGAATTAGCAAAGTTCAAAGGCTTCACCTATCAGAGAAGAAAGACTGCCATCCCCATCAAATCAGATCTGCATATTCCTAAGGTAACTCATCTTCCTTCCCCAGAACTGAATGTTGATGTAGTTAGCTGGCTAGCTGGTGCTAAAATGCTTGTTCCTATAACTGAAGTAATTAAAATGCCAGGTCAAAAGGATAGATTGATAAAGTCTTTAGAAGCTAGTGGAAATATTGATGAAGCACCTACAGAAGTTATGTATGAAAAACCTAAGGAAAAGGTCCTAGAAAAGACTAAGGATAAAGTTCAGGAAAAACCAAAAGAAGTCATTTCTGAGAAACCTAAACAAGTCATTCCTGATATTCCTAAGAAAATCAATGAAGATCTTCCTATTATACTACATAGTATAGATCTTCGCAAGGAAGAGCATCCTCCTTTCTTTGTATCCTTAGTTGTCAACAACATGTTGCTCCATAACTGCATGCTTGATTCAAGTGCCACATCCAACGTCATAACTAAAAAAGTCATGGAACAATTGAACCTGAAAGTCACAAGACCTTATCAGAATGTGTGTGCAATGGATTCTAGAGAAATTGATACCATATGCATTATCATGAACTTACCTGTTAAGTTAGCTGCATATCCTGATGTGAATTTGACCATGGATGTAGTGGTGATCGATGTCCCTAACATTTGGGGCATGTTGCTATCTAGAAAATGGGTTGCTTCCCTTGGTGGTTGCATACAGATGTATTGGACCTATGCCATGATCCCAGCTAATGAAGATGCTCATGTCAGGTTATATAGGGAAAAGGAAAGAAAATTTCATGTTGAAGACCCTAATGTGCTAGATAATGAGTATGTTCATGAGTCAGATGGTTCTGGGAACTATTCCATTTTTGCAAACACATTAGCTCCTATTAAAGAAAAGATAAAAGATGATAGAGTAAATGGGTTGTGGAAGATGAGTTTTGATGGGGCATTTTCTAGATCAGGAAAGGGTGCTAGAATTGTTATTACTTCTCCATCTCAGCAGACTTTCAAGTTTGCTTTTAGACTTGAGTTTGATGCTTCAAACAATGTTGCAGAGTATGAAGCACTCTTGCAAGGCCTTGAAATAGCTAAAGATATGGGTATAAAAATTCTAAGTATAAAAGGAGATTCAGACTTAGTTATATGTCAAATGAAGAACACCTTTGCATGCAAGAGTCAAAGGTTAAGGAAGTATAGGAATGCTTGTTGGGATACAATGGAATTATTTGATGCCCTAAACATCACATCAGTACCTAGGGAAGAAAATCAGGAAGCAGACCAACTAGCAGTAGCAGCCTCAACCCTCCAACCGACTGAAGAGATAATCAATAGTAAAGGAAAATTTGAGATAAATTTCAGACCCTCCATCCCGGATAATGTAGATCATTGGCAGGTATTCAAAGATGACAAGCAAATCCTTAGATTCATACATAATTTCCAAGAATTCACTGATTGTAAGATAAGCTATAAGGAAGAGAAGTATGACTACAAGGAAGATGAAGATCAACCTAGGAATGCCATACTTAAAAGTATAGTTGAGTGGGAGCACATCTTTGACAGACAGGATAGGCATAAGCCAGAAAAGGAAATATTAAAGGCTGGAAATTACATAGAGATCAACATTGGGACTGATACTGAACTTAAGCTAATCAAAATTGGTAAGGGTACAAGTGAAAAGGAAAGAAATGACCTTATAGCCCTAATTCGGGAATATCGGGATGTTTTTGCCTTTTCTTATGATGAGCTCAAGTCATATCGGGAAGATGTTTTCCAACATACTATCCCTTTAAAAGGGGATGCCAAACCTTTTCGCCAGAAGTTGAGACAAATGAATCCCAAGGTGGCCCCCATAGTTTTGAAAGAGCTTCAGAAGATGCTAGCAACAGGAATCATAGCCCCAACTAGACATTCCTCAAGGTGTTCAAATCTGGTTGTTGTAAGAAAGAAAAATGGAAACCTAAGACTGTGCATTGACTTTAGAAACCTGAATTGGGCATGTTTAAAAGATAACTACCCTCTCCCCAATATGGAAACACTACTTCAAAGAGTAATTGGTTCTGGAATGATGTCAATGTTGGATGGTTTTTCAGGATATAACCAAGTAGTGGTCAGCGAAGAAGACAGGCATAAGACAACTTTTACTACCCCATGGGGTACTTTCGAGTATCTCAGAATGCCTTTTGGATTGCTCAATGTTGGGGCAACTTTCCAGAGATCCATGGATTATGCTTTCAATGAGCTAATCGGTAAAATCATAGAAATATATAAGGATGATCTCACAGTTTTTTCCAAGGAAAGAACTGATCATGTTGACCACCTAAGACAAATCTTTGAACGATGTCGAAAATTCGGCATATCTCTAAACCCAGCTAAGTTGGTCTTAGGTGTTGATGAGGGGAAGTTACTTGGCCACATCATCTCCAAGGTTGGGGTCATGATTGACCCAGAGAGGGTAGAAGCCATAAAGAAAGTTCCTTTGCCTTGTAATAAAACAACTTTACAGTCATTCAACGGGCAAATCAACTTTATCAGACGCTTTATTCCTAACTTAGCAGAGTTAATGAAACCCATGCAGAGATTGCTTAAAAAGGACGCTAAGTTTGAATGGAATAAAGAGGGTAAGGAAGCTTTTAGTGGAATAAAGGATGTTATTTGCAGATCACATGTCTTGATCAATCCTGATTATTCCAAAGATTTTCAAATCTTTTCATTTGCATCACCAGACACCATAGCCGGAGTTTTGTTGCAAAAGAATAAAGATGGCCAGGAGCAACCCATAGCCTTTATGAGTAGAGCCTTACAGAATTTTGAGCTTAAGTACACTATCATCGAAAAACAAGCATATGCCTTAGTTAAATCACTTAAGCATTTCAGAATGTATATCGGATACTCTGAAGTTATAGGGTATGTGCCTCATGCGGCGGTTAAGGACATTTTTTCACAACAAGATTGTCTTGGTATAAGGGGTAAATGGGTCTCTAAGATCCAAGAATATGACTTAGAAATCAAACCCACCAAGTTAGTTAAAGGTCAAGGTTTAGCCCGCATGATGGCTGAAGGGAACGAGCAAGCCTTAGGGATGGTATGTCAGAACAATGAGTCAGTACAGGTCAGATCAGAAGAGCTTCAACGTCTTGAATAGGTTCCTTGGTATTTAGACATCATATATTTTCTAACCAACCTCACATGCCCAGATCATCTTATTGGCCATAAAAGAAGGGCCTTGAGGTTAAAAGCCACAAAGTTTTGTATCACCCAGGATGGGCTAGGATGGAAAAATCCAGATGGTCTAATTCTTAGATGCATCAATGAGCTAGCATCCAAAAAACTCATGGCTGAGTTCCACTCTGGATTTTGTGGAGGACATTATGCGACCAAGACAACAGCCCATAAAGTCCTTAGAGCAGGGTATTATTGTCCCACTTTGTTCTCAGATGTTCACAAGCATGTCAGAAGTTGCCAGCAATGTCAACTCTTCACAGGAAAACAAAAGTTAGCATCCTTGCCTCTTAAACCTGTAGTTGTCCAAGCCCCTTTTCAGCAGTGGGGTCTTGATTTCATTGGTCAGTTTAAGGATAATTCTAGCAACAGTTATTCTTGGATCCTAACTGCCACTAATTATTTTACCAAGTGGGTGGAAGCAATCCCCACGAAAGCGGCAACCGAGAAAGTGATCATGGATTTTTTAGAAGATAAGATTATCACTAGATTCGGTGTGCCCGCTAGGATCACCACGGATAATGCTAAGGCATTCAGCTCAGCAGAGATGTCATCCTTTTGTTTCAAGTATGGTATCATCTTATCACATTCATCAAATTACTATCCCCAAGGTAATGGTCTAGCAGAATCAAGTAATGAAAACTTAATGACCATAGTTAAGAAAATTGTTGGAGATAATAAAAGAGCTTGGGATAGTAAGATTAGATTTGCACTATGGGCAGATAGGATTACTAAGAAAAGTTCAACTGGAAAGTCTCCTTTTGAACTGGTTTATGGATTAGATGTTACTTTACCTGTTCACTTAAAGTTGCCAGTGTATCAGTTACTAGAAGAATGTAGCACAAATCTGGATGCATCTCAGTATAGAATGGATCAACTAGTAGAGTTGGATGAAATCAGACGAAAGGCGATTGATCAAAGCATAAAGAATCAGGATAAGGTTAAAAAGAATTTTGATAAGTCATCAAAGCCAAGGGTATTTCAGATTGGTGACACAATACTACTTTGGGACAAAAGAAGGGAAAAACCTGGAAAACGTGGAAAATTTGACAGTTTACGGGCAGGCCCTTATCTCATTCATGAAGTAGCAGGCACAAACACTTTCTACCTAAGCAGTATGGACGGTGAGAAGTGTACCCTCCCAGTCAATGGAGGCCTTCTCAAACTATTCTACACTGAAAATATCTGATGCCCATGGGGGCATCTTTGGATCAAATTTCTAAACCATACTCCTGCATTTCATTTCCTAGTTAGATTTATTTTATGTATATTATTGTTTTGTACATTAGTTTTAATTTTGCTTATGTACAATAGTTTCCTTTTTATGAATAAATGTTGTAACTTAGATGTTTCATTTGGTTATTTTTCATATATATATGGGGCTGATGCACTTATGTTTCCATGTAGGAAACTGAGAATCTGGAGTTCTCAAATGATATCCTTTCCTAGAAAAGATTAATCACACGTCCCGCAGTTGGAGCCAGATGTTACCAACTGAGTTGCACTACAGTTGGACTTCAATGAGCCGCCAGTATTGTACATTTAATTGTGCCTTTTTCAAAGTTCAGAAGTTCCAAGTTTGGCCTTTTCAGGGCCCATTTTTCATTTTTTGTGGTACATGACTGTGCCCCACGGGGTTTGTAATAAGCGAACTAGCATGGTGGTCTTTGAGTGACTCGGTTCCCTAGGACTTGACAACCACAGAAGGTATTCCAAGGATTTTTTTCCCTTGTCAATTATGCCTTGCCTTTAGCCGAGTATAATCGGTGAGTTTTTCTCCTACTCCTCCAAAGCTGGAATGCCCAAAGTGGTGGTTATGCCTTAGGGGATTATTAAATCCCATTTTGCAACATGTATGAACATGCTAGACGCTAGAATTTTATCGTTTTGTCATGTACTAGGTCCCCCTGAAGTTTCAGTCAATTTCGAGAAAAATAATTTTTTTGCATTTTAAGCCATTTTTTTAATGGTTCAATTAAAAAATTTCAAAGGATGATAAAAATGCGATCCGGAGTCAGAAGTTGGCGCAAGGATGCTCGTTTTCAAGCTCAGAGCATCCTCTTTACCTTGGTACCCAGTTTTCCTACTTTTCAAGCGACCGAAAAACCCTGTGGAGAAGTTTTGCCTATCAGAGCTACATTGTGGCACTTTAATGCCAGAAATGCATCAAATTGCACCATGGGCAAATGATTAAAATATTAAAAAGTGGAATAAGTCACATGTCAAATGACATGGCACTCATTCACTTAAGGTAAAGCGACTATGCTAAAGGGATTAATAAGTTATATGGTGGAGAAATGAAGTCAAACGTTGAAGTCTTGAAACCAAGGAAACGCCCATCCTTCATGTGGGCACCAAGTGACTTGGCATCGTTTTTTTTGGTGGACGATTGAGGTTAATATTAGAACCTTATTAAAGAATCAAAGCATGTGATATAGGCATATTTAAAGTTTGAATAAATGTTTCATTTCCATGCTACGAATTTACTTCACGTGGGCATCATCTCCATTGGCTGCCGTACGGATTTTATTGAAGTGATAAACCATTTCGTGGGGGAGCTTACCTTATGAGGTGGCACAATCAACGTGGATAAGTTTCTATTTTAAAGGCAACCAATCCACTAACCTTTCCAACGAATTGTGGAAACATCCACTCACTCTCATCCCTCACACGTGAGCTTCTTTCAAAGTGGGCAGCTTCCGCTTTCAACTATTTTTGTCCAAATGGAATGGTGCTTCTCCATTGGTCATGAGTTGCCTTGCTCTACAAACTAGGAGCTTTGTCTCCTTAGGGTTTTTCGCCCTAGCTCACTCTCCTTTTGCTATAAATTGAGGAGCTTGGCTCCATTGTAAAGGATCTGAAGGTGGAACCTCTGCACTTATATTGTTGTATTATTTATGAGTTCTTGAGAATAAAATTAAGGCTTTGGAGGCTACCCTAGTGTACTTGTTGTGTTGGATCTCAGTTATTTTGCATCTTATGAGGTAAATTTGTATCGTACATTATGCTAGTATATGTTGGATTAATCTGTCTTTAAAGAGAAATTATTTTCATTAAGAATGGTAAGTAGTGCTTTATAGTCTATCTTATCCATTGTAAACTTCATTAGAATACTAGAGGTAGAGAACATTCTTGTTTGAATCCATCATCTCTATTTTTCTTTTGGTTGTTTACACAGGTTATGTTTATCCCTTTGCTAGTCTCTTTGTGATTTCACAGGTGGCTTCAAGTTGGATGAACGGATGAACATGTTAGATCTACTGTTCTTTCAACAAACTTAGGCAGATCGGTAGATCCCACTGGTACACCAAGAATTTGACTCCAAGGCCCATTCTTCACTTGCTCAAACCCGCCAGCGTTCAGTCTTCAAGATCCAAAATTCTCCATCTAAATCGGTTACTCTTCTAGTCTCTTTATGATTTCACAGGTGGCTTCAAGTTGGATGAACGGATGAACATGTTAGATCTACTGTTCTTTCAACAAACTTAGGCAGATCGGTAGATCCCACTGGTACACCAAGAAGTTGACTCCAAGGCCCATTCTTCACTTGCTCAAACCCCCCAGCGTTCAGTCTTCAAGATCCAAAATTCTCCATCTAAATCGGTTACTCTTTCCTTATATCTTTTTTAGATCTTGAATTATAAAGTTTCATTGATAGATAGATCTAAAGTCGATTTTGCAACCTAATAATTTTAATACATTTGATAATCTAGATCTAGGTTGTTTAAGTTCTCTATTTTGCAATTTCGAAGTAGATCCAAAGCATAGTAGAGTATTTCATTTTACAACTTCCTTTACCAAGCAGCTTAAGTGCCTAAATCATTTACTCGTTATCTCTTAAAGAGACAAGTAAAGACCCTAAGAAGACAAGCTTTATAGCTTGCCTTACTTAGTTGTTTATTTTGTTTTAGTTTAGCTAGTTTGCATCAGTCTTTTAGGCATATTTTACATAAGTGGTCAAATCACTTTCTAAGTGTTTTTGGCCATTTTATGATAAAAAGAGCCCGCTGGTTTTTTGGTTCTACACATAAAAAGTTAATTGAAAGTTTAAAAACTCAAAAAATTGCCCAAAACATGTTGTTTGCATACTAGTTGCATTGGTTTTGATTTTGACAGTTTGTAGCATTGTCAGAATACTCTTAAAGTGTTATGATTATCATTTTCTAACCAACACAGTTCGCTGATCTGTTTTGATTTCATTACAGGTTGGAGTAAGAAAATTAAATAAAACTTGCATTTGGAGCTTCCTGAACCACCTAGAGAGACCGGTTTCAAGTACCATCGTTATTTCTCTCAAATATCGTAAACTGACTTGTTCCCTAATGATAAAGGGCAAGCAGTATTTCTCTTAAGTTTCCAAGTTGTAATCAAAAAATAAAAAGAGCACAACAGGCAATTCCAGTGCCTGACCCCAATCCCCCCAGGGGGGATTCGCACCTTTTTCATTTTTTATTTTTTTTTAGATTAGTTTTCCTTTGAGCAGTAGTAATTAAATAACTCACTCAAGCACACAAAGTCCTCCAAGGACTCGTTCATCATTTTATATGCTTTTTTGTTTATATCAAATTATTACTCTGTTCTTAAAATTTAATCCTAAAATTAACCCCCCTTGCTTTATGCTTGGGGTTTAGTGTAGAAAATCATCCACTCACGTCTTATTAAAACGAACAACGCCCCAAACCCGGAGTATGCTCTTGACTACTGCAGCTTACTCGGAACAGTTGGCTCAATCAGAAACGGGTGCAAGGTAATTATTGTTAATAGGACAATCCATTAGAATCCAATCCTAAGAACTCAGGAGGTTGCATGGACTGAATTCACAGAGTCAGCAGGTTCTTAAGCGGGTTGATCCTCTCCTGGTTGGACACTTGGTAAGGTTGCTAGAGCACTCAGTTCGAAGTTTAGTTTTCTTTTGGGCCAAACCAAGAATTAACCCACTCCTTAACTACTCATTTAATAATCATAAAAATTACCAACCGAGACACTGCAATACTTTCACTGAGACTACACAAGCAACCCTACACAACAGCAATTGCAAGCATTTTTACATTCTTGGCACTGGTCTTTAATTTTCTATGTTTAAGTTTCAATCACAAATGTCGTGAACGCTTATTTATCTTGTGTTGGGTTAATCAATTGATTTAATTTGCAAGCAGTGGTTAGTTGTTAATTTTTCATCTCATCATCTTTTTAACTCCTAGAATAGACTTTTATCTTTTGTTGTAGATTAAAAGCCTTAGTTTAATTTTCATAGGGACCACCCCCCTTGGCTTCGCTAGGAGTAAGCCTAGATGAAGGAGTCGAGTAATCAGGTGACAACACTTGACTCTCACTTGCCCCCAAGGACACACCGAGCGGCTTCAAGGTTTCCTGCCGCGTTCCCCCCAGATGTGTATTAGGCGGCAACAAATAGTATATAACTTTTCACTAGATTCCAACCTCTCAATGAGTCATAATTCTTTCCATCATGTTGAGGATTATTTTTTCTACATGATTAAAATGTGAATGAAACCAAATTGAGAAAATGTAAGAAACAACTCTCCATCATCTGCCCTCTTCTCACAGCTTAACATGAGGATACGAAACTGAAACTCAAGAATAATCTATCTTCTAAAGTTTCATATACACGAACCACCACAAGAGTTTCATTTTGGGCAGGAATACATATTATTTGAGAAAGAATGAAACAACTCTCCAGCACCTGCCCTCTTCACACAGGTCAATATGAGGAATAGGAAACTCAAGAATAATCTATCCCCTAAAAGTTTTGCGTACAAAAACCACCACCATTCCAAAACATAATATGCATAATATTATAAAACATAATATACATGCATCCATAAAACATAATATGCATGCATGCATATGTATGACTATGCATGCATAAAATTGGTGTATCTGTTTGAAAAGGATTGGGTGAAATGAGCTCAAAACTACAAAGACATTCATGCATCTCTCCTCAAAACTAGGAAGTTTTAGCAACATACATAACTAACCTTTGACATACAACCAAGAGGAAATAGTAGCTTTCTGAGCTGTTCCTGTGAAAGGTGAGAAAGAAAGTATGTTTGATCTTTCACCTGCATTAGAATACCCAGAAGATGTTCAATCGATAAGTCTGACTCAAAACAAAGTCTGTTTAAACATACATTAAACGTAAAAGAATAAAATTAACCCATTCAACATATTAATAACAGAGAAAATTTACAATCTATATAATAGCATAAATACATCCATGTACCACAATAAGCATGATAGAAAGGAAGCCTTGTCTGATTAAACCAGCTAAAGTGAGAAGAGATGAAAAATGTTGAACATAGTTTAACTTAGATTATTGTCAGGAAACAAAAGACATTACAATGAATGCTCCACCTTCAAGTCAAATATTATTAAGAACAATAATATTGTGCTAGGATGTATAGAATAAAAATTGGACACGCAGTCTTAAGAATTGACCTCATCTGCAGATAACTGTAGAACAGAATATCTTGTCCCGCACTCTCCATTTGAATGTTTGACATGAGCATAATGCCCAGATGCCACGTAGTCAAAATCCATATTGCTGATGAAATCTAAGAAGGCGCCTGCAAACCAAGGAACATCAAAAATACTTTCCTTTTAAACATGAGGATCCAACATAAAAGATAATCTAACAGAAGTTTATATAAAGTAGCATACCAAATTTGATTCTTGTGTTGCAAAGAACGTCAGGATTAGGAGTCCGGCCACTTTTATACTCAGAAATGATGTGAGACACCTTAAAAAATGTCAAAAGATCCATATAATAGAAATATCAGACCAGAGAAAAGAGGTTTAGAAACCAAAACACTAGAGAGAATAAAGGCATAATAAACACAAAAAAATAGTATAGCAGTATAATGACCTTGATGAATAAAACATTCTAAAGATACTCAAACTTATGATTGAGAAATGCATTAACCATGGATGCAGTAGAAATGAAAACTTGCTCAATTTTGCATGTCACAGTATAAAATCCAATCAATGCATTGGAAGTCTTCCATATCCACACAACTAAAAGCATGTTAAGCAAATTCACACTCTATATACGCCAACTAGAAGAAAGTACATACCACATTCTTCCAGTACTCATCAGTTAGATGCACAATTTGCAGATCCACGCCAACCTAGTCAAGAAATACAGAAGTTAGCATGATTTCATAACATTTCTTAAGAACACAATTGGATAGTAAATCAAAATACTTAAGTAATCAGAATCCTCATCATATTTCCACACAATTCCACCACTGTCATTTAATTGCTAAGTTGCACAGTAATGGATATGGATACAAGGAGTGAAACGGATACAGCAAATTTTCAAAAATGTTGGATACGATACGGAAAGAAAACGACAGCACATACATATATATATATATATATATATATATATATATATATATATATATTATTGTCATAGACAATATTCTTCTATCCTAAGTGCCATAGATAAGCCAACCCCGATCAAACATTTAAACAAGAACATGCCATCTTCTTCTAAACATCGATTTCAAACCCTAAAATTACTTGAAGGATGAATCCAATTGTCAGCATCTAACAAAAGAATACACCGATTGCACCTCTAGAAAGTGTTGGAATTTGTGATTAAACACAGTTTTGGATGTAAGTCAATCACTTAACTAAGGTGTATTTGGGTTGGTCCACTGACTGACATGACAATCAACTAAGCTAGTGAGTCATGAGACTAACCGACTGGCTCATAAATGTAAATTTTTCTGAGTTTTCAGCTTGCTGGTTTATGTCATTGCTTCACTGGTTTTCATTCCCAGCCGGTTTTGCATAGGCTGGAAGTTACTTATGAAAATTGCAGACAATTAAACACGCTGAAAAATTCACTTTAACAGACAGAAATTAATTTTAACATGCACACCATTAAAAAAATCAGACTCGGGATTTTCGTCCAATAGCCCTGGAAAAACTCCCACGGGGAAAACCAGTCAGAGAGGAGAGAGAAATTTTTATTTCATCAGCAAAAACATCATCACAGCACTACAATGAAAATATTACTTATCTCCACCACCCAGAATCTTTCTCGAAATATGTGCAACAACTGAATCTTGATTTTTGTGCCAGCAGCCTCGAAATGTGTGCAAACAGAACTTCGGTTTCTGTGCTGGAAAAACAGTCCGTACCACCTGTACGGTTCTTAGTTTGTGTGCAGCAAACTACCTCGAAAACTGTGCTGAAGTAAATCAGAAATCTGTACCTCGATTTCTGTGCTAATTCACTCCTCGAAATCCGTGTTGTACCTTGTTGAAACACATGCAGACTGTATCGGGAAATGTGCCCAGAATTACACCTCGAAATCTGTGCAGCAGTCTCGGGTTTTGTGCCCTTCAACACCTCGAAATGTGTGCCTGAAAATTTCGGGATTTGTGCCCAGAAATTCCTCCTTGAAAACCGTGCTGCAACTCGGGATGAGTGCCCATAAATGTTCCTCGATATTTGTGCCCTGATTCCTGCTATACGAAAGCCTTGGGAAATGTGCCCTGAAATAAATGCTGGAAAAATCTCCTCGATTTGTGTGCAGAATCTCTCCTAGGAAATCGTACCAGTCTCCTCTCTCTTCTCCTTTCTCTCTTCACATCACTCTCATCTCAAGAATGAATTAGAAACTTGCCTCCCGTGCCTTTTTGTCCAAACCCTAGGGTTTTCTCAAATCCATGGATGAGATTAGATTAGATCTACGGTTGAGAATAAATGCTCCTATTTAATTCTCATGAATATTAAATTCACTCACCCACTTAACTTTATCAAAAAGTGACTTTATGTTATAAAGTCAAATTAAATACTTTTCTCAAGTCATTTAATGCAAGGGTCACTTTTCCCCCTTTTAAGTGACTTAGGCAAAAGTCACTAGGGGAACACTTCCCTAGGTACAAAAACTAACACTCCCTCTTACCGAGGAAGGTGTTCTGCACCACTCCCAACTTGTCTCTGAAGAAGACAAACTTGCCCCTCCCCAAAGATTTTGTCAGGATATCAACTACCTGCTCATCAGTGGATATATACTGCAACTCAACTGCTCCTCTCTGGACGTAGTCACGAATGAAATGGTACCTGATCTCAATGTGCTTTGACCTGTCATGGAACACCGGATTCTCAAAGAGCTAAATGCAACTCTGATTGTCACAATAGATCACCGTAGGTCTAAGCTCCTGATCAAATAAATCTACCAACAACTTACGAAGCCACAGTGCTTCGCAAGTAGCCTGACTGGCTGCCATATACTCAGCCTCGGCAGAACTCAATGCAACGGACTTCTGTTTCCAACTAAACCACGACATTGCTGTCGAGCCCAAACTAAAACAACAACTGGAAGTACTCTTTTGATCCCTCGCACTGCCTACCCATTCTGAATCTGTGAAACCAACCAAACTGACTCCACCCGAACACCTGTAGTCCAAACCATAGTCCACTGTACTTGTTAGGTATCTCAGCACATGTTTTGCGGCAGTCCAATGTACACTCCTAGGCTCCACCATGAACTAGCTAAGAGTGTTCACCGCAAAACACAAGTCTGGCCTGGTGTTGACCAAATACATCAACGATCCAATGAGCTGACGATAAAGTGTAGGATCCACCAACTTACCCTTAGAAGCATGAAGTTGCTTCTAGTTGGTGATCATAGGTGTAGACATCGGCCTGCAATCCTCCATCCGAAATCTCTTCAGAATATCAACTGCATACTTCCCCTGTCCTAGGAAAATATGTCCAGGCTCCTGGCAAACCTCCATCCCCAGATAGTAATGCATCAACCCAATGTCAGTCATCTCGTACTCCGCAGCAAGGTCTCTCTTGCAATGTGCAATGAGATGCTCATCCCCTGTGATAAATAAGTCATCAACATATAACAAAAGAATGAGAGGATCTCCACCAACCACAATGTAGTATAGGTTGGGATCAGCCTCACTCATCTGAAAACCCATCGATGTCAAGTATGTATCAATCCTGGAGTACCAAGCTCTAGGAGCTTGCTTCAGTCCATACAAGGCTTTCCTCAGCCTGCACACATGAGAATCTCTCCCATGAATCTCGAATCCCTGTGGCTGCTCTAAGTACACCTCCTCCTGCAAAAGACCCTTGAGAAATGCGGTCTTCACATCCATCTGGTGGATCTTCCAACCCATCTCTGCTGCTATAGAAATCACTGCTCTGATGAAAGAACACCGAGCAACTACCGCAAAAGTCTCATCATAGTCAACTCCCTCAACCTGTGAAAACCCCCGTGCCACAAACCGAGCCTTGTACTTCTCCACACTGCCATCTGCAGCATGCCTTATCTTGAAAAGCCACTTGGAAGTCACAACTGACTTCCCCTCTGGTCTCAGCACTATCTCCCAAGCATCATTCTTCATGATGGAATGGTACTCTTCCATCATGGCATCTCTCCATACATGATGCTAAGAAGCCTCCTCAAATGTGGAAGGCTCAGAGTCACGAAGACTCGCAACAAGAGCCATCCCCAATCTGTCTGGCATCACTACTGTCTTGATCTCCTCCTGGGGTCTACCAAATGCCTCTGCCTCCTTCAAGGTGTCTTGAAGCCACTTAGGCTTCCTCTTCCTTGAAGGCTCCTCCCATACTGGTCTATCCTCATCTGAGGAACTCCCAGAAGCAAAAGGTCCAACACCTGGAGGACTAGTCACTAATGAACCAGTCGCTGAAGAACCTGTAACCTGTGAACCAGAACCTGAACCTGTCCCTGAAGTACCTGTCACCTGAACCACTGAACCTGTAGGAGCTGTGCCTGTACTCTATGATCCAGTCACTCCGGAAACCTGTGGACCTAAAACCTATATCGAAGAAGCCTGTGTCAACTGAGGTGTGGGAGCTGGTGGCTCCCTCTGCTCTAAATCTCTGGACTTCCTGAAGGCTCTCTCCTCATCAAACTTCACTTCCCGGCTCACTACAACTCTCTTATGGCCAGGAAGATAAAGCCGGTAAGCCTTCGAAGTCTCATCATATCCCACAAAGATGCCTCTCTCTGCAGTGGGATCAAACTTCGTCCTCTTCTCAGAAGGAACGTGAGAGTAAGTCAAAGAACCAAATATGCGAAAGTGGCTCACCATAGGGTTCTTGCCTGTGTACATCTCCTCAAGAGTCTTCCTCCCCAAAGCACGGCAAGGACTCATGTTCTGCAGATAAACTGCAGTGCTGCATGCCTCTGCCCATAGAAAGAATGGTAACCCCTAATCATGGAGCATCGCTCTCGCTGCTCCCGCAATTGACCTGTTCTTCCTCTCTACTACTCCATTCTGCTCAGGAGTGTAGGGAACTGTCAGTTGTCTCTGTATACCCTCCTATCTGCAAAACGCATCGAACTCCTTGGAGGTATACTCACCCCCATTGTCCGATCTCAACATCCAAATCTTCCTCCCTGCCTACTTCTCCACAAGGGCTTTGAAACCTTGGAATACACTCAAAACTAAGGGTGACTTCTTGCTCCTCAAGAAGTAGATCCAGGTCTTCCTGGATTAGTCATCAATGAATATGATATAGTACTCAAAACCAGTCAAAGAGACTGATGACATAGGACCGCAAATATCAGAATGGATCAAGTCAAGCACTCCTGCTGCTCTGGTGTCACTGCTTGGAAAAGCAGTCTTGGTGTACTTTCCCAAAGCACACCCCCTGCACACATCACTCAGCTCAGTGCTGAACTCGAGTAAACCTGTAACCATGCTCCTCAACAATCTCAGAGTTGGGTGATGTAAGTGGGCCATCCTCCGATGCCATAGCTCACTGCTGCTGCTGTGTGCTAGAGCGTGCTGTGGCTGAAACAAGAGCTTGTACAACTTTCCACATCTAACCCCAATGTCCATGGAGGTAGATACTTCTGTAGTCTTGGGGAATACCTGTACTCTCCCATCTGAGAAAGATACCCCAAGACCCCTATCCTCAATGGTGAAAACTGATACAAGGTTCTTCTTCATCCCAGGGACATATAACACATCCCTTAGAGTCATGGGACTCATGGACTCCCTCTGAACTGTAATAGTCCCCCGACCAACTACTCTAACAATGATGTCATCACCTAGTACAACCTCCACATCTGTACCTGTCTGTGATAGCTCGGAGAACATCTCTCAAGCTCCTGTCATGTGGCTCGAGGCTCCACTTTCAATATACCAAGTACCAGTGGTGGATGGACTCGTCTGATGGCCTGCCAACAATGAATTCTCCATCTCCATATCCACATCTATGCTGGTAACTAAAGAGGCTCTCTCTCTCTCAATCTGTCCAGCACACAGGAAAAACCCCCTCTGAAACCTGTCTCCAAAGTCATCAACCTCCGCTGAAGCTGCAGTCTGCTGTCCCTTCTTCTTCTTCTTGTTTGGACACTGTGAAGCATATTGCCCAAATGTCTGACAACCATAACACTTGATTTTACTCAAGTCCTTCTTCTGCCCACCCTGTTGTTGTTGCTGCTTGGCCCCACCCTTCTTGGGACCCTTATTCTTCTTCCCCTTTCCTGTCAAAGCCACGTTCTCCTCATCTACCCCACCCTGTGACGAACTGCCCTGTACGAGACCTCTCCTGGTCTCCTCTTGCACAAAGTCATCCCACAGTGTCTCGCAAGAAGGTAGGTTCTCTCTGCCCACTATAGCCTGCAAAAACGCACCCCAGGGATTTGAAGCCCATTCACTGCTGTACGCACAAGCTCAGTAGTAGTGACCACCTCCCCAACTGCTACTAGCTCATCTCTAACTGCAGATATCCTAGTAAGGTATGTTGTCACTCCCTCTCCTCCATTCATCTTTATACTCTTGAGTTTCTCCTTGACAACCATCTTCCGGTTCTGATTGGTACTCTCATACAAGCTAGCCAAAGCAGTCCACATCAAATGTGCCCTAGACTTGCCTGAAATGTGAGGGATGATATGATCTTTAACTGCATCAAGGATTATTCTTCTAGCCTTATAGTCTTTCTTGTTGAAGGCTGATAATGCCACCGTATCTGTGGCAGCAGGAATTTGAACGGGGTTTGTTGTAGTGTTCCTAACCACCTCCTCCCATAGTTCATTCTCCTCTAATATCAGCAAAATCCTAGCCTTCCATGGCACAAAGTTCCCTGTCCCATCCAGCCTATCCTCCAACCTAAGTCCTGTAGCCATCTCTACTTCAACCCAACAAAGTGTTGTTCACTAACAGAAGAAAATTTCTGAAATTACTGAGTTCTGGAAATTTCCGTGTGTCGGCAAAATACTACTGTTTTCTGCCCCCAAGCTCTGATACCATATAAATTTTTCTGAGTTTTCAGCTTGCTGGTTTATGTCATTGTTTCAGTGGTTTTCATTCCCAGCCGGTTTTGCATAGACTGGAAATTACTTATGAAAATTGCAGACAATTGAACACGCTAAAAAATTCACTTTAACAGACAGAAATTAATTTTAACATGCACACCATTAAAAAAATCAGACTCAGGATTTTCGGCCAATAGCCCTGGAAAAACCCCCACGGGGAAAACCAGTTAGAGAGAGAGAGATTTTTATTTCATCAGCAAAAACATCATCACAGCACTACAATGAAAATATTACTTATCTCCACCACCCATAATCTTTCTCGAAATATGTGCAACAACTGAATCTTGATTTTTGTGCCAGCAGCCTCGAAATGTGTGCAAACAGAACCTCGGTTTCTGTGCTGGAAAAACACAGTCCGTACCACTTTTATGGTTCTTGGTTTGTGTGCAGCAAACTACCTCGAAAACCGTGCTGAAGTAAATCAGAAATCTGTACCTCAATTTCTGTGCTGATTCACTCCTCGAAATCCATGCTGTACCTTGTTGAAACATGTGCAGACTGTATCGGGAAATGTGCCCAGAATTACACCTCGAAATCTGTGCAGCAGTCTCGGGTTTTGTGCCCAGTCAACACCTTGAAATGTATGCCTGAAAATTTCGGGATTTGTGCCCAGAAATTCCTCCTTGAAAACTGTGCTGCAACTCGGGATGAGTGCCCAGAAATGTTCATTGATATGTGTGCCCTGATTCCTGCTGTACGGCAGCCTTGGGAAATGTGCCCTAAAATAAATGCTGGAAAAATCTCCTCGATTTCTATGCAGAATCTCTCCTAGGAAATCGTGCTGGTCTCCTCGCTCTTCTCCTTTCTCTCTTCACATCACTCTCATCTCAAGAATGAATTAGAAACTTGCCTCCCTTGCCTTTTTGTCCAAACCCTAGGATTTTCTCAAATCAATGGATGAAATCTACAGTTGAGAATAAATGCTCCTATTTAATTCTCATGAATATTAAATTCACTCACCCACTTAACTTTATCAAAAAGTGACTTTATGTTATAAAGTCAAATTAAATACTTTTCTCAAGTCATTTAATGCAAGGGTCACTTTTCCCCCTTTTAAGTGACTTAGGCAAAAGTCACTAGAGGAACACTTCCCTAGGTACAAAAACTAACAATAAAAAGCCTAAATTCACAGGATTGTCTAGCTATTTGGAACCGACTTGGATGATCAAAGTTGACTTAATCATTTATGTTTTAAGGGGATTAGTTAAGTACTCAAGTATAAATAAGTGAGCTCATGTGTTGAGCAATATGACAAAAGGTGTGATGACATGCAATATTGCACTATATTCTATAACACTATCTCTAGACACCACTGAGTTCACTTGGATATGTTGTTTACTTTTTATGGTCTATACCGATTAAAATGCTTGAAATAAGATTAAAATATCACATGCATATCATATGGAGAATTTTTTAAACATACCATCATCATAATTTGCTCCACAACATAAGAACAAGGGCATGAGAGTGTACTGGCAATGGAGTAAACAAGGTCATAGTTCAATAGTTCATACTAATTCAAAAAAGGAAAAGAAAAAAACTGAAGCCTGTTGGAAAATTATTGGAAATAAGTGCTGATTCATCTAACCCTTTATAAATGCAGTATGCTATTTTGTAGAGATAAAACTGCAACTGTATCAATTTTGATATGCAAGTTGTTTTATCACATATGCAAGTCATTGGGGTTTATCTGCAACAAAGCTGAGAAAAAAGACAATAAAACAGCCATAGTACTTCTACACTTTCCTGTGAAACTAACACTATAGTAGACATGCATTTGATACAATAAAATGTCCATAGCTCAATCTTTTTTGAACCAAAAGTAAGCCTTTATCATTTTTGGAAATACAATGAGAAAAATCCATGAGATGTAAAAAACAGATTACCATTCACCAATTGAGCAGGGTTTAGCTCTTGATTTATAAGCTTTGAGGCTTTATATCTGAAGATTTGAGGCTCAATTTAGGGTTATAGTTTTTATAGTTTGCCTTTATGGTTATTTATTTGTTTTTTTAATGTCAAAAAATCACTATTTCTAGCCAGAAACTCGCCCTGTAGCAGCTTAAATATTTCAGAAAATCAGGAAACAACTGGAAACTGCTGGAAACATTTCAGGAAACGGCTGGAAACTGATGGAAATGTTTCAGGAAAATGCTGGAAACAGCAGGAAACACCTTGGAAACATTTCAGTGCCATTTCCAAGCCATATCCCCGCCGTTTCAGTTTCCGAAACAGGGAACAGCGTACCCCCCCCTCTTCCAATACGTTTCTGATAACTTGGTTTAATTGCATTTGGTGGCTTTCCGCTGCAATAAATGTATTTTTTTCTTAATCTCAGAAAACTCTGACCCCAACCCGGTTTCAAGTCTCAATAAATCATATGTTTAATGTCCAACCTAATCTCTGCTGCCACAGAGAATATACATTAGCATTAACAATTATTTATAACAAGAAAGACATGAGATCAATTACCCTTCTAATCAACAGCATTCACACACATAAAATAGACAGAAATTTTTGGTCAATGTGACCCTGGAAAAACCCTTGTGGGAAAACCAGTGAGAGAGTAGAATAGCAGTTACAATGAGGTACAACAGAATACTTCCAACACCACACAAACTTATCTCTGAGCCTACGGCTCTGAAGCTCGAGTCTGATCTCTATTAGATGACTAGGAAATGCACCCCTCTCTGAAATACGCCCCTCTTTTGCCTGCTCTCTGACTTTGGCTTCATGCCCCTCTGATACCAAATCACCTTCTCAGTGATTGCCCTCTCTCTGCCTAATGAACAGTCTCTGAGCTTGCCCTCCTCCAGTGAAGTGCACCCCTCTTCTACAGAAGTGCGGCCCCTTTATGTCTGCTCAATCTCTAAGCTCTCTGCTGATAAATCCAATCTCTCTCAGAAGCAGTCTCTGCCTTCAATGGATCCTCTCTCTACCTCAAATGAAGTGCGCCCTCACTCTCCTCAGATGTGTGCCCCTCTCTCTCTCTCTCTGTGCAGCTACACCCTCCTCTCCTCAGAAGTGCGCCCTTGCTCATGCACTGAACCTCTCTTGTCTTTTCAACTGTTCTTGCTTCTCAAAATCACTTTATAACCCCTTTTGCCTTCTCAACTCATTTTATCGCTTGATTACCGTTTTAGGGTTTCATTGATTGCCTTCTCAACTCTTTTTATTGACAATGGTAGTTGTTAAAGAAATGTAACTGCGGAATATATTATAAATGTATTTGTCTATTATATTATTGTATTCCTCCTTCGGGAGATGTCATTGATATAATTTATAATGTAAGAGTCATTGAAAGAGTCAATGTAAACCCTAACTCTTAAGTCGGCCTGGAAATAACTAGAAACGAATATTTTATTGTAAAGTGTACAGGTCAGCCCAGTTAGGTGAGTCAAACTGACCTAATTAGTAAAAAGGTCAAGTCATTTGATTAGTATAAATGAGGAATGCGACCTCCTCATTTGTACCACTCATCTCACTCACTCAAGCTCGCATAGGAGAGAGAGAGAGAAGTTCATTGGTGAAGGAGAGAAGTTGTTTTGTCTTGGGGTTTTATCTTGTACTTGGTGAATTCTATATTGAGGAATTTTTGTCGAGGTTTTCTCCCTTGTGGTTTCCCCGAGAGAAATTTTGTGTTCTTTGTGTTGTTGTGCTTGTATTTCTTTCAGTGATCCTATTGTTTAATATTATTATGCTAAACAAGTAAAAACTTAACATAGTATCAGAGCAGGCCTGAAAAGAGAACATTGTGCAGCTGCTGCCTAGGGTTTCCATTTCCGAAAACTAGTCATCTTGGCACTTTCGCTATAAATCACTTTTGGCGAAGGTTCAGGATCTGAAACTCGGACAGGCCGACGATGAAATGTTCATGGACCTTGTATGCGAGTTTCAGCCTCAAATTTGTTGTACTTTAGGATATATGATCCATGCAAATTAGGGTTCCAGCCTCCTCCAGAATTCAATTTTAAAAAGGTGACCTAGGGGGAAATGCTATATCTCGAGCTAGGAAGATCCAAATTGCATTTCGTAAGATGTTCCAAAAAGTGCAAAGACTGTAGTTTCTCGGGTGTGAGTTTCATAACCCGAAGATGAAACTGTGACACATGGCAATCCGTACAAATTCGCTATAATGAAACAGTCCATAAACAAGTCATCTTGGGAAACTTAGTATAAGTTCCACTTGGTAAATCCAATCCTGCTCTAACTTGTGGGGTTGGATAGAGGACGAATCAGACTATCAGAGGACGAATTTTCAGACCTTGAGAAGCAGAAATTTCGGAGATACATCATAATTAAGACCAGACAAATCTGCAGTAGAAATTGAAGAAACTAGGGCATCAAATATTTTGCAGTCCTGTCCACAGATTTGGGAAAAGGAGTACTTTGCCTAACTCGCCTTGGGGAGGCACATATTTTCCTCCAAACAGTTTCTCAAGATATCAAGGTTGAAAAATTAGGGTTTCTCTACCAAACCCTAAGTCAAGGTAGAAGCCGTTTTCAGAAGGACAACTTTACTGGTAAGCACTATATCTATTCTATTTCCATTTGAGGTTCTCATATCATCAAAATGACAAACAATACCAAGCTTGAAGGAGCTGAGAACTTCAAGGCATGGAAATATAGAATCATGCTCATTCTTGAAGAGCATGACCTAGAATGTTTTGTAAAACATGGACTTACAGAACCAGAAGGAGATGAGGCCAAAGCAAGACACAAGAAGAATATGATCAAGGCTAAGAGGATCATAGCTAATTCTATCAAAGATCACTTGATTCCTCAAGTGTCCTCAACGAAGACTCCAAAAGAAATTTTGATGCCTTGACCAATCTGTTTGAAGGAAAGAATATTAACAGAAAGATGACCTTGAGAAATCAACTCAAGGGTGTGAAGGTTCAGAAGTCTGAGACTATGCATTCATACTTTACTAGAGTATCTCAGATCAAAGAACAATTAGAAGCTATTGGAGACATGATAGAAGTAGTTGAAGTTGTGATGACTACCTAGAGTGGTCTTCCTAGAGATTGGGAACCTTTCGTTCGAGGCATATGCGCTAGGAAGAAATTAATCTAGTTCAGACAACTACGGGAAGAGTGTGTACAAGAGGAAGAAAGAATAGCAGTAAGACAAGAGAAACTCAATGATAATGAAGAACAAGCTTTGGCAACACATGCCAAAAGGGGAAGGAAAAGAATGAATGATGTACGCACTTATAACCACTCTCCCAGAAGACCTCAAAGATCCCAAAGGAACAAGAGGGTCAAGAAAGACTTCTCCTTAATTGAATGTTACTATTGTGACAAGACAGGACACATTACAAGAAATTGTCCATTCAAATCTAAACAATCAAAGAAGCAAAAGAAAAGATTTCATGCTCATGCAGCTAAAGATCGTGAATGTGATGATGAAGTCAAAACCAGAGAAGACGAAGAAGAATATGTACCAGGAAACATCTTATTGGATGAGAAGGCATGCAGTCGTGATTGGAATTCAAGGAGGACTCTATAAACTCAAGGGTTCATTCAGAAGGTGAAGCTAGAGATGACTTTAAGTAGTACATGAAAGGAGTAGGAAAAGCTCCTACAAAGTTGGACTCCGGAAAACAAATAAAGATCAATGCTCTATGTAAGAACCTCTCATCCATTTTAGCATTGGTTAAGATGTAGAAGGAGGGACACACAGAGTGTTGGATTTTGTGCAACTTCGGAAGATATTATTTATTGTATTTCTATTGTACATGATTGTACCTCCTAAGGGAGATGAGCTTGATGTAACTAACTATGTAAACCCTTGAAAGAATCAATGTAAACCTTGGGGTGAAAAGAAGCAAAAGAAAAGATTAAATTTAAATTATAAATTGCCCCCCAAGTGTAGTCTACCCAATCAAGTAGACAAGTCGGCTCACCTAGGGTAAAAGTCAGCTTTGCACTTCTATAAATAAGAGGTAAAGTCACCTCATTATCACACTCACTCATCCACTCAAGTTTGCATCACTTGAGAGAGAGAAGTTCGCATCTGCTGGAGAAGAAGACTGTTTTGGGTTTCTACTTTTTGGAAAGCATTTCCATATTTTCTCTTTTATGTTTGTACTCTGATCTCGGGATTATCATCTCTATACAAAGGTTGCTGGGTTTTCTCCCGTTTGGGTTTCCCAGGATAAACTCTGTTGTTATGTTTTGTGCTTTGTCTTTCTTCTAGTGATCTTGTTTATGCATTTGAATTATTATGCTATCAATGTATGAAATTTAACACAGAGTCTACTCCAGTACAAAGAACAAGTGATCTATGGTGTAGAATACTTGCTCAACATTTCCAATCATGAGCAAGAAAGGCACAAGTCCTCAGAATTGGACGATGAAGTAGAACACACTATCAGAGAATCCAGTAGTTCCTGCAAGGAAGCAAAGATCAAGAGCAAGTCCACCCAACAACCAAACAAAGATAAGTATTTTAAAAGGTCATTTTTTGTATTGTCCAGTTGTGTACATATTTATATTCATAGATTTAGAATGTGTATTATGCATGTTAGAACGTATGCATTGATGAACAAAATACTACTAATATGCATGTGATGGCTAAGTAGCCTATGGTGTTGTACAACATTCCATTGCTACCTTTCTAGAATGAAACCTCTTTATTGACATATTGGGAGTAGTGCACGCTCTTAATAATGTTCTGGTAGAAATGGAAGGCATCTAGAAAGTTACCGTATGAATACGAGATATGAATGAATGTTGTGTTGAAGCATTGGCTAAGATAGTTGCATGACTATGTGATCTGTATTTGTATGTATAAGAATTTGTCATTATTAATATGTTTTGGAAACCATGAAATGTTTCTAACCATGCAACTAAATTTTGACTTGTAGGAAATATCGTGTACGATCACCTACAAATGAAGAATGATGAGATTCATTTCATAGAACATTAACGATGGACTTATGAAATGAAGTATACTACAAAAGTACAAAGCAAGGGTTCTCTCAGAAAGAGGGAGTCGACTATGACGAGATATTACTCTAGTGGCTAGACACACTTCCTCAGTGGTGGATATTACACTAGATAGATGGTGTAATCGAAGTAGAAGATGATATCTATTAATGTTTTCACTTTAATTCAATATTATCTAGGATCTTTAACTGAAAGAATAACAAGCACAGCAAAACATAATGGACAATAGTTTTCCTCGGGGAAACCATAAAGGAGAAAACCCCGCAACTTCCTCAAAGATAGATTTGTCACTAATACAATATCAAGCCAAAAATGGAAAACCCAAAATATGTCTTCTGCAGCTCTCTCTCTTTCTCCTCCAGCGAACTTGTCTTCTCTCCCTTGCTATGCGAACTTGTGTGAGTGAGTAATGTGTCCAAATGAGAGAGCAAGGCTCTCTATTTATACTTCACTTTTGACTTGACCTTTTAACTAACTAGGTCAGCCTTACTAAAACTGATTGGGCCGACTTCTCTAGGGAGACTCAATAAACCCTTTTACATATGACTATAGGGGATCTATTGCCCCGACTTACAATGGAGGTTTTACCTCAATGACTTTGCATGACCAAACATAATAATGACATTCCCGAACAGAGGAAAAACATCTTTGTCGGAAGTACAAATAAAATACAATAATAATATCAATATAAAATACAAGTGAATATCTTCTGAAGTTACATTTACATCAACACTCCCTCTTAACTAGGAAGGTATTCTCTCACCACAGTCATCATCACCCTGGACACAATTCTGGACAACGTCATCATCGTTGGATCATCTTCAATGCTGGATCATCTTCAATGCTGGAACATCATCATCAACACTAGATCATCTTCATTGTTGCTGCAGCAATCCTCATTCTGTTGATCATTGATTAGTGACATCTCTCGAATCTATTCGTCATAGGAAGTTCTACAGATCCAACTCTTTTTCATGTTGGATGTAGGCCTAGCCCTCATGTAGGTATTCATCATCTCTGCGAGCAAGCCATCAAGTAGGTATAGCCTAGGACCACACATTACATTGCCACAGCAATCAATTGCGTCTCCTACTATCGTCTCATCATATCCAGATCATCTCATCATCACACAAAGCACAGCCCAGATGCACATCTCATGTCCAATAAACCACCTGCGTCTCCCACCTAGTGGGTACAGCCCAGGAGCACCCCAGGTGCATTACGTCTCTCAACAGTTAGCCAACGTCTACCAGCATGGCAGCACAGTCAAGAGCACCCCAGGTGCATTACGTCCCAAGGACCACCGACGTCTTCCACCATGCGAGATCCTACCTTGGCGCACACAAAGTGTCTAATGACCGATGGACCTCTCAGCGTCTCCAATATGAGAGGACAATCAGGAGCACCCCAGGTGCATTATGTCCCAAGGACCACCTACGCCTACCACCATACAAGAACCAGCCCTGTATCTACCAACTTGGGAGAATAGTCAGGACCATCCCAGATGCATTACATCCATAGTTTTAAAAATCGGCCAAACCGGTTTCGGAATCGGCCGATCTACCGATTTGATAAGGAACCGAATCAACTCGGTCTGCAAATCGGTTCAGTCGACTGGTTCGGTACCGAACCGGCCGATCTGGACACCGAATCGGCCAGTTCAGTACCGAACTGGTTTGATAGGCCGAGTTATGGAAAAAATCGGTCGATTCGTCTGGCAGTTTGTGTGGGTGCCTACGGACTCAAAAAAACAATGCAATATCCCCATGGTGCAGTAGTATTTGGTGATATTAATGGTAATGTTAAATTCCTTTTAAGTAAAAGTGACATTTTCCTTATCTTTTATTTTCCATCATTTTACTTAAATTTTTCACATTACCATTAATTGTTTCAGGATGTTTGAGAGTGGTTCCAACCTCATCTGACTTCATATGCAAAAAGTAGAATTTTAGATCCCATCCAAAATTAAACAGACTTAATAGTTTTCAGGATTTCAAGATTGCAAGGTTTCCACCAAATTCTATCATGTATGAGGGTATGGAATTGGCATTTAATCAAACACATCAACCCCTATATGTACCTTGATGTTGGTGGTGTTGATTGTTGAACTCCTCTGTCATGACCTTAATAAAAATGTATTCTTCACTCATGCAAAATTACACATTAAGCATGGGAAGCTTTTTCTACCTTATTTCAACGATTGGATTAGGAAGTTTCATCAAAATTGTAGGGTGTTGAGCCATTGACTAATCCACTTGGAAGATCAACCTTGAAATTCGAGTTAGAGGCAAGGGATAGAGCTTAGACGAGGGAGGCATAGGGTGCTATTGATGAATAGGATCCCAACATAGGCAATGATTCGCTTACATGTATGATTGATGATTTATATTCCACATTCACTTTCTTAAATGTCCTTGCTCATTTATTAATTTAATATATATATATATATATATATATATATATATATATATTGTGTTTCCTCGTTTCCAAAATTTTGGGCGGTCACATTTCCCCTATTTCGAAGTTCCCCTTTTCACCCCCGTTTCCCCATTTCGTGCAACTTAAGTTGAAGTTGTTCAAACCCTTGTACAAGAATTTTGAAGGAAACTTGTGCCTATTGTGACCTTTGCAGCAGTAAAAAGTCATGAAAATCACCTTAAAGGCTTAAAATAAATGGTGAGCAGTACTGCGGATGAAAGTAGCCCTAAACAACAAGTCGAAAGTAGCCCTAAACAACAAGTCTAGGTGCTCATTGGCTTTCAAACAGCAGGTCTGGCCTGTCTAGGTCATAACAACAACCCTAAAATATTGAAAATGTTGTTTTTCTTTAAAATTTAAATATTTTATGTATTTTTGAGTAAACCGATTCATTAAATTCAAATCGGCCGATTTATGACCGATTCATTACCGATTCCGATTCCGATTCTGAGTTGACCCTCGACCGATTCTGAGTCCGATTTCGATTTTTCAAACATTGATTACATCCCACGGACCACCTACGTCTACCACCATGCAAGATCGGCTCTAGTGCATCTATGTCTTCTGGCCTCATCACTCCCTCTTAGGAGGAACCTCGATATGGATAACACCAAGCTTCTCTCTGAAGTACTCGAACTTCACTCTGGCTAACGGCTTGGTCAACACATGTTGCTTCCATTATCGGAAGAGCTTCCATTATCGTTCTATTCTTTCGTTCTGCAACGCCATTCCGTTGAGGATTGTAGGGAGTGCTCAACTCCCTCTTAATCCCGGATTCTCTGCAAAGATTCTTGAATTCTTCCGAAGTAAATTCTCTACCATTATCTGATCGTAGAGTCTTGATCTTCTTCTCGGTCTGATTCTCGACCAAGGCTTTGAATTCCTTGAACTTGATAAATACCTCATCTTTATTTTTCAAGAAGTAAATCCAAGTCTTACGAGAAAAATCATCGATAAAGGAAACATAATATACATACCCGCTTACTGAGCTAGATGACATGGGACCACATACATCGGAGTGGATTATCTCCAATATTCCTTTCGCTTTGCTTTCACTGCTGGGAGACACCTTCTTTACATTCTTTCCTTACGCACATCCCTTGCAAATGCCTTCATGTCTTGTCTGGATTTCTGGAAGTCCTGAAACTGCTTTGCTTGCAATAAGTAGTGCTCTATAGTGCACATGTGCAATCCTTCTATGCCATAGTTCACTTGGTTCCATGGAGTCATGGAGTCATGAATCGTTGCATCATCTATTGTCTTTCCCTTTGGCCACATTATGATTTGGCCATCAACAAATGCAACCCTCATTCCCTTAACATCTAGTGTTGATATGGAGAGAAGGTTCTTCTTTAATATTGGAACATATAGAACATCTTTCATCTTCAAAGATTTGTCGGAGTCTAGCTTGTAGGAAGCTTCTCCACTTCCTTTTATGGGGTATTGGTAATCATCCCCAAGTTTCACCTTATGAGGTGACTCATGCTCAGATAGATTGACAAATGATTCTTTGTATCCTGTCATTTGCTTGGAAGCTCCACTATCTACAAGCCAATCATTGCTCCCATGTGTAACAGTGCCCGTGAGTGCTGAGATCAGTACATATTCTTCGTCACTTGAAGAATCACCTCTTTCTTCTTCTCTAGTTCTTTTCCTTGCTAGTTCATCATCCCCAACGGTGTGAACATGATGTCTCGTCTTGTTTGTCTTCTTGGAGGAACCTCTGTTTCTGGGACAATCTCTGTAGCAGTGTCCCTTCTCATTACATGTATAACATCTAATATTGGATAGATCTCTTCTGGGTCTCCTTTGTCTTTCGTAGTTATCCCTCATATTTTGATGGTGGTTCTCCCTCTTGTTGTGATGGTGGTGCTCCCTCTTGTTGTTATTTCTTCTAGCGTGAACTGTGAGAGCTTGATCATCATTTGCTCCCATCTTCTCTTCTTGTGCCACAAGTCGAGCTTCTTCTTGAGTACATTCTTCCCATAGTCTGTTGAATGTGATCAACTTCTTCCTGGCACATATCCCTTGAATGAATGAGTCCCATGATCTTGGTAGACCATTCAAGGTGATCATGACGATCTCTCCTTCTTCTACCTTTTCTTCAACTGCTTCAAGTTGCTCCTTGATCTATGAGAGCCTTGTGAAATACGATTGCATGGTCTCTGAGTTCAGGATCTTTATGTTCTTGAGTTGGTTCCTTAATGTCATCTTCTGATTCATGTTCTTCCCTTCGAATAGCCTTGTCAACGCATCGAACATCTCCTTGGATGTCTTCAAGGATGACACATGTGGGATGAGATGATCCTTAATGGAGTCTGCAATAATTCTCTTGGCCTTAACCAAGTTCTTCTTGTGGATAGCCTTAGCCTCATCTCCCTCTGGTGCTCGAACCTCTTCACTCACATATTTGTCCAAGTCATTTTCTTCAAGGACAAGGGCAATCCTATACTTCCATGTTCAGAAGTTATCAACTCCCTCAAGCTTATCCTCAATCTTGGTGTACCAATAGCAAAGATTTTCTCCAAGTCATTTTAAATGAGTACCTCAAATGGAAATAGCAAAGATCTAGGTCTTACCAATTTGAGATGCCCAACCTGGTGCTAGAGTTGGCTGGCCTAGGGTTTATCAAAGAAACCCTAATTTTCCAAAGTTGGAATCTTGAACTTTTGATTGGACAGGAAGATGCGCCTCCTCAAGGCGAGTTGTCCAATGTACTCCTTTTTCCAAATTGATGGAGGAAAACCCCAAAAGATTGATGCCCTTGCTTTCCCCAGGCACGATTGTCTAGGTCAAAACTAAAAATTCTCGAAATTCGATTATGCTTCCTCCAAAAGATGCGCCCTCCTAGGGCGAGTTAGCCTAGCCACCTTTTCTTGATGATCTATGGAGAGAAGACCTCATACTAGAAAGCCCTAGTTTCTTGTTGTTGCACAATGTCTTCTTTTCAGGTAAGCTCTGATACCATGTTAATGTTTGCACTTTAATTCAATATTATCTAGGATCTTTAACTGAAAGAATAACAACAGCAGCAAAACACAATAGACACAATAGTTTTCCTCGGGAAACCATAAAGGAGAAAACCTCGCAACTTCCTCAAAGATAGATTTGTCACAAATACAATATCAAGCCAAAAATGGAAAACCCAAAATATGTCTTATGCAGCTCTCTCTTTCTCCTCCAGTGAACTTGTCTTCTCTCCCTTGCTATACGAACTTGTGTGAGTGAGTAGTGTGTCCAAATGAGAGAGCAAGGCTCTCTATTTATACTTTACTTTTGACTTGACCTTTTACCTAACTAGGTCAACCTCACTAAAACTAATTGGGTCGACTTCTCTAGGGAGACTCAATAAACCCTTTTACATTTGACTCTAGGGGATCTATTGCCCTGACTTACAATGGAGGTTTTACCTCAATGACTTTGCATGACCAAACATAATAATCACATTCCTGAATGGAGGAAAAACATCTCCGTCGGAAGTACAAATAAAATACAATAATAATATCAATATAAAATACAAGCGAATATCTTCCGACGGAGGATCAGTACTTGCCGACTGATAGTGATTCCAGTCCCTTCCGACTGAAGATCAGTACTTGCGGATTGATAGTGTTATCCCAGTATTTGTCGACTGGTGATGTTATCTCAGTACTTGGCGACTGATGATGTTGTTGTTCCAGTATTTGCTTACTGATGATGATTGTTGTTGTTGTTCCAGTACTTGTTTACTGATGATGATTGTTGTTGTTGTTCAAGTATTTACTTACTAATGATTGTTGTTCCAGTACTTGTTTACAGATGATTGTTGTTTTTGTTCCAGTATTTACTTATTGATGATTGGTGTTCCAGTACTTGCCGACTAATGATTTATGTTGTTCCAGTGTTCATACACTGATGATGATGTTGATGGTGATATTCCAACAGACGAAGACGATGATGTTGATGTTGATATTCCAGCAGACGATGATGATGATGCTGAAAATAATATTCCAGCAGACGATGATGATGATGTTGATAGTGATATTTCAGCAGACGATGATGATGTTGATAATAATATTTCAGCAGACGATGATGATGTTGATGGTGATAATCCAGTAGACAATGATGATGATGTTGATGGGGATATTCTAGGAGACAATGATGATGATGTTGATGGTGATGTTCCAGAAGATGATGTTGATTATACCCCAGACATATGACGATGTTCCAAAAACCTCCTACGACAAATAGAGATTCACTAGTCAGTTGGACAGTTGTTGATGTTGTTGATGCTTCCCACAGAATACCTTCCTAGTTAAGAGGGAGTGCTAAAGAAATGTAACTACGGAAGCTATTCTAAATGTGTTTGTCTATTGTATTATTGTATTCCTCCTTCGGGAGATGTCATTGATGTAATTGATAATGTAAGAGTCATTGAAAGAGTCAATGTAAACCCTAACTGTTAGGTCGGCCTGGAAATAATTAGAAAAGAATATTTTATTGTAAAGTGTACAAGTCAGCCCAGTTAGGTGAGTCAAGCCGACCTAATTAGTAAAAAGGTCAAGTCATTTGATTAGTATAAATTAGGAATTCAACATCCTCATTTGTACCAGTCATCTCACTCACTCAAGCTCGCATAGGAGAGAGAGAGAAGTTCGTTAGTGAAGGAGAGAAGTTGTTTTGTCTTGGGTTTTTATCTTGTACTTGGTGAATTCTATATTGAGGAAGTTTTGTTGGGGTTTTCTCCCTTGTGGTTTCCTAGAGAGAAATTTTGTGTTGTTGTGCTTGTATTTATTTCAATGATTGTATTGTTTAATAATATTATGCTAAACAAGTAAAAACTTAAAAGTAGTTATTCCATTAAACACGTACACTTACATTCTGATTTTGTAATGATAGTGTCTGCATATTTTATTTATACTTGAGTTATAAATAAACGAATAAACTATATTGCGATTCAAGATACTTACTATACACTGGAAATTCTGTTACAGTAATGATACTTGTCTTTTATATCGGCGGGGTTGGAAAGTAGCAAGTTGAATTAACTCCTTGACAGATCCAGATGTCTTTTTATTCATTGTTTGGCTCCACATAAGGCACTGATCTATGTCATAAATGTTGTAGGAAGGTATTTGTAGGTTTGTGTTCACAGGTATCTCAAGAGGGCTATCCCCTAGGTTGAGGAGTTACCCAAAGTAGTTGAGAGACTGAGTTGAGGTGACATTGGGTTTAGATCTCTCCCATGCTTGCCATTCACTAGCTTATTGCATCACATTGTTCTACAAATCCTAGAATGCTAGTTTGAACAGTAATACCCCCATGATAAACATCAAAACATGGAGGGGGATCTCCTTAGCTATAATTTTCAACACTCCCTCTTAACGAGGGAGGTCCTTTTATCACATCCATAGTAAACAGGCTACCATGATTGCAAAGCAGTTCATTGTATATATTTGAGATTGGCCTTTACACAGTTTTGGTGAGATCAGCCTATGATGAGCAATACTTTTATGATCACTCGCATATGAGAGCAACCCAAATCAAACATGCAGTGAACCTTATTACAAAACTAATCCTCTTGACCTCAAATTTGATGATCGAGGTGACCTTTTATCCCATACAGAGCAGTGCAGTGCCCAAAGTTTCAGTAGCAGTGTTTTCAGCGGTTACAGATGTTCCAAATAGCAGATACAGGTATATGGCCCAGCAGGTATATGGTGTGCATTGGTTTTGATTATCTTGCTCTTTTGGTCATTTTGATAGCTTGACTTAGTATCTACTGATCATGATCTCGCAGTATATATTTATGAAATGAATATGGTTATTATTGATTATCTAAATGGTCTTATTACTTATATTTAGAAGCTCTTGTTTTATACTCATTTGTTTCACCCTCTTAGGAGTGTCAACATGATCATTCCCACCTTTATGGCTTGCTAACTTCGGCATCACTTTCACTTTCCCCATCCATCCATTATCTTCCCGTGTTTGTTTTTTACCCTGACTTACACCTCAGCCTGTGATATGGAGGACCTCCCCACTTTTGCCTCTGTGTTAGATAGCATCCCTATTAGTTTGTGTCTTGCTCTGAGTTGGCATCAGAACTTACCGAAGCCTTAATCCTTCTGGGCCAGGAGTACCCGTCGGTGTTGGTTCCTGAGATTAGGTGAGTTGGATTTGATACCTTGATCACTATAGTCAGTTGCCACGATGTTTGGTCTTGATTGTAAAGGATCCCCCTAGTTGCTTGAGTTGTGTTGGTTAAAACTTGAAGCAAATTGTACTACCATCATTACATGCATATGGAAACTATTATATTATCTGTTGTGCAAGCCCATGGAAACAAATAAAACTGTGCTTCTTAGCACAATGAAAGAGTGTTGTGAAATTAAATGGAAACTGAAATGAAAAGCACCCTGGATGCAAGCAACGATTAATTGTGCTTCTAAGCACATGCAAAATCCCCAAAAGGGTCATTAAGGCCTAAAAAGCAGTGGTTAAATATATGTTAAATCTAAAGATTGTTGGCCGGGAAATTAAATGTAATGATTAATTCCTCGCGAGGCCTACTTGTTGTGATGTGAGATGGAATAAGGGACTGCTAATTCTAAGTGTCCCCTAGAACCTAAAGTTACGGTTAGCCGGGCACCCATCCATGGCAGTTCTAGAAAAGATCCTCACGGAGTTGTTTCAGCTTGGATGTGAGTTGTAGTCATTTGCCAAGGTTGAATCAGCACTCCTCTAAACAACTTATTCCATTTGTGAGACACTGCCATTCCCCGTGTGTTTATTATTGGACATATGCTTAACTGTGTATCTCCCTTTTCCCTTATCCAAAGTATCAAAGTGTTGAGTCAGTCAGGTCATCCCCTTATCCTCACCTTGCATTCTTCACCCTCACCCTTTGCTAGCAAAATGTTAATGTCTACAGAATGAGTTTATTCATGAGGTTCTTTTGTAAGTAAATGAATATTTAAACTTATGCTTGATATAATTATCTATTAGCTACCAGTGAAATGATGCTTAATACTTTAAGTCTTGCTATGAGAATGATTAACAGAGCATGCTTTAACCATTTGCACTTGCAGCATTAGGCTTTTCTAGCCTGGGTTATATTTTGATAAGTCTTGACGCGATCAAAGCTAGTTTGACCGCGTCAACCTTGGGATCCATGATGAGTTGGACCAGTGATGTTATAAGATGATGATCTATGGTTCTATGATGCACCTTTGATGACTCCATACAGTGGACACAGGTTTCAGATGATGGTTGATGTAATTTTTTATGGTTATTATTATCCCTAGACCATTTATTTTATTATTATCCGGGTATGGCTGAGGCTACAGATGATCTTACAGGTTGCCACAGGGTGTATGGGTACTCATCTAGAGTAGATTTCAACCTTTTGAGTCCATTGAGACTCAATTATAAATTCCATGCACTCTCAGTGATGATATGGTCAGATTTCCACTTTTGTCCGGTTTTGCCATGCAAAAATGGCCTATCCAGCAGTTGCATTGAGCTAGCACGTTTCCCTAGGGCGCTACAGAGGAGATGGGGGGTCTAGAGACTTGTTATTACCATATTACCCCATCTCTAGACATGATGCTACAATCAAATTTTGTGCACGAGCACCAGACAGTGAGTTACAGGCATTTTGATGGTTTTCAGGTGGAATAAAAATGGGATAAAAAGGTCATTGAGGAAATCGATTTGGGGCTATTGAGGCAAGGTTTTGGCATGTGGTTTGTTCAGAGGTAATTTGTGATCTATCCCACTTCTTCCAGATCAGCTTGCAGCATTCATTGGGTCCACACACTCTCCGGGTTGTGATTTGATGTATTATTCTCTCATTGAGGGGGCCACAATTTGGTCATATGGTCACTTTGACATGTCATTGAGTCATATCTTATGTTATTGAGCCATGTCTTATGTTATTGTGCCATGGGGTGATGCTAGTGAAGGATTATAGCACCTCCTAGCCCCACCATGTGCTTCTTGCCACTTGTCCTAGTCATCTTCATGTGGTGCGACCCCCTCTAGGGCCTCCTTTAGTGAGTGCTCACCCCTCTTAGTGAGTTGATCCATGTAATATTCTTCCGGCTCATCATAACCGTTGATTATATTGTATTTATCTTTTGATCTCCATCACTCATTCATAAAGTGGGTTAAGGTTTTGGTCTCCCTCATTCCTATTTAAGGAAGAGACCCCCCTATTGTAAACCCACCTTTTGGGCTCTGGAAATACTAGAATAAAATACTATTTTGCAGATATGCTTGGGTTTTGATGGATGCTCTTGCAAGTTGAATATACAATCTTTTCTCTATGTTATCATTGTGGATCTTGTTGCTCCAAACGTTTTCTCTGCAGGGAGGTCGTGTGGTGGAAGAGGAGGACGACTTGAGGGGACGATATTGTGGGGAAACCCCATATCTTACCTTTGGATTGTTCTTTGTCTCAGGGAGTGTCATTATTGTATCTTCGTGACATATTTGATGCTACTTGTTTCATCTTTCAACTTTATAGTCATTTTCATGCTAGATCGATTCTCGTATAGATCTTTTTCTGCAGGGGAAGGGCGCACTTGTCATCTTGGAGGGATAGCGATTTCACTTGGAGGAGCTGGATCTCACTCTTGATTGCCTCACTTGCAAAGGATTATCAATTTGTAAGGTAGCCGCAAGCTCTAGAGGTAAGATCTACAAGGTATGTATCCATTTTCATGTGTTTCACCCATTTGGTCATTAAAACCCTCATTGTTAAAACCCTAGATTTTTAGATCTAATAGATTTGGCGATTATTTGGGCTTAAAACATAAAACCCACCTCTAAATAAATTAAAGAATATCATAACTAAAATTTGGTTTCATTCCGACTCCATTTGGCCCCCGATCTAAGGCATTAGTCCTCTTTTGAGGGGGGCGCACTTGTGGGTTTTATGCATATTTCTGGATCTATCTTGTGGGTTGTGCTACTTTTGCCTTGAAACATCAGATCTACTACTTAGCCAACCACCTAGTGCCATTTGTACCTAAATTTCACCTTGTGGACCCCACTTTAACCAATTTCCGTAATTTAAGGGTGGGCCCCACTTGGGTTTTCTGGATTGGCATTAGATCTATCTAGATCTACTAAATTAAACTCATAAGTGGCATCTTCATTCCTTGGTTGAGCATTTGTCCTTCCCTAAGCCTCCTCAACCAAGCCCTAACTCTATGTGTCCACTTATAATCCCTAGATCTAGATCCATTCACTCTTGATCTTCTCTTATTTCACCTTCACATTTCCCTAGGAGGTCTAGAGTTGGTTCACTAGCCTTCATTGCCTAGCTAGGGTCTCCCCCTTGGTCTTGCTTAGGCTAGATCTAAAGTGAAGAGTGCCTCAGTTAGCGTGACAACCAATTGCATTGCGAACCGTGGCATCTGTTGGGTAACCTCTTTAGTTGTCCAACGCCTCTACCATCCTAGATAGGATCACCTTTTGGGACAACTACAAGCTGTGTGATAACATTTTTGGCGTTGTTGTCAGGCAGGTAGAGGCTTACCTTAGGTGTCTGCTAGTGTCTATGCGTATCTTATATCTTATTGCATCTGGTCTTGTAACTTGGATGGTTATCATTTACATTCTTAAATCATACATAACCATCTCATTTCACTCATCTCTCCCCACTATTTTAACGACATATCTTTCGGTAAACAAGATCAATAGTTTACTTGGCGACTCCACAAAAGTGACTCCACTGGTGATCGATCCTATCATATCTAGAACCCATGGGGTGCATCAATTTGTATTTAAGCTCCTGAATTTTCTAGCAATTGTCATCCATGGCTGCTTCTAAATGGCCAAGGACTTTCGGTCGATTGAAAGTTTTTGACTTCTCAAAAATTGTTGGGTATCCTCATCAAATCCCTTATCAAGACCGTGAAAGGTTGCATAAATTCAACGGAAGTTATGAGGTATCTGCTAAAAGACACCTTGACCTCTTTAGGAATGTTATTAACGAATTATCTATAACTTATGAGGATGTATGTATGAAACTACTGGCCTCATCTTTCCAAGGAACAGTTGAACTCTGGTTCTTGAATTTAACGACCAATAGCATTTCCGGATATGACATGTTTGAACATAAATTCGTAGAAGAATGGACAAATGAATACGATGATATATATTCTTCAAATCAGATCCAAGATCAAAGCCTTGCCCTTTCCAATCCTATTGTTGAAACAATTAATAATATGAGTCAAATAACGATTGAATTGTCAACATCTGGAGATGAACCCTACTGCCCAATTTCTTTTAATGATGAGTCTTCCACTTTTGAGTCTATCGAAAATATGTTTAAAGGGAAAATCCCTAATTATTGTATGAATGACGAAACTTCAAATCAATTTTTAGGTAGCCCTAGTCTTGATCCTGAAGAAATTTCTGAGGTTGAGTTTTAATCAGTGAGTCTACTGAGGATCCTCTTGAAGAAAAACTCCTTAATCATTATGACATTAGGGATAGTTCAATTTTGTATCATCTTATTGAAGAAGAAGAAAATGGGGACATGAGCTAAGGCCCTTTGAGGTGATTTCACTTGATCATTGTGCAAATAATCAGGAAGTTCTAAATAAACTTGTTAATTTTTTTCCTGATCAATTCAATGAAAATGATCATTTATCCTCATATGAATTTAATGATAAATCAATGGAAGAACAATCTCAGGGTGAGGATGAGTTAGTAAATCACATTAGATGCTCTAATCATTGTTCAACTTCTTATGGTGGATCCTTAAGTGTTCCTTTACCATGCTCATCTAATTCCATCCTTAATCAGGATAATTTGGTTCACTATTTGGGGTTGGATAATTGCAGTAATTTTTGTCCTCATATAATAACTTTTGACCTTATTTCAAACTTGGAAATTCTTCCTACAATCAAGAGTGTTATTAACTTGAATGCCTCTCCATCATTTAAAATTTCAAGGTCAATTGTCATCCATCTTGTAGGAGGCAACATATGTTTTCAATCCACCCTCCCATCCTGGCCTTTCGAATCCTTTTGCTTGGGTTTATGTTTGAATAATTTTTCTGGGTTTCTCAGTCATAAGTCTATGGGTTGCCAAGTGGTCGATTGTGGAGCATTTTATTCTGTTGTCCAGACATCTCAGTTATAAAGCAACAATTGGGGTTAATCTTGTTTATCAGGTTGTTAATTTATGAATTGTTCCCAATTTGTTTTGTCGATGGCCATAATTCAAACAAAATTGAATATGCGAGAGAAGTGAATGAAGAAAGTAGTATGAGTGAAGAGAAGTTAAATAATCCATTGCATATTTTCCCTCCATCCATCCCGAAGATTAACTTGCATAAATTTTATGATCCTATCAATTCTTTGATGGAGGATGTTTGCACCAATCAGTCTTCTCCTAGACATGATATCATTTTGCACCATTCAAACCCTTCTTCAATTTTTGAACAAGACAGGAAGATTGTGCTATCAAATTCATTAATCTTTAATCCAATCATGACTTGTTCTATTAAAGAACATCAAAGAAAAATCATTAATCTGTTTGATGAATGGTTGCACTGGATTTATGATTTTACTTAGCATTCCTCTTGCCTCTTTAGAGTGGGTAGGTTCTTGAATAAGCTTGCTTGAGCAGAAGGTTTTGAGTGTTTTTCTTTTTCCTCAGTGTTGAGTGTCTATTGAGTTTCTTCTGAAGTGCTGAGTTTCTTTTTCCTGAGTTATTTGAGTTTAGATTATCTTGCTTTTTCCCAAGCTTTCCCCTGCATAAAATAAAATAAAAAACAATAAACAATGAAGCATGTTAGTTAATTTGATTAGTATCGTTTTTTGTTATGCATTTAAGTTTCTGTTCTAGATTAGAATTTCATTTCAGTATTTTATTTTATGCCATACATGCTGCTGCGCTAATCTGCTTCCATGTGTGTAGGAATAGGTACATTTGATGATGGAGCAAATCATGTGGGTGCTAGATAGTGAATTGATGTAGTTAGTGTTGGGGACCATAGATTTATGAGGTTCTCAAGCACTCTCTCCTTTAGAGCACTTGTCCCAGCTGGAGCAAGATATTACCACATCCATAGTAGTCGGGTTGCCATGATTGCAGAGCAGCTCATTGTATATTTTTGAGCTTGGCCTTTACACAATTTTGGTGAGATCAGCCTATGATGAGCAGTACTTTTATGATCACTCACATATCCGAGTAGCCCAAGATCAGACATGCAGTGAACCTTATGCCAAGACTAAGCCTCTTGACCTCAGATTTGATGACCGAGGTGACCTTTTATCCCATACAGAGCAGTCTGTTATCACACAAACTCTAGTTGCTTAAAGAGGGATATCCCAACAGGGATGGTAGAGGATGAGCAACCAAGAAGGTGTAACCAACAGTAGCCAGGTCCTCTATCCAAGGGACAGAAGTCACACCGGACAAGGCTACAGTCACTTTAGACTAGGCTCAAAGCCAAGTCAAGGGGGAGACTCACTCAACCGATGAAGGTTGAGTCTCAACAATCAGACACCCTAAACCCAAAAGATAATCAAAACAATCAGCAAGATGGATGAATGAGGGTGAGATTACTTCCAGCCTAGTAGAATCGGGATCCTGAAATGAGAAGATAGTCTATGGGAGATGAAATCAGATCCGATAAAAGAGTAAAATGATGAACAATTGGAAGCTCTTAAGGCTGGAATCTAAATCAGAAAATAGAAAATGACTAGAAGAGTGGCTGAAAATTCTGCCTATGGGGGAATGAAGCATATGGTGACTATTCAAGCATGGCAGAAACAAATTAAGCAATTTAAACACGTCTTCTAGTGACTATATAGTGTTTACTTGACTGATTTATAATGGGAAAAAATGGACCAGCAAGAAGTGAAGTGAACAGCCCTAGGGGAATAGATTAAACAGTGGACAAATAGACCTAGGGCAGTGAAAAATGTGCGTTTAAACTCACTTCCAGCCAATGACACTTGATATCCCATGGTAAAAAGACGTTATGAAACATATTATCAAGTACCCATAACCCAGAAATTGACCCAAAGGCGTGATTGGCAGCTTTGCTCAGGTAGGGCGAAATCAATGATGGACTAGTGCCTGGTTCTATGGGCATATGGAGTCGAAATGCAATGAAATTTTAGATATGGCTATTTGATGAAAATTCATTGGCGGGTTTTCAAGAACTAAAAGTTTTGACGGTTGAAAATGAAGATATTAATTTTTAGGGGTTTTATTATGTTTTTGCAGCTTAACATTTACAAGAAAATGAGAACAAGAGAGATCAGCAATGATTGCCTACCTGAAACAAAGGAGATGAAGAGTTTGATGAAGAAACGAATGCTGGATGCCAACTGTTGAGCAGCAGTGCCTTTCCCTTTAGCGTTTTGGAGCAGCCAGTTGTCCAAGTGCGCCCCTGTACCTTCCAAAGAGAGACATAAATCAGTAACTGAGGCAAATAACAAGGAAGTACAAGCAAATAACGAGAAATAATGAAGGAAAGCAAGATAATAACATAAGTTTTACTTCCCTTTTGCAGAAACCAGGAGAGAAAACCCAACGTGGAGCTACTAGCTCAATGGCTGCGCCTCTCTCTGGTAGTCGATTTCACCTACAAGTTAGCTTGGACAAGGAAAAAGATGGAAATAGCTCACTATCACTCAACAATACTCCAACAACACGCCAATAATCCACATCAAAACACTCCACAACACATATGCACAACAAGCTGAAGAAGATGTCTCTCAAGAGCTCAATAGCAAATCTCAAAATGTCAAGAAGAAGTACAATAGGGTGAGTGCCTTCTCTTATAGAGAATGGCCACTCCCAAAATAAGTTTCCTCCCAAAATGGAGGGTGGAGATCACTCCCCAACCATCAAAATCGAATGGTGGAGATTGTCTCTAGGTGGGGGTGCGAATTGCCCAAGGAGAGCACACTTGTGGAGGAGAGGGGACCCATGTGGGGTCCATACAACATATACACCATGGTTGGGGGGTGTCTATGGGATGTTTTATCCCCCCAACTAATACAACAAGGCCCCACATACAAATAACATGCAAATCGAATTCCCCTAGGTGGAGAAAAACGCCCCTATGGGCCAATTCGACCTCAAGTGATGGGTTGCCATGGAGAGGGCCCCACAATGTGCCAATATCACACCAAACATTACTATTTTACCTTTAGAAATTACCTTTACCTTTTCCAACCATTGATTTTTCCATTTTCCTATAGTTGCCTTAGTCAAATTCTGATTTTCCATGTAATTTTTGCTGGTTTATATGGCTGAAGCTGAAAATTGGGCTTTTTACCCACTTTTATTGCCCGGATTGTCGAACCGTCTGCTGCAATGTAATCGTTGACCCCAAAAGTAGTAGGGACGACCACTCGAACGACCCCGATCCATCACTTTGGCATTATTTGCCCCAAATCCATAATTTTTAATTAAAACAGGTCAAAGTTGACCAATAATAATTAAAAATTTCTCAAACGCTTCAGTATTTTACAATTCCGACACTTGCATGCTCATATGGATCCCTGTAGATAATAATTGATCAAAATCGAAATTCCGATCACAACATTTTTTCGGGCCCATTTTTGGCCTAGTCAACCCAGTTTGACCAAGTCAAATCTGGTCAACAATAGTGCTAGCTGAATACCTGTATGCAAGCATGAAGTGACAAGGCTCAATTATACAAGTTAGTACATTACTAAGCAATATAATGATAACATGGTGATCAAAAATACATTAAATCCCGAGATAATACAAGGCCCCGGTGAAGTGGGCCCACCACCTTCAAAAGACTAAAATGCTATGCACATCTATAGAATTGACCACTTTGCTAACTTTAGATGATGTGGACAACAAGGCAAAGGACACGGGAAGACAACAATGAAGATCATGTGACCCTTTGGACAACTTGGGAAAGCGAGGTACACTGAGGTAAGTATGTCATGACAGAACACGAGGAAGGGCGGTGCCTCACAAATGGGTATAGTGCAGGGAAACCACCACTAGTCATCTAACAAGTATCCCACAACTCACATCCGTATCCGAAGACTCCGTGAGGTTCTTTTCTAGAGCCGCCAAACTGGGTGTCCGGCAAACCGTAACTTAAGACTCTAGGGGGAAATCTTGAGCTTGTCCCTTGCTCCTTCTCACCTCCTTGTCCCGCAAGACTAGGTGAGGAATAACCACTACAAATGCTGACATGTATGGCTGACCAGAATCCATGTGTGTTCATAAACACATTGCATGGATTTTACAATGAGTTTCATACTTAGTTCTTTTTTGGCTAGATTTTACATTTACAACATAATGGCCCTTTTAGCCTGATTTACATTTCATTTCTTCATTTCTTCATTTACATCAAGGCCCTCTTGGGCTACATACATATCTCAAAAGATATAAACATGGTGCTCATACTGCAAAGGTAATGGGGGTGAGCAATACATGCTTCGATGACCAATGGGAAACACCCGGTGAGGCTACACAATCCAGACTGCATTGCAACATCGGGGGCAACCGACAGGAGCAAATCCCAGGTCTAACCGTGTATCTCACACACTAAAGAGCTGAGGCACAATAAACAAGGAGTCATGGCAAACTCAGAGATCAGTGGGGAAAGGGGTCCTCGGGATCACAAATCAGAATCCAAGTTGGGAACAAGTATCATGGATGAATCGGATGGACGGGGAGAGTGATAATGGAGCTAAAGTCAGCTACCGAGAGGGACTAAGTGATCAAGTCCATGCCAAATATAGAGGACATGACTCAGCGTGCATATACATAAGTCTAACCGGAGGGGTGGACTGACATCATCAAGGGCCCAACCACATCATATAATAGCTAGATCACCAAATATATTATCTCATGCAAAGTTAGTGTACTAACAAGTATAAATAAGTCTAATCTACATCATGAGCAATAATCATCAAATGCAATACCTGTTGCACCTGTTGCTACTGAACCTGTCTCTGAGCTGAATCTCTGCTCAATCTGAGCATATAATAAACCAGCAATGTACTGTGATAATCTCGATCAGAACAAGACTAGGCAACTGTCTCAAATGGGCTTGTGTCAAAGCCTGGCAAGGAAAGTTGACCCTGTGGTAGATGATAAGTGACAATGTGTGTAGCATTGTACAACTGTCTATCCCCTCTGATATATCTGCTAGGGGAAGTCTAAACAAAACTGCCTCGTCTAAAGGCGGCTGATCTCTGATCTGGAAAAAAAAGTACTGTGCGGTCCTCGGCCGCACAGTCTGCAGTATGGTAGCTCCAGCTAACATAGATGTGATAACACAGTGCAGTGCCCAAAGTTTCAACAACAGTGTTTTCAGTGGTTACAGATGTTCCAGATAGCAGATACAGGTATATGGCCGAGCAGGTATATGGTCTGCATTGGTTTTGATTATCTTGCTCTTTTGGTCATTTTGATAGCTTGACTTAGTATCTAGTGATCATGATCTAGCAATATATATTTATGAAAAGAATATGATTATTATTGATTATCTAAATGGTCTTATTACTTATATTTAGAAGCTCTTGTTTTATACTCATTGGTTTCACCCTCTTGGGAGTGTGAACATGATCATTCCCACCTTTATGGCTTCCTAACTTAGGCATCACTTTCACTTTCTCCATCCATCCATTATCTTTCCTTGTTTGTTTTTTACCCTGACTTACACCTCAACCTGTGATAAAGAGGACGTCCCCACTTTTGCCTCTGTGTTGGATAGCATCCTTGTTAGTTTGTGTCTTGGCTCTGAGTTGGCATCAGAACTTACCAAAGCCTTGATCCTTCTGGGCCAGGAGTACCTGTCGGTGTTGGTTCCTGAGCTTAGGTGAGTTGGATTTGATACCTTGATCACTCTAGTCGGTTGCCCCGATATTTGGTCTTGATTGTAGAGGATCCCCATAGTTGCTTGAGTTGTGTTGGTTAAAACTTGAAGCAAATTGTACTACCATCATTAAACGCATAAGGAAACTATTATATTATATGTTGTGAGGAAACAAATAAAACTGTGCTTCTTAGCACAATGAAAGAGGGTTGTGAAATTAAATGGAAACTGAAATGAAAAGCACCCTGGATGCAAGATGCGATTAGTTGTGCTTCTAAGCACATGCAAAATCCCCTAAAGGGCCATAAAGGCCTAAAAAGCAGTGGTTAAATATATGCTAAATCCAAAGACTGCTAGCCAGGAAATTAAATGTAATGATTAATTCCTCACGGAGCCTATGGGTTCTAATGTGAGATGGAGTAAGGGACAGCTAATTCTAAGTGTCCCCTAGAACCTCAAGTTACGGTTAGTCGGGCACCCAGCCATGGCGGTTCTAGAAAAAGATCCTCACGTAGTTGTTTCAGCTTGGATGTGAGTAGTAGACATTTGCCAAGGTTGAATAAGCACTCCTCTGAACAACTTATTCCATTTGTGAGACACTGCCAATCCCTATGTGTTTATTATCTGACATATGCTTAAGTGTGTATCTCCCTTTTCTCTTATCCAAAGTATCACAATGTTGAGTCAGTCAAGTCATCCCCTTATCCTAGCCTTGCATTCTTCAACCTCACCCTTTGCTAGCAAAATGTTAATGTCTACAGAATGAGTTTATTCATGAGGTTCTTTTGTAAGTAAATGAATATTTAAACTTATGCTTGATATAATTATCTATTAGCTGCCAGTGAAATGATGCTTAATACTTTAAGTCTTGCTATGAGAATGATTAACAGAGCATGCTTTAACCATTTGCACTTGCAACATTAGGCTTTTCTAGCCTGGGTTATATTTTGATAAGTCTTGACGCGATCAAAGCTAGTTTGACCGCGTCAACCTTGGGATCCATGATGAGTTGGACCAGTGATGTTATAAGATGATGATCTATGGTTCTATGATGCACCTTTGATGACTCCATACAGTGACACAGGTTTCAGATGATGGTTGATGTAATTTTTTATGGTTATTATTATCCCCAGACCATTTATTTTATTATTGTCCGAGTATGGCTGAGGCTATAAATGATCTTACAGGTTGCCACAGGGTGTATGGGTACTCATCTCTAGTAGATTTGGACCTTCTGAGTCCATTGAGACACTCAGTTATCAGTTTCAGGCACTCTCAGTGATGATATGGTCAAATTTCCACTTTTGTCTGGTTTTCCCATGCAGAAATGGCATCTGCAGCAGTTGCATTGAGCTAACACATTACCCTAGGGCGCTACAGAGGAAATGGGGGCTCCAGCCACTTGTAATTACCATATTACCCCATCTCCAGACATGATGGTACAGTCAGATTTTGTGCCCGGGCACCATGCAGTGAATGTCTGGAGATGGGATAAAAAGGTCATTGAGGAAATCGATTTGGGGCTATTGAGGCAAGTTTTTAGCATGTGGTTTGTTTAGAGGTCATTTGTGATGTATCCCACTCCTTCCAGATCAGCTTGCAGCATTCAGTGGGGTCCACACACTCTCCGGGTTGTGATTTTATGTAATATTCTCTCATTGAGGGGACCACGACTTGGTCATATGGTCACTTTGACATGTCATTGAGTCATATCTTATGTTATTGAGTCATGTATTATGTTAGTGTGCCATGGGGTGATGCTAGTGAAGGATTATAACCAGTGTTAACAAATATTGTGTCGGTGAATATATCGTTGAGGGCCCAAAAAGAAATTATCGGATTTATCGGCAAAAATGTCGGCAAACATCAGCAATATATCGGCAAACTTAAAAAAATACAAAAATATTCATTTTTTTTCAATTTTCTAAACATCTAAAGCAACAAGAACATCAAATAAACACATTGCCACATGCATATGGAAAGAAAACTAATATATAAGATGTATAAGACGTATTGCTAGACATCACACATCAAAAATGAATCATGTCCTTCAGTTTTTTTCAATTTTCTAAACATCTCAAGCAACAAGAACATCAAATAAAGTTTAAACACATCACCACATGCATATCGAAATAAAACTGACATATAAGATGTATAAATAATAAGACGTATCGCTAGACATCACACATCAAAAATGAATCATGTCCTGGATCTTGAGTCCCCGACTTATGAATCATCAAATAATACAATCAATGTATCTCATAGAATCAACTATCATATGCAATGAAATCAACTAAATAAAGTAAACTATGGATTCCCTCTACCCCTTCTACGGGTAAAGGTAATCACTCTAGTAATGGCTCTGCCTCTAGAGCTAGAAAGCCCAGGTGCTCGTGGGGGTCGTCGTGGACTCTAGCGTTCTCTGTCTCTAGAAGTGCCTGGAAACTGATGTACTCTAGAGAACTAGAAGAATGATAAGGCACTAGGTCACCCTCATCAAGTCCTCTACCACTGCCCCTATATCTGGGTCCCTCTAGTTGAGACTGGGGCCGTGAAACTGGTGGTCGTGAAACTGGTGGTCGTGAAACTGGTGGTTGTGCAACTGGTGGCTGTGCAACTGGTGGATGTGCTACTGGTGGCTCCGGTAGTGGCACAGTCTCAAATCCAAACCCCTCATCCTCCCATATCTCACTTTGGGGATCCTGTGTATCATGATCATCCTCTAACCAATCAGGGGCTGCCTCCATAACAAGTTCCTCAATCTCCACTCTCCATGCAGCAGTGGTGTCAACTGTCAATGGCATCCAATGAAATGGCCTCCACCTCAGGTTTTTTCTCAAGCTCCTTCACCCACAACCTGATATTGTAGGAGATGTACACTAGATCATTCAAGTGTTGGGTATCCAACCTGTATGAGGACAGTAAATTTATTAAATTAGAATTTAGAATACATAGATTAAAATTATCCGTGGGACATAAATTACAACAAATAATGAATTTCGAATTTAATTTCAAATTCTCTAACCTGTTGCACTTCTTGGTGTGTATTTTTTCAAATACACTCCAATTGCACTCACAACCAGAAGAGTTGCTTGTCTAGCTACGGATCCGAACAGCAAGCTTTTGGAGATGGGGTACTCGTCTACCATAGGTTTCCCACCAAGTATCTGCAATGATTTGGAGAAAGTTAGAAACATAAGACAAGACATTGAAAATTTAAAATTTAAAACAAAGAAATAAATAAATTGAATTTTCATTCTTGAAAGTTGAACTTGAAACAAGGTGTAGCTTACTTGGCATTATGTTCTTCCTGTCAATGATAGCCATATCAAACCCAAATGTACCCATGGCCCTCCTATAGACTTCCAACTCTTTGGAAATATCTCTGAACGATTAGCTTCACTTGGCACCATCCTCTGGACACATTCCAAGAACCCATCCATTACCTCTGCATCAAAGCCGAAGCCACAGGAGTAAGAGAATGCGGGGTTGAGGAATAATCCTGTAGCATGACTGGGGTGAGGAAGTGTGTTGTTCCATCGCTGATCAATCACCGCTTATATCAATTGTTGCTTCGCTTGCCTCTCATCCCCCCTGTCCTCATAGTAGGCACGAATGGCCTCTTTGGCCCTATCCATGGCCTCATATAGGTAGCCCATTGTGGGCTTGTCTACATCAACCAAGCGAAGAACCTTTACCAAAGGTTCACAGATGGCACACACCTCCTTCACCCCATCCCAGAAGCTCTCCTAGTATGACACTAGTCTGAATATGGCAAGTCCCTCCGGTTTAGTGCTAATCGATAAAGCACGCCACTTAGGTGAAAGGAACATTGTCTGCAAGTCCCACATAGAAGTAAGGAGAGACTGAAGCAAGTGGCAAAGCGAGTGATGGCGGGATGAACCAAATCCCTGTCACGAGTAAACTGCCTCATCAAGCTAAGCACAGAAGCATGATTGTATATAAATTTGGTGATGCTTCTTGCCGAATCAATGACATCCCTAATAAACTCAATCTTTCCCATATCCTCTAAGATCAAGTCGATACAGTATGAAGCACAAGGGGTCCAAAATAAAGTAGGATACCTGTCCATAAGCATCCTGCCAACTGCCACATAATTCGCAGCATTGTACAATATTACTTGGACAGCATGCTGCGGACTTATCTCTTGGATGAACCCATCCAACAACTAACATAGTAATACTGCATCTTTGATATGTGCAGATGCATCCATGGATTTTATAAGCATTATGCCCCTAGGACAATGAATCAAGAAACTGAGAAGGGTCCTACCCTTCATATCAGTCCAACCATCTGATATCACAGTGCATCCTGTGACCTCCCATGAAGCTCGAAGCTCCTCCAACCTAGAAGTGCAATCAACCTTTTCATTATCAAGGATGGGCGCTCTCAGCTCCTCATAAGTGGGGGGCTTATACCCCGGCCCAACAATAGCAACAGCCTCAAACATAGGAACGTAGAATGGGTTCCTCGCAAAGTGGAATGGTATATCACTCCATAAAAGGCACTGACCCACAAGTTTGTCTGCTTCCTTTTTCTCATTTATCTTTTGTACATTGACCTTAACCTGGCTATCCACCAAGCACGGATCTCGGAACAAAGAAAGGAGATGTACATGTAGGCATGGCGGAAGATGAGGATACGGTCTTACTCCCCCCTCCCGCTAAAGTTTGTCTGGTTGTCCTTGATCCTAATGACACTCTCATTCCAAGTTCCTGCATGAAAGCTTCCTTTTCATCTTTCCTCTTGCCAATACATTCAATTGCGAGTTTGGCCCTATGAATAATTTCAGGCATGGAGTTTTTACAAATATCCACCTCATGCCCTGAAAGTTGTGCGAGGTGGTATTTGAGCCTACTTATCACCCCTCATCATCTCCTTCCCACACAAATTGCATTTTAGCCTTTGTCGATTATGTGGATCAACAGGCTGTGCATACTCCCAGAATGGATCCAAAGTCTTTGGCATGTTTGCAACTTTGTAATATGGTTTTTGGAAACTAGTTTGAAACCTGCATCATTAAAAAAAATCATTTTTTAGCATATTTTTATTAAAAAAAAATTGCAAATCAGACAAGAAGGATTGCAAAATACAAACATGGATTGAAAAATATTCTAAACCAAACAAAACCAAAAATATTCTAAGGCTAGTTAGTAGTTACATTGCACTAATCACATTTTAAATTTTAATTTTTAAGGAATTAAATTTTAAAATGAGGGTTTTACAGTTTACTTATAAGTTTTTATTTTTTAACTTTTGGGTCTTATACTTATAATAAAAAATTTAAAACTTCAAGGAGTTCAAGGCTGAAGGCTTCAAGCCTCAAGGACTGGTTGATGGTTCAACTTCAAAGTTCAAAACTTCAAACTTCAAACTTCAAGAATAAATTTTTTAACCAAAGCAAAAAATTAAAAAAAATTAACAACCTAAAACCGTTTTAAGACATACCTTAACTCTGTTTAGACTCGAGTGTTCACCGTTAACTCGTTGAGGCTTGGACTGGTCGGCGCGCTCCTTCACCGGCTTCTATTATTCTCCACGGAAAACCTTCTCCACGGATCTCTCCTACACGGGCCGGTTTTAATTTTTTAAAGATTGATACCCCCACGGATATCTTGATTCTCCTTCACGGATCCGTTCTTAGCATCTGCGCATTCTCCTTCGCTGAGCAATGAGCACCCTATCACCTATCGGTTCTCCTTCACTCAACAACCTAGCTCGCAATAGTAGGTACCCTAGCTCTCCCACGGTCCACTCTGCTCGAATGATGAATGCAACCCGAAATTCGAGAAGCCTGTTGAAGCGAAAAAAACAAAAAAAACCCTGCTTTAACTTTTATTGACCCCGCGGAACTATTATCAACTCGCAATATATTCTAAAAATCGCGATTTTATCGCCGACTATATCTTGGTGATGTTTCGTGATAATATTGTCGGCAAGTTTATATCGCGATGTTGTCGATAAATCGGCGATATTTGTAACACTGATTATAACACCTCCTAACCCACCATGTGCTTCTTGCCACTTGTCCTAGTCATCTTCATGTGGTGCGACGTCCGCTTGGGCCTCCTTTAGTGAGTGCGCACCACTCTTAGTGAGTTGATCCATGTTATATTGTTCTGACTCATCATAGCCGTTGATTATATTGTATTTATCTTTTGATCTCCACCACTCATTCATAAAGTGGTTTGGGGTTTTGGTCTCTCTCATTCCTATTTAAGGAAGAGACCCCCCTATTGTAAAGGCACCTTTTGGGCTATGGAAATATTGGAATAAAATACTATGTTGTAGATCTGCTTCTTGGGTTTTGATGGATGCTCTTGCAAGTTGAATATACAATCTTTTCTCTGTGTTATCATTGTGGATCTTGTTGCTCCAAACGTTTTCTCTGCAGGGAGGCCGTGTGGTGGAAGAGGAGGACGACTTGAGGGGGCGCAATTGTGGGGAAACCCCATATCTTACCTTTGGATTGTTCTTTGTCTCAGGGAGTGTCATTATTGTATCTTCGTGACATATTTGATGCTACTTGTTTCAACTTTTCCACTTTATAGTCATTTTCATGCTAGATCGATTCGCATATAGATCGTTTTCTGCAGGGGAAGGGCGCACTTGTCATCTTGGACGGATAGCGATTTCACTTGGAGGAGTTACTTTCTTCCAGATTGGACATCTTGTAAGGTAGAAACTGTGAAATTTGACTTAACACTGAATCATAAACATTGTTGCACAAGAAAGCAGACTTATCAATGTTGACTTCCATACCTGATGCTTTGAAAAACAACTGAGTGATGTATGAAAAAATTCTCCATTCCTCGACAGTTCCTCTACCGAATAGGACAACATCATCCACAAAAAGCAAGTGAGAAATAAAAATTTTGGGAGATATTTTAATACCTTTGAGTTTTCCATCTCTTTTTGCAGCACACATCATTCGGCTGAGCCCTTCAATGACCAACAAAAAAAGTAAGGGGGATTAATATACAATTTATACAATATTGTATTTTAATATGCAATTAATTGTAAATTTCTAATATACAATATTTTATATAATATTTCCCAGGTTTTATATAAATATGAGATTGTTCACATGAAATATTTTGTGTAGAAAAGCTTTCATGTATTTAATGTTGCAAACCTCAAGCATAACCTTCACACGTCCTCTTCATGTATGCAAATCTCATGCACAAACCACTCTACCAAACACGCATAGGGGCACTTTGTATCAGTGCACCATGCAATAGAGGTATTCACTAGCATCATTTCTTTTGCAAAGTGCGCTTGGAAACTAACTTCCAACCACTTGGATAAGCCTCAAGTCATAAATTTTAACATACTATATAATACTTATATTTAAATTCACTTTTTTATAAATTTAATATTTTATTTTTACAGCTTTCTCTTGTTAAAATACCATAGTCAAACTCTTTTGACTTGTATTAGTTTAGTTTTTAGAACACAAACTTTTACAACATTTATAATGTTTTTGCGTACTTTTAATATTAAACTTAGTATTATGAAAAATTAAATAATTTCAATAATTTTCAAAATAAATTAATTCAATTTTATGATGGGTTAAGTACCGCTTTAATGGGACATAAATCCCTGCATGAGTGGTCTTAATTATCAAAATTTAAAAATAAATAAAAATAATCTATAAAACTAAAATTCTTAGCAACACCACTTGTTATCTAGTACGCCCAATGCTTGACAATTAAAAATAAATTACTGGGCCCATCACATTGCAATGATGGCCACAAGTTTGACACCATGGAGGCCCAAGAAGCCAGATTTCCAGAGCCATTTAAGCTGCAACCCAAAGAAGGGCTAGCTCTCGTTAACGACATAGTAGTGGGGTTCGCTATGCCCACTTCTGTGTGTTTCGACACCAATGTGTTGGGCTTGAGCTTACCTCTGGACCTCCAAGCTCATGTACCGTGATAGCCTTAACTCAACAAGATCATCATTTGCATCATGATGACGCCGATACCAAGAGATATTAGCAACTCAAGGGGGCACTTTTCAGGAAGATTATCTTCAGTATGTTAAGTGTTATTTTTAGGGTGTTTTATGGCCTTTAGATTCATTCCATCATCAACATATTTTAGAGGTCACTTACAATTCAAATTTTCAGCAAGAGGGTGTCATTTTTGGAGAGTTAACACCACTAGAACAAGTGCCTTACCTAAATATATTCTCAGCATGCAGGAGGTGCCTTCTTTAGTCCAAGCAATGTATCTCTTCATAACAGACTTAACATGCAGGGCACTGACTAGAGGTAGATCACAACAATTTATTAGAAATATAACAAATCAACGCTGATGTGGAGGACCAATTGGCATGAGTGCTTGATCAACAACAAAGTTTTCATTAGCAGGTTTATGTGGATCTAATCAATTGATGAGAGTACTACGGTACATGACAAATCAACAAGTACCTTTCCATCTATATCCCACATCCAAAACTATTTTTCATCGGTTTGGGTTTATCCCAAACCAAGCATGATGACTCTATTCCAAAGGTAAATTTTAGAAATATGCAATTGGATCTCTGATTAATGAAAGCAATTTTTATTTATTTATTAATTTGTACTATTGTGGCTCTCACTCTTGATTGCCTCAGTTGGGAAGGACTATCAATTTGTAAGGTAGTTGCAAGCTCTAGAGGTAAGATCTACAAGGTACGTATCCATTTTCATGTGTTTCACCCATTTAGTCATTCAAACCCTCATTGTGAAAACCCTAGATTTTTAGATCTGGTAGATCTGGCGATTATTTGGGCTTAAAACATAAAACCCACCTCTAAATAAATTAAAGATCATAACTAAAATTTGGTTTCATTCCCACTCCAATTGGCTCCTGATCTAAGGCACTAGTCCTCTCTTGAGGGGGACGCAGTTGTGGGTTTTATGCATATTTCTGGATCTATCTTGTGGGTTGTGCTACTTTTGCCTTGAAACATCATATCTACTACTTAGCCAACCACCTAGTGCCATTTGTACCTAAATTTCACCTTGTGGACCCCACTTTAACCAATTTCCTTAATTTAAGGGTGGGCCCCACTTGGGTTTTCTAGATTGGCATTAGATCTATCGAGATCTACTCAATTAAATTCATAAGTGGCATCTTCATTCCTTGGTTAACCATTTGTCCTTCCATAAGCCTCCTCAACCAAGCCCTAACTCTATGTGTCCACTTATAATCCCTAGATCTAGATCCATTCACTCTTTATCTTCTCTTATTTCACCTTCACATTTCCCTAGGAGGTCTAGAGTTGGTTCACTAGCCTTCATTGGCTAGCTAGGGTCTCCCCCTTGGTCTTGCTTAGGCTAGATCTAAAGTGAAGAGTGCCTCGGTTAGTGTGACAACCAATTGCTTTGGGAACTGTGGCATCTATTGGGTCACCTCTTTAGTTGTCCAATGCCTCTACCATCCTAGATAGGATCACCTTTTGGGACAACTAAAAGTTGTGTGATAACATGTCCTTCTAACATATCCACCTCCAGGATCATTCTCAAGCCTCATGTTATCCACACTAGAGATTCCTTCTGACTCTGGAAGTCATCCCTCTACTGATCCTGTATTCCAAACTAAAGACCGGTACCTACCTCTGGTGCTTCGAGATATCTAATCCTGATCCTGAGCACTCTCTAGCTTTGTCATCTCGAATTAGCTTAACCTCTTACCATTATTGGAATGAGCTTCCCACTCTTCTCTTAGACCTGAGGACTAACTACTCGACTCCACTTCAATCCCCAGAGCATCTTTCTCTCCATCTATCTTAGACTCAGAATCCGTTATCCACCCAGATCCTTCCACCATCGCTTGTCCTCGCACTATGTATATCCTGCCTCTCTGATCACCCAGCAACACTACTTCAATCGGATGCACTCTCATTGAATAAATGAATAAATGTTCACACTTGAACAATACTGCGTAGCCATAATCTTCCAAGGCTGAGATTAAGAGTTTGTTAAACTTCAACCCTGGAACAAAGAGTACCTCGCTCACCTCCAAGAACTCCTCAAACCCAAGCTAGAACTTAACTCGTCCCATTCCTCTCACCATATGTACTGTGTCTGCTTCACTCTCTACATAATGGCCTAGACCTGTTTCTGAAATACTAAGGAATACATCCTATATTCCTGTCATGTGTTGAGATACTCCGCTATCAACTATCCAAGTCCTGATATTCTCGTAACCAATACTGCCACAACTCAAATCTAAGGAAAGTGAGAACTCCCTCTCGAATCTCTCGGTATGGTCCTCCACTTCAATTGAGGCTTCCACCTAGTTGTCCTTCTCCTTCTTTTCCATTTTCTTGTTAGGGCATTCTCCTGCATAGTGACCATACTGGTTACATGCATATCACCAAACCTTGCTCATATACTTCTTCATGGAAGAATATCCCCCAGTACCCTTCTTCTTGCCTCTACTTTTTCCCATAAGAGCTACATTCTCTTCACTTGCATCACGATCTGCCTTCTCCTTATGAGACCCTTCTAGAATCTTTCCTAAGAGAATTCATCCCATAGCCTGCTCCAGTTTGGCAGTTTCTCTCTACCAATCGCACACTTGACGAACACATACCATGCTTTTGTAAATCCTTTCAAGGAAATACGCACCAACTCAGAATCTGCAATGACCTTTCCTACAGCTTCCAACTCGTCCTTCACCTGATCCACCCTGGTAAGGTACGATGCAACCCTCTCTTCTTTAGTCATCTTGGTACTATGCAACTTGTCTTTAAGGGTCATCTTTCGGTTCTCGTTCTTGGCTTCAAACAAGTTCTTTAATGTGTCTTGTTACCAGTTAAGTTGCACTTAGTTGGACTTACAAACGAGTGTGCCAATGATGAACATGTTTCATGTTCTTTTACAAGCATTCAGAAGTCCATCAGCGCTTTTTCAGGGCCCTTTTTTTTAATTTTTTCTTCACATGTTCATGCCCCATGAGGTTTGTAATAAAGTGTTCTAGCATGGTATTTTTATGTAAAGGACTTGGCTTCCTAGGACTTGTCAATCAAGTCAGGTATTCCAAGGAGTTTTTTCACTTATTAATTATGTTTTGCGTTTTAGAAGGGCATAATTTTTGAGTTTTTCTCCTGTTCTTCCAAAGCTGGAATACCTAGCGTGGTGGTTAGGCCTTAGGAGGTTATTAAAGTCCATGGGTCAATGTATATGAACATGCTAAACACTAGAATAAAGTCATATGGACATGTGTTAGGTCCCCTAGGTGTTTTTTCTAAGTTTCGGAAAAATATAATTTTCTGTAAAATCAAGCCATTTTTTTGAATGGTTTAATTAAAAAATTTAAAAATGTTATAAAAAAGTGGTTAGGGGGTGGAATTAGCCATGGGGGTGCTCGTTTTCAAACTCAAAGCACCCACTTTAACCCTAAACCCACGAGGAAAAATTTCATGATTATTCATCACTTAAGGTGATTTTCTCTTGAAAAAGTCAAAAAGACTAAATAAATGGCCAAATAAGCCATCATAAAATCAATTTTGGAATCCCACTGATTGAGGAAAGTGGTCGGAGCCTATTTTCTAGTGATTGGATGCCAAATCTTAGGAAATTTGGGGCAGATTTAATTGAGTTAATTGAGGATTGAAATCCCCATAATAGAGGGGCGCATTCCACTAAAGGAGGGCGCATTCTCTAGATAGGGGGGCGCACTTTTGCTGGCAGCTTTGATTAAGGAATCATGGCAGCCATTAATGGAGGGCGCATCTCTTACGAAAGGTGGCACATCCCTCTAGGAATCAATCCCTTGATTGATGGAGTGCGCCCAAGCTGCCATATGCGCCCTCATGGACTGATTTTCTTCCATAAAACCAAGCACTCTCTCCTATTTGAAAGTGAGTTAGAGTTTGGGAGCAGAGGCTTGCATTGTAATATTGTTCTATCTTTTTTAGTTGATGAATAAAGAGACTTTGGAGGTCATACCTATGTGACGCTATTTGTGAGTGGATGGAATGATATCGTGGCATGAGGTAACATGTATTTGAACCATTTTTGTGCAATTTTCTTCATCATGATCTCGCTTACTGAAGGATTGGTATCAATTTTGTAGAGAAGATTGCTAAGCTTGCTTGTTTAGTTAATCTTTTATTTGTCATATGATTAGAGATCTAAGATTTATATGCTTCATTTGCTTATGCTCATATTCTCTTGATTTCTAAGCTTATGCATTTCTAGATTTGATGGGTCTTTGTGTGAGAGTGTTTTAGTTGAAGGTTCCCAGGATTTGAAGAAGTGAAGAGCTTGTTTGCTCTTTATCTCTCTCTCAAGACTTGCTTTGGTGGATCTTGCCCTCCGTGTCCCACATCCAGACTCTCAGAATCTTCTTTGTTCATAATCTATGCTACTGCTCTTTTCTTTCTCCACATAAACTTCTCTTTTTCTTTCTGTTACTTCAAGTTTGAAAGTGCAAATTTTACATAGATCTATCTCTTAAAGATTAAATCATAAGTAAATCTAGTGTTTTAGTTGCCTTAATATCTAGTTTATTTTACCAGTTCTTATCATTCCTGTTGTCCGCCGAGATGCACACCAGTAGCAGAAATCTTTCGAAAGTTGTCTCCTCATTACAAGTGGAAGAAGTGTGGCCTTGGGGGCAAGCAATGAGCCAAGTACTGTCACCTGAATCCCAATTCCTCAGTTTAGGCTAACTCCTAACGAAGCCAAGGGGGGTAGTCCCTACACAAAGATTTGTCTATGGCTCTGTGTTTTAAGTGTTTTTTGGTGTATGGTGATGCGGATGAGTGTTGTTTAGGAGTTTTTTGATGATGAAAGATCACAATTTTATAATTGAAACAAACACAAGATTAATGAGCAATCCACGTTGCGATACAAGCTTATGAGATTAACAGTATGTAAAGACTTGCGAAATAAAAGCATCCACAGATAGATAAGTTCAAATAGAAATTCAAATGGACAAATGGCCCAACTTAATTAAAACATGAAAATGTAAAGTGACCAATGCCAAATGCAGTCAAATAAGTGTGTAGTGTTGGAGGATGCTGAAGATACAAGTCTTAGTAAACTGTTTGTGAGAACATTTTGCAAATTATCTTGGTTTATTGAAAGTTTTAATGATCTTGATTATTAGGCTAGCAAAAGAAAGGCATGCGTCCAACCGGAAAGGTATACTTTCAGTGGCTTCCCCTCTGGTGGTATGATGGACCGTCCATTTATCAAGAATAGGTGTCCAATGACTTAACCACCCTCGAAGTCTAAGACAACGGTGAATTCCGGCCCCACCAGGTTTAGGAAATTTGCCCACTACCTGAGTATTTCTCAAATAATCAACGTCGATTCGTTGGTTGTGGGGTAATGATTTTATTAAGTTATCACTTTTGAGATTAACAGATCCAACACCGTTCTGAGTACGAACCCAACCCCTTAAGGTCGACAGAGCATACTAAGTGAAGGATAGCAACAAAGATAAATTTTATTGGGGGATGTGAGTTGGAAGTATTTTAAAATTATTAAGAGCACACCATTCAACCCTCTAATAGAGAGTGCTCTTGACTTTGTCTTAAGACAGAAGTTCAAGAGACTTTAACTACACTATATGCTTGATGCAAGGATATGCAGTGGGAATGCTCTCCGATAGAGAGCACTCTTGACTTGTGTTATCGCAAGTTCAAGAGACTTTGGTTCTTTGTTAAAATAGAAGCAGATTGTGAACAAGAACATAAGTGATAGCTCAACAATGATAAAAGAAATGACTAAATTAACAATTAGTTTCTAAGTTTCAAAATGGAAGCTAACTAATGATTAGTGTTCTAAAGCGAAAAGAAGCTAATCTAGCAAATTATTCCTAAGTACATAAAAATAGAAACTACTCTAAAATACCAAAGCAAATCACATCAAGAGACCACAAACCTCCCCAAGTGGGGGAAGTTGGAAGTGGGGGCTTAAAAACCCCACTCAAGCTTTTATTGGAAAATTACAAGTGCCTTTGGGATTGAAACCCTTGAAAGGACTTTTGAGAAATCACTTAAGTAAAATGAAAACTCCTATGAATTTGTACAAAGGATAAATGGTTTCTTTTTTGGTTTTGGATCCTTGTCTTTGGATCTAGTTTTGCTTGCTCTTTCTTCCTTGGTTTTGCTTTGGGTTCACCTGTGAATAAGAGCTCTAAACAACAACTAGTAAGAGTGTTAGGAAACCAAACTTTTACTTATAATTCGAAATGATGAAGTGAATAACAAGATAAATGCCCAATCAGATGAAATAGGAGCCCAAAACAGTGAAATGAGACCAAAAATCAGACATTGGAAAAGACAAGACAAGCTCATCGTTTTTTATATAAAATGCATGTTTTTCAGCGAAATGACATGAGATTTTTTGAGAAAATAAAATTAAGGATTTTTTAATATTTTAGGCTAATTTCCAGAATCTGAAAATAGCAAAAAATTGCAGAAAATCAATAAAAAATCAGCAAGTACAAAATTGCACGTTTTTCGAGAAAAAGTCAAAAAATAAAAAAAATAAAATTGAAATTTTTTTGAAATTTTTTTAATTTTCAAGCTAATTTCCATAATTGAAAATTAGCAAAAAATTGAAAAAATCAACCAAAAAACAGCAAGCCTAAAATGGCACGTTTTTCGAGGAAAACACAAAAAAATGATTTTTCGAAAAAATTTTGAATTTTTTAATAATTTTCAAGAAATTCTAGATTTGAAAAAATGTGGAAAACACAGAAAAACCAGCAAGCTAAAAAGTAGAAAATAAGCACACTTTTCGAGAAAAATAATGCACGTTTTCCAAGGCAAACAAGCAATGAAAGGAAAAACAAATGGGAGAGAAAAGACTAGGCCAAATCCAGCAACAAACTAAGAAATAAACAAACAAGGTGGGATCAACCTTGGAATAAGGTGACCAATAGAACCACTAGTCCCAAAAACCTTCCAGCTAGCTGGATGTCCACAATGATGCTAATGGGGAAAGAGAAGTAGCCACAAAATTATGTGGCACTTGGGATCAAATCCCAAGCTACTTTCTCAAGGCACAACTTGGAAGAGAAGAAGATGAATTTACAACTTTGGAAAATGAAACTAGATCTTTAAATACGAGTCTTTGAAAAGATGGATCTAGCTTTGAAAAAGTAGATGTAAGGCTAGAAAGCCTAAATCTAACTTAGTAGAAGCCAAGCAAGCTTGAAATACAAATTTTAAATGACTTGATAACTTCTAGAAATAGTGGAAAAGAGATAGAATAGAACCTTGAAAAATAGAGATCCACTTGTAGTAACCAATGTAACCAAAAGAAAGATTCAAATAGTTTGTTTGATGGATGAAGCAAGCAAGCGGCAAGCCCCTCTTTGTTTCTTAATTTCTTAAAGCAAAACTCCTTTGGTAACCTGCAGAATGAAGGTGTAAACCAAGCAAGAACTCTTGCACTTGGGAGAATACCTGAAGAGCCACACACTTAAGAGAAAAGTATAGATTTATAATATTTGTGCTAGATTGTTAGCTCTCTAAATCATAAAATCCAATACTTAAGAATCAAAAGCATGTAAACAAAACATGATATCACCTCATACAAGATGAAGCATGGCACACCAAGAGCTTCCACATTGACCTCCAAAGTCTCAACTTTATTCAAATGCTTAAACAAATTACAAAATTCTCCAGAGCTTCTATGCAAAAATTATCCATGAGAAGAGAGCCAAAATGGCTTCTCTTTATACAAAAACACCCATCTAAAACCCTAATTCGAATTGGCACTAAGGAGAGCCAATAACACTTGACAAAACTCCAAATTCCAATCACAAACCCATCAAATCTTGGCTTCGAGTGATATCTATCCATAAGCTCGAGTTTGGAAGTGATGTGGATGGGGAGGTGGCCTCCACCTTGGCAAGGCACCCCCCATCCTTCATTGTTAACTCCACCATACCAATAGCAAGACTCCACATCACAAAAACATCAAGCTAAAGGAGAGGGCGAATTTCTCAACTGTAGATCACTCCCAGTGCCCCAAAACTGATCCGAATCAGGTGGGTGTAGATTCCAATCATCATTAATGCTTCTTGCCATGTCATTTAGACTTTTACTTTATTTAATTTGGCATTTTTTGGAGAGATTTAAATTATCTCCAATTTATTATTTTCTGAATACTTTAATTAATATTTCTCATTCTTTTATTTTTTGAGAAAATATTAATTATGAAGCCAAATAATTGTTCGAAACTTAGACTAAGCTAGTCTGGGGATCATGAATGATTTTTGGCTTATGATTTGAGCCTCCTGTTATCACATATATAGTAGCCGGGCTACCATACATTATTTTTCCGATTCCAGTACACTATTCAGCCAGTTCCCTTACATTGAGATGCTGAGATGAGCATCTATATTGGATCACTATCAGATTTTAGACAGCAGTTGTATTCCCCATGCCATGACTGAGTCTCAGGACACTCAGAGAGATGACTGATGTAGCCATTATACCATTTGCACAGAGCAGTCAGTAGTGCCCAGAGTTACAGCAGCATTTTTAGAGGACAGATGATGGTTCAGATGATGAGCATTCAGGTATATGACTCAACAGGTATATCATTGTGTTATGGTTATATTGCTTTTATATTTATTCTTATAGCATGTCTTAGCACCTAGTGTCATGATCCGGCAATCATATAGATATGTGGACCTCGTTGATCTTATTATATATATTATATTGTCCCTACTCAAACTTAGAAGTTCACTATTCATACTCATTGGTTTTACCCTCCTTACAGAGAATAGAGGTGATCATTCAACCATACCTTGGCTTGCTAGTGTTGGCTCCATTATTCATTGTCTTCATCCATCCATTGCCTACCTTTTAGTTTATCACCATGACTTACTACTTGACTAGTGGCATGGAGGACTTTTCCCCACTGTAGCCTCTGTATTGGATGAGCTTCCTTGTTTATTGTGTCTCGGCTCTGAGTTGGTGACAAAACTTACCTATGGTGAGTTGGATTTCCTTGTGAATTCCCCCTAGTCACTAAAGTTGTGTTGGCTAAACCTGAAACTTTTAGTGCTGCCATGAATACAAAATCTGGAAAAATGAAATGCTATATCTTCTATGAAAAGCCCATTCATGCAATGTGTTTTTCAACACACATGAATGAAAGGCATGCCAAATGAAAATGGCCATGAAAATAAAATGTTATATCTTTTGGAAATGTAAATACCTAGGTAAACAAGCTGTCTGTGACACACCTAGAAGTGCTCAGGTAAACAAGTGCCTTAAAAACACACCTGCAGCAGAAAGCCTAAATAAATGTAAATCTATGCAATGTGTTTATAAACACACATAGATCAAGGCTATGGAAACTTCAGGCCCAAAAAGCAATGGAACTTAAATGCTATATCAAAACAACTGCTGGCCTTATTTGTATTATGGATTGTGCGCATATGTTAAAGGTGAATAAACCCTCTTTGAACAACTCATCCATTTGTGAGACACCGCCATTCCTTGTGTTGTTGCTCATTCAGTATATGCTATGGTGTGTATTCCCTTTCCCTTTGCCAAAGTGTCACAAAGTTAAGTTAGTCAAGTCATCCCTTAGCCTAGCCAGTTATTTTACCCTTCACCCTTCACTAGCAAATTGATCACAGCTATGAAGTGAGTATGGTCTTGAAATTCTAGTCTGAGTAATAATAATAATTAACGACATTATATATTTGGATTTAGATCACCAGTAATGATTACTTTGTGTTATAATTGCTATTTGAATAAGTTGTAAAGCATACATTAACCTTTGATACTTTGCAGCAACTTCTGATGATAGTCTGAGTTATATTTGGTCAATGTTGACCTGGTCAAACTCAGTTTGACCAAGGACAACCATAGGACATGAGATGGTTGGACCTTGTGATGATATGGATAGATGATATATGGTCTATGTACATGTACATGATGGTTCTATGCATCAGATACAGGTTTATGATGATGATTCATGGTTTATAGCATTATTTGATCATTTACAGATTATTATTATTTCACCTATTCCGGTATATTGGATATATTTTATGATCATGCAGAGACACATATGGTGTATGAGTACACATCTTGGATGGATTTGGACCTTTTGAGTCCAATGAGACCGTCTGTTTTCCGTTTCGGGCACTTACAGTGATGATTGAGCCTCAGCAGGCTAACCCAGTGCAGTTTTGGTCTGTCGGAGACCCTGTCAGAGCAGAGAGGATTTTTATTTGGTTGACCTAGGGTGCTGTACTTGGAGGGGGTGGTCCAGCCACTTGTTTTTACCATATTACCCCCCTCCCGGACACACTAGTGCCCTCACCTTGACAGCGCAGGCACTCCAGGAGGCAATTTGGGGCAGTTTCACGCTTCCCGAGGCATTTCAGGATTGGTAGAAATGGCTATTGAGGAATTGGATTTGGGCTACTAAGGCAATGTCTTGGCATGGGATGATCAGTGATGATGGGTTGATGTCTTCCACACCTCCTCCAGCAGTTTCAGCTTCATCGGGGCCCACATCCATCACTTATGGCACTTTCTGATGATTTATGAGGCCTCTTAAGGCCCACGATTTGTCCATAGAGGCACGATTTGGTATATTGATGACTATTTTATTATTATTGTGCTATGGGGATTGACCAAGGGTGGCTAAAATTACCCCTTGGACCCACCATAAGCTTCTTATTATATTTTGTCATCATGATATGGTGGGATTCCCCTCTCCTAGGGCGATTTTGTCTACTTATGTTATATTTTATTAGTGATCCATGTATTTTATTGTTGAGCTCATCTCAACCATTGATTAGACATTTGTATCTTTTAATCTTAGCCACTCATTCAAAAAGTGGTTAGGATTTTGATACCTCTCCTTTTTATTTAAAGGAGAGAGCTTCTCATTGTAAGGGGACTTGTGGCTCTGGATTATTGGAATAGAAAATTATTATTGCATCTATCTCCAGTGTTGTGGTGAATGTTTTTGGTGTTCGTTCGTTGGTTCTTCCTTTGCACTGAGTTATTGGAGATCTTGTTTGCCATATCTTTTGTACCACGTTTTTTGCATCTACAGGTGGAGGCTGATTTGCTTTGAGGAGGAAGTATTGGTAGGGGAAGACTCTCCCTACTTCTTCTTTGGATCTCTTCGTTGGTAACAGGGAGTATTACTGTCCCAGGACCTTCTATTCTATGTTATCATTGCATTTTACTTGTATTTCCTCCATACTTGACCTCTCTGGTTGAAATTGATTTTCCTTGGATTGACAGGTAGAGGAGGGCGCACTTGTGGGCTAGAGCATCAATTTGGCAAGCAAAATCAACAATCTCTCATTTGATCTCTGCGGGAATCTCCCTCAACATCAAAGCATCTCTCTTCATCACTCAGGTATGATCTCATGGTAAGTTCTATCTCCATGATCTATCCACTTGTCTAAAACAATTTAAACCTTAATTAATCAAAACCCCCATTTTTACATTTTTTTCAGATCTACTGAGATCTAGTGGGTTGTTGGGTATAATATTGAAAACCCACCTCTATAGTATCCAAGGCATCCCGGATCTATAGTTTGGTGAGGATTGGCCTCCATTTGACCCCCTTCCCAGGCCAACTTAGCCTCTCCAAGTGAGGTCGCACTCCTTGGGGAAGGTGAGTTACCCTAGATCTAGTTGATGGGTAGTTGATATCCCACTTGATTATTGATCTACACATCCAATAACCTACCCCCAGATTGTCACTTTTCTGATTTCTACCTTGTGGGCCCTATTCCATGTTTTAAGGGATTTAATCCCATTTTTTGGACCACTTGGTATCTTTAAACTTAGATCTAGTAAGATCTAGCCATCGGATTGCTTTGAAACTATAGATCCATATCCTCACCAGATCAACCTACTTGGATCTAAATTTTGGATGCCATTGGACTTGTCTTGATTTATTTATCCCACTTTTTAGCCTCCTTGGGTAGAGTCGCACCACCTTGGAGAAGTGAGTTGGCCCACTTCCAGGACATGGGTACATGAGATTTTTGTGTATTTGGAACAGGCATAATTCGAAACCTAGGTCTAGTATGTCACTTTGTCAAATCTTGCCTTGGGGATAGCATTCCTTGTTTTAAGGGATTGTGGTCCACTTAGGTGAAACCTAGATCTAGACCTATTCATCCATCAAAACTTTAATTGCCCACTTGTCTCATACAATAGGAGTTATCAATCACAATTTAACTACACTTTGACTCCATTATCCCAATTCCCAAGGCACTAGTCTCTCTCCAAGTCAATTCGACTTTCCTAGATTGTTGGATTAACTTGTGGTTTGACCCTTGTGTGGTGAACTAAACCCTTGGATGTCATCATGAATCATGATCAAGCTTGTCACTTGTACTAGTTAGCCCCAATTCAACCCCTAAACTACCCTGCATTGGACACGGTTCCCAAGGCAGTGGATTTTGTCACATTGAACTAGTACATCAATTCTGGATCCTATTTCACAAATCATAAGTCACTTTCACATCAATAATGAACCAAAGCTATACTCATTGAACCCCTCACTTGTCTTGTGACTTCATCCTAAGGTCTAGGATAAAGCATACACCTTACTTCACTTAGAATCAACTTGATTTGGTGTCTTGGTTTTGATCTCTCCTGTCGGGAGTAGATCGGGTATCCCCCTTTGTTGTCTGGGCTAGATAACATAAAGTGAAGGTTGCCTCGACTGGCGTGACAACCATTTATTGGAGGTCGAGGTGATCGTGGTTGCACCTTTTGAGTTGCCCTTCCCTATTGCCATCCATGAGTGGATACATCCATAGGGGTAACTACAGTTTAGGTGATAACACTTCCAATCTCTGAAAATGGACCCCGGATGACTAACATATTACAAATTGAAATTTTTCCCTTTAAACTATCGAAAAATTTATTAAAAAATAAAAATAATTAAAAAACCAAAACCGGAGGACCCGGTAAAAAAATTTCGAAATTTTTTCTGAGGGTCCTAGTGACTTATAGTCTACTCTAATAGTGTCTAGTAGGCTTATATACATCAGCTGGGCTCTAACAACCCCCCATGGCTCAAATTTTCAAAATCGGGCATTCAAGCTTTGGAGGAAGCGGGAAAAAACCTCATCGATTATAGCTCGGCTATAGGCAAAGTATAAATGACAAGGGAAAAAACTCCCTGGAATACCTTAGTTGCTTAACCAAGTCATGGGGGACCGAGCCACTCAAAAATCCTACTAGTACACTTATTACAAACCCCGTGGGGCCATGGTCATTCTGACTGAAAATAAAAACTGGCTAGCCAAAATTAGCTAATTATTGTCATATGAAACCCTGATACTCTGGAAGTGAACACTGATGTGTTCCAACACTGGCGACTCAATGGAGTTTCATCTATTTGTACAAAATAGGTGATAAAAATTCCTAGTCTAGATCTTCATCTTGTTATTTAAGCATTTTTAAAGTTATCATAATTGCTCATCTTAAATTTTGAGAAAGAATGCTTAGTTTTGAATTTAAATCTAAATCTAGTAATTAGAGTGCTCAAATTTGCTTGCCATCTTAATTGAGGCCAGCAAAGATCCCATTGAACTAGCTTTTTTAGCTTGTTTCATTGGTTAATTCTTGCTTTCCTTTCGTTCTCAACACTTGGAAATTTTTCAAGTATTTTTGTAGCTTGTCCCAAAATACTCTTAAAGTGTTTTTGGGTGTTTTCCACTAACATATGCTTGCTGGTTTTCTAATTTTTATGAACAAGTAGAAAGGCATGCTGGCCAAATTTTCAAGATCTTAAGCTTTTAAAAATTCCAGACACCTTTATCTACAAGCAACCTATTCCCAAAACCATTGTAAGCCTACTGAATCCTCTGTTATAAAGGATCAGAGGCATTCCAAAAAGGATAAGGAATTTTGTAATAAGCATAATAAAGATAGCAAGTGGGCTACCAACACCCACACCCCATTCGCCTAGGGGGGACTGTGTCGACTCCATTTTTGTGGTTTGTGATTTTTAGTTTAGATTTCCTTTTTCGCAACTAATAAAATCAACGTAGGAATAAAACTAACTTTGTTTGATCTGTTTCAATAGTGGGTCACAAGCACACTCAGTACTTCGTTTTTTTACATTTTTTTAACAATTTCCAGCTTTCTGAGTAATTTTGTCCTTGCTTTCCCGAAGTACGGTGCGACGAAAGAGCTTGCTCAAGTAATGGAATTCGGTCGGAAAAGAGACTCTTGGAAGTAGATTAACCAAGAAGAAAATCCTAATATTGTTTAAAATAAACCAACACTTATCTTCCCATATGCTCTAGACTGCTACAACATAGTCCAATCAGTTGGTCAACCAGAAAGGGAGGTAAGCATTAGCGTAATATGAAAATCCACATAAGCTAGCCTTCGAAAATTTGGGAGGTCGCAGAGAGTGACTACCATAAAGTCAAGGGGATACTCATCAATGAGGTTCGTCCTCTCCTAGTTGGTGTTAGAAACCCGTATCAACCCTTCTCTTTACTTTGTTAGTATATTGTTGTTGGACGCATATGCTTTGTAAGTCATCCCATAGTATTTGTTGATCCATAGTTTATATTAGCCCATGGTATTGATCCATAGTATTGGACGCATATGCTTTGTAAGTCGTCCCATAGTATTATATGTCCCATGGTTTTAACTCATAATATTGGGCATAGACTTAGTATATAAGTGTGTGTTGAGGTCATTGAAGGCACCGTGAAGTTAATTGTATTGAGCTTGCTCAAAGGAGGTTGCCCCCTCGAAGTGGCCCGTGATCAATATAAAAGTGATTCTGAATTCTATTATTTCTGATATCTCGTGTATTTGCATTAATTAATTATTGCAGATTCTTCACATCTGGTATCAAAGCACTTTCTTTGGCTCGTTGGGTGGAATTTCTGCCAAAAAAAAAAATTCACATCTGTTGCAAGTTCGGATCTAGGAATAATCCCTATCCGCTTAACTGTGGGAAGTACTTGGGCATAAACCCTAAAACTCATTGTGAGGAGTACCACAGGAACCCCAAAGAAGCTAGCCCATTGAGAAGACCTGCCAGCGAAAAGGGAAACGACCCCTACCCGATTGACTAATTCCCACCCGTGAGGTAAACCAAGAGTTGTCGTTTGTGGCAAAGCGGTTATCAGTTTTACCTAAACCGTGGAGTGAGGGGTACTGCCCCAATACGCAAGCCGTTAGACAGCATTGGTGGCCAAGTGAATCCCCTGAACCGATAGGAAGCCGCACATACCTAGGGTCCATATCTATTTTCAGCTGAACTATTGTCGATCACTTCCGCTCCAGATCCAGCCGTTTCAGATCTATTCTGAAAGTCGTTCCAGATCTAGTCGTCGTTTCAGATCCAGCCGTTTTTCGATCTCTTCCGTGCCATTGCAGATCCATCTGTTGTGGATCCCTTTCGCGCCGTTGTTGCCGATCCATTTCTGAACACCAAAAAAAAAAAAAAATCTGTTTTTCGGCCATATCTCCCTTGTTTCAACTCTGTTTTCCCTGAAACTTCACTGACATCCCTGCAATCCCATTTTGCATATTTCATTCCTAAAGACCCTATCCCAAATTCCACTTTCCAAGACTAGAAATCCCACATTTGTCTATTTTTAGGGTTTGCCATAACTCCTTCAATTTTCACCCAAACCCCTTCAAATTTTGCCACCGTGTTCCTTTCCTAATTCTGCTTCTTTGTCCCTCTCTACCAAATTTTCTCATTATTTTACCCCGCTTCTGAAATCCCTATTTTTTGCCTCCCTATCTATCAGAAAGTGTCCAAATCCTAGTCAAACCCCAATTACCAATCCGAGTTTTTCCCAAATCCAAATTTTCCTTTACTAAATAAGATTTTCTTTGTGTTTTTATTTCCCTTTCCACAAAAAAAAAAAAAAACTCTTGGTTGTAGTTGTCACCCGCGCAGGAGCAAAAACCATGGAGAAAGCACTTGCAGCCATCCAAACCAAACTCCAAGATCTGGATGAAAAATTTCTCAGCCACCATCTTCAGCATTCAGCCATGAACAATAACCGACAGCCAGAATCTTTTGTAGCCACTAGGTTCTCTTCTTCCAACAATTTTCGTGGGCCGAAGCTTGATTTTCCTCGCTTCAATGGTACTGATCCGACTAGATGGATATACCGAGCAAAACAATATTTCAGCCTGCATAATACTTTTGATATCCAGAAAGTTCCACTTGCATCCTTTCATTTGGACCAAGAAACCCTTCAATGGTACCTTTGGTACATCAAAGCTCATCCCGAGCCAAACTGGACAGATTTTTGCCAACTCCTTTTGTCACGATTTGGTCCTCGTGCTTCTGATGACTTCATAGGAGCACTCACTAAACTTCACCAAACTGGCACAGTGAGAGAGCATCAGACGGAATTTAAGAAACTAGCCAATCACACAGAAGGATTGTCTAATGAATTCTACAGGAGTTGTTTTATCAGTGGTCTCAAGGATGAAATCCACTCAGAGGTCAAAATGTTCTGTCCCAACACAATGATGGAAGTCCTAGGGTTGGCTAAGCTGGCCGAGGACAAGATCGCAGCTCAACAACGCTCCAAACCCACCTTTGTTCCCTTCAGAAATATGGGTTTCCAACGACCTCCCATCACGCCTGCTCCTCGACCAACTCCTATCAAGCATTTGTCTAAAACAGAGATGCAAGCACACCGAGAAAAAGGGCTTTCTTATAATTGTGATGAGAAATTCACTTGGGGACATAGATGTGTTCAACAAAATCTCTATCTCTTGGATGTGGATTCTCCGCCTGCCTCTGAACTTGGTGAAGAAGCTCTAGATACGGTAGATGATTAGGTTGACATTCAGCACCCGCTTGTTGACACCCCATCTCAGGACGACCCACCCAAGATCTCTCTCCATGCTGTAATCGGTCTCACCACCCCACAAACAATGCGGGTTAGGGGATACTTCATGAAGCTCCCTCTTACCATACTCATTGATTCTGGTAGCACTCATAACTTCATTGACCCTCGGATTGCCAAACAGGCTAATTGTTTTGTCCATCCTTGCTCCCACTTTGAAGTCATGGTTGCCAATGGGGGCACCTTACCTTGCAAGGGGAAGTGTCACAATGTGCGTCTCTCACAATGTGCGTCTCTCTATGGAAGATTATAACCTGCGCTCTAACATGTTTGCCTTGTCCTTAGGTGGATGTGATGTGGTTTTGGGCATTCAATGGTTACGCACACTTGGCCCCATCTTATGGGATTTTGCTGAACTTTGGATGCAATTTTCAGTCAATGGGGCACAACACAAATTTATGGGCTTACAACCAGGGTCTCTCTGCATCATCAATTCACATCGCCTGGAAAAAATCCTTAAGAAGAATTCACATGGTGTCATCGCTCAGCTCCATTCCATTCAGATGCATCCATCAACAGTCTCCACTACTTCCTTGGATAGATATGCAGGTGTCTTTGCTGAACCAATGAGCTTGCTGCCTTCAAGAGACCTTTCCGGTAAGAATTTAGCCGCATCTACCTCTCAGCAAGAAATGATGGCTACTTTGCATGCAGTACAGAAGTGGCAGCCAACTATTTATATGGATTTCTTAGAAGCGCTCTAGTGGTACAATACCACATCTACAAGGACACCATATGAAGTAGTCTATGGACAGACACCGCCAGTTCTTCTTCCATACACCCTTAGCAGCTCCCCAGTTCAGGCAATTGACTCGATTCTTCGAAACCGCGATCAGATTCTTTTCATTCTGCAGGACAATCTTCACATGGCCAGAATTCGACTGCAAGAACAAGCCGATCAGCACCATTTTGAGCGCACTTTTCACGCAGCTGATATGGTTCTTCTTCGTCTACAGCCTTCCAAGCAATCCTCCCTAAAACTCCAAAGGCATCAGTGGTCCAAAATGCAACCCGAGGATGCTACCAAGGAACCACTCATTCAGATTCTGCATCAATTTCCCCAACCAAAGCTTTAAGGACAAAGCTTTTTCTAAGGGAGAGGGGATGTTAGGAACCCGTGTCAACCCTTCTCTTTACTTTGTTAGTATATTGTTGTTGGACGCATATGCTTTGTAAGTCGTCCCTTAGTATTTGTTGATCCATAGTTTATATTATCCCATGGTATTGACCCATAGTATTGGACACATATGCTTTGTAAGTCGTCCCATAGTATTATATGTCCCATGGTTTTGACTCATAGTATTGGGCATAGACTTAGTATATAAGTGTGTGTTGAGGTCATTGAAGGCACCGTGAAGTTAATTGTATTGAGCTTGCTCAAAGGAGGTTGCCCCCTCGAAGTGGCCCGTGATCAATCTAAAAGTGATTCTGAGTTCTATTATTTCTGATATCTCGTGTATTTGCATTAATTAATTATTGCAGGTTCTTCACAGTTGGACACATGTTAAAGCTGCTTATGCGCTCAGTTCGAGAAGGAAAGTTTTAGTGGGCCAAACCAAGAAAAAACCCACTAATTGCCATCACCCTTAATAATAAAATTTACCAACTGAGACACTCGCAATACTTACATGACACAGCAAAGCACTTTTCAGTTTTTTGCATCTTTATATTGGGCATTGGTCTTAATGTTTATTATCTTGTTCAATTTATGAATGCAAAAAGATGATGATCGTTGCCATAAGCTGTTGAATTTCATTTTTTATTGTTGTCATAGTTGGACAAAAAAAAAATCTTTTGATTAACTCCTAGATTAGTTGTTTTTCTCTTTTCATAGAATAAACACCTTAGATTTTTCTTTTTTTAGGGTCCACCCCCCTTGGCTTCACTAGGAGTAAGCCTAGACAAAGGAGTTAAGTTCGAGTGACAACTCTTAACTCTGACTTGCCCCCAAGGCCACACCGAGCGGCTTGAAGATTTCTGTCACGATTTCCCAGGTGTGCATCCAGGCGGCAACATGTCCCACATCTCTTTGGTTGTTTGTTTCACAGCCAAATGGGGAATCAAATGGTCCTTCACTCCATATAGGAGTATCCTTTAAGCCTTTGACTCGCTCACCTCATGGGATTCCTTCTCCTTGGGATTTGAAGGAACAACAACCGGTGTTTTGGCATGCAAAAGATACCAAATCTTGTTCTCCTTGAGAATAGAGGCAATCCGGACTTTCCATTGAAGATAGTTGGAAATCACTCCCAACCTGTCTTCATATCTAATACAAAGAGCCATCTTGGACAAGCAACACTCACTACTGCCTTCTTCCTCTTTGATTTTTCCAACTCTCAAAACCCTCTTGCGCTCACTACAACATCATTGTGTCAACCCACTTGCTATCTCATCAAGTTTAATGTGTCTGTTGTCGTTTCAGAGCACCCGCTATGATACCATGTAAAAAAAATATAGGTCTGAAAAGGCAAAATCTTATACACAGGTTTTGTCAAGCTATTAGCATACTCTGATTTAATCATTTATGTCTCCAATTAATTACTTTCAGAAATAAATGCTTATAAACTCAATGTTTCAAATATGACAATTAATGAGCATGAACACATTACTAAATCTGATCTTTTAAGCAGCAGAAATGGCTAGGACAGCAATTAAAGACAGCATTACATGACACAAAAATTTAGGGCAAAGCCCAGGGGAAAACCAAGAGAGAGATTCTTTATTATAGCAAAATAAGAAGTCTCAGTAAAACTTGTTTCAACATTTAAATATCATCAATACTTATCTCAAACCCTCAACACTTGTATTAATTTCAGTCCCAATCTCTGGTCCTTCAACAGTATGGACTATGTACGGCCCTGTTGTACTAAACTCCTTGGAAACCGTGCTCAGCTCTACCAAGAAATTTACTGCTGCTAATGTATGGACTGTACCAACAAATTCCAGCAATCTCTGCCTTGGAAACTGTGCAGAACTGTACCCTCGATTTATGTGCATAAACTTGTTGTACGGACTGTTAGGAAACACACAATATGGCCTCTGCAATCATAGCATTAATGCATGTACTTTCTCCTCGGTTTGTGTACAAGTATCTTCTCTGAAAATGCCCTCTCAAGCTGCCATAAAACTCGTCTTCTTCCTCTTGCTCTCTTCTCTCGCTTTCTCTCACATGTCTATCTCACACAATACAATGTCTTCCTCTCTAAAAGTCCTTTTAATACTTTATTTCTCAATGACCTAACCCTAACTTCTCTAAGCACTTTTTTCAATGGCTTAGATTTTATTAGATCTAGGAATGGCATTTATTCTCTTATTAAATGCACTTTATTTAATACCTCATAAATGCACTTTAAGTCATTCACTTAAATACTCATTAACTAAACGTACAAAAAGTCACTTTAATAATATAAACTCACTTTATATTAAAAATTACATCTTCTAGAGAGACAACTTTAATAACCCCCCCATGATAGGCATCAAAACATAGAGGAGGATCTCGAGCTACAATTTTTCAACAGTCTTAGTGAGGGAGGTCCTTCTGGCATGTCCACCTCCAGGATCATTCTCAAGCCTCACGCTATCAGCAGTAGAGACTCCCTCTAACTCTGGAAGCGTCCCTCTACTGATCCTGTATTCCAAACTGAAGACCTGTGCCTACCTCCGATGTATGAGATATCTCATCTTGCTCTTGAGCACCCTCTAGCTGTGTCATCTTGAACGAGCTTAACCTCTTGCCATTACTAGAATGACCTTCTCACTCTTCTCTCTAAATTGAGGAATAACTACTCGACGCCACTTTAAGCCTCGAAGCATCTCACTCTTCGTCTATCTCAGAATTAGAATTTGTTATCCACCCAGATCCTTCCACCATAGTGTAATGTCCTCTTTTGCTTAAGCACTAAGAACCCTCCAGCTAACCTATTTAATTCCCATAGGTTTGAGCGGGTACTGAAAATCAGTGAAAATCAGGGAATTGACTGAGGATTGATGCCATTGGAATAAAAGAAGACCTTAAACAGTGATATTAAGTCATCAGTAGGTAAAAGAAGGCCACGGGGGCAAGTAGCAACTGACAGGTATAGCATGCAAGCCAAACTCATAGTGCATGCGACGGGAGTTAATTAAAGTGTCTACATGCATCCAGAAGTGAGTGCATGCAACCTCAACGTCAAAAAAGAAAGAAAAGTGAATCAGGGCATGCAAAAGTCAGGGCATCCAATCTCAACAAGATAAAAGAAGGAAAAAGCAAGTTGCTCATCATGCTAATGTTATTATTGATCAATGAGATTCATATTGAGAGCTCATAGAGCCAAACTAGGGTTGAGGGTGCATTCCTTAACCAACTGGTGCATATCGGCAGTGAAATGTATCTGCCCTAATCACTTCCAGGGGTAGATCATACAGGTCTAATATTATTCTTCATCATTACATCAAAGATTCAGTATTCTTAACAAAGATTCAAGCCAAAGGATGGAGAGGGTGCTTCACATATTCTGAGATCATTGAGAGAGCATTCATCTAAGCCATTCAAGTTCTATCATTCTTACTATTCACCAAATGCATTGCTATTGATATTTCCTATTGGTTATTCGATCCATTCAACTGGTTCAAAGGTTAATTCCAGATATCTAATCAACAAGAGACGCCTTTACTTGCATGAGTGAATTACATCTATTGGAGGTAACTCATATCTTTACCTCACACCAATGCATGGACTGCATGTCTCTTCTATACTGTTGAGAGGGCTACTATAAGCCTTACTGTGGATTATTGGGTTCACATCATCCTTCTGGAACATTATACATTGATTTGGAGATTGAGGAGGGCGCACCTACTTTGCATGGGCAAATTGTCATAAATATCCACATTCATAACTTGACCTAGTGTTGATGCATGGGTTGCATGCTTCTTCCATCTTGTTCAGAGGGCCACTATAAGCCTTACTATTGATTACGGGAGCCTACATAATCTTTTTGGAGCATTTATCATTGATCTAAAGAGTGAAGAAGGTGCCACCTTTGCATGGGCAAATTACTTCAAGGAGCAACTTTTCAAAACTGGATCTAGACCTCATGCATATTTTGCATGTCAGCTTTATATTATTCTACGGAGCAAGCACGACACATTGGTATGTACATGCATGTCTTTTGAATTTCTTTATGTTGTAGATCTGATTACTTGGGTTTTAGGGTTCATGCAACCCCATGCAATTCTCATGCAATCATAGTATCTTTATTTTTTGGGTATTAAGACATCAAAGAAAAAACAACTTTATAAACTATACACAAGAACAAAAATATCAATTGGGATATGATACGGAGAGATTCGTCTTCTATGTAAACTTCCAACGTAAATAAGACAATCGCTCCATAAATGGATAAATAGTAAAATATAATTGATAAGGTGATAGATAAGATGTTCTTACAATTTACATTTGATTGGCTTTTATAAGCCCATTGTACCTTTTTGTAAAGTCATGACTCTTGACTTATAGTTGTTTATTATTAACAATCAATATTAATAATATTACTATTAACTGTTATCTTATTACTAAGATATATATATATATATAATTCATAACATTGTCTTCCCCTTAAGGGAAGCTTTGTCCTGAAAGCTTTCTTGAAGACAAGGATTATGTCTGATTTTTTTCTTGAAACGTCATCTCTCTAGATCCTTTCTTTTAGTACTTGCGACACTTGATGAAATGAGACAATACAAGTTACGAATTCCAAAGAAGAAATGTCACATCGTCTCTAATGTGGTCCATCCGAGATCTATTTTCATCGGAGCTATTTGATAGCTTTGTGTGGTGTGTCTTCTCGTTTGTTGCTTAGTATGTTGATTTGATGTTCTTGCTTGTCTGACAACATAACTCCTCTGTGTATGTTATCACCTATTTTATACAAATGGTTGAAACCTTATTGAGCCGCCAGTGTTGGAACACATCAGTGTTCACTTCCAGAGTATCTGGGTTTCAGATATTTGGGTCTAGCCAGTTTTGGCTAGCCAGTTTTGTTTTTGAGTCGACATGACCATGGCCCCATGGGGGTTTGTATCAAAGTGTGCTAGTAGGGTCTGAGTGGCTCGGTTCCCCATGACTGGATTAAACAACTAAGGTATTCCAGGGAGTTTTTTCACCGTCAGATTATACTTTGCTTCAGGCGAGATATAATCTCTTGGTTTTTCTCCCGCTTCCTCCAAAGCTGGAATGCCCGATTTTGGAAATTTGGCCATGGGGGGTTATTAGAGTCCAACTATAATGTATAAACCTACTAGACACTATTAGAATAGGTTTTGGTCATATCCTAAGTCTCTAGGACCCCTATAAAAAATTTCGAAAAAATTTTACCGGACGCGTCGGAATTGGGGTTTAATTAAATTTCTCTATAGTTTAAATAGAGAAATTTGAGTCTGTAATATGTCAGTCATCCAGGATTCGATTTCAGTGATTGAAGGCTCCAGACTTAAGCCAAAAATCATTTATGATCCCCGGACCAGCTAACCCTAAGTTTCAGACAATTATTTGGCCTCATAATTAATATTTTTTCAAAAAATCAAAAAATGAGAAATATTAATTAAAATATTCAAAAAATAATAAATTGGAGATAATTTAAATCTCTCCAAAAAATGCCAAATTGAATAAAGTAAAAGTCAAAATGACATGGCAAAACGCATTTATGATGATTGGAATCTTCACCCACCTGATTCAGATCAGTTTCGGAGCACTGGGAGTGATCTACAGTTGAGAAATTCACCCACCTTCATGCAAATTCGTTTTTGTGATTTGGCAATTAATTAAAGGGTTGTTGGATTTTGAAATCAATGCATGTGGGGCTCCTTCCTCAAATTATGGGCTCCAAACTCAAGCTTAATGTTGAGTTAAGACTCCAAGCTCGATTTGGTTGGTGTTGACATGGTTTTGATTGCATTAAGATGGAGTTTTTGGCTCTCTTCATGCCAAATTCGAATTAGGGTTTTAGACTAGTGTTTGCTATTTAAGAGAAGCCATTTGGGCTTTCTTTGGATGGAGAATTATTGTAAACTTACTCTGTGGAGATTGTAATAGCTATTGGCTATCATTGGAAATAAAGTTGGCTTTGGAGGCAAATTTGTGTACACTTCTATTGGTTCATGAGTTACTAATTTATTTTGAGGTAATATCTGTAATGTTTTCTTGATTTATGCAATTTCAAAGTTTGATTTAAATACATGCTTAGATCTCTTTCTTAAGAGCGTAGGGCATGCATTTGATGGTCCCAATTTGTTTGCTAGGCTTAGGCTTGAATAGTATAAAGAGTGCAACTTGTAATCGGTCTTACTACCTTGTTTCTTTATGCATTTTTGTCTAACTCTCTATATTTGATCAAGCTTTGTTTGTGTAAGTTTTTGTGCATTGCAGATCTTCAAAACGGTTGAGATGAGATGAACTCGGTTGTATCTCCCTCTTCTCCACCAACAAAAAACCTTTACTAATAGTGTGTTTGCAGGATACTTCCAAGGAGCAAGATCTTAAGATTGGCATCAAAGCAGAGAGGGTTTCCTCTTCCATCAACAAAGTTTTCATCTTTCAAACTTGGTAACAAAAGGGTTCTTTCTTCAAACCCCTCTTATTTGCTCCTTGTTTCCCTTTTCTCATTGGTTTGCTAGCCCTTGCCTCTTAAAACCCTCCTCCTTAGCTTTCGCTTGGCCATAGTTACCCCTCTTTCTTCCCTTTCGTTTTGGCTCTAGTCTCTTTGCCTTCCCCTCTCCATCTAGCTCTTGATTTACCTTCCCTTCCACCTTTCGTCTTTCCCTCTTTTATCCTCTCGTTCCCCATCTTCTAGATTCCATCTCTCCCCCTCGTTTTCTCCAAAAAGAGCCCTAAATTATCCCAAAAGATCAAAAACGAATTGTTAAGTTAGTTTATTTTTTGTTAAAGTATTAGCTTCTCTTTTTGCAAGATAGCTTGTCATAGTTAGATCTTAGGTTTTACTTGCATCTTGTAGATCAATTTCATGCATTGAAAAGTAAGTGTTAGAAGCATTCTAGATTTCTCTTTTCACACTAGTATAGTTTGCATTTTTTTAAAACCCTAGTTGCAAGTTTAAAAGATAGAATTTTTTTTACAAAAATATTTCAAAAATTTTACATTCTAGATCTCTTTCTCATCATTTTTTAAGCATATGTTGTTCGCTGGTCCGTTTTTTCTTTTATGCATTTTTGAAATAAAAAATCTCATAAACTAATTTTTTGAAGTCTTTTGTAGACTCTAGTTTAAATAGCTTCAAGATTTTGTCTTGTTCTAATGATTAATGGGTGCCTTGATTGAGAATTTATAAGACTTGTGTAGATGTTTTGAAAGGAGGAAACTTGAAGGAGCTTTGAAGAAGTAAGATCTAAGCAAAAGAAACAAAGTGAAGAAACCATGAGAATGATCAAAACTTGACGTACTTATCCTTTGTAAAAGCAAGCAAAGACTTGTTTCTTCTTTATTTTTTCCAAGTATTATCTATCTCTCAAAAGTCCTTCAAGGGTTTCAAACCCAAGGCATTTGTAATCAAGTTAATAAAAGTTCAAGTGGAGGAGGCCTCCACTTTTTGGGTTTTCTTCCCATTTGGGGAAGAGTGTGGTGATTTGTTAGGTTAGATCTTTCAATTTTTTCTTTAGAGTAGTCTTTTGTTTCATCTTGTATTTCTCTTCCAAAGCCTTTGACCGGAAGTTGTATCCTCGGGATTTCATCTCAAAGGCAGGACCACATAATTTTGTGGTTACTCTTCCTTCCCCATCGGTTTCCTTGGTAGAGCTTTCAGCTAGCTGAGGGTTCTCAAGTGCAGGCGGTTCTAGTGGTTGACCTTGTTCGGAGGTTGATCCCACCTTAGAGTAAAACTGTTGGTAGAACACTAAGTCCTTTTAGCATTATTTCATTCTACAAATAGCATGTTAGTTGTCTCTTACTTTATTTGAGCTATCACATGGTTTAATTCTACAAAGCTTCATAACTGTTTTTCACAACTACTTCTATTTTCTTAAAATAAACAAAGCCTCTTGAACTTGGCCAAATCCAAGTCAAGAGCACTCTTTGTCGAAGAGCATTGTTAGATTTGCACTTTTCCCTGCATTAGGCATTTTAAGCTTAGCAAGTCTCTTGAACTGTGGTCATAAGATCAAGTCAAGAGCGCTCTCTGTCGGAGAGTTGAACAAGGTTCTCTAATAATAAAATTTTCCACTCATACACCCCTTTAATTAATTTACCTTGGTTTCTGTCCTACACCCGTATGCTCTGCCAACCGGAAACGGTTGGGCTAGTACTCAGAAAGGTGGAAGACTTGTTAATCTACAAGCGAAAATCTAATTAAAATTTTCACCCCCATAACCAACGAACCGACGTTGACATAAAGTACTTTAATTAGTTCTCAGGGGAGGCGCCGGACCGCCCAATCTGCGACACGGTGGCTGGTTAGCATTGCGCGCATCGCCGTGATTCCAGACAGGCCCCGACAGGTCTCTTAAAAGAGCTGCTTAAAACTACTTTCCGGACACTCTTTGAATACCCTTGGTTTTAGCCTTAATAAACAAGACAATTAAAACTTTTAATTTACCAAGATAAGCTGCATAACGTTCTCACAAATTTTCCATTTCAAACACTTGTGTCAAGTTTACAATCGCTTTTATTTTCTGACTCCATAAGGCACTGGTCCTTTATCTTATATTTTGTTTGCCTAAATATCAAACATTGGAGTATTTGCTTATATTTACGTGAAGTGATCTGTTTATTGCCCAAGTGTATCTTTCATCTTGTATTTGCAACGTGGATTGCGTTATCTTGTCTTATATTTAATTTTTATAATTGTCTCTCATCTCAAAAAACTCCTAAACAACACCCATCTGCATCACTACATCAAAAACAATTAAATACACAAAGAACCTTAGTGAAACTCTCTTTTAAGGACTACCCCCCTTGGCTTCGTTAGGAGTTTGCCTAAACGGAGGAGCTGGGATTCAGGTGACAGTACCTGGCTCATTGCTTGCCCCCAAGGCCACACCTCTCCCCACTTTCCAGTGAGGGAGACAGCTTTCAAAAGGTTTCTGCTGCTGGTGTGCAGTTTGGCGGACAACAGTGTACATTCATTTTGTCCCTATCGTTCGTCAAAATGACGTTTATAATTGGGGTGTCGATAGGCAGTTTTTGTTGTTTGTTTTTCTGCTGGATTGACTTCCTTTTGAACTGTGATGAAGACTGAATTTGTATTTATTTCTTCTTCCTCAACTTGAATTTGTTTTCCGGAAAATCTGGATGCTTCATTCTGGATTTGCGCTACTTTGTTCTCCAGTAGATTGTTATTACTCTGAATCTTCTCAAACCTATTGTCTTGCGACTTTTTGTCCTCTTTTAACTTCTCGATTTCTTCCTCTAGTTCTTGATTAAGATTTCTTAGGCGTTGGTTTTCTTCCTCTTTATCCATAAGTTTTCCTTCAATATCCTCGTTTGATTGTTCTGTCTTTTTAGTACTTTTTCAACTTCCTTATTTTTCCAATTAATGTTTTGTTATGGTTTCTTAACCGATATATTTCTTCATTGTTATTCGATAACGTGCTCTTGGCAGCTGTAATCTCTAGCTTATGCATCTTTCTAAGGTCGTCATACTGTTGCTGGAGTTTTTCCTTCTGTTGTCCATGTCAACATAACTCAGATTCTTGATTTTCTAACTTTCTCTAGGTTTGCGTCGATTCAGTATCTTTATCCATGATGAGCTTGTTTAAACGCTTTATGTCTTCTTCGAAGTTATTATCGCTTCTATAAGGTGATCCTTCAACATTTTTGGAGTTTCTAATTTTGTCTTCTAGGTTTTGATTGTGACTTCTGTAATGTCCTCTTCTGCTTAAGCACAGAGGACCATCCCGCTAACGTATATGATTCCCATAGGTTCGAACAGACACTAACATTCAGGGAATCAACTGAGGATTGATGCCTTATGCACCCTAAGAAGATCTTGGCAGGGGTATTAGATCATCAGTAGGTAAACAGGGGCCACAGGAACCATCAGCCACTTGCATGCATGGCATCCGAGCATTATTTCATGATGCATGCACTGATTGAGTCTCCAGAGCACTGCATGCAAGTCAACTACGAATTAGAAGGTAAAGTGACCTAATTAAGTCAAAAGTTAGGTCTAACAGGTGAATGTTGTAAAAGAATGGCAAAGCTAGTAAGGAAGATCTGCTTATATGATTATTGATTTGTGGATTCGAAATGGAGAGCTCAACGAGCTAAGTTGGGGTTGAGTGCATGCACTCAGCTAACTGGTGTATTTCAGCAGCGAAATCTATCTGCCCTAGTCACCATCAGGTTGGATCATCCAGATTCAGCAATGCTTCATCATCAAGTACTATTATCTTTCAGTTTCTGCAGTATTCCAGTTTATGAGTTATTGAGGGATTTGTCCTCCTGCATAGGCGCATTGTCCAAGGACCTCCCTATTCGCATCATTGTCTATAGGGCTAACTTCTTCTGCATGCTTCTCTCATCCTCTTCAGAGCAGTGGTATTACCCTTCCCCTAGAAGAAGGGCACCTTAGCTTCAGTCCCCAGCAATTTCTCAGCATATCCATCTTCAAGAAGACGTCCTCTTACATGGGGGCGACTTTCCTGAGAGAGGGACACTCGTTTTAGGGCTTGGAGCCTTCAGTTGTTCTGCATGCTGCTTCTATCATCTTCAGAAGGGCACTATAACCCTAGCACACCTTGTCTGGAGCTTCATCTGCGGAGTATTATTTATTGAGCATTCATAGCTTGGAGGAGGGCGTATTTAATTATTGGAGGACGTCCTACCTTATCTCCCTATTCCACCGGCATAATTCCTGCATGCAAGGATCATCTTGATCTACATCAGCCGATCTGTATACTAGTATTTACATGCATTGATTCCTCCTATTTTATAGCATTTCAGTTTATCTGGGTTATAGATCTGCATGCATGCAGAAATCAATGCACACTTTCATACTTTATTGAGATATCAGTCTACTAGCCTGTTATCACATCTATGTTAACTGGAGCTACCATACTGCAAACTGTGCGGTCGAGGACCGCACAGTACCTTTATTTTTCCAAATCGGAGATCAGCCACCTTCAGACGAAGCATTTTTGTTCAGATTGCCCCTAGCAGACATATCAGAGGGGACAGACAGTTGGACAGTGTCACACACATTGTCACTTACCATCTACCACAGGGTCACCTTTCCCTTGCCAGGCTTTGACATAAGCCCATTTGAGACAGTTGCCTAGTCTTGTTCTGATTAGGACTATCACAGTACATTGTTGGTTTATTATGATTGCCCGGATTTAGCAGAGATCCAACTCAGAGATAGCTTCAGTAGCAGCAGGTATATGGTGCAGCAGGTATTATGTTTGATGATTATTGCTCATGTTGTAGATTAGACTTCTTTATACTTGTTAGTACACTAACTTTGTATGAGATGATGTATTTGGTGATCTAGCTATTGTATGACATGATTGGACCCTTGATGATGTCAGTCCACCTCTCCTGTTAGACTTATGTATATGTACGCTGAGTCATGTCCCCTACACTTGGCATAGACTTGATCATTTAGTCCCTCTCGGTAGCTGACTTTAGCTCCATTATCACTTTCCCCATCCATCCGACTCATCCATGACACTTGTTCCCCGACCTGGACTCTGATTTGTGATTCCGAGGACCCCTTTCCCCACTGATCTATGAGTTTGCCATGACTCCCTGTTTATTGTGCCTCGGCTCTTTAGTGTGTGAGATACACGGTTAGACCTGGGATTTGCTCCTATCAGTTGCCCCCGATGTTGCAATGCAGTTAGGATTGTGTAGCCTCACCAGTTGTTCCCCATTGGTCATCGAGAAGCATGTATTGCTCACCCCCATTACCTTTGCAGTATGAGCACCATGTTTATATCTTTTCAGATATGTATGTAGCCCAAGAGGGCCTTGATGTAAATGAAGAAATGAAGAAATGTAAATCAGGCTAAAAGGGCCATTTTGTTGTAAATGTAAAATCTAGCCAAAAAGGGGCTAAGTATGAAACGCATCGTAAAATTCATGCAATGTGTTTATGAACACACATGGATTCAAGTCAGCCATATATGTCAGCATTTGTAGTGGTTATTCCTCACCTAGTCCCGCGGGACAAGGAGGTGAGAGGGAGCAAGGGACAAGCTCAAGATTGCCCCATAGAGTCTCAAGTTACGGTTTGCCGGACACCCAGTTTGGCGGCTCTAGAAAAGAACCTCACGGAGTCTTCGGATACGGATGTGAATTGTGAGATACTTGTTAGATGACTAGTGGTGGTTTCCCTGCACTATACCCATTTGTGAGGCACCGCCCTTCCCCGTGTTCTGTCATGGCATACTTACCTCAGTGGACCCTGCTTTCCCGAGTTGTCCAAAGGGTCACATGATCTTTATCCTTGTCTTTCCGTGTCCTTTGCCTTGTTGTCCGCATCACCTAAAGTCAGCAAAGTCGTCAATTCTATAGATGTGCATAGCATTTTAGTCTTTTGGAGGTGGTGGGCCCACTTCACCGGGGCCTTGTGTCATCTTGGGATTTAATGTATTTTTGATCACCATGTTATCATTATATTGCTTAGTAATGTACTAACTTGTATAATTGAGCCTTGTCACTTCATGCTTGCATACAGGTATTCAGCTAGCACTATTGTTGACCAGATTTGACTTGGTCAAACTGAGTTGACTAGGCCAAAATGGGCCCGAAAAAAATGTTGCGATCGGAATTTTGATTTCGATCAATTATTATCTACAGGGATCCCATATGAACATGCAAGTGTCGGAATTGCAAAATACTGAAGCGTTTGAGAAATTTTTAATTATTATTGGTCAACTTTGACCTGTTTTAATTAAAAATTATGGATGTTGGGCAAATAATGCCAAAGTGATGGATCGGGGTCGTTCGAGTGGTCATCCCTACTACTTTTGGGGTCCACGATCGCATTGCAACAGACAGTTCGGCAATCTGGGAAATAAAAGTGGGTCAAAAGCCCAATTTTCAGATTCAGCCACATAAACCAGCAAAAATTACGTGGAAAATCAGAATTTGACTAAGGCAACTATAGGCAAATGGGAAAATCAATGGTTGGCAAAGGTAAAGGTAATTTCTAAAGGTAAAATGGTAAGGTTTGATACATTATTGGCACATTGTGGGGCCCTCTCCATGGCAGCGCATCACTTGAGGTCGAATTGGCCCATAGGGGTGTTTTTTCTCCTTAGGGGGAATTCGATTTTGTTTGGTATGGGCATGTGGGCCCTTATTGTATGATGTTGGAGGGATAAAACCCCATATAGACACCCCCCAACTTGTTGTATTGTGGTATGGACCCCACATGGGTCCCCTCTCCTCCACATGTGCGCTTCTCTTCGGGCAATTCGCACCCCCTTCATAGAGACATCTCCACCATTCGATCTGTGTATTGGGGAGATGATCTCAACCCTCCATTTTGGGGGGAAACCTATTTTGGTTTTGAGCCATCTCTATAAGAGAATGGACTCTCTCCATTGTACTTCTTCTTGACATTTTTCAGATTTGCTATTGAGCTCTTGAGAGACATTTCTTCACCCTCTTGTGCATATGTGTTGTGAAGTGTTTTGATATGGATTATTGGCGTATTTCTGGAGTATTGTTGAGTGATAGTGAGCTATTTCCATCTCTTTTCTTGTCCAAGCTAACTTGCAGGTGAAATCGACCACTAGAGGGAGGCGTAGCCATTGAGCCAGCAGCTCCACGTTGGGTTTTCTCTCCGGGTTTCTGCAAAAGGGAAGTAAAACTTATGTTATTATCTTGCTTTCCTTCATTATTTGTCGCTATTTGCTTGTATTTCCTTGCTATTTGCCTCAGTTGCTGATTTGTGTCTCTCTTTGGCAGGTACAAGGGCGCACTTGGTCAACTAGATGCTCCAAAACGCATAAGGGAAAGGCACTGTTGCTCAACATTTGGCATCCAGCATTCATTTCTTCATCAAACTCTTCACCTCCTTTGTTTCAGGTAGGCAATCACTGCTGATCTCTCTTGTTCTCATTTTTCTTGTAAATGTTAAGCTGCAAAAACATAGTAAAACCCCCAAAAAATCAATATCTTAACTTTCAACCGTTAAAACTCTTAGTTCTTTAAAACCCGCTAATGAAATATCATCAAATAACCATATCTAAAATTTCATTGCATTTCGACTCCATATGCCCATAGAACCAGGCACTAGTCCATCACTGATTTGGCCTCCCTGGGCAAAACTGCCAATCACGCCTTTGGGTCAATTTCTAGGTTCTGGGTACTTGATAATCGGTTTTATAACATCTTTTTACCTTAGGATATCAAGTATCGTTGGCTGGAAGTGAGTTTAAACCCCTACTTTTCACTGCCCTAGGTCTATTTGTCCACTGTTTAACCCATTTCCCTAGGGCTGTTCACTTCACTTCTTACTGGTCCATTTTTCTTATTCTAAATCAGTCAAGTAATCACTCTATAATTACTAGAAGACGTGTTTAAATTGCTTGATTTGTTTCTGCCATGCTTGAGTAGTCACCATATGCTTCATTCCCCCATAGGCAGAATTTTCAGCCACTCTTCTGGTCATTCTCCATTTTCTGATTTAGTTTCCAGCCTTAAGATCTTCCACTTATTAATCATTATACTCTTTCATCGGATCTGATTTCATCTCTCATAGACTACCTTCTCATTTCAGGATCCCGATTCTACTAGGCTGGAAGAAATCTCACCTTTAGTCATCCATCCTGTTTATTGTTTTGATTATCTTTTGGGTTTAGGGTGTCTGATCGCTGAGTCTCAACCTTCACCGGTTGAGTGGGTCTCCCCCTTGACTTGGCTTTGAGCCTTGTCTAAAGTGACTGCAGCCTTGTCCGGTGCGACTTCCGTCCCTTGGACAGAGGACCTGGCTACTGTGGGTTACACCTTCCTAGCTGTCCCCTCTACCGTCCCTATTGGGATACCTACCACACACAGCTAGAGATAGTGTGATAACATAGCCAACACAAAAAAAAGAAAAAATATCAGTCTGGGATATCACAGTGGTATCAGAGAAAATTCCTCGCCAGTTGTGGGAGCATGCAATTGTGAACAGTAAATGAATTCAGAGGCCCCACACAACATTACTTACCGGAGACAGAGGTTTAGAAACAGTGATAGAGGAGAAGAAGAATTACAGGATATAGAACTGGGGAATAGAGAGTATCAATTTGAAAAAAGTAAAGGCAAAGAAACAATGGCAGATGATGATAAAATAGCTTTCAACAGTCTCATTTCAGCTATAAGGGATCTCACTAATGGACAAAAAGAAATGGTAAGTGCTTTCAGACAAATGGCAGAGAAAAACGGGCCCACCCCACACAGTCCATTATTCCCCCACAGTGATAGGGTATCCACCAGTGGTAGTGGAGAACATTTACATACCAACATGCAGAGCCATCCCCATATATACAATAGGCCCTCCCAACCTACCATGCCTAAATTCTTAAAGAGCCCAGCCGCAGTACCTCTAGCCCAAGTAGAGCCAGAAGACTCCCCGAGTGCCTATTTGAGAGAATACAGGGCTTTAGGAGATGACTTCCAGTCAGCCATGACCTTTAATGACTTTTAACACTTTAAAAGTAAGAACAGACCCAGAGCATACAATAGGCCTTTCAACCATAACTTTGAGTTACAGCGTACGGTAGGGAAACTGACTATCCCTACCTTTGAGAGGACCTAAGGTGGCCAAGCGCGGAATTGGGTACAGAAGTTGGATACATACTTCTGGCTCAACCCCATGATTGAGACAGATGCCATTAAATTAGATACCTTGCATTTGGATGAAGAGGCCCATGAGTGGTGGTACCACAGGTTGGTAACATTGGGTCACAATACCATCACCTCATACTCAGATTTTACATAGAGACTCATTGAGCGATTTGACAGGAAGGACCCTGAGGTGCATTTTAGAGAGCTGGCACAGCTCAAGAAGACAGGTAGTACAGATGCTTTCATTTCAGAGTTTCAAAGGGTAGCAGTCATGGTGACAGATATTTCAAAGAGCGGATTGATTATACTGTTTATAGAGGCCCTCACTAAACCCTTACATGGATGGGTCAAGTCCTATAGACCCACCACCCTAGCCGATGCCATCAGTCGAACTAGAGATTTGCAGGATGCAGTACCCAAAAATAGATTTCCACCCAGAACTAATTTCCTATTAAAGATAAAGAAAGGAAACCCTTCCAAAAAGAGTGGCCCAAGAAGAAATGGATGGATAATGATACCCGCAAGGATCTTAGGAGAAAAAAGTTATGTTTCACTTGTCAAGAACCATGGGTACCCGGTCACAGATGTTCAGGGAAGGGAAAGGCTTACTACATAGAGGCCTATTCCGACAGTGGGGAGGATGAGGAATATCGGGATCAAGAGCAAGGAGAGACACATGAGACAGTTGATGAGGGACAGTCACCAGGACGTACCATTGCTACATTATCAGGGGTCCCTAGATTCCACACTCTCCGGATCAGAGGTACCATACAAGGCCACAGAGTGGGAGTGTTGATAGATAGTGGGGCATCCCACAACTTTATTGATGCTACATGGGTTAAAAGGAAAGGCATCCAGACTAAGAGTTTTGATGTATTTTTAGTAGTTGCAGCAGGTCACACCATGCAGTGTAGTCAAAGGTTCGAAAACTGAAAGTAACACTTGGGAATTATACAGTGTTAGAAACATTCTATGTGGTAGATGTACCTGACATGAATGTGGTATTGGGAGTTCAATGGCTTTATTCCGTAGGGAAGTATTACACGAACTACCAGACCATGGAGATGGAGTTCATGGGAATGGAGGGCCAGAAGGTACTATTGAGAGGGATGAATACCTACCCTCCCACAACAGTGACATCACACAGGATGGAGGCAATACTCCAACAGGGAGATATAGAGTGGGCAGCAGAGTGCTTGGTTACCTTCAGGAAACCACCAGATAAGGCCACACAACATCCAGCAGAGATAGAGGCCTTACTGCAGAAGCACAAAGCAGTATTCGGAGACCTTCCAGCAGGTCGACCTCCTGATAGGGGATTTGAGCACATTATTGACTTAGAGGAGGGGACTAAAGCAGTTATCACCACTCCTTACAGACACCCCAAGAGGTACAAAGATGAGATAGAGAACACAATCATGGAACTACTCAAACTGGGGCACATTAAACCTAACTCCAACCCCTTTGCATCTTCAGTAGTGCTAGTGAAGAAAAAGGATGGAACACTGCGCATGTGCATCGACTACAGGGCACTCAACAAGAATAAAAAAAACAAGTATCCAATCCCCAGGATTGATGAGTTAATGGATGAACTAAAGGGGGCACAGTACTTTTCTAAGATCGACCTCCGCTCAGGTTACCATCAGATTCGGGTTAGGGAACAGGATGTTCCAAAGACGGCCTTCCGTTGCCACTACGGACATTATCAGTTTCTAGTGATGCCAATTGGGCTCACTAATGCACCACCAACCTACCAATCATGCATGAACAATATCCTCAAGGCTCAGTTACGTAAGCATCTTCTGGCATTCTTTGACAACATATTGATATCCAGTAGAACTTGGGAAGAACATTTGAGACATCTAGATGAAGTACTGGGAATTTTACAGGAGAAGTCATTATATGCCAAAATGTCCAAGTGTGAGTTCGGCATGCAGGAGATGTTATATTTAGGGCATGTGATAGGGGCCAACGGGGTCCAGGTGTACCTAGAGAAGATTCGGGCCATATTGGATTGGCCTACACCAAAAAATGTGACAGAACTGAAAGGCTTTTGGGGCCTTTGCACCTACTACAGGAGGTATGTCAAAGGATTCTCACAGATGCCGCACCCATCACCGATCTAACCAAGAAGGGGGCATTGAGTTGGCCGGAGACAGCACAGCAGACATTCGAGAAAATGAAAAAGGTAATGAGTTCATGCCCCGTATTAGCTCTACCAGACTTTTCTCAACCCTTCGTGTTAGAGTGTGATGCCTCATGAGAGGGAATTGGGGCAGTATTTTTGCAAAACAATCACCCCATTGCATTTGAGAGCAGGAAACTCAAAGACTATTTGCGCCACTATTCGATATATGACAAGGAAATGTTGGCCATTCTCCATGCGCTAACCAAGTTCAGGCAATACTTAGTGAATACTTAGTGGGTGGCAGATTCAAGAATAAGATAGATCACAACAACTTGAAATACTTCCTAGAGCAAAAAGAGCTAAACGAGAGGCAGCAGAAATGGGTGAGCAAAATTCAGGCTTATGACTTCGAGATTGAAGATGTAAAGGGAAAGAACAATGTCGTGGCCGATGCACTTTCTAGACGACCAACTACCTTGTCCCTTATGAGCATCTCATCAGATTGGAGATCTCATCTTTTGGTTGAGTATTCCAAAGATAAGTTTGCCTGCGAGCTATTGGATGGACAGATTCAGGACGACAGGTACTGGGTAATTGATGACATCATTACTACAAGAACAGAATCTATTTAGTTCCAGAGTCTTCCCCCAAGAAGAAGATTCTACAGGCCTCGCATGATTCACCATTAGCAAGGCATCAAGGGTTTCTCAAGACCTACAGACAGATTAGAGAGAGGTTCTCATGGAAGGGCCTCAAGAATGATGTGATGCAACATGTGAGAGAGTGCAGCTTCTGCCAGCAAAACAAAATAGAGGACACCCACACGGCCGGTTTACTACGACCCTTGCCTATTCCCGAGCAAAAGTGGGAGAGCATCTGGATGGACTTCATTACAGGGTTGCCCAAGGTTCAGGGAAGAGACTGCTTGTATGTAGTGGTGGACAGATTACCAAGTTCACTCACTTCTTTGCCATTCCTTCAGTTTATTCAGTGGTACAGGTAGCAGAACTATTTTTCAGAGAGATATTCAGACTCCACGAGTTACCCAAGACCATTGTCAGTGATAGGTAGAGCAAATTCATTGGAGCCTTTTGGCAAGAGCTTTTCAGGTTGGTGGGAACCAAATTAGCTATGAGCACAAGTTATCATCCACAGATCAATGGACAGACTGAGATAGTTAACAAGTGGATTGAGGGTTACTTGAGAAATTACGTAGCAGGGCAGCAGAGGACATGGATCAGATAGCTACACTTAGGTGAGCATTTCTACAATACCACCGACCATATGACCATTGGGATGACTCCCTTCATAGCTCTATACAGATACGACGCCCTAACTTTTGCAGATCTGATATTTGGTGATAGTAGGGCCCCCAAGGCCAAAGATGATTCAAGAGAGTCAAGACATCCTTAGCATACTCAGAAAAAACATACAGGTTGCTCAAAATCAGCAGAATATATATGCAGACAGGCACAGGATTGAGCGCAGTTTTGAGGTGGGAGACTTAGTTTATTTACGCTTGCAACCTTACCGGCAGTCTTCCCTTAAGAAGAATGGAGCGGAGAAGCTCAAGCCTCGCTTCTACGGTCCCTAGAAGATAATCCGCAAGGTCGTAGAGGTAGCATATGAGCTAGAACTACCCCCAGAGAGCAAGATTCACAATGTATTTCATGTATCCAACCTCAAGAAGGCAGTAGGTCAGCATATTGTTACATCATCCAAGCTACCCCCCTTGATGACGAGGGGCAATTGATTCTGATTCCCAAGCGCATCCTAGAGGTGCGAGAGCGGAAACTGAGGAACAGGATCATCAGAGACTACTTGGTTCAGTGGAGAGATCTGCCTATAGAGGAGGCCACTTGGGAAGGAGAATAGGTATTACAGCACCCAGCCTTACAGTTGCTTGAGGACAAGCAAATTCGAGCAGGGAGGACTATAATGTCCTCTTCTGCTTAAGCACAGAGGACCATCACCCTAACCTATATGATTCCAATAGGTTCGAGCAGGCACAGACATCCAGGGAATCAACTGAGGATTGATTCCTTATGCACCCTAAGAAGATCTTGGCAGGGGTATTAGATCATCAATAGGTAAACAGGGGCCACAGGAACCATATGCCACCTGCATGCATGGCATCTGAGCATTATTTCATGATGCATGCACTGATTGAGTCTCCAGAGCACTGCATGCAAGTCAACTGCGAATTAGAAGGTAAAGTCACCTAATTAGGTCAAAAGTTAGGTCTGACAGGTGAATGTTATAAAGGAAAGGCAAAGCTAGTAAGGAAGATCTGCTTATATGATTATTGATTTGTGGATTCGAATTCGAAAACTCAGCGAGCTAAGTTGGGGTTGAGTGCATGCACTCAACTAACTAGTGTATTTCGGCAACGAAATCTATCTGCCCTAGTCATCATCAGGTTGGATCATCCAGATTCAGCATTGCTTCATCATCAGGTACTATTATCTTTCAGTTTCTGCAGTATTCCAGTTTATGATTTATTGAGGGATTTGTCCTCCTGCATGGGCGCATTGTCCAAGGACCTCCCTATTCGCATCATTGTCTACAGGGCTCACTTCTTCCGCATGCTGCTCTCATCCTCTTCAGAGCGGTAGTATTACCTTTCCCCTGGAAGAAGGGCACCTTCGCTTCAATCTCCAGCTATTTCTCAACATATCCATCTTCAAGAAGACGTCCTCTTGCATGGGGACGACTTTCCTGAGAGAGGGACACTCGTTTTAGGGCTTGGAGCCTTCAGTTGTTCTGCATGTTGCTTCTATCATCTTCAGAAGGGCACTATAACCCTAGCACACCTTCTCTAGAGCTTCATCTGCGGAGTATTATTTATTGAGGAGCATTCATAGCTTGGAGGAGGGCGCATTTAAATATTGGAGCATGTCCTACCTTATCTCCCTATTCCACCGGCATAATTCCCGCATGTAGGGATCATCTTGATCTACATTAGCCGATCTATATATTAGTATGTACATGCATTGATTCCTCCTATTTTATAGAATTTCGGTTTATCTAGGTTATAGATCTGCATGCAAATGCATGCATGCAGAGATCAGTGCACACTTTCATACTTTATTGAGATATCAGTCTACTAGCCAACACAAAAAAAGAAAAAATATCAGTATGGGATATTACAACTTCTTAGATGCAAAATTTCCTTATCCTTATCTAATAACATTTTCTAGAGCTCTCGTTTTTGACCTTTTAAGCTATGACTCTCTTGTTCTGCTAAATGATTTCGCACTTCTTGGTTCATAATCTTGAATTGGAGATCTTTATTGGTCACTTTATTTTTCTCTAACTCGTCCAATGTTGCTTGTAGTTGCAACTTCATTTTTGAATATGTAGGTGCCATCGTTTGCAATTATGTCTTTTGCTTCTTTGACAAGTCTTCTTTTGACTTTGACTTCTTCGTCGAGTCTTCCTTTGACTGACTTCTTCGGCGATAGATAGTCTTCACTAGATCTTGACTTCTTGTCTTCTTTGATTTTGTCTTCTTCGATTTGTCATCTTCTTATTAGGTTAAATAACCTTTTTGTGTTTTTCTTTTCCAAAAGTAATTATTATTTCTTTTCTTTTTTTTATAATATTAAAATTAAAATATTTAAAACTAATATAGTTTTTTTTCCAAAAATTAAAATATTTAAAACTAATATAATTTAATATTGTTTTAATATATTTAATCTTTTTGAAAAACAAATTAGGGTTTGAATTGGTGAGGAGATTCAGAGTGGATTGGCGGAAGTGCGGTGGTAGAGTGGTAGACTGGTGGTGTGGAGGTGTGAGTGAGGTGGAGAACGTGGAGTACACGTGGATGGAAGGAGATGGCCGCCGAGCAGAAGGAGCTAAGAGTTGTGTAAAAGAAGTGGAGTGGTTGCGGAGTCATTGGCTTTCACAAGTTTGGACGTGAGAGCTAGGCGTATGCAGAGGAGCAGCGGGGGAGGAGGGACGACTGGCAGGGCTGTGAAATGGAGAGCAAGTGGGACGACGTGGGGACGCAGCTGCAGTGAGGAGTTCGGCGCAGGCAAAGTTGGTGAGCGGAGGAGGGAAACACAAGAGGGTGGCATGCAGGAGGGAAGAAGTGGACAGAGTGGGAGTGGGAGTGGAGCGGGAGTGTGCTGGGTAGCGCGAGCAAGAGGTAGGGGGTGGGAGCGGAGCGGAAGCCGAGGTGGAGCTACGCGGGGGTGGAGCAAGGACGCGATGGGAAGAGGGGGACGTACACTGGAGGAGGGCGCGCGATGGAGGACAAGACTAATGGTGCAGGGTGGACTGTGAGGAAGGGAGGTATGGCAGGAAAGTTGGGAAGAGGACGGGCGATGGCGCAGGAGAATGCGGGAAGAAGGGAAGAAGAGAGAGGAGCTGGCGGGACAAGCTGGAGGGTGTGACTGTGGAAGTATGCAAGATGTAGCGAATAATGGAGTGCGAGGGAGTGTGGATAGATGTTGCGGGATGAACCGAATGGTGGGTGGTCAAGGACCTCAAAATTAGAGAAACTCTAAAGTTATGGCTAAAAGCCAAATTCGGAGAAGCTCCAAGATGGATGGCCAAAGGGCTGGAATCAGCAAGGCCCGAGAAGGGCTGGCTCTGATACCAGATGAAGCGAAGAGATCCGTCTTCTATGTAAACTTCCAACATAAATAAGACAACGGCTCCATAAATGGATAAATAGTAAAATATGATTGATAAGATGTTTTTACAATTTACATTTGATTGGCTTTTATAAGCCCATTGTACCTTTTTGTAAAGTCATGACTCCTGACTTATAGTTGTTTATTATTAACAATTAATATTAATAATATTAATATTAATTGTTATCTTATTACTAAGATATTATATATATATATATAGTTTTCATAACAGGATATTATACATAGGCTGCCCTCGCACTATGTACAGCTTGCCTCTCTAATCACCCAGCTACACTACTTCAACTGGATGCGCTCTCACTAAATAGATGAATACATGTTCATACTTGAACAATATGTACCACAGTTACCGGATTCGGCCTTAGGCCTAACCGCACCCGAATCGAATTCTCGAATTCTTCATCAGATTCTTCCACCTCTTTTTGACTAATCTAAAGTTGTTTACGTAGGATAAATGTAGGATAATTAGGGTTAGGGTTCTAAATCCGCGATTCCTAATTTTGGGATGAGTGCCGCACCCGAATCAGATTCTTCAGCTGATTTCGATAGCACCCACTATTCGTGTAACCTTGCTATGTACCCAGCATTTTCCAAGGTTAAGACTGAGAGTTTGTTGAACTTCAACCCTGGAACAAAGAGTACCTCACTCACATCCAGAAACTCCTCAAACTCAAGTTGTAACCTAACTCGTCCCACTCCTCTCAAAATATGTATTGTGTTTGCCTCACTCTCTACATAATGGCCTGGACCTGTTTCTGGAATACTAAGGAATACATCCCATATTCTTGTCATGTGTCGAGATGCTCCGATGTAAACTATCGAAGTCCCGATATTCTCATAACTAGTACTGCCCAGTGTAGTCACACTCGCTCAAGACTCGCGAGTGTAGCCGAGTCTTGCCGAGTCGCAGGCCAGCCGGGTAACCGCGTCAAACTCGCCGGCCAAACTCGGGACTCGGTTCAAACTCGTCGGACTCGCGATTAAACACGGAACTCGGCTCAAACTTGCCGAACTCGCGAGTTTGTGGCTTGACATTTTGGAGGTGAACGCAGAGTGAGATTAAATGCATTGTGAGATTTGAGGAGCCCTGTAGAGTGGAGACCACGACTGGAGACCGCGAGCTGCGACCACGACCTGAAGGCTGAGATCACACGCTGCAAAGGAGACCACGAGCTGAGAAGAATTCGGCGAGCTACCATCGACCGGTCGAACTTGGAAGAATTCCAGTTTGGTGATATTTTGTTTTTTTATTTGCAATATTGTATTTTATTTTTTTATATTTTATTTTCATTTTTATTTATCGGGCATTTTGGTAGCCTGGAGATCGGCCGTTTTGGCACCAAACTTAATACAATAAAAATAAAATTAAAAAAAAACATAAATATTTAATAAATAGTTATTTTAAATTAAACTTAAAAATATGTTAATTTATGTTTTTTTATATTTTATTTTCATTTTTATTTACATTTTTATTTATCGGGCATTTTGGTAGCCTGGAGATCGGCCGTTTTGGCACAAAACTTAATACAATAAAAATAAAATTAAAAAAAAACATAAATATTTAATAAATAGTTATTTTAAATTAAACTTAAAAATATGTTAATTTATGTTTTTTTTATATTTTATTTTCATTTTTATTTAAAATTAACATAAAACGGAGGCTGCCATAAAAAAACATAAATTAAAATAAAATATAAAAAAACATAAATTAACATATTTTTAAGTTTAATTTAAAATAAATATTTATTTTTTTAATTTTATTTGTATTGTATTAAGTTTTGTTTTAATTTTTATTTTTATTTGTATTTAATAATTTATTTAAGTTTTGTTTTAATTCTTTTTATGTTTTGGGTGTTGGGCCTGTTGGTAGCCTGTGGAGGCTGCCATCGTGGCCTGGCCTATAGGCCTGTTCTTGAGATGAATTTCTGCATAGAATTGTTCTTATAACTTATATGGATTAGAAATGTCATTATGTTTGTTTTTTGTGCATAAAAGTTACCATATTTTTAATTTTTTTCATATTTGCCGAGTATTTGCCGAGTATTTGCCGAGTCTTATCCGAGTTGCCGAGTCTGCCGAGTCCCAAGCCAGCCGAGTATTTGCCGAGTCCGAGTCTGACTACACTGGTACTGCCACAACTTGAATCAAAGGACACAAGTGAGAACTCCTTCTCGAATCTCTCAGTATAGTCCTCCACATCAACTGAGGCCTCCACCTTGTTGTCCTTCTCCTTTCTTTTCCTTCTTCTTGTTGGGGCATTGTCTTGCATAGTGACCATACTAGTTACATGCATAGCACAGAAACTTGCTCATATCCTTCTTCCTAGAAATAAATCCGCCACTCCCCTTCTTCTTGCCTCTACTCTTTCCCATAAGAGCTACATTCTCTTCACCTACATCACTATCTTTCTTCTCCTTATGAGACTCTTCTCGAATCTCTTCCTGAGTGAAGTCATCCCATAGCCTGCTCCAGTCTGGCAATTTCTCTCTACCAACCACACACTTGATGAACACGTCCCATTCTTTTGTAAAGCCTTTCAAGGCAATACACACCAACTCAGAATCTGCAATAACCTCTCCTACAGCTGCCAACTCGTCCTTCACCTGAGCCACCCTGGTAAGGTAGGATGCCACATTCTCTTCTTTGGTCATCTCGGTACTGTGCAACTTGTCTTTAAGAGCCATCTTTCAATTCTCATTCTTGGCTTCAAACAGGTTCTTTAATGTGTCCCACATCTCTTTGGTTGTTTGTTTCTCATCCAAATGCTAAATCAAATGGTCCTTCACTCCATCTAGCAGTATCCTTTAAGCCTTTGCCTTGCTCACCTCATGGGCTTCCTTCTCCTTGGGATCTAAAAGCATAGCAATCGGTGTTTTGGCATCCACAAGATACCAAATCCAATTCAGCTTGAGAATAGAGGCAATCTGGACTTTTTACTGAAGATAGTTGGCAATCCCTTCCAACTTGTCTTCATATTTGATACAAAGAGCCATCTTTTACAAGCAACACTCACTGCTGCATTCTTCCCCTTTGATTTTTCCAATTACCAAAACCCTCTTGCACTCACTGCAAGATCACTGTGTCAACCCACTTGCTATCTCAGCAAGTTTAATGTGTACATTGTCCTTCCAAAGCACCCACTCTGATACCATGTTAAAAAAATATAAGTCCACATGCACCTTCCACATTGATCAGAGGCAGAGCTTAACCCTGGTGCACCACATCCAGAGTCCTCTCACATCAATTCCACCCTTATTCACTCATTCAGAGGATTGGAAGGGCGCATTCTTGGAGGCAGAGAACTCCATATCTTGCTCGATCACCAACACATATTCTACATGTTGGCTTCATATTGATCTACATCCACTACTTCAGCTATTGGTATGTACATGCATCTCTTTTATCCCTACTTTATTGCATTTCTGAATATTTGGGTTATTTAGGGTTTTTTGGCAAACCCTAGCACATGCATGCATGAGCAACCGATCATAGAACAACTTGCATTCATATTTCATCATAGTATTAAGTTACAAGACCTCGGACAAGCCAAAACTACTGAAAGAATTACAAAGAAAACAGATTATCAGTTGGGATATTACAGTGGTATCAAAGCATGTTCCTCGCCAGTTGTGGGAGCATGCAGTTGTGAACAATAAATGAATACAAAGGACCCACACAATATTACTTACAGGAGGCAGAGGTTTAGGAACAGTGGAAGAAGAGAAGAAGAAGAGTTAGAGGATATAGAACTGGGAGATATAGAGACTCAGTTGGGAAAAGGTAAAGGTAAAGAAACAATGGCAGATGATGATAAAATGGCTTTCACTAGCCTCCTTTCCGCTTTAAAAGAACTGACTTCAGGACATAAAGAAATGTTGACTGCCATCAACAACTTGGCAGATAAATCAAGGCCTGCCCCACACAGTCCTTTATTCCCCAATAGTGATTGGGTATCCACAAGTAGCAATGGGGAACAGTTACATACTAATATGCAGAGTCACCCTCATCTCTACAATAGGTCCTCCAGACCTACCATGCCACAGTTCTTGGATAGCCCGACAGCAGTGCCAATAATACAGGTAGAACTAGAAGAACCAATGGGGGCATATTTACGAGAGTACAGAGCACTGGGAGATGACTTCCAATCAGCCATGACCTTTACAGATTTTTGTCATTTTAAAAGTAAGAACGAACCGAGAACTTATAACAGGGCTTTCAACCATAACTATGAATTACAGCGCACAGTACGGAAACCGACTATTCCTACCTTTGATGGGACCGGGAATGGCCTTGCGCGGAATTGGGTACAGAAGTTGGACACTTACTTCCAACTCAACCCCATGATGGAGACGGATGCTATTAAGTTGGCTACCTTGCATTTGGACTGGGAAGCCCATGAGTGGTGCTACAACAGGCTAGTGAGATTGGGTCACAATACCATCACCTCTTATACAAATTTTACACAAAGGCTCATCGAGCACTTTGATAGGAAAGACCCCGAGGTGCATTTCAAAGAGCTAGCACAGCTCAAGCAGATAGGTAGTCCAGAAGCATTCATATCTGAGTTCCAAAGGGTAACAGTCATGGTGACAGATATTTTAGAGAGCAGGCTAATTATGTTGGTTCACCGAGGCTCTCACTGAACCCTTACGTGGATGGGTTAAGGCTTATAGACCCACCACCCTGTCTAATGCCATCAATTGTACCAGAGATTTACAGGATTCAGTTCCAAAAAATAAGTTTCCTCCCAGAACCAATTTTCCTATAAAAGATAAGGAGAGGAGACCCTTCCAAAAAGAATGGCCCAAGAAAGAGTGGATGGATAATGATACCCACCAGCAACTTAGAAGAAAGAAATTGTGTTTCAATTGTTAGGAACCATGGGTACCAGGTTCCAGGTGTCAGGGAAGGGAAAGGTTGACTACATAAATGGAATAAAAGGGCCACTAAGGAATTCGAATTGAGCAATGGAGGCAAGGTTTTGGCACTTGGTCTGCTCTGAGGTCATCTATGGTGAACCCCCCATCTTCCAAATCAGTTGGCATCAGTCAGTGGGGTCCACAATGGTTACAAGAGGTCTTTTACTGCATGTCTCTCTCAAATTTTGGAGACAGGATTTGATCATTTGTATATTTGACATATCATAGACTCATTATTTTATATTATTGTGCCATGGGGACATGCTAGTGAAGGGAATTAATACCTCCTAGCCCCACCATGAGCTCCTAGTGACTTGTCTTGATCTTATATTGTGGCACATGTGTTTCTAGCCACCCTTCACGTATGACGTCACCCTCATTGAGTCACTTTTAGCTATGACGTCATCACTTAGTGAGTGATCAATGTGATATTATGTATTAGCTCATCTTAGCCGTTGATTAGATTGTTATATCTTTTGATCTCAACCACTAGTTTTAAAAAGTGGTTTTGTGGTTCAGAGTTTTGGTTTTTATCATCCTATAAAAGGAGGAGACCCCCCTATTGAAAAAAGCACCTTTGGGATCTGGAGAACTTGGAATAAAAATACTATTTTGGAGATCTACTTCTTGGCTTTGATTGGGTTGCTCTTGTATAAGATTATGCATCTCTTCTTTTAGACATCCTTGCTTGTAACAGGTGAAATCGACTTCTACAGAGGGAGGCCGAATTGCTTTGGAGCTAGAGTACGACTTGCTTGATGGGAAGATTGTAGGGGTTGCTCACATCCCCCATGGCCAAGACATCTTCATTTTGAGGGAGCTTTTCAATTGTGCTTTGTCCATTGTTTGCTTCTTTGACATGACATGCTTAGATCTCAATGATTTGTGGATCAAATCTAACATCTTGTAGTTTGATTTACAGGTTGCATGGGACATCTCTCCTCCTAGGGCTTGGACGATTTTGGTTGAAGACACTTGGATCAAGCTTGGAATTGTAACTAAGGGCAAGAATCATCCATATGCTAAGAGGCCGCAAGCTTTTGAGGTAAGATCTACAAGGTACATATCCATTTCGTTTGTTCTCCATCCTATTAGTCACATAAACTCTTAAAATCAAAACCCTCATTTTACATTTTCTAGATCTACTTGGATCTAGCTCGGCTTTGGGGATAATATTTAAAACCCACCTCTATAGCATCCACGGCAATTCGGATCTATAGTTTGGTGGTGATTGGCCTCCATTTGACCCCCTTTCGAAGGCACCTAGCCCTCCTTGAGGCAATTCGCACTCCTTGAGGAAGGATAGTTGGGCTGGTTCCTTGACATGGGTAGGTGAGATCCCACTTGATTTGGATAGATCAACCTTGATAACCTACCCCTAGTGCTTCACCTTGTTGATTTTCACCTTGTGGGCCCCATTCCTCATTTTGAGGGTTGAGCCCCACTTGGGTGACTTGGTGATGCATTTTCAATCTCAAATCTATGGAGATCTAGCAAGCATCTGGACTTGGTAATTTAAACCCACCTTGTTAATTGCCTTAACTACCCCGATCTATAATTTAGTGGAATTTGGGTTGTATTTCCCCCCTAAAATTAAGGCACTAGTCTCCCTTGGGTAATTCGCATTCCTTGGGTGGGTAGTCTTTTGCTAGATACCATATGTGGGTGTTTCCTCTTTCATCTTAGATCCATAGATCTACATCATTGCATACCCCTTGGTACTATTTTACCCCTAACTTGACCTTGTGGGCCCCATTTGAACCATTTTCCACTTTTTAAGGAATGGGCCCCACTTGTGTGATTTTCATGGTACTAGATCTATCCATTTGAGCCTTATAAGTGGCCCTAGTCATTCATTGGTTGAAACACTTGTCACCTCTTAAGCCTCTTCAACCACACTGAAACCCTTGGGTCCACTTAATCTAACTCACCATTGGTCTCCTTGATTTACTTTACACACTTCCCTAGGAACCTTTGGGTTCGCTAGTCTTCATTGATTGGCTAGGGTCTCCCCCTTGATCTTGATTAGTCCTGATCTAAAGTGAAGAGTGCCTCGGTTATCGTGACACCCAGCTTGCATTGGGAACCGTGGCATCTCTTGGGTCACCTCTTTAGTTGTCCAACACCTCTACCATCCTAGATGGGAAATATTTAGGGACAACTACAAGTTGTGTGATAACAAAGTCTATGGATGAAGTTTTTGTAGCAATGGTAAGAAATTGTAAGAATTTGTAGTGCTTGTCATTATCTCATTGACGGCCCTACTAAGCCAGAAATGAAGCCCTATCTTCAGCCCTATTGACATTTCTTGTAGCAGACTTGTGGAAGAATTAAAGGGCAGTGACAGAAAGGACAAACAACAATCACAATAACAAATGAAATCAGAGGGTTTGTTGTGTTTTGGGTATCTTTCAGTCACCTCTATGCATCTGCAGCCTATAGCATATCCTTGAAGTGGAAAAGGATCCCAAGTTTGAATGCTCTAGGCATCAGGTTCATGAACAGGCCGAATTCTTTTAGAGGCTTCAAGTGCAATGTCCAGCATTTTGAAGATTTCTATGCCATATTGGGAAGTGATCTGCCTTTTAGAGGTTCCCTTCACATCTATTTATGCCTTAAGATGGGAGCGTTCAGCCTTGGAAGGTCACTTGACTCACTCCTAGCCTATTTTTGATGAATCGCTCCACTTGGAGCTTGGTTTTGCTCACGTTTCTATGGGACGTTCTTGTTGGGGAGCTACATTTTGGTCATTGGAAAACCTTTGGCTCGGTTTGACTTCTCCTATACCTATTTCATGGAGCATTCAGTTTTCTTTGGAAGATTGGTGGAGAGGCAGTCTGCTTTGGAAGTTGATCTGTCACTTGGCTTGAGGGGCCATCCCCTATTGCCTTGAAATTTTTGGGTGCAATCTACCTTTGAAAGGCATTTCAATGAGCTGTCTACTTTGAAGTTGTTATACAGCACTTATGATGGAATTTGTTGGTTGTTGGAGGAGTTTAGGGGTCAACCCATAGACCTTTGGATTCATGCACCTTCTTTCATGCTTTTGGACTTTATCTAGTGGATCGACCTCTACTTGGAAGTTTTTTTTTCAGCTGGTTGTATGTGGACAAAATTTGGTTGACATATTTCGTTGTACATGTCTCTATGCCTTATCACATGGAATTTTACTTTGGTTGAGGGATGTGAACCTTGCTTGCTATGTTGGAGCGTGGAGGTACCCTCCCTCTTGGGCCTCCTTCTTTCATGTATCTCACTTGACTGATACTTGAGCTTGTGGCTTTTGACTACCTCATTTCATGGAGGTTGTTAGGGTTTGTTAGAGTTAGTTGGAGTGGTGGAGTATTTTTCATTTATTTACTCAACCCTAGGCTAGATCTACTTATCATTATTTTATTGTAGAGGAAGTTGAGCTCATCTCATAAATAAGTGAGCCTCTTCCTCATTCATTTCTCATGCTTGGATTGGGGAGAAATCCCACTAGATTAATGAAATATCTCTTGGTTATTATGGATGGTTAAGGCTAGCGCTCTATTGAAGGCTTCTCATATTTTTATGTTTGGTTGATGGATGGATCTTCAAATTGTCAATGGATTTGAGGTAATAAATAATAGGCTCTCTATCATGTATGTGGTTGCTATCAATTGGAAGTGTAGTTTAGGTGCCTATTTTCTGCTCTACATCATGTGTTTTTCAATGCCTTCCATGATAGTTTTCCTCCTTACTGTTCATTTGAAATTTCTTCTCTAGAACTTTCCCTTTGATTGATCTTGAAATCAGCCTAGCCATTAGAGAGCAGCTAAGTTTGTGGACTACAAACCTAGCCCTTTCTAATCTTTCCTAAGAAACCAGCATGCAATCCTTGGTTGACCCCATTTGCCCATTTGATAAGACATTGGTCTCCAACACCTTCATCACCATTATCTTTTACTTTCATAAACACACATTGTTTTGCTAGTTACTCTTCAAATTCACCTTGTGCTTCATTGTGGAACTCTAGTAATCCTATTTAGGGACTCCTCCCTAGACTAGAGAAGAGATAGCCTAAAGAGCAAAAGAGGGTTAGGTGTGTTGACATTGGCCTCCCTCTTGATTATCCATACGCTATCATTGATTTTAGGGTTCAATCTTGAGACGCTAGCTTGTGTGATAACATTCCACATACGTTTGAATGGATCATATCAAGAATCCCCTATGCTCACTAGTAAGGAAAGCATCCTTGGCATGCTTGCTGAGTACACAACCCTTGCTTATTGATGTATTTTCAATCTTGAAGTCCAACGATCCCTACACCATATCCTTCAAGAGAGGTAACGTCACATAATGCAGGTGACCATACCTTTTGTGCCGAATCTCATACAATTTGTCACTTTCATGCACTACAGCTCCATGTCTAATTAAATCACCAACCTATAGAATCCACAATCTCGCATGCCTCTCACCAAAACTCAACCAAGGTTATGATTGCGATCTTTGATAAATAACTTGCTAATCATCAAACTGACCCACACACCTAAGATTTGTCATGGTTGAAACTAAAAGAAGATTCTTTGTTAAACCAGGAACATACAACACATCATCTAGCCCAAGAATATCACTTAATGGCATGTAGAATGAGACAGAACCCATTCCTATAATTGGATAAGTGGCATCATCGCCCAACCCCACTTGTATGTCGACTTCTTGTTCTTGCAGTCCACTAAAATCCCTCTTGCTGAAGATCATGTATCTAGATACTCCACTATCCTCATATCACCCTACAATAGAAATGGTGTTAGTGGAAAGGCACAAAATCATGGAGAATGTCTCAAGCTTGGATGTTAATTGATACGCTCCGATGAAAGCTTCTCCACTCCTCAAACTATTGTTGTTCCTATTGCTTGACCTTCCCCTTCTTCTCAAGACACTAAGATGCATAGTCACTCATCTTGTAGCACTTGAAACATTTCATGCAACTCGAGTCATTCTTCCCCTAGTTCAAATAACTTGAATCTTCCTTCTTCCCTTTTGACCCCCCTCACCCAACAGGTCCTCCTTTCTTACCTCCTCTCCTCTGCTCCCCGGTGAGAACTAGGTACTGAATCTCTCCACTCTGGCTGAAACAATCTTTATCCTTGCTTGTTCTTGGATGAAATCAACCCAAAACTTCTCAAAGTTGGGTAACTTCTCATAAGTACAAATACCCCGAACAAAGGGGTCCCAAGGTGAAGAGAACCATTTAGTGCTATGAGCACCAACTCCTCATCCTTAACCTTCATCCTAATAGCAATACGTTGCTCTATCAACTCTATGATTCCCAGCAAGTAGCTAGCCACCGTGTTTGTGTCACTCATGCATGTGGCAGTGAGCATGTTCTTCAAGAGCATCTTACAGAAAATATTCAAACTTTGATACAAAGAAATCAAGGCATCATATATATCCTTAGCTGACTTCTCTGTGATATGAAGGATCAAGTGGTCCTTTACAAATTTAAGAATGATTCTCTTTGTTTTGGCCACCTTCTTGTTGTGTTCATCCAACTGCAGGAAATCGATAGGTACTGTAACCTCCCCCTCAATAAAACTCCAAAGTTTAAACTCCAACAACATATGCGATCTTCACTTCTAAGGCGTAAAGTTGGAAGCACCCTCTAACCGATCACACTCTCTAAGACCGAGACTAGCCATAAATGAACACAACTCAACTTACAGATCAGCTGGAAATAAAACAAATCAGATCAGCAACCTAGTACAGGTGCAGATTGCCTCTCTCAGCATAAATAATACTCCAATCACTGAAGTTTCATTGACATCTCATCCACAACCCCGGGCATCTCGATTCTCACCCACAACCCTCACAAGTACTTCCATCTATCATAGGCATGGATCAGCTTCAATTGCTGAAGCTAGGGCATCACACCAACTGAGATCCTCAAACACCTCCCTCTCACACATAATAGCACAGTCCATAGACGGATCCTGGAAGATTTCAGATGCACAGCTCTGATACCATGTTAAATTCACACTTCATGGTAGGCAGACATGCACTCCTACAAAGTTACAAACCCTAGTTTTCTTTAAACTTAAAGCGCCTATAAAAACTGCACGTAAGGAATGTTAGATCTGCAAATGCACCAGACTGAAAAAATATTTACAGCAAGCTATTATTGCAGCAACCAATCACACTTGTGTGTATTAACTCAAAACAGAAAAATTACATACCAACTAGCACGTCAAATCTCTAAGACATATCTTGAATGGCCTACCCTACCTCTTGTTTATAGAATAGGAGAGGTCTAGGGTTTACAATGCATGTAGATTGTCTAAGTAAAGAGCCTCCATTGATTGTGTCAAACCCTAACGAACTCCTCTAGAGAAGTCTGCCCAATTTTGTGTGAAGACCTGCCAAGAATAGAGCATCCTCAGTCCTCACCATGTAACGTGCTATTCCTAAAACTGGAAATTATTCTAAACCAAGCACCTGATCTAAATCTGGGCAGTGCATATCTAAACATAAAACAGCAACAACTAAATCTGGAATCCATCCAAGGCAGGCACATGCATGGCTGCACCCTCATCCATACTGCTGTGCAGATGTGCCATGCCAACTGAAGGAGACAATCACCAAGCAACCAGGTAAAACTCTGACTGTGATAAGGGGCTTTGAGGCACTAAGGATAGTCATCTTATGCTTGTAGTTATATGGTGAAGATATTGAAACGCACGAAAGTTAGCTTTTGGTATATACGGTTGGAGAAGGCACTCCATGGGAGACTTGAGCAGGCAATATAACTTACCATACAGGTGCGGGCCCATCCATTGCACAAATAATACTAGCCCTGATCATCAGACACCTTTGGTGCTTGAGTAGGTTTGCATTCGTGAAACCGTTTCATGCCAAGATTGTATTTGTGCCCCAAGTACAGGAAGGGGACTTAACCCTGCCTGGAGAATCCAGGAAAGAACTCTTCACAATTTTCAAGCAAACAAATAACCCATCACCAAAGGGTATAATATGTGTTGTTAGGAAAATCCTAATTGAGGGTCCTTCCTTCCTACTTTACATGACACAACTCTAAATATTTCTAATTTAAAAGCAGTACAATCTTGGGGTCTATTGGACTGATATGACAGGACACTACTGCCATGAGAATAAAAAAAAGGCTGCTTAAAGATCTTCAGGACATCAAATTAAGATTAACAAAATCTAAAATGGGCTCGAAGTAGCAGTTACTCTATTGCCCTAAGGATGCACTGATTTCCACAATCCTATGTTTGTATGTTCAGATCGGAAGCACGATTATGAACCATACAACTGAAACTGAACTTAAACATTACAAAAAACTCATAAATCTGAAATTTATGAATAGAAAGGAATAACAAAGCCAAATAAATATGATTTGTGAATTTTTAAAATTAATTTCTGTTTCCAAGTCAAATCAATGGCAAAAGGCAGTAAAAATTGACCACTGTATAAGCATTTTGAAAAGGGGAAATGCCAGCTAGTTTAGAAAACCTGGAATAAAAACAGTTAGCAATAATACTCCTTAGTGACAGAACATCAAGTAAAATAGTTCAGACATGGAAACAATGTGTAAAAAGCAAACACATTGCTAGGGTGGATTTCATCTTCATCCCACTATAAAATGCATTATAGTGGATTTGATTCAACTTATTTACCTTGCAGACATAGTTAATAAGCATCATTAAAATGCATTATTTATAAATTTATAATATATACCAGAGCCAACAAACAAATAGAAGCAAGCTCTTATCTTATTTACATTGTAGTTATAGTTAACAGCCAGCTAAAAGCAGTGATAATAATAATAATATCTTCAAATATGTAAGACATTCCATAAGCTAGGAGTACCAAAACACCCAATGTTAAGGTAAATCTGGAAAAAAAATTGTTACAATGTTAATAAAAAATTAGAAGCAGTTTTACTAAAACGAGTTTCTCAATTTGCCAAAGAACCAACATAATAAAAAATGACCAACTGAAAAAATGCAACCCTGATAAATGATCAAGTCACAAGAGGAGGTTGCAGTAATATATAGAAAGAACACATCTCATTACAGTAAATCGCCAGGAGAAGCAAAAACCTCATCACAAACAGATTTGGCATATGTCAGATCTTCATCCCATGGACATGCCGACCATAAATTTTCAAAGTCTTCCTGCAAATAATACTGCTTTTAGACATTCTTCATAAGACAACTCAACTTTTTATGCAGTAAATGAGAAATATAGTTTACACAGGCACTAAGAGGTGTACAATAATCTGCTGATAGTAACAATCTTTTACAAATAAGAGAGATAAAGAAATAATCAGGACAACATAGAGAATAAGCCACATATACAAATAATCTGCTTTTTATGACTGTTATAACTAAGAAGTACAGTTTCAAATAAAAGCAAATCATCATCAGTTGTAAAGATTGCAACAACAAACCAATGTTACCAGAATCGGAATCAGCAATAAATCAAAGAGGCAAAAGAGTCAAGGTTTTGAATCGTATCGGGAAAAAATTGGCAAATACAAAAAATTAAATATATACACATTTTGAATTAAAAAAAAAACATTTTTCATTAATATTCAAAGTAGCCATGTACATTTACTGCGAGTTATGAATAGATGTCCAAAATATATCAATAGATGTCCAAAAGATATAAATTCTCATGCATAAGATGAGTCCTAATATTAACAGATAAATCATTGCCTATATTGGGATCCTATTCATCAATAGCACCCTGTGTCCCCCTCCTCTAGGCTCTAGCCCTTGCTTCTACCTCAAATATCGAAGTTTATCATTCAAGGACATTAGTCAACACCCTACAATTTTGATAAAACTCCCTATCCAAGTGTTAAGAAAAGGTAGAATTAGAAAAGTTTCCCATGCTTAGTAAGTGATTTTGCTTGACTGAAGGGTACGTTTTGATTAAGGCCATGATAGAGGAGTTGAACAATCAGCACCACCAACATCAAGATACATAGAGAAGTTGATGTTGCTTGATTAAATGCTGATTCCTTACCCTCATACATGATAGAATCCAGTGGAAACATTGCAATCCTGAAAACTGTTAAGTCTGTTGAATTCTAAATGGGATCTAAAATTCTACTTTTTGCATATGAACTCTGATGAGATTGGAACCACTCTCAAACATCCTGAAACAATTAATGGTAATGTTAAAAAATTAAGTAAAAGTAACATTCTCCTTATCTTTCATTTTCTATCCTTTTACTTTAAGAATTTAATATTGCCATTACTACTGAACACCTCCAACAGGTAGACACACCCCCAGCAAGCCAAATAATTACCAAAAACAGTCATACTCAATCTTAAAAACTTTTCCTAGAAGTGCAATTCAAAAAATCGGAGCTTTAAATCGCGAGTTAGGGAAAAAATCGCGAGTTTGACTCATGTTGACCGAGTCAAAATCGGTCACCCCAAACCGAATCGGCTCGTTTTGAGGGCAATCCGAGTCAAACTCGCAATTTTCCGAGTTTGAATCCTGATTTTCTGAGTTTGACTCGCAATTCCGGTTACATTGCAAAAATCTGATGATTAACAACCATGCAGAAATGTATTCAATCAATTTCAAACTGTTGTATGAGTAAACTAATGAACTCCTATCTACAATTTATATTTTGAGGTAGTACAACAGAAAAAAGGTCACTAAGCTTGCATTATGATATCTACAACTATTCACAAATGCAAGACAAGATTTGTGGTTCGTAACGGGGTACTTTAGGAGTAACTGACTAAAATAAATAGGAGTGAACATTCATGTGGAAGCTAAAAAACAAAAAATGGCCAAGCATCACTGCATAAAACCCCTTAAAAATAAAAATTGTGTTTCCTACCATGAAAGAGAGGGTGATTACTACCAGTGAGGGAAAGGCCAGTAGAACCGAAATAGCAGTAAACAAACTGGATCCTACCAAGAAAAAGAGTGCTAAAGCTAAATTTTGATGGAGAATCTAAGGCGAACCCAGGCAATGTAGGAAGTGTTGGTCTTGTCTTATCAGGAATTTCGAGGAGAGGTGTGTAACCCCTCTTTCAGCAAGGTGTAATATGTTGATCAGATGTGGTTTGTAATCACTTCACAAACATTGGTGCCTGCGATGAGATCTGTGGCTTCCCCATAGATCATTGGTCAGAGGTCCTTCAGCATGGTTAGATGGTCCATATGCCTTGAATGTGACTGGTCAAAGATGTCGGATGTTCCATGTGCTATGATATGTCTAAACCTGCATAATAGACACGAATATTTTCTTATATGACAAATGTTTGCATGGGATGTTACATTTATGCTCATATAGACATTCATAACAATTAAAACAATTACTCATGTCTTAGTCTTACCTTGGTGTGTTCTTCCTTAGAAGTGTATTAGTCGAAGACTCGAAAGGTTAATTTCAAACCTATTGAACTAAATTAAGTGAATTCATCCATTTCATAACATTTTGCCTAGCCATTTTTCATCCCACTAGCCAATGCATCCATCCCCTTCACTTTCCCTTTGTAAATGATCTACATCAGTAACAACCTAAGGTCTCATAACTATTCCCTTGTATGAATGCCTCAATTAAACTAAACGAATCTAGTAAACTAAGGTTGATGCTGCAAAATGTAAATGCAGAAATATGGGAGATACTCCTTGCTACCTCAAAAACTAGCACCTTTCAACAACCGGAGGTTTGTGGACCCAACTGAGATGTGTGGACCTGGTGGACCCGGTGGACCCAATGCTATGATCGGAAACTTTTCATGGAGGCACACCCAATGTAACCCCCCTTCTTCTTTTGGCCTTGCTCCTTGGGCCACCAGAGGCTCCCTGAACAAGGTAAGAATGGACGTGAACAATATTTAATGAAAACAAGCCTATCCCTACATAACCTTCCCACTATGAATAGACCAGTGCCTAACGGAGTCAACAAGATATGTGAATAAAACTTCTCGACTTGGAAGGCTAGGAGCAACAATAAGTATGTAATAAGACCAAGTACTTTTCTGCAGTAAAAATCAGCAAGATAAAATGAGATAAATATCCAAAACTAACCGTCGAAATCACCCAAAATTTACCTCCCAACAAGCAGCAAGAAGAGGAGAATCAATTCCCCTAGGGCACCCTCTTTGTGGCATGTGGAAGGCTAGTTTTGGAGCTGATTAATTCTTCAGATCTGTAATTTACTTCAGTCAAGCTGAACCAAAAATAAACTTTGACTCAAATTCCCCCAAGGTCACCCCGGGTGACCTAGGAATTTATTATTGGAAACCTCACCAAACCCATAGGGTTTGATTTCTCTATTAAAATGGATATCTCTGTCAAAATGGACATCCAATAACAATATACCAGACCTGCAACAAAACCTAGAGGGTGTTAGATTATGACAACTGAGGAAGGTCTTCTGCATGCATGTGTCCTTGCTTGCGGAAGATCCAAGTTTGGAAACCAATTGTAATTAATCAATTTGTGAAAATTGATTAAACTTGATTTTATTTATTATTGGAATATTTTTATTTAAAAAATATTAAAGTGAGAAATAATAAAGATAATGGCTGATTTAATCTTAGCCATTGATCTCATCGGAGAATCACATCCGTAGATTCATAGTGAGATTAGATTTTTCGCTTAGCCAATAATTATAAAAGAAAAGTCAATTGGTGGAGAAGACACATTCATTCCGACAGAGATTGAGAGAGCAGATTCGTGAGAGACAAATTTTTGGAGAAGAAAACGGAGGAGCAGAAAAGCAAAGAAGGGCAACGCAGAAGGAAGAGAGAGAAGCAGCGACAGGGCAGACGCATCCACCCAGCAGGCAGACCGTACAGCAATCCGTACAGTCCGTACGGAATCCGTACAGTCCGTACAACTGCAGCAGCAAACTGCCTTGGGATCCGTGCCACTCAGTCAAGTTTTTTTCAGCATTTCTGTGTGTTTCAGTTTTGCCATTGTTGGCTGGAAATTGATTTTCTGATTTGTAACAGCTCCATAATTTCTGAATAAAATAATTTCTCACTGTTGCACCGGTTTTCCCATCTTGGGTTTTTCCGGGGGTTTATACCCGAAAGATATTGTGTTATTTCTATTGGTGTGATTGATTGATCTCTCAGTTATTTTATTCCGCTGCAATTTTGTTTATGAAGTGAAGCAACCCTTGGGTGGTTATTTGGTTGCAATTTTAATTGGCATGCATTTAGCCCTAGCTGGGTTTTAAAGGAAAATTTACATGGTATCAGAGCTCTTCTGAGCAGACTGAGAGATAGCAGCAGAGTACTTGGATAGATCATTGCATATCTATCCAAGAGTTTATTGGTACTATTTACTATGGCCGCACAGTTGAGAGTTGAGGATAGACTCCAGGGGGCACAGAACTTTCCTACTTGGAAAGAGAGGATCACCAGGATCCAGGATGTCGGTGATGCTGAAGAGCACATTGATAGTACCAAGGTTGCTCCCGCAGATCCGGCAGAATTAGCAGCTTGGAAGAAGATAGATTCCAGAGCTATGTTGATCATTCTAGATGGGGTGAAGGACCACATAGTCCCTCACCTGTCTAGGAAGAAGTCCACATTAGAGATGTGGACGGCTTTGGAGAGTCTTTACCAGAGCAAGAATGAAAACCGGAAGATGGTACTGCAGGAGAGAATGCGTAGTACCAGGATGGCCAAGGGTGAAGGAGTGGTGCCTTATCTTACAAGGCTCACACAAATTAGGGATGAGCTTGGAGCAATGGGCTCTAAGACTGAGGATGAGGAGCTAGTTCGTATAGCTCTCAATGGCTTTTCTAAGCCATGGGACGTCTTTGTTAAAGGCGTGGTGGCTAGGGATAAGCTCCCTGACTGGCAGAGATTGTGGGATGACTTCGCACAGGAAGAGACCCGCATGGGTCAAGGATCAACTTCATCTAGCGGTACTACACAAATCGTGGATGAAGAGGCTCTAGCGCTATCAAGAAAAGTAAGGGGAAGGAAAAGAAGAAGAAAGGTGGCAAGAAGAACTTGGACATGGCAAAATTCAAGTGCTTCATTTGTCACAAGCATGGACACTTTGCTTCCCAGTGCCCAGGGAAGAACAACAATCAAATGGCAGGTTCAGTAGAGGTGGATGATTTCAGCAGGAGTTTTGAGGAAGACTTTTGCTTGATAGCTTGCATGGCAAGTTCCATCAGTAGCAGTATTTGGTATGTGGACAGTGGTGCTTCTTGTTATATGACAGGACATAGCTCTTTCTTCAAGAGCTTGAAGGAGGGTGGAGTAAATCTCCACATTGAGTTAGGAGATTATGCGCGGTATCAGGTGCAGGGCGTTGGCACTGTATCGTTTCAAAGGGAGTCTGGAAAACCTATCAGCTTTGCTGATGTGTTATATGTCCCAGGGATGATGAAGAATCTCATATCAGTTTCCACACTAGAAGACAAGGGTTTTCTAGTGACTTTCCGGGACAGGAAAGTATATATATATCAGGCCACATGGGTCAGATTAGAGATTGGACAGGATGATTGGGGTTCGGAATGGGAAGGTTTACAGACTACAGTTTGAGCCTGCAAAGGCTCTGGTCAGTAGCAGCAGCAGTGATGGTGAGTTATGGCATAGTAGGATGGCACACTTACATCACGGTGCACTAAGGCATCTAAGATAGGCAGTCATTGGAGTTCCTTCAGTTCAGGAGGACAAGCACAACCACTGCAAGGGTTGTGCGTTGGGGAAGAACATCAAGAGACCTTTCCCACATAGTGAGCACAAGTCTGAGGGTGCCTTAGACTTGGTGCATTCGGATGTATGCGGACCGATGAGTGTACATTCATTCAGTGGTTACAGTTACTATGTCACATTCATTGATGACTATTCCAGGAAAACCTGGATCTCTTTTCCGAAGGCCAAATCAGAGGTCTTCGATCGGTTCTGAGTGTTCAAAACTCTCGTGGAGAACCAAACAGGGAGAAAGATCCAGATATTGAGGACAGACAACGGTGGTGAGTACACCGGCAGAGAGTTCATGGAGTACTGTGCATCAAAGGGGATCAAGAAGGAACACACTGTTCCTCATACCCCGCAGCAGAATGGAGTCGCAGAGAGGAAGAACCGGACACTGGTGAGTGCAGCTAAGGCCATGTTATTTGATCAGGAATTACCTCTATTCCTATGGGCCGAGGCATTTTGGATTGCAATATATGTCCAAAACAGGTGTCCCCACACTGCATTGGGGAGGAAGACACCTGAGGAGGTATTTACAGTTACTGGACCAGACGTAGGTCATTTGCATATATTTGGGAGTATCTACTATTGTCACATTCATGTTGACACTAGGAAGAAGCTGGATCCTTTTGGAGAGAAGGGGATTCTATTTGGGTATAGTGAGACTTCCAGGGCTTATAGAGTTTATATCCCAGCTCGCAAGAGGATCATTGTGAGCAAGGATGTCCAGTTTGATGAGGACCGAGCCTTGAGAAGATCTATGGACTTACCAGCACATGAGCAGCCAGCTGAGGACTCTGGAGGAGTCAAGTTGGAGGAGTCACAAGTACAGGTTCAGACACAGGGCACAGGTTCTGGTAGCCAGAGGGAGTCAGGAAAACAGGATCCCCCTATTTTTGATGGGGAGGATGGGCAGCAACAGGAGAAGGATATCCAGCAGCTGCAGCAGGCAGACACGCCACGGCCTAAGTGGTATAGGGCCACTGTTCAGGATTCCATACAGGTGAGTCTTCCACAGAGAACTTTCAGACGGAGCGTACCACCAAATAGACTGAGTTATATAGCACTAATGACAGAGTTGATTGACTCTGAACCTTCTAGATTCGAGGAGGCTGCACAACATGATGTGTGGTAAGAGGCCATGGTTGAGGAGTATGACTCAATCATGAAGAATCAGGTATAGGAGGTTATTCAGAGACCACAGGGTAAGAAGGTGGTGGGTTCTAGATGGATCTATAAGGTAAATCATGCAGGAGACGAAAGTGTGGAGAAGTACAAGGCACGCTTCGTGGTGAAGGGGTATTCGCAGAAGGAAGGTATTGACTACAAGGAAACCTTCACCCCTGTCGCTAGGTATTCTTCTATACGGACTATCCTATCATTGGCAACAGAGATGGGTTGGCACGTTCATCAGATGGACGTGAAGATAGCCTTCCTCAATGGAGTTATTGAGGAAGACGCTTATATTGAGCAGCCAGAGGGGAGGGGTTCGAGACAGAGAGTAGAGAGTCGCATGTATGCAGGTTGCACAGAGCTCTTTATGGGCTCAAGCAGGCACCTCGAGCATGGTACTCAAGGATCGACAGCTATCTACGAGAGATGGGTTTCCAACGGAGTGAGGCAGACCATAACCTATACTCCTTGGCAGGTGAGGTACCTCTCATACTGGTCCTATATGTGGATGATCTCTTTCTTACAGGAGATGAGGAGCTGATCAGGGACTGCAAGTCCAATCTTGCAGTAGAGTTTGAGATGAAAGACCTTGGGTTGATGCATTACTTTTTAGGTCTGGAGGTTTGGCAGAGAGATGGGTGCTTTTTCATTGGACAGGGGAAGTATGCAGTTGAGATCTTAAAGAGATTCAGGATGGAGGACTAAAAGTCTATGGCTATACCTCTAGTTTCCAACTGGAGGAAGATTGATGCATCGGGATCAGAGGAGTTTGATCCTACTCTGTATAGGCAGCTTATCGGATCGCTTATGTATCTGGTCAACACTCGACCAGACATCAGCTTTGTAGTCAACTCTTTGAGTCAGTTCATGGTGAACCCTCGAAGAGTACATTAGACAGCTGCGAAGCACATACTTCGCTACATCAGAGGTACAGTGGAGTATGGATTGGTTTATGAGCGCAGTGGGAGTTTTCAGTTGGCAGGGTTTACAGATGCTAACTGGGCAAGATGTGTAGAGTATCGGAAGAGCACTTCAGGTTGTTGCTTCAGCATTGGGTTAGGAGTCGTCTCTTGGTTAAGTAGGAAGCAGAAGTCAGTTGCATTGAGGTCAGCTGAGGCTGAGTACATGGCAGCCAACATGGCTGCATGTGAGGGGATGTGGCTGAGGAAGTTGCTCTCAAGATTGTTCGAGAGTGAGATAGAGACTACTATAGTTCACTGTGATAATCAGAGTGGTATCAACTTTTCTGAGAATCCAGTGTTCCATGACAGGAGCAAGCACATTGACATCGGGTATCACTTCCTCAGAGATTGTGTTCAGAGAGGAACCATTCGGTTGGAGTACATTCAGAAAGATGAGCAGGTAGCAGACATATTCACCAAGGCACTTTGCAAACTCAAGTTTGTAAAGTTTAGAGACAAGTTGGGGTTGTTACCGAATCCCTTCCTCGTTGAGAGGGAGTCTTAGATTATGACAACTGAGGAAGGTCTTCTACATGCATGTGTCCTTGCATGCGGAAGATCCAAGTTTGGAAACCAATTGTAATTAATCAATTTGTGAAAATTGATTAAACTTGATTTTATTTATTATTGGAATATTTTTATTTAAAAAATATTAAAGTGAGAAATAATAAAGATAATGGTTGATCTAATCTTAGCCATTGATCTCACCGGAGAATCACATCCGTAAATTCATAGTGAGATTAGGTTTTTCGCTTAGCAAATAATTATAAAAGGAAAGTTAATTGGTGGAGAGGACACATTCATTCCGACAGAGATTGAGAGAGCAGATTCGTGAGAGACAAGTTTTCGGAGAAGAAAATGGAGGAGCAGCGAAGCAAAGAAGGGCAATGCGGAAGGAAGAGAGAGAAGCAGTGACAGGGTAGAGGCATCCACCCAGCAGGCAGACCGTACAGTCCGTACGGATCTGTACAGCAGGTCGTACAACTGCAGCAGCAAACTGCCTTGGGATCTATGCCACTCAGTCAAGTTTTTTTCAACATTTCTGTGTGTTTCAGTTTCGCCATTGTTGGCTGGAAATTGATTTTCTGATTTGTAACAACTCCATAATTTATGAATAAAATAATTTCTCACTACTGCACCGGTTTTCCCATCTTGGGTTTTTCCGGGGGTGGTGAGAAATTATTTTATTCATAAATTATGGAGCTATTACAAATCAGAAAATCAATTTCCAGCCAACAATGATATTGTGTTATTTCTATTGGTGTGATTGATTGATCTCTCAGTTATTTTATTCCGCTGCATTTTTGTTTATGAAGTAAAGAAACCTTTTGGTGGTTATTTGGTTGCAATTTTAATTGGCATGCATTTAGCCCTAGCTGGATTTTAAAGGAAAATTTACAAAGGGCTGACGTCACCTCTTTTTGGCCTAAAAATCACCTTTTTGAGAGATTTTTCAACTTTTTTGGATCTGTTCAATGCTTTGTCAACCACATAAATTTGTAATAGTAGTAATTAACTTCATAAAAATAACAAGTACAATAAGTACCACATCAAAATAAATATTTTTGTATTTTTCACAAAATATTAAATTTTTAGGGTTTTGTATATTTTGATTTTTTTTGGATATATAGTACAAGAATTTGATAAAAGAGAGATGGTGAAGAAAGGGAAATAAGACCTAGGTCTTATCCCTCCATGCACCAAGGAATTGTTATCGATGTACCTCTAAGAATTTGGCAAATCAATTTTGTATGAGCTAGGACAAAATCAAGAAACCCTAGGTTGTGTTGATCTTGACCTAACTAGGGAAAAATAAAGAAACCAAAGCCCAATACAAGAGAGGCTCTCCAAGGAGAGATGTCTCACTTACAAGGCTATGTTATTGTGCATAAAAACCCTAGTTTAGGCTTACCTTGGATGCCTCCGATAGTGCAAGACAAGAAACAAAGAGAACTTACCACAATTGAAGAGAAAAGAGAAGGGAGTAACCCTCCCAATAATCCTTTCACCTTTAACAAGCCTTGAAAAGATAGTAAACAAGCCTCCACATCACATTCCACCCTCACAAACACAAAATTTGCTCAAAGATAGAGGTGCACACCAATTAGCCAAGAATACACAAGGAGAAATAAGAATAATATTTTATTTGATCCCATGATCTTTCTGTTATAAATTAATGAGGAGTTCCTTATTTATATGTGACAAGACATGCCTTTTCAAAAAGACATACATTTTCACTCCTCTAGGCCGACATACCTAAAATGTCTTAAAATGACTTTAAATGAATTTTTTATGTTCACCCACAATCCGGGGACTAAACCTCATAAAACATAAAATAATGATAAAAATGATGAAGTGTTGCAACATGATGAAAAGTTGAGCTTGGAAGGGGCAGGGCATGGCCCATCTAACCCCAACATTGTGCTTTTTCCCTCAACGCCCTCCTTTAGGTGGTACGGCCTCTTCAAACTCGCAAAGAAGGTGGGCGATTTGTTCTTGACGACTAGGATGACCAAGAGGAAGGGGTAGTACAAAGAAAAATAGCTCCAAGGGGGTATCCATGAGGTGTGCTAAAGAAGGTATGACAACCCTTACACGCACAATCCCTTCTACATAGCATAAACAATAGTGTGGTTAGGAGCCCCTTATTGGATTTTGTACAACTTCGGAAGATATTATTCATTGTATTTTATTGTACTTTCATTGTACTTGATTATACCTCCTAAGGGAGATGAACCTGATGTAATTACTTATGTAAACACATGAAAGAATCAATGTACACCTTGAGGTGCAAACAAGCAAAAGAAAAATATTAAAAATAAAATTATTAATTGCCCCCAAGTGAAGTCGGCCCAGTTAGGGATTTTTCATGTTGCACTTGTATAAATAAGAGGTAAAGTGCACTTCATTATCACATTCACTCACTTGACAATTGCGCATCACTTGGGAGAGAGCAGAAATTCGCACAAGCTGGAGAAGGAAGCAGATTTGGGGTTTCTACTTGTGGAAGACATTTTCACATTTTCTCTTGTATTATTTGTACTCTGATCTCGGGATTATCATCTCTATACGAAGGTTGCTGGGTTTTTCCCAATTGGGTTTCCCAGGATAAACTCTATGTTGTTATTTTGTGCTTTTTTTTTCTTCTAGTGATCTTGGTTATGCATTTATGCTATTATGATATGAATGTATGAAATCTAACATGGTATCAGAGCAGTTCTAGAAGAAGTCATTGCCGGAAAATTGTCGGAACCCTGCCGGAACTAGGGTTTCATCTTGTGAAGTCTTCACCCAACATTTTGGAGAAAAAGAGCCTTAGGAATTTCGTTTTTGGCAAGGCGCATTTTTTCGTGAAGACAGAATTCAATTCTGAGAATTTTCAATTTTTGACCTAACTCTGTGGCTGCAACAAAATTAGGGTTTCAGTTTTTAACCCACTTCTCTCCACATATTTGGATCAGCCCTACCTCAATTCAACTCTTCTTGGCAAGGCACATCTACCTGTGGTTTCAGTTTTTTAAATTGTCAACTTTCATTTTTGACCTAGCTTCTGCTAGGGTTTCTGAACCAGATCTGCAGTCAAGATGATTGGTATGAAGGTTGAAGATCGTCTGGAAGGAGCTTCCAACTTTATCTCTTGGAAGTCTAGGGTTCTTCTGCTTCTAGAAGAAAATGACCTTTTACTATATGTAAATGAGAAAGTTCCTGAACCAGAAGCCGAAGAGGATAAATCCCGATGGAGGAAGAATGATGCTAAAGCAAGATGGATACTTGTGGATTCAGTGAGAGATCACTTGGTCCCACAAATCTCAAGAAAGAAGAATGTTAGGAAAATGTTCAAGACCATTATGAAGTTGTTTGAACACACTAGCCTTAATGTATCCATGACTTTGAGAAACCAACTATCAAATATGAAGACACCCAAATCAGAATCCATTGCCTCATATTTCATGAGGATCACAGAACTAAGGGGCAAGCTTAGTACCAGTGGAGATCCCATTGATGAAAAGGAGCTTGTCATCACCCCTCCGAATGGTCTTCCACCATCTTGGGAGTCCTTTATCCAAAGCATAAGTGGTAGATCCAAACTACCAAAGTTTGATAAACTTTGGGCAGATTGCACTCAGGAGGAGACAAGGATTGCAGCACGACAAAGACTCCATGGCACTCAACCAGAGGAGAATCAAGCATTCATATCACATGCCAAGAAAGGCAAAGGAAAGGGAAGAAAGTTTTATAAACACAAAGAGAGGAGATCTAGTCCTTCCCTAGATCGGAAGAAGGAGAAGGACTTATCTCAAGTTCAATGCTATAGGTGCAGGAAATATGGACACTACGCCAATAGCTGTCGAAGTTCAAGTAAAAGGAAGCATGAAGCCTCAACTGCTGATGTAGAAGAAGACCATCATCACAAGAAACCAAGGCATGATGATTGTTCGGAGTTCTTCTTCTAGGAGATAAGAAGATCTAGATTGCAAGAACAAAAGTCTCTCATGGTTCCCACAAGAAGGCAGTGGGAGCCCACACACAAAAACAATAAGAGAAGAGATAAGTATTTTGTTTTCTTGCTTACATAGATCTGTTTTGTCTTATATATCTTCATCACTATTATATGCAAATCTAATGTGTTGAGCAGTTGATATAGTTTACATTGTTATATTTATTATGCATATGAGCTACACAACATTTCATGAAGCTAGTCTAGATGATATCTCCTTCCTGCATGCTTAGGGTAGTGCACACTCTTGATGGCATGTTCTAGTGGAGATAGCAGACGTCTAGATAGTTCCCAGATGTGTTGGTAGAATTGTTCATGATTGTTGTGATAAAGTATTAGCTAAGATGCATGTGTAAACTATCGTCATTACATTTTATTATACAATATCACGAATCATCAGTCGGTATTTGACTTGTAGGGAAAAGATTATGTGACATGGCCTACAAGAGAAGGATGATGTGACCTGTTCCGAATGAACAAGTGGTTGACACATGAATCCCGTTGTTGTTCAGCAAGAAGCTTCCAACAAAACGACTCTCAGCCTAGAAGGATGATCTCGGAGGAAGCATTCACAGAAGTCAAACCAGAAGTGGGCCACCTTCAGGTATTAGGTTGTCCAGTCTACATACATGTTCCCAAAGAACGAAGTTAGAACCTTCAGGCCAAAAGGAACTTTAGTGGGACACAGTGAGTCTTCAAAGGCTTACAGAATCTACATCCCAAGATTCTGACAGTCAGTAGGGATGTGACCTTTGAAGAAGAGATGGTTGTCAGGAAAGGAAGAGGATCAGACATGGAGATTGATGATGAAGAAATGCTCGAGATGAGACCATCTCCCCCTCCAGTTCAAGAGGAAGCTAACAGAAAAGGATGAACCTATCAATCCCATAGATCTAGTTGATATCCCCAGAGATGTTGTAGGTCAGAAAATACCTAGATAGGCACAGCAGACAATGCAGGATGCAGAGGGGCATGTAGCTCCACATGGCGCTTCCAGAGAAAGAAAAAGACCTCAGAGGTTCTCTAGTCATGTTCCACTGATGAGCAACGTTATTGATACAGAACCCACCACTTACGAAGACGCATCCAAACATCAAGTTTGGAAGGATGCCATGATGGAAGAATAACAATCCATCATGAAGAATGATGTGTTGTAGGTTGTGCCGAGACCTGAGGAGAAGTCAGTAGTGACTTCTGAATGGCTATACAAGATCAAGCATGGAGCAGATGGCAGTGTTGAGAAATACAAGGCCAGATTTGTAGCCAGAGAATTCTCTCAAAAAGAGGGAGTTGATTCTGATGAGACATTTGCTCCTGTGGCCCAATATACTTCCATCAGGTCCATTATTGATATTACTTCAGCTATGGGATGGAAGTTGCATCAGATGGATGTGAAGACATCCTTTCTCAATGGTGTTATTGAGGAAGAAGTTTACATCGAACAGCCAGATGGGTTTGGTGTCCAAGGAAAGGAGTCTCATGTATGCAGATTGAAAAAGGCACTGTATGGACTCAAGCAAGCACCCCATGCTTGGTACGGACGGATAGACGGATTCCTGGTGAGCTTGGGATTTTCCAAGAGTGATGCAGACCCCAACCTTTACTACAAGCTTGTAGATGATGAGCCACTGATTTTGGTATTATATGTTGATGACTTGTTTCTCACAGGAAATGAGAAACTTATTGTATGGTGTAAGAAGAATCTCGCCTTTGAGTTTGAAATGAAAGATCTTGGATTGATGCATTACTTCTCGGGATTAGAAGTATGGAAAAGGCAGAAAGAGATTTTCCTAGGACAAGGAAAATACACCATTGATATATTGAAGAGATTCGGGATGTTGGACTTTGTTACCAACTTATTTGTACCATAGTTGGATTATCTGAAGAGCCACCATTTGACAAACATGATGAATGTTTGTACTCCAGTGTATCAGATGATCTAGCATTTATGCCTAGCCAGTTTTGGCTAGCCAGTTTTGTTTTTCAGTCGACATGACCATGCCCTTATGGGGTTTGTAATAAAGTGTGCTAGTAGGATCTGAGTGTCTCGGTTCCCCATGACTTGATTAAGCAACTAAGGTATTCCATGGAGTTTTTTCCCTTGTCAATTATACTTTGCCTAGCGCCGAGCTATAATCGATGAGGTTTTCTCCCGCTTCCTCCAAAGTTGGAATGCCCGATTTTGAAAATTTTAGCCATGGGGGGTTATTAGAGTCCAACTGATGTATATAAGCCTACTAAACACTATTAGAATAAGTGTCAGTCATGTCCTATGTCCCTAGAACCCTCAGAAAAAATTTCGAAAAAAATTTTACCGGGTCCGTCGAAATTTGGGTTTTTAATTATTTTTAAATTTAATAAATTTCTCTATAGTTTAAATAGAGAAATATCATTTTGTAATATGTCAGTCATCCGGGATCCGAATTTGATGATTGAAGGCTCCAGAATTAAGCCAAAAATCATTCATGATCCCCGAACCAGTTTATCCTAAGTTTCAGATGTCAATTAGGCCTCATAATTAATAATTTCTCAAAAAACCCAGTTACAGAGAAATTATTAATTAAAATAATAAAATTGAATATTTTGGAGATAATCCAAATCTCTCCAAAATAAGTCAATTTGAATAAAATAAAAGGCTAATTGACATGGCACCTGGCATTTAAGATGATTCCAATCAACTTCACTGAGCTCCAGTCAACTGTACAGTCAGCACAAGTCAATCTCTCCAAGTGAATTTGCCCTCCTTCATGCAATCTGCGAATTGGTGTGGTGTCAAGTGTTTAATGGGTTGGTGGATGGCATTGAAGACTAAGGTGGGCGCCTCCCTTGTTTTAGGGCCACCTCATGGCTTGGCTTCCTTTGTGATCACGAGTTCCATTTACTACAACTCAAGCTCTTGTCTCCTCTTCAAGCTCACACCTTCCCCCATGTGCTCACGCCATCTAAGCTTGGAGCTCGAATTTTCCATGTGGCAGTTGGTTATTTGATATGTGAAATTTCCAAAGATTAGATGGGGGGCGCCTTGCCTAGGTGGAGGCCACCTCCCCATCCACATAAGCTCCCAACTCGACTTGTGATTGAAGTTAACTCCAAAACTTGGCATTTAGTTGGTGTTGATTGAGTTATTGATTGGAATTCAACTTAGTGTTAGGTACATTGGCTTCCAACATGCCAATTCGAACTAGGGTAGACTGGGCTCTTGTTGTGCTATATAGAGAGGCATTCTTTCCTCATTCTTCATGGATATTTTGAGCATGAACACTCTGCCAAAATATTGTTGTAATATCTGTTTAAAACATTGAAGAAAGTTGAGACTTTGGAGGTCCATGCTAGAGCAAATTGGGATGTTCTTCACACTATTGGTGATATCTCTTTCATTTGTTTATTGTTCATGCAATTTCATTATTAGATGTATGTTTTAACTTTGATTAGAAATACATCTTTCGGTTTTTGTATGCTTCATAACAATTTTTTTGCAGAGGTTTCTCAAGGTGGAGAAAGGCTTAGTGATTAAGTCACTCTTTACTTAACGGTGGTTCTTGGCATCTAATCAATCTATCTTGCAGGTCTTCAAGGTCTTCTCTTCACTTCAAGAGAAGAAACGCTTTAAAAGAGATTTGTCTCTTACTCCATCAACAAACTTTTTTCAATACAAATATCTTGGTTACCCTAAGCTTACCTCTTCTAGCTTCCATATTTGCTCTTTGAATCCTCCTTGCTTTGACATCCATACCCTAGATCTCCCTTGCTCTCGTTTTCTTTGCCCTACCTTCTTTCCCTTCTCGTTTTGCCTTACCCTTCTGGCTGCTTTCTAAGTGACTGTTCATTACCCTGTAGTGACTGTTTGCTGCTCCACTTATCAGCTCATTGGCTGCCCATACCCTCTCTCGTTTTTTGCCCATCTATTTGCATTTTTGCAGCTGTCTTGTCCTCTTTTTGGCTGCCTCCTCCATCCCTCATCTTCTCCCTATCATCCACTTTCAATCTCTTCCCTTAAGACACAAGCAAAAAACAACAAAAAACCACAAACTTGTTAATTGTTAGTAGTAGTTAATTTCAACTTCTTTGAAAAGTTAGTAGTTAGGTCATTTTCACATCATACTTTGCTTTTAAATCTGTTTAGAATCTAGTTCATTTTTCCATATTAACGTTGCATCTTATTTTAAATTAGTAAAACTTGCATAAAAAAAAAGGGTGATTTGGCATCTAGATCTCATAGTTTCATTTTGAAGTATCATTAGGGTAACTTAGATCTCATACTAGGTTTTGCTTCTAGTTTACCTTTGCATTTTGATAGTCTCCTTCAAAAGACAGATTTTTACACAAAAATATTTCAAATTTCTTATGTTTTAGATCTCATTCCTAGCATCTTTTAGGCATTTGTTGTTCGCTGGTCCGTTTTACCATCTTAATAATTTCAAGTTAAAATCTCAAGCTTTTTACGTTTTAGACCTTAGTTTTTATTTTTAGACTTAGTAGTTTTCAATTTCATTTAATTTGATTAACAAAATAATGGGTGCTTGAGTTGGTTTCATGTGTAGGAAAGCAAGAGGAAAATCCTCTTAAGCAAAAGCAAAATTTTGGAACACAAAACCAGGAAGAGGCTTGAACCACTTATTGAACCAAGAAGGCTAGATCTTTTCACTCTCCTTTGTATGTGTTGTAATTTTCTAAGTCCTTACCTTTTTGCTAATTCCTTCAAGGGTAAATTCCCAAGGCAAATTGTAATCAAGTTAATAAAAGTTTAAGTGGAGGAGTCCTCCACTTTTTTGGGTTTCTTCCCTATTTGGGGAAGAGTGTTGTGTTTTGTTAAGTTAAATCTTTCATTTCATGCTTTAGATTAGTCTTTTATTTCATTGTTCTCTCTTCCAAGTTTTGACCAGAGCAAGCTAACTTTAGGATTGTATCCCAAAGGCCACATAATTTTGTGGTAGTTTCTCGTTCCCCCGTTAGCCTCCTTGCCGAAGTTTCAGCTAGCTGGAAAGTCTCAAGGAATAATGGTTCTCAGTGATCGACCTTGTTCAGAGGTTGATCCTACCTTAGATTAACATTTGTTTGGTAGAACACTAAATCTTGCTTTCAGTTATTTTCAAGCATCTTATCGTATCTTGTTATCGTATTTTTCCCTTGCATTAGACATTTTAGATTAATTAAAGTCTCTTGAACTTTGGTTTTAAGACTAAGTCAAGAGCGCTCTCTATCAAAGAGTTGAATTGTGCTCTTTAATAATAAAATATTTCAACTCACACCCCCTATTTAATTAATTTACTTTGGTCGATTATCCAACACCCGTATGCTCTGCCAACCTGAAAAGGTTGGGCTAGTACTCAGAAAGGTGTTAGATTTGCTAAGCTTACAAGTGATAATCTAATTAAAACTTTACCCCAATCCAAACCGGCGTCAAATACTAAGGTTGCTTCCTGAAACAGGTGGTGCCGGGAATCCACTGGTCAGACTCGAGGGCGGTTCAAACATTGGACACCTATCCTCTTGAATCTGGGTGCTCCCAACCTATCATCTAAGAGTTTGCCAGTATTTTTCTCGTTTGGTTTAACTCTTCTTGATATCCTTGGTCTTAGCCTAATAAACAAGATCACTAAAATATTCAATAAACCAAGATTAATCGCAGGACGATCTCACTAAACATTACCACTTTGAACTCTTGTATCAAGCAACCCAAGCACTCAAGACTTTTTTGACTCCATAAGGCACTGGTCCTTGGCATCATTTTATTTTGCTTATTATCTATCTAGAGCATTTCTATTTTCATGGTTGTCTTGCTTTAAACTTACAAAGTGGCTTTTTCTTCAAATCATACTGTGTAATCGCAACGTGGATTGCTTTATCTTGTGCTTATTTCAATTATTTAAATTGTGATCTCTCATCATTAAGAAAACTCCTAAACAACACTCATCCGCATCACCCCACACTTAAAACATATAAAAAATAACAAGAGCCTTAGTGAAACTCTTTGTAGGGACTACCCCCCTTGGCTTCATTAGGAGTTAGCCTAAACGGAGGAGCTGGGATTTAGGTGACAGTACCTGGCTCATTGCTTGCCCCCAAGGCCACACCTCTCCCCACTTCCAGTGAGGGAGACAGCTTTCGAAATATTTCTGCTGCTGGTGTGCAATCTGGCGGACAACGGACTGCAAGTCCATGGCTACTCCAATGGATGCAAATTGGAAGAAGTTGAAAGATTCTACTTCAGATTCTGATTTGATAGATCCCACCATTTATTGCCAGTTGATTGGGTCATTGATGTATCTGACCAACACCAGACCAGATATATGTTTTGATGTGAATGCCGTCAGTCAATTCATGTGCGAACCGAGGCAGATTCACTGGATTGCTGCAAACATGTGCTCAGATATTTACGTAGCACTGTGGGATATGGATTGAAGTATGCTTCAAATTGTGACCTGAGATTGCAGGGGTTTACAGACTCAAATTGGGCCGGATGTGTTGCAGATCGGAAGAGTACTTCTGGATGTTGCTTCAGTTTGGGTTCTGCAGTTATTTCCTGGTGCAGCGGGAAGCAGAACTCGGTAGCACTCAGTACTGCAAAGGCCAAGTACATGGTTGCTAGCACAGCAGCTCGAGAAGCAGTTTGGCTTCATAAACTCCTGGCAGGATTGTTCGCCAGATTCCAAAGCCGACCGTGATTCACTGTGATAACCAGAGTTGTGTGCAGATGTCAGTGAATCATGTATTTCACGACAGGTCGAAGCATATCGAGATTCGATATCACTTCATTAGTGATATGGTGCAGAAAGGTGCAGTCGAGTTACAGTACATGCCGGCAGATGACCAAACTGCAGATGTTCTCACCAAGGCTCTTCCCAAGGTGAAGTTCAAATACTTTCGCGGAAGACTTGGAGTCGAAGAGAACGTGTCCCTCCTTGAGAGCTCCTTGAGAGGGAAATATGACATTGAGATGCTTGCCCTACTTTGCCTAGGTGCCTCTGCAGTCCAGTACTCAGCCAGATATGGGAGAAATCTCATAGGCAAATGAGTCGAACAATCAGCAATTGGTCGGGTTCACCCAAGTACCCTCTGCAGTCCAGTTACTCAGCCAGATATGGGAGAAATCCCATAGGCAGATGAGTAGGACAGTCAGCAGTTAGTCGGGTTCACACTGGTACCTCTGCAGTCCAGTTACTCAGCCAGATATAGGAGAAATCCCATAGGCAGATGAGAAGGACAATCAGCAGTTGGTCGTGTGATTGCACAGGTACCTCTACAGTCTTGGAATCTGCCAGATATGGGAAAACTCCCATAGGGAGATGAGTCGGACAGTCAGTAGATGGTAGTGCCCTTTTGCTCGTCTAAGATCTCATCCAGGTATGGAAGGATCCCATCGGTAGATGAGACAAACAGGTAACAAATTGTATAGCAGAGATGGTACAACTGATAATCTCAGATATCCAGGATTGAGTGATTCTCCTGGATCCAAGATTGAGTGAGTCTCCTGGACTCACCGAAGGACTGCTGAAGATGATGCACTGAGACTGTGTGGACAACCTTCAGTATCTATAGAGATGATGGAGACAGCATGGATGTACAAGATGAAACCCAAATGATCGTGATGCGGATGAAGATCGAAGAATACCTTCCTCGTTGAGAGGGAGTGTTGGATTTTGTACAACATCGGAAGATATTATTCATTGTATTTTATTGACTTTCATTGTACTTGATTATACCTCCTAAGGGAGATGAACCTGATGTAATTACTTATGTAAACACATGAAAGAATCAATGTAAACCTTGGGGTGTGTTATCAACTGATTTGTACAAATAGTTGAAACCTTATTGAGCCGCCAGTGTTGGAACACATCAGTGTTCACTTCCAGAGTATCTGGGTTTCATTGTATTTGGGTCTAGCCAGTTTTGGCTAGCCAGTTTTTGTTTTTGAGTCGACATGACCATGGCCCCATGGGGGTTTGTATCAAAGTGTGCTAGTAGGGTCTGAGTGGCTCGGTTCCCCATGACTGGATTAAACAACTGAGGTATTCCAGGGAGTTTTTTCACCGTCAGATTATACTTTGCTTCAGGCGAAATATAATCTCTTGGTTTGTCTCTCGCTTCCTCCAAAGCTGGAATGCCCGATTTTGGAAATTTGGCCATGGGGGGTTATTAGGGTCCAACTATAATGTATAAACCTACTAGACACTATTAGAATAGGATTTGGTCATGTCCTAGGTCTCTAGGACCTCAGAAAAAATTTCGAAAAAATTTTACCAGACGCGTCGAAATTGGGGTTTTTTAATTTTTAATTATTTTTAAATTTTAATTAAATTTCTCTATAGTTTAATAGAGAAATTTGGGTCTGTAATTATGTCAGTCATCCAGGGTCCGAATTCAGTGTTTGATGACTCGATTCATAAGCCAAAAATCACACATGACCCATGGAGCAGCTAAACCCAACTTTCGGATGTCAATTCAGCCTCATAATTAATATTTTCTCTGAAAAGTCATTTACAGATAAATTATTAATTAAAATAATAAAATTGAATATTTTGGCGATAATCCAAATCTCTCCAAAATTAATCAATTTGATTAAAATAAAAGGCTAAATGACATGGCAATGGACATTTATGAGGATTCCAATCAACTCCCAGTCACTCCAATCAATTATCCAGTCACCAGAAGGTTATCCACTTGAGCAAACTCGCCCTCCTCATGCAAAACTCGAGTTTGATGTGTTGTAAATTGATGATTGGGTGGTAGTTTGTATTAAAGCCTAAGGTAGGCACCCTCATGACTCACCAATCAATCCAAAGCTTGGCTCCTTGTTGAGACTCGAGTTATACCTACCATGACCACGTGTTCCTACCTCAACTAACTCGCATATCCCCTAAATCCTCACGTCAACCTCATTTAAGCTCGAGTTTAGCCTTGATGGACCTTGCCTATTGGTTGTGATACATCCCATGCTCTTACCATTCGAGTTACACCTACCACATTACACTTGGCTCCTTCTACCATGCGAGTTACACCTACCATGTTACACTTGTCTCTCCATCCTCTAACTCGCACCTTCCATTACCCTCACGTCAACCTACCATACCTCACGTGGATCCTTGTTGGAGGATGTTTATTGGTTGTTGATATATCTAAACCTACCACCCAAGTCGAGTTTGCCACATATCCAATCATACCTACCACACAAACTCAACTTTGTCTATTGTCTTTTGCTCCAAGCCCTCTCATGATTGGAATTCAATCTACTTGTCTATTTGCCAATTCGACCTAGGGTTTTAGCTTAGGATTTAGTATAAAGAGAGGCCCATTATGGGCTATTATCTCATGGATTTTTGATGTAAAGTTACTCTGCCATTTTGTGATTACAAGCTATTGGCTTAAGGAAATAAAGTTAGACTTTGGAGGTCCATGCGATTTGTGCAACATTGATGAATGTTTCTCTTGTGAGGTGATATTTTTCCATGCTTTCAATTTAAATGCTTATGTGATTGATCAAATAACTAGCTTTAGAAGTATATATTCTAGAACATAAGATCTACCCTTTGTGGTTTGCAATTTGGTTTATTATGCAATGTTTATCAATGAGTTATATGAATAGGATGTATTCGGTTGTACTAGCATTTATATAACCTTGGTTCTCGTAGCATACTAGTCATATTTTTTATCTCACTTTGGCATTGAGTTGTTTGTCTTTGGATAGGTTTCTCCAGGTGTAGGGGGGTGTGAGCTCGGTTGCATCTAGCTCATCTTCACCATCACAAGTAAACTCTTAATATTTGTTGTCTTTCCAGGATCTATATAAAGTTGAATTTGTTTTTTTTGAGAAGAAGCACAAGGGGTTTTGCTCTAAGATCCATCCACTTTTTCAAAAGTTAAAATTTGTTACCTTGGTCCTAAGTGGCTCTCTCTTCAAGCCTTATCACTTGCTCCTTGACTTCTTTTTCCCATTTGATTTGCTAGGCCTATCCTCTAATAGTTTTCTCCTACCTTATCCCCTTTTGTCCTACTCCTTTCATTCTCTTCTCCATTTGTCCTAGCTCCTTTAAGGTTTCCTCTATTGCTCTCGTCCCACCTCCATTCTACCCTATCTCCCATACCTTTCGTTTTGCTCATCTTTCCTCCTCGTCCATTTTCATATCAGCCCTAAACACATCAAAACACATCAAAACAAACAACAAAAAACAATCAAGTGATTAGATGTATGCTAGGTGTTAGTTTTTTGCATTTGAGGATCTTACTTTGTATCATTTGATTTTGTTAGAATATAGTTAGTTTGTTAAACTAGCTAATTTGCATTTCAAATTTTAAACACTCATATCTCATGACATGTTAGATTAGCTACTAGCTTTGTTGGAATTTTTATAGTTAATTGCATTGTTAGGGGTGATTATCATAAATCTTTTCCCAAGTTACCGTCTAGTCTCAAATTTTATCAACATGCACTGAACTCCATATCTTGTTGTGTTGTTGGCTGCCTTTATATACTTTGGTTGACTGTAAAATCCTTGTTGGGCTGCCTCTTCAACATTGTTGACTGTCCTAGACTTGTAGGCTGCCATACATCCATTATTGACTGTCCTATAGACTGTTGGGCTGCCATATACATCCATTGTTGACTGTTTTATAGATTTTGTGGGCTGCCTTTTGAGCATTGAGAGGGTTGTTAAGACCTTAAAGACTGTTATAATATTTTGTGGGCTGCCATCTCACACATCTAAATCGACTGTCATAAACACCTTCCCTGTTGAGTGCCAACTTAAACATCATTAGGCTGACTGTTATAAGTCCTTGACCGCCATTCAAACTTTGACTTTGACTGTCCTAAAATGATGTATTGACCGCCACCCACAGTTAGGAAGTCTATTTGGCTGCCAGCACTTGATTAGACAGTCCTAGGTGAGTACAAAGTAGTCATTTGAAAATCTTATTATTGGCTGCCACTTCACTTTTTTCATCCTTTTGGTAAATAGCTATTGTCATTTTGTTATTTAATTTACTAATGCTAATGGGTATTGGAGCAATTATTTTGTTATAGACTTTTTCCAGGGAGTAGAAGTCAAGAAACTTCAAGGCGAGAAGCCATTAAAAACAAAAAAAGGGCAAACAAGCAAAGCTAGATCCCTCTTATCCTTTGTAAAAGCCATTGAGGGCTCCATTTTTTCCAATTTTTATAAGTTATTCATAGATAGTCATTAAAGACCTTCCAAGGATTTTCCCTTGAGGCACTTGTAAAAGATTAATAAAATTTATAGTGGAGAGGTCCTCCATTCTTGGGTTTTCTTCCCCATTTGGGGAAGAGTGTTGGGTCTCGGGGATTTGATTTAGCTTAGATTTGTGAAAATCCTTGTTGGGCTGCCTCTTCAACATTGTTGACTGTCCTAGACTTGTAGGCTGCCATACATCCATTATTGACTGTCCTATAGACTGTTGGGCTGCCATATACATCCATTGTTGACTGTTTTATAGATTTTGTGGGCTGCCTTTTGAGCATTGAGAGGGTTGTTAAGACCTTAAAGACTGTTATAATATTTTGTGGGCTGCCATCTCACACATCTAAATCGACTGTCATAAACACCTTCCCTGTGGAGTGCCAACTTAAACATCATTAGGCTGACTGTTATAAGTCCTTGACCGCCATTCAAACTTTGACTTTGACTGTCCTAAAATGATGTATTGACCGCCACCCACAGTTAGGAAGTCTATTTGGCTGCCAGCACTTGATTAGACAGTCCTAGGTGAGTACAAAGTAGTCATTTGAAAATCTTATTATTGGCTGCCACTTCACTTTTTTCATCCTTTTGGTAAATAGCTATTGTCATTTTGTTATTTAATTTACTAATGCTAATGGGTATTGGAGCAATTATTTTGTTATAGACTTTTTCCAGGGAGTAGAAGTCAAGAAACTTCAAGGCGAGAAGCCATTAAAAACACAAAAAGGGCAAACAAGCAAAGCTAGATCCCTCTTATCCTTTGTAAAAGCCATTGAGGGCTCCATTTTTTCCAATTTTTATAAGTTATTCATAGATAGTCATTAAAGACCTTCCAAGGATTTTCCCTTGAGGCACTTGTAAAAGATTAATAAAATTTATAGTGGAGAGGTCCTCCATTCTTGGGTTTTCTTCCCCATTTGGGGAAGAGTGTTGGGTCTCGGGGATTTGATTTAGCTTAGATTTGTGATATCATATTCTTAGATTAGTATTTTGCTTAATAAGTCATTCAAAGTTATCTTCCATATTCACTTACCCCCATGCTCTCCCGAGTAGGATCTTTGACCTGAAAGAGATTCTTGGGTAGTTTAGTTTTATTCTTGCATTTATCTTGCTTCTCTTCCAAAGCCTTCAGCCGGAAGTTGTATCCTTGAGATTTCGTCTCAAGGGCAGGACCACATAATTTGTGGTTACTCTTCCATCCCCGTCGGTTTCCTTGGCAGAGCTTTCAGCTAGCTGGAAGTTCTCAAGTGCAGGCAGTTCTAGTGGTTGATCCTGTTTCGGGGATCAATCCCACCTAGTAGATTAAAGTTTGTGTGGTAGAACACTAGATTTATTTATCTTGCAAGCATTATTGTTAGTGGTAATTTATATCTTGTGATCAATACTATTACTTAAAATCTGTTTCAATCTGAGATATACTGCTACTACTTTTTATCTGCTTCTTAAAATAAACCAAAGTCTCTTGAACTTGGCCAAATCCAAGTCAAGAGCACCCTCTATCGGAGGGCATTTTAGTTTCTTGCATTTCCCTGCATTAGGCATTGTTAATCTAGCAAGTCTCTTGAACTGTGGTCATGAGACCAAGTCAAGAGCGCTCTCTGTCGGAGAGTTGAACAAGGCTTTCTAATAATAAAAATTTTCCACTCACACACCCTTTAATTAATTTACCTTGGTTTCTGTCCTACACCCGTATGCTCTTCCAACCTGAAAAGGTTGGGCTAGTACTCAGAAAGGTGGAAGACTTGTTAATCTACAAGCGAAAATCTAATTAAAATTTTCACCCCCATAACCAACCAATCCGGAGTTGATCGATAAGATAATTTCAGTGGGTAATCTCTTAGTGAGGGCGTCGGGATTCCATGTTCAGCCTCTAGTTTGCTGGCTTGCATTGCGCGGCCTGGCTAGAGCACTGGGTGGCCTGACAGGTCCTTGAACGAAGGCACTTGATATTGTCTTTTCCGGACTTTCTTTGAATAGCCTTGGTTTTAGCCCTAATAATCAAGACAATTAAAACTTTGAATTTACCAAGATAAGTTGCATAACGTTCTCACAAACTTTCAATTCAAGCACTTGTATCAAGTTTTCACAATTCATATTTAATTCTTGACTCCATAAGGCACTGGTCCTTTATCTCATATTTTGCTTGCTTAAGTATCAACATTGGAGTTATCTGTTATATTTCGTGAAAAGTGATTTACTTATTGCCCAAGTGTATCTTTCATCTTGTATTTGCAACGTGGATTGCGTTATCTTGTCTTATTTTTCATTTTTATAATTGTCTCTCATCTCAGAAAACTCCTAAAAAACACCCATCCGCATCACTACATTAAAAAACACTTAAATACACAAAGAGCCTTAGACAACTCTTTTTTAGGGACAACCCCCCTTGGCTTCGTTAGGAGTTTGCCTAAACGGAGGAGCTGGGATTCAGGTGACAGTACCTGGCTCATTGCTTGCCCCCAAGGCCACACCTCTCTCACTGGTGTGCATACTGGCGGACAACAGGGTGCAAACAAGCAAAAGAAAAATATTAAAAATAAAATTATTAATTGCCCCCAAGCGAAGTCGGCCCAGTTAGGGATTTTTCATGTTTGCACTTGTATAAATAAGAGGTAAAGTGCACCTCATTATCACATTCACTCACTTGACAATTGCGCATCACTTGGGAGAGAGCAAAAATTCGCACAAGCTGGAGAAGGAAGCAGATTTGGGGTTTCTACTTGTGGAAGACATTTTCACATTTTCTCTTTTATTATTTGTACTCTGATCTCGGGATTATCATCTCTATACGAAGGTTGCTGGGTTTTTCCCAATTGGGTTTCCCAGGATAAACTCTGTGTTGTTGTTTTGTGCTTTGTCTTTCTTCTAGTGATCTTGGTTATGCATTTATGTTATTATGCTATGAATGTATGAAATCTAACACCCCTAAGCCATGCTTCCTAATGGAGTCATCCCAAGAAGCATCGGAGCACCAACCCAAGGCATAAGTGCCCAACATGATAGGGTACTTCTACCCATAAGGGGTAGTCAGCAAAGCCACAAAGCTAGTACTCCTTGAAATGAAAACCAAGAGGAACATCCATGACTAGACCAAGGTCTTGAGCCCCACTGGACCAACACTTTTACATAAAACAATCCCCATCTTGGCCTTTACAATGAAAAAAGGACCCCTCCTCTTTGGTACATCTGATATGGCACACTGCAACGAATCTAAAAGGTAACACTCCCCTTGAAAAGGGCTAGGTTCCCTTGTGCCAGGTTATCAAAGCCAAATCCAAAGCAAAAGGGACTAAGCCAATGAAAGGACTAAGAAATGCAAATAAATGAAATATCAAAGAAAAAAAAGAAAAGGGATTGCAAAAAAACAAACGTACAAAGATGGATGACCCATAATAGCACTTCCTTCGAAGGCATACATTTGGAAGAAACATCTTAAACCCTAACTCTTGAAAGTTAAGGGTAGACCTATCAAACTCAATCGCTATGATGGTTAATATGCAAAGACCCCTTTCTTTCCCTAAGTACACATCCACTTTATTTACCCTCACTTCTCTAGGAATCTAGGTTATGCAACTTAACTTAGGGCTTTCACATGTAATAAGGACTTTGATAGAGTCACGCCAATGTTAGGCTGCATGAATAAAGGTTAATTAAGTCATTGAGTTGTTAGAAAGGTGTAATTATAACTTAATGCCATGTATTATTTTCATATTTGAGAACATTTCCTAAGTTATATGTTGGTTTAACCTTTTACACTAGAACATTCACTTATCTACACATGGTATGACACTTGGTATGATGTTCTATGATGATCACTAGGTGTTTCGTGCGAAGCGCTACCCTTGGCACACATGTGGAGGCCGTTTTTGGTAGGACAATTTTGGAGGGGCATCCCAACTTCAAGAGTAGTTATCTTTTGGCAAAGTGCCCATAATTGTGCCATCTCAATATTGTATGATGCAGAATGGCCACAGGATTTTTGAAATGTGGTTATAATAGAAAATCTGATAAATATTGAGAAAGTTGGAAATCCAAAACTGTCATTTAAACTACCGCACCGTAATTTTGTCGTGCATGTTTTTTGGGAGCCCTTCATGGAGAGCGTTCACCTTTTTGAGGAAGCGCTCCACCTTTTGGACCATTTCTAGTGATGAGCTCCCTCTCTCTTGAGGTTTTGTTGAGAGTTTTGAGCATTATCTTATTTGTTTATCATTTTTGGAGACTCCCTATGTTAGGTCTCAGGTTTTGGTAGATCTATTATTATTTAATTGTAAAGGAAGTTAAGATTTTCTCCTATATAAGATAAGTCATTGCAAATTTTCCAAACCCTAGGAGAACGTTGTCCTTAAGTTCTCAAATAAATAAACTATTATTTAATTTGCAAACATTAAATTATTCACATATTAGTAATCACACATATAGCTGGAAAATGAATAGTGAAAGCATAAACACAGTACATAGACTATTTACTCCTTCATATCAGATTTTCATTAATAGATAAAAGCTTACAAGGAAACCAACACAAGCTGTTAAAACTAACAGTTGTACAGTACACTCAAATAGGGAAAAATCTACACACTTTTCTTAGGAAAACTGCCTACAAGAAACCCAAAAATACTTTGTCGATCATTGCCTACGATACAAGTCGTTTGTAAGACAGTACGAACCTCTTCTGTTGATGCCTGGGTACTGAATTAGACTCCTCTTTGATGCTCCAACTTTGCTCCTTGGATGAGTTTCTTCACCTTTCGACCAAACTCTCTTTGAGTGAAGAATGAATGTGTCTTTACCCTCTACAGTAACCTGCCTGTATACTTGAGTTGAAGACCTAATGTACCAAAAACCTAATCTGACAGTGAGATGTATGGTTGAGATATAAGTCTAAATCACTAGTGTATTAAAAATACACTTTATTAGACTCAACAACTAAATAAAAGACTTTCACTTTATTAATAAAGCGAATTACAAAATAGATTTGACTCAAACAACTTCCTACACATTTGACACTAAACCTATGTACAAGCTCTTGTTCGAGTGACAAACAACAAAACTGCCTCTTAGAAAGGAAGGAATTCTACACCAATCCAAATTTGTCTCTTAATGGTTCAAACTTACCTTTTGCTAAGGGCTTGGTCAAAATATTAGCAACCTGCTAATCTATGGCTACAAAGTTACAAACTAGTCCCCGGTTTACTGCTCCCTTTTGAATCATGTCTCAAATGAAATGATATTTGATCTCAATGTGCTTGGATCTGTCATGAAAAACGGGATCCTTGGAGAGTTTAATACAACTCTGCTTATCACAGTAAATCATCGTGCAATCCAAATCCTGATCAAATAAACCTACAAGAAACTTGTGAATCTAGATGGCCTCACAACTAGCTTTACACACTGCCATATACTCCGACTATACTGAGCTAAGTGCCACGAAAGTTTGCTTCCAACTAAACCACGATATCATAGCGCATCCCAAGCAGAAACAACACCTTGAGGTGCTCTTCTTGTCTAATGCACCGCCTACCCAATCTTAATTTGAATACCTATGCAACTTCACTTCACCATCTCCTCGATATCTCAACTTATACTCCATTGTGCCCCTCAAGTATCTGAGCATATCCTTTGCTACTACCCAATGCTCTTGCCTCGATTCCACCATGAACTTATTCAAGGTGTTCACTACAAAACATATATTTGGCCTAGTGTGGACCAGATACATCAAGGAACTTATCATCTGCCAGTACAATGTGGGATCCACCAAATCTGAATTTGAAGTAGTTACCTTCTTCAAATTGAAATTAGTGATCATAGGCATGGCCATGGGTGGCAATCCTCCAATCCAAAAATCTCTTCAGGATGTCAACTGCGTACCTACCCTGCATAAGGAAAATCTCCCCTAGTCTCCGCCAAACCTCCAACCCCAAGAAATAATGCATCATGCCAATGTCCTTATCTCGAATTCAACTGCTATATCTTCCTTTCAAATTGCAATGAGCTTCTTTGAAGCTATAAGAAACAGATCATCTGCATATAGTACCAAATGAGCAAATCAGCCTCAACAAATATGAAATATAAGTTGGGATCTACTTCATTTCCGGTGAAGCCCATAATCTATTAGTATCCATCAATCCTAGAATACCATGTTTGTGATGTCTGCTTGAGTCCATACAAGGCCTTTTTCAATATGCACACATGGCCTTGTTAAAATATTAACCAGGAAAATGATCAGAGAGAAATGCATGCAAAAGTGAGTTTTGCATGCAACTATTTTTAGGTTTTTGGTAAACCTAACTTTACAGTGAGATGTTATAAGGAAGATACGAGGTGACAGTCTTCGGCAGAGAGACTATTGATCTGAGATAGATCATGAGAGAGGAGGACGACTTCACTTGAGTAGGAGGGCGCATTCCTTAAGGAGGAAGAAGCTCGTACCGCATCCGGTAGAACGTTTGAGTGTCTGTAACTTGCAAAGTATCTTCGTCTCGGAGATTGAGGAAGATCAGTGACAATCAAAGCGCAGATCTGCTGAGATCTAACTCAGTATGAGTCATTCATCATTGGAGGGAGGGCGCACTTGTGCATGCAGAGGAGGACGTTTTCAGTCAAAGGGCAGTCTTCAGAGCGACCAGAGCAGAGCAGAGGATAGAGACAGACAGATAAGGCAGAGACGGATGTAGGGATACTCAGATCCAGTTTTGCAGTTAGGGCTCATCTCTTCAGTGCATGCATCAGCTGGATGCATGCAAATCTAGAGTTTGCCTATAGAAATTACTTAGGTAACCCTGTATTGTACTTGTCTCTTTTCCTATATGCTCTGGGCTCGAGAGAGAAGACAGCCCCACAATTTGCTAGATTTTCCCCAAAAGGGTTCCAAGGTAAATCTGTTGTTTATGTGTGATTGCATTCATATTTTTCAATTGGTAAATGCAGATCTAGTTGTTTGAGTTTATATTAATGTTGTATTGATATCGAGACTCATACCGCTTGAGATCTCAGGGCAATCCAGAGGTAGTAGTGATCTCTAGATCAAATATTTACATGGTATCAGAGCCCTGGTCAGGGTCAGGGTGAGCATCACACACAGATCAAATACTACAACATCAGATCTACAAGTATGGGGGAGGAACATGTTACTTGCACTTCTTGCTCCGCCATGGATATTGATGAGTGTGCTACCGATGGGATTGATAGGGAGATGGCTCTCAACTCCTGTCAATCATTGATGGCCTCCAATTCTAGTGTATGGTACATAGATAGTGGAGCTTCTAGTCATATGACGGGTGTTTGAGGATACGTTTCTGACATAGCAGAGGATGGGATAGATCTTGAGATTGTCCTGGGAGATGACTCTACGGTCAAAGCTATAGGACGAGGAACTATGTCTTTTCAGAAAGACTCTGGAGAACAAATGAGAGTTCGTGATCTCCTATACGTTTCAGGTCTCAAGAAGAACTTGATCTCCGTATCTACTATTGAAGATCGAGGACTATGGGTAATGTTCAGAGATGGAAATGTACTAGTTCATCCCAAGGGATCCAATGTTGCCTCAACTGAGAGGATTGGAGTCCGCAGTGGGAAACTGTACAAACTGAGTTTCCAACTACATCATGCCCTAAGTCATAGCAGCCGTGATGAGGAATGTGACCCCTATGAGCTTTGGCATAGGAGGATGGCTCATCTGCACCATCCTGCCCTAAAGATTCTGAGGGAGATTGTGACCGGAGTACCTGAGTTCAGCACTGAGCACACCGATGTGTGCAAAGGGTGTGCTCTCGAGAAGTACGTCAAGACAGCTTTTCCTAAGAGCGATACCAGAGATATGGGAGCTCTTGATTTGATTCAATCTGACCTTTGTGGTCCGATGTCCACCACATCACTGAAAGGATACAAGTACTATGTATCTTTCATTGATGACTACTCCAGGAAGACCTGGATCTACTTCTTGAAAGGCAAAGAGTCTAAGGAAGTTTTGCAGAAGTTTCAAGAGTTCAAAGTTCTTGTGGAAAAACAGATAGAAAGGAAGATTAAGATCTTCAGATCAGATAATGGGGGAGAGTATACCTCCAATGAGTTCAATCAGTTTTGCACTCAGGAAGGCATCAAGAGGCAGTTGACTGTACCTTATACACCTCAATAGAATGGGGTGGCTGAGAGGAAGAACAGGGCCATCATTGGAGCTGCGAGATCAATGTTGCAAGATCAGGGATTGCCAGTCTTTATTTGGGCTGAAGCATGCAACACTGCAGCCTACATTCAGAACAAGAGTCCTCATAAGGCATTGGGGGATAAGACCCCTAAGGAGGCTTTTTCTGGAAAGAAGCCCGAAGTTGGGCATTTCATAATTTTTGGATGCCTTACCTACGTTCATGTTCCTTCGGAGAAAAGGATAAAGCTGGAACCTACTACAGAGAGAGGAATTCTTGTTGGGTATAATGAGATTTCGAAGGCATATCGCATTTACATCCCTGTACTCAAAAAGACAATTGTGAGGCGAGATGTGAAGTTCGAGGAGGATCGAGCCTTTCGAAAATCATGTGAGTCAGATAAGGGAAAATAGCAGGTTGCCACTTCCCTTCATGACACAGGTCAGAGTACTGTTCAGCAGCCAACAGGGTCTCAAGTGTCAGGAGTGACTGATGCACATGATACAAGTTCCATAGGGACAGGAGCAGGATCCAGCAAAGGTTCTCAGATTGGTGATCAACTGAGATCAAGATCTCAGATTACAGGTACTCGGGCTATAGGATCGACGGCTACAGGTACCTCTACTGGGGGCACTCATTCTCATACAGGACATTGGGATGAGGATGAGGAGTTCTCCTCACAGGATGTCACTTCAGGCAAGAGGAAGCCCAAGTGGCTTCAAGATACCTTGAAGGACGCCCAGGCAGTGGGAACTCCCAAGAAAGACGTAAGAGAAAGAAAGACTCCACAGTGATTCTGCAGTTACTTAGCTTTAGTAAGCAGTATCAGTGAGTCAGAGCCATCCTCTTACGAACAAGCACCAGGTAAGCAGGCCTGGAGAGATGCCATGTTGGAAGAGTATGCTTCCATCATGAAGAATGATGTATGGGAAGTGGTACCCATACCTGAGGGAATATCTGTGGTCACCTCTAGATGGCTCTACAAAATCAAGTATGCTGCAGATGGCAGCATTGAGAAGTACAAATCCAGTTTTGTTGCTAGAGGGTTCTCACAGATATAAGGAGTCGACTATGATGAGACTTTTGCCCCTGTGGCCAGGTATTCTTCCATCAGGACTATGATTTCTGTTGCAGCAGAAATGGGATGGAAGATTCACCAGATGGACGTCAAGACGACATTTCTCAATGGACTCATCGAGGAGGAAGTCTACATTGAGCAGCCAGAGGGCTTCGAGGTACGTGAGCGAGAGTCTCATGTACGCAGATTGAAGAAAGCCCTGTACGGTTTGAAACAGGCACCCAGAGCTTGGTACTCTAGGATAGATACCTATTTGTAGCAGCTAGGGTTTCAGAAGAGTGAAGCAGACCCAAATCTCTACTTCATTGTGGTGAGAGGGGATCCCCTTACTCTTGTGCTTTATGTAGATGACCTGTTTATTACAGGAGCAGAGAAACTCATCAGTGATTGCAAGAAGGATCTTGCATCTGAGTTTGAGATGAAGGATATAGGGTTGATGCATTACTTCCTAGGGATGGAAGTCTGGTAGGAGGATGGGCATATCTTTCTCAGTCAGGGCAAGTATGCAATGGACATTCTGAAGAGATTTCAGATGCAGGATTGCAAGCCTATGACTACCCCTATGACGACCAACTGGAAGCAAGTGGCTTCTGAGAGTAAGTTGGCCGATTCCACTAAGTATAGACAGCTCATCGGTTCCTTGATGTATTTGGTGAACACCGGACCAGATTTGAGCTTTGCAGTGAACACCTTGAGTCAGTACATGGTAGAACCCAAAGATGTGCACTGGGTAGCAGCAAAGCATGTTTTGAGATACATCAGTGGAACTGTAGAGTATGGACTGAATTATGTGAGGCAGGGAGAAGTCCAGCTTGTGGGGTTCACAGATTCAGACTGGGCAGGGAATGCAGGTGATAGGAAAAGCACCTCCGAGTGTTGCTACAGCTTAGGTTCGGCAGTTGTGTCATGGTTCAGTACGAAGCAAAAGTCTGTTGCATTGAGCTCTGCTGAGGCAAAATATATGGTGGCTAGCTTATCCAGTTGTGAAGCCATCTGGCTTTGCAAGATGTTGGTGAGTCTATTTGATCAGCAGTTGGAGCCTACGATGATTCACTGTGACAATCAGAGTTGCATCAAACTCTCTAAGAATCCAGTATTTCATGATCGATCCAAACACATTGAGATCAGATATCACATCATTCGTGATCATGTTCAGAAGGGAGCAGTTGAGCTCCAGTACATTTCTACAGATGAGCAGGTTGCAAACATTCTGACGAAGTCCTTGATGAAGACTAAGTTTGAGTACTTCAGGGAGAATATGGGAGTGGTCCAGAATCCTTTCCCGGTTAAGAGGGAGTGTTAAAATATTAACCAGGAAAATGATCAGAGAGAGATGCATGCAAAGGTTTGCACGCATGCATGCAAAAGTGATTTTGCATGCAACTATTTTTAGGTATTTGGTAAACCTAACTTCACGGTAAGATGTTGTAAGGAAGACAGGAGGTGACTGTCTTCGGCGGAGAGACTATTGATCTGAGATAGATCATGAGAGAGGAGGACGACTTCACTTGAGTAGGAGGGCGCATTCCTCAAGGAGGAAGAAGCTTGTACCGCATATGGTAGAGCATTTGAGTGTCTGTAAATTGCAGAGTATCTTCGTCTCAGAGATTGAGGAAGATCAATGACGATCAGAGCTCAGATCTGTTGAGATCTGATTCAATACGAGTCATTCATCATTGGAGGGAGGGCGCACTTGTGCATGCAAAGGAGGACGTTTTCAGTCAGAGGGCAGTCTTCAGAGCGAGCAGAGCAGTGCAGAGGATAGAGACAGACAGATCAGGCAAAGACGGATGCGGGGATACTCAGATGCAGTTTTGCAGTTAGGGCTCATCTCTTCAGTGCATGCATCAGCTGGATGCAGGCAAATCTAGAGTTTGCCTATAGAAATTATAGAGGTAACCCTTTATTGTACTTGTCACTTTTCCTATATGCTCTAGGCTCGAGAGAAAAGATTGCCCCACAGTTTGTTGATTTTTCCCCAAAAGGGTTCCAGGGTACATCTGTTGTTTATGTGTGATTGCATTCATATTTTTCAGTTGGTAAATGCAGGTCTAGTTGTTTGAGTTTATATTAATGTTGTATTGATATCGAGACTCATACCGCTTGAGATCTCAGGGCGATCCAGAGGGAGTAGCGATCTCTGGATCAAATATTTACAAGCCTTGTATTACCGTTTGTAATTAGCCCGATGGGGCAGCAGCATCAAATCCCCCCTACCCCTCAAGTCATTTTTTTGCATTTTTTTATTTTTTGCATCCAACTTCACAAACTAATTCCAAATGTTAATTTCTAATTTACTAACCTACAGTAAGTCACATTTACTTTGGTGCAGTAAAATTAACCACAAATTTTTTAATCTTTTTTGTCCATCACTATATGGACGTCAACTATAATTAGACAACACTTACTTTAGTTTCACAAGTTGTCAATCCCAGTACCAAGCAGGTTCACAATTTGACTCTTGTGCTAATTTACATTAGTTTTACAAGTTGTCGATCCCTACACCAAGCAGGTTCAAAATTTGACACTTGTTCTCACTTTGTTGTTCCTCCATTTAACAAGCAAGTCAATCCACGCTTCTCGCGAGTTCACAATTTGACTCAGCTTCTGTTTTCTAATAATTAGATAAGTTTCCCCTTGCATCGGTAAATCAATTCAAAGCTTACCTTACAAGCCATTCCAAGTGTTGCAATCTCTTTTAAAATCACATCTCCTTTGCCAATTGGATGAAAGCACTGATCTTCATAATTATATACATGTTCTGAGCCTTGTGATTGCACATTTGATTTACTTGTCAGATATGCTGCTACATTAATAGTTTCCAATCCATTAAACTCCTAAGTTGCTTTTTCCAAAGCAAACCATCCTTAGTATTTTGTTGGGGTCGACCTCCCTTGGCTTTCTTTGGGAGTTAGCCTAAACAGAGTCGTCGAGTGTTGTGGTGATAGTTGCACCCGACTCGTTGACTTGCCCCCCAAGGCTACTCTCCGTGAGTTGAGATTTTCTCACGTTCATGCGCAGGTTAAGGCAGCAACATTTTGGCATCATTGTCAAGGATAAAATATTTTTATCACCTGGAATTAATGACATTCTTTCTTCTTGATTTTTTACTTTGTTTGATGAATGTATTATGTCTTTGATTTTTTCATCCAGCGACTCCACTTAGTTTAAAGTTTTAAACCTTAACAGGTATTCTACAAGAAGAAATAATCAAGGCTTGTTCCATCTTGTTCCCGAACCTGAAAGGGTATACAGACGAAGATTGAACAAGGCTTCTTCCAGTAGAACTCTTGACCAATTGGAATTTGAATCTATCTCGGACCTCCATCTCCTTTTTGCAAGTAATTCTAGTAATTCATTTGAAATGGATGATATATATATGCTCCAATAGATTCCTCTGCAATTGTTGGTTATCCTCGTGCTTCACCTGAAAGAGCTATTGATAAATTGCCTTCCTTCCAAGGGAATAATGTTATTTTTGCTAAATCTCACTTGGAGGAACCATCTTCCCAGGATCCCGCTGAAGTGGAGAGCGATTTATCTAATCAGATCTTTTTCCCAGATTTCTCCCTTCCCACGGACATCGCGGGAGAGTTCGAGCCATTATCGATAGTCACCCCACCTCCCTCCCCTCGTCCGTACGCTTTCCCGAGCTTCCTGTTACTAGCTGAGATCCCTACTCCTTTAGGAGAAGGGTGTAGCACTCATCCTGCCTCTTCACCAGCCACCCACCCCTCCACCAGGAGCCTGTCTGCCCAGCCTCCAGATTTTTGGACTATTGGCAAGACCGAGATAGGTGTTTCACACCCTAGGTCCTGTGTTCCCCGGGCTAGCCCGGCCCCCATGAGGGAGGTGATTCCTAAAGTTTTGGTAGGAGAAGTTGCAATCCCGCTCAATGGTGGGTCCCATAGATTCGTCTCTCATATTAGCCATAGGGACCTCCACCCTAACGGTGGTGGAAATGCCAATGTATCGGTATTCCGGGATATAGGTGTGGACCCTCCTTCGGTGAATAGGAGGAACTTTGCTACGGGTGACCAGGTTGTCATACCAAGTCACGTCTTTCATCACATGACTGGCAACCACAGCGGGCTTCTGGTGGGCCCTTTTAGAGTTGAGATCTGTGATAGAGATGCATACTTTATATCTACTGAGGATGGACACTACTTCTCTGTCCCTGTGAGCGGTCACCACCTTCAAGGGTATGTTCCCGGGTCCACCCGAGGAGATGTTCCCTGACCTCAAGCCTTACACTTTCTCCTTTTTGCGGCTAATAAGCTCTTGAGAGCAGCAGCCGGTTGTCCTTTGCCTTTGACTATCCCACCTTTGTTGACGATCGGTTGCCCTTTTGTTTTATTTTATTTGTCTTTTCTCACTTTTTGACACCATTTTCCCTTTGCTAGTTTGTTTTTCGTTGTTTTTCACCTTTTTACACCCCGTGTGTCGGCTTAATAAAATTAAAAATGCTGTAGAGTACATGTCATTATGGATACATTTCCCTTTCAGCATTTGTCATTTTGTTTATATTTCTACTGGATTATATATATACATTGTATGTTCTTACAAGCAGTCTGCAGAGATTGGTATAGCGTCTGCATTTTACAGGAATAGGTACACCCATGATGATGATGCAGATAGCATGTATGTGCATGCGCTTTGATGATGATGAGAGGGGTGCTACGGACTAGAGATTTTGTGGTTCTCAGGCACTCTCTCCCTTAGAGCACTTGTCCCAGCTGGAGCCAGATGTTATCACATCCATGTTAGTTGGAGCTACCATGCTGCAGATTGTGTGGTCAGGGACCATACTAGATTTTTTTTTCCAGATCAGAGATCAGATGCATTCAGAGGGGGCATGCATTATATTCAGATTGCCCCCAGCAGAGATATCAGAGGGGACAGATGGTTTTTGTATTGGTCCAGACATGTTATACAACATTGCCTACAGGGTCACCCTTCCTTGCCAGACTTTGCATGATCCCATTTGAGATGGTTACTTAGCCATATTGTGATGAGAGCACTACAGAGTATTGTTGGTTTGCCACTTATTGCCCGGATTCAATAGAGATCCAGTTCAGAGACAGCTTCAACAGCAGGTATATGGTATGGCAGGTATAGTACTTTATGGTTTATTGCACATGTTGTTGTTTAGACTTGTTTATTTATGATAGTACACGGACTTGACATATGATGTTGATTATGGTGATCTCGTTGTTTATTATGATGTGTATGGCCCTTGGTGAGGTCAGTCCACCTCATTTAGTAGGCTTGTGTATATGCACACTGGTCCCCATCCTCGTTACTGGTACAGACTTGGTCATTTCGTCCTCCTAGGCAGCTAACTTTGGATCCACCTGTCACTTCCTTCCATCCATCCGACTCATTCATGTTGATTTCTCCCGACTTGGACCTTGATTTGTGACCTTGAGGATCCCTTTCCCCATTGACCTATGAGTATGCCATGATTCCTTGTCTTTTGTGCCTCGACTCTTTAGTGTGTGAGATGCATTCTCAAACCTGGTATTTGCTCCTGTTGGTTGCCCCCGATGTTGCAATCCAATATAGGAGTGTGTAGACTCCCTGGGTGTTCCCCATTGGTCATCGAAGCATGTTCACTTGCCCCCATTACTTTGCAATATGAGCACCTTGATTATATCTTTTGAGATATGTATGTAGCCCAAAAAGGGCCATGAAATGTAATGAAATGAAGAAATGTAAAAGAAGCCAAAAACGCTAACTATGAAAGTCAATGTAAAAGTCCAAGCAATGTGTTTTTGAACACACACGGACAAAGGTCAGCCATATGTATCAGCTTTGTAGTGGTTATTTCTTCACCTAGTCCTGCGGGGCAAGGAGGTGAGATGGAGTAAGGGACAGCTAATTCTAAGTGTCCCCTAGAGTCTCAGGTTACGGTTTGTCGGACACCCAGTCATGGCGGCTCTAGAAAAGATCCTCACGGAGTCTTTTGAAGGCACGGATGTGAGTTGAAAGGTTCATGTTAGATGATCAGTGGTGGTTTCCCTGCACTATACCCATTTGTGAGGCACCGCCCTTCCCTGTGTATTATCATGGTATGCTTATGTCAGTGGGTCCCGCTCTGCCTGTTTGCCCGAGGGGTCACATGGTCTTGGTCCTCGTCTTCCCTTATCCTTCACCTCGTTTATCCACCTCACCCAAAGTTAGCTAAGTGGTCAAGTCTGTAAGTTGCGCATAGCATTGAGTCTTTGTTAGAGGTGGTGGGCCCACCTCACCCAGGGCTTGTATTTATTGAGATATTTATGTTTTGATCACCATATCAGCATTATATTGTTTTAAGTAATGTACTAACGTAAATAAGGAAGCCTTGATGCTTCATGTTGCTTAAAGGTTTTCAGCCATTGCCATTTTGACCAGATTTGACTTGGTCAAACTAGGTTGACTAGGCCAAAAATGGGCCCGAAAAAAAATGTTGCGATCAAGATTTTGATTTTGGTCATTTGCTATCTCTTGGGGTCCCATATGAGCCTCCAAGTATCAGAATTTGAAAAATTTGAAGCGTTGAGGAGATTTTTAATTATTATGGGCCACTAGAGACCTGTTTTAATTAAAAACCATGGATTTTGGGCAAACAATGCCTAATTGATGGATCGGGGTCGTTCAAGTGACCATGTATACCATATTTGGGGTCTACGATTGTTAAGTTTAGCCTAATTTGACTAGCAAGATCACTGAAAGAAACACAATCACAAGATAGACAAAGATTTACCCTGGGAAACCCTCATGGGGTAGAAAACCCAGCAAAGCTTTCCTCAATATAGATAATCAACCAAATACAAGATGTAGTCCAAGACTAGAGCTCCTTCTCCTCCTATGCAGACCTCTCTCTCACTTGTGTGCTACTCCCAAGTGGATGAATGAATGAGATAAGTGAGGAACATACCTCCTCTACTTATACTTGTTTTCCGACTGACTCTTTACCCTAATGGGGCCGACCTCTCCCAGAAGAGTCGAATAACCCCCAAATAGTAAACTCAGGACCGACCTCACATGGGAGATCTAATAACCCTAGTTACCACACTCTCTCACAGGAATAAACATCTTCGGATATATAATAGGGTCACCACGGAGGAATGTACCATCTCCGGAATAATAAAATACAAATATAATATTCTTTGAAGTTACAATATTTCAACACTCCCCCTTAACGAGAAGGATATTATAACAACGTCTGCTGCTCTGCAAGAGCAAGGAGTCATCAACTACATGGTACATGATACATCTATAAATCATTGGAAGCTTTCTTCATACATCATCATCAGTAACTCAAACAGTTACTGGAGCATCTTCAATACTGGAACATCAACATCTTTAGTACTGAGTCTTCATCTTCTGCAGCACTTGAACAGCTACAGCCATATCAACATCTGGATGCTCACGATCATTACCATCGTCATCACACAATCATCAGCATCGTCATCACACGATCATCAGCATCGTCATCACACGATCATCCGCATCGTCATCATACGATCATCGACATCGTCATCACACGATCATCAACATCGTCATAATACGATCATCGGCATCGTCATCACACGATCATCAGCATCGTCATCATACGATCATTGGCATCGTCATCACACAATCATCAGCATCGTCATAGCAGCATAATCTGCAATACACATGATCCAATTCCAGGATGATCAATCCTTATCAATTTTAGACAAGTCTCATGTATATGGACGATGCAATCTAGATCTACTTCCAGGATGATCAATCCTTATCATTTTAGGACATGAGTCCAAGGACGATGCAATCCTATCACGTACAATTTGAACCAAATTTCCAGGGACGATGCAGTCCTATCATCAATTCTCGGAGACAGATGTCTACGGATCAATTCTGGGACCGAAGTCCGGGGATGATACAATCCCCTCATTCTCGGAGACATCTATCTACGGATCAATTCTGGGACCGTCGTCCGAGGATGATACAATCCCCACATTCTCGGAGACATCTGTCTATGGATCAATTCTGGGACCGTCGTCCGGGGATGATACAATCCCCACATTCTCGGAGACATCTATCTACGGATCAATTCTGGGACCGAAGTCCAGGGATGATACAATCCCTCTTCTTTCTTGGAGACATATGTTTACGGATCAATTCTAAGACCGAAGTCCAGGGATGATGCAATCCCTCTTCTTTCTCGGAGACATATGTCTACGGATCCTTTTAGAACATGTGTTCAAGGATGATGCAATCCACTCGTCAACTTTAGACCATGTCTAAGGACCATTCACCAACCTCACTGTCGGCATCACCAATATAGGTATCCACATCATCGACCTCACTGTCGATGCAGGAAATCTCATCATAAGTGACCACATCACTCCCCCTTTCGAGGAGGGTCCTTCTGAACTACACCAAGCTTGTCTCGGAAATACTCAAACTTTACTCGAGACAGAGGTTTGGTCAATATATCAGCAACTTGTTTGTCAGTGCTTACATACTCGAGCTTGATCGCTCCTTTCTACACCATATCCCGTATATAGAAATATCGGATCTCTATGTGCTTTGACTTATCATGGAACACTGGATTTTCTGTCATCTTGATACAACTCTGGTTGTCACACAGGATCTCAGTGGGTTCCATCTCTAAGTCAAATAAACCAGATAATAACTTCCAAAGCCATATTGCTTCACAACTAGCAGAGCAAGCAGCAATATATTCCGCTTCAGCTGTACTGAGAGCCACACTGGACTGTTTCCTGCTAAACCACGAGATCATGGCAGATCCCAAGCAATAACATCCTCCCGATGTGCTCTTCCTGTCTGATACACTTCCTGCCCAATCAGCATCTGTGTAGCCATACAATCTGAAACCATGATCTCCAAGATAACATAGACCAAAGTCTATCGTACCCTTTAGGTACCTCATCACATGCTTTGCAGCTATGAGGTGAACTCGTCTAGGTTCCACTAGATACTAACTCAAGGTATTCACGGCAAAGCATATGTCTGGTCTGGTATTTGTTAAATACATCAATGACCCAATAATCTATCTGTACAGAGTCATATCCACTAACTCTGATGAGTCATCTGCTAACAGTTTCAAGTTGGAATCCATGGGAGTGGCCACGGCCTTACATTCCAACATATCAAATCTTTTCAAGATTTCCACAGCATACTTTCCCTGGTTGAGAAAGATTCCCTTTGGGCCTTGCCATACTTCTAGACCTAAGAAGTAGTGCATCAATCAGAGATCTTTCATCTCAAACTCTAAAGAGAGTTTCTTCTTGCATTTGATAATTTGTTTCTCATTTCCTGTCAGAAATAGATCGTCCACATATAGCAGCAATATGACAGGTTCTTCATCCATAACCTTGAGATAAAGATTAGGATCAACTTTACTTTTGGTAAATCCTAAGCTTGTCAAGAAACTGTCAATTCTTCCATACCAAGCTCTGGGAGCTTGCTTCAACCCATACGAAGCCTTCTTTAATTTGCACATGGGTTTTTCCATCTTCCACCTCAAATCCTTGAGGTTGTTCTATATACACTTCCTCCTCAATTACACCATTCAGGAAGGTTGTCTTTACATCCATCTAGTGTAATTTCCACTTCATCATGGATGCAAGTGCCATGATAGTTCTACTGGAAGTGTACCTTGCAACTGGTGCAAATGTTTCTTCATAGTCAATTCCCTCTTTCTGAGAGAACCCTCTAGCTACAAACCTTGCCTTATATTTTTCAATGCTGCCATCTGCAGCATGCTTTATCTTGTATATCCATTTGGAGGATACCACACTCTTGTCTTTTGGCTTGGGAACTATATCCCAAACATCATTCTTCATTATTGACTGGTACTCCTTAGTCATTGCTTCTATCCACTCCTTCTTATGAACTGCTTCTTCATAACTAGTGGGTACTTGATCTACAAGATCACACATCAGGGCCACATAGTTTGAGAATGTCTTTGGTTTCTTGCTCACCCTAGCGGAGCCTTCAGGAGCTCCATATTTTTCAGCTCCTAGTATAATGTCTCTTGCCCATGCTGGCTTTCTCTTCCTTGAAATTTCTATGACAGGGGGTTCTTGTGGTTCCATCATGTCATGGTCTTCAGGAGTTGTCTCTTCAGGGGTGGGTGCAGCTTCTGTGATTCTGGAAGGTGCCTCTTTCTCATATACTTCTTCATGTTGGCACTTCCTAGATCTCTTGAGAGCTGCCTCTTCATCAAATGTCACATCCCTACTTATTTCCATATGATGGAATCCTGGGATGTATATTCTAAATGCTTTGGATACTTCACAATATACAACAAATATTCCTTTCTTCCCAGAAGGATCTAGCTTGGTCCTCTTTTCTTTTGGAATGTGAATGTATACTGGGCATCCAAATATCTTGAGCTGACTTACCTCAGGCTTCTTCCCTGTGAATACTTCTTCTGGGGTCTTGAAATCAAGAGCACTATGAGATAGTCTATTTTGCACATAGACTGTTGTCCTGGCTGTTTCAGCCCATAAATACATGGGTAGGTCTTGATCATGTATCATTGTCTTTACTACCTCCATAATGGTTCTATTCTTTCTTTCTGCAACACCATTCTATTGGGGATTGTAGGGAATGGTTAGTTCCCTCTTGATTCCAGCTTCCTTACAAAAGACTTCAAAATCTTTTGAAGTATATTCTCCACCATTATTTGTCCTGAGTATCTTAATCTTCTTTTCTGAATGGTTTTCTATCAAGGCTTTGAATTCCTTGAACTTTCCAAAAACTTCATCTTTTCCCTTCAGAAATAGATCCAAGTCTTCCTTGAGTAGTCATCAATGAATATGAGGTAGTATTCATATCCACTCAAGGATGTGGATGGCATTGGTCCACATACATCTGAGTGAATCAATTCCAATGTACTCTTAGTCTTTGTATCACTTTTTGGAAATGGGTTCTTGACATTCTTCCATTTTGCACATCCTTTGCAAGTGCCATCATGGTCAATCTTTAAGTCTGGTAGTCCTATGACTACCTTGCTCACATGAGGTAGTGATTTATAGTTAATGTGAGCAAGCCTTCTATGCCATAGTTCACTTGGGCTAGTGGCTTCATGAACAAGAGCAGCTTCTGGATGGCCCTTGAGTTTGTATAGACCTCCTTCCTCTTCACCAATAACAATTGCATCCTTAATTGATTTTCCTTTGGACCACATGAGTACTTGTCCATCTATGAATGCAACCCTATAACCTTTCTTATCTAGTGCTGAGATAGAAAGTAAGTTCTTATTCAAACCAGGTACATATAAGATTTCCTTCATTTTCAATGGAGTTCCGGAATCAAGTTTGTAATTTGCTTTACCAATTCCTTTGATAGGATATTGATAGTCATCTCCTAGAGATAACTTTTGTGGAGATGTCTTCTCTTCAAGTTTTGATAGAGTCTTCTTTTGTCCTGTCATGTGCTTTGAAGAACCACTATCAATGAGCCATGTATCTTCTCCAGGTGATACTGCCCCAGAGAGAGCAAAGAATAGAACATACTCTTCTGCATCTTCTTCTTCTTCTACTTTAGCTCTTTTCTTTCTGGGCTTTTCTTCCCCTTCTTCTTCACTATCATTTTCTGCAAGATGTGCGTGATGTCTTTTGTGAATAAACTTCTTCTTCTTCTTTTGTGAAGTACAAATTCTAGCAAAGTGTCCTAGTTTGAGACAATTGAAACATTAAACTGTGGAGAGATCTCTTTCTGAGTTTGCTCTTTCTCTCCTTCTAAAATTACTAGGCGGTTGAGACTCCTTGTGATTATTCTTCTTGAAGTTGAAGTGGCTCCTTCTTTTTCTAGTGTGTGTAGCCAAAGCTTGGTCATCCTCTTTGAGAAGAGCTTCTCTATTGGCTACCCTAGCCTCTTCTTGAACACAATCCTCCCAAACCACATCAAACTTCATACTTTCTTTTCTGGCACACAGTTTGAATGAATGACTCCCAAGGTCTAGTAAGACCATTTAGAGCAGTCATGACAAGTTCATCTTCATCAAGCGTATCTCCAATGGCATCTAGTTGTTCTTTGATCTGGGAAGCCCTTGAGAAATAGTCTTGAATAGATTCTCCTTTATTCATCTTGGTGCTCTTCAATTGAGTTCTCGGGTTCATCTTCCTATTGATGTTCTTTCCCTCATACATTCTGGAAAGAGCATCATACATTTCCTTTGGGATCTTTTTGGAAGCTACTTGGGGAATTAAGTGGTCTTTGATATGATTCTCTTTGCCCTAATTAGGTCCTTCCTATGCTTTTCTTTGGCTTCATCTTCCGCAGGTTCTGCAACCTCATCTTTGATATATTGGACAAGATCATTCTCTTCAAGAATGAGACCAATTTTGTATTTCCATGCCCGAAAATTTTCTATACCCTCTAGCTTGTCTTCAAGCTCAGTGCTTGGATCCATCTTATCCAAGAGGTCACAGAGATTGAAGTTTCAAAAGATAGAATAGTACTTACCAGGAGATGATCTTGATCGAATTGAGAATTCTGGTGTGATCAGCTTCTGGAAACTTCAACTTTACACCTTCCGGATCTGCAACAGAATTTCTGGTTTTCTGGTCTTCTCTTTTCTGGTTTTCTGGTGCACAGGTTCGCAGCTTTTCTGGTTCACTGGTGTACAGGTGCGCAACTTTTCTGGTTCTCTGGTTTTCTGGTTTTCTGCACTTTTGGTCAAACTAGGGTTTGACTTTCCCGGAGTTCTACCCAACCAAAAATCTCGATCCAGGGCTCAAAACTTTGATTTTGAGGAGGGCTATCCAACCATGCAATCAGAATCCAAAAATTCCAACTTTTGCAGAAAACCTAACTTTCACCAGAGGAGGAGAGAGAGGTATTTTCACCTTGTGAAAGATGTCCTATTCAGGCTAGCTCTGATACCATGTTAAGTTTAGCCTAATTTGACTAGCAAGATCACTGAAAGAAACACAATCACAAGATAGACAAAGATTTACCTTGGGAAACCCTCATGGGATAGAAAACCCAACAAAGCTTTCCTCAATATAGATAATCAACCAAATACAAGATGTAGTCCAAGACTAGAGCTCCTTCTCCTCCTATGCAGACCTCTCTCTCACTTGTGCGCTACTCCCAAGTGGATGAATGAATGAGATAAGTGAAGAACATACCTCCTTTACTTATACTTGTTTTTCAACTAACTCTTTACCCTAATGGGGCCGACCTCTCCCAGAAGAGTCTAATAACCCCCAAATAGTAAACTCGGGGCCGACCTCACATGGGAGATCCAATAACCCTAGTTACCACACTCTCTCGAAGGAATAAACATCTCCGGATATACAATAGGGTCACCACGGAGGAATGTACCATCTCCAGAATAATAAAATACAAATATAACATTCTTTGAAGTTCCAATATTTCAACAACAATCATATTGCAGCAGACAGTTCGTCAATCCGGGCATTATAAGTGGGTCAAAAGCCCAAATTACATCTTCAGCAATAAAAACCAGCAATAAATTAAATGAAAAATCAAATATGGCATAGGTAACTATGGAAAAATGGCAAATGCAAAGGTTGGCTAATACAAAGGTGATTTCTAAGGTATTGTTACTATGTTTTGACATTCTATTTGTGTGGTGGGGCCCTCACTTTGGCCAGCTCACCTTGTGGGACGAATTTGCCCATGGGGGGCATTTTTCCACTTAGCAAAAATCAATTTTTTGATGTTTTATTGTATTGAAATCATAGTGTAGTGGTATGGGAGGCTAAAACAGCCCATAGGAACCCCCCAACCACGTTTCTTATGTATTTTATGGGCACCACAAAGTGGCCCCATCTTCCACATGGGCGCTAGAGAGGGAAATTCGCCCCCTCTCACTAGAGATCATCTCCACCATTGATTTGGGTTGGGAGAGAGTTAATCCCAGCCATTGATTATGGAGGGAATTAGGGTTGATTGAGAACCTTTCTTTACTTAAGAGAGGAGCTCTCTCATTTGGAGGTCCTCTTGGCATTTTTGTAAACTTGAGATTTGTGAATAGAGACATTTATTCCGATCTACTTGTGTATATGGTGATGAAGTGTTATGGTGTTGATTCTTAGCTTGTCTCTAGTGCATTGTGGAGTGTTTGTGTGCTATCTCCATCCTTTCTTGGCCAAACAAATCTACAGGTGAAATCGACCACTAGAGGGGGGACGCAGCTCTTGAGCCAGCAGCTCCACATTGTGCTCTCTCTCCGGGTTTCAGCAAAGGGAAGTAAACTTACGTTTGTTATCTTAGTTTCCTTCATCATTTGTCATTCATTTGTTGATATTTCTATGTTATTTGCCATAGTTTCTGACTTATCATTAAGGTATTCCAGGGAGTTTTTTGCCCTTGTCAATTATGCTTTGCTTACACCCGAGCAATAATCGATGAGGTTTTCTCCCGCTTCCTCCAAAGCTGGAATGCCCGATTTTGAAAGTTTGGGCCTTGGGGGGTTATTAGAGTCCAATTGATGTATATGAACCTGCTAGACACTATGTATGTGTTAGATGGTCATTTCCTAGGTCCCTTGTTGTGTTAAAACGTTGTCCGAAAAAAATTTACCGGACGCGTTGGATAATTTTATTTTTTATTATTTTATTATTAAATTTTCCAAATATTTAATTGGAAAAATTTCAATTTGTAAGAATTCAGTGGTTTGGGGGTGGATTTAAAAGATTAGAGACTCAATTCCTAAGCCAAAAATCCCAGTTAAACCCCAAACCCACTTATCCTAAGTTTCAGACATTTATTTGGCCTCATAATTAATATTTTCTCAAAAAATCAAAAAATGAGAAATATTAATTAAAATATTCAGAAATTAATATTTTTGAGAAAAGTCAAATCTCTCAAAAAAATGCAAAATTGAATAAAATAAAGGTCTAAATGACATGGCAGGGAGCATTAATGATGATTGCAATCAACTCCAAGTCAAATCATATCAGTATCGGAGTGCTAGAGATGATCTCCCATCAAGGAATTCGCCCTCCTCATGAGCTCTCACGAATTGGGTTATGTGGCATGTGTTTAAGGGTTTGTTGGATTTGCATTAAAGGAATGGTAGGCGCCTTCATGAGGTGGAGGCCACATCACACGGTTCTAGCCAACAAACTGAAGTCTATCATAAACTCGAGCTCCAAGCTTCTCCCTTATGTGGATTCACGCCCTCCTCTATTGCTCACGACTTTGTGATGTGAAGAGTGGGCATTGGGTTGATGATATTAACAATAGAGGAGTGGGGGGCGCCTTGCCTAGGTGGAGGCCACCTCCCCACTCACAACAACAAACTTGGAGTTAACTTATAAATCAACACTCCAATCCCTCCCTTGATTGGAATTCAACTTCAATGCATGCCAAGTTCGATTTAGGTCATTGGTGCTCTATTTTTGTATAAGTATGAGGTCTTGCTCCATTGTTTAGGGTGGATATTTTGTGCAAGAAACCTCTAGCGACTTACTCTGTAATACTTTTGCCTTTTGTGCAACATTGAATAAGATTGAGACTTTGGAGGTCCACTTGGTGCATGCATGGTTAATGGTGTCTTGTTGAGGTAATATTATTCAAGTTTCTGCATGCTTATCTATTTGAGTTTGGATCTAGCTTAGAAGGTTTGTCATCAAGCACATAGGGAAAATATTTGTAGGCTTCAAGTTATTTGTCTATGTTGGGTATTTAAACAATTTTAAAGTAGCATGCTTTAGTTGGACTCAATACATGCTCTTTGGATTTTTTTTATACTAACATACTAAGATCCAACTCTCTTGTTTAAGTGTGTGGCTAATAAGTTTCAGGTACATCTTGGAGTAAGGGATGAGCTAGTTTGCATCTCCCCCTTCTTCAAGCCTCAAAGGCATCCTCATCCTGGAATGCTCAATGGCTCCTACATGATGTCTTCTTCATCCAACGATCTAAAAAGTGCTTGACTTCTTCTCATTCCCACCATCAAAAGTTAAAATCAAATCTCTCCTTGGTTACTACAAGCGGATCTCAAGTCTAAAGGTTTTTATCTCTCTCATTTCCGTTTTTTTGTAGAAGATCTCGAGTTTCATAAAAGTGTTTATTTCAAGTTTGCAATTCTTTTACTAAGATAGATCTAGGGTTTATAATCTTAGATCTACATTATTCATCTAGATCTGCTTTTTAAGTATCATCTTCAAGAGATCTAGTTTCATTTTTCAAGCTTGTAAATCCATCTTTTTCTACTTGTCTAGTTTTCCATTTATGCAATTTTTAGGTTTGTAGATTTGCAACTCCTTTTTTCAATTTGTTTCTTTGATTTTTTCATCAAAAAAAAATGCCAAAACGAATTAGAAAAGTGCCTAAAACCTCTTGATTTTTTGCCTAAAATCTCACTTTTTGAGTTGCATTGGAAAGCATGCCAATTTTTAACACTTTAGCTTACTGTTTTCTGTTAAATTTCTTTAATTTATAATTCTGGAAATTAGCAAAAAAAAACAGTAAACATTTTTTTTAAATCAAAAATTTTTTTTTTCAATTTTTTCAAAAAAAAAATATTTTTTCTCGATTTGCGTGCCTTTTTAAACTTGCTGTCTTTTCACTGTTTTTTGCTGATTTTCAGATTCTGGAAATTATCCCAAAGCAGTAAAAAAAATTCAAAAACATTTTGTCCAAGTTTTTCTAATTTTTTCTCCATTTTCGTGTCATTTTCTGCCTATTTTTGTTTGTTGTTTTTTGCTGATTTTTATCTATTTTTCAGTTCTGGAAATTACCTAAATTTTCAAAAAAAATTCTAGAAAAATGTGCAAAAAAATCAATAAAATAGTGCATTTTCCAAGATTTTTCAGAGTGCTGATTTTTGCTTGAAATCACTCTTTTTGGTCTTTTTTCATCTTTGGCATTCATCATCTCATCATATTTGTCAAATTTCTAGATTATAGAGTCAAGTTTTGGTTTTACTAACACTCTAATTAGCCTTTATCTAGAGCTCCTATCGACAGGTGAACAAGAAGCAAAACCAAGAAGACAAACCAATCTCTTTTTTGTAAAAGCCACTAAGGCTTCTTCTTCTTCATTCTTTCAAGTTCTCTTCAAGGGTTAAAATCCCAAAATTGTAATCTCATAATAAAAAGAGCAAGTGAGATTTAAGGCTACCACACCCAACTTCCCCATTTGGGGAAGTTTGTAGTGTCTTGTCTCTTACTTGTTTCATTCTTATATTTAGTTTCATTTTTACAAGTAGAACACTAATTGTTAGTTGTTTGATTCTTGCTCAGATAGTTGATTTTCATTTTTGATATAAATTGATAAACTAAAAAATATTAGAAATATCTTGAATCTCACTCAACGGTGGATCAAGAGTGCTCTCTGTCGGAGAGTTGCTTCGCTTTGTCTTTACTTACCCCCATGCTCTCTCAAGTACGGTCTTTGACCTGAAAGAGATTCTTGGGTAGTTTAAGTTTCATTTTTCAAGTACTTTAATTCCATGCATCATAAGACTCTTGAATCTTAGCATGAGGTGGATCAAAAGCACTCTCTGTCGGAGAGCTTTTGTTTTTGTGCTCTAATAAAATCATTCACAACTCATAATCTCCCTTAAAATTGGAATCTACTATTTTCCATACCACGTATGCTCTGCCCTTCCTTGAGAGAGGTTGGGTTACTCATAAACGGTATTGGGCTTTCTAATTGTTCACCTTAATCCAATTTTAACCACAATAAAATCTTTACCCCATAACCAATGAATCCGGCATTGATCGATAAAATACTCGAAAGTGGACAAATTCCAAGCGGGGGCGCCGTGTAGCCATATCCCGTTTTCAGTGGCTGGTTAGTTATTGAACGCCTTGCTAAAAACTTGGGTGGTCCAACATGTCTTCGAACGGAGCCACTTAGAGTATTCCCGGACAGATTTCCAGTACCTTGCGTATCGCTTGGAAATTCCCCTCACCTTTTAATAATCAAGATCACCCCAAAATTTACAATAAAATCTACCAAGAACAATTGCAAAATAGTTCTCAATCACCTAAACTCTTGTATCAAGCAACCCAAGCACTCAAGACATTTGACTCCATAAGGCACTGGTCCTTGACATCATTTCTATTTTGCTTATTATCCATCTGAAGCATTTGTCTTATTCATATATTATATCGTGAGTGTCTTGTATTCAATTTATCAACTGGTTGTGCATCTCAATAACTTGCAGTTGTTATTTCTGATTATATAAGTTGTTATTGTAAATCTGTGATCATAAAAACTCCTAAACAACACCCATCCGCATCACATCACCATAAAACACTTAATAACACAAGAGCCTTAGACAACTCTTTGTTAGGGACTACCTCCCTTGGCTTCGTTAGGAGTTAGCCTAAACGGAGGAGTTGGGATTCAGGTGACACTACCTGGCTCATTGCTTACCCCCAAGGCCACACCTTTCCCACTTGTAGTGAGGAAACAGCTTTCGAAAGATTTCTGCTACTGGTGTGCATCTCAGCAGACAACAGAAGGTACCCTAGGGCCCCCAGCTGTCTCCCGGGGTTTTTGGTCAAGAACCTAGCAAGTTGATGCCATGGCAAAGTCCCTAGCATGTAGCTAGGGCCCCTATTTGTCTCTAGGGTATTCTGGTATGGGACCAAACAGTCTCTTGGTCATGAGGACCAAGCGAATCCTGCAGGTTGAGACAGAGACATCCTAGTCTAGGACCAGGTAGATTCTTGGTCAAGGACCAAGTAGGTCCTCCAGGTGAATGATCAACATTCAGTCTAGGACTAAAAGCTCAACCTGGGGCTGAGAGCCATTCTTTACGAATGGAGGCACTTGGTCAGTTAATAAGATGTTGACTTCGGTCAACCTTCAGCCTGGGGCTAAAGAACCTAGTCAAGGACCAGGTGGCTGATCAACTTGATCCAGTCTAGGACTGAAACTCAGCTTTGGGCTGAGAACCATTCCTTGAGAATGGAGGTTCTTGGTCGGTTACCAAGATGATGATGTGTGATGTCCACTTCTCCTAGGTCTTCGAGATGGTTGAGCTAGGTGGTCTTCTCAAGGGACTGGCCACCCCTTGATGGAGTCACTAGCACTTGACCTAAGGAGCAGTTTTGAGGACCACATGATCACATCATCCAGTGTGGACCCTTCCTTATACAGTGATGATGAACTTTCAGGTTATATGGAACATTGGTACATTTGAGAGAGAGATGACTGGTTGTACCTTTCCCACCTTGGTTGATTTACTTTTGGTCCTTACACCTTGATTATTTGTCTTGTGGTACTTTGTCTTTGACTTATGGTTAATAGGGTCTTTTACCTACCTTGAGTTATTTTTTGGTTTGTACCACCTTTGGTGTTTTTGGTCTTATGGGTACTATGATTGTTTGACCACATTTTGTGGTTTACCCTTGGTCCTAGGGTTCATGGGTTGTGTACCCATTCATATCTTATGTTAGACCATGTGTTGTTCCTAGTACCCACCTAATCTTATTCTAAATTTATTTGGTACCCACTTCTTTTATTTTTATTTTTAATTTAATTTTTTATTTTTTACTTTTTGTATTTTTTATCTTTTATTATTTGGTACCTACCTTTGACACATTATTTATTTCTATTTTTTATATGTGAAGTCTTAACCATTAATTGTTGAAACCCTAACTTAAAGTTTTATTTTTTATTATTTAATGACCCATCTAGAAGTCATTAAAGGTCTATATAATGAAGTCTATTGTTCCTCATTTGAAAACATATAGCATCATCTCTTCTCAGCTCCTTTTTTTTAGGTTGACGTCAAGGGTTTGTGGACTTCTCTGCTGCTTGGTTAGATCGCCCACCTGCTGGAAATTATCATCTATTTTTCAGATCTGATTTTTTTCTTGACTGTTAGGGTTAACGTTGAAGGTTGTTATACTGCTCAAGCCATCCATTATTCCAATTTGTTGCTAAAGTTCGCTGCTGCCTAGTTGAGACTTATCCTGCCAGTCGTGAGCTCTATTGTTCAGATTTACTTGCTGAGTGAGCATTTGTGAAGGCCGCATACCCTAGTGCTGTCAGTTGGCTGTTCTTTGATTGTTCTGAAGGCCACCAGCCATAAAGAGTTGAACCGTGACACTACTAAGGTGCATGCTTGGGAGGGCCGTGAGCTCTGAAATCAGATCTGCCTGCTAAATGTGGAGGCCGTGAGCACTGTAAGATCTGATCTAGCATGCTGAAGACTTAAGTGTGAAGGCCGTAAGGTTTAGTATCCTGCTTCTGCTTGACGTAAGACTCCTTGAATTGTTCCTGCTGGTTGTAGGAAGGTTGTAACTCCTTGAGTCTTATCTTGGACCCAATCTATTTATTGAGACCTTGCTGAGGCCTGTTCTTTAGTGCAGAGACCTGTTTAATTTAAGATCTACTGTTCTGTGTGCGTTGAGGGTCAGATTCTTGATTCTTTGTTACAGTTGTGATCTACTTGCTGAGTCTTACCTTAAGTTCTTATAGAACTAGCTTGGATCTGATCTGTGAGTTGAGAACTTGTTGTGACTTGATCCATGTACCCAAACCTAGTTTATTTTTTATGCTAAGATCTTGTTAAAGTCTGGTCCTACTGTGTTGTGACCTTGTTGAGGTTAGACCTATATGCTGAGTCTTGTTAATATGTTTTGATTGTCTATGACCTTCTCTGCTGTACTACAACCCACCATCTCTCTCTCTCTGGTTTGTACTTACCCTCTAGTAGGGTCAGCTGATTCCTAGTGTTGACTGGCCTCTGAGAGGCTCAGTGTTTTCTGAAAGTAACATTTCTGAGTATTTTACAGGAAAGGGTTCAGACCTAGGTAAGTATCTTCATCTCTCTTTTACTGCTAACAAGTTGATTATTTTATTATTAATTAAATGTTACTGAAGATTACTTTAACACAGTGACCAATTGGGTAGTGTTAAAGGTGTGAAGTTGAAAGAGATGAAAATTATGTTAGAAGTTACTGCTGTACTATTTCATATTTAGTTTCAGTACTTGTTTATCTATTTTTTGGATTAAAGTATATTGAATTGTTATTTTTCTGCATAAAACCCTAAGTCCATCAAAAATTAACACAAAAGGGATGGATTCAGAGACAAGAGAGCAAATAATGCTGATAAGGATGCAAATTAGTCGTGTTCCACTAAATCCATCTCTCCAATCTAATTATAGAATGTTGTCCTAAACCAGAGTCGAGGGAAGATCTAAACCATCCATTGAGATGTTGTGTGCAAGGGATCATCCTCCGTTTGATCCTAAGTGGTCTACTCTGCCTGCTAGTATGTAATGTCCTCTTCTGCTTAAGCAGTGAGGACCATCCCGCTAACCTATATGATTCCCATAGGTTCGAGCAGGCACTGACATTCAGGGAATCAACTGAGGATTGATGCCATATAAGAAGATCTCTGGCATAGATATTATATCATCAGTAGGTAGACAGGGGCCACCTGAGCTGAAGGCCACCTGCATGCATGACATCTGAGCATTATTTCATGATGCATGCACCTAATTGAGTCTCCAGGCACCTGCATGCAAGTCAACTGCGAATTAGAAGGTAAAGTGACCTAATTAGGTCAAAAGTTAGGTTTTACAGTTGAAAGTTATAAAAGAGAGGTAAAGCGAATGGAGAAGGTATGCTTATATGATTATTGAATTGTGATCTAGAATTGGAGAGCTCAGCGAGCTAAGTTGGGGTTGAGTGCATGCTCTCAGCTAACTAGTGCATTTCGGCAACGAAATCTATCTGCCCTAGTTCATCATCAGGTTGGATCATCTAGATTCAGCATTGCCTCAGCATCAGGTACATCTATTATTCATCTTCTGCAGAGTTATATTTTATGAGATATTGAGGGAATCATCCTTCTGCTTGGGCGCATTGTCCAAGGACCTCCCTATTCGCATTCCAGTTTCTAGCCTTCAGTTTCTCTGCATGCAGCTTGCATCCTCTTCAGAATAGTGGTATTACCCTTCCCCTCGAAGAAGGGCTCTTCAGATCAATCCTTCAGCTAGTTATCATCACTCCTCTTCAGAGAAGGGCATCTTGCATGCTTGGGGCGAATTGCCTTGGGAGGATATTCACGTTTTGGTCTACTCGACACTCTTTCTATTTGCATGTTGCTTCCATCTTCATCGGAGGGGCACTATAACCCTACTGCACCTTATCTAGAGTTTCATCAGTGGAGTATTATTTATTGAGGAGCATATTGAGTTTGGAGGAGGGCGCATTCCTCATCTGGAGGACGACTTGCCTTAGCCTACTATTTATCCGGCATAATTCCCGCATGCGGGGATCATCCTCATCGACATCAGCAAATCTACATACTGGTATGTACATGCATTAATTCCTCCTACTTTCTAGCATTTCAGTATTATCTGGGTTACAGATCTGCATGCAGAGATCAGGGTTTACTTTCATATTCTATTGAAACATAAGCCTACTAGCCATCTATAGTACAACAAAAAAAGAAAAATATCAGTATGGGATATTACAGTGGTATCAAAGCTATTTCCTTGCAGTTGTGGGAGCATGCAATTGTAAATGAATTCAGAAGACCCATACAACATTACTTACTGGAGACAAAGGTTTAGAAACAATGATAGAGGAGGAGAAGAATTAGAGGATATAGAACTGGGGTATAGAGAGTATCAGTTTGGAAAAGGCAAAGAAACCATGGTCGAGGATAATAAAACAGCTTTCAACAATCTCATCGCAGCTATAAAAGATCTCACTACTGGACAAAAAGAAATGATGAGTACCTTCAGACAAATGACAGAGAAAAATGGCCCACCCCACACAGCCCTTTATTTCCCAATAGTGATAGGGTATCCACCAGTAGTAGTGGGGAACACTTACATACCAACATGCAGAGCCATTACCATATATACAACAAGCCATCCCGACCTACCATGCCTCATTTCCTAGAGATCTCGGCTGCAGTACCCCTAGCACAAGTAGAACCAGAAGAATCCATGACTGCCTATTTGAGAGAGTACAGAGCTTTAGGAGATGACTTCCAATCAGCCATGACCTTCACTGACTTCTGCCACTTTAAAAGCAAGAACGGACCCAGAGCTTACAATAGGCCATTCACCCAAAACTATGAGTTACAACGCACAGTAGGGAAGCTGACTATCCCTACCTTTGAGGGTACCCGGGGTGGCCCAGCCCGGAATTGGGTACAAAAGTTGGATACATACTTCCAGCTCAACCCCATGATGGAGACAGATGCCTTTAAATTGGCTACCTTGCATTTGGATTGAGAGGCCCATGAGTGGTGGTACCACGGGTTGGTGACATTGGGTCACAACACCATCACCTCATACTCTAATTTTACACAGAGGCTCATTGAGCGATTTGACAGGAAGGACCCTGAGGTGCATTTTAGAGAGTTGGCACAGCTCAAGCAGACAGGTAGTGCAGATGCTTTCATTTCAGAGTTCCAGAGGGTGGCAGTCATGGTGACAGATATCTCAGAGAGCTGGTTGATTATGTTGTTTACAGAGGCCCTCACTGAACCTTTACGTGGATGGGTCAAGTCCTATAGACCCACCACCCTAGCCGATGCCATCAGTAGGACTAGAGATTTGCAAGATACAATACCAAAAAATAGAATTCCTCCCAGAACTAATTTCCCTATTAAAGAAAAAGGGAGGAAACCCTTCCAGCAAGAGTGGCCCAAGAAAGAATGGATGGATAAAGATACCCGCTAGGACCTTAGAAGAAAAAAGTTATGTTTCACTTGTCATGAACCATGGGAACCAAGTCACAGATGTTCAGGGAAGGGAAAGGCCTACTACATAGAGGCCTATTCAGACAGTGGGGAGGATGAGGATTATGAGGATCAGGAGCAGGGAGAGACACAAGAGACAACTGATGAGGGACAGCCATCATGAGGTACCATTGCTACCATGACAGGGGTCCCTAGATTCCATACTCTCCGGATTAGAGGTACCGTACAAGGCCACAGAGTGGGAGTGCTGATAGATGGTCGGGCATCCCACAACTTTATTGATGTTGCATGGGTTAAAAGGAAAGGCATTCAGACTGAGAGTTTTTATGGTTTTTCAGTAGCTGTAGCAGGTCACGCCATGGAGTGTAGTCAGAGGATTCCTAAATTAAAAGTGACACTTGGGAATTATACAGTGATTGAGACATTCTGTGTGGTAGATGTACCTGACATGAATGTGGTATTAGGAGTTCAGTGGTTGTATTCCATAGGGAAGTATTCCACAAACTACCAGACCATGGAGATGGAGTTCACAGGGGCAAAGGGACAGAAGGTAGAATTGAGAGGGATGAATACCTACCCTCCCACAACAGCGACATCACACAGGATGGAGGCAGTACTCCGACAAGGAGATATTGAGTGGGCAGCAGAGTGCTTGGTTACTGTTATCACATATATAGTAGCCAGGCTACCATACATTATTTTTCAGATTCCAGAGCACATTTCAGCCAGTTCCTTTACTTTGAGATGATGAGATGAGCAGCTATCTTTGGATCACTATCAGATTGTGGATAGCAGTTGTATTCCCCATGCCATGACTGAGTCTCAGGACACTCAGAGAGATGACCGATATAGCCATTATACCATTGGTACAGAGCAGTCAGTAGTGCCCAGAGTTACAGCAGCAGTTTCGGAGGACAGATGATGGTACAGGTTGATGAGCATTCAGGTATATGACTCAGCAGGTATATCATGGTGTTATGGTTAGATTGCTTTTATACTTATTCTTATAGCATGTCTTAGCACTCAGTATCATGATCTGGCGATCATATAGATATTTGGACCTGATTGATCTATTATATATATTATATTGTCCCTACTCAGACTTAGAAGTTCACTATTCATACTCATTGGTATGTACCCTCCTTAGGGAGAATAGAGGTGATCATTCCACCATACCTTGGCTTGCTAGTGTTGGCTCCATTATTCATTGTCTTCATCCATCCATGGCCTACCTTCTAGTTTATCACCCTGACTTACTACTTGACTAGTGACATGGAGGATCTTTTCCCCACTGTAGCCTCTGTATTGGATGAGCTTCCCTGTTTATTGTGTCTCGGCTCTGAGTTGGTGACAAAACTTGCCTATGGCGAGTTGGAGTTCCTTGTGAATTCCCCCTAGTCACTAAAGTTGTGTTGGCTAAACCTGAAACTTTTAGTGCTGCCATGAATACAAAATCTGGAAAAATGAAATGCTATATCTTGTATGAAAAGCCCATTCATGCAATGTGTTTCTAAACACACATGAATGAAAGGCATGCCAAATGAAAATGGCTATGAAAATAAAATGTTATATCTTGTGGAAAATAAATACCTAGGTAAACAAGCTGTCCATGACACACCTAGAAGTGCTCAAGTAAACAAGTGCCTTAAAAACACACCTGCAGCAGAAAGCCTAAAATAAATGTAAATCTATGCAATGTGTTTATAAACACACATAGATCAAGGCTATGGAAACTTCAGGCCCAAAAAGCAATGGAACTTAAAAGCTACATCTAAACAATTGCTGGCCTTATTTGTATTATGGATTGTGCGCATCTGTGAAGGAGAATAAACCCTCTTTAAACAACTCATCCATTTGTGAGACACCGCCATTCCCTGTGTTATTGCTCATTCAGTATATACTATGGTGTATTCCCTTTCCCTTGCCAAAGTGTCACAAAGTCAAGACAGTTAAGTCATCCCTTAGCTTAGCCAGTTAATTTAAGCCTTCACCCTTCACTAGCAAATTGATCACAACTATGAAGTGAGTATGATCCTGAAAGTCTAGTCTGAGTAATAATAATAATTAACGACACTATATATTTGGATTTAGATCGCCAGTCATGATTACTCTGTGTTATAATTGTTATTTGAATAAGTTGTAGAGCATATATTAACCTTGACACTTTGCAGCAGCTATTGATGATGATCTGAGTTATATTTGGTCTTGGTTAGACCTAGTTTGACCATGGAGGACCATGGGACATGAGATGTTGGACCTTATGATGATATGGATAGATGATATATGGTCTATGTATACATACATGATGACTCTATGCAGCAGCTACAGGGTTATGATGATGATTCTGGGGTTACAACAGTGTTTGTATATGTACAGCGCATTATTATTGGCCTTGTTCCAGTATATTGGATATTTATTTTGATCATGCAAAGACTCATATGGTGTATGAGTACACATCTTGGATAGATTTGGACCTTCTGAGTCCAATGAGACAGTTTGTTTTCAGTTCCGGGCACTTACAGTGATGATTGAGCCTCAATAGGCTGTCCCAGTGCAGTTTTGGTCTGTTGGAGGCCTTGTCGGAGCAGAGATGACTTTTATCCGGTTGACCTAGGGCGCTGATGATGGAGGGGGTGGTCCAGCCACTTGTTTTTACCATATTACCCCCCTTCCGGACACATTGGTGCCCTCACCTTGACAGCGCCAGCACTCCAGGAGGCTGTTTGGGGTAGTTTCACGCTTCCCGAGGCATTTCAGGATTGGTAGAAATGGCTATTGAGGAAATCGATTTGGGCTACTGAGGCAAAGTTATGGCATGGGATGATCAGTGATGATAGATCGGGACCTTACACACCTTCTCCAGCAGTTTCAGCTTCATCGGGGCCCGCATCCATCACTTATGGCACTTTCTGTGGATTTTTGAGGTCTTTTGAGGACCACGACTTCACTATGGAGGCACGATTTGGTACATTCATGATTATTTTTTTGGTTATTGTGCTATGGGGATTGACCAAGGAGGGATAAAATTACCCCTTAGACCCACCATAAGCCTCTTATGATATTTTGTCATCATGATTTGGTGGGATTCCCCTCTTATAGGGCGATTTTGTCCACTTACATTATATTTTATTAGTGGTCCATGTATTTTATTGTTGAGCTCATCTCAACCATTGATTAGATCATGAGATCTTTTAATCTTAGCCGCTCATGTAAAAAGTGGTTAGGATTGTACTCTCTCCCCATCCTATTTAAGGAGGGAGCCTCTCATTGTAAAATTCATCTAGAGATTTTTGGCTCTTGGCTCTTGGAATAAAATTTCTATCTTTTGGAGTACATGCTTGGATTGGAGTGGATGTTGGTTGTTTCGATTGTAAATGCTATTGTCCATTGCACTGGAGGATCTATTGTAGTTATCTTGCATATTTGCCATATTTCATTTACAGGTTAAGAGGGCGATTTTGGACAAGGGCGAATTGGTGGGGAGGCTTGCCCTTCAATCTTGGAAGAAGTCGCTTTGGTGTAACAGGGAGTAGTTTTGCCTTTGTGTCAACTATTCTATGTTTCTCTCTCTCTTGCTTGTATCTACCTTCAATTTGTTAAACTGATTGATGCTTTGCTCCTTGGCTTGACAGGTTAGAAGGAATTACATGTGGCTTGGAAAAATTGATTTGGCAAGAGGGCTTCAATAATTCTCCATTTGATCTTTGGCAAAGTAATCCTCGTCTCAACTAGCATTCATCTCTTCATCCAGGTATGTTCCAAGAGGTATGATCTTCTCTTCCATGAATCTTCCATAATTTCTAGATCACAAAAACCCTAATCAAATTAAAACCCTTGTTTTTGGTATTTTTCAGATCTACTTAGATCTAGCCTTGCAATTGAAAAGATATTAAAAACCCACCTCTATAGGATCCACCCCTAGTTGGATCTGTAGTTTGGTGGTGATTGGGTAAAAATTGACACACTTTTCAATGCAAAAAGCCCTCTTGAACCTAAATCGATTTTCCTAAGAGAAGCTTGTTGGGTTAGATCTAGCACATGGGTAGGTGAGATCCCACTTGATTTGGAATCTAGACACTTGATAACCTATACCCACATCTTTACTTTGGTGAAAACTACCTTGTGGACATCTCTCCATGTTTTAAGGGGTTGAAACCCCCTTTTGATCTTCTTGGTACCTTAAAACTCAGATCTACATAGATCTAGCCCTTGGATTGACTTGAAACTTTGAAGATACATAGATCGGGGTACAAGCCACTTGGATCTACAGTTTGGTGGCCATTGGACTTGATTTGGTCCACCAAACCCATCTTTTGCCCTTCCTTGAGCAAGTCGCACCCCCTTGAAGATTTGAGTTGGTCCACTTCTAGGAAGTGGGTGTTTGAGATTTTCGTGGATTTGGAATGCCCATGCCTTGAAACCTAGGTTTATACTGTCCTTTCGTCAAGATCCGCCTTGGGGATTGCATTCCTTGTTTTAAGGGATTGTGGTCCACTACGGGTAATCACTTAAAAACCTAGATCTAGTAAGATCCAACCATTAGATCTCATTCAACCCACTTGACTTGGCTTCTAGGTGTCCCGATCTACACTTTGACATCCTTCTTGACCCCATTAGCCCATCCAACAAGGCACTATTCCTTCTCCAAGCAAGTCGCACTCCTTGGGATTTGTGTCAAACCCTAGATCTAGTATATGGGTACTCCTAGAACCAACTCAAACTTATAGATCTAGCTTATATCTAACCTATAGTACCAACCTCACACCTAACTCCACCTTGTGGGTCCACCTAGAACCATTTCACACTTCCCAAGAAAACAAGACCCACTTGTGCAAACATATGGTACTATACCTAGTTATCATACCCCATTATGTGGCCTAAACCATACATAGGTTGAAACATTAACAATCTCTTATACTTCCCGCAACCATACTTTAACCCTTAGGTCCACTTAGCCTTGCATTGGTTTCCGTAACTCATTACTTACCTACCCTTAGAAACCTTTGTTTGGGTCCAATCAACTGTGATTGGGGTATAGGGTCTCCCCCTTGGTCTAATTACACATTGACCTAAAGCGAAGAGTGCCTCGGTTGACGTGACTCCCACATTGCATTGGGAACCGTGGCATCTCTTGGGTCACCTCTTTAGTTGCCTGTCTCCTCTACCGTCCCGGATGGGATACCTCTAGGGGCAACTACAAGTTGTGTGATAACAGTTACCTTCAGGAAACCACCAGATAAGGCCACACAACATCCAGCAGATATAGAGGCCTTACTGCAGAAGCACAAAGCAGTATTTGGAGACCTTCCAGCAGGTCGATTTCCAGATAGGGGATTTGAGCATATTATTGAGTTAGAGGAGGGGACTCAAGCAGTTATCACCACTCCTTACAGAGATCCCAAGAGGTACAAAGATGAGATAGAGAACACAATTAAAGAACTGCTCAAACTAGGGTACATTAAACCTAGCTTTAGTCCATTTGCATCTTCAGTAGTGCTAGTGAAGAAAAAGGATGGAACCTTACGCATATGCATCGATTACAGGGCGCTCAACAAGAAGACCATAAAGAACAGGTATCCAATCCCCAGGATTGATGAGTTGATGGATGAACTACAGGGGGCAAAGTACTTTTCCAAGATTGACCTCCGCTCAGGTTACCATCAGAATCGGGTTAGGGAACAGGATGTTCCAAAGACCACTTTACGTTGCCACTACGGACATTATGAGTTTCTAGTGATGCCATTTGGGCTCACTAATGCACCAGCTACTTTCCAGTCATGCATGAACAACATCTTCAAAGCTCAGTTACGTAAGCATCTTCTGGTATTCTTCGACGACATATTGATATACAGTAGAACTTGGGAAGAACATTTGAGACATCTAGACGAAGTACTTGGCATTTTACAGGAGCAGTCACTATATGCCAAAATGTCCAAGTGTGAGTTCGGCATGCAGGAGATGTTATATTTAGGGCATGTGATAGGGGCCAACGGGGTCCAAGTGCACCTGGAGAAGATTCGGGCCATATTGGATTCGCCTACACCTAAGAATGTGACGGAACTGAAGGGCTTTTTGGGCCTTTGCACCTACTACAGGAGGTATGTCAGTGGATTCTCACAGATGACCGCACCCCTCACCAATCTTACCAAGAAGGGGGCATTCAGTTGGTCGGAGACAGCATGGCAGACATTCGAGAAAATGAAAAAGGTAATGAGTTCATGCCCAGTATTAGCTCTACTAGACTTTTCTCAACCCTTCGTGTTAGAATGTGATGCTTCGGGAGAGGGAATTGGGGCAGTATTGATGCAGAACAATCACCCCATTGCATTTGAGAGCAGGAAGCTCAAAGACTTTGAGCGCCACTATTCGATATATGACAAAGAGATGTTAGCCATTCTCCATGCGCTAACCAAGTTCAGGCAATACTTAGTGGGTGGCAGATTCAAGGTTAAGACAGATCACAACAACTTGAAATACTTCCTAGAGCAGAAAGAGCTAAACGAGAGGCAGCAAAAATGGGTGAGCAAAATTCAGGCCTATGACTTCGAGATTGAGTACATAAAGGGAAAGAACAATGTAGTGGCCGATGCACTTTCTAGATGACCAGCTACTTTGTCCCTTATGAGCATCTCATCAGATTGGAGATCTCATCTTTTGGTTGAGTACTCCAAAGATAAGTTTGCTTGTGAGCTATTGGATGGACAGATTCAGGATGACAGGTACCGGGTAATTGATGACATCATATACAACAAGAACAGAATCTTCTTAGTTCCAGAGTCTTTCCTCAAGAAGAAGATTTTGTAAGCATCGCATGATTCACCATTAGCAGGGCATCAAGGGTTTCTCAAGACCTACAGACAGATTAGAGAGAGGTTCTCATGGAAGGGCCTCAAGAACGATGTGATACAACATGTGAGAGAGTGTACCTTGTGCCAACAGAACAAAATAGAGCACACCCACCCGGACGGTTTACTACAACCCTTGCCTATTCCCGAGCAGAAGTGGGAAAGCATCTCCATGGACTTCATTACAGGGTTGCCCAAGGTTCAAAGCAGAGACTGCTTGTACGTAGTGGTGGACAGATTGACCAAGTTCGCTCACTTTTTTGCCATTCCTTAAGACTATTTAGCAGCACGGGTAGCAGAACTATTCTTCAGAGAGGTATTCAAACTCCACGGGTTACCCAAGACCATTGTCAGTGATAGAGATAGCAAATTCACTGGAGCCTTTTGGCAAGAGCTCTTCAAGTTGGTGGGAACCGAGTTAGCTATGAGCACTAGTTATCATCCACAAAGCGATGGACAGACTGAGATAGTTAACAAGTGGATTGAGGGGTATTTGAGGAATTACATAGTAGGCCAGCAGAGGACATGGATCAGATGGCTACACTTAGGTGAGCATTGCTACAATACCACCCACCATATGACCATTGGGATGACTCCCTTCCGAGCTCTATACGGATACGACACCCTAACTTTTGCAGATCTAATATTTGGGGATAGCAAGGCCCCCAAGGCCAAAGAGTGGATTCAAGAAAGTCAATACATCCTTAGTATACTCAGAAAGAACATACAGTCTGCTCAGAATCAGCAGAAGATATATGCAAATAGGCACCGGATTGAGCGCAGTTTTGAGGTAGGAGACTTCATTTATTTACGCCTCCAACCTTACCGACAGTCATCTCTAAAAAAGAAAGGAGCGGAAAAACTCAAACCTCGCTTCTATGGTCCATACAAGATAATCCGGAAGGTCGAAGAGGTAGCATATGAGCTAGAACTACCCCCAGAGAGCAAGATTCACAGCGTATTTCATGTCTCCAACCTCAAGAAGGCAGTCAGTCAGTCAGCAGATTGTTACATCTTCCGAGTTGCCTCCCCTTGATGATGAGGGGCAATTGATTATGATTCCCGAGCGCATCCTTGAGGTGCGAGAGCGGAAACTGAGGAACAAAATCATCAAAGACTACTTGGTTTAGTGGAGAGATTTGCCTATAGAGGAGGCCACTTGGGAAGGAGAACAGGTATTACAGCACCCGGCTTTACAGTTGCTTGAGGACAAGCAAATTCGAGCAGGGAGGACTGTAATGTCCTCTTCTGCTTAAGCACTGAGGACCATCCTGCTAACCTATATGATTCCCATAGGTTCGAGCGGGCACTGACATTCAGGGAATCAACTGAGGATTGATGCCATATAAGAAGATCTCTGGCATAGATATTATATCATCGGTAGGTAGACAGGGGCCACCTGAGCTGAAGGCCACCTACATGCATGACATCTGAGCAGTATCTCATGATGCATGCACCTGATTGAGTCTCTAGGCACCTGCATGCAAGTCAACTGTGAATTAGAAGGTAAAGTGACCTAATTAGGTCAAAAGTTAGGTTTTACAGTTGAAAGTTATAAAAGAAAGGTAAAGCGAATGGAGAAGGTATGCTTATATGATTATTGAATTGTGATCTCAAATTGGAGAGCTCAGCGAGCTAAGTTGGGGTTGAGTGCATGCTCTCAGCTAACTAGTGCATTTCGGCAACGAAATTTATCTGCCCTAGTTCAGCATCAGGTTGGATCATCCAGATTCAGCATTGCCTCAGCATCAGGTACATCTATTATTCATCTTCTGCAGAGTTATATTTTATGAGATATTGAGGGAATCATCCTTCTGCTTGGGCGCATTGTCCAAGGACCTCCCTATTCGCATTCCAGTTTCCAGCCTTCAATTTCTCTGCATGCAGCTTGCCTTCAAATCAAGCCTTCAGCTAGTTATCATCACTCCTCTTCAGAGAAGGACGTCTTGCATGCTTGGGGCGAATTGCCTTGGGAGGATATTCACGTTTTGGTCTACTGGACACTCTTTCTATCTGCATGCTGCTTCCATCTTCACCGGAGGGGCACTATAACCCTACTACACCTTATCTAGAGTTTCATCAGTGGAGTATTATTTAATGAGGAGCATATTGAGTTTGGAGGAGGGCGCATTCCTCATCTGGAGGACGACTTGCCTTGGCATACTATTTATCCGACATAATTCCCGCATGCGGGGATCATCCTCATCGACATCAGCAAATCTACATACTAGCATGTACATGCATTAATTCCTCCTACTTCTAGCATTTCAATATTATCTGGGTTACAGATCTGCATGCATGTAAAGATCAGGGTTTACTTTCATATTCTATTGAGACATAAGCCTACTAGCCATCTACAGTACAACAAAAAAAGAAAAATATCAGTTTGGGATATTACATAGTAATGGATCTAGTCGATCAATGCTGCTAAGGTCTTTAGGGGGGGTGATGGTCCCTTTGGTTCACACAGATCTAGAGTCGAATACCATGTTGCTATCCATCTATCTCTTGGTGCCCCTGGTTAATGAGAGCATCGTAAAGAATGAAGTAATCATCTAGGCAGAACCGAGTCTAGGAAGAGGTTGGAGAGTGTGTGAATGGAGTCTAAAGGCCTCTTCCATGTATAGGGTGAGGCATCTCTGGTCAAGGTACCTAAAGAAGTTGGAGAGGGTTTAAGGTGCCTTAAACAAAAAATGGAATCCCCGTGACTCTCATAGTAGGTGGGGCAACAAAAGATGAAATGCTCCTCTATCTCAACCTCCCAAAGATGGCACAACTGGAAAATACTGTCTAACCAATCACTCTAATGGTTTGTCTCAATCTGGAGTGTATGTGAGCCAACCTGAAACTAGCCCAAGGCAATGCGAAGAGAGTGCACCCAGTGCCTACCTGTGTACGAGGATTGGATGATAAGTCCATCCCTCACCTCCATGAAGTGCTCAACATAGAAGGCCAACTTTGGATGTAACCTACCCTGAGGGTTTGTCCAACTTGAACAAACTATCTGTAGATATCATCCCAGATGTTACTGTTTCACTAATGCCTAGTTGACAAGAGGTATCCAGGTGCATCTAGGGAGTATCTGAACAAAGGAGGACGGTCCATCAAGATACCCACCAACTCCAAAAGATCTAAGACCTATGTAATAATTTAATATTTTTCTACTATTTTCCTTGGAGAAAAAATAGATCAAGAAACCACTCAATAATATTTTATTGTAGAGGAGATTGAACTCAAATCTATATAAGCATTTGCTCTCTCTAGTTTGTATATGGTTGGATTTGTGAGGTTTTTTCCTCCAAGAGCTTAATTGGACATTTTTTCGAAGGCAATGATAGCTAAGGGTTTTTCTTGTTGATGTGAGGCATTGTGTTTTGAATCTAATCTTGTTGAATGTGAAGTTGGAAATACTTGCAAAGAAATCTGTTTTGAAGGGGCTAATACGGGTAATACTATTCCATTAGAAGTGTTTTAAGTGTGGGTCATTTCCCTCTTGGATGTCTTTGTTGTTTTGTTAATGATTATGTTATTGTTGCATCTTTCATCTTAATTCGAGTTGTTGCAAACTTTTCATGTTCACTAATAGGCACACCCTCAAACATATTTTAAGAAGTGCACCTTCAGTAGGGCTCCTCCAAGTAAATTTTATGTATTTCATAACAGCAACCTAAGGATAGTTGTAGCATGTTCATCCTAGCTCTGTTTTGTCTTAATCTTTAAGAAAAGCAGCCATCTTAAATTAACACCTTGAATCCATTTGCCCTACTTTGGATTGGCACTACTCTTAGGTGGTCTATTTCAATCATTTTAGCATACACTTTCCTAGGGAAACCCCCCCTGTGTCGAAGGAAAGTCGACCTAAAGAGAGTGAGGTTGTTGTTGTAGTGACAACAGACAACCCCTCTTAGTTCCTCTAAGTTTGCATTTGTGTTTTAGGGCTTTACCACTTAAGTTGTGAGTTTGGGTGGTAACAAGCTGAAAGCATAAGGAAAAAGTAGATAAAACTGCAATTGGTACCAGAACTCATTCCTGCGTAACTGCACTAATAAGATAGAGTCGTATACAACATGCCAATGATTTGGTACCTATTATCATGCAAATCCGCACCAGCAAACCTTGTAATAATTATAGGCCACCTAGCCCTATCACCACTAGATACCTCTCCTTTCAGACTAGTGCTTTTCCAATCTCAGCAAGGTGTCCCTAAAAGGTGTGTGCTGCCATCTAATCAATAAATCTGCACAAAGTCCACAATAACTGGCACACAAAAAACCCACTCTTGAGTTGTCCGTAAACAATTCAAGAGCAAGATAAGTTTTAAATAACAATTTGAAGTGGTTGGGATCAAATTATATAGATAGTTGTGACAATGAATTGCGGAAATGAGTGGAATGAATGTGCACCTTAGGTGAAAGAAATTCAAAATAAGTGCACTGCAAGCTACCAAAACACTGAACAACTTAATCTATAATAGCCAAGAGATTCAAAGATCTAGAACAAATCATAATTGTACCAAGTCATGTATTACCCAAGAGATCGAGTGCATCATAGTGAGTCATAGGTGACAGGTTTCCATGGATCTCCTTGATTTCAATGGAGGGAGCGGTCTAAGGTCTTGAGGATGGAAGACTGAGGAGTTGTCCGTTGATAATATCCAACCCTTCCTCTCCTTTTCAAATCTGTATATATATAGAACCTCAATTCATCCTAGTTACTTGAGAAAGAGGAAAGAAAGCTCATTAAGGAAAAAGCTCAACATGCACACTAGGCATGATCTACTTTTTTGCTTTTGGAGTGGTTTTTCCCTTGATGTTTGACTTGTAAACCATTTTAGGATACCTTTTTTGCTTTCCTTTTAACAATAGTTGATTTATACCGTTTACCCTTTCTTTGCATGCAAAGATAGATATTCCAAAGTCAAAATCAAGCTCTCAGGCTTTTAACAAACCATAAAATTGCCAAATATACCCAAGAGGTCAAACTAGGTTTTGGAGTGATCAAAATTGGGATTCTGGAATCAAGGTTTGGAAAGCCAAGCTTGGTAAGAATGACCACTAAACATAGTCATTCGAATTAGGTTTTTAGAAAGCAATTTTAGGGTTTTGGCATAAGGCAATCTTATAATCTCATGCAAAAACCTTCCAACAAGATACCACATGTCACACTAGGAGAACCATCCACTTGCTCAAGACTACTCTTGACTCATCACATTTTCACCATCGAGACCTTGAACCACACCATCACTGCTTGCTCGGAGCCATGACATTTAATCTATACCTGCCATACATAGAAACTGCTAATTATGGATGTGCCCAAAAAAGAAATTTTCCTCGAAAAAGAAAAAAGTGGGAAAGATTGATGTTGAAGGAAAAGAGCATCGATCTGTCTTCTGTCAAAACCAAAAAGAAAAAAACAATCTCACTGGACTTGCTTTTTTACAAGGAGCATGAATGTAGGATCATGTGACCCTTGGATCTCAGGCTCCTAGAAGAAGAAAACATGCTAAAAAATAGTATTCTCGGACTCTATTAGCTCTGGAAGGAACTTGATCTCGCCGGATCCAACCTAATGTAATCTCGCTGGATCTTGATCCTTGTTGCCGCCTGGTTCCACACTTGGGGAAAACGCAGCAGAAGTCTTCAAGCTACTGGTGTGGCCTTGGGGGCAAGTCAGAGTCAAGTGCTGTCACTTGGGACTCGACTCCTCCGTCTAGGCTTTCCTAGCGAAGCCAAGGGGGGTGGACCCTCAGAATGAAAACAAAACTAAGGCGTCTAATCTAGGAGTTAAAAAAATATTTTTTATAACCAAGACAAAGCAGCATATACTTTTGTAAAGCAAAGCAATCATTTATCAATACATCATTTGCTCTCATTCATTATCATTATCATTCATTTGCATCATAATAGCATGAAATAACATTAATATAGACCAGTGCCTTGTAATGGAGTCAAATAAATGCATGAGCAGAAAAGTAAATGTAGTGCAAATGTTCTTGGTGTATTTTAAGGTTAATGTGAAAGTGATCTTTTTATTATGGCAGGTGGGTTCCCAATATACGCAAGGTATAGGGGAACATGTCCGGAATTTTGATGCGTGGCTTCCCTCTCAGGCTTGGGCTGAATCGGAGTCTCAAGGAGGTGTTCAGATGCTGTACCAACGAGGGCAAGCCTAACGGTTTCCAAGAGGTCACTACTCAATTTTGTCCCAAGCCTTCTGAGAAATTTCCCCACGACAACAAAATGTTCGTGATGTGCCGGATTTTCACATAAAGGGTTTTTTATTTGGGGGGTGTTAGCTCCTATTGCTAGTCATCTCCCCCTTTTTGATGTGTACCAACTGGATCAGACTGAGCTGCAAGTCGGCCACAGAGCATACGGGAGAAGACCTTGGTATTTTTTAGAAAATTTTTATGAACCAAAATTTTATCTTTTTTAAACCCCAGGAGTCTCTTTTCAGGCACGTACTCGGGCAAGCCCTTGTACAGAAACCCTACTTCGGGAAAGCAAGGGGGGCATTTTGAGTTTGTAAAAAAAAATGATAAAACTACATTTTGAGTGAACTTGTGGCCCGCCAGTGGAACGGACCAACAAAGTTGATTTTAATCCTAGTTTGATTTTATTTGTTGCAGAAAAAGAAATCTAAACTAAAAAAAATGCAAACCACGAAATTTGAGTCGACACAGTTTTTCCCCCTGGGGGGATGGGGTGTGGGCGCTTGGTTTAGCCCACTTGCTCCCGTTTTATGCTTTAGTTACAATATGATAGAAATGCCCCAGTCTTAAATCGACTTAGTGGCTTACAAAATAGAAGAGAAAAAGTGACCGGTTCAGGAAATTTTCGAACTAGATGCTCCGGATTGCCTGGATCTTTGAAATTTTGGCAGCACCTCCTCCTACCTGTTCGTCTTTTGCTGCAAACCAGCAAGTAAACATCAGTATAAGATGCCCAAAAACACTTTAAGAGTGTCTTTGGAACACCTCCTAAAAAAACCAGAAAAAACTAAGTGTTAAAACTAGTTAAAATAACAAAATTTAACCAAGTAAAACAAGCGATGGGGCTTGTTTTACTTGGGATCTTTGCAAGCTTTTAAGGGCTGCAAATTATCAGTTCTTTAAATCAGCCAAATACATATGAAGTTCAGCCAAATATACTACTTGCTTAAGCCCTTAAAATATTCGGAAAAGTACACTTAAACAAGAATCATGCATCAACTAGATCTAGATAAAGATTTTACTTGAAGATGAGCTTAAGATCTAAAACAAAAATCCGACCTACTTATGATTTTTTTAAACAAGAATGAGGTCTGAAATATGCAAACCAAAGTAACCAAGAAAGATTTGAAGATTTTTTATGTTGATGAGAAGAAAAAGAAATGTCTTGAATTTGGGCTATGGAGTCCTCCACCGTGGGGATCAATGGGACTAGTTCTCCTTGAATCAATTTCGAAGACCAATGGATGCAAGCAAGCTCCACCAACTCTTCGGATCAGCAACCTGTAGACACAAAAGACAACTCACACAAGCAAGATCAAATGCACTAGTGTAGACTAAAATAGAGAACTAGATTCAAGCATTTAAACAAAAATGACATTGAACTCTAAGCACTCTATGATAACCAGCAGTAAAAATAATGAAATAGATAACACTATCTTTACCTTACTAAGCTCAACATCTCTTTCAAAAGCTAGTGATTGATCAATAAACAAGCATGAATAAACATGTGAAGACACAGATTACCTCATATGTTAAAATAGAACATGATCATACACACCATGAGAGTCCACACATAGAATTGCCTCCAAAGCCTTTCATTCATAAACAAATGCAAAAATATTACAAAGATAGGAGCAGAGGTTCCATCTTCTCATGAAAAAACAATGAGAGTGAACTTGCTTATATAGAAAAACTCAAGGAGAGGGGGTGCCCAAGTTGAGGAGGAATGGGTGGAGTGAGTGGCATAACTCGTGAAGCAAATGGAGCTGCCCACTCCCATGTAATGGGCTGCCAAAATCAGCCCCAAATCAGCTAAAAATCAGCCATGTGACAGCCCATAAACATAGCTACAAATTCCATGATTGAAGGTCCCAATTTTGGGAAATATGTCCCCCTTAAATAGGGAAGTAATCCCACTAATATAGCTGCCCGGAATCTTTCCAAAATCAACTCTTACAACTCCTAAAACATAGCTGAAATATTTCAGACCTCTAACTCCTCCAAAATTGGAAATATTTTTTAAGTCATTTTTCACTTCTTTTTATTTTTTTATGACTTTTTTTACTTTTTTGGTTTTTTTAGCATAAGTGAAAAATTAAACACCCAAACATTAAAAAAGTGGGTTTAGGGGTTAAGGGGGTGCTCTGAGTTAGAAAACGAGCACCCCTAAGGCAAAGAAGACCCCTAGATGACATTTTTATGCCATTTACAATATTTTTTAATGAAACCATTAAAAAAATGGCTCATTTACGGAAAAAATACTTTTCGCCAAAAATTTAAAAACTACCTAGGGGGACTTAGCACATGTCCATATGACTTAAAAACAATGTCTAGCATGTTCATATACATTGACCCATGGACTTTAACAATCCCCTAAGGCCCGTTAACCTCCCCAGGCATTCCAGCTTTGGAGGAGCAGGAGAAAAACCCAAAAGAATATGTTATGCACTAATGCGAGACATAATTAATACGTGGAAAAACTCCTTGGAATACCTGACTTAGCCAAAAAGTCCTAGTGAACCAAGTCCTTTACAAAACACCATGCTAGTACATTTTATTACAAACCCCGCAGGGCCATGGACATGTGGAAAAAAATTAAAAAAGACGGCCCTTTTAAAGGCCCGGTGGACATCAAATCATCGAAAATGAACATGTAACAGGTTCAACTTTGCCCGCTCACTTGATAGTCCAACTAAGTACAACTTAGCTGGTAACAATCCTCCAATGGTACAAGCACAATTGGGGGTTAACAATACCATTGTACTCACTCCCTCCACGGGTCTTGTGCCCTCAAAGCCATGGTAGAGATCAACAATGGAAAGATGGTATTGGCATCTTTACCTTCAAAATATTGTTCATACTCGTAATCATTGTCACTAATCAAAGAACTTGACGAAAATTGCTTTTCCTTGGATTGAAGATATTGCAATTTAGATGAAGCTCTATAACAAAATTTTATTAAACTTGACTCCAAGGGATGTAAACATCGTCATAAATTTGTAAGAAAATTACCTAAAATATGGATACTTCTAAGAACAAGCACAAAGATATGGATTTGCTATAACAGTTCAAAATCTGATATCAAGATATGGGATCTGGCAAAACAGAACTAAAAAATGTAACATAAATCCAAACATTTGTGTATATATACTTAAAAATATGCATATTATTGAATCCCAAATTCTTAAATTTTGGTAGGGTGTGCTCCTCTACCCATAAGATCAACCACTTTAAGAACTGCACCCACATTTCTAGTGACCTCGTTTGTTGATATAGATGGCATATTATAGCAAGATTAAAAAGAAAAGGTGATTGAACCTAATTAACAATAAACTCTTAGTTAAGATTCAACTCCAAGTATGACCCTCCTTTCATAATGACTCTAGTTTTTTGCTTCTTTAAGTAATGTATGCTCCCTCTTGCTTGTAGTGAATTTCAGGAACTGGCTTCAGCATCAGTACATGTTGTCCCAACGAAGTGGGTAGAATCCAGCCTTGGGTGGTCAAAATTGATTTCATGAAGAACAAAATTTATTTGAAACATTTTAGGTTGCACATTTGACAGGTCAAGCTTTGTTTGAACCAACTGAAATGCTCAATCTTTTCTTCTAATTCTAGAAGTAAAGAGTTAATTAATCCTCCAAATATAATCCTTTATTCTATTGACAATCTATCGTCCAACTTCATTAAATAGGAGAACAAATACCATTAATAGCATTTGACTATTCTAGTATTAGTAGATTATTGTTGTTGAAGAATGAAAATTTTGCAGCATTTCAGTTGTTGAAAAATGAATATTTTGGCTACATTGGCATTAACTTCCATAACACAAAAATGTGCTAGGAAATCTAGCTGCCTCTGCAGTTCATTAGAGTGGAAGATAAAAGGTATGTATTGTGTAAACAAAGAGAATAGAGATCAATGCTCTATAATATAACCCACTATGTTATGATCCAATGGTCCATCTAAAGTGTTGTTCCTCTAAAATGTCTTTCCATATATATAAGAGCACGGAAGATATTGTCCCTGCTTGTCTCCAATAGTGCTCTCCAGAGCAACCAGTGCAGACCTTTCAAGCCACGGTGTGAACATGGGTGCCTAATAAGCATTAAGTTTGTTTGGCCTTAAGCTTTGCCAGCTCAAAATCAAAATCCGTGTTCTCTATGTGCAAGAAACTACAATTGTCTCGTAGAAAACCTTCTTTTGTCCTTAAAAACAAATTGATAGTTCTGGTAAACATGGCAGGAAACAAAGCATTGGACTTGTGAAACTTTTCATGAAGTTGATAGCATGGAGACACAGTTGAAAAACATTTTTGGAACTTGACACCATGAAAACATGGTATGGAACATTTCAGGGGCTGGATACATCGAAGACAGAATCCAGAAACAGTTCCATGGCATGGAAAAAGGGCGCTGAAAGTTTTGGATACGGTCTCATAAAAAAGGGTCTATTTGGTCGAATGGAAGCACCATTTAAACGAAATTGTGAACAGGTAATTACTGCTCATCCATCCCCAAACAAACTCTCCTGGCTGCATGCAACAAGGCAGAGGCATCCTTGTCACAGGGCAGGGCATGGCAACGCAGGGTAGTATACATTCTAGCAAGGAATCAAGCCCAACCTATGAATGAAGACTGAAGGTTTGGCTCTTGTCAACATCTATCTTCAAGTAGTACGTGTCTGAGAATAACGAATTGCCCAACTGGTGGTCGCGGTTTCAAATCTCACAAAAAAGGCCTAACACGAGAGGCAGACGCTCCCTCTCCTCCTATTTTTCCCCAACACAGACAGAAAGCATAAAAGCAGTGCAAAGACCCGATTTCACAGACATTATAACTCTAAATTATTATAATTATTGCTAATGAAAGTGTGTATAGGAACATTACCTGGAACCAAATTTTCAAGTAGAAAGCGGTGCAGGAGTGACCTGCAGCGCACAGTAGCCTGAGAGCGACGCTGCTGTCAACGCCTCCACTGAGCAGCACTGCGACTCTGAGGCTCTGCTTCTTCTTCGTCCCATGGCGCATGCAGCACTCCAGATATCTTTCTTCTGCATGACCCTTCTTCCATGCCGGAACCACACCTACAGCAACTTCCGCGTGGCTGTAATTGCAATGACTGAGTGAAGTGATTGGGCACCTCTTGGCCGCCAGGAAGAAACATGGCGCGTGTGGGTTGAACGCCTTTACCGGAGCGCGTTTGAGGATTTGATGAGGATATTTAATAACAGATAAAAGCACTGGACAATGGTGCACTGCCAATCCCATTCCTATTTACGAACTAAACTTCGGCATCAGTGGCATGTATCGTTGCACACGAGCAATGCCACCATCTTCTGGTCCAAAGAGTATAATCGTAATTGCCGCACGATCGAACACTTCAATATGATGTCAAGCCCAACCCAATGCATTGAGGAAAATTGAAACAAAAGTGATAAGAATCCTCAGGAGGCATAATAAAAAGCAAAAGAAGCCAAGTGAGGAAAAAAAAGGGAAGGCCAAATATACAAAAGAACACGAAAGTTTTCCAATGTAAAACAAGGAACATGAAAGTTTGTGGAGGTAAATGAATTAAAATACTTATAATGATCTTCCATTTTTTATAAATTTGTTTTCCTTCAAATAGTTTTTGTTTCATGCTAGGTCATTATGGCTCTTTTATCTATCTAGATAACTTCAAAATTTAGATACAGTGATTTTACTTCTCAATTCTATTAGTGAATCTCCATCAAAGGATTTAAAAATCACCTTCAATCACCGGCTTAGCTATAAATATATCTTCAAAACATCACGAATTTAAATGCACTTTGAGTCTTTGATCCACACATTACCTCCATCAAAACTCTTAACATTTCTTGCATCTCCAACTTATAAGCCTATATTTAAAACATCAACCTTTAAAAGTTTTCTCTCAAATCCGGTTGTAATCACACTACAACTTGATTAGCTCGATAATTTCTAACAAATTTGTGTTGCATCTTTTAGTATTGCACACTTCACTTATTATCTTTCAAATTTGTGTTTAGAAATTCAACTTCTCAATTTCAATCCAAAAAACTCATGTTTTAAGTGTCTATTATAAGCTCTAAAGAAGTAACGTAGATTTAGTTACAAGTATCTTTTTTAATCATAACAATAATTTTTTTAATTCATTGTCTATTTAGATTCGTAACACAAATATTCTTCCTCTATAAATATGTTAGCACTTAACTATAATATCATTTATTGTTATATAATTTGCATGTCATTCAAATTCCCTTCATGAGTTTATGTGAATTTCTTATAGATCTCAGAATACATAAATAGGCAAAAAGTTATTTGTGTGCTACACATCGTATATCGAGAAGTCGATCCCTTGTGCGACACAATGGATTGATTAGACCAGCAATTGATACCTACCACACACCTATACCTAAACAAGTTGGTTTAAAACATTCAAACTTGAAGTCGAGCAAAACAAAGCAATTGAGGCATGGTGATTATAAGGAATGAGTGACCAATCGAGAAATTTTCGAGGAATAGTCATGCAACCAAGGATAACAAGTATAGAGATTAGAGATGAAAATTTAGAGGGACCCATAGATTTTCTTGTGAAGAATAAATTGATGGTGTGTTGTTGCTTGCTCAACAATTGGTGACACACTAGAAGGGCCCCTAATCTCTGTAGTGAGTTAATGGCTGCATTATTTGTCGAGGAGATGAGATAAGTTACCTTACCTAGAGGACTTGTTCTTTTTGTTTATGGTCTCCCCTTGGACTTGATTTTTTGAGCAAGTTCATGAGTTCTCATTCCCATTATTGAGAAATATGGTTGGTGGGGATCTCAATATTATGTTCAATAACTACTTCTAATTTCAGTTCCCTGTCAGATGTCAATCTAGTAATGCAATCTTGCTACAAACAAGGTGCACATGAAGTTTTCCATGGCCATTTATTTCATCACATGGTGTTGGTCCACTACTAGTGAGCGTCCATAGCCTTGACAGAGTCACCTCAATATCACAGGCCTTGCTCCACCACCAGTGAGCATCCGTAGCCCCGATAGACATACCTAGATGTCCCATAATATTATATGAGCCTCTTTCCCAAGCCTTTACATCCTTTTATTTGTTTTTCCTCTCTTGTTTTACATGTGTTTCATTGTACATGTTGAGAGCAATAGGTGGATGGGGATAAGCTCAACTATCATTTAAAGGTATGTGGGACGAAACATGCTATCTAGGGTTGCTTTGATATGCATGGGTTTGTGATAAGTGACCCTTTTATGCATTTCCTTTATTAGCTTCATGAACTTCCTAGGAGGATTGTTGTCATTCTCATTTTACACATATATATCCCAAGGATGATGAATAATCTTCTTAGCCCTGGGTTAGGGCACTCATGATTGTCCTTTTATTCGAGCATTATTTCACCATTGAGCTTAAAATTTCATGTTCCTGGTGCAGGTTTGAGATCCTTTAATCATACCATTGCAATGTCCATTTAGCTCACAACATAGCTTCAAAGTCTAACCAATAGTGCCAATTATTTGAGGGTCATTGTTTGGTCATCACGGGCTTTGTTTATCATTAATGGATAAAATAAGAGATTTAGTGATCAAGATTCATAACCAAAACAAAGAAAAAGGAAACAAATTGCCATTAATCTTACAAAAGAAAGACAAAGAAAGGAGAAATAAAGCAAAGTTACAATGAGACATTAAAGTGAGTTTATTTATGTACAGGTCAACTACTCAACAAACAACTTCTATTTTTGGTCGACGGTTTACCATCCTTACCATCCACGAAATGTGGGGAAGTGTTGGTGGGTTTCCCGTGCACCGTTTCCGCAAAAAAAAAAAAAAATTAAAAAAAAATTAAAAAAAAGGTATATTTTCGAGATCTAACCATTGACAAAAAAAGCGTCTACCTCCCCTTCCAAATTTTGCAATATGTGTGTGCCTAGGCCAATTTTATCAATTACTTAGAACGGAACAAGCCATAATTTTTTAAATATAGTGTGTTTCCTCTTGTATTCAAGTGATTTATTCCATTTCAAGACAAGGTTCCCAACCTGGAAATCTTTAGCTCTTGCTAAATTATTCTCAAACCACCTCTTGACAATATCTTGGTGTACAACAAACTTTTCCTTAGCCTTTTTGTGCTCTTCCTCTAACTTCAAAAGGTGACTACCTTGATTTAAATGACTGGACATGTTTGTCCACGTGAGCTTTGAGCAAGTTGCAGGGATAGTAAGAAGATATAAGGAGGAACGATGGACTCTCTCTCCCATAAACCATGAAATATATAGGCATTCCTCATGTGGCCTCGAGAGTCACCCCATCAACCCATGGGGCATTTGGTAAAGCATTATGTCAATTCCTCTAGTGATCTACTACAATTTTCTTAAGGATGTGAATCGGGTTCTTGTTAGTGGACTATGCTACATTGTTACCTTGGTGATAATAGTTAGATGAATATTTTAAAATGATCCCTTTATCCAAAGCAAATCCAAGTATCTTTAAAGATGAAAATTATGTAGCATTATCAAAAACAAGTGTTTATGGAATGACAAACCTTGTAATTATATGCTATTGCAAGAATTTGATGATTACTTCTTCATTTACGCAGACCAAAGATATCACTTTAGTCCATAGGGTGAAGTATTTTGTGGCAGTCATAATGTACTAATGTTTTTTTGAAGAATTGGGAATGATTTCTCCAATAATATCCAATCCTCATTATTCAAATTGTTCATCAATAGTGCAACTACCACTGTAAAGTAGGATGTATGGATGTCTATAATCAACTCTGATCAACTAGCGTACGAGTGCAAAACCGACTCTCTTCTAGAGGCCGCGCGAACAACACCAATCATCGATCGTGTTCTTGACTTGGGCCTCTGCTCTTCGACGGATCCTCTACCAACGAGAAGGATCCTTGATCTCGGTCTCAACCCAAAGCTCATCCTTGAGCTCCTTGATGGCCTTTGATGAAGACCCTGACCCCCCTCCCCCTCCTCCTGAGCTCAACGAATTCATGGAGCTCATCTCTGCACAAGGAAAAAAGACCTTGTCAGCTTCTCAAAAAAAATTCGTGAAAACGTTTTCTGAAATACCCGCAGTAGCACTCCCGATCGAGCAACTGTGCAAAACCGCTCTTAATCTCTCGGAACGAGGCTTAATTGGTCAATTCACATGTCTGTGGCCCTCTCCAAAAGCTATTGATACTTGGGTTCAAAAAATTAGAGGCCCCTAATCTCGGAAGATGTCAACTCTTATCTTCTAGGAAAGGGCTTCTTCACATTTGTCTTCGAAAGTAAGCATGATTGAGAGCTAATTTTCAGGAATGGGCTGTACTTCATGGGACCACAAGGGCTCTACCTAAACAAATGGAATCCAGACTTTGATCTGACTCAAGATGTCCCCTCCGCAGTTTCAGTTTGGGTAAGACTCCCGTACCTCCCTCTCCACTGTTGGAATCCTGAATCATTAGAAGCCATCGAGAATGTCCTCGGAAAATACATAGACAAAGTAGACAGGAAGAATCAATACTCATGTGCAAGGATCTGCGTTGAAGTTGACCTCGAACATGGACTCCCAAAAGCTATAAACCTCACCATGGCAGGCTGGTCTCACATCCAAGAGCTTGATTACGAGCAAATCCCATTCAAATTTAGGTACTTCCATGAATATGGGCACTTCGCTCGATATTGCAAAAGCAAAACCCATAGATCTTGATTCAAAAGGGAAAAAAGATCAATGGACATCCATTCAAAAAAATCCTAAACCCAGATCTGGACCAAAGATCCTCTAAAAAAAAAGTCAAGGCATGAGAAAGAACCCCCAGCATAAAAAATCCATGGCCATTAATAATGAGAATAGATTCAAAGTCCTCGAAACTTCAGAAGCTCAAGAAACCCCTGAAGCCCCAGAAGAAGGAGAAATCCCTGAATATCAAGAATCCCAAGAGGCCCCTCAAATCCAAGAATCCCCAAAACATCCCCAACCCCATAAAATCTCAAGCCCCCAAAAAGACAAAGAAACGTCGTCTCCTTCCTACGCAGACATCACCAAATCCAGATCTGTAGCCTCCCCTACCTCCTCAAAAGACCTTGTAGACACATCTTCCAAAAAACTTGGGCGAAAATCGAGCAAAGATATAAGAGAAGAAGAAGCCGAACATGAAAAGAATCAAGGATCTCAAGCAACAATAGACATGGCCTTCAACAAAAGCACGAGAGCCAGGATATCAAGAAAGAAAATGAGAGACATGCCAGGGGGAGGCCCCTCTATTTACAATTGTAAATAATGAAGCTGGTCTCCTAGAATTGCAGAGGACTGGGCAGCCCCAGCAAATTAGATGAAGTTAAAGATCTTCAAAATATTGACATTCCATACATCCTCATGATCCAAGAGACCAAACTTGATGAAAATACTATCCTCGCAATCTGAAAAGAAAAGTGGAAAAAGAAAATTGGCATGGCTGTTAGCGCTATAGGAGCCTCCAGAGGCCTAGCAACCCTCTGGTCCTCTGACAAACTTCAGCTACGCAATTCCTTTGCCACTCAACATTGGATATTTACAGAACTCACACATATTCAAAGCAATATTCAGATCACACTCTTCAATATGTATGTTCCTAACCTCTACTCTGAAAAAAAAAACTACTAGAATCTTCTGGAAGATTTACTTGATGCATATGCACCCCATAATCTTATTCTCGCAAGTGATATGAACATAACCCTCTCTGAGTCTGAAAAAAAAGGAGGCAATACTAGAAGGGACACTCTCAAATCACAAGTTGAAGCCATTATACAAACTCGGGACCTACTAGACATCAAACCTAAAAAAGGCAGATTCACCTGGTCCAACAAGCAATCAGGAAAAGGGAACATTATGGCCCAACTCGACAGATTCCTAGTCCAAAGCAGTCTCCTGGATGAGGGACATATAGTATCTTAAAAAATAATGCCAAATCTAGCCTCGGATCACAAACCGATCCTTCTCCACTTTCAAGAGGAAGAGAATCTCGGACCGATCCCATTCAGATTCAGGCCTCAATGGCTAAATCACGAAGGCTTCTGGGATATCTTGAATAAATCCTGGAGAATTCTTATCTCAGGATCCCATGGATTCGTTTGGGAGTAGAAACTCATCACTACCAAAAAGCGCTCAAAATTTGGGCTAAAGATAACTACCCCCCTCCTTCAAACTCCAGGAAAAAGGAAGTTGAAAAGCTAGAGACCCTTCAAACTTCATTGGATGATGGTCCATTAGACAGCTCATTACTCCAAGAAGAAGTCAACCAGTAGATCAAGGTCCATCGTGCCTTTCGAAAAGAATAAGAATTATGGAGATTAAAATTGCGTAGTACATGGCTCAAGACCAGTGACAGGAATACTTCCTTTTTCCAGAAACAAACCAAAATCGGGTATTCGATCAACCATATCTCAGAAATCAGAAGGAAAAATGGACCAATTGTCAAAGGGCATGGAAAAATCCAAGAGGCAGCATATGATCATTTCTCCAACCTCTTCATGGAGGAAGAAAACACAGGAGAAGAAGATGAGCAATTTATCCTTAACCACATACCAAAAAACATCACGGTGGATAACAATATCGAGCTCCTCAAACCGTTCACTAAGCAAGAAGTTATCAACACAATCTAGTCTTTTGACCCTCACAAAGCTCCAGGACCGCACGGATATTCAATTCATTTTTAACAAGCTTGTTGGCAGTACATAAGGAAATATTATATGAGAATGGTCAGAAATTTTCACTCCAAGGAAAAGATCGAAGGCTGCACCAACTCCACATTCCTTGCACTCATACCAAAAGAAACAAATCCCATCTCCTTTGGCCGATTAAGGCCAATCTCACTGTGCAATTCTTCCTATAAAATTATAACCAAAATGCTGGCAAACAGAATGATGCCTTTTCTCACAAACATCATCTCAGACAATCAAGGCGGATTCTTAAAAGGGAGACAAATTCTTGAAAATGTGATCCTCGTTCAAGAAGCCATCCACTCCAGCAAGAAACGCAAGGAAAAAGGTATGTTAATAAAATTGGCATGGCTAATTCCTTCAACCGTGTCAATCACTCCTTCCTCTTTAAAATTATGGAATGCTTTGGGTTTGGAGAAACCTTCATAAAATGGATCTCAGCCTGCATACGCGGGCCTTGGATTGCCCCTTTTGTAAATGGACGCCCAACATAATTCTTCCAAGCAACGCAAGGAATCCGACAAGGATGCCCCCTATCTTCCTTTTTATACATCATTCTAGCAGACTCTCTAAGTCTAAAGTTGAAATCTGATTTACGAACTGGCTCCCTCCATGGCCTCAATATAGCCCCCAATTCCATGCCCCTGAACCATTCTCTCTTCATCGATGACTCCCTTTTACTGGGAGGAGGCTCCTCAATCATTGCTCATAACTTCAAGCAGAATTTGACCTGGTACTGCAATGCATCGGGAGGCATTATCAACCTTCGCAAGAGCGTTGTCTATAGCTGGAATTTAAATAAAACCTCTGCTACCAACATTGGTCACATCCTCGGAATAAAAGTTCATGAGCATTGGGACAGCTTCAAATACTTGGGCCTCCCCATAGCACAAGGCCACACAAAATCAGGATTCTGGGATGAAACTATAAGCAGAATCAAATCCAAAATTAGGAATTGGGGAGGATACTGGCTCAACAAAGCTAGAAAACTGATATTGATAAAAGCAATCCTCTCAACACTCCCAATTTATCAGTCATCCCTTCTTCTAGCACCCAAAGGGACCTCAAACCAAATAAGTAAACTTATAAGAGATTTCCTTTGGACTGGAGGAAAAAATAAGGAGAACAATTTGCACTTGGTGAACTGGAGCATTATAAAAAAACCGAAAATCTCAGGCGGCCTCCAAATTCGTGACCCTCACCAAGCAAATATAGCAATGGGAGGCAAAATCCTTTGGCAAATACTCTCCAACAGACAACATCGGGTCAGCCACTTGCTAAGAAGAAAATACTTAACAAGCACAAAGCTAAGATGCCTCGACAACAAGCCCATCTCTAAAGGATCCTCTATATGGTCATTATGCAAGGCCGCCTGGGATCTATTTGCGCAGAAGCTTTACTGGATTCTTGGGAATGGAAGAAATATAAATATCTTCTCTGACAAGATCATGGGGCACCCCCCTCTCCAGGAAAAGAGCGATCACCATGACATTGCCCATTGGCTAACTCATAACAAAATTAGATCATTGAAATATCTCAGTGTATGAAATTCCAATGGTGAATGGCAAGAATGGAAAATTCTTGATGTCCCAACTAACATCGAACCATCCATAATCCTTCTCATGGAAAATCTGGTCAATTGTGCTCCTTCCCATCTACAAGACAACGACGACCGTGGTTGGGGACCAAAAGGGAAGTACACAACTGCTCTTGGATTCAACGCCCTTCAAAAGCACGACATCTCAATGAAAAGTTTATGGAAAATGGCCTGGAATCCATTTGGGCTCCCCAGAATAAACTTCTTCACATGGACACTCACACACAGGAAATTTCTTACCGGAGACAATCTAATTAAAAGAGGCATCATTGGGCCGCACATATGTATATTATTGCAGAGGACTTCTGAATCAATTGATCACTTATTCTTGGACTGCCAATTTGCAAAATTTGTCTGGAATCACATGCTCCAAAGCCTTAGTGTGACCATGTCGGCCTTCAACTCCATCACATGCCTTCTTAAAGACTGGAAGTCCATCTACCCTTCCCCTCTGTCAAATAAAACACTCTGGTCTCTTATATGGCTCACGATTCCTAAATTCACATGCTGGAAGATTTGGCTGGCAAGGAATAAAACCTTATTCCAGGATACCTATATCTCCCCCTTGCAAGTTGGTCAGGCCAAAGGCCTACTGATCGAATGCGTGCAATCCTCTAACCTCAAGGCGAATACAAATCTCAATGCAAATGAGCTTCATTGGCTTGGCACCCTCCTTCCCAATCCCAAAAAGGATGTAATATTACGACCTCGGAATCTGCCACATTGGCAAATCATATTCACCAACTCCGAATTTCAAGTCTGGAGAATCAAACAAAATATTGACAGCTTGCATTTCGATGGCACATCCAAAAGGAATCCCGAACCGGTTGGAGCAGGAGGGGTCCTATTCTCTATAGGAGGAACAATGGAAATCAAATATAGATGGAGTTTGGGAACTTGCTCCAACAATCTAGCAGAAGCCTTGGCTCTCTTAAAAGGATGTCATATTGCCAAAATTAGGAAAACTGAGAAATTACATGTATTTGGAGATTCCAATTTAATAATCCAAACCCTCAACACGCACACAGACTTCAATGATCTAGCAATAAAACGGATCATCCACCGCATCCAGAAAATCACGAACTCCTTCACACACTTCAAATCATTCCACATAATGAGGGATTTAAACTATGAAGCTGATAGAGAGGCCAAAGCTGGCACAAGTCTCAAATATGGGAAATTCAAACTCTCAAATGGGGAGATGGACTACCATAATATCCCTTAACGCTATGCACGATTACTCATAAGCAGACAAGGAGCATGGTCCACAACTCTACACGATTTTTCGACCTCATCATTGAGCAATTGGAAACAGAACAACGGTTGACCTCACCAGCCTACACCGATCTGGGCGCAGCTCTTGGAAAACATATGCAATTCTGATCACCGTAGTTTGACCAACAATTATTTCACCAACCAACACAACATATGGAATCCCATCATCGTAGTTTTACAAACACAATTGTAATATGAATTCGAAGACGAGTTGAACTCTGTATTGAACCAGACTGGCTAAGCTACGGTTCCTCATTCATCTTTTTTTTTATCTTTATACATTTTATCCGTTCTTGTTTAAAAAAAAAGTTCTTCAATAGAGACAGAGACAAGGTGTAATGCTATAGCTTTTTTTTCTCTCTATCAATGAATCTTTGATAGATCTAACATTTTTGTACATGCATGTGAGCATGTTTGAATAGGGTAGGCTAGTAGCATACCTTCAGGATTTTGTGTGTTGTAGTATCGCCAACAAAATGTCCTCTTGTTAGTCCATCATGTAAATTAGTGATAACTTTATGAGCATTGTGTTCTTCAAGGAATCTTAGGAACATTCCATCATAATTTTTCCAAAAGAGTATACTATTAACCAATTGATATTGAGTATACTTAAGCCTTAATGCATGTTTTTGTTTTGAATTCCTATAGCTGGGCTTGGTCCCATATTGTATATACTGAATAAGTTCATTACATTGGGAATCAATGTTTGGGGGAATGTAAAATACCTCTTGTGCAAAAGAGCCATCTTGTTCTCCCAACCTTCTTATTCTTTTGAAACATATGGATTTAAAGCTTCACAAATAAGTTTTCACAATGCTTGACCTTTGACAATGGTAGCAGGTTTAAATTCTTAATCATATTCTTGTTTTGTTGTTACCTAGTTTCCTCTGCATTCACTAAGTTACTCCTGGACAAATAGAGACCCGACGACTGGGTGAGGCACTATCACCTTAGTGTGGTTTTCCAGAATGCAAGGTCTGAATTGTTTAATGGCTTTATAGACATCGGAAGTTTATTTGTCAATGGTAGGGTAATTAAGCTAAGCTCCTTGTAAAACGAATACTTATAAATGAAATGGGGTATTCATTTCCTTGCTCATCTTTTTGCATGAGCACTATTGCAAGTGAATGATTTAAGACAAAGGTATACAGTAAGAAGTTTTAGTTAAAACTGGGACAGTGGAGGGTTGAAGCTGCAACTATTGCCAATTTTATTCTTTTGAATGTATCTTTTCCTTAATGTTTCCATTTGAATTTAACATCCTTCTTGATCATCTTTTGTAGAAGTTTAATTATTTATGTGAAATTAGAGACGAATCTACGTATGATGGTTATCTTTCTCAATAAAGACTTCATAACTTTCTTACTATTGGGAGAAAGAATTTGTGTAATTACTTTGCTTCTTTTAGGGTCTATTGAAATGTCATCTTTGGAGACAATATGTCCCAGTAACTTCTCCTTTGTAATAACGAAAATGCTCTTCGTTGGATGAAGGGAAATGCCATACTTAACACTTTTCAAAGATTTATTTTTGGTGGAGTAAATGATCCAATTTATTCTCGGAATAGTAAGTCATGTCATCAAGGTAAACCACCACACTATGACCAATTAGTCCTTTCAATGCTACATCCATTTTTATTTGGAACATAGCTCCTATAATGATCAGTCCAAAAGGCATTATTTGATAAGAAAAAGTCCCCAATTTCGCACGAAATGTGGTCTTCAAAGGATTAGGTTCAACAACTAGAACTTGGTTATGTCTATAAAATCCATTTAATAAGGAGAACATTTCAACACCAAAGACAAGCTATAGAATCTGTTCCATGTGACGAATAAGATAATTATCTTGATCAGATGCTCTATTGAGATTATGAAAATCTACACAGAACCTGACTTACCCTGACTTTTTCCTAACAGTAACTAGAATGGAAAACCATGAGGAATGATGAACTTTGAAAATAATTTTTGCATCTAGTAGCTTCTTTAAATTCTCTTGCATGGGGGGGTCGAGTGTTGGATGTGCTTTCCTAAACTTTTTTTGAAATGATTGTGTACCTTCTTTAAGCAAAATCATGTGTTGGATGATTCTAGTATCATAGGCCTTGAGGTCATCATATATCCAAGAAAAAAGATCTCTATATTTTATGAACAATTGAGTGTAAGGTTGTTTCTCTGTGTTTGAACAACAGGTTCCTAAAATGATCATTTTAGGATTATCTTCAATGTCGAGGTTGATGTGCTCATAATTCAAGACAAAACTCTTTGTTTCGACATTCACACTTTCTTTGAATCTAGTTTGTAGGTCAAAAAAAAAAATCGAGTGTGACTCCCTTGGGTACTATATTATTGTTCGTAGCCTTATTCTTTTGATTTTGAACCGCCAATTGGTGTTCTCCATTGTCAAATACCAAGTCTTTGAATGTGCCTTTATTGGTGAGAATATCAATGATTTTCCCATTGTTATTAAATACTTGCTCGTTGGTCACATTATCAGGTATCAAGGGCCTGCAAATTAATTCCAAAGAAAAACCATTATTCAAGGGAGTAAATCTTGCAACAATGTTAGCTAAACTATCTGCATCTACGTTTTTACCGTGATGAATGGAAGTACTATTGAAAGCATCAATATTATTGATTAAATTATGTACCTCGGTCGGGTATCCTTTCAAACGTGGAGAAAAATAGTGTATGTTATTCCTTACTTGCCTTACAATGATCTCAGAGTCACCTAAAACTTTTAGATGTTTCACCTTCAAGTCAATAGACTTCTTTGAGCCTTGAATCAATCCTTCATAGTCATCTGTGTTGTTGGTGCACTCAGATTCTAACTTGTAGGAAATGAGCGTCTTCTGTTTTTGTAAATTAATCAAGATACATCCTGCTTTGTCTCCTTCCTATGTTTTGGATCCATCGAAATACGACATCCAAAATGTTAGTTTCTAAAGCAAGTTAGAACAAGCACTACCCACATCTACTATATTACAAACACTTGCATTTGTCCATGTAGTGAAGTAGTTCGAACTACGTAACTATTTCCAATGGTGATTCCTCAGTTGTGTAGCAACCAAAACTAGTCTCAAGGAAGTAATGAGACCCTATACTAGTTGCATTGATGGCAACATCTTGTTGACCATGAAAATCTTCTAGTTATTATTACTTACTATATATTTTTCTTGAATAATGGGTGAATTTTTAAAAGAGTTTAAAAGCAAGTTTCTTTTATGTGTGATACTTCGAAGGTTGTACATCAATGCATTTGATTTGGTTTTCTTCATATCTTCAATTACATTATATTCCATGTTTTTCACCATTGAGTTTACCTCTGGGTTTATGGTTAATTGGGACGTGCTTGGAGAAGTTCTATTATGGGTTCGTGGTGTGTCTTTTAGAGGTGAGGATGTCATATAATTTTTATTGTAATCAAGGTCACAAGTCCTCTTCTAGGTATCAATAGTTTTCTATGTGAGGCCAAAGTTAGATTTAGTGAGCAAGGCCTTATTAACTACCAGGTCCTTTACCTCTTAGAGCATAACTCTTAGGCACTTCTTGCTTAGCATCAACTTCAATGACAATTTTACTATCTTCTACTATTTCTCCCAAATCTAAATCTCAATCCCATGGAAACATGGTTGTCTCATCATTAATTGTTTTTGTTTCAACGTTTTCCTTAGTATCTCCTTCTTAAGCACCTTCATTCAAGAGAGATTATTAATCTAGAAGCTCATTGAAAACCGTATTCATGAATTAATCCACTGGGGGCCTGATTTTTCCAAGTGATGGTCTTGATGGAAGGTGAATAAATTTTCCATCCCAATGTACTCTAGGTTAAAAGCGAGTTAATCAAACTCTTGGGGTTTAGAGTTGTTCTTATTATTTTTCTAGTGAAAGGGGTGGAAAGGATTTTTGTTGGAGGTTCCTTCTCTGAAATTTCTTCTTAAGTTGATCACCTCATCATACAATTTCTCCATTGGTTTAAGGGCACTTTCCAAGTTAGTAGGGTCACTTTCAATAAGATTTGCTAACAACAAGGGCTTCTTTGCAGAAGCAGAAGGTTAGTTTTCATCCATTATGTTATCACCATTGACCAAACAGATTGGATATCTCTTTTCAACCTTTTTGGCTTCTTCAAAGTTTTATGCTAGAGTTAGTTTTCCTACTCATTTAAAAAACATAGCTATGATAGTGTGAAGAGTAGACGCCCATAGTATTCAATGGGAACGTAGTCATTTGGTTGGTTGTCGCTAGGAAATCTATTGAGAAAGGTTGTGAATTGTTGATTGGAATCTTTAATCTTCTATTTTTAACTCATTTTAAGGGATATAAATTATTTCATCGAGGGAGGAGGAGTCTTTTCATTGCCAAATTTATTATGAAGTTCCTTTTCAAAATCATTCCAATTGGTTATTGACCCAAGAGTTAAATTGAAATACCAAGTCGAAGCTTTATTTTCGAAGGTGTAAAGGAAGAGCTATGCGTAACGTCCTCATGTTCTACGTTCATTAATCTAATGGCCAAATAGAAGTTTTTTATATGATCTTCAAGAGAGAGTACTTTGTTTGGGTTGAATTTGGTAAGAATTATCTTTGGGTGTTTGGGTAAATCATGGAGTTGTCCCCACAAATTCAAGGAATCTTGGGACATCTAAGTAGGCACTTGGGGTCCAACCATCTTATTGTCTAATAGATGTTGCACGGTATCATGGATTGCACTATTATGGGGTGGGTTGTGTGTCTAAGAACGAGATGAAACATATGATCTAATAGAGGATGGTGTGATAGCGTTGAGTGGATCAAGTGTCTCTTAAATAACAAGGTCTATAAGGCCTTCTACAAAGTCAACTGGGATATTCTCAATGGTTTTAAAAACAATTCCATGGTCTGACTATCTCTTAGGTAATGTTGTGCTATGGGAAGTCATCCTACTTTCCAAGCACGGGCCCGAGATAAGCAACAAGAACACTAACTTCATGGAGAGGAACAAGATATAATAATTCTCAAGTTTAAGGATTTTCAAAAACTTATTGAGTGTGACTGGGTGTGGTTTCATGGTTTGAAACTTATAGTCAATTAACATGTGAATAACATGTTTCTCTACCATCAATACAATATGGCCTTCCTTCTAGTGACAATTCTATTGACACAGTCATAGTGCCACCTTCAACATCAGAGGTGAAACACGACGAAAAGTCTCAATTAGACCTAACACCATTTGGAATAGGAAACCCATGTGGATTATGGCCCAATATCCATTACTAAAATGATTGCGCTTGAATTTAAATTGAGATCTACAATGCAAGATGAAATTATGAATCCTAATATGAGGGATGAAACTATTCTATCCTATCCTAGCTAGGAGCATGAAACTACTTATGGATAATTTAAGACTACAATCACAGTCATGTTCATATTTCTAATCACATAAACTTGTAAGTGAAATTAAACAGAATTATAAACATAACAACAAAATTACAAGTAGAGAACAATATGTCCTTGTATTTCGTACAACCAATCTTACATCAACAAACTCAAAACATATTACAAAAGATGAAATGGAAGCAAATAACTATAAAAAAGAATAGTTTATATGAGTTACCATCCACCATAAACAAATTCCAAAAATAATAAGCAAGAAGTAGTTCACAACCTACAATCATAAAATATGAAATCCCATGTAAATGGCCCTAAAGTATTGTTCTTATTAAATCTCACAAAATCAGTTTTACAAGTTTCAATGTGCCAAAGCCAAAAAGTCCCTTTTATTTCTTTGCTTTCTGTATTTTATATGATCTAAAAAAGTAACTCCTATGACCTCTGGGTATCTACTTGGGCAGTTACAACTATTCAATGATTCATATTATGTTTGTCTTATTTACAAGAGGAAACATTTATATAGGTTATGTGCTCCTTTGAGCTTTATTATCGAAACAAGACATCCAGATAGCGTGTCGGTTAGAAATGTTTAATACATGTCTCAATATTAGCTGTTTCAAATTTAATTCATAGTTGGTTGAATCTACTGACATTGGACTTATGCCTCTCCTCAAAGTTGTGATAGGTGATTTGATGAGAGAAAAAACTTTGGATGGAGTGGCAATATAGTCACGTAGTGTATCCTTGTTGACTTTGGAGACGATTGTAATAGAAATCCCCTTGTTTCGAATGAATTCTTCAAGTTATTCAATATATTTGATGTGCTTGTGGGCTCTTTTACGACATCGATTGCTACAGGGTGACATTTTTGTATATTTTCTTTTCTCCTTGGTGTAGTTGCTTGTATACATTTACTGAGTTGTTGATGTTCTTTTCCAGTCAAGCACTTGCCATTTGATAGTTGCACAGTGATGAAACATTAAATTCATGCTCTCTATCACTCATTCTAGGCAAGTCTATTCGTGGATAATTTTCTTCCAACTGCCATTTTTTTAAGTCCTATATTCCCAATTGCACTCCATGGAGAACTAGCATTTTTTCTTGCACCTCCTTTAAAAGATTTAAAATTTGTGTGGCATAGTTTTGTAACTCTTGCAATGCAACATACATTTCTCTTAGGACAATATTCAACTCTTCTTATATCTTAGTTGCATGTGCTCTAAATTCTATTCGGCTTCCAATATCAGCTCTAGTGTTATCTATTTGTGACTCTAGTTTTGATATTCTTTGTTTATCCCCATCTCTTTCCTTAAGTAGAGTATTCACATTCGAAGGGGATACTTGATTGAGTGATACCCTGATAAAGGCAATTGTAGTTAAATATTCCTGTATATTATGAAGAACTAAGGTCTCTATGGTGATTATCATAGGTGCAACCCCTAGAAGTTGGAGCTTCTTCCTTGTTTTCCTTTCCACCCTCTTATTTTGATCATCAAATACAAAATATTCTAGTGAGGATGTTATTTCAAAATTGGAGGGGATGAAGATTCCCAATCCTCGAGCTTTACTTATTCTTGACTTGTAATACTATAATCTCCCACCACAATAGGAAGGAGAGGCCGTGGTGCTTTCTTGGAAACTATAATAACTACAACTACTCCATCGACATATGTTTGGCATGCAATTTCTTTCAATACCAACTTATCTGGAATGAACATAAGCATGATATGGGGGCTCTTTGTAGCACCAAAGATTATGGTGTAGGTGCCTTTGTCGGTTACATACCAATCCCCAATTGGGCTTAGAGCTTGCATGGCCTTATTTGACATGCACTAAGTGGATTCATAGAATTAGTTTGAAGACAAATGCTAATAAATTATCACAAATCTTATTGTAGTGAATCCTATACTTGTGTTCCCACATCACCTGGAAATATACATTTACAACCAACACCAATTCATTCTAGGGAAGTGTTGATGCATGGAAAAATCCTTGCGTCGTCAGTAGGGGTTCTCCCCCATGAAAGGTCCCAATTAGACCCTTCACTGTGTGGAATAGGGAACCCATACGGCTTATGGTCTGGCTACCGTTCAAGATAGTCTTGGAATGAATTTGTCGGATGCGGCCCGACCCACCGTTTAGGATTTTAACTGGTATTAAATGAAATGCAAGATACCAAACCTAAATGCAAAGGCTTATGCTCACTAAACTGTACTTGTTTGATCGATAGGAAGAAGCCTCACACAATGATGCACAGATTCTTACCTCTCGTCTTATCACTTCCCGTACTATTAGTCGCCCAAGTGAATGCCCTAATTAAATGCAATATTTTATTAAACTAAACTATCCTTGCAAGGAGCGGGATTAAAAGGGAGCAATGCAAACCAACTGCATCATGCATTTTTATAGGAGACAACTACTGAAAATAAACACATTTAATAGTTACAAGATAAATTTAACACATTAAATAACTCGAGTATTAACATTCATCACATCCATTGCTCGTAGAACACAAAGAAAACCGTGTTCACTTATATATGCACTAAAATAATTCAGAACCCATTAGAATAATCCAACATAAACAAGAACAATCTTAATGCATTTTAATAGACAAAAGGAGGAAATCAATTCCATGCATCCATCCCCACATTTCGACATAGTCTCCATTGTAAGCTTCCACCCATAAAATTGCCTTGTTCATTATCAGAAATAGTTCTTACATATGAGTTCAACAAAATCTTTTCAAAAGCAAAAGCCCCTTGTCTCTCCCTCATTTCCTCTATTTATCCTTTCTACTCAACCCCCCCAGGTGACTTTTCATTTCACCTTCATTTAGTTACAACCCTTTGTCTTCCAAGACCTTTGTCATATTTCAGTTACAACTTAAATAAAGGGGACAAAAATCCAAAAGAAAATAAAATCATTACATCATGAGGGTGGGGCGCCCTCTTGAGTTTGTATAAATTCATTCCAAAGGCCACTTTCATAAGATATAACATTTTAACTATTGTGGCTCCAACAACCGTAAAGCCACCTCATGAAAATATAAGTATTTAACCATTACATTAAGGCCTTTAGTTGTTGTGCTATGCCCATTAGCCAAATACTATGTTTTCAACATTGCTTGCCTAATACATTCATGCAGGTCCTTTGGAGTAATATTTTCCAGATTACAAGTAGCAACTATATATTCATCCTTAATGGTTCTCAATTCAATCAATCTCTACTCTTTTGGTACAGGGTTTTCAAATGGGCCAAGAGAACGCAAATGTCACCTTTCAAAAGCTTTAGTTATATTCTGATGTATCACTTCACATCTTGAAATAGAGGCTGCTACCTCACTTTGCAATTTCCTCTCGGCCTTTTGGAAATTGTTCAGAGTTGCAAATTCTAATCTCAATTCATGTGTATATCTCTTAGGTAGATGGAGAGGGATTTCTTTCCCTTTCTTTCTCCAGGCGGTCAGCTTCTTCATTTTGTCGTGAATATCTCTTAATTTATGTCAAGTGGTACTAATTGTCTCTGATAGTTGCTTGAATCTGGCCACCATTCCCTGTACTTCAAACCTTTGTTTTATGAGTAGCTCCTATGAATGGAACAATCGTTCCTGAAGGGCAGCTGCGCAATCATAAAACGGGGTTAAATATTGTTTCTTCTCTTGGGCAGTGTTCAATGCAATTGTCAATGAATCATTTTCTTGATTAAGCTCTTCTACTTGAGCCTGTAGGGCTCCTTTTTCAATAGTGAGAGCTTCTAAATGTTGATCCCATTGACTTTCCTTTGATTGCATTTCTTGTAATTGGGACTTTAAATCTGTCTTCTCTCCTTCCAATATTACCACCTAAACATTAAGTGAATCTCTTTCTGCTTCCAGACTTTGAATTGTGTTCATGGATTCTCCAATTTGAATTTCAAGGGTATCCCGCTGGCATCTTAGTTCAATTCCTTCATTCCTTGCTTGAACCAGATTGTCTTTAAGCTTAACTACTTTAGCCTTGTTGCTTTCTACACTCTCTATCAATTTTTGTACATTATATTCATTGGCCAGGGATGCAACTATACCAATAGATGTTGTGAACTTCGGGTCCCTATTGGGACCTTCGACCACCAAGACATCTTGTATTGTAACTACATTAGGCTGTGAGGCAATTTTAAGCCTCTTTTATGTCCCTTTCATGATGGTCTTTCTGTAGTCATAAACAATAGTCTCCAACTTAGCTACAACAATTTGTTTGGAGGGGCTAAATGGGTAAGTCTTAACTCAACGAAAGGGAGATGCCCTCTAGTGAGTGGAACTTTCATGTTGGTGTCTATTGTATCATCAATGTTCATGTCTTGACCTTCATTACCTAGTTCCTGATTTCCTTGTTGACCTTTATCTTCCACAGCTTTTTTTAAAGCTTCTTCTTCTTCTTTCTTCTTTTGGAGTTCTTCCTGTTGAGCTCATTCATGTTGTTGTATTAAATCATCCCTTTTAGTTTCTTACTCTGCAACGATCTTATCTAGTTTTTATTTTTTTATCCTCTTACATAGTTCTTCCATTTCCTCTTTTGATTTTATTTCTTCTTCAGCCTTCCTGGCTAGCTCTTCCTCTTGCAAATTTTTACTTATTTCATCCAGAAGGGCTTCTTCCACATCTTTCTTTCCAGCGACTTCTTCCAAGTTTTCTTGTGTTGAGGCATCTGCTAGTTTGCTTAAGCTTTCCTCCTTAACACCCTTCCTTTGGTTAAGTCTTATGTATGATTTTGTGAGGTTTGGGACCCGTCTATATACTTCTACCTCCTTCAAAAATTGATCTGCATATTCATCGTGGATTTTGACAGATGCGCAATGAAGAGCCACCTTTTGGTGACTATCATTTCTTACAAAGACCTTCTCACCAAAATGAAAGGATTCCAAATCCTTTATCAAGTTCGAGACATCTTTGACCTTGTTCATCCTGTATGATCCGACTATCAAAGAAAGTGGAGGCCAAGAAGATTTCTTGTTGTTATGTAGAAAATGCCTAATGCCATTCACACAGGTTTCCCACACAATTTCTTTCAGAATAATACAATGTGTAACATACTTGGGTAAAAAAAGTGGACCCTTTGATCCTCCATAGATACACAAGTTTGTGCCTTCAGGGTTCAGATAGAAATCCCCTAATTCGGTGACTACCGAAAGAGCATCTTCAAACATGCAATTTGGATCCTTTTCATATATCAATTTGTACAAGGGAAGCACGAACTTTTCGCAGATCTGCTTGTAATAGCTTGCATGTTTTTGGGCCCACAAAATTTGATAGGCCACATAAATAAGAGACTCATTACGATTCCATCTATGTCTGAGACCGAGAAAGAGATGGAGAGTCATGATATAATCCACCAAATATGAAGACATATGAAATTATGCGTACTTTACTTTAAGGCCCTGTTGAGAATATTTGATTGCTTGTACTATATTCTCAGATATAATGTCTGCCCAATTAAAAACCGTGCCATGCATGGTAATATGATAAAGCAAAGGCACCCAACCGATCTTGTAATGAGTTGAGTTGGGCCTCCCATAGAGCCTTCATATAAGTGTAGCAACAATCCTAAAAGGAGTCTTCAAAAATTTAGTTTCATATTCCCCAATGTCTCTCTAGTGCAACTAGTTTCCTGGTAGTAACATCTTCTTAGCACATTTGACATAGTCAAATTTCAGGCTTGTGAGCCATTCTTCTGTAAAAAATGCTCTCCAAGTTGGAAGTCTATATGCTTTTCCAATGTGCGCAGGCTGGAATGAAGCAAAACCTTTCCCCGTAGTGCTTGTAATGATACGAGATTTAGTATCAATGTGGGGAAGGACCCATGCTGTCACTTCAACACAAGGGAACAATTCAGGCCTGGCTGTGGCCTTGTGAATGGATGACTTTTTGATGTTTTGATAAATCAATTCTTCTTCGATGGCATCTTTTGGGACATTCTGGTCTCTGATCAAATAGTAAATCTCACCCCATTTGAATTTAGGAACTATGCCCATGATATGTTGTGTATCATCGAACTGAGTCTCCATAGATGCTTCCTGAGCCGGTTCAGCATCAGATGTTATCTCCAATACGGTTTTGGAGGAGCACTTAGAACCCCTTTCAACATTTCTGAATCCTGTATGAGAGTGAAAACATCATTATAGTGGGTAAAGTCCATTGAATCACTAAATAAACAAGTTATTTTCAAATGAATTGTTCATCAAATAAATCTAGAAACTTCTTAGTTTATTCATTAGGGTCTGCATCAGTGCATTTGCTAGCTCGCAAAAGGAAAAATGTAACAACTGGTGGCAGTTGAAACAGGGTTGGAGAAAAATGACGCATTCTTGGAGTTAGGGTTTAAGGTAGGTTTTTAACGGGAACGAGAGAAAACTCCAAAAGACTACTTATTTGGGCAAAGAAGCATGAGCTGAGCTTTAGGACACAAGACATTCAATACAAGCGAGGTGGATCGAAACCCTTGGGCCCAAATAAAAGCAAATCCAACCAATGGAATCAAATAAAAAGAAGGAAAATTGTTAAGCATGAGGCTGACAAGACCAAACATAGGCCATTTTCCTCCAACCATAAATTTCCAAGTGGATATTAACCGGTTTAAGACCAACGAGCCATGGAAAAAGTGTACTTACATCGAAAATGGATGATAGGTATGCTATACTAAGTGGTAGCGGATGTCGAGCGTACCGAGCGAGGAATCTTCTCCAAGTGGCGCGGGCTCGAACGGGTTCACGTGACGACAATGAGGAGAGAAAAATGACATTTCTTGTCTTAAAAATGGTCCTTTAAAACCCTAAATCCCCAAACGGGCCTTAAAAAGATGCATCAATGTGTTTTTGTAACTTCCACGAGTCATTTCGGTATAAAAGAGGGATTTACCTAGACACGTATCGATGCAAGAATTCAAACTCTCTGCGACGGCGGGTTTCGACGGACGAAACAGAGTTAATGTGATTATGTCAGCGGACGATCATAAGTCTTGTCGATATCGTTTCGGTGTAAAATTAACCAATTCGTTGATATTCAATTTCTGTGGGAAGTACCGAGTTGATGTGATTGTATCGACAAAAAATATCAGTCACGCGATATATTTTGGCGCAAAATCAACAAGTCTGCCAAAAGTTAAGTTGAATCGGCGCGAAAAAAACTATGATCCGTTTTGATGAGTATCCAAGTGTTTTTTGCGACACATTGATGGATTTCTAAAAAATTTCAAATTTTTTGGGTGACAAAAGTTAAGTTGCTTCGATATTTCGGCGCTAAATCCAAAATTCCGCCAATGTTTCGGCAACATATCCGAAGTTTCGCTAATGTTTCGGCAAGAAATCCAGAAGTTCGTCGAAGTTTCCATGATAAAGTGAAATCACAATCAACGTTTCGTCAAAGTTTTATAAGTTTCACTGACGTTTCAACGAACTCGATAAAACTTGCTGAAATGTAAAAACTTACAGAAAAGGTCGATTAAGGAAAACTTGAAATTTGGCTAAGTACTTTCTCTTGTTGGGAACATGCCAACTTCATGCGGTACTTGGCTTAGTCTAAGAGGAATTCAAATGTTTGATACAAGTAAATATCAAATTTAAGGTGGGGCCCTAATCTTTCCAAAAGAAAATATTAGGGAGGGTGGTTGTAGTTGCAACAATTGGCGACAGATTGGGAGAACTTAGATCTCTGAGAAAATAAAAGGACCTTTTATAGTTGATGATGATTTAAGTTGGAGTAAGGATTTACTTTACTTGCAAGTCACTACTTATTTTAAGAGTCTCGGTATCATTTATCTATCTTACATTGAGCTCAATTATGGTTTTATATCGGAAAGTATATCACAGTGATCAAACATTATTAAGATATGTTTTAAGGGAAAGGGTATAAGCTTAGTTGGGAATTCATAACTACTCTCTCAAGGCCAATTTATGAGTTTCATTTACCAAACCAATCCTTCCACTTTAAACTAGGTAAGACACTATGGAGTGAGTAACAAAGCCATGCATATGTAAATATGTGTTCCCCATTCCTATACCATGTGCATTTCTTTGACGCATGAGCATTTTTTATGCTTTACCAATGTTAATAAAAATTTATTCATTTCATAAGAGGCAGGGAGGTAGGCTCTTCCATCCATAGTGTCCTTTTGTGTGGGTGATGAATACTATTTTATGGTATATAACGTTCCCACAGACAGAGAAGAACCCCCTTTGAATGCTATTTGGGATAGCCTCTTGGTCTTAATTGAACATTTCATTTCATATGCCATGTATTCGTTTGATTCTTCAGATATCCAATTTCATTTGCTATGGATGTCTTAAAATGGGGAAGATATGGTTTTATTTGAGCCTTTAGGGAATTATATCTAATATAGGATCATTTTGATTTTCTATACATCTGCAAGATCTTGCTTCCTTCCCATGGGCCAGCCATAAGTACACAATTTCAAAACATGGTTATTTATGTGTTTAAATGGGTGCAACCTCAAGATAGTAGCTTAGAAATATTTATCCCAACAAAATATATAGGATTTAATACATTTTAATTTTAACCTGATCATGTTATAAGTTTTCCGAGTAACAGAATAAATAGGATAAAGACAGACAGGTTGAAATCCTTTCAAATGACAGTGCTTGAAAATGCATCACTGGTTCTTCCCAGTAAGAAGAAACTTAAACTTCAAAGTATTTATCACACACCAAAGATTTTAAAGGAGTTAATCAACTTAAAGAGATATTGCAGAATTAATGAGATCAAATCTTTCCCACCAAGCACTCTAATTGCTAAACTTGATTTTATTAAAGGTTCAAAACAGGGAATCAAATAACTAGGTTAGCTAGGCTAAAACGTAGCAATCAAAAGATAAAAGGTGAAACAACAAAGAAAAAGTTTTATTTATGTACAAAAATGATCTTCCTAAACTAAGTGAAGTATTGCTTTAAAGCTTGGCTATTCACAAGGATAGTTTTCACTTCCCCTTCCAAATGTTGTAGTTTATAATTTATAGGGCTAGGTTTCTCAGCGATAGTGTAAGGACCAAGCAACCATAAATGTTGAAATTTTCTATGCTTTCCCTTTTCCTCATGAGGTTGATCCCACTTCAGTACCAGGTCACCGATTTCAAATTTTTTCTTCCATGTCCGACTGTTATCAAACCATCTCTCGACACTAAATTGATGAGTGGTAAATTTACTTTTGCTCATTTCTCTTTCCTCTTTGAGTTTGAGCAGGGTGTTATTTCTTTCTTGCATAGTACAATTGTTGGATCCTCTAGAGGCTTGGGCTAGCTGGAGCGAAGGAAAAATAATATTAGGAGGAAGAATAACTTCTTTTTCCATAAACTAGAGTGTAAGGAGAAACCCCTAAAGCATTCTTTGGTGTGACCCTATCATCCCACAAAGCGTTTGGGAGAGTGGAATGACAATTTCTTTGATTTTCAATAGCCATTTTCTTAATTATGCGGATGAGGTTTTTATTTGTAGATTCTGCTAACCTGTTTCCTTGGGGATAATGATTGGAAGAATAATGTAATTTAATTCCCCTTTCTATAGAAAATTCGCTTAACTTTAAAGAAGAGAAATAGTAAGCATTATAAAAAACTAGGGAAATTGGAACCCTAAACCTGGTTATGATGTTTTGTTGAAGAAACTTGATGACAACAACTTCATTAACCTTACGAAAAAGGGATAGATTCAGTCCAACGTGTGAAGTATTATGTAGCTTTAAGAATATAACATTGTTGTAATGAATAATTTAGATTTATTTCTCCAATAACATCCAAGCCCCACTGCTCAAATGGTTTTGAAATTATTACTGGTTGCAATGGCACTATTGGTTTTATCTTCCTACCGGAACCCTTTTGGCATACAACGCATCTTCATACATAACCATGAGCATATTTAAAAATAGTGGGCCAATAATAACCCACTTTAAGGATCTTCAGAGTAGTAATATCTCCATAATAATGTCCTCCAACAGGCCCATCGTGCAATTATTTCAATGACTTTTCTGCATCTTCATTTTCTAAGCACCTGAGAGATACTCCATCGTAATTCATTCGGAATAGCACTCCACCAATGATGTTGATTTCAATTGGAGAGCTCTCGTTTGCTTTGAATTACAATGTTCAGGGGCATACCCATGATGTAAATATTGCACCAAATATTGGTAGCAAGAATTAAGGGTCGTATTAGTGGAATGAATTTTAAGTAAGTTCATTTATGCTTTGTTATCCCATCTGTTAGCCTCTTCAGTTGAACTTTCAGTAAGAAGTTTGCACAATCCTTGGCCCTTAACAATAGTACTAGGCTTGAATTCCAAATCATATTCTTGCAATGCAGTAACCCGGTTTCCATGCCTTTCTCCTAACTCTTTTTGTACAAATAGTGATCTCACTACAGGGTGAGGTACTATGACCTTAGTCCTATTTTTTAAAATGTAGGGATTGAAATCCTTTACAACTTTAAATATTGCATAGGATTGTTGGTTAACATATGGATATTTTAGTTCAACCCCTTGCAACCCAGTGCTCATAAATGCTATTGAATACTAGTCCCCTTGCTCTCCTTTCTAAGTGAGCATTGATAAAAGGGAATGACCGGACGAAAATGTTTAAATGATAAAGTCATTTTCGAAATTAGGACTACTTAGATATGGTGCATGAGCAATTGCAGTTTTAATGTTATGAAAATAAATTTTCTCTAAGTCGGTCCACTTAAATTGCACGCCCTCTTTAATCATTTGTTGCAATGGTTTTACGATTTGAGCGAAATCAAATACAAATCTGTGAACAAAATTTATCTTGTCCATAAATGATTACATAGCTTTTTTATTATGAGGCATGGGAATATGTAGAATGGCTTGTATTCTCTCAGGATCAATCGAGATTCCCTTTTTTGAAATAATATGTCCTAGCAATCTCCCTTCTAAAACAATAAATACACTTTTCTCGGGGTTAAGGGAAATACCATATTTTCGACATCGATAAAAAATATGTTTCAAATAATAGATATGATCTTCCCTTTTCTTAGAGAACACTGTGACATCATCCAAATATACAACCACACTGCGACCAATCAGGCCGTGAAATGCAATGTCCATGGCCCTTTGAAATGTGTCTCCAACATTCATCAGACCAAAAGGCATTCCATGAAAAGCAAAAGTTCCCCATTTAGTGCGAAAAGTAGTTTTGAGGTGATATTCTTCGGCCACAAGTACTTGGTTGTATCCAGAAAACCCGATCATTAAAGATAACATTTCCTAAGCAGAGACGATTTATAATATTTGCTCCATGGGAGGAACATGATAATTGTTTTTATCATATGCCCTATTCAAGTTCCTAAAATCCACACATAGTCTTACTTCTCCATACTTCTTTCATACTTGCACTAAATTAGCTACCCACTCAGAATGCCTAACCTTAAATATGGCTTTAACATCAAGCAACTTCTTCAATTCCTTTTGGATTAGAGGTTCGAGTGTAGGATGTACTTTCCAAAATTTCTGTTGAAATGGTTTAACCTCTTGCTTGATAGGGATAACATGTTGTATAATGCTTGTATCATATATTTTCAAATCATCACAAGTCTAAGCGAATACATATTTATATTGCTAAAAAAGCTGCATAAACTTATGTCTTTCACCCAGTGAACAACAGGCTCCAAGATTTACATATTTTGGCTCTTTCTCGGTACCCAGATTTACTAGCCCATATTGCATAGAAAAGCTATTTGTTTTAACATTCGTTGGTTTTCTAAATTTATGCCGTAGATCAAATATCTTCTCAAGCGTGCGCACCCCTTTGGGCATGGAATTTACTCCAAACTAATTTTCAACCATTTTATGCAAATTGTATTAATGTTTTTCTTCATCAATGATTGAATTTTTGAACGTATCTTCACCCATTAAAAAAATTATAATCTGTTGATCATCATCAAACTCTCTCCAATTTGTGGCGTTATCAAGGATTGAGGGCCTGCAAAGCAATTCAATGGAGAATTTGTCACTAAGTGGAATTAAATGAGAAGCGGTATTAGCTAATAAATCAGTTGCAACATTCTTTGATCCAGGAATGGAATTAATGTTAAAAGCATCGAAATTTGAAATCAGATTCCCTACCCCTCCCTGGTACACTTTTAAGTGTGGAGACAAACAATGAATGGTATTTCTAATCAGAGCTTCATACTCGGTTTTGTTATTGGTGCATTCGAATTCTAATCTACATGGGAGAAAAATTCTATAATTATGAGGATCTACAAGGACATAACCCACCCTTGTTTCCTCCTATGTTTTGGAGCCATCAAAATATAATGTCCAAAAATTAGGTCCTACTCTACTACTAGAATCAAGGTTAACATCTAAATCTATGTCAATAACTAACTCTACCATGTTACATTCATTATCATCAGCCCTTGAAAATTGAAGGAGATCAGACAGTGTGTCTGGTTGATGACCAGTGGTTTCTGTTTGATAACATCCTGGTTCAGTTTCTAAAAAATAATTACCCAATACTGAGTGTGTAAAGTTGATTGGTTCATTTCTTCCTTCCAACTCAATATCGTTTAGTTTCATGTGCGGCCCTCTATTTACCCTTATTTGATTCTGTTTATTTTGATATGGCAACCACAAGTGAGACCGATCAGTAGAAAAATACCCATTTAGTTTGCTTGAGCAATCTCTACCCAATAATAAGCCATAAGCATTTGGTATGTCTACTACAACAATATAAATGAATTGACAAACCCTTTGATCTGAATCCGATCCGATTAAGACATTTTTAATTTCTTCCACCACTTTAACATCAGATCTATCAAGTTGAATAATCCTAGAAGGAGAAGCGATAGGCTGTCCATTAATATTCATACAAATAGAAAGTGGCATAACATTAGAAGACGCTCCAGAATCCACCAAACCATTGTGTACGTTATAATTGAAAATTTCAAAAGTGAGCAGAAAGGGCAGAGTCTAAGATTTAGATTTGCCACCGATATTGGATTCATTGATTTTTGTGTCTTGTTCTGTATTAGCTTGTTGTTTCTCATTAATGGCAAAGTCATTTGCTTGTGAGTTGAGGTCCAATGCTTGTATTAATTTTTTTCTCTGCTAAGGAAGAATACAAATTTTGAATAGAGATTTGTTTGATTTGGTCTTTTTTATGTCTTCTATTACATCATAACCCATTATATGATTTCCTCCAACATTGCCAACTATCACAACGTTGTTTGATGAAGGGGTTTATCCTTTAAGGTTAACATGGGATAAAACTTTTACGGTCTCTACAGGTTTGAGAGGTTATTTCTATGTTTCCTTTAGGGGCTGTGTTGTAGAAACCACTTTATTCTAAGTTTTATTCATAGCATTACTTGTCTTACTACTTGGAACTGACGTATTTTGAATATCCACATGACCTTTACTTCTCAGTGCATAATCGACAAGAGAAATTTGTACATTATGTATCTCTGCTATTTCTTCATCATCTTGCAAATCTAGATTCGGTGCCCAATCCCACAATACGAGCGTGGTTTCTTCCGTTGCTTCCGTTGTATCATTTAATTGTACCTTTCCATTTTCTTCCTCTTCATAACAAAATTGTTTGTCTAATAGTTGATTCATCACCAAAGTCATAGATTAATCCGTCGAGGGTAGGTTTTCTCTAAGTGATGTTCTTGGTGGAATGTTAAAAAATGGTCCATGCCTACCTCATTCAAGCTTAGTACAGAGGCTTCATTTGTTGGAGGTTTCAGAGTTTCTTCTTTTCTTTTATAAAATGGTTTAAATGGTTCCTTCGCGGAAGAACTTTCTCCTTTCTCCTTTTCCAGGTCCACAATATTATTAGATAGTTTCTTAACCAACTTAACAATGCTTTCCAAATCAGTGGATTATTCTTCAGCGGACCTTGGCAGTAACAGTGGTTTCTTATAAGATATAGGTTTGGGTTCATTTTCAACAGAGTGCTTAACTATACTATTCATTTATGTCTCAATATTCTTAGCCTCTTCGAAATTTTCTGCTAGAGTATTCTTGCAAGAACATTTGACAAACATGACTAAGGATAGATGAAGCACTGTAGTATAATATTCCACTAAATATTCCTCAACATGTTTATAAGTGGCATTGAACTCATTCATAGCAATTTTAAATCTTTGATTAAAATCCTGCACCTTTTCTCTCTTATCCGTCTTGAGAGACAACAATTCTTTCATGAGGGAAGCTAATTTTCTTCGCTCACCAAATTTATTGAGAAAATATTTTTCAAAACTGTCCCAATCAACTATAGATCCATCTTGCAAGCTAAAATACCATGATGAGGCCTTAGTCTAAAAAATATAAGGGAAAAACGACATACTACATCCTCATGATCTACATTTAGAAGGTTTAAATCCATATAAAAACTTTTCAAATGATCATCTACAATTATGCCTTTGCCAACATCAAATTTAGGCAAAACTCGCTCGAGGTGTTTGGGAAGATCATGGAGAGGAGCAGGTAAGTTTAAAGGACATCGATCCCTCGATGATTTACATTATGAGCCGTATTGCAAATATGTGAAGGTGTATGTGGAGGTGATGGGGTTTGATGTGAATAAGTAGAATAAGGTGAAGATGGTTGTATCTGATCAATAGTTTCTAGTATGTCTTGCAAAGATAAATCCACCAATTCTTCCAAGGATTCAACCAAAACTAAAGAATAAGATGAAGATGGTTGTATCTGATCAATAGTTTCTAGTATGTCTTGCAAAGATAAATCCACCAATTCTTCCAAGGATTCAACCAAAACTAACTCCTAGTTCTCTTTAGCTTTTCTACGAGGAGCATGTCTTCTAGGTAATAATGGAATTACAGGTAATCCACCAAGTTTTCTAACATAAGATCTAGTATATCTTTGGAAATTATCAACTTCTTGGTGTGGTACTTTGTACAAAGTTTCAACTTGTTCCAATTCAGGGTTCTTGTCTTCGTAGTAATTGGTTTTGTGTCCAGTTTCAGGTGTTGCTTGAACTGAACCTTCAGGTTGTGATGTATTAGGTGGAGATCCAGAGAAAAATCCTTGAGGGAAAAGAAAAGACTTCCTCTGCAATCCATACACTAGTGACCCTCCTTCTAGTGCCAAATCTGTTGACACTTCGAAAAATACTTGCATCGACACTAGGGGTTCTCCCCAATGAATGGTCCCAATAAGACCCTTCATTGTTTGGAATAGGGTACCCATTCAACTTACTATCCGGCTACTGTTCAAGATAGCCTTGGAATGAATTTTTCGGATGTGGCCTGACCCACCATTTAGGATTTTAATTGGTATTAAATGAAATGCAAGCTACCAAACCTAAATGCAAAGGCTTATGCTCACTAAAGTGTACTTGTTTGATTGATAGGAAGAAGCCTTACACAGTGATGCATAGGTTCTTACCTCCCACCATATCACTTGCCCTACTGTCGGTCACCCAAGTGAATGCCCTAATTAAATGCAATATTTAATTAAACTAAACTATCCTTGCAAGGAGGGGGATTAAAAGGGAGCAATGCAAGGCTATTGTATCATGCATTTTTATAGGAGATAACCACTGAAAATAAACACATTAACAGTTACAAGATAAAGTTAACACATTAGATAACTCAAGTATTAACATTCATCACATCCATTGATCGTAGAAAGCAAAGAAAATTGTGTTCACTTGCATATGCACTAAAATAATTCAGAAACCATTAGAATAATCCAACAAAAACAAGAACAATATTATTGCATTTCAATAGACAAAAGTAGGAAATCAGTTCCATGCATTCATCCCCACATTTTGAAACAGTCTCCATTGCAAGATTCCACCCATAAAATTACCTTGTTCACTACCAGAAACAATTCTTACATATGAGTTCAACAAAATATTTTCAAAAGAAAAAGCCCCTCTTCTCTCCCTCATTTCCTCTATTTATCCTTTCTAATCAACCCCCCAGGTGACTTTTCAATTCACCTTCATTAGTTACAACCCTTTTTCTTCCAGGACCTTTGTCATATTTCAGTTACAACTTAAATAAAAGGGACAAAAATACAAAAGAAAATATCATTATTACATCATGAGGGTGGGGCGCCCTCTTGAGCTTGTATAAATTCATTCCAAAGGCAACTTTCGTAAGATATTACATTTTAATTGTTGTGGCTCCAACAACTGTAAATCCACCTCATGAAAATATAAGTCTTTGCCCATTGCATTAAGGTCTTTGGTCGTTGTTCTATGCCCATTAGCCAAATACCGTGTTTTCAACATTGCTTGCCCAATACGTTCATGCATGTCATCTAGAGTAATATTTTCCAGATTAAAAATAACAACTATATCTTCATCCTTAATGGTTCTCAATTCAATCCATCTCTGCTCTTTCAGTACAAGGTTTTGAAATGGGCCAAGAGAAGGAAAATGGCACTTTTCAAAAGCATTGGCTATATTATGATGTATCTCTTCACATATTGAAATAGAGGCTGCCACCACAGTTTGCAATTCCCTATCAGCCTTTTGGAAACTATCCAGAGTTACAAAATATAATCTCAATTCATCTGTACATCTCTTAGGAAGATGGAGAGGGATTTCCTTCGCTTTCTTTCTCCAACGGTCAACTTATTCATTTTGTTGCAAATATCTCCTAATTTCTATCGAGTGGTAGTAGCTATCTCAAATATTTGCTTGAGTCTGGCCACCATTCCCTGTACTTCAAATGCCCATTCTATGAGTAGCTCCCGTGAATGGAACAATTATTCCTGAAGGTCAGTTGTGTAATCATAAAACGAGGTTAAATCTTGTTTCTTTCGCAATTAAGCTTTGCTAATTGAGCTTGCATGGATCCTTTTTCAACAGTGAGAGATTCTATCTGCTAATCCCATTAACTTTTCTTTGATTGCATTTCTTGTAATTGAGACTTTAAATCTGTCTTTTGTCCTTCCAATATTACCACTTGAACATTAAGTGAATATCTTTCTGCTTCCAGACTTTGAATGGTGTTCATGGATTCTCCCTTTTGAAATTCAAGAATATCCCGCTAGCATCTTAGTTCAATTTCTTATTTCCTTGCTTGAACCAGATTGTCTTTAAGCTTAACTACTGTAGCCTTATTGCTTTCTACACTCTCTATCAACTGGTGTACATTATCTTCATTGGACATGGATGCAACTACACCAACAAATGTTGTGAACTTTGCCTCCCTATTGGTACCTTTGACCATTGTGACTTCTTGTCTTGTAACTATGTCAAGCTGTGAGGCAATTTTAAGCCTCTTTTCTATCTGTTTCCTGATGGTATTTCTCTTGGAGTCATAAACAATAGTCTCCAACTTATCTACGACATGTTGTTTGGAGGGGGTAAATGGGGTGAGTCCCAACTCAACAAAAGGGAGATGCCCTCTAGTGAGTGGAACTTTCTTGTTGGTGTCTGTTGTAGCATCAATGTCCATGTCTTGACCTTCATTACTCAATTCCTCATTTCCTTGATGACCTTAATCTTCCACAACTTTTTGGAAAGCTTCTTCTTTTTATTTCTTCTTTTGGAGTTCTTCTTGTTGACCTGATTCACATTGTTGTACTGACTCTACCCTCTTCTTTTCTTGATATGTAACGAGCTAATCTAGTTTTTCTTTTTATATCCTCTTTTACAGTTCTTCAGCTTCCTCTTTTGCTTTTCTTTCTTCTTCGGCCTTCCTAGATAGCTCTTCCTCTTGCAATCTTTTACTTGTTTCAGTCAGGATAGCTTCTTCCATAGTTTTCTTTCTAGCGACTACTTCCAAGTTTTCTTGTATTGAGGCATATGTTGGTTTGCTTAAGCTTGCCTCCTTAACAATGTTCCTTTTGTTAAGTCTTATGTCCAATTCTGCGAGGTTTGGGATCGGTCTGTATACTTATTCCTCCTTCAAAAGTTGATCTGCATATTCATAGTAGATTTTGACATATGCACAATGCAGAGCCACCTTTTGGTGACTATCATTTCTTACAAAGATCTTCTTGCCAAAATGAAAGGAATCCAAATTCTTTATCAATTCCTAGACATCTTTGACCTCGTTCATGATGTATGATTTGAACTTCAACGGAAGTGGAGGCCAGGAAGCTTTCTTATTATTATGTAGGAAATTCCCAATGTCACTCACAAAGGTTTGACATACTTGGGTAACAAAAATAGACCCTTTGATCCTCCATAGATATGCAAGTATGTGCCTTCAGTGGTTAGATAGAAATCCCCTAATTTGGTGACTACTGCAATAACATCTTCACACACGCAATCTGGCTCCTTTTCATATATCAATTTGTACAAGGGAAGCACAAAATCTTTGCATATATGCTTGTAATAGCTTGCATGTTTTTGGGCCCAGAAAATTTGGTAGGCCACATAAATAGGAGATTCATTAGGATTCCATCTACATCCGAGACTGGGAAAGGGATGGAGAGTCATGATACAATCCACCAAATATGAAGATATATGAAACTCTTCCTTCTTTACTTTAAGGCCCAGATGAGCATCTTTGATTTCTTGTACCATATTCTCAGAGATAACGTCTGCCTAATTAAAAATCTTTCCATGCATGGCAATACGATAAAGCAAAGGCACCCAACTAAGCTTGTCATGAGTTGAGTTGGGCCTCCCATAGAGCCTGCATATAAGAGTAATATCAATCCTAAAAGGAGTCTTCAAAAATATAGTTTGATATTCCCTACTGTCTGTATAGCGCAACTGCTTTCCTGGTAGCAACACCTTCTTAGCACATTCGACATAGTCAAGTTTCAGGCTTGTGAGCCATTCTTCCGTAAAAAATGCTCTTATAGCTGGAAATCTATATGCTTTTCCGATGTGCACGGAATGGAAAGAAGCAAAAGATTTCCCTGTAAAGCTTGTAATGATACGAGATTTAGTATCAATATGGGTAAGGATCCACCCTATAACTTTAGCACAAGGGAACAATTCAGGCCTGGCTTCGGCCTTGTGAATGCCTGACTTTTTGATGTTATGATAAATCAAGTATTCTTCGATGGTAGCTTCTGGGTCAATTTGGTCTCTGATCAAAAGGTAAATATCACCCCATTTGAATTCAAGAGCTATTCCCTTGATATGTTTCCTATCGTCAAACTGAGTCTCCAGAGATGCTTCCTAAGCCGGTTCATCATTAGATGTTATCTCCAATACGATTTTAAAATTGCACTTAGAACCCCTTTTAGAAATTGTTGAATCATATATGACAGTGGAAACATTATTATCTTGGCTAAAGTCCATTCAAAGCACAAAATGAGATGCAATTTAAAAAAAAAAACAAGCAAGAACTACAAAGATCCACTCTAAATCAACAAGTTCTTTTGACATGAATTGTTCATCAACTAAATCTAGAAACTTCCTAGTTTATTCATCAAGGTTTGCATCGGCGCATTTGCAAGCTCGCAAAAGGAAAAATGTAACGCCTTGCGGTAGTTGAAACATGGTTGGAGAAAAACAATGCATTCTTGGAGTTAGGGTTTTAACAGGAGCGAGAGAAAACTCCAAAAGATTGTTTTTTTGGGTAAAAGAGGCACGGGCTGAGCTTTATGAAATAAGGCATTCAATACAAGTGAGGTGGCTCGAAACCCTTGGGCCCAAATAAAATCAAAGACAACCAATGGAATCAAATAAAAACAAGGAAAACGGTTAAGCATGAAACCAACAAGACCAAACATAGGCCATTTTCTTCCAACCATAAATTGCCAAGTGGATATTAATTGGTTTAATACCAACAAGCCAGAGAAAAAGTGTACTTACCTGGACAATGGATGACGGGTGTGCTAAACTAAGTGGTAGCAGATGCCGAGCGTACCGATTGAGGAAACTTCTCCAAGTGGTGCGGGCTCGAACGAGTTGAAGTGACAACAATGAGGAGAGAAAAACGATGTCTTTTTGTTTGTTTGTTTGTAAAGTTGCGACATTCAATTAATCAAGTAAAAATAAAGATACAGTAGTGGTTACATTCTGCGGTGGTCTTATCTAGAGGTTCTAGCCATGGAAATTAGCAAAGTCGCGGAGGTTCAGATTCAAAATATACAAAAATACCCTGCCCATAATAGGGAGACCAGGGTAAATATGAAGAGTAGTCATAGCCATGGAGGCATGAAGAAAACTGGCAGTCATAAGCAAATAAAAAACAGACAAAAAGCATGAAAGAGGCTTCTGAAAAACCTCCTTAACCAGTTGCAGTGGGGGCTTATGCGTCTGAAGGTTTCTCCTCCAGAATGGGACAACTGTAGCAATCGGTGTCCTTCTCGTCCCTTGCAGTTGTTGAAGCAGCGTTCCCAGGTGGTGAAGTGGCTTTTACCAGTGGCAGAGTAGTCTTTGCTGGAGGCCGAGTGGCATGAGCAGGGAGCTTGACCAGCAAGGGCGCGGTCTTCTTGGGAATAGGAACAAAGCCTGTCGGTTAATTGCGTGTACGCTTGGAAAGGATCGGGCCCAAGGTGGAAGGGATGGGGAGGAGAGCTCCTTTCCCTTCAGAAGGGTCTTTGCTGCCTGTCACAACAGAGTCCATACTAAGTGGAGGGGCCAGAGCATCAATGGTGGCTTCAAATCTGACAGCAGAAGAGGTGGCGCCATGTGCATTTGTCCTAGGACGAGGGTCGCGGTAGAAGTGACAAGTGGGAGCATAGGAGTCCCAGCAGAATGTATTTTCCAGGTTGTTGAGGGTGGCAGCCATGTTAGGTAGAGTAGCTCACAGAGTTTGAGTGGCATGACGAGCGGTGGCCTAATTTGTCACCATGTCATCCATAAGCTGCCCCAGCATGTCTTTTTCAAGCCAGTAGGGATCCCAAGGTTGCTCATGAGTCCTCTTGGAGAGATTGTTCGCAATTATCCTTGCCTCCCAGTTGTCTACGAGTAAGCGGACTGGAATAGAGACTTTAGCCCTGTAGCCCTTCCTAGTTTGATCTATCTCCTGAGCTACATCTTTTTGTTTGCTCTTGGCTCTTTTCAACCAGCCCATGGGAACCAATGTAAGGGGGTTGCAGGTCCTGGAAAGTGAAAGCGTAAGGAGCACTGAAGCAGGAGGAGCCTGGCGTAGAACAAGGAGAGTGTGAATGCGCAATGCAGAGGACCAAGACAGAGCTTTGTAAGGTGTACATATATTTCGATTATCTGGCATCCTTAACTTCGCACGTTGGAGAGCCATGTGAGTGGTATCCAGACTAGATGAGGCGACGTCGAGGGCAGGAGAATTAAAGAGCCCAGCGACTTGATGTCGCTTGAAACCCTTGGATGATCTCATCTCTGCTGCGTGGCGTGATCCTGTGACCAGGTGTCCTGTGTCTGGACTCATGCATTATGTGGCCGGAGTTGTCACCCGCATCTGGGGGATGTTTCTTTTATTAAAAATGGTCTTTTAAAACAATAAATCCCCAAATGGGCCTTAAAAAGCGACATCTGTGTGTTTTTGTAACTTCCACGAGTCATTTCAACGTAAAAGGGCGAGTTGCCTCGACACATATCAGTGCAAGAATTCAAACTCTCTGTGACGTTGGGTTTTGGTGGATGAAACAGGGTTAATGCGATTGTGTCAGTGGACGATTATAAGTCTTGCCGATATTCTTTCGGCGTAAAATTAACCAGTTTGTCGATATCCCATTTTGGTGGGAAGTGCCGAGTTGATGCGGTTGTATTGGCAAGAAATCCTAGTCACGCCGATATATTTTAGCACGAAATCAAAAAGTCCACCGAAAGTTAAGTTGAATTGGCACGAAATAAAATAAAAAATAAAAAATAATAAACTCATATTCATTTCGACAAGTATTCGGGGGATTTTTGTGACAAATTGGTGGATTTCTAAAAAACATTTGAAATTTTTGGGTGACAAAACTTAAATTGCGAAATTTCGGTGCTAAATCCAAAATTACATCAACGTTTCGACAACTTATCTGAAGTTTCACCAATGTTTCGGCAAGAAATTCAGAACTTCACCGAAGTTTCGGCGAGAAAGTGAAATCACATCCGACGTTTTGGCAAAGTATTAGAAGTTTTGCCAACGTTTTAGCGAACTCAATAAAACTCGCAAAAAAATGAAAACTTATAGAAAAGGCCGACTAAGGAAAACTTTAAATTTGTTTAAGTACGTTCTTTTTTTGGGAAAATGCCAACTTCATGCAGTAATTGGCTTAGTCTAATATGAATTGAAAAGTTCAAGACAAGTAAAGGTCAAATTTAAGGTGGAGCCGTAGTCTTTCCAAAATAAAATACTGGGGAGGGTGGTTGTAGTTGCAACAAGAAGCTATTGGATGGAAATATTGTGTCCATCAAATAGGAAGACATATAACATGTTGCGGTACTCCCTAGAGTTGCATGCTTTACTTTGGATATGGCTTGAGTGAGGGAGGTTGAGAGAATGATAGCCCAATTGAATATCGTGCCTGCCTAGGTTTAATGGATCAGGAGAACCCGTGTTTCTTTGCAAATAGTGGCATATGCTTCCCCATATAGTGTGTTAATAATTGTTGGTTTGATTTTGTAAGCCACTTTCAGTTGCTTGGTGTAGTATTCCCCAATCTTCCTTACTCTATAATATATCTTGTTTACCCACCAATTGTTTAATGATTCATGATAATTGAGCCAAAACTGTAATAGCCAATCCTCTTGGATGTCCACCTAGGGATTTAGGAACTTGTACATAATTCAATATTTGAAGGCGGAAAAGAAGATATAGCGTTTCCTTTTGCATATTTGATGATTTTACAATCTCTATTCGTGTGCTCTATGTTCCAAGATATGGTTTGTGCACATGGGATAATTTCTCATCTAGTAACTCCAGTGTGTGTTCTTGATATTTTGATGATCTCATATACTTGCTTGTTCTGGTTTAGTGGTATGCCAAGTAGGGATTGGTTTAGGATAGGTTCCTTGGATGAATGTGTAACATCCACTTTTACCCCTACTACATTGTGACCAAAAGATAGATGTACAATGCATTATGTAACAGTTCCTAACGAGGATCTCAAGGCCAAGGCCCCGTCAGTAAACTCTATAAGTATTTTTCCTAAGTTGTTTTGTATTGTGAATTTGTAGACTTAGGAGACTGAAGGCTCGATGCAACTAAACGAAGGTGGCACAAATCCACTGGGGGGGGATCTTAGTGGCTAGTAGGCCATGAATATGATGACAGGTGTCATCATGGTGCCATGGGCACTTAAAAAGAAGTGAACTGTGATGTTCATTAAATGATCATTTAAGTTTATAAGTTAACAGTTAGTCCTAGTTAGGGACGCCGAAGAAACTACTACCTGCCACAAGGCAGTAACAAACCCTTAAGACCTAACTTTTAGCATTAGGCTAATTATTACTAAGTGATATTCTATAAGGTTAAGTAATTCCTATGGATATCTTTTTTTTTAACAGAACTAGATAAGTAGCTTTTGATTATATAGAAAAGAGCAAGGATACAAAAAAACTGAGGAAGGATTGCTCCCACAGAAGAACATAGTCCATGAAACTGTCGTGAAACTTTCCTAATCTATGGAGACTGTAACTCCTAACAAACTATCCAAGAAGAAGGAGACACAAGCAGAACATAACTGTGAAAGATGGAGTGTCTTACAAAACACAACAAAGATCCTGAGCTAGACTACCCTAAGCCCTGAAACACTATCATTTCTGAACTGATATATAAACTTTGACAACAGGGAGCCATTTCAAAAAACAAATTCAAAATAGCCCGAGACCAAAAGACTAGAGATGACGAGACTCCTTTTTCCTGGGGAGAATGATTGCCGAAGGTTCATTAGAGCTTCTAGCCACCGATCCTCTGCCTGTTTCCAGACCCGAGCATAAATATCCAACTTCAGTTCTCAGGGCATCAATTTTCTTTTCAACATATTTTATGTTTTTGTTAACATCTTCAAATTTAGAGTCCATATTGACAGTAGATATAGAATCAATGGTTTCATCCAGGCTTGCAACCTTCACCTTCCCTTGGCTGCTGCAAACTTTGACCTCTGAGTGCGTGGCTTGGGCAAGAGAGAAAAGGCATGTGATAGACCTCTTCATTTCTAAGTTCTCACTACGGAGCAAAGAAAGCTGAACTTACATACCTTGAGGTAATTTATGGCCTTAGCCGAATTGGTTTTACTGTCCAACATCTGTGAGAAATCGAAACTGCCATTCTTCACCGATGGAGTAACCAACTTCCTTTCCCTTCCCAAGAAATTGAAATGACAAGGAGTGTGAGCAAAGGAGCTTACTGGGGAGTCCTCTTCCCGCACAGATGCCTGGCTGCCATCCATCATAGAGTATACATTATCCAGAGTTCTGAGCCCCTCGCAATTCCGTAAGGATTTCCTACATCGCAGGCACCGGGAAGAAACCAAAGCACAATCCAAAGATGAAGACTGAGCGTTGAAGTCACTGTTAAGTTTATTCTAATTTGACTAGCAAGATCACTGAAAGAAATATAATCACAAGATAGACAAAGATATTACCCTGGGAAACCCTCATGGGGTAGAAAACCTAGCAAATCTTACCTCAATAAGATGATCAACCAAAATACAAGATGTGCTCCAAGACTTTTCCTCCTTCTCTACCTCCTATGCAGACCTCTCAAACACAAGTGCGCTACTTTCTGAGTTGAGCAAGTGTGACATAAGTGAGGAGCAATCTCCTCTACTTATACTAGTTCCCGACTGACTAAAATCCCTAATGGGGTCGACCTCTCCTAGTGAAGTCTACTAACCCCTAAATAATAAACTCAAGGCCGACCCCCACATGGTGGGTCTAATAACCCTGGTTACCACAAACCATCGGAGGAATAAACATCTCCGGATACATAATAGAATCACCCCGGAGGGATAAAACATCTAAGGAATAATAAAGTACAAATATAATATTCTTAGAAGTTACAATATTCAAAACACTCCCCCTTAACGAGAAGGATATTATAACAACATTTACAGGAGCAAGGAGTCATCGACTACATCATACATGATACATCTATAAATCATTGGAATCTTTCTTCAATACATCATCATCAGTAACTCAACCAGTTACTGGAACATCAATCATCATCATCATCGTCATCGCACGATCATCAACATCGTCATCACACGATCATCAACATTGTCATCACACGATCATCAGCATCATCATCACACGATCATCAGCATCATCATCACACGATCATCATCATCGTCATCACATGATCATTAGCATCGTCATCAACCCACATGATCCTTCCTTTCAGAATTACGGGATCAATCTCATCACAATCATGTTTTAAGACTATCCTTCCTTTCGAAATTACGGGATTTACGGTCTAAGGATGATTAATCCACACTCAATCTCTTTTAAGACTATCCTTCCTTTCAGAATTACGGGATTTATGGTCTAAGGATGATTAATCCATACTCAATCTCTTTTAAGACTATCCTTCCTTTCGGAATTACGGGATTTACGGTCTAAGGATGATTAATCCACACTCAATATCTTTTAAGACTATCCTTCCTTTCGGAATTACGGGATTTACGGTCTAAGGATGATTAATCCACACTCAATCTCTTTTAAGACTATCCTTCCTTTCGGAATTACGGGATTTACGGTCTAAGGATGATTAATCCACACATGTACCTTTTGAACCGAGGTCTAGGGACGATCCAGTCCTATCATGTCCACTAGGGACTTCATTCTCAGAGACACATGTCTACGGCTCACTTTAGGAATGAATTCCAGGGATGATCCAATCCCCACTTGTCCACTAAGGACTTCATTCTCGGAGACATATGTCTACAACTCACTTTAGGACTGAAGTCTAGGGATGATCCAATCCCCACTTGTCCACTAAGGACTTCATTCTCGGAGACATATGTCTACGGCTCTCTTTAGGACTGAAGTCGAGGGATGATCCAATCCCCACTTGTATCCTCATCAATACATCAATATAAGCATGTATCCTCATCAATACATCAATATACGCATGTATCCTCATCAATACATCAATATACGCATGTATCCTCATCAATAAATCAATATAAGCATGTATCCTCATCAATACATAAAAAAAAATATCAGAAATATAAGTGATATAAGTATTCTAAATATACATATAATAATCCTAAGCATACATATAAATGTCTAGGTGAAATAAACAGGTATCCTCATCATCGACCTTGCTGTCGATGTGGGCAATCTCATCATCAGTGACTATATCACTCCCCCTTTCGAAGAGGGTCCTTTTGAACCACACCAAGCTTGTCTCAGAAATACTCAAATTTTACTCGAGACAGAGGTTTGGTCAATATATCAGCAATTTGTTCCTCAGTGCTCACATACTCGAGCTTAATAGCGCCCCTCTGCACCATATCTCGTATATAGACATATCGGATCTCTATGTGTTTTGACTTATCGTGGAATACTGGATTTTCTGTCATCTTAATACAACTTTGATTATCACACATGATCATAGTGGGATCCATCTCTAAGTCAAACACTCCAGATAATAATTTTCGAAGCCATACTGCTTCACAATTGGCAGAGCAGGCAGCTATATATTCTGCTTCAGCAGTACTGAGAGCCACACTGGATTGTTTCTTGCTGAACCATGAGATCATGGTAGATCCAAGACCATAACATCCACCCGATGTACGTTTTCTGTCTGAAACACTTCCTGCCCAATCAGAGTTTGAGTAACCATGTAATCTGAGTTCATGACTTCCAAGATAGTATAGACCAAAATCTAATGTACCCTTTAGATACCTCATTACATGCTTTGCAACTATTAAGTGAACCTTTCTAGGTTCTACTAGATACTGACTCAAGGTATTTACGACAAAGCATATATCTGGTCTGTTATTTGTTAAATACATCAATGACCCAATGATTTGTCTATATAGAGTTACATCCACTAATTATGATGATTCATTAACTAATAATTTCAAGTTGGAGTCCATGGGAGTGGCCATGGCTTTACACTCCAGCATATCGAATCTTTTCAGGATCCCCACAGCATACTTACCTTGATTTAAGAAGATTCCTTTTGGTTCTTGCCATACTTCTAGACCTAAGAAGTAGTGCATTAATCCGAGATCCTTCATTTCAAATTCTGAAGAAAGCTTCTTCTTACATTCGATAATTTGATTCTCATTTCCTGTTAGAAATAGATCATCTACATACAACAATAATATAACAGGTTCATCATCCATAACCTTGAGGTAAATATTTGTATCAGCTTTGCTCTTGGTAAAGCCCATGCTTGTTAAGAAACTATCAATCCTTTCGTACCAAGCTCTGGGAGCTTGCTTCAATCCATACAAAGCCTTTTTCAGCTTGCATACATGTGTTCTTCCATCTTTAACCTCAAATCCTTGTGGTTGTTCTATGTATACTTCTTCTTCAATTACACCATTCAGGAAGGCTGTCTTAACATCCATCTGGTGTAATTTCCACTTCATCATAGATGCAAGTGCCATGATAGTTCTGATTGAAGTGTACCTAGCAACTCGTGCAAATGTTTCTTCATAGTCAATTCCCTCATTTTGAGAGAATCCTCTAGCTACAAATCTTGCCTTATATTTTTCAATGCTACCATCTGCAGCATGTTTTATCTTGAATATCCATTTGGAAGAAACCACACTTTTATCTTTTGGTTTGGGAACTATATCCCAAACATCATTTTTCATTATTGACTGGTATTCTTCTGTCATTGCTTCTACCCACTCCTTATTCTGAGCTGCCTCTTCATAGCTAGTAGGTTGTTGATCCACAAGATCACACATCAAGGCCACATAGTTGGATACTAGTTTTGGTTTCTTTCTTTCTCTTGTGGAGCCTTCAGGAGCTCCATATTTGTCAGCTCCTTGAATAATGTCTCTAGCCCATGCTGGCCTTCTTTTCTTGGATAAGTTTGTAATGGGGGGTTCTTGTGGTTCCAACATGTCATGGTCCTCGGGTGTATCATCTTCAGGGATGGGCACAACTTCTGAGATTCTAGGAGGAGTATCTTCTTCATAGACTTCTTCAAGTTGGCACTTCCTAGATTTCTTGAGAGCTGCTTCTTCATCAAAAGTTACATCTCTACTTATTTCCATATGATGAAAACCAGGTATGTAAATTCTGAAAGCTTTGGATGATTCACAATATCCAACAAATATTTCTTTCTTACCAGAAGGATCCAACTTGGTTCTCTTTTCTTTTGGAATGTGAATGTATACTGAACATCCAAATATTTTGAGATGATTTACCTCAGGTTTCTTTCTTGTGAACACTTCTTCCGGGGTCTTGAATTCAAGAGCAATATGAGATAGTCTATTTTGTACATAGACTGCTGTCCTAGCTGCTTCAGCCCATAGATACATGGGTAGATCTTGGTCATGTATCATTGTCTTTACAACTTCCATGATAGTTCTATTCTTTCTTTCAGCAACCCCATTTTGTTGGGGATTGTAGGGAGTGGTTAGTTCCCTATTTATTCCAGCTTCCTTACAAAAGTCTTCAAAGTCTTTTGAAGTATATTCTCCGCCATTATCTGTTCTGAGAATCTTGATTTTCTTTTCTGAGGGATTTTCTATTAAGGCCTTGAACTCTTTAAATTTTTCAAAAACTTCATTCTTTCCTTTTAGAAAGTATATCCAAGTCTTCCTTGAATAGTCATCAATGAATGAGAGATAGTATTCAAACCCACTTAAGGATGTGGTGGGCATTGGTCCACATACATCTGAATGTATTAACTCTAGAATTTTCTTAGTCTTTGTTTCACTCTTTGGAAAAGGGTTCTTGACATTCTTCCCTTTATCACATCCTTTGCATGTGCCATTATGATCAACCATCGAGTCTGGTAATCCTATGACCACCTTGCTCACATAGGGTAGGGCTTTGTAATTAATGTGAGTAAGCCTTCTATGCCATAGCTCACTGGGGCTAGTGCTTTCATGGACAAGGGCAGCTTCTGGGTAACCCTTGAGCTTGTAAAGACCTCCTTCTTCTTCACCAATAACAATTGCATCTTCAATTGATTTTCCTTTGGGCCACATAAGTACTTGACCATCAATAAAGGCAATCCTAAAACCTTTCTTATCTAGTACTGAGATAGAGAGTAGGTTCTTCTTTAAACCTGCTACATATAAAATTTCTTTCATCTTTAAAGGTGTTCTAGAATCAAGCTTGTAGCTTGCTTCACCAATTCCCTTGATGGGATATTGATAATCATCTCCTAGAGATACCTTTTGTGGAGAAGACTTTTCTTCAAGTCCTGAGAGAGTTTTCTTCTAGTCCTGAGAGAGTTTTCTTCTAACCTGTCATGTGCTTTGAAGCATCACTATCAATGAGCCATGTATCTTCTCCAAGAGACACAAATCCAGAGAGTGCAGAAAATAGAACATACTCTTCTGCATCTTCTTCTTCATTCCTTCTAGATCTTTTCCTAGGGAGGGGCCTTTCTTCTTCTTCTTCATCTCTTTTAGATCTTTTCTTATGAGGCCTTACTTCATCTTCTTCTTCTTCTTCTTCACTATCATCTTCTATAAGATGTGCTTGATGTCTTTTGTAGTGAAGATTTTCCTTCTTCCTCGAGGGACAAAATCTAGCAATGTGTCCTTCTTTATGACAATTGAAGCATTGGAAAGAAGAGAACTTTCCTTTCCCTTTCTTCTGGAATCTTTGTGGAGAATGAGATTTCTTGTGATTGTCCTTCTTGAAGTAAGATTGATTCCTCCTTCTCTTAGTGTGAGTAGCCAAGGCTTGGTCATCCTCCTTGAGAAGGGCTTCTCTGTTGGCTACCCTAGCTTCTTCTTGAACACAATCCTCCCATACTACATCAAACTTCATACTTTCTTTTCTAGCACACATAGTTTGTATAAATGACTCCCAAGGTCTAGTGAGACCATTTAGAGCAGTCATTACAAGTTCATCTTCATCAAGAGTATCACCAATGGCATCTATTTGTTCTTTGATTTGGGAGACCCTTGAGAAATAGTATTGAATGGATTCTCCTTTGTGCATCTTGGTACTCTTCAACTGAGTTCTTAGGTTCATCTTCCTATTGATGTTCTTTCCTTCATACATTCTTCCTAGGGCATCATACATTTCCTTTGGGGTATTCTTGGAAGCCACTTGGGGAATCAAGTGGTATTTAATAGAATCAGCTATGATTCTCTTTGCCCTAATCAAATCCTTCATATGCTTCTCTTTGGCTTCATCTTCTTCAGGTTCTGCAACTTCATCCTTGATATATTGAGCAAGATCATTCTCTTCAAGAATGAGACCAATTTTGTATTTCCATGCTCGGAAATTCTCTATACCTTCAAGCTTGTCTTCAAGCTTAGTGTTTGGAGCCATCTTCTCTTGGGGGAGTCCAAGAGATAAGAAACAGAGTAGTACTTACCAGGAAACTTTACCTTCTCACTTTTCCAGATCTACAACAGAATTTCTGGTTTATCGCACTTTTGCAGAAATTAGGGTTTGACTTTCGTGGAGTTCTACCCAACCAAAAACCTTGATCCAGGGCTCAAAAGATAGATCTTTAGAAGGGCTATTCAGCCATGCAACTAGAATCCAAAAATACTAACTTTTGCAGAAACCCTAATTTTGGGAGAGAGGGAGAAAGATAATTTCACCTTGTGAAAGATGTTCTATTCAGGCTAGCTCTAACACCATGTTAAGTTTATTCTAATTTGACTAGCAAGATCAATGAAAGAAACATAATCACAAGATAGACAAAGATATTACCCTAGGAAACCCTCATGGGGTAGAAAACCCAGCAAAGCTTTCCTCAATAAGATGATCAACCAAAATACAAGATGTGCTCCAAGACTTGTCCTCCTTCTCTACCTCCTATGCAGACCTCTCAAACACAAGTGCGCTACTTTCTAAGTTGAGCAAGTGTGAGATAAGTGAGGAGCAATCTCCTCTACTTATACTAGTTCCCGACTGACTAAAATCCCTAATGGGGCCGACCTCTCCTAGTGAAGTTTAATAACCCCTAAATAATAAACTCAAGGCCGACCCACACATGGTGGGTCTAATAACCCTGGTTACCACAAACCATCGGAGGAATAAACATCTATGGATACATAATAGAATCACCTCGAAGGGATAAAACATCTCCGGAATAATAAAGTACAAACATAATATTCTTAGAAGTTACAATATTCAACAGCCACCCATAGCACAATGAATCATACACCGATGTCTTTTCTTCAGACACCAATCAACAATAACACCTGAGAAAATGCAAATGCCTCTCCAAACGACGATGATTATACCAACCATGACCAGGCAATCCACCATATAGATATGGCGCATGGCAACTATCTGTCTCGAAAGAGAGGCATACCCCTTCGCATTAATTGTGGTGTGGGAGCAGATCCAGAGATAAGGCTAGACATTCTGCGCCATTGTTTGATTTTCTCCCTATTCCCATGCATACTCCTTCTGCTTGTTCCCCTCAGAGTCATAGATGACTCCACCTTCTCCTGCCAACCCAGGGAATTCCTATGGATATCATTGATATCCCAGTCTCGGCAAAAGATGCCACAAAAGATCTTAAGTTCTTAAAATAAAAAGAAGTTATTATCTTTCTATTTCTACCTTGAAAGAGAAAAGATAACTTGGTAAGGAATATACTACCTTGGAATCACTATGCAATATGCATATGGTTCTTAGTATAATTATTATTATAATTAGTTATAATAATATTTATTATGGACCAACACAATAATTGTATTTATTGAATAGAGTGTTTTTGAAGAAATTAGGAATTTATATTATTGAGTACTTATAAATAATAGTCTTAAAATCTAATTCTTGCAAGAGTTATCTTATATTAAAACAATTTGGAACTTGATTAGAAACGAGGGGTCGGGAGATCCTTTTGAGCTATATAATAATAACTATATAATAGAAGGTGCAGAGTTATTATTACCTATATATATGTGTACATATATTTTATCCAACTATGTATATACAATAAAAGAAGAGGAAGTAGCGTGCAATCCTCACTCCTTATTTAGGAGCTTGAATAAATAGATACATTAAATGCTAAATAATGGAAGCAAGAAAACAATTAGGATTGGGTTATGAGATAGTTTGAAGGGTGGCGCTCCAAGATTGAACTCGAGTTCTCAAATTCTGGACGACGTTGAGGAGTCCCCTCTCCTCTTCTTCTTGATTATGTAGAAGGGCGCCCTCTACAAGGAGGTTTTGGCCCTGTAATTAACTATTACTTTATAGTTTTTTGTGCTAATTTGGTTGGGTGGCCTCTCAAAAGGAGAGAACCGAGCCCATTCTTGATTCGGTTATTCTTAGGGAGGGAAACACTTTGAGGGAGGATGAGTTACTCCTTGTTTTTTTGAATTGTGTAGAGGGGTTCCCTCTTGTTTTTCCTTGAATGCGCAGAAGGGATACCTTCATATATTAAGATTGGTTTGTTTCTTTTTGGGGGATTTAGTTGTTAAGGGAAAGGAGCATGGTTCTATCTCTTTTTTTTTCATTGTTCGCTACAACTGTACTTGTCTGAAAGAGGAGAGAATGGAACTCTCCCTCCCTCTTGTATTTTAGTTATGTTGTATTTTTTCTTAATTTCAATAGAAAAGAATGGGGCATGGCAGTCATATTGTTATTTATGCTTTCATGGAAAAGGAGAGAGGGCGCAACTCTCTTGTCCAATATGTTAAATTTTAAGTTATACTGTAGTGGGGAAGAGTGTTCCTATTTGGAGGATGCAGCTCCAGTAACCTTCCTTTATTTAATTATTGTATGTAGATTTTTTTATGTGGAGGGCGCTATTCTTCAGGGAATGAAACTCCCACATCAGATTTATTGCCCAAGAGAGAAGACATATCTTAGTGAGGGCGACTATCTTTTACAAATAGTGCTCCTCGTTTGAGAAGCATCTTGATTTAATTTTTGAAAATTGTACAATGATTAAAATTATGCGTGGAGTGCCCTCTCTCACTGAATGAGGTGGGAGATTTTCTTAATTTTTCCACAAGGGAGAAACCCTAGGTTATTTTTCGTAATTGCTTAAAGGATATATATTATGAACCAACATAGATCCATCTAAAAGGGGATCTACCAAACGCTGAGAGGGACCAAATATCTCAAAGGTGCAAACCTCTTTTTATATATGTTGAGTAAGTGTGTAGTTTTATATATATGTGTAATGTACCTTCTTAAGAATTTTATTAAAATGACAAATTTTTCACCTTTTTCCCTAATTCAACCTTTGACTAGTTTTGATGTCTAGGTCTCCAAATTGCTCCAAATGCTCCCAAATATTCCTAGAAGGTGTATGAATGATATTAAGAATTGATTATGATGTTCAAGGATTATTTAAGACCATTAAAACACTTCTGCAAACTCCTTTAAGATTCTAGTCAATCTATGGTATTTTAATAGCAATTTCTCTTTGACTAGTATTGGTCCCTTGGTCTCCAAATGACTCCAAATTATCCCAAATTGCTACAGAAGGTACTTGGATGATATTAAGGAATATTTATAATGTTTATATATTCTCTGGATTGTTCATATAACTTCTGCAACTCCTCTTTCAAATCTGTTCAAGATAGGGATTTTACTAGTAAATTGTGGTTCAAATCCCCTAGGGGTAGATGATGAAAATGACTTTCCAAATAAAATCAATCCAACTAGAATTTATGAATGGAAGAATGGGAAATATAAAGGACATAAACATGAACTCATATTCATCACCATTCAACTTTTATGGTCTTCTATAAATCCTTTAAATCAGATGCAAAAACACTAGTTTCAACCTTGGGGGAAATGGCATTAAATCTTCTTCAAATGGTATTAAAATGATCAAAATGACTCCAAATGCTTAAGTAATGAACATGAAACTTTTGCATATCATAAATGACAGTCCATGAATCATAAATACATCAGAGGAATGATATTTCATTCGAATACATCAATACATCATTGCTATACATCAAGGTAGTGGGGAAATGGTACCATTCTTTCATTAACAATCAGATTTATACATTTCCACTTGGAATTTCGACATGAAACTTTCTGACATGTCATATATGTCATATGTCAGCCTTCAGGTCTGATTTGTGTCATAGTTGTCATAGAGCTAGGGAATCTAGTCCAAGTGTCTCACTAGCTCCAAAATACCTCTTCCTCTTCCATGGGAGTTACTCTTCCACTCCAATTCGACCTTAATTGATTCATTCAAGGTATATTGACCTTCCAACTCATCCAAAGACCCTTGGTATTCTTATGGATTCGAAATGACAAGAGGAGGATGCCATGTGGCACATAAAATCTATCTTGTGTGGGTCCCACTTCCTCTATGTGTCTTCATGATCAAATTCTGCTTTGATTTTACATTTTATATATTTATTTAGATACTTTATTAAATATTTATGCTCTTCTAATTTCGACACATCATTTATTATCCTTCTTCTCCCAAATCCCAAAGCTTCCACCCCCAACCTAGGAAACTAGTAATTTTCCTCTTTGGCAATTATCTGACCCTTAGCATCAATTTGACAAATTCTCATGAATATGACCAATGGACTTAGGCCATTGTGACCCAATGCAAAATTTGGGACATGAAAAATCCTCCCTTCCCAATATTTCTTGTCCTCAAGCAATTTCAAACATGGGTGTTGAAGAACCTGCTTCCTGTATAATTCTTTGAAATCGCTACTGAATTGCCCAACCTTGAGTCTTTGAGATTCCATGAAGGTTTTAGAGAGGAATCACCATGCTTGCTGCTGCACTACTCTGATTAAACTCACTTTATTCAGTGGGGAATCCATCCCCCAGACTACATGTTTCCCCAAAATATTGAAACCAATGAGACTAAGAATTATCCCAGCGTCTCATTGCTTGTATTGCACTCCAACAATTAGAAGTGCTCTCCAATTCATAGTTCCCGGATCCCATTTTCTTGTATGCATTCTTCCAAACATCACGAGTACAAAATATATATCATCAAAGTACATAACAACATAATGAAAATGAACATCAAGAAGATGCTTCATCAAAGAATCATAAAAATGCTTATACCTCCAAGCAAGTAGACCAGCATTTTCCAAGTGCATACAAACATCAAGTAACCAATCAAATATGCTCCAATGACATAGGTGAGGATGCCATGGCTCCAAAAGGATGTGATATGAATCAAAGTATTCAGCCATGTATTCCTTCATCCAAGAAGTGAATGAAGAATCTCCCCTAAAATCTGAACCGAATAATGAACAAGAAAAACAAGGAGACTTCAAATGACTCAAAGAAGTCTCACCCATAAATCAATGAATGTGAGAATCATAAATATATAAAAAAGTATGCGGTTTCCAACAAAACGTTCTCCAATCATAAATCTATTCACCCTAGTGTTGGATGAAGTTTCTCCAACATCAAATGAACCAAGTGTTGAGCAAGAAAAAACATGAGTCTTCAAGTGACTCAAATGCATATCATAAGTGCATCCATGTAGATGTGCATCATCATAAAGTAACAAAGGAGGCTGCTGCAAATGTGAATAAGAATGTGCTCCAACCATGCCATCATAAAAGGTAAATCTAGGAGTTCCATACTCCTAATGTGGCACCATAAAAAAGAACCCTTTCATCCATACTTCATTGAGACTAATGCTGCTAAACAGGGAATTGTAGGATGTAGGAGAATGAACTAACTCACCCAAATGATGAAAAAGTGCAGACGTTTCACCATGGGAAGGATCCATATGGGTAGTGTCATGCAGCTCCTTCAAAAGTGTGAAACCTTTGTCATATATTGGTTCCAATGTAGAAGAATCATGCTCTTCTTTAAAAATTGTATAACCTTCATCAAGAGACAATTCAAGTTCCTCTTCCACCACATCAAGTGTTTGTATCTCTTCAAGTTCATATTCAAACACATCAAGCACATTCAAATTTCTACATTTCTCATGATCCACCATGTCATGAGAATCCTCGAAACAATCTACCATTTTACAATCTGAAACGTAGGAAGAAAACAAGTATCTTGCAACTTTTCAAGAAGTTGTTCATTTTGAATTGTGAGATTATGATTATCCTCATTTTTCTTCAAGTATGCATCATGTAACAATTCATTAAGATCAAACAAATGGTTTCTATCAAAAATCAAAGACATGAAATTACCTTTGATGTGGCACATTGCTCTTTGAATCTTCTCCATGTCTTCAAGGAAGGATGTTTCCTCCAATGAAGTAGCTCTCCAACAAGAATTTGACACCAATGCTTGAGTGTCATGGAGAATGATAAGGGAATCTTGGATATTCTTTTCATTCATCTTTAGGGACCCTTCAAGAAAATGAGGCTCTTGCAAATTAACCTTCTCATCTTCTTCCTTCTTACCTGGACCAACTTCATGAAGCTCAAGTGGTGATGGGGAAGTTGATCTTGTTTCTTCTTCAACTGCTACAAGGTCTTCATTTTCATGCTTAAGGGAGTTTTGACTTGCAACAATACTGTCAAAAGTGATCTATATGTCACCAACATAGAGATGTGAGCACCCATAAGTAGGTACTCCTTCATAGTTCAAGCATCCATCAGTAGATGCTCCTTGATCCATGTCCAAGGTAGAATGTGTCTCGAAATGATCTTCAATATTTTCAATAGGATCTTCTTCAAGTTCATGGGATGTATCTTCATATTTCTCCTTAAAGCAATCTGATGTACTTTTCCCCTTGGTTTCCTTAATATCAATACATTTGGAATCTCTTTTCGAAGAGTACCCAAGAAGTCTCTTCCAGAAGGAAATACCTGCATTCCCTGAAACTTCATATTTTTTATTGCTCTTTTCACTCACACACATGATTTTCTCTCCAAGGTATTTTATAAGAAGGGCATAAACCTTTATTCGCTAAATCCACATATTCATTTTTGGGTCTATTTCCAAACAACCCATCAGCATAGTCTTCAAAATACATGGCATTTTGTGTATCTCCCCTCGAAGCAAGATATGCTTGATATCTTTGATATTGTTGGGGTAAGGTTTTATATGTTGTGCTGCATATTTGTAACTCATTCATAGAATCCTCCTTCGATGGTGTGTCATATTCATATTTATCATACATATGGTCATAATAATAATCTTCATTCCTCCTGAAATTGTAGGAAGTGTTGCATGATGACACCTCTTCCTCATACCATTCACATTCTTCTTCATATTGCACACAATCATTTGCATATTCCTCATAAGAATTGTACTCATAGGATTCACCATAATAGTAAGACATGGCTGCAAATTATTCTTCAATGTATGATATTAATCCACAGGTGCAAGGACCATGCTCTGATACCACTGTAATGTCCCTTCCTAAGAATTTTATTAAAATGACAATTTTTTCCCTTTTTTCCCTAATTCAACCTTTGATTAGTTTTGATGTCCAGGTCTCCAAATTGCTCCAAATGCTCCCAAATATTCTGAGGAGGTGTATGAATGATATTAATAATTGATTATGATGTTCAGGGATGATTTAATACCATTAAAACACTTCTGAAAACTCCTTTAAGATTCTGGTCAATGTATGGTATTTTACTAGCAATTTCTCTTTGACTAGTATTGGTCCCTTGGTCTCCAAATGACTCCAAATTATTCAAAATTGCTACAGAAGGTACTTGGATGATATTAAGGCATATTTATATTTTTATGGATTCTCTAGAGTGTTCATATAACTTCTGAAACTCCTCTTTAAAATCTGGTCAAGATAGGGATTTTACTAGTAAATTGTGGTTCAAATCCCCTAGGGGTAGATGATGAAAATGACTTTCCAAATGAACTCAATCCAAGTCAAATTTCTGAATGGAAGCAGGGGAAATATAAAGGAAATAACATGAACTCATATGAATCACCATTCAACTTTTAATGTCTACTATAACTCCCTTAAATCAGATGAAAAAAGACTAGTTTCAACCTAGGGGAAATGGCATTAAATCTTCTTCAAATGGTATTAAACCGATCAAAATGAATCCAAATGCTTAAGTACTGAACATGTATCTTTTGAATCTCATAAATTATATTCCATGAATCATAAATACATCAGAGTAATGATATTTCATTTAAATACATCAATACATCATTGCTCTACATCAAGGTAGTGGGGAAGTGGTACCATTCTTTCATTAATAATCAGATTTATACTTTTCTACTTGGAATTTCAACTTAAAAATTTCTAAAGATGAAGAATAGAGCATTTAATTCATATTACAAAATAAATGGGGCATTAGTAGCTCCCCCAAAGAGTACAATAGCTCACCAAAAACGACCTCCCTCAAGGAGAAGGAATATGCAATGAAAACTGGAAATGGTTGAGTGAGTGAGTTGCAATAGAAGAAAACACGAGCTGCCCTGTAGCTTACACTTGCAAATAAAGACTCCATTAAAGCTCCATGAAAGACCTGAATGGCCTCTCTAAATATTAACTTGGATGGGAATCTTTCACCCTCGAAATTGGCTAAGGCAAGAAACTAGTCATGCACTAGCTCCTCTCTCACAAATGCAATTGCAAATTATAAAAATGATCAAAAGATGGTTTCATTCTTTGTTCTTGACGTTTATAAATTTTCCAAGCTCTCTATGGGTCAAATTCCTTCCAAGAGATGCATTCCAACTCAAGTTGGGAAGAGATTCCAAAGAATGCCACTTGTACAACAATTCCTAGTCTCCCACTTGCACGAAATCACATGTAGAAGCATATTAGCTGCCCTAACTCCCTTGAGCGCCCTCTTGGAGGCTATTTTTAGCCCTGACATGTCATATATATCAGATGTAAGCCTTCAGGTCTGATTTGTGTCATAGGTGTCATAGCATCTTCATCATTGTTGTCATAGAGCTAGGGAATCTAGTCCAAGTGTCTCACTAGTTCCAAAATGCCTCTTCCTCTTCCATGGGAGTTACTCTTCCACTCCAATTCGACCTTAATTAATTCATGCCAAGTATATTGACCTTCCAACTCATCCTAAGACCCTTTGGATTCTTATGGATTCGAAATGACAAGAGGAGGATGCCATGTGGCACATAAAATCTAGCTTGTGTGGGTCCCATTTCCTCCATGTGTCTTCATTATCAAATGCCACTTTGATTTTCCATTGTATATATTCATTTAGCTCCTTTATTAAATATTTATGCTATTTTAATGTCCACACATCATTTATTATCCTTCTTATTCCAAATCCCAAAGCTTCCACCCCCAACCTAGGAAACTAGTAATTTTCCTCTTTGGCAATTATTTGACCCTTAGCATCAATTTGACAAATTCTCATGAATATGACCAATGGGACTAGGCCATTGTGACCCAATGCAAAATTTGGGACATGACAAATCCTCCCTTCCCAATATTGTTTTTCCTCAAGAAATTTCAAACATGGGTGTTGAAGAACTTGCTTCCTGTATAATTCTTTGAAGTTGCTACTGAATTGCCCAACCTTGAGTCTTTGAGATTCCATGAACGTTTTAAAGAGGAACCACCATGCTTGCTGCTGCACTACTCTGATTAAACTCACTTTATTTAGTGGGGAATCCATCGTCCATACTACATGTTTCCCCAAAATATTGAAACCAATGAGACTAAGAATTATCCCAGGGTCCCATTGCTTGTATTGCACTCCAACAATTGGAAGTGCTCTCCAATTCATAGTTCTTGGATCCCATTTTCTTGTATGCATTCTTCCAAACATCATGAGTACAAAATATACATCATCAAAGTACATAACAACATAATGAAAATGAACATCAAGAAGATGATTCATCAAAGAATCATAAAAGTGCTTATACCTCCAAGCAAATAGACCACCATTTTCCAAGTGCATACAAGCATCAAGTAACCAATCAAATCTGCTCCAATGACATAGGTGATGATCCCATGTCCTATCACGCTGCTCCAAAAGGATGTGATATGAATCAAAGTATTCGTCCATGTGTTCCTTCATCCAATAAGTGAATGAAGAATCTCGCCTAAAATATGAACTGAATAATGAACAAAAAAAACAAGGAGACTTCAAATGACTCAAAGAAGTCTCACCCATACATCCATGAATTTGAAAATCATAAAGATATAAACAAGTATGTGGTTTCCAACAAAAATGTTCTCCAATCATAAATCTATTCACCCTAGTGTTGGATGAAGTTCCTCCAACATCAAATGAACCATGTGTTGAGCAAGAAAAACCATGAGTCTTCAAGTGACTCAAATGCATATCATAGGTGCATCCATGTAGATGTGCATCATCATAAAGTAACAAAGGAGGCTGCTGCAAATGTGAATAAGAATGTGCTCCAACCATGTCATCATAAAAGGTAAATCTAGGAGTTCCATACTCCTGATGTGGCACCATAAAAAAGAACCCTTTCACCCATACTTCATTGAGACTAATGCTGCAAAACAGGGAATTGTAGGATGTAGGAGAATGAACTAACTCACCCAAATGATCAAAAAGTGCAGAAGTTTCACCATGGGAAGGATCCATATGGGCAGTATCATGTAGCTCCTTCAAAAGTGTGAAACCTTTGTCATATATTGGTTACAATGTAGAGGAATCATGCTCTTCTTTAAAAATTGCATAACCTTCATCAAAGGACAATTAAAGATCCTCTTCCACCACATAAAGTGTTTGTATCTCTTCAAGTTCATCTTCAAGCACATCAAGGACATTCAAATTTCCACATTTCTCATGATCCACCATGCCATGATAATCCTCGAAACAATCTACCATTTGACAATCTGAAACGTAGGAGGAAAAACAAGTATCTTGCAACTTTTCGAGAAGTTGCTCATTTTGAATTGTGAGCTTATGATTATCCTGATTATTCTTAAAGTATACATCATGTAACAATTGATTAAGCTCAAACAAATGGTTTCTATCAAAAATCAAAGACATGAAATTACCTTGGATGTGGCACATTGCTCTTTGAATCTTCTCTATGTCTTCAAGGAAGGATGTTTCCTCCAATGAAATAGCTCTCCAACAAGAATTTGACACCAATGCTTGAGTGTCATGGAGAATGATAAGGGACTCTTGGATCTTATTTTCATTCATATTTAGGGACCCTTCAAGAAAATGAGGCTCTTGCAAATGAATCTCTTCATCTTCTTCCTTCTTACTTGGACCAACTTCATGAAGCTCAAGTGGTGATGGGAAGTTGATCTTGTATCTTCTTCAACTACTACAAGGTCTTTGTTTTCATGCTTAAAGGAGTTTTGGATTGCAACAATACTATCAAAGGTGATCTCTATGTCACCAACATAGATTTGTGAGCAACCATTAGTAGGTACTCCTTCATAGTTCAAGCATCCATTAATAGATGCTCCTTGATCCATGTCCAATGTAGAATGTGTCTCGAAATGATCTTCAATATTTTCAATAGGATCTTCTTCAAGTTCATGGGATGTATCTTCATCTTTATCCTTCAAGCAATATGATGTAATTTTCCCCTTGGTTTCCTTAATATCAATACATTTGGAATCTCTTTTTGAAGAGTACCCAAGAAGTCTCTTCCAGATGGAAATACCTACATTCCCTGAAACTTCATATTTTTCATTGCTCTTTTCACTCACACACATATGATTTCTCTCCAAGGTATTTTACAAGAAGGGCATAAACATTTATTCACTAAATCCACATATTCATTTTTGGGTCTATTTACAAACAAAGCATCAACATAGTCTTCAAAAGACATGGCATTTTGTGTATCTTCCCTCGAAGCAAGATATGCTTGATATCTTTGATATTGTTGGGGCAAGGTTTATACGTTGCTCTCCATCTTCGTAACTCATTCATAGAATCCTCCTTTGATGGTGTGTCATATTCATATTTATCATACATATGGTCATAATAATAATCTTCATTCCTCCTGAAATTGTAGTAAGTGTTGCATGATGGCATCTCTTCCTCATACCATTCACATTCTCCTTCATATTGCTCACAATCATCTGCATATTCCTTATAAGAATTGTACTCATAGGATTCACCATAATAGTAAGACATGGCTGCAACTTATTCTTCAATGTATGATATTAATCCATAGGTGCAAGGACCATGCTCTGATACCATTGTAATGTCCCTTCTTAATTTTTTAATTCAAATGGCAAATTTCTCACTTTTTTCCCTAGTTCGACCTTTGACTAGTTTTGATGTCTAGGTCTCCAAATCGCTCCAAATGATCCCAAATATTCTGAGGATGTTATGAATGATATTAAGAATTTATTATTATGTTTAGGGATGATTTAAGACCATTAAAACACTTCTGCAAACTCCTTTAAGATTCTGGTCAATGTATGGTATTTTACTAGCAATTTCTCTTTGACTAGTATTGGTCCCTTGGTCTCCAAACGAATCCAAATTATCCCAAATCGATACAGAAGGTACTTGGATGATATTAAGGTATATTTATAATGTTTATGTATTCTATGGATTGTTCATATAACTTCTGCAACTCCTATTTAAAATCTGGTCAAGATAGGGATTTTACTAGTAAATTGTGGTTCAAATCCCCTAGGGGTAGATGATGAAAATGAATTTCCAAATGAACTCAATCCAACTCAAATTTCTGAATGGAAGAAGGGGAAATATAAAGGACATAAACATGAACTCATATGCATCACCATTCAACTTTTAATGTCTGCTATAACTCCCTTAAATCAGATGCAAAAAGACTAGTTTCAACCTAGGGGGAAATGGCATTAAATCTTCTTCGAATGGTATTAAACTGATGAAAATGACTCCAAATGCTTAAGTAATGGACATGAAACTTGTGAATATCATAAATGACAGTACATGAATCATAAATGCATCATAGGAATGATATTTCATTCAAATACATCAATACATCATTGCTATACATCAAGGTAGTGGGGAAATGGCACCATTCTTTCATTAACAATCAGATTTATACATTTCCACTTGGAATTTCGACCTGAAACTTTATAAAGATTAAGAACAGAGCATTTTATTCATATTACAAAATAAATGGGGCATTAGGATCTCCCCCAAAGAGTACAATAGCTCACCAAAAACGCCCTCCCTCAAGAAGCAAGAATATGCAATGAAAACTCGAAATGGTTGAGTGAGTGAGCTGCAATAGAAGAAACCACGAGCTACCCTGTAGCTTACACCTGCAAATAAAGACTCCATTAAAGTTCCATGAAAGACATAAATGGCCTCTCCAAACACCAACTTGGATGGGAATCTTTCACCCTCGAAATTGGCTAAGACAAGAAACTAGTCATCCACTAGCTCCTCTCTCACAAATGAAATTGGAAATTCTAAAAATGATAAAAATATGGTTTCATTCTTTGTTCTTGACATTTATAAAGTTTCAAATCTCTCTATGGGCTGAATTCCTTCCAAGAGATGCATTCCAACTAAAGTTGGAAAGAGATTCCAAAGAATGCCACTTGTACAACAATTCCTAGTCTCCCAGTTCCACCAAATCACATGTGGAAGCATCTTAGCTGCACTAACTCCCTTGAGCGCCCTCTTGGAGGCTATTTTTAGCCCTGACATGTCATATATGTCAGATGTCAGCCTTTAGGTCTGATTTGTGTCATAGGTGTCATAGTGTCTTCATCATTGTTGTCATAGAGCTAGGGAATCTAGTCCAAGTGTCTCACTAGCTCCAAAATGCCTCTTCCTCTTCCATGGGAGTTACTCTTCCACTCCAATTGGACCTTAATTGATTCATGCCAAGTATATTTACCTTCCAACTCATCCAAAGACCCTTGGTATTCTCATGGATTCGAAATGACAAGAGGAGGATGCCACGTGACACATAAAATCTAGCTTGTGTGGGTCCCACTTCCTCCATGTTTCTTCATGATCAAATGCCACTTTGATTTTCCATTGTATATATTTATTTATATCTTTTATTAAATATTTATGTTCTTCTAATGTCCACACATAATTTATTATCCTTCTTATTCCAAATCCCAAAGCTTCCACCCCCAACCTAGGAAACTAGTAATTTTCCTCTTTGGCAATTATTTGACCCTTAGCATCAATTTGACAAATTCTCATGAATATGACCAATGGGCTTAGGCCATTGTGACCCAATGCAAAATTTAGAACATGACAAACCCTTCCTTCCCAATATTTCTTGTCCTCAAGCAATTTCAAACATGGGTGTTGAAGAACCTGCTTCCTGTATAATTCTTTGAAGTTGCTACTGAATTGCCCAACCTTGAGTCTTTGAGATTCCATGAAGGTTTTAGAGAGGATACACCATGATTGCTGCTGCACTACTCTGATTAAACTCACTTTATTCAATGGGGAATCCATCCCCCATACTACTTGTTTTCCCAAAATATTGAAACCAATGAGACTAAGAATTATCCCAGGGTCCCATTGTTCGTATTGCACTCCAACAATTAGAAGTGCTCTCCAATTCATAGTTCCTGGATCCCATTTTCTTGTATGCATTCTCCCAAACATCATGAGTACAAAATATATATAATCAAAGTACATAACAAAATAATGAAAATGAACATCAAGAAGATGCTTCATCAAAGAATCATAAAAGTGCTTATACCTCCAAGCAAGTAGACTACTATTTTCCAAGTGCATACAAGCATCAAGTAACCAATCAAATCTGCTCCAATGACATAGGTGAGGATCCCATGTCCTATAATGCTGCTCCAAAATGATATGATATGCATCAAAGTATTCAGCCATGTATTCCTTCATCCAAGAAGTGAATGAAGAATCTCCCCTAAAATCTGAACCGAATAATGAGCAAGAAAAACAAGGAGACTTCAAATGACTCAAAAAAGTCTCACCCATACATCCATGAATGTGAGAATCATAAAGATATAAAAAATTATGTGGTTTCCAACAAAAATGTTCTCCAATCACAAATCTATTCACCCTAGTGTTGGATGAAGCTCCTCCAACATCAAATGAACCAAATGTTGAGCAAGAAAAACCACGAGTCTTCAAGTGACTCAAATGCATATCATAGGTGCATCCATGTAGATGTGCATCATCATAAAGTAACAAAGGAGGCTGCTACAAATGTGAATAAGAATGTGCTCCAACCATGTCATCATTAAAGGTAAGCTTAGGAGTTCCATACTCCTCATGTGGCACCATCAAAAAGAACCCTTTCACCCATACTTCATTGAGACTAATGCTGCAAAACAGGGAATTGTAGGATGTAGGAGAATGAACTAACTCACCCAAATGATTAAAAAGTGCAGACATTTCACCATGGGAAGGATCCATATGGGTAGTATCATGCATATCCTTCAAAAGTGTGAAACATTTTTCATAGATTGGTTCCAATGTAGAGGAATCATGCTCTTCTTTAAAATTGCATAACCTTCATCAATAGACAATTCAAGTTCCTCTTCCACCACATCAAGTGTTTGGATCTCTTCAAGTTCATCTTTAAACACATTAAGCACATTCAAATTTTCACATTTCTCATGATCCATCATGTCATGATAATCCTCCAAACAATCTACCATCTGACAATCTGAAACGTAGGAGGAAAAACAAGTATCTTGAAAATTTTCAAGAAGTTGCTCATTTTGAATTGCAAGCTTATGATTATCCTCATAATTCTTCAAGTATGCATCATGTAACAATTCATTACACTAAAAAAAATGGTTTCTATCAAAAAGCAAAGACATGAAATTACCTTGGATGGGGCACATTGCTCTTTGAATCTTCTCCATGTCTTCAAGGAAGGATGTTTCTTCCAATGAAGTAGCTCTCCAACAAGAATTTGACACCAATGCTTGAGTGTCATGGAGAATGATAAGGGACTCTTGGATCTTATTTTCATTCATCTTTAGGGACCCTTCAAGAAAATGAGTCTCTTGCAAATGAACCTCCTCATCTTCTTCCTTCTTACTTGGACCAACTTCATGAAGCTCAAGTGGTGATGGGGAAGTTGATCTTGTTTCTTCTTCAACTGCTAAAAGGTCTTCGTTTTCATGCTTAAGGGAGTTTTGGATTGCATAAATACTGTCAAAAGTGATCTCTATGTCACCAACATAGAGATGTGAGCACCCATCAGTAGGTACTCCTTCATAATTCAAGCATCCATCAGTAGATGCTCTTTGATCCATGTCTAAGGTAGAATGTGTCTCGAAATGATCTTCAATATTTTCAATAGGATCTTCTTCAAGTTCATGGAATGTATCTTCATCTTTCTCCTTCAAGCAATCTATTGTACTTTTCCCCTTGGTTTCCTTAATATCAATACATTTGGAATCTCTTTTTGAAGAGTATCCAAGAAGTCTCTTCCAGATGGAAATACCTGCATTCCCTGAAACTTCAGATTTTTATTGCTCTTTTCACTCACACACATATGATTTTCTCTCCAAGGTCTTTTACAAGAAGGGCATACACCTTTATTCACTTTTTCATTTTTGGGTCTATTTCCAAACAACCCATCAGCATAGTCTTCAAAAGACATGGCATTTTGTGTATCTCCCCTTGAATCAAGATATGCTTGATATCTTTGATATTGTTGGGGCAAGGTTTTATATGTTGCTCTCCATCTTCGTAACTCATTCATAGAATCCTCCTTTGATGGTGTGTCATATTCATATATATCATACATATGGTCATAATAATAATCTTCATTCCTCATGAAATTGTAAGAAGTGTTGTATGATGGCACCTCTTCCTCATACCATTCACATTCTCCTTCATATTGCTCACAATCATTTGCATATTCCCCATAAGAATTGTACTCATAGGATTCACTATAATAGTAAGACATGGCTGCAAATTATTCTTCAATGTATGATATTAATCCATAGGTGCAAGGACCATGCTCTGATACCACTATAATGTCCCTTCTTAAGAATTTTTTAAAATGGCAAATTTTTCACTTTTTTCCCTAATTCGACCTTTAACTAGTTTTGATTTCTAGGTCTCCAAATTGCTCCAAATGCTCCCAAATATTCTGAGGAGGTGTATGAATGATATTAAGAATTGATTATGATGTTCAGGGATGACTTAAGACCATTAAAACACTTCTGCAAACTCCTTTAAGATTCTAGTCAATGTATGGTATTTTACTAGCAATTTCTCTTTGACTAGTATTGGTCCCCTGGTCTCCAAATGACTCCAAATTATCCCAAATTGCTACAGAAGGTACTTGTATGATATTAAGGCATATTTATAATGTTTATGGATTCTATGGAGTGTTCATGTAACTTCTGCAACTCCTCTTTAAAATCTGTTGAAGATAGGGATTTTACTAGTAAATTGTGGTTCAAATCCCCTAGGGGTAGATGATGAAAATGGCTTTCCAAATGAACTCAATCCAACTCGAATTTCTGAATGGAATCAGGGTAAATATAAAGGACATCAACATTAAATCGTATGCATCACCATTCAACTTTTAATGTCTTCTATAACTTCCTTAAATCATATTCAAAAAGACTAGTTTCAACCTTGGGGGAAATGGCATTAAATCTTCTTCAAATGGTATTAAACTAATCAAAATGGCTCCAAATGATTAAGTACTGAACATGAAACTTGTGCAGCTCATAAATTACAGTCCATGAATCATAAATACATCATGTTGTAAGTGTAGTAAGTGTATCGAGTAGTAAGTGTTTCATGTGAAGAACTACACTTATTAGGAGTTAATCACCTTTTTATGCTTGAATAGTTAAGCATGATTAAGGATGGTCTATATTGCTTTAATTATATAAATGAATAAGAAATTCAAGAGTAAACCTAGAAGTACTTTAATGTTATTTAGATATTAAGGGAATTATGAATTAGTATCATAGATTGTTTGCTATCTAATGAAAGAAAAGTTAATGAGTTTCCATGAGTAATGATGACCTTGTTTAAAGTACCATTAGAGGATTATATTCAAGTGTAGTAGAAGTTATGGTGTAAAAAGGGTTCCCATAATAGTAAAGGTTATGTTTGAAATCCTCATAGAAAGGTAGAAAGTGTTTACACTCTAAAGGTTTAATATAATCTTATACATCGTCTAGTTTGTAAATTGATAATGACACTTAGGCGAGATATCTCAACAAAGATTGAGTTAGAGATTATTATAAGTTAGATATAAATAATTATAGGAAGGCACATGTGATAATAATTCTTATTAGGAAATTAATGAAAGTCATGTGTCTTAATATGCATTAGAATAAGGTACTCGATTCTACGATATCCTACCTTCATGGAGGGACCAAATTCCTTGAGTTGATAAGTGTAAATGGTATATAGCTTTCACTTTAGATGATTATGTCTTAAAAGAGGATTATCTTAACACTTGAGTTACATCTAAGGATTTTGATGTTGAATAGAGATTATAATGCTATTACATAAAGTAAATTTAAAGAAGCAATTCTTATATAAAGAATGTTGTGGATGAGAATGTGTTCAGTTTATCATGAGTTGTTAAGTTACGAGACTAACTTATTATTTTTTTGGGTGATGTTCAAGGAAAATTTTTACACCCCATATCCCAAGGGACTACTACGGGTATTGGGTCGTTACAATTGGTATAGGAGCGAAGGTTGCAACATTGTGCGACCTATGGACTCACTTACATGCTAGTAAGTTGTCTCTTCTATCGAATATTAGTTGTTGAATGCACATTGCTTTCAAAATTGTTTACTTTATTGACTTGCATGTTGTAGAAAGTATGGTTTGAGACATCATGCTAGAATGTTTTATTGATTAAAGAAAACATATATTAACGTTAATTATATATGTAAACCAATTTACATAAGCTTGAAACACTTGATTGCATGCATGATCATATGCTTGTGTATTTTAGATTATCAAAAGAGACATGTGTGACGAATCATCAAAGCATATAAGAACTAAAGAAAGTATGACAATGAGGTCTATGACATATAAATTGAACTAGTCAAAGAGATCTTATAGTAATAGTTATGCATCTTAGTTAACTCTTTAACTTTCATGAAGAAACATGTGAATTGAATTACCTAAACTCAACATGCCTAAAAGAATGCATGGTGGCATGAATTGTGAAAAATAGGAATGTATTGATTGATCATCAAAATACTAGAAAGAGTTGATGAGAGAAGTATACGATCCATAACTGGGTTTACTTATAAGAGAACTCTTATGGTTGTTACAGATTAGTTATCTTCTTAAGGAACATAAAGACTGTAATATGATTTTGGTACTCACTAGAAAGGAAAGGCTTTGAAGAGATCGAATATATGTTGTTCTCTTGTTATTTTCATGTTACAAAGATTATGATCATGAATAATGATGGAAAGAAAAACAAGTAGTAAGATGTCGTTGTTTTCATTGGTTATTTTATTGAGTTAAAGAATGTGAGATACTAATATGTTTGTCTTCGAAAATGTGTAGAACCAACGAGTTAAGACAACGACGAGACATATACACATTATTGATTTTATAATGCTATTATCTAAAGATGCATGCATATGCCATAACTCTTAAGCATTAAGAAAGACATGCAATTTGAAATTAAATGCATTTACAAGACTAGCGAGATGCAATTGTAAGATACATAGACATACGTAGACAAATACATGTTTATAACATTTTCAATGCATGAATGTGCCATAGCTTTTAAGTATTAAAAAAGCATGTGAATAGAAGTGAATCTATTATGATATAATAACATGCCACTGTGATGCACATTGACATGTGTAAGAAAATATATACTTATGGTATTTTAAATGCATAAATGATAAGTGTAATGCATATTTAGACGATGGAAAAGTATTTTCATGTGGTAGGTTTGATTACCTAGCCTTATGCTACAAGTTGGAAAAGTTTAAAGTTTATATATAACTATGCTAGCCATAAACACGAATTTGATAAGGTTAAATGAGAAAAATGACTTGGTTAAATTCTTTTTATGCTAGAATTAATAGCATCAATCATAAGATTGTAAGTACAAGTAATCATGACTTGTCATAGTTATGTTAAAGAAGTTAAATGAATGATATGTTCATTTGTGGTATTGTCGTCAAATACATCGTGAGAGAAATGTCCAAATGGACAACATGATGTAGTAATCATGATATTAGTACTAAAGATATTATATAATTTTTATAAGCAAGCATAGTATGTGCTTATTATGACAAAAGGAAGTGATAGACAAGTAAATGTCCAAATTGATTAAAAGTTTATGCAAAAATAAGTGATTAACACATGTGTTAGTTGTGTTAAGATAATGCATAATGATATAATTGACTACATCAAGATCATTTAGTTGAAAATATTTAATGCATATGAATTATGCATAGACAATATAAGTATTGCATAGAGATTATGCATTGGGCATAACGTTAATGAGTTCATGAATATGGAAATTTACTTTTCTTTTTATTTAAAAGTAATTTGTCAAAGTAGTTGTGATATGAATAATCCATTGAAAAAAGATGCAAGTGTAGTATGCAGGTGCAAACAACTATTGGAAGCTTTGGCAAGATAAGGTGAAAATAAGGAAAACGATGAATGAGGTAACCTCTATTTTACCAATGATGTTGTTAATAAATTTTAGTAATGCATTGGGAATGATTCCTATATGTTCCTTATCTATGATTACGAGAAGGCAAGATTTGTGCCTTTGGGAAATCGAAAGAAAAAGTAGATCTGAAATTTCATATTGAAATGGTTATATCATGCTTGTTCTTAAAACAAGTAGCTAGGACACTGCTGAAAATGTTAAATGGTTATGATCAAGCATATGAATTGGAAAGTATGATAGATATGGATGAGTAAAATCAAATTTTGTTTGATTTGAATTGCATATATTTTACAAGTTTAAAAATTGATTGATTGAAGTTATGCAATTAATATAAAATGCACAAGTGTGCATGACGTTCAATGTGAAAAAAAAGATTGAATATGAAAATGATTGATATGCATAGTTTGAAAATTGATGTATTGGAATGCATGTGTATGAATTATAATGGAAATTTTGGGACTGAGTAGTCCATAAATAATGCACATACTAATGTTGCAGTTGGACAGGTGAAACTATGAGTATTTGTAACGACAGGATGACTGAATGATGGAAATTGTGTTCCATTTTAAGAGGGGGTCAAGCATGTTAGTAGGAAAAAGACTTACCCAAAAAGAAATAAAAAGATTTAGAAAGATTTTTTTTAACAAGGTAACAAAAGATGTTAAAATTAGAACAAGTAAAGAATATAAAGAATAAGAAAGAACCTTACAGAGAAATCTTAATATCTAGAATAAGGAGAATGACCTTATATAAAATGGAGCCAATCTTTAAAAAATTGGTAAACTCAAGTAATGAATGAACAGTAGATAAGGGAGATTGCAGAGGCAAGTCTGCCCATTGCCAGAGTATAGGTCCAACCTGGTTTCCTTACTGAGCGCTCAATGTATTTATTCTAGCCGTGAGGCCTGGAATGTTATCTCCTTAAAGGAGCATAAATGTTTTATAGGAACTAGAGAACTGATTAAAGTGATCCTACTGGAAAGTCTACTGAAGAAAATATTTACTCATTGAAAATATTCCCCTTAAATAGATATTCTCTAACTTGCTTGACTCAACTCGATGGTATGTATACATAAAATTGATATTGAGTTGGAATAATTCTGGAGCCTCATAGATAAAAAAAAACTGATGTTGAGTTGGGAGAACTCTGGAAGCATCAAAAGTAAATTGATATTGAGTTGGAAAAACTATGAATCCTCATAGGTAAAATTGATGTTGAGCTGGAAGCTCTGGAACAACAATGATAATGCTCAAATGATGAAATATTGGCTGCTAATTTTTATGAGGTGAACCTCATAAGGTAAATGTAATAAAAGTGTTATTGATGTGCGCATTAGTACTAATTTTAAATTAGTATATGTTTTCAAATTTTGTGAAAAATTATGATTATGCACATGATGTGAAAGTTTGATATATTTGCTTTATGTTAAGAAGCAAAAATAAAATTATTAAAAGTACTTAGGAAAAAAGTAACACCATACAGAGGCATGGATGTGAAAATTGAACACGATAAGGTAATGTTCCTTGAAATGAATTGAATGGATAATTTGATCCTAGAATATGATTTGTATATCTACCATGAATAAAACATATGTGTAGTTGCATCGTTATGATCAATGTAAGTAAAATTGAACTCCACAGAGTTCCCATGAAAAGCAACAACAATATGTTGTAGATAAAAGTATTATGCTTCTTGATTTTGAAAAAGTTATGTTTATCCATAAGTTTTATACTATAAAGTTTTGGGAAGGACCTTGTATTGTTTATATAAAATACAGGAAAAGGAAGACAAATGAATTGAAGACATCCAAAGAAGAAATGCCAAAGATGTAGAAATTTTGGAAAATGAAGCAAAGACAATTGAAGATTGTTATGAAGAAATGAAGGAAAAGTTTTGAGGGACATAACACCAGGACGGTATTACTTTTAAGGAAGGTGGAATGTAACATCCACGTTTACCCCTACTACTTTGTAACCGAAAGACAGATGTACAATGCACTATGTAACAGTTCCCGACGAGGAGCTCAAGGCCAAGGCCCCGTCAGTAAAATCTGTAAGTATTTTTCCTAAGTTGTTTTGTATTGTGAATTTGTAGACTTAGGAGATTGAAGGCTTGATGCGATTAAACGAAGGGGGCACAAATCCACTAGGGGTAAGGCTTAATGGCTGGTAGGCAATGAGTATGATGATGGGTGTCATCATGGTTCCACAGGCAATTAAAAAGAAGTGAACTGTGATGTTCACTAAATGATCATTTAATTTTATAAGTTAACAATTAGTCCTAGTTAGGGACGCTAAAGAAACTACTACCTGCTACAAGGCAGTACAAACCCTTAAGACCTAACTTTTAGCATTAGGCTAGTTATTACTAAGTGTATTCTATAAGGTTAAGTAATTCCTATCTTAAGTTCTTAAAATAAAAAGAAGTTATTATCTTTCTATTTCTACCTTGAATGATAAAAGATAACCTGGTAAGGAATATACTACCTTGGAATGACTAGGCATTATGCATATGGTTCTTAGTAGAATTATTATTATAATTAGTTATAATAATATTTATTATGGACAAACACAATAATTGTATTTATTGAATAGAGTGTTTTTGAAGAAATTATGAATTTATATTATTGAGTATTTTTTTACAAGACGAGGGAACCTCTCCAAACCACTCAGTGAGTGCTGTCACTGGGCCACCTGGATACCAAACCCGCATGTTAGGGCCAGCCTTCGGAAAGTACAAGATCTCAAAGATGGGTACAATCACCACCGTAGTCGTAGTATTATTGAGTACTTATAAATAATAGTTTTAAAATCTAATTCTGGTAAGAGTTATCCTATATTAAAAAAATTTGGAACTTGATTAGAAACGAAAGGTTGGGACTTGGGAGACCCTTTTGATCTATATGATAATAACTATGTAATAGAAGGTGTAGATTTAATACTTATATATATGTGTACATATATTTTATACAACTATGTATATAAAAGGAAAGAAGAGGAAGGAGCGTGTAATCCTCACTCCTTATTTAGGAGCTTGAATAAATAGATACATTAAATGCTAAATAATGGAAGCAAGAAAATAGATAGGGTTGGGTTCTAAGATAGTTTGAAGGGCGGTGCTCCAAGATTGAGCTTGAGTTACTTCTCGAATTCTGGATGGCGTTGAGGAGTCCCTTCTCCTCTTCTTCTTCATTATAATTAACTATTACTTCATAGTTTTTTGTGCTAATTTGGTTGGGAAGCCTCTCAAAAGGAGACAATAGTATCTAAGGGCTAATCATGTTTAATTTAGACAATAGTATTATCCAAATGGTTACTAGTTACATTTGAAGATTACTATATTAAGTTATATTAAGTTAAGGGTGTTGACATAAATAAATGAATGTTGCATAATTGTATCATAAATGTGAATATTATGAGGTAGTATCATCATAATAGTATTTCAGTATGTAGGATCCCTATTATAATTAAGTTAGTAAGACATACCTTACCAAGTCATAATAAAGGTATCAAGTAGTAAGTGTTTAATTGTGAAGAATTACACTTATTAGGAGTTAATCACATTCTTTATGCTTGAATAGTTAAGCATGATTAAAGATGATCTATATTGTTTTGATTATGTGAATGAATAAAAAATTCAAGTGTAAACCTAGAAATACTTTAATGTTGTTTAAATATTAAAGGAATTATGAATTAGTCTCAGAGATTGTTTTCTATGTAATGAAATAAAGGTTAAAGAGTTTCCATGAGTAATGATGACCTTGTTTAAAGTACCATTAGAAGATTATATTCAAGTGCAATAGAATTTATTGTATAGAAAGGTTTCCCATAATAGTAAAAGTTATGTTTGAAATCCTCATAGAAAGGTAGAAAGTGCTTACACTCTAAAGGTTTAATATAAGCTTATACATTATTTAGTTTGTATATTGATAATTACACTTTGACGAGATCTCTCAACGTAGATTGAGTTAGAGATTATTATAAGTTAGATATAAATTATTATAGGAAGGCACACGTGATAATAATTCTTATTAGGAAATTAATGAAAGTCATGTGTCTTAATAGGTACTCGATTCTATGGTATCTTACCTTCATGGAGGGACCAAACTCCCTTAGTTGATAAGTGTAAATGGTATATATTTTTCAATTTAGATGCTTATGTCTTAAAAGATAATTAACTTAACACTTGAGTTACATCTAATTATGTAGATGTTGAATAGAGATTAGAATGTTATTACATAAAGTAAATTTAAAGAAGCAATTCTTATATAAAGAATGTTGTGGATGAGAATGTATTCAGTTTATCATCAGTTGTTAAGTTACGAGACTAACTTATTAGTTGTTTGGGTGATGTTTAAGGAATTTTTTTACACCTAATATCCCAAGGGACTATTGCGGGTATTTGGTTGTTAATGGTTGATTTTCTCCATCGATAACTAGTTTGTACGTTGATTAAGCATTTTGAGTCACCATAAACTGCTCCAAAAAGTATAAATACATCTTCTTCTGTATACTGCTCAAGTGATTCCTCTCTTTCTTGACTTGTGTCTTCTACTACCTCCTTTTCACTTCGTGCTCTTTTGGGTGCGAGGATTCACTTGCATTTTCGAAAACATGTTTATACATGAAATAACAAATGTAGTATTTAAACGAAACATAATCGTTAGTTTCCCCTTGGGTCATATGGCGTGATTCCATGTTGATGATTTTATGTAAGTAAGGAATTTTTCAATAAGATATGAGGTGATTTGTTATGTGTATTACATGAAATGGCCACTACATCAAATAATACCCTAACATAGCCATTCTTCTGAGCTTGTTGTTAACAACATCCACACCCTTTAATTTCCTAGAAATATTACCAAGCCCACCTGTGAAATTTTAGGGCGATGCCTCTTGGTTGGGATCAAGAAGTGAAAATATTTTCCTGATGGGGTGCATATCAATGAGTTTATATATGGTAGGTCAGTCAATAAGGAAGTGAGAGCATAGGTATTTGGCATCTAGTTGCATGTTCAATTTGGGTTATCTATCGTTCGCAACCTCAGAGCCCCCAACCTTTGAAAAAGAATGTTAGCATGCATTGGGTTTTAAAGCTTGGGAGGTTGGATGGTTTGCTTGGCCACCAATGAAATATTTCCACAGTTGTAGTTCATGGCTAGGTGGCATCTTGGTTATCTATCTTGTCGCTTGGTTAATGCCTACCCTGGTAAATTTATTGTTTAATTATGTTTACTATATACTGGAAAATTGTTAAACAAAGAGTGAAAACATGATTTATCCTCTGTTTTAAAGTCAAAACATTGAGTGGGTTCATGGGGATCGACCTCAGGCTATCCAATTAGCTCCCCAAAGCGGTCTCACAAAGTGTCACAGGTTCAAATCCATGGGATTTGTGAAATATTTCGTTACTTTCTTGAAAATGACTTATAACTACACAATTGCTCAATTGGCTTGCCCCTATTTAATATGTTTGATCAGTCATTGCATAGACGAGAACACTCCTACGACGTGAAACTACAAATGTATAGTGCATGCAAAAGATTTCATTTATACCTTTCATATAGGTTATCAATCCAATAGATTAAATGTGATGGACTTGTTGGTTGTAATAACTAAAAGATAACCATCACATATGGACATTGAAAATGTCAATGTCCTCTATATTTTTCATACAGGGTATCAATCCTATAGATTAATGTGATAGACTTGTTGGTTGTAATAACTAAAATATAATCATCTAGATCATATCTAACATATATTCTTCTATTAAATTGATAATGGAGAAATCGCTCCAAGAACTGCTCTAAGAACACACCAAGACTGTCAGGCTTTGAAGCTCAAATCAATGGAGAACCTTGAGGCAATTCAATGCCCTCCAGACCCCGATGAAATTGATTTTTGAACACTGATCTCAACCACGCATAAACCAGGAGGCTGTAAGGAAGCAACCCACTTCATTAAAAAATAGGATATACTAGAAGTTGTTCTTCCTCCCTACGTGTCTAGAAAGAAGGAACCTACAATGTCAAAAAGAGGATTGATAGGTCAATTGACTGGTAATTGGCCATCACCAAGGTCAATGGAGATTTGGTTACAAAAAAAATGGATATCCCTAATTCGGGGAAGAACGACTTATTATTTTTGTGGTAGAGGTTTTTATGCTTTTATGTTTGAATTCAAAGAGGATAGAGATCTAATTTTTCAGAGTGGGCCGTATTTCTTCAGTAAAAAAGGGATGTATCTCAACAGTTGGACCCTAGATTTTGATCCAAAATTAGATATTCCTTTTCTTGTTCTTGTATGGGTAAGATTGCCCCGACTTCCTCTCCATTGCCGGGGGGGGAAATTCTCTAAGGGATATTGGAAATAAATTGGGAAATTATATAGACAAGTCTAATCCTAAGCAAGGAATGTTCCAAAGTGCAAGAATATGTGTGGAAGTTGACATGGAGAAGGGACTTCCTGAAGCTATTCATCTTGTGCTGGACAACTAGAGCCACTTTCAACAATTAGACTATGAGCAGTTACCCTTTAAGTGCAAATTATGCCATGCTTATGGCCAGTGTGCCAATGATTGTAAGAAAGAAGGGGGCACAACGTCAATCCTCCAAAATCAAGAAGAAAAATGGAAAGTATTGTGAAGGAAGGCAAAGCAAATTGTGGAAACATATTTAGTGGATATTCCTTCTTCGTCATTTTTTTTAGATAGGTCTAAGAATCCATTAATATCATTTAATAGATTTGAATCTTTGAGTCAAGAATCTCCTCTAAGATTTTCATAAGTAATTTCCCCATTTGTAAGAGAATCTGGATCAACCTTTCCACCTAGACTATCGTCTATCATGTATGAGTTGGATAAATCAGTTGAGAAAGAAAATAAAGAAGAAAATATATTAAATCCAGTAGTAGACGATGAAGTACCTCTAGAAACACAGATGATACCAGCGGGAGTGTTAACCAGAAATCAAGCAAAATTGGTAACAACATATGAAGAAAGAGAGATGAATGAGGGAGAGGAAAGAATGACTCAAAAAGGGCGCACACTTGGGAAATAAATAAGAGAAGAAGTTGCAAATTAGGAAAAAGTGATATGGTTACAATCAAATATAGATCAAAATATAATCACAAAAGGCAAAGGATTAAGTAATTTGGTAACTCTGAGCTCCCAAAAGGGAGGTAATACTAAGTCAGCTGGTAAATAATGCAGCTAGTCTCTTGGACCTATAGAGGGATGGGAAGCAGAGGAAAAGAAGAAGCAGTCAGAAAAATGATAAATATGGAGAAACCTTCAATCCTTCCACTCCAAGAGACTAAATTGCAAGACAATGCTACGAAATATTAGGTCATAAACAATGGAAAACAAGCAAAAGTGTTGCAATGAGTTTGAGAGGAGCATCTGGTAGCATTTGCACATTTTGGAATTTCAGTGAGTTTGAGCTAAAGGAAATGAAGCATACTATGCACTGGCTTTTCATGGAACTGATATGCATCAAAACTGGAAAGCATTCCAATCTCTTTAATCTTTATGTCCCGATGCACTATAAAGAAAAGGAATAATGTTGATAGTCATTAACTAGTGAAAGAAACGGATTGAGATTACTGAATATAATTATAACAGGGATTTAAATACAATACTATCAATGGAATAAAAAAGGGAGGGGCTAGAGTTAGACAAGCCTCAAGATAATCCCCAAGGAAGATTGTTTATAAATGCAGTGGACTCAGGCCTATGAAATATTCCATAACCCACTATAAGATTAATGATCAATCTACAATATTATATGGTCAATTTAGCATTGATTTGGATCAAATTTATTTTAAATAAGTGCACCACAAGGATGTCCAAATGTCATAATTTTACTCTATATCGACAAGCAATCGAGATCATGAGTAAAATCGAGATAAGGTCAATTAATGCAGTAAATGAAGTTGGGATCGCTTGTGAGAGAAGGAAGATCATGGTTTTACATCAGTCATGCTTCATTATGACTTCAGTTCGAGGTGGTCTGAACCAAGATATGGATAGATCTAGATGTCATGGATTTCGATTTAATTGGAGTAATTCACCAGTTGTGGAAATTATCATCTTGTATTGGAACCCTCTACAGTGCAATTTTCTATCGATCCATCTAAATGCTCAGGAGATCAGTTCAGGAAATAATATATGGGTTTGTCATCTTCTTCTGGGAGTTATTGAGGTAGGATTCTGTCAAGCTGATAAGATATTTGAGGTCTGTTTTCTTTACACAAAGATAGTGGATGAGGGAAGCTCAGTAGTTGAAAATGGACATAATTATTTGTCTGGAATTAATTATTGCATTGTCTTTTCTAGTGATATTTGGGTTATTGTGATGGACATAAATGTTGTTGAATCGATGTTTGATAGCTTGAATGCTTGTCAAAATAATGAGTTTTCTTTTCCAATCACTCCTACTCTAGGGTGTATGATGTATGGTGAAAACGATGATAGTATCATTGAAGATGATCGAATTCTGGCTTCCATAAGTTGCTTCAGTGTTCTCTCTTGTATTAATTTGCTGTTAATGTTTGCTTATCTTAAGCCATTGTTGGATAGTGCTAATAATTGTTTGAATGAAGACATAGTTTGCTATATTGTAATTGCGACAAGTCTCACTCTGTCTAGAAGTTTATACTTTTCTTATACAACCAATAATTTGAATGTTTATTGATGTGACTGTATTGAAGTGAAGATCAGAGTTGAAAGCTTTGGCCCTATTATAATAGGTGCTTCTGTTGGTGACATAAATTGTAACCCTATTAAGAAGCATATTCGGTATTTTTGTTGATATAAGTACATAGGTAATGGTATTTAAGAGAATTGGTTTGGAAGTCCTAGTTTTTTCCAATGGGTGCAATATTCTGAGTATATTTCTCGGTTCTCTCTTATGATAGGCTCTAAGTGTTGGCGGGAAAAACTACCCTGTAGTAAGGAAACAGATACTATCAACTAAAAGGGGATGACATGTAATCATATTGACTGTGTTACAGAGATGTTTATGAAAGGAAATAGGTTATAGGTCTTGAGAACATACCTTTCGAATGACGTTCGATCCTAGCTCTTATTTGATCTTTCTCTCGATCTTCAAGTCAACCTCCCGTTCAATAAACCTGCAATACAAGTACCTTTCTCAGCGTATCTTAGATAATATATAATGATTGAATATACAAAGCAATTTAAACATCCAATATTAACCAAAGCAGATCCAAACAAGTATATAACTTCAATGAACACTTAATTTGGGACAAGAAAGATGCTTCAACCTTTTATTGTCAAATGCAAATTGATGATACAAAGTATACCTGACTTTGTCACATGCTCCTGCAACCTGATCCTGAGCTCCTGCTCTTCTCTGGCTTGGATATCTTTCAGCATAACCTCCTCCAATGCAAGCTTCTCTTTAAAAGTCTCTCAATAGCATTCATGTCTCTAACCCCTCTCTTTATTCTTCCTTGTATTTATAGGAAAAGGGAAGCAGTTCAGGTCGAGAGATGGTTATGGAGGAAGTTGGGGAAGTTGGGAAACCAACTGCAACTAATCCTCTTCGTGAAATTAATTATTTTTTAATCATCTTTTGAGGTGTACGCTACTATTTCTCAGTGAAGTAGCGCTCAGGGTGCTACTATAGTGTTTTTAAACTAGCGCTCATCACTTTTTGAATGTTGAGCACTACTCTGTTGAAGAGGAGTAGCGTTCATGAGGCTTGAGCGCTACTATTGCACACTGGAGTAGGGTACAGGCGCTAGTCTATTGAAGTAGAGTAGCGCTCATGTCTCAAAATGACATTTTTAGGGTTTTTCCAGTCTTGCTAGGAGGTGGAGTAAGTCAAAGTCTCATCTGGGGTCAACATGCTCCTCCATCCAAGTTGTCCTTTTGTGTGATCAACAACTCAAGATGATCACGGACGGAGAGGTGCAGGTTTGACCTATAACAGATACCCTCTAATGTGTGAGGTCAGAGGGGAACAATGGCCGAAATACATTATACTCCAAAGCCAGAGGAGGAGCAAGGAACCGCAGAAACAAGTCACAAGAACACCTGAAACAAAGTTCAAGGTTAGCGAGCGATTACATTTTTGACATCATATAGATGTGCAGTGTGAACAACATGATCTCCGATACATAACAAGGAGATGTATATATAACATGGCCACTTGGAATACAAGCGTGGATCCATGTCAAACTGAGAGATCATAGCCATAACAACAAACTGGATCTATGTCTCATGGAGAGCCGAATATAAGTGAGGCTCATTCTTGCGCAACTTGGGTGATAACAGAATGAGGTAATGTCATCTAAAATCCCAAGGTCTTCATCCAAAACAACTCTAGGTACAAACCCTAACCATGTGAATAGATGAGCTGATAGTCGAACATGGGGGGTATCGTTTGATTATTGGTCATTGATGTATACCGTTAACAAACGTGAGGACTTCCATCGATAGTGATGATGGGGCCCAAGGTACCAAGTACGATCCGCCAAGTGTGAATAGATGGACTTGGAGTTGAACACTTGGGGATCTTGTCGAAGAAGAGACATTGATGTATTATCAACATTCAACAGCAAGGAAAATTGCCACTGGTGACTGCAATCTCCAAGGTACTAACCGAAACTCTAAACTTCATTCCTAGAGTAAAATGAGTTGATGTCGATGGGAAGAAGTTCGTTGGAAGGGAGGCCGTAAGGAATCCTCCATCATCCAACTCGAGGAACACTCAATTGGTATGAGATGATATGGAATAATATGTAACAAGACTGACACTAGGATAGCCGACACATGAGGTCAAGGTAAACTGCAGAATGGCCAACACAGGGTATATCCTTGAACAGTGAGCACGACACAAAGTGACTCAAGCAGTTTTCGACATAATGGGGTAAATGATAAGCCTGAAATGTAAGAGACATTATCAGACCCTCCATATGGTTGGAAGAATAACCAACCGGGGGAGTAAACAACTCAGAGATCAGGTTCACCCTGAGGTCAAAAACTAAACCCAACCGACATGATAGACTCAAGTAGGTGCTGTGTTCAAGGATAGAACTGACTGAACCACCTTTGACATTGAAGATATGACACATCTTTCCCATCCCTTATTCTTTTTAGATAAAATAATACCTTTCTTGTTGTTTTAATGAGTCCAAGAAAGAATGAAAACTCAATAGATCCAACCATTTAAAAAGTTTAACGAGCCCATGGGAGGAAGACTCAGGACCTTCTTCATTGTTTACAGAGTTCGAAGAAGAGATAGAAGATTACTCTATATTACTGATCTTTGGATTTTAATATCGAGCCGAGATCTGTTCTTACTCGCCGGTGTTTTCAATTTTAAGGAGTCTGAAAAACTTAAACAATAACTCCATATATCTGCTCGTGGATTTTAGTATCGAGCCCAAGCATATTAATGCTCGCCGGTGTTTTCCTGTTTATAGAGTTTGAAAAACTTAAACAATCCTCTTTTCACCTATCCGTGGATTTTATATCGAGCCCGAGTAGGTGAATGCTCGCTTGGTATTTTCATGTTTAGAGAGCCTGAAAACCCTAAAGAAAGGCTCCAAAAGGTCCCTTTTCATGCAGTTAGTCTCCTCCCCCGAAAAAGTATAAAACAAAGGGAGAAGAACTCTTCTAGCGCATACAGAAGTATACCTAGAGTATACCTTTTCCGTAGTTAATCCACCTAGGCCCGGAAAATGGGTAATTCTATACCTGAGTGGATGAGCCTTCGATTACTTTAACAAGCTCGAAGAGGACAAGCTTGCTCGGAAATCTCGTTTAGGTTTAAATAGTCCAAACAAGAGCTTAAAATGACTTAAAGGTCAGCTTCTGGGATCATAGCTTCATAATCTGCCAAAACTAGGTCTTCAACAAAATATTAGTAAATGTGACAAAAATCTCAAATGATATATGAATTTGAACTATCAACTAGTTGACAAGGTCTAACATCGAGAATTTTAATCTTAGGAGATTGATCCTACAAAAATTTAAGGAAAAATGAGAGCTGGATAAGTGAACATTAGTATTGCACCATGTGTATGTTTCAATTGATTAATTAGGTCATTTTGATAAAATTTGAAACTATAGAGAACTAAACAATGGTGGGTAAAAATTAAAATCCAATTCATATATATAATTTCATTTTAAAACTCAATTTTCAATTTGTTTTTGTAGGGCAAAAATTGGGGCAAACTTTGCACTTTCAAATCTCCGTGGCGATCAATTCGAGCATCCAAACACTGTTCTTCTTCCACCAAGTAGTTAGAATCCTCCCTACTTGCATTTTTATGGTTTAGTTTTTAATTTTTGAGCCTAAAACTGCTTGCCAGGCAATGCTCACAACGTTTAGTGTGCGGGCGCTACTGTGTAACAAGAGCAATAGCGTGTGAAGGAGATGAGCGCTACTATGTTCATAGAGATTAGCGCCCACATGTTACTGTGTAGTGTACACAGTAGCACTCAAGCCTGAAAATGTAAAAACAAGCGCCGAGACTGAAAAAAAAAAGTCACTTTTTGTGCAGGATGGTTCTTCAATGGAGGGAGAGAGAACATGAGGACATGGATAGGCTGGCCATGCAAGACCCAGCCACTCTCCACGCTCTCCGAAGATGCATTTTATTGAATTTTTACCGAACCGTAAATATGAGGGCCCTAAACAAATTATTTCGAAGACTTATTTGGTACTGGGATGTGGATACCAATACCTTTGTCATCCACGAGCAAACTTTGGAGCTTATAGTTGATGACATTTATTTCATTACTGGTCTCTCATGAAGGGGAGATGTAAGAAATCTGAAAGGGTCTTCTTGTGTGGGCATAGGGTTCGTGCAAGAGTACTTGAATACATATTGTGTGGCTGGAGCTGAGAAATCAGAAAGCCAAATCTTGATTTCTACAGGCCTCCCCTTAAAGGTGATAGTGAGTATGATTAACCGAGTGGCAGGTAGTGCCTCACTACACCTAGCTTCCAGGAACTCTATGCATGTTGGTGTACAATGATTACAAGGTCATGTATACGATTGGTGTACTAGTTTACTGGCGAGCATGAAAGCTCAATTGACAGGTTGCAAATACGACAAAATGAAGAATTTTGGGTAAGGTAGCATTTTGTGTACTTTCTTCTTTGAGAGGATGCCTGCTATTCGCTTGGGGATGCCTCTACCTCAGGTTAACTCTCGTGAGCCCAGACTAGGCCATTTGGGTGACATATTCCTCCGCCAGGGTGGTGTGGAAAGTCACTCCTGTTATCATACTGATGATTTATGGGGGTGGTGGGAGAGGCAAGTGCCTGCCTTCGATCAGTTTCCATATGTTGGATTGGATTTCCACCATGATCCAGAACTGGCGCTTCCTCCAGGTGGAGCCTGGGGAGCTATTGGTATGTTTAATTTTGAGAATTATTTAATTTTTTCAAACTTTTCAAGTATTTGATTTTTATGAATGAATTTTGAAGCGCTAAATAAGTGTCATATGCAGATATTGGGTCTGTTCGTCCTGAGGGACATCCTACCATCTTTGTGAGGCCAACTGATATTACTGCAGCAGATGCTATGTTGGGGACCATAGAGAGAAAAGTGAGTCGGTTGACTCATGAAGTTCCTGCATGCCGTATGGATCAGATACCTATTGATATGCAGGAAGATGTAGTTGGGGTGCCCCTAGCATGGCTTAGGGTGATGTGGAATATAGCTAGGCTAGTCATATGTTATCGCAATGCAGTAGATGATGACGAGGCCCCTCCTTCTCCATAAGAGAGGAATACATTATATGTATATTTTTGAGGCCACTGTGCCCAGTTTTGTACTTTTATGACATGACTTGATAGACTTGTGATCCAAAACTCATATATTTTTTGATACAGTATCGGCTATATACAATATCGGTTATTTACATGTGTATGTGTTTGAATTTTATGTGTGGAATGTTGTTTATGAAAGTGTATGATACAAATGCCAGTCTAACACATAGTTTTCTAATGAATCAACTAATGCATTTAAATTTCTTGGAATGTGTTCATATATAATAGAATCAAATTGTCTTTCCAATAGTCTAACTCGTAGAAACTGACGTAGCAATCCAGGATCTCTAATCTGGTAGACACCTGTTAACTGAAATACAATTAGTTGTGAGTCAAGTCTTACCTCCAAATGTGAAATGCCTTGACTGAGAGCATCTCGGAGAAGTTCTATAACTACACTGTATTCAGCCACATTATTCGTGGTGGGACCCAAACAAACCCCCCCCGAAGAGACAAGTTGGCCAACGGGTGAGTAAATGACCCAAGCTGCTGCAGCTGACTGACAGGTGTGGCGACTGGCGCCATCAGCAAATCCTAAGAAGTGTTTGGTCAACATCTGGTACACGAAACGAAAAACATACATAAGATTAACTAACAAGCATAACGAAAACTAGCTCTACAAAAATATACAGCTATGTTACAAGAAAAAGCACGTCAGCCTAAGCGTAGTACTTCTTCAGGTAGAGCCCATTTCTGGGCTCGGCCAGCTTATTACCTTCGTAATCTATCAGTTCATAGGCACCTTTCTTTAGTACTTTGGAAATTATATAAGGCCCAAGCCACCTGGACTTGAACTTGCCAGGTCCTAGGGGTTCTTTGTCTTGATCCCAAAGTAGGACCAAGTCTCCTTCAAGGAAAACCCTAGGTCTGACGGACTTGTCATACTGTCCTTAGACTCATTTTTTGTGGACTTCATTTTTTGTGAGCGCGTCGCGGCGCTGCTCATCTAGATGTTCTAAGTGTAACAAACGTTCTTCTAGTATTGAAGTATCTGGTAGTAACTGAACGGCTAGTTTTAGCGAAGGAATCTCACATTCAATCGGTACGACTGCTTCTATCCCATGCACAAGTTGGAAGGGAGAGAATCTGGTAGCAGTCTTAACGTTAGCTCGGTAAGCCCAAAGAGCCGGGTACAGCATGATGTGCCAGTTATTTCGACTGGCATTAACAGTTCTTTGCAGTATAACCTTTAAAGTTTTGTTCACTGCTTCAACTTGTCCATTCGCCTATGGATAGTATGAAGACGAATGTTGTCGAAAACTAAGCATTGTATACAACTTGGTCATCATGCTATTCTGGAAATGACTGCCATGATCAGTCACTATCTCTTTAGGTATGCCGAACCGTGCAATAATCTGATTAAACACGAAATAAGCGGCAGTTTCTCCATTTGCCTTGACAGTAGGCATTGCCTCCGCCCACTTAGTAAAGAAGTCAACAACAATGATGATGTAATGATGTCCTCCAGCCGAAACTAGATTGCAAGTCATGTAATCAACCCCCCATTTTGTGAAGGGACCTGCTGTAATCACAGGATGAAGAGGAGATGGGTATGCCCTCATTTTCTTAGTGAAAAACTGACACGGACGACAGCGTTTCACAGATTCCACACAATCTTTAAAGATCGTGGGCCAAAAATATCCGGCACGCAGTATCTTTTGAGCTATTGCCAACCCGGAAAGATGTCCCCCACAAGCTCCACTGTGGGCATCATTTAATACTGCTTCGGCTTCTTCTCGAGTTAAGCAACATCTTAAAATGGAATCTACCCCATGTCGATACAAAGTATCTGAGATGATGAGGTAGTTCTTCGCATGGATTTTGAGCTTGCGTTGCTCTTCTTGAGAAAAAGTAGTAGGACACCTCAAAGTTTGGAGATATACTAAGATATCCCCGTACCATGGGTCAGAGGAAGCAATGTGGAAGATATGTTCATCTGGGAATGATGATTCTTCCTCAACGTACTCTAGGTCACTCGAAAACTCTGAGATTAACTCAGCGAACACTAGTGATTTCTTCGACTTGGCCAATTGAAAGACCGAATCGAACTCCTGTAGGATTACAATCCATTTATTATATTTCCCACCGATGATTCGTCGGGTGAGAATGTACTGGAAAGGATTGACTTCTGCTATCATAGTAGTAGTTCGCAAAAGTATATAGTGACGAAGCCTTTGTACCACATAGACCGCGACAAGTGCTAACTTCTCAACGTGCGAATATTTAACCTCAGGGGCTATCAATGCGGGAGAAAGACAGTAGACAACATTCTCTTGGAGCGTATCGTCCTCCTGAACTAATACTATACCAATTGTATTAAGAGACGCTGCCAGATATAAAAGCAAGTCTTTTGCGTAGTCTGGCAGGCTCAACAAGGGTGTTGAAAGAAGTGACTTTTTCAAGGCTTCAAAGGATGCTTGAGCAGCCTAGTCCCACACAAAGTAGGACTCTTGTTTGAGTAGCCTCATAAAACATTTGGTAATCTTAGCATAGTTTATGATGAATCGCCGTAAAAAATTAGACATGCCTTGCAGACTTTGGAGTTGTCGTAAGGTGCGAGGAGGAGGTAGATTTACAATCGCCTCTACTTTCAACGGGTCGATCATTATGCCATGATTAGAGACAATGAAGCCCAGTAGACGTTCCGATTCAACACAGAACACACACTTATTAGGATTCAAACGAATCTTATATTGTCTGCATCTTTCAAACACTTGTCTAAGATGAGCTGGATGATCCCGTCTCTTTCTAGATCGTGCCGGGAGGTCATCCAAGTAAGGTTCTACTATGTGTTTGATATCATGAAAAGCGAAATTCAACGCACATTGGAAGGTAGCTCCAGCATTCTTCAAGCCAAATGGCATCTTAGGGTAAGCGAAGGTCCCCCACGGGAAAATGAAAGCTGTTTTATGCTGATCTTCGGGTTTGATTTGTATTTGATTGTATCTCGAAAATCCGTCCATGAAAGAGAACATCTAATGTCCCGCACAAGCATCTATGATTTGATCGATAAACGGTGTAGGATAGTTATCTTTTGGACAAGCTTTATTCAAGTCCCGGAAGTCAGTACAGACTCTAATGGTACCTTGCTTCTTATCAACCGGAACAGGGTTTGAAACCCATTCCGTCATGTCAATCGGATAGATGAAACCGGCCTTAATCAACTTTTCAACCTCCGCCTTGATGGAGGCCGCTTTTCTAGGGTTCACAGGACGAAGATTTTGTCTCACAGTTTTTGCGTTAGCGTATGTCGTGATGACATGCTCCACGATGGCTGGATCAATACCTGGCATCTCCTCATATGACCAGGCAAAAATGTCGCGGAATTCTTTGAAAAGTTTTGTATACAGAGCGATCTCTTCTGGAGAACAGTCTGCACCAATAAAAATGTTTTCCACGACCCCGGGTTTGGTGGAAATGTTAATCGGGATTGTTCTCAATATATTAGCCATATTTCCCTCAGCATAAACAACTCTCGAAGTAGAAGGAAAATATGACAAATCAACAAATCCACCGGGTCTCACAAGGAATTCCCCTCTCTCAATCCTGTCTAGATCTGGAAGCGTGTAGGACCTGTGATGCATATGTTCCCATGGTTGGTCCAGGCCCATCATGACTTCTAAGATGGCTTCATCAGACGGCAAAACCGTGTCTAAACAATCGAACGAGTGGGTGGAATTCAGTGACCATGCCGGAGCATAGTCCATATCTGACTCAACAGCGATTGGCGGAGTCACGATATGTTCCATTGCAGCATGTTGTGCTTCCATATAGGCCACTTCTGCAATGGATGGAGGCACAGAAGGTTATGACGTAGTGGGAAGGATCCAAGGATCAGTTCTTAAACCAATCGTGAATGTTTTGGTAGAAGTACCCACATCAGAATGCATAAAAAGAATAGGGGAGGGAAGGTCGAAAGTTCCTATTAACGACCCGTAAAGCCCTACTCCTAAACTCTCACTAATCGGGGCAGTTTGATCAACTAAAGGAATTGTGGTCTTTGAAGAAGTCTAGTTATTTCTCTGAGTGAAAGAAAGTTGATCGACTGTAATGACCTTACCTTCAAACGAGAACATAACAACTCGAAAAACTATCGATGCAATAGCTCGCATGGCATATGTCAAGCTCCTTCCTAATAACATGTTGTAATCAAGCGGAGTGTCCAGAACTTCTACTTCTACAGCAACTGTCTTACCGGCCAATGTGACATCAAATGATGGCAAAACCCCGTGTGGACGAAAAGTCTTGCCATCAAATGCAGTAAGTAGTGTGTTATAAGGGGCTAACTCGGGGGAACCCAAAGCTTTCCAACAGGAAATTGACATTACGCAGGTCGACGTGCCCTCATCTACAACAACTCGTCTGATGGTCATTGGGCCATGGATGACTTCAATCCGAAGAGTAACGTGGTAGGGAAACCGGTATTTGATATCAACCATATCAAATCGCGCAGACATGTTAGAGGATTCCATACTTCCAATAGCTACCAGAAGTGCATTTCGTTGTAAAGGACAACTTTGCAAGACTTCTAAGGTAGACATGGCACAAGGGGTCTGGGCTAAATCTTCAACCAAATTGTAGTTGGAGGCGGCCCGAGTGTTGGGATTGTGCGATGCCCGTTTCAAGACACCTTTCGGGATCTTGGGCATTGGGTCCACAGGTATGTGGAGTGGAGTGGAGGATTATGGAATCTCTTTATCCTTTTTCTGTGTGTCTGGGGTATAATTCCTGGCTCTCATTTGTAAGAGTGCATCCGAATTAACCATGTTAATAAAAGTTTGATCAACCGTAGCATGTGTAGTGCCCCCAGTGTTGGAGGTGCCAGAAGCTGAGCTCTGCCCCTTAGGGAATGGATCTTTCAGTACGGAAGGCTTCTTTTCTTGTAATAGCTTCTGGGCTTCTTCAAGCAGAGGGCATTTGTGAGTAAGGTGGTCCTGCTTGCAAAGTTTACAAGGGAACTTAACCTTCTTTTTCTCTTTGTTACCCTCCTCGGCATTCTCTTTTTTGGGCTTCTGATGGTTCCCCTCTCCTTTCTTGCCCTTTTTTTTGTTATTGGGCTGCCGAGTGCCCTTTTGATTGTTTTGAACATGGTTAACAGATTCATAAGTAGAAGGAGAGGTTGTGACGGAAGAAAATTCTGCAGTCGATTGTTTGACAGATAAGGCATGAACCTGTTTGGTCAATGCTTCAAAAGCTACAGAGTCAACTGAACCCACTATGCCATCAGCATGTGGTCCATGTTTAGGTTTACTCACATCAGTATTCGATCGCGATGCATGAGGTATGATCTCATACAGTAACCTAGATTGTGTGTAAACGAGATCTAACTGCTGGGTCCGTAGGATGGCTTCTTCCTCATTAGACACTCTAGAAGTAGCTACTTCCTTAGAAATGTAAGGAAGGAGTGATTTCAAATACCACTCAAGAAGGAATTCTGGAGGTATGTTGGCTTTAATGAGCCTCTTTGGTCTTCGCCACTCCTGAATGTGATCAGATAAATGAGTGGCTTTATTTTGCCTAAATGTAGACAAAAGGTCTGTTTTGGCATCATACCGAACAGGAAGCTGGAAGTGATTCAAAAAGACAGTCGCGAGATCCCCAAAATTAAAGAATGTAGCTGCAGGTAACTAAATGTACCATTTGGCTGCAGCATTGGTTAAAGTCCTTTGGAACAGTCTCAAACTAATGGAATCTTCATTTAATGAGTTCGAGGAGCACCATAAATGGAAAGTAGTGACATGGTCACCAGGGTCTTCACCTGTTTTGCCTTCGAACTTTGGAATGTCCAAAAGTAACTTGGTAGGAACTGGTGGCCATGTAGCGTTATGATACACTGGATCGTTGGTCAGCTTGGAAAGATCTCGCAAATTTAAAGTTTCTAGAAATGGTAAACGAGGCCGATAAGATGGTACTTGATAAGCTGGGATCGAAAAGGGGGAACCACCCATAGCTTGACCTTTGAACTGCTGGTAGAGGTTTCCCCCAACCGTCTGCTGGTAGGGGTTGCCCCCAACCATCTGTTGATAAGGGTTGCCCCCGGCCATCTGCTGATAGGGGTTTCCACCTACCATCTGTTGATAGGGGTTGCCCCCAGCCACTTGTCGATAGGGGTTGCCCCCTGCCACCTGTTGTTGCACGAAAGTATTATTGAAATTTCCCCACCCATATGAAAGTGGGTTAGTGCTCTGTGGGTTCGTCCAAAGTGGATGGGGGTTAGCCCCGCCATATTGCTGGTTAAAAATATTACCCCTCCTCCTGAAGATAAGGAAAAAGGGACGTTACCTGCAGGTATATTACCTTGATTCATGTTGGGACCTGCAAAGGTATTAAAACCAGTGGTAGTTGACGTAGACGGTGCATTCATGGTACTCATGACAGGCACAGTTGCAGAAGCACTTGTCCCTACAGCGGGTGTGGAAATCCAAGTATTGGGTATATGATATAACGGTTGAAACGCAGGAGGTGGCACGAAATTGGCTGTACTGCGAGGTCCAAAAGTAGGTGTAGAGGTAGATGCCATAGTTGTTGAACTCGGCATACCTAACATGCCAGTATTAAAACTGAAGGACGGAGTGGACACAGAGGTTGTCTGTGTTGAACTTGGTGTAGCAGTAAAAGGAGGATTTACAGTGTTAGTGTTCATACCTATGGTGGGAGTTTGTGGAACTCCCTGTTCGCCTCCTGGATTAGACATAAAATGTCCAGATGAGAAATTATATGCACTGTAATCGGGCTGCTGGAAACCAACGGGTAACAAAAGCGGATTTCCAGGATTAGTCAGAAGAGGATTAAAGGGAGTGCTATACTCCACGGAAGTGAGATCTTCAATCTCAACTGAACTAAAATGTCGCTGATCTGGAGTACTCGGTTGTGGTTCCTCAGGAACCTCTATTTCAGGGTTTTCTGTTGCAGTTTGTTGTTCTTCAGGAAACTCAATTTCAGGTGGTAGTTCCTTAGGAATTTCTATTTCAGGATTTTCCATTGTAAAAATTTCCTCGGGAAGTTCTATTTCAGGAATGGTTTCCAAAGGAACACTGGGGTTTACCCGTTCTCGTCTAGCTGGCGGTAATGGTTATGTTCTAAGTGGCGGAAGGTTTTGAAACCTTCTCGATCTACGAAGTTCTTGGTTCTCCATGATTATATATAAAAATAGAACTAGAAAACCTAGTGGCCACTAAGACTAGGGGGGAAATAGCACGCCAACTAAAAAGTCCTAAGTATGCAAACCAAGCAAACAAGATGACTTCTGGAGAAGATTCTGGGATGATGAGGGCCCAAAACAGATCAATGAAGGATGAAGAACAGTTACCCAGGGTCCACAATACAATGACTAAGGTTGTAAGCGCTGGAATCACCCAACTGCCCTCCCAAAGACCTGCAAGGGATTTCCTCCCACGTCTGTCCTAGGTACAACAGATATACCCTCTGCTGTCACCTGTGTATGAACCTATGGTTAGATACTAAGGATACCACAACACCATAAACTCCTGGGGGAACAGTCTCTGGTCGAATCAAAAGGCGTGGGCAGGGTAACTGAGCCCAAAACTCAAAAGAGTCCCCAAACGCGATCCAATCCTCGTATATGCTTGAAACAGAAAGTACGAGGAGTATTCCCAACAATTTGATCTCACAAGACCTACTGCATAGATCCCAGGCAATCTTTGAGTGAAGTGGATTTACCTGTGATAGTCGAACTACGATTTTTGCGTAATGTGTGATCTTGGGTGGTTTAAGGTGATTTAAACCCAAGATCCTAACCAAGACTAGTTGGTGTAGTGTATCCCTAAAAAAGAAAAATTGTTTCTATTTAATTTTATTAAATATTTTTAGGGCTGTTATTAATCAAAAGGTAGTGCATTTGTGTGGCATGGTTGCAACAGAAAAGCAAAAGTGCATAAATTCTAACTTTCGACAACAAAAACTTTTATTTTTTCTTTTAAAGTTCTTTCCAAACTGAAAAACTGAGCAAATCTAATCAAATTTCTTTTTTGTTTTCTTTTGAAATTGTAAACAAAATAATCTATGCTATCTTGTAACAAATATAAGCCTTATTAATCTTAAGCTACCAATTTTTTGCTTTTTTTGTTTTTATAAGCGAAAAAGAACTATAAACATGGAAAGCAAATAAGACTTGTGTGCAATGTGTAAGTATGGCTAAAAATGGTTCCTAAGCTTACAGCTGTCAAGGCACTAGCTCAACAAAGACTTGTCCTATAGGTTTTTTGCAAAAGAAAAAGCCTTCATACTCGGAAACAAAGTGGGGAGAAAAAAAAGGAGAAAGATACTCAAAACTGGGAATCAAACACAAGAGGACTGACCCAAAGCATCAAACCCTAACAAGACCACTATGCCAAGCAAACGATAGGCAAGAAAGCTAACAACCAACCTACTAACACAAGGCCTGAGAAATGAATCAACCTAAAGCACTTTAAACACACTTGAAACCAGAAAAGACAAAAAGTCAAGGAAGGTTGGAACTCAACAAGTTCGGAAGACACCCTAAAGGCTCCAAAACAAACCAAACCCTAAAACAAAGGATAAGATAGGTAAAGAGAGAACAAATGTTGCTACAAACAGTGAATGCAAAGCATACAGGTTTGTAAGTCAGCAACACACAGTCAGGGCAAGAATAAGCAGAAGTGTTCACTAAAGAACAAAGCCTAGTATTCCAAAAGAGTTATAAATAGTCCAAACATTCTACAAGTAAGCAAGCGATCTAAATATGGTAAAAAGACTCAAAGAAAGGTTCTAAGACTTAAAGAAAAGTTATAAACCTCAAATACCAGTCAAGGAGATCTAAAACAAAGTCAGAAGAGTACCCAAAAGGGCAGAAAACTCAACCAAACAACTAACAGAAGGCTACAGGAATATACCCTACTGTGCAATAGGGAAACTAGCGCTCCTGAAGAGATGGGCGCTACTGTATGTATAGCAAAGTAGCGTATGGGCGCTACTGTATGTATAACAGAGTAGCGCTCAGGTCTTAAAAAGTTAAAAACTGACTTTGAAAAGATGCAAAAAAGATTGAGTGAAGCAGAGAAAAACAAGAAGGGGGTACCTACAGGGTCTCTCAGCACATTAAAGGAGTTAAAATGGTTTTGGGAAGAAAAACAAGAAAGGTTTCCTAGAGCAAAAACACAACTTTCCCCAGCGGATTCGCCAGTCTGTTGGCGAGAAAAACTACCCTGTAGTAAGGAAACAGATACTATCAACTGAAAGGGGATGACATGTAAGCATATTAACTGTGTTACAGAGATGTTTATGAAAGGAAATAGGTTATAGGTCTTGAGAACATACCTTTTGAATGACGTTCGATCCTAGCTCTTATTCGATCTTGCGCTCGATCTTCAAGTCAACCTCCCGTTCAATAAACCTGCAATACAAGTACCTTTCTCAATGTATCTTGGATAATATATAATGATGAAATAGACAAAGCAATTTAAACATCCAATATTAACCAAAGCAGATCCAAACAAGTATATAACTTCAATGAACACTTAATTTGGGACAAGAAAGATGCTTCAACCTTTTATTGTTAAATGCAAATTGATGATACAAAGTATACCTAACTTTATCACATGCTCCTTCAACCTAATCCTGGGCTCCTGCTCTTCTCTGGCTTGGATATCTTCCAGCATAACCTCCTCCAATGCAGGCTTCTCTTTAAAAGTCTTTCAATAGCATTCATGTCTCTAACCCCTCTCTTTATTCTTCCTTGTATTTATAGGACAAGGGAAGCAGTTCAGGTCGAGAGATGGTTATGGAGGAAGTTGGGAAACCAACTGCAACTAATCCTCTTCATGAAATTAATTATTTTTTAATCATCTTTTGAGGTGTACATTACTATTTCTCAGTGAAGTAGTGCTCAGGGAGATACTATAGTGTTTTTAAACTAGCGCTCATCACTTTTTGAATGTTGAGTGCTACTCTGTTGAAGAGGAGTAGCGCTCATGAGGCTTGAGCGCTACTATTGCACACTGGAGTAGGGTACATGCGCTAGTATATTGAAGTAGAGTAGCACTCATGTCTCAAAATGACATTTTTAGGGTTTTTCTAGTCTTGCCAGGAGGTGGAGTAAGTCAAAGTCTCATCTGGGGTCAACATGCTCCTCCATCCAAGTTGTCCTTTAGTGTGATCAACAACTCAAGATGATCACGGACAGAGAGGTGTAGGTTTGACCTATAACACTAAGGGAAATTTTGACTATGTTTTCCTTGAACATGTTGACATTACACAGGTTCTTCATTTTGCAAATAGTATAATGAAGAAAGGTAAAGAAATTATGGAAAACCAAGACTCTAAGCCTAGCAACATAGAAAATAAGGGCACCTGTGATAGCAGTGATACGATATTTAAGAACCTTGTGAAGAGACAAAGGACCCGGGAAAAAAATATGATAGAGACCAGTTATTGAATTATATCAATCAAGACTTTCTTGAAACACAAATCAAGCAATTGAAAATGCGTCTTATAGATGCTGAGATTGAAATCGATTTCTAGAAGAAAAAATATAGGAAGTTGGAGCAATCCATCACTAAATTACAAGGTAAAGTTCATGAGTATGATATTTCTCAATCACACATAATCACCAAGGTATTTATTGTTGCTTATCTAAATGTTGGAACACATTATGAAGATGACAAGAGTTCTGAAGAGGAACCCTCTTTCACCTCTTCTCCTTTGAAGACTGATGAACACAGTTTTATTTTATACAACGGGATGGTGGGCCTTGCACTCTTTTTGTCTTTTTGTAATGCAGATCAAATGCATTTTGATATTAGGTACTTTCTTTCGAATATACACTATTCAGATCTATGGTATCAATTGGAATTTGAAAGAATGTATGTATCTATTAGAAAATACTATTATAAGCATGAGAAAAGTTCTTGAACTAGTTTTGCTAAGTTCCGATAGAGCAAGTTTTGTAACCAAAGGTTTACCAGTCCAACCTAGACCTCCTTTTTTTGTGATATAAAAAGTACCTATTTTCATTAATAAAAACTAAAATACAACCATCGTATATGGACATTGAAAATCTCCTCCATGATGAACTTAGTCAATGTCCTCCATGATGAACTTAGTAATCAAGCCTATAAATCATGGTTTCATGTCCATTGAAATTTTCACATCATCAATTTATCTCTAGTATTCTATGATCTATATGAGCACATGAGCACAACTGTCGGTGCATTCAAAATATGTCACAAAGTTTGGAATGCATATATTAAAGGATGTGGTCAAAAGAAGAACTTGTTTGTAGTGGTATGTATTTTATTTCACATAGGAAAAATCTATATTTTATGGCCATCGTTATGATAACAACTCCATGTAGGATATGTTAAATCCTAAAGGCTAATACATAATCAAGCCTATGATCAGAGACCTTTGAAGATACACAGCTTTGTATAGATATTTCTTCCTCCCCCATCGAAGATGAACCGGGCCATAACATTTTGGAATCTTCTAAGTCTTTCCATGATCATTGCTTAGTAATACTTGCCAGCCTATTACTACTTTCTTTGGTTTAGCTGAGGATAACCAAGGCATTACTCCTATTTCCTCCATTAGACATTCGAATGTTACTACTAGGAAGAAACCCAGGAAGAAGAAATCTTCACCTGATAGTGCAGGTCAGGTTGGACAAAAGTTTTTAAACCCTAATGTTTCTTCTTTGTTCTCGGTTGCTTCTGCTTTGGATGTTAATTCACCCTCATATAACTCATTTGGGGTGTTTAGAACAGACGAGCCCCAGGAAGCGGGTTCTTCATGTTATTTTTATACTTCAATATCCGGGGGTTTTTTAGTTCCCCTAAAAGAATTGCATTTAAGCGTCTATTGGATGCTTCTTGTCCGGTGATGGTTCTTCTCCAAGAAACAATTACTACTTCTGAAAAATCTTGTGATTTTTTTCTAAATTTAAGGCCCTCATGGATGTGTTGTGGCATTGATGCATGTGGTAATTTTGGGGGTCTGATGGTGGCATGGAACCCTATTTTTGCAGAGTTCAAGCCATATGTATTGGTTGTTGATCTTATGGTGAAGGAAGACTGAAAGGTCTTGACAGGAGAATTAGGGTTCTAAATATTTACGGACCTTATCACAAACAGTCAGAATTTTGGGACTCTGTCATTGCATTGGGAATCCTGAGGGATCAATCGATAATTGTTGTTTTTGACTTGAATTTGACTCTCTCAGTGGTAGATTTTTGGGGCTCTAATTCAGTCATTGATCCTATGGCCTCATATTTTAGAGATGTTTTTTATTCTACTGGGATTATTGATGTAAGTCCTAGTGTTCGTCTTCCTACATGGTCAAATGGGCGTACGGGTAATGCAGGCGTGGCCAAGAGACTCGATTTTTTTCTAATAGTGGAATCTTTGGGTATGCATATTGGCAGATTTAGATCCCGGGAATATGCACATGGGATTTCAGATCATAAGACCGTTTTTTAACTATTGGATCTGGATTTTTCTCCATCAAGATATATATTTAAATTTAACAGAACTTGGTTGGAAGAAAAGGAATTTTGTGAGTTGGTTTGTCAGAAATGGAACTCTTACAGGTTTGAGTCTAATCTATCTCATGCTTATATGTTCATTAAGAAGTTTAATATGCTAAAACTTGATGTTTCAAAGTGGGAAAATTAAAGAGAAAGGAAAACACTCTATAGCTATCAAGGATTGAAGAAGAAATATCAAGTTTGTTGGATACTATTGATGAGAATTATTTCTCCTCTCAGAGGAAGGTGAAGTTTCTAAGTTTAGAAGTTCAGAGGGCAACGATTCTAAACCAGGAGGAGAGTAATTGGAGACTTAAAAGCCGCACATTATGGATTGCCCAAGGAGATAACAACATCAAGTTTTTTCAGAGGTATGTTGTTGAAGAAATGTAACTGCGGAAGATATTCAAAATGTATTTGTCTATTGTATTATTGTATTCCTCCTTCGGGAGATGTCATTGATGTAGTTAATAATGTAAGAGTAATTGAAAGAGTCAATGTAAACTCTAACTGATTAGGTCGGCTTGGAAATATCTAGAAAGAATATTTTATTGTAAAGAGTACAGGTCGACCCAGTTAGGTGAGTTAGAGCCGACCTAATTAGTAAAAGGTCATGTCAATTGTAAAGTATAAATAGGGGATTGAGTTGCTCATTTGGAACATTCATCTCACTCACTCAAGTTTGCATAGGATAGAGAGAAGTTCACACAAGAGAAGGAGAGGAGCTGATTTTGTCTTGGGGTTTTATCTTGTACTAGTGAATTCTATATTGAGGAATTTTTGCTAGCGTTTTCTCCCTTGTGGTTTCCCTGAGAGAAATATTGTGTTCTTTGTGTTTGTTGTGCTTGTATTTCTTTCAATGATTAGATTGTTTAATGTTATAATGCTAAACAAGTGACAAAATAACATGGTATCAGAGCAGGCTTGAAAGAAAACATTGTGCAGCCTCCGCAACTGCAGAAACTAGGGCTTCTTATTTCAGGAGCTCTCTCCATAGATCAACTGAAAATGAGGGTGCATCTAACTCACCTCACTAGGGTGCATCTTTCTGTCGAAGCATAATTCGATTTTGAGAATTTTCATTTTTGGGTCCCCCACTACAGCGCGGAGAAACTAGGGTGTAATATCTCAATTTTGACTCCATTGCATTAAAATGTAAATGATGAAAATATGCTGGTATGAATTCCTAGTGCGGAGCTCAAGGCCAAGGCCCGACTAGTGAATGGATAGACATGCATGATGTTTGGATTGTATGGTTGGATTTTATGCCGATTTAGAGTATATGTAAATATTATGTGCATAAATAATAAAACGGTCCAACAATGGCTATGTAAAGAGCACCAAAGTGGTTATGATTCCACCAGAGGGGAAGAGGAAGGGGGATTATGGGAAACCCAATCCTATGCTGCCATGTGTCAACCTTAGAACTTACACCTAAATTCTGCCATGTGATGAGAATAAGCCAATTATCTCCCTTTTTAACTATTTATCCAATCATTAAGGCACATGTGGGATTGGTGGGAAAAGTCACTTCTTGTAGTTATTGAAGCATGGGGCTGTGATAGTTATGTCAGCTATCATCTGTCCTATTTCTTCTATGGTCAGAATCCATGTCAGTTGTCTTTTCACCCTTACCTCATATCCTTGGAGTCAACACTCTTTTGTTCATTATTCCATTCCATTGTCATTCTCTCATGCATGATGCTACACTACATAGAGTTACCATTGTGGTTCATTTCCATGACTAGAAGATATGCTAAACCCATAAATCCGAATTAGAGGACAGAGCTGCATTTTGGGAAGGAAAATTTATTGGTTGTACGTGTGAAAGAGGTGACGCAAGCTAGGAACCTTACCCATAGAGTTCTGTTGCTCATAGGTGCTTGAGAAGTCACTAGCCAATGCTGGGAGGGCTGAGTGAGACCCCTGAAGAGCTTTGTATGAGCATTTGACTAAGAACAAAGAGAAGAATGGGTTGTGGGATGAGAGATAGAAGCCCATAGGTGTTTCCTTCGCCCCGGTGGACTCATAGCCCAGCTTGGGGGTGAACTTGGGAGCTGAAATAGTACAGGCTGGACAAGTTCTATGGTTGGGTGGAAAAGAGCTCTTACACAACCAGTTGCTTGGATCTACATTGGACAAAGATAAGTAATCTTATGCGTTTGACTCTGATGCGTTTTTATTTTATGTCTGTACGTTGTGATTGTGTAATTGAATGGTAGATGTGTGTGGAAAGGTTTTTAATTCTGTTGTGCATGTTTATTTATGTTATGCACACATTTTATTTGTTGGAAAAATGTATTATGGACTTGGGGTGAAATTTGAAAGCTCAGGTTTGGCCAATGTCCCCTCCCGATGGTCAGAAAGGGAAAGGGGGACATTACATAGGGAATCAATTTTTTGAATCATCTGCTCACAGAATCGGGAGAAGGAGTACTTTTCTCAACTTGCCTTGAGGAGGAACATATTTTCATCCAATTCGTTTTCCAAAATTCTGAAGTTGGAAAATTAGGGCTTCTCTATCAAACCCTAGGTCAAGGAAGAAGCAGTTTCCAGAAGGACAACTTTTACTGGTAAGTCCTACATCTATTCTATTTCCTTTTGAGGTTCTCATGTTTATCAAAATGACAAGCAATACCAAGCTTGATGAGAATCTTTAAGGAGTTGAGAACTTCAGGGCATGGAAATATAGAGTCATGCTCACTCTTGAAGAACGTGACCTAGAAGGGTTTATAAAAGAGGGACTTACAGAACCAAAAGCAGATGAGGCCAAAGCAAGACACAATAAGAATATGATCAAGGCCAAGATGATCATAGATGATTCTATCAAATATCACTTGATCCCTCAAGTATCATCTAAGAAGACTCCAAAAGAAATGTTTGATGCATTGACCATCCTGTTTCAAGGAAAGAATATCCATAAGAAGATGGCCTTGAGAAATCAACTCAAGGGTGTGAAGATCCAAAAGTCTGAGACTATGCACTTATAGTTCTCCAGAGTGTCCCAGATCAAAGAACAATTAGAAGCTATTGGAGATATGGTAGAAGATGTTGAAGTTGTAATGACCACTTTGAATGGTCTTCCTAGAGATTGGGAACCCTTTGTTTGTGGCATATGTGCTAGGAAGAAACTAATTCATTTCATACAACTATGGGAAGAGTGTGTGCAAGAGGAAGCAATAATAGCAGTAAGGGAGGAGAAATTAAATGATAATGAAGATCAAGCCTTGGAAACTCATGCCAAAGGTGGAAGAAAAAGGAAGAGTGATGTACATACCCGTGACTACTCTTCCAGAATATCTCAAAGATCTCAAAGGAACAAGAGGTTCAAGAGAGACCTCTCCTCAATTGAATGTCACTCTTGTCACAAGATATGAAACCTAGCAAGAAATTGTCCATCTAATTCTGGAAAATCTAAGAAGCAAAATAAAATATTTCATGCTCATGCAGCCGAAGATAGTGAGTATTATGACGAAGTCAAAACCAAAGAAGATGAAGACTCAAGTGAAGAATATGTACTAATATCAGCCCTCACTGGTTCAGTATCTCATGGAAGTGATACTTGGCTAGTGGACAGTGGAGCCTCAAAACATATGACATGATACAAGGAGTCTCTTTCACATCTCACGCGGAAAGACTCTCCACACAAAGTAAAGCTTGGAGATGATTATCAATACCCTATCAAAGGGATGGGAGAAGCCTCTTACAAGTTGGAATCTGAAATTTCCATGAACATGAAGGAAGTGCTATATGTTCCAGGTTTGAAAAATAACCTTCTATCTATTTCTGCATTAGATAAGAAAGGTCTTAGAATTGCATTTGTAGATGGCAAATTTCTTATGTGGCCAAAGGGGAAGACTATCAATGATGCACTTGTTATTGGAGTAGAAGAAGGAGGACTTTATAAACGTAAGGGTCATGCAGATTCAACACTGATGACTAGTACCATGAGTCCCTGTGAACTATGGAATAGAAGACTAGCTCATGTACATTACAAGGCCTTACCAATAGTGAGTAAGGTGGTGACCGGACTACCAGAACTCCAAGTTGATCATGACAAAGTGTGCAAAGGATGTGCACAAGGAAAAAGTACGAATAATGCATTTCCGAGCAGCGACAACAAAGCTAAAGGCATATTGGACATTATTCATTCCGACATTTGTGGACCTATGTCTACCACTTCATTAAGCGGGTATGTTTACTATGCTTCTTTTATTGATGATTACTATCACAAAACATGGATTTATTTTCTAAATAATAAGAATGAAGTTTTTGAAAAGTTTAAAGAGTTCAAGGTTGTTGTAGAAACCCTCTCTGAAAAGAAGATCAAGATATTAAGGACAAATAATGGAGGGGAATACACTTCAGGTGATTTCAAATATTTCTGTAAACAAGTAGGGATTAAGAGGGAGCTTACTGTTCCCTATAATCCACAACATAATGGTGTAGCTGAAAGGAAGAATATAACTATAATGGAAGCAATGAATGCCATGATCCATGATCAAGACCTTCACATTCATCTATGGGATGAAGCGGCTAGAACCGCAGTTTATGTACATAATAGAATCTCTCACAGTGCTCTTGGAAACAAGACCCCATAAGAGATGTTCACTGGTACGAAGCTTGAAGTCAGTCATATAAAGATATTTGGATGTCCAATATTTATTCACATTCCAAAAGAGAATAGATCGAAGTTGGAGCCTTCAGGAAAGAAGGGAATATTTGTGGGTTACAATGAGAAATCAAAGGCTTACCGTATCTACATCCCAGGATTCCACTAGATTGAGCTTAGCAGGGATGTTACATTTGATGAAGACTCAACTTTCAACAAGTCTAATAAGAATCATGAGGATGAAGAGGAGCATGAAGCTCCTTGAATTGTAGAAACTAATAATGTACTAGATAGAAACATTGAAGAGGAACCTATTCCAGAGGATCATGACATGGCAGAACCTCAGAGACTCGAGGAGACACCTCATGAGGAGAATTCAGGAAAGAGAAGACCAACTTGGGAATGAGAATTAATACAAGATGAAGGAAGATATGCTGCCCCGGAAGGAAACAGTAGAGAAAGAAAAATACCAAGGCCATATTCCAGTTATGTAGCCTTGATGTGTAACCTTGTTGAAGAAGAACCTACATGTTTTGAAGATGCAGTAAAGAAGAAGGATTGGTTGGCTGCATGAATGAAGAGTACCAATCCATCATCAATAATGATGTTTGGGATGTGGTACCAAGACCGAAGTATAAGTCAATTGTATCGTCAAAATGGATCTTCAAAACAAAACACTTAGCATACAGAAGCATTGAAAATTACAAGGAAAGGTTTGTAGCCTGGGGTTTCTATAAGAAGGAAGGAATTGATTATGAGGAGACCTTTGCTCATGTGGCCAAATATACATCAATTAGAACCATCCTTTCCATGGTAGCCAAGATGAAATGGAATTTACATCATATGTATGTAAAGACAACTTTCCTGAATGGAAAAATAGAAGAAGAGGTATGCATCGAGCAACCAAAAGGATTTGAAACAGATGACAGGAAAACACATGTATGTAAACTGAAGAAAGCATTATATGGGTTGAAGCAAGCACCCAGAGCATGGTATGGAAGAATTGATGGCTTTTCGATGAGTTTGGGCTTTACCAAGAGTAAAGCAGATTCTAATATTTATTATAAGATCATAGATGATGAAACTATGATACTAATATTGTATGTGGATGATTTGTTCTTGATAGGAGAAGACACGACCATCACTGAATGCAAGAAGAAGCTTGCTGCAAAATTTGAGATGAAAGACCTTGGGATGATGCGTTATTTTCTAGGTCTTGAAGTATGGCAGTTCCTAGATGAGATTTTCCTAAGTCAAGGAAAATATACTATTGAGATCCTAAATAGATTTGGGATGTTGGATTGAAAGGCCATGACCACTCTAATGGTGACAAATTTGAAGCTCCTGAATGATGCTTCATCAGATATAGTAGATGTCACGATGTACAGATAGATTATTGGGGCATTGATGTATTTGACCAATACTAGAACAGAGATATGTTTTGCTGTGAACACCTTCAGGCAGTATATGGTGGAGCCCATACATGTTCACCTAATTGCAACAAAACATGTGATGAGGTACCTAAAAGATACATTGGACTATGGGCTCATATATGCTTCAGATAATGAGCTCAGACTATACGGATATACAGACTCAGATTGGGTAGGAAGTGTCGAAGATAGAAAAATCACTTCAGGATGTTGCTTTAGTTTGGGATCAGGCATGATCTCATGGATCGGTAGAAAGCAACCGCATGTTGCTCTCAATACAATAGAAGAAGAATACGTAGCAATGTGTTCAGCTTGTAGCGAAGCAATGTGGCTTCGCAATATGTTAGCAAGATTGTTTGATGCAGAGATAGATGTGACTGATATTCTCTGTGACAATCAGAGTTGTATCAAGATGACAAAGAATACATTGTTTCATGACGGATTGAAGCACATTGAAATCAAGTTTCACTATATCCGGGATATGGTGCAGAAGGGAGCTGTGAATCTCAAGTATGTTCCTACAGAGGAACAAGTTGATGATGTGTTGACTAAGCCTCTGTCTTACATAAAGTTTGAATACTTTCGAGACAAGCTTGGCGTGGTCCAAAAGGAACTCCCTCAAAAGAGGGAGTAGATGTCAGTCCTTGGTGACTGAAGATCAGTACTTGTTTATTGATAGAGATGCCAGTACTTGGTGACTGAATATAAATACTTGCTGACTGATAGAGATGCCAGTCCTTGGTGACTGAAGATCAATACTTGCTGACTGATAGAGATTCCAGTCCTTGGTGACTAAAGATCAATACTTATTCACTGATAGAGATGCCAGTCCTTGGTGACTGAAGATCAATATGTTGATGTATATGTAACTTCGGAATGTATTTCAGCTATGTATATTGTACTCCTATAGAGATGGTATTATTCCTCTATACGGAAGTGTCGTCATTTGTATTGACAAGTGTCGCAAGTTTCGTAACTTGCAGTGATGGGTTATTAGACCACCAAGTGTGGGGTCGGCCCTGATTAATGTAACCATGGGTTATTAGACTCTCCTAGAGAAGTCGGTCCTGCTAGTTTATTAGGAAAGTCAGGATAAGTATAAATAGAGTACGGGAGGCACTCTATTTGATCATCTCATTATTCACTTCTACACTAATCAGAAAGTGGTGCACTAGTGAGTAAGGAGGAGGAGCTACTAGTAGAAGACTATCTCTTGTACTTGGGTTATATCATTGCTCTTTCTATCTCTGAGGAAGTTGTGGGGTTTTTCACCTTTATGGTTTTCCCTAGTGAAACTCTGTGTGTCCATTGTATTATGTGATTGCTTGTTATGCTTGATATGATTGATATGTTGTACATGCTATTCTCTTAGTAAAGATCCTAGAGTATGTTGAATTAATGCTCGAAATCTAACATGGTATCAGAGCTAACCTGAGAAGAAGACACTATGCAATTGCGGAAACTAGGGTTTCTTGTTTATTGGGTTTCTCTCCACAGATTTTAGAAGGGAGTAAGGTAGATTGACTCTAATCAGCAAGGTGCATCTTTCTGTCCAATCAGAATTCAATTCTGGGCACTTTCATTTTTGGCCCTAAAAATTAGGGTTTCCACACAAATAGGAATTTCTGAAATTTGAGACCATAGCTGGAAGCTCCTTGGAAAAATCGAAGTTTAGAGCTTTGGATCATACTTTTTGGTTGGGTGAAGCTTCGGAAAACTCGAACCCTAATTCAGGGTCCTCCCTAGTGAATCCAAGAAGACTAAACGACATTTCTGAAGGGTGAAACTTTGCAGTTTTCAAATTCTGAGTATACCAGGCTGATCAGCTCATCAAGGCGCATCTTTCTATCCTTTCAGAAGTTTGAAATTCAAAGTTTGAATTTTTAGGGTTTCTCTAACAAACCCTAATCCGAGACCAAATCCAGTTTTCAACAAATCAAGTGGTAAGACCTAAATCTTTTCTATTTCCATTTTAAGTACTCTTTAAATATGTCTCACCACACCAAGCTTGAGGATAAGCTTGAAGGGGTTGATAAATTATGAGCATGGAAGTATAGGATTGGGTTAATCCTGAAAGAAAATGAGTTGGACACTTACATAAGTGAAGAGGTCCCTATCCCAGAGGAAGAAGAAGCTAAGGCCTTACACAAAAGGAATTTGGTCAAGACTAATAGGATCATTGCTGATTCTATCAAAGACCATCTCATACCACATGTGTCATCTCTAAAGACACCAAAGGAGATGTTTGATTGCCTGACCAAGCTATTCGAAGGGAAGAACATAAATCGAAAGATGACCTTGAGGAATCAATTGAAGAATGTCAATATCCAGAATGCAGAGACTATGCAGTCTTATTTCTCAAGGGTCTCCCAGATAAAAGAACAACTTGAAGCTGTGGGAGAAGACATAGAAAATGGAGAAGTGGTAATGACCACTCTTAATGGCCTTCCTAGGTCATGGGATTCCTTCATCCAAGGAATTTGTGCTAGGAAGAAACTTATCTCATTCAGTAGGCTGTGGGAAGTATGCTCACAGGAAGAAGCTCGAATTGTAGCTCGAGAAGAAAAGATGGGGAATGAAGACCAAGCTCTCACAGCACACTCCAAAAGACATGATGATAAGAAGGGACATCACCACAGTAAGAAAGAAAAGCATCACCATCAGAATCAAAGGGGCAACTTCAGATCTCAAAGAAACATATCAAATTCCCGTTGCTTTACATGTGATGAAAAGGGACACTATGCCAGGGATTGTCCCAGAAACAATAAAGATGGCTCTCACAAAAGGAAGAAGAACATCAAAAGAAAACATCATGCTCATACTGCACAGGATGATGAATCTCCCAGGAAGAGAGCTAGGGAAGAAAGTGAAGATTCTTCAAGTGATGAAGAATATGTTTTGATTTCTGCCCTCACTGGAACCATTACTCATGGAAGTAATGATTGGCTTATAGATAGTGGGGCTTCCAAACACATGACAGGATTCAAGGAATCCTTTATGAACCTATCTAAACATGAATCACCCCACAAGGTGAAACTTGGGGATGACTACCAATATCCAATAAAAGGAGGTGGTGAAGCCTCCTATAAGATAGAATCTGGAAAGTCTATGAAGATGAAAGATGTACTATATGTTCCAGGTCTCAAGAAGAATCTACTCTCCATATATGCACTATATGCAAAAGGCATGAGGGTTGCATTTGTAGATGGCCAGGTCCTAATGTGGCAAAAGGGCAAGACTATAGATGATGCAGTGGTGATTGGAGAGCAAGAGGGAGGATTATACAAATTGAAGGGCCAACCAGAACAAGCCTTGGTCCATGACTCGATAGAGCCAAGTGAACTTTGGCATAGAAGGCTTTCACACATGCACTATAGGGCACTTCCAATTGCAAGCAAAGAAGTGGTAGGTCTTCCTGAAATCCAGACAAAACATGAAGGCATTTGCAAAGGTTGTGCAAAGGGGAAGAATACAAAGAAGACATTTCCAAGCAGTGAAAGCAAGGCAAAAAGAATCTTGAAAATCATCCACTCTGATGTATGCGGTCCAATGTCATCCAATTCTCTGAGTGGGTATGTATACTATGTTTCCTTCATTGATGATTTCTCTAGGAAGACTTGGGTTTACTTCTTGAAGAACAAAGATGAAGTGTTTGACAAGTTCAAGGAATTCAAAGCTTTGATAGAAAACCAAACTAACATGAAGATCAAGATCTTCAGATCCGACAATGGTGGAGAGTTCACTTCAGGAGACTTCAAGAAGCCATGTAGTGATTCAGGGATTAAGAGGGAGTTGACTACTCCTTACAATCCACAACAGAATGGGGTTGCCGAAAGGAAGAATAGAAAAATCATGGAAGCAGCTAGGGCAATGCTTCATGAACAAGATCTACCTATGCACTTATGGGCTGAAGCAGCCAGGACAACTGTATATGTACAGAACATAACACCTCATGAGATACTTGACAACAAAACACTAGAAGAAGTGTTCACCGGTAAGAAACCAGAAGTTAGCCATCTCGGAATATTTGGTTGTCCAATATACACTCACATCCCAAAATAAAAGAGGACAAAGTTAGATCCTTCAGGAAAGAAGGGCATATTCATGGGTTACAGTGAAAGCTCGAAGGCTTACAAAATCTACTTCCCAGGATTCAAGAAGATTGATATCGGTCGGGATGTAACATTTGATGAAGGCTCAGCATACATCAAATCGAGAAAGACACTTGTTGAAGAGAATGAAGAACCCAAAATATCCAGAACACAAGACACTACAATGAATGAAGCAATTCCTGAAGAAGATCGTGAGATGGAAGATCCACAACAACCTATAGATCCACCTCGTGAGAAGAAATCTCACAAGAGGAAACCAGCATGGGCTAGAGAACTTATTCAAGATGCAGAAAGGTCTAGAATTCCAGAAGAGGAACATAGAGAAAGGAAAAGGACAATATCACACACCAGCTATGTTTCCTTACTCTGTGATATCGTGAACAAAGAACCTTCCAGTTATGAAGAAGCAGCAGAAAAGAAAGAATGGAAGGATGCCATGATCGAGGAATACTAGTCGATCATGAAGAATGATGTTTGGGATGTGGTCCCAAGACCAGATGGGAAATCTGTTGTGACTTCCAAGTGAATCTATAAGATCAAGCATGCTGCAGATGGTAGCATAGATAAATACAAAGCTAGGTTTGTAGCTCGTGTCTTCTCCCAGAAAGAAGGGATTGATTATGAAGAAACTTTTGCTCCTGTGGCTAGATACACTTCCATTAGATTAGTACTTGCTCTGGCCGGAGTGATGAAATGGAAGGTACACCAGATGGATGTCAAGACAACTTTCTTGAATGTTGTAGTTGAAGAGGAAGTGTATGTGGAGCAGCCACTCGATTTTGAGACACATGACCAAGGGTCACATGTGTGCTAACTGAAGAAAGCCCTGTATGGTTTGAAACAGGCACCCAAGACCTGGTATGGCAGGATAGATGGCTTCCTATCTAGTTTGGGATTTACCAAGAGTAAAGCGGATTCCAACCTTTACTACAAGGTTGAGGAAGGAAATCCAGTGATACTACTATTGTATGTGGATGACCTGTTTGTAACAGGTGAGGATAGATTGATTGTCGACACAAAGAGGAAGCTTGCTGCTGAGTTTGAAATGAAGGACTTGGGTATGATGCACTATTTTCTTGGTATGGAGGTATGGAAGAGTGCAGATGGAATCTTCCTTGGATAAGGGAAGTGTGCGGTAGATATCCTGAAGAGGTTCGGGATGATGGGATGCAAGGCCATGGCCACACCTTTGGCATCGAACGTGAAGCTTTTGTGTGATGCTTCATCTGAGCCGGTTGATGCTACGATGTATCGTCAGATGATTAGGTCCTTGATGTACCTGATGAATACGAGACCAGACATCTGCTTTGTGGTGAACACCTTGAGCCAATACTTGACAGATCCGAGACATGTTGACCTAATAGCTGCAAAGCATATTCTGAGGTACCTGAAGGGTACAGTTGAGTATGGGATCAAGTATGAGGCGGATCAAAATTTTAACCTGGAGGGTTATGTTGATTCGGATTGGGCAGGCAGTGCCATTGATCAGAAGAGCACTTCGGGGTGCTGCTTCAATATGGGATCTGGTATGATCTCTTGGTTTAGTAGGAAGCAATCCTGTGTGGCACTGAATACAGCCGAAGCAGAGAATGTTGCAGCTTGTTCGGCTAGTTGTGAGGCAGTATGGCTTAGGAAGCTACTGTCTGATTTGTTTGATCTCTAGCTGAGTGCTACTTGTATATATTGCGACAACCAGAGTTGTGTGAAGTTGTCGAAGAACCCAGTGTTCCGTGACAAGTCGAAGCACATTGAGATCAAGTATCACTATATCAGGGATATGGTGCAGAGAGGTGCAGTGAAGCTCCTATGTATTGCAACAGACGAGCAGATAGATGATGTGTTGACCAAGCCGCTGGCCAGAGTGAAGTTTGAATACTTCAGAGGGAGACTTGGTGTACTTTAGATCAAGAATCCTTCCAAGGGGAAGTGATGAGTTCGGAGACACAGATGCACATGAGCCCTTCTCACATGGTGATAGATGTGTTATCCCATGGTGAGATGTAAGTGTTGGAGCCATTCTCAGATAGTGATAGATGTGTTCTCCTATGCTAAGATGTAAGGGCTGAAGCCATTTTTAGATAGTGATAGATGTGTTCCCCTATGCTGAAATATAAGGGTTGGGCCATTTTCACATGGTGATAGATGTGTTCTCCCATGGTGAAATGTAAGGGCTGGGGCCATTCTCACATGGTGATAGATGTGTTCTCCCATGGTGAGATGTAAGGGCCGAGTGAGCCTTTCTGACATGGTGACAGATGTGTTCTCCCATGGTCATGATATAAGTGTTGTGCCTTTCCGACATGATGGTAGGTAGGTCCTCCCATGGTGACATGGTGGCAGGTAAGTCCTCTCATGGTCATGATGTAAGTGTTGAGCCTTCTCCGAATGGTGATAGATGTGTTCTCCCATGTTGGTGGTGTAAGTGCTGTGTGATGTGGATCTGGGTTGTGCTCTGTGGGACTATGAGGTGATCTGAAGACGATGATGTGATAGTAGGGTACACAAGTTTTGCAAAGGCATGTAATCAGTCCTGAGATGCTCTTGCAGGTTTTGTAGAGGCAGTGTAATCAGTCCTAGGAGATCTTGCAGGTTTTGCAGAGGCAGTGTAATCATTCCTGGGAGATCTTGCAGGTTTTGTAGAGGCAGTGTAATTAGTCCTGGGAGATCTTGCAGGTTTTGCAGAGGCAGTGTAAACAGTCCCGAGGTGTACTTACTTGATGGCTTGCTCGCAGAAATGTTGAATACCTACATGGAGGATAGGCCTACATCTAGCACGAAAAAGGGCTGGCTCTATAGATGATGAAGACCTGTAGGTGGTGGGCCTACGTCCAGAATGAAAAAGGACTGATTCTGTAGAACTTCCTATGATGAATAGATTGGAGATCGATTGAGACAGTAGCAGCAGTGACGATGACGATGATCCAGTGATGATGATCTAGAGAAGAAGACTTGTGCTAGCATATCTGTGTCAAGAAATACCTTCCTAGTTAAGAGGGAGTGTTGATGTATATGTAACTTTGGAATGTATTTCAGCTATGTATATTGTACTTCTATAGAGATGGTATTATTCCTCTATACGGAAGTGTCGTCATTTGTATTGAAAAGTGTCGCAAGTGTCATAACTTGCAGTGATGGGTTATTAGACCACCAAGTGTGGGGTCGGCCCTGATTAATGTAACCATGGGTTATTAGACTCTCCTAGATAAGTCGGCCCTACTAGTTTATTAGGAAAGTCAGGATAAGTATAAATAGAGTGCGGGAGGCACTCTATTTGATCATCTCATTATTCACTTCTACACTACTCAGAAAGTGGCACACTAGTGAGGAAGGAGGAGTAGCTACTAGTAGAAGACTATCTCTTGTACTTGGGTTGTATCATTGCTCTTTCTATCTCTGAGGAAGTTGTGGGGTTTTTCACCTTTATGGTTTTCCCCAGTGAAACTCTGTGTGTCCATTGTCTTATGTGATTGCTTGTTATGCTTGATATGATTGATATGTTGTACATGTTATTCTCTTAGTAAAGATCCTAGAGTATGTTGAATTAATGCTCAAAATCTAACACAATACTTGCTGACTGATAGAGATGCCAGTCCTTGGTGACTGAAGATCAGTACTTGTTGAATGATAGAGATGCCAGTACTTGGTGACTGAAGATCAATACTTGCTGACTGATAGAGATGACAGTCCTTGGTGACTGAAGATCAGTACTTGCTGACTGATAGAGATGCCAGTCCTTGGTGACTAAAGATCAATACTTGTTGACTGGTAGAGATGCCAGTCCTTGGTGACTGAATATCATTACTTGTTGACCGGTAGAGATGCCAGTCCTTGGTGACTGAAGATCAATACTTGCTGACTGATAGAGATGGCAGTCCTTGGTGACTGAATATCAGTACTTGCTGATTGATATAGATTCCAGTCCTTGGTGACTGAAGATCAGTACTTGCTGACTGATAGAGATTCCAGTCCTTGGTGACTAAAGATCAATACTTGCTGACTGATAGAGATGCCAGTCCTTGGTGACTGAAGATCAATACTTTCTGACTGATAGAGATTCTAGTCCTTGGTGACTGAAGATCAGTACTTTTCGACTGATAGAAATGTCAGTCCTTGGTGACTGAAGATCAATACTTGCTGACTGATAGAGATTCCAGTCCTTGGTGACTGAAGATTAGTACTTTCTGACTGATAGAGATGCCAGTCCTTGGTGATTAAATATCAGTACTTGTTGGTTGATAGAGATGGCAGTCCTTGGTGACTAAAGATCAGTACTTGCTAACTGATAGAGATGCTAGTCCTTGGTGACTGAAGATCAATACTTGTTGACTGATAGTGTTGCTCTAGTATTTATTTACTGATGATTGTTGGTGTTGTTGTTCCATTATTTACTTACTGATGATTGTTGTTCCAGTACTTGTCGACTGATGTTTGATGTTCCAGTGTTCAAACACTGATGATGATGCTGATGGTGATATTCTAGCAGATGATGATGATGCTGATGGTGATATTCCGACAGATGATGATGATGGTGATATTCCAGCAGACGATGATGATGCTGATGGTGATATTCCAGCAGACAATGATGATGCTGATGGTGATATTCCAACATGACGATGATGATGATGATGATGATATTCCATCAGACGATGATGATGTTGATGGTGATGTTCCAACATATGATGATGATGCTTACGATGATGTTCCAATAGACTATGATGATGTTGATGATGATGTTCCAGCAGACGATGATGAGTGTTGATGATGATGTTCCAGCATATGATGTGATACCCCATACATATGATGATTAAAAAAAAACTTCCTATGACATATAGAGATTCACAAGTCAGTTGGACGACTGTTGATGTTGCCCGCAGAATACCTTCCTATTTAAGAGGGAGTGTTGAAGAAATGTAAATGTGGAAGATATTCAAAATGTATTTGTCTATTATATTATTGTATTCCTCCTTCGGGAGATTTCATTGATGTAATTAGTAATGTAATATTCATTGAAAGAGACAATGTAAACCCTAACTGATTAGGTTGACCTATAAAGATCTAGAAAGAATATTTTATTGTAAGGAGTACAAGTCGACCTAGTTAGTAGAGTTAGAGCCGACCTAATTAGTAAAAGGTCATGTCAATTGTAAAGTATAAATATGGGATTGAGTTGCTCATTTGGAACACTCATCTTACTCACTCAAGTTCACATAGGAGAGAGAGAAGTTCGCACAAGAGAAGGAGAGGAGATGATTTTGTCTTGGGGTTTTATCTTGTACTTGTGAATTCTATATTGAGGAATTTTTGCCGGGGTTTTCTCCCTCGTGGTTTCCCCGAGAGAAATATTGTGTTCTTTGTGTTTGCTATGATTGTATTTCTTTCAGTGATTAGATTGTTTAATGTTATAATGCTAAACAAGTGAAAAAATAACATATGCAAACAAAAGGAGAATTCAAAACTCAATTTGGGAGTTAAAAGATATTGATGGTGTAGTTATTGATAATGTCCAGTCTCTTAAAGAAGCTATAGTTTTTTTCTTTTTCAAAGGCATATATGATGATAGGTCCTCCCCTAATTTGGAAAGTCAACTAACGGTTATAAAAAACTTCCCAAGGTTTTTTTGTCCCTAGGAAGGAATGGAGGTTGGAAAAGAAAATTCTCTAGAGGATATTAGAGATACTTTACATAATTCTGAAAATGACAAAAGTCTTGGCCTTGATGGGTGGACAGTGGAATTTTTTTTCACTTTTTTGACTTGGTTGGGATGGATGATCCGGATTTATGCAGGAATGAAATAAAATAGCATATAAGTAATCAAATTCAGAGATATATTGCAAATGGCACAGTGATACAATAAACACATATTCTATTAAATAGAGGAAATAGAACAGATTGTAAAATACAATAGCTAGAATGAATGGTGGTAGCTATCTCTAAGAAGAGATGTAGCCGCTAAGCTCATTCGAGCCAAGATGATTACAAAGAGAGGCAAAAAGGGCCTACTTATCATAAGCATGAGGGAAGGAATCCAAAAAACCTAACCCTAGAAGATGAAGCGCCAAACGGCATGTGGGCCCCGTGTGGGTAAGTTAGTACATCAACTTCCCGGGGTCGTAACTCTCGCATACGATCGTCGTTTGGGGCGTACAATATCTCGTTGGAAATATTTATTTAATGAATACAAGAAGATATCACAAATCTCGATTTTGGCACGTGAAAATGTCAGGCGCGCAGTGCTCGTATTTGATCGAGAATTCGACGTCGAAAAAACGTCGTTTAGGGCCTCAAAATGGCTCCGGAAGTTCAGGACCCGAGAAACTGCTAAAAATAGTAAATTCCCAAAAATTGACAGAATACTGTTTTGATCCAGTTGGAAGAGGTGGGTTGCCACCAATATCCACTTGGATCAATCCTCTATCCTTAGGAAGCAATGGTCTCCATTGCGTCAAATCCCTTATCATATGTCGCACTGTGAGCTGAGTTGAGCTCCTGGTGCGGCGTTTGCAGAAGTGAAAAGGCTGCCTTACTTTGACATCTACAGAGGGTTGTAATTGTTGGAGGCGCTCGAATTGTTCAACAGTTTTGGTTTCTGTGGTATCGTTGGTCGACACCGGTGTGGATGGCTTCTTTTTGGAGGAGCACCTTGAATGCGTGGCCTTGCACTGTGGAGGTACTCGAATAGGCGATGCTGCACTAGATTTGTGTTTTTCCTGTTTCTTCTGAGTAGAGCGATAATGTGCAGAGATTGTGGATGTCTTTGGGATCTGATGTTCACCTCTAGTGGCAATTGTGAATAGGGAAAATTTCCCAGTGTGGGAGATTATCTTCCTGCCCCGCTGGGTTGGGGTAGGTGCAACTATCTTTGGTATCCGACAGAGTTTTCCTCCCAAAGTGACAATGACACTGTGAGGTCGTGATTCATATACAGCATGACGCTTCCACATATATGGCTGTCCTAAAAGAACATCACATACTTCAAGTGGGGCCACATCACACAATACCTCATCTTTGAAGGGATTGATGCCGTATGGTAGGCGACATTGGTGACTGACGCGGATCCCTCATCCTTGGCTTAGCCATCCAATGGTGTATGGTTGTGGGTGTGCTATTATTGTAGCTCCAATTTCTTAATGACTTCTGCTAAGATTAAGTTCTTCTAGCTGCCGCTGTCCAAAACAAAATGTAGGGAAATTCCCTTCACCCACATCTGTGAGTGGAAAAGGCGCTCCTCTGCCTCCGACTCTTCAGGTTCCTCTGGTTGAATTTGTATGGTGGAAACAACGACATTGGTTTCTTCATCAATGATCTACTTCCCTTTTTGCGTGGCTGTGAAATTAGGTTTCGAGACTGAATCGAAACTGGGATCAGATTCTGAAGCTTTGATCTCAACCACCAATAACTGTTTTGAGCGACATTCACCAGTGTTGTGCCAGGGGATTTTGTGGAACTCACACCAATTCCCAGTGTCCTTCTTTGTCTTTTCGTTACCCTTCTTCGCTTGTGGTTGGGATTGGTTGTCCTTTCCCTGTCCCGTGTTCTACGAGCCAGAGTTTCCCTTGCCCTGCTTCTGCGCAGGTCCAAAGTCGCGCTTGTTCTTTTGCTTAACTTTCTGCTCAATTTTGATAGCATATCGATAGTCAGATCTGAGTGAAGAGATTTCAAAGAAATCCATCTCCGTTCGAATGTATCGGTGTAGGCCACTACGATATTTCAGTACTAGGTGCGGCTTGGAGTCCTTGATACCTAGCTTTGTACGCGTGGTATGAAACTTGTTGGTGTACTCTGACATCGTTTGGTCCCTCTCTTGATGTAGAATGGTCCATTTTGTGTACTGGTCATCATAGTTTCTAACAGGGTAATATTGTTCCTTGACGACATCTATAAAAGAGGCCCAAGTGGGATTGGTATAATCAAACAATCCAGACTCGTCTGATGAGTTTTTCTCACAATAAGTTTCCCACCAGTTTTTGACATGGGGGACGGCCTTGAGGAGTGCAAAAATGATCTTTTCCCTATCGAAAAATTTGTGGACATAGAAATACCCTTCTAGTAGATTCAACCATTTACTTAGGGCATCAGCATCGATCTGGCCTTCATATAAAGGGATATCAAAATTAACTTGTACCTTGAATGCAGTCGCATCTCCGAAACAACTGCTTGTTGAAGGTGTATCCGTCGTCGTCGCCATGCGTCGAAGGATCTAGGTGAAATTATCCATCATCTCGTTCCTCTGTCGCGCGAGGGCTTCCTTGAGCAACAACTTGATAGGATATACTACTCCATCGTCTCTCTTTTCTTCCTCCATGGGAGGCCGTTTGGGGCGGTGAGAGTGGTCTTCCCCAAGTGAAACTAGTTTGAGACCCAACTCTCTGCATCCTAACCTCGTCAGGGACATGCACCGAGAAACAATCAAAGAGCAGACCGCTCTGATACCACTGATCCGGATTTATGCAGGAACGAAATAAGATAGCATATACATAATCAAATATAGAGATATATCGCAAATGGCACAGTGATACAGTAAACACATATTCTATTAAAGAGTGGAAATAGAACAGACTGTAAAATACAATAGCTAGAATGGTGGTAGCTATCTCTGAGAAGAGATGTGGCTGCTAAGCTCATTCGTGCCAAGATGATTACAAAGAGAGGCCGAAAGGGCCTATTTATCATAAGCATGAGGGAAGGAATCCCAAAAACCTAACCCTAGAAGATGAAGCACCAAAAGTCATGTGGGCCCCGTTTGGGTAAGTTAGTACATCAACTTCCTGGGGTCGAAACTCTCGCATGCGATCTCTGTTTGAGGCGCACAATAGCTAGTTGGAAAGATTTATTTAATGAATACTAAAAGATATCGCAAATATCGATCCTGACACGTGAAAATGATAGGCACACAGTACCCGTATTTGCTCGAGAATTCGACACCGAAAAAACGTCGTTTAGAGCCTCAAAATGGCTACAGAAGTTCAGGATCCGAGAAACTGCTAAAAATAGTAAATTGCCAAAATTGCCAGAAGACTGTTTTGAGCCAGTCGGAAGAGGTGGGTCACCACCGATATCCACCTAGATCAATCCTCCATCCTTAGGAAATAAATGGTCTCCATTGCGTCAAATCCCTTAACATATGTCACACTGTGAGCTGAGTTGAGCTCCTGGTGCGGCATTTGCAGAAGCGAAAAGGCTACCTTACTTTGACATCTGCAGAGGGTTGTAATTATTGGAGGCGCTGGAACTATTCAACAGTTTTGGTTTTCGTGGTGTCGTTGTTCGACACCGGTGTGGATGGGTTCTTTTTGGAGGAGCACCTTGAATGCGTGGCCTTGCACTGTGGAGGTACCCGAAAAGGCGATGCTACACTGGCTTTGTGTTTTTCCTGTTTATGCTGAGTAGAGCGATAATGTGCAGAGGTTTTGGATGTCTCTGCGATTTGATGTTCACGTCTAGTGGCAATTGTGAATAGGAAAAATTTCCCAGTGTGAGAGATTATATTCCTACCCCGTTGGGTTGGGGTAGGTGCAACTATCTCTGGTATCCGATAGAGTTTTCCTCCCAAAGTGACAATGACACTGCGAAGTCGTGATTCATATACAACATGACGCTTCCACATATATGGTTGCCCTAAAAGAACATTACACAATACCTCATCTTTGGAGGGCTTGATGCCGTATGGTAGGTGACATTGGTGACTGACGCAGATCCCTCGTCCTTAGCTTAGCCATCCAATGGTGTATGGTTATGGGTGTGGTGTTATTGGTAGCTCCAATTTCTTGATGACTTCTACTGAGATCAGGTTCTTCTGGATGCCATTTTCCAAAAGAAAATGTAGGGGAATTCCCTTCACCCACATCTGTGAGTGGAAAAGGCGCTCCTCTGCCTCCGACTATTCAGGTTCCTCTGGTTGAATTTGTGTGGTGGAAACAACGGCACTGGGTTTTGCATTAATGATCTGCTTCCCTTTTCGCACGGCTGTGAAATTAAGTTCCGAGTCAGAATCAGAACTGGGATTTGATTCTGAAGCTTCGATCTCAGCCACCAATGACTGTTCTGAGCAACATTCATCAGTGTTGTGCCAGGGGATTTTGTGGAACTCGCACCAAATCCTGTGTCCTTCTTTGTCTTTTCGTTACCCTTCTTCGCTTGTGGTTGGGACTAGTTGTCCTTTCCCTATCCCATGTTCTGTGAGCCAGAGTTTCCCTTGCCCTGCTTCTGTGCAAGTCCAAAGTCGTGCTTGTTCTTTTACTGAAATGTTTGCTCAATTTTGATAGCATATCGATAGGTGGATCCAAGTGAAGAGATTTCCTGGAAATCCATCTCTATTCGTATGTATCGATGTAGGCCACTACGATATTTCTGTACTAGGTGTCGCTCAGAGTCCTTGACACCTAGCTGTGTGCACGAGGTATGAAAGTTGTTGGTGTACTCCGACACCATTTGGTACCTCTCTTGACGTAGAATGGTCCATTTTGTGTACTGGTCATCATAGTTTCCAACAGGGTAATATTGTTCCTTGACGACATCTATAAAAGAGGCCCAAGTGGGATTGGTATATTCAAACAATCCAGACTCGTCTGATGAGTTTTTCTCACAATAAGTTTCCCACCAGTTTTTGACATGGGGGACGGCCTTGAGGAGCGCAAAGATGATCTTTTCCCTGTCGGAAAATTTGTGGACAGAGAAATACCCTTCTAATAGATTCAACCATTTATCTAGGGCATCGACATCGATCTAGCCTTCAGATAAAGGGATATCAAAATTAACTTGTACCTTGAATGGAGTCGCATCTCCGAAACGACTGCTTGTTGAAGGTGTATCTATCGTCGTCGCCATGCGTCGAAGGATCTGGGTGAAATTATCCATCATCTCGTTCCTTTGTCGCGCGAGGGATTCCTCGAGCAACAACCTGATAGGATCTACTACTCCATCGTCTCTCTTTTCTTCTACCATGGGAGGCCGTTTGGGGCGGCGAGAGTGGTCTTCCCCAAGTGAAACTACTTCGAGACCCAACTCTTTGTATCCTGAGCTCGTCAGGGACATGCACCGAGAAACAATCAAAGAGTAGACCGCTCTGATACCACTGATCCAGATTTATGCAGGAACGAAATAAGATAGCATATACATAATAATATACAGAGATATATTGCAAATGGTACAGTGATACAGTAAACGGATATTCTATTAAATAGTGGAAATAGAACAGATTGTAAAATAGAATAGCTAGAATGGTGGTAGCTATATCTGAGAAGAGATGTGGCCGCTAAGCTCATTCGTGCCAAGATGATTACAAAGAGAGGCCGATAGGGCCTATTTATCATAAGCATAGGGAAGGATTCCCAAAAACCTAACCTTAGAAGATGAAGCACCAAAAGTCATCTGGGCCCCGTTTGGGCAAGTTAGTACATCAAATTCCCGGGGTCGTAACTCTCGCATGCGATCTCCGTTTGGGGCATACAATAGCTAGTTGGAAAAATTTATTTAATGAATACAAAAAGATACCGCAAATCTCGATACCGGCACGCGATGATGACAGGCGCGCAGTACTCGTATTTGCTCGAGAATTCGATGCTGAAAAAACTTTGTTTAGGGCCTCAAAATGGCTCCGAAAGTTCAGGACTCGAGAAACTGGTAAAAATAGTAAATTCCCAAAATTGCCAGAAGACTGTTTTGAGCTAGTCGAAATAGGTGGGTCGCCACCGATATCCACCTGGATCAATCCTCCATCCTTAGGAAGCAATGGTATCCATTGTGTCAAATCCCTTATCATATGTCGCACTGTGCGTTGAGTTGAGCTCTTGGTGCGGAGTTTGCGGAAGTGAAAAGGCTGCCTTACTTTGACATCTGTAGAGGGTTGTAATTGTTGGAGGCGCTAGAACTGTTCAATAGTTTTGGTTTTCGTGGTATCGTTGGTCAACACCGGTGTGGATGGCTTCTTTTTGGAGGAGCACCTTGAATGCGTGGCCTTGCACTATCGAGGTACCCGAATAGGCGATGCTGCACTGGCTTTGCGTTTTTCCTGTTTCTGTAGAGTAGAGCAATAATGTGCAGAGGTTGTGGATGTCTCTGTGATCTGATCTTCACCTCTAGTGGAAATTGTGAATAGGGAAAATTTCCCTGTCTGGGAGATTATCTTCCTTCCCCGCTGGGTTGGGGTAGGTGCAACTATCTTTATTATCCGATAGACTTTTCCTCCCAAAGTGACAATGACACTGCAAGGTCGTGATTCATATACAGCATGACGCTTCCACATATATGGCTGTCCTAAAATAACATCACATACTTCAAGTGGGGCCACATCACACAATACCTCATCTTTGAAGGGCTTGAGGCTATATGGTAGGCGACATTGGTGACTGACGCGGATCCCTCGTGCTTGGCTTAGCCATCCAATGGTGTATAGTTGTGGGTGTGGTGTTCTTGGTAGCTCCAATTTCTTGATGACTTCTGCTGAGATCAGGTTCTTTTGGCTGCCGTTGTCCACAACAAAATGTAGGGGAATTCCCTTCACCCACATCTGTGAGTGGAAAAGGGGCTCCTTTGCCTCCGACTCTTCACGTTCCTCTGGTTGAATTTGTGTGGTGGCAAGAATGGCACTGGGTTCTGCATCAATGATCTGCTTCCCTTTTCGCGCGGTTGTGAAATTAGGTTCCGCGTCAGAATCGGAACTGGGATCTAATTCTGAAGCTTTGATCTCAGCCACCAATGACTGTTTTGAGCGACGTTCATTAGTGTTGTGCCAGGGGATTTTGTGGAACTCGCACCACTTCCCGGTGTCCTTCTTTGTCTTTTTGTTACTCTTCTTCACTTGTGGTTGGGACTGGTTGTCCTTTCCCTGTCTTGTGTTTTGCGAGCCAGAGTTTCCCTTGCCCTGCTTCTGCGCAGGTCCGAAGTCACGCTTGTTCTTTTGTTGAAATTTTTGCTCAATTTTGATAGCATATCGATAGGCAGATCTGAGTGAAGAGATTTATAGGAAATCCATCTCTGTTCATATGTATCGGTGTAGGCCACTACGATATTTCAGTACTAGGTGCCGCTCGGAGTCCTTGATACCTAGCTTTGTGTGTGAGGTATGAAAGTTCTTGGTGTACTCCGACACCGTTTGGTCCCTCTCTTGACGCAGAATGGTCCATTTTGTGTACTGGTCATCATAGTTTCCAACAGGGTAATATTGTTCCTTGACGGCATCTATAAAAGAGGTCCAAGTGGGATTGGTATATTCAAACAATCCAGACTCTTTTGATGAGTTTTGCTCACAATAAGTTTCCCACTAGTTTTTGACATGGGGGACGGCCTTAAGGAGTGCAAAGATGATCTTTTCCCTGTCGAAAAATTTGTGGGCAGAGAAATACCCTTCTAGTAGATTCAACCATTTATCTAGGGCATCGGCATCGATCTGGCCTTCATATAAAGGGATATCAAAATTAACTTGTACCTTGAATGGAGTCGCATCTTCGAAACGACTGCTTGCTGAAGGTGTATCTGTCGTCGTTGGCATGCGTTGAAGGATCTGGGTGAAATTATCCATCATCTCGTTCCTCTGTCGCGGGAGGGATTCCTTGAGCAACAACTTGATAGGATCTACTGCTCCGTTGTCTCTCTTTTCTTCCATCATGGGAGGCCGTTTGGGGTGGCGAGAGTGGTCTTCCACAAGTGAAACTAGTTCGAGACCCAACTCTCTGTATCCTGACCTCGTCGGGACATGCACTGAGAAACAATCAAAGAGCAGACCGCTCTGATACCAATGATCTGGATTTATGCAGGAATGAAATAAGATAGCATATACATAATCAAATATAGAGATATATTGCAAATGGCACAGTGATACAGTAAACACATATTCTATTAAATAGTGGAAATAGAACAGACTTTAAAATACAATAGCTAGAATGGTGGTAGCTATCTCTGAGAAGAGGTGTGGCCGCTAAGCTCATTCGTGCCAAGATGATTACAAAGAGAGGCCTAAATGGCCTACTTATCATAAGCATGAGGGAAGGAATCCAAAAAACCTAACCCTAGAAGATGAATCGCCAAAAGTCATGTGGGCCCCATTTGGGCAAGTTAGTACATCAACTTCCGAGGGTCGTAACTCTCGCATGCGATCTCCGTTTGGGGCGTACAATATCTTGTTGGAAAGATTTATTTAATGAATACAAGAAGATATTGAAAATCTTGATTTTGACACACGTAAATGACAGGTGCACGGTACCCATATTTGCTCGAGAATTCGACGCCGAAAAAACTTCGTTTAGGGCCTCAAAATGGCTCCGGAAGTTCAGGACCCGAGAAACTGCTAAAAATAGTAAATTCCTAAAATTTCCAGAAGACTGTTTTGAGCCTTTCGGAAGAGGTGGGTCGCCACCGATATCCACCTGGACCAATACTCCATCCTTAGGAAGCAATGGTCTCCATTGCGTCAAATCCCTTATCATATGTCGCACTGTGCGCTGAGTTGAGCTCCTGGTGCGGCGTTTGCGGAAGTGAAAAGGTTGCCTTACTTTGACATCTGCAGAGGGTTGTAATTGTTGGAGGCGCTGGAACTATTCAACAGTTTTGGTTTCCGTGGTATCGTTGGTCGACACCGGTGTGGATGGATTCTTTTTGGATGAGCACCTTGAATGCGTGGCCTTGCACTATGGAGTTACTCGAATAGGAGATGCTGCATTGGCTTTGTGTTTTTCCTGTTTTTGCAAAGTAGAGCGATAATGTGCAGAGGTTGTGGATGTCTCTGCGATCTAATGTTCACCTCTAGTGGCAATTGTGAATAGGGAAAATTTCCCAGTGTGGGAGATGATCTTCCTGCCCCACTGGGTTGGGGTAGGTGCAACTATCTCTAGTATCCGATAGAGTTTTCCTCCCAATGTCACAATGACACTGTGAGGTCGTGATTCATATACAGCATGATGCTTCCACATATATGGATGTCCTAAAACAACATCGCATACTTCAAGTGGGGCCACATCACACAATACCTCATCTTTTAAGGGCTTGATATCGTATGGTAGGTGACATTGGTGACTGACGTGGATCCCTCATCCTTGGCTTAGCCATCCAATGGTGTATGGTTGTGGGTGTGGTGTTATTGGTAGCTCCAATTTCTTGATGACTTATGCTGAGATCAGGTTCTTCTGGCTGCTGCTATCCACAACAAAATGTAGGCGAACTCCTTTCACCCACATCTATGAGTGGAAAAGGCGCTCCTCTGCTTCCGACTCTTCAGGTTCCTTCAGTTGAATTTTTGTGGTGGCAACAACGGCATTGGGTTTTGCATCAATGATTTGCTTCCCTTTTTGCGTCGCTGTTAAATTAGGTTCTGCATTAGAATTGGAACTGGGATCTGATTCTGAAGCTTTGATCTCCACCACCAATGACTATTTTGAGCGACATTCATCAGTGTTGTGCTAGGGGATTTTGCGAAACTCGCACCACTTCCCGGTGTCCTTCTTTGTATTTTTGTTGCCCTTCTTCGCTTGTGGTTGGGAATGGTTGTCCTTTCCCTGTCCTGTGTTCTGCGATCTAAAGTTTCCCTTGCCCTGCTTCTGTGCAGGTCTGAAGTCGCGCTTGTTCTTTTGCTGAAATTTCTACTCAATTTTGATAGCATATCGATAGGCGGATCCGAGTGAAGAGATTTCCAGGAAATCCATCTCTGTTCATATTTATCAGTGTAGTACACTACGATATTTCAGTACCAGGTACCGCTCGGAGTCCTTGATACCTAGATTTGTGGATTTCGGTGTAGGCCACTACGATATTTTAGTACTAGATACCGCTCGGAGTCCTTGATATCGATAGGCGGATCTGAGTGAAGAGATTTCCAGGAAATCCATCTCTGTTCATATGTATCGGTGTAGGCCACTACTATATTTCAGTACTAGGTACCGCTTGGCGTCCTTGATACCTAGCTTTGTGCGCGAGGTATGAAAGTTGTTGGTGTACTCCGACACCATTTGGGCCCTCTCTTGACGCAGAATGGTCTATTTTGTGTACTGGTCATCATAGTTTCCAATAGGGTAATATTGTTCCTTGATGGCATCTATAAAAGAGGCCCAAGTGGGATTGGCATATTCAAACAATCCAGACTTGTCTGATGAGTTTTGCTGACAATAAGTTTCCCACCAATTTTTGACATGGGGGACGGCTTTGAGGAGCGCAAAGATGATATTTTCCCTGTCGAAAAATTTGTGGACAGAGAAATATCCTTCTAGTAGATTCAACCATTTATCTAGAGCATCGGCATCGATCTGGCCTTCAGATAAAGGGATATCAAAATTAACTTGTACCTCGAATGGAGTCGCGTCTCCGAAACCACTGCTTGTTGAAGGTGTATTTGTCGTCGTCGGCATGTGTCGAAGGATCTGGGTGAAATTGTCTATCATCTCGTTCCTCTATCGCGTGAGGGATTCCTCGAGCAACAACTTGATAGGATCTATAGCTCCGTCGTCTCTCTTTTCTTCCTCCATGGGAGGTCGTTTGTGGTGGCGAGAGTGGTCTTCCCCAAGTGAAACTAGTTCGAGACCCAACTCTCTGTATCCTGACCTCGTCGGGGACATGCACTGAGAAACGATCAAAGAGAAGACCGCTCTGATACCACTGATCCGGATTTATGTAGGAATGAAATAAGATAGCATATACATAATCAAATACAGATATATATTGCAAATGGCACAGTGATACAGTAAGCACATATTCTATTAAATAGTGGAAATAGAACAGACTGTAAAATACAATAGCTAGAATGGTGGTAGCTATCTCTGAGAAGAGATGTGGCCGCTAAGATCATTCGTGCCAAGATGATTACAAAGAGAGGCCGAAAGGGCCTATTTATCATAAGCATGAGGGAAGGAATCCGAAAAACCTAACCCTAGAAGATGAAGCGCCAAAAGTCACGTGGGTCCCGTTTGGGTAAGTTAGTACATCAACTTCCCGGGGTCGTAACTCTCGCATGCGATCTCCGTTTGGGGTGTACAATAGCTCATTGAAAAATTTATTTAATGAATACAACAAGATATCGCAAATCTCAATTCCGACACGCAAAAATGATAGGCACGCAGTACCTATATTTGCTCGAGAATTCGACGCCGAAAAAATGTCGTTTAGGGCCTCAAAATGGATCCGAAAGTTCAGGACTCGAGTAACTTCTAAAAATAGTAAATTCCCAAAATTGCCAGAAGAATGGTTTGAGCCAGTCAGAAGAGGTGGGTCGCCACTCATATCCACCTGGATCAATCCTACATCCTTAGGAAGCAATGGTCTCCATTGCGTCAAATCCCTTATCATATGTTGCACTGTGTGCTGAGTTGAGCTCCTGGTGTGGCATTTGCGGAAGTGAAAAGGCTGCCTTACTTTGACATCTACAGAGGGTTGTAATTGTTGGAGGTGCTGGAACTGTTCAACAGTTTTTGTTTCCGTGGTGTCGTTGGTCGACACCGGTGTGGATGGCTTCTTTTTGAAGGAGCACCTTGAATGCGTGGCCTTGCAATGTGGAGGTACTCGAATAGGCGATGCTGCACTGGCTATCTGTTTTTCCTGTTTCTGCTGAGTACAGCGATAATGTGCAGAGGTTGTGGATGTTTCTGTGCTCTGATGTTCACCTCTAGTGGCAATTGTGAATAGGGAAAATTTCCCAGTGTAGGAGATTATCTTCTTGCCTCGCTGGGTTGGGGTAGGTGCAACTATCTCTGGTATCCGATAGAGTTTTCCTCCCAAAGTGACAATGACACTGCGAGGTCATGATTCATATACAGCATGACGCTTCCACATATATGGCTATCCTAAAAGAACATCACATACTTCAAGTGGGGCCACATCACACAACACCTTATCTTTGAAGGGTTTGATGCCGTATGGTAGGCGACATTGGTGACTGACGCGGATACCTTGTCCTTGTCTTAGCCATCCAATGGTGTAGGGTTGTGGGTGTGGTGTTATTGGTAGCTCCAATTTCTAGATGACTTCTGATGAGATCAAGTTCTTCTAGCTGCTGCTGTCCACAACAAAATGTAGGGGAATTCCCTTCACCCACATATGTGAGTGGAAAAGGCACTCCTCTACCTCCGACTCTTCAGGTTCCTCTGGTTGAATTTGTGTGGTGGCAACAATGGCACTGGGTTCTGCATCAATGATTTGCTTCCCTTTTCGCGCGGCTATGCAACTAGGTTCTAAGTCAGAATCGGAACTGGGATCTGATTCTGGAGCTTTGATCTCAGCCACCAAAGACTGTTTTGAGCGACATTCATCAGTGTTCTGCCAGGGGATTTTTTGGAACTCGCACCACTTCCCAGTGTCCTTCTTTGTCTTTTCGTTACCCTTCTTCGCTTGTGGTTGGGACTGGTTGTCCTTTCCCTGTCCCGTGTTCTACGAGCCAGAGTTTCCCTTGCCCCGCTTCTATGCAGGTCCGAAGTCGCGCTTGCTCTTTTGCTGAAATTTTTGCTCAATTTTGATAGCATATCGATAGGCGGGAGAGATTTCCAGGAAATCCATCTCTATTCATATGTATCGGTGTAGGCCACTACGATATTTCAGTACTAGGTGCCACGCGGAGTCCTTTATACCTAGCTTTGTGCGCGAGGTATGAAAGTTGTTGGTGTACTCCGACACTGTTTGGTCCCTCTCTTGACGCAGAATGGTCCATTTTGTGTACTGGTCATCATAGTTTCTAACAGGGTAATAGTGTTCCTTGACGGCATCTATAAAAGAGGCCCAAGTGGGATTGGTATATTCAAACAATCCAGACTCATATGATGAGTTTTGCTCACAATAAGTTTCCCACCAATCTTTGACATGGGAGACGGCCTTAAGGAGCGCAAAGATGATATTTTCCCCGTCGAAAAATTTGTGGACAGAGAAATACCCTTCTAGTAGATTCAACCATTTATGTAGGGCATCACCATCGATCTGGCCTTTAGATAAAGGGATATCAAAATTGACTTCTACCTCGAATGGAGTCGCATCTCCGAAACGACTGCTTGTTGAAGGTGTATCTGTCGTCATCGACATGCGTCAAAGGATCTGGGTGAAATTATCCATCATCTCGTTCCTCTGTTGCGCGAGGGATTCCTTGAGCAACAACTTGATACGATATACTGCTCCATCGTCTCTCTTTTATTCCGCCATGGGAGGCCGTTTGGCGCGACGAGAGTGGTCTTCCCCAATTGAAACTAGTTCGAGACCCAACTCTCTGTATCCTGACCTTGTCGGGGACATGCACCGAGAAACAATCAAAGAGTAGACCGCTCTGATACCATTAATCCGGATTTATGCAAGAACGAAATAAGATATCATATACATAATCAAATACAGATATATATTGCAAATGGCACAGTGATACAGTAAACAGATATTCTATTAAATAGTGGAAATAGAACAGACTGTAAAATACAATAGCTAGAATGGTGGTAGCTATCTCTAAGAAGAGATGTGGCCGCTAAGCTCATTCGTGCCAAGATGATTACAAAGAGAGGCCAAAAGGGCATATTTATCATAAGCATGAGGGAAAGAATCCCAAAAACCTAACCCTAGAAGATGAAGCGCCAAAAGTCACGTGGGCCTCGTTTGGGTAAGTTAGTACATCAACTTTCCAGGGTCGTAACTCTCGCATGCGATCTCCGTTTTGGGCATACAATAGCTCATTGGAAAGATTTATTTAATGAATACAAAAAGATATCACAAATCTCAATTCCGGTACGCGCATTAGATAGGCGCGCGGCACCCGTATTTGCTTGAGAATTTGACACCGAAAAAACGTCGTTTAGGGCCTCAAAATGGCTCCAGAAGTTTAGGACTCGAGAAACTACTAAAAATAGTAAATTCCTAAAATTTCCAGAAGACTGTTTTGAGTCAGTCGGAAGAGGTGGGTCGCCACCGATATCCACCTGGATCAATCCTCCATCCTTAGGAAGCAATGGTCTCCATTGCGTCAAATCCCTTATCATATGTCGCACTGTGCGCTGAGTTGAGCTCCTGGTGCGGCATTTGCAAAAGTGAAAAGGATGCATTACGTTGACATCTGCAGAGGGTTGTAATTGTTGGAGGTGCTGAACTGTTCAACAGTTTTGGTTTTTGTGGTATCGTTGGTCGACACCGGTGTGGATGGCTTCTTTTTGGAGGAGCACCTTGAATGCATGGCCTTGCACTGTGGAGGTACTCGAATAGGCGATGCTGCACTAGCTTTGTGTTTTTCCTGTTTCTGCTAAGTAGAGCGATAATGTGCAGAGGTTGTGGATGTCTCTGCGATCTGATGTTCACCTCTAGTGGAAATTGTGAATAGGGAAAATTTCCCAGTGTGGGAGATGATCTTCCTACCCCGCTGGGTTGGGGTAGGTTCAACTATCTCTGGTATCCGATAGAGTTTTCCTCCCAAAGTGACAATGACACTGCGAGGTTGTGATTCATATACAACATGATGCTTCCACATATATGGCTGTCCTAAAAGAACATCACATACTTCAAGTGGGGCCACATCACACAATACTTCATCTTTTAAGGGCTTGATGTCGTATGGTAGGCGACATTAGTGAGTGACGTGGATCCCTTGTGCTTGGCTTAGCCATCCAATAGTGTATGTTTGTGGGTGTGGTGTTATTGGTAGCTCCAATTTCTTGATGACTTCTGCTGAGATCAGGTTCTTCTGGCTGTTGCTGTCCACGACTAAATGTAGGGGAATTCCCTTCACCCACATCTGTGAGTGGAAAAGGTGCTCCTCTGCCTCCGACTCTTCAGCTTCCTCTGGTTGAATTTGTGTGGTGGAAACAACGACACTGGGTTATGCATCAATGATTTGCTTCCCTTTTCGTGCGGCTGTGAAATTAGGTTCTGAGTCAGAATCAGAATTGGGATCTGATTCTGAAGCTTTGATCTCAGCCACCAATGACTTTTTTGAGGGACATTCATAAGTGTTTTTTCCAGGGGCTTTTGTGGAACTCGCACCACTTCCCGGTGTCCTTCTTTGTCTTTTCGTTACCCTTCTTCGCTTGTGGTTGGGACTGGTTGTCCTTTCCATGTCCCGTGTTCTGCGAGCCAGAGTTTCCCTTGCCCTGCTTCTGCACAGGTCTGAAGTCGCGCTTGTTCTTTTTCTGAAATTTCTACTCAATTTTGATAGCATATCGATAGGCGGATCCGAGTGAAGACATTTCCAGGAAATCCATCTCTGTTCGTATGTATCGGTGTAGGCCACTACAATATTTCAATACTAGGTTCCGCTCGGAGTCCTTGATACCTAGCTTTGTGCGCGAGGTATGAAAGTTGTTGGTGTACTCTGACACCGTTTGGTCCCTCTCTTGACGCAGAATGGTCCATTTTGTGTACTGGTCATCATAGTTTCCAACAGGGTAATATTGTTCCTTGACGACATCTATAAAAGAGGCCCAAGTGGGATTGGTATATTCAAACAATCCAGACTCTTCTGATGAGTTTTGCTCACAATAAGTTTCCCACCAATTTTTGACATGGGGGACGACCTTAAGGAGCGCAAAGATGATCTTTTCCCTGTCGAAAAATTTGTGGACAGAGAAATACCCTTCTATTAGATTCAACCATTTATCTAGGGCATCGGCATCGATCTGGCCTTCAAATAAAGGGATATCAAAATTAACTTGTACCTTGAATGGAGTTGCATCTCTGAAACGATTGCTTGTTGAAGGTGTATCTGTCGTCGTCGCCATGCGTCGAAGGATCTGGGTGAAATTATCAATCATCTCGTTCCTTTGTCGCGTGAGGGATTCCTCGAGCAACAAATTGATAGGATCTACTGCTCCGTCGTCTCTCTTTTCTTCTGCCATGGGAGGCCATTTGGGGTGGCGAGAGTGGTCTTCCCCAAGTGAAAGTAGTTCGAGAACCAACTCTCTGTATCCTGACCTCGTCAGGGACATGCACCAAGAAACAATCAAAGTGAAGACCGCTTTGATACCACTGATCCGGATTTATGCAGGAACAAAATAAGATAGCATATACATAATCAAATACATAGATATATTGCAAATGGCACAGTGATACAGTAAACACTTATTCTATTAAATAGTGGAAATAGAACAGACTGTAAAATACAATAGCTAGAATGGTGGTAGCTATCTCTGAGAAGAGATGTGGCCGCTAAGCTCATTCGTGCCAAGATGATTACAAAGAGAGGCCAAGAGGGCCTATTTATCATAAGCATGAGGGAAGGAATCCCAAAAACCTAACCGTAGAAGATGAAGCGCCAAAAGTCACGTGGGCCCCGTTTGGGTAAGTTAGTACATCAACTTCACGGGGTTGTAACTCTCACATGCGATCTCCGTTTGGGGCGTACAATAGCTAGTTGGAAATATTTATTTAATGACTACAAATCGATATCCCAAATCTCGATTCCGACACATGATAAAGATGGGCACGCAATACCCGTATTTGCTCGAGAATTCGACGCCGAAAAAACGTCGTTTAGGGCCTCAAAATGGCTCCGTAAGTTTAGGACCCGAAAAACTGCTAAAAATAGTAAATTCCCAAAATTGCCAGAAGACTGTTTTGAGCCAGTTGAAAGAGGTGGGTCGCCACCGATATCCACCTGGATCAATGGAACTTCGGCAGGTGGTGGAAGATATCCGAATTAAAAGGAAATTGCCAAAGGATTTGAATTCTACTTTCAATTCCTTGATCCCTTAGAAGGATAAAATTGAATCCTTTAATGACTATCATGCTATCTCTCTTTGTAATTTGGTTTATAAGGTTGTGACTAAGATTATATAAAAAATAATTAATCCTGTGTTGGATAAGTTCATTTCAAAAGAACATTTTGGGTTTCTTTCAAATCAACAGATCTTAGATGCAGTGGGTGTTGCTCAGGAAACTTTACATTCTATCAAAGTTAAGGATATACAGGATTTTATTTTGAAGATGGACCTCATCAAATATTATGATAGAGTTGATTGGTCCTATCTAAGATTCATTTTGATTCATATTGGATTACTAGTGGCTATCACAAATTGGATTATGGGATGTGTTAACTCTGCATCCTTTGCAGTTTTAATCAATGGCTCACCTTTTGGGTTTTTTCTTTGGAAGCAAAGGATTATGTCAAGGATGTCCTTTATCTCCTTTACTCTCTCTTTTGGCTATTGAAGCTCTCAGTAGATATATTGCATATCCAAAAACAAAAAAAGCAAAGCACAAGCCACCTCACACTAGTTAGTTCGGCATCTTAACTTCGTCAACTTCACATCCGCTTAAGCTCAGGTTCGGTAAGCATAAATATTTTATTTATCCTCCAAACAACCACTCGTTCGGTAGCACTTCAAGCCTAGATGTGTCGTGCTTACTTAGCATCCTGAAGTGCAGGAAAGAGGGGGTAGACCCGTGTGCAGGTCTCCTCGGCAAGCATAATGCAACCAGAAAGCAGCATAAAGGATTCAATATGATAGGACTTTCCTTAAAGCAGACACAGAAAGTAAGGATGGAACGTACTTCTTAAAGCGGCCATCATATATGCTCAAAGAAAGCTTACATTACTAGGTCCTTTGGTGGCCTATATGGGATCTATCCTCCAATCATCCAGAGTCCTTGGTCTTTTTATCTTTGAAAAGCTTTCAAACCTCAATGGATGCAAGTGTAACATACATGTGTTATCTGTCTCCAACAATCTAACCTTTAAATAGTATCCCATGATACTAAAAGAATTTTGTGAATGGTAGGATCCGAGAAAGTTCTATTCCTGGGCAATTAAGAGCACGGGGCTCTAGGAATGAAATCCTTAAGGTTTGTATAAAATTTGCTAAGAGTTATCAATCAGAAATATCTCTAATTAGTTATTATAATATTCAACATAAAGCTCTGAAAGTTAATATTTAACGTCAAATTAGCTAATAAGATAATGTTCAACAAAATTTCCTTAGCGACATGAGAGGAGAACACATCTCTGACTTTGTAATCGATATCATAGACCTTCTAGTAGACCATAGTACAAATTTTATGTAGTCTCAATAATTTTATTACTCTTCAACTTCAATTTATGTTCACATAAATTAATTATTTATTGATTTAATATAAAAAAATGGATTGTGATATTTTTCAAGAAGAAATTAATAATTATTTTCAAAGTTTCAAAGTAATAGATTCATATAATTGAAAACATATTTTTAGAATAAATACAAATAGAAGGTAAAACAAAGTATACTATAAATGTGAAATTGTTATTAATTTGTTTTTAATATAATTCTATACTACATAAAAATAATCGATATTATATTTATACGCCCATTAGCTAATAAGATAATGTTAATAAATATCTCTAATTTGCTAAGTTGAATGCCTCCCTCTTATGCAAAGTGTAATTATAGGGTAAAATAACAGCTAAGCTCCCTATCCCATGCCTTTTTTCATAATTTTATTCATATTTTATTTATAATGAATGACTTAGTGATATTATATTTATACACCCATTAGCTAATAAGATAATGTTAAGAAATATCTCCAATTTGCTAAGTTGAATAGATAACCTAGTTTCTTAATGCCTCCCTCTAATGCAGAGTCTAATTATAGGGTAAAATAGCAGCTAAGCTCCCTATCCCGTGCCTTTTTTTAGAATTTTTTGTAAGTGTTTGTTGTGCATAACTTAAAAGTTAGAACAATTATTGAACATGGACAATATATAACGCTAAGAGAATTGTTATTGCTTATTAACCCTTGCTTAGGCATTAACTATCCACACATGTAAGTCGTATTGAAAAATAGACCATGCATCAACTATCAATAGAGAAAGGGGCCATTGGCCAATAGTGTACAATCTTCCCTCCTATAGCTCGGGAGTGGCTAACTTGTAAATCTATATGGGAAGGGTTAAAGTTAAAAGTTTGCACCTTGAAAGATGGATTAGTCTTGGTGTAAAAGTTTAATAAAAAATCTCTATCTTGCTTGAATGGCTAGCTAAAAAAATTGTAGCATGAAAAGTTTGTCGTTGATATTACAATGCTATAATAATAAGTTCACATAAACATCTTAATCACACATTTTAATTAAAAAAATTATAGTTTTGACAAAGCGAAATTGCAGATTTTGGATTCCACTAAAAAGCACTAAAATTTTGGGGAAAAATATATTTTTGAGAGAGTAGAAACACAATGTTTTACTTAACCCTTAGCCCACTCCTATAAAGTTTTACCCTGTCATAAAATATCAATTCAGATAAAAGGGTATGCTTTATGTTGATGATGAAAATTCTTGTATATGGTCCATAATTTGTGAATAATGAACATTCAAAGCATCCCCAAATCAGAGGGTAAGATCCATCCTCGCTCACTAGTGCATTAATGAAGATCTGGCCTTGCTAATCCTAACTTGATGACTAAATGCCTTTTTGCATTTAACTATTTTATGGCTAAAATTATATAGCAAGGTGCCTCTCAATACTTTAGCTGAAACATGAAATTCCATGGTGCACCCTCTAGAAATCAAATAAGCCCAATTATTATTATAGCTAATGTGTCTTTCAACACATTCAATTCCACAATGTACTCCTTTGAAATCAAATGCTCTCTGAATGTCATATGCGACATGTATTTCACATTTACAAAAAAAAACTCGAACATTCTTTTTGCTATGGGGTTGAGACACATATATTTTTTCCAACATCTAGTGCAGGTGAAACATTATAATTCTAACGGAACTCACAATTTAACAAACCAAAATATGGCGGAGTTTTTAATTAGATAAATCATTTCCAAATTAATGGTGAAAATAGATTGCTTTTATTGCATTAAAGAAAAGATAAAATTACATGTATTTACTTTTGGTGAAACAATACAATTTTTCAATATAATATTATTTAAAGGTTTTAAAACATTAATATTTTTAGAACAAAATAATTGTTTTAGAAAATAAATCAGTAAATATTTAAAAAATATATCCATTTTTAAGGGGTTGTTGAGAAGAGTGTGTTGATGCTCAAAATGACACGGTTCGGGAACAACACTGTAAACAAACCTCAGGGTGTTTTTCAAGGGGAGGATGTGGATGGAATCCCTGGTTGTGTTTAGGGCCCTCAAATAGATACGACTATCAAGGTTAATCAATGGCGTCAAATTCATAAATAAATGAAAGCGGGATATGATTTGCGTGATTAAATGCAATAATGCTTTCAAAACAAGAATGTGAGTCCATTAAATAAATATATGCATCCTATCTAACCATCCATCCTTTAATTTTTGAAGATGAGATTAATTAACTAATTAGTGGACAAAGATAAATTAATGCAAAATATTTGTAGAAAAATGAATATGCGTTATGCAATTAATTCCCCCTCAAAAAACTTTAGTCGCTAGTATTAAAATGAAACAATAATTTATACTTTTCTCACGCTTAAGAAATTTACTTAGTCGTTTTTAATGCATAAAAAGATATTTGCAATTTCACTTGAATTCGTATTTTTAAATATAGTGAAAAAATTGAGTTTCTTTAATGAAATAATTTGGCTTTATGAAGCTGAAACTGTATGCTTTAGACGATTCCTAAAAATGAACTTGGTAATTTTGACCGATTGCATGAAATGAAAGATCAGTAAAAGTTGTGCATAACAACTACTTCATTTTGAAAAATGAAGCACTAGAAATAGTAATGACTAAAGATTAAAATTAGAACTTTGTACAAGTTAGTGAACTGAAATTAAAAATTAATATTTGCAGCACATAATGTACATATTTTATAGCTTGATAAATGTAAAAAAAATAAAAGCATCACAAAGTTGAATAATAAAGGTGGAGGAAAGATAGAGATATGCCCAAATACGATTTTTTTTTATCAAGAGTGGAATTTGAACAGTCATCAATTACAATAGGGCGTGGCCTATTCAACCCCTGAGAAAAGGAGGTTTACGAGATCCTACACAGCTCTTAATGACTCAGTCTCATCCTAGTGAAATTGAGACACCGGGAGTACTTCCCTCTTAGATTGTGCTAAGGGTAACTTGCGTGGATGAATACATCGGTCATAAAAATATAAACAAGAAAGTACAAATGCATCCGACAGAAGGACAATCTACCTTCACTGTAATGGATGGATTTGAAACATTATCTTACCTACAATCTCCGCCCGTTAGGCTCGTGGATAACTGGTTATGAAAGGGAAAAATGCAACAATGGAGCCTAGCAGTGCCTGCTTCTTACCTCCGATGCGAGATCCTTGTTTCGATGCCTTCGTCTTGCTTTTAAAGGATGCATGCTGGCTAGGCAAAGTGTTTTGGCTGCCTCGAAAACTGAAAAAGTTGTCGTTTCTTTTGGCATTTAAGTCTTCTCATGTGCATCTGAATAGGGTGAGCCACAAGTAATCGATGCTCACCCTCAGACATTGTTCAGTAATTTCTAAATTTAACATATTGTAGGCGTATGGTATTAAGCATGGTTTTCAATATTTGCATTGTTCATACATTTTGCACTGGCATAAGATAAAATATTTGCTTGGCCTTGACCATTCGTGAATCGTACAGAGTGGTAATGAAGTGAAGTGGAACAAAAATTTCCCAAAAATGTATGATGTTATTTCGTTGTTCATTCGTTGTCTGCGGCCTTGAAAAACATAGTATATGTTCCCCTACGAACCTGGACTACTGTGGATCAAGGATAAAGCTGGTGCATGCTGGCGATGCAAACAGGGATATTTAGATCTCATCCTTCTCATGGGTTCTTGCTATAGATATGATAAAAGCAATACATCTAGCTGCAATGAATTTTACCTACTCGACTATATATGTATATTCTCTGGAGCTCACTCATTTCCAGTTCCAATTGCAATAACCCCTTTAATTATCATATTTTAATACATAAGAAGGATGGGAAGCTCCTATATAGTCGAGAATTGACTTGCCACCTACCATTCTTTTGTGCTTTGTGCACTCCCCCTTTTCTAATTATTTGGCACAATTCTTAAGAGCTTGGATGGGCCTGCATCCGGATGCTTGTTACAGTATATAAATCCAAGGAATTTTAGAATCGTTTGCACACATGCCAAATACTAGCAGAACCAAATCTCAGATATCCATTATCGTTAATAATCAACATCAATATGCCCGCCAAATCGATGATATCCATTGGAAGAGGTCCCCGAGTGTTGTGCGGCTTGACTAAATGGTCATAAATCGGGTGGGCTTCTCCAAGTAACTTCCCAAAACAAAAATATGATAGCACCTTATTGTTCATGATTACCTCACCATATAACTATGAATGGAATAGTGTGCTTCATCTTCTAGCTTGCAAAAGTAAGGGCCGAAAATCTTTCACTCAAAGATATCAACTATGGAGACTGCAATCCACAGTTGCCTCTTTTCCATATTGAGCTCGACCGGGCAAATATTTTTGTATCCCTCTTGACCTTTTGAGTTAGGGTTACATTGTTTCTTATCAGGTGCATTGGGAGAGTGCGTTTTTTCTTTGGTGTTGCTGGTGAAGTCTATCATCAGCTACGATTTCCTACGTTGGCGAGCTTAGTGTTGGGGCTTGAACTCTTCATGTCATTGGACGGTTTTCCCCTGCATTGTTATGTCGAGTATGTCGATGGATTATAGGCCTGTGGATCACGTGTTTGACCTCAATGCCCTCTGTTTGGTTGCTTGGATCAATCGACATGCATATATTCTTGCTCTGCATGGATTTCTCCATGGAGTCTATCATTATCAGTGTTATCTTTTTTTTACAGTCTGCGTGTCTACACATTAAGCGACCATTGCCACTAGCTCTTTGTCACTTTCCTGGTTTGTTTGTCGGTACTCTCCAGTGGTGCAGTATGATTCCTGTTCATTTTTAATTGTCTAATGAAAACTCATGGCTGCAGTGGCATGCCATGAGTGGTTAGTTAATGCGTTGGTGTAACTGCCTTTCTTTACGACACGTAATTTATTCCAACGTTAGCATTGGAGTGTTATCTCTGCCAATCCACCACGTGGAATTTTACCGTTTTCTTTCACTTCGCCCAACCATTACTCTACATGGCATTGCTTTCATTTACCTACACGACGTCCACCTTTTTCAACCTTTCCCTCCTCTGCGTGGTCGTGCGGTTGCTGTTTCTTGCAGTGGCTCCCTCCTTGTGTTCCGTAACGACGCTTTCGAGCCATGGGCCTATGATTCACTATGAGTCAATTGTTTCCTTCATATGCCTTCTTTATCCTACTACGTGATCCTACCATGCCTGTCTCTGTGTAGATCCCTTCGTGGAGTTGTTGGTGCGAAGGTTTGCCATATGCACGTCAAAAAACGTCTCACTCTTTTTCATTGACAAACCCGAGATTGTTGACCATGGACACTAGTGAATCTTAGGAGAAACATCCCATTTGATTGGTCGATGGGAAGGAGGATTTTTGCATAAGATAGGCCGAGAGATTTTCAAGGGCCCGAAAGGGGCTTTTAATTTTCTATTATTATTTTTGCAATATTTTTACATTAAAAGATGGGATTGGGGATTAGAGACCTTTTAAAACTGCACACTGGGGTAATCAATGGATAGTTGGAAATTCCATTTTTATTTCATTTTAAAACATAGTCCCAAAGGGTATAACAGAAGAAAAGATTTGAATAGGAGAAGGATAATATGAAACTTAAATGAAAAAGGGGGCGAATTTATTTTTCTCTTAAAAAATACGAGCATATGTGCTTTCACATAAGGAGGTAGCCAAAAAGTATTTTAAACTTTTTATACATGGGAATGGAACAATGACAATTGACAAATGCAATTGGTGAATTAATTGAAGCACCCAAAATCGACAAAATTTAATTGACAAGAATCATAGGCTTCTTACTTGTAGAAACTTCATCCAAGTGTTGAGAGGGTCAAACGACAATGGTTTTGGCCAGATTAGATATGGGCATGATCAACACTTTGACCTGGATGCAATGGCATAAAAATCGTGACATAACCACATGTGTAACAAGAAACGTCAGACCTCAAATTTTGACACACTTTTTCCATGATCACTCATAACGAGACTTCGTATGATCGACATGAGGACCAAATAACGTCACAAATGACCAAAGTGGGCATGGATAGGATCACGACGTCGGTACGCAAACGACGACAAAGGTAGAATGACAAGGCGATGAAGTTCAATCGGTTTGCCTTTGGTGTCATGTTACAACACTTCATAATCATGCCGATGTTGATCATCAATAGAGTGAAGGTTGGGAAGTGCATTTAACCTAATTGTTGAAGTGTTAATGGGAGCCACTCGTAACTGATCTCTTCCACCTGGTAACTAACCACCACCAACATTATAAACAATATTAACTTGATTTTGGCAGGGTAGCGCATTTCAATACTTATGTTTATGATTACAATGGTCATGTAAATTAGTGGTAGTTTGGGAAGAAGAAAATAAACTCTATGATGCTAGCACTAGATGGACCAAAAACAAGAATATTAAAAATGTTAGGATAATGTTATTGATGTGAGCTTTCATATTGTTGCATAGATGTATGTGGCAGGAAAAAGTGAGCCACGTTGTCCTTTGTCCCCGTTGTACCTTGTCACAAATTTTAATTAGTAGGAGAATAGTATTTTTATATTATTTTAAACCTCGGAGTTATTAGATATCCAAATCTGAATTACTACAGGAAATATGTTGATAAGGATTTGTCCCGTTACTTTTTTTAGTTAATAAAAATGCGACTTCCATTCAAAAAGTTGGTTGCTTAATTAATCGCAATTAAAAATTTATAGAAAAAATGATTTGATTACTGCGGCATCAGATGGAGAAACAAATAATATATGATGGGCTTATGAATAATTTAGGTATCTAGCGTGCAAAACTTAGTGTTTGGCATTTTGATCGAATGAGATTTTTCATATAAATAGCGGATAGCGGATAAGATTGGAGAAGCTAAAAAATATGTTCCGGTCACATCACCTGGAGAGGATCATAAATTATAAACTACATTATTGCCACTTGGTTCACTGAACTAGTTGTGCTAGTAAAATTAGCACATTGTTCGTGTGCATCATGAAAACGTGCACACTATTTAATGCTGCAATGCATTATCACCTTGTATCACACATCATATTTAATGTTGCACTACATTAGCTGTTGCACTACATTAGCACCTTGTAAATCATCACAGAGCCGCTAAATGGAAAGGTATGCACGATACTCCCATATTTGATCCTTCTGCATGTCACATCTATATAGTTCGCACTACGCCACACAGAACAAATCCGCATCAGTGAAAACATCACATTGTTGTTACATTGTTGAACCAATCTATGTCGTAATTAATATTTTTATTTTATTTTTAGAGTCTTCGACCAACAACAATAACATAGAACCAGTCACATCACAATCTTATCATAAATTCAACGAATCATAAAATAGATAAATAAAATTTCAATATATTTAAAAATTAATTATTTTCAATCCATAAAGTTTAACATGGTGAACAAAATTTTGATTTGATGAACTAATTAAAAGTCAACTAACATTGAATAGTTGACTGCAAACCAATTACAATATATTTGCCTTCAATGGGTTTAATTTAAAGTTTTAGTGTAACTCTATGTCTAATTGTTAAACATGATATTTTCTTACAATGATTTTATTCTTATCTAATTTATGGAGGGATGAACACTCCAACATTAGATTATGCTATCCAAAATGTGTAAATACTCTATTATCTCTCCGTTCAACTCTTATATATATAGAGAGACAATTTATTTATTTATTTCAAAGTCTATTTAAAAGTTGTTTGCTCTATTTATTTGTAAGTGTGTATTTTATTGATGAAAATAAACTAATAATGAAAATGAAACTTACCACAATTATAAAATACCAATTTTGATTTACAACATATAACATTAAACATATGCTTTAATTCTTTTTATTAAACAATCACCTGTATGCTCGAGGAGAACAATTTTTCAGTAGACCTAATGCTAGATTATAATGTAGAGGGCTTGACTAGGCATGCTTCATAGTATGTGAACATGGGAAGGTGGCATAGGTGGTTTCTTGCAATACAATTGATGATACATGGAGTTGGCTTCTTGTCATGGCTTTTGAAATGAGACCGGACATGAAAGTATGCATACTTTTCACCACCTTGAAAATTTTAAACAACGATACTTTCACACACTTGTCTTTAGTACTACCTGTAAATTGGACTTGGGAAAACACTACTTTGGGCTTCGTAATCTCAGGGTATGCTTTTGAACATGTATAAGAAGTTGGAGATGTATTCTTGGTAATATGGTGTAGATAAGGAAAATTTCTTTAGATTAATCCCTTCTAGAATGAACATTTAGATTATAATCGGGTTTTCAAAAAACAATTCCACTTTTTTTGTGAAAGTAGCATTCTTGTAATTTCAACATCACTAGATTCCATAGCAATTTATAAGAATTTCTCATGTTTAAGTTCCTAGGGTTCATTTTTAATTCTTTTAACTTATGTACTACGCCCACAATTTTTTTTGGGGGGGTAGAGTACCCGTCCATATTTTAAAATGATAAGAAAATAAATATTACAATACGAACCAATAAAAAAACCACGAGTTTCATGAATCACATACCACTTCAGCAGCCAAGTGCAATGGAAAAATGGCATATCATAACATAATTGTCAACAATATTTGAATGGAATTTGCCAATTTCCATCGTTACTACCATGGAGTCATGCAGTATGTTTGTCAAATCTCACTCTCTTTATGATTTATGAACAACCATTTAAACTATATAAAAACTGAGGAAAATCAAGTATGCCAGCTGGACACGGATTTTGAAATTTAATCAACATCAACTGGTGGCATTGGGCGGCAACGTGCGGGCTTATCGTATGCCAGCCTGGTAAGAAGAAGTATGTTGAAAATTTGAATATATTGTTGCATTGGATTAGGTGGCCAATAGAACAAGCAACAACATTTGTGAGCGTGGGAGAAGAAAATCAGAGGGGATGGGAGAAGAAATTTGGAGGTAGAGTGGAATATATTTTGAATTATTTTGATGTGAATCTGTCTGGATTTTCGCTTTCTTGTTTCGAGCCTGGCCATGCTTTTGTCTTTCTTTTCTGTTCGTGGGTGTCTTTTTTTCATTTTTGTTTGTGGGCGCCATTCTTCTTTTATGTTTCCGTTCTAATAGTTTAAGGGGTTGGTTTGTTTTTCTAGATTTGGGTGTTCATCTCTGTTTTTGGATTTTGTTAGTTGAGGTTCAGAGAATGATATTGTAGGGAAGGGAAGATGAGAAGAAGAAAATTTTCATCGCTGAGAAGTTATGTACATTTTGTTCTTTTATTTAAGTTTGTCGATGACAATGTAATGTTATCCATTTTTGGAAAATTACATTTTATTTTCCTATCTTCTGTTAATATGTTTTGCTTTGTCTTGGACTGTAGGGGAAGAGGTACAATGCACAAAGCTCATATGCAGTGGGTTTTCATACTTGCAGCTGCAGAGGTACAATGCACAAAACACAGATGCAGTGGGTTTTTGTGATTGCAGGTGCACACGACTCGGACGCCGCGAGTTTTCGTGCTTGCTGGTAAGGCTTTAATTTCAGTCTCTTCCTGCTCAAAGAAGTACTGTCACATGGTAGATTTAGTTAAATTACAAATCTATGCGGATGGATTTAATAGTGTTTATATTATCGACATGTTTTTATCATTTGTTGTCTTTGGGTTTGGAGGGTTTTACTTTTTGACACTAATCCTCAGAAGGTGCCCGTCCCGAAAATAAACACCTACAAGACCACATACACACACCCACCCAAAGAATCAATTGGGTTTACATCACCGCCCACGAAATCAATTAGGTTTGAAGATCGAGCCAAGCAAAGAATCAATTGGCTTTGCATCACCGCCCACAGAATCAATTGGGTTTGAAGATCAATCCAAGTGTAGGGTGAGGCTTAGGATTTTGCTGGTAGCAGAATTCGAGTAGACCCAAGAGGTGACTGCTATAAGAGGGCCCAAGGCTTCCTTTACCCTAGTGTAGTCCTAATGATAGGTTCTTATATCTTTGGTAGATGGAATTACTTAGTTAGGGGATAAATTTCCAACGCAAGCAATCCTTACCCTAAGGATAAATTTCCAATATAAGAAATGCCCAGGTAAATCTTGAAGCCTATTGCCTGAAGGTAGGGATGCACGGTTTCTTTTTATTCCCGCTATGGTAATACCTTAAACAAAGCTTAAGAGGAATGTAACTGATATCCTCCGCTAGAGGCACTACTTACATGCATTCCTTTCCCTATCCCGCAAGCAAGAATGCCATTCCCTTCCATGGGAGAGAGAATTCCTTTACATACAATCCCAAGTTTCACCAGCAAGCAATAGAGCAGTACAAGTCAATTCTAGCCCTCCGCTTCGGTAGTACCTTAGTACGGTCTGTTTATTGACGGAAGGTAGCCATGCACGAGTCTATTTTGTTTGATCCCGGTTAGGTTTCTTTCCCTTTACTTTGTTGCGTTACTGGAACTACCCCCTTGTCCATCTTGCAGGGGCTTGTCAGCGATGCAGAATGCTTATGGGGGCTAGAACTCTTGCCCATATCGCTAGGCTAAGTGAAATGACATTGTAATGCCAGGTTCTTAATCACCTGAGGATTTCCGTGGAAATGTATATGGGCCCCAAGTCATATGATATTACAATGCTAGGTTCCTAATCATCTGACCCTATCGGGATTTCAGTGGAAGTATATGGGCCCTGGCATATGATATTATTGTGACGCGTGCTTCTTATTGATCCGACCCTCGGGATTTCCCCAAGTATTGAAAATATAGAAATCTTTAAATGCGGGATAGAATGAGGCCAAGCTTTATGTGCAGGAGATATGTGCTCGCTTACTTATATCACTTCACACTGTAATGAGTTGCAAGAAGGAAGGGAGCCTATGACTTATAACTTAAATATAGAGAGTGATTAAAGCCAAGCAAAGGAGTTACGTAATGGTTTCATTCATTTTGATTCTACTCAAAATATACCTTCAAGCAGGGCCCATATATAAAATAAAAAATTCAGGTTTCATACATTCTGTTTCTACTGAAAATATGCCTTCGAGCAAGGCCCATGGAAAGACTCATCACTTTCCAGGTCTACATATGATATATGATATAGAGTTGTTCTCCTTGTGATATTCCAGTTATTGTTGTTATATCTGATATTAGCTCATATTCGCCTTTCATTTCAATAAGGGGGTCATTGAAAGGAGGGACCTCCTTGGACTTCATCCTGTTGTGATAAACACTCCACCTCAACTAACTAAAAGGATGGGTCAAAATAGCAATGAGGTGGAAGGATCTATCTCTCTTGTGCACTACATCACCATTAATTGAGTGGGTGAAATTACTGTATAGACTTAGCCATTGCACGAGTGGAATCTTACTGATGCCTTTTAATGACCCCTTCTATTTCTTAATGGTGTGCTTGAGTAAGTGGACTAGGCTTGGATATATATCTTCTCTTTATTTATTCTCTCTCTAGTTAAATGATCTAGTGTGGTATGCTTTCGAAGATATACTTTGCAGATGGAGAGACTTAAGAAAGATTACATAAATATTGTTGTTATTGGTGATATTCTTTCCTTTTATGTATTTTGATCTAGTGTGGTCTTCTTTCGAAGTGATACTTTAAATATTAAGAGAATTAATAAATATTATATAAAGCTTTTGTTATTGGTAATATTCTTTCTTTTTATGTATTTAAGAACGAACATGTAATTATACGATGAATTCTACCCGAGTGATCTATCCGGATGAAACCTACTTGCCCAAGAAGTAATTTAGTGCATGACCCCCCAATACACAAAATCTCTTAAATGACCCCAGAAGTAGTTTAATGCATGCCCCACAATACACCAATTCTATTAAATGATGTGGACATGCTCTGCTTGCACTAGAGGGTGCTCCATGTGAAAATCCTCACAGCAGATTTAAGAGATGATGTATACCTCACAAAAAAGTAATTGATTAAGCAAGAAAATAGAAGAAGAGTGGTCAATGCAGTATAATGAGCAACATAATAATAATACAGTAGAACTTAGATAGAAGCAAAAATACTTCACACACACTAATTTTTTAGCAGAATATGGACAAATAAATAGTACAATGCATGAGGATTCGAATGCCTAAGGTGGAAATTCGAATTAGCCTTCATGGAGTGATCAAAAGATCATTGGAGTGTCATCGGAGCACAACTAGTAGTCTATCTCATCATCAGTGGAGTCATCAATGCTCAAGTAATTGTCAACCATCAGTCAAACTGAGTGTGGTAGATGTAACTGAGTGTAATTGGAACTAACTGAATGAAGGAGACTCAGTGGAGGGCGCATGAGGATCTAACTGAAGTTAGAATGGGCAGTCAAGTCTCACTGGAGGTCCATCGGAGTGATACAGTCAGTTGAGAGTCAGTTAAGCCTGAAATCAAGGAGAGAACTGAAGATAACTGAATGGTAGGTAAGGAAGGGCGCCTTTCTCATGCAGTAGGTGAAAGGAGGGCGCCTTTCTCATGCAGTAGGTGAAAGGAGGGCGCCTTTCTCATGCAGTAGGTGAAAGGAGGGCGCACTAAGCTCTAGGAGGGTTGAAATTAAGTGGAAAGAAGCTCCGGGGGCTAGCTAACTGAGGGCTAGGTGTTGGGATTGATGACTGGGATGCATGAAAACCCTAAATAATGCATGCAAACCCTAAAAGTGCATGCATGATTGAAAATGCAAAGGATGGAAATGCTAGTAGGACTAGGATGGAGTATAGGAATATCCTAACACCCCCCCTTAATCCATCCTGGGCCTTGGTAACTAGGACTGAAAGAGAAGAAATTTGGAGCATGAGTGTAGAATCTGCAAGTTCTTCTTCTTTGTGGACAACTTCAATATGAGATGTGTTTGATACTGGTTCATGATCAATGAGATCATAAAGGAGGGCGAATGCATCACTTTGCTTTCTCTTGAAGGGGTTTGGACCAAATCTTTCATTCTGTTTTCCGAATCTTTCATCCAGATGGGCCCATAGCTCTTTTGGAGTTTCAACATCATCAATGATTTGGTACATTATGTAATCAGGCATAGCAAGCATCATCCTTCCAAAGGCTTGGTCACCTTTATTCAACCAGTCAATCTTCTCTTCAGAGGATTCGAACTCTCTTTCAAAATAACAATCAAAGAGATCATGGCTCTTCAAATATGCTATCATTTTTGGTTTCCATTCATCATAGTTGAATGAAGAAAGAGGAGGGATTTCTTCTGAATACATTGACGCTGTAGAAGACCTGCAAAAACAATAGAGAATATCTGCAATTGCTACTGCTGCAAAAATGCAGAAACTGCTGCACTCGAAATCTTGATAATAACCTACAAAAAACTCTCAGGAATGGAGATAAACAATACTCTCAACATGCTCTGATACCATGTGAAAATCCTCACAGCAGATCTAAGAGATGATGTATACCTCACAAGAAAGTAATTGATCAAGCAAGAAAATAGAAGAAGAGTGGTCAATGCAGTATAATGAGCAACATAATAATAATACAGTAGAACTCGGATAGAAGCAAAAATACTTCACACACACTAATTAATTAATCACAATATGGACAAATAAATAGTACAATGCATGAGGATTTGAATGCCTAAGGTGGCAATTCGAATTAGCCTTCATGGAGTGATCAAAAGATCACTGGAGTGTCATCAGAGCACAACTAGTAGTCTATCTCATCATCAGTGGAGTCATCAATGCTCAAGTAACTATCAACCATCAGTCAAATTGAGTCTAACTGAGTGTGGTAGGTGTAACTGAGTGTAACTGGAACTAACTGAATGAAGGAGACTCAGTGGAGGGCGCATGAGGAGCTAACTGAATTCAGAATGGGCAGTCAAGTCTCACTGGAGGTCCATCGGAGTGATACAGTCAGTTGAGAGTCAGTCAAGCCTAAAATCAAGGAGAGAACTGAAGATAACTGAATGGTAGGTAAGGAAGGGCGCCTTTCTCATGCAGTAGGTGAAAGGAGGGCACACTAAGCTCTAGGAGGGCTGAAACTGAGTGGAAAGAATCTCCAGGGGCTAGCTAACTGAGGGCTAGGTGCTGGGACTGATGACTGGGATGCATGCAAACCCTCAATAATGCATGAAAACCCTAAAAGTGCACGCATGATTGAAAATGCAAAGGATGGAAATGCTAGTAGGACTAGGATGGAGTATAGGAATATCCTAACACTCCGTCCATTGGGTTTCTTCTTTGCGCCATTTATTTCATGTAGGTTGATCGGTTGGGACAACATTACGAGCAAATCTAATTCCTTTCTCGTCCTAGCTCCGTAGCATCATTCCCGGGTTTCTCGTCTAGGATGCGAACCCGACATGCCTTCACAATCACTAGGAACATCCACACCAACAACCTTTGCGACTCGCCTTTTGTTTCTCCTTTACTACATTCCATCTCCTTTGTGGGTATACAAAAACTTTGAGAAAACTCTTTGCGTGTGCTTAATAAAAACATAGTGGGTTGGTAATGACAACGATACTTTCTTTCACATGCTTCTTGCTGTGTTGTATGTGTAGCTTACATCTTATGCATGGTGGGATGGTAATGACGACGATAGTTTCTATCACATGCTTCTTGCTTTGTTGTGAGTGTAGTTTAAATCTAATGTATGGTGGTGCCTTGCCTTGCTTGTTTGCTGAAGTAGTATTGACAATGGAGAGGATGACATTGAATAGGTTGATGTGTTAGTAGCGTGTGCTAATATTTTTACACTTGAAATTCTTTCTTTGTTAAGTTGGGTTTCACTTTTTCAATTGGACTTTCATGGGATAGTCGTTGCTTTGTCAAAGTGCATGATACAAGGAAGTTATCATGAAGGGCTAATGCTTGTTGTCTAACAATAAATCCTCTTGTTGATTTGAAGTCCATGTTTATTGCAAGAAAGGATTTCCTCTTCCCACCACAACAATAGAGCAAGTGATTTACAAATGTAGATAGAGGTTGCGGCCCATCTTTTGCTAAACTAGGTGGAGAAAATGCAAGCAGCCTCAAACTCTGCCAATATTTTGAAATCACCTAATAAAGTATTAAAATATCATATATAGTCACCAACGAAAACATTTTTTATTTTTTATTTTTCTATAGTAACCATATCGTAACTCTCATCATAAGTTGTGACCATCCTCTTGCGGATTTGGGTGAAGAAAATGTAAAGATGCTTGCACACTCAATGTTTTGACCTCCCTACTTAGTGCAACATAAGCGCCTTCACCCTATACACACAAGAGTCACAAGGTTGAAAACTAGTTAGAAACTATAGTGTGAGTCATTTATGTTTTTCCTATTTATGTCTCAACAATCCATTAATTTATTATTAGGTTTAGTCAATTTGTTATGTAGTTTTAAAGTTGTTTATGCATTTACAAAGTGAGTGTGAAATAGTTTTACCCATAATAGATTTAAATTGAATGTCATGTTGTTTTTTAGTTGAAAACATGTCTCCTTATATTTCTCTAACTATATTTATTCTATCGGTTGAATACGTATGTTAGAATAAGCACATTGAAATTATAGTAGCATCCATAGTTGTCTCCACCTTAAATAGCTAGGGATAGGTCTTGTCAGTATTATAGTTTGGAGGCCAACTTTTAGGTAATCCACTACCACATTTGAGTTGGAGACACATAGATAAGTGGACAATGAAGTGTTTCTATAACATAGGATGGAGTTACTTTATTGTGGGAGAGAGATTAGGAGCCAGGCAGGAGGGAGAGGACTCGTAGGATTCCCACCAACGCCAGAGAGCATTTCTATTTGCACTAAACATATAAATTTTTCTTTACCCCAGAAAATATTAATAACATAAATCTCTTAACATTGATCCTTAGATTATTACTTTTAATAAAAATTAAATTATTTTATTATATATCTTAATTATATATAATGCGAATATTCCTTTCCATTAATCTTTCCTATAAACTCATCAACCAAAACAAGATCATAATGGGAATGGAAAGCGAGGTGCCCTCTATATTTGTTAGCTTAAATTTTTTAATTAATACAAAGTAATAGTAAATTTAATGTGTTTTTATTATTAAAAAATTGATATATATAATGTTGAGAGGTGCCCTTTAGCCTAAATTTTTTAATTAATATAAAGTAATAGTAAATTTAATGTATTTTTATTATTATTATTAAAAAGAATGAGGTATATCTGTTTGATATTTTTTTTTTATATCAAAATATGTATCGTTTGATATTTTTATGTTTTTTTGTATTCAATGAATTTGATGCATGTACCATAATTATTAATAAATCAAATAAAAAAATAGGAGTCCATCAATATATTTCCAATCCCGAATCCCGATGGTTGGCACTAGCAGCTCTCCATACGACCTTGGAAAATTCTGGCGGAAGGACAAACCCTCCCTTGCCGAGTCCCGACGACACACTTCAACTCACGCGCATGTGAACTGCCACGCGGCCATTCAAAAGGGAGTGGCACGATGATGAAGTACTTATTATTACCAGCTCTCCCGTGTCTCGCACACAATCTTCATTTTCTGCTTCTGCTTTTCACTTACAGACTAGAAGGACGAAGAAGACCAGTTGGTTGGTTGCTCTTTACCCACAGACTAACAAGAGGGAAGGAAGGCCAGTGAGTGAAGCAGTAAATCACTTCGTTTACTGGCAGTCTGGCACGATGGAAGAAACTGCTCGGTTTCCCAGGCGACTTTAACAGGCGTCCAGTTTGGCCTTGCATCGTCCAGAGAAATTGTAAGTGAATGCACGAAATAGAGAAGAGTAGAGTAATGGGAACTCGAAATTGTAAGCGAATGCACGAAATTCTGAGTCAAATAATCTATTTTAACTCTGTTGAAACTCATTTTCATGCCAATTCAGTTGGAAACCACCCTTGAACTCTCAATGTTAAGAATGTGTGTATGTAATTCAAGTTAAACAAAATATAGCACTTGTTTTTTCATTTTTTGGTTGGTGGTACTCTTTTTAACCAGTTATCAGCCTTAACAACTCTCTCATTCTTGGTAATGAGCAACGTTAATTTTCTTGTTCTGAGCATTGAAGATTCTCGACAAAACCTGAGGTGGGGTTGGCTGGGGTGGGGTGGGATGATGAAGGTTTAATAAACTTGTTTGATCAATTCACGAACTAAACTGTTTTCCTGGAAAGTTTACACCCAAAGACTAAATAATTGACATTGTACGGGAAAGGGCTCTTTTGTTGAAAGACAGAAACCAGGCACGATCCAGGGTCATTTCCCCAAAGTAGCAACATGCATACATTTTAACAGTGGACCAGAGAATTGCCAATTCCACAGTAACTCTAAAAATCAGGGTTGTTGTAACTTCTCTGAAGTTTCCTAGAAATTTAAAATTTTGTACATCGTCTTCATCTTTTAGGTTATTGCAATAGGACCAGCCTTGCTTGTCGCATCACTAATGTGAAGGATGGTGTCGTCATCGTCGCAGATAGTTTAGACTACAATATGCTTTTTTTTTCCATAAAGGCAATGAATTCCGATAGCTAGTATTAAGTTCTAATTTCACCATAAGATGTTTATAGTTATTTAATCAGAAAGGTTTAACGTGCATGAGAGTATTACTTAATTGGAAGGCATGTTTTAAAATATAAAGGATGGTGCCGCCATTGTCGCAGATAGTTTAGACTACAATACCCGTTTTATTTCATAAAGACAGTGAATTCCAATAGCTAGTTAGTAGTAAGTTCAAATAGTATATTCCTAGTTATGTTTACCTGTGGATTGATTATTGTCTTTCTGCAGATCTGGGCAATGGCTATTGGCAAGAATACAGAAATGTTGGCAACTGGTGGCAGTGATTCTCTTGTCAATTTGTGGCATGATTGCACTGCTATAGACGAGGAGGAGGCTCTGCTCAAAGAGGTATGCTGGGTGATTATCAGTTTGAAATTTAAGAATGCTAATATGCAATTTGTAAGTATCAGAATTGTAGCAGTGATTTTGATGACGGTGAATTTGTCCTACTTGTGTGGTTTCTCAGAGTTGTCTTTTCTGAAGAAAGACATTGATTCTTGTTATTTTGTTGTAGCCTTAGTCTAATATGCAATCCTTAACTTATTTGTCTGGTACATTTTTGTTAAAAGTACACTTCTTGATATATGCTTCTCTGGTTCAGGAGGAAGCAGCATTGAAAGACCAGGAACTAGTAAATGCTCTTGCAGATACTGACTATGTGAAAGCAATTCAACTTGCATTTGAATTAAGAAGACCTTATAAGCTCCTTAATGTCTTTACTGAACTGTATGCAGAGAATGTGATCTCTGTGAATGAGATGCTTGCTCCTAGATGAAAGATTGTAAGGTTTCGACCTTTTTAATCCACTAAGAATTCCATGCAATTTTATAGACCCAATGGAAATAATCTATGATATTTTTAACTATGAAAAGGTTTTATACACCTATGCATCACATTGACTAGTTTCATGGAACCATGTTGACCTTCATAGTGGAAATGATACCATGAATTCGGGCCTTACTGCGCTGAAGAGTCATAGCATCTTTCCACAAGCATATTGGTATTGGATAGGAGCTGGTGCTTTGTTGGGGTTTACATTACTCTTGAATATGCTTCTTAACTTGGGCTCTTGCATATCTAAATCGTGATTTGTTTCACTACACACGGTACCTGCCATTCTCTTTTTGTTCATATTTATTTTACCAAATCTTTTCCCATATGAAATGATATGGGATTTGTTTGTGTGTAGCTCTTGGGAAATCTCAAGCTGTCATTTCTCAGGAAGTTTTTAAGTAAATGCAAACCCAACAAAATGGTACAGAGCAAGGGCTCAATACAAGAGAATCAAGCTCAAGAAAGGGATCTTTCTCACGTTCCATGTCTTCTGCAGATGCGAATAATTCTTGTAAGAAAGCTATTAACCATCTCTTGCTCAGATTTTTTTGAATAAATTAAAATTTAAAGAGTTTAGATAGAAAATGAATTCCATGTTTCTTAGTTCTATAACAAATTCTTCATTGTTTGGTTATGCAGCTAAAATGCAGATCAAACAAATGAGCAGCCAATCAACTAATCTAGCAGGCGATAATGGGCTGGCTTTGGAGACTGCAACAGGAGTTGCTCCAAAGTGAGGAATGATTCTTCCATTTCAGCTACTAGCCATGTCTTTTGAAGATGTCAAACACTTTGTTGACATGCCCACCCTGTATGGAACTTGAGCCATGAGACTAGTCTATCATGTGATCCAGCTATTGCCAATTTTTAGGAATTCTCTTGCTTGAAAGGTTTGGCTGACTAATCCTGGATTCATCTACAGGAAATGAGGGAATAAGGAGTTACTGAAGATAGACTTCGACTGCTCTGAGATATTACAGGTGCATCCAGACCTGGTGTTCTTACAGCATTGATGGGGGTCAGCGGTGCAGGGAAGACAACTCTCATGGATGTCTTAACTGGAAGGAAGACTGGAGGATATATCGAGAGTGATATATAGATCTCTGGATTTCCCAAAAAGCAAGAAACCTTTGCTCAGATTTTTGGTTACTGTGAGCGGAATGATATACATTCTCCACAGGTCATTATTCGGGAATCAGTGTTATATTCAGCATTTCTCCATCTTCCAAAGGATGTTGACAAAGAAACCAAAGTTGTATGTCTACAAAACTAATCAATTTTTCTTATTTGACATGGTGCCAAATTGTCATTTTACTGACCTGCAAAAGATTCAATTTACAGTCCTTTTTTGATGACGTCAAAGGACTTGTGGAATTAGACAATTTAAGGGATGCACTGGTAGCCTACCCAGTGTGACTGGATTGTTAACTGAACAAAGGAAAAGGCTAACAATAGCTGTGCAGCTTGTTTCATATCCTTCTATAATTTTCATGGATGATCCCACTTCTAGTTTGGATGCCAGAGCAGCTGCGATTGTTATGCGAACTGTTCATAATACAGTATATACTGGAAGGACTGTTGTCTGTAACATTCATCAGCCTAGCATTGACATCTTTGAAGCCTTTGATGAGGTAAACCAAGGTCTAGATTCTAAGATAACTTATATTGTTTCTCTCAGAGTGGTGTTGATTTATGACTGACCTTCCATAATGGGTTCAACTATTGTTGATGAAAAGAGGAGGGCAAGTCATTTACTTCGGACCACTGGGCCGGAATTCTCATAAGATTTTTGAATACTTTGAGGTAACCACTTGGAAAAGTCCTGCAGTCATTACAAAAGGATCATTTTGAACAGAGCACTGCTAATTTATTGCCTAAATGTGAGTTAATTTTCTTACTTTCATCGCGACAAATTGCAGGCTATTCCCAGAGTCCCAAATATCAAAGATAAATACAACCTAGCTACATGGATGTTGGAAGTTAGCTCTATTGATTTCAAACATCATTTGGGGATAGACATTGCAGAGCATTACAAAAACTCTTCCCTCCACAAGTAAGCATTAAAGTCATCCATGTTTTATCACTAGAATCTTTCTGCTTATAATAGCTATCATTACAACAAGTCTACAAGATACAAAGATATCAACTTCAAACTCACATCCTAACATTTCATCCCTTTCCTTGCAAATAAAGGCGGAACAGAGACTTGGTTAAAGAGATCAAAACTTCTTCTCCGGGAGCAAAGGATCTATACTTTGCTACCTAGTAGTCACAATCTTTCTTCAGATAGTTCAAGACTTCAAGTCCTGTTTGTGGAAGCAGTGGTGGAGTTACTAGTGAAGTCCAGATTGTAATGTTGTTCAATACTTCTTCACATTAGTCTGTTCTCTACTCTTTGGAACAATCTTTTGGAAAGTCAGCACAAAAAGGTATGTACTTCAGATTTAACTTTGTAAGACAGAATACTGCCCAAAACATTAAGTTGCTTGGATAGGAAAATCACCAAAATGTTTGATGCTCTCATTTTGTATGATATAAACTCTTCTCAGACACTAAGAAATAGATTAACTGCATATCAGGGACAACATCAATGATCTCTTTATCGTTGTGGGGACGGTTTAACAGTACGTAGATATTACTACCCCAATAGACATAATGGGTGTCGGATCAAAACCACTGAATAAATTTGAGGACTACTTCGGATACAAGCATGATTTCTTGGGTGTAGTCGGAGTTGTCCTAGTGGGGTTTTATGTTTCCTTTGCAGTTGTGTTTTCTTTCTGTATCAAGGTATTGAACTTCCAACAAAGGTGAAATGGACAGGAGTGGAAAAATACATAATTCTGTGATTGGGCTATTTGAGTTTTTGGTTTTTAAGTTCTTAGAGGATCTCCCTGAAACCTGCCATTGTGGCAACTAGCAAACTCCATCTCCTATGATGGAGAATAGATGTACATAATATTTACCAACATGGTATGCGGTCGATTTCGGATTTACAATTGTAACTGCTTCGTTCACAAATTTGTACTCTTCATCATTTGATTTAATTTGTAATAAAAAAATATTCTTTTCATGGAAGTGTTTCTATAATGTTAATTTAAATATATAAATATTAAAGGAAGAACTGGAGTTTATCACTTTTCACATATGGGGAATTGACTCACACATATGAGGAGATTTTGGTTGTTGGGGACTTTATTCTAGTTCTACTATGCTTAAGAGATAGTTAATTCTTGTCTCACATTTCAGTAAAATCAAGTTCACATTTGTACTGTTCTCCCAGCTATAAGTGAACCATTTCCTCCTGACCTCCCATGAGTTGAGGATAGAGGAAGTCCATGTCCATGAATTCCAAGTGCAACTTACAAGCAAGCCACTAGCGATGCCAAAACAACTATACTGAAATTTACCAACTAATGAAGATATCCATACCCAGAAGTGACCATCTTGAGGGTGTGAGGTAAATGGTATTGGTGCTTGATGCAACATGGATGATGTTGTAGGTTATCTTGTTATAGTTCCAATAACTCCCTTGCGAGTTTGATCAACACCCTAAATCAGGATAATGTGCTTAAGTGTCCACATTCTTGGTGCATGAAGTGAAATTCAAGGTGTCAATTTGACATTAAGTTTCTATGTATAGCTCTGGATTTATTAATTCCTCCATGAACCTGTTTTACCAAACTTCAACTTTGCAGAGTGAAAAATGTATTCTTGAAATTCGTGTCGCTCAACTAATATATGCAAAATGGATGCATGATGTCAAGGACATAATAATGTTAGAAGGTTGAAGTTTGCGTCTCAGGTCAAAATGTATATATCATCAGTCAACATGCTTATAAAAATTTCATCTTACTTGAAGCTGAGTTATATGGCTCCTTCTGAGAATATCGACAAGAAGGGGAACTACACCGGATTGAATGACTGCATAGATTGGAGGATTAATTACTGCACAATAAGTGCTGGATAAAATAAAATCATGAGAGGTGTAAGTTTTTATTGTTAAAAAAACAAAAAAAAACTGACCGATAGATAACATCTTTCGTAGGTGAATCGCAGCCGTCTTCTTTGCTTGAATATCTCTGGCCAAGTCTGAAACTCCACCAATAAATATTTCGCATCAATCTAAACCTTGCATTTCAACAATAACATGATAGTAATAGATATAACCCCACAAAAGGTTATTAAAGTGCACATCAAAGTGATGTTTAGATATTACTATATATATTCTATCTCCCAATAGTTGTTATAAAAGGTATAAAACCATATAATGAATTACAATATTTCAGAAGGAGGAATATTTTATGGTCTTAGAAACTAAGACAATAATATAAGTGTCTAGTTCCCTGGCATGCCTTCACAATCACTAGGAACATCCACACCAGCAACCTTTGTGGCTCGCCTTTTGTTTCTCCTTTACTACAATCCATCTCCTTTGTGGGTATACAAAAACTTTGAGAAAACTCTTTGCGTGTGCTTAATAAAAGCATAGTGGGTTGGTAATGACAACGATACTTTCTTTCACATGCTCTTGCTGTGTTGTATGTGTAGCTTACATCTTATGCATGGTGGGATGGTAATGGCGACGATAGTTTCTTTCACATGCTTCTTGCTTTGTTGTGAGTGTAGTTTAAATCTAATGTATGGTGGTGCCTTGCCTTGCTTGTTTGCTGAAGTAGTATTGACAATGGAGAGGATGACTTTGAATAGGTTGATGTGCTAGTAGCATGTGCTAATCTTTTTACACTTGAAATTCTTTCTTTGTTAAGTTGGGTTTCCCTTTTTCAATTGGACTTTCATGGGATAGTCGTTGCTTTGTCAAAGTGCATGATACAAGGAAGTTATCATGAAGGGCTAATGCTTGTTGTCTAACAATAAATCCTCTTGTTGATTTGAAGTCCATGTTGATTGCAAGAAAGGCTTTCCTCTTCCCACCACAACAATAGAGCAAGTGATTTACAAATGTAGATAGAGGTTGTGGCCCATCTTTTGCTAAACTAGGTGGAGAAAATGCAAGGAGCCTTAAACTCTGCCAATATTCCGAAATCACCTAGAAAAGTATTAAAATATCATATACAGTCACCAACGAAAACATTTTTTATTTTTTATTTTTCTATAGTAACCATATAGTAACTCTCATCATAAGTCGTGACCATCCTCTTGCGGATTTGGGTGAAGAAAATGTAAAGATGCTTGCACACTCAATGTTTTGACCTCCCTACTTAGTGCAACATAAGCGCCTTCACCCTATACACACAAGAGTCACAATGTTGAAAACTAGTTAGAAACTATAGTGTGAGTCATTTATGTTTTGCCTATTTATGTCTCAACAATCCATTAATTTATTATTAGGTTTAGTCAATTTGTTATGTAGTTTTAAAGTTGTTTATGCATTTACAAAGTGAGTGTGAAATAGTTTTACCCTCTTTTAACATAATAGATTTAAATTGAATGTCATGTTGTTTTTTAGTTGAAAACATGTCTCCGTATATTTCTCTAACTATATTTATTCTATCGGTTGCATAAGTATGTTAGAATAAGCACCTTGAAATTATAGTAGCATCCATAGTTGTCTCCACCTTAAATAGCTAGGGATAGGTCCTGTGAATGCTAGTATTATAGTTTGGAGGCCAGCTTTTAGGTAATCCACTCCCACATTTGAGTTGGAGATAGATAGATCACTGGACAATGAAGTGTTTCTATAACATAGGATGGAGTTACTTTATTGTGGGAGAGGGATTAGGAGTCAGGCAGGAAGGAGAGGACTCGTAGGATTCCCACCAACGGGAGGGAGCATTTCTATTTGCACTAAACATATAAATTTTCCTTTACCCCCAAAAAATATTAATAACATAAATATCTCAACATTGATCCTTAGATTATTACTTTTAATAAAAATTAAATTATTTTATTATATATCTTAATCATATATAATGCAGATATTCTTTTCCATTAATCTTCCCCGTAGACTCATCAACCAAAACAAGATCATAATGGGAATTGAAAGCTCTCTTACAACTTTATTTTTATGTCTTGAGGTTCTTTCTTCAATACTCTTCAATACAACAGTATAATGTTGAGAGGTACCCTCTATACTTGTTAGCCTAAATTTTGTAATTAATATAAAGTAAAAGTAAATTTAATGTGTTTTCATTATTAAAAAATGATATATATTAAATTTGGCAAACATAAACACAATTACAAATACAAAGTATATCTCGTTTGATATTTTTTTATGTTTTTTTTTATATCAAAGTATGTCTCGTTTGATATTTCTATGTTTTTTTTTCTAAAATTGTATGGAATGAATTTGATCCATGTACCATAATTATTAATAAATAAAATCTAAAAAAGGTAACGATAATAAAAATAGGAGTCCATTAATATATTTCTAATCCCAAATCCGGATCGATCCTTGTTTGGGCGACGTGGTGGTTAGTACTAGCAGCTCTCCATACGACCTTGGAAAATTCTGCCAGAAGGACAAACCCTCCCTTCCCTCCCTTGCTTGAGCAACACCGCCGACGACACAATTCTACTCAGGTGCATGTCAACTGCCACGCAACCATTCAAAAGCAATGGCGAGTCATTCTATGCTTCTGTCTGTATATGAGGGAGTGGCACAACGATGAAGTAGTTATTATTACCAGCTCTCCTGTGTCTCGCACACAATCTTCATTTTCTGCTTCTGCTTGCTTTTCACTTACAAACTAGAAGGACGAGGAAGACCAGTTGGTTGGTTGCTCTTTACCCACAGACTAACAAGAGGGAAGGAAGGCCAGTGAGTGAAGCAGTAAATCACTTCGTTTACTGGCACGATGGAAGAAGCTGCTCGGTTTCCCAGGCGACTTTAACAGGCGTCCGGTTTGGCCTTGCATCGTCTAGAGAAATTGTAAGTGTATCCACGAAATATAGAAGAGTAATGGGAACTCGGGTCCTTGTTTACAGCAATTCTGAGTCAAATAATGGTTAATGGTTAATGGTTAATGTATGTTAGGAGGCTCACCTTTGACACTCAAAAGAACATACGACTACAAAATAAACCCTTACAACAGAGTTAGCACACAATGCAGCCCAAGTTAGACCTATGGCCTTTGACTTGTAAGATGATGGATTCTGACTTTTCCTCCCCACAGTAGCCCTACTCTTATGGTTAGCACTACTTATGGTCCCCACCATTCCATAACTTACTATGGTTCATTTGTCCTTCCATACACTTGATCATCATCCAATGGGCACATTGAATGAATCCTTAGCGCTCTTGAGCCCTCTTATCAGTCGTAAGAATTAAAAGTTTAGTATGCCAAACCACGCTTGAGATTGCTTAAACAAGTACAATGATGCGGCTCATGCCAAGTTAGGCATGGGCTTTTTCCTTCACCATTAGCAAGAGTTTCTTGTTATTAATGCAGACTTTTTTGATCCTGCTTTAATCATAACCAAGGGTTAACGATGTATATGATTTGTCATAAACCATGCATGAATTGTATGTACAATTCCCAAGTATAAAACATGTATGACATCAATGACTCGTACTCATGCTATGTTCTCGTCGAGTGTAAAAATTTATTATGGTAATCATGTGCAAACATTTATGCATTTCCACCGAGCATTTGTAGCTTATCAATTTTGTTGTCTTCCGAGTGAGTGCTTCATTTATGAGTGCTTCATTTATGGATTTAGGCCTTTGATTGATGTACAATTTCCTTTATAGACAATTGACTTAATGGGTTAGAGCTTGTACTTGTTATTTGAAGTCGTATATTTCGTTAGTATTTTGAAGATTTTGCTAAAGGGTCTTGAATAATTTGGTCCTCAATTGGACATTTTATTCTTCTTGAATTAATTGTCTCGAGGACAAACCAAAATTCCACATTTTGACTTATTGTTCAAATTTTGTGTAGGTGAACCATCTATTTGTTTTTAATTGAGGAAATATATCAATGCTAATTTTCATGAATGTTGGTTAAAAACATTGCAGAGTTATTTTCTCATTATTGTTTTCCTTTCTTTAGTAAATCATTAATCTGTTTAGTTATTCCTTAAATAAACACTTTTTACTACTAGGTATTTGTTTGGACCTTCAAATTTGTGGTGGCTCTGTTCTTCATATTAGTTTTACTCTTTCGACTCATTTAGTTAGCTTTATACCCTAAGTCCTTTTGTCACTTATAATATTAAAAGGGGAATATTCTCAATAATATTTTGAATTTTAATATTGTACATTAGTTGCTCTTCAAAGCGATGGTGTTTGCACCAATTCACATAAATGTTTTCCAAATAGTCAATGATAAAATTGAGTACATGAAATATGATATAAACAATAAAAAAGGTGAACCACTAAGGTTGTGAGGAGTCATTGATAATGGCATCTCGGGTATGTGGAGCTAATATGGTGTATGAAAGGGTACGGCAGGAGACGTACCCAAGTACTCGGTTCTCGGGTATGTGGAGCTAATATGGTGTATGAAAGGGTACGGCAGGAGACATACCCAAGTACCTGGTACGCGTACGTGTACCCTACCCTCGGGTACGGCTACCCATGCTACATAGCCTTCTGTGTACTCTCTCATAAGGATCAACACCCAAGCATGGTTATAAATGTACTTGGCTATTTGAAAGACCTATTTTGATATAAATTTCTTGATATAAAGATAAGCCAAGGTTTCAATGAAGAGAGTTTCTACAACTTCGAGGGAAATGTTCCCAAAGCTCAAGGCTTTTAACATAGATAGAATAAATTGCCATTCAATACAATTGTAAGTTTTCTAAAACATAACGTTGATAAAAGGTGTATACATACCAAGGGTACAAACCTAATTCATGCATTTCCAAAGTTTCAAGTCATTGTCCAATCACATCTCTAATTTAAATTGGGCTTCAACAAAGAGAGTGCCTACAAACCCCAAGGACAAAGCTCCTTAAGACCAAGGCTTTTAAGTTTTAACATATCTAGAATAAATGGCCATTCAACTTGATTTTGAGATACCTTCAAGCCAATTTTAATAAAAGTTGCATCCGAACCAAAGGCATGGATCTATTCTAAGAAATTGTCCAAATTAATTATCCTCTAATGACCTCTATTGACTTAGGATGGACTATCTTAGGTAGAATATGTTTTATGTGGATTGTAAGGGTTTTGGCCAAAATATTGCTAGAAACGCTATGTTTTATGTGCATTGCAAGGGTTTTGGCCAAAATCTTGTGAGAAACATTAAGTAGAGTTATTGGTGTCTAGTTTGTAATCCTCTTAGGGTCATCTAGTTTCCACATGGATTTATTGAAATCTTAGTTGACAATAGCACTTAAGGTTTGCTTTTTGACAACTTCCTTAGACACCCTAGAGAACCTTGGACCACAAATATCCATATTGCTCCTGTAGAAGTTGCATCTGAGTGACGTGTCATCAATCCGAGTGACATGTTATCAATCATTTTCATCAGATTTGTTGTTAATTGATTAGTGAGTTAATGCCTCCTCACACACCATCAGTCCAAGAAGCACCATGCAATTATGTCTAAGACATATTTGCATGGCCATTCTACATTCCACTATAGGCCCAAGCAATTGGAGAATCATTTTTATATTGATTTACAAACTCCTCAACAATTCCTCTTCTTTATCGAACAACCTTAATTATAAAATTTTCTCCATAGGTACCTTAATGGCCACGGTTTTGATGCATTGCTACATCAATTTGTCACCAGTTTTAATCCAATGCAATTGGGTCCTTAGTTGAGTTGTCTCTTTGGCTCAACAAACCTCTTTTTAGTGGGTGACAAAGTTTGGTATCTTAGGCTTGTTTGTCCTTGTCACATGGGTAAGAATGGAGCAAATGAGGAATAAATAAAGTTCATTTTTAATAGCCTTACAGTGCTCATGATGCATAATATTTGTCTTAATGAATGTATCCAAGGAAGAAATCCATTTAGCATGTGATAGCGGCCTCCCACTAAGGTATCCAACCCTCTTTTCCATCTAGACTTGGAAGAAGATTCCAAATTATTATAAAATGGTTGATACAATTCTAGGTTTTGAGACGTGACACATTCAAAATGAACATGATTTTGTGAATCCTTGTTTTTTTGACCAAGAGAATGAATGGAAAATAGGTTAAGTGAGAGTGCCCTCCCCCAACACCTAAATATGCCTACTTTCGATGCAATCAAAATAAAAGGTCTTTTGTTTAGTCAACATAGCAAGTGCTCATCTTTTAAGGCCCTGTTTCAAGCCCTTATGAAATTTGGACTAGGTAAACCATAACTCTTCAGAATCTCTGCATCTGAATGTGTTAGGAACTTAGGATATAAAACCCTAGTGTGGCATTTAGAGCATTCACTGTAGCTTTTTCACCCTGAGGTAGTTGAAGGGGCAGTGATCCTTCTTTGTCATCCTTGCCTATTGCATGAAGTTAGGAAATTGATTTGCAACAATACCTCTCCATTGTGGTGAGATTGAGACAATTGGACACTTATTTTGGAACTGCATGTATGTTTAGTATTGTTGGTATTTTGTTTGGGACATTGTGCATCATCTCTTTTTTGGTAAGATCTCTTGGAAATCAACATTGTTAGGTGATGCCAACTCCATTCGTCCCATACATTTCATAGTTCTTGGCATTGTATATTTGTCATGTTATATATTTTGTGTTGTTTTTGTGGTAATTTGTTTTCTATTCCCTGTTTGGGACACCTTGCATCATCTCTTATTTGGTAAGATTTCTTGGAAATCAACATTGTTAGGTGACGTCAACTCCGTTGGTCCCGTACCTTTCATAGTGCTTGGCATTGTATATTTGTCACATCATATGTTTTCATGTTATATATTGTGTTGTGTTTGTATTAATGTGTTTTCTATTGCCTCTGTTAAGCAATGCCTTCTTATGGAGGTATGTTTAGAGCAGTGTAGTTAGACTCAGACTCTACAAATACTCGGTTGGATTGGGACTCAATAGACTCGGCGACTCAGATAAGACTCAGATAAGACTCGACAAATATGAAAAAATACCATATAATGGTATCTTCTGTGCACAAAAAACATACATAATGACATTTTTAATCCATCTAAGTTATAAAAGCAATTATATGCAGAAATTCATTAGATCATCTCATAAAAATTGATAATACAACATTTGACGCTCAATATTTGTATGCAAAATAGTGAACTGAAAGATGATTCCTTGAACACATTCCAAAATAGTACCAAGTTCAAATAATAACTCAAAACATAACTAGAAAAAAAATAAAAAATAGTGTCTCCAAGTCCAAACTCGAGTCTCGTGCATGACTATGAGTAGTAGAATGCCTACTAGAGCTAGTGCCAACATCACTAGACTGAAAAATCAACTGTGATGCAGGTGTGTTCGGCATTTCCATTTCAGAAAATGGTACACCAAAGGGACTCTCGGTCTCTTCATCAAGCCGACCCAAATCGACAGGAGTTTCATCCTCTATTACCCAATAAGAGACTAGATCAATCTGATCCAATAAAATTGGATCCAAATCCTTTGCCTGCAACTGTTTTGTGAGCATCCGAAGGTTGTAGTATATGCAGACCAACTTCTCCAACCTCTCATGCTCCAACCTGTTGCGCTTTTTGGTGTGGATGTGCTTGAATACTAACCAATTGCGCTTACAACTTGAAGCACTACAAGGATGACTCAGGATTCTGATGGTGAATTCCTGTAGTTGTGGTGCCTCGGTGCCATAATCTAACACCAATGGGCTGTTATAAAAAACAAACAAACAATGATTACTAGTTTTTCATTGTCAAACTTGAAAAATAAAACTAGCAAAATAAAATTTAACGATTTATGAATTGAATCTTACATGGCATTTTCTTCTCTCTGAGACGTTGTGTTGAGCTAAATCCAAACATACCAGATGATTCCTTGTACAAATTTTGCCGCATATTGATTTGGTCTTGAGTCTCTTGATTGGGGTACATCCTCTCAATGCATATCATTGCACCTCTCATCACCTCAAGATCTTTTTGAATTTTAGACCCATCATTGTAGAATATGCTTGGATTGAGATATGCTCCTGCTGCATGCAATGGTGAATGTAGCTGCCTGCCCCACCTGGAATCAATAATATACCATATAGGGAGAGATTTAGATTCATCCCCTTTATAGAAGACCTTGATGGCCTCTTTGGCTATGTCCAACCCCTCATAAACATACCCAATTGGTGGTTTGTCACCATCGATGATCCTCAACACTTTCACAAGTGGTTTTGTCATGCTGACAATCTCAGTGACTTCCTCCCATAAACTATCTCTATGAACATACAAACTCATAGCCATTGCATCTGGTTTTGTGTTGTCCTTATAATGTATCCATTCCCTGCTACTAACCATCTGTCTCAATGCTTGGTACTCATTAAGAAGGCTTTGGAGGGAGAGAAAGTTTGTTGCAAACTGTGTGATAGTAGAGGGCGACTGAACTCACCTTCTGTCTAAGTTGCCAAGAAACTTGGGTACGGGGACGGGGGCGGGTCTTTCATGTCATAGTCACATTATACATGCATATTTCAGATTTCTTCATAAATTATGAATCATGATTCATAATTCTAAATTCAATGATTAATTGGACAAGGAACATTCACGTTAAAAATTTGAAAAATCATAGACTCATAGTAGATATCAAGTGGAAGACTCAAAGTTACATAAAATTTGATAAATCACTGTATTATGTAGTTGTAACAAACAGTCATATTGTAATTTGAAGGTACACTTGAAATCCGATTTTAAACACCTATTTGTACTACTGTTACAGGCAATAAAAAGTTGCAAATGTATTACTGGGTTGATGTGAGTGTATTTATTAGTATTAAATACATATGCCTATTTTTTATGTGCACATTTGGTAGTTCAATTATGTTCCATGAGTGCTGAACAAAAAACCATAAAAACATTCCTTGTAAATCAATGCAAAATTGGTCTACCAGATTTGGACAATATTCAGTGGAATTTGAACAGTGTTGTAAAGTGCTTGACATAAGTCCTCAGCCAGACTCCATACGCAGTTAGCAAAAATTTAGTTCAGATTTGGTTGGGGGTCATTATATTTTCCCAGTGCCGCACCATTTAGCCTATATATACCCCTTTTTTTATAATGGCATCTCTGTTATGTGGAGCTAATATGGGATACGACAGGATAAGACAGGAGACGTACCTTACGCGTACCCAAGTACCTGGTACGTGTACGCGTACCCTACCCTCGGGTACGAGTACCCATGCTACATAGCCTTCTGTGTATTCTCTCATAAGGCTCAACACCCAATCATGGTTATAAATGTACTTGGTTATTTGTTTGCACTCATGAACCACATCTTGCACCCACTCCAACTTCCCGATGTCCTCCAAAATCAAATCTATATAGTGGGCAGCACAAGGGATCCAAAAAAATAGTAGGGTATTTTGCACAAAGCAATTTACCTGCTGCCACATAATTTGCAGCGTTGTTTGTGATTACTTGGACAACATGTTTGGCCCCTACTTCTTCCACAACCTTTGCTAACAATGTAAATATCACATTTGCATCTTTCACATGTGAAGATGCATCAACAGATTTCAGGGACATTGTTCCTTTAGGGAAAGCCACAAGAAAATTTATGATTGTTCTAGTCCTCTGATCTGTCCACCCATCTGGAAAGATTGTGCAACCTGTAAACTCCCATGAGCTTTTAATGCTCTTGAACTGTGCCTTGACAAACTGCAACTCCTCATCTAGATCTTCCCCCTAAGTGCACTATAAGAGGGGCCTTTGTATCCAGAGCTAGCAGTAGCAATAACATCTACCATGGGTTGATAAAAAGGAGACCTTGCAATGTTGAATGAGAGGTTGTTATGGTACCAGAACCTCCTAACTACCATATCTGCCTCCTTCCTTTTCCTTTCATTAAAGCTGTCCAAGGTTGGTCGAGATCCCAAGGTAGTACGAGGAAGGAAGAAAGGAGAGGTGATAGATGGACTTGGTGCAAAAATTGATGAGCAACTGCATGGAGGTACCATTGGAGATCTACCCCTCCCTGCTGTTTCAAACCTCAACCTAGATCTCTTGGCATTTTGTTCTTTGATTCCTACCAAAGGAATGTGCATTTCCACTGTGACTTCTTCAGTGCAGCCATCACAAGCTACAACATCCTTGCACACAACTCGAGCTAGGTGGTGTTTTAAGCTGTTTATGCCCCCATACATAGTTGTTGGACAGTAGTTGCACTTTACTTGATGTCTTGCACTGGGACCACTTGGACACAATGATACCATGCTTTATCAAGAGGCCTTCTAGGTCTGCCCTTAGGTGCCATGGATCTGATAGTGGAAAAGGAATAAATTAAAATGATTTAAAAAAAAATAAATTAAATTTAACTCATTTTTGGCAGGCTTGTGTAGGCAGCCACAAGGGAGCCTACAGGCCTGTAGGTTGTGATGGCAGCCTACACGAGCCTGCCAAAAGCCCAAAATTTTTAAAAATTAATACAAAACTTAAAAACATTAAAAAGTTAAAACAAAAAAAAACCAACTTGAACTTTGTTGATAGTTGAACTTCTAGTTTCCAAATTAGCTATTAAGAAGTTGATGATTGTGTAATTGGAAAGTTTAGATGTGTATGTTCAGAACAATTTTGAAATTGGAAGATGTGTACCAAATTTCCTTAAAAATTCATCTGATATGAATGTTTGAAAATACATTGAGTAGTAGGGAAACATGATGAAAACAATCAATACTTGATTATATTCTAAATCAAATAACTTTTTTTCTTAATTTTTAATTTTTACATATTTTTGTTTAGAGGAAAACCTCACAAGATTTTCCCCCACCTCTTTCCTAGAATTTGCAGATGGAGGGCGGCTCAACCACCAACCACAATAATAGTTGGTAAACTTGAGGGACTTAACAAATTTGAGCCTACGACCTATGGGCTTCTTGTCAACAAGATGCCTTGGGTAGTTTAGTCGATCGAGCCAACTCTTGGGCTTATATTAACTAATTCTTACAAAAATGGCGTAGTGGATCAGATAGATTAGATTTATGACAGACACGGATGACAATTGTCCTTTCAACTAATTTAAAGTCTTTAAATTTAAGACTTCATAATGATGTCCTCAGTCACATTGTGGCTTAGTAGTTGGGATGGGGCATTGTCACGCAGACAACTCAGTTCTAACCCTGATGGGTTTAGAGTGTGTGTGTTTGTGTGTGAGGGACAGTGTTTAACCGCTTGGAGTTAGTTCCAATCTAAAACATGTTCCACAAGCCAAATTAGTTTAAGTGGATGATAATAGAACACAGTGGATGATAATAGAACACATTATCCTTTTATATTCCATAAAGCAAGTCATTTTAAAGTAGACCCCTTACATAACTCAAATGATTTGGTAACGAGGACTTTTATAGAAGTTGCTAAAATTAGTTCTCCTAAGATCTTTTGGGATGGGGTGCCACCACGTAAATAGGAATAATGCCTTGTGTGTGTGTGAGGGAAGGTGTTTGACCTCTTGGAGTTGGTTTCCCTTTGTCATAAAAGTGATTTAAAACATTTCCGACAAGCCAAATTGGTTGAAGTGGACGACAATACGATACTGTAAGTGGACGAGAATAGGATACTTTATATTTTTATAGTTCACGAAGTAAGTCATTTATTAAAGCAGCCCCTTTACATAATTCAAATGATTTGAATTTTCTAAATTTCATTCTTTTAAGATCTTTTTGGGTGGCTACTGCCAAAGATAATCTGCTGCTGAAAGCAACCCCCTTACATAACTCAAATGATTTGTTAATGAAATCTTTTATATAATTTGCTAAATTTCATTCTTTTAAGATCTTGTGGGGTGGCTACTGCCAAAGATTATTGCTGCTGCTGCTGCTCTTTCCATGGTTTACTCAAGAAAACAATCTTGGTTGTTTTCAATCTTTTCTTTTAAAGACTGTTGATGTTTTAGGTGAAAAAGCTTGTTAAATATCCATGTGGTGCTCCTCTTTTTTGTTTGTGATTGCCATGGAGAACTTATGTTTGCAAGTGACAGGTTGTTATAAGAAATGTATCCTCTCGGATAGCGCTTTCACTTTCTATAATGGTTGTTAGATATTTACAAGAAGAAAATTTATGGGGAGATTTAAGTGAATTGATCAAGCATAGTGCGTAATTTATCAGAAATTGTTATATATATGTAATTATAGTTAAGAAATGTGGCTTTACAACATTATTCTATAATTTTGTACCTTAACCAATCTTTACTCACTGCACATATTTAAGTCCCACTTTTATTTTGGTATTTGCAGAGTAAGGTGTCAGTCTACGGAATGTCTTCTATTCAACATCCAACTGAGCTTGTCAATGCTCGACTGGGACTCCCGGTTAAGTCTGGTAAATGTGAAACATGTGGAACTGAGAAGCCCGATGAATGTGATGGTATGTACTATGCAGTATGGTTGCAAAATTCGCAATCATTTGATCATTCTATCACAATATGTTCATGATTATATTAATTGGCAGAAAACCTTCACTCTAAATGCAGCGTGATTTACTATTTCTAGAAGTTGAAACTGTTTTGCAGGTCATTTTGGACACATTAGACTTCCAACACCAATTTATCATCCTTCTCATGTGGAGGAGCTTAAACGAATTCTTAGCAAAATATGTTTAAACTGTTTTTGATTGAAGGAGCTAAAGGTAATCACTTGACTAAAGTAGATATGAAAAGATGACATGACAATTTCTATCATTCTTGTTTTGTCATTTCCTTTGTGTTTTTTCTAGATTTTTTATTTTCTTTTGTTTTATTGGAGGAAGGGTAAAGTTATACACATTTAATTGTTATGGACTGATTTAAAGCTCAATTATGTGATTCATAATGATTTCTTTTATCTTGCTTAATGTTTACAAGACATGATAATATATTGCTTCACGTTATTCTAACCAAGATGGCATTCAAATTTCAATGTACATAGGCACATGTAATTTAATTTTTCAAGAAGTGGTAGTGACTACAGATGATGGATGGCGGCTTTCAAAATAAAAATGATATAAATGTCTTTTAAAGTCTATATTCTTCTGAACTATGACATTAACCTCTTTAAAAGAAACAAGAGAGAACACTACCACTAATAGCATACAATTGCGAAACTTCTTAAGGTCGAAAGGAATTGTCATCACCTAGCATGGCCACTTATAAGTGGATCCTATTGAAGAATATGCTTCTCCAATTACTTCTAATGAACCTCTAGATATGCATCTCTAAATCTACATGCTGAATGGCATCTCTTGCCTCAATGTACGCAAGCATCATCTTTGAACCCTGTTTGTGACAGATGCATGTGGATGTTTTATCGAGGCATGCTTTGACTTGAAGGCCTTCGTTTTGGCCTTTAGGTAGGAAAGTAGGCACACTCGTTTGCACATTATATTGTCCTTGTTCTTTCTTAATGTAAGTAGCTTTTAAAAAAAATAAAATATTATATTTTCTTACATTTTTTATTGTTATATATAACTTTTGCAATATGATTTTCTCGTATTTCGAGGCCTAGTATTGAATTGTCTCTCTTTTGAATTTGTAATTATATTTTGGTTAGAGATAATAGACATCTTTGTCTCGTGTTCCTTGAGAATAAAGACAAAGACACCTTCATTAGGGTCAGTATCCCTCATTGAATTGTGGAATCTCTTGCTAGAGACAATGCCACCCAGTGTAAAGTTCTATCAACTAGGAGGCTCACTAAATCTCTCCTCCTTACGATATCCATCCAACTAAGAGAGAGATTGGTTTCGTTCCTCTTGTTATTCTTGATATGCCATCCGCTAGAAGGCCCCTTGTTTCGAGGTGTGTGGAAAGCATGCCCTCGACCTTGTGGGACGTGTTTCCATGGAACATTGGACAATATTTGTTGTCATTCAAGATACTAGGTAGATTGTGTATGTTTGATGGCTCAAGGACTTGTGGATGAGAGAGTGAAGGATCAAGTGCACTATCTTTGAAGTAACTTCCTTGTTGAGAATGGTGATACATGCATGCATTGTTGGATCTAGATTGTTTTGGTTCGAGGACACATTGTTTTTTGCATTGTCTTCATTCAATGCACATTTTTACTTGATGGAAAGCAAGACTTTGTATTACTTTGTCCTCATTAGATTTTAGTTTACAGATACTCGATTGAGTGAAAACACCGTTCCTATGTGCCCTTTGGGAGTGAATGAATATATCCTTATCGCCATTTTTATTGGAGAGCTACATCAATGGTTATCGAGGCTAGGAGGATCAAGGCAAGATGTAGAGCAGTAGAAATTATCTATTCTAAAATGGTCCTTTAATGGTTCCATATCAATCACAATTGGTTGTACCAAAACATAACCATCTTATCCAGACCAAGTAAGTTGTAGAAACTATTTGCAACTTGACTTAAGTAACTTAACCAATCAATGATAGAGTGAGGTTCACAACTCCCCATTTTGCTGTCTTATTTATGCACCACACACTTCTCTTTGATTGTAAGATTTGTATCGAACATGGTTGATTTTGATTTGCCATTCTATTAATTGATTTGATTATTTGTTGACACTTGTTAATTGAATTATAGTCAATGATGTTGAAAAATTTGAACTCTTCTACCATTGACACAAAATATGTGTTTGTTCAATAAAAACACATTTTCTACATCTCGACAATGCAATAAAACTTATGTTGAAACATGAGGACTTCGGCCCTTCCCCGAGTTGTAAAGATTTCAACCTATTTGTGTACCTCACCACCCTTCATAGGCCTTTTTACTCTATTGACCAAATTGAATTCCCATGGCTAGCATTTTCTTGTCTTGCTTTTTTGTAGAAACAACTTACACTCAATTTTTTCCGCATGCTATTGTTCTCAAGACTTTTCCACAACAATAAATAATCAAAATAAATCTTCTCTTGCTTAACTTCCCTTCTTTTATCAATGGAGGAATCTCCTCCAATTCCACATCCTTTTAAACTTTGGTGTGCCCGAACCATAGTCTAATCTCGATTGCTCGAATCGGTTCATACGTGAAGGTTGAATCAGGGTGGTTTTGATCCGTCTGCTCCCTCATTTGGTCATCTTATCAATTAATATCAATCATTTATTTTCAATATTTTTTATATATATTGTAGAATTCCTTTGTCATTCTATAATAATAGGAACTGTCTATTACATTTGGTATTAGAGTCATTTATTTGGCCAAATTTTGTGAGTTAATACCTAAAGCTGCCAAATCTAAAAACCAATAATTCCATACATCCGTCCTTGCGGCCGTAAAATTAGTGTTTGTATGATTCATTGAAATTGTGCTCTATTCGTACACTTGTACACATTTTTTGGTTGTACATTCTGTCATCCTCCAATTATCTACCCGTAGATAGTATGATTCTCCCCGATACAACCACCAAATTGCAACTTGTACTATGTTTGTATGATTTTAATTCCACTGTAGCTGCCCGTACATTGTACTACCAAGGACAATAATCTTGTAACAGTCGCATTAATTAATCCATACAACGGTGACGGATCCATACGATTCTGTACAACCACCACTCAAATTAATTCTTGTTTCCGTTGTTTGTGGCTTTCGCTGTATGCCCATGCATCCATACAATTCATTCATAAATTAGTCTGTCGCTATTGTAGGACACCACCACTAGCTGCAATGCGTGCTTCTGTTGACACAGATCCGTTCAAACATCTTATCAGCTGCCATTCGTTCGTACAACCACTATTTTTTGTGATATGTCACACCTCAACTATTATTTTATCTTTTTGGCCTTTTATAATTCAAAGTGTCTCGGTTATAAGTGAAGTTATTTAAAAAAAGAATAAATTAAAAACTTAAAAAATTAAAAAAGGAAAATTAAGTGGGTCCCGCAAGGAAGCCACTACTAAAAAGAGTTATTATGACAGGGTGCAAGAAGATGACCATCTTTAATAAGATAAAGCCAATTATGTGGAGTTGAAGATAGAGTTGGGAAAAAATCGACAAAATTGTGGACAAATTTGACAAGTTATTTGAAGATTCCTGAAGACAATGGCTAGAATTAATGAAGAATGGAAATATTTGCTTCAAATGCAATAAGAGATTGATTCCAAGACATCTATGGGAGTTAAAATCCAACAAGGATAAGGTGTAAATAATAATTAATGAACATAGAGGAGGGATTGACCAACCAACTGAAAGTTGAGTTGAGTTATCGATAGAACTTGAAACTTACGAAAATCCAGCAGTAACTTCGAACTCATCGACCACAATTGATGAAAAAGGTCAGCGTAGAACGAGTCAACCCAATATATTTAAGACCAAAATAACAACTATTGAAAAAGTATCACTAGCATCAATCTCATGCACACTACCAAATATGAATGAAAATGATGTGTCTAAAAAATGAATTATAAGTCTATTTATTGAAAGGAGCAAATACAAGAACCACCTAGAAAGTATATTCAACCCATATCAAGAAGATTGACAAGATCTAGGTCCCAATATAAGGGCAAAGCAAGCCTACAGTTCCACTTGCAACCATGACTGCGAAATCATAACTCAAGCTGTTGAAGCTTAAAGGAATCATAAAAAAGAGAAGCATAATGATACTTGTATATTCTGGCAGTACTCATAATTGTATAGACATCAATGTTGCTAAACAACTAAACCTTTTTGTGTACTCCACCAGTGACCTCACACTTACGGTCACTAATGGACAAAATTTCAAGGAAGTAGGAAGATGTTATAAAGTCTCAGTTCAGATACAAGAACTAGAACTACAAACAAGACTCTATGCTCTACCACTCGAAGAAATGGATATGGTACTAGGTTTGGAATGGTTGATGCAGTTGGTCACATATTCCACCAACCTTGAAGAACAATTCATGGAGTTTATGTAACGTCCCCCTCTCCCTATCCGACCATCGGGAGGGGACGTTGGCCAAACCTGGGCTTTCAAATTTTGCCCCAAGTCCATAATACGTTTTTCCAACAAATAAAATGTGTGCAGAACATAAATAAACATGCACAGCGGAATTAAAAACCTTTCCACACACATCTACCATTCAATTACACAATCACAACATACATGCATGAAATAAAAATGCATCAGAATCAAATGCATAAGATTACTTATCTTTATCCAACGCAGATCCAAGCAATTGGCTGTGTAAGAGCGCTTTTCCACCCAACCATAGAACTTGTCCAACCTGTACTATTTCAGCTCCCAAGTTCACCCCCAAGCTGGGCTATGAGTCCACCAGGGCGAAAGAAACACCTATGGGATTCTATCTCTCATCCCAAAACCCATTCTGCTCTCTGTGCTTAGTCAAATGCTCATACAGAGCTCTTCAGGGGTCTCACTCAACCCTCCCAGCCTTGGCTGGTGACTTCTCAAGCACCTACGAGCAGCAAAACTCTATGGGTAAGGTTCCTAGCTTGCCCAACCTCTTGCTCACATAAAACCAATGAATTTCCCTTCCGAAAAACGTAGCTCTGTCCTCTAATTCGGATTTCTGGGTTTAGCATACAGTCTAGTCATGGACATAAACAACAATGGGAAACTCTCCGTAGTGTAACAACATGCCTGACCGGGAATGAGAATGGAATGGAATGCCCTCCAAAGAGTGTTGACTCCAAGGATTTGAGGTAAGAGTGAAAAGATAGTTGACATGTCTTCTGACCATAGAAGAAATAGGACAACTGACAACTGACATAACTGTCACAGCCCCATGCTTCAATAACTACAAGAAGTGACTTTTCCCAGTAACCCCACATGTGCCTTAATGATTGGATAAATAGTCAAAGAAGGAGATAATTGGCTTATTCTCATCACATGGCAGAATTTAGGTGTGAGTTCTAAGGTTGACACATGGCAGCATAGGATTGGGTTTCCCATAAGCCCCCTTCCTCTTCCCCTTTGGTGGAATCATAGCCCCTTTGGTGCTTTTTACACAGCCATTGTTGGACCTGTTGTTCGTCGAGATGCACACCAGCAACATAAATCTTTCGAAAGCTGTCTCTTTCACTGGAAAGTGGGGAGAGGTGTGGCCTTGGGGGCAAGCACTGAGCCAAGTACTGTCACCTGAATCCCAGCTCCTCCGTTTAGCCTAACTCCTAACGAAGCCAAGGGGGGTAGTCCCTACAAAGAGTTTTACTAAGGCTCTTGTGTTTTTCAAGTGTCTTTGGTGAAATGATGCGGATGGGTGTTGTTTAGGAGTTTATTATGATGAGACCAATTAAAAGATGAGATAAGCACAAGATAAGAAAGCAATCCACGTTGCTAAAATGAAAAAACGAGTTTAACAGTATATTTCAAGACTTATGATCAAAATAAAGCATTCACAACATGAAAATTAACACAAGGACAAATGGTCCTGATTAAGATATAAAATGCAAATACCAGTGCCTTATGGAGTCACAGAAAAGATGATTGTGATGCTAAATGTGTGGGTCTTGAAAGAAAACTGTCTGTGAGATCGTTTTGAAAATTATCTTGGTAAATTGAATATTTTAATGGTCTTGATTATTAGGCTAAAACCAAGGATATCAAAAGAGTGTCCGGAAAAGACATTCTAAGCGGCTCCTTTAAGAGACATGATGGACCTGTCTGGATCACAACGAGGTGTGCAATGCTAACCAACCACTGTGTCACAGAATGGGCAACCCGGCTCCTCCCCTGAGAACCACTTTGAATACTTTTTGAACAACGCCGGTTCGTTGGTTATGGGGGTGAAAGTTTTAATTATGTTATCACTTGTAAGTTTAGCAAGTCCTTCACCTTTCTGAGTACTAGTCCAACCGTTTCCGGTTGGCAGAGCATACGGGTGTTGGACGAATGACCAAAGTAAATTAATTAGGGGGAAAGTGGATTGAAGTATTTTATTTGTTAAGAGCACTTGTTCAACTCTCCGATAGAGAGCGCCCTTGACTTAGTCTTAAGACCACAGTTCAAGAGACTTTATACTCTAATATGCCTAATGCAGGGGGGAAAGTGCAAATCTATATGCTCTTCCGACAGAGAGTGCTCTTGACTTGGATTTGGCCAAGTTCAAGAGGCTTTGTTTATTTTATTGAGAAAAGGAAAAAGTTGTGAAGAAACAAAAATGAAGCTTTGTAAAATTAAAACATATGATAGCTCAAATGATGCAAAATACAACTAGCATGCTACTTGCGAAATAAAAGAAAAGACTTAGTGTTCTACCAAAAAATTTAATCTAAGGTGGGGTCTTCCTCCGAACAAGGTCAACCACTAAGAACCGCTAGCACTTGAGAACTTCTCAGCTAGCTGAGATTTCGACCAAGGCAACTAACGGGGAGAGAGGAGTAACCACAAAGTTATGTGGTCCTGCCCTTGAGATGAAATCTCAAGGATACTACCTCAAGTGAAAACTTGGAAGAGAGTATGAAAAATAGAGATTACTCTAAAACGGAAAATGAGAGATCTAATCTAACCAATCACAACACTCTTCCCCAAATGGGGAAGAAAGCCAAAAAAGTGGAGGACTCCTCCACTTGAAATTTTTATTAATCTTGTACAATTTCCTTGGGTTTTAAAACCTTGAAGGACTTTGGAATGAAAATAAAACTTGAAAAATTTAACTTAGCTCTTGATAGCTATTACAAAGGATAGTGAGTGATAGATTTGTATATTGGATCCTCCTTGTATTTGGTTTGAGTTCTTGCTACTTTAGCTTGTATCTCTTCACTTCAAATTTTTCGAATCTTTTGCACTTCCAAAGTACCTACAAGAAAGCCAAAACTCAATGCACCCTTCAGTGTTAGAAAAATAAAACAAACTTTGAATCTATGTCTATATTTGCAAAATGAGATGTAAAACAAGGAAATACATAAAAAATGGCTCTAAAAAGTTAAGATGGGAAAACGGACCAGCGAACAAAAGTGGCTTAAAAAATGCTAGAAATGAGATCTAAGACTTAAAAATTTTTAAGGAATTTTTATGAAAAATATTCTATCTTTCAAAAATGGAAACTAGACTAAACAATGCAAACTATATTATTGCAAAAGAAGAGATCTAGGATGCACTAAGGCTACTTTTCCAATGCATGAAACTTGTATGAGATGCAAAAACTTTGAGATCTAAATCTAACAAAATACTTTTGCAAAACTAAGAAAGAAATTACAATTAACTCTAACAAATCGTTTTTTGGAGTTTTGTGTGTTTAAGGGCTCTTTATGATGGACGAATGGAGCCTTGAAGACAAAGGTAGAATGGAAGATGAGCTCGGGAAGATGGGCAAAAAACAAAATGGTTGAGAAGATGATGGATTTAGGGCAAAACGAGTGGATGAATGGGAAAAAGGGGAAAACGAATGGGTGAGTGAAGCTAGTCTAATGGGGATGGGCTTGAAGATGTAAGCTTAGAACAAGTAACCGAGAAAGTGTTGAGAAGTTTGTTGATGGAGGAAGAGATCAAGACTCTTTAGAAGTGTTTCTTTCCTTTGAACAATGAATCTTTTGGAAACCTGCAAGACAAACTTTGATTTAGGAGCTAATAACCATTTGAATACAAAAAGCAACTTGATCTCCAAGTCATTCTCTGCCCTAATGAATCCTGCAAAACCCTTAAACCAAACAAGTTAAAACCGAATAATATACTTCTATGATTTATAGAACATACATTAAATATTGCAAAAAACTTGATATGAGAGATAGGGTGAGAAGAATATCACCAAGAAATGTGAAAGCAATCCCCAAAGCACTTGTGTAGACCTCCAAAGTCAATATATTATTCAAAAAAGTAAACAAATATTACAATTGTATTTTGGTAGAGTGTTCATGCTCAAAATCTCCATGAAGAACAAGCCTAAAAGACCTCTCTTATATAGCAAAGGCTAGCAACTAAAACCCTAAGTCGAATTGGCATGATGGAAGCCAATGGATACCTAACCCAAATCGAATTCCTATCACATCCAGTCTTCAACCAATCGAATTGCAAGATCTTGGAGTTATATCCAATCACAAAGTCGAGTTTAGTTAATGAGATGAGGAGGTGGCCTCCACCTAGGCAAGGTGCCCCTCATCTCTACATTGGAAACATCTCCATCAAATAATACCATGCCATGTGGTAAACTCGAGCTCTCAAAGAGGTATGACGTGAGCAACTTGGAGCTAGCGTGAGCTTTGAGGTAGGTGCATGGAGTTCTAACTAGGATTTGATTGCAATCATGGTAGTTGGGAGTGGGAGGTGGCCTCCACCTAGGCAAGGCGTCCCCACTCCATTAAATGCAACTCCATATCAACCAAAACTCATTTAATTTTTAACTCCACATCATCAATTCGACTTTGCATGCATGGAGGGCGAATTCACGTGAAGAGACTTGACTTGTGCTGATTGTACGGTTGACTGAAGTTGCTTGGAGTTGATTGGAATCTTCATTAATGCCAGGTGCCATGTCATTTAGCCTTTTACTTTATTCATTTCTGATTATTTTGGAGAGATTTGGATTTCTCCAAAATATTCAAATTTATTAATTTAATTAATAATTTCTCTGTAAATGGCTTTTTAGAGAAAATATTAATTACGAGGCTGAAATGACATCCGAAAGTTGGGTTTAGCTGGTCCATAGGTCATGTGTGATTTTTGGCTTATGAAACGAGCCATCAATCACTGAATTCGGACCCCGGACGACTAACATATTACAAATTAATATTTCTCTATTTAAACTATAGAGAAATTTATTAAATTTAAAAATAATTAAAAATCCAAATTTCGACGGACCCGGTAAAATTTTTTCGAAATATTTTCTGAGGGTCCTAGAGACTTGGGACATGACCAACACCTATTCTAATAGTGTTTAGTAGGCTTATATACATTAGTTGGACTCTAATAACCCCCCATGGCTAAAATTTTCAAAATCGGGCATTCCAGCTTTGGAGGAAGCGGGAGAAAACCTCATTGATTATAGCTCGGCTATAGGCAAAGTATAATTGATAAGGGAAAAAAACTCCCTGGAATACCTTAGTTGCTTAATCAAGTCATGGGGAACCGAGACACTCAGATCCTACTAGCACACTTTATTACAAACCCCATGGGGCCATGGTCATCTCGACTCAAAAACAAAACTGGCTAGCCAAAACTGGCTAGTCACAAATGCTGGATCATCTGATACACTGGAGTACAAACATTTATCATGTTTGTCAAATGGCGGCTCTTCAGATAATCCAACTATGGTACAAACAAGTTGGTAACAGGACCATTTTATTATTTATGCACATAATATTTACATATACTCTAAATCGACATAAAATCCAACCAAACACTCCAAACATCACACATGTCTATCCATTCACCAGTCGGGCCTTGGCTTTGAGCTCCGCACTAGGAATTCACACCAACATATTTTCATCATTTACATTTTAATGCAATGGGGTCAAAATCGGGATATTACAGTTTAACTGGGAAGTCAACATTATAAATGATATGGTGTTGAAGGGCCCACTCTCAAGAAAGGTGAATTATAGCTAAAGAAAAAAGTGCAAGAAGTACATACAAAGTTACGAACAGTCAACAACGGAAGCAAGTTAGGTATGTACCAAAGAAGCATCAAGGTTTTGCGATAGACAACCAGGTCAAACGACTTCAAGATATGATTCAAACAATACAAAGGAACTGTTATCACACAACTCGTAGTTGTCCCTAAAGGTATCCCATCCGAGATGGCAAAAGTTGTTGGATAACTAAAGAGGTCACCCAAGAGATGCCATGGTTCCCAATGCAAGCTGGGTGTCACGATAACCGAGGCACTCTTCACTTTAGTTCAAGACCAATCAGGATCAAGGGGGCGATCCTAGCCAATCAATGAAGACTAGCTAACCCAAAGACTCCTAGGGAAATGTGTAAAATGAAAGAAGGAGATCAATGGTGAGTTAGATCCATGAAGATTAAGTGGACCCAAGGGTTAAGGTATGATTGAATAGGCTTAAAGAGTGACAAATGATTCAACCAATGAAAGACAAGGGCCACTTCTGTCACCAACTTAGAGCCGCGACACAAAACAAACATGGATGCAATCCTTTATGATTTGAGATTCTTCTTTTCACCAGAGAAGTGTTCATCCTTTATGCAAGCTCACTGTTGAGAATTTAACCATATAAGTTAAGAAAAGGAAACCATTGCAACATTTAGCTGAGTTCCTGGTTCTCAAAATGGCAGTGGAATCCAGTGTTTTAAAGAGGTTGTTGCTGTGCTCATGATAGTGCAGGAATCAACATTGTCACCTATGTTTGGTGTAAGCTTCCTCATAACTGCTATGTAATTTGAAGCAATGCTTAGCGGTTTAAATGTTATGATGATCTAATGTACTCTACTAAGAGATTGTCTCAGCTAGTATTTGTTCTTAAAAATTCTGAAATATGTGTTTATTCTACAAGGTACCATTTTCATCCTATTCTAATGTTGCTTATTTGAAACCTGCAACAGAAAGAGCCAATTCGACAACTTAAGGTTAAAGATGGGGTTTGACAGGGAGCTAAGGTCGAGTAAGAGGCACAGAGCTGAACTGATATCCTCAGATATTCTGTTGATAAACTGCCAGTTACCTGACCTAGCCACTACACATGAAGGACAACATCATTCAGGATCTGTTAAAAGGAGGATGCCTGATTGCAAGACAGGTGTAAGCCATTAAAATAATGATATCGAAGATGAAAGGAAGAGTTCCACCAGAAAAATATGCGGTGAAAAGTCTAAAGCTCCATTTGGAAGGAAAAATTCTAGTACAATAAAAGGTAATCAAGGGAATGAAACTAATGGAAAGTCAGAGATCATGGAAATGAATCTTGTTAAACAAGAAATGGGAATAGGAAATGAATATGCATCTGATGAATTGTCTCCTAAGCAGAAGCCATTTCCTGGTATGAAACCTCAGAAGAGTAAAATGCTTGTTTCATCACTGGAAGAGGTTTCTAATGCATTCTTTGATCATCTAAACTCTGAGAGTAGTGAGGAAAAGTTGTTGAAGTATAAAATGCAATTATATGAACTGGAAGAATTTGTAGCTAATGAAGTGAAACTCTTGGTCCTAGCTGGAAAGTACAAATATCTCGCAAGTTCACTTATTTCATATCACCTGACAAGAAAATATCCAATTCAATGATGTTTGTTGCAAAACACCTTAAAAAAAGAAAAGATTCAAAGGGCAAGGAAATAGGTTAGGTAAAGAAGAACCAAATGGCGGTCTGTCTAGCGCTTCTGTTTGTTTGAATACTAGTGTCCCCGAAGGAGAAGCCGTGCTTGGAAATTCGGCAGTGGATCAGTTTCCCGAGAGTAATGATTTGGATGCCAAACAATCTTCAGTAGTCAGAGGTTTTAGAAAGCAGCAAGAAGAGACGACCTCTGTTATAGCAGAGCAAAGACCAAAAGTGGGTTGCAATTCGATTGTAGGGGTATGTTCAAACATTATAGTAATGTTGAAATAATTATAACTTGTAGAATCTAGAAAGAATACCCAGTTTCCTTTCTGGCATTTTTTTTGGAGTCAGTTGAAGGGGTGGTGGGAAAGGGAAGGGGAAAATTTTAAATATTGCATTTGTTGTCTCTCAAAATGGCATGCGTGTTGTTGAAGCCCAAAATGTAACACACCAGCTGGATGACAACTCTCTCAAGAGAGAGGCCAATGTCACCACACTCCTCTCCTCTTCGCTTCAGGTTGGCTCTTCTCCTATTCTAGGGGGGCATCCCTAAGATAGGATCGCTAAGGTAGGTACAATAAGCGGGCAAGGTGAATTGAAGAGGCTGCCTTAGAGAAACAGATGTAACAGAAAGATGTATTTTAAATGGGTGATGGAAAAGACGGGAGGATCAGTCCTCGAGGAGAAGGCTAGTGCCAGTACCAGAAGGGAGCATGGAGTCAAAAAGAGGACTCAAGAAGGCTTTGCGCTTCATAAAAGTGAGATTTGATCTAATACGTTCCATAAACAAAGACGAGGAGAATATCAGTATAACCGACTACAGTCTATTACTCCTATGAGCTTCTGAAAACACAACGTCAACAAACAACTTGAACCCAAATGTTTGCCCAATGGACTAGAAATAGCATTCTATGTTAGATCTACTCTACAACTTAAAATGGAAACACGCAGCCATGCAAAGAGAAGCCAAATCTGTCCATAAACCCAGCATGATATTTTTCATTAAGTCCCATGGGAAAATAAGAACTCCCAGAAAGTTTTCCATGCTCACAATGAGGAGGCTAGCTCCTTTTTATAAGCCAAAAAAGCTCTTTTAAAACTAAAAGAAATAAAATAATAATAAAGAAAAAGTGGGTAAGCTCCACTTTTCTCTCCAATGCATGACTAAGAAAATAATGACATAACTAAATGGAGCCAGCTCCATGTAACCAAAGCTGCCGAGAACAAAAGTCGACCTGTTGTATGCTCGGCTGAAGTTGGTAGACACGCAAATTGCCAGCTAATGAAGAAAAACAAAAACGCGGCCCTAGATACTAATGCCACTGAGCTACTGCCCCGTAAATATCCTCCAAACTTCACGTTAACTCAGTTGGTGAGTTAGCTTCACGTGGACTTCAGTCAGATACTCGGCTGTCATCGAAAGTGTGGGACCCCCGATTATTGTATGTTGCGTGCTGATCATACTGCTAAACCCTGAGATTCGGCATTTTGATTTTGATTTTTATTTTTTAACTCCACAGTTCCACGTAATAGAGGGCGTGGAAATGCATTAGCCATCAGAGGAAATCGTGCTGTAGATGGGCGTTTAAAAGGTGGACAACCATACTAATCAAAAGATAATCCCAATGATGATCTTTGATCCCATCAATTTAGATCTGCTGGTCTGCGGTTGCACTAACGGATTGGTTGCTTTCTAGCTGCTTTCTGCTACTAATTTACTGAGTGCTTGACCCCGTGAATTGCTCCAAAACTTCACGTTAACCCGGTTGGCGTGAAGTTCAGACCAATACTCGGCTGTTGAGAGGAAACCGAAAAATCGGGTTCATGTTTTACGCGAAGAGGTACGCTGATGCCATCTCGAGTTTTTTAGAGTCACAGCTTCCTTCAACAGCAACTGAAAACGATGATAGCAGTAGAACAAAACGTGATGGGTTCCCGTGAGCTCTGATGATCTTCTAAAAATTGATGTGCGCTAAACATTATTGAAGCTCGAGCTTTGAATGTAGCCTTCTGAATCAATAAAATCTACCGCCAGTGTAACCTCGGCTGTCAAGGAACTCGTGCTTCCGGGTGTATTTTCTGTCCAAGTCGAGTTTTAGGAAACGGATGTCAAACGGAAATGTGGAGTTCGAAAAAATTACCTGCTGCGGCTCCGATCATCAATATGTTCGATATCTAATCCAATAAACCAGGATCCTGGAGATACATCTTCATTGGCATATCTGTGATTAGTTCTTGAAATTGCTCTCTTGTGGTTGATCCCATTTGATCAATTTTGCTAGCCGCGACAGTAGCAAATTCAAAACAACTTCATAATCTAACTATATAAGTTGGGGCCTTCAGAGATTACTGAATTTGGCTATTTTCGTGCTCTCATTAGTTACTCCAATCTTTGATGCAACCACATGCCTGTTCAATACCATTGCCCTGCTCTTTGCATATGATGATGACAAAAATGTATCATTCATGCAGAAAGATATACACATTCTCCTCAACTTGCTTGAAGCGCAATCTTGCACCTGATTTTCATGATATATATTTCTCTTTACAAGAAATTGCCTTGATGACTTCTTGTCCAAGGATGCCCCCTATAATTGCACAAACTGGAGGGAATTCTCTCGTCCCGGCATCAACAATTCTTTCCAAGAGAATACCTGGTATTCGAGATTCAGGTAACCCCTGTTCTTCACAGAGTTTCTTCCGGAGGCTTAGCACAGATTCCAAATCTGCAGATGATACATGACCTGGTTGTCGACCCTCAGCCTGCTCAAACTCTTCTAAAATTCTTAGAGCAAAATAGAGCTTAGTAACTAGTAGGTTTATTGCAACATCTCTCCTAGGGTCTCATGCTGACAATAACTTAGAGGCTTTGTGTGTTCTTGTCCCCATGTGGCTCACAAACAACATAGAATTCGTAACATCCACATCACATAACATCCAAACCACGAAGAAAAACACTATTGACAATCCCAAAACAAGGGAAGAGAATGGGATAAGAAACTTCCAAATAACAAAATGAGGCTTATATAATGATGTGCATAGGAGATCCAATATACATTTATTGGCCAAGGTGGTATCTAGTGAAATCACCTCTTAATCATGGAGGAGTTTACTCATTGACACATGGCACAAACAATTTCCACCACCTTACCCCCTCCACCTCTTTTCACATCATAGCCCTCCTCTTTCTCCTATTTCCTAGCAATCCATTCCATTGTGTGTTTTATTTACACCATGATGACATCATATTTCCAACCTAGCAAATATTAAGACGCCCAACTGTGTAATGATTCTCTAGTGGGACCTTGCCCTAGGGCTCCTCACTAGGCATCTATACAACCTATGCACACATATACATCATGGCGCACAAGTGCTCTCTATACACAACCAACATGGCTTTACACCCAAGCAAAATATCCTTATATGCACAATAGTTACATACTGGATTAGATACAACAGATGGATTGAAAATGGGGTGTTACATGTATTAATATATGAGAGTGAAAATAATACAAATAACAAGGCAGACGTATATATTCCTTTCAAAGCCATATGAATTAAAGTGCAAGCATACATGATATATTATAAGCCAGTGCCTTGGAGGTTGATAGCAGATAGTTTGCAAATATATGAACTAACAATCTTAACCCTGGATCTAGTAAGGCTGAGATGGACAGAAGAGGAATCATGGTGGGTCAAGATGAATCTATGCTAGTTTATTTTATTATTTTATTATGTTTTATGATTGAATATATATTTTACAGTATGGTAATTAATGGTTGGTTGTTTATATTATGAACCTAATTTTGTTGTTGTTAATACTAATGCTTATAAGTATTGCACATATACACATGGATGTGACACATCTCATCCATATTGTAATTTATGAATTTCGTAGTTTGTACTCATCATACACATATCTCTTCGGATGTTGGTGTGGAGGGTATTTATCACATGCTTTCCACACATTACTTGCTTGTGGATGATAATAAGGACCTTCTGCCGATCCATGTGACAACTTACTTATGTTGGATTACCTTTTGAGTCACTTTACTTAGCATATGCATACGATTATGGTTCGTCCACATGATGTCTAGTGCTTTGATAAGGTCTCATTGGCCTTTGTCCCCTTTCAGCTTCAGCCTTAGTTGCATGTTTGGAGCTTTGGCCTTGCTAGACCGTTTGGGTTCTATTGCCTCCTAGAATCACACCTGGGAAAATGTGGCAAAAATCTTCAAGCCGCTGGTGTGGCCTTGGGGGCAAGCCAAAGTCAAGTGCTGTCACTTGAAGCTCGACTCCTCCGTCTAGGCTTACTCCTAGCGAAGCCAAGGGGTGTGGACCCTTAAAAGTAAAATAAATCTAAAGTGTTTAATCTATGAAAGACAAAAAACAACTAATCTAGGATTTAGAAAATACTACACAAGAGCAATGCAACATAAAGCTAACATCATTCATTGTTCCATATCATCATTGTCATTTGAAATATAAACATCCATCATTATGAAAAATAAATAACAAGACCAGTGCTGATAAATGGAGTCAAAATAAAGTGCTTGAAACAAAATGACAATGTTGTGTAATTGTTCTTGGCAAATTTTATTATTATGTGGTAATGAGTTTTTATTATGGATGGGGGATTTCCAATATACCGTAAGGTACTGGAAATATGTCTGGAATTTGACAAGGTGGCTTCTCACTTGGACATGCGGGTTGGATCGGAGTCTCTGGGAGGCGTTCAACACTATACCAAACGAGGGTATAGTCTAACGGTATCTCGAGGTCACTACCCAGTGGTTCCTGCTTCCTTTGATAAATTTGCCCACTAGAATCAAATAGTCGTTTTACGCTGGATTTTCGTAAAAATGTGGTTTATTGGGAAATGTTAAACCTATTACTAGTCACTAAGTCCCTTTCTGGTGTGATCAGCATGTTCAAACAAAGTTGCAGTGATCCCAGAGCATACGGGGACAAAGACTTGTTAATTTTAAGTATTTTGAACAAATATTTTACTTTTTTAGCCCCAAGAGTCTCTTTTCAGGTCAGTACTCAGGCAAGCCCTTATCCTGAAACCTTAATTCGGGAAAGCAAGGGGGTGTTTTGAAATTGTATTAAAAAAGGGAATCTTGTAAAAAAATTATGAAAACTAGGTCCTGAGTGAACTCATGGCCCACCAATGGAACAGACCAACGAGGTTAATTTTAACCCTAGTTAATTTTATTAAAGCACTGAAAAGCAAATCTAAGCTAAAAAATGCACGTCACGAAAAAATGAGTCTACACAGTTTCCCCCCTGGGGGGATGGGGTGTGGGCGCTGGTTAGCCCACTTGCTCTCGTTTAATTTATCTTTTACAATGTGTAAGAAGTGCCCTAGTCTCAGAAACCGGATTCGTATGAAACCCCCTCCGTGTCCCGAATCGGTCGAATCGGACACGATTCGATATGAATTCGTGTCCAATTCGACCTTACTTCGAATCCGAAATCGGGACACGTGCTAAAAATGAATCGGACACGAATTTACAACATGTCCCGACTATCGGACACTTACCCGAAAAATAGGACAAGTTTTTGGCGGAAAAAGGCGTCCGGGTTCACTTAAAAACAGAATTTTGCCTTTCTTTTTGTCATTTGCAAGGAATCATTTGGTTGAGAGTGAGTTGTATGTGAAGGTGAAGGATATTTGAAGGAGATTTGAAGGCTATCCATTGTTTCCAAGCGATTCCAAGTGCATTCCAGTGGATTTGTGGAGAGGATTGCAAGCTCAACCATCACAAAAGAAAAGGAATGTCTCAATCAGCTAGGGTAGGAGGTAGGGGGCAAAGGAGAGGGAGAAATGCACCATCTAGGGCCTCCCATCATATTCCACCAAGCACAAGTGGTTCTCCTCCTCCGTCAAGTGCTCCATCGGCTGCTAGTGGAGCTCATTCTATGGCTCCACTTAACCCTGTTTTAGCAAGACAACAAGCCCAAGAAAAAAAATACCCTTTGTGGAAGTATGTGACAAGGAAAAATGGACCCGGGGCAAAGCTTGGTGGGGGAGGCAATGTGTCTTGGAGATGCAATTTTTGCAAGCATGAGTTCATGAGCACATATTTCCGGGTTAAGGGCCATTTGTTGGCCCTTCCTTCTTGTGGGATTTCTTCATGCAAAGCGGTGACTGTTCACCAAAGGAGGGATATGGAAAGAGAGGATCATGTTGGCTTAGGGAAGGTGGCAGCAGCAAGCAAGAAAAAAGTGGATGATCCTCTTCCATTCTTGAGGAAGTCCTCTAGCACCAAGCCTCCATTTCCACCTAGCATTCATTGTCGTGGGCGTGGGGATACTTATCAAACAAGAAAGAGGCAATCTACAGGTGGTCCAATGGATAGGATTTTCCAAAAAGAGGCGCGAGAAGAGGTAGACCTTACTATTGCATTTTTCTTCTACCTCAACTTCATTTCATTCAATGTTGAACGGTCACCATTGTATTTTGAGACGGTTAAAACTATCTTGGAACGAGCTCCAAATGGTTATGTGCCTCCTGGTCCAGAGAAGCTTAGAACCACATTGTTGGTTAAAGCAAAGAAGGAGGTAGATAAAATTCTTGAGCCAATTAGATCGACATGGCCCTCATCCGGTGTGAGTATTGTTTCTGATGGATGGACGGATCCCGCATGCCATCCACTCATCAATTTCATGGTATCTTCCCAAAATGGACCGGTGTTCTTGAAAGCGGTGGATGCTCTTGGCGAATACAAGGATGCACAATTTATGGGTGATTTATTCATCAAAACCACTGAAGAAGTGGGTGTTGAGTCGTGTGTACAAATCATCACGGACAATGCACCTGTTTGCAAGGCTGCTGGCATGATTGTGGAAGCTAAATATCCACAGGTAGGTTCATTTTGGACACCTTTCATTTCTAATTTGCTCATTGTTTGAATTTGGTCATTGCAATGTTAGTGTTGTAGAGTCATTGATACATGCTTTTATTGCTCTTACAGGTTTTTTGGACACCTTGCATTGTCCATTCCTTGAATTTAGCACTGAAAGCCATTGCTTCGGATGTGGCATGGATTGACAACCTTATTGAGGATGCATGCCATATCCGTAACTTTGTACAAAACCACACAAATTCCCTCACCATCTACAAACCGTACACACAGCTTTCATTGCTGAAGATTGCAGATACTCGGTTTGCTTCCTCATTCATCATGCTCAAGAGGTTGAGGGAGTTCAAAACCGCTCTTGGGTCCATGGTGATTTCAGAGTTTTGGGCTTTTTGGAGAAAGACGGATCAGGCTGCTTCACAAAAGGTGAAGGACTTGGTGTTAAATGATGGTTGGTGGGACATGGTGGATCTTACTATTAAGATCATGGAGCCAATCATTTCTTTGTTGCGGTATGCAGACACAGACCAGCCCATCCCAGCAGAGGTTTATGAGGGGTGGGATTCCATGATTGAGTCCATGAGGTCCATTGTCATGGAGAATGAGTGTCTCGAGTATGGGACATCGGCATAGAACTTATGGACCATTATTCGGGATATTGTTATCTCCAGGTGGGATAAGAATTGCACACCTTTGCATTGCTTGGCCCACTCCTTGAACCCCAAGTTCTACACTTAGGAGTGGCTCACTGGTGGATCGGGGGCCTCACACAGAGTCCCTCCTCACATGGATGCAGAGATTGCAAATGGGAGGAAGATAGCACTTAGACGGCTATTTCAGGATAGAGACATGCTTGAGGAGGTGGAGGATGGCTTTGTAGATTTTTCCACTGGCACTGGGAGATTTGGAGGCTATGATGTGCTTAGAGATAGGGAGGGTAAGAAACCCTATGCTTGGTGGGCAACTCATGGGGCAACATCCCCTATTCTACAGAAGTTAGCCTTCAGGGTCATCTCTAAGGTTACATCATCCTCTTGTTGTGAGAGGAATTGGAGCACATATGGGAACTTGTACAGTGTGAAGAAGAGCAGGCTTGAGCAGTCCAGGACAGAGTCGATGGTGTATGTGCACTCCAACCTTCGTCTTATTTACAGGAAGAGGGAGGAGTGGGTGAAGGGAAATACAAAGATGTGGGATGTCTTTCCTGATGATATGGGTTTGGACAGCAGTACTGAGTTGGCATTAGCCAACATGGATCTAAATGATCCAGTGCTAGAGCCGGTCACTTTTGATGATAGTGATCGTACAGAGGGGTCATCCTCCACAGCAGCAGATGCAGATCGTCAGATGGGCAGAGAGGAGGAGGGGGAGGAGGATGAGGACTAGGGCAGTGGCAGTGGCAGTGATGAGTATGTTGATTCAGGCATGGAGGAGGACTACTAACATATGGGATTCTCCCATCTTGATCCACCCCTTTTTGTATTTACTATTAGTCTATTTGGAATTTGCCAGTGCCCAGTGGCATTCTGACATTTATGTATACATTTTTATTTTGATGACTTAATGAGAAATATGGTTCCGACATGCATCTGTGTCTCATCGTGATTTGTGAATGACAAATGTGTTGTGAATCGTGATTTGTGAATGACAAATGTGTAATCATTAATGTGTTTTTATTCTAATTTCTATTGAATATTTGTAAATGTTCTAGTTTCTAAATATTTTTGGATCTATATGTCTATATTTGTAAATTTTAATATATTTTAAAAACAAATATATATGTATATAAAAAGTATCCTACGTGTCCTGATTTCGGGGGTCACCGTGTCCGTGTCGGACACTCGTATTTTCGTGTCCTACGTGTCAGGTGACTTTGCAAGCCAAGCGTTCCATCAAAAAGGGATAGTCCATGTCAACGAGATGTCAAATTATCCCAACAATGCTACGGCGCACCCTCAAGTGGTGATCAATGTGTCATGAGCAAGTTTTAGATGAGAGAAATGCACCACTATCCCCCAAAGCGTTTCATCCCATATGGAATACTTCACCAAGGAGAAATTATTAATGCTTAAAACTTAGGAAGAGCTTAAGTTGATGGGTCCCCATTCCATGAATGCATAATGTGTTAGATAATTGCACTAATGCCCAAGCAAAATTTTATACTCCAGGCATGCCAATATCACCAAGAGGAGAGCATGTCAAGATCAAATTATCATAGAGAGATCTCATCCAATAGCTACTAGCACCAATCCATCATCCAATCAATCAAAAGAGATCAACAACCCTAGACCAAAACTCACATGTGTACCCCAATCCATCCAATGAATCATCCTGCAAGCTCGATCTTTGTGATTGAAAATTGCAAGGGTAACCCTTGTACAATATGAGGGGTAGCAGGGCCCACCGATCTGGTCTGTCCTTGCTTGCAAAAATTGCCACGGAAAACTGTTTTGCATACAGATTTGGATCTATCCCTCCTTCCATATTCCACATTGTGGATATCCACCATCTAAGAGTTGGCTTTGGAGGAAAAATAGACAGGAATCAGCAGATCAAGGCATGATTGTGGAGAAATTCCATCTTGTCTTGAAGTTTCCCTGATTTAATCTCCACTCTGGTGTCATTGTCTACCTTTCTTAAGCATCGTTTGGGTATCATAGGCAATATTTGGTCATCTTTACAAACTCTCTTTTTACTGATATATCTAAGCAGATATTCAATGCAGGGAACCCCAAAGGTGGACCACGGGTACTTGGGAGGTCTTGCCCTTGAGGACCATCGATCATTAGGAAATGGGCCCTTGTCAGGCCTCCGGTCAATGTCCATCTTGATAGGTGGAGGGGCCTCCATCCACCCTTTTAACAGCCATTTATGACAGCTGGAAAAGCTTCCCGTCTGTAAACCCTAGGGTGCTCCTACCAAGCCTCTGTCAGGAATCCCACTGTTCAACTTCTTAGGACTTTTGTTTGGAATTCCTAGTCTTGTTGAGAAGGAAGCACCTTCATGGGATATCTCTCTGATGTATAATAGAAAACATCTATGCATCATCACTATAAAGAATATATTACAATACTTTTTGGTTAAGATTTAAAAAATTTCTTATACCTTTAAAATCAACTTGACTCTGTATTGGGGTTGTTTCCCTTAAATGTACAGACCTGTTTTTCCTTGTAATTTTCTTGGACTTATACTAAGTTCAACATTTTTACAAATGTTTTCTGCAGCTAAATTATGGTTAATAATGTTTGGTAAAGCATTTTTCTTTCCCAGGTTATATTTTTATGCTGAACAGTTCAGCGATTGTGTATTGGAATTCTGGGCCAGTAATGGCCTGAATTAGAAAAGCCAAGGCAAAATATTTCAAGTTTGGCTTTGATTTCTTCATTTAAATTAAATCATTTGTCCATGCAGAGTGGAGTGTGAGTCTTTTTAAAACTCTAGCCATTTGCAATGGAACAACAATGGCCTAGAAAATAATCTAAATCCTTGTGTCCATTGACCTGCTTATGTTTCTTTTTTCAATAGGAAAATAGCACCTTGTTTCGAGAGCAGGCTCCAACTTCCACTTCTATCTGCCATGATTTCAAGTGTTCCTATTTAAAATAGAATGGCACATTCCCAATGGTCATGGGATCTACTTAACTAAAAAATATCTTGTTAATTTCCAAGAACCTATAAATAAAGGTTGTTTGTCTAGGAGAGAGTAATAATGCATCCTTAACCCAATACTATTGGTTGTTTCATAGTCTAACTAATTTCATTTTCAAATGCTGCTAGGTTTACAAAATTCAGAAAATGATATATAATCCAAAAATTGTGCATTTATAGTGAAGTTGACATCATCATAATGCAACCTTAGGTACACCAGCCAAAACTCAGTGATAGATTCTGTTATCACACAACTTGTAGTTGCCCCTAGTGGTATCCCATCCGGGACGGTAGAGGAGGTAGGCAACTAAAGAGGTGACCCAAGAGATGCCACGGTTCCCAATGCAAGGTGGGAGTCACGTCAACCGAGGCACTCTTCGCTTTGGGTCAGGGTGTAACAAGACCTAGGGGGAGACCCTATAACCAATCACAGTTGATTGGGCCCAAACAAAGGTTTCTAAGAGTAAGTACATGAAGAGTTACAGAAACGAATGCAAGGCTAAGTGGACCTAGAAATTGAGGTATGGTTGAAGGTGGTGTGAGATATTGTTAGTGTTTCAACCTATGTATGGTTTAGGCCACATGATTGGGGATGATGACAAGGTGTAGTACCATATTTTTACACAAGTGGGTCTTATTTTCTTGGGATGTGTGAAATGGCTTTAAGTGGGCCCACAAGGTGAAGCTAGGGATGAAATTGGTACTAGATGTATGTTATTAGTGGATCTATAGATCTAAGTTGATTTTAAGAGTACCCATGTACTAGATCTAGGGTTTGACACAAATCCCAAGGAGTGCGACTTGCTTTGAGGAGGACTAGTGCCTTGTTAAATGGGCTAATGGGGTCAAAATGTATGTCAAAATGTAGATCGGGACACCTAGAAGCCAAGTCAAGTGGGCTAAATGAGATCTAATGGTTGGATCTTGCTAGATCTAGGTTTTCAAGAAATGACCCTAAGTGGACCACAATCCCTTGAAACAAGGAATGCTACCCCCAAGGCAGATCGTCACAAAAAGATACTCTAGACCTAGGTTTTAAGGGATGGCCTTTCCAAATCTCCAAAAATCTCAACCACCCACCTCCTCCAAGTGGGCAAACTCACTTTCCCAAGGGAGTGCGACTTGCTCAAGGAGGGCTAAAATGAGGGTTAGGTGGACCAAATCAAGTCCAATGGCCACCAAAATATAGATCCAAGTGGCTCATGGCCCGCTCTATGTGGATCGCAAAAATCAAGTCAATCCAAGGGCTAGATCTTAGTAGATTTGAGTTTTGAGGAACCAAGAAATTCAAAAGGGGGTTTTAACCCCTTAAAACATGGAATGATGTCCACCAGGTAGAATTCACCAAAGTAAGAATCTGGGGGTAGGTTATCAAGTGTCTAGATTGCAAATCAAGTGGGATCTCACCTACCCATGTGCTAGATCTAACCAAACAAGCCTCTCACTAGGAAGTGCGATTTGGGTTCAAGAGAGCTTTTTGCCTTGAAAAGTGTGTGCTATAGAGGTGGATGCTATAGAGGTGGGTTTTCAATATCTCTTCAAAAGCAAGGATAGATCTAAGTAGATCTAAGAAATACCAAAATTGGGGTTTTAATCAATTAGGGTTTATGACCAATGAAGATAGAATGGATGAAAGAGGCACATACCTTGTAGATCTTACCTCAATTGCTTGTGGCCACCTTGCAAATTGATAGCATTCTCCTATGTGTATATTCAAGAGTGAGATCCAAGAGCTCCAACCAAAATGTCCTCCTCCAAGATAGCCAAATCGTCCTCCTCCTACAAGACAAGATCAAAGAAACAAGTCAAGCAAGATGATTATGAAAATGGTAGAAAGATGTAATAGAAAGCATCAACTATGTCACAAAGATACAATAATGATACTCCCTGTCACAAGATCAACCCAAGAGAGAATATGTGGATCCCTCCAACAATAACCCTCAAGAAGTCGCCCTCCTCTCCACCAATTCGACTTTCCTGTAAAAAGATTAGTAGAAGCACCAAAATCCACAATGATACATAGAAGAGATACTGTATATTCAATATGCAAGAGAATCCACAATACAAGAGAGATGTGCTCCACAAAGAAATCTTCTATTCCAATATTCCAGAGCTCCAAAGGTGAGCTATACAATGGGGGGTCTCCTCCTTATATAGGATAATAAAGACCAAAACCCTATACCACTCTACAATACTACATCAAATGAGTGGTTGAGATTAAAAGATCTCATCATACAATCAATGGCTAAGATGAGCCATAATACCATAACACATGGATCACCAAATATAATGATGACATCATAGTATAAAATAATCATGGAGGGTGACGTCATACACTAGAGGGGGTAAAAGTACCAAAAATCCACCTCATGATGACTAGGACATGACATAATAAGCACATGGTGGGGCTAGGAGGCATCAATCCTTACTAGCTCATCCCCAAGGCACAATAAAATAATAAAATATGTCCAAGATAATATAAATGATCAAATCTGTCCTCAAAATTTGTGACAGACAAGCAGTAAATGACCTCCTGTGATCAATGTGGGCATACCCACATGGTGAAAACTGATTGGAAGATAGTGAGATCACCCTGGAAGACCTCTGTGAAGACCAAATGCCAAAACCTTACCTCAGTTGTCCAAATCGAATTCCTCAGTGACCACTTTATCCCATTTTTTTACTGCCTCGATAACTGTGAAAGTGCCAAAACTGCCTCCTATGGCACCTGTGCTGTCCATCTGAGCCCACCACGCTCTCCAGAAGGGGGGGTAAATGGTAAAAACAAGTGGTTGGACCACCCCCTTCATCATCAGCGCCCTAGGTGAACTGGCCTCTCGGGGCCCCTACTGCTCAGGCTGGGAAATCAGCCCCAAATCTGGTCAACAAATGTAAAACTGCATCAATCACTGTCAGAAGTGCCCGGAACTGAAAGATAAGTGTCTCATTGGATCCAGAAGACCCAAATCAACTAGAAATGTGTACTCATACACCATGGGTTGCCCTAATGGGCCAGCTGTAGGGTCCACCATATATGGACAATGTACAATCTGCTGATCCGAAGTAATAAATAAACCTGCTGAACTGCATCAATCATCATCTGCATCATATGTCCATCATATGATAACATCATCAAGTATGTGGGTCCATAAATCATCATCAATAGGCATCTATACATGGCCCATATCATCATAGATCCCAATAATATACAACTAAGGATAAATCACATCAGCAGACTAAGACATGCTTCTCTAATCATTTTCACAGCCTAGCTCAAAGTATAAGATCCATTCAGTGGCATTAATCAAGTTAGCATATTCCTTTGTTATATAACAGTACTTGCACAATAGTTCAAATGACAAACTCACCCATTGGACATGGTCAAACTGCTAGTGAAGGATGAAGGCTAGGAACAAGGTTGGGAAAAGGGGTTGACCTGTCTAACTCAACTCAAAAATACTTTGGACAAGGAGAAAGGGGAAAAGCTACAAACTCTGTGCTGGACAAAATAACACGGGGGATGGCTGTGCCTCACAAATGGATAAGTTGTTCAGAGAGTGTTTATTCAACGTAGGCATCATGTCTACATCAAGTTGATCCAGGTTCATTAGGATCATTCAATTTTATTTCATGGCCTTTTTGGCCTACATAACCCTTCCGATCTCAGGTGTGCTGATAAGCACAACTAGTTGCAGCTTTCATCCAGGGCATGTCTTTCCAATACATATAAGGTCAACAATTGTTTAGATATAGATTTTAAGAACCATTGCTTTTTGGACCTTTCTTATACTCTTCGAGGAGTATTTTTTAGCTGTTCATCACTCTTGCCCTTTTTAGTTTCCATGGGCAAATTTATAAGTTTCCATAGGTAGAACATGAGCTTTCAGTTTTAGCCAACAACATCTCAAGTGACTAGGGGGAGTTCGAGCCAATGCCAAACATCGAGACAACTGACCAGAATGATTTAGGCCTACAATCCAACTCACTAAAGGCAAGTTCTGTCACCAACTCAGAGCCGAGACACTGAATATACATGGATGCGGTCCAAACACAGAGGTAGAAAAATAGGGAAGTCCTCAGTATCAGAAAGTCAAATGAGATAGGTCAAGGTACAAAGTCAAACAGGAAGGTCATGTATGGATGGAGTCAGGTGAATATGAAGCCTACACTAGCAGACACTGGTGTCAGGAAAGACCATGTCTATGTAAGGTGGAAAGCCAGTGGGTTTTGTTAAATGACCTAAGTGTGCAAGCAAATGTCCATTTAATGGTTTACAGTTCATTTTAAATAGTTTGCCACATCAGGAATAATATACCAAGCAAATGTTGTGAACATGACTAAATCAACAAGATAATAATCCACAGTCAGTGATAACATATCCATAGATCATACAATATCATCATAATAATAACCATCATGAACCATCTGAAACACTGCTGTAATACATCTCTAAGCACTGAACTGAAACTGTATGGGATAAAGGGTCACATCAGTCATCAAATCTGAACTCTCAAGGCTCAGCCTTGACATAAGGTCTAACATAAGTCTGAATAATACACTGCTTTGATCATGAGTGATCCAAAATATATAGATATGCTCTGGAATAATGGAAGCTCTGGAATGTGCAGATATCTGCTGAACAAGGATAGTAGCCCTGCTACTATAGTGTGATAACAGATTCAGATATTCCAACCCTTTTGTTAAAAACTTAATATAGATGCTATCAAAACCTAACTGTTGATAGACTAGAAAATCATTTAAGAGTCATGTCTTCCAGCTCATAATTTAAGCTATAGAAGAGGCATCATGGTAGAAAATGCTAAATTCGGTTTGAGGATGGCAAATTTGAGGATTCTAACTCTAAAAAACGCTGGTTTTATATGACATTTTAATAAAAGAAAGATTGATTGATTCCAACTCGATAATCTAATGTTTGAGTATAATAAGAACTAAAATTGAAAGAAACGACCTATGAAATGGAGAGACAACTTATAACTGGGAGAAGTTCTTCAATGAAGATTTGCCGATTGTGTAATTTCATTAACACTGGGAACCTTCCTTATGATTAAACATACATGTGATTTATTAAAATTTTGGGACAAAAACATATGATGTCTTTATTTCTTTTTGATTTCCTAACCATTTTTGGTATGTGCAGGAAAGTGTGATCTCTTCCAAGGAAAATGGGTGCATGACTCTCTTGGGCCTTTATATAAGAATGATTCTTGTCCAGTATTGACAGAAGCACAAAATTGCCAAGGTAATGGGAGGCCAGATAAGGATTATGAAAATTGGAGGTGGCAACCTACGAGTTGTGATCTGCCAAGATTTGATGCACACAAGTTTCTGGAACTAATGCATGGAAAAACCCTTGCTTTTGTGGGTGACTCTGTTGCTAGAAATCAGATGGAGTCAATGATGTGCATACTGTGGCAGGTTAGTTCTTTTATTTTCTCTTGTTAGATTATAATTCAATTATCGTTTTCAGCTAGATGCTAACATGAATAGAAGATAGCAAGTAAATTTTTTCATTTTGGCTTACTTGCATATGCCTTTTTGATACATTAATTTGCAATCAAGTGTCATTGTTTTGGGCTTGTCTTATAAGTTCTTCAAAAATTACCAGGTTATGATAAAGATGTATAAAACTAACTTGAATTGGTTTTGGAGATGGGGGAACGGTGGAGAGAGGGGATGTGTCCCGGGGATGGCTAGAGCATACCCCCAATTTTTTCAGGGGACGACATGTTGGGAACGACAATGATATATATATATATATAGATAGATAGATAGATTGAAACTAATAAATATTTAAAAAGTTTAAAATGTTAGAATTCACCATAAACATTTGTAGTTGCTTGTCACCACAGTGGTCTATACTATATAGTATTATGCACAGCCCTTACACTTGATACTTTTGAAAAGCTCAAGCAAATCAGAAAAGGGCTTGAGTGACATTTCATTATTGGCACTTGGACATGAGCAAAATGCAGTTTAGCTTTAGGAAACTTAAGTATAACTATTTTCAATTTGCTGTAAGGTCCATGAAGGGTCTATGAGAAGAATGCTCATCTCTATAACAACTTTTCTTCGTTGTATTTCTTGTTTATGATGATTAGGTTAAAAGGCATTCCCTTCTCAATAGGTTTACATGTTTTAACAGCTGTGTTGAAAACCACTACAAAACACTTTGGGATATACATGCTTACATTCTGTAACGAGATTAGATTCATATTTCAGATTGAAAAGGATATTGAATATGAATTTAATCAAACGTTTAGTACCCAATCCAAGTCTTTATTATCCAATTGTTTTCACAGTGCTCGAGGTTGGGATGGGGGAAGAGCTGAACTTGAATAACTCTTGGACACCTATGTGCAATACGTAAAAGCTAAGATGACCGTACAAATGAGAAAAACAAGAGCAGTACCCAGAAGGATCAGACCTTTGGGTTGTTGCATTTCTTGGTTTGTTGACATGGTGGAGACTTTGCTGCTTGTAATGATGTGGCTGAAAAGACAATAGTTAAATTACTAGAAAACCAAATCAAAACCCATCATACAACCCCATATTTTGAATTGCAACTTCTACAGATTCAGAATAATACAAAAAATATGGATGGGATAAATGATCATATTTTCCATCGTCGAAACTAAAGATACATGCCCGAACATCTCTAAAATCTGCCTGGGATAGCTCTGAAATCTACTTGGAACGTCCTGAAAATCTGCCCAGAACAGCGCCGAAATCTGATGGGAACATTTTTGGCACAACCAGTAGTCCCCATTGAAGTCCTCAGTGGATTAAGGGATGTTTCCTAGGGGTCCCCAAGTCTCTGGGATGTGGCGACGACACTTTTTTTTGTGGGGATGGGGGGGTGTCTCCCCATGCAACATAGACTTTATATGTATAAATGTTGAATTCGTTTGTTGTATGATCCAAATCTTTGCACATGGACTGAATGCTTAGTCATAGGTCTAAGACTCTAAAGATATTTTTGAGAGAAATAATAGAGGATTGCCTTGGCAACCTTGGATGTTGTTCAATAAATTAGTGTTTACCTATTTGTTAACATTTATAATCTAAGGTAGACGTATTGTCATGTACCTGACTGCCTTCATGTCGATATATTGTTGGAACCAGCTCAACCAAAATCCTACTGATACTCTTACATCAAACTTTCAACAATCCATTTACCTGCTCATAATGCATTCCAAATTAAAGATATGCATAATATTAAATTTAAGCTAAAACGACTTTGGCAAATAAATTTATCATGTGCAAACCATTACAATTCACCGTATGGACACATCATATATATATTAATGACTGAATACTTATATGCACAAAATGTGAACATACGAAATGGTTTTGTAGGAGCGATTTACGACATAGGCATCCACTACATATGCCACCCTTGAGTTGGGCTATTAGGTGGTGAGGGTACGGCCATGCGTACTGATTATCTCTCTCAACACACCCTAGATAATGCCACATGATCCAAGCCAAAAAATAGAAAATACCATGAATCCCAATGCTAAATCACACAACATCCTCTACCAACACTCACTCAACATATGATTATTTCCTTGCCGCCAACACTAGCACTAGCTTGGTCATTCCATTGTCAAGGCTCCTATTGCCCAAGGAGACATTCATAGCTAGGCTACAAATTTGATAGAGAAATCCCAAGCAAGCTACAAGTATGGTAAGGGTTATGCATAGGTAACTCTACTCACCAAGGTTCGCAATGCTAGACCTCCTATTGAGTAGATTCGAGCAATATACAAATCATAGGGATTGAGCCTCAATGCATGGTAGTAGGTTTATTGCAACATCTCTCCTAGGGTCTCATGCTGACAATAACTTAGAGGCTTTGTGTGTTCTTGTCCCCATGTGGCTCACAAACAACATAGAATTCGTAACATCCACATCACATAACATCCAAACCACGAAGAAAAACACTATTGACAATCCCAAAACAAGGGAAGAGAATGGGATAAGAAACTTCCAAATAACAAAATGAGGCTTATATAATGATGTGCATAGGAGATCCAATATACATTTATTGGCCAAGGTGGTATCTAGTGAAATCACCTCTTAATCATGGAGGAGTTTACTCATTGACACATGGCACAAACAATTTCCACCACCTTACCCCCTCCACCTCTTTTCACATCATAGCCCTCCTCTTTCTCCTATTTCCTAGCAATCCATTCCATTGTGTGTTTTATTTACACCATGATGACATCATATTTCCAACCTAGCAAATATTAAGACGCCCAACTGTGTAATGATTCTCTAGTGGGACCTTGCCCTAGGGCTCCTCACTAGGCATCTATACAACCTATGCACACATATACATCATGGCGCACAAGTGCTCTCTATACACAACCAACATGGCTTTACACCCAAGCAAAATATCCTTATATGCACAATAGTTACATACTGGATTAGATACAACAGATGGATTGAAAATGGGGTGTTACATGTATTAATATATGAGAGTGAAAATAATACAAATAACAAGGCAGACGTATATATTCCTTTCAAAGCCATATGAATTAAAGTGCAAGCATACATGATATATTATAAGCCAGTGCCTTGGAGGTTGATAGCAGATAGTTTGCAAATATATGAACTAACAATCTTAACCCTGGATCTAGTAAGGCTGAGATGGACAGAAGAGGAATCATGGTGGGTCAAGATGAATCTATGCTAGTTTATTTTATTATTTTATTATGTTTTATGATTGAATATATATTTTACAGTATGGTAATTAATGGTTGGTTGTTTATATTATGAACCTAATTTTGTTGTTGTTAATACTAATGCTTATAAGTATTGCACATATACACATGGATGTGACACATCTCATCCATATTGTAATTTATGAATTTCGTAGTTTGTACTCATCATACACATATCTCTTCGGATGTTGGTGTGGAGGGTATTTATCACATGCTTTCCACACATTACTTGCTTGTGGATGATAATAAGGACCTTCTGCCGATCCATGTGACAACTTACTTATGTTGGATTACCTTTTGAGTCACTTTACTTAGCATATGCATACGATTATGGTTCGTCCACATGATGTCTAGTGCTTTGATAAGGTCTCATTGGCCTTTGTCCCCTTTCAGCTTCAGCCTTAGTTGCATGTTTGGAGCTTTGGCCTTGCTAGACCGTTTGGGTTCTATTGCCTCCTAGAATCACACCTGGGAAAATGTGGCAAAAATCTTCAAGCCGCTGGTGTGGCCTTGGGGGCAAGCCAAAGTCAAGTGCTGTCACTTGAAGCTCGACTCCTCCGTCTAGGCTTACTCCTAGCGAAGCCAAGGGGTGTGGACCCTTAAAAGTAAAATAAATCTAAAGTGTTTAATCTATGAAAGACAAAAAACAACTAATCTAGGATTTAGAAAATACTACACAAGAGCAATGCAACATAAAGCTAACATCATTCATTGTTCCATATCATCATTGTCATTTGAAATATAAACATCCATCATTATGAAAAATAAATAACAAGACCAGTGCTGATAAATGGAGTCAAAATAAAGTGCTTGAAACAAAATGACAATGTTGTGTAATTGTTCTTGGCAAATTTTATTCTTATGTGGTAATGAGTTTTTATTATGGATGGGGGATTTCCAATATACCGTAAGGTACTGGAAATATGTCTGGAATTTGACAAGGTGGCTTCTCACTTGGACATGCGGGTTGGATCGGAGTCTCTGGGAGGCGTTCAACACTATACCAAACGAGGGTATAGTCTAACGGTATCTCGAGGTCACTACCCAGTGGTTCCTGCTTCCTTTGATAAATTTGCCCACTAGAATCAAATAGTCGTTTTACGCTGGATTTTCGTAAAAATGTGGTTTATTGGGAAATGTTAAACCTATTACTAGTCACTAAGTCCCTTTCTGGTGTGATCAGCATGTTCAAACAAAGTTGCAGTGATCCCAGAGCATACGGGGACAAAGACTTGTTAATTTTAAGTATTTTGAACAAATATTTTACTTTTTTAGCCCCAAGAGTCTCTTTTCAGGTCAGTACTCAGGCAAGCCCTTATCCTGAAACCTTAATTCGGGAAAGCAAGGGGGTGTTTTGAAATTGTATTAAAAAAGGGAATCTTGTAAAAAAATTATGAAAACTAGGTCCTGAGTGAACTCATGGCCCACCAATGGAACAGACCAACGAGGTTAATTTTAACCCTAGTTAATTTTATTAAAGCACTGAAAAGCAAATCTAAGCTAAAAAATGCACGTCACGAAAAAATGAGTCTACACAGTTTCCCCCCTGGGGGGATGGGGTGTGGGCGCTGGTTAGCCCACTTGCTCTCGTTTAATTTATCTTTTACAATGTGTAAGAAGTGCCCTAGTCTCAGAAACCGGATTCGTATGAAACCCCCTCCGTGTCCCGAATCGGTCGAATCGGACACGATTCGATATGAATTCGTGTCCAATTCGACCTTACTTCGAATCCGAAATCGGGACACGTGCTAAAAATGAATCGGACACGAATTTACAACATGTCCCGACTATCGGACACTTACCCGAAAAATAGGACAAGTTTTTGGCGGAAAAAGGCGTCCGGGTTCACTTAAAAACAGAATTTTGCCTTTCTTTTTGTCATTTGCAAGGAATCATTTGGTTGAGAGTGAGTTGTATGTGAAGGTGAAGGATATTTGAAGGAGATTTGAAGGCTATCCATTGTTTCCAAGCGATTCCAAGTGCATTCCAGTGGATTTGTGGAGAGGATTGCAAGCTCAACCATCACAAAAGAAAAGGAATGTCTCAATCAGCTAGGGTAGGAGGTAGGGGGCAAAGGAGAGGGAGAAATGCACCATCTAGGGCCTCCCATCATATTCCACCAAGCACAAGTGGTTCTCCTCCTCCGTCAAGTGCTCCATCGGCTGCTAGTGGAGCTCATTCTATGGCTCCACTTAACCCTGTTTTAGCAAGACAACAAGCCCAAGAAAAAAAATACCCTTTGTGGAAGTATGTGACAAGGAAAAATGGACCCGGGGCAAAGCTTGGTGGGGGAGGCAATGTGTCTTGGAGATGCAATTTTTGCAAGCATGAGTTCATGAGCACATATTTCCGGGTTAAGGGCCATTTGTTGGCCCTTCCTTCTTGTGGGATTTCTTCATGCAAAGCGGTGACTGTTCACCAAAGGAGGGATATGGAAAGAGAGGATCATGTTGGCTTAGGGAAGGTGGCAGCAGCAAGCAAGAAAAAAGTGGATGATCCTCTTCCATTCTTGAGGAAGTCCTCTAGCACCAAGCCTCCATTTCCACCTAGCATTCATTGTCGTGGGCGTGGGGATACTTATCAAACAAGAAAGAGGCAATCTACAGGTGGTCCAATGGATAGGATTTTCCAAAAAGAGGCGCGAGAAGAGGTAGACCTTACTATTGCATTTTTCTTCTACCTCAACTTCATTTCATTCAATGTTGAACGGTCACCATTGTATTTTGAGACGGTTAAAACTATCTTGGAACGAGCTCCAAATGGTTATGTGCCTCCTGGTCCAGAGAAGCTTAGAACCACATTGTTGGTTAAAGCAAAGAAGGAGGTAGATAAAATTCTTGAGCCAATTAGATCGACATGGCCCTCATCCGGTGTGAGTATTGTTTCTGATGGATGGACGGATCCCGCATGCCATCCACTCATCAATTTCATGGTATCTTCCCAAAATGGACCGGTGTTCTTGAAAGCGGTGGATGCTCTTGGCGAATACAAGGATGCACAATTTATGGGTGATTTATTCATCAAAATCATTGAAGAAGTGGGTGTTGAGTCGTGTGTACAAATCATCACGGACAATGCACCTGTTTGCAAGGCTGCTAGCATGATTGTGGAAGCTAAATATCCACAGGTAGGTTCATTTTGGACACCTTTCATTTCTAATTTGCTCATTGTTTGAATTTGGTCATTGCAATGTTAGTGTTGTAGAGTCATTGATACATGCTTTTATTGCTCTTACAGGTTTTTTGGACACCTTGCATTGTCCATTCCTTGAATTTAGCACTGAAAGCCATTGCTTCGGATGTGGCATGGATTGAAAACCTTATTGAGGATGCACGCCATATCCGTAACTTTGTACAAAACCACACAAATGCCCTCACCATCTACAAACCGTACACACAGCTTTCATTGCTGAAGATTGCAGATACTCGGTTTGCTTCCTCATTCATCATGCTCAAGAGGTTGAGGGAGGTCAAAACCACTCTTGGGTCCATGGTGATTTCAGAGTTTTGGGCTTTTTGGAGAAAGACGGATCAGGCTGCTTCACAAAAGGTGAAGGACTTGGTGTTAAATGATGGTTGGTGGGACACGGTGGATCTTACTATTAAGATCATGGAGCCAATCATTTCTTTGTTGCGGTATGCAGACACGGACCAGCCCATCCCAGCAGAGGTTTATGAGGGGTGGGATTCCATGATTGAGTCCATGAGGTCCATTGTCATGGAGAATGAGTGTCCCGAGTATGGGACATCGGCATAGAACTTATGGACCATTATTCGGGATATTGTTATCTCCAGGTGGGATAAGAATTGCATACCTTTGCATTGCTTGGCCCACTCCTTGAACCCCAAGTTCTACACTCAGGAGTGGCTCACTGGTGGATCGGGGGCCTCACACAGAGTCCCTCCTCACATGGATGCAGAGATTGCAAATGGGAGGAAGATAGCACTTAGACGGCTATTTCAGGATAGAGACATGCTTGAGGAGGTGGAGGATGGCTTTGTAGATTTTTCCACTGGCACTGGGAGATTTGGAGGCTATGATGTGCTTAGAGATAGGGAGGGTAAGAAACCCTATGCTTGGTGGGCAACTCATGGGGCAACATCCCCTATTCTACAGAAGTTAGCCTTCAGGGTCATCTCTAAGGTTACATCATCCTCTTGTTGTGAGAGGAATTGGAGCACATATGGGAACTTGTACAGTGTGAAGAAGATCAGGCTTGAGCAGTCTAGGACAGAGTCGATGGTGTATGTGCACTCCAACCTTCATCTTATTTACAGGAAGAGGGAGGAGTGGGTGAAGGGAAAGACAAAGATGTGGGATGTCTTTCCTGATGATATGGGTTTGGACAGTAGTACTGAGTTGGCATTAGCCAACATGGATCTAAATGATCCAGTGCTAGAGCCGGTCACTTTTGATGATAGTGATCGTACAGAGGGGTCATCCTCCACAGCAGCAGATGCAGATCGTCAGATGGGCAGAGAGGAGGAGGAGGGGGAGGAGGATGAGGACCAGGGCAGTGGCAGTGGCAGTGATGAGTATGTTGATTCAGGCATGGAGGAGGACTACTTACATATGGGATTCTCCCATCTTGATCCACCCCTTTTTGTATTTACTATTAGTCTATTTGGCATTTGCCAGTGCCCAGTGGCATTCCGACATATATGTATACATTTTTATTTTGATGACTTAATGAGAAATATGGTTCCGACATGCATCTGTGTCTCATTGTGATTTGTGAATGACAAATGTGTTGTGAATCGTGATTTGTGAATGACAAATGTGTTGTGAATCGTGATTTGTGAATGACAAATGTGTAATCATTAATGTGTTTTTATTCTAATTTCTATTGAATATTTGTAAATGTTCTAGTTTCTAAATATTTTTGGATCTATATGTCTATATTTTTAAATTTTAATATATTTTAAAAACAAATATATATGTATATAAAACGTATCCTACGTGTCCTGATTTCGGGGGTCACCGTGTCCGTGTCGGACACTCGTATTTTCGTGTCCTATGTGTCAGGTGACTTTGCAAGCCAAGCGTTCCATCAAAAAGGGATAGTCCATGTCATCGAGATGTCAAATTATCCCAACAATGCTACGGCGCACCCTCAAGTGGTGATCAATGTGTCATGAGCAAGTTTTAGATGAGTGAAATGCACCACTATCCCCCAAAGCGTTTCATCCCATATGGAATACTTCACCAAGGAGGAATTATTAATGCTTAAAACTTAGGAAGAGCTTAAGTTGATGGGTCCCCATTCCATGAATGCATAATGTGTTAGATAATTGCACTAATGCCCAAGCAAAATTTTATACTCCAGGCATGCCCATATCACTAAGAGGAGAGCATGTCAAGATCAAATTATCATAGAGAGATCTCATCCAATAGCTACTAGCACCAATCCATCGTCCAATCAATCAAAAGAGATCAACAACCCTAGACCAAAACTCACATGTGTACCCCAATCCATCCAATGAATCATCCTGCAAGCTCGATCTTTGTGATTGAAAATTGCAAGGGTAACCCTTGTACAATATGAGGGGTAGCAGGGCCCACCGATCTGATCTGTCCTTGCTTGCAAAAATTGCCACAGAAAACTGTTTTGCATACAGATTTGGATCTATCCCTCCTTCCATATTCCACATTGTGTATATCCACCATCTAAGAGTTGGCTTTGGAGGAAAAATAGACAGGAATCAGCAGATCAAGGCATGATTGCGGAGAAATTCCATCTTGTCTTGAAGTTTCCCTGATTTAATCTCCACTCTGGTGTCTTTGTCTACCTTTCTTAAGCATCGTTTGGGTATCATAGGCAATATTTGGTCATCTTTACAAACTCTCTTTTTACTGATATATCTAAGCAGCTATTCAATGCAGGGAACCCCAAAGGTGGACCACGGGTACTTGGGAGGTCTTCCCCTTGAGGACCATCGATCATTAGGAAATGGGCCCTTGTCAGGCCTCCGGTCAATGTCCATCTTGATAGGTGGAGGGGCCTCCATATACCCTTTTAACAGCCATTTATGACAGCTGGAAAAGCTTCCCGTCTGTAAACCCTAGGGTGCTCCTGCCAAGCCTCTGTCAGGAATCCCACTGTTCAACTTCTTAGGACTTTTGTTTGGAATTCCTAGTCTTGTTGAGAAGGAAGCACCTTCATGGTATATCTCTCTGATGTAAAATAGAAAACATCTATGCATCATCACTATAAAGAATATATTACAATACTTTTTGGTTAAGATTTAAAAAATTCCTTATACCTTTAAAATCAACTTGACTCTGTATTAGGGTTGTTTCCCTTAAATGTACAGACCTGTTTTTCCTTGTAATTTTCTTGGACTTATACTAAGTTCAACATTTTTACAAATGTTTTCTGCAGCTAAATTATGGTTAATAATGTTTGGTAAAGCATTTTTCTTTCCCAGGTTATATTTTTATGCTGAACTGTTCAACGATTGTGGATTGGAATTCTGGGCCAGTAATGGCCTGAATTAGAAAAGCCAAGGCAAAATATTTCAAGTTTGGCTCTGATTTCTTCATTTAAATTAAATCATTTGTCCATGCAAAGTGGAGTGTGAGTCTTTTTAAAACTCTAGCCATTTGCAATGGAACAACAATGGCCTAGAAAATAATCTAAATCCTTGTGTCAATTGACCCGCTTATGTTTCTTTTTTCAATAGGAAAATAGCACCTTGTTTTGAGAGCAGGCTCCACCTTCCACTTCTATCTGCCATGATTTCAAGTGTTCCTATTTAAAATAGAATGGCACATTCCTAATGGTCATGGGCTCTACTTAACTAAAAAATATTTTGTCAATTTCCAAAAACCTATAAATAAAGGTTGTTTGTCTAGGAGAGAGTAATAATGCATCCTTAACCCAATACTATTGGTTGTTTCATAGTCTAACTAATTTCATTTTCAAATGCTGCTAGGTTTACAAAATTCAGAAAATGATATATAATCCAAAAATTGTGTATTTATAGTGAAGTTGACATCATCATAATGCAACCTTAGGTATACCGTCCAAAACTTAGTGATAGATTCAGATATTCCAACCCTTTTGTTAAAAACTTAATATAGATGCTATCAAAACCTAACTGTTGATAGACTAGAAAATCATTTAAGAGTACTAGAAAATCATTTAAGAGTCATGTCTTCCAGCTCATAATTTAAGCTATAGAAGAGGCATCATGGTAGAAAATGCTAAATTCGGTTTGAGGATGGCAAATTTGAGGATTCTAACTCTAAAAAAAGCTGGTTTTATATGAAATTTTAATAAAAGAAAGATTGATTGATTCCAACACGATAATCTAATGTTTGAGTATAATAAGAACTAAAATTGAAAGAAACGACCTATGAAATGGAGAGACAACTTATAACTGGGAGAAGTTCTTCAATGAAGATTTGCCGATTGTGTAATTTCATTAACACTGGGAAACTTCCTTATAATTAAACATACATGTGATTTTATTAAAATTTTGGGACAAAAACATATGATGTCTTTATTTCTTTTTGATTTCCTAACCATTTTTGGTATGTGCAGGAAAGTGTGACCTCTTCCAAGGAAAATGGGTGCATGACTCTCTTGGGCCTTTATATAAGAATGATTCTTGTCCAGTATTGACAGAAGCAAAAAATTGCCAAGGTAATGGGAGGCCAGATAAGGATTATGAAAATTGGAGGTGGCAACCTACGAGTTGTGATCTGCCAAGATTTGATGCACACAAGTTTCTGGAACTAATGCATGGAAAAACCCTTGCTTTTGTGGGTGACTCTGTTGCTAGAAATCAGATGGAGTCAATGATGTGCATACTGTGGCAGGTTAGTTATTTTCTTTTCTCTTGTTAGATTATAATTCAGTTATCGTTTTCAGCTAGATGCTAACATGAATAGAAGATAGCAAGTAAATTTTTTCATTTTGGCTTACTTGCATATGCCTTTTTGATACATTAATTTGCAATCAAGTGTCATTGTTTTGGGCTTTTCTTATAAGTTCTTCAAAAATTACCAGGTTATGATAAAGATGTATAAAACTAACTTGAATTGGTTTTGGAGATGGGGGAACGGTGGAGAGAAGGGGATGTGTCCCTGGGATGGCTAGAGCATACCCCCAATTTTTTCAGGGGATTACATGTTGGGAACGACAATGATATATATATATATAGAGAGAGAGAGAGAGAGATTGAAACTAATAAATATTTAAAAAGTTTAAAAAGTTAGAATTCACCATAAACATTTGTAGTTGCTTGTCACCACAGTGGTTTACACTATATAGTATTATGCACAACCCTTACACTTGATACTTTTGAAAAGCTCAAGCAAATCAGAAAAGGGCTTGAGTGACATTCCATTATTGGCACTTGGACATGAGCAAAATGCAGTTTAGCTTTAGGAAACTTAAGTATAACTATTTTCAATTTGCAGTAAGGTCCATGAAGGGTCTATGAGAAGAATGCTCATCTCTATAACAACTTTTCTTCGTTGTATTTCTTGTTTATGATGATTAGGTTAAAAGGCATTCCCTTCTCAATAGGTTTACATGTTTTAACAGCTGTGTTGAAAACCACTACAAAACACTTTGGGATATACATGCTTACATTCTGTTACGAGATTAGATTCATATTTTAGATTGAAAAGGATATTGAATATGAATTTAATCAAACGTTTAGTACCCAATCCAAGTCTTTACTATCCAATTGTTTTCACAGTGCTCGAGGTTGGGATGGGGGAAGCGCTGAACTTGAATAACTCCTGGACACCTATGTGCAATATGTAAAAGCTAAGATGACCGTACAAATGAGAAAAACAAGAGCAGTACCCAGAAGGATCAGACCTTTGGGTTGTTGCATTTCTTGGTTTGTTGACATGGTGGAGACTTTGCTGCTTGTAATGATGTTGCTGAAAAGACAATAGTTAAATTACTAGAAACCCAAATCAAAACCCATCATACAACCCCATATTTTGAACTGCAACTTGTACAGATTCAGAATAATACAAAAAATATGGATGGGATAAATGATCATATTGTCCATCGTCGAAAATAAAGATACATGCCCGAACATCTCTAAAATATGCCCGTGATATCTCTGAAATCTACTTGGAACGTCCTGAAAATCTTCCCAGAACAGAGCCGAAATCTGATGGGAACATTTTGGGCACAACCAGTAGTCCCCATTGAAGTCCTCGGTGGATTAAGGGATGTTTCCTAGGGGTCCCCAAGTCTCTGGGATGTGGCGACGACACTTTTTTTTGTGGGGATGGGGGGGTGTCTCCCCATGCAACATAGACTTTATATGTATAAATGTTGAATTCGTTTGTTGTATGATCCAAATCTTTGCACATGGACTGAATGCTTAGTCATAGGTCTAAGACTCTAAAGATATTTTTGAGAGAAATAATAGAGGATTGCCTTGGAAACCTTGGATGTTGTTCAATAAATTACTGTTTACCTATTTGTTAACATTTATAATCTAAGGTAGATGTATTGCCATGTACCTGACTGCCTTCATGTCAATGTATTGTTGGAACCAGCTCAACCAAAATCCTACTGATACTCTTACATCAAACTTTCAACAATCCATTTACCTGCTCATAATGCATTCCAAATTAAAGATATGCATAATATTAAATTTAAGCTAAAACGACTTTGGCAAATAAATTTATCACGTGCAAACCATTACAATTCACCGTATGGACACATCATATATATATTAATGACTGAATACTTATATGCACAAAATGTGAACATACGAAATGGTTTTGTAGGAGCGATTTACGACATAGGCATCCACTACATATGCCACCCTTGAGTTGGGCTATTAGGTGGTGAGGGTACGGCCATGCGTACTGATTATCTCTCTCAACACACCCTAGATAATGCCACATGATCCAAGCTAAAAAATAGAAAATACCATGAATCCCAATGCTAAATCACACAACATCCTCTACCAACACTCACTCAACATATGATTATTTCCTTGCCGCCAACACTAGCACTAGCTTGGTCATTCCATTGTCAAGGCTCCTATTGCCCAAGGAGACATTCATAGCTACGCTACAAATTTGATAGAGAAATCCCAAGCAAGCTACAAGTATGGTAAGGGTTATGCATAGGTAACTCTACTCACCAAGGTTCGCAATGCTAGACCTCCTATTGAGTAGATTCGAGCAATATACAAATCATAGGGATTGAGCCTCAATGCATGGTAGTAGGTTTATTGCAACATCTCTCCTAGGGTCTCATGCTGACAATAACTTAGAGGCTTTGTGTGTTCTTGTCCCCATGTGGCTCATAAACAACATAGAATTTGTAACATCCACATCACATAACATCCAAACCACGAAGAAAAACACTATTGACAATCCCAAAACAAGGGAAGAGAATGGGATAAGAAACTTCCAAATAACAAAATGAGGCTTATATAATGATGTGCATAGGAGATGCAATATACTTTTATTGGCCAAGGTGGTATCTAGTACAATCACCTCTTAATCATGGAGGAGTTTACTCATTGACACATGGCACAAACAATTTCCACCACCTTACCCCCTCCACCTCTTTTCACATCATAGCCCTCCTATTACTTCTATTTCCTAGCAATCCATTCCTATTTCGCTACTTCAGTTAAGAGACTGATTTTCTGGGGTTCTCCACTATTGGAGAAGTTTCTCCCTTGTTTTCCTTGGTTTGCGCTACTATTATCCAGATGTACATCGTTCTTTATTGGAAGGTCTGAGCTCGGGGGAGACAAATAGCTTTGCCTATGGTTGGGAGATGAGTGTTCTTATCATCATGGTTTAAACGAGCTCGACACTTTTTTTGTTTCTGTGCTTTGCCATTCTTTTAGTGATCCTGGTTATGCAGCTATAAACATTAACAAGGTCAAAGCTCAACTCAGCTTAGGATTTGGAGAGCCTGATCAACTTCCATTGTCATGTTCTTCCCAACATGCAGTTTAGAGGAGATCAGGGTTTCTACAGAGCGCCTCGATTAGATTGCGTTGCGGATTTCTACAGGGTGTTTATCATTCATGGGATTCATATTTAGGTCAAACAACTATGAGTTTACCTTTTTTCTATTGTGTTTCGGATTCCCTCCTTTTTCTCTGCTCTCGGTGGTCCTCTACCTGCACGATAGATTATTGCAACCCACACTTAGCATCTATGATTTACTACATAGTTGCATTTACTCGCCGGACTGCGTTGGAAGCCTCCTGTGGGAAGATAACTACCTCTAGGACAATTGGGAACACTTCATCCAAACGTGTGGCCAGATATTACCCGCTTGTTATTGCTTTCAGTTCAAAGTTTTATTTTATTTTGCATATGTATCAATCTTCCAACTTGTTTGTAGTTGCTTGATTAGGATTGGGACTGCCTGAACAAATTCCAGTGCCATGTCTCGGCCAGCATGAAGGTTGGAGGAGTATATGGTTTCTCGAGGTCGCCTCAGTCTCATCGCGTTGCGGATTTCTACAGGATGTTTGTCATTCGTGGGATTCATCTTCAAGTCATCCAAATAGGAGTTGATGTGTGTTGTATATTTATACAGGGTGTTTGTTATTCTTGGGATCATCTTCAGGGTGGCCAACTAGGAGTGGTGAATAAACTCCATTCATAATTTTTATTCTATTCCTTTATGGAGTGTGTCGCATTGTGGGATGGTTCTGTTATCACACAACTTGTAGTTTCCCCTAGTGGTATCCCATCCGGGACGGTAGAGGAGGCAGGCAACTAAAGAGGTGACCCAAGAGATGCCACGGTTCCCAATGCAAGGTGGGAGTCACGTCAACCGAGGCACTCTTCGCTTTAGGTCAAGGTGTAACAAGACCTAGGGGGAGACCCTATAACCAATCACAGTTGATTGGACCCAGACAAAGGTTTCTAAGGGTAAGTAAATGAAGAGTTACGGAAACCAATGCAAGGCTAAGTGGACCTAGAAGTTGAGGTATGATTGAAGGTGGTGTGAGAGAGTTTTAGTGTTTCAACATACGTATGGTTTAGGCCACATGATTGGGGATGATGACAAGATGTAGTACCATATGTTTACACAAGTGGGTCCTATTGTCTTGGAATGTGTGAAATGGCCTTAAGTGGGCCCACAAGGTCAAGCTTGGGTGTGAAATTGGTACTAGAGGATAGGTAATGATTAAATCTATAGATCTAAGTTGATTCTAGAAGTACCGATGTGTTAGATCTAGGTTTTGACACAAATCCCAAGGAGTGCGACTTGCTTTGAGGAGGACTAGTGCCTTGTTAAGTGGGCTAATGGGGTCAAAAAGTATGTCAAAGTGTAGATCGGGACACCTAGAAGCCAAGTCAAGTGGGCTAAATGAGATCTAATGGTTGGATCTTACTAGATCTAGGTTTTTTGAGTAATGACCTTAAGTGGACCACAATCCCTTGAAACAAGGAATGCTACCCCCAAGGCAGATCGTCACAAAAAGATAGTCTAGACCTAGGTTTCAAAATATGGCCGTTCCAAATCTCCAAAAATCTCAAACACCCACTTCCTCAAAGTGGAAAAACTCACCTTCCCTAGGTAGTGCGACTTTGTTCAAGGAGGGTTAAAAGGTGGGTTTGGTGGACCAATTCAAGTCCAATGGCCACCAAACTATAGATCCAAGTAGCTAGTACCCCGATCTATGTATGTCCCAAAAATCAAGTTAATCTAAGGGCTAGATCTTAGTAGATCTGAGTTTTGAGGTGTCAGTAAATTCAAAAGGGGGTTTTGACCCCTTAAAACATGGAATGATGTCCACAAGGTAGAATTCACCAAAGTAAGGATCTGGGGGTAGGTTATCCAGTGTCTAGATTGCAAATCAAGTGGGATTTCACCTACCCATGTGCTAGATCTAACCAAACAAGCCTCTCACTAGGAAGTGCGATTTGGGTTCAAGAGGGCTTTTTGCCTTGAAAAGTGTGTCAATTCTAAGCCAATCACCACCAAACTATAGATCCAACTAGGGGTGGATGCTATAGAGGTGGGTTTTCAAAATCTTCTCAAAATCAAGGCTAGATCTAAGTAGATCTAAGAAATACTAAAATTGGGGTTTTAATGAATTAGGGTTTTATGACCAATGAAGATAGAATGGATGAAAGAGGCACATACCTTGTAGATCTTACCTCAATTGCTTATGGCCACCTTGCAAATTGATAGCATTCTCCTATGTGTATATTCAAGAGTGAGATCCAAGAGCTCCAACCAAAACGTCCTTCTCCAAGATAGCCAAATCGTCCTCCTCCTACAAGACAAGATCAAAGAAACAAGTCAAGCAAGATGATTATGAAAATGGTAGAAAGATGTAATAGAAAGCATCAACTATGTCAATGATACTCCTTGTCACAAGATCAACCCAAGAGAGAATATGTGGATCCCTCCAACAATAACCCTCATGAAGTCGCCCTCCTCTCCACCAATTCGACTTTCCTGTAAAAAGATTAGTAGAAGCACCAAAATCCACAATGATACATAGAAGAGATACTGTATATTCAATATGCAAGAGAATCCACAATACAAGAGAGATGTGCTCCACAAAGAAATCTTCTATTCCAATATTCCAGAGCTCCAAAGGTGAGCTATACAATGAGGGGTCTCCTCCTTATATAGGATAATAAAGACCAAAACCCTATACCACTCTACAATACTACATCAAATGAGTGGTTGAGATTATAAGATCTCATCATACAATCAATGGCTAAGATGAGCCATAACAATATATCACATGGATCACCAAATATAATAATAGCGCCCCCACTAAATGGTACAAAAAGGGGGTGACGTCATCCACTAGAGGGGTAAAAGTACAATGATCCACCTCATGATGACTAGGACATGACAAAATAAGCACATGGTGGGGCTAGGAGGCATCAATCCTAACTAGCTCATCCCCAAGGCACAATAAAATAATAAAATATGTCCAAGATAATATAAATGACCAAAACTGTCCTCCAAATCCATGACAATCAAGCAGTAAATGACCTCCTGTGATAAATGCGGGCATACCCACATGGTGAAAACTGACTGGAGGATAGTGAGATCACCCTGGAAGACCTCTGTGAAGACCAAATGCCAAAAACTTGGCCCAATTTCCCAAATCAATTTCCTCGGTGACCACTTTATCCCATTTTTTAACTGCCTCGGTAACTGTGAAAGTGCCAAAACTGCCTCCTAGGGCACCTGCGCTGTCCATCTGAGCACACCAGGCTCTCCAGAAGGGGGGGTAAATGGTAAAAACAAGTGGCTGGACCACCCCCTTCATCATCAGCGCCCTAGGTGAACTGACCTCTCAGGGCCCCTGCTGCTTAGGCTGGGAAATCAGCCCCAAATCTGGTCAACAAGTGTAAAACTGCATCAATCACTGTCAGAAGTGCCCGGAACTGAAAGATAAGTGTCTCATTGGATCCAGAAGACCCAAATACACTAGGAATGTGTACTCATACACCATAGGTTGCCCTAATGGGCCAGCTGTAGGGTCCACCATATATGGACAATGCATAATCTGCTGATCTGAAGTAATAATAAAACCTGTTGTACTGGATCAATCATCATCTACATCATATGTCCATCATATGATATCATCATCAAGCATGTGGGACCATCAATCATCATAAATAGGCATCTATACATGGCCCACATCATCACAGATCCCAATAATACACAACCAAGGATAAATCACATCAGTAGATTAAGACATGCTTCTCTAACCATTCTCACATCTAAGCTCAAAGTATAACATCCATTCAGTGGCATTCATCAAGTTAGCATATTCCGTTGTTATATAGAATTACTTGCACAATAGTTCAAATGACAAACTCACCCATTAGACATGGTCAAACTGCTAGTGAAGGATGAAGGCTAGGAACAAGGTTGGGCCAAGGGGTTGACTTGTCTAACTTGACTGAAAAATACTTTGGACTGGGAGAAAGGGGAAGCTACAAACTCTATGCTGGACAAAAGAACACGGGGGATGGCTGTGCCTCACAAATGGATAAGTTTTTTAGAGAGTGCTTATTCAACTTAGGCATCATGTCTACATCAAGTTGATCCAGGTTCATTAGGATCATTCAATTTTATTCCATGGCCTTTTTGGCCTACATAACCCTTCGGATTTCAGATGTGCTGAGAAGCACAACTAGTTGCAGCTTGCATCCAGGGCATGTTTTTTCAAATATATACAAGGTTAGCAATTGTTTAGATATAACTTTTAAGAGCCATTGCTTTTTGGACCTTTCTTATACTCTTCGAGGATTATTTTTAGCTGTTCATCGCTCTTGCCCTTTTTTTGTTTCCATGGGCGAATTTATAAGTTTCCATAGGTAGAACATGAGCTTTCAGTTTTAGCCAACAAAATCTCAAGTGACTAGGGGGAGTTCGAGACAATGCCAAACATCAGGACAACCGACCAGAATGATTTAGGCCTACAATCCAACTCACCAAAGGCAAGTTTTGTCACCAACTTAGAGCCGAGACACTGAATATACAGGGATGCGGTCCAAACACAGAGGTAGAAAAATGGGACGTCCTCGGTATCAGAAAGTCAAATGAGACAAGTCAAGGTTTAAAGTCAAATAGGAAGGTCATGTATGAATGGAGTCAAGTGAATATGAAGCCTACACTAGCAGACAACTGGTGTCAGGAAATACCATATCTATGTAAGGTGGAAAACCAGTGGGTTTTGTTAAATGACCTAAGTGTGCAAGCAACTGTCCATTTTATGATTTATAGTTCATTTTAAATAGTTTGCCACATCAGGAATAATATACCAAGCATATGCTGTGATCATCATTAAATCAACAAGATAATAATCCATAGTCAGTAATAACATATCCATAGATCATACAACATCATCATAATAATAATCATCATGTACCATCTGAAACAATGCTGCAATACATCTCTAAGCACTGAACTGAAACTGTATGGGATAAAAGGTCACATCGGTCATCAAATCTGAACTCTCAAGGCTCAGCCTTGAAACAAGGTCTAACATAAATCTGAATAATATACTGCTCTGATCATAAGTGATCCAAAATATATAGCCATGCTCTGGAATAATGGAAGCTTTGGAATGTGCAGATATCTGCTGAACAAGGATAGTAGCCCTGCTACTATAGTGTGATAACAGGTTCTTTTGTGGAACGTGCTTATTCCCTGTGTTGGAATGGACCCTCTTATGATAGCAAGATGTGTTCCGACGTGATTATATCTCTCTAGCTAAGAGGGAGTGTTGATGATGTAAGCACCCGATGGACTCGGTTTAGCTGAGCACATTGTATTGATGCATGATAGACTCTCTGATGGACTATGCAGAGTTCTTGAGTTGATGCACATGTGACTAACCTATGGATAGCGCAAAGTCGTGGAGCTAGTGCATGTTCTCCGATGTACTGGATTTAGCGGATGCATGAAGATTGATTTGTTGACACTTCTCGATTAACTGTGATTGTGTCGTAAGACCTTCCTTACGATATAGAGAGGTTACAGATAACTGTGATGGAAATATGATATCGAGATGTGTTTTAGTATGATAATGTTGATGATACCTCCATGGCCAAGAGGGAGTGTTGTAGTAGTAGTTGCATGGGGCATCACCTCATAGGTCGACCAAAGAAAGAATAAGATTAGAACACAGTGTTCGAAGGATACCCTCCTTGTTGAGAGGGAGTGTTGGAAATAGTGCAACTTCGGAAGTTATTGTTATTGTATTTCATCTTGTTATTGTACCTCCTATGGGACAAGATGTCAATGTAATTGATCATGTAAAACACTTGAAATAATCAATGTAAACATAGGGGTGAAATCACAAAGAAAACATTTAGTAAACGTAATTTTTTGTATTCCCCCAAGACGAGTCGGCCCTGCGGGTAAAATCCCCCAAAACAATGGGCAATTTGTCCACAAAAATGGCCATAATTGCCCCAGTCAGGTTGGCGCAGTTAGGGAAAGTTAGTTTGGCCCAGTGAGGAAAAAATTCACCCTTTGATGTGTATAAATAGAGAGTTTGACCTCTCATTTGGTCATTCACTCAAGCAAGTTCGCTCTAGCCAAGACAGGTTCGCTATTTATGTTAAGAGACTGATTTTTTGGGGTTCTCCACTATTGGAGAAGTTTCTCCCTTGTTTTCTTGGGTTTGCGCTACTACTATCCGGATGTACATCGTTATCTATTAGAAGGTCTGAGCTCGGGGGAGACAAATAGCTTTGTTTATGGTTGGGAGATGATTGTTCTTATCATCATGGTTTAAACGAGCTCGACAATCATTTTTCTTTTGTGCTTTGCCATTCTTTTAGTGATCCTGGTTATGCTGCTATAAACATTAACAAGGTCAAGGCTCAACTCAGCTTAGGATTTGGAGAGCCTGATCAACTTCCATTGTTAGGTTTTGCCGAACATGCAGTTTAGAGGAGAGTAGGGTTTCTATAGAGCGCCTCGATTAGATTGCGTTGCTGATTTCTATAGGGTGTTTATCATTCATGGCATTTATCTTCAGCTCAAACAACTATGAGTTTACCCTTTTTCTATTGCGCTTCGGATTCCCTCCTTTTTGTCTGCTCTCGGTGGTCCTCTACCTGCACGATAGATTACTGCAACCCACACTTAGTATCTATGATTTACTACATAGTTGCATTTACTCGCTGGACTGCGTTGCAAGCCTCCTGTGGGAAGATAACTACTTCTAGGACATGTGGGAACACTTCATCCAAACGTGTGGCCAGATATTACCTGCTTGTTATTGTTTTCAGTTCAAGCTTTTATTTTATTTTGCATATGTATCAATCTTCCAACTTGTTTGCTAGTTGCTTGCTTAGGATTTGGACTTCCTGAACAACTTCCAGTGCCATGTCTCTGCCATGATGAAGGTTGGAGGAGTATATGGTTTCTCGAGGGCGCCTTGGTCATTCATGGGATTCATCTTCAGGTCATCCAAATAGGAGTTGATGTGTGTTGTAGATTTATACAGGGTGTTTGTTATTCATGGCATCATCTTGAGGGTGGCCAACTAGGAGTGGTGAATAAACTCCATTCATAATTGTTATTGTATTCCTTTGTGGAGTGTGTCACATTGTGGGATGGTTCCTTTGTGGAACGTGCTTATTCCCTGTGCTGGAATGGACCCGCTTATTATAACAAGATGTGTTCCGACGTGATGATAACTCTCTAGCTAAGAGGGAGTGTTGATTATGTAGGCACCTGATGGACTGGGTTGAGCTGAGCACATTGTTATTGATGCATGATAGACTCTTCGATGGACTGCGAAGAGTTCTTGAGCTAATGCATGTGTGACCTACCTATGGATAGGGAGAGTCGTGGAGGTAGTGCATGTTCTCCGATGGACTGGATTGAGCAGATGCATGAAGATTGATTTGTTGACACTTCTCCACTAACTGTGATTGTGTTGCAAAACCTTCCTTATGATATAGAGTGGTTAGAGATAACTCCGATGTACATATGATATCGAGATGTGTTTCAGTATGATAATGCTGATGATACCTCCTTGTCCAAGAGGGAGTGTTGGGGTAGTTGCTGCATGGGGAATCACCTCATAGGTCGACCAAAGAAAGAATAAGATTAGAATACAGTGTTCGAAGAATACCTTCCTTGTTGAGAGGGAGTGTTGGAAATAGTGCAACTTCAGAAGTTATTGTTATTTTATTTCATCTTGTTATTGTACCTCCTATTGGACAAGATGTCAATGTATTTGATCATGTAAAACACTTGAAAGAATCAATGTAAACCTAGGGGTGAAATCTCAAAGAAATGATTTAGTAAACGTAATTTTTTGTATTGCCCTTGTCAGGTCAGTGCAGTTAGGGAAAGTTAGGTTGGCCCAGTCAGGAAAAAAGTCACGCTTTGATGTGTATAAATAGAGATTTCGACCACTAATTTGGTCATTCACTCAAGCGAGTTCGCTCTAGCCAAGAGAGGTTCGCTACTTCAGTTAAGAGACTTATTTTTGGGGTTCTCCACTATTGGAGAAGCTTCTCCCTAGTTTTCTTGGGTTTGCGCTACTACTATCCGGATATACATCGTTATCTAATAGAAGGTCTGAGCTCGTGGGAGACAAATAGCTTTGTCTATGGTTGGGAGATGATTGTTCTTATCATCATGGTTTAAACGAGCTCGACAGTCATTTTGTTTCTGTGCTTTGCCATTCTTTTAGTGATCTTGGTTATGCTGCAATAAAGATTAACAAGGTCAAGGCTCAACTAAGCTTAGGATTTAGAGAGCCTAATCAACATCCATTGTCAGGTTCTTCCCAACATGCAGTTTAGAGGAGAGTAGGGTTTCTAGAGAGCGCCTCGATTAGATTGCGTTGCGGATTTCTATAGGGTGTTTATCATTCATGGGATTCATCTTCAGGTCAGACAACTACGAGTTTACCTTTTTTCTATTGTGCTTCAGATTCCCTCCTTTTTCTCTGCTCTCGCTGGTCCCCTACCTGCACGATAGATTCCTGAAACCCACACTTAGTATCTATGATTTACTACATAGTTGCATTTACTCGCTCGACTGCGTTGGAAGCCTCCTGTGGGAAGATAACTACCTATGGATAGGGTAGAGTCGTGGAGCAAGTGCATATTCTCCGATGGACTGGATTGAGCAGATGCATGAAGATTGATTTGTTGACATTTCTCGACTAACTGTGATTTTGTGGCAAGACCTTCCTTATGATATAGAGAGGTTAGAGATAACTTTGATGTACATATGGTATCGAGATGTGTTTAAGTATGATAATGCTGATGATACCTCCTTGGCAAGGAGGAAGTGTTGGGGTAGTTGCTGCATGGGGCATCACCTCATAGGTCGACCAAAGAAAGAATAAGATTAGAATACAGTGTTCGAAGAATACCTTCCTTGTTGAGAGGGAGTGTTGGAAATAGTGCAACTTCAGAAGTTATTGTTATTTTATTTCATCTTGTTATTGTACCTCCTATGGGACAAGATGTCAATGTATTTGATCATGTAAAACACTCTAAAGAATAAATGTAAACCTAGGGGTGAAATATCAAAGAAAAGATTTAGTAAATGTAATTTTTTTAATTCCCCCAAGACAAGTCGGCCCAGCGGGTAAACTCCCCCAAAACAGTGGGCAATTTGTCCCAAAAAATGGGTAGAACTGCCCCAGTCCGGTCGGCGTAGTTAGGGAAAGTTAGTTTGGCCCAGTGAGGAAAAAAGTCACCCTTTGATGTGTATAAATAGAGAGTTCGACCTCTCATTTGGTCATTCACTCAAGCAAGTTCGCTCTAGCCAAGAGAGGTTCGCTACTTCAGTTAAGAGATGGATTTCTTAGGGTTCTCCACTATCGAAAAAGTTTCTCCCTTGTTTTCTTGGGTTTGTGCTACTACTATCCGGATGTACATCGTTATTTATTCGTAGGTCTGAGCTCGGGGGAGACAAATAGCTTTGTTTATGGTTGGGAGATGATTGTTCTTATCATCATGGTTTAAACGAGCTCGACAGTCATTTTTTTTCTGTGCTTTGCCATTCTTTTAGTGATCCTGGTTATGCTGCTATAAACATTAACAAGGTCAAGGATCAACTCAGCTTAGGATTTGGTGAGCCTGATCAACTTCCATTGTCAGGTTCTGCCAAACATGCAGTATAGAGGAGAGTAGGGTTTCTAGAGAGCGCCTCGATTAAATTGCGTTGCGGATTTCTACAGTGTGTTTATCATTCATGGGATTCATCTTCAGGTCAGACAACTACAAGTTTACCTTTTTTCTATTGTGCTTCGGATTCCCTCCTTTTTCTCTGCTCTCGGTGGTCCTCTACCTGCATGATAGATTCCTGCAACCCACACTTAGTATCTATGATTTACTACATAGTTGCATTTACTTGCTGGACTGCGTTGCAAGCCTCCTGTGGGAAGATAACTACCTCTAGGACATGTGGGAAAGCTTCATTCAAATGTGTGGCCATATATTACCTACTTGTTATTGCTTTCAGTTCAAGGCTTTATTTTATTTTGCATATGTATCAATCTTCCAACTTGTTTGCGAGTTGCTTGCTTAGGATTTGGTTTGCCTGAACAACTTCCAGTGTCGTGTCTCGGCCAGCATGAAGGTTGGAGGAGTAGATGGTTTCTCGAGGGCGCCTTGGTCTCATCGTGTTGCGGATTTCTACAGGATGTTTGTCCTTCGTGGGATTCATCTTCAGGTCATCCAAATAGGAATTGATATGTGTTGTAGATTTATACAGGGTGTTTGTTATTCATAGGATCATCTTCATGGTGGCCAACTAGGAGTGGTGAATAAATTCCATTCATAATTGTTATTCTATTCCTTTGTGGAGTGTGTCCCATTGTGGGATGGTTCCTTTGTGGAACGTGCTTATTCCCTGTGTTGGAATGGACTCTCTTATGATAACAAGATGTGTTCCGACGTGATGATACCTCTCTAGCTAAGAGGGAGTGTTGATGATTTAAGCACCCGATGGACAGGGTTGAACTGAGCACATTGTATTGATGCATAATAGACTCTCCGATGGACTGTGCAGAGTTCTTGAGCTGATGCATGTGTGACTCACCTATGGATAGTGCAAAGTTGTGGAGCTAGTGCATGTTCTCCGTTGGACTGGATTGAGCAGATGCATGAAGATTGATTTGTTAACACTTCTCGACTAACTGTGATTGTGTTGTAAGACCTTCCTTGTGATGTAGAGAGGTTAGAGATAACTGTGATGTACATATGATATCAAGATGTGTTTCAGTATGATAATGCTGATGATACCTCCATGGTCAAGAGGGAGATTTGGAGAAGTAGCTGCATGGGGCATCACCTCATAGGTCGACCAAAGAAAGAATAAGATTAGAATACAGTTTTTGAAGCATACCTTCGTTGTTGAGAGGGCGTGTTGGAAATAATGCAACTTTAGAAGTTATTATCATTGTATTTCATCTTGTTATTGTACCTCCTATGGGACAAGATGTCAATGTATTTGATCATTTAAAACACTTGAAAGAATCAATGTAAACCTAGGGGTGAAATCACAAAGAAAAGATTTAGTAAACGTAATTTTTTGTATTCCCCCAAGACAAGTCGGCCCAGCGGGTTAACTGCCCCAAAACAGTGGACAATTTGCCCCAAATAATGGGCAGAACTGCCCCAGTCAAGTCGGCGCAGTTGGGGAAATTTAGGTTGGCCCAGTCAGGATAAAAGTCACCCTTTGATCTCTATAAATAGAGAGTTCGACCTCTCATTTGGTCATTCACTCAAGCAAGTCTGCTCTAGCCAAGAGAGGTTCGCTACTTCCGTTAAGAGACTAATTTTTTGGGGTTCTCCACTATTGGAGAAGTTTCTCCCATGTTTTCTTCGGTTTGCGCTACTACTCTCCGGATGTACATCATTCTCTATTAGAAGGTCTGAGCTCGTGGGAGACAAATAACTTTGTCTATGGTTTGGAGATGATTGTTCTTATCATCATGGTTTAAACAAGCTTGACACTCATTTTGTTTTTGATCTTTTCCATTCTTTTAGTGATCCTGGTTATGCTGCTATAAACATTAACAAGGTCAAGGCTCAACTCAGCTTAGGATTTGGAGAGCCTGATGAACTTCCATTGTCTGGTTATGCCCAACATGCAGTTTAGAGGAGAGTAGGATTTCTAGAGAGCGCCTCGATTAGATTGCGTTGCGGATTTCTTTAGGGTGTGCAAAGTTGTGGAGCTAGTGCATGTTCTCCGTTGGACTGGATTGAGCAGATGCATGAAGATTGATTTGTTAACACTTCTCGACTAACTGTGATTGTGTTGTAAGACCTTCCTTGTGATGTAGAGAGGTTAGAGATAACTGTGATGTACATATGATATCAAGATGTGTTTCAGTATGATAATGCTGATGATACCTCCATGGTCAAGAGGGAGATTTGGAGAAGTAGCTGCATGGGGCATCACCTCATAGGTCGACCAAAGAAAGAATAAGATTAGAATACAGTGTTCGAAGGATACCTTCCTTGTTGAGAGGGAGTGTTGGAAATAGTGCATCTTTAGAAGTTATTGTTATTGTATTTAATCTTGTTGTTGTACCTCCTATGGGACAAGATGTCAATGATTTGATCATGTAAAACAGTTGAAAGAATCAATGTAAACCTAGGGGTTAAATCACAAAGAAAAGATTTAGTAAACGTAATTTTTTGTATTTCCCCAAGACAAGTCGGCCCAGTGGGTAAACTCCCCCAAAACAGTGGGCAATGTGTCCCCAAAAATGGGCAGAAATGCCCCAGTCAGGTCGGCGCAGTTAGGGAAAGTTAGGTTGGCCCAGTCAGGAAAAAAGTCACCCTTTGATGTGTGTAAATAGAGAGTTCGACCACTCATTTGGTCATTCACTCAAGCAAGTTCCCTCTAGCTGAGAGAGGTTCGCTACTTTAGTGAAGAGATTCATTTTTTGGGGTTCTCCACTATTGGAGAAGTTTCTCCCTTGTTTTCTTGGGTTTGCGCTACTATTATCCGGATGTACATCGTTATCTATTAGAAGGTCTAAGCTCGGGGGAGACAAATAGCTTTTTCTATGGTTGGGAGTTGATTGTTCTTATCATCATGGTTTAAACGAGGTCGACAGTCATTTTGTTTCTGTGCTTTGCCATTCTTTTAGTGATCCTGGTTATGCTGCTATAAACATTAACAAGGTCAAGGCTAAACTCAGCTTAGGCATTAGAGAGCCTGATCAAATTCCATTGTTAGGTTCTGCTCAACATGCAATTTAGAGGAGATTAGGGTTTCTAGAGAGCGCCTCGATTAGATTGCGTTGCGGATTTCTACAGGTTGTTTATCATTCATGGGATTCATCTTCAGGTCAGACAACTACGAGTTTACCTTTTTTCTATTGTGATTCGGATTCCCTCCATTTTCTCTTCTCTCGATGGTCCTCTACCTGCACGATAGATTCCTGCAACCCACACTTAGTATCTATGATTTACTACATAGTTTCATTTACTCGCTGGACTGCGTTGTAAGCCTCCTGTAGGATGATAACTACCTCTAGGACATGTGGGAACACTTCATCCAAACATGTGGCCAGATATTACCTGCTTGTTATTGCTTTGAGTTCAAGGTTTTATTTTATTTTGCATATGTGTCAATCTTCCAACTTGTTTGCTAGTTGCTTGCTTAGGATTTGGACTGTCTAAATACAGTGTTCGAAGAATACCTTCCTTGTCGAGAAGTTTCTCCCATGTTTTCTTAGGTTTGCGCTACTACTATCCGGATGTACATCGTTCTCTATTAGAAGGTCTGAGCTCGGGGGAGACAAATAGCTTTGTCTATGGTTGGGAGATGATTATTCTTATCATCATGGTTTAATCGAGCTCGACAGTCATTTTGTTTCTGTGCTTTGCCATTCTTTTAGTGAACCTGGTTATGCTGCTATAAACATTAACAAGGTCAAGGCTCTACTCAGCTTAGGATTTGGAGAGCCTGATCAACTTCCATTGTCAGGTTCTGCCCAACATGCAGTTTAGTGAAGAGTAGGGTTTCTAGAGAGCGACTCGTTTAGATTGCATTGCAGATTTCTATAGGGTGTTTATCATTCATGGGATTCATCTTCAGGTCAGACAACTACGGGTTTATCTTTTTTCTATTGTGCTTCGGATTCCCTCTGTTATCACCTAAACTGTAGTTACCCCTATGGATGGATCCAATCATGGATGGCAATAGGGAAGGGCAACTTGAAAGGTGCAACCACGATCACCTCGACCTCCAATATGTATGGTTGTCACGCCAGTCGAGGCAATCTTCGCTTTATGTTATCTAGCCCAGACAACAAAGGGGGAGACCCGATCTACTCCCGACAGGAGAGATCAAAACCAAGACACCAAATCAGGGTATTTCTAAGTGAAGTTAGGTGTATGGTTTATCCTAGACCTAAGGATGAAGTCACAAACCAAATGAGGGGTTCAATAGGTATAGCTTTGGTTCATAGTTGAATGTAAGAGTGACTTATAATGTTTAAAGTGAGATCTAGGGCTAGTGTACTAGGTCAATGTCAAAAGATCCACTGCCTTGGGAACCGTGTCCAATGCAGGGTTGTTTAGGGGTCAGATTGGGGCTAACTAGTACATGAGACAATCTTGACCATGGTCCATGATGTCTTCAAAGGTATAGTTCACCATGCAAAAGTCAAACCACAAGTCAATCCAACAATCTAGGAGAGTGGGTTGTCTTGGAGATAAACCAGTGCCTTGGGAATTGGGAAGTGGAGTCAAAGTAGGGTTGACTTTATGGTTTAGGACTCCTACAACATGAGATAAGTGGACAGTATAGGCCTTGATGGTTAAATATGTCTAGATCTAGGTTTGACCCAAGTGGACCACAATCCCTTAAAACAAGGAATGCAATCCCCAAGGCAAGATTTGACAAAGTGACAGTCTAGACCTAGGTTTTGAATTATTCTGATTCCGGATCTGCAAAAATCTCAAGTACCCAGTTCCTCGAAGTGAGTGAACTCACTTCTCCAAGGTGGTGCGACTTTCTCTAAGGAGGCTTCAATTTGGGTTTAGGTGGGTCAAATCATGTCGGATGGCATCCAAACTTTAGATCCGGGTAGATCAGTCAAGTAGGGGTATGGATCTATAATTTTGTGGCAATCCACCGGTTAGATCTTTGTAGATCTGAGTTTAAGTGTTCCAAGTGGTCCAAAATGGGGATTAAATCCCTTAAAATGTGGAATGGGACCCACAAGGTGAATTTCAAGAAAGGGACAACCTGGGTGTATGTTATTTGATGTGTAGATGTCAAATCAAGTGAAATCTCAAACACCCATCGCTTGGATCTAGGTCAACTAGCTCAAATGGTGAAGTGCGCCTTCCTTGGGAGAAGCTAAGTTGGCTTGGGAGAGGGGTCAAACGGAGGCCAATCCTCACCAAACTATAGATCCGGGATGCCGTGGATGCTATAGAGGTGGGTTTTCAATATCAAGCCCAACAACCCACTAGATCTTAGTAGATCTAACAAAATGTAAAAAGGGGGTTTTGAAGTATTTAGGGTTTTAGCAATTTATGAATTATGTCAATGGATTGGATAAAGGAAAGAGAAACAAACCTGTGGATCTTACCTGGATAACCTTGTAGATGCCTTGATGATGATGATCTATGCAATCCCGATCAATTTGGAAGCTTTGAGGTAGTCTCTATGCAAATCGATTTTGTCCAAGAAGCCAATGCGCCCTCTCTCCTGCACAATCAAACGTCAACAATATCAGATTTGATGCATCAAGAGATAAGACTAATGCCACAAAAGAAGTAACAGAAAGATAGCATAGATCACAATGATACTAATGATAACCCCCTGATACAAGCGAATGCCAAGAAAGTCGATTTGAAGAAGCCTTGCAAAATCGCCCTTGTTGAAGTCGCCCTCCTGTAGACAAACAATGATTTCCAAAAAAAAGATAGATCTTACCACAATTTCCAAATGCTAGGTTGCAATAGACTTTCCAATCACCATCTAAGAACACCAGATGCAAAGGAGACCACAAGAATTTCCACAAGAATATTTTTCTATACCAATAATCCAAGAGCCAAAGACCCTTTACAATGAGAGGCTCTCTCCTTTAAATAGGAAGGAGAGGCACCAAAACCCTAACCACTTTTTGAATGAGTGGCTAAGATTAAAAGCTACAAATGTCTAATCAATGGTTGAGATGAGCTCAACAACATAATACATGGATCACACATAAAATATAACATAAGTGGACAAAGTCGCCCTAGGAGAGGGGAGTCCCACCAAATCATGATGACAAAATATCATAAGAGGCTCATGGTGGGTCCAAGGGGTAATTTTATCCCTCCTTGGTCAATCCCCATGGCACAATAACCAATAAATAATCATGAATATACCAAATCGTGCCTCCAAGGTGAAGTCGTGGTCCTCAAAAGACCCCAAAAATCCACAGAAAGGGCCATAAGTGATGGATGCGGGCCCCGATGAAGCTGAAACTGCAGGAGGAGGTGTGGAAGGTCCCGATCTATCATCACTGATCATCCCATGCCATAACTTTGCCTCAGTAGCCCAAATCGATTTCCTCAATAGCCATTTCTACCAATCCTGAAATGCCTCGGGAAACGTGAAACTGCCCAAACTGCCTCCTGGAGTGATGGCGCTGTCAAGGTGAGGGTACCAATGTGTCCGGGAGGGGGGTAATATGGTAAAAACAAGTGGCTGGACCACCCCCTCCATCATCAGCGCCCTAGGTCATCCGGATAAAAGTCATCTCTGCTCCGACAGGGCCTCCAATAGACCAAAACTGCACTAGGACAGCCCACTGAGGCTAAATCATCACTGTAAGTGCCCGGAACTGAAAACAAACTGTCCCATTGGACTCAGAAGGTCCAAATCCATCCAAGATGTGTACTCATACACCATATGAATCTCTGCATGATCAAAATAAATATCCGATGTACCGGAACAAGGCCAATAATAATGATCTGTAAATGACCAAACACTGCTGTATCCCAAGAATCATCATCACAACCCTGTAGCTGCTGCATAGAATCATCCTGTATGTGTACATGGACCATATATCATCTATCCATATCATCATAAGGTCCAACATCTCAAGTCCCATGGTCATCCATGGTCAAACTATATCTAACCAAGACCAAATACAACTCAGACTATCATCCATAGCTGCTGCAAGGTGTCAAGGTTAATACATGCTTTACAATTTATTCAAATAGCTACTAAAACACAGAGTAATCATGACTGGCGATCTAAATCCAAATATATAGTGTCGTTAATTATTATTATTACTCAGACTAGACTTTCAGGACCATACTCACTTCATAGTTGTGATCAATTTGCTAGTGAAGGGTGAAGGTTGAAATAACTAGCTAGGCTAAGGGATGACTTGACTGACTTGACTTTGTGACACTTCGGCAAGGGAAAGGGAATACACACCATAGTATATACTGAATGAGCAATAACACAGGGAATGGCGGTGTCTCACAAATGGATGAGTTGTTTAAAGAGGGTTTATTCACCTTCACAGATGCGCACAATCCATAATACAAACAAGGCCAGCATTTGTTTAGATATAACATTTAAGTTCCATTGCTTTTTGGGCCTGAGGTTTCCATAGCCTTGATCTATGTGTGTTTACAAACACATTGCATAGATTTACATTTATTTTTTAGGCTTTCTGCTGCAGGTGTGTTTTTAAGGCACTTGTTTACCTGAGCACTTCTAGGTGTGTCATGGACAACTTGTTTACCTAGGTATTTATTTTTTCCAAAAGATATAACATTTTATTTTTCATGGCCATTTTCATTTGGCATTTCTTTCATATACAAGATATAGCATTTGATTTTTCCAGATTTTGCATTGATGGCAGCACTAAAAGTTTCAGGTTTAGCCAACACAACTTTAGTGACTAGGGGGAATTCTCAAGGAACTCCGACTCACCATAGGTAAGTTTTGTCACCAACTCAGAGCCGAGACACAATAAACAGGGAAGCTCATCCAATACAGAGGCTACAGTGGGGAAAGGTCCTCCATGTCACTAGTCAAGTAGCAAATCAGGGTGATAATCTAAAAGGTAGGCCATGGATGGATGAAGACAATGAAAAGATGAAGCCAACACTAGCAAGCCAAGGTATGGTTGAATGATCACCTCTATTCTCCCTAAGGAGGGTATATACCAATAAGTATGAATAGTGAACTTCTAAGTCTGAGTAGGGACAGTAATATATATATAATAGGTCAACCAGGTCCAAATATCTATATGATCGCCAGATCATAACACTAAGTGCTAAGACATGCTATAAGAATAAGTATAAAAGCAATCTAACCATAACACAATAATGTACCTGCTGAGTCATATACCTGAATGCACATCAATCTGTACCATCATCTGTCCTCTGGAACCGCTGCTGTAACTCTGGGCAATACTGACTGCTCTGTACCAATGGTATAATGGCTATATCGGGCATCTCTCTGAGTGTCCTGAAACTCGGTCATGGCATGGGGAATATAACTGCTGTCCACAATCTGATAGTGATCTAATATAGATGCTCATCTCAGCATCTCAAATGCAAGGGAACTGGCTGAACAGTGTACTGGAATGAGAAAAATAATGTATGGTAGCCCGGCTACTATATATGTGATAACACCCTCCTTTTTCTCTGCTATCGGTGGTTCTCTACCTACACGATAGATTCCTGCAACCCACACTTAGTATCTATGATTTACTACATAGTTGCATTTACTCGCTGGACTGTGTTGCAAGCCTCTTGTGGGAAGATAACTACCTCTAGGACATGTGGGAACACTTCATCCAAACGTGTGGCCAGATATTACGTGCTTGTTATTGCTTTCAGTTCAAGGTTTTATTTTATTTTGCATATGTATCAATCTTCCAACTTGGTTGCTAGTTGCTTGCTTAGGATTTGGACTGCTTGAACAACTTCCAGTGCCATGTCTCGGCCAGCATGAAGGTTGGAGGTGTATATGGTTTCTCGAGGGCGCCTTGCTCTCATCGCGTTGTGGATTTCTACAGGATGCTTGTCATTCGTGGGATTCATCTTCATGTTCTCCGATGGACTGGATTGAGCAGATGCATGAAGATTGATTTGTTGACCCTTCTCTACTAACTGTGATTGTGTTTTAAGACCTTCCTTATGATATAGAGAGGTTAGAGATAACTGTGATGTACATATGATATCGAGATGTGTTTCAGTATGATAATGCTGATGATACCTCCATGGCCAAGAGGGAGTGTTGGGTTCGTAGCTGCATGGGGCATCACCTCATATGTCGACCAAAGAAAGAATAAGATTAGAATATAGTGTTTGAAGAATACCTTCCTTGTTGAGGGGAAGTGTTGGAAATAGTGCAACTTCAGATGTTATTTCTATTTTATTTCGTCTTTTTATTGTACCTCCTATGGGACAAGATGTCAATGTATGTGATCATGTAAAACACTTGAAAGAATCAATGTAAACCTACGGGTGAAATCAAAAAGAAAAGATTTAGTAAACGTAATTTTTTGTATTCCCCCAAAACAAGTCGGCCCAGCGGGTAAACTGCCACAAAAGATTGGGCAATTTGTCCCAAACAATGGGCAGAACTGCCCTACTCAACTCGGCGCAGTTAGGGAACGTTAAGTCGGCCCAGTCAAGGAAAATGTCACCCTTTGATGTGTATAAATAGAGAGCTCGACCTCTCTTTTATTCATTGACTCAAGCAAGTTCGCTCTAGCCAAGAGAGGTTACTACTTCAGTTAAGAGACTAGTTTTTTTGCGTTCTCTATTATTGGAGAAGTTTCTCCCTTGTTTTCTTGGGTTTGCGCTATGTAATGTCCCCTCCCATCATACCAGCATGATAGAGAGAACGTGATGCTAAAGCTAGGCATCTAACCCCATGAACTTTTAAATAAGCATTCACATAATATAAAAAGACATATGGAAATGTATAATTATAAAAAAACACAACGGAAGTAATTTCAATTACACATCCATCATACATTCAGAATATTCATCAAATAAATAATTGCAAAGTTAACACAAGAGAATACTTATCTTATAACAAAGTAGTCCCAAGCAACTGGCTATGCAACTGCAATGTTCCACCCAACCATAGGCCAGTTGTGATCATCAATATCTCAACACACTGCCACCCCCGAGCTGGGCATGATGTCTACAAGGAATCAGGGAACAACAGACTCACACATAGCCCAAAGATACACCAAATCAGCCAAGCCAAGCTACAGTTGGGTATATCAGGCTGTTAGGCAATGGAAGGAAGAATTGCTAAGCTAGTGGGATCATCCATAGAGATATGGGCACCCTTTGCAAGATCTACCTAGCTTGGTCCCCACAATACCTACACATTTGGCACAAGGAAGTATTCCCTTCACTAATACACAGTCCCTCAGGCCATACCTTCCATTCTAGTGTTCTTCAAGGTGTGCATAGAAGAGCAACCAGCCCTTTTGATACTCTTGAGAGGTTACCTTCTCACTAGATTTTGTTTCTGAGCTTTGCCATTCTTTTAGTGATCCTGGTTATGTTGCTGTAAACATTAACAAGGTCAAGGCTCAACTCAGCTTAGGATTTGGAGAGCCTGATCAACTTCCATTGTCAGGTTCTGCCCAACATGCAGTTTAGAGGAGAGTAGGGTTTCTAGAGAGCGCCTGGATTAGATTGCGTTGCGCATTTCTACAGGGTGTTTATCATTCATGGGATTCATCTTCAGGTCAGACAACTACGACTTTACCTTTTTTCTATTGTGCTTCAGATTCCCTTCTTTTTCTCGTCTCTCGGTGGTACTGTACCTGCACGATAGATTCCTGCAACCCACACTTAGTATCTATGATTTACTATGTAGTTGAATTTAATCGCTGGACTCCGTTGCAAGCCTCCTGTGGGAAGATAACTACCTCTAGGACATGTGGGAACACTTCATCCGAACGTGTGGCCAGATATTACCTGCTTGTTATTGCTTTCAGTTCAAGGTTATATTTTTTTTTGCATATATATCAATCTTCCAACTTGTTTGCTAGTTCCTTGCTTAGGATTTCGACTGCCTGAACAACTTCAAGTGCCATGTCTTGGCCGGCATGAAGGTTGGAGGAGTATATGGTTTCTCGAGGGCGCCTCGGTCTCATCGCGTTGCGGATTTCTACAGGATGTCTGTCATTCGTGGGATTCATCTTCAGGTCACCCAAATAGGAGTTGATGTGTGTTGTAGATTTATAAAGGGCGTTTCTTATTCATGGGATCATCTTAAGGTTGGCCAACTAGCAGTGGTGAATAAACTCCATTCATAATTGTTATTCTATTCCTTTGTGGAGTGTGTCCCATTGCGGGATGGTGCCTTTGTGGAACGTGCTTATTCCCTGTGTTTGAATGGACCCTCTTATGATAACAAGATGTGTTCCGACGTGATGTTACCTCTCTAGCTAGGAGGGAGTGTTGATGATGTAGGCACCCGATGAATTGGGTTGAGCTGAGCACATTGTATTGATGCATGATAGACTCTCCGATGTACTGTGCAGAGTTCTTGAGCTGATGCACGTGTGACTCACTTATGGATAGGGCAGAGTCGTGGAGCTAGTGCATGTTCTCCGATGGAATGGATTGAGCAGATGCATGAAGATTGACTTGTTGACACTTCTCGACTAACTGTGATTGTGTTGCAAGACCTTCATTATGATATAGAGAGGTTAGAGATAACTTTGATGTACATATGATATCAAGATGTGTTTCAGTATGATAATGCTGATGATACCACCTTGGCCAAGAGGGAGTGTTGGGGGTAGTAGCTGCATGGGGCATCACCTCATAGGTCGACCAAAGAAAGAATAAGATTAGAATGCAGTGTTCGAAGAATACCTTCCTTGTTGAGAGGCAGTGTTGGAATTAGTGCAACTTCAAAAGTTATTGTTATTTTATTTCATCTTGTTATTGTACCTCCTATGGGACAGGATGTCAATGTATTTGATCATGTAAAACACTTGAAAGTATCAATGTAAAGCTACGGGTGAAATCACAAAGAAAATATTTAGTAATCGTAATTTTTTGTATTCCCCTAAGACAAGTGGGCCCAGCGGGTAAACCCCCCCAAAACAGTGGGCAATTTGTCCCAAAAAATGGGCAAAACTGCCCCAGTCAGGTTGGCGCAGTTAGGGAATGTTAGGTTGGCCTAGTCAGGAAAAAAGTCTCCCTTTGATGTGTGTAAATAGAGAGTTCGACCTCTCATTTGGTCATTCACTCAAGCGAGTTACCTCTCGCCAGGAGAGGTTCGCTACTTCAGTTAACAGGCTGATTTTTTGGGGTTCTCCACTATTTTAGAAGTTTCACCCTTGTTTTCTTGGGTTTGCGCTACTACTATCTGGATTTACATCGTTATCTATTAGAAGGTCTGAGCTCGGGGGAGACAAATAGCTTTGTCTATGGTTGGGAGATGATTGTTCTTATCATCATGGTTTAAACGAGCTCGACACTCATTTTGTTTCTGTGCTTTGCCATTCTTTTAGTGATCCTGGTTATGCTGCTATAAACATTAACAAGGTCAAGGCTCAACTCAGCTTAGGATTTGGGAGCCTGATCAACATCCATTGTTAGGTTCTGCCCAACATGCAGTTTAGAGGAGAGTAGGGTTTCTAGAGCGCGCCTCGCTTAGATTGCGTTGCAGATATCTATAGGGTGTTTATCATTCATGGGATTCATCTTCAGGTCAGACAACTATGGGTTTATCTTTTTTCTATTGTGCTTCGGATTCCCTCCTTTTTCTCTGCTATCGGTGGTTCTCTACCTGCACGATAGATTCCTGCAACCCACACTTAGTATCTATGATTTACTACATAGTTGCATTTACTCGTTGGACAGTGTAGCAAGCCTCGTGTGGGAAGATAACTACCTCTAGGACATGTGGGAACACTTCATCCAAACGTGTGGCCAGATATTACCTGCTTGTTATTGCTTTCAGTTCAAGGTTTTATTTTATTTTGAATATATATCAATCTTCCAACTTATTTGCTATTTTCCTGCTTAGGATTTGGACTGCCTGAACAACTTCCAGTGCCATGTCTCGGCCAACATGAAGGTTGGATGAGTATATGGTTTCTCGAGGGCGCCTCGGTCTCATCGCGTTGCAGATTACTACAGGATGTTTGTCATTCGTTGGATTCATCTTCAGGTCATCCAAATAGGAGTTGATGTGTGTTGTAGATTTATACAGGGTGTTTGTTATTCATGGGATCATCTTCAGGGTGGCCAACTAGGAGTGGTGAATAATCTCCATTCGTAATTGTTATTCTATTTCTTTGTGGAGTGTGTCCCATTGTGGGATGGTTCCCTTGTGGAACGTGCTTATTCCCTGTGTTGGAATGGAACCGCTTATGATAACAAGATGTGTTCTGACATGATGATACCTCTCTAGCTAAGAGGGAGTGTTGATGATGTAGGTCCCTGATGGACTGGGTTGAGCTGAGCACATTGTATTGCTGCATGATAGACTCTCCGATGGACTGTGCAGAGTTCTTGAGCTGATGGACGTTCGACTTCAGTTAAGAGACTGATTTTTTTGGGTTCTCCACTATTGGAGAAGATTCTCCCTTGTTTTCTTGGGTTTGCGCTACTACTATCCGGATGTACATCATTCTCTATTGGAAGGTCTGAGCTCGGGGGAGACAAATAGCTTTGTCTCTGGGTCAGATATGATTGTTCTTATCATCATGGTTTAAACAAGCTCGAAACTCATTTTGTTTCTTTGCTTTGCCATCCTTTTAGTGATCCTGGTTATGCTTCTATAAACATTAACAAGGTCAAGGCTCAACTCAGCTTAGGATTTAGAGAGCTTGATGAACTTCCATTGTCAGGTTCTGCCCAACATGCAGTTTAGAGGAGAGTAGGGTTTCTAAAGAGCGCCTCGATTAGATTGCGTCGCGGATTTCTACAAGGTGTTTATCATTCATGGGATTCATCTTCAGGTCAAACAACTATGAGTTTACCTTTTTTCTATCGTTCTTCGGATTCCCTACTTTTTCGGTGCTCTCAGTGGTCGTCTTCTTGCATGATAGATTCCTGCAACCCACACTTAGTATCTATGATTTACTACATAGTTGCATTTACTTGCTGGACTGCGCTGCAAGTGTCCTGTGGGAAGATAACTACCTCTAGGACATGTGGGAACACTTCATCCAAACATGTGGCCAGATATTACCTGCTTGTTATTGCTTTCAGTTCAACGTTTTATTTTATTTTGCATATGTATCAATCTTCCAACTTGTTTGCTAGTTGCTTGCTTATGATTTGGACTACCTGAACAACTTCCAGTCCCATGTCTCGGCCAGCATGAAGGTTGGAGTAGTATATGGTTTCTCGAGGGCGCCTAGGTCTCATCGCGTTGCGGATTTCTACAGGATGTTTTTCATTCGTGGGATTCATCTTCAGGTCATCCAAATAGGAGTTGATGTGTGTTGTAGATTTATACAAGGTGTTTGTTATTCATGGGATCATCTTCAGGGTGGCCAACTAGGAGTGGTAAAAAACTCCATTCATAATTGTTATTCTATTCCTTTGTGGAGTGTGTCCCATTGTGGGATTGTTCCTTTGTGGACTGTGCTTATTCCCCGTGTTGGTATGGACCCGCTTATGATAACAAGATGTGTTCCGACGTGATGATACCTCTCCAGCTAAGAGGGAGTGTCGATAATGTAGGCACCCGATGGAATGGGTTGAGATGAACACATTGTATTGATGCATGATAGACTCTCCGATGGACTATGCAGAGTTCTTGATCTGATGCACGTGTGACTCACCTATGGGTAGGGTGGAGTCGTGGAGCTAGTGCATGTTCTCCAATGGACTGGATTGAGCAGATGCATGAAGATTGATTTGTTGACACTTCTCCACTAACTGTGATTGTGTTGCAAGACCTTCCTTATGATATAGAGGGGTTAGAGATATCTGTGATGTACATATGATATCAAGATGTGGTCTAGTATGATAATGCTAATGATACCTCCATGGCCAAGAGGGAGTGTTGGGGTAGTAGCTGCATGGGGCATCATCTCATAGGTCTACCAAAGAAAGAATAAGATTAGAATACAGTGTTCGAAGAATACCTTCCTTGTTGAGAGAGAGTGTTGGAAATAGTGCAACTTCAGAAGTTATTGTTATTTAATTTCATCTTGTTAATGTACCTCCTATGGGACAGGATGTCAATGTATTTGATCATGTAAAACAGTTGAAAGAATCAATGTAAACCTAAGGGTGAAATCACAAAGAAAAGTTTTAGTAAACGTAATTTTTTGTATTCCAGCAAGACAAGTCGGCCCAGCGGGTAAACTCCCCCCAAAAAGTGGGCAATTTGCCCCAAACAATGGGCAGAATTGCCCCAGTTAGGTCAACGCAGTTAACGAATGTTAGGTCGGCCCAGTCAGGAAAAAAGTCACCCTTTGTTGTGTATAAATAGGGAGTTCGACCTATCATTTGGTCATTCACTCAAGCAAGTTCGCTCTAGCCAAGGAGGTTGCTACCTCAGTTAAGAGACCGATTTTTTGGTGTTCTCCACTATTCGAGAAGTTTCTCCCTTGTTTTCTTGGCTTTGCACTAGTACTATCCGGATGTACATCGTTCTCTATTAGAAGGTCAGAGCTCGGGGGAGACAAATAGCTTTTTCTGTGGTTGGGAGATGATTTTTCTTATCATCATGGTTTAAACGAGCTCGACACTCATTTTTTTTCTGTGCTTTACCATTCTTTTATTGATCCAGGATATGCTGCTATAAACATTAACAAGGTCAAGGCTCAACTCAGCTTAGGATTTGGAGAGCCTGATCAACTTCCACTGTCAGGTTCTGCCCAACATGCAGTTTAGAGGAGAGTAGGGTTTCTAGAGAGCTCCTCGATTAGATTGCATTGCGTATTTCTACAGGGTGTTTATCATTCATGGGATTCATTTTAAGGTCAGACAACTACAAGTTTACCTTTTTTCTATTGTTCTTCGGATTCCCTTCTTTTTCTCTGCTCTCAGTGGTCCTCTACCTACACGATAGATTCCTGCAACCCACACTTAGTATCTATTATTTACTACATAGTTGCATTTAATCGCTGGATTGCGTTGCAAGCCTCCTATGGGAAGATAACTACCTCTAGGACATGTGGGAACACTTCATCCAAACGTGTGGCCAGATATTACCTGCTTGTTATTGCTTTCAGTTCAACGTTTTATTTTATTTTGCATATATATGAATCTTCCAACTTGTTTGCTAGTTGCTTGCTTAGTATTTGGATTGCCTGAACAAATTCCAGTGCCATGTCTGGCCAGCATGAAGGTTGGAGGAGTATATGGTTTCTCGAGGTCGCCTCGGTCTTATTGCGTTGCAGATTTCTAAAGGATGTTTGTCATTCATGGGATTCATCTTCAGGTCATCCAAATAGGAGTTTATGTGTGTTGTAGATTTATACAGGGTGTTTGTTATTCATGGGATCATCTTCAGGTTGGCCAACTAGGAGTGGTGAATAAATTCCATTCGTAATTGTTATTCTATTCCTTTGTGGAGTGTGTCCCATTGTGGGATGGTTCCTTTATGGAACGTGCTTATTCCTTGTGTTGGAATAGACCATCTTAGCTCGGGGGAGACAAAATAGCTTTGTCTATGGTTGGGAGATGATTGTTCTTATCATCATGGTTTAAACGAGCTCGACAGTCATTTTGTTTCTGTGCTTTGCCATTCTTTTAGTGATCCTGGTTATGTTGCTATAAACATTAACAAGGTCAAGGCTCAACTCAGCTTAGGATTTGGAGAGCCTGATCAACTTCCATTGTCAGGTTCTTCCCATCATGCAGTTTAGAGGAGAGTAGGGTTTCTAGAGAGCGCCTTGCTTAGATTGCGTTGCAGATTTCTATAGGGTGTTTATCATTCATGGGATTCATCTTCAGTTCAGACAACTACGGGTTTATCTTTTTTCTATTGTGCTTCGGACTCCTTCCTTTCTCTCTGCTATCGGTGGTCCTCTACTTGCACGATAGATTCCTGCAACCCACACTTAGTATCTATGATTTACTACATAGTTGCATTTACTCGCTGGACTGTGTTGCAAGCCTCCTGTGGGAAGATAACTACCTCTAGGACATGTGGGAACACTTCATCCAAACGTGTGGCCAGATATTACCTACTTGTTATTTCTTTTAGTTCAAGGTTTTATTTTATTTTGCATATATATCAATCTTCCAACTTGGTTGCTAGTTGCTTGCTTAGGATTTAGATTGCTTGAACAACTTCAAGTGCCATGTCTCGGCCAGCATGAAGGTTGGAAATGTATATGGTTTCTCAAGGGTGCCTCGGTCTCATCGCGTTGCGGATTTCTATAGGATGCTTGTCATTTGTGGGATTCATCTTCATGTTCTCCGATGGACTGGATTGAGGAGATGCATGAAGATTGATTTGTTGACACTTTTCGACTAACTGTGATTGTGTTGTAAGACCTTCCTTATGATATAGAGAGGTTAGAGATAACTCTGATGTACATATGATATCGAGATGTGTTTCAATATGATAATGCTGATGATACCTCCATGGCTAAGAGGGAGTGTTGGGTTCGTAGCTGCATGGGGCATCACCACATACGTCAACCAAAGAAAGAATAAGATTAGAATACAGTGTTCGAAGAATACCTTCCTTGTTGAGAAGGAGTGTTGGAAATAGTGCAACGTCAGAAGTTATTGTTATTTTATTTCATCTTGTTATTGTACCTCCTATGGGACAAGATGTCAATGTATTTGATCATGTAAAACACTTGAAAGAATCAATGTAAACCTAGGGGTGAAATCACAAAGAAAAGATTTAGTAAACGTAATTTTTTGTATTCCCCGAAGACAAGTCGGCCCAGTGGGTAAACATTCCCCAAAGAGTGTGCAATTTGCCCCAAACAATTGGCAGAACTGACCCAATCAACTCGGCGCAGTTAGGGAATGTTAGGTCGGCCCAGTCAGGGAAAAGTCACGCTTTGATGTGTATAAATAGAGTTCTCGACCTCTCATTTGTTCATTCACTCAAGTAAGTTCGCTCTAGCTAAGAGAGGTTGCTACTTCAGTTAAGAGACTGTTTTTTTTGCGTTCTCTAATATTGGAGAAGTTTCTACCTTGTTTTCTTGGGTTTGCACTAGTACTATCCGGATGTACATCGTTCTCTATTAGAAGGTCCGAGCTCGGGGGAGACAAATAGCTTTGTCTATGGTTGGGAGATGATTGTTCTTATCATCATGGTTTAAACGAGCTCAACACTCATTTTGTTTCTGAGCTTTGCCATTCTTTTAGTTATCCTGGTTATGCTGCTGTAAACATTAACAAGGTCAAGGCTCAACTCAGCTTAGTATTTGGAGAGCCTGATCAACTTCCATTGTCAGGTTCTGCCCAACATGCAGTTTAGAGGAGAGTAGGGTTTCTAGAGAGCGCCTCGATTAGATTGCGTTGCGGATTTCTATAGGGTGTTTATCATTGATGGGATTCATCTTCAGGTCAGACAACTACGGGTTTACCTTTTTTCTATTGTACTTCGGATTCCCTCCTTTTTCTTTGCTCTCGGTGGTCCTATACCTGCACGATAGATTCCTGCAACCCACACTTAGTATCTATGATTTACTACATAGTTGCATTTACTCGATGGATTGCATTGCAAGCCTCCTTTGGGAAGATAACTACCTCTAGGACATGTGGGAACACTTCATCCAAACATGCGGCCAGATATTACGTGCTTGTTATTGCTTTCAGTTCAAGGTTTTATTTTATTTTGCATATATATCATTCTTCCAACTTGTTTGCTATTTGCTTGCTTAGGATTTTTACTGCCTGAACAACTTCCAGTGGCATGTCTCGGCCAGGATAAAGGTTGGAGGAGTATATGGTTTCTCGAGGTCGCCTCGGTCTCATCGCGTTGTAGATTACTACAGGATGTTTGTCATTCGTGGGATTCATCTTCAGGTCATCCAAATATGAGTTGATGTGTGTTGTAGATTTATACAAGGTGTTTGTTATTCATGGGATCATCTTCAGGGCGGCCAACTAGGAGTGGTGAATAAACTCCATTCATAATTGTTATTCTATTCATTTGTGGAGTGTTTCCCATTGTGGGATGGTTCCTTTGTGGAACGTGCTTATTCCCTATGTTGGAATGGACCCTCTTATGATAACAAGATGTGTTCCGACGCGATGATACCTCTCTAGCTAAAAGGGAGTGTTGATGATGTAAGCACCCGATGGACTGGGTTGAGCTGAGCACATTGTATTGATGCATGATAGACTCTCCGATGGACTGTGCAAAGTTCTTGAGCTGATGCACGTGTGACTCACCTATGGATAGGGCAGAGTTGTGGAGCTAGTGCATGTTCTCCGATGGACTGGATTGAGTAGTTGCATGAAGATTGATTTGTTGACACTTCTTGACTAACTGTGATTGTGTTGTAAGACCTTCCTTATGATATAGAGAGGTTAGAGATAACTGTGATGTACATATGATAACGAGAGGTGTTTCTGTATGATAATGCTGATGATACCTCCATGGTCAAGAGGGAGTGTTGGCGTAGTAGTTGCATGGGGCATCACCTCATAGGTCGACCAAAGAAATAATAAGATTAGAATACAGTGTTCGAAGAATACCTTCCTTATTGAGAGGGAGTGTTGGAAATACTCCAACTTAAGAAGTTATTGTTATTGTATTTCATCTTGTTATTGTACCTCCTATGGGACGAGATGTCAATGTATTTGATCATGTAAAACACTCGAAAGAATCAATGTAAACCTAGGGGTGAAATCACAAAGAAAAGATTTAGTAAACGTATTTTTTTGTAATCCCCCAAGACAAGTCGGCCCGGCGGGTAAACTGCCCCAAAAAAGTGGGCAATTTGCCCCAAACAATGGGCAGAACTACCGCAGTCAGGTTGGCGCAACTAGGGAAGGTTAGGTTGGCCCAGTCAGGGAAAAAATTCACCCTTTGATGTGTATAAATAAAGAGTTCGACCTCTCATTTGGTCATTCACTCAAGCAAGTTCGCTCTAGCCAAGAGAGGTTCGCTACTTCAGTTAAGAGACTGATTTTTTGGGGTTCTCCACTATTGGAGAAGTTTCTCCCTTGTTTACTTCGTTTTGCGCTACTACTATCCGGATGTACATCGTTCTCTATTAGAAGGTTTGAGCTCGAGGGAGACAAATAGCTTTGTCTATGGTTGGGAGATGATTGTTCTTATCATCATGGTTTAAACGAGCTTGACACTCATTTTGTTTCTGTGCTTTGCCATTCTTTTAGTGATCCTGGTTATGCTGGTATAAACATTAACAAGGTCAAGGCTCAACTCAGCTTAGGATTTGGAGAGTCTGATCAACTTCCATTGTCAGGTTCTGCCCAACATGCAGTTTAGAGGAGAGTAGAGTTTCTAGAGAGCGCCACGATTAGATTGCATTGTGGATTTCTACAGGGTGTTTATGATTCATGGGATTCATCTTTAGGTCAGAGAACTACAAGTTTACCTTTTTTCTATTGTTCTTCGGATTCCCTTCTTTTTCTCTGCTCTCGGTGGTCCTATACCTGCACGATAGATTCTTGCAACCCACACTCAGTATCTATGATTTACTACATAGTTTCATTTAATCGCTGGACTCCGTTGCAAGCCTCCTGTGGGAAGATAACTACCTCTAGGACATGTGGGAACACTTCATCCGAACGTGTGGCCAGATATTACCTGCTTGTTATTGCTTTCAGTTCAAGGTTATATTTTTTTTTGCATATATATCAATCTTCCAACTTGTTTGCTAGATCCTTGCTTAGGATTTGGATTGCCTGAACAACTTCAAGTGCCATGTCTTGGCCGACATGAAGGTTGGAGGAGTATATGGTTTCTCTAGGGCACCTCGGTCTCATCATGTTAAGGATTTCTACAGGATGTTTGTCATTCGTGGGATTCATCTTCAGGTCATCCAAATAGGAGTTGATGTGTGTTGTAGATTTATATAGGGCGTTTGTTATTCATGGTATCATCTTCAGGTTGGCCAACTAGGAATGGTGAATAAACTCCATTCATAATTGTTATTCTATTCCTTTGTGGAGTGTGTCGCATTGTCGGATGCTTCCTTTGTGGAACGTGCTTATTCCCTGTGTTTGAATGGACCCTCTTATGATAACAAGATGTGTTCGGACGTGATGTTACCTCTCTATCTAAGAGGGAGTGTTGATGATGTAGGCACCTGATGAATTGTGTTGAGCTGAGCACATTGTATTGATGCATGATAGACTCTCCGATGGACTGTGCAGAGTTCTTGAGCTGATGCAGGTGTGACTCACCTATGGATAGTGCAAAGTCGTGGAGCTAGTGCATGTTCTCCGATGGACTGGATTGAGTAGATGCATGGAGGTTGATTTGTTGACACTTCTCGACTAACTGTTATTGTGTTGTATTTCCTTATGATATAGAGAGGTTAGAGATAACTGTGATGTACATATGATATCGAGATGTGTTTCAGTATGATAATGCTGATGATACCTCCATGGCCAAGAGGGAGTGTTGGAGTAGTAGCTGCATGGGGCATTACCTCATAGGACGACCAAAGAAGGAATAAGATTAGAATACCGTGTTCGAGGAATACCTTGTTTAGAGGGAGTGTTGGAAATAGTGCAACTTCAGAAGTTATTGTTATTGTATTTCATCTTGTTATTGTACCTCCTATGGGACAGGATGCCAATGTATTTGATCATGTAAAACACTTGAAAGAATCAATGTAAACCTAAGGGTGAAATCGCAAAGAAAAGATTTAGTAAACGTAATTTTTTGTATTCCCCCAAGACAAGTCGGCCCAGTGGGTAAACTGCCCCAAAATAGTGGGCAATTTGTCCCAAACAATGGGCAGAACTTCCCCAGTTAGGTAGGCGCAGTTAGGGAAAGTTAGGTTGTCCCAGTCAGGAAGAACCTCACCCTTTGATGTGTATAAATTGAGAGTTCGACCTCTCATTTGGTCATTCACTCAAGCAAGTTCGCTCTAGCCAAGAGAAGTTCGCTACTTCAGTTAGAGACTGGTTTTTTGGCGTTCTCCACTATTGGAGAAGTTTCTCCATTGTTTTCTTGGGTTTGCGTTACTACTATCCGGATGTACATCGTTTTCTATTAAAAGGTCTGAGCTTGGGGGAGACAAATAGCTTTGTCTATGGTTGGGAGTTGATTGTTGTTATCATCATGGTTTAAACGAGCTCGACACTCATTTTGTTTCTATGCTTTGCCATTCTTTTAGTGATCCTGGTTATGCTGCTATAAATATTAACAAGGTCAAGGCTCAGCTCAACTTAGGATTTTAAGAGCCTAATGAACTTCCACTGTCAGCTTCTGTCCAACATGCAGTTTAGAGGAGAGTAGGGTTACTAGAGAGCTCCTCGATTAGATTGCATTGCGGATTTCTACAGGGTGTTAATCATTCATGGGATTCATCTTCAGGTCAGACAACTACGAGTTTACCTTTTTTCTATTGTGCTTCGGATTCCCTCCTTTTTCTCTGCTCTTGGTGGTCCTCTACCTGCACAATAGATTCCTGCAACCCACACTTAGTATCTATGATTCACTACATAGTTGCATTTAATCGCTGGACTGTGTTGCAAGCCTCCTGGGGAAGATAACTACCTCTAGGACATGTGTGAACACTTCATCCAAACATGTGGCCAGATATTACCTGCCTGTTATTGCTTTCAGTTCAAGGTTTTATTTTATTTTGCATATATATCAATCTTCCGGCTTGTTTCCTAGTTGCTTGCTTAGGATTTGAACTGCTTGAACAACTTCCAGTGCCATGTCTCGGCCAGCATGAAGGTTGTATGTGTATATGGTTTCTCAAGGGCGCGTCGGTCTCATTGCTTTGCGGATTTCTACAGTATGTTTGTCATTCGTGGGATTCATTTTCATTTCTCCGATGGACTGGATTGAGCAGATGCATGAAGATTGATTTGTTGACACTTCTCGACTAATTGTGATTGCGTTGCAAGACCTTCCTTATGATATAGAGAGGTTAGAGATAACTCTGATGTACATATGATATCGAGATGTGTTTCAGTATGAAAATGCTGATGATACCTCCTTGGCCAAGAGGGAGTGTTGGGTTCGTAGCTGCATGGGGCATCACCTCATAGGTCGACCAAAGAAAGGATAAGATTAGAATACAGTGTTCGAAGAATACCTTCCTTGTTGAGAGGGAGTGTTGGAATTAGTGCAACTTCAGAAGTTATTGTTATTGTTATTTCATCTTGTTATTGTACCTCCTATGGGACAAGATGTCAATGTATTTAATCATGTAATACACTTGAAAGTATCAATGTAAAGCTAGGGGTGAAATCACAACGAAAAGATTTAGTAAACGTAATTTTTTGTATTCCCCTAAGACAAGTCGGCCCAGCGGGTAAACTCCCCCTAAACAGTGGGCAATTTGTCCCAAAATATGCGCAAAACTGCCCCAGTCAGGTTGGTGCAGTTAGGGAATGTTAGGTTGGCCCAGTTAGGAAAAAAGTCACCCTTTGATGTGTATAAATAGAGAGTTCGACCTCTCATTTGGTCTTTCACTCAAGCAAGTTCGCTCTAGCCATAAGAGGTTCGCTACTTCAGTTAAGAGACTGATTTTTTGGGGTTCTCCACTATTTTAGAAGTTTCTACCTTGTTTTCTTGTTTGCGCTACTACTATCCGGATGTACATCATTATCTATTAGAAGGTTTGAGCTCGGTGGAGACAAATAGCTTTGTCTATGGTTGGGAGATGATTGTTCTTATCATCATGGTTTAAAGGAGCTCGACAGTCATTTTGTTTCTGTGCTTTGCCATTCTTTTGGTGATCCTGGTTATGCTGCTATAAACATTAACAAGGTCAAGGCTCAACTCAGCTTAGGATTTGGAGAGCCTGATCAACTTCCATTGTCAGGTTTTGCCCAACATGCAGTTTAGAGGAGAGTAGGGTTTCTACAGAGCGCCTCGCTTAGATTGTGTTGCAAATTTCTACAGGGTGTTTATCATTCATGGTATTCATCTTCAGGTCAGACAACTACAGGTTTATCTTTTTTCTATTATGCTTAGGACTCCCTGCTTTCTCTTTTCTATCGGTGGTCCTCTACCTGCACGATAGATTCCTGCAACCCACACTTAGTATCTATGATTTACTACATAGTTGCATTTATTCGCTGGACTGCGTTGCAAGCCTCTTGTGGGAAGATAACTACCTCTAGGACATGTGGGAACACTTCATCCAAACGTGTGGCCAGATATTACCTACTTGTTATTGTTTTCAGTTCAAGGTTTTATTTTAATTTGCATATATATCAATCTTCTAACTTGTTTGCTATTTGCTTGCTTAGGATTTGGACTGCCTGAACAACTTCCAGTGGCATGTCTCGGCCAGCATGAAGGTTGGAGGAGTATAAGGTTTCTCGAGGGCGCCTCGGTCTCATCGTGTTGCGGATTACTACAGGATGTTTGTCATTCATTGGATTCATCTTCAGGTCATCGAAATAGGAGTTGATGTGTGTTGTAGATTTATACAGGGTGTTTGTTATTCATGGGATCATCTTCAGGGTGGCCAACTAGGAGTGGTGAATAAACTCTATTCATAATTGTTATTTTATTTCTTTGTGGAGTGTGTCCCATTGTGGGATGGTTCCTTTGTGGAATGTGCTTATTCCCTGTGTTGGAATGGACCCGCTTATGATAACAAGATGTGTTCCGACATGATGATACCTCTCTAGCTAAGAGGGAGTGTTGATGATGTAGGTCCTTAACGGACTGGGTTGATATGAGCACATTGTATTGATGCATGATAGACTCTCCGATGGACTGTACAGAGTTCTTGAGCCGATGGACGTTTGACTTCAGTTAAGAGACTGGTCTTTTGGGGTTCTCCACTATTGGAGAAGATTCTCCCTTGTTTTCTTGGGTTTGCGCTACTACTATCCGGATGTACATCATTGTCTATTGGAAGGTCTGAGCTCGGGGGAGACAAATAGCTTTGTCTCTGGTTGGGATATGATTGTTCTTATCATCATGGTTTAAACGAGCTCGAAACTCATTTTGTTTTTGTGCTTTGACATCCTTTTAGTGATACTAGTTATGCTACTATAAACATTAACAAGTCCAAGGATGAACTTAGCTTAGGATTTGGAGTGTCTGATGACCTTCCATTGTCAGGTTCTGACCAACATGCAGTTTAGAGGAGAGTAGGGTTTCTACAGATCGCCTCGATTCGATTGCGTTGCGGATTTCTACAGGGTGTTTATCATTCATGGGATTCATCTTCAGGTCAAACAACTACGAGTTTACCTTTTTTCTATCATGCTTCGGATTCCCTACTTTTTGTGTGCTCTCGGTGGTCCTCTACCTGCACGATAGATTCCTGGAACCCACACTTAGTATCTATGATTTACTACATAGTTGCATTTACTCGCTGGACTGCGCTACAAGCCTCCTATGGGAAGATAACTACCTCTAGGACATGTGGGAACACTTCATCCAAACGTGTGGCCAGATATTACCTGCTTGTTATTGCTTTCAGTTCAAGGTTTTATTTTATTATGCATATGTATCAATATTCAAACTTGTTTGCTAGCTGCTTGCATAAGATTTGAACTGCCTGAACAAATTCTAGTGCCATGTCTCGGCCAGCATGAAGGTTGGAGGAGTATGTGGTTTCTCAAGGGTGCCTCAGTCTCATTGCGTTGCGGATTTGTACAAGATGTTTGTCATTCGTGGGATTCATCTTCAGCTCATCAAACTAGGAGTTGATGTGTGTTGTAGATTTATATAGGGTGTTTATTTATTCATGGGATCATCTTCTGGGTGGCCAACTTGGAGTGGTGAATAAACTCCATTCATAATTGTTATTCTATTCCTTTGTGGAGTGTGTCCCATTGTGGAATTGTTCCTTTGTAGAATGTGCTTATTCCCTTTGGTGGAATGGACCTGTTATCACACCATTGTAGCAAGGCTACTATTCTTGCTTAGCAGATATCTGCACATTCCAGAGCTTCCATTATTCAGAGCATGGCTATGATGATTGTATATTTTGGATCACTCATGATCAGAGCAGTATATTATTCAGACTTATGTTAGACCTTGTGTCAAGGCTGAGCCTTGAGAGTTCAGATTTGATGACCGATGTGACCCTTTATCCCATACAGTTTCAGTTTAGTGCTTAGAGATGTATTGCAGCAGTGTTTCAGATAGTACATGATGATTATTACTATGATGATGTTGTATGATCTGTGGATATGTTATCACTGACCGTGGATTATTATCTTGTTGATTTAGTCATGTTCACAGCATCTGCTTGGTATATTATTCCTGATGTGGCAAACTGTTTAAAATGAACTATAAATCATAAAATGGACAATTGCTTGCACATTTAGGTCATTTAACAAAACCCACTGGTTTTTCACCTTACATGGATATGGTCTTTCCTGACACCAGTTGTCTGCTAGTGTAGGCTCCATATTCACTTGACTCCACCCATACATGACTTTACTATTTGACTTTATACCTTGACCTATCTCATTTGACTTTCTGATACTGAGGACTTCCCCATTTTTCTACCTCTGTGTTTGGACCGCATCCCTGTATATTCAGTGTCTCGGCTCTAAGTTGGTGACAAAACTTGCCTTTGGTGAGTTGGATTGTAGGCCTAAATCATTCTGGTCGGTTGTCCCTATGTTTGGCATTGGCTCGAACTCCCCCTAGTCACTTGAGATGTTGTTGGCTAAAACTGAAAGCTCATGTTCTACCTATGGAAACTTATAAATTCGCCCATGGAAACTAAAAAGGGCAAGAGCGATGAATAGCTAAAAATACTCCTCGAAGAGTATAAGAAAGGTCCATAAAGCAATGGTTCTTAAAAGCTATATCTAAACAATTGCTGACCTTATATGTATTTGAAAAACATGCCCTGGATGCAAGCTGCAACTAGTTGTGCTTATCAGCGCACCTGAGATCCGAAGTGTTATGTAGGCCAAAGAGGCCATGAAATAAAACTGAATGATCCTAATGAACCTGGATCAACTTGATGTAGACATGATGCCTAAGTTGAATAAGCACTCTCTGAACAACTTATCCATTTGTGAGGCACAACCATTCCCCGTGTTATTTTGTCCAGCACAGAGTTTGTAGCTTTCCCCTTTATCTCAGTCCAAAGTATTTTTGAGTTAAGTTAGACAAGTCAAACCCTTGGCCCAACCTTGTTCCTAGCCTTCATCCTTCACTAGCAGTTTGACCATGTCCAATGGGTGAGTTTGTCATTTGAACTATTGTGCAAGTAATTTTATATAACAAAGGAATATGCTAACTTGATTAATGCCACTGAATGGATGTTATACTTTGAGCTAGGCTGTGAGAATGATTAGAGAGGCATGTCCTAGTCTACTGATGTGATTTATCCTTGGTTGTATATTCTTGGGATCCGTGATGATGTGGGCCATATATATATTCTTATTTATGATGATTCATGGTCCCACATACTTGATGATGAGATCATATGATGGACATGTTATCACATATATAGTAGCCGGGCTACCATACATTATTTTTCTCATTCCAGTACACTATTCAGCCAGTTCCCTTGCATTTGAGATGCTGAGATGAGCATCTTTATTGGATCACTATCAGATTGTGGACAGCAGTTGTATTCCCCATGCCATGACTGAGTTCCAGGACACTCAGAGAGATGACCGATGTAGCCATTATATCATTGGTACAGAGCATACAGTAGTGCCCAGAGTTACAGCAGCAGTCTCAGAGGACAGAGGATGGTACAGGTTGATGTGCATTCAGGTATATGACTCAGCAGGTATATCATGGTGTTATGGTTAGATTGCTTTTATACTTATTCTTATAGCATGTCTTAGCATTTAGTGTCATGATCTGGCGATCATATAGATATTTGGACCTGGTTGATCTATTATATATATTATATTGTCCCTACTCAGACTTAGAAGTTCACTATTCATACTCATTGGTTTTACCCTCCCTAGGGAGAATAGAGGTGATCATTCAACCATACCTTGGCTTGCTAGTGTCGGTTCCACCATTCATTGTCTCCATCCATCCATGGCCTACCTTTTAGTTTATCACCCTGACTTACTACTTGACTAGTGACATGGAGGATCTTTCCCCCACTGTAGCCTCTGTGTTGGATGAGCTTCCCTGTTTATTGTGTCTCAGCTTTGAGTTGGTGACAAAACTTACCTATGGTGAGTTGGAGTTCCTTGTGAATTCCCCCTAGTCACTAAAGTTGTGTTGGCTAAACCTGAAACTTTTAGTGCTGCCATCAATACAAAATCTGGAAAATGAAATGCTATATCTTGTATGAAAAGCCCATTCATGCAATGTGTTTCTAAACACACATGAATGAAAGGCGTGCCAAATGAAAATGGCCATAAAATAAAATGTTATATCTTGTGGAAAATAAATACCTAGGTAAACAAGCTGTCCATGACACACCTAGAAGTGCTCAGGTAAACAAGTGCCTTAAAAACACACCTGCAGCAGAAAGCCTAAAAGAAAAAATGTAAATCTATGCAATGTGTTTGTAAACACACATAGATCAAGGCTATGGAAACTTTAGGCCCAAAAAGCAATGGAACTTAAATGCTATATCTAAACAATTGCTGGCCTTATTTGTATTATGGATTGTGCGCATCTGTGAAGGTGAATAAACCCTCTTTAAACAACTCATCCATTTGTGAGACACCGCCATTCCCTGTGTTATTGCTCATTCAGTATATACTATGGTGTATTCCCTTTCCCTTGCCAAAGTGTCACAAAGTCAAGACAGTTAAGTCATCCCTTAGCCTAGCCAGTTAATTCAGCCTTAACCCTTCACTAGCAAATTGATCACAACTATGAAGTGAGTATGGTCCTGAAAGTCTAGTCTGAGTAATAATAATAATAATTAACGACACTATATATTTGGATGTAGATCGCCAGTAATGATCATTATGTGTTATAATTGCTATTTGAATAAGTTGTAGAGCATGTATTAACCTTGATACTTTGCAGCAGCCGTGGATGATGGTCTGAGTTATATTTGGTCTTGGTTAGACCTAGTTTGACCATGGAGGACCATGGGACATGAGATGTTAGACCTATTGATGATATGGATAGATGATATATGGTCTATGTACACATACAGGATGATTCTATGCAGCAGCTACAGGGTTATGATGATGATTCTTGGGGTACAGCACTGTTTGTATATGTACAGCGCATTATTATTGGCCTTGATCCGGTATATTGGATATTTATTTTGATCATGCAGAGATTCATATGGTGTATGAGTACACATCTTGGATGGATTTGGACCTTCTGAGTCTAATGGGACAGTTTGTTTTCAGTTCCGGGCACTTACAGTGATGATTTAGCCTCAGTAGGCTGTCCTAGTGCAGTTTTGGTCCGTCGGAGGCCCTGTCGGAGCAGATGTGATTTTTATCCGGTTGACCTAGGGCGCTGATGATGGAGGGGGTGGTCCAGCCACTTGTTTTTACCATATTACCCCCCTCCCGGACACATTGGTGCCCTCACCTTGACAGCGCCAGCACTCCAGGAGGCTATTTGGGGCAGTTTCACGCTTCCCGAGGCATTTCAGGATTGGTAGAAATGGCTATTGAGGAAATCGATTTGGGCTACTGAGGCAAAGTTATGGCATGGGATGAACAGTGATGATAGATTGGGACCTTCCACACCTTCTCCAGCAGTTTCAACTTCATCGGGGCCCGCATCCATCACTTATGGCACTTTCTGTGGATTTTTGAGGTCTTTTGAGGACCACGACTTCACTATGGAGGCACGATTTGGTACATTCATGATTATTTTTTTGGTTATTGTGCTATGGGGATTGACCAAGGAGGGATAAAATTACCCCTTGGACCCACCATAAGCCTCTTATGATATTTTATCATCATGATTTGGTGGGATTCCCCTCTTATAGGGGGATTTTGTCCACTTATATTATATTTTATTAGTGATCCATGTATTTCATTGTTGAGCTCATCTCAACCATTGATTAGACATTTGTATCTTTTAATCTTAGCGACTCATTCAAAAAGTGGTTAGGGTTTTGGTGCCTCTCCTTCCTATTTAAAGGAGAGAGCCTCTCATTGTAAAGGGGACTTTTGGCTCTGGATTATTGGAATAGAAAATTATTATTGCATCTATCTCCAGTGTTGTGGTGAATGTTTTTGGTGTTCGTTCGTTGGTTCTTCCTTTGCACTGAGTTATTGAAGATATTGTTTGCCATATATTTTGTACCACGATTTTGCATCTACAGGTGGAGGCCGATTTGCTTGGAGGAAGAGGTATTGGTAGGGGAAGACTCTCCCTACTTCTTCTTTGGAGCTCTTCGTTGGTAACAGGGAGTATTACTGTCCCAGGACCTTCTATTTCATGTTACTATTTGCATTTCTCTTGTATTTCTTCCATACTTGATCTTACTGGTTGAATCTTCATTCCTTGGTTTGACAGGTAGAGGAAGGCGCACTTGTGGGCTAGGGCATCATTTCAGCAAGCAAAATCAACAATCTCTCATTTGATCTCTGCGGGAATCTTACTCAACATCAAGGCATCTCATCCACATCACTCAGGTATGATCTCAAGGTAAGTTCTATCTCCATGATCTATCCAATTGTCTAAAATATTTAAAAAACCTAAATACTTCAAAACCCCATTTTACATTTTCTCAGATCTACTTAGATCTAGTGGGTTGTTGGGCATAGTATTGAAAACCCACCTCTATAGCATCCACGGCATCCCGGATCTATAGTTTGGTGAGGATTGGCTTCCGTTTGACCCCTCTCCCATGCCAACTTAGCTTCTCCCAAGCAAGGCCCACTTCACTAGTTGAACAAGTTGACCTAGATCTAGGTGGTGGGTGTTTGAGATTCCACTTGATTTGACATCTACACATCCAATAACATACACCCAGGTTGTCACTTTCCTGAAATTCACCTTGTGGGCCCCATTCCACATTTTAAGGGATTTAATCCCCATTTTGGACCACTTGGAACACTTAAACTCAGATCTACTAAGATCTAACCGTTGGATCACCACGAAATTACAGATCCATACTCCTACCTGACCGATCTACCCGGATCTAAAGTTTGGATGCCATCCGACTTGCTTTGACCCACTTAACCCCACTTTTTAGCCTCCTTGGGCAAAGTCGCACCACCTTGGAGAAGTGAGTTGACTCACTTCCAGGAACTGGGTACTTGAGATTTTTGGAGATTTAGAACTGGAATAATTCAAAACCTAGGTTTAGACTGTCACTTTGTCAAATCTTGCCTTGGGGATTGCATTCCTTGTTTTAAGGGATTGTGGTCCACTTGGGTTAAACCTAGATCTAGACACATTCATCCATTAAGACCTCCATTGCCCATTTGTCCCAAGTACTAGGAGTCCTAAACCACAAGTCAAACCTACTTTGACTCCACTTCCCAATTCCCAAGGCACTGGTTTCTCTCCTAGTTAATTCAACTTTCCTAGATTGTTGGATTGACTTGTGGTTTGACCTATGCATGGTGAACTAAACCCTTGAAGCTGTCATGTATCATGGTCAAGCTTGTCATCTGTACTAGTTAGCCCCAATACAACCCTTAACTACCCTGCATTGGACACGATTCCCAAGGCAGTGGATCTTCTGACATTGAACTAGTACACTAGCCCTAGATCTCACTTCAAACATTATAAGTCACTCTTACATCAACTATGAACCAAAGCTATACCTATTGAACCCCTCACTTGGCTTGTGACTTCATCTTTAGGTCTAGGATAAACCATACACCTAACTTCACTTAGAAATACCCTGATTTGGTGTCTTGGTTTTGATCTCTCCTATCGGGAGTAGATCGGGTCTCCCCCTTTGTTGTCTGGGCTAGATAACATAAAGCGAAGGTTGCCTCGACTGGCGTGACAACCATATATATTGGAGGTCGAGGTGATCGTGGTTGCACCTTTTGAGTTGCCCTTCCCTATTGCCATCCATGACTGGATCCATCCATAGGGGTAACTACAGCCTAGGTGATAACAGGACATATGATGCAGATGATGATTGATGCAGTTCAGCATGTTTTATTATTACTTCAGATCAGCAGATTATGCATTGTCCATATATGGTGGACCCTACAACTGGCCCATTAGGGCAACCCATGGTGTATGAGTACACATTTATAGTGGATTTGGGTCTTCTGGATCCAATGAGACAGTTATCTTTCAGTTCCGGTTACTTCTGACAGTGATTGATGCAGTTTTACACTTGTTGACTAGATTTGGGGCTGATTTCCCATCCTAAGCAGCAGGGGCCATGAGAGGCCAGTTCACCTAGGGAGCTGTATGTGGAGGGGGTGGTCCAGCCACTTGTTTTTACAATTTACCCCCCCTTTTGGAGAGCCTAGTGGGCTCAGATGGACAGCGCAGATGCCCTAGGAGGCAGTTTTGGCACTTTCACAGTTACCGAGGTAGTTAAAAAATGGGATAAAGTGGTCACTGAGGAATTCGATTTGGGCAATTGAGGCAAGGTTTTGGCATTTGGTTTTCACAAAGGTCTTCCAGGGTGATCTCACTATCTTCCAGCCAGTTTTCACCATGTGGGTATGCCCACATTGATCACAGGAGGTCTTTTACTGCTTGTCTGTCACAGATTTTGAGGACAAATTTGATCATTTATATTATCTTGGACATATTTTATTATTTTATTGTGCCTTGGGGATGAGCTAGTAAGGATTGGTGCCTCCTAGCCCCACCATGTGCTTATTTTGTCATGTCCTAGTCATCATGAGGTGGATTCTTGTACTTTTACCCCTTTAGTGGATGACGTCATCCTCCCTTTGTACCATTTAGTGGGGACGTCATTATTATATTGGGTGATCCATGTGATGTATTGTTATGATTTATTATTAGCCGTTGATTAGCTCTTTTGATCTTTTAATCTTAGCCACTCATGTAAAAAGTGTTTAGGATTGTACTCTCTCCCCATCCTATTTAAGGAGGGAGCCTCTCATTGTAAAATCATCTAGAGATTTTTGGCTCTTGGCTCTTGGAATAAAATTTCTATCTTTTGGAGTACATGCTTGGATTGGAGTGGATGTTGGTTGTTTCGATTGTAAATGATTTTGTCCATTGCACTGGAGGATCTATTGTAGCTATCTCGCATATTTGCCATATCTTTTTTATAGGTTAAGAGGACGTTTTTGACAAGTGCGAATTGGTGGGGAGGCTTGCCCTTCAAGCTTGGAGGAAGACGTTTTGTTTAAACAGGGAGTAGTTTTGTCTTTGTGCCAACTATTCTATGCTTATCTCTCTCTTGCTTGTATCTACCTTCAACATGTTAAACTGATTGATGCTTTGCTCCTTGGTTTTGACAGGTTAGAGGGACTCATATGTGGCTTGGAAAAATCGATTTGGCAAGAGGGCTTCAACAAATTCTCCATTTGATCTTTGGAAAAAGTAATCCTCATATCAACTAGCATTCATCTCTTCATCCAGGTATGCTCCAAAGGTATGATCTTCTTCTTCCTTGAATCATCCATAATTTCTAGATCATAAAAACCCTAATTGATTAAAACCCTTGTTTTTGGTTTTTCTTAGATCTACTTAGATCTAGCCTTGCTTTTGAAGAGATATTAAGAACCCACCTGTATAGCATCCACCCCTAGTGGGATCTATAGTTTGGTGGTGATTGGGTTAAAATTGACACACTTTTCAAGGCAAAAATCCCTCTTGAACCAAATCGCACTTCCCTAAGAGAGGCTCGTTTGGTTAGATCTAGCACATGGGTAAGTGAGATCCCACTTGATTTGCAATCTACACATTTGATAACCTACCCCTAGACTGTTACTTTGGTGATTTCTACCTTGTGGCCATCATTCCACGTTTTAAGGGATTAAAACCCCCTTTTGAATTTCTTGGCACCTTAAAACTCAGATCTAGTAAGATCTAACCCTTGGATTGACATAATTTTCTAGATCCACATAGATCGAGGCATAAGCTACTTGGATCTATAGTTTGGTGGCCATTGGACTTGATTTGGTCCACTTAACCCCTCTTTTAGCCCTCCTTGAGCAAAGTCGCACTCCCTTGGGTGGGTGAGTTTGCCCACTTTGAGGAAGTGGGTGGTTGAGATTTTTGTGGATTTGGAACGACCATACCTTGAAACCTAGGTCTAGAGTATCATTTTGTGACGATCTGCCTTGGGGGTAGCATTCCTTGTTTCAAGGGATTGTGGTCCACTTAGGGTCATTTCATGAAAACCTAGATCTAGAAAGATCCAACCATTCTATCTCAATTAGCCCACTTGACTTGGCTCCTAGGTGTCCCGATCTACACTTTGACATACATTTTGACCCCATTAGCCCATCCAACAAGGCACTAGTCCTCCTCAAAGCAAGTCGCACTCCTTGGGAATTGTGTCAAACCCTAGATCCGGTACATGGGTACTCCTAAAATCAACTTAGATCCATAGATCTACTAATTACACAACATCTAGTACCAATTCCATCCCTTAGCTTCACCTTGTGGATCCACTTCAAGCCATTTCACATATCCCAAGAAAGTAGGATCCACTTGTGTAGCATATGGTGGTGTACCTTATCATTGTACCTAACTATGTGGCCTAAATCATACATCGGTTGAAACACTAACAATCTCCCAAATCACCTTCAACCATACTTTAACATCTAGGTCCACTCAACCTTGCATTGGTTTCCGACTCTTCATTTACTTATCCTTAGAAACCTTTGTTTGGGTCCAATCAATTGTGATTGGTTATAGGGTCTCCCCCTAGGTCTTGTGTCATCTTGACCTAAAGCGAAGAGTGCCTCGGTTGACGTGACTCCCACCTTGCATTGGGAACCGTGGCATCTCTTTGGTCACCTCTTTAGTTGCCTATCTCCTCTACCGTCCCGGATAGGATACCTCTAGGAGAAACTACAAGTTGTGTGATAACATTTTTGGCGCCGCTGCCGGGGAGGGTAGAGGCCTACCCTGGTTCGACATATATTTTTCAAACCTCTACTCCCGTTCTCTTTGCCAACATTAACATTTTTGGCGCCGTTGCCGGGGAGGTAGAGGCCTACCTTGGTTCAAACACACCTTTGTGTCTCATTCTCTCCTTGCATTTCAAACGACATACATCTTGGTAGCAGAGCTTAAAAATCTACCTGGCGACTCCTAATCGTGACTCCGCTGAGGAGCGAGCTCATAATCATCCTTATAACACTCGAAGTAAATCAAATCCAAATCAATTGGAAGGAACCCCACTCACCTATCACAAAAGAGATCCTAAAGCCCAATCATCTAATTTCTTTTGGAAACTTGTTAACCCAGATTCTCCAAATCGTGTCTTGGGATCCCCTTTGTTCAATTCGGTTCCTCCTTCATCTCCTAATCATAACTCTATTTCAGTCCCAGTCAATCCAATGGCTGGACAAAGTCAATCTAACTCCGGTAACAACAACCAAAACAATCCTCCTGTTGCTCGTGCTTTTGGAAACAACGCTAGGGCCTCTCCCTTAGATTTCTCTCAGATCTTGGGTGCTCCCCATAGCATGCTAGACAAGTACTTTGAAAAGATCCCAAAATTCAATGGGAACCGTGCCACCTCCATTGAGGACCACATAGACAATGTCTGGGCTCATATGGAAGCTTATGGGGCTGAGGAAGAAGATGTGTTTATAAGGGGTCTCTTTGCATCCTTGGAGGGTGATGCTCGCAAATGGTTTGACCGCTTTCCTGCATCATCAATCAATGGATATGATGTATTCACCGATAAAATTAAGCAAGAGTGGTCAGTCAAGTTAGATGGGCGCTTCCTTTTACACCAACTTTTTGACATCAAAAAGAAGGAGAATGAGTCTGTCCATGAGTTTAACCAACGCTTTGATAAGACTGTCTCCAACATCCCAAGTAACATAAGGCCCCTTGATCAAGCCATCTTGATTCATTACCTCAATGCATATGAAGGTTACCTGGGTTACCATCTAAAAGACAAAGACCCTAGTAGTTTGAAGATAGCACAAGATAATGCTAAGAAAGCTGAGGCAAACGTTGCCTCCATGGGAAAACAAAATTTCTTTGACCTAATCAGTGGACCTTCATCCAAATTTGAGCCTAAGTTTAAGAAGAATAAGGAACCTAGCAAAGATCCCAATGAAATGATGGAGAGCATGCATAAAATGATGAAAAATTTAACTCTCCTAACTAGGGATCTAGCTAAGAGAAAAGAGGGGGATAGATATAGGCAGCCGTATGGCCCTAAACCTTATTGGAATCAACAGAGGAAGCCTAATGAAGGTGATAGAAGAAACCCTGTGAGCCAAGCTTCACCTGAACCTCCTATCATAAACTAGTCTGAAGAGAAAAAGTTGGAAGATCCTGAGTATGCCAGCCATGGTGATGATACTCCTGATTCTCCAAAGAACATTAATTGGGTTGATGACTTAAAACTTGATAAGGACTTCGGAAGGATTTTGATTGATCATGAAGAAGACACCATAGAAGAAACCAACCCTGGTAGTTCCATCTATGCTACTGAGCAAGTTAGTAGTAGTAGTCAAGTTCCCCATAAAACCTATCAACGAAGAAAGGATGGCCAAAAGCCCATACCTTTTAATAAAAAGAGAAGCAATGAGCTGCCTAGTCCAGTGAGTGAGCCATTCCCTTTGCCTGAGTATGACTTTGATATCAACATCGAGAGAGAGTTGGACAAAGTTATGCATAACATTCCACTCACTGTGTTAATGAAAATCCCATCAATAAAGGAGCAAGTGGTAGAGTTTTTCGAGAGTATCCCTGAGACTGCCACAAGTAGTGGTGAAGGTTCATCTTCTCAAAACCCAGCACCCAGTGCTATGGTTAATGAAGAGGATGACCCTCCCATTAACATCCAAACTGCCCTATATGAGAGAAAGAATGGTGGTCACCAACCATTTTATCTTACACTTCGCATTGGTGATACCCTTCTTCGTAATTGTATGTTGGATTCTGGTGCCTCCATGAATGTGATGCCTTTGCAAGTCATGGAAGCCATGGGATTAAAAATAACTAGGCCTTATGGGAACGTTTGTGGGATTGACTCTAAACCAGTTAAAGTCTTTGGTTTGATTAAAAACTTGAGAGCTGACCTGTTTTCATGTCCCGACATATCCATGCTAATGGATATAGTAGTTATAGATCTCCCTCCAGCCTATGGTATGCTCCTTTGTAGGAAGTGGTCCGCTGGGCTAGGGGGACATCTTCAGATGGATTTATCATATGCTACTATCCCCAACTCTGATGGGTCTTTGGTTAGGGTGTACCGGGAGCCATTTTATGATGGGCATCTTGAGAATTATGAGGATGGTGTGAGGAACACTTTTGGTGAGGGTGAGTTATTACCTGAAGGTATCTTCATGGTCATGGGTGACCATAATGATGATCCTAGTCCAGAAAGGGAAAGAGCTATTACTGTTAGAGAAACAAACCTTGAGTCACTTCGGGGTGAAGTGTCGGAAGATCTTAGGACTTTGAACCAACCTAGTAGTGTAGGGCCACACATTGAACAACCTGAGCCCACTATTTAGCTAAACACTTCTGAGGATAACTTTGATCAAATTAGAAGGGGTGAGTATATACCTAGGACAGTACATGAGTGGTTTTTCCTAGTTGACCTTAACACAGAAAGAGGAAGATAAGGCTTACCTCACATCCCTCCTTGGGCAAATAACAATGAAGGAACACACCTTCCCTCATCTGAGGGGAATGATGAAGAACCAGTTAGTTATCACTTCTCTGATGTCCCTGATCATTTGTCCCATTTGTCCTTGGAGGATGGGGTTTTGAGGCAAGTGAATGACAACTCTATGAGTTGGCAAGAACATGCCTTGATCCATGATGTCCCTGGGGAAGATTCTTCTTTGAATAATCTAGCCATTTTTCAGGAAGAACCCGCTGAGGCAAGTTGGCTTCCACCTTACCCTAGTTTCCTTTTGCCTAGTGAACTACCCGTGGGTGAAGAGAATATGGATTCCACAGTCTCATTTCATACTCCTGTTTCTTCACCAACATCTTTGGGTATAACAGCTCAGAGTATGCCTAGCACGGTTCCTAGTCATATGTCCCTTCCTAATGACCATCTGGCATCTTTACAAAATATGTCCATTCCTATCCCATCTGGAGAAGGTAGTAGCAGAAGTATTGAAAATCAAAACCTATCTCCCATAGCCCATTCTGAAAGTGACGAGGAGATTGATAGAGACTTTTGGACAGTGGGGGAAACTCCAAGTAGAAAGTCCTCCTAGGAGAATAGTAAGAGAAGTCTTGATTGGTAGGGTAGCTGTACCTTTATACGGTGGATCTCCCATATTTGATGCAATTCCTCCTAATAGGAATTCAAGCATAGTTACACCTCAACCTCGATGCAATTCCGATATCCAACCTATTCCTAAACATGTTATTGAAGCCATCCCTCAATCTGTAAATCACCGAAGGTTTGAAATTGGTGATAGGGTCGTGATGCCTAATGATTTATTTTATATACGATCCAAGGGATCAGGTGACTTTTGGATTGGACCGCTCACAGTTGAGTGCTGCATAGGTGAGATGTGTTTTCTCACCACTGGGACTAGCCAACGTATCTTACTCCCTATCAACCAGAGGGAGTTAAGGGATTATCATCCCTGACCTTCCCTGCTCGGCCTTGCCTTGCCTGCTTAGAGTAGGTAATTTATTGCAATGAAGCACCACTCGTTGGGGACTCGCGGGTATTCGCGAGTCTCCCCGAGTGACCTCCTGCAACGGGTAACTGGCCCAAACTCGGCCCTGTACTCGCGGACTTGTCGCACTCGATAGAACCGGCAAGTCCATGTTGAACTCGGCAGCAGACTCGTCGAACTCGGCAACAGACTCGCGCGAGGAAAAAAGGGCCGGGCGCCAAATTTTATGGTCGCGAGTTGACTTCCGACTGCCCTGTTCCGAGTTGACCTCTTCCTTTCATAATTCCCATTGCTTCCTGTTCACGTTTTTCGTGAAGGTGCAGGCAGGTCGGGGCTCGAGATTCTGCTTGCGAGCCTTAGAATGTAATTTTGAACGATGGAAGCTCAAAAAGCATTTGTATGTGAAAGTGGAAATATATATACCGTGTAAGTACCTGTAGTTCCTGAAACTATCGTAGAATATATACTTGACGGTTTCTTATATGCTTGGATTGATAATTTTTTATAAAAAACAGAATATGTTGTTTTTGTTTATCGCAGGTTGGGGCTCGGGCTTCCGGTAAGTCTACTGTTGATTTTTTTTAAATTTTTATTGTCTGTATGTTATCTAATATAAATTATATATATATATTGCTTTGTTATATATATATATTTTTCTTTATATATAATATAATATATATATAGTTTTTTATTTAATTTATGGTATATACTATAAATTATATATATATTTTATTTTAAATTTTTGTTTATGTTAGATATTTTATATTTATTTTTGTTATATATTAAATTTTATATTTTTAAATTTTTATTTATATTATATATTTTATATATATTTTTATGTTTAAATTTTTATTTATGTTATATATATTTTTATTTGTGTTACTAGACAATGTTATGAATTATTGTATAAATTGTCATATTATAGCTTATAGAGATTGGAAATGCTTTTAATCTCTTTTCTTGTCTAAAATGTACAATATTTTTATTTTTTTTCCTATTTGCCGAGTCCTGCCGAGTCTGTCCCGAGTCTTTCCCGAGTTTTTCCCGAGTTTACGAGTCATATGCCAGCCGAGTCTTTGCCGAGTCCGAGTCGTGCAACATTGGTTTATTGAGTCACCCTTTGATTTGTATAAATAGAGAGTTTGACCTCTCATTTCCTCATTCACTGAAGCAAGTTCGCTCTAGCAAAGAGAGGTTCGCTACTTCAGTTAACGGACTGATTTTTTGGGGTTCTCCACTATTGGAGAAGTTTCTCCCTTGTTTTCTAGGGTTTGCGCTACTACTATCCGGATGTACATTGTTCTCTATTGGAAGGTCTGAGCTCGGGGGAGACAAATAGCTTTGTCTATGGTTGGGAGATGATTGTTCTTACCATCATGGTTTAAACGAGCTCGACACTCATTTTGTTTTTGTGATTTGCCATTCTTTCAGTGATCCTCGCATTCGCCTGCTTGTTTATTTTTTGTAGGAGGTGGTGTCACAATAGTTTCACGTAGAGAAATATTGCTAATATCTATGTTCCAGATATACTAGCCTACACAGGATAGTATACAGAAGTGAGACGAGGTGATACTGGGGACAATAGAGGATAAAAAGAGGAAAAATCTGGGAGATGTTGAGTTATCGATCTCATGACTGCAGTATATGTGATGTAACGACTACGAACAACACCCTACACAGGAGAAAATGAAGAAACTCACCTTGAACAGTGTTGATGGTGGTTTCAAGCCTTCCTTGACCTTGTTAATGTTTATAGCAGCATAACCAGGATCACTAAATGAGTGGAAAAGCACATAAACAAAATGAGTGGAAAAGCACATAAACAAAATGAGTGTGGAGCTCGAAACCAACATCAACACTATTTAAGGTGATTTTCTATATTTTCTCTCGTGTATGGCGTTCTTCGTAGTCGTTTCATCGCATAGACTGCAGTCATGGGATCAATGACTCAACATCTTTGGCATTTTTCCTCTTTTCGTTCTCTATTGTCCCTCGAATCCCCTCATCTCATTTCTCCTCTTCAAAGATTTTTCCCGTCATTGCCACCTTCCACAGATAAAGTGCTTGAGGAAGTAATCCTCTGTGTTCTAGAATGACGAAGTTCATCAGGTAGATCATATATCTTCTTTAAAAAGATGATATGGTCCCTTTGTGGGATGGTTCCTTTGTGGAACATACTCCTCTGTGGAGTGTGTCCCATTGTGGGATGGTATCTTTGTGGAACGTGCTTATTTGTGGATGGTTCATTTGGGGAACGTTTTTCTTTGTGGAGTGTACCCCTGTGTTGGTATGGACCTTCTTATAATAACAAGGTGTGTTCCGACGTGATGATACCTCCTTAGCTAAGAGGGGGTGTTGATGATGTAGGCACCCGATGGACTGGGTTGAGCTGAGCACATTGTATTGATGCATGATAGACTTTACGATGGACTGTGCCGAGTTCTTGAGCTGATGCACAAGTGACTCACCTATGGAGAGGGCAGAGTTGTGGAGCTAGTGCATGTTCCCCGATGGACTGGATTGAGCAGATGCACGAAGATTGATTTGTTGACACTTCTCGACTAACTGTGATTGTGTTAGAAGACCTTCCTTTTGATATAGAGAGGTTAGAGATAACTATGAAGAACATATGATATCGAGATGTGTTTCAGTATGATAATGTTGACGATACCTCCATGGCCAAGAAGCAGTGTTGGAGTAGTCACTGCATGGGGCATCACCTCATAGGTTGACCAAATAAAGAATAAGATTAGAATACAGTGTTTGAAGAATACCTTCCTTGTTGAGAGGGAGTGTTGGAAACAGTACAACTTCGGAAGTTATTCTTATTGTATTTCGTCCTGTTAAGGTATCTCTTATGGGACAAGATGTCAATGTATTCGATCATGTAAAACACTCAATGTAAACCTAGGGGTGAAATCACAAAGAAAATATTTATTAAATGTAATTATTTGTATTCCCCCAAGACAAGTCGGACCAGTGGGTAAACTTCCCCAAAGCAGTGGGCAATTTTGCCCCATACAATGGGCAGAACAGCCCCAGTCAGGTCGGCGCAGTTAGGGAAACTAAGGTCGGCCCAGTCAGGAAAAAAGTCACCCTTTGATGTGTATCAATAGAGAGATCGATCTCTCATTTCGTGTTTCACTCAAGCAAGTTCGCTATAGCCAAGAGAGGTTCGCTACTTCAGTTAAGGGACTGATTTTTTGGGGTTCTCCACTATTGGTGAAGTTTCTCCCTTGTTTTCTAGGGTTTGCGCTACTACTATATTGATGTACATCATTCTCTATATGAAGGTCTAAGCTCGGGGGAGACAAATAGCTTTGTCTATGGTTGGTAGATGATTGTTCTTATCATCATGGTTTAAACGAGCTCGACACTCATTTTCTTTCTGTGATTTTCCATTCTTTCATTGATCCTCGCATTCGCCTGCTTGTTTATTTTTTGTACGAGGTGGTGTCACTATCAGTTTCCGCATAGAGAAATATTCCTAACATCTATGTTCCAGATATAGTAGCCTATGAAGGCTAGTATATACAACTGAGACGAGGTGATACTGGGGACAATAGAGGATGGAAAGAAGAAAAATGTGGGAGATGTTGAGTCATTGATCTCATGACTGCAGTATATGTGATGCAATGACTACGAACAACACCCTACACAGGAGAAAATGAAGAAACTCACCTTGAACAGTGTTGATGGTGGTTTCGAGCCTTCCTTGACCTTGTTAATGTTTATAGTAGCATAACCAAGATCACTAAAAGAATGGAAAAGCACATAAACAAAATGAGTGTGGAGCTCGAAACCAACATCAACACTATTTAAGGTGATTTTCTACATTTTCTCTCGTGTAGTGAGTTCTTCGTAGTCGTTTCATCACATAGACTGCAGTAATGGGATCGATGACTCAACATCTCCGGCATTTTTCTTCTTTCCATTCTCTATTGTTCCTCGTATCACCTTATCTCACTTCTCCTCTTCAAATATTTTCCCCATCATTGCCACCTTCCATAGATAAAGTGCTTGAGGAAGTAATCCTCTGTGTTCTAGAATGACCAAGTTCATCAGGTAGATCATATATCTTCTTTGAAAAGATGATATGGTCCCTTTGTGGGATGGTTCCTTTGTGGAATGTAGTCTTCTATGGAGCGTGTCCCATTGTGGGATGGTTTCTTTGTGGAACGTGCTTATTTGTGGATGGTTCATTTGGGGAACGTTCTCCTTTGTGGAGTGTATCCCTGTGTTGGAATGGAGCCTTTTATGATAACAAGATGTGTTCCAATATGATGATAACTCTCTAGCTAAGAGGGAGTGTTGATGATGTAGGCACCCAACGGACTGGGTTGAGCTGAGCACATTGTATTGATGCATGATAGACTCTACGATGGACTGTGCAGAGTTCTTGAGCTGATGCATGAGTCACTCACCTATGGAGAGGGCAGAGTCATGGAGCAAGTGTATGTTCCCTGATGGACTGGATTGAGCAGACGCATGAAGATTGATTTGTTGACACTTCTCGACTAACTGTGATTGTGTTGGAAGACCTTCCTTATGATATAGAGAGGTTAGGGATAACTGTGATGTACATATAATATCGAGATGTGTTTCAGTATGATAATGTTGACGATATCTCCATGGCCAAGAGGCAGTGTTGGAGTAGTAGCTGCATGGGGCATCACCTCATAGGTCGAGCAAATAACGAATAAGATTAGAATATAGTGTTCGAAGAATACCTTCCTTGTTGAGAGAAAGTGTTGGAAACAGTACAACTTCGGAAGTTATTCTTATTGTATTTCATCTTGTTAAGGTACCCCTTATGGGACGAGATGTCAATGTATTTGATCATGTAAAACACTCAATGTAAACCTAGGGGTGAAATCACAAAGAAAAGTTTTATTAAATGTAATTATTTGTATTCCCCCAGGACAAATCGGACCAGTGGGTAAACTGTCCCAAAGCAGTGGGCAATTTGCCCCATACAATGCGCAGAACTGCCCCAGTCAGGTCGGCGCAGTTAGGGAAAGTCAGGTCGGCCCAGTCAGGAAAAGAGTCACCCTTTGATGTGTATAAATAGAGAGTTCGAACTCTCATTTCGTCATTCACTCAAGCAAGTTCGCTCTAGCCAAGAGAGGTTCGCTACCTCAGTTAAGGGACTAATTTTTTGGGGTTCTCCACTATTGGAGAAGTTTCTCCTTTGTTTTCCAGGGTTTGTGCTACTACTATACGGATGTACATCGTTCTCTATTGGAAGGTCTGAGCTCGGGGGAGACAAATAGCTTTGTCTATGGTTGGGAGATGATTGTTCTTATCATCATGGTTTAAACGAGCTCGACACTCATTTTATTTCTGTGATTTGCCATTCTTTCAGTGATCCTCGTATTCACCTGCTTGTTTATTTTTTGTAGGAGGTGGTGTCACAATCATTGTCGCGTAGAGAAATATTGCTAACATCTATCTTCTAGATATACTAGCCTTCACAGGCTAGTATATACAAGTGAGACAAGGTGATACTTGGGACAATAGAGAATTAAAAGAGAAAAAATGTGGGAGATTTTGAGTCGTCGATCGCATGACTGCAATCTATGTAATGCAATGACTACAAACAACACCCTAAACAGGAGAAAATGAAAAAACTCACATTGAACAGTGTTGGTGGTGGTTTCGAGCCTTCCTTGACCTTGTTAATGTTTATAGCAGCATAACCATGATCACTAAAAGAATGGAAAAGCACGTAAACAAAATGAGTGTGGAGCTCGAAACCAATATCAACACTATTTAAGGCGATTTTCTACATTTTCTGTCGTGTAGGGTGTTGTTCGTAGTCGTTTCATCTCATAGACTGTAGTCATGGGATCAATGACTCAACATATCCGGCATTTTTCCTGTTTCCATCCTCTATTGTCCCTCATATCACCTCATGTCACTTCTCCTCTTCAAAGATTTTCCCCATCAATGGCACCTTCCACAGATAAAGTGCTTGAGGAAGTAACCCTCTGTGGTCAAGAATGACCAATATCATCAAGTAGATCATATATCTTCTTTAAAAAGATGATATGGTCCCTTTGTGGGATGGTTCCTTTGGGGAATATACTCCTCTGTGAAGCGTGTCCCATTGTGGGATGGTTTCTTTGTGGAACGTGCTTATTTGTGAATTGTTCATTGGGGGAACGTTCTCTTTTGTGGAGTGTATCCCTGGTTAGGAATGGACCCTCTTATGATAAAAAGATGTGTTCCGACATGATGATACCTCTCTAGCTAAGAGGGAGTGTTGATGATGTAGGCACCCGATGGACTGGGTTGAGCTGAGCACATTGTATTCATGCATGATAGACTCTACGATGTACTGTGCAGAGTTCTTGAGCTGATGCGCGAGTGACTCACCTATGGAGAGGACAGAGTCGTGGAGCTAGTGCATGTTCCCTGATGGACTGGATTGAGCAGACGCACGAAGATTGATTTGTTGACACTTCTCGACTAAATGTGATTGTGTTGGAAGACCTTCCTTATGATATAGAGAGGCTAGAGATCACTATAATATACATATGATATCAAGATGTCTTCCAGTATGATAATGCTGACGATACCTCCATGGCCACGAGGCAGTGTTGGAGTAGTAGCTGCATGGGGCATCACCTCATAGGTCGAACAAATAAAGAATAAGATTAGAATACAGTGTTTGAAGAATACCTTCCTTGTTGAGAGGGAGTGTTGGAAACAGTACAACTTCGGAAGTTATTCTTATTGCATTTCATCTTGTTAAGGTACCTCCTATGAGACAAGATGTCAATGTATTCGATCATGTAAAACACTTAATGTAAACCTAGGGGTGAAATCCGAAAGAAAAGATTTATTAAATGTGATTTTTTGTATTCCCCCAAGACAGGTCACCCTTTGATTTGTATAAATAGAGAGTTCGACCTGTCATTTCGTCATTCACTCAAGCAAGTTCGCTCTAGCCAAGAGAGGTTCGCTACCTCAGTTAAGGAACTGATTTTTTGGGGTTCTCCACTATTGGAGAAGTTTCTCCCTTGTTTTCTAGGGTTTGTGCTACTACTATACGGATGTACATCGTTCTCTATTGGAAGGTCTGAGCTCAAGGGAGACAAATAGCTTTGTCTATGGTTGGGAGATGATTGTTCTTATCATCATGGTTTAAACGAGCTCGACACTCATTTTATTTCTGTGATTTGCCATTCTTTCAGTGATCCTCGTATTCACCTACTTGTTTATTTTTTGTAGAAGGTGGTGTCACAATCAGTGTCGCGTAGAGAAATATTGCTAACATCTATCTTCCAGATATACTAGCCTTCACAAGCTAGTATATACAAGTGAGATAAGGTGATACTCGGGACAATAGAGGATGAAAAGAGTAAAAATGTGGGAGATGTTGAGTCGTCGATCGCATGACTACAATCTATGTGATGCAACGACTACAAACAACACCCTACACAGGAGAAAAAGAAGAAACTCACCTTGAACAGTGTTGGTGGTGGTTTCGAGCCTTCCTTGACCTTGTTAATGTTTATAGCAGAATAACCAGGATCACTAAAAGAATGGAAAAGCACATAAACAAAATGAGTGTGGAGCTCGAAACCAACATCAACACTATTTAAGGCGATTTTCTACATTTTCTCTCGTGTAGGGCGTTGTTCGTAGTCGTTTCATCGCATAGACTGCAGTCATGGGATCGATGACTCAACATATACGGCATTTTTCCTGTTTTCATCCTCTATTGTCCCTCATATCACCTCATGTCACTTCTTATCTTCAAAGATTTTCCCCATCAATGGCACCTTCCACAGATAAAGTGCTTGAGGAAGTAACACTCTGTGGTCAAGAATGACCAAGTTCATCAAGTAGATCATATATCTTCTTTAAAAAGATGATATGGTCCCTTTGTGGGATGGTTCCTTTGTGGAATGTACTTCTCTGTGAAGCGTGTTCCATTGTGGCATGGTTTCTTTGTGGAACGTGCTTATTTGTGAATTGTTCATTTGGGGAACGTTCTCTTTTGTGGAGTGTATCCCGGGTTAGTAATGGACCCTCTAATGATAACAAGATGTGTTCCGACGTGATGATACCTCTCTAGCCAAGAGGGAGTGTTGATGATGTAGGCACCCGATGGACTGGGTTGAGCTGAGCACATTGTATTGATGCATGATAGACTCTACGATGGACTGTGCAGAGTTCTTGAGCTGATGCGCGAGTGACTCACCTATGGAGAGGTCAGAGTTGTGGAGCTAGTGCATGTTCCCCGATGGACTGGATTGAGCAGACGCACAAAGATTGATTTGTTGACACTTCTCGACTAACTGTGATTGTGTTGGAAGACCTTCCTTATGATATAGAGAGGTTAGAGATAACTGTGATATACATATGATATCTAGATGTCTTTGAGTATGATAATGCTGACGATACCTCCATGGCCAAGAGGCAGTGTTGGATTAGTAGCTGCATGGGGCATCACCTCATAGGTCGAGCAAATAAAGAATAAGATTAGAATACAGTGTTCGAAGAATACCTTCCTTGTTGAGAGGGAGTGTTGGAAACAGTAAAACTTCGGAAGTTATTCTTATTGCATTTCATCTTGTTAAGGTACCTCCTATGAGACAAGATGTCAATGTATTCGATCATGTAAAACACTTAATGTAAACCTAGGGGTGAAATCCCAAAGAAAAGATTTATTAAATGTAATTTTTTGTATTCCCCTGAGACAGGTCGGACCAGTGGGTAAACTGCCGCAAAGTAGTGGGCGATTTGCCCCATACAATGGGCAGAACTGCCCCAGTCAGGTCGGCGTAGTTAGCAAAACTTAGGTCGGCCCAGTCAGGAAAAAAGTCACCCTTTGATTTGTATAAATAGAGAGTTCGACCTCTCATTTCGTCATTCACTCAAGCAAGTTCGCTCTAGCAAAGAGAGGTTCGCTACTTCAGTTAACGGACTGATTTTTTGGGGTTCTCCACTATTGGAGAAGTTTCTCCCTTGTTTTCTAGGGTTTGCGTTACTACTATCCGGATGTACATTGTTCTCTATTGGAAGGTCTGAGCTCGGGGGAGACAAATAGCTTTGTCTATGGTTGGGAGATGATTGTTCTTATCATCATGTTTAAACGAGCTCGAAAATTTTGTTTTTGTGATTTGCCATTCTTTCAGTGATCCTCGCATTCGCTTGCTTGTTTATTTTAGGAGGTGGTGTCACAATAAGTTTCGCGTACATAAATATTGCTAACATCTATGTTCCAGATATACTAGCCTACACAGGATAGTAGATACAAGTGAGACGAGGTGATACTGGGGACAATAAAGGATGGAAAGAGGAAAAATATGGGAGATGTTGAGTCATCGATCTCATGACTGCAATATATGTGATGCAACGACTACGAACAACACCCTACACAGGAGAAAATGAAGAAACTCACCTCAAACAGTGTTGATGGTGGTTTCGAGCCTTCCTTGACCTTGTTAATGTTTATAGTAGCATAACCAGGATCACTAAATGAGTGGAAAAGCACATAAACAAAATGAGTGTGGAGCTCGAAACCAACATCAACACTATTTAAGGTGATTTTCTACATTTTCTCTTGTGTATGGGATTCTTCGTAGTCGTTTCATCGCATAGACTGCAGTCATGGGATCGATGACTCAACATCTCCTGCATTTTTCCTCTTTCCGTTCTCTATTGTCCCTCGAATCCCCTCATCTCATTTCTCCTCTTCAAAGATTTTTCCCATCATTGCCACCTTCCACAGATAAAGTGCTTGAGGAAGTAATCCTCTGTGTTCTAGAATGACCATGTTCATCAGGTAGATCATATATCTTCTTTAAAAAGATAATATGGTCCCTTTGTGGAACGTACTCCTCTGTGGAGTGTGTCCCATTGTGGGATGGTATCTTTGTGGAACGTGCTTATTTGTGGATGGTTCATTTGGGGAACGTTTTTCTTTATGGAGTGTATCCCTGTGTTGGTATGGACCTTCTTATAATAACAAGGTGTGTTCCGATGTGATGATACCTCCTTAGCTAAGAGGAGTGTTGATGATGTAGGCACCCGATGGACTGGGTTGAGCTGAGCACATTGTATTCATGCATGATAGACTCTACGATGGATTGTGCCGAGTTCTTGAGCTGATGCACAAGTGACTCACCTATGGAGAGGGCAGAGTTGTGGAGCTAGTGCATGTTCCCCGATGGACTGGATTGAGCTGATACACGAAGATTGATTTGTTGACACTTCTCGACTAACTGTGATTGTGTTGGAAGACCTTCCTTTTGATATGGAGAGGTTAGAGATAACTGCGATGTACATATGATATCGAGATGTGTTTCATAATGATAATGTTGACGATACCTCCATGGCCAAGAGGCAGTGTTAGAGTAGTAGTTGCATGGGGCACCTCCTCATAGGTCGACCAAATAAATAATAAGATTAGAATACAGTGTTCGAAGAATACCTTCCTTGTTGAGAGGGAGTGTTGGAAATAGTACAACTTCGGAAGTTATTCTTATTGTATTTCATCTTGTTAAGGTGCCTCTTATGGGACGAGATGTCAATGTATTTGATCATGTAAAACACTCAATGTAAACCTAGGGGTGAAATCACAAAGAAATTTTTTGTTAAATGTAATTATTTGTATTCCCCCAAGTCAAATCGGACCAATGGGTAAACTGTCCCAAAGCAGTGGGAAATTTGCCCCATACAATGCGCAGAACTGCCCCAGTCAGGTCGGCGCAGTTAGGGAAAGTCAGGTCGGCCCAGTCAGGAAAAAAGTAACCCTTTGATGTGTATAAATAGAGAGTTCGAACTCTCATTTCATCATTCACTCAAGCAAGTTCGCTCTAGCCAAGAGAGGGTCGCTACCTCAGTTAAGGGACTGATTTTTTGGGGTTCTCCACTATTGGAGAAGTTTCTCCCTTGTTTTCTAGGGTTTGTGCTACTACTATACGGATGTACATCGTTCTCTATTGGAAGGTCTGAGCTCGGGGGAGACAAATAGCTTTGTCTATGGTTGGGAGATGATTGTTCTTATCATCATGGTTTAAACGAGCTCGACACTCATTTTGTTTCTGTGATTTGCCATTCTTTCAGTGATCCTCGTATTCGCCTGCTTGTTTATTTTTTGTAGGAGGTGGTGTCACAATCAGTGTCGCATAGAGAAATATTGCTAACATCTATATTCTAGATATACTAGCCTTCGCAGGCTAGTATATACAAGTGAGACAAGGTGATACTCGGGACAATAGAGGATGAAAAGAGGAAAAATGTGGGAGATGTTGAGTCGTCGATCGCATGACTGCAATCTATGTGGTGCAACGACTACGAACAACACCCTACACAGGAGAAAATGAAGAAACTCACCTTGAACAGTGTTGATGGTGGTTTCGAGCCTTCCTTGACCTTGTTAATGTTTATAGCAGCATAACCAAGATCACTAAAAGAATGGAAAAGCACGTAAACAAAATGAGTGTGGAGCTCGAAACCAACATCAACACTATTTAAGGCGATTTTCTACATTTTCTCTCGTGTAGGGCGTTCTTTGTAGTCGTTTCATCGCATAGACTGCAGTCATGGGATCGATGAATCAACATATCCGACATTTTTCCTATTTCCATCCTCTATTGTCCCTCGTATCACCTCATGTCAGTTCTCCTCTTCAAAGATTTTCCCCATCAATGGCACCTTTCACAGATAAAGTGCTTGAGGAAGTAACCCTCTGTGGTCAAGAATGACCAAGTTCATCAAGTAGATCATATATCTTCTTTAAAAAGATGATATGGTCCCTTTGTGGGATGGTTCCTTTGTGGAATGTACTCCTCTATGAAGCGTGTCCCATTTTGGGATGGTTTCTTTGTGCAACGTGCTTATTTGTGAATTGTTCATTTGGGGAACGTTCTCTTTTGTGGAGTGTATCCTTGGTTAGTAATGGACCTGTTATCACATATATAGTAGCCGGGCTACCATACATTATTTTTCTCACTCCAGTACACTATTCAGCCAGTTCCCTTACATTTGAGATGCTGAGATGAGCATCTTTATTGGATCACTATCAGATTGTGGACAGCAGTAGCATTCCCCATGCCATTACTGAGTTTCAGGACACTCAGAGAGATGACCGATGTAGCCATTATATCATTGGTACAGAGCAGACAGTAGTGCCCAGAGTTACAGCAGCAGTCTCAGAGGACAGATGATGGTACAGGTTTATGAGCTTTCAGGTATATGACTCAGCAGGTATATCATGGTATTATGGTTAGATTGCTTTTATACTTATTCTTATAGCATGTCTTAGCACTTAGTGTCATGATCTGGCGATCATATAGATATTTGGACCTGGTTGACCTATTATATATATACTACTGTCCCTACTCAGACTTAGAAGTTCACTATTCATACTCATTGGTATGTACCCTCCTTAGGGAGAATAGAGGTGATCATTCAACCATACCTTGGCTTGCTAGTGTTGGCTTCATCTTTTCATTGTCTTCATCCATCCATGGCCTACCTTTTAGGTATTTACCCTCCTTAGGGAGAATAGAGGTGATCATTCAACCATACCTTGGCTTGCTAGTGTTGGCTTCATCTTTTCATTGTCTTCATCCATCCATGGCCTACCTTTTAGATTATCACCCTGACTTACTACTTGACTAGTGGCATGGAGGACCTTTCCCCACTGTAGCCTCTGTATTGGATGAGCTTCCCTGTTTATTGTGTCTCGGCTCTGAGTTGGTGACAAAACTTACCTATGGTGAGTTGGAGTTCCTTGTGAATTCCCCCTAGTCATTAAAGTTGTGTTGGCTAAACCTGAAACTTTTAGTGCTGCCATGAATACAAAATCTGAAAAATGAAATGCTATATCTTGTATGTGAAAGAAATGCCAATTGAAAATGGCCATCAAAAATAAAATGTTATATCTTTTGGAAAAATAAATACCTAGGTAAACAAGTTGTCCATGACACACCTAGAAGTGCTCAGGTAAACAAGTGCCTTAAAAACACACCTGCAGCAGAAAGCTTAAAAATAAATGTAAATCTATGCAATGTGTTTGTAAACACACATAGATCAAGGCTATGGAAACTTCAGGCCCAAAAAGCAATGGAACTTAAATGTTATATCTAAACAATTGCTGGCCTTGTTTGTATTATGGATTGTGCGCATCTGTGAAGGTGAATAAACCCTCTTTAAACAACTCATCCATTTGTGAGACACCGCCATTCCCTGTGTTATTGCTCATTCAGTATATACTATGGTGTGTATTCCCTTTCCCTTGCCAAAGTGTCACAAAGTCAAGTCAGTCAAGTCATCCCTTAGCCTAGCCAGTTATTTCAGCCTTCACCCTTCACTAGCAAATTGATCACAACTATGAAGTGAGTATGGTCCTGAAAGTCTAGTCTGAGTAATAATAATAATTAACGACACTATATATTTGGATTTAGATCGCCAGTCATGATTACTCTGTGTTATATTTGCTATTTGAATAAATTGTAAAGCATGTATTAACCTTGACACCTTGCAGCAGCTATGGATGATGGTCTGAGTTGTATTTGGTCTTGGTTAGACCTAGTTTGACCATGGAGGACCATGGGACATGAGATGTTGGACCTTATGATGATATGGATAGATGATATATGGTCTATGTACACATACAGGATGATTCTATGCAGCAGCTACAGGGTTATGATGATGATTCTTGGGATACAGCAGTGTTTGGTCATTTACAGATCATTATTATTGGCCTTGTTCCGGTACATTGGATATTTATTTTGATCATGCAGAGATTCATATGGTGTATGAGTACACATCTTGGATGGATTTGGACCTTCTGAGTCCAATGGGACAGTTTATTTTCAGTTCCGGGCACTTACAGTGATGATTTAGCCTCATTAGGCTGTCCTAGTGCAGTTTTGGTCTGTTGGAGGCCCTGTCGGAGCAGAGATGACTTTTATCCGGTTGACCTAGGGCACTGATGATGGAGGGGGTGGTCCAGCCACTTGTTTTTACCATATTACCCCCCTCCCGGAGACATTGGTGCCCTCACCTTCACAGCGCCATCACTCCAGGAGGCTGTTTGGGCAGTTTCACGCTTCCCGAGGCATTTCAGGATTGGTAGAAATGGCTATTGAGGAAATCGATTTGGGCTACTGAGGCAAAGTTATGGCATGGGATGATCAGTGATGATAGACCGGGACCTTCCACACCTCCTCCAGCAGTTTCAGCTTCATCGGGGCCCGCATCCATCACTTATGGCACTTTCTGTGGATTTTTGAGGTCTTTTGAGGACCACGACTTCACTAGGGAGGCACGATTTGGTACTTTCATGATTATTTATTGGTTATTGTGCCATGGGGATTGACCAAGGAGGGATAAAATTACCCCTTGGACCCACCATGAGCCTCTTATGATATTTTGTCATCATGATTTGGTGGGATTCCCCTCTCCTAGGGCGACTTTGTCCAATTATGTTATATTTTATGTGTGATCCATGTATTATATTGTTGAGCTCATCTCAACCATTGATTAGACATTTGTATCTTTTAATCTTAGCCGCTCATTCAAAAAGTGGTTAGGGTTTTGGTGCCTCTCCTTCCTATTTAAAGGAGAGAGCCTCTCATTGTAAAGGGTCTTTGGCTCTTGGATTATTGGTATAGAAAAATATTCTTGTGGAAATTCTTGTGGTCTCCTTTGCATCTGGTGTTCTTAGATGGTGATTGGAAAGTCTATTGCAACCTAGCATTTGGAAATCGTGGTAAGATCTATCTTGTTTGGAAATCATTGTTTGTCTACAGGAGGGCGACTTCAACAAGGGCGATTTTGCAAGGCTTCTTCAAATCGACTTTCTTGGCATTCGCTTGTATCAGGGGGTTATCATTAGCATCATTGTGATCTATGCTATCTTTCTGTTACTTCTTTTGTGGCATTAGTCTTATCTCTTGATGCATCAAATCTGATATTGTTGACGTTTGTTGTGCAGGAGAGAGGGCGCATTGGCTTCTTGGACAAAATCGATTTGCATAGAAACTACCTCAAAGCTTCCAAATTGATCGGGTTTGCATAGATCATCATCATCAAGGCATCTACAAGGTTACCCAGGTAAGATCCACAGGTTTGTTTCTCTTTCCTTTATCCAATCCATTGACATAGCTCATAAATTGTTGAAACCCTAAATATCTTAAAACCCCCATTTTACATTTTCTCAGATCTACTTAGATCTAGTGGGTTGTTGGGCATGACACTGAAAACCCACCTCTATAGCATCCAAGGCATCCCGGATCTATAGTTTGGTGAGGATTGGCTTCCATTTGATCCCCTTCCCAGGCCAACTTAGCCTCTCCCAAGCAAGGCGCACTTCACTAGTTGGGCGAGTTGACCTAGATCTAGGTGGTGGGTGTTTGAGATTCCACTTGATTTGACATCTACACATCAAATAACATACACCCAGGTTGTCACTTTTCTGAAACTCACCTTGTGGGCCCTATTCCACATTTTAAGGGATTTAATCCCCATTTTGGACCACTTGGAACACTTAAACTCAGATCTACTAAGATCTAACCGATGGATTGCCACGAAATTATAGATCCAAACTCCTACCTGACCGATCTACCTGGATCTAAAGTTTGGATGCCATCCGACTTGATTTGACCCACCTAAACCCCAATTTAAGCCTCCTTGGGTAAAGTCGCACCACCTTGGAGAAGTGAGTTCACTCACTTCTAGGAACTGGGTACTTGAGATTATTGCAGATCTGAAACCGGGATAATTCAAAACCTAGGTCTAGACTATCACTTTGTCAAATCTTGCCTTGGGGACAGCATTCCTTGTTTTAAGGGATTGTGGTCCACTTGGGTCAAACCTAGATCTAGACACCTTCAACCATCAAGACCTATATTGCCCACTTATCTCATGTTGTAGGAGTCCTAAACCATAAGTCAACCCCACTTTGACTCCACTTCCCAATTCCCAAGGCACTGGTTTCTCTACAAGGTAATTCAACTTTCCTAGATTGTTGGATTGACTTGTGGTTTGACTTAGGCATGGTAAACTATACCTTTGAAGACATCATGAACCATGGTCAAGCTTGTCTCATGTACTAGTTAGTCCCAATACAACCCTTAACTATCCTGCATTGGACACGGTTCCCAAGGCAGTGGATCTTTTGACATTGAACTAGTACACTAGCCCTAGATCTCACTACAAACATTATAAGTCACTTTTACATTCAACTATGAACCAAAGCTATACCTATTGAACCCCCACTTGGCTTGTGACTTCATCTTTAGGTCTAGGATAAACCATACACCTAACTTGACTTGGAAATACCCTGATTTGGTGTCTTGGTTTTGATCTCTCCTGTCAGAAGTAGATCGGGTCTCCCCCTTTGTTGTCAGGGCTAGATAACATAAAGTGAAGGTTGCCTCGACTGGCGTGACAACCATATATATTGGAGGTCGAGGTGATCGTGGTTGCACCTTTTGAGTTGCCCTTCCCTATTGCCATCCATGACTGGATCCATCCATAGGGGTAGCTACAGTTTAGGTGATAACAGGACCCTCTTATGATAACAAGATATGTTCCGACATGATGATACCTCTCTAGCTAAGAGGGAGTGTTGATGATGTAGACACCCGATGGACTGGGTTGAGCTGAGCACATTGTATTGATGCATGATAGACTCTACGATGGACTGTGCAGAGTTCTTGAATTGATGCGCGAGTGACTCACCTATGGAGAGGTCAGAGTCGTGGAGCTATTGCATGTTCCCCGATGGACTGGATTGAGCAGACGCACGAAGATTGATTTGTTGACACTTCTCGACTAACTGTGATTGTGTTGGAAGACCTTCCTTATGATATAGAGAGGTTAGAGATAACTGTGATATACATATGATATCGAAATGTCTTTCAGTATGATAATGCTGACGATACCTCCATGGCCAAGAGGCAGTGTTGGAGTAGTAGCTGCATGGGGAATCACCTCATAGGTCGAGCAAATAAAGAATAAGATTAGAATACAGTGTTCGAAGACTACATTCCTTGATTAGAGGGAGTGTTGGAAACAGTACAACATCGGAAATTATTCTTATTGCATTTCATCTTGTTAAGGTACCTCCTATGAGACAAGATGTCAATGTATTCGATCATGTAAAACACTTAATGTAAACCTAGGGGTGAAATCCCAAAGAAAAGATTTATTAAATGTAATTTTTTGTATTCCCCCAAGAAAGGTCGGACCAGTGGGTAAACTGCCGCAAAGCAGTGGGAAATTTTCCCCATACAATGGGCAGAACTGCCCTAGTCAGGTCGTCGCAGTTAGGGAAACTTAGGTCGGCCCAGTCAGGAAAAAAGTCACCCTTTGATTTGTATAAATAGAGAGTTCGACCTCTCATTTTGTCATTCACTCAAGCAAGTTCGCTCTAGCAAAGAGAGGTTCGCTACTTCCGTTAACGGACTGATTTTTTGGGGTTCTCCACTATTGGAGAAGTTTCTCCCTTGTTTTCTAGGGTTTGCGCTACTACTATCCGGATGTACATTGTTCTCTATTGGAAGGTCTGAGCTCGGGGGAGACAAATAGCTTTGTCTATGGTTGGGAGATGATTGTTCTTATCATCATGGTTTAAACGAGCTCGACACTCATTTTGTTTTTGTGTTTTGCCATTCTTTCAGTGAGCCTCGCATTCGTCTGCTTGTTTATTTTTTGTAGGAGGTGGTGTCACAATCAGTTTCGCGTACATAAATATTGCTAACATCTATGTTTCAGATATACTAGCCTACACAGGATAGTATATACAAGTGAGACAAGTTGATACTGAGGACAATAGAGGATGGAAAGAGGAAAAATGTGGAAGATGTTGAGTCATCGATCTCATGACTGCAGTATATGCGATGCAACGACTACGAATAACACCCTACACAGGAGAAAATGAAGAAACTCACCTTGAACAGTGTTGATGGTGATTTCGAGCCTTCCTTGACCTTCTTAGTGTTTATAGCAGCATAACCAGGATCACTAAATGAGTGGAAAAGCACATAAACAAAATGAGTGTGGAGCTCGAAACCAACATCAACACTATTTAAGGTGATTTTCTACATTTTCTCTCGTGTATGGCGTTCTTCGTAGTCGTTTCATCGCATAGACTGCAGTCATGGGATCGATGACTCAACATCTTTGGCATTTTTCCTCTTTTCGTTCTCTATTGTCCCTCGAATCCCCTCATCTCCTTTCTCCTCTTCAAAAAATTTTCCCATCATTGCCACCTTCCACAGATAAAGTGCTTGAGGAAGTAATCCTCTGTGGTCTAGAATGACCATGTTCATCAGGCAGATCATATATCTTCTTTAAAAAGGTTATATGGTCCCTTTGTGGGATGGTTCCTTTGTGGAACGTACTTCTCTGTGGAGTGTGTCCCATTGTGGGATGGTATCTTTATGGAACGTGCTTATTTGTGGATGGTTCATTTGGGGAACGTTTTTCTTTGTGGAGTGTAACCCTGTGTTGGTATGGACCTTCTTATAATAACAAGGTGTGTTTCGACGTGATGATACCTCCTTAGCTAAGAGGGAGTGTTGAGGATGTAGGCACCCGATGGACAGGGTTGAGATGAGCACATTGTATTGATGCATGATAGACTCTATCATGGATTGTGCAGAGTTCTTGAGCTGATGCACAAGTGACTCACCTATGGAGAGGGCAGAGTTGTGGAGCTAGTGCATGTTCCCCGATGGACTGGATTGAGCAGATGCACGAAGACTCATTTGTTGACACTTCTTGACTAACTGTGATTGTGTTGGAAGACCTTCCTTTTGGTATAGAGAGGTTAGAGATAACTGTGATGTAGATATGATATCGAGATGTGTTTCAGTATGATAATGTTGGCGATACCTCCATGGCCAAGAGGCAGTGTTGGAGTAGTAGCTGCATGGGGCATCACCTCATAGGTCGACCAAATAAAGAATAAGATTAGAATACAGTGTTCGAAGAATACCTTCCTTGTTGAGAGGGATTGTTGGAAACAGTACAACTTCGGAAGTTATTCTTATTGTATTTCGTCTTGTTAAGGTACCTCTTATGGGACGAGATGTCAATGTATTTGATCATGTAAAACACTCAATGTAAACCTAGGGGTGAAATCACAAGGAAAAGATTTTTTAAATGTAATTATTTGTATTCCCCCAAGACAAGAGGACCAGTGGGTAAACTGCCCCAAAGCAGTGGACAATTTTGCCCCATACAATGGGTAGAACTGCCCCAGTCAGGTCGGCGTAGTTAGGGAAACTAAGGTCGGCCCAGTCAGGAAAAAATTCACCCTTTGATGTGTATAAATAGAGAGATCGACCTCTCATTTCGTCATTCACTCAAGCAAGTTCGCTATAGCCAAGAGAGGTTCGCTACTTCAGTTAAGGGACTGATTTTTTGGGGTTCTCCACTATTGGAGAAGTTTCTCCCTTGTTTTCTAGGGTTTGCGCTACTACTATACTGATGTACATCCTTCTCTATATGAAGGTCTGAGCTCGGGGGAGACAAATAGCTTTGTCTATGGTTGGGAGATGATTGTTCTTATCATCATGGTTTAAACGAGCTCGACACTCATTTTGTTTATCTAATTTGTCATTCTTTCATTGATCCTCGCATTCGCCTGCTTGTTTATTTTTTGTAGGAGGTGGTGTCACAATCAGTTTCCGCGTAGAGAAATATTGCTAACATCTATGTTCCAGATATAGTAGCCTGTGAAGGCTAGTATATACAAGTGAGACGAGGTGATACTGGGGACAATAGAGGATGGAAAGAAGAAAAATGTGGGAGATATTGAGTCATTGATCTCATGACTGCAGTATATGTGATGCAATGACTACGAACAACACCCTACACAGGAGAAAATGAAGAAACTCACCTTGAACAGTGTTGATGGTGGTTTCGAACCTTCCTTGACCTTGTTAATGTTTATAGCAGCATAACCAGGATCACTAAAAGAATGGAAAAAGCACATAAACAAAATGAGTGTGGAGCTCGAAACCAACATCAACACTATTTAAGGTGATTTTCTACATTTTCTCACGTGTATGGCATTCTTCGTAGTCGTTTAATCACATAGACTGCAGTCATGGGATCGATGACTCAACATCTCCGGTATTTTTCCTCTTTCCATTCTCTATTGTCCCTCGTATCACCTTATCTCACTTCTCATCTTCAAAGATTTTCCCCATCATTGCCACCTTCCACAGATAAAGTGCTTGAGGAAGTAATCCTCTGTGTTCTAGAATGACCAAGTTCATCAGGTAGATCATATATTTTCTTTGAAAAGATGATATAGTCCCTTTGTGGGATGGTTCCTTTGTGGAACGTAGTCCTCTATGGAGCGTGTCCCATTGTGGGATGGTTTCTTTGTGGAATGTGCTTATATGTGGATGGTTCATTTGGGGAACGTTCTCCTTTGTGAAGTGTATCCCTGTGTTGGAATGGAGCCTCTTATGATAACAAGATGTGTTCCGATGTGATGATAACTCTCTAGCTAAGAGGGAGTGTTGATGATGTAGGCACCCGATGGACTGGGTTGAGCTGAGCACATTGTATTGATGCATGATAGACTCTACGATGGACTGTGCAGAGTTCTTGAGCTGATGCATGAGTCACTCACCTATGTAGAGGGCAGAGTCGTGGAGCAAGTGTATGTTCCTTAATGGACTGGATTGAGCAGACGCACGAAGATTGATTTGTTGACACTTCTCGACTAACTGTGATTGTGTTGGAAGACCTTCCTTATGATATAGAGAGGTTAGAGATAACTGTGATGTACATATAATATCGAGATGTGTTTCAGTATGATAATGTTGACGATATCTCCATGGCCAAGAGGCAGTGTTGGAGTAGTAGCTGCATGGGGCATCACTTCATAGGTCGACCAAATAAAAAATAAGATTAGAATACAGTGTTCGAAGAATACCTTCCTTGTTGAGAGGGAGTGTTGGAAACAGTACAACTTCGGAAGTTATTCTTATTGTATTTCATCTTGTTAAGGTACCTCTTATGGGACGAGATGTCAATGTATTTGATCATGTAAAACACTCAATGTAAACCTAGGGGTGAAATCACAAAGAAAAGTTTTATTAAATGTAATTATTTGTATTCCCCCAAGACAAATCAGACCAGTGGGTAAACTGTCCCAAAGCAGTGGGCAATTTGCCCCATACAATGCGCAGAACTGCCCCATTCATGTCGGCGCAGTTAGGGAAAGTCAGGTCAGCCCAGTCAGGAAAAAATAACCCTTTGATGTGTATAAATAGAGAGTTCAAACTCTCATTTCGTCATTCACTCAAGCAAGTTCGCTCTAGCCAAGAGAGGTTCGCTACCTCAGTTAAGGGACTGATTTTTTGGGGTTCTCCACTGTTGGAGAAGTTTCTCCCTTGTTTTCTAGGGTTTGTGCTACTACTATACGGATGTACATCGTTCTCTATTGGAAGGTCTGAGCTCGGGGGAGACAAATAGCATTGTCTATGGTTGGGAGATGATTGTTCTTATCATTATGGTTTAAACGAGCTTGACACTCATTTTATTTTCTGTGATTTGCCATTCTTTCAGTGATTCTCGTATTCGCTTGCTTGTTTATTTTTTGTAGGAGGTGGTGTCACAATCAGTGTCGCGTAGAGAAATATTGCTAACATCTATATTCCAGATATACTAGCCTTCACAGGCTAGTATATACAAGTGAGACAAGGTGATACTCGGTACAATAGAGGATGAAAAGAGGAAAAATGTGGGAGATGTTGAGTCGTCGATCGCATGACTGCAATCTATGTGATGCAACGAGTACGAACAACACCCTACACAGGAGAAAATGAAGAAACTCACCTTGAACAGTGTTGGTGGTGGTTTCGAGCCTTCCTTGACCTTGTTAATGTTTATAGCAGCATAACCAGGATCACTAAAAGAATGGAAAAGCATGTAAACAAAATGAGTGTGGAGCTCGAAACCAACATCAACACTATTTAAGGCGATTTTCTACATTTTCTCTCGTGTAGGGCGTTGTTCGTAGTCGTTTCATCGCATAGACTGCAGTCATGGGATCGATGACTCAACATATCCGGCATTTTTCCTGTTTCCATCCTCTATTGTCCCTCATATCACCTCATGTCACTTCTCCTCTTCAAAGATTTTCCCCATCAATGGCACCTTCCACAGATAAAGTGCTTGAGGAAGTAACCCTCTGTGGTCAAGAATGACCAAGTTCATCAGGTAGATCATATATCTTCTTTAAAAAGATAATATGGTCCCTTTGTGGGATGGTTCCTTTGTGGAATGTACTCCTCTGTGAAGCGTGTCCCATTGTGGGATGGTTTCTTTGTGGAACGTGTTTATTTGTGAATGGTTCTGTTATCACACAACTTGTAGTTGCCCCTAGAGGTATCCCATCCAGGACGGTAGAGGAGCTAGGCAACTAAAGAGGTGACCCAAGAGATGCCACGGTTCCCAATGCAGGTGGGAGTCACGTCAACCGAGGCACTCTTCGCTTTAGGTCAAGGTGTAACTAGACCAAGGGGGAGACCCTATACCCCAATCACAGTTGATTGGACCCAAACAAAGGTTTCTAAGGATAGGTAAGTACTGAGTTACGGAAACCAATGCAAGGCTAAGTGGACCTAAGGGTTAAGGTATGGTTGAGGGAAGTGTAAGAGATTATTAATGTTTCAACCTATGTATGGTTTAGGCCACATGATGGGGTATGATGACAAGGTATAGTACCATGTGTTTGCACAAGTGGGTCTAGTTTTCTTGGGAAGTGTGAAGTGATTCTAGGTAGGCCCACAAGGTGAAGTTAGGTGTGAGGTAAGTACTATAGGTTAGATATAGGTTAGATCTATGAGTTTAAATTGATTATAAGGATACCCATGAACTAGATCTAGGGTTTGACACAAATCCCAAGGAGTGCGACTTGCTTGGTGATGGACTAGTGCCCTGTTAAGTGGGCTAATGGGATCAATAATTATGTCAAAATGTAGATCGGGACACCTAAAAGCCAAGTCAAGTGGGTTGAGTGAAATCTAATGGTTGGATCTTACTAGATCTAGGTTTTTTAAGTGAGGACCCTAAGTGGACCACAATCCCTTTAAACAAGAAATGCAATCCCCAAGGCGGATCTTGACAAAAGGACAGTATAGACCTAGGTTTCAAGGCATGGGCATTCCAAATCCACGAAAAACTCAAACACCCACCTCCTAGAAGTGGACCAACTCAAATCTTCAAGGGGGTGCGACTTGCTCAAGGAGGGCTAAAATGAGGGTTTGGTGGACCAAATCAAGTCCAATTGCCACCAAACTATAGATCCAAGTGGCTAGTACCCCGATCTATGTATGTTCAAAATTTCAAGTGAATCCAAGGGCTAGAACTTAGTAGATCTAAGTTTTAAGGTGCCAAGAAGATTAAAAGGGGGTTTTAACCCCTTAAAACATGGAGAGATGTCCACAAGGTAGTTTTCACCAAAGTAAGAATCTGGGTATAGGTTATCAAATGTCTAGACTTCAAATCAAGCGGGATCTCACCTACCCATGTGCTAGATCTAACCCAACAAGCCTCTCTTAGGGAAGTGCGATTTGGTTCAAGAGGGCTTTTTGCATTGAAATGTGTGTCAAATTTTAGCCAATCACCACCAAACTATAGATCCAACTAGGGGTGGATACTATAGAGGTGGGTTTTCAATTTGCCTTCAAATGCAAGGCTAGATCTAAGTAGATCTAAGAAATACCAAAATTGGGGTTTTAATTGATTAGGGTTTTATGACCAATGAAGATAGAATGGATGAAAGAGGTACATACCTTGTAGATCTTACCTCAATTGCTTGTGGCCACCTTGCAAATTGATAGCATTCTCCTATGTGTATATTCAAGAGTGAGATCCAAGTGCTCCAACCAAAACGTCCTTCTCCAAGATAGCCAAATCGTCCTCCTCCTACAAGACAAGATCAAAGAAACAAGTCAAGCAAGATGATTATGAAAATGGTAGAAAGATGTAATAGAAAGCATCAACTATGTCACGAAGATACAATAATGATACTCCCTGTCACAAGATCAACCCAAGAGAGAATATGTGGATCCCTCCAACAATAACCCTCATGAAGTCGCCCTCCTCTCTCCAATTCGACTTTCCTGTCAAAAGATTAGTAAAAGCACCAAAATCCACAATGATACATAGAAGAGATACTGTATATTCAATATGCAAGAGAATCCATAACGCAAGAGAGATGTGCTCCACAAAAAATCTTCTATTCCAATATTCCAGAGCTCCAAAGGTGAGCTTTACAATGGGGGGTCTCCTCCTTATATAGGATAATAAAGACCAAAACCCTATACCACTCCATAATACTACATCACATGAGTGGTTGAGATTAAAAGATCTCATCATACAATCAATGGCTAAGATGACCCATAACAATATATCACATGGATCACTCAAAATAACAATAGCGCCCTCACTAAATGGTACAATGGAGGGTGACGTCATCCCACTAGAGGGGTAAAAAGTACAATGATCCACCTCATGATGACTAGGACATGACAACATAAGCACATGGTGGGGCTAGGAGGCATCAATCCTTACTAGCTCATCCCCAAGGCACAATAAAATAATAAAATATGTCCAATATAATAAAAATGACCAAAACTGTCCTCAGAATCCATGACAGTCAAGCAGTAAATGTCCTCCTGTGATCAATCTGGGCATACCCACATGGTGAAAACTGACTGGAAGATAGTGATGCCACCCTGGAAGACCTCTGTGAAGACCAAATGCCAAAACCTTGCCTCAATTTTCCAAATCGATTTCCTCAGTGACCACTTTATCCCATTTTTTAACTGCCTCGGGAACTGTGAAAGTGCAAAAACTGCCTCCTAGGGTGCTAGCGCTGTCCATCTGAGCCCACTAGGCTCTCCGGAAGGGGGATAAATGGTAATAACAAGTGGCTGGACCACCCCCTCCATCATCAGCGCCCTAGGTGAACTGGCCTCTCGGGGCCCCTGCTGCTCAGGCTGGGAAATCAGCCACCAATCTGGTCAACAAGTGTAAAACTGCATCAATCACTGTCAGAAGTGCCTGGAAATAAAAGATAAGTGTCTCAATGGATCCAGAAGACCCAAATCCACTAGGAATGAGTACTCATACACCCTGGGTTGCCCTAATGGGCCTGCTGTAGGGTCCACCATATATGGACAATGTATAATCCGCTGATCTGAAGTAGTAATAAACCTGCTGAACTGGATCAGACATCATCTGCATCATATGTCCATCATATGATATCATCATCAAACATGTCGGACCATAAATCATCATCAATAATCATCCATATATGGTCCACATCATCACGGATCCCAAGAATATATAATCAAGGATAAATCACATCAGTAGACTAAGACAATGCTTCTCTAATCATTCCCACAGCTAAGCTCAAAGTATAAATTCCATTCAGTGGCATTAATCAAGTTAACATATTCCGTGGTTATATAAAATTACTTGCACAATAGTTCAAATGACAAACTTACCCATTGGACATGGTCAAACTGCCAGTGAAGGATGAAGGCTAGGAGCAAGGTTGGGCCAAGGGTTTGACTTGTCTAACTTAACTCAAAAATACTTTGGACTGGGAGAAGGGGGAAGCTACAAACTCTGTGCTAGACAAAAGAACACGGGGGATGGCTGTGCCTCACAAATGGATAAGTTGTTTAGAGAGTGTTTATTCCACTTAGGCATCATGTCTACATCAAGTTGATCCAGGTTCATTAGGATCATTCAATTTTATTCCATGGCCTTTTTGGCCTACATAACCCTTCGGATTTCAGATGTGCTGAGAAGCACAACTAGTTGCAGCTTGCATCCAGGGCATGTTTTTCATATATTTATACAAGGTCAGCAATTGTTTAGATATAGCTTTTAAGAACTATTGCTTTTTGGAACTTTCTTATACTCTTCGAGGAGTATTTTTAGCTTTTCATTGCTCTTGCCCCTTTTTTTTTGTTTCCATGGGCAAATTTTTCAAGTTTCCATAGGTAGAACATGAGCTTTCAGTTTTAGCCAACAACATCTCAAGTGACTAGGGGGAGTTCGAGCCAATGCCAAACATCGGGACAACCGACCAGAATGATTTAGGCCTACAATCCAACTTACCAAAGGCAAGTTCTGTCACCAACTCAGAGCCGAGACACTGAATAAACAGGGATGCGGTCCAAAGACAGAGGTAGAAAAATAGGGAAGTCCTCAGTATCAGAAAGTCAAATGAGACAATTCAGGGTTTAAAGTCAAACAGGAAGGTCATGTATGGATGGAGACAAGTGAATATGGAGCCTACACTAGCAGACAACTGGTGTCGGGAAAGACCATGTCTATGTAAGGTGAAAAACCAGTAAGTTTTATTAAATGACCTAAAAGTGCAAGCAATTGTCCAATTTATGATTTACAGTTCATTTTAAATAGTTTGCCACATCAGGAATAATATACCAAGCACATGCTATGATCATGACTAAATCAACAAGATAATAATCCACAGTCAGTGAGAACATATCCATAAATCCTACAACATCATCATAATAATAATCATCAAGTATCATCTAAAACACTGCTGTAATACATCTCTAGGCACTGAACTGAAACTGTAATGGGATAAGTGGTCACATCAGTCATCAAATCTGAACTCTGAAGGCTCAGCCTTGACACAAGGTCATATACAAATCTGAATAATGTACTGCTCTGATCATGAGTGATCCAATATATAGCCATGCTCTGGAAAAATGGAAGCTCTGGAATGTGCAGATATCTGCTGTACAAGAATAGTAGCCCTGCTACTATGGTGTGATAACAGGTTCATTTGGGGAACGTTCTCTTTTGTGGAGTGTATCCCTAGTTAGGAATGGACCTGTTATCACATATATAGTAGCCGGGCTACAATACATTATTTTTCTCATTCCAGTACACTATTCAGCCAGTTCCCTTACATTTGAGATGCCGAGATGAGCATCTATATAGGATCACTATCAGATTGTGGACAGCAGTTGTATTCCCCATGCCATGACTGAGTCTCAGGACACTCAGAGAGATGACCGATGTAGCCATTATACCATTGGTACCTGTCACTTTTCTTTTCCTGCACAATAAATTTCAAATTTTGAAAATTATGTTAGTAGTTTTGTTTACTTTCTGCATTTATATTTCTGATATAGAGTAGATTTTATTTCAGTTGGTTTTATATTTTTCCCACACATGCGGCATGAGGTATTTTAGATGTTTGTGAATGCAGAAAATAGGTTGCAAGAATAAAAGCTGGAAATAAAATGGTAGAGTGCTGGATCGTGGATTCGAGTAGCAGAGTTCGAGGACCAGAGATTCTGAGGTTCTCAAGCGCTCATTTCAGCAGAGCACTTGTCCCAGCCGGAGCCAGATGTTATCACATATATAGTAGCCGGGATACAATACATTATTTTTCTCATTCCAGTACACTATTCAGCCAGTTCCCTTACATTTGAGATGCTGAGATGAGCATCTATATTGGATCACTGTCAGATTGTGGACAGCAGTTGTATTCCCCATGCCATGACTAAGTCTCAGGACACTCAGAGAGATGACCGATGTAGCCATTATACCATTGGTACAGAGCAGTCAGTAGTGCCCAGAGTTGCAGCAGCAGTTTCAGAGGACAGATGATGGTACAGGTTGATGAGCTTTCATGTATATGACTCAGCAGGTATATCATGGTGTTATGGTTAGATTGCTTTTATACTTATTTTTATAGCATGTCTTAGCACTTAGTGTCATGATCTGGCGATCATATAGATATATGGACCTGGTTGATCTATTATATATATTATATTGTCCCTACTCAGACTTAGAAGTTCACTATTCATACTCATTGGTATGTACCCTCCTTAGGGAGAATAGAGGTGATCATTCAACCATACCTTGGCTTGCTAGTGTTGGTTCCATCATTTCATTGTCTTCATCCATCCATGGCCTACCTTTTAGATTATCACCCTGACTTACTACTTGACTAGTGGCATGGAGGACTTTTCCCCACTGTAGCCTCTGTATTGGATGAGCTTCCCTGTTTATTGTGTCTCGGCTCTGAGTTGGTGACAAAACTTACCTATGGTGAGTTGGAGTTCCTTGGAATTCCCCCTAGTCACTAAAGTTGTGTTGGCTAAACCTGAAACTTTTGGTGCTGCCATGAATACAAAATATGGAAAAAATGAAATGCTATATCTTGTATGAAAAGCCCATGAATAAGAGGCATGCCAAATGAAAATGGCTATAAAAATAAAATGTTATATCTTTTGGAAAATAAATACCTAGGTAAACAAGCTGTCCATGACACACCTAGAAGTGCTCAGGTAAACAAGTGCCTTAAAAACACACCTGCAGCAGAAAGCCTAAAATAAATGTAAATCTATGCAATGTGTTTATAAACACACATAGATCAAGGCTATGGAAACTTCAGGCCCAAAAAGCAATGGAACTTAAATGCTATATCAAAACAATTGCTGGCCTTATTTGTATTATGGATTGTGCGCATCTGTGAAGGTGAATAAACCCTCTTTGAACAACTCATCCATTTGTGAGACACCGCCATCCCCTGTGTTGTTGCTCATTCAGTATATACTATGGTGTGTATTCCCTTTCCCTTGCCAAAGTGTCACAAAGTTAAGTCAGTCAAGTCATCCCCTAGCCTAGCCAGTTATTTCAGCCTTCACCCTTCACTAGCAAATTGATCACAACTATGAAGTGAGTATGATCCTGAAAGTCTAGTCTGAGTAATAATAATAATTAACGACACTATATATTTGGATTTAGATCGCCAGTTATGATTACTCTGTGTTATAATTGTTATTTGAATAAGTTGTAGAGCATGTATTAACCTTGACACTTTGCAGCAGCTATTGATGATGGTCTGAGTTATATTTGGTCTTGGTTAGACCTAGTTTGACCATGGAGGATCATGGGACATGAGATGTTGGACCTTATGATGATATGGATAGATGATATTTGGTCTATGTATACATACATGATGATTCTATGCAGCAGCTACAGGGTTATGATGATGAGTCTTGGGTTACAGCAGTGTTTAGTCATTTACAGATCATTATTACTGACCTTGTTCCGATATATTGGATATTTATTTTGATCATGCAGAGACTCATATGGTGTATGAGTACACATCTTGGATGGATTTGGACCTTCTGAGTCCAATGAGACAGTTTGTTTTCAGTTCCGGGCACTTACAGTGATGATTGAGCCTCAATAGGCTGTCCCAGTGCAGTTTTGGTCTGTCGGAGGCCCTGTCAAAGCAGATGTGATTTTTATCCGGTTGACCTAGGGCGCTGATGATGGAGGGGGTGGTCCAGCCACTTGTTATTACCATATTACCCCCCTCCCGGACACACTGGTGCCCTCACCTTGACAGCGCAGGCACTCCAGGAGGCTGTTTTGGGCAGTTTCACGCTTCCCGAGGCATTTCAGGATTGGTAGAAATGGCTATTGAGGAAATCGATTTGGGCTACTGAGGCAAATTTATGGCATGGGATGATCAGTGATGATAGATCGGGGTCTTCCACACCTTCTCCAGCAGTTTCAGCTTCATCGGGGCCCGCATCCATCACTTATGGCACTTTCAGTGGATTTCTGAGGTCTTTTGAGGACCACGACTTGACTATGGAGGCACGATTTGGTACATTCATGATTATTTATTGGTTATTGTGCTATGGGGATTGACCAAGGAGGGATAAAATTACCCCTTGGACCCACCATAAGCCTCTTATGATATTTTATCATCATGATTTGGTGGGATTCCCCTCTTCTAGGGCGATTTTGTCCACTTGCATAATATTTTATGTGTGATCCATGTATTCTATTGTTGAGCTCATCTCAACCATTGATTAGACATTTGTATCTTTTAATCTTAACCACTCATTCAAAAAGTGGTTAGGGTTTTGGTGCCTCTCCTTCCTATTTAAAGGAGAGAGCCTCTCATTGTAAGGGGTCTTTGGCTCTTGGATTATTGGTATAGAAAAATATTCTTGTGGAAATTCTTGTGGTCTCCTTTGCATCTGGTGTTCTTAGATGGTGATTGGAAAGTCTATTTCAACCTAGCATTTGGAAATTGTGGTAAGATCTATTTTTTTGGAAATCATTGTTTGTCTACAGGAGGGTGACTTCAACAAGGGCGATTTTGCAAGGCTTCTTCAAATCGACTTTCTTGGCATTCGCTTGTATCAGGGGGTTATCATTAGCTTCATTGTGATCTATGCTATCTTTCTGTTACTTCTCTTGTGGCATTAGTCTTATCTCTTGATGCATCAAATCTGATATTGTTGACGTTTGTTGTGCAGGAGAGAGGGCGCATTGGCTTCTTGGATCAAATCGACTTGCATAGAAATTACCTCAAAGCTTCTCAAATTGATCGAGTTTGCATAGATCATCATCATCAAGGCATCTAAAAGGTTACCCAGGTAAGATCCACAGGTTTGTTTCTCTTTCCTCTATCCAATCCATTGACCTAGCTCATAAATTGTTAAAACCCTAAATATTTCAAAACCCCCATTTTACATTTTTTCAAATCTACTTAGATCTAGTGGGTTGTTGGGCATAATATTGAAAACCCACCTCTATAGCATCCACGGCATCCCGAATCTATAGTTTGGTGAAGATTGGCTTCCGTTTGACCCCTCTCCCATGTCAACTTAGCTCCCCCCAAGCAAGGCGCACTTCACTAGTTGAGCAAGTTGACCTAGATCTAGGTGGTGGGTGTTTGAGATTCCACTTGATTTGTCATCTAGACATCCAATAACATACACCCAGTTTGTTACTTTTCTGAAATTCACCTTGTGGGCCCCATTCCACATTTTAAGGGATTTAATCCCCATTTTGGACCATTAGGTGTACTTAAACTCAGATCTACTAAGATCTAGCCGTTGGATTGCCACGAAATTATAGATCCATACTCCTACTTGACCAACCTACCCGGATCTAAAATTTGGATGCCATCCGACTTGTCTTGACCCACCTAACCCTACTTTTAAGCCTCCTTGGGCAAAATCGCACCACCTTGGAGAAGTGAGTTGACTCACTTCCAGGAACTGGGTACTTGAGATTTTTGGAGATTTGGAACGGGAATAATTCAAAACCTAGGTCTAGACTATCACTTTGTCAAATCTTGCCTTGGGGATAGCATTCCTTGTTTTAAGGGATTGTGGTCCACTTGAGTCAAACCTAGATCTAGACACATTCATCCATCAAGACCTCTATTGCCCACTTGTCCCAAGTACTAGGAGTCCTAAACCACAAGTCAACCCTACTTTGACTCCACTTCCCAATTCCCAAGGCACTGGTTTCTCTCCAAGTTAATTCAACTTTCCTAGATTGTTGGATTGACTTGTGGTTTGACTTTTGCATGGTGAACTAAACCCTTGAAGCTATCATGTATCATGGTTAAGCTTGTCACTTGTACTAGTTAGCCCCAATTCAACCCTTAAACTACCCTGCATTGGACACGGTTCCCAAGGCAGTGGGTCTTCCAACATTGAACTAGTACACTCATCCTAGATCTCACTTTAAACATTGTAAGTCACTCTCACATCAACTATGAACCAAAGCTATACCTATTGAACCCCTCACTTGGCTTGTGACTTCATCTTTAGGTCTAGGATAAACCATACACCTAACTTCACTTAAACATACCCTGATTTGGTGTCTTGGTTTTGATCTCTCCTGTTGGGACTAGATCGGGTCTCCCCCTTTGTTGTCTGGGCTAGATAACATAAAGCGAAGGTTGCCTCGACTGGCGTGACAACCATATATTGGAGGTCGAGGTGATCGTGGTTGCACCTTTTGAGTTGCCCTTCCCTATTGCCATCCATGACTGGATCCATCCATAGGGGTAACTACAGTTTAGGTGATAACATTTTGGCGCCGTTGCCGGGGAGGCAATAGCTTGCCCTAGTTCGACATACTTTTCTTCAAGCATTCCCGTTCTCTTTGCCTAACATTTTGGCGCCGTTGCCGGGGAAGGCATAGGCTTACCCTGGTTCGATATATTATTTTAAAGCTCTCCTCCCCTTCTCTTTGCCAAACATTTTGGCGCCGTTGCCGGGGAGGCAATAGCTTGCCCTAGTTCGACATACTTTTCTTCAAGCATTCCCGTTCTCTTTGCCTAACATTTTGGCGCCGTTGCCGGGGATGCAATAGGCTTACCTTGGAAAAGCTGCTAGTCCTTCCCGCATATACAACGACACATATCTTGGTAGAAGAGTTTAAGAAATCTACCTAGCGACTCCCAACCGTGACTCCGCTGAGGAGCGAGCTCATTTGCATCCTTACAACACTAGAATTAAGACAGATTCTATCATTATCTAGAACCCATGGGGTGCATCATTTTATTTTCAGGCTCTTGATTTTTTAAAAATAAATATAAAAATATTAAAAAATATAAATAAAAAATAAAAATTATTGTCCATGGCTGCTTCTGAGCGACCTAGAACTTTCGGTCGTTTAAAAGCCTTTGACTTCTCTAAAATTTATGGGGCACCTCATCCTATGCCAAACAATTTTAATCAAAGATTACCTCGTTTCAATGGAAGCGATGGTGTTTCAATTATAAATCATTTGTATGATCTCTGGTATTATATGGATAGTTTGGGAACAACCGAGGAGGATGTTCTAATGAGGGCTCTGGGTTCATCTCTAGAGGGAAATGCTCGGATATGGTTTGATTATCTAGCACCGGGATCCATCACCGGGTATGACATGTTCCAACAGTTGCTAGTAAGTCAATGGAAAGAAACAATTGGTGAATCTATGGAAGGGCAATCAGACGATGACTGTATTGATGAAAATCAACTTGATGAAGATGATGAATATTACGATAATGAGTTAACTAACGATTGTTCTTATCAAAGTAATTCCTCTTCTCCTGAACCAATTGAGTCTCATGATGAGGTAATGTATGACAATGAGCAAATTTCAACCCCTCAGGATTATTGCCTTAATATTGACATAAGAGGGGAACTTATGAGAATTTTATCGTCATTACCTGAAGAAGTTTCAGATGAAGAGGATGATTCCAATGATTTCCATCAAGAAGCATCCATGGTTGAGTCTTCCATTAGTGAATCTTTTGAAAATATTTTTGAGATCCCTTTTCATAATCCTTGTGTAATTGATGATTTTTCTTACCATGACACTGAAAAAGAAAGTAGGGACAACAACCAAGTTTCTTTAGAAGCCAATGATCATCCTGTTTTTAGAGATCAATTTTATGAAAATGTTCAAATGGTTGTTAATCAATTGGTCAATGTTATTCCTGATAAATTATCGTCATATGAATTTAGTGATGAATCAATTGAAGAGAAGTCTCATGATGATGGGTGGGTGAATCAAACTAATCAAGAGTTTTCCTTTATCAAATCCTCAAACCAATATCTTAATGTTTATGGGAAGCTCGGAAATAATCCTTCATTTAACTCATCCAATGTTTATAATTTTTCCAATTCAATTTTTATTCGGGATTGTCTTTTTCAATTGTTGGGGTGGGGTGCTCGCAATAAATTCTGTCCTTTTTCTAAAAAAATTGGGTCAATCAATTTTCAATCTACCCCCCCATCTCAATTTTCTAAGTCTACTTTGAATTTGTGGTCTGGTAAGTCTTTGAATGTTGAAATTTTCAAACCAAAGTCTAGGTATTGTCGCTTAAATGGAGATACAGAGTTTTATTTTCCCTTTCAGTTATCTTTAACAAATAACATTCCTAAATCTTCTTGGTGGCTGGAAGGGGTATATGAAGATCAATTTCATCGATTTTCCATCCTTAAACAACAAGTGGGGCTAATCTCAATCTTAATTTTATTCCACAATTTATCCCTACTTGGTTTATGCATCATTTCTGGAGCTCTCAGAATTGAATATCCTGGTCAGGTAGATGAGGAAAGCAATTTGAAACAAGGGGAGTTAAATTTGTTATCACATCTTTTTCCTCCATATATTTTGAATAATAACTTGCACAATTTTTACGACCCTATCAATTCTTGGATGGAGGATGTTTGCAGTAATCAGTCTTTCCCTTGGCATGATTTCATTTTACACCATTCAACTCCTTTCTCGATTTTTGAACAAGTCAGGAAGGTTGTGCTATCAATTTCATCAATCCTTAATCTAGCCTTGACTCATTCTTTAATAAAAAATCAAATAAGAATCATTAGCCTATTTGATGAATGGTTGCACTGGATTTATGATTTTACCTAACATTTGTGATGACTGGTTAGATTAGGGTAGGTAGGAACTGAATAAGCCTACTTGGGCAGTAGTTAGTCTTGTCAGCCGTTGAGTCTAGCACCTTGTTTGTCTCTAAGCTCCTTTGTAAGCTCCTAGTTTAGTTGAGTACCTGTCACTTTTCTTTTCCTGCACAATAAATTTCAAATTTTGAAAATTATGTTAGTAGTTTTGTTTACTTTCTGCATTTATATTTCTGATATAGAGTAGATTTTATTTCAGTTGGTTTTATATTTTTCCCACACATGCGGCATGAGGTATTTTAGATGTTTGTGAATGCAGAAAATAGGTTGCAAGAATAAAAGCTGGAAATAAAATGGTAGAGTGCTGGATCGTGGATTCGAGTAGCAGAGTTCGAGGACCAGAGATTCTGAGGTTCTCAAGCGCTCATTTCAGCAGAGCACTTGTCCCAGCCGGAGCCAGATGTTATCACATATATAGTAGCCGGGATACAATACATTATTTTTCTCATTCCAGTACACTATTCAGCCAGTTCCCTTACATTTGAGATGCTGAGATGAGCATCTATATTGGATCACTGTCAGATTGTGGACAGCAGTTGTATTCCCCATGCCATGACTAAGTCTCAGGACACTCAGAGAGATGACCGATGTAGCCATTATACCATTGGTACAGAGCAGTCAGTAGTGCCCAGAGTTGCAGCAGCAGTTTCAGAGGACAGATGATGGTACAGGTTGATGAGCTTTCATGTATATGACTCAGCAGGTATATCATGGTGTTATGGTTAGATTGCTTTTATACTTATTTTTATAGCATGTCTTAGCACTTAGTGTCATGATCTGGCGATCATATAGATATATGGACCTGGTTGATCTATTATATATATTATATTGTCCCTACTCAGACTTAGAAGTTCACTATTCATACTCATTGGTATGTACCCTCCTTAGGGAGAATAGAGGTGATCATTCAACCATACCTTGGCTTGCTAGTGTTGGTTCCATCATTTCATTGTCTTCATCCATCCATGGCCTACCTTTTAGATTATCACCCTGACTTACTACTTGACTAGTGGCATGGAGGACTTTTCCCCACTGTAGCCTCTGTATTGGATGAGCTTCCCTGTTTATTGTGTCTCGGCTCTGAGTTGGTGACAAAACTTACCTATGGTGAGTTGGAGTTCCTTGGAATTCCCCCTAGTCACTAAAGTTGTGTTGGCTAAACCTGAAACTTTTGGTGCTGCCATGAATACAAAATATGGAAAAAATGAAATGCTATATCTTGTATGAAAAGCCCATGAATAAGAGGCATGCCAAATGAAAATGGCTATAAAAATAAAATGTTATATCTTTTGGAAAATAAATACCTAGGTAAACAAGCTGTCCATGACACACCTAGAAGTGCTCAGGTAAACAAGTGCCTTAAAAACACACCTGCAGCAGAAAGCCTAAAATAAATGTAAATCTATGCAATGTGTTTATAAACACACATAGATCAAGGCTATGGAAACTTCAGGCCCAAAAAGCAATGGAACTTAAATGCTATATCAAAACAATTGCTGGCCTTATTTGTATTATGGATTGTGCGCATCTGTGAAGGTGAATAAACCCTCTTTGAACAACTCATCCATTTGTGAGACACCGCCATCCCCTGTGTTGTTGCTCATTCAGTATATACTATGGTGTGTATTCCCTTTCCCTTGCCAAAGTGTCACAAAGTTAAGTCAGTCAAGTCATCCCCTAGCCTAGCCAGTTATTTCAGCCTTCACCCTTCACTAGCAAATTGATCACAACTATGAAGTGAGTATGATCCTGAAAGTCTAGTCTGAGTAATAATAATAATTAACGACACTATATATTTGGATTTAGATCGCCAGTTATGATTACTCTGTGTTATAATTGTTATTTGAATAAGTTGTAGAGCATGTATTAACCTTGACACTTTGCAGCAGCTATTGATGATGGTCTGAGTTATATTTGGTCTTGGTTAGACCTAGTTTGACCATGGAGGACCATGGGACATGAGATGTTGGACCTTATGATGATATGGATAGATGATATTTGGTCTATGTATACATACATGATGACTCTATGCAGCAGCTACAGGGTTATGATGATGAGTCTTGGGTTACAGCAGTGTTTAGTCATTTACAGATCATTATTACTGGCCTTGTTCCGATATATTGGATATTTATTTTGATCATGCAGAGACTCATATGGTGTATGAGTACACATCTTGGATGGATTTGGACCTTCTGAGTCCAATGAGACAGTTTGTTTTCAGTTCCGGGCACTTACAGTGATGATTGAGCCTCAATAGGCTGTCCCAGTGCAGTTTTGGTCTGTCGGAGGCCCTGTCAGAGCAGATGTGATTTTTATCCGGTTGACCTAGGGCGCTGATGATGGAGGGGGTGGTCCAGCCACTTGTTATTACCATATTACCCCCCTCCCGGACACACTGGTGCCCTCACCTTGACAGCGCAGGCACTCCAGGAGGCTGTTTTCGGCATTTTCACGCTTCCCGAGGCATTTCAGGATTGGTAGAAATGGCTATTGAGGAAATCGATTTGGGCTGCTGAGGCAAATTTATGGCATGGGATGATCAGTGATGATAGATCGGGGTCTTCCACACCTTCTCCAGCAGTTTCAGCTTCATCGGGGCCCACATCCATCACTTATGGCACTTTCAGTGGATTTCTGAGGTCTTTTGAGGACCACGACTTGACTATGGAGGCACGATTTGGTACATTCATGATTATTTATTGGTTATTGTGCTATGGGGATTGACCAAGGAGGGATAAAATTACCCCTTGGACCCACCATAAGCCTCTTATGATATTTTATCATCATGATTTGGTGGGATTCTCCTCTTCTAGGGCGATTTTGTCCACTTGCATAATATTTTATGTGTGATCCATGTATTCTATTGTTGAGCTCATCTCAACCATTGATTAGACATTTGTATCTTTTAATCTTAGCCACTCATTCAAAAAGTGGTTAGGGTTTTTGTGCCTCTCCTTCCTATTTAAAGGAGAGAGCCTCTCATTGTAAGGGGTCTTTGGCTCTTGGATTATTGGTATAGAAAAATATTCTTGTGGAAATTCTTGTGGTCTCCTTTGCATCTGGTGTTCTTAGATGGTGATTGGAAAGTCTATTGCAACCTAGCATTTGGAAATTGTGGTAAGATCTATTTTTTTGGAAATCATTGTTTGTCTACAGGAGGGCGACTTCAACAAGGGCGATTTTGCAAGGCTTCTTCAAATCGACTTTCTTGGCATTCGCTTGTATCAGGGGGTTATCATTAGCTTCATTGTGATCTATGCTATCTTTCTGTTACTTCTCTTGTGGCATTAGTCTTATCTCTTGATGCATCAAATCTGATATTGTTGACGTTTGTTGTGCAGGAGAGAGGGCGCATTGGCTTCTTGGATCAAATCGACTTGCATAGAAATTACCTCAAAGCTTCTCAAATTGATCGGGTTTGCATAGATCATCATCATCAAGGCATCTACAAGGTTACCCAGGTAAGATCCACAGGTTTGTTTCTCTTTCCTCTATCCAATCCATTGACCTAGCTCATAAAATATTAAAACCCTAAATATTTCAAAACCCCCATTTTACATTTTTTCAAATCTACTTAGATCTAGTGGGTTGTTGGGCATAATATTGAAAACCCACTTCTATAGCATCCACGGCATCCCGGATCTATAGTTTGGTGAAGATTGGCTTCCGTTTGACCCCTCTCCCATGTCAACTTAGCTCCCCCCAAGCAAGGCGCACTTCACTAGTTGAGCAAGTTGACCTAGATCTAGGTGGTGGGTGTTTGAGATTCCACTTGATTTGTCATCTAGACATCCAATAACATACACCCAGTTTGTTACTTTTCTGAAATTCACCTTGTGGGCCCCATTCCACATTTTAAGGGATTTAATCCCCTTTTTGGACCATTAGGTGTACTTAAACTCAGATCTACTAAGATCTAGCCGTTGGATTGCCACGAAATTATAGATCCATACTCCTACTTGACCAACCTACCCGGATCTAAAATTTGGATGCCATCCGACTTGTCTTGACCCACCTAACCCTACTTTTAAGCCTCCTTGGGCAAAGTCGCACCACCTTGGAGAAGTGAGTTGACTCACTTCCAGGAACTGGGTACTTGAGATTTTTGGAGATTTGGAACGGGAATAATTCAAAACCTAGGTCTAGACTATCACTTTGTCAAATCTTGCCTTGGGGATAGCATTCCTTGTTTTAAGGGATTGTGGTCCACTTGAGTCAAACCTAGATCTAGACACATTCATCCATCAAGACCTCTATTGCCCACTTGTCCCAAGTACTAGGAGTCCTAAACCACAAGTCAACCCTACTTTGACTCCACTTCCCAATTCCCAAGGCACTGGTTTCTCTCCAAGTTAATTCAACTTTCCTAGATTGTTGGATTGACTTGTGGTTTGACTTTTGCATGGTGAACTAAACCCTTGAAGCTATCATGTATCATGGTTAAGCTTGTCACTTGTACTAGTTAGCCCCAATTCAACCCTTAAACTACCCTGCATTGGACACGGTTCCCAAGGCAGTGGGTCTTCCAACATTGAACTAGTACACTCATCCTAGATCTCACTTCAAACATTGTAAGTCACTCTCACATCAACTATGAACCAAAGCTATACCTATTGAACCCCTCACTTGGCTTGTGACTTCATCTTTAGGTCTAGGATAAACCATACACCTAACTTCACTTAAACATACCCTGATTTGGTGTCTTGGTTTTGATCTCTCCTGTTGGGAGTAGATCGGGTCTCCCCCTTTGTTGTCTGGGCTAGATAACATAAAGCGAAGGTTGCCTCGACTGGCGTGACAACCATATATTGGAGGTCGAGGTGATCGTGGTTGCACCTTTTGAGTTTCCCTTCCCTATTGCCATCCATGACTGGATCCATCCATAGGGGTAACTACAGTTTAGGTGATAACAGGACCCTCTTATGATAACAAGATGTGTTTCGACGTGATGATACCTCTCTAGCTAAGAGGGAGTGTTGATGATGTAGGCACTCGATGGACTGGGTTGAGCTGAGCACATTGTATTGATGCATGATAGACTCTACGATGGACTGTGCAGAGTTCTTGAGCTGATGCGCGAGTGACTCACCTATGGAGAGGTCAGAGTCGTGGAGCTAGTGCATGTTCCCCAATGGACTGGATTGAGTAGACGCACGAAGATTGATTTGTTGACACTTCTCTACTAACTGTGATTGTGTTGGAAGACCTTCCTTATGATATAGAGAGGTTAGAGATAACTATGATATACATATGATATCGAGATGTCTTTCAGTATGATAATGCTGACGATACCTCCATGGCCAAGAGGCAGTGTTGGAGTAGTAGCTGCACGGGGCATCACCTCATAGGTCGAGCAAATAAAGAATAAGATTAGAATACAGTGTTCGAAGAATACCTTCCTTGTTGAGAGGGAGTGTTGGAAACAGTACAACTTCAGAAGTTATTCTTATTGCATTTCATCTTGTTAAGGTACCTCCTATGAGACAAGATGTCAATGTATTAGATCATGTAAAACACTTAATGTAAACCTAGGTTTGAAATCCCAAAGAAAAGATTTATTAAATGTAATTTTTTGTATTCCCCCAAGACAGGTCGGACCAGTGGGTAAACTGCCGCAAAGCAGTGGGCAATTTTCCCTGGGCAGAACTGTCCCAGTTAGGTCGGCGCAGTTAGGGAAACTTAGGTCGGCCCAGTCAGGAAAAAAGTCACCCTTTGATTTGTATAAATAGACAAATGGATAGATCATGGAATGATAAATTTACCTTGAGATCATACCTGTGTGATTGATGAGGTTGCCTTTGATGTTGAGGAGCATTCCCGCAGAGATCAAATGAGAGATTGTTGAATTTGCTTGCCAAAAGATGATACCCTAGCCCACACGTGCGCCCTCCTCTACCTCTCATACCAAGGAAATTGATTCAATCAGAGAGATCAAGCATGGAGGAAATGCAAGCGAAATGCAATAGCAACATGAAGTAGAAGGTCAGAGATAGTAATAATCCCTGTTACCAATGAAGAAACCCAAGAAAGAAGTAGGGAGGGTCCTCCCCTACCAATACGTCCTCCTCAAACCAATTCGGCCTCCACTTGTAGATGACAAAATCGTGGTACAAAAGATAGCAAGACAATATCTCCAATAACCCAGTGCAAAGGAAGAATAAGCGAACGAACTCCAAAATCATTCACCACAACACAACAGATAGATGCAATAGTATTTTTCTATTCCAATAATTCAGAGCCAAAAGTCCCTTTACAATGAGAAGCTCTCTCCTTTAAATAGGATGGATAGGGGCCATAATCCTAACCACTTTTTGAATGAGTGGCTAGGATTAAAAGATCAAATGATCTAATCAATGGTTGAGATGAGCTCAACAATACAATAAATGGATCAACTCAATAATACAATATAATAATGGACAAATCACCCATAATAGGGGGCTACCAAATGTCAATGATAAAACATAAGAAATAGCTCATGGTGGTTCCAAGGGGTAATTTATAACACCCTTGGTCAATCCCCATAGCACAATGTCATCAAAATAATCATCTAAGCACCAAATCGTGAGCCTTGGAAGGCTCTAGAAATCATCATAAAATGTCAAAAGTGATGGGTGTGGGTCCCACTGGAAGCTGAAACAGCTGGAGAAGATGTGGAAGACATCCCACTCATCATCAATCATCATCCCATGCCATAACCTTTCCTTAGTATCCCAAATCGAATTCCTCGGTAGCCATTTTCACCATTTCTGGATTGCCTTGGGAAGTGTGAAACTGCCCAAACTGCCTCCTGGAGTGCCTGCGCTGTCAAGGTAAGCTCACCAATGTGTCTGGGAGGGGGGTAATATAGTAATAACAAGTGGCTGGATCACCCCCTCCATGTACAACGTCCTAGGTGAACCACTCAAATCTCTACTCTGCTCTGACAGGCCAAAACTGCACTAGGATAGCTAACTGAGGCTAAAAATCACTGTAACTGCCCAAAACTGAAAACAGACTGTCCCATTGGACTCAGAAGGTCTAAATCCATCTAAGATGTGTACTCATACACCATATAGACCTCTGCATGGTCAAAAATAAATACTCATCGTATCCGGCAGACCAAATAATAATAATCTGTAAAAGTGCTGAAAAGCACAAATCATCATCATAAGCCTGAAACCACTGCATAGAACGACCATGGTGAAGATCATATAACATATCTATGTATCATCTGAGGTCTGCTACCTCATTACCTGTGGTTGACTTTTGGTCAAACTGGGTTTGACCAAGTCAACATGACCAAAATATAACTCAAACTTGTCATCAAACCGTTGCAAGGTGTCAAAGGTTAAAACATGCTTTACAATCCATTCAATTAGCAATTATAACAAAAAGTAATCATTACTGGCAATCTAAATCCAAATATATAAGGTCATTAATTATTATTTATAACTTAGACTAGACTTTCAAGACCATACTCACTTCATAGTTGTGATCAATTTGCTAGTGAATGGTGAAGGCTAAGAATAAAATGGCTAGGTCAAAGGGTGACTTACTGACTTAACACTGTGACACTTTGGATATGGAAAAGGGAATACACACCATAGCATATACCGAACAAGCAATAACAAAGGGAATGGCGGTGTCTCACAAATGGGTAAGTTGTTCAAAGAGTGTTTATTCACCTTGGCAGATGCTCACAATCCATAATACAAATGAGGCCAACAATCTTTTTGATATAGAGTTTAAGTTCCATTGTTTTTTTGGGCCTTTAGTTTCCATATCCTTTGATCTATGTGTGTTTATAAACACATTGCATAGATTTACATTTTCATTAGGCTTCTTGCTGCAGGTGTGTGTTTAAGGCATTTGTTTACCTGAACACTTCTAGGTGTGTCTTTAGACAGCTTGTTTACCTAGGTATTTACATTTCACAATAGATATAACATTTGATATTTCTTTCCCAGATTCATTTGGCTTTTCACAATAGCTATAACATTTTCTTTTCACAATTTTGTATTCATGGCAGCACTATCTCTTTCAGGTTTAGCCAACAACATCTTTAGTGACTAGGGGGGTTAATCCAACTCACCAAAGGTAAGTTTTGTCACCAACTCAGAGCCGAGACACAATAAACAAGGAAGCTCATCCAATATAGAGGCTATAGCGGGGAAAGGTCCTCCATGCCACTAGTCAAGTAGTAAGTCAAGGTAATGAACAAATTGGGTAGGTAATGGATGGATGAAGATAGTGAATAATGAGACTAACACTAGCAAGCCAAAGTATGGTGGGAATGATCACCTCTATTCTCCCTAGGGAGGGTAAAACCAATGAGTATAGGTCAAGAACTTCTAAGTCTGAGTAGGAATAAATATGATATATAAAAGTATAACCAGGTCCACATATCTATATGATCACCAGATCATGATACTAAATGCTAAGACATGCTATAGAAATTAAAATAAAAGCAATATAACCATAACACCATAATATACCTGCCGAGTCATATACTTGAATGCTCATCATCTGAGCCAACATTTGTCCTCTGAAACTGCTGCTGTAACTCTGGGCACTACTGACTGCTCTGTACAAATGGTTAAATAACTACATCGATCATCTCTCTGAGTGTCATGAGACTCAGTCATCGCATGGGGAATACACTGTTGTTCATAATAATAATCATGATCCATAAATAGATGCTCATATCAGCATCTCAATGCAAGGGAACTGGCTGAATAGTGTACTGGAATCATAAAAATAATGTATGGTAGCCTGGCTACTATATATGTGATAACATCTGGCTCCAGCTGGGACAAGTGCTCTGCTGAAAAGAGCACTTGAGAACCTCAGAATCTCTGGTCCTCGAACTCTGCTACTCGAATCCTCAATCCATCACTCTATCTCTGCAACTGCTACCAGCATATCACCTACTACCTGTAAAATGGCCAGAGCTATACCCAACTCACAGACCGCATGTCAGAACGTCGCATTTATATATATATAAAAATCAAATAAATAACAATACTGAAACTAAAATGCATGAAATATAAGTGCAGCAAAGTAAAGCTAACCTACTAACACAACTTAAAAAGTTTGGTGTTATTGTGCAAGAAAAGAAAATGACAGGTACTCGGCTAAACTAAGAGCTTCAAAGGTGAGCTTAAGGAAAAGACAAAAAGGTGCTAGACTCAATGGCTAAAAAGACTAACTACTACCCAAGCGGGCTTATTCAAGTCCTACCTACCCTACTCTAACTAGTTAGCACAAATGCTAAGTAAAATCATAAATCCAGTGCAACCATTCATCAAACGAGCTAATGACTTTTCTTCGATTTTTGTTTATAAAACAAGCCAGGATTGGGTTAAAGACTGAAGAATTTCATAGGACAATCCTCCTGGTTTGTTCCAAAATTGCAAAAGGGCTTGAATGTTGCAACCATAAATCATGCCAAGGAGAAGAATGATTGATGAAAACATCCTCCATCAAAGAATTGATGGGATCATAAAAATTATGCGAGTTATTATTTAGAATTGATGGAGGAAAAATACATGGCACTTGATTCAATTTCTCTTTGCACAAATTACTGTCCTTATTCACTTGTCTCACAGATTCAATTTGCTTCTCCCTGTGACTGAAAAGGGAAATGAAGTGTTTTTTCACCAAACATGTAATCATGCTTATGCCTCCAATTGAAAAATTCAAAAACAAAAGATTCACTAGATCTCCAATTCCAAAAAGATTGAAAAGGATGTGCAGGGAGGGTGGATGCATTTTCTACCAGGTGGATAGAAAAATTTGGCCTTGGAATTTGACAAAAGGAAGGGCCTTTTAAGGTACTATTATTTATTCTAGAAATAACAAAATTTAAATCAAGTCTAATATTTTTTTTACAGAGTGGGGACAAGATTCTAATTCTAATAAATGGATGAAACTATCTTGACTAAGGATGGCAAAATTTAAAGACTCATTATAAGAAGTGGAACAAATATTAGAGCATCTAGTGTGATTCACTATTTCATCTTCATCTTGAGATTGACCTTCTATTGATTCATCATTAAATTCATATGAAGATAAATGATCATTTTTACTTAAATTATTAGGGAGAAAGTTGGCTAGTTCATTTAAAACATACTGATTATTTGCACAATGATCGTGTGAAATCACCACTAAAGGATCTTGGTCAATGTCTCCACTTTCTTCTTCTTCAACAAGGTCATAAGGAATTGAACGATCAATAAAACCAGAATGACCAATGAGTTCCTCCGAAGGAGGAACTTCAATCAACTTGTTGACTAAAGGCTGATCCTCAAGAATTTTCCTTAGGATCAGGACTAGGGCTACCTAAGAAGAATTTTGAAAACATGCGATTTATATTACTGATTTGACTTTCGATTGACTCAAAAGTAGAAAACCTATCCTAAAAGGAAATTGGGCAAGAGGGGTCATCTCCGGATATTGATAATTCATTGTAAGCTTGAATATTAATTGATTCAACAATAGGATTGGAAAGGAGAAGGTTTTGATCTTGGATTTGATTTAAAGAATATATATCATCGGATTCACTTCCCCATTCTTCTAAGAATTTTTGTTCGAACATGTCATATCCATAAATGCTATTTGTCTTCAAATTCAAGAACCAGAGCTCAGCTCTTTCTTTGAGAGAAGAGGCTAATAATTTCATATATACATCTTCATCGGTTATAGATAATTCATTAATAACTTCCTTAAAGAGGTCAAGGTGCCTTTTAGCAGAGGTTTCATAACTTCCATCGAATTTAGGAAACCTTTCGCGGGCTTGATGAGGAATTTGATGAGGGTACCCGACAATTTTGGAAAAGTCAAAAACTTTCAACCGACCAAAAGTCCTAGGCCGCTCAGAAGCAGCCATGGACGACAATTTTTTTTTTTATTCTTTATTTATTTTTTATTTTTTGTATTTTTTATTTATTTTTATTTTTTATTAAAGTTTTCAAATCAAGAACATGAATACAAAATGATGCACCCCATGGGTTCTAGATAATGATAGGATCGCTCACTAGTGGAGTCGCTTATGTGGAGTCACTAGGTGAACCACACGGGTAATTCACCGAAATGAAATATGTCGTAGGAGAGGTGAGATGAGTGAATTAAAATGGTGATTGAAGTAATTGTGGAATTATAAATGCAATCACCAAGGCAAAATTCCGGATGCGATAAGATATGGATTAACTCACGGACACTCGCAGACACCGAAGGTAACCTCTACCTACCCAGCAACGGAGCCAAAATGTTATCACCTAACTTGTAGTTGCCTCTAGAGATGGATCCAAGATGGATGGTAGAGGAAAAAGGCAACCAAAGAGGTGCAACCAAGATAGCCTCGACTCCCAATGGATGGTTGTCACGCCAATCGAGGCAATCTTCACTTTATGTTATCTAGCCCAAGACAACAAAAGGGGAGACCCAGATCCACTCCCGATAGGAGAGATCAAACCAAAACACCAGATCAAATCAAGTATGGATGAAGTTCGTAAGGTGTATGGTAAACCCTAGATCTATGGATGAAGTCACAAGATGAGTAATAGGTTGGATCAAGGGGTTGAAACAATGTAGATTTGAACCAACATGTTTATGTGAGTGACGTATGAGGTTTGAAACAAGATCCACGATCAGGGTACTAGTCAAAGATGAGAAAATCCACTGCCTTGGGAGTCGTGTCCAATGCAGGGTAGTTAAGGACCAAATTGGGGCTAACCAGTACCAAAGATGAGCTTGATGAATGGATATGACAATGTCTAGATACTCAAGCAATAAGACAAAGATCTAACCACAAGCTAACTAACAACCCAAGAAAGTCGAATTGGCTTGGAGAAGATCAATGCCTATGTGATGCAACGACAACGATTAACACCCTACACGGGAGAAAATGAAGAAACTCACTTTGAATAGTGTTGATGGTGGTTTCGAGCCTTCCTTGACCTTGTTAATGTTTATAGCAACATAACTAGGATCACTAAAAGAATGGAAAAACACAAACAAAATGAGTGTGGAGCTTGAAACCAACATCAACACTATTTAAGGTGATTTTCTACATTCTCTCGTGTAGGTTTTGTTCGTTGTCGTTGCCTTACATAAACTGCAGCTATGGGATCAATGACTCAACATCTCCTGGATTTTTCCTCCTTCCATCCTGTATTTTCCCTCGTATCACCTCTTCTCACTTCTCGTCTTCAAATATTTTCCCCATCATTGCCTCCTTGCCCAAATAAAGTGCATGAGGAAGTAATCCTCTGTGGTCTAGAATGACCAAGTCCATAAGGTATATCATATATCTTATTTAAAAAGATGATATGGTCCCTTTGTGGGATGGTTCCTTTGCGGAACGTAGTCCTTTGTGGAGTGTGTCCTGTTACCAACTTTTTGTACCATAGTTGGATTATCTGAAGAGCCGCAATTTGACAAACATGAAGAATGTTTGTACTCCAGTGTATTGGATGATCCAGTGTTTGTGTCTAGCCAATTTTGGCTAGTCAGTTTTGTTTTTCAGTCAACATGACCATGGCCCCATGGGGTTTGTAATAAAGTGTGCTAGTAGGATTCTGAGTGTCTCGGTTCCCCATGACTTGATTAAGCAACTAAGGTATTCCAGGGAGTTTTTTCTCTTGTTAATTATACTTTGCCTATAGCTGAGCTATAATCGATGAGGTTTTCTCCCGCTTCCTCCGGAGCTGGAATGCCCGATTTTGAAAATTTTAGCCATGGGGGGTTATTAGATTCCAATTGATGTATATAAGCCTACTAGACACTATTATAATAGGTTTTGGTCACGTTCTAGGTCCATAGAACCCTCAGAAAAAAATTTCGAAATTTTTTTACCGGGTCCTCCGGTTTTGGGTTTTTAGTTATTTTTTAAATTTTAATAAATTTTTCCATAGTTTAAACGGAAAAAATTCAATTTGTAATATGTCAGTCATCCGAGATCCGAATTCAGTGATTGAAGGATTCAACCTTAAGCCAAAAATCTTTCATGATCCCCGGACCAGTTTATCCTAAGTTTCGGATGTCAATTCAGCCTCATAGTTAATAATTTCGCAAAAAAACCAGTTACAGAGAAATTATTAATTAAAATATTAAAAATTGAATATTTGGAGATAATCCAAATCTCTCCAAAATAATCCAAATGGATTAAAATAACAGGCTAATTGACATGGCACTTGGCATTTATGAAGATTCCAATCAACTCAGTTGACATCTAGTTCAGTATCCAGTCACTGCAAGAGATCTCCTTCAAGCTAATTCGCCCTTCCTCATGCAAAACTCGATTTAGTGATATGGCATCAATTAATTGGTTGATCAAGTTGTATTAAAAGCTATGGTGGGCGCCCTTGCCACCTCATGGGCTTGCTCCCTACTAAACACATGTTCCATTTATTGTGACTTGAGTTCTTGTCTCCCATAGAGCTCACGCATACCACCATTGGGCTCATGTCAATCTATGGCATGGGCTCGTTTATTTGACATTGGAGCTCGAGTTTACATATGGCAATCTTTTATTTGATGGTGGAGTTTCCAAGAAGTAGATGGGGGGCACCTTGCTAAGGTGGAGGCCACCTCCCCATCCCATTAAATGAAATTCAAGTGGTTGAGTGGAGTTAACACTCCAAGCTGCAAATAGACATGGATTTGATTGATTGTGATTGAAATTTCGACTTGGTGTCAAGTGCCATTGGCTTCTTCCAATCCAATTCAAATTAGGGTAGAGGTAGTGCTCTTGTTTTGTTATATAATGAGGCTTTCTTTCCTCATTCCTCATGGATCATTTAGCAAAGAAATTCTGGAGAAATTGTAAACGTTAATTGTTGAATAAAATTGTGACTTTGGAGGTCAATTCGTGGAGGCTCTTGGTGGCCATGCTTCATCTTGTAACGAGGTGACATTGTGTAATGCTTTTTTGTACTTGAGATTCTTAAGAATAGATTAATATTTCAAGAAGGCTAACAATCTAGCACATGCATCTAGATATCTATGTTTTTCGCTTAAGTATACTGGTTTTGCAGGTGTCTTCCAAGGTTCAAGGTCTTTGTGTGTTTTCATCTTCACTCTACAGGTTGCCAAAGAGGTTCAATCTTTTCAAGATCAAGCAACAAGAAGTTCTAGCTTCTTCCATCAACCTTTCATTTAAATTTCACTTGGTTACCTTGGTTCTAAAGGCTCTCCTCTTCAAGCCATCACCTTTTCTCCTTGATCTCCTTGCTTTGATTCGCTCGCCATCGTCTCCCCTCTTTTTCTTCTCCATTTCTCTCCCATTCATCCCCATATTCTCCTACTTTCTTTAGCTCTCGTCCAACCTTGTCTTTTTCCCATCTTCTTCTCGTTTTCAATTTGCTTTATCTCCTCTCTTTCCATTTGTCCTTCCTCTTCATCCCCTTATTGTTTTACATTCCCCTTTGGCTGCCAAATAGGTGACTGTCCGCTGCCCATTTAGTAATTATTTTTGGACTGTCCCTTCTCCCACTTCATTGGCTGTCTTTGTCTCATCTTTGCTCACTATTTTAGCCGCCCAAAAGTGCCTAAAAGCAGCCTTAAAAAGTGTGCCCTAGCTGCCCTCTTTTCCTTCTCTTTCACTGCTGCTCTCCCTCTTCATTGGCTGCCCCATCTTCTTATTCTTGGACTGTCCCATCTCCCATTTTGTTGGCAGCCACTTCTTCTCGTTCATTTGCAAAAGAGACACAAAACACAAATAAAAAACGAAGTGTAAGCTTGTTAGTGTTAGAATAATTTCATAGATTACATCTCTAAGGTTTTGATAAGTAGACTCTAGTTCATGTTTTGAAAAGTAGCATTAGGGCAGCGTAGATCTCATCTTATAAATCTCAAAAGCTTGCATTGGAAAAAGTGTTCTGCATATAGATTAGATCTGAGTTCTTTGCACTTAGTTTCAAGTTTATTTGATTTTCATTAACATTTAATGGGTGCTTGTTGAGGATTGAATGAGTTTGTGTAGGTTGCTTTGAAAAAGACGAAGTGCTTGTGAAGACAAAACTCAAAAAAGATAAAGATTATAATCAAGGAGAAGACTTAAACCAAATCAAAGAATCATTCACATTCTCCTTTGTAAAATCCATTAAGGGCTTATAAATTTTGGTTCACTAAGTTGTTCTCTTCTTCAAAAAGACCTTTCAAGGATTTTTCCTAAGGCAATTGTAACCCAAGTAATAAAAAGGCTAGGTGGGATAGTGCCTCCCACACTTGGGGAAGTTTGTTCATACATGCTTAGATTAGTTTTATTTTCAATTCTTAGATAAAAATCTGCTTTCTGTACTTAGATTAGTTCTCTTCCAAGTCTTGACTTGAGACAGTATCCTAGGGCCACATAGTTTTGTGGTTACTTCTCTTTCCCCGTTAGCATCCTTGCGGACATTCAGCTAGCTGGAAGGTTTTCGGGACTAGCGGTTCTAGTGGTCGACCTTGTTCAGAGGTTGATCCCACTTCGTTATTTGTTTCTTAGCTAATTGTTAAATTTGGCCTAGCTTCTTTTATGCATCTTGTTTAGTATTTCATTTTGCAAGTAGTTGTTCTTTCACTTGTTCAATTTATTTCATTTTTGTCATTTGTTGAGCTATTATATGAGTTCCCATTTCTAACTGCTTCTATCTTAACAATGAACAAAGTCTCTTGAACTTGAAATAACCCAAGTCAAGAGCACTCTCTATCGGAGAGCATAATAGTCTTGCATTCCCATTGCATTAGGCATTTAGAGTAATTAAAGTCTCTTGAACTTTGGTCTTAAGACTAAGTCAAGAGTGCTCTCTATCGGAGGGTTGAACTATGTGTTTTCAATAATAATAAAAATTTCAACTCACACTCCCATTAATTAATTCATCTTGGTTGTTATCTGACACCCGTATCGTCTGCCAACCTGAAAAGGTTGGGCTAGTACTCAGAAAGGTATTAGATTTGATAAAACTTCTATCACATAATAAAATTTTATCCCCACAACCAACGAACCGGCGTTGTCTTCGATTTATACTTGACAGTGCTATTATGGGAGGTGGAGCTGGAAACATACCGTTGTTCAGACTTCGAGGGTGGTTTAAACATTGAACACTTATCCTCTTGATAACTGGACGGTCTGTCAGATTACCGTGGATAGCTACTCAAAGTATACCTTTCCGGACTTTTGATTACCTTGTTGGTTCTTATCCTAATAATCAAGACCATTAAAATCTTTAATTTACCAAGATAAACTGCAAAACGATCTCACAAATATTACCACTTTGAACTCTTGTATCAAGGCACTGGTCCTTGTCATTATTTTTATTTATTTATTTGGAGCATTTAAATTATTAGGTTTGACCACTTTATCCCATTTTTTAACTACCTCGGTAACTGTGAAAGTGCCAAAACTGCCTCCCGGGGCATCTGCGCTGTCCATCTGAGCCCACCAGGCTCTCCAGAAGGGGGGGTAAATGGTAAAAACAAGTGGCTGGACCACCCCTCCTCATACAGCGCCCTAGGTGAACTGGCCTCTCATGGCCCCTGCTGCTCAGGCTGGGAAATCAGCCCCAAATCTGGTCAACAAGTGTAAAACTACATCAATCACTGTTAGAAGTGCCCGAAACTGAAGGATAAGTGTCTTAATGGATCCAGAAGACCCAAATCCACTAGGAATGTGTACTCATTCACCATGGGTTGCCCTAATGGGCCAGCTGTAGGGTCCACCATATATGGACAGTGCATAATTTGATGATCTGAAGTAATAATAAAACCTGCTGAACTGCATCAATCATCATCTGAACCATATGTCCATCATATGATATCATCATCAAGTATGTGGGACCATCAATCATCATCAATATATATATATATATGGCCCACATCATCACGGATCCCAATAATATACAACCAAGGATAAATCACATCAGTAGACTAAGACATGCTTCTCCAATCATTCTCACAGCCAAGCTCAAATTATAACATCCATTCAGTGGCATTAATCAAGTTAGCATATTCCTTTGTTATATAAAATTACTTGCACAATAGTTCAAATGACAAACTCACCCATTGGACATGGTCAAACTGCTAGTGAAGGATGAAGGCTAGGAACAAGGTTGGGCCAAGGGGTTGACTTGTCTTACTCAACTCAAAAATACTTTGGACTGGGAGAAGGGGGAAAGCTACAAACTCTGTGCTGGACAAAAAAAACACGGGGGATGGCTGTGCCTCACAAATGGATAAGTTGTTTAGAGAGTTCTTATTCAACTTAGGCATCATGTCTACATCAAGTTGATCCAGGTTCATTAGGATCATTCAATTTCATTTCCTGGCCTTTTTGGCCTACATAACCCTTCGGATCTCAGGTGTGCTGATAAGCACAACTAGTTGCAGCTTGCATCTAGGGCATGTTTTCATAAACATATAAGGTCAGCAATTGTTTGGATATAGCTTTTAAGAACCATTGCTTTTTGGACCTTTCTTATACTCTTCGAGGAGTATTTTTAGCAGTTCATCGCTCTTGCCCTTTTTAGTTTCCATGGGCAAATTTATAAGTTTCCATAAGTAGTACATGAGCTTTCAGTTTTAGCCAACAACATCTCAAGTGACTAGGGGGAGTTCGAGCTAATGCAAAACATCGAGACAACCGACCAGAATGATTTAGGCCTACAATCCAACTCACCAAAGGCAAGTTTTGTCACCAACTTAGAGCCGAGACACTGAAAATACAGGGATGCGGTCCAAACACAGAGGTAGAAAAACGGGGAAGTCCTCAGTATCAGAAAGTCAAATGAGACAGGGCAAGGTTTAAAGTCAAATAGGAAAGTCATGTATGGATGGAGTCAAGTGAATATGGAGCCTACACTAGCATACAACTGGTGTCAGAAAAGACCATATCTATGTAAGGTGGAAAACCAGTGGGTTTTGTTAAATGACCTAAATGTGCAAGTAATTGTCCATTTTATAATTTATAGTTCATTTTAAACAGTTTGCCACATCAAGAATAATATACCAAGCAGATGCTGTGAACATGACTAAATCAACAAGATAATAATCCACAGGAAATGATAAAATATCCATAGATCATATAACATCATCACAATAATAATCATCATATATCATTTGAAACACTGCTGCAATATATCTCTAGGCACTGAATTGAAACTGTATGGGACAAAGGGTCACATCGATCATCAAATCTGAACTCTCAAGGCTCAGCCTTGACACAAGGTCTAACATAAGTCTGAATAATACACTGCTCTGATCATGATTGATCACAAAATATACAATCATCATAGCCATGCTTTGAATAATGGAAGCTCTGGAATGTGCAAATATCTGCTAAGCAAGAATAGTAGCCCTGCTATTATGGTGTGATAACAGGCAGTTTGAAACCCCCCTCGTAGAGGCCTATAGGGGGATGTTTGGGACCCCCCTCGTAGATTCCTGTTATCACATATATAGTAGCCGGGCTACCATACATTATTTTTCTCATTCCAGTACACTATTCAGCCAGTTCCCTTGCATTTGAGATGCCGAGATGAGCATCTATATTGGATCACTACCAGATTGTGGACAACAGTTGCATTCCCCATGCCATGACTGAATTTCAGGACACTCAGAGAGGTGACCGATGTAGCCATTATACCATTGGTACAGAGCAGACAGCAGTGCCCAGAGTTACAGCAGCAATCTCAGAGGACAGATGATGGTACAGGTTGATGAGCTTTCAGGTATATGACTCAGCAGGTATATCATGGTGTTATGGTTAGATTGCTTTTATACTTATTCTTGTAGCATGTCTTAGCACTTAGTGTCATGATCTAGCGATCATATAGATACTTGGACCTGGTTGACCTATTATATATATTATATTGTCCCTACTCAGACTTAGAAGTTCACTATTCATACTCATTGGTACATACCCTCCTTAGGGAGAATAGAGGTGATCATTACACCATACTCTGGCTTGCTAGTGTTGGCTCCATCATTTCAATTGTCTTCATCCATACATGGCCTACCTTTTAGATTATCACCCTGACTTACTACTTGACTAGTGGCATGGAGGACTTTTCCCCACTGTAGCCTCTGTATTGGATGAGCTTCCCTGTTTATTGTGTCTCGGCTCTGAGTTGGTGACAAAACTTACCTATGGTGAGTTGGAGTTCCTTGTGAATTCCCCCTAGTCACTAAAGTTGTGTTGGCTAAACTTGAAACTTTTAGTGCTGCCATGAATACGAAATCTGGAAAAATGAAATGCTATATCTTGTATGAAAAGCCCATTCATGCAATGTGTTTCTAAACACACATGAATGAGAGGCATGCCAAATGAAAATGGCAATGAAAATAAAATGTTGTATCTTTTGGAAAATAAATACCTAGGTAAACAAGCTGTCCATGACACACCTAGAAGTGCTCAGGTAAACAAGTGCCTTAAAAACACACCTGCAGCAGAAAGCCTAAAGAAAAATGTAAATCTATGCAATGTGTTTGTAAACACACATAGATCAAGGCTATGGAAACTTCAGGCCCAAAAAGCAATGGAACTTAAATGCTATATCTAAACAATTGCTGGCCTTATTTGTATTATGGATTGTGCGCATCTGTGAAGGTAAATAAACCCTCTTTAAACAACTCATCCATTTGTGAGACACCGCCATTCCCTGTGTTATTGCTCATTCAGTATATACTATGGTGTATTCCCTTTCCCTTGCCAAAGTGTCACAAAGTCAAGACAGTTGAGTCATCCCTTAGCCTAGCCAGTTAATTCATCCTTCACCCTTCACTAGCAAATTGATCACAACTATGAAGTGAGTATGATCCTGAAAGTCTAATCTGAGTAATAATAATAATTAACGACACTATATATTTGGATTTAGATCGCCAGTCATGATTACTCTGTGTTATAATTGCTATTTGAATAAATTGTAAAGCATGTATTAACCGTGATACTTTTCAGCAGCCTTGGATGATGGACTGAGTTATATTTGGTCATGGTTGGACCTAGTTTGACCATGGAGGACCATGGGACATGAGATGTTAGACCTTATGAGGATATGGATAGATGATATATGGTCTATGTACACATGCATGATGATTCTATGCAGCAGCTACAGGGTTATGATGATGATTCTTGGGATACAGCAGTGTTTGATCATTTACAGAGCATTATTATTGGCCTTGTTCCGGTATATTGGATATTTATTTTGATCATGCAGAGACTCATATGGTGTATGAGTACACATCTTGGATAGATTTGGACCTTCTGAGTCCAATGGGACAGTTTGTTTTCAGTTCCGGGCACTTACAGTGATGATTGAGCCTCAGTAGGCTGTCCCAGTGCAGTTTTGGTCTGTTGGAGGCCCTGTCAGAGCAGAGATGATTTTTATCCGGTTGACCTAGGGCGCTGATGATGGAGGGGGTGGTCCAGCCACTTGTTTTTACCATATTACCCCCCTCCCGGACACATTGGTGCCCTCACCTTGACAGCGCCAGCACTCCAGGAGGCTGTTTGGGGTAGTTTCACGCTTCCCGAGGCATTTCAGGATTGGTAGAAATGGCTATTGAGGAAATCGATTTGGGCTACTGAGGCAAAGTTATGGCATGGGATGATCAGTGATGATAGATCGGGACCTTCCACACCTTCTCCAGCAGTTTCAGCTTCATCGGGGCCCGCATCCATCATTTATGGCACTTTCTGTGGATTTCTGAGGTCTTTTGAGGACCACAACTTCACCTTGGAGGCACGATTTGGTACATTCATGATTATTTATTGGTTATTGTGCTATGGGGATTGACCAAGGAGGGATAAAATTACCCCTTGGACCCACCATAAGCCTCTTATGATATTTCATCATCATGATTTGGTGGGATTCCCCTCTTCTAGGGCGATTTTGTCCACTTATATTATATTTTATGTGTGATCCATGTATTATGTTGTTGAGCTCATCTCAACCATTGATTAGACATTTATATCTTTTAAATCTTAGCCACTCATTCAAAAAGTGGTTAGGGTTTTGGTGCTTCTCCTTCCTATTTAAAGGAGAGAGCCTCTCATTGTAAAGGGTCTTTGGCTCTTGGATTATTGGTATAGAAAAATATTCTTGTGGAAATTCTTGTGGTCTCCTTTGCATCTGGTGTTCTTAGATGGTGATTGGAAAGTCTATTGCAACCTAGAATTTGGAAATTGTGGTAAGATCTATCTTTTTTGGAAATCATTGTTTGTCTACAGGAGGGCGACTTCAACAAGGGCGATTTTGCAAGGCTTCTTCAAATCGACTTTCTTGGCATTCGCTTGTATCAGGGGGTTATCATTAGTATCATTGTGATCTATGCTATCTTTCTGTTACTTCTTTTGTGGCATTAGTCTTATCTCTTGATGCATCAAATCTGATATTGTTGACGTTTGTTGTGCAGGAGAGAGGGCGCATTGGCTTCTTGGACAAAATCGATTTGCATAGAAACTACCTCAAAGCTTCCAAATTGATCGGGATTGCATAGATCATCATCATAAAGGCATCTACAAGGTTATCCAGGTAAGATCCACAGGTTTGTTTCTCTTTCCTTTATCCAATCCATTGACATAACTCATAAATTGTTAAAACCCTAAATATTTCAAAACCCTCAAGTTACATTTTCTTAGATCTACTTAGATCTATTGGGTTGTTGGGCGAAATATTAAGAACCCACCTCTATAGCATCCAAGGCATCCCGGATCTATAGTTTGGTGAGGATTGGCTTCCATTTGATCCACTTCCCAGGCCAACTTAGCCTCTCCCAAGCAAGGCGCACTTCACCATTTGAGCAAGTTGACCTAGATCCAAGTGATGGGTGTTTGAGATTCCACTTGATTTGACATCTACACATCAAATAACATACACCCAGGTTGTCCCTTTCTTCAAATTCACCTTGTGGGCCCCATTCCACATTTTAAGGGATTTAATCCCCATTTTGGACCACTTGGAACACTTAAACTCAGATCTACTAAGATCTAACCGGTGGATTGCCACGAAATTATAGATCCATACTCCTACCTAACCGATCTACTAGGATCTAAAGTTTGGATGCCATCCGACATGATTTGACCCACCTAAACCCCAATTTAAGCCTCCTTGGGTAAAGTCGCACCACCTTGGAGAAGTGAGTTCACTCACTTCTAGGAACTGGGTACTTGAGATTATTGCAGATCTGAAACCGGAATAATTCAAAACCTAGGTCTAGACTGTCACTTTGTCAAATCTTGCCTTGGGGACTGCATTCCTTGTTTTAAGGGATTGTGGTCCACTTGGGTTAAACCTAGATCTAGACACATTCAACCATCAAGACCTATACTGTCCACTTATATCATGTTGTAGAAGTCCTAAACCATAAGTCAACCCCACTTTGACTCCACTTCCCAATTCCCAAGGCACTGGTTTCTCTACAAGGTAATTCAACTTTCTTAGATTGTTGGATTGACTTGTGGTTTGACCTAGGCATGGTAGACTATACCTTTGAAGACATCATGAACCATGGTCAAGCTTGTCTCATGTACTAGTTAGCCCCAATACAAACCTTAACTATCCTGCATTGGACACGGTTCCCAAGGCAGTGGATCTTTTGACATTGACCTAGTACACTCATTCTAGATCTCACTTTAAACATTATAAGTCACTCTCACATCAACTATGAACCAAAGCTATACCTATTGAACCCCCACTTAGCTTGTGACTTCATCCTTAGGTCTAGGATAAACCATACACCTAACTTCACTTGGAAATACCCTGATTTGGTGTCTTGGTTTTGATCTCTCCTGTCGGGAGTAGATCGGGTCTCCCCCTTTGTTGTCTGGGCTAGATAACATAAAGTGAAGGTTGCCTCGACTGGCGTGACAACCATACATATTGGAGTTCGAGGTGATCGTGGTTGCACCTTTCAAGTTGCCCTTCCCTATTGCCATCCATGACTGGATCCATCCATAGGGGTAACTACAGTTTAGGTGATAACAATTCCTATAGGGGCGGTTTGTAACCCCCCTCGTAAATGCCTATAGGGGCAGTTTGGAACCACCCTCATAAAGGCCTATAGAGGTAGTTCGAAACCCCCCGTAAAACTCTTTACAAACATTTGGGGGCAGTTATGAACGCCCCTCGTAGTGACATTTGAAGTCAATTTAGAACCCCCCTCGTAGTGACATATGAAGTCAATTTAGAACCCCCCTCGTAGTCATAATAAATCACAATAAAATATATTTTATTAAAAATATCAATATTGCAATATCTTTAGGGCACGAACGAATCGAACCTTCAACCTCCTACTTGTAAAGCAGGTGCTCTTCCATTGAGCTAGAACCCTTTAAGAATTGGTGAAAGGGGCAATATTAACACCAAGATTGCATTATTTGTAATTCTAAGAAAAGACTAGTAATTCCAACATTGTTTCTGACTCAAGAGACCTAAGAAAGTAGTCTGAATGGCTCTGACCTTCTTTAGATATATGCTAACCACTTCAAATCGTATGGCTCTGACCTTCTTTAAATATATGCTGACCACTTCAAATCTTATGATGTAATCAAGATAATGTAGATGTATGTTAGGAAATTCACATTTAGACTCTTAAACATATAATTATGCATCCAATTGACCTTAAGTTGGCATTTAAAAAGAAGAATATTATGCCACCCAAGAAGACACTCAATTAGCTTGATTATGATCCTTCCACTGTACAGCACACAAAGTAACAACAAATAAATGCGTTTTGGAGATCTGTAGATTTGAATCTTCTGTTGTTAGCAGTGTCTCGCCCTCCCAGGGCGAGTATGATGGTCCTCCTTTTTCAACTGATCGGTGGAAGGAAGTGCCTAGAACAGGAAGCCCTAGTTTCTCCAATTTATTCTGTAGAATTGTTTGATATTGATTCTACTGTATCTCCGAAATTCCTACTCCTAAAGGTCTGAAACTTCATCCTGAGATAACCTGATCTGTATTCTTTTTGACCCCACAGTTTAGAGCAAAATTGGATTCCCCAAGTGGAACTTATGCTAAGTTTCCCGAGGTGACTTGTTTGTGGACTGGTTCAATATAATGAACTTGTACGGACTTCCATGTCACTGTTTTACCTTCGGGGTCTAAAACTCGTAGCACAGAAACTACAGTCAGTGCCCTATCTGCAACATCTTGTGAAATTTGATTTGGACCTTCCTAGCCCGAGATATAGCAATTCTCCCTAGGTCACATGTTTAAGATTGGATTCTGGAGGAGGCTGGAACCCTGATTTGGAGGAATCATATCTCCTAAAGTATAGCAAATCTGATGCTGAAACTCACACACAATGTACAGAAAGATTTCATCTTCGTCCTATCCAAGTTTCCGCTCCTGAGCCTTCTCCAATCTCAGGTTATAGCGAAAGTTCAAAGCTGACTAGATTTTGTCTTCTAGGGTTTTCAAATGAAACCCTAATTTCCAGTAGCTGCAATTGTAGCAGTATTTCGACTGCACGATGTTATCTTTCATAGTGGCTCTGATACCATGTTAGTTTTTCTACTTTAATTTGATTAGGATCTTTATTTGAAAGAATAACAAGCACAGCAAGACATCCAAGATACACAAGACACAAAGATTTTCATCAGAGAAACCATAAAGGCAAAAATCCCGCAAACTTCCTTAGAATAGTTCCGTCACTAAGACAATATCACAAGAAGGAAAAAACCAATAGTAAGATGTCTTCTGTAGCTCTCTCTCTTTCCTCCTTGTCCTCTCTCTCCTAATGCGCACATGAGAGAGTGAGTGTGTCCAAATAGGGAGGGTGCCTCCCTATTTATATTCTTCTGTTGAGTGACTTACTCAACTAACTAAGTCAGCTAGGTTACCTCTTTGGGGCCGACCTACCTAGGAATACTCAAGAATACATTTTACTTTATTTATCCTGGGGATTATTGCCCCGACTTACAACGGAGGGTTTACCTCAATGACCATATACAATAATGACATCCCAAAAGGAGTGAAACACATCTCCGATGGGGGTACAACGATATACAATGATAATATACATCAGAATATCTTCCGAAGTTACAATTACAACAACAGGAGGTACAAAAATAGAGATTAGTATTGGATGCAATTACAAGCCAAAAGTTGGTTAAATTTCATAGTAATTTGTGTTTTGCTTTTTCCAATCCAAGCACAAGGATAGAGAATTTTTATGTCCATATATCAGCTTCTTGCTAGTAACCACTAATATAACCATGAATGCAACCAAACTATATATCCTCCTCGTCGACTTATGAATAAGACACATCAACCCAAGCAACAATTTGAAAATCCTGCTCTTAAACAACTCTTGAGACTAAATCTATTAGTGTAAACATAACTACCATGCAATTTAATGGAGAAAGAATAGCCTATATGCTTGTCAATGCAAGACAATACTGAGGAAGAATGAATAGCCTATACGCTTGTCAATGCAAGCCTCAACATATATATACCTGACCACATTTTCTATCTCCTTGGCTCTAGCTACTACAATTTATGATTGGCAGAAAACTGATTTAGACTTGTGCCCTAATTTTATGATGCAAAGACTGATCCCAAATTCTAGGATGCTTACTTCAGGGCTTGTTACATTGATATGAGGAGTTCTAGGAGAATTTGCGGATGAGAGAGCCATTCAGCTTCCTAGCAGAGCATCACCAGTTTCTTCTCTTGCAGCGGGAATTCTTTGGCCTTGTATGTTAGGAGAGATCTCCTTTATGCCTTCTTCTTAGGAGGGATTTGGTTGATACCACCCAGGATTACTTACATGTTTATAGGTTTACTTCTATCCAGGAAGGAAAGTTTCTTTGTTGGCTCTCTCCTCAATTTCTAGTGTTTTGCCCCTGGGATAACCTTTGCAGGCCTGGGTTTTGCTACTCTATTTTATTTATGGTTCTTAGTTTACTAGTTTTTCATTTCATTTCAATTATTTTATTTTTCATATCAGGGGGGCATCTTGGACCCCGTGCTTTTGTATGGGCTTGTCATAACTGATGTAATGTCTTACTCCCATTGACTTATTTGGTCTTTAGTGGATATTAATATAAATTCATTTTGTTATGTTTCAACACAATCCATTTGAGGACCTTCTATGGTATTTGAAGGCCTCTCAAAACATTTCTTAGAGGGAGGAGTTTGCTAGACTAAGCATGTGATCATTGCTTCTCTAATTCAAGATGGGGATGAGCTTATTAAAAAGCCAAATTTCCTTCAACATTATCTTTTTTGTCAACAGTGGACTTACAAGCTTTTACCTAGGTCACCTTCGTTGCGCATTCCATAGGGTTGAAGGTTGGTTCCATTTGGATAATTTTGTCCCAGTAGTTTGGTCTCCTCATGCTCCTCATGCTCCTCATGCTGCCTATTTGGTTGCAAAATTGTTATTTGTATCCAAGAATGCATTTTGCTTCAATTTGGATGTTTATACTTTATTCTATTTTGGGAATTGGTTGTTTTGGGAAGGTGCCAATTTCCAGGGGATTTGCGATGATGCTAATCAAACCATAAAGTCTATGTTACAACAAACTTGATAAGTGGGGATGTGTACCCATAGAATCCAAAATTTCAGGGGATGACAAGGTATGTTGGAGGTAGGATATAGGGGAACCTGCCCAAATATATAAATATTAAAAATATATTGATTTCAAGAGTTTTAAACTTTAAAAATAATCATTTGATAATACATACTTGATTCATACATGTTTGAAAACATGCTGCAAATCATTTGCTATGATGGCATAGCACTAGGAAATGGTAATTGTGGGTACTCTTTGTAGTTTGCATGCTCCTTGAGGGCAGGGTACCTCTGCGTGTACCCACTGTGTTGCAGGTCCTTGAAAATACTGTGCCTAGTTTGAAGGTGAACAAAAAATATTTTATGCGCTCTTGCCCTAGCATCTTTTACCATTTAATTGGGTTCACCTGTACCATATTTCTCTTATCCTCCTTCATAGCAACTATGCAAGTGGGGCTGCTTAGTTTGCAAAATATAAAAATTGCTGTTGAATTCTCCTTGCTTCATTTGTATTGTATATCTTCTTTATAACATCGCTAGACGTTCTATTGACACCCAAAATATGTTGCCTCTTCTCTAACAGACCCAGAATTGGAGTAAGGGTTTTTTAGGGTTAACATCTCTACGGATTTCTTGTCCTGGTGTTATTTCAGATTGGCCAGAATGATAATCCTCTGTTTAAAAACGATATAACCTAGTAAGATGAATGTATTGAAAAATATTTAATTAAGAAAAAAAGATGCATCTGCATAAACATGAAAATAGTAAAAGAAATTTCAAACTGCTAAGAAAAAACTCAAGTAGAACCTGGCCATGGTTGAATATTTGAAACTTCTTATACCTAAAGATGCCATATGCCTTGGTCTTTAGCTAACAAAATATTTTACACTGTCTCATATGAATTCTTTTCAAGCTCCCTCTCCAATTTTTGAATCTCCAGTAGATAAATCACATACATGATCAAATACTAACTTTAAATATTGAACACACAAGTAATACCGGACGACTACACATTAGGATTTCAAAATGTGCCCAACATTATATTGTCAATCTTACTTGATTGCATTTCACAATTAATTTTTATGAAGGACAATTTATGGGAATCACTAAATTTTCTTCTTGGAATGGCTTAGAGCTGTATCAAGTTATCAACAGCTCTGGGTACAGACAGTAATCAACCAGGGGAAACATACCCCAAATAAAGTTGTTCCTAAAATGGACCTGGGACTATGTAGAATGAATAAGTTTTTTGTGAACCTCATAATTTTGTAAAGTATGATGTCTTTCGGTATCAGAAACCGTTAATATAAAGTCTAATGCAAAAGCCAGAAAATGAATACCACTAAGCTGTAAACAAGAATACAAATCCAATTTCGAAAAGAGCAATCAGTTAGCTGAGCATTAAATCGTATCATATCCATAACAATCTACGGCTATTGGCATATATAGAATCCTCTATACAAAGAAGAAAGGTGACCAAAGAATTATATCAGAATACACTTATTGTAACTGTCTAGGTAAAAGGATTGTTTCTAAAGGAAACATCAATATTTTATTATTTTTGAATAACTAGCAAATACTCACAAACATGCAACCAGCGTAAATGCCAAACAAAATACATTCGTAAATTGGACATCGACTACCATACAATAGATTTTTAAACAAAACCAGAAATGCAACTCAGCACTCAGCTCAAGTGCATCAAGAGATGGATGGCCAATGTTTAGGTCGTTATTGATGGTGAAACAGGTTCAAAAACCCTCTAGCAAGCTTCTGACGAGGATAACCAATTTCAAATACTATTTATGGGTCAAATCTGCTTCTCATTTACTCTTATTAAATCTTGAGGATGCTGCTGTTACAGGTCTGAAATATCGATCAAATAGGGCCAGAGTAACCATGTTTCAGCATCACAAAGGATCTAGCAAGAAACCAATCCAAAAATTATTTTCAAGCTGAACGCACTTTTCAAATGTGGATCTAATGGTATGGCTGCCTGAATAATGCAATAAACTCTTAATGAACTAAGTGACCTCTCCATAACGGTTGTTTGACTTTGTCAGTAGGTGCCAACTGCCAAGTGATATGATAAACCACAACTAGACACTTCTCCTTAGTTTTCTGCTGAAAATTCTCCACTTTCAGCTGATCAATATGCTTGAATAAGATCCATTCACCTACAGGACTTAAAATACCAGGTTTGAGTAAGAATCTTATTTCAATCAATGAGATAACTAGATAGAGCCTGCATTTGGATGTGTTATTTTAAGTTGATAGAAGTTTTCTGAAAGAAAAGAGAAATGGTGAAGTGATGAGAATGTGAATTTTGCTTTAATGTTTGTTGTTCTAAATTCATGTGAAACCCAGAATTATGATGAAGCAAAAGGCAAGGATGAGTGCGAGAAGGCCATGAAGGTCAACTCAAGAGGAACAACGCTTGGGAATCGATCAAGTTGCCTCCATGTAAGAAAAGATGTTGTTATGCACAGTTTTCCTTTTAAAATCTCTTGCGCTGTACAATTGGGTTTTTTGCATAAATTGAATGGCCTAGTAGTTACAAGTGTTGTCAGATATTTATCAATGAGCTTGGACTCCACCCTATAGAGGAGAGGAGAGGAGGGTGCCATAAGTTGAGCACCATACTACCATCCTAACAACAATTGGCGAATTGACTGTCATCCAGTCTTTGCTTGAGGGGCAGAATGAATTTCCCAAGCAAGTGGGTACTCGGTTGCCCATATCCAGGCACCAGTTGCAACTAGGATACATTTTCCCTTCAAAATAGAACACAAGCAAAGGATAGGTCGGCCCCAATATTTGTTGGGACAAGTTGGTCCCTTTAAAATCAATAAGCTTCTTGTGCAGATTACATTGAGGGTATTTGACAGGCTTACTACAAACTTAGTCATAAAATAACATGATGAGGTCAAATACTAGAGTTCTAGAACAAGTTCTTTCAGGATTCCTTGATCCTAGTTTGTCTCTACCATGAATAAGGCTATTCCCTGCATTTCTAAAAAGAAATAAAGCTCACAGATAGCCTAGCAAAATTCAGACACCCATTAACACAAAGCTGAGCGCTCTACCCAATGCATCATCTAAGACGCTAAAAATTTCTTTCATGCATCTGAAAATGAGTGAAAAGGTCTGCAAGGTCATCGTTCAGGAATCGAGTCTCCAAAGCATGAAAGATTAGTACTGAAGTGCCTGACAACAATAATAATTCTGAACAGAGAAACACCCTCTCTTATTCAATCATTTTGGGTCTTCGATCTGGTATTGGTCAAGGTTGTAATTTTTGAGAGTTCTCAGAAGATGTTTATCTTCCTTGTGCTGACACAATTTGTTTATTGCTGTTGCGAATATACAGTGGGTTGAATACTGCTTGTGGGCTTAGTATGTGCCTGGAAAACATAAGCCTTAAACAGAGATGAATCCTCCTCTATCATCCATTGTAAATATCTGGACAGTGGACACCAAATATATTTGAGTATAGAAGTCACGTTCAGTAGATCTTGCATGGTAATATAAGTGTTTCTGTAGGTGAGGCAGGTAGTGTAAAAAGAAAAATGATCCCTGATCTGAAACTGAATGGAACCCTCAAGATACCCTTGCATTTTGGGGATAACAAGTCCCAAGTATCATCATACCACACCTAAACCATATGCAAACCTAGTCATGTGGTGAACATAACAAAGGGGACAATGTGGAACACCTCCTCCTAGTGACAAACCAATAATGTAACACCATCATGCTCTAGAATCATGCAATACCATGAGTAATCCATCAATAATCACTAGAGAACTCCCCGACAAGAGCTAGATCAGCATTCAAATGTGCTGAGCACCAAAATAGATCATGATATGCAAGGTGCAAGTACATCATCAAATATCATCTAACTAGCTGATCCATCAAAAAATGAAGAGTACCACAAGATGAACCATCAAACATGACCACTCCAAGGAGAAAATGAGTCTTGTCCACCAAAACAACTCAATCAAGCCAAAAGATATCCATCAAATAATCCACTAGGAGCAAGCCAAACTGTCATGAAGGTGTATACCCCAATCCCTCAAAAACTCCATAGATACCATGCTGCAAAACCCGTCCATTGTGATGAAAATCTGAAGTGTAACCCTCATGCAATATGAGGGGTGATGTCATTAATATTAATTCTTGCTTGTCATCATTGTGACTAGATTATGTTATATAGACCTTCTTTGTTGAAGCTGTTTAGTAGTGATACAATTTTTTATCCTTTTTCTTAACAATTCTTCCATTTAGATTTGGTCTTTATTTCAGACATACGTGCTTATAGATAACATTGTTTCTCAAGTATGTTATTTGAGGATGATCAATTTTTTATCCTTTTTCTTAACAATTCTTCCATTTAGATTTGGTCTTTATTTCAGACATACGTGCTTATAGATAACATTGTTTCTCAAGTATGTTAGTTGAGGATGATCTTCTCTCATTGAGGAATTGAAATTGACAATGTGCCCTGAAGATATGTAGTCAATAGTGACTAACAAGAGGCGATTACTAGTTAAGCCAATATGTTTAACTTTCAATGTTGTGAAGGGAACAGACTAATTATATGTTGGCAAGAAATATATGCAACATGATATCAGAATCAGTTCAGATATTATGAATTTTTACTGTTGATTTCTAATGTGTTTTTGCACAATTGGATCATACTGTATTCATTATTGTTTCATATTTTGTAGACTTTAGCAAGAGGTCTGACAAAAACAAATACCGGAGTGGAGATGATGGATCTTAACATAGTAGACATTCAAGATATGATAGAATGTGTTAGCAGATGTGCGGGAGTTGTTATTATGGCGCCTCTTAGCTCGGGACCTGCTAATAAAGCTATCACTACGATTTATGCTGCTGTGAAGCCCAAACAGGTGTTCTATATTTTAAGCATCTATCGCCTTCTATATAGTATATATACGTGTCTATTAATTTACAGCTCAAATGTCAGTGTTATATGTGTAATCAGTTGGAGATCTGTTGCAGCCAGTTGTAATAGCAGAGAGCTATGGTGGAGGTGATGAGCCTGTAGACACAATAGCGCAACGGCTTGTAACACTTGGGATTTCTCTTCCCATTCCACCTTTGAGGATAAAAGAGATACCTAATGAAGCAATGTAATATTCTGTATCTCTTTTCTATTTGCATACATGGACCACTGAGTTCTAGAATTCTCCAGTATGTTTTCCCAGTTACATACATGGAAAGAAACCTTGCTTAATTCATAACTTTCATGTCTATTGAAACTTAGTTAGCATTTTTGTATTTGTTTGCAAATGTTCTGGGAACGGTAGAAAGTTAAACTTGACTGCGTAGTACTAGTAGAAGTTGATACATGCTATAAATATGTTACTTTTACTTGCAATAGACTCATTGCTTGCATATGCAATATTGTCCTCACTGCTGACGGTTAACTATATATGAGGAATCTTGGTTCTTAATCACCTAAGGATATTGACCTTAATGGTTTTCACTTAAGATGTTTGTCAGTTCAGTTTCCTAATAGTAACCATTTTTTCCTGTAAAGAAACCTTAACTCTTTCCAAATTTCTCATCATGAAAAATTTAAGAAATGAAATTATATGAAAAGTTGTGTTTTGTTGGAAGCTAACCAGGACTGGGTAACAAAATTTTTGAGGAATGGATTTCATGATGTTTGAAGCAAGAACAACTGGCATGGAGAGAGGAGACTGAAGCTGTACTAGACAGAAATAATTAGCAAATGTCATAGGTAGGTTGCATGCCTGTCTTTCAGGGTTGTCACCCCTTCACATGTAGGAGTGACTTTATGATCATTGCCTATGTGATCTTCCATCACATATAGCAGTTCCATAGATGAAATCTATGGTTAGCCCATGGATATTTGCCAGAGACACCTTCAGCTTGCTCAGTTCACCATGATATGTGATAGAGATCACTGGGAACATTCATAATACCACAGGAAGGGATCGAAAGAATGGGCCATAACAAATGTGAAAGCACCAATGAGAGATTGGCTAGTAAAATAAAAGAACTAATAAGATAATTAAAAGCAGAGAACATATAATTTTATACAGGATATGAGTAAATTTCTCTCTCCCAACATATTCAAAACCTGTAATAAATGAATATACCAATATTTCATTTGAAGATGTAAAAATTTATTGTAATTCAATCGAGTGAGTTATTTTAACACATGATGATGGTGATAGAAGGATTAAAAGGTAGCATCAACATAAGAAGGATATATAAAAGGACATTTGGTAAAAAAATTATTCTAATTCAATCCAAAGAGTTATTTTAACACATGATGATGGTGATAGAAGGAATAAAAGGTAGCATCAAAAAGAGAAGGATATATAAAAGGATATTTGGAAGGTTTGATGTAATTTGAAACTTCCAACAATAATAAATAAGCAAAAAACTGAAAAAGGGATGTCAAGAAAATATGGTGGGTAGAGACATATGAACTTATGGTTGGTAGAGACATATGAATTCAATGTGTGACATAGGAACACAAGCCTGTCATCCCTATGTGCAATTCCCCCTCCTAAAAAATTCAAATTTCATAGATCTAGGTTAGTCCTGTGGGTCTATGGGGGTTTTTGACCATTAGACAACAACTAATATCCAAAACCTAGGAAACACTAAGACCTATTCCTGGCCTTTTGCAGTAGTAAACAACAGTAAATATCAAGTCTTGGAAAATCTGAGCACATTGCACCCTCAAAGGGCATATAAATTAACATGGCGCAAATTCTGGAAATGCCTTACAGGATATAGCTAGAATGGATTATTGTGAGCAGTTTCATTGATATCAACAGTTGGATGAATGTTAAATGTCACTTAGAATATTTCCTCAGTTCCTTGACACTTAAAAAACAGATATGTAATCAACCAATGTGAGAAATATGTTGCAAGAAATTAGTGCCTTTCTTTTAGAGTATAAGTGCATCAAATTGAGGAATTCAAACAACAAAATCACTATTGATTAGGTTATCTAGAAGGAAGAACAAGTATAGTACTTTAGCTCTTTGTTCCTCTGTTATTCTCTTTATTTTCTAACTTCACAAAATACTTACCAGCTTCTCTGTATGATAGAGATTATATTCAAAAGTTGAAAGCATTAACCAACACTTTGGGTGTGACCACAGATCGTAATACTGCATTACTCAAATGGGTGGTGTTGTTACATGGGGCTAGTTACCATATTTGGAGTACTTCAGCATTAAATATTAGTATTGGAGGCTTTAACAATAATGTCCATTGTTTGGCAAAGTGCATGAATGTGTTTATTGCTGCAAGTGAATTTGTTAAGGAAGAAATGAAAGAGATTGAGATGGGAAGGACCAACGAACTCAATGGGGGGATGACATGATGGGCCTCGGGTTCCAATCTTGGTAACTATTTCTATAATTAAATAGTTTACCAAGATTCAAAGCATTTGGCATAGTCCAGATACTAGGATCTCTACCTTTGTTTTGTACTTCCAGTAGGATCAAGATGCTTGTGAGAAGTAGGATCATTTTTAAGATAGTCATAAAGTAAGTGCTGAGGGAGGTAATTTCCTTGACTAAAATGAACAACCACCCTAACACTTCTAGACAGCAGTGTTTGTTTCCTATGTGTCAAACCCAAAAAATGAAGATGTTAATGGGTTGGTTAGGAGAAATCATGGCATGACCCAGAATTATAGATATATGGCATATATCCAGTGTTTTAGATCAACTGAAATATGAAGAAAGGCATCTGGCAGATGAATCACATTAGGTACAGAGGAAATCCAATATTTTCCCTCATTCTAATGGTGACAAATGCAACCAGTCTTCAGTTCTATCTAAGGGATAAAACATAAAAAAGAACCACTCCTTTGATACCTGTAGCAGCAGCATTGTATGCACTCAGCCTACATTGGAACTAGTCAATTTACAACATGCATCAAGCAATGGACAATATTTAAGAAATATAATCCATTTTTGTATGGATGGAAGGTGAATATTTTTCAACTGATATGTTTTTATGGTTTAGGCAGAAGAATTCTTTAATAAGTGGTGCTATGACTGGAGAAGCCATGTCCTTTGGTGATCAACATTACAACATAGACAAGATGATGAAGGACGCCATTATAGGAGGAGTCACAACCACTGCTACCGAATTTATAAGATATCTCACATAAAACAACATATTTCCAGTGAACTTAGTCAGTGAAAGATTACACAATGACATAAATTTTATGAGCATTACTATGCTTGCCATATATGTAGTCCCTGGATTGTTTAAATAAAAGGAAGTTTAATAAACTGACTAGTGAATTGGAAGAACAAATGCTTCAAATTTGTAAAGAAAAAGGAAAAACAACCTTTGTTATCGCTCATTTCCTTCAATCTTTTGTGCATGTTGCCTAAAGGCATTGTTGTTACCATAGGTTAGTTTCATGGTCACAAGTTTGAAGAAGAATTGCATTGGAGAAAGGAGGTATCACTTCTTTTTGAAGTTAGCTATAGACATTCCTATGATCTGCATATACAAGTCACCTTTATATTTTGTCAGAGAATCAAATAATCTCTATGTTTACTCATAATCAAATAAACTCTTGATATATTTTTATTAGATGCATATTTTGAAAGCACAAGGATTGGCTTTCCAATTTTTTGATATAATGCAATGTAGGTCATCTTGTTGTATTGCAAATATAGTCAATCATGGTGTTTTTAGATACATGGCCTAAACTTATTTTGGATAGTTTTAAACTAGGTTTATTAGAAGTAACATATATATCATCTCAATATATCTTAATAGATATTTATTCCTTCTTGAGTACAACGTGAAAGTGAAATATACAGGCAAACCTATTGAAATACATCCAGAGATGTTGCAGTGAAAGCATTTGTGCATACATGAGAGGCATGTGATATACATGATAGGGACTTTCTTTACAACTGTATGAAACTTGAAGGCCCAAGTATCCAATTAGAATATATGAAATTGCTTTCTTCTATACCTAGGCCTCCTAAAGCCATAATGTGTATTGGTAAAAACTATGCTGACCATGTTAAATAAATTTATACATGGAAATGGCTTTTGGCATAGCTTCTCCCAATATACCAAAGTATCTTGTCATCCTCATAAATGCACCACAGTCAGTTATTTGACCAAGAGATGCAATAAGATATCCTCATTCAATAACAACCAAGTGGACTCTGAAACTGTGATTATTGAAAAATATGGGCATGGCATAAAGAGGGATGATGGAATGTCACATCCTTTTGGGTATACTATACTAAATGATGTAACTTAAAGAGACTTGCAAAAGCATCACCAATTGTGGTTCATGGGGAAGAGTTGTGACATTTTTTGTCTATTGGGTCTATGGACTATGCTAGCAATTAAAATAAATGGTTAGGACCTTCAGATTCAGTGTTTGATTAATGAGGAGTTAAGGCAAGATGCCAAGACATCAGAAATTCATTGACTGATGAGAAAAGTACATTTAGAAAAACACAAGAATACACAAGGAAACATACCAAGGATGGTGAGATTGTGGGATTGTTGCAAGTGATTGCAGGTCAGAAGAGCAGTCAAAGAGTGGGGTCTTTCCATCCTAGTCAGAGGCCACTTTGGTAAGAGATTAATGTATGCCTCCAAGGATAAAGGATGCCCCCATAATCATGCCATGATCAAAGTTTGTTAGCCAAGACTTCTGAGATAGATAGTAGAGGAATGCAAGGGTTCTCAACTTGTGCTTGAAATCACTCACATTTGAGATGCTACCAAGCTGTGATTGAAGTCATTGAAGTCCCAGATTAGGAGCCAAGGAACCCAATTCAACCCGTGACTCAAAAAAACAAACTCATCTTCAAGTTTTTCATTATGAAAAGCAACTATAAATCATCTATAGGCTTTGGAAATTCATGACAATATGGAAGATACTGATGCCACAAGAGACTGGATATGGACCACTCAAGCAATGGATCGCCAACCCCAGAAGTTTCCACAATTTTTTTATCCTGATAAGCATCAAAATACCTTATGAATTACCGAGAATGAATAAACCAGACCATTACTACAACTCTAAAACAAATTAACCAATCCCCCACCTTGACAACCCAAATGCCCAAGCGAATCCAATATCATTCCCAACACAGTAAGTTAAAACTTAAAATGCTAAGAAGCCCAAAACAAGCCGCACCTTTTCCGGAGCCAAAAAATGGAAACACGTAGCCTTCTGTAGAAGTGTGTTCGCATGTAAATACCGAGGAGGCCCAACCCCAATATATGTTGCTGCTACAATGGCGGAGAGCTGTGGCTGCATCTTTAAGTGTGATAGACTATGGGACTCCGAGGTTAAATTCTTGTAGCAAATATAGTCCACTATGGCTCTTACCAGTAGGTATCCTCCACTTTGTCCCTTCCTTCCGGTCTCTAAGTCAAGCAGGGAATGGGTTATTACTAGGGCAAAGGAGTGCAAAAGGGCATATTTTTTATGGCTCGTTGTTGTTGGAACTTCTTGTGTCAACTTCCCAAACTAAACATTAACCCAAGCTTCAAGCTATGTTTTGTGAGCCTGCAAACCCAAAAGCCCTTTCACTTGTGAAAATATCAGTGAAAAGTCAATTCTAATATTCCTTTTAAGTACCAAATTTACCATATCAAATTGAAAGCCTGAAACCTGATCCTGTCGATATATAGGGACGAAATCGGTCCATTATGCCCCGATGCCAGGATTTATGGATGAATTTCTTAAAAAAAATTCACAAGAATGAAAATCCTGGGGCGATTGAGACTCGTATTTCGATTTACAACCAAAAAATTGGGGAAATTTGGATTTAAAACCTCCATGGCCAGAAATCGAGGGGCGAATGGAGAATTTTAGGGGAATTTGTGGAGGCTAAAATCATTTTTTCCCCAATTTATGGTAAATAAGACTGGGCTAAGTTCGTTTGAACCCATTTTGGGGGAAATAAATAATGGGCTAAATTTTAATAATGAAAAAAAGAGGTTTAATATAAAATATTCGCCCACTAAATTTTCAAAACCCCCCAAAATTCGCCCATGGGCTATAATTCACCCCTAAAATCATCCCTGATTCCTACTATAAAAAACTTGGGATAAAAGCTTGTTGAGTAAGACCAGCATAGATCCATCTTAAACCCGGATATATCAAGCACCGGAAGGGATCCAATTTCTGAGCTGTATTTTTTTTAAATCTTAAATTTGATCCATTTCTAAATCTATTAATATAGACTCCCACCTTAACTAGAAAGAACATTCACTTAAGGCTATATAAAGAAACAACTTGGATACTCCTCTCAAACTTCCATTACTTCAATTCAATTTTCTTCTATCTTTACACCTCCACATCAAGGAGCATTGACCATGTTAAAACTTAACACTTGAAACTGGAATGGTTCCAAGTAATTGAATAATATACATTGTCACCTCGTACATGTTATCACACTATCTCTAGCTGTTTATGGTAGATATCCCAATAGGGACGGTAGACAGGACAGCTATGAAGGTGTAACCGGCAGTAGCCAGGTCCTCCGCTCAAATGAACGGAAGTCACACCGGGCAAGGCTACTGTCACTTTAGACAAGGCACTTGCCCTAGTCAAGGGGGAGACCCCGCTCAACCAGTGATGGTTGAGAGATAACAAATACACCCAAACCCAAAGAATAAGAGACGAAAAACAAGGAATGAGTGTAGATGAGCTCCTAAGTCTGATCTCAGTCGATTGATGGACACAAGCAATGAAATGACAATGATGTGATGAGTGACCAGCAATAGCTTATGATAAATGTAATAGATTTATATGGCTGAAAATCAACTAGGGCAGTGAATGATGCAAGGAGTGATTAAATAGAAGAAAATCTGCCCAAGGGAGAGATTGATTTCGATACTGGTGGACCTAGGGCATTGTAAAATTAAGGCTTTTAACCACTTCTAGCTATTGAAACTTGATTTCCTCAGGTAAAATGATGATACAAATCCAAATCAAGAGTACCCAGAACCCCAAAGAGACCCAAACCAGTTGAAAGAGAAAAACGCCCTAGAGGGGCGTTTTTAGCAAAGGGACCAGTGCTGAATCTATGGGCTAATGGAGTCGGAAAGCTATGAAACTTAGTATTTAGACGTTTAAGAACAAATCATAAGCAGGTTTGAAGAGAAAATTTAGTTCCTACGGTCAGAAATTAAGTTATCAATTTTTAGGGTTTTTTATGTAGATTGCAGCTAAGCATTTGCAAATGAAACTAAAATACAAGAGACAAGCAAGGATTGTACTAGGATAATGAAGGTGAATACATTCTGGAGCTGAAGACAAACCCCGGAGATCAAGTGCCAAGCAATCGTGCGTTTTCCCTTTGCGTTTTTGTTGCAGCCAGTTGACCAATGCGCCCTTGTACCTGCCACAGAGAGAATGAATCAGAAACTATAGCAAGTACTCAAGGAAATCTGCAAATGAAAGACAAATAATGAGGAAAAGCGAGATACAATAGTAAGTTTCACTTACCTTGTTAAAATCCTGAAGAGAGAAGCAACTAGAAGCTGCTAACTCAAGAGCTGCGCCCTCCCCAAGTGGTCAAGTCACCTACAATTCGTTTTTGGCCAAAGAGTGATGGAGAAACCACAAAATAACTTAGCAATGCACCAACAATAAGCTAGCAATCAGCCCCATAAGCATTCACCACCATATCACAAGCAAATCTGGAAGAATTGTCTCTCTATTGCTCAATCTCAAGTCTAAAAAATGCCAAGAAGAATACAAAATGGATGAGTGCCTTCTCTTATAGAGAAAGGCAGCTCTCAAACCTATTTCCCCCCAAAATGGAGGGTTGAGATCATCTCCCCAATCCACAAAATCGAATGGTGGAGATGTCTCCTCAAGGGGGTGCGAATTGCCCATAGAAGCGCACAAGTGGAGAGGGGGACCCATTGTGGGGTCCATGCAATACATATAATGTGGTTGGGGGGTGCCTATGGGATGTTTTATCCCCCCAACATAATACATCAAGGCCCATATACAAAGTATCAACCAAATCGAATTCCCCTAGGTGGAGAAAAATGCCCCCCATGGGCAATTTGACCTCCAATGGTGAGCTGGGCAATAGAGGGCCCCACAATACACAAATACAATGTTAAACATTACCATTTTACCTAATAAATCACCTTTTTCTTTGCCAACCACTGATTTTGCCATTTGTTTATAGTTGCCTTAGTCAAATTCTGATTTTCCGTGTAATTTTTGCTGGTTTATATGGCTGAAGATGAAATTTGGGATTTTGACCCACTTTTAGTGCCCAAATTGCCGAACCGTCTGCTGCAATGTGATCGTGGACACCAAAAGTAGTAGGAATGACCACTCGAACGACCCTAATCCATCACTTAGGCATTATTTGCCCAAAATCCATAATTTTTAATTAAAACAGGTCAAAATTGACCAATAATAATTAAAAATTTCTCAAATGCTTCAATCTTTTGCAATTCTGACACCTGCATGCTCATATGGGACCCCTGTAGATACTAATTGACCAAAATTGAAATTCTGGTCGCAACATTTTTTCGGGTCCATTGTTGGCTAGTTGAATACCTGTGCAAACATGGAGTGGCAAGGCTCAATTATACAAGTTATTACATTACTAAGCAATACGATGATAACATGGTGATCAAAAATACATAAAATCCCGAGATAATACATCGCCCTGGTGAGGTGGGCCCACCACCTTCAAAAGACCAAAATGCTATGCACATCTTATAGAATTGACCACTTTGCTGACTTTAGGTGATGTGGAAACAAGGCGGAGGACAAGGATAAAGATCATGTGATCCTTTGGACAACTCGGGAAAACGGGGTCCACTGAGATAAGTATGCCATGACAGAACATGGGGAAGGGGGGTGCCTCACAAATGGGTATAGTGCAGGGAAACCACCACTAGTCATCTAACAAGTATCTCACAACTCACATCCGTGCTCGAAGACTCTGTGAGGTTCTTTTCTAGAGCCGCCAAACTGGGTGTCCGGCAAACCGTAACTTGAGACTCTAGAGGACAATCTTGAGCTTGTCCCTTGCTCCCTCTCACCTCCTTGCCCCGCAGGACTAAGTGAGGAAAAACCACTACAAATGCTGACATGTATGGCTGACCTGTGTCCATGTGTGTTTATAAACACATTGCATGGATTTTACAATGAGTTTCATACTTAGCCCTTTTTGGCTAGATTTTACATTTACAACATAATAGCCTTTTTGGCTTGATTTACATTTCTTCATTTCTTCATTTACATCAAGGCCCTCTTGGGCTACATACATATCTCAAAATATATAAACATGGTGCTCATACTGCAAAGGTAATGGGGGTGAGCAATACATGCTTCGATGACCAATGGGGAACACTCGGTGAGGCTATACAATCCTAGCTGCATTGCAACATCGGGGGCAACCGACAGGAGCAAATCCCAAGTCTAAAAGTGTATTTCACACACTAAAGAGCCGAGGCACAATAAACGGGGAGTCATGGCAAACTCAGAGATCAGTGGGAAAGGGGTCCTCGGGATCACCAATCAGAATCCAAGTCGGGAACAAGTATCATGGATGAGTCAGATGGATGGCGAAAGTGAGAGTGGAGCTAAAGTCAGCTACCGAGAGGGACTAAGTGACCAAGTCTATGCCAAGTGTAGGAGACATGACCCAGCATGCATATACATAAGTCTAACAGGAGGGGTGGACTGACATCATCAAGGGCCCAATCACATCATACAATAGCTAGATCACCAGATATATCATCTCATACAAAGTTAGTGTACTAACAAGTATAAAGAAGTCTAATCTACAACATGAGCAATAATCATCAAATGCAATACTTGCTGCACCATATACCTGCTGCTACTGAAGCTATCTCTGAGCTGGATCTCTGCTGAATCCGGGAAACATAGTAAACCAGCAATATACTGTGATAGTCTCGGTCAAAACAAGACTAGGCAACTGTCTCAAATGGGCTTATGTCAAAGCCTGGCAAGGAAGAGGTGACCCTGTGGTAGATGGTAAGTGAAAATGTTTGTAACACTGTACAACTATCTGTCCCCTCTGATATATCTGCTAGGGGCAATCTGAACAAAAATGCCTCGTCTGAAGGCGCGTGATCTCTAATCTGGAAAAAAAAGTACTGTGCGGTCCTTGGTCGCACAGTCTGCAGTATGGTAGTTCCAGCGAACATAGATGTGATAACAGTACACTCTCCCTGCACGTTAGGTTAGTACTTGCTAGCCACAAGGGGGAATCACTATGCAACCCATAAGCTAAGAGTCAACCCTAGATATTAGCAAACATTAATCACTGCAACAAATTCTTGGTGTAATTTAAAATATCAGATCAATAATCTACATTAAATTTAAAACATACTAAACAACAAGATAAAATGTAATGGAGCTATATGAACTCATGTACTAGAGAATGTTAAAAAATGAAAATTGATAGCAGTAGCAGACTGTAAATATAAAAAGTGCAGAGATAGCTAACTGTAAATACACATAAAAATAGAACACAGTATTTTTCACAGGGAAACCTTTCAAGGACAAAAACCCCAAAGCAATTAATAATAATTTATCTCCAAAATGAGATAAGCCTTCACGACAAAGTGTAAATTGTTTCACCAAACAAGAAGAGTCCTGTACTATGACTGCTGCCACTAGATGACTGTGGATGTTCACTGTAGACCTGTACACACCTTCTGCTGTAACCTGTGAACCTATACACACACTGCTGTAAATTTGGGACAGACCCTGTATAAAACTCGGGTGTTCAAAAGAGAAACTACCATGGATTGCTGTGGCTGTAGGGTGCCAGAATTAAGGACAGACCTTATATATGTATTTGGATGCACAGGAAGAATGTCCTGTCTGAGCTCAGGTATACACAGTAGATGGTGTTTGATAGCAACAACATACCCTAGCTGATATAGGGCAGCAGTAAGAACAAAGTAAGAACCAGCAATATAGAAACCTAGCAGAAATATAATACCCACGTACTCTCTTTTAGCTCAGTCAAATGACACCTCTGAACTGTTGCAGGAGCTGTCCTAAAACATCACGAATTGTGTGTTAAAATGATGAGTTTCATTTTTATTTATAGTGGAATAATTCCACTTAATTGAGGCTGACCCGTCCTCATATAAAATAAATTTATTTTTATTTATTTTTTATCCTCCAAAAAATAAATATGAGGCCGACCTGTAACTTCATATATTAATTTTTATTTATTTATTTATTTATTCTTCTCCAATGAGTCGGCCCATAATAAATAAATAAATAAATATATATATATATATATATTATTTTTTTCTTCTATATGGTGGGTTCATGAACCAAGTCAAGTGGTGCTTGGGTTCTATGGTTCTTCAATAAATCATCCAGGTGTTCTTCAAGGTCTTCATGTCCACTCCAAGCACATCATCATAAGGAGATAAATTAATTGCTTTACTTCACCCTCCTGTTGCCACCAAGATCAAGTGCATAGCCCATAGATCAAGGAAAGGAGTACATCACTTGCCCAGACCCGATCTAGGGCTTACAGTGAAATCCTGGTAACTGACCAGGTACCTCCATTCTCCCAAAGAATGGCTTGCAGCCCCAGGCTGAGCTTCCAGTCCCAGACTGGATCAATATCCTGGTAACTGACCAGGTGCCTCCATTCTCCCAGAGAATGGCTCTCAGCCCTAGGCTGAGCTTCCAGTCCCAGACTGGATCAATATCCTTGTAACTGAACAAGTGCCTCCATTCTCCCAGAGAATGGCTCTCAGCCCCAGGCTAAGCTTCCAGTCCCAGACTGGATCAATATCCTCGTAACTGACCAAGTGCCTCCATTCTCCCAGAGAATGGCACTCGATGCTGCTCAGAAAATGAACACTCCCTCTCAGCGAGAGGGTCATTCTCTGCAATACCAAGCTTATCTCGAAAGTGCACAAGCTTTGTCAATGATAGAGGCTTGGTCAATATGTCAGCAATCTGCTCATCTGTACGGATGTACTGGAGCTTCAAGGCACCTCGCTGTACCATATCTCTGATGAAGTGATACTTCATCTCAATGTGCTTTGACCTGTCGTGAAATACAGGGTTCTCTGAAAGCTTAATGCAACTCTGATTATCGCAATGGATAATAGTTGGTTCAAGCTTTCCACCAAACAGGTCAGAGAGAAGCTTTCTAAGCCAAACTGCTTCTCTGCAGGCATCACTGGCAGCAATATACTCAGCTTCAGCTGTGCTCTGAGCTATGGAACCCTGTTTTCTGCTGGACCATGAGATCATGGCTGATCCCAAACTGAAACAGTACCCTGATGTGCTTTTCTGGTCCACTGCATTGCCAGCCCAATCGGAGTCAGCATATCCAAGTAGCATTACTCCACTGTTGAAGGTATATCTGAGCCCATATGTAATAGTACCTCGCAAATATCTGAGCACATGTTTGACAGCTATCCAGTGTATGTGCTTCGGCTCGGACATGAACTGACTCAATGCATTCACTGTATAACAGATATCTGGTCTCGTATGCACTAGATACATCAAAGTTCCAATAAGTTGGCGATACTGAGTAGGATCCACTGCCTGTGAAGAAGTAGCTGAGTCACGTAACTTCTTCAGATTCGATGTCATGGGTACACTCATGGGTTTGCAGTCATGCATCCCAAACCTATGCAAGATATCAACTGTATACTTCCCTTGAGACAGAAAGATCTCATCTGGCTTCTGCCAGACCTCTAAACCAAGAAAATAGTGCATGAGTCCCAGATCCTTCATTTCAAATTCTGAAGTAAGCTCCCTCTTGCACTGAGCTATCAGTTGCTCCTCTCTAGTGAGGAGCAGATCATCCACATATAGGACTAGGATCAAGACATGGTTCTGAACAACCTTAGAGTAAAGGTTGGAATCAGCAGTGCTCTTGGTGAATCCCAAATTGTGAAGGTAACCATCAATCCTAGCATACCAGACCCTTGGGTCCTGTTTGAGTCCATACAAATCTTTCTTTAGCTTGCACACATGAGACTGCATTTCATGAGTCACAAAACCTTCAGGTTGCTCAATGTAGACCTCTTCTTCAACTTCTCCATTAAGAAAAGTTGTATTTACATCCATTTGATGGAGCTTCCATCCAAAGGCAGCAGCGAGGGAGATAATGGTCCTAATGGTGGTATACCTGGCAACAGGAGCAAATGTTTCATCATAGTCTATGCCTTCCTTTTGTGAGAAACCACGTGCCACAAATCTTGCTTTGTATTTCTCAATGCTGCCATCAGCAACATGCTTGATTTTATAGAGCCATTTGGAAGTCACCACAGACTTCCCTTTTGGTCTAGGAACAATTTCCCACACATCATTTTTCATAATGGAATTATATTCTTCTGTCATGGCATCAATCCATACCTGATGAGTTTCAGCTTCTTTGAATGTAGAAGGCTGTGCATCAATGAGCTTACTCATAAGACCTGAGTATTTCTAGGGCTTCTTGCTTTCTCTGAATGTCCCAGAAGGAGCTTTATGCTTCTTGCAATATTTCTCTCGCCCAAGTAGGTCTTCTCTTGGAAGGAGGAGCTTCAAGTAGTTCTTCAGCTGGTCTTTCTGGTTCTGAGTAAACATGAGGTTCATCTTCTTCCTCCCTCTGATTCTCTGAATGAGGAGAGTCTGGAATGTTGGAAAGAGATTCTTCTGCATCTTTTGAAAGCTCTTTAGAGTGGCGGAAAACAGCTTCCTCATGAAATATCACATCTCTGTTGATTTCAATGTATCTTTGACCAGGAACATAGATACGGTAGGCTTTTGAATTTTCACTGTACCCAACAAATGTGCCTTTCTTTCCGGAAGGCTCCAGCTTTAATCTCTTTTCTTTTGGCACATGGATGTAGACTGGAGTGCCAAACATCCTCATGTGGTCAACTGCAGGTTTCTTACCTGTAAAGACTTCTTCTGGAGTCTTTTCTCCCAAAATGGCATGAGGACTTCTGTTTTGAATATAGACAGCAGTACCAGCAGCCTCAGCCCATAGAGACAAAGGAAGATCTAGATCACACAACATGGCTTTAGCAGCCTCACAGACTGTTCTGTTCTTCCTTTCTGCAAACCCGTTCTGTTGGGGGTTGTAAGGTACAGTTAACTCCCTCTTGATTCCTGCTTCTTGGCAAAAGTCATCAAAATCATTAGATTCAAACTCACCTCCATTGTCTGACCTCAAGATACGGATGTTTCTTCCTGTCTGATTTTCAATCAACGCCTTGAACTCTTTGAACTTATCAAAAGTTTCACTCTTAGCTTTTAGAAAGTAAATCCAAGACTTACGAGAGTAATCATCAATGAACAGTACATAGTATAAACAACCACTTAAGGAAGGTGAAGACAAGGGTCAACAAATGTCAGAGTGAATCAAATCCAAAATCCCTTTTGATATGCTGTTACTTTTGGAATAAGACTTCTTGGTATTTTTACCAAGGGCACAACCTTTGCAAATATCACTAAGTTCATTAGAAAATTCAGGCATACCTGTAACCATCTTTTGAAGACCAGGGAGAGCTGCATAATGAAGGTGCCCAAACCTTCGGTGCCATAGCTCACAAGGGTTGATAGTACTGTGAACCAATGCTTGAGTAGAATGCCCAGATGCCTTCTAAAGTCCTCCCTCTCGAACCCTAATCAATTCTGTTGCACTCAACCTTTCATTCTTTTACCACAGCAAAACCTTTTTGTCCATGAATATAACTTTGTAGCCTTTGTCTTCTAAGCCAGCAACAGAAAGAAGATTTTTCTTCAAGCCTGGAACATATAGTATGTCTTCAATGTGCAACATGGTCCCTGAATCAAGTTGAAATGAGACTAAACCCACTCCCTCAATTTTGTAGGTGGAGTCATCTCCAAGTTCTACTTGAGTGGCAAACTTCTTCTTTCTGTAGCTTGTAAGGGCTTCACGAGAACCTGTCATATGTTTTGAGGCTCCACTATCCACCAACCAAGAATTTGTGTTGTTGGTGATGGACCTAGCTAGGGCAGAAATTAAATAGTATTCTTTTCTTGATTCTTCTTGCTTGGAAGACTTTGTATTTTTCTTCTTCTTTGGTTCTTCTTCTTCAGCTGTAGATGCTTGGAATTTTCTTTTGAACCTTCTCTGTGGCTGCCTATAGTCCTGTTATCACACAACTTGTAGTTGCCCCTAGAGGTATCCCATCCGGGACGGTAGAGGAGTTAGGCAACTAAAGAGGTGACCTAAGAGATGCCACGGTTCCCAATGCAAAGCGGGAGTCACGTCAACCGAGGCACTCTTCGCTTTAGGTCAAGGTATAACTAGACCAAGGGGGAGACCCTATACCCCAATCACAGTTGATTGGTCTCAAGCAAAAGGTTTCTAAGGGTAGGTAAGTAATGAGTTACGGAAACCAATGCAAGGCTAAGTGGACCTAATGTTTAAGGTATGGTTGAAGGTGGTATCATGGATAGTTAGTGTTTCAACTTATGTATGGTTTAGGCCACTTGATGGGGTATGATTACTAAGTATAGTACCATGTGTTTACACAAGTGGGTCTTGTTGCCTTGGGAAGTGTGAAATGGTTCTAGGTGGGCCCACAAGGTGAAGTTAAGTGTGAAGATGATACTATAGGCTAGATCTAGGTTAGATCTACAAGTTAGAGTTGGTTCTAGGATTACCCATGTGCTAGATCTAGGGTTTGACACTAATCCCAAGAAGTGCGCCTTGCTTGGAGAAGGACTAGTGCCTTGTTTAGTGGGCTAATGGAGTCAAGAAGGATGTCAAAGTGTAGATCGGGACACCTAGAAGCCAAGTCAAGTGAAATGGGTGTGATCCAATGGTTAGATTTCACTAGATCTAGGTTTTTTGAGTGATGACCAAAAGTGGACCACAATTCCTTAAGACAAGGAATGCAATCCCCAAGGTAGATCGGGACCAAAGGATAGTCTAGACCTAGGTTTCAAGGCATGGGCATTCCAAATCCACGAAAATCTCCAACACCCACTTCCTAGAAGTGGTCCAACTCAAAACTCCCAAGGGGTGCGACTTTCTCAAGGAGAGGCAAAAAGTGGGTTTGGTGGACCAAACCAAGTCCAATGGCCACCAAAATGTAGATCTGGGATGTTAGTACCCCGATCTATGTTCCTTCAAAGTTTCAAGTGAATCCAATGGGTAGATCTTAGTAGATCTAAGTTTTAAGGTACCAAGAAGATCAAAAGGGGGTTTCAACCCCTCAAAACATGGAGAGATGTCCACAAGGTAGTTTTCACCAAAGCAAAGATATGGGTATAGGTTATCAAGTGTCTAGATGTCAAATCAAGTGGGATCTCACCTACCCATGTGCTAGATCTTACCCAACAAGCTTCTCTTAGGAAAATCGATTTAGGTTCAAGAAGGCTTTTTGCATTGAAAGGTGTGTCAATTTTTAGCCAATCACCACCAAACTATAGATCCAACTAGGGGTGGATCCTATAGAGGTGGGTTCTTAAAATCTTTTCAATTGCAAGGGTAGATCTAAGTAGATCTAAATGCCAAATTTGGGGTTTTGATTTTAATTAGGGTTTTATGACCAATGGAGATAGAATGGATGAAAGAGGCACATACCTTGTAGATCTTACCTCAATTTGCTTATGGCCACCTTGCAAGTTGATAGCATTCTCCTATGTTTATATTCAAGAGTGAGATCCAAGTGCTCCAACCAAATCTCCCTTCTCCAAGATAGCCAAATCGTCCTCCTCCTACAAGACAAGATCAAAGAAACAAGTCAAGCAAGATGATTATGAAAATGGTAGAAAGATGTAATAGAAAGCATCAACTATGTCACGAAGATACAATAATGATACTCCCTGTCACAAGATCAACCCAAGAGAGAATATGTGGATCCCTCCAACAATAACCCTCCAAAAGTCGCCCTCCTCTCTCCAATTCGACTTTCTTGTCAAAAGGTTAGCAAAAACACAAAAATCCACAATGATACATAGAAGAGATACTTTATATTCAATATGCAAGAGAATCCACAAGCCAAGAGAGATGTGCTCCACAAAAAATATTCTATTCCAATATTCCAGAGCTCCAAAGGTGAGCTTTACAATGGGGGGTCTCCTCCTTATATAGGATAATAAAGACCAAAACCCTATACCACTTCATAATACTACATCAAATGAGTGGTTGAGATTATAAGATCTCATCATACAATCAATGGCTAGGATGAATCCATAACATAATATCACATGGATCACTCAACATAACAATAGCGCCCTCACTAAATGGTACAATGGAGGGTGATTTCATCCCACTAGAGGGGTAAAAAGTACAATAATCCACCTCATGATGACTAGGACATGGTAAAATAAGCACATGGTGGGGCTAGGAGGTATAAATCCTTGCTAGCTCACCCCAAGGCACAATAAAATAATAAAATATGTCCAATATAATAACAATGACCAAAACTGTCCTCAGAATCCATGACAGTCAAGCAGTAAATGTCCTCCTGTGATCAATCTGGAGATACCCACATGGTGAAAACTGACTGGAAGATAGTGAGATCACCCTGGAAGACCTCTGTGAAAACCAAATGCCAAAACCTTGCCTCAATTGCCCAAATCGATTTCCTCAGTGACCACTTTATCCCATTTTTTAACTGCCTCGGGAACTGTGAAAATGCCAAAACTGCCTCCTAGGGTGCTAGCGCTGTCAATCTGAGCCCACCAGGCTCTCCGGGAGGGGGGATAAATGGTAATAACAAGTGGCTGGACCACCCCCTCCATCATCAGCGCCCTAGGTGAACTGGCCTCTCGGGGCCCCTGCTGCTCAGGCTGGGAAATCAGCCCCAAATCTGGTCAACAAGTGTAAAACTGCATCAATCACTGTCAGAAGTGCTCGGAACTGAAAGATAAGTGTCTCAATGGATCCAGAAGACCCAAATCCACTAGGAATGAGTACTCATACACCCTGGGTTGCCCTAATGGGCCTGCTGTAGGGTCCACCATATATGGACAATGTATAATCTGCTGATCTGAAGTAATAATAAACCTGCTGAACTGGATCAAACATCATCTGTATCATATGTCCATCATATGATATCATCATCAAACATGTGGGACCATAAATCATCATCAATAATCATCATACATGGTCCACATCATCACGGATCCCAAGAATAAATATAATCGAGGATAAATCACATCAGTAGACTAAGACAATGCTTCTCTAATCATTTCCATAGCTAAGCTCAAAGTATAAATTCCATTCAGTGGCATTAATCGAGTTAACATTTTCCGTTGTTATAATAAATTACTTGCACCATAGTTCAAATGACAAACTCACCCATTGGACATGGTCAAACTGCTAGTGAAGGATGAAGGCTAGGAGCAAGGTTGGGCCAAGGGTTTGACTTGTCTAACTTAACTCAAAAATACTTTGGACTGGGAAAAAGGGGGAAGCTACAAACTCTGTGTTGGACAAAAGAACACGGGGGATGGCTGTGCCTCACAAATGGATAAGTTGTTTAGAGAGTGCTTATTCAACTTAGGCATCATGTCTACATCAAGTTGATCCAAGTTCATTAGGATCATTCAATTTATTTCCATGGCCTTTTTGGCCTACATAACCCTTCGGATTTCAGATGTGCTGAGAAGCACAACTAGTTGCAGCTTGCATCCAGGGCATGTTTTTCATATATTTACAAGGTCAGCAATTGTTTAGATATAGCTTTTAAGAACTATTGCTTTTTGGACCTTTCTTATACTCTTCGAGGAGTATTTTTAGCTTTTCATTGCTCTTGCCCTTCTTTTTGTTTCCATGGGCGAATTTATTTAGTTTCCACAGGTAGAACATGAGCTTTCAGTTTTAGCCAACCACATCTCAAGTGACTAGGGGGAGTTCGAGCCAATGCCAAACATCGGGACAACCGACCAGAATGATTTAGGCCTACAATCCAACTTACCAAGGGCAAGTTCTGTCACCAACTCAGAGCCGAGACACTGAATAAACAGGGATGCGGTCCAAACACAGAGGTAGAAAAATAGGGAAGTCCTCGGTATCAGAAAGTCAAATGAGACAAGTCAGGGTTTAAAGTCAAACAGGAAGGTCATGTATGGATGGAGACAAGTGAATATGGAGCCTACACTAGCAGACAACTGGTGTCGGGGAAAGACCATGTCTATGTAAGGTGAAATACCAGTAAGTTTTGTTAAATGATCTAAAAGTGCAAGCAATTGTCCATTTTAAGATTCACAGTTCATTTTAAATAGTTTGCCACATCAGGAATAATATACCAAGCACATGCTACGATCATGACTAAATCAACAAGCTAATAATCCCCTGTCAGTGAGAACATATCCATAGATCATACAACATCATCATAGTAGCAATCATCATGCATCATCTGAAACATATCTGAAGTATATCTCTAGGCACTGAACTGAAACTGTAATGGGATAAGTGGTCACATCAGTCATCAAATATGAACTCTCAAGGCTCAGCCTTGACACAAGGTCATAACATCTGAATAATGTACTGCTCTGATCATGAGTGATCCAATATATATATAGCCATGCTCTGGAATAAAAGAAGCTCTGGAATGTGCAGATATCTGCTGTACAAGAATAGTAGCCCTGCTACTATGGTGTGATAACATCTGGCTCCAGCTGGGACAAGTGCTCTAAGGGAGAGAGCGCTTGAGAACCTCAGAATCTCTGGTCTCGAACTGCTCTGCATCAATCTTCAATCCAGCACTGCACCATCCTTGCTTTCAGCTTTTATCTTGCACTTGTTCCTGCTCTCACAAACACTAGAATACCATCATGGAGCATGTATGGGACAAAAATAAAATAAAACTGAACTGAAATCTAATCTAAAGCATGAACTGAAATGCGCCAAAATATAAATGTAAACTAACATGGCATATATTATTCATTTATCATTTTCATTTACTGTGCAGGATGAAAAGAATACTTCTTCAATCAGGCAATCTCAACTTGCACAGGCAGCCACAAATAGAAATGCCAACTACAATTTCTTAAATGCATGTAGGAGAAGAGACAAGCTTAGGAAGGAGCAAGGCTCAACTCAATAAAGGATGGAAACAAGCAGACACTCCAGGCAGAAAAAAGAAAAAGGGACAATACTCGGCACACAGAAAAAGAAAAATCACACAAATCCTACTGCTCAAGTGAGCTTATTCAATACCTACCTACCCTACTTTAACCAGTGAGCACAAATGTTAGGTAAAATCATAAATCCAGTGCAACCATTCATCAAATAAATTAATGATTCTTCTTTGATTTTTGTTGATGAAACAAGTCAAGATTGGATTAAAAATTATTGAAATTGATAGCACAATCTTCTTGACTTGTTCAGAAATTGAAGAAGGATTTGAGTGGTGCAACATGAAATAATGCAGAGGAGACGACTGACTAGTGAAGCCATCCTCCATCCAAAAACTGATAGGATCATAAAATTTATGCAATTTATTGTTTAAAATGGATGGAGGAAAAATACAAGGCATATGATTTAATAAACTACTTTCCTCATTCACTTCACTTGCATATTTAATTCGTTTCCCCTTGGGACTGATGATCAAATAAAAACCAAGTGGGGACAAATCAAGGCTTAAAAGACGAAAAATCAAAACTAGGCCCACTTGATGCTCAAAAATGGAGAAAAGATGAAATTGATCTTTAAACACCTTTTCTAGCCACCAAGAATGATTGATAATTTGACAACAAGCATTATTGTTCCAAGGTGACTGAAAAGGGAAATGAAGTGCTTTTTCTCCAAACATGTAATCATACATATACTTCCTATTGAAAAATTCCAAGGCAAAAAAATGACTAGAGCACCAACCCAAAGATGATTGAAAGAGTTGGGAAGGGAGGGTGGATTGCAAATATGAAAATTCTCCCAAATGGATAAACAAGTTTGACCTTGGACTTTGACAAAAGAAAGCAGTCTTTACTCTATGAATGATTTTAACCTTTTGATCAAGTTTAATATTTACAACCTGAGGACAAAATTGACCATAACTATCTAACTCTAAGTTATCTTGATTAAGGATGGAAAAATTTAAAGACTCATTATAGGAAGTGGAAAACAGATTAGAGCATCTAGTGTGATTCCCTAATTCATCCTCATCTTGATATTGACCTTCTATTGATTCATCATTAAAATTATAAGAGGATAAGTGATCATTTTCATTTATAATATCTTGATTAAATGCACAATGATCAAGAGAGATCACCACTAAAGGATCTTGGTCGGTGTTTTCACTTTCTTCTTTTTCAATAAGGTGATAAGGAATTGAATGATCATTAAATATGGAACGATTAATGAGTTTCTCTGAGGGAGGAACTTCAATAGACTGACTGACTAAAGGCTCATCCTCAGAAATTTCCTCCGGATCAAGACTAGGGCTACCTAAAAAGAAATTTGAAAACTTATGATTTATACAATGATTATGGATTTGACTATCAATCGACTCAAAAGTGGAAGACTTATCCTCAAAAGAAATTGAGCAGGATGGGTCATCTTCGGATGTTGACAATTCACTTGATGCTTGATTATTAACAGATTCAACAATAGGATCAAAAAGGGGAAGGTTTTGATTTGAAAAATATATATCATCGGATTCACTTCCCCATCTTTCTAAGAAACTTTGCTCAAACATGTCATACCCGGAAATGCTATTGGGCTTCAAATCTAAGAACCAGATCTCAGCTCTTTCTTTGAAGGACGAAGCCAATAGTTTCATACACACATCCTCATGGGTTATGGATAAATCTTTAATAATTTCCCTAAAAAGTTCAAGGTGTCTTTCAGCAGAGATTTCATAACTTCCATCGAATTTAGGCAACCTTTCACGGGCTTGATGAGGGATATGATGAGGATACCCAATAATTTTTGAGAAGTCAAAGACTTTTAATCGACCGAAAGTTCTAGGCCGCTCAGAAGCAGCCATGGATTATTTTATTTATTTTTTATTTTTATTTTTAAATCAAGAACCTAAGTACCAAATGATGCACCCCATGGGTTCTAGATAATGATAGGATCGATCACCAGTGGAGTCGCTTATGTGGAGTCGCCAGGTAGATTTTGAAACTCTTCTACCAAGATGTATGTCGTTCAGAGTACAGAGAGATAGTGAGACACAAAGGTGTGTTGAACCAAGGTAGGCCTCTACCTCCCCGGCAACGGCGCCAAAAATGTTATCACACAACTTGTAGTTGCCCCTAGAGGTATCCCATCCGGGACGGTAGAGGAGTTAGGCAACTAAAGAGGTGACCTAAGAGATGCCACGGTTCCCAATGCAAAGCGGGAGTCACGTCAACCGAGGCACTCTTCGCTTTAGGTCAAGGTATAACTAGACCAAGGGGGAGACCCTATACCCCAATCACAGTTGATTGGTCTCAAGCAAAAGGTTTCTAAGGGTAGGTAAGTAATGAGTTACGGAAACCAATGCAAGGCTAAGTGGACCTAATGTTTAAGGTATGGTTGAAGGTGGTATCATGGATAGTTAGTGTTTCAACTTATGTATGGTTTAGGCCACTTGATGGGGTATGATTACTAAGTATAGTACCATGTGTTTACACAAGTGGGTCTTGTTGCCTTGGGAAGTGTGAAATGGTTCTAGGTGGGCCCACAAGGTGAAGTTAAGTGTGAAGATGATACTATAGGCTAGATCTAGGTTAGATCTACAAGTTAGAGTTGGTTCTAGGATTACCCATGTGCTAGATCTAGGGTTTGACACTAATCCCAAGAAGTGCGCCTTGCTTGGAGAAGGACTAGTGCCTTGTTTAGTGGGCTAATGGAGTCAAGAAGGATGTCAAAGTGTAGATCGGGACACCTAGAAGCCAAGTCAAGTGAAATGGGTGTGATCCAATGGTTAGATTTCACTAGATCTAGGTTTTTTGAGTGATGACCAAAAGTGGACCACAATTCCTTAAGACAAGGAATGCAATCCCCAAGGTAGATCGGGACCAAAGGATAGTCTAGACCTAGGTTTCAAGGCATGGGCATTCCAAATCCACGAAAATCTCCAACACCCACTTCCTAGAAGTGGTCCAACTCAAAACTCCCAAGGGGTGCGACTTTCTCAAGGAGAGGCAAAAAGTGGGTTTGGTGGACCAAACCAAGTCCAATGGCCACCAAAATGTAGATCTGGGATGTTAGTACCCCGATCTATGTTCCTTCAAAGTTTCAAGTGAATCCAATGGGTAGATCTTAGTAGATCTAAGTTTTAAGGTACCAAGAAGATCAAAAGGGGGTTTCAACCCCTCAAAACATGGAGAGATGTCCACAAGGTAGTTTTCACCAAAGCAAAGATATGGGTATAGGTTATCAAGTGTCTAGATGTCAAATCAAGTGGGATCTCACCTACCCATGTGCTAGATCTTACCCAACAAGCTTCTCTTAGGAAAATCGATTTAGGTTCAAGAAGGCTTTTTGCATTGAAAGGTGTGTCAATTTTTAGCCAATCACCACCAAACTATAGATCCAACTAGGGGTGGATCCTATAGAGGTGGGTTCTTAAAATCTTTTCAATTGCAAGGGTAGATCTAAGTAGATCTAAATGCCAAATTTGGGGTTTTGATTTTAATTAGGGTTTTATGACCAATGGAGATAGAATGGATGAAAGAGGCACATACCTTGTAGATCTTACCTCAATTTGCTTATGGCCACCTTGCAAGTTGATAGCATTCTCCTATGTTTATATTCAAGAGTGAGATCCAAGTGCTCCAACCAAATCTCCCTTCTCCAAGATAGCCAAATCGTCCTCCTCCTACAAGACAAGATCAAAGAAACAAGTCAAGCAAGATGATTATGAAAATGGTAGAAAGATGTAATAGAAAGCATCAACTATGTCACGAAGATACAATAATGATACTCCCTGTCACAAGATCAACCCAAGAGAGAATATGTGGATCCCTCCAACAATAACCCTCCAAAAGTCGCCCTCTTCTCTCCAATTCGACTTTCCTGTCAAAAGGTTAGCAAAAACACAAAAATCCACAATGATACATAGAAGAGATACTTTATATTCAATATGCAAGAGAATCCACAAGCCAAGAGAGATGTGCTCCACAAAAAATATTCTATTCCAATATTCCAGAGCTCCAAAGGTGAGCTTTACAATGGGGGGTCTCCTCCTTATATAGGATAATAAAGACCAAAACCCTATACCACTTCATAATACTACATCAAATGAGTGGTTGAGATTATAAGATCTCATCATACAATCAATGGCTAGGATGAATCCATAACATAATATCACATGGATCACTCAACATAACAATAGCGCCCTCACTAAATGGTACAATGGAGGGTGACGTCATCCCACTAGAGGGGTAAAAAGTACAATAATCCACCTCATGATGACTAGGACATGGTAAAATAAGCACATGGTGGGGCTAGGAGGTATAAATCCTTGCTAGCTCACCCCAAGGCACAATAAAATAATAAAATATGTCCAATATAATAACAATGACCAAAACTGTCCTCAGAATCCATGACAGTCAAGCAGTAAATGTCCTCCTGTGATCAATCTGGAGATACCCACATGGTGAAAACTGACTGGAAGATAGTGAGATCACCCTGGAAGACCTCTGTGAAAACCAAATGCCAAAACCTTGCCTCAATTGCCCAAATCGATTTCCTCAGTGACCACTTTATCCCATTTTTTAACTGCCTCGGGAACTGTGAAAATGCCAAAACTGCCTCCTAGGGTGCTAGCGCTGTCAATCTGAGCCCACCAGGCTCTCCGGGAGGGGGGATAAATGGTAATAACAAGTGGCTGGACCACCCCCTCCATCATCAGCGCCCTAGGTGAACTGGCCTCTCAGGGCCCCTGCTGCTCAGGCTGGGAAATCAGCCCCAAATCTGGTCAACAAGTGTAAAACTGCATCAATCACTGTCAGAAGTGCCCGGAACTGAAAGATAAGTGTCTCAATGGATCCAGAAGACCCAAATCCACTAGGAATGAGTACTCATACACCCTGGGTTGCCCTAATGGGCCTGCTGTAGGGTCCACCATATATGGACAATGTATAATCTGCTGATCTGAAGTAATAATAAACCTGCTGAACTGGATCAAACATCATCTGTATCATATGTCCATCATATGATATCATCATCAAACATGTGGGACCATAAATCATCATCAATAATCATCATACATGGTCCACATCATCACGGATCCCAAGAATAAATATAATCGAGGATAAATCACATCAGTAGACTAAGACAATGCTTCTCTAATCATTTCCATAGCTAAGCTCAAAGTATAAATTCCATTCAGTGGCATTAATCGAGTTAACATATTCCGTTGTTATAATAAATTACTTGCACCATAGTTCAAATGACAAACTCACCCATTGGACATGGTCAAACTGCTAGTGAAGGATGAAGGCTAGGAGCAAGGTTGGGCCAAGGGTTTGACTTGTCTAACTTAACTCAAAAATACTTTGGACTGGGAAAAAGGGGGAAGCTACAAACTCTGTGTTGGACAAAAGAACACGGGGGATGGCTGTGCCTCACAAATGGATAAGTTGTTTAGAGAGTGCTTATTCAACTTAGGCATCATGTCTACATCAAGTTGATCCAAGTTCATTAGGATCATTCAATTTATTTCCATGGCCTTTTTGGCCTACATAACCCTTCGGATTTCAGATGTGCTGAGAAGCACAACTAGTTGCAGCTTGCATCCAGGGCATGTTTTTCATATATTTACAAGGTCAGCAATTGTTTAGATATAGCTTTTAAGAACTATTGCTTTTTGGACCTTTCTTATACTCTTCGAGGAGTATTTTTAGCTTTTCATTGCTCTTGCCCTTTTTTTTGTTTCCATGGGCGAATTTATTTAGTTTCCACAGGTAGAACATGAGCTTTCAGTTTTAGCCAACCACATCTCAAGTGACTAGGGGGAGTTCGAGCCAATGCCAAACATCGGGACAACCGACCAGAATGATTTAGGCCTACAATCCAACTTACCAAGGGCAAGTTCTGTCACCAACTCAGAGCCGAGACACTGAATAAACAGGGATGCGGTCCAAACACAGAGGTAGAAAAATAGGGAAGTCCTCGGTATCAGAAAGTCAAATGAGACAAGTCAGGGTTTAAAGTCAAACAGGAAGGTCATGTATGGATGGAGACAAGTGAATATGGAGCCTACACTAGCAGACAACTGGTGTCGGGGAAAGACCATGTCTATGTAAGGTGAAATACCAGTAAGTTTTGTTAAATGATCTAAAAGTGCAAGCAATTGTCCATTTTAAGATTCACAGTTCATTTTAAATAGTTTGCCACATCAGGAATAATATACCAAGCACATGCTATGATCATGACTAAATCAACAAGCTAATAATCCCCTGTCAGTGAGAACATATCCATAGATCATACAACATCATCATAGTAGCAATCATCATGCATCATCTGAAACATATCTGAAGTATATCTCTAGGCACTGAACTGAAACTGTAATGGGATAAGTGGTCACATCAGTCATCAAATATGAACTCTCAAGGCTCAGCCTTGACACAAGGTCATAACATCTGAATAATGTACTGCTCTGATCATGAGTGATCCAATATATATATAGCCATGCTCTGGAATAAAAGAAGCTCTGGAATGTGCAGATATCTGCTGTACAAGAATAGTAGCCCTGCTACTATGGTGTGATAACAAGTCCCTAGCATAATGTCCCATCTTGAAACAATTGAAACATTTAATTTGTGACATATCAAATTGCTTACCTTGTGGCTTGTTCTCTTTCTTCTTGGGAGGGAAGGACTTCTTGAATTGTTTCTTGGTTTTAGCTGCTAGTGCAAGATTCCCTTCCTTAGGACCCTTAGTTTTGCTCTGTACTCTACCTTCTTCTTCCAAACAGTCATGCCAAAGTCTCTCAAAATCTGGCTGAGTCTCATGCCCACTAACAGAAGCTAAGAAGGTTTCCCAAGAACTTGGAAGACCATCCAAAACAGTTTGTACAAGGTCATCATCATCTACTGTAACCCCAATAGCAGAAAGTTGATCTCTTACCTGAGCAATGTTTGTGAAGAAGGAGGCCACTCCTTCATCTTTTTCCATCTTCAATGTACGAAGTCTATTTTTCAAGACTCTCTTTTGACTGGGTACTTTCTTCTCGTACAGATTTGTCAAGGTGTCAAAACACTCCTTGGCTGTCTTTAGTGGTGTTATGGAAGGCATTATATTTTCCTTGACTGAGTCATAGATAATCCTCCTAGCCTTTGCCTTGCTTCTTTTTGAATGCTGCCCTTCCTATGTTTGACGTGGGTTCTTCTACAACATTGATGACCAAGTCATCAAGGTCATTCTCTTCCAAGGTGGCCATAAGCCTTGCTTTCCATGAATTAAAATTTGATAAACCCTCAAGCCTATCCTCTGGTCTGAAAGAGGCAGAAGAAGCCATCTCTGGTCTGTCTGTACTGTCCCAAGGTCTATGTAAGACACAGTCACCTACTCAAACACTGTGTGCTTTACAAGCATAGGTCTGATACCATGTTAAAAACTGAAAATTGATAGCAGTAGCAGACTGTAAATATAAAAAGTGCAGAGATAGTTAACTGTAAATACACATAAAAATAGAACACAGTATTTTTCACGGGGAAACCTTTCAAGGACAAAAACCCCAAAGCAATTAATAATAATTTATCTCCAAAATGAGATAGTTGAGTTTGTACAATAGCAGGCTGAGATAAGCCTTCACAACAAAGTGTAAATTGTTTCACCAAACAAGAAGAGTCCTGTACTATGACTGTTTCCTCAAGCTGCCACTAGATGACTGTGGATGTTCACTGTAGACCTGTTCACACCTTCTGTTGTAACCTATGAACCTGTACACACACTGCTGTAACCTTCTGCTGTAAATTTGGGACAGACCCTGTATAAAACTCGGGTGTTCAAAAGAGAAACTACCATGGACTGCTGTGGCTGTAGGGTGATCTTAATAGGGCTTCCAGAATTAAGGACAGACCTTATATATGTATTTGGATGCACAGGAAGAATGTCATGTCTAAGCTCAGGTGTACACAGTAGATGGTGTTTGATAGCAGCAGCATACCCTAGCTGATATAGGGCAGCAGTAAGAACAAAGTAAGAACTAGCTGTATAGAAACCCAGCAGAAATATAATACCCACGAACTGTCTTTTAGCTCAGTCAAATGACACCTCTGAACTATCCCACGAGCTGTCCTAAAACACCACGAATTGTGTGTGTTAAAATGATGAGTTTCATTTTTATTTAGAGTGGAATAATTCCACTTAATTGAGGCCGACCTGTCCTCATATAAAATAAATTTATTTTTATTTTTTTTATCCTCCAAAAAATAAATATGAGGCCGACCTGTAACTTCATATATTAATTTTTATTTATTTATTTATTTTTTCTTCTCCAATGAGCCAACCCATAATAAATAAATATATATTTATTATTTTTTTCTTCTATATGGTGGGTTCATGAACCAAGTCAAGTGGTGCTTGGGTTCTATGGTTCTTCAATAAATCATCCAGGTGTTCTTCAATGTCTTCATGTCCACTCCAAGCACATCATCATAAGGAGATAAATTAATTGCTTTAATTCACCCTCCTGTTGCCACCAAGATCAAGTGCATAGCCCATAGATCAAGGAAAGGAGTACATCACTTGCCCAGACCCGGTCTAGGGCTTACAGTGAAATCCTGGTAACTAACCAGGTGCCTCCATTCTCCCAGAGAATGGCTCTCAGCCCCAGGCTGAGCTTCCAGTCCCAGATTGGATCAATATCCTGGTAACTGACCAGGTGCCTCCATTCTCCCAGAGAATGGCTCTCAGCCCTAGGCTGAGCTTCCAGTCCCAGACTGGATCAATATCCTGGTAACTGACCAGGTGCCTCCATTCTCCCAGAGAATGGATCTCAGCCCCAGGCTGAGCTTCCAGTCCCAGACTGGATCAATATCCTGGTAACTGACCAGGTGCCTCCATTCTCCCAGAGAATGGCATTCGATGCTGCTCAAAAAATCAACAGAGAAGGAACTAGAAATATGTAATGAAGAGAGAGAGTACAACAGAAAATCAGCTAATGCAGCCAAAAACGATTGCCAAGTTAGAGACATAATGCCAAAGATTGTGTATCCTAGTTAGGAAAAAATTGCCAGAACTTGCTGCTGTGGCTCAGATGACAACAAAAGTTGAAATATTGGCCAAGGACACAGCCGAGTGGAAAAGAAAAAAATTGCATGCAAACAAAGGTAGATTTTCTGTAGGTTCAACACTTGGAGAGCCCATCCATGTTAATTCTTAGGAAACCAACATAAAACAGATAAATATTCTATCAGAGCGCTTGTTGTCTATGGAAGAAGAAAATGACATCCTTCAATTTTAAAAGAAATCTGGCAAAGAGGAATAACGAACTTCAAGTTTCAAGGGTCATGTGTGCACGGACAGCTAATAAATTATCGCAAGTTGAGTCATAACTGGATGCTTGTGCAGAGGCCAAGGTATTGGTAAAATAAATGGCATGGTTATTGATGATCATGCAGAATTTTCTAAAGGTACAAGTATGAGTTATGAACCAAGTCATGCTTCAATTTTTGAAGATGGTTGCAATGATGATGAAGCTAGCTGTGCTGAATCGTGGGCATCTGCATTGATTTATGAACTGGAACATTTTAAGAAAGAAAATCCTGGCATGATTTCTAATAAAGTGACTGGGTCACCATATTTTAACTTAATGGATGATTTTATTGAGATGGAAGAGTTAACAACAATTTTTTCTAACCAGATTGTGGAGTACGCAATAGCTTTTAGAAAACCAGAAGTGCAATCACGAGGACCTATCAAAGTGAATATGGACCAAAATAGAAATGCCTTACCTATGATGGAGAAGAAATATGCTTTAGAAGTAGCTGCTGCAGAGAGGGAAACATAACTTCAAGTTGCTGATAAACACACAATGTGTAACCAACAACTTTCTACCTTACAATTTGGTAATTTGGCCAATGAGGTAGCCCTTTCTAGTCCCGAAGAGCTTTTGTGCATGATTTTGGATGCTCATGCAAAAGGGAAAAGTTTGGATGGAGTCTTAGAGAAGCTGAAACTTGTTATTCCAAAATCACAGCATTATGGTGCTGAACAAATGAAAAAAATAAAAGAAAGGTTAACTTGTCTGAAAGTTTTAATCACTGATGGTTTGAATAATAGTTCTCTGAAAGGAGTCATGTCAGATCAGTTATCACCAAGATCTCTCTCTGAAGGCAATTATTCTGAAGATGAAATAGGTCCATTTACTTCTTCTAAATGGAACAAAAGGTCCTCCCATTGTTCAAGATTAAATGCATCTATTCATAAAATAATGGGGCTTGTTGAAGGATTTTTCCACTCAGGTTGTGTAGATAATGTTCATTCTGAGAGCATTCCATTCACTGCTTTTGGTTCTCTACTCTTTGAAAACTCTACATTTGTTCCAGGCTATACTGTGCATGTCCTCTAGTGGCAGAATTCATAATTGGATTATGTCATTCAAAGGCTTGTCAAGATTTGCAGTAATCTCCTTCAAGGAAAGGATCAAATAGTAGATTTTGTGGAAGAAGTGGGTTCTACATTGGACTGGATTGTAAATCATTTTTTTCACTTCAAGATGTATCAACCATGAGGGCCACAATCAAGAAACAACTCGAATGGAACGATGAATCACACAGTGGCAGTGAATCTGAAGCTCTAACTGCAAATGGCCCAACATTTGGGAAGGATAATTCTAGTAAGATTTAGAAAGAGAAATATGAAAATGAATCTTTAATTTATACACTTGCTATTGGATGTGTTGAGTCGAACTCCATTGCAAATGTCTTTAACAAGTGTGGGGAGGGTCAAAATATCTCATTAGAAAAAGAAACTCTTGAATGCCAGTTGAATGAAGAAATCAACAAACTAAAAAAGCAGCTTAATATCATACAATGTAAAAAGGAATAGCTAGAAGGGATGTTTCAAATGGAAAACAACAATATAGAGGCTCTCAAGGCTCAACTCCTACAATCAAAGAAAACGTTGCAGATTTATAGACAAAACTTGCTGCAACTAAGGAATTGAAGCAATTGAGGATGATCAAATAGAAAATCAAGTGTCATTGAATGAAGAGTTGAATTCGAAGTCAACGCTGCTCGAGCTGAATTAAATTAGTTTAAAGAAAAGTATACGTCATTACAAGAATAATTTGAAGAGAAAGGCAGCTCTTTATAGTAATCAGAGGCCACATATCTTGACTTGTAACTACAGTTAGAAAGGTGATGCTTGAATTTATTGTAAGGCTCTAGTGATAGTCGGAATGTGCAAATATTTATCATATATATACTTTACATCTGACTTGAATGTCTGTTATGTTATAATTTAATATGCTTACTATTCACCTGCAGTAAACACAAACCTGACACCTCCAGAGATGGAAAGATGGCAGCTTTACACTACTCCACTGACATGGATGAGATGCGAGCAAGAAAGGTAGTCTCTGAAGCAAGGCTAGGTGAACTATATAGCATACATTAGAATTCTATATTATCCTATTGAAGTGACTAGATTAAAACAATCAGAAAAAAGCTATTATAAGAATCCCTGCTTTGAATCCCATGAGTGAAATAGAACTGTGATATTTGTAATGGAAAACATTCCTCAGAACTTCCACAATTAGTCCACCATTGTTCTTGTACTAATAATGTCATATGGGAATGGAATCCTTTCCCTAAACAAAGTGGTTCAGTTAGATGGACTGCGCCTCACTATGTAATCTATAAAAAGGATATTGAATTATTGAGTCTGTTCTAGCGAACAGTGGAAGATGTTTGGGAGACTACTCCAATTTAGTCTAATGCAAACTAGAGTAGTGATTCAGAATCCAAGGAATTTATTGCATCATCATCATCTAGTGGGTCATCTTCCCTGTGAGAAATATGGGCACTTGTGGCGGTTGGCGAATTTGGTAAAATGGTAATGCTTTTGGAGTTTAAAGAAAGGATTTCAAACAATAAATAACCAAGAGAGTACATCAGACAAATTACATCATCTCGCCAGAGATTCGATGTGCAAAATTCCAGTCCCATTGAATAGAAATAGGAATTATGGAAGAGGTTAGCTAGTTTAATGTGAATGCATGTGACTCCAAGAATTTGGTGATTACTATGCCTTGGAAAAATTATCTGATTTACAATGTTCTCGGTTTATTCTATTCCTAGACATGACTAGTTTATATGTAATTGCTGTAATTTCTATTTACCTTTACTGATTCTGAGAATCCATGCAGGCACCTAAAGTATTGTCTTTGATTTAATAGGATCAACATAAATTCATATTAAAGAACACAATTTAAATAAAAGAAATGACATTGGGTTTTGCAAATTGGGTCTCAAATCAAAATTCCAAGTGAAAATAAACTGACCTGCTACAAAGCAACGTCCCAAAAAATTTGGATGGAAATACACGCAAATGCAATGTAGATTGCTAGATAGAAGTCCTTCACCTTTGGAAAACCTTCCCATCTCCTAATCGCCTCGATTGAACACCCCAAGAAGATGCTCTGTTTCATTGAACTACCATCTCTTGTCTATCCCTTGAATTGGCAACTCTCCATGCTGATAAGAATTGCTCAAGAAAAAAATGCAATTTCCACTTGAATCCCTCCAAATTGTTAAAAACCGCATCACTGATGGACTCTGATCATTGAAAAGGAAACCGCATCACCGATGGATTCTGATCGTTGAAAAGGCCTGGGCGAAGGTTGAATTAGGGCCAATAGGGAACATACAAGGGGGAAGTATCTTTTATTAGTTTATGTCCAAAGAAATTGTTATCACATCTATGTTAGCTGGAGCTACCATACTACAGACTGTGCGGCCGAGGACCGCACAGTACTTTTTTTTCCAGATCATAGATCCGATGCCTTCAGAGGAGGCACACAGTTTTGTTCAGATTGCCCCTAGCAGATATATCAAAGGGGACAGTGGGTTGTACAGTGGTCCAGACATGTCACTTAGCATTAACCGCAAGGTCACCCTTCTATGCCAGGCTTTGATATAAGCCCATTGAGACAGTTTCCTAGTCTTGTGTTGATTGAAATTATCACAGAGTATTGCTGGTTTACTATTTGTGCTCGGATTCAACAGAGATCCAGTTCAGAGACAGCCTCAACAGCATGTATATGGTGCGGCAGGTATTGCATTAATATATATTGCTCATGATTGTTGCTTAGACTTGTTTATACATGATAGTACACTAACTCTACATATGATGATTGATGTGGTGATCTAGTTTTATGATATGTGGTTGGGCCCTTGGTAATGTCAGTCCACCCCTTCCTAGTAGGATCATGTTATATGCACATCGGGTCACACCCCTATTCCTGGTATAGACTTGATCATTTAGTCCCCCTAGGAAGCTGACTTTGGATCCACCTTCACCTTCTCCATCCATCTGACTCATTCATGATGATATTTCCCGACTTGGATTCTGATTTGTGACTTTGAGGATCCCTTTCCCCATTGATCTCTGAGTATGCCATGATTCCCTGTCTATTGTGCCTCGGCTCTTTAGTGTGTGAGATGCACTCTCAAACCTGGGATTTGCTCATGTCGGTTTCCCCTGATGTTGCAATGCAGTTAGGATTGTGTAGCCTCACCGGGTGTTCCCCATTGGTCATTGAAGCATGTATTGCTCACCCCCATTACTTTGCAGTATGAGCACCATGATTATATCTATTGAGATATGTATGTAGCCCAAAAGGGCCTTGATGTAAATTGAAGAAATGAAGAAATGTAAAGCAAGCCAAAAAAGGGCTTTTTGTAAATGTAAATCTAGACAAAAAAGGGCTAAGTATGAAACTCATTGTAAAATCCATGCAATGTGTTTATAAACACACATGGACACAAGTCAGCCATACATGTCAGCATTTGTAGTGGTTATTCCTCACCTAGTCCTGCGGGGCAAGGAGGTGAGAGGGAGCAAGGGACAAGCTCAAGATTGTCCCCTAGAGTCTCAAGTTACGGTTTGCTATACACCCAGTTTGGCGGCTCTAGAAAAGAACCTCACAGAGTCTTCAGGCATGGATGTGAGCTGTGAGATACTTGTCAGATTACCAGTGGTGGTTTCCCTGCACTATACCCATTTGTGAGGCACCGCCCTTCCCCGTGTTTTGTCATGGTATACTTATCTCAGTGGACCCTACTTTCCCGAGTTATCCAAACGGTCACATGATCACCATCCTTGTCATCCCTTATCCTTCGCCATGTATTCCACATCACCCATGTCAGCTAGGTGGTCAAGTCTATAGGTTGTGCATAGCAGTTGAGTCTTGTTGGATGTGGTGGGCCCACCTCACCTGGGGCCTTGTATTTTCCGGGATTTAATTCAATTTTTTATCACCATATTATTATCATGATGTTTAGTAATGTACTAACTTGTATCAGGAAGCCTTTCGATTCATGATTGCATACAGGTACTCAGCTAGCACTATTGTTGACCAGATTTGACTTGGTCAAACTAGGTTGACTAGGCCAAAAATGGGCCCAAAAAAATGTTGCAACTGGAATTTCGATTTTGGTCAATTATTACCTACAGGGGACCCATATGAGCCTCCAAGTTACAGAATGCAAAAAGATCGAGGCGTTTGTGAGATTTTTAATTATTACTGGTCATTAATGACCTGTTTTAATTAAAAATCATGGATTTGGGGCAAGTATTGCCTAAGTGATGGATCAGGGTCATTCGAGTGGTCATTCCTACTATTTTTTGTGCCACGATCACATTGTAGCAGACGGTTCGGCATTCCGGGCACTATAAGTGGGTCAAAAACCCATTTTACTTCTTCAGCAAATTAAACCAGCAAAAATTACATGGAAAATCAAAATTTGACCAAGGCAACTATTGGAAATGGCAAAAAATCAATGGATGGAAAATGAAAAGGTGATTCCTAAGGTAAATTGGTAATGTTTGACATTGTATTTGGGCATCTATTCACTATTCACTCCCAAGTAGGTCCTTCTTGCTAGTCTCTAGCATTTAAATTTAAATGTGTGTGTGTGTGTTGGGCAGAAATCTTATGTAAAAACCCCTAAAAATACAAAACTGAATTTTTCACCGTTAGAATTAGTTTTAATTTAAAACCCACTAATGATATATGCTTAAACTTCCATATCTGAAATTTCATTTAATTTTGACCCCGTTTACCCTTGGAACTAGGCACTGGTCCCCCCCTGATTTCGCCCCCCTTGGGCATTTTAGCCAGTCACACTGTTGGGTCATTTTTCGGGTTTGGGGTATTCTTGATTTGGGTTCAGAACGTCATTTTATCTTAAGAAATCAAGTTTCGTTGGTTGGAAGTGATTAAAAACCTTAATTTCTCGCTGCCCTAGGTCCATTTGACTCACTATTTAACCATTTCCTTGGGTAGTTTTACTTCATCACTTTACTTCCATCTTAGGTAACTCCATAGACTATTTCAGCCATTAAATCACTAAGCTAATCCTATTTTCTAATCATACTTGATTGCTGGTCACTAATTACATCACTCTTATTTCACCATTTGTGTCCATCAATTGGCTGAATTTAGACTTAGGAGTTCACCTACACTCATCCCTTGTCTTTATCTCTTATTCTTTTGGGTTTGGGTGTATCATTTTGTCTCTCAACCATCACTGGTTGAGCAGGGTCTCCCCCTCGACTTGGCTAAGTGCCTCGTCGAAAGTGATAATAGCCTTGTCCGGTGTGACTTTCGTTCATTGAGCGGAGGACTTGGCTACTGCAGGTTACACCATTCTAGCTGACCACCCTCTACCATCCCTATTGGGACACTCATTATCCATCAGCTAGAGTTTGTGTGATAACAGAAATCTACATAGTTTATTGACTCCATTCCTTCGACTTCTGTGTTTGCAACTTCTCGAGAAGGCCCTTACAACAGATGGGACCTCGGTGCTATTGGGAGCATGGGCGGGAGCGGAAAGCCATATTTTCAAAAGCTTGGAGAGCGCTCCTTAATTATTATATATATTTTAATATATTTTATGCATGTATATTAAAAACAACATGTAGAATGTCAAATTAATCATTTTAATACACATTAGGAGCTATAATTTGCAATATTGTAATCAAATGATCAATCATCAACAACATCGACCTTTAAATTTCAACATATAATATTTTCCATTAACAAATTTTAATAGATAATATCAATCATGAAATGAAACAAAGCATCATAATATCATATTCATTACCATAGAGTTGTAAGGTGCAATCAACAATTTAAAGATTAAATTTCAAAGGTATGTTCAAAATTCAAAGTTCAAACTTAAACGTATCTAATGTTTATGTTATCACACCATAGTAGCAGGGCTACTATTCTTGTACAGCAGATATCTGCACATTCCAGAGCTTCCATTATTCCAGAGCATGGCTATATATTTTGGATCGCTCATGATCAGAGCAGTGCATTATTCAGATTTATGTATGACCTTGTGTCAAGGCTGAGCCTTGAGAGTTCAGATTTGATGACTGATGTGACCACTTATCCCATTACAGTTTCAGTTCAGTGCCTAGAGATGTATTTCAGCAGTGTTTCAGATGATGCATGATGATTATTATTATGATGATGTTGTATGATCTATGGATATGTTCTCACTGACTGTGGATTATTATCTTGTTGATTTAGTCATGATCATAGCATGTGCTTGGTATATTATTCCTGATGTGGCAAACTATTTAAGATGAACTGTAAATCATAAAATGGACAATTGCTTGCACTTTTAGGTCATTTAACAAAACTTACTGGTTCTTCACCTTACATAGACATGGTCTTTCCCCGACACCAGTTGTCTGCTAGTGTAGGATCCATATTCACTTGTCTCCATCCACACATGACCTTCCTGTTTGACTTTAAACCCTGACTTGTCTCATTTGACTTTCTGATACTGAGGACTTCCCCATTTTTCTACCTCTGTGTTTGGACCGCATCCCTGTTATTCAGTGTCTCGGCTCTGAGTTGGTGACAGAACTTGCCTTTGGTGAGTTGGATTGTAGGCCTAAATCATTCTGGTCGGTTGTCCCGATGTTTGGCATTGGCTCGAACTCCCCCTAGTCACTTGAGATGTTGTTGGCTAAAACTGAAAGGTCATGTTCTACCTATGGAAACTAAAAAAATTCGCCCATGGAAACAAAAAAAAAAGGGCAAGAGCAGTGAAAAGCTAAAAATACTCCTCGAAGAGTATAAGAAAGGTCCAAAAAGCAATGGTTCTTAAAAGCTATATCTAAACAATTGCTGACCTTATAAATATTTGAAAAAACATGCCCTGGATGCAAGCTGCAACTAGTTGTGCTTCTCGGCACATCTGAAATCCGAAGGGTTATGTAGGCCAAAAAGGCCATGGAATAAAATGGAATGATCCTAATGAACCTGGATCCACTTGATGTAGACATGATGCCTAAGTTGAATAAGCACTCTCTAAACAACTTATCCATTTGTGAGACACAACCATCCCCCGTGTTCTTTTGTCCAGCACAGAGTTTGTAGCTTTCCCCTTTCTCCCAGTCCAAAGTATTTTTGAGTTAAGTTAGACAGGTCAACCCCTTGGCCCAACCTTGCTCCTAGCCTTCATCCTTCACTAGCAGTTTGACCATGTCCAATGGGTGAGTTTGTCATTTGAACTATTGTGCAAGTAATTTTATATAACAACGGAATATGTTAACTTGATTAATGCCACTAAATGGAATTTATACTTTGAGCTTAGCTGTGGGAATGATTAGAGAAGCATTGTCTTAGTCTACTGATGTGATTTATCCTTGATTATATATTCTTGGGATCCGTGATGATGTGGACCATGTATGGATGATTATTGATGATGATTTATGGGCCCACATGTTTGAGGATGATATCATATGATGGACATATGATGCAGATGATGTTTGATCCAGTTCAGCAGGTTTATTATTACTTCAGATCAGCAGATTATACATTGTCCATATATGGTGGACACTACAGCAGGCCCATTAGGGCAACCCAGGGTGTATGAGTACTCATTCCTAGTGGATTTGGGTCTTCTGGATCCATTGAGACACTTATCTTTCAGTTCCGGGCACTTCTAACAGTGATTGATGCAGTTTTACACTTGTTGACCAGATTGGGGGCTGATTTCCCAGCCTGAGCAGCAGGGGCCCCGAGAGGCCAGTTCACCTAGGGCGCTGATGATGGAGGGGGTGGTCCAGCCACTTGTTATTACCATTTACCCCCCCTTCCGGAGAGCCTGGTGGGCTCAGATGGACAGCGCTAGCACCCTAGGAGGCAGTTTTGGCACTTTCACAGTTCCCGAGGCAGTTAAAAAATGGGATAAAGTGGTCACTGAGGAAATCGATTTGGGCAATTGAGGCAAGGTTTTGGCATTTCGTCTTCACAGAGGTCTTCCAGGGTGGCATCACTAGCTTCCAGTCAGTTTTCACCATGTGGGTATGCCCGGATTGATCACAGGAGGACATTTACTGCTTGACTGTCATGGATTCTGAGGACAGTTTTGATCATTTATATTATATTGGACATATTTTATTATTTTATTGTGCCTTGGGGATGAGCTAGTAAGGATTGATGCCTCCTAGCCCCACCATGTGCTTATTTTATCATGTCCTAGTCATCATGAGGTGGATCATTGTACTTTTTACCCCTCTAGTGGGATGACGTCACCCTCCATTGTACCATTTAGTGAGGGCGCTTTTGTTATATTGGGTGATCCAAGTGATATTATGTTATGGTTCATCCTAGCCATTGATTGTATTATGAGATCTTATAATCTCAACCACTCATTTGATGTAGTATTGTAGAGTGGTATAGGGTTTTGGTCTTTATTATCCTATATAAGGAGGAGACCCCCCATTGTAAAGCTCACCTTTGGAGCTCTGGAATATTGGAATAGAAGATTTTTTGTGGAGCATATCTCTCTTGCATTGTGGATTCTCTTGCATATTGAATATACAGTATCTCTTCTATGTATCATTGTGGATTTTGGTGCTTTTGCTAACCTTTTGACAGGAAAGTCGAATTGGAGAGAGGAGGGCGACTTCATGAGGGTTATTGTTGGAGGGATCCACATATTCTCTCTTGGGTTGATCTTGTGACAGGGAGTATCATTATTGTATCTTCGTGACATAGTTGATGCTTTCTATTACATCTTTCTACCATTTTCATAATCATCTTGCTTGACTTGTTTCTTTGATCTTGTCTTGTAGGAGGAGGACGATTTGGATATCTTGGAGAAGGGCGATTTGGTTGGAGCACTTGGATCTCACTCTTGAATATACACATAGGAGAATGCTATCAACTTGCAAGGTGGCCATAAGCAATTGAGGTAAGATCTACAAGGTATGTGTCTCTTTCATCCATTCTATCTTCATTGGTCATAAAACCCTAATTAAATCAAAACCCCAATTTTGGTATTTCTTAGATCTACTTAGATCTAGCCTTGCAATTGAAAAGATATTAAAAACCCACCTCTATAGGATCCACCCCTAGTTGGATCTATAGTTTGGTGGTGATTGGCTAAAAATTGACACACTTTTCAATGCAAAAAGCCTTCTTGAACCTAAATCGATTTTCCTAAGGGAAGCTTGTTGGGTTAGATCTAGCACATGGGTAGGTGAGATCCCACTTGATTTGACATCTAGACACTTGATAACCTATACCCATATCTTTACTTTGGTGAAAACTACCTTGTGGACATCTCTCCATGTTTTAAGGGGTTGAAACCCCCTTTTTGACTTTCTTGGCATCTTAAAACTTAGATCTACTAAGATCCAGCCCTTGGATTCACTTGAAACTTTGAACATGCATAGATCGGGGTACTAGCATCCCGGATCTACATTTTGGTGGCCATTGGACTTGATTTGGTCCACCAAAAGCCACTTTTGGACCTTCCTTGAGCAAATCGCACCCCCTTGATTTTTTGAGTTGGTCCACTTCTAGAAAGTGGGTGTTGGAGATTTTCGTGGATTTGGAATGCCCATGCCTTGAAACCTAGGTCTATACTGTCCTTTTGTCAAGATCCGCCTTGGGGATTGCATTCCTTGTTTTAAGGGATTGTGGTCCACTTTTGGTCATCACTAAAAAACCTAGATCTAATAAGATCCAACCATTGGATCTCATTCAACCCACTTGACTTGGCTTCTAGGTGTCCCGATCTACAATTTGACATACTTTTTGACCCCATTAGCCCACTTAACAAGGCACTAGTCCATCACCAAGCAAGTCGCACTCCTTGGGATTAGTGTCAAATCCTAGATCTAGCACATGGGTATCCTTGAAATCAACTTCGACTCATAGATCTAGTCTACATATAACCTATAGTACCTACCTCACATCTAACTTCACCTTGTGGGCCTACCTAGAATCACTTCACACTTCCCAAGAAAACTAGACCCACTTGTGTAAACACATGGTACTATACTTTGCCATCATACCCCATCATGTGGCCTAGATCATGCATAGGTTGAAACGTTAATAATCTCTTATATTTCCCTCAACCATACCTTAAACCTTAGGTCCACTTAGCCTTGCATTGGTTTCCGTAACTCATTACTTACCTACACTTAGAAACCTTTGTTTGGGTCCAATCAACTGTGATTGGGGTATAGTGTCTCCCCCTTGGTCTAGTTATACCTTGACCTAAAGCGAAGAGTGCCTCGGTTGACGTGACTCCCACCTGCATTGGGAACCGTGGCATCTCTTGGGTCACCTCTTTAGTTGCCTAGCTCCTCTACCGTCCCGGATGGGATACCTCTAGGGGCAACTACAAGTTGTGTGATAACAGTTTACAAAATAGGCCATAATAAACATTAAATACAAAGTACTATGATGCTATGTACTAAATTTTCCTCTAATTTCCATGAGAAACATCTAATTTCCTTTCTCGTGGTCTAGGTACAGGAATTGGAGCAACTAGAATTGTTCATGGAACATGAGAAGAAGATGCATGCCCCCTATGGATTGTTGGACGTTGTGAAGATAAAGGAAAAACTCCTACATCTGGAAACATGCTGGTGGTTGGGGGTGGCATTTACGTTGTATGAATTTGATCACCATCATGATCACCCAATAGTTCAGCCTCCAAGTGCTCTAATTCTATGGATCCATCCTCCAAATTAGCCTCCTCTGGATTTTTGTCGCAAGTCAAATATGCTCTATCATTCTTGGTTGCATCACAATAATGGGACAACAACCTAAAGTTGTAGTGCACATAAACCAAGCTTTCTATCGATCTACATTCAAAATGTTTCTCTTGGTGATCTATTTTGTGTGTGCAAGATCTCATGAGCCAATCTTGTATCCAAAATTAGCATTGATGAGGACATAAACATGAGAATAATGAGTAACCCTTCCAATTATGTCCAAAACTGGAACAATTTAGAGTGATTTGTAAGCTACATTAAATGAGTTGTATCTAAGTGATTTATATAAACTAGTTGTAAATGTCATCTTGAATGAACCTATTCAACTCCTTCCTAGTAATTAAGAGATGGCCAGGTGCATCCAGGGAGTATCTGAACAAAGGAAGTCAGTCAATCGCAATACCCACAGACTCCAAAAAATACGAGACCCTAGAAACCAATATCTTCATGGATTGAAAAGCTAGTAGAACCAATAGAATTTGATGAATAGTAGGCCAAGTATGGGTATGGGTCCAGTCCCTTCACCGAGTCAACAAAAATATGAATGTAATGTAAAAATGAAACAAGGCTAAACATACACAGTCTCAATCCAGAAGGGTTGGGCACTAAACAATGCAAGGATAATGTGCTAATTAGGGATTACAACTTGTTTTCATTTGATGATGTATTGAAGGAGAAGAGTTTGCACTCAACTCTTGGTTGAGGCCCAATCAAACCCAAGTAAACAAGGACTTCACCAAAGGCATTTAATGACATGATGCCATTATTGTGGAAATGTATAAAGAAAAAAAATGAGAAATATAGAGAAGCACAAGTATACGGATTAATGCATATTTAGGGATGGGATTTGGGATCTAAATTACCATGGTTTGGGTCCAAACGCTAAGGATTATACCCTATTTTTTTCTCTGAGGGTTCATGCACCATGTGTAAGGCCCTATAACACTGAATAGCCATTGTGAAGGAATATTTTTCCTATTAAACATAAATGGATCCCTTTTAAGGTTTAGTGCATGATAGAAAGGCTTGATAATGCCCTAACCATGGTTCATGGAAAAAAACTAAGGAATTAGGTTATAACTATTGATTTCAAGTCTCATGAACAATGTGTAGGGCCTTGAGCCACCACATATAACCTAATATAATACGAGTATTTTTGTGTAAAAGTAGTATAAAAGAACCATTTTAAGGTCTAGCAGTGGTCGTAAACCATTATCTTCTATAAAAAACTATATCAATGGTCACATAACATCATCCAAAGCTCATTAGAACGATCAACGGTAACAAACATTTTTTTACAATTTCCAAAAGTTACTAGAAAGAGTATTAGTCATTAAAGGATCATCACTATAAGTGTCACCAAAGAGAGATTTGACAATGGCCCTTTAACAACCCTCAACAAAAGTGTCATTGAAAAAGGATTTGGTGACAAACCTTAAAGGAATATCTACAAAAACAATTACAATGACAATTTTTTAAGGTTCGTCATCATATGTTACATTGGTGCTGACCCTTTAAGTCTCGTCGCAAGCATGAGCCTCACTAATGGGTATTAGTGAGGGGCACTAAAGGACCGTCACTAGAGGTGTCACCAAAGAGAGAATTGGCAACGTGCCTTTAACAACCCTCACAAAAAGTGTCATTGAAAATGGATTTGGTGACGATCCTTCAAGGAATGTCTCTAAAGACAATTACAATGACAATTTTTTAAGGCCTGTCATCATATGTGAAATTGGTGATGGCCCTTTGAGGTCCGTCACAAGCATGACTGTCACCAAAGGCCTTTTTTCTTGTAGTGACTGAGATGGGAAGTATAGGGCATTAATGTTGCCAATTAGATCGAGAGAGGAAGTTGACTTCTTCTCAAATTTGGAGATGCATTTGAGGCAGGAACACCCTCCTTTGTGTGGCAAGAACACCCTCCTCACAAAAAGGGGAAAACAAGGAGAAGAAAGGGTGATGGAATGAAAATTACTAGCATGTTGAAATTGGTAGGAAAATTTTCATTTTTGGTGTTACAGATCTAAAAATTACCAACATATCCCACTTGTAGTTGAAATTAGATTCACTCTTTAGAGATTATGTGATGTCGCAAGGCCTTAATCATCACTCAAGAGCAATAGAGGGAATTGTTACATATAGGATAGATATTCCATATGTAGGTCATATGTAGTAGTCTAGGTTAACATGCATGGACCATCAACCCCTTAGCAAATTAATATGGTATTAGGCCCTAAAATTAGTTTATAGGCCATAGTATAGGCCACAAGAACCATCGTCAATGTTACAAATATTGAAATGGCCACAATATCTCGCTTGTAAGGTAAAGCAATTATGTGTAGGGCCCTACACATGGACCATGAATCATATAGTAAATTTTATTAACCATGGACCATTATTTAGGTTATTAGAACCACTATTGGCTTACATAACCTATAAATTTTAAACCATGGTTGGTTTATTGGTTTACATAACCATGGACAAACCAACAACAACAATGACATCGACAATGGTGACAATGATGATCATGATGATCTCACATGTAGGCTAGAGATTCTTATGTGGTAATCTAGGTTAACATGCATGGACCATCAACCCCATGGAAAATTAATATGGCATTAGACCCTAAATTTAGTTCACATGCCATAGTCTAGGCCACGAGAACCATCCTTTATGTTACAAATATTGAAATGGCCACCATAAATAATGCCACTACTTAGACACTGCCCTAACACAACCAACCCATGTAAATGAATCATGCACTTGGCACACTTGATCCATGCAATGAATTCATACACCTGGGAAGCTTCAACCTCTAACCCCCTCACCTCGTACCTAACCTTAACATCTAGCCCCAAACCGAATAACATGATAACTTATAAACCACTTAACCACTAGTACCAACAAAACCGGAACCCCTTTCCCACTAACCCACTGATCCCTTAGGTGCCTCGCTTCTAATCCAAAAACTCCCCAAAGCCTACCACATTATGAAATTAAAGAAAATATCCCCTTAAACCAGTGTCCCTCTAACCCTAACCCACTACCCCCTAACCCAATCACTAACATGCCTACTGCACCAAATCAACACACTAACACATTAAACTTTGACCTTGGGTTATTTATAACTAAGGTTTTAGATCAAAGACTTTGACATCAAGGTTTGAATGATCATTGTATGGGATTTTATCAAACCAAAATTAGGGCAAAAATAAACACAAGAACTTAGACTATAAACAAAATATTCCCTATCTAGGGTATGCATGATGACTCAAGTCCCTATGCATGGCCCATGAGTCTCAAAATAAATTTTTATTGCCCAAGAACCTACATTTTGGCCCTAGACCATAACATAGGCTCCTAGAACCATCCACGGGATGAAAATACTAAAAACAATGACAATGTGTTACTCAAAAGCTAAATATTCCTTGCCTATGCCTATGTGGTGGTACAGAGAAACGTCGATAGGTCACAAGACCTTGAGGTAACTACCGGTCATTATAAACTAGATTTTGATCTAACACCATGGACACCATGGATTAGGCTTCAAGAACCATCCATGATGTTGTAAATATTGAAATGGCCACCATACCCACTTGCAAGCTAAATATTCCTTGTGTAGGAATCATGTGGTGATTAGGGCCCTACACATGGCCCATTAGCCATAAAGGATAATGTTATGGCACACGAGTTTGTATTTTGACCATGGATCATGGAAAGTTGGAGTGTGAGAACCATCTTTGATTTGAAAACCTAGCATGACTGCCTCAATTGTAGAGCTCTAATGGGATATGGTGTTGAATGATGATGCACACCCTTCTTGAGAATTGGGCTTTTAGGGGGGGGGTTCAAACAACCGCCTCCAAAAGTTCAATTCTCATGACTTTTAGTGGGGTTTTTGACAAACTGTCCCCACAAGTTATGAGAATTGGGCTTTTAGGGGGGATTCTCAAACAACCACCTCCAAAAGTTCAATTCTCATGACTTTAAAGGGGGGTCCCAAACAAAAAGCCTCCCAAAGTTCAATTCTCATGACTTTTGGGGGGGGTTTTGACAAACCGCCCCCAAAAGTTATGAGAATTGAGCTTTTAGGGGGTTTTCAAACAACCGCCTTCAAAAGTTCAATTCTCATGACTTTTAAGGGGGGTTCCAAACAAATCGCCTCCCAAAGTTCAATTCTCATGACTTTTAGGGGGAGTTTTGACAAACCGCCCCCAAAAGATATGAGAATTGGGCTTTTAGGTGGGGGTTTCAAACAACTGCCTCCAAAAGTTCAATTCTCAAGAATTTTAGGGGGGGTTTTGACAAACCGCCCCCAAAAGTTATGAGAATTGGGCTTTTAGGGGGGGTTTCCCAAAAACTGCCCCCAAAAGTCAAATTTAAGGACTTTTGGTGGCGGATTTAAAATAACCGCCCCCAAAAGTCCAATTTCCATGACTTTTAGGGGCGGTTTTAAAAGACCGCCTCCAAAGGTCTGGAAAAAATTTTAGGGGGAGGTTTACCAAGACCCCCGCAAGCCAAAACCGCCCTTAAAGGGCTATTTTGTTGTAGTGTTTCTCTCGTGTAGGGTGTTGATCGTTGTCGTTGCCTCACATAAACTACAGCTATGGGATCAATGACTCAACATCTCCTACATTTTTCCTCTTTCCATCCTCTATTTTTCCTCGTATCAACTCATCTCACTTCTCACCTTCCAAATATTTTCCCCATCATTGCATCTTCCCCAGATAAAGTGCATGAGGAAGTAATCCTCTGTGGTCTAGAATGATTAAGTTGATTAGGTAGATCAGATATCTTCTTTAAAAAGATGATATGGTCCCTTTGTGGGATGGTTCTTTTGTGGAATGTACTCCTTTGTTGAGTGTGTCCCATTGTGGGATGGTTCCTTTGTGGAACGTGCTTTTTTGTGGATGGTTCATTTGGGGAACATTCTCCTTTGTGGAGTGTATCCCTATGTTGGAATGGACTCTCTTATGATAACAAGATGTGTTCCGACGTGATGATACCTCTCTAGCTAAGAGGGAGTGTTGATGATGTAGGCACCCGATGGACTGGGTTGAGCTGAGCAAATTGTATTGATGCATGATAGACTTGTTATCACATCCATGTTAGCTGGAGCTACCATGATGCATATTGTGTGGTCAGGGACCATACTACATTTTTTTTTCCAGATCAGAGATCAGATGCCTTCAGAGAGGTCATACATTGTATTCAGATTACCCCTAGTAGAGATATTAGAGGGGACAGATGGTTTTGTATTAGTCCAAACATATTGTAGAGCAGTTGCCAGAGGGTCACCCTTCCTTGTCAGGCTTTGCATGATCCCATTTGATATAGTTACTTTGCCATATTATGATGAGAGCACTACAGAGTATTGCTAGTTTGCCACTTATTGCCCGGATTCAGCAGAGATCCAGTTACAGAGACAGCCTCAGCAATAGGTAGATGGTATGGCAGGTATAGCATTTTTGATGTTTTATTACTCATGTTGGTGATTAGACTTGTTTATACATGATAGTACACTGACTTTACGTATAATGTTGATGTGGTGATCTTGTTGTCATTATGATGTGTTGTTTGGCCCTTGGTGATGTCAGTCCACCCCGTTCCAAGTAGGCTCCTGTTTATGCACTGGTTCATGTTCCCCACTCACTATAGACTTGGTCATTTCGTCCTCCTAGGCAGCTGACTTTGGATCCACCTATCATTTCCTCCACCCATCCGACTCATTCATGTTGGTCTTTCCTGACTTGGACCTTGATTTTTGACCTTGAGGATCCCCTTCCCCATTGACCTCCGAGTATGCCATGACTCCTTGTTTATTGTGCCTCGGCTCTTTAGTGTGTGAGATGCATTCTCAAACCTGGGATTTGCTCCTGTCGGTTGCCCCCGATGTTGCAATGCAGTATAGGATTGTGTAGACTCACCGGGTGTTCCCCATTGGTCATCGAAGCATGTGCACTTACCCCCATTACTCTGCAGTATGAGCACCTTGATTATATCTTTTGAGATATGTATGTAGCCCAAAAGGGCCTTGATGTAAAAAATGTAAAAGAAGCCAAAAAGGCTAGAAAATGTAAAATCAAGCCAAAAAGGCTAAGTATGAAATTGTAATGTAAAGTCCAAGCAATGTGTTTTTGAACACACACGGACATAGGTCAGCCATATATATCATCGTTTTAGTGGTTATTTCCTCACCTAGTCCTGCGGGGCAAGGAGGTTAGATGGAACAAGGTACAACTATGCGAAATGTCCCCTAGAGTCTCAAGTTACGGTTTGCTGGACACCCAGTTTGGCGGCTCTAGAAAAGATCCTCACGGAGTCTTCTTAAGGCACGGATGTGAGTTGTGAGGTATATGTTAGATGATCGGTGGCGATTTCTCTGCACTATACCCATTTGTGAGGCACTGCCCTTCCCTGTGTTTTGTCATGGTAAGCTTATGTCAGCGGGTCCTGCTTTCCCTGTTTATCCAAATGGTCACATGATTTTGGTCCTCATCTTCCCCTATCCTTCACCTTATTTGTTCACCTCACCCAAAGTCATCTAATTGGTCAAGTCTGTGAGTTGTGCATAGCAGTTTTGAGTCTTTTGGGAGATGGTGTGCCCACCTCACCTGGGGCCTGTTTTATTTGAGATATTATGTATTTGTGATCACCATATCAACATTGTATTGTTTAGTAATGTACTAACATGTATAAGGAAGCCTTCACGCTTCATGTGGCATACAGGTTTTTAGCCAGTATCATTTTGACCAGATTTGACTTGGCCAAACCAGGTTGACTAGGCCAAAAATGGGCCCGAAAAAATATTGCGATCAAGATTTTGATTTTGGTCATTTGTTATCCCTTGGGGTCCCATATGAACCTCCAAGTGTCAGAATTTGAAAATATTGAGGCATGGATGAGATTTTTAATTATTATAGGCCATTATTGACCTGTTTTAATTAAAAATCATGGATTTTGGGCAAGCAGTTCCTAATTGAAGGATCGAGGTCGTTCAAGTGACCATATCTACCATATTTGGGGTCTACAATCACATTGCAGCAGACGGTTCATCAATTCGGGTACTATACGTGGGTCAAAAGCCCAAATTACACCTTCAACAATAAAAACCAGCAATAAATTAAATGGAAAATCAAATATGGCAAATGTAACTATGAAAAAATGGCAAATGCAAAGGTTAGCTAATACAAGGGTGACTTTTAAGGTATTTTTATAATGTTTGAACATTATATTTTGTGTTGTGGGGCCCTCATTAGCCCAGCTCACCATGAGGGGCGAATTTGCCCATGGGGGGCGTTTTTCCACTTAGTAAAGATCATAATTTTTATATTATATTGTGTTGGGATCATAGTATAGTGGTATGGGGGGCTAAAACAGCCCATAGGCACCCCCCAACCACCATTGTATTGATTTTATGGGCCCCACGAGTTGGCCCCATCTCCACTTGGGCGCTATAGAGGGTAATTCACCCCCCCTAAAGAGCTGATCCCATCCATCGATTTGGGCGTTGAGAGACTCAATCTCAACCCTTGGTTTTGGGGGGAATTAGGTTTTGAGAGTGGTCTTTCTCTATAAGAGAAGACACTCATCTCATTTGAACTCTCTTGACACATTGTAGACTTGACATTGGAGTGATATAGAGATCTTTCTCCCAATTCCTTGAGATGATTTGCATGGATGTTAATGGTGTTGACTGTTAGCTTGTCTTCTTAGCTTTGTGGAGTAATCTTAGTGAGTTTTCTGCCCATATTTGGCTAACACGAATTGCAGGGAAAATGGCCATTTGAAGGAAGGCGCTACACTTGGAGTGGGAGCTCCATTCTAGCAATTTTCGTCAAAGATATTCACAAGGGAGTTGTCTTTGCTTTTAGCTTGTCAATTCTTTCACTTTCAGCCATTTATTTATTGTTCTTACTTGGTTATTTGCTGCACATTTTGATTTTCTCTTGTTTGTGGCAAGTACCCAAGATGTTATTGGCCATCTGGTTGCTCAAAACGCCCATAGAAGCTCATTGGTTGCTCAACTATTGGACGTGAAGCTGGTCTTTAAGCCATTTCATCCATACACTTCTATCCCGGGTATGCTTCCTTGCTGATCCCATAGAGTTCCAATTTCATTATATTTGTGTTAAGCTGGAAACTGTCAACATAAACCACAAAATTTAAAAAAAAAAAAAATCAACCGTTAAAACTTAATTTTATTTCTAGACCCGCTTATGATTTGCTCTTAAAATCCTAAATCCAAAGTTTTAGTTTGTTTAGACGCCATTTGCCCATAGAACTAGCACTGGTCCACTTGGCAAAAACGTCCCTCTCTTTCTGCTTGACTGGGTCACTTTGGGGTTCTGGGTAGTTTAGATTTGGTTTTAAATCATCATTTTACCTTACGAAATCAAGCTACCAATTGTTGGAAGTGTGTTTAAATGTTAATTTATCACTGCCCTAGGTCCACTAAGCCATTGATTTTACCCTATTCCTTGGGCAGTTTTACTTCATCTTCTCACTTCCAATTCATTTTGCATCCTTAGACTAATTTCAGCCACATAATCACCGATCTAATCCATTTAATTCATCATACTGAATTGTTGGTCATTCTCATTTGCACGCTTACTCTATACTTCTATATTTGTGTCCACCTATTGGCTGAAGTCAGACTTAGGATCTCATCAACACTCATCTCTTGTTTCTCTCTCTTTATCTTTTGGGATTTGGGTGTATTTTTGTCTCTCAACCATCACTGGTTGAGCGGAGTCTCCCCCCTGACTTGGCTACATGCCTCGTCTGAAGTGACAAGTGCCTTGTCTGGTGTGACAACCGTTCCTTGAATGGAGGAACTGGCGATTGTCGGTTCCACCTTCTTAGCTGCTCACCCTCTACCATCCCTGTTGGGACACCTATCATCAGCAGCTAGAGTTTGTGTGATAACAAGACTCTTCGATGGACTATGCAGAGTTCTTGAGCCGATGCACAAGTGACTCACCTATGGATAGGGTAGAGTCGTGGAGCTAGTGCATGTTCTCCGATGGACTGGATTGAGCAGATGCACGAAGATTGATTTGTTGACACTTCTCGACTAAATGTGATTGTGTTGGAAGACATTCCTTATGATATAGAGAGGTTAGAGATAACTATGATGTACATATGATATCGAGATGTGTTTCAGTATGATAATGCTGATGACACCTCCATGGCCAAGAGGGAGTGTTGGAGTATTAGATGCATGGGGCATCACCTCATAGGTCGACCAAAGAAAGAATAAGATTAGAATACGGTGTTCGAAGAATACCTTCCTTTTTGAGAGGGAGTGTTGGAAATAGTGCAACTTCAGAAGTTATTCTTATTGTTTTTCATCTTGTTATTGTACCTCCTATGGGACAAGATGTCAATGTATTTGATCATGTAAAACACTCAATGTAAACCTAGGGGTGAAATCACAAAGAAAATATTTATTAAATGTAATTATTTGTATTCCCCCAAGACAAGTCGGACCAGGGCCTCCGACAGACCAAAACTGCACTAGGACAGCCTACTGAGGCTAAATCATCACTGTAAGTGCCCGGAACTGAAAACAAACTGTCCCATTGGACTCAGAAGGTCCAAATCCATCCAAGATGTGTACTCATACACCATATGAATCTCTGCATGATCAAAATAAATATCCAATATACCGGATCAAGGCCAATAATAATACGCTGTACATATACAAACACTGCTGTAACCCCAGAATCATCATCATAACCCTGTAGCTGCTGCATAGAGTCATCATGTATGTATACATAGACCATATATCATCTATCCATATCATCATAAGGTCCAACATCTCATGTCCCATGGTCCTCCATGGTCAAACTAGGTCTAACCAAGACCAAATATAACTCAGATCATCATCAATAGCTGCTGCAAAGTGTCAAGGTTAATATATGCTCTACAACTTATTCAAATAACAATTATAACACAGAGTAATCATGACTGGCGATCTAAATCCAAATATATGGTGTCGTTAATTATTATTATTACTCAGACTAGACTTTCAGGATCATACTCACTTCATAGTTGTGATCAATTTGCTAGTGAAGGGTGAAGGCTTAAATTAACTGGCTAGGCTAAGGGATGACTTCACTGTCTTGACTTTGTGACACTTTGTCAAGGGAAAGGGAATACACCATAGTATATATTGAATGAGCAATAACACAGGGAATGGCGGTGTCTCACAAATGGATGAGTTGTTTAAAGAGGGTTTATTCACCTTTACAGATGCGCACAATCCATAATACAAATAAGGCCAGCAATTGTTTAGATATAGCATTTAAGTTCTATTGCTTTTGGGCCTGAAGTTTCCATAGCCTTGATCTATGTGTGTTTATAAACACATTGCATAGATTTACATTTTTTCTTTAGGCTTTCTGCTGCAGGTGTGTTTTTAAGGCACTTGTTTACCTGAGCACTTCTAGGTGTGTCAAGGACAGCTTGTTTACCTAGGTATTTATTTTCCAAAAGATATAACATTTTATTTTCATTGCCATGTTCATTTGGCATGCCTCTCATTCATGTGTGTTTAGAAACACATTGCATGAATGGGCTTTTCATACAAGATATAGCATTTCATTTTTCCAGATTTTGTATTCATGGCAGCACTAAAAGTTTCAGGTTTAGCCAACACAACTTTAGTGACTAGGGGGAATTCACAAGGAACTCCAACTCACCATAGGTAAGTTTTGTCACCAACTCAGAGCCGAGACACAATAAACAGAGAAGCTCATCCAATACAGAGGCTACAGTGGGGAAAAGTCCTCTATGCCACTAGTCAAGTAGTAAGTCAGGGTGATAATCTAAAAGGTAGGCCATGGATGGATGAAGACAATGAAATGATGGAGCCATCACTAGCAAGCCAAAGTATGGTGTAATGATCACCTCTATTCTCCCTAAGGAGGGTACATACCAATGAGTATGACTAGTGAACTTCTAAGTCTGAGTAGGGACAATATAATATATATAATAGATCAAACAGGTCCAAATATCTATATGATCGCCAGATCATGACACTAAGTGCTAAGACATGCTATAAGAATAAGTATAAAAGCAATCTAACCATAACACCATGATATACCTGCTGAGTCATATACCTGAAAGCTCATCAACCTGTACCATTATCTGTCCTCTGAAACTACTGCTGCAACTCTGGGCACTACTAGCTGCTCTGTACCAATGGTATAATGGCAATATCGGTCATCTTTCTGAGTGTCCCGAGACTCAGTCATGGCATGGGGAATACAACTGCTGTCCACAATCTGATAGTGATCCAATATAGATGCTCATCTCAGCATCTCAAATGTAAGGGAACTGGCTGAATAGTGTACTGGAATGAGAAAAATAATGTATGGTAGCCCGGCTACTATATATGTGATAACAGGTCATCTATATGGTAGACCTACTATCATCATTGTATTGTATTCTATATCAGGATTGAGCATGTTTTGTAGGAAGTTTAGTTGCCATTACATGTAATGCAACTTGGGGCATTACATGTAAGGGAATAGAGTATAGATTAAATTACATTAACCACCTTTGCAACGAGCAACGCATTATAGACTCCAGCTATGGTGTCGATGTTGCAACATATTTTTCCTTGTGTCTATTGCCTTCCTACTCTTGTACTACTCTCGCTTCATCTCACTTCATGCATTTACTGGATTTTCCCTATATTTCCCACATAGCACCTCTTGCATTTGCTATTTTTGCCCTAGTTTATCAACCTCTTAACTTTTTTGGTCCTCGCATTTGCCTATACGGTGTGTTTCTCCAGGAAACGATATCACCTTTGTCTGATCTTATAGGCTGCAACTATCTAATCAATGTTAAAACATGTCATAGCATTTGCCTCTTACCTTTTTCCATTTTCCCTACTATCACGTTATCTCACTTCATGACATTGTCAACAACTAGTTTTGTCAAGGAAATAGTCTCAAGTAGGGGCTGACTTGAGATTACTATTCCTAGATAAGACTAGTCTCAACACCCCTTTTTGCCTTTTCTCTCATATAGGGTGTTGTCCATTGTCACTGCATCACATAGATTGCAGCAATGGGATCGATGACTCAACATCTCCTACATTTTTTTTCTTTCCATCCTCTGTTTTGCCTCGTATCACCTCATCTCACTTCTCGCCTTCCCAAGAATTTTCCTATCATTGCCACTTCTCACCTCTTTCACTTGTTATTTAAGGCATCGGGTCAGATCTTTTTTTTTATTTCTTCTGCTCGGCTAAAATATCATTTGATCAACGATCTCTTATTTTTTCTAGACTCTGGCTCTGCTGCATCCTATTTCGATCTGGATTGGCCCCTCGCTTCCTTCTCTCAATGGTCCTCTACCTGCATGCTAGATTCTTGCAACCCACACCTGGTATCTGTGACCTACTACAGAGTTGCACTAACTCGCGGGACTACTTTGTAAGTCTCCAACTGGAAGATAACTACCTCTAGGATGTGTGGGAACACTTCGGAGTTGCACTGACTCACGAGACTGCTTTACAAGCCTCCAATGGGAAGATAACTACCTCTAGGATGTGTGGGAACACTTCATCCAAACATGTGGCCAAATCCTACTTGCTTGTTATTGTTTTCATTTATGGGTTTTGTTTTATTTAGCTTATACATCAATCATCCAATTATTTTTCTAGTTGCTTGCTTAGGATTTGGACAGCCTAATCAACTTCCATTGTCAGGTACTGCCTAGCATGCAGGTTGGAGGAGAGTAAGGTTTCTCGATGGTGACTATTAGATCACGTTGTTGATTTTTAGAGGGTATTTATCATTCACAGGAATCATTTTCAGGTAAGACAGAGCGGATCTTGTTTTCTATTCTGCTTTGGATTCCCCTCTTGTTTTCTGTTATCAGTGCCCCTATACTTGCATGATAGATTCTTGCAACCCACACTTGGTATCTTTGATTAACTACAGAGTTGCTTTGACCTCCAGGATTGCTTTGCAAACCTCCCATGGGAAGCTAACTACGTCTAGGACGTGTGGGAACACTTCATCTAAACATGTATCCAGATCGTACTTGCTTGTCATTGCTTGCATTTTTGGGATTTGTTTATTTAGTTTGTACATCAATCATCCAGCTTGTTTAGGATTTGGATAAATCGATCAGCTTTCTTTGCAGCGAACAAATGCATGAGAATATTGGTATATCTGCAACACAAATGTTACAAATTCTACTCGACCGTGGATGGTATTGTGATGCAATCTCTTAAAGAAATGCAACAAACAGGGAATTGCATGGGCAAGCAAAATGAAGTGGTAGTTTAACTAGGGTTGTATAATGAATGTGAGAGTTGATGTGCGACACTGACAGCGAAAATCTAGAAATTTCGTGAAGCCATATGAGGTCATAGTAAGGAAAATGCAGGAAGGGAAGAAGTAAAAGGAAGAAGATGTTGCACATCAACTCTTTTCTTGAGGAATCCAGTAATTGACTAGGTTACCAAATGAGGCTACCAAGAAGAGAAAATAAAATGGGAAGGGTTGATGGGAAGTCCCCCTTGATGTCCTAACAATATGGCACACAAGAATCAGTGTGGTGCATCATTCCACCATAAGGAGAAAGGAGAGAATGTACTGATCCTACGAGAAGCAAGCTTGTTTTAGTCTTCTCCTATAAACCTTTTCAGGCTCAAGGATAAAACTAAGCAAACTAAGCAAGCCTTCAAAATTTCTTCTAGTTGAATGCCTTAAGGTGTTAACTGACAGTGGAGTCACCAGGTGGATTCAAGTCTAATTTAAGAGAGTGATTTGACTAAAAATCTAACAAAAAGGAAAACTAAAAAAGGGCAGTGGAGTCGCCAGACAGATATCAAATCTATCAAAAAGGTAAAACAAACTAGAAAAAACTAAGGTCGTCCAGGAACAAAAAGATTTGTCCCCGGCAACGGCGCCAAAAATGTTGTCCGTCGAGATGCACACCAGCAGCAGAAATCTTTCGAAAGTTGTCTCCCTCACTGGAAGTGGGGAAGAAGTGTGGCCTTGGGGGCAAGCAATGAGCCAGGTACTGTCACCTGAATCCCAGCTCCTCCGTTTAAGCTAACTCCTAATGAAGCCAAGGGGGGTAGTCCCTACAAAGAGTTTAACTATGGCTCAATGTGGTTTTTAAATGTGTTTAAATGCGTGGTGATGCGGATGGGTGTTGTTTAGGAATTTTAAAGATGAAAAGATAAGATCACAAATTACTTTAGATAAAACACAAGGTAAAATGCAATCCACGTTGTGATACAAGATTAGCAGTATATCAAAGACTTGCGAAGATGAGATAGCATCCACAGATAAATGACTTAAATGGACAAATGGCCCAACAACATGAATGTATGAAAATATAGCAAATAGACCAGTGCCTTATGGAGTCAAAAATTATATAGTGCTAGGGGATGCTGAAAGTACAAGTCTTGGAGAACCGTTCATGAGATCGTTGTGCAATTTATCTTGGTATATTGAAAGTTTTAGTGGTCTTGATTATTAGGGTAAAAACAACGAGGTAAGCAAAAGTCCGGAAAGTTATACTTTCAGTGGCTTCCCCTTCTGATGGTAGGTCGGACCGCCCAGATTTCAAAGAGTAAGTGTCCAATGACTTAACCACCCTGATGTCTAAGACAGCGGTAACTTCCGGCCCCACCAGGTTTAGAAGCTTTGCCCACTACCTGAGTATGTCTCGAATAGTCAACGCTTGTTCGTTGGTTGTGGGGGTGAAAATTTTATTATGTTGTAGAAGTTAATCAGATCTAACACCTTTCTGAGTACTAGCCCAACCCTTTCAAGCTGGCAGAGCATACGAGTGTTAAATAGCAACCAAGGTAAATTATTATGGGAGTGTGAGTTGGAATATTTTATTTTTGTTTAAGCACACAGTTCAGCTCTCCAATAGAGAGTGCTCTTGACTTTGTCTTATGACAAGGTTCAAGAGACTTATTTAATCTAATGCAAGGGGAAAAGATGCAAGCTAAAAATGCTCTCCGACAGAGAGTGCTCTTGACTTGGGTTATTTCAAGTTCAAGAGACTTTGTTTGATTATTAGAATAGAGGCAGCTTGCATAAAAAAAAGTGCACTTTCTGAAGTAACAATTGATCAAATGATAACAAAAGTACGCTTTCTAAGGCCAAGATTAACCAACTAAACTAAGAAATAGACAACAAGCGGGGTCAACCTCTGAACAAGGTGACCACTAGAACCACCAGTCCTTGAGAACTTCCAGCTAGCTGAATTTCGACAAGGAGTCTAATGGGGATAGAGAAGCCGCCACAAAATAATGTGGCCCTCGGGATGAAATTCCAAGGTTGCTAACTCAAGTCAAAGCTTGGAAGAGAATTTAATCTAAGTACAGAAATTGAACTTTAATCTAGATGACTTGAAGTAAAAAATAATCTAAGCATGCATGAAACAAACTTCCCCAAATGGGGAAGGAGAAAAGATGTGTGGGAGGCCTTATCCCACCTAACCCTTTTTATTAACAGAATTACAATATTTTGGATTTTCAACCTTTAGAAGAAATAATAGAAATGGAGATGAACTTTAAAACTCTTAAGAGTTTTACAATAAAAAAAAAGGAGAGTATTGAATTTATTGGTTTGAGGTTTGGTTCCAAGCTTCCTTTTGTCTTTTGCAATGATTCTTCTCTTGATTTTCTTCTTCCACTTCAAGTTCTCTTTTGGATCTAACTTTGTCCCACACCTACACGCAACAAAAATTTCAAGCTACAAGCACCTTTAGCATTAGTCCAAATCAAAAGAAAGATAGCAAATTGAAACTGTTTGAACTTAGGCTTGCAAAATGAAGTCTAGGGTGCTAAATGGCATGAGATTCAACTTTAAATTATTCAAATGATAAAATGGACCAGCAAGCAAACGATAGCCCAAAATGCTAGGAAAGAGACCCAATCTATGATAAAAATGGAAATATTTTGTATGCACTTTTTATCTTTTGAATGAGAGCTGCTATATGAATGCAACTAGCAACCTATATGCAAGCAAACACTTAGAAATAAGCTAGATCCTACTAAAACGAACGCCAAACATGAGATCTAAAATGCCTATATGCTACTATCCAAAAAGCAAACTAAGATGCACTAATAAGCAACTAGATACTAACAAAAAACGAAATGCAAACTTTATCTTAAAAGAGCCTTGCTCATTTACTTCTAGAGAGACGAAACTAACTATTAACCTTTAACTTTTTGCTTCTTTTTTTTATGTATTTTTAGGGCTCCTTTGAAGGTGGACGAGAGCAAGAGGGGAGGCCAAAACGAAAGGCAATGGGAGGCATTCAAAGGTGGAAAATGGAGCTAGGAAGAGGAGGGACGAAAACAAGATGGAGGAGACGAATGCAAGGAGAGGAGGGAAAAACTAGGATAATAAGGCTAGCAAGTCAAAGCAAAAGGGAATCAAAGAGAAAAGGTGATAGCTTGAAGAGGTAAGCTTAGGGTAACCAAGATATTTGTTTTGAAAGTTGATGGGTGAAGCAAGATCTCCTAGTTATTATGCTTATAAGATTGAGAATCCTTTGGCCACAAGTAGAGTGAAGATGAACCTACAAAAGATCTTAAAACTTGGAAGACATCTGCAAGACAAATATGCTCAAGCGAAAGAGAAGACTTATATTTGCATTTGCTAGATTCTTAGCCTTCTTGAAACATAAATCAAAACTTAAGATTCCTAAGCATATGAGTAATACACAATATCACCTCGAATTTGGGATGATGCATGGCCACCAAGAGCCTCCACGAATTGACCTCCAAAGTCACAACTTTATTAAATATTGAACAAGTTACAATTCCTCGAGAGTTTCTTTGCTAAATAATCCATCTGGAATGAGCTCCAAGAGCCTCATTATATACAAAAACTAGAAGCCAAAAACCTAGATCGAACTTTGGCATGCATGAGAGAGCCAAGCCATGCGAATGAGCAATCGGTGGAGAGGATCACGTGAAGTTTGGAGAGGCTGGCGTGACTGCAAGCTTGAGCATGGAGGTAGGCGTGATTGGGGAGGTGGCAGCCTTTTCTTTTGAAACCAACGCCCACCCAATTGAAATCTCGCCCACCAACTAAATGATTGGAACCATCAAGCACGATTCCATCCATGTGAAGGATCACGTCACTCTTCCTTAAACCATTCAAATGCGTTTCCAAACTTTAATTAGCATATATTTTAATCTTATATATGGTAGCTTACCACACCATGGAGCACTTTCCCAACATTTGAATGAGCCATGCGCATTGAGGAGCCCACGCTCACCCATGCTCACGTCATCCTCACTTAAAACAATTCGTATTTCCCAAAGTTGAACTTTATAACATGTGTTTTGACCTTTGATGTAGTTGTACAACCCATGCAAACCATCTTCAACTTTTAAAAATCAATTTTATAATCAATTTTGTCTTTTTTTTATTGTCCTTTAGTGCAATTTGTCATTTTCTTGCAATTAAATGCCAGAATGTAGCATTTTTAGCCAAAACTACTCCTGGGGTGACGTAACTTCCTGGAAACTGAAGAATGAAGGTGCCAAGGTGAAGAGGATGCTACGAGCATCAAAATGAGCCTCCCCATGCCCAATTCCGCCTCCGGATGAGGTTTTTATCATACTTTAAAAAATTTCATTTAAACCATTAAAAAATGGTCTAAATTATGGAAAAAATTATTCTTCCCGGAATCCAACGAAACTCCTAGGGGACCTAGTGCATGTTCATGCGACTCAATCGAGATGGCTAACACGTAAAAAATCCCAGACACAAGACTCTAATAACCAACTTAGGTTTTGACCACCATGGGAAATACTCCAGCTTTGGAGGTTTGAGTGAAAAACTCAGGGATTATACGCCACTGATGAGTAGCGCATAATTCCTAAGGAAAAAGCACTCTAGAGTATCCCCCAAATGGCTTAACCTACGAATAGCCGAGTCTTTTATAAAAGGACCCCGTTTAGACCAACTTTTTACATTTTCCCCATGGGGGTATGAACATGCAGTTATTACAAATGGGGCAAAAATGCCCTAAAAAATGACTTATGAACTTCTGAACACTGATGATGAACAGGAATCATGTTCAATAAATTGGCGACTCGTCGGAAGTTCAACTATTGTACAAAATAGTTGATAACATACCCCTTGAAGGTTTCCCAGGATAAATTGTGTCTCTTGTGTTTATGTTGTGCTTGTTATTCTTTCAGTGATCCTAACATGGTAGACGACACTTGTTTCACTTGCAACAATTTGAAAGCTAGGGCTTTGTATAGCAAAACCTAGTCATCATGGAACTTTCGCTATAAATCACTTTTGGCGAAGGTTCAGTATCTGAAACTTAGACAAGCCGAATATTACATTTTCCTGTACCTTGTGTCCGAGTTTCAGTCTCAAATTCGTTATACTTTGTGAGATATGATCCGTACAAGTTAGGGTTTCTGCCTCTTCCAGAATGCATCCCTAAACAGGTGACCTAGGAAAAACAGTCATATCTCGGGCTAGGAAGCTCCAAATGGAATTCCGTAAAAAGTGACAGTTAGGGAACGGACTGTAGTTTCACAGGTCCGATTATCAGAGGCCGAAATTGAAATAGTGACACGTGGCACTCCGTACAAGTTCGCTATGCTGTTTCATCCCATAAACAGGTAATGTTGGGAAACTTAGCATATCTCTCTCATGGAGAATCTAACGAAGCTCAAATATGTGGAGTTGGAAAGATGACAGGTCAAGATACCATAGAGCTAAGTTTCAGATCCCGAGGATCCGAAATTTCAGAGATACACCAGAAACAATAAGGCAGATCTTAAATAGATGAACGACGGAAATCAAAGAAGAGGAGGAAGAAGCTCTCAATTAGGGTTTTCAATTTTTTAGGTATGGCACACCTAATGAAATGTTGGAGAAACCTGATGCAACATTGGAAACTTTGAATATGGATTTGGAATCCATTCATCATAGATATTAATCTTCCATCAAAATGTTGTGGGAGGAAGGAGATTGAAAATTGGGGTTTCCAAGTAAGAAGAAACCCTAGGATGATGTTGTCTGATAACATGAAAGGTACATCAAGAAAGACAAATCAAGTTCTAGATCAAGAATATATGAACATGATGACATGAAGACAAAAACTCATCCATAGTCTTTGATCACATAAAAGCACTACTTACGAGGTATGTATGATTTGGTTCTACTATGCTTAACTTATGAGATATGCAGGTTACTAGCACAAGGTCTCTAAATCATTGAAGAGAACAAAGAAGATATTGTTTGTGTATGTTAGACATAACTAGCAAGCATGCTAATGCAGGTATGTTTTCTTATATCGAGTTAGTATCCCACTTTGTGTTAGGATCTTAGATAAGTATACTTTCATATGGTTGATAATGATTATTCCTAAAAAATAGAGTTTAGCTAATCAAGGCTTTATGCATATTATGTTTCATAGTTTGATTAATGATTATGACCATACTTGTTTAAGATTATTTAGGGCTATAATGTTTTTAATTTTATTGAGATTATACTAATGAATGTGTGATTATGTATGAGATCTTGAGGATGACACAATGATGAAACTAGTGCACATTTAACGGTGCTACAGGATGGATAAAAGATCAAAGACAAAAGTTCATGATACTATCATGGCATGGAAAGGAAGTAGAGATCAAGAAGGAAGCAAAGATCCAGATGGAGGCAACCCCACAAAACATAAAAAGATAAGTATTTGAATTACTTCTTGAATCTCTAAATAGTTAATGATATTAATAGTTGTATGCATATTTGTATTCCTAGAATCGGGAAATGTATCATGCATAGGGTAAGCATTCATTGAACAGTGTACTGCTAATATTCATGGTAAGTAGCCAATAGTGTTGGGCAACATTCCATTGTTGCTTGTCTAGAATGAAAACTCTTTGCTAACATCCTGGGAGCAGCGCACGCTCTTGATAGTATGTTCTGGTAGAGATGGAAGGCATCTAGATAGTCACCGTATGCATACGGGATATGGAAAAGTGTTGTGCCAAAGTATTAGTCAAGATAGTTACATAACTATGTGAATCATATCAGTATGCATAATAGGTTATAATTGAAATGTCAACATGATTTGATAATTATGAAGTGTTACTAATCATGTAATTGAATTTGATTTATAGGAAAGATCGTGTGCTATGATCTACAAAAGAAGGATGATGAACACTTGTTCCGAAGAACAAGTGATGACTGTTCAAAAAGAAGACTTATCAATCAAACATACTATAGAAATACAAAGCAAGGCTCATGGCTAGAGGATTCAAGACCGTTCTCGTGAATGGTGTAATTGAAGAAGAAGTGCATATCGAGCAAATTCCCAAGATTTGAAAGAAAATCACATGATCAAAGAAGGCTTTGTACGGGTTCCACAGGTACCCAGGATCGATAGTCATTTGATGAGATTGATGATCACCACAGGTGATGTGGATTTCAACCTTTGCTACAAGGTTGAAGATGGTTCCTATATACAGATGACATGCTTCACTCAGATGGATGCAAGAAGGAACTCACCATAGAGTTCGAGTGATATTGAGGCTCATATCAGTAGACCCATCTGACAGGAGATGGCATAGATAGATATGCAGAAAATCACTCAATGCAGAGTGTGCATGATGTTCAGTCACAGAGGGAGGACAATACTCAGATGTAGAAGACTCCACTTCGGAAGGAGTAGATCTCAGAATTAAAGAATCTTGGCATGATTCTTGTGATTAGATATTTGGTTGAGATCAGATGAGATTTTTCCTTAGCAAAGGAAAATGTGAAGTAGAGATTTGGGATGATGGACAATGGTTTCTACAGTTTACAAACAGATGATTGGTTCGTTGATGTATCTGACGAATACCAGGCCAGATATATGCTTTGTTGTGAACACCCTGAGTCAGTATCTAGTTAAGTCTAGACGTGTTCATCTGGTAGCTGCAAAGCATGTGATGAGGTACCTGAAAGGTATGATAGGTTTCTAGAGTTTGTTTGACCTGGAGTTGGATAACACAGTGATTCTATGTGACAACCAGAGATGTATAAAGATGACGGAGAACCCAGTGTTCCATGGCAGGTCAAAGCACATAGAAATCCGGTATTTCTATATACAGGATATGGTACAGAAGGGAGCTATAAAGCTCCAGTATGTGAGCATTGATGAGCAAGTTGCTGATGTGTTGACTAAGCCTCTGTATCGAGTGAAGTTTGAGTACTTCCATGACAAGCTTGGTGTGGTTCAAAAGGACCTTCCTCGAAATGGGGAGCAGTGTTGATGCTGATGATGATGTTGCAGTAGGAATGTATCATCCCTGGACACATGTCCTAAAAGGATCCGTAGACTCTTGTCTCCGAGAAAGATGTTGATGATGATGTTGCAGTAGGATTGTATCATCCTTGGACACATGTCCTAAAAGGATCTATAGACTCTTGTCTCCGAGAAAGATGTTGATGATGATGTTGCAGTAGGATTGTATCATCCCTGGACACATGTCCTAAAAGGATCCGTTGACTCTTGTCTCCGAGAAATATGTTGATGATGATGTTGCAGTAGGATTGTATCATCCTTGGACACATGTCCTAAAAGGATATATAGACTCTTGTCTCCGAGAATGTGATGATGATGATGTTGTGTTGGTAAATCCTACGATTCATTCTAGGTCGCATCTAGTATGAAATAGGACTGGCTCTGTGGTGGTAAATCCTATGATTTATTCTAGGTTGCATCTAGTATGAAATAGGACTGGTTGTGGTGGTAAATCCTATGATTTATTCCAGGTCGCATCCAGTATGAAATAGGACTGGCTCTGTGGTTGTAAATCCTATGATTTATTCCAGGTCGCATCTAGTATGAAATAGGACTGGCTCTGTGGTGGGAAATCCTATGATTTATTCTAGGTCGCATCCAATATGAAATAGGACTGGCTCTGTGGTGGTAAATCCTATGATTATTCTAGGTTGCATCCAGTATGAAATAGGACTGGCTCTGTGGTGGTAAATCCTATGATTTGTTCTAGGTCACATCCAGTATGAAAATGGACTGGCACTATGGTTGAGGATTGTATCATCCTTGGACTTAAGTCCTAAAGTGAGAGGGATTGATCATCCCGTAATTGGATCATGTGTGTTGCAGGTTATGTTTCTATGATGATGTTGTTGATCGAAAGATCAAGATGATGATGTTGTTGATCGAAAGATCAAGATGATGATGTTATTGCTATAGATGATTGAGTGATCGAGTGCTGCAGAAGATGAAGGCTCAGTACTGTAGAAGATGATATTCCAGTATTGAAGATGTTGAAGATGTACCAGTAGTTGTTCCAGTTGTTGATGATGTTGAAGAAAACTTCCGATGATCTATAGATGTATCACCTTGATGTTTTTGATGATGCTCTCTCTCCTTGCTCCTTCAGTTGATGTTGTTGTAGTTAGAAGAATACCCTTCTCGTTAAGGGGGAGTGTTGAAATATTGTAACTTCGAAGAATATTCTATTGTATTTTATCATTGTAATTTATTCGGAGATGTTTTATTCCTCCGTCGGGATGTCATTATTGTATTTGATCATGTAAAGTCAATGAGGTAAATCCTCCCATGCAAGTCAGGGCAATAGATCCCCTTGACTCAATTGTAATGGGGTGTTTAAGTCCCCTAGTAAAGTCGTCCTAGTCAGCATTAGGTTAATTTGTTAGGGGCCGACCTAGTTAGGGTAAATGTCAAGTGAAAGTTAAAGTATAAATATAAGTGTCATGCTCCTCATTTGGACACACACTCACTTGTGGATTGCGCATTAGGAGAGAGAGAGAGAGAGAGAGAGAGAGATGTGAAGGAGAAGGAGCTCTTGTTTGGGGATTTCATCTTTTTGGTCATCTATATTGAGGAAGTTTTGTTGGGTTTTCTACCCCATGAGGGTTTCCCAGGATAAATTGTGTCTCTTGTGTTTATGTTGTGCTTGTTATTCTTTCAATGATTCTGTATATGCTATTGTTGTGAAATTGAATTGAATAATGATGTTATCTATGTTAGCATATTGAATCTTAACATTTCTTGCCACAAAAATTCATGTATCCTCACTTCTAGCCAGTCTTGAAGTTCATCTTTCACCAACCTCCATTGCAGCTCTCCTACTCTACATTTGTCAAGGTCCTAGTTAATGGAACCATGTTAATGGATTTTTTATAGACTAGGGTCCATAGAAGGTGTCCAACAAAAGTCTGCACTAGTTTAGTATTCCATCATATTCAAATTTCCAAAGAAAGGAGGTCTCACCTTAGGCATGTTTTATATTTGTCAATTAAATAAGGTGTAGAGTCTTGAACATTAGTCAAGACGAAGAATCTATTGGTTAACATTTAATCACATTCATATAGACAAACATAATGTGATGCACATGCAACAATGTAAACTTCATAAAGATACATCACAACATTATACAAATAAGTAGAACAATAATGCAATCCCATTGTATTAAGTAATACAAAGATTACATCTAGGCCTTGCACCTTCAAAATGAGTAGAGTTTAGTAGTCTCATAATCGAGATAGAGACTACTAACCCTTACAATAACCTTAATACCAACAAAACTAACCCTTATGTTGATGTGTAAATTTGCAATATAAGCAACAAAATGCAAAACACTCTTGTAGGGTTGGCCATGAGGTAAAAATGGGGATGGAAACCTGAGTTACTATTTTATACCCTAAAATCAACTATTTAAAAATTAGGTTAATTTGTTAGTTGGGTCTATGGAGCCTTTCCACCTTAAGGGTACTAGGTATCCTTATATGTGAGTGTGTTTATTTTAGAATGATCCTTCAGTCAATGATTATTCAAGTCTTATTTAATGTGAAATTTATGTTTTAAATGTGAATAAAATCTGTTGTTCTAGATTATAAATAAATTCTATAGCTATGAAATTGTTGTAAAATGTAGAAGTATGCCTAAATAAAATGAATATCCTAGATAATATGAGCATAAACAAATAATAGGACAACATCACCTAAAACAGAAGTTAAAACTCAGCGACAAAACTAATAAATTACTAAAGTGAAATGTATCAACGAAGCAAAACATGTAAGCAAAATAAACTAACTCACAGTTGTACATTATATACAATGGAAAACTAAGGACGATATGTACATCATAATGAAAATAAAGTGCATGAAATTGACAAGCTTTTAAAACTAAAAGTAAAAAAGCTACATAAAGATATAAAATACAAGGAGAATTAACAAATATGCCCAGAAAACTTATTTTTTTATTAATATAAATGTCTGAACTACAAGAATAATAACCCAAATAGGGTAAACAATTGCATTAGCTCCCTACAAATGGGATGTCCAGGAAACCATATGACACTTACAATCAACAAAAATCACAGTGAGAGAAGCGTCAGATGGTGAGAATTCTATTTAAATTATTCAACACCCAAATGGTCTAAAAGGAAGTGATGTAGACAGGAAGAGCACCTCCGGGTGTTGCTTCATCTTCGTATCTATAGTGATTTCTTGGTGTAGAAGGAAGCAGACCTCAGTGGCACTGAGAGGTGCAGAAGCTAAATATATTGCGGTATGTGTTGCAACTCAGGAAGTTGTTTGGCTACAAAAACGATGGATTGTCGGGAAACCATGGATGACTCGGGAGTAAAGGATCCTTGAGACTTGGACCACACTCTCTGCACCTCTGGAATACCAGGGAATATATGAGTAGGGTGATTGCAAGGGAACTTAGGCTAGAGGCAGATTGCATGGCACTCAACATGAAGAAAGCCAAGCCCTTACAGCTCATGCTAAGAAAGGAAAAAGGTAAGCGTGGAAAGTTTCATGGTAGGGAAGACGAAGCTGGGAGATCAAGCCCTATAACATAACAAAAGAAGAAGAAGGATCTTTCGCATATCTAGTGCTTCAGATGTCAAAAGTACGGTCACTATACCAAACAATGTCATGGTTGAAAGAAGAGAAAACACCAAGCTTCAACTGTTGATGTTGATGAAGACACTCCATGCAAGAAGTCAAGGAATTATGATCGAACGGAGTTTTTCTTTATCTCCGCTCTCTCAGGTACAGTTCCTACCACTAGTGATACTTGGTTAATAGATTGTGGTGCATCTAGATATATGACAGGTTATAAAGAAAACCTTACAGACTTGGTAGAGAAAGAGTCCCACCTACAAGTTGTACTTGGGGATGATGTTAGATATATTTTGAAGGAATCTGGGGATACCTACCACCAGTTAGATTCTAGTGATACTCTACACTTGAGCAATGTGTTGTTTGTACCTAGGATGTAAAGGAACCTTGTATCTGTATTATCCTTGGAGAACAAATGTTACAAAGTTGCATTCTCTGATGGAAGGTTCATGCATGGCACAATAACTCTAGTATGGATTCAACTCATATGATTGGTGTTCGATAGGACAGCTTATACAAGCTGACTACACAACCAATTCAAGCACTGGCACATGATTCTACCAGTTTGGGTGAGTTGTGGCACAGAAGACTTGCTCATCAACACTATAGAGCTCTTCCATCATTGAGGACAATGGTGACGGGACTTCCAATACTCCTCTGTGTAGATTGTGATGGTATTTGTAGAGGATGCGCACTTGGTAAGAATGCCAAGAGCTCTTTCCGAGCAGTGACAGAAGGTCCAAGGGAATCTTGGATCTAGTACATTCAAACTAGTGTGGACCCATGATAGTTGCCTCATGGGTGGATACTACTGGTTTTTCATGTAACTTGTGTATTGCACTCAGAACCTCCTTTTGGCATACAACCAGACCATTCAAAACATGTATGAGGCAGTGGAATGCAATCTTATCATCGTACTCAGTTTTCTTACATGTGTCCATCTCTAGGTAACAATCGAATTCGCTCTTGTCAGAATCTTAATCCCCTAGGTCTATATACTCTAGATCTGGGTCCTCTTTCTTTGTCCTACCCTTTCTCCTCTGGTAAGTGACGAATGGAGTGTTGTTCAGATTCATTTAACTGCTCAAAATTGCATGGTTCCCCAGTTGGCGAGGAACATGCTCTGAACGTGCATTTCTACAAGAATGTGGATTTCTAGCACTAGAATTTTCTAAAGAAGTGTGCATTTCCATCATTTCATATTTCATTGAGAAATCTACACTTCCAACATTACACTTGATGTTATTCTATGATAGTTGTGGGGTGTGACCTTTCATCTTACACCTCCACATGTAGGAAGCGCCCAACCTTGTAGGCATGGAGGACCAATATTACATCTTGGTACACCTTGGCTTGGACATATACCCCTCTCATGTTAATGTCAACTTGGAAGCCTCTCTTGAGGAAAATCAGTGCATAAAATATATATATATCTCTATCAGTGGAAGCCTCTCTTAATAATATCTCTATCTTGAAAATTCTGCTTTTTCATTCTAAAAAATCATTGAAACTGGATATCAAATTTTCAAGCACAAGCTCTCTTCCTGTATGAAAATTCAGGTTGAAACTTTTTCAATCTACTCAGAAATCATCTAAGATGTTTTATTAAACAGAGCAACTGCAAATAGAGTATACTGAATATCCAAAAATTTAAATTATGATATCAAATCCATGAAAATGCATCATAGAATGCTTTTGGGGTGTTGCAGAGGCTTTGGAGATAAATCTGACTAAGTTTCAAGGCATAAAGCTCTTTTCTTGACAAAATTCAGACCCTTATTAATGCAGTTGCACATGGAAAAGGGCAACCAATATCTTTGCTCACAATTGGTTCAAGTCGGGTTTGGCTTAAGGGACCAAAAACTTCATTTTTTTCACATTTTTACCATTTCATGCTTGCTAGAAATTACATTTAAATTCCTGTTATGATTTTTTTCTCCATATTATTCACCTCATAAATTTTCATTTTTCATCCTTGCATAGTTGCCTAAGTACCTAACTTAGATCATAAGCTAGGAAAAAATATAAATTCTGCATTCTGTAAATTAAATTTAGTTTCCATTTTGTATTTTTGTGCAATTCCAACATTTAAATTAATTCACAAATATTAATTTCTAGATTGCATTTGAGTGTAAATAATTCATTTGCAAACATAATATTAGACACTTTCCACATTTATTGCATTCTGAATTGTTTTCATTGATTTCTGTTGTAATTTTCTGCAATTTTACATCATATTTAATTCAAAAATTGTAAAGTTCAGATTGCATTTGAGCACTTAAGATTCACTTGCTCAAAGTTTATCTCTTTGTAAATATGAAAATTACAGCCATGAAACATCATTTAAATTCAGATTTGTAACAAGTCTAGGTATTTCACACATATTCATTCTATAATAGACTTTTGTCCTAGTTGGTACATCTGAAACTTACCTTGCTAAAACACAAAACCAGATTTAAAACCAGATTTGACTTTAGTCCAAAACTCTTCATTTCAAGCCCTAAAATCTTCACCTTTGACTTATCTTAGGGATACCCTCGTTTTTCTAAAGAAGAGCTAGACTAAAGTGAGAGGAAGACCTAGTATGGTGATAGTGGATAGCCTTCCTGAGTTAGACAAAACTAACACCTTGGTGCTTCTGACTTTACACTTTCTGGGTGCTAGATTTTGTTGTTGGGGATAAATTCCTTTTCGCTAAGCTTAGGATTCCTAGATTCATAACCTTTGATGAACACAAACCATAATTATAAACAGTAAATATCTTATCTGGTGACTCCATTGTTGAATAAATTGTTCTTTGTAGAGGTGAGGGCATCCAACACACACTTACTCACCTTGGTGACTCCAGAGTTGAAATATTAGTAGGAGGTATGGTGATTATGCATTGTCCGAATTTATATCAGCATCTCATATTGAAGATTTGAAGTGAAGAGTTATGATTCCATCCAAACAAAAGTTTTGGGAAAATTTTCTCAAGAAGGGAACTGTTATCACACAACTTGTAGTTGCCCCTAGTGGTATCCCATCCGGGACGGTAGAGGAGATAGGCAACTAAAGAGGTGACCCAAGAGATGCCACGGTTCCCAATGCAAGGTGGGAGTCACGTCAATCGAGGCACTCTTCGCTTTAGGTCAATATGAAACAAGACCTAGGGGGAGACCCTATAACCAATCACAGTTGATTGGACCCAAACAAAGGTTCCTAAGGATAAGTAAATGAAGAGTTACGGAAACCAATGCAAGGTTGAGTGGACCTAGAAGTTAAAGAATGGTTGAAGGTGGTTTGGGAGATTGTTAGTGTTTCAACCGATGTATGATTTAGGCCACATAATTAGGTAAAATGATAAGGTAAATCACCATATGCTACACAAGTGGATCCTATTTTCTTGGGATGTGTGAAATGGCTTTAAGTGGGCCCACAAGGTGAAGCTAAGGGATGAAATTGGTACTAGAGGTTATGTAATGAGTAGATCTATGGATCTACGTTAATTTTAGGAGTACCCATGTACCGGATCTAAGGTTTGACACAATTCCCAAGGAGTGCGACTTGCTTTGAGGAGGAATAGTGCCTTGTTGGATGGGCTAATGGGGTCAAAAGGTATTTCAAAGTGTAGATCGGGACACCTAGGAGCCAAGTCAAGTGGGCTAATTGAGATAGAATGGTTGGATCTTGCTAGATCTAGGTTTTCATGAAATGACCCTAAGTGGACCACAATCCCTTGAAACAAGGAATGCTACCCCCAAGGCAGATCGTCACAAAATGATACCTTAGACCTAGGTTTCAAAGTATGGTCGTTCCAAATCCACAAAAATCTCAAACACCCACTTCCTCAAAGTGGGCAAACTCACTCACCCAAGGGAGTGCGACCTTGCTCAAGGAGGGCTAAAAGAGGGGTTAAGTGGACCAAATCAAGTCCAATGGCCACCAAACTATAGATCCAAGTAGTTTATGCACCGATCTATGTGGATCTAGAAAATCATGTCAATCCAAGGGTTAGATCTTACTAGATCTGAGTTTTAAGGTGCCAAGAAATTCAAAAGGGGGTTTTAATCCCTTAAAACGTGGAATGATACCCACAAGGTAGAAATCACCAAAGTAACAGTCCGGGGGTAGGTTATCAAGTGTGTAGATTGCAAATCAAGTGGGATCTCACCTACCCATGTGCTAGATCTAGCCAAAACAAGCCTCTCCAAGGAAGTGCGATTTGGTTCAAGAGGGCTTTTTGCCTTGAAAAGTGTGTCAATTTTAACCCAATCACCACCAAACTATAGATCCCACTAGGGGTGGATGCTATAGAGGTGGGTTTTTAAAATCTCTTCAAAAGCAAGGCTAGATCTACGTAGATATAAGAAAAACCAAAAATAAGGGTTTTAATCAATTAGGGTTTTTATGATCTAGAAATTATGGATGATTCAAGGAAGAAGAAGATCATACCTCTTGGAGCATACCTGGATGAAGAGATGAATGCTAGTTGAGATAAGGATTACTTTTGCCAAAGATCAAATGGAGAAGTTTTGAAGCCCTCTTGCCAAATCGATTTTTCCAAGCCACATAAGAGTCCCTCTAACCTGTCAAAACCAAGGAGCAAAGCATCAATCAGTTTAACATGTTGAGGGTAGATACAAGCAAGAAAGAGATAAGCAAAGAATAGTTGGTGCAAAGACAAAACCACTCCCTGTTTAACCCAAAACGTCCTCCTCCAAGCTTGAAGGGCAAGCCTCCCCACCAATTCGCACTTGTTGAAGAAGTCTTCTCCACCTGTAAAAAGATATGGCAAATATGCAAGATAGCCTACAATAGATCCTCCAGTGCAATGGATAAAAGCATTTACAATCAAAACAACCAACATCCACTCCAATCCAAGCATGTACTCCAAAAGATAGAAATTTTATTCCAAGAGCCAAGAGCCAAAAATCTCTAGATGATTTTACAATGAGAGGCTCCCTCCTTAAATAGGATGGGGAGAGAGTACAATCCTAACCACTTTTTACATGAGTGGCTAAGATTAAAAGATCAAAAGATCTAATCAACGGCTAATAATAAATCATAACAATACATCTCATGGATCACCCAATATAATGATGACGTCCCAACTAAATGGTACAAAGGGAGAATGACGTCATCCACTAGAGGGGTAAAAGTACAAAAATCCACCTCATAATGACTAGGACATGACAAAATAAGCACATGATGGGGCTAGGAGGCATCAATCCTTACTAGCTCATCCCCAAGGCACAATAAAATAATAAAATATGTCTAAGATAATATAAATGATCAAATTTGTCCTCAAAATCTGTGACAAACAAGTAGTAAAAGACCTCCTGTGATCGATGTGGGCATACCCACATGGTGAAAACTGGCTGGAAGATAGTGAGATCACCCTGGAAGACCTCTGTGAAAACCAAATGCCAAAACATTGCCTCAATTGCCCAAATTGAATTCCTCAGTGACCACTTTATCCCATTTTTTAACTGCCTCGGTAACTGTGAAAGTGCCAAAACTGCCTCCTAGGGCATCTGCCCTGTCCATCTAAGCCCACCAGGCTCTCCAGAAGGGGGGGTAAATGGTAAAAACAAGTGGCTGGACCACCCCCTCCTCATACAGCGCCCTAGGTGAACTGGCCTCTCATGGCCCCTGCTGCTCAGGCTGGGAAATCAGCCCCAAATGTGGTCAACAACTGTAAAACTGCATCAATCACTGTCAGAAGTGCCCGAAACTGAAAGATAAGTGTCTCACTGGATCCAGAAGACCCAAATCCACTAGGAATGTGTACTCATACACCATGGGTTGCCCTAATGGGCCAGCTGTAGGGTCCACCATATATGGACAATGCATAATCTCTTGATCTGAAGTAGTAAATAAAGCTGTTGAACTGCATCAATCATCATCTGCATCATATGTCCATCATATGATCTCATCATCAAGTATGTGGGACCATGAATCATCATCAATAAGCATATATGTATGGCCCACATCATCACGGATCCCAAGAATATACAACCAAGGATAAATCACATCAGTAGACTAAGACATGCTTCTCTAATCATTCTCACAGCCAAGCTCAAAGTATAACATCCATTCAGTGGCATTAATCAAGTTAGCATATTCCTTTGTTATATAAAATTACTTGCACAATAGTTCAAATGACAAACTCACCCATTGGACATGGTCAAACTGCTAGTGAAGGATGAAGGCTAGGAGCAAGGTTGGGCCAAGGGGTTGACTTGTCTAACTTAACTCAAAAATACTTTGGACTGGGAGAAGGGGGAAGCTACAAACTCTGTGCTAGACAAAATAACACGGGGGATGGCTGTGCCTCACAAATGGATAAGTTGATCAGAGAGTGTTTATTCAACTTAGGCATCATGTCTACATCAAGTTGATCCAGGTTCATTAGGATCATTCAATTTCACTTCATGGCCTTTTTGGCCTACATAACCCTTCGGATCTCAGGTGTGCTGATAAGCACAACTAGTTGCAGCTTGCATCCAGGGAATGTTTTCAAATACATATAAGGTCAGCAATTGTTTAGATATAACTTTTAAGAACCATTGCTTGTTTGGACCTTTCTTATACTCTTCGAGGAGTATTTTTTTAGCTGTTCATCGCTCTTGCCCTTTTTTTTTAGTTTCCATGGGCGAATTTATAAGTTTCCATAGGTAGAACATGAGCTTTCAATTTTAGCCAACAACATCTCAAGTGACTAGGGGGAGTTCGAGCCAATGCCACACATCAGGACAGCCGACCAGAATGATTTAGGCCTACAATCCAACTCACCAAAGGCAAGTTTTGTCACCAACTTAGAGCCGAGACACTGAATATACAGGGATGCGGTCCAAACACAGAGGTAGAAAAATGGGGAAGTCCTCAGTATCAGAAAGTCAAATGAGATAGGTCAAGGTATAAAGTCAAATAGGAAAGTCATGTATGGATGGAGTCAAGTGAATATGGAGCCTACACTAGCAGACAACTGGTGTCAGGAAAGACCATATCTATGTAAGGTGAAAAACCAGTGGGTTTTGTTAAATGACCTAAATGTGCAAGCAATTGTCCATTTTATGATTTATAGTTCATTTTAAACAGTTTGCCACATCAGGAATAATATACCAAGCAGATGTTGTGAACATGACTAAATCAACAAGATACTAATCCACAGTCAGTGATCACATATCCATAGATCATACAACATCATCATAGTAATAATCATCATATAGCATCTTAAACACTGCTGCAATACATCTCTAAGCACTGAACTGAAACTGTATGGGATAAAGGGTCACATCGGTCATCAAATCTGAACTCTCAAGGCTCAGCCTTGACACAAGGTCTAACATAAGTCTGCATAATATACTGCTCTGATCATGAGTGATCACAAAATATACAATCATCATAGCCATGCTCTGAATAATGGAAGCTTTGGAATGTGCAGATATCTGCTGAACAAGGATAGTAGCCCTGCTACTATAGTGTGATAACAGGAACAAAAACCAAGCATTGTCCACATAATATAGCCTTCAAAGGTTTCTCCAAGGGGTGCACTCCAAAGGAAATGTGTTCATGAGGCAACATGTCCTCCAAAGAGGTGACTGCTCCACAAAAAATGGTCCACATAGCAACAAAATGACCCTAGATGCCCTCCAATGGAAAAAAGTCCAAGGGGATGGCCCCATCTAGAAGGCTCCAATCAAGTTGTCCTCAAAATCGGCCAAGGCCCACAAGTAACCTCCAATGCAAAGAAACCCTTCTTACTCTCCAAATGAATATATTGACCAAAAGGAAGGGCACCTACTCCAAATATAGTAATAAACCATCACCAAGGTGGCTGGTTCACCACATCCTCAAGAAAAAGTCTCCTCCAAGTGCAAATCCTTGAATGCTCAAGAAAGAGTCAAAATCCTTGAATCCTCTGATTTGGAAAATGATCTATTCACTCTTGATTTTCACCAGAACTACTACTGATTTACCTTTCAGGACCATAATCTTGACCAATCCTTGAAACCTATAATTTGGTAAATGATGTGTTCATTTCATTAATTTTCACCAGATTTTCCCCTATATCGCCACTTCTAGGAAATATGTTGTTAATCAACTCCATTTCATCCTTGGGTTCTCTCTTTTTTACTGTTTTCCTTAACATTCTTATTTGTACTTCTCATATTGAAAATGTTAGACAGCTATCCCATCCATGTCAATGGCCATATAATCCCTACTTCTAGAAACATTAGTTATAAAATTTAACATATTTAACATGAATTCTTTTCTCCAAGCGCTTAAGAAGATTGAGAAGCATGGTTTAGTGCTAATTTCTATTGATGTTTGAACTTTGACAAAAGTAATAGAAGCTATACTAGTGTTCTGAGTGAGCGAGCTCACGAGCAATTTCTTACACAAGGCATTTTCTTATATGGAATTTGCAATTATCCATGCTTAATCATTTTATTTGAATTTTTTCACCCATAAGTTTGAAATTTTAGATGTAGGTAACATTTTATTATGGCCCAGGTTTCAAGGGATCAAGATATCTCTATCTTTGATGATTGCCTATAAATTTCTGCCAATTCAGAGTTGTTGATAATTTCTACCGAGGTTTGATATCTCTATTATTGTTTGATTGTTTACTTGTGGGAGCATTACCATATGACTTGTCCCTGTTCTAGTGACTCGGATATTTTAACATCAAAATTAAATATCAAATTTGATGAACCTCTCATTGATTTCATTTCATCCAGAGCTTCAAAGAACTATATCCCACTCTTTATTTGTTGCTCCTAAACAATTTATTAGTGTCAACGGTGCTAATGATGATGCCATTTTTGGTTAAGCTTTTTCCTGGGCCTGGAATCTGTTATATATTGTTACTGTCGATTCTGTTACATCTTTTCCAGATTACTGTGTCGCCATGGTTTCCTTGTGGTTGTTACTATGATGAGGCTTGTCAATATTTGTTACAACACCGACTGTTGTTGAAGATGTTGTATATATTTTAGTGATAAAGATGTCACGTGCACAAATTTTGATCATCTGACCTTAAATTGCTGGAAAAAATATGCAAGAATTCAGTTTGTCTGAAGAAACCTTTACTATATGTTAACATTTTTTTGTTTTGGAAATGCTACTTATAGAAACTTATAGTTGTCCTAAAGCTAGTCTGCCACACTATGAGGAATGTTTCTATGCCTTCAAAATCACCCAAGATTTGCACCTGACCTCTGCACCCACTTGGCTTTTGAACCTGGGTCTCCATGTCAACACAAGCCCGATCACCTTGTTGCTTTCCTCTAGACCACACAATGACACACCTGTGGGATTTTGACACAACTTCGATAGGAAGAGGTGCAGGATTTTAGTAACGTAATATAGGAATAGTAGATTAGTCATCTAAATACAAGAAGTTACCAGCCAAATTAATCATCTAGAACAAATTGAAAGTTGAATAGGGACATGCTGAAAAGTCTCCTGGAGCATTAGTTTGAACTCATCTCAGTAAGAAGCTACTTTACTAATTCTAACATATTTGTGAATTTTTCTTCTCTGAGAGGAATTAGAAATGAATTCAATATTTCACTCCAAAGAGCTAGGGCATTCTAGGAAAACCATGATTTATCTTGCAATGACCCTTTGAAGTGTGAAAACCCTCAAATAAATTAGGGCATTTCGATAAAAGGCCTCCAATAAAGTCAAACCAAGGTCAACATCAACAAATCATTTTCCAACATGTTCATACAAGCTTGGTGCTCCATTAATTGGCGACAAATGTGTCCCGAGAAAGTGGCATATGTGTAGATCACCTCTATTGCTCCTAGGGTGTTGCATCTTAGATGTTTCAAACACTTTAAACCATGCAAAAGGAGTTAGTAGGAAAGGGTATTTTTAAGTGAGTAAACCATGCAAAAGGAGTTAGTAGGCAAGAGTATTTTCACTTGTACCTCAGTCCATCTAATGAATCATTCTGCAAGCTCGATTTTGTGATCAGAATCATGTGTAACTCTCATACAATTTGAGGGGTAACAACTAATTCAAGATTTTTTTATTTACTCCACTATAAATTTTTCTAACCCATATGTTGCACCTTTAAATTTGTCCCAGCTGTCACTATGTTTGCATGACTACTTTCACTTAAACTTGACTACTGCAGTTTAACTTAACGCAACTTTGGATGATGACTACCACTTTAGTGCCTTGTTACATGGTTATTTGAACCTTAAGTTCTTGTTATAAGATGGTTTTTGGTTACATCCTCATCATACAGTTGCAACCTTAAATGATGATGAGTTTAGATCTGGATTATAACCTTAATGCAAATCACAATGTTGACAATTTATTTTGTGATGGGTTGAGGTGCATATTCTGAGAACAACATATATAACTATTATAAGTTATTACGTCACCTGCAAGAGTATTAACCTAGAGAAAGAATATTGATGCAATAACAATACAAACATGTTGATGATATTCTTGATTTCTTATTTGATTGTTACATTCTGAATTGCATGTGCAAGTTTATGCATATTCAGGCAGCCTTTGGCCTCTGACTTATCAGCTTGTGATTTGCTAAAATATCCTTAAATTGGATTTCAGTGTTTCTTAATACCATCCTCTATCTCTAAGGATTGTAGTCAATATGGGAAACATGAGAAGTATGGAATTTCAATGTGTCCAAAAATTAATTATAAACAATCACTCTCATATACAAATTTAAAGTAGCTGAGGTGGTTTCCTTCTGTATTTTGGTGTTCTCTTCACTAGACTTTCCTAATTTATGCTTCCAGCTGTAAACTGCAAAGGAAGGATTAATTAAGGTCTATGGTGCTCTTATCACATTTGAGAAGGAATGCTTACAACTCCAATTTCAGGATATACAAACAAAAATGTGGATTTTCACACTATCACAATTTTGATTTTGCTTTGCAGATGGGAGATTTGGGGACCTGGCCTGTGACAATCTAGCTGGTTGCATATTGAGTAGGTTCTTGTTTTTATGCGCTGCAAAAGTATTTGGGAAAAAAATTTGACCATGTAGCAGTGATTTTAGTAGAGTTGGTGGCTTGTCTATTGCCCACAGTGATATCCCATATGGTGGTTATGCTTCATAGACTCTGTTGTATGGTGGACACTGATTTGGACTGAGAGAGATTCCCACATCTTGCACTCCAATCCAAATGAGTATCCACCATACAACAGATGTATGAATCATAACCACCATATGGAATATTGCTGTGGTTAATAGACAAGCTCCCAACTCTATTAAAATCACTGCTACAGGTCAAATTTTTGGCCCAAATACTTTTGCAGAGCATAGAAACAACAGCCCGCTCAATACAAATATTTTTCCCTTTTGAAGGATTTTTAATATGTTTTTCCTCCATTTTTTGTAGAGAACCTTACAGTATGGTACTCACATAAAAAAAATAGCCCATAACTGTATGTTATTCATCTATTCACATAAGGTACCATTTTTTATGGGGAGGTCCCACTTTCCCCATCCATTCCTATGGCAAGGGAACCACTACTATGTCATTTGGTGGGTCCCATGCCAGACCTTCCTCTAAATAGCCCTATATCATGGTAAAAGTGGTCACCCTTATGTCTGAATTTCATCCAACTGCTTTCAAGTCCATGGTGGCTTACACACTCTCCTTTGTGTTTATAGACAGTCATCTGCCCAATGCTTTCGAATGTGTTTTCTTTCTCTATCTTTGTTTTGAGGCATGTAGATCCTGGTATTTAGGACATTCTTATTTTTTTATTATCTTTGGGTCATCTTTTATGCACATATTAGATAGACACACAAATATTTCAACAACCTTCCGTTTTTGTCCAATAACCTTCGAGTTTAATAGTGGGGTGAAAGCTGTCATTGTGGCTTATCCCCGGATCCTAGGCCATCCTTTGATAATATTACATGTGCTTTTATGTTCATTTTGGGTTTTCTTGTATACATGTTTTCATGAAACAGGGTCACCTTCAAATTTTTGTATTATTTAAAAAGACCACCTTCATGTTTCTTTTGCACCTAATGTTAAGTTGTTTTTCTTACCCATATCTGAGAAATTGGGGTATTTTTTACAAGTGCAGGGTATCAATTAGTGTTGCATCTCATTTTCCTCCAATTTATCATGCCAGTTTAGATTTTTTCATCTCACTTCCAAGTATTTTGTTGCTTAATATAGATGCCTTCAATTTTTTCTACACATGAGGGTGGACTATTTCTCAAGTCTAAATTTGAGAAATTGGAGTTTTTATAATACACCAGGCTATTGGAAAGGAGTATATGTTTTATTCGTTTAATCTATCCATTCAAATTTTATTTTGCACCCACCATCAATTTTTAATGTCCACAAGTCTCTATCCCAGTTAGTTGAAGGTAAGGTGAAGGTGCGGTACAAATTTAGCCCATATATGAAAATATTGCTTTCTTGACCTTGAAGGCGCGTGGTTGGAAAGTGTTTCATCGTCATTTTCATTTTCCTCAAGATTCAATGAATACTTAGCAACTTGAAGTGTCCTTGTGTGTGTTCCTTGAACAAAACATAACTATTTGATAGGTTAATTTTTGTCTTTTTTCAAATTTGTATATTTTGAATTACTTGGCAGCAGAGAATTGGATTATTTTGCTTCATATTTCCTATCAGGTTTCTCAAGTCTATCTTTCCAACAACAGTTAGGATAACCTCTCTTCTCAATTTAGAACCATTCTTGCACCTCTACTTCCATCCTAGCATTAGAACTTTCTTAGCTATATGCCAATTTTATGATATGGGAAGGATTACTTTTATATATTTTACCAAAGGTCATCAACAATATTTCCTCCAATAAGAGGTCAAGCGATGTCAAGAATGGAGGCAGCAATCTAACCAAGAAGATTTATTTCACTGTCCCTTATTAATGCCTATGAGGAACAAATTGTCGATTAAGATGCTTTGTTCTTTCAAGTTTCAAGCAAATGTTATGTCGTTTTATTCTTTTTTTTCTCCATATTCATAAATAATTTTCTACTATTCCCACTGTACATGATTCCTTTTCTTTTTGTAATAGGTAAATGTCCCTTTTTCAATGCACTGGGCTTAATCTTTTGATTGGATGCCATGATCAAGGGGCATACATAAATTAAAATCAACCAGTTCATGCATCTGGCCTCTTCCATTGAAATACTTTTTAAGACAGACCTGCTAGGCTGAGTTATAATAAGATATCACTGAGTGACACATAATTGGCTTCACCAACATGACAAGGTGTTCATGGAGGGCTGGACTTGGGTCTTTGTGAAGAAAACTCATTTGATTTACCACTTTAACTCAACTCACTATATCTTTGTCCATGATTCTATCATTTTTTTCAAGCGATATTATTTTATTTCTGCCAATAATTTAACTTTAATTCGAAATCCCATTGTATTTGAAGGCACATTTTATTGTATTATTTTTGAAGAAAAACAAAGTCAATTTTACCACTGCATTCATATTGCTTGCACTTGCTTTCCGATCCACTCTCCTTTCTGGATCAGATCTCTTTGTATATCTCTCTCCTGGACCAGCTCTCCATCCATGGAGTGAGCTCCTTTTGATTTGGATTTTAGGTTAGAGTTCCGCTTCTTGCTTTTTATAGAAGCCAGTTAGCACTCCCACTTTGCATTGACATCATGTTACCACACAGTCCCATTGACCTGCTTTAGTAGTCATTTTTTGGACATTAGTATATTTATCTTATCTTATTCCCTCTTATGAATTTATGAGTTGCATTTGATGTTATCCCATGAGTGATCTGTCGTTTCTCCTTGATTGGTCTCCTAGTTGGATAATATACTAGAGTCGTAATTTGGTACTAGTTAGATGCAACTGGGCAGCATGGCCTTTGGTAAGCCTGGAAGGAAGATAAAACATAGGAGGAAAGAAGGTGAGGAAATGAAATAAAACAAAAGGAGGGAATGATGAAGAAAAAAGGGAGGGGATGACTAGTTAGAAAGGAGATGAAAAATCATAGGGGATAAAGAAAATGGAATTAAATGATATTATATTAGTGTCCATGAATGAACTAAATAGGTCACTGCAACTAGGAGGAACAACATTTGGCAACTTCAGTAAGGAGTGCCTAGAGCATCTCTTAAGCAGTCCTGAAATATTGGGTTAAGTAGTCTATGTGTTACCCCCTATTTGTAGGGGTGGTCGCTTGGAATTTTCTGGGCTAATTCTGGAATAATTGTGGGCAAAAGAGAAGCAGACCTGGGCATGTTCTAAACTTCTAAGGCTTAAAAAAATTTAAAAAAATGATTATGGACAGGTCTGGGCATGCAAACAGCCTAAGCCTAGTATATGTATCCCACCTAGTATGTAGAGTTTTCTATTGGAATTGGAAACTCTGCCATCGCCATTGCTATCATTGAAAATATGAATGTGGCACTACAATGTTGGTTAATGGATAGTGCAGTAGAAGAGGATTTTAGACACACACAGTGTCAGTATATTTACTGTCATAACTGGGTATTTGATCTACATGTGAGAGGAGCTAAAGCATATACAAATTCATACATTCAGTAAATGATAATGGGTTGGATTCCAAGAGGTGGTTGAAGATCTTGTCTTCATTCATTTGAATCTTTTCCTTCTCTTAAAAGAAAGAAGTATATTCATGAGGGAATTCAAGGGAGTGATGCAAATCTTAAAGATTCTCGTGGGATGATATTTCCTACTAATTTCCTATGTGGTTGTTGTGGCCCCATGCATGGCCCATGAGCTCTACAAAAAAATGTTATGGCTCAAGACCTTCAATTTCAACCCTAAATTTTTTATGATCCTTGAAGACCATCCATAGTGTGATAAACCTTGAAATAAACACCACATCTCACACATATGCCAAAGATTTCCTTTGTAGGACTTGTGTGGTGGTCCAAGGTCCCATGTATGGACCATGAGATCCAAAGACAAATGTTATGGGCCGATAACTTGTATTTTTGTATCAACCCTGGCTTGGACACCAGGAAGCATCCCCATTGTAGGATCGTATCACATTGACATGATGAAGATTCCATTTATAAGGTATGCATGGTGGTTTATGACTCCACAAATAGATCATAATCCCTATATATGAATGTTATAGTGTATGCCCAGGTATTTTAGCATCAAACCATGACATAGGCATTGAGAACCATTTCTAGTGTTAGAAAGCGGGAAATGTCTATCATATCCCACTTGTAGGTTAATGATTCCTCATGGAGGGTATGTGTGGTGGTTTGAGGCCTTGCACATGGACCATGGGCTTAGAGAAAAATGTTATGACCTAAGACCCTTATTTAACCATATATAATAACATGGGCCTTGAAAACAATCCCTGGTGTGCCCTTCCTCAAAATCTTAGCCTATTGTGCATAAATTGCATTGCACGTCACTTAGCAAAACCCTAGTTTAGAAAACCATCAAAATATACAACTTTCGGTCCACGAAGCCACTGGGAAGGGGTGTCCCTAGCGGTACTCAGATGTCACGAATCCAATGGAATTGACGGTTTGTCCATCAGAGCCACAATTTTCGACTTATTGTGAGTTTCATCTTGATTCCCAAGGCCATTCAAGGACACCAGGAAAATTGCAACCGGGGGTATAAAAACCAAACCGAGCAACGAAATTGAGTTTCATTGCCTCCTACAAGTATGTTTGGGAAAGGACAAGATGACTGCAATGGCCACCCACTCACTCGGTACATTTTTCAAAATCTTATCCTATCGTGCAGAAATTGCATTGCATGTCACTTAGCAAAACCCTAGTTTAGAAAACCATCAAAATATGCAACTTTCGGTCCACGAAGCCAGCGAGAAAGGGTGTCCCTAGCGGTACTCGGATGTCACGAATCCAACGGAACTGACGGTTTGTCCATCAAAGCCACGATTTTCAAGTTTTTGTGAGTTTCAACTCGCTTCCCAAGGCCATTCAGGGACACTAGGTAAATTTCAACTAGTGGCATAAAAACCAAACCGAGCAACGGAATTGAGTTATGTTGCCTCCTGCATGTGTGTTTGGGCAAGGGCGAGATGAGTACGACTCCCATGCACTCGCTCGAAACATTTTTCAAAATCTTAGCCTATCGTACAGAAATTGCACTACACGTCACTTACCAAAACCCTAGTTTAGAGTACCGTCAAATAGACAACTTTCATTCCATGAAGCCACCAAAAAGGGGTGTCCCTAGTGGTACTCGGATGTCACGAATCCAATCGAACTAACAGTTTGTCCATTGGAGCAATGATTTTTGCGTTATTACCAGTTTCATCTCGCTTCCCAAGGCCATTCAAGGACAACAGGCAAATTTCAACCAAGCACATAAAAACCAAACCGAGCAACAAAATTTAGTTGTGTTGCCTCCTCCAGGTGTGTTTGGGCAAGGATGATATGACTATGATGCCCACACACTCACTCGGTACATTTTTCAAAATTTTAGCCTATGGTGCAGATATTGCACTACATGTCACTAAGCAAAACACTATTTTAGAAAACCGTCAAAATAGACAACTTTCGATCGATGAAGCCACCAGACAGGGGTGTCCTTGGTGGTATTCGGATGTCACGATTCCAACGAAACTGACGGTTTGTCCATTAGAGCCATGGTTTTCGAGTTATTGCGAGTTTCATCTCGCTTCCCAAGGCCATTCAGGGACACCAGGCAAATTGCAACCAAGGGTATAAAAACCAAACCGAGCAACGAAATTGGGTTTCGTTGCCTCCTGCAAGTGTGTTTGGGAAAAAGGACGAGATGAATGCGATGGCCACAAACTCACTCGATATATTTTTCAAAATCTTAGCCTATCATGCAAAAATTGCATTACACGTCACTTAGAAAAACCCTAGTTTAGAAACCATCAAAATATACAACTTTCGATCCACAAAGCCAGCGGGAAGGGGTGTCCCTAGCGGTACTCGGATGTCACAAATCCAACAGAATTGATGGTTTTTCCATCAAAGCCACATTGTTCGAGTTATTGCAATTTTCATCTCGCTTACCAAGGCCTTTCAGGGACACCAAACAAATTTCAACCGGGGGCATAAAAACCAAACCAAGCAACGAAATTGAGTTTCGTTGCCTCATTTAAATGTGTTTTGGCAAGGACAAGATGATTGTGATGCCCACGCACTCACATGGCACTTTTTTCAAAATCTTAGCATGTCGTGTAGAAATTGCATTACACGTCACTACCAAAACCCTAGTTTAGAAAACCATCAAAATAGACAACTTTCAGTCCATAAAGCCACTAGATAGGGGTGTCCATAGCGGTACTCGAATGTCACGAATCCAACGGAATTGACGGTTTTTACACTGGAGTCACAGTTTTCAAGTTATGGAGAGTTTCATCTCGCTTCCCAAGGCTATTCAGGGACACCATGCAAATTTCAATCTGGGGGCATAAAAACTAAATCGAGCAACGTAATTGAGTTCTGTTGCCTCCTGTAGGTGTGTTTGGGAAAGGATGAGATGACCACGATGTCCACACAGTCGCTCCCAACATTTTTCAAAATCTTAGCCTATGGTGCAGAAATTGCACTGCATATCACTATGCAAAACCATATTTTAGAAAACTGTCAAAATAAACAAGGTTCGGTCAATGAAGCCACCGAATAGGGGTGTTCCTAGTTATATTCGGATGTCACGAATCCAATGAAACTGACAGTTTGTCCATTGGAGCGTCGATTTTTGAGTTATGGGGAGTTTCATCTCGCTTCCCAAGGCAATTCAGGGAGACCAGACAAATTTCAACCAGGCGCATAAAACCCAAACCAAGCAACGAAATTGCGTTATGTGGCCTCCTGCAAGTGTGTTTAGGAAAGGGAAAGATGAATGTGATGCCCATGCACTCGGTCCCCACATTTTTCAAAATATAGGACTATAGTGCAAAAATTGTAATGCATGTCACCGAGCAAGACCCTAGTTTCGAAAACCGTAAAAAATAGACAACATTTGGTCAATGGAGCCACTGGACAAGGGTGTTCCTAGTGGTACTTGAGTGTCACGAATTCAACAAAGCTAATGGTTTGTCCATTGGAGCCTCGATTTTTGAGTTATGGTGAGTTTCATCTCGCTTCCCAAGGCCATTCAAGGACACCGAGCAAATTTCAACTAGGGGCATAAAAACCAAACCAAGCAACGGAATTGAGTTCCATTGCCTCCTACAATTGTGTTCGGGCAAGGGCGAGATGACTGCGATTCCCATGCATTCACTCAACACATTTTTCAAAATAGTAGCCTATCGTGCTGAAATTGTACTCTGCACATCACTTAACAAAACCCTATTTTAGAAAATTGTCAAAATAGACAACTTTCGGTCCATGAAGCCACCTAAAAGGGTTGTCCCTAATGGTACTCGGATGTCACGAATCCAATGGAATCGACGGTTTTTCCATCATAGCCATGGTTTTCGAGTTATGGAGAGTTTCATCTCGCTTCCCAAGTCCATTCAGGGACACTAGGAAAATTTCAACCAGTGGCATAAAAACCAAACCGAGCAACAGAATTGAGTTATGTTGCCTCCTGCATGTGTGTTTGGTCAAGGGAAAGATGACTACGATGCCCATGCACTCGCTCGACACATTTTTCAAAATCTTAGCCTATCGTGCAAAAATTGCATTACACGTCACTTAGCAAAACCCTAGTTTAGAAAACCGTCAAAATACACAACTTTCGTTCCATGAAGCCACCGGAAAAGGGTGTCCCTAGTGGTACTCAGATGTCACGAATCCAACGGAACTGACGGTTTGTCCATCGAAGCAACGGTTTTTGAGTTATTGCGAGTTTCATATCGCTTCCCAAGGCCATTCAGGGACACTAGGCAAATTTCAACTGGGGGCATAAAAACCAAACTGAGCAACAAAATTTAGTTTCGTTGCCTCCTCCGAGTGTGTTTTGGAAAGGACGAGATGAATGCAATGCCCACACACTCACTCGGTACATTTTTCAAAGTTTTCGTCTATGGTGCAGATATTGCACTACATGTCACTAAGAAAAAAACTATTTTAGAAAACTGACAAAATATAAAATTTTCGGTCCATGAAGCCACCAGACAGGGGTGTCCCTGGTGGTATTTGAATGTCATGAATCCAACGGAATTGACAGTTTGTCCATCAGAGCCATGGTTTTCAAATTATTGTGAGTCTCATCTTGCTTCCCAAGGCCATTCGGGGACACCACGCAAATTGCAACCGGGGTTATAAAAACCAAACCATGCAACGGAATTGAGTTTCGTTTCCTCCTGCAAGTGTGTTTGGCCAAGGATGAGATGACTGCGATGCCCACACACTCACTCGGTACATTTTTCAAAATCTTAGCCTATCATGCAAAAATTGCATTGCACGCCACTTTAGCAAACCCTAGGTTAGAAAACCATCAAAATATACAACTTTCGGTCCATGAAGCCACTGGGAAAGGGTGTCCCTAGCGGTACTCGGATGTCACGAATCCAACAGAATTGATTGTTTGTCCATCGAAGCCACAGTTTTCGAGTTATTGCGAGTTTTGTCTCGCTTCCCAAGGCCATTTAGGGACACCAAACAAATTTCAATCGGGGGCATAAAAACAAAATCGAGCAACGGAATTAAGTTGTGTTGCCTCTTGCAAGTGTGTTTGGGAAAGGACGAGATGACTGCGATGCCCACGCACTCACTCGACACATTTCTCAAAATCTTAGCATATCGTGCAGAAAATGCATTGCATGTCACTTAGCAAAACCCTAGTTTAGAAAACCATCAAAATAGACAACTTTTGGTCCATGAAGCCACATGACAAGGGTGTCCCTAGTGATACCTAGATGTCACGAATCCAAGGAAATTGACGATTTGTCCATTGGATCCATGGTTTTCGAGTTATTGCGAGTTCATCTTGCTTCCCATGGCCATTCAGGGAAACAAGACAAATTTCAACAGGTAGCATAAAAACCAAACCGAGCGATGGAATTTAGTTATGCTACATCTTGCAGGTGTATCTAGGAAATGGTGAGAGTACCACGATGCCCATGCACTCATTTCGCACATTTAGAACATCTTATCCCATTGTGCAAAAGTTGCACTGCACGTCTTTGATCAAAACCCAATTGTAGAAAACCATCAAAATAAATAATGTTTGGTCCATGAAGTCATCGGACAGGGGTGTCCCTAGAGGTGTTCGGATGTCAAGAATCCATCGAAATTGACGATTTTCCCATCTAAGCCTCATTTTTTGATTTATTGCAAATTTCAACTCTCTTCCCAAGGCCATTCAAGGATACCGGACGAAAATTCAACAAGGGGCATAAAAACCAATCCAAGTAACGAAATTGAGTTCCATTGCCTCCTGCAGGGACTTGGATAACATGAATCTAACGAAGCTTTGTAAGCTTTGCGATTATTATACCAATGATATGATTAATATGTTAAAAACTATATTTATGATAATATTCTTTTAGCCATGTTTACGAGGGGGTACTATCAAGAATGTTATTGCACCGAGTGAAACGAGGTGCTCTACATCCCAGTATGGGGGAGATGTTGTAACGTTTGTGATGTAACGTTTTTGATGTAACAAAATAATTAAAAATATTCATGTCGGCTCATAAAATAAAAAATTATGGAAAGTATTTAAAAAAAAAACCATGTTGGTTCATAAAATAAAATATTATGAAAAGTAATTAAAAAATAGATGTTCGTTTATAAAATAAAAACTTAAAACTTAAACCCGAATCTTTCAATCAAGAGAGATCAAATTTCTTGAGTTTAAATTTTAAAAAAAGAAATACACCTCAAGAAATTGGATCCCTCTCGGTGCTTGATAAATACGGTTTAAGATGGATCTATGCTGGTATTAAATTTACTTTTAGATTAAAAATGTAAACAATTCCTGAAGTTGATTGAGAGATGAAAACCATGGTTGATATGCTTTTAAAGATATAGATTGAATAACATGTTATATATAGAGATTTAATGATATAACAATTTTAGGCAAAAAAATGGTTCGAAGCGAATAATATGTGATATCATATTTTTCTTCACTTTATATATAATCATCGGGATGTCTATTTTTCCTTGCCTCTATGTATTGTTCTATTGTGATATGAAAATTTATGGTGTACATGTGTGTGTATGTGTGAGTGTGTATGGTTGTGGATACAATTTATATGTGTGGTTACTATCTGTTGATGAGATGATGTTTATATTCATGGTTGGAAACATGGAAAATTTTAGGGGCGAAATTAAGGGGGTTATAAATATTTAATGGGCGAATTTTAACATTAAATTATTTTTTTAAATGTAATACTTTCGTCCTATATTTATTAAACAAATAATAATAAGGAATCAAATCGCCTTCCGTGGAAATTAATGAGCGAGGGAAAAAAATAAATTTCGCCCTCTAAAATTTACTTAAAATATTCATTTTGCCTCCCGATTTCCAGTTAAATTCTTGTTAAATCTTTCCTTCGCCCCCGATTTCCAGTAAAATTCCGGTTAAACCCTTCGCTCGCCCCCGATTTCTAGTAAAATTCATGTTAAACCCTTTCTTTAGCCCTCGATTTTCAATAATGGAGGCCTCGATCAGTTATTTCATCTTACATATTTCATTTAATCGAGGATACGGTTAAATTCACCCCAAATTTCCACTTCCTGTCAAATCCACATTGAAAATTCCCTTACCACTCAATTTGCAGTGATAGAGGTTTTCAGTTCAGTTATTTAGCTCGAATTCGACCCCAATTTGTTATGTGAATATTTTTTTTATTATAAAAAATGGTTCATATTTCATCGAATTAGGGCTAATGGGGAACAATTTTGTCCGTATATAATTCCTCAGTGATTCACTGAATGCCCACATGAAGGTATTTGCATGAATCTTGGTTTTGATTGCAATTTGACAGTGGCTGAGTGGTTAATCTGCATTTGCCCAGTGTTCCGTGGGTCTGTGGTTTATGCAGAGGTTAGTTTCTCCTTATATATTTATATCATTTTGGAAGATTTTCGGCACGATATAGTAATCAACCTGTATATGTCATCATTACATGTGTTAGTTGACTTCGCAGTAGGTCCTGGATGTTCTTTCTATCTCATGTTTGTCGTATTGTCTCATCTCTTTTGTTCATGTTTGCACTAAAAGAAAAGGCATGGAAACCTTCTTAAGGAGATTTGAAGGCTAAAGCATTCATTGAACCTTCCTATATAATTTTAGATACACAAATTGCTTCTGACGAATTGATAGAAGATAGTACTTTGGAGAAGAGTTATCTTCAGGAAATTGAACTAAAAATATAACAAACAAAGGCCTCATTGTCAATGATCTTAGACTAGAAATTAATAGAATAATGAGGATAGGACAATTGGTTCTAAAAAAATCTCTTTTGAACGATGGTCAATTTGTTACCTCAACTAGAGAAAACATTGAGTGGCCAGATCTGAATATACCTAATCTTGAACTTTATTTAGGAGCAAAGAAGAGTTCCTCTAATCAAATAAATGTTACCTTTGTCTTAGAAATATCAAACTACCAAGAGTTTGAAAGAATATCATCCAAATCCAACCAACTATAGTGTAAATACATTAATTTGTCTTTTTGGACATTGTGTAAAAAAGTTAGTCGAGATAGTGATCTCATGATTTCTTAGTAATCTTTGTTGATTTTTCCCTATGTTCTTGAAAGCATGCAATTTTCATATGTTAATCTCATTTTATGAAACCTCCTTTAGTTGGGAATGCTCTGCACAAAATGAACCAGGATTTTCTCTTCATGTTATCAACTCATAAAATTATCTCATTTGCTGATAATTGTTTATTCAAAGTAAGCTATTCTTCACTATATTATCTTTGATTAAGTGTGTAATCACAAACAAGCCAACTTAAGTGAACCTTTTTTAAGATGAATTCTGAGATTCACTTGATATGTTGGATGAACTCTCTCATGTAGTAATCTTAATGATTTTTATGTTGACTACAATATTTTAATGATAATATGGGCAACGAAGATCACCCTATCTAATTAATCCTCTTACGTGTTTGCTAACCTCTTTTTAAGGTGCCTAAAATTAGTTTTCCAGTTGGGTGTATTTCTTTCTAGGGTATTTTTGTATGTTTTCTTCCCAATGATAAGCTAGATTGCTAGGAGGTAATTCATGTCAGTGAATAATTGTTTTGGAACTTCTTTACTAACCTAGAAATTTACCAAAATGCATCATTCTCTATTCTTAGCCCAAAGAACATTATGATGTTTTCCCTCACTTATCTAGCCTCAACTCTTGTATATAGTTGATGATAAAATACTTTATACCTACATTTCTTTGCTAGTCTAAGAAGGTTTAGTCTGCATGAACAGTAACTTAAGTTTGGTCTTATTTCTGTGATAATAAAACTAATTGAGAATATCAAGGTCTGTGAGTCACTATAGGGAATCAAACATATGAACCAAGTACAAGTTTACAACGCTTGGGTTGTATGGGCTATTGTTCTGATACACAAGAATGGCCAAGAATTAGGGCTATTGTTCTGATACACAAGAAAGGCCAGGAATTAGTAGACATTTTCTATAGGGAGATGATCTTGTGAGGCCATAAATATGTGAGAGCATGAAGTGTGACAATTGAGAGACTACAATTGTGATTATATAGTGGTATCCTTTGATGATTTTCTAGAGGAGTTTTAGCTCAGTCTTCCAAACAAAATTGGAGTAAACATTTTCCTATGTACTTGACCTTGTTAAGGGGTTTAGTTGAGAAACCTGATCATTTTGAAACACCCTTTCTTCTTCAACTTGTTATAATGCTCTTTGTTGTTCACATAGGATTTTGTAGCTTCTTCTAGTAAAGGCTTCTCTTTTAGTTGAGCATCACGAACAACAGGATTGATGTTATTGGTGTTGTAGAGAACAAGCCATTCACTAGCATACAACCAAACTAGGCCCTGTAAGTTTGAATAGATTCAAATTCTTGTGACACAGAATCACCATTGGTGGAAACACTTAGCTTGTTATTATGACATATATTTTGTAATAGAGGAGATCTCAACATTGAGATTTGCAACTCACATTTGTCACCTACTAACCACTAGGAGGTTATTTTTTTAAATCTGTTTCAAGTCCAATTTGTCAAAATTGGCCTGAGAAAAATAAAGCATCATAGATAATAGTGTTGATGGGGAAATTCATAAAGAAATAAGAATCTGATTTGGGAATTTGCTTGCCGCTATCTAAATGCTACACAAAGATTAAAAATGTCAATCCGGCTCAAGAATCTAGAAATGTGAGTCTCCTTTTTGCAGCAAGGAATTTATTTATGCTATTACTGGAGATTGTTGCAAAGACATTCTTAAACTTGTTGTGTACCTGTCATATTATTGCCCCAACTGGAGGATGGTGTTCAAGTAGGAATTCCTATCAACTAATAATACTAATAAGGAGATGACGCTTAGGATTTTTTTCATCTTTCAGGAATTAATTTTGGAGGCCTCACTGGCCTTCGAAGGCCATTTTGTTCTGTCATAGAGGTGTTCATAGTATTTTTTCCTCGACCCAAAATTTTATTCCAAATTTATGTTCATGAAGAGAATGCAAATGTATCCCATGTGATGAACCAGCAATCCAAGATGAAACTCAAGTGTCATTAAATTATTATAGATGTGACTAAATAAGAGAAGCATTCAATGCATCAGTCCAGGGATCTGAAGATGTTGCTAAAATTTTCAGCTATGTAGGAAGCCTTCTCAAGGAGTTATTGGAGACAAAAAAATTACTTCTTTCTAGTATGGGCAGAGATAAAACTTTTTATTCAATATATTTATTTACAATGTAGTTTGAGTGCTGTATAATTTTTATAATTGCATGTTAGATATCTTAGAAAACCAGATTGAGCTGTTTAAATCTTATGTACTCTGTTTTTCTCATTTTGATGATCTCCCATAAATCTCGCTTGGCCTTCCAAGGGTAATAATAAAAGGTTCATTTCATTATGTTTCTGTTCATTACCATTGGTTTTTCCAACAACCAATGTGACTGTAATCAACAATAACTGTTGATTACATTGCAAAGGGATATTTGCACCGATGGAAGATCTTAACTACTAAGTTTCATGCTTCACCTTGATCACCTTCTGCATTGTTTTGATTTGATTATAGTTCCCACTTTCTTTAGGAGTTTTGAATGGTATAATTCTTTACATTTATTTCCTTCAAATATTGCAGGCCAATAGGTCTACAAGAGTTGGAGAGTTGTGTGTGGGAGTTCTTTTTATTAAATTTGGATTGGTGCCCGTGTGGTATTATTTAAGTATGGACTAGAGTGAATTATGGGTTCGGTTAGCTACTTGCATATGACATTGCTGCTAGCTACCTACAATGCAATTTTGCATCTTCTAATTGGTTATTTGGTAGCACACAACCCACAATATTTCTTGGATGGTTTCCACGATACTTGTTGCAAGTTATTTCTTGGATGGTTTCCAGGATACTTATTGCAAGTTATTGTTGACCAGACAATGGATAGAAATGTTTTCAATATTTATGACCTAATAAACTACTTGAATGCCCATAACTTATCGATTAGAGAAAAACATGATTTGTGAGTGGCTTGATATAATCCTCTCAACAAGTGATCTAAAGTTCTATGCATAGGAGAGAAATACATGTAAAGTTAATTAGACAAGATTTTCAAAAAGAATTTATACGTTGTTGCTTTTCCATCGGATTTTATGAAGTCTACGGCATACGAATTCATTGTTATGGCTAATTTATAAATGCTGGGGCGTTTTTCAGAGATGATGGAGCATTTTCATGTGTTTTGCAGTCTATTTATTCCTCTGGGTATTTTATTTATTGTTTCACAAGAGTTAATCTCATTTTCATTCTCAGATATAAAAGCCTAACGGTCTATGCAAATCCACCGTCCTTTGGTTGATCAATGGTTGTGTTTCTTCGTCTGCTGGATTATTCAAATAGTTAATATTGTTATGGTCTCATGAACCCTAACATCCTCCTAGATTGCAGGTCGTTTGAATAATTTATATCTGGTTTGTTATTTCTCTGCCATATGGTCGACTTTCTTAGATTTGGACCTGAGTTTGTATTCCACTGTGGCCATAGAGTCTATTCAATCAGTGAACCTCAAGCATTGCAAGGGGATAAAATATTACAACATGGGCGTTTTTATTCCTGCGTGTGTTCTTCAAGTGAACAGGCCAAATTGTTGTGATGGTTCTGGGCGTTGATTAAAGATTGCAAAGATTTGTTGGAGGTTGGAATCCTACGGCCAACCCTAATAACGCTTAATTGGTTATTTGTTATCAATTACGATAATACTAGGGCTTTATAATCTTGCAAAGCTTCAAGAACTAAACATTGGATATTTTATGAATTTGATGAGCTGCCAAGTCTCGATAGGCTAGTAGTTTTGGAGAGGATGGAGGTTTATCGACGTGGGAGTTAAAAAATAATACAGGGGTTGGAGAAACTGACAAGGCCTCAAATGCTAAGCTTGTCTTCTTGCCATGTTTTAGAACAGAGTTTAAAAAAGAGGTAAGGTGTCGAAGAATTAAGATTGTAGGAGAAACTTAGTTCCTTTGAGTGTCTCTAACTCGAGTGACGTGGGGAAGCTCTGGAGCAGCTGCACCAATTATTGAAAGAAGGCATTGTTACATAGGCTTAAGAACAAGATCTTGAACTCAGGAAAATAGCAGTCTGAGTTTTCTTGGCTTCGATACATACACCTCTATATTGGACCGAGTTCGGTAACAAATCCATTCACTACCTATTGATTCTTGCATTAGCCACTGAACATTTGTGATTGCTACTGTGCATACTCATCGAAGAACAATGTATTTCCTAAGAGTAGAGGAATCAAAGAACAATGTATGTCCTAAGAGTCCTGACTGTCGAAACAGTCCTAAATAGCGTTCCCCTGCAATAATTCAATAGCAACAGGATCGATATTAATTATGTGTGAGTGAGAAGTTTTCCGGATTCATGCACTTCATGCAACTATTCATTCACGTTTGCTTAGGATAGGGTGCAATGCTAGAGGGTATGATGTAATGGCGATTAATTGTTAGTCTATATTTACATAATACTCATCTATGTTTTCTTTCTTCAAACTTCCAATGGTTCTCATAGGAACATTGTATGTTGGTGATCAATCGGCTTTGAATTTGGCAATTTAATTACAATTGCATATCCATTTTAACTTACGATTGTAATGGAAAGAGAGACATAGATGTTTGGACTTTTAAAAGGTTTTTTAAGTTAAAATTTTAATTTGAAGATTATAATTAGTTTTTTTAATAGTTGTAAATTTTATTTTATTTTTATAACTGATACATCTATGTGTAAAGGATCTTGCAAATAATTGTGATTCGTTTTTTCATTAATTATTATGTGGGGTTTATATCTTAGAATTTGGGGTGGACTACTTCTTATGTTTTTCCAAGATTGCATGAAGATCAGACAAGTGTACTGTCGATTCTATGGCACTCATAAAAATAACTGGTAGTTAATGAATGGATAACTAGTAGTGGATGCATGGGCTTAGCAGTTCGTGGCAATAATGGGAAGAGGGATGGTGATAACATATAGCTAGGCATGGATAACTCGCACTTGAACCGTTTAATATGGCAATCGTTCCAAATTTGATTTGTGGCACACAATCGGTTTAACTAAAGAAGCTAGTGATAACAGGTAGCTAAAGTATGGATAATTGATGATGGCAACTAGGTATCCATAACAACTAACATATAACAATTAGGTTTTGGGTTAGGTTTTGAGCCTACTTAAATAAAACCCACATAGCTAAACAAGGATTCCACAAGCACCTCTAAGTATTTATACCAAGGTTGCATTAGAGTTGTTTTGGGTTAGGTTTACCGATGTTGCATTAGGGTTGCGAGGGTTGATGGTTGTAGGGTTGCGAGGGCGGAGGACTATGGCTACTTGCAAGCGTGGGCGACTGTTTCCAAGAAGAAACAACAAAAACTGTTATGGAAACCCCTTGCTTTGGTTGGAATTTACGACAGCTATGGCCAAGAAGCGGAAACCCACAACCCACCCCATCCACAACCCATCCCATCCCTTCATTTTTTTTGGAGGTCTCTGCAACCAACATGACTATGGAAATGCTTATTTTTATTGCAGGTAGCTATGGCTATGGCCAAGAAACTTAACCCCTTCTTTTGCTTCACATTGGTAAGTATTAACTATTTCTTTCTAATTAAATATGTTGTTTGGAAGATATTTTTCTCAAGGTTGTGATACCAGAAATCGGATAAAGGAGCCAATCCATACCTACGAGTGGAGTGTTCCAATCGAAAAATGAGAAAGCCACATATGGCGTAGTCATTATCAATTATTGAATGCTTTGTTTTTTTATTTCAGAATGACCGAATGAAGACTTCCAAGCATGAGTTTGGGTGGCCCTTGCGCTTGCTTCCACCCTTGTATTAGGCCGATCTGGTAGGTATTAGGACTTAGGCCGAGGGCGAGGGAGAGAGAAGCTTCTATTCATAACTCCAATTTGGGTCTGGGGGATTCCCGGAACGGTAAAATCATGTTGTTTTATAAACAGAACATAACCATTAGTTTCTTTCACATAGTAGCAGTTTGTTTCTTCTATAGAAGTTTGTGAATTTCATTGATTGGGATTCGCTCTATTTTGAAGTTGGGTTTTGAGCAAACAAATATGCTAGGATCTGTGGCCACCGTAGTTAGAAATAATATTTAATTAGGAGCGTAGATATTGTTGGAAATTAATTCTAATAGCCACATCCTCCTCCTCGAGTAGTGAGATCACGTGAATGTATACGGTGTAGTAAATGTCAGATAGCTTCTTTATGAAGCCCTATCCTTCCCAACAAATTGTTAACGGTAGAATTCTAGATCTGGATCTTTCCAGATATCAACCACATTTATAAATGTGATATTTGGTTTTATGAAATGGATAAGGAGGTTCTGGGAATTGTGCCCGTTCATTATTCGTTGTGCCCTCCTTCAATTGGTATCAGAGCTTATCTCTATCCACTCCCACACTCGCCCACCTCCAATTCCTCCCGCGCGTATAGAAAAGAATATGACATAAGCTCCGACCTGTCCATTGTTGTTGAGTGAGTTCAGTAGTGCAGAGAAGTGAAGTTAGAGAGGGTAGTGTGAGTGGGCGTTCGATATTTTTGGACTGTGTATGAAGGGCATTTTGAGGGATGAGATGATATAGACATGGCTGCAGAACCCACTCATGAAATTTAAAGGGGGGTTGTTGTAAAGAGAATGGGCCACAGTAATTTGGTTTTTGGCTGCGACTCGGGTAAGAGGATAACCCGCAAGATGTAGCAGGAGAGTGTTGAATCCCAGTGTTAAGATACCAAAATAATAAAAGTCACAAATTATAAATAAATATGAATAAAGTGTCTTAGGTGGGTACTAGGGTCATGTCACCACACATGTAATTAATTAGGTAAGGGTATAAGGACCAACACATGGTACAAGTCAAATCATTAAAACAAGAATGAGTACATGACCCATAACCCCTAGGACCAAGGGGTGTACCAAAAGGTATGAAAACAACCATAGTACCCATAAGACCAAAACATCAATGGTGGCACAAAAAAAAATAACACAAAGTACCACAAAACCAAGAACAACAAGGTGTAAGGACAATTCTTAATCAACCAAGGTGGGGAAGGTACAACCAATGATCTCTCTCAAATGTACAAATTTTCCATATAACCTTAAAGTTCATCATCACTGTATAAGGAAGGGTCCACACTGGATGATGTGATCATGTGGTCCTCCAGGCTACTCCTTAGGTCAATTGCTAGTGGATTCATCAAGGCATAGCCAGTCTATTGAGAAGACCATCTAGCTCAACCATCTTGAAGACCCAGGAGAGGAGGGCATCACACATCATCATCTTGGCCCGCTGACCAAGATCCACCTAGTTAATGACCAGGTATTTCACTGCGGGAACTACTGCTTGGTCCTCATGACCAAGAATCTGCCTAGTTCCGGAACATGAGGTTTCTATCTCAACCTGCAAGACCTGCTTGGTCCTCGTGACCAAGAAACTATCTGGTCCTGAACGAGAATACCCTAGAGACAAATAGGGGCCCTAGCTACATGTTAGGGACTTTTCCATGGCATCATCCTACTTGGTCCCCGACGAAGAACCCCAGGAGACAGCTGCGGGCCCTAGGGTACCTTCTAGGGTCTTACTCTTTAGTCTTCCTGGTTAAATTGAACAAAAACTCTAGTTAACTAACTAGGGTACCATCTCTCTGAGAATGGGTCTCGCAACTGCACTAACTTTAACAGGAACCTACATGAATGGAAATTGCTGCATTTTCCATATTATCCATTGTTCCATTGTATCTTCTCAGGACATGTCTATATTTATGTTCCATTGTATCTTCTCTTTCCATTGTATATTCCCAGGGCGTGTCGGGATTCTTGTTTCATTGTGTCTTCTCGGGGCATGTCTGCATCTGTTCAATTGAGACTTAACATATTTGAATGAGTCTACATTCTATTGATCACTTCATTTTTATTAATGGTTTCCTTTGAGTGCTTCTATCATCACTTGTGACTTTCCTAAGGAAACCACATCCCTTTTGGTGATTCTTGTCCTTGTTTCCAAATATTTTAAGGCAGATAAAGATTCAGCTAAAATAACGGTCTTAATGCCAATATTCCATACAAACTTGCAGTGAATTACTCCTACTTTACCAAAAAATATTCCTCCTGAGCCAGATGGGAAGGGATTCACCCATCAAACGTCCAGATGAATGTGTTTTGGACTTAACATCCATTGAAAAATGTAGACTTATGGATGCTTTTGGATGTTCAAATCTCTTCAGACAATCTGCTACCTGGACAACATCTCCTTTATCTAGGTCTTGGGCTACAATGCTCCTTGTAGCCATTGTATCTCTTTTTCTTTGAGTTGAGTAGTGCCTCTTTTCCTTAGATATTGGAGAATATAGTGTCTCTAATCATGGATGAATAGATTTTTTGACTTGGAGTAGAGTATCAGTTTCATTATTGAAGACTAAGTTGAAGAGTATCGGTTTCATTATTGAAGACTAACTTGAACCAATTTTTCAAGCCTTTACAAGTGTTTATAGTTTAGTGTAAGATTCGCCAAGATTTCACAATATTTTCTAATTCTGTGAAAGATTCGCCAAAACTTTTACAAGTTTTTATAATTTTGTGAAAGATTCACCCAAAATTTACAAGTTTTTATAATTCCGTGAAAGATTCGCCAAAAAATTATATATACATATTATATTATTAATAAAATAGCCTTCAAAGTTTTCTATGTATCATGGGGATTCGCCCATTTTTTATACATATAAATTTAGGGGGGGTTCTTAAAATCATCCCTGGTTGGAAAACTCATGAGAATGCATAAATTATCACACTAATATTTGCAATATAACACAAAATATGCATTATGTAATGAAATTAATACTAATGTTTTAAATTGATTATTTCTTGTTGTTTGCAGAAAAATGGTGAAGATGACTCAAATGATCTAGATTATGTTGTCACCAATGTACCAGAGAAAGATATTGCTGATAATGATGCAAATGGATTAGATGAAAATGATGATGAATATGATGTTGGGATAGATGATGATGATGATGATGATGATGAGGATGAGGATGAGGAGGAGGAGGAGGAGGAGGATGAGGATGACGATGATGATGATGATAATGGTGGTGGTGATGATGATGATGATGATGATGATGATGATTATGGTAGCCATTGATGCTACTATTGATATTGTAGATATTTATTGCTTTCTCGATGCTACTAGACACGTATTGTTATTTTGTGATGATCCAAGTTCATATTAAATTTTGGGTCATTTTGATTTGTATGGTGGATTTATGTTGACATATAAACTTTGATTACCCTTGATCATTTTGACATTTCTATATATAGATATTAAAAAGGATATTTCTTGTGATATTGGTATTTTCACTATATATATCGTTCACTTGTTCTTTTAACTTTAATATGATGATCTGTAGGATAGGTTATTGATGTGATGATCCTTTATAATTTCACTTCTTTTGATGAAAGATAATGGTGATGTTATTGCTATTATATTGTAAATTTATCTATATTGGAAGTTGTCGATGATCTTTTTATGGAAAATTAATATATATGATGATGTTACTGCTTTGGATAAATGTTGTTTGTTTGTGTTAAATTTCTTCATAAATACTATGCAATTAATTTCAATAATGGTATCTACAATTATTTCAATGTTTCATTATGTTATTTCAGAACTTGAATTGAATTATATATGAGAACCATTGAAATTAATGAAATAATTATAATAATTTGATATAATTAGCACACAATTGGATATTGTTGTAGATGTTAAATAGAAAGCCTAATGTGGTGATAATAAGGAAGAAAAACTAGAAGTTTAAATGGAATCCCACTATGTCATAGATCTAGAAGCAACATTGATACAATACCTAGCGTTAAGTTGGAAGTCAATTATGATGCTATTTTGGACATCAAAGTAGAATCCAAACCAAAAGCTAAACTAGTGGCCAACAAAGAAGCAAAATTAGATGCTTAATGGGAAGCTAAATGCAGCGTTCATGAGAAAGCAAAACAAGAAAAAATTCAAGAAGCTAAACGGGAAGCAAAATGTGGCACTAGTGTGGGAGTAAAAATGGACGCTAAATTGGGCGCTAAAGTGGTAGCAAAACATGGTGCTAATGTTGACATCAATGGAGATGAAAAACTAGGCGTTAAAAAGGATGCAACACTTGACGCTAATGAGGAAGCCAAACATGGCGTTGATATGGTAGCAAAATAAGATGTTGCTTTGGATGCAAAACATGGCGCTACATAGGAAGCAAAATATGGTGCAACAATAGAAGAAAAATTTGGGGCCATTTTGGTAGCACAACGCGATGCAAAACAGGAAGGAAAAATTGGTGCAAAATTAGAAGTGAAAATTGGTGCATACTGGAAGTAAAACATGGTGCAGAATGAAATGCTAAAGAGGTAGCACATATGGATGCAATATTGGATGCTAATTTGGATGCAAATATGGTGCGAATGTAGATGCAAACATAAATGCTAACATGACGCTTTTAAGGATGCAAATAGGGTGTTAATGGGGACGCCATTTAGGAAGTAAAAGAGGACGATCTCTATGAAGCAAAATATGATGTTATTTAGGAAGCAAACCTCGACGTCGTTTAGGAAGAAAAATTGGATGCTATTCTGGAAGCAAAAAAATGGGCGTTATTTTAGACATCAGAAAGGATGCTATCTAGGAAGCAAAAAAATACGCTATTTTAGACTCTTTACAATTTGTCCATGACGTGTCCCATTTAGCGTATACTTCGACCACTCAATGAAAACAAAATTTACACTAAAAAGGGACGCTAAATGGGACGTTAATTCCAGTATTTGTTGTAGTGGGATCGTGTTCAATGTGTGATTCCCTAGACTACCACATAGGGCCTACGTAGGGAATGTTTATCCTAGTAGTGGGATATAGTCAACGTATTGACTAGCCTAGACACAAAGAAGCATATCACAGGGTCTATAACCTCGGTTTTGCTTCCCAAATTGTGATAAATCCCTTTAGAACCATCCTTGATGCGCAAAACCTAGCAAGATTCACTTTACGAGGCCTCCATGTTGGTTTTGGATTGTGTGTATGGTCCATTATCTGTAAATCCTATGTAGGCCCTAAGATGTCGATGTTCCTCCTCTCAACATTCCCACGACCCCAAGAACCATCCCCAATGCTTAAAATTGCCTTAAAATGGCACTCATACAACACTTGTAGGCCAAATATTCATTTAGAAGGACTGTGTGGTGATTTTTTATCATGTTCATAGTCCATAACCCGTAAAATCCTCTTTTAGTCCCTAATATTGTGGTGTTCTACCTCAAACCATCCACAAGGCCCCAGGTTAAACCATTCATTTGCAACTTTGACAACCTAACATTGCAAATAAATCAAGTGAGGCCCACAATATTCACAAAGGAATCCAACTCAGACTTGACACAAACACGAGATGCATTGTTTAAACAAATATCTCTCCTTTTGAGAGATGTTAAGGGATGTAATTAGAGGTAAGGTTTATCTTGAAGGATTTTCTATTACTCTTTAGGTATACTCCTCGCAGTGCACATTATCCATGTACCATGGCATTTGTTGATTTAAGAAACATTTGATTATAAAAACAAATGAAAAAAACTATAGTTGTTGTATAGGCTACCAATGACTATAAAGATCGTTAAACATGATTGCGAATTCGACTAGCATTGTTAAGAGGATTAATAGAAATGGTGGTGTTATTACATGTCTAATCATTTGAATGGTACCACCTTCCAGTTGTAACCATTGTCCTCTTTATATATGTCGATGTCACTCAAAGTGGCATCCCATAAATGTGCCACCTACCACTTGTAGCCATTATCCTCATCATTTTCGCAACATGACGATCTTTATACTCATGGGTAGGGTACTTCCTATTGGGGTTAAAGCTCCCTTTCAACTATGGTTTCAAATCCATTATGTTTTTATTTGCCTCGAGCATGGAAAATGGTTAGTAAGATCATTGAGCAATGATCATCTCCCAGTTTCCCAATAATGCAAGCCTTTGAATCCACTCCTTACTCTCTTATATAGTAACACACCAATAGCTATGAGTGTTAACAATGAAAGTAAAGCAGAGTATTAGTCCACCAACCATAAGTAGTTTTAGTTTATACTCCAAACAAAAAGGTGGTTTCAACTTCAAACCCTTATTAAGTGTATTTTCACTTACAACCTTGTCTAATACAACACCATACCACATTTTAGCCTCATAAAAAAGAAAAGAAAATATATAATTTATTATAATGTCTAATGATTCAAATAGTATATATATATATATAGAGAGAGAGAGAGAGAGAGAGATATATATTCATATTTTCCTAGGAAAAAAAGCGTAATTTTATTTCATCAGTGGTGAACAAAATTACATTCTGTATATGCACATCCAATGTCCATTGCTAGGAGTTGCTGACCTGTTATCAAGACATATGTCTTCTTTATGAGCTCTATTTTACGGAGCTTTTACAAAATAGAAATCTGAAACAAAATAGTACTACTATGGAAAGCACAATAAGAGTTTTGGCTCCCTGATCCTCCAATGAAACTTAGAAAAGATGCATTATACATTTTTCAAAATAGATATCCTGAACCATGCTGAAAAAACAAGGTAAACTTAAAGTAAAAAGTAGAAATAGAGTTCATTGCAGTGTTGAGATCCTGTTATCATTCTATGAACGGTCTGTGGTAGTAGTCCTGTGCTGTTCCATTCTGAAATTCCTTCACCTTCCAAATCCCCAAATCCATTTGCAGGCCCTCCTTTGAGGCTTTGTCCGCCTCCTTGTTGTTCTCCCTATAAACATGACGGAAAGAAAAAGTATCAAATGTTTGCTGCACCTCCCTTATGGCCTGTAGGATATTTGTTAATCTTAAATTTCTGCATTGTTGGGTCCCTTTTATCCATTTTATAACATTCATTGAATCACCAAATATATTGAGGTTTCAACATCCCTTTTCTGCTGCAAATATTAAGAGAATTTTTAAGCTCAACAGTTCTGCAAAGTTGTTACCACCCTCTCCCAACCCCATGGTCAGTTCAAAGAAGTGTGACTCAGAAAGAAAGAGCAGTGCCCCTCCCCCACAGAGATTATTTTGGGTTGCACCATCAAAAAATACCCAGGGTAAAGTTCAATTGATCTCCACCGCTAAGACCTCCCTTTGATTTGCAGTGCTAACATGTTGTGGAAAAGCAGTTAAAATGCCACATGAAAGAGTTGCAGTAATCTTCGGAGTAAAAGCTTTTTCTGAGAAAATATAGTTATTACATGCTAACCAGATTGCCCAGCAAACTAACAAAGGAAGGGCTTTTACAAGTTTTAGAGGAGGCATCGAGTTCCAGTTTTCCCAAGCCTGTGATACCGAGTTTCTCGTCCACATACAATTTATACCCGTTGCCCGAGAGCATTCAACCCAGACTTCTTTAGAGTAAGGACACTGGATGAAGAGGTGAGAGACTGTTTCTTCCGTTAATTTACAAAGGATACACCACCTCGAGCCATGTTTGTTCTTTTTTCTGTAGGTTGTCCCAAGTAGGTACCTTATTTTCCAAAGCATTCCACATAAACAAACGAGTTTTGGGTGGGCTCTTGAGCCTCCACAATTTATTCTACCACCACACAAGCTCCCTATTGTTCTCATGAGCACTGAGAAAAATATATCCACTCTTCAGAGAGTAGATTCCAAGGGGATATCCTTCCCACAACTACTCATCTTCCTTGTTCCTCAATAAAACGTGTGTTCTGTTGAGTTCCAGTAAAAGGCGAGACATAACCATATGATCTGGTTCTGGGAGGCCTAGTGAGTTCACCGTTCTCCAAGACTGTACCCAAGGCCTCTCCTGGACTGGTTATGCCAGTTGGGACAAAAAAGTTATACCCCTTGCCCGCAAAGCCGCCACCATCTGACTCGACGGCAAATGACGCCCAACACAACCAACCCACGGATCTTCCCCGACCCTGAGTCTCCTCCCATCACCAATGTTCCAAGCCAAGTTGGTTTCAATCACCGGGAACGAAGTGACCACCGCCTTCCAAATCACAGACCCTCCCACATGAGACTTCCCAAGGTTCCCCACCCAATCTTCAACTGAATCTGGAGCTATATACTTATGGGTGACCACCTTAGTCTAAAGACTCTCGGTCTTCAAAAACCTCCACCCCCCTTTTGCAGCTAGAGCTTTAGAGAATAAGAAAATGTTCTTCAACCCCCACCCTCCCAAAGCTTTGGGGACAACTATTCTCTGCCACCGAACCCAGCGTGACACAAAGGTGTCGCCTTTCCCACTCCATAGAAAGCGGAAATAGATCTTCCTTGCTACCTCCAAGATCCCCTTGGGGATCCAAGATAAGGAAATCCAATATACAGGAATTGCCTCCAAAACAGATTTTACCAAGATCAAACGACCTACCCTTGAGATCCATTTATGGCTCCAAACCTTGAGTCTTTTATCCAATTTTTTGAGGAGCCATTTCCAATCCTGCGTCTTATAGGCATGTGGCTTCAGCGGGAAGCCCAATTATTTTAGTCCTCCGTCTACCTCTAAAAGGTTATAAGGGAAAAATCTATTAAAAGCTTGTAATTCTTCTGCCCTCAATAAGTTTATAGAGAACGTGGACTTCCCTACATTAATTTCCATCCTTTTTGCCTTTGAGAACAACTCCAATATCCCCCGAAGTGTTTCAGCATCTTTAACTGAGCCAATGCATAAAATAAGAACGTCATCTACAAAGAGTAGATGTGTAATGAAAAGATTGGGAGCCACCTGAATTCCCCTCAAAATACCTTGTCTTTCGACATCCCTTAGAGCCCTGCTCAATCCTTCTGCTACTAAAATAAAAAGTAAGGGAGACAATGGGAAACCTTGTCTAAGTCCTCTCTCTGAATGGAAAAAGGGGGAGGCCGCCCCATTGATAAGTATAGAGAAAGAAACCATTGTAATGCAACTCATTATCCACCTGATAAAACCAATATCAAAACCCAGATGCGCGAGAAGCATACGAATGTAAAGCCAACTTACTTTGTCATAGGCCTTGGAAAGGTCTATTTTTAGAATAACTCCTTTGATTTTCTTCGTTTTGATACTGTGCAGTCCTTCTTGGGCTACACCGATAGCTTCATAGACTTGTCTACCTTCCAAAAAACCAAACTGTTCTCCTGAAATATGACGGGAAAGGATGCCTTTCATGCTTCTTGCAATGACTTTAGACACTACCTTGTAGACACAATTGCAAAGCGAGATAGGTCTAAAATCATTAAGAGAGGAAGGGTTGTCCAATTTTGGGATCAAAGCAATGAAAGTTGAATTGAAACAAGCAAGAATCCTCCCAAAGAGTCTTGTATCCTCCACCACCTGAAGTAGATCCTTCCCTAAAAGATCATACAGCTCCAGAAAAAATTCAATGGACCAGCCATCCGAGCTCAGACTCTTATCTTTTTGAAAGCTTTGTAGATTTTCCTTTAATTCTTCCTCGGAAATCTCCTCCATCAACGCTATATTATCTTCCTCTTCCACGAAGCGGGGAAAGAGTTGGGCCACTCTGATCACCTCCGCTATATTAGCTTGGTTGTTTGCCCCAAAACGACCTTGAAAATGTTCCATCCCCACCCTAGCCATCCCTTCAAAAGTAGTCTGTGGCTCTCCAAGTGAGTTATCTAGACTCCAACTTGAGTTCGCAGCTTTCCTTCCCTTTGCATAGGCATAAAAGAATTTGGAGTTCTCATCCCCTGCTTCCAACCAAGTAGCTCAGCTCTTCAGTCTCCAAGTCTCTTCTTTCTCTAGCAGGAGAATGTTTCTCCTTCCTTCCAGCCTTACCAAGAGATCTTTGGACTCCTGAGTCCTCATACCCCCCCTTCTTCATCGTAGATCTTGGAAAGATCCTCCTCAATCTGTTTAAGTTCTATGTCCTCCCTTATCCTCTTTGCATGCGCCAAATATTTTATAGGGCCTTTAACCCTCTTTAAATTCGTTGCAAACTGGAAAGAGGCTGAGAGAGGAGCCCTAGAATTGTAAGGTACCCATAAGGAGTTTACCAAATTAATGAAAGAGTCATCTCTCAGCCAAGTTTTATTAAATTTTAGAGGGCCTAGAGGTTTAGGAGGTCCAAGACGGAGTTCAAGGAATATAGGGAAATGATCAGAGACTCCCCCCTCCCCTACCCATTTTCTTAAAAGATAAAATATGTCCACTAGTTGTTCTGTAACGAAGAATCTGTCTAACCTCTTAGCCACCCTGTGTTCCCCAGCTCGATTGTTCCTCCAAGTTGGTTTGAGTTTTAAGGTCTCAATGTCAATCAAATTTTTTTCAGCTAGTCTCTATGTGAAGAATCCAGACAAAGAGTCTGTTCGAGCCCGCGGCCCCCAAACTTCCGACTGTCCTAAAGAAAAGTTCAAATCGCCTCCCAAAATCATAGAATCCCTCCTCAGGAGAGAATTGCTGAGCAACGAATCCCAGAAGGGGATCCAGTTTAGATAAGGACCATAAACATTAAAAACTGTAAGGGCTTCTCCTAACTCCAAAGCCAAGTACGACATTCCAAGAACTGAATCCATCCCCCAGCTGTTGTGTAATTTAACTGACCTGTCGTTCCAACCTATAGCCAATCCTCCAAAACGACCTCTAACATCTAGAGTTTCAAACGACCACCCACTAAACCAACTTTCCAATCTCACCTTCACCACCTCACCAATGCCTGGATTTTCTTGAAGTAAAATGATGTCCGGGCGGTCTAAGGAGACCACCCTCTTAAGTGATGATCTTTTATGGGGACCAACCAGGCCTCGACAGTTAAAGGACATAATTTTCATGAACGACCCTTCTTTTGGGGTTGCACTACTCTAAGCGCCCATTCAATTGTCTGTTGTTTACCTTCCAAAAGATCCAATCTAGCTTTGGACTGAGCCTTTGAGATAAAAGACTTCCTCCCCCTTCCTTTCGGTGGTTGTTCCTTCCCTTTTCCCAGCCCCCCAGAGACAAGTTTGGTAGGAGAGAGAAGAAAGTAACCTGAATCAGACGATTCAGGAGGGGAAGAAGTGGAAGCTTTCTCCTCGGGTATCGAGCCCGGGTTCGGGTCCAGAGAAGGGGAACTCTCCTCCAATGAGGCAAGATGCTTACTCATTCATTGATGTAATAAATGCCTAAAACCAGACAAGTTTGTCGCAAGGTCAAAATAGATCAATTTATTCAAATGGAGACATATAATCAACTCGGCTAAGGTCAAATCAGAGAATGAAATCGTTGTTGAGAAACCATGAAACCAAAAGAGTCAAATGACCAAAATCACCAAACCCTTAAAGCCATGAAAACCAATCCAAAGAACAAGCCTTTGAGCATCCAAAGGAAAGGAAACTAAACCATGAAACACCTACTAAATCAAGCGAGATAAAATAAAAGAAAACCAAAAACTAATAATTACACAATTTACATGGGGGACCTTTTGATTTTACAAAATCAAGGGGACTTTGTTGGGGGACCAACAAGCCTCTTCCCTATAGTTACAAAAAATACTCTTCCGAAAATTGATTGTTGCAAAATGTTTAGATAGCATTCCAAATGAGAGGACCTAACAACATGAAGTGGATCTCGGTTAACCCCAAGATCCAAGTCACACCTAAGCATTGGATCCAGAAGCTGAACCACAACTCACAAAGGAATTTTTATTATCATTCATTCCACGTAGATAGATTTGGAAAATTTCACTTCTTTATAGGTGGAGTTGGTCATCATACTTATTCACTGAAAAAAAAGGTCAATTATGAATTGGTTCATTTTAAATGTATGCGGTTTATCATTCTCTAGATATCGTTGCCTTGGCCATTACTGAGGGATTTGTATTGGATTGTGAAAAACGCATTTGTATAGTATTTCCAATAATTTTGGTTTACACTCTATCAGTTTGAAGGATTGTTAAAAGACTTTGCCTATTTCCTTGTTAAAAGGACAATAACATTGTAATCATACTCAATAAAAGGATCTTTAGCAGTAGCTATATCCTTTGGGTGTAAGCAACTATTTTAGTCGTGTGCCTATGTGCATGTTTTCATGTATGATAGTGTTTTCATACATGTTGTCTATTTTCAGATCTTGAATTTTAATTGTGACTCTTATTGGGAGTTGCAAAAATCCCTATGAGTCCTCATTCAGTCTTTAAAAATTGCTTAAACTGAAAAATTATTAGAGTTACTAAACACTCTAATAATCACTACTATTGACAAGATACAATCACAATCAACAAAACAACTCTCCAATCTATGCTAACCTACTTGCAAGATTCACAATCCAAAGTGGACCTCCTCTAGAGTAAATTATAGCTCTAGCACGATGAAATGCAACAAAGGAATCATCGTTTTCAACTAGTTCTTGTCCAGAACAGTCCTCTTTTTGAGTTCGATAATGATTCCTATCAGATGTCAACACATTATCAACTTAGTGAAACTACACCAAATATAGAAGAAGCCTATTTTTCCATGTCCAACATAATCTTTCCAAGCCCATCATTAAAACTCGGGAAGAAATCAGGAACAACAAACATATGATAAGGAAGTGACCTTTCATATTTCGGATTATTCCAGACATGACCAACTTAGTGAAACAACATCAAATATAGAATAATAATCTTATTTTTTCATGTTCATAACCTTTCCAATCCCATCATCAAAACTCAAGAAAAAATCAAGAACAACAAACACAAAAGAGCTATTGGATCCGATAAGGAAGTGACCTTTCATATTTTGGATTATTCCAAACCGATCCAGAGTCAAAGTTTTGGATTCCTTCAATAAGATTCAATTTCACCTATTCCAATTCAACATTAGTGCCAACATTGTCATCGAAACTAAAGAAACCTGCAAGACTAAAGATTCTCTATGGGTGGATCAATTCTTGGTGATGGTCATCAACTGCCAAGAAAATATATCAATTATACTGAAGAACTCAATCTCAAGTATTAACACATATTACAGTAGAAAGTCTTATGAATCCCATATCAAATGTTCAGATTGCTCACTAATCGGACTTCTATCGTGTGGTAACAAGCGAGCTTGAGCCACAACTAGAACTAGTGCTAATAGCCAGTGTCTCAAGCTAGAGCTAGTGCAAGAGCAAGAGCCAGAGCTATAACCAGGAGATAGAGATAGAGCCAAGTTTTAGAGCAGCACTTGTTTGTTGTCATCCTAAACCACAATCTACATTTTTTTGTGTTCATCCAAAACCACCATTTAGTAAAAGACATTAAATTTTTCTAACTAGGAGGAAGCGATTTGGATTAAGTTAATGATCCCTTAGTAAATTCTCATTAATCTACTTGCAACAGATTTGGTCAAGATCTGATAAAATTTGGTGAATTGCTTTTGCAAATTAGTGGAACAGTTAAGTGATTAGAGGAGGAATAAGTTCGAAGTTGTAGGGAAATCAAGATTAAATGTGGTTTGATGACATCCTCCTACTGTGAGCACGTGGTTTTTCCTCATCTTTACAAGACCGGTCTCTACCAATTCACGACAGGGATTTTGCGTAGTTCTTCATTTCTGGTTAATGTAATTTTGCGTTGTTCTTCATTTCTAGTTAATGTATGAAACTGCACACTTTAGGTTTTGTTTCAACAATATTCTTCTCAAGAACAATGGAGCATTTATCCATGTTATTGTAGATGTTTTGAATTGATGACTTAGGACATATAGATAATTGAATAGGTAGTTGATTCAACCATGCTTGGTATGCTTCTTATGTTAGCCTATGGCTTACCTTACCAATCACAAAGCTAACCCTAACAATATGTCTAACAATAACGTTCTTATCTCCCTAACTTGGAACATTCATCTCTTTATTGTATTATAAGTCTAACAATAACAATAAGGTCTCAACTAGTCAAAAGAAAAAAAATAGGAAACTATCTCAACTACTCCACAAGAAGGAAATCATAAAGTTTTGTAATTCAAAATCACAATAATTTGTAAACAATACAAATTATAATGTCATGTATCCCATATGAGAAAAAGTATGAGCTAAAAATATATATTCATAAGAATCCCTATCAATCAGTGTGTTTATTGAAGGACATTTATTATTGTAATGTCTCACTGAGGGCTATTCACTCCCTTGCCTTGTCATGAAATTACACATGAAAAATGGTATATTGTTGGTTGTTAATTCAAGAAGTTTGATGGATTGAATTTATATTATTGAATGAAAACTTTATCTTTGTTTCATTTGTTCTCCACTCCCATTGTTGTTGAAAGTGTCCAATGATTTTGGGTATCATAAGGCAATAGAAGCAATTGCGAACTCCACATTTTACATTTGGCTCATTCTATCCAGGATGTTTTATCATATCTACAACCAACCTTTGTACCAAGCACCGGATGAAATCAACCCCTTGACTTTTACTATGGGTAACACAATGAAAAGGGTAGTGGTCATTGTAGCCATTGTTCTTGTATTCAAGAATCCCATTAAACCTCTCAATGCATTATGTTCAATGATTGTTATATTGGGGCCTTCTTATACACCCAAGCTACAAAGAAATCCAAAGCAAGACCTTGTTGATGTACAAAAAGCTTAACAATCCACTAAACCTATTTGTAGGCATTAATATCTAACACTAAGCACCAATAAGAGATAAACTAGATGGAGAATAGAAGCAATGTCATATTCAAGCTCCCTATATTTGACCAAGGATGGAAGAGCTTGTGTAATTTGATGTATGGTAGGCTTGGCCCTTCTAAGAATTGCTAATCATCTTGCATATTATATTCTCTTGTTGATAGGTTTTCATGTTGTTTTGGAATAGTTTTCAAACTTGATTTTTAGTCTACTCTTTACATTTGTAATTTAGCACAACTTAAATTGGACATTTACTTTTCATTGTTTCAATTGTCAAAGGCAACTCAAAATTCATAAAACATTAATTGTTCATTGTTTAAATGATCAAAGGCAACTCAAAATTCACAAAACATTAATTATTAATTTTTTCAATGATTCAAAAGAAACTCAAAATTCATAAAATATATAGAGTGCATTGCAAGTGACAAGCATAATATTGCAACAACTATTTTGTTGGTTATTTGACATCTAACATACAATATATAGCAGATTTGCCAATTGAAACATAAATGATTTATCTTCACCAAACTTTTTCAATCCAATGCCTAAAGGTGGATCTAATTGATCACTAGGAAATTAGACCACTAATCCTATATAAATAAACATTCTCTTATGTAGATTGTTATTATCCTTGATTTTCTTATCTAGACAATTAAATCCTTTGGGAGCCATTTGCATTAAAATTAAATTAGGTTTATTTCTAATAATAAGCAATGAAAAAAAACAATAACAAATACCCTTCCTTTCATGTAAGAGAATCAATGTTTATATTTTGTCTATACTCAATTACGAGTGAGAATTTTGAAGTCATGTTAATTAACAAGTTATGATCATGAATGTTTATATTTTGTTTACATAGTTAGTCTCAAATTATTGAAATCTAAAAAATAATAAATAAATCAAGACAAAAAAATTCCTCACTCAAAAAAATTACCAACCATTTAACTCATTCTATTATTAATTATTATATAACATAATAAAAAATAAAAATAAAAATCAATTTTAAATATATTAATATTCCAATACACATTGTTTGTCAATACTAGACTACACTATTCTAAAAGAGACCCTTCACAATCAAAGAGAATAATTTTAATTCTAAAGATTCTAACATAACATTCTTTTGTACTATCACATGATATTGTAACACAACATTCTTTTGTAACATCACATACATTTTTTTTGTACCATCACATACATTTGTTGGTTATTTTATTGGAAGATAATCAACGGTCAATATGGAGGCAACATTGAGATATCAATATGGAGGCAACATTGAGATATAAACAGCCCTGAAAATTCAGGACCCGAAAAATGTAGAAAAATTACAAGAAAACTGCCAAAATAAAAAAATGTTTTGAGCCAGTGGAATAGGTGGGTGGACACCTATGTCCATCTGGATCATTCCTCGCCCCTCAGGAAGCAATGGTCTACATTGCATTGAGTGCCCCCATCGGGTGGGGAAACTTCTGTTGAACTTGAGTCTAGGTGAGCCACTTGCCTTGGTGAAGTAGTTGCCCTGCTTTGACAACCCAATATAGCTGGATCTTATGTTGGCGAGTTCCCTTAACTTGTGTGTCCATGATCTGATCAATGGTTTCCTATTCCATGCAGTCGGATTAAGCTCTGTAGGTGTCAATTGCTATGCCACCTCTGAGGTGTCCAAGAATGGTGGAAAATATGAGCGAAGGAGCTCCACATTGAATACTGGGTGCAGCCCAAGGAATGGAGGAATTCTTAGCTCGAAGGCATTGTCACCAACTGCCTTGGTGATGGTGTATGGCCCATATCAAATTGGACGAAGCTTGCGGTGGGGTCTTGTGAACCTCTCTTTCTGCAAATGCAACTTAACCTTATCACACACCTGGAACTTGTGTGGAACCCGATGCTGGTCATGTCGTTGCTTGTACTTAGTGTTGGCATTTTCCAAAATTTCATGGACCTGTTGGCGGATGTGTTGGATTCGTTCAACAAATATGGTGTCCTTATCAGACTCAGTCTGAGCATGCAAAGATTCCTCATGTGTGGATGCAATGGGAAGAGCTATATCAATTGGTGCGAGTGGTTGGAACCCCAGACACACTTGAAAAGGGTTGTGGTTGGTAGAGCTGTGAAGGACTCTGTTGTAGCTATGTTGAAAATAAGGAAGGCTCTCATCCCATGTGCGGGGATGTTTAGAATTGTACATTCTCAAAATATGCACAATCATCCTGTTGACTACCTTTGTTTGTCCATCGGTCTGGGGGTGGAAGGAAGTTGATTTGGTGAGACTGGTATCCATCAATGACCATAGGATGGACCAGAAAGTGCTTAGGAACCTATTGTACCAATCTGAAATGATAGTCTGTGGCAGCCCGAAATGAACCCAAACATGCTCAAAGAAGATCTTAGCAGTGGCTTCAGGAGAGACGTTCTTCTTGCAAGCTATTAAAATGGACATCTTAGAGAAACAATCCACGACCATAAACACATAGTAATTTCCATGCTTGGTTGAAGGTATTCCAGACATGTAATCCATGGAGACGGATTCCCATGGCCCATTAGGAGTGATCAGAGGGGTGTACAAACCTTGTTTTTTATGGCAGGTTTCGCGATGGCACAGGTAGTGTAGGATTTTATGTATCGGTTGACGTCTTGTTAGAGATTAGGCCAATAAAAATACTTCTTCAATATGGCCACTGTCTTTTCAGTGCCGAAGTGCCCTGCCACCTGACTGTAATGAGATTCCCAAATCCTCTTCGCACTCTCGCTTGAAGGAACGCAGAGATGGACCAAGTGGCATAGAGAGCCTTCCTGAAGATCAAATTATGCTACGGATGTGCCTGCACATAGGGCTCGATAGATGGGAGAAAACTTAGGATCACTACTATATAGTTGAGGCCACCCTGAGGTCTCATGGCCACAAGAGTGGAGCACTGTGGTAAGTGCGGCTACTAGAGGCCGACTAAGGAAATCAGCGACTCAGTTGGTGCTTCCCTTCTTATATTTAATATTCAAGTGGAATTGTTGCAAGTAAGTGGACCACTTCTGGTGGCATTCATTCTGTAAATTCCCTTGGGTTTGCATGAACTACAGGGGATTGTGATCAGTGTGGATGAATGTCTCTTTTCCAAGGATGTAGTGCTTCCATTGGAGACAGTCTTGGACAATGGAATACATTTCCTTATCATAGGTGGGGTACTTGCGGACTGTATCTAAAAGTGTCTCACTGTTATATTCCACTGGATGACCATGTTGAGTGAGGAATGCACCAACAACATAGTCTGAAGCATCTGTTTCAATATCGAAGGGTTGTTGCAGATCTGGTAAGGCAAGGATAGGTGTCGAACATAAGCGTTGGTTTAGCTCCTCAAATTCTTGTTGTTGTGGCTTGGACCAGCTGAACTTGGCCTTAGATCCCCCTTTGGTCACATGTAGTAAGGGACCTATTATCACTCCAAGAAGCTCTCCTAGGTTGTATTTCAGAGATTCCTGGTAACTTAAACTTATCTTAAATGATGGGGTTTGTTTGGATCAAGTTGGATGACTGAGATCAAAACTCACACACTCAGAACACACATAGAGACGCTCAGGTAGACAAGGCTTTGACTACTGATGTTCAGAGGGTTGATAAAATATTAATGGGAGTGAATCCTTATCGTGTCAGCAGACTCATACACAGAAATATGTATATAAATGGCTAATCACAACAAATAAATAACATGTATGTTCAGTTCTCAATACAAAGACAGGATTACAGCTATCTGGCATAAACAAATGAACATGCACGAAATAAACCATCCACTGCGAGTACAGGAAAATGAGACAGAAAATCTGAAAGCAAATAGTAAAAGAAGCTTGTATTACTGAGAAGTCACTGAAAATCTGAGAATACAAATATCAATAAGTCTCTCCAAAATCGAACCCACGTTCTACTTCAGTTCTGGGCTTTATAGCCATTACAAAGTTTTTCAGATCCCAAAAGATGGATCGAATATACTAAAAATAATAACTAAGAATAGTTGATGAAATATGTGACAGTGTGTTATGATCAAAATAACTGATCCTTGCTGATACACCTATGCTTGACAGCTGAGACGAGCCTCTAGGGGTTGGAGGGTGAGTTTGAAACTGATGTCTGCAAAAACCTGTAGGCGTCTTTTTCTAAAAATAGGCAGGAATATTCCACTGTTAATTCTGTTGGCGCCCTCAGTCTGGAACCAGAGGTGATCATGATGCACTTGAACGCTTATCAATCCCCTAGAAAACGCCTTCAAGTTGCTAGGACCAACAAAAAAGGGGTTTGATGCCCAAAGACAGACCTTTGCGTTTTTTGTGTTTTCAGTAGCTAACAAAACTGGGCTTGGAGGTGATAAGCAACCGAAAGCCTGGTATTTGGTGGTTATGAATTAGATTAATGCTTCGCCTAAACCACCGAATCGCTTTAAATTGTTGGAAAACTTTATCTCTATTCGGTATCCGGGAACGCGTTGCCTGTATGTCGTAAACCACTGAAACAGGATTCGGCAGCTAATGAACAACTCCTATGTTCGCCCAAGCTGCCGAAAGCGGTGGATGATCCAGCCTGCAAAAAGTTTACAAAACTGTGCTTTTGTCCCCTGCTCCCTGGATTTTTCTTCCTCCTGGGCCAAAACAAGAGGGTCGGCAAAGTTGATTGCAGCTGCTGCTAAGGTCTCCAGGTCTGAATGTACCATGGGCTGGGGACTCTGATTTGTTTCCTTACCCTCCAAAGATTCAACCTTCCTCCTCAACCTGATGTTTTCCCTGATCAGCCTAATGTTTCTTCCTCTCATTTTTCCATGTTTCCTGGTCAACCCCTGAAAAGAAACATATAGCTCATTATATCTTTCAGTCAGTCTCTGATTCTTCTTGTTGATGACTCTCTGGAGTATCTCGCGTTCATATGCCTGCTGGAGGAGTCAACTGATTTCTTGTGAGGCAGAATGCTTTGTTTTATGGATTAGTTCTTCGGCTACCTGTTGACCTTGCTCCTCCACAGGTGTAGGGGAGGGTAATTTTGCACGTTTGAATCCCTGCTCTTCCACAGGTGTAGGAGAAGGCAATTTAACATAGGTGATCTCTTGTTTCGTCACAGATGGAGCTGCTTCCTGGAGATCCTGTTCCGTCGCCACCTCTTCATTTCTTGCTTCGACTTCCTGCAATTCATCCTCCTCAGAATCAGTGTAAGGGAGGTTTAAAAGGTTGGCATTCTTGGAAGGGGTCTCTTCTGGAAAAGCTCCCTCATCCTCAGTCTTATCTTTAAATGCTACTTTCCTTTTGGCTTTCTTCACCTTTGGGGCTGAGGAAATGGGTTTGGTGGTGATTGGGGAGATAGCCCTCCTTTTTCTTTTCCCACTTCTAGGGCTGAATGATTTCTTTCCATCTTCCGGTCACAATTTTGTCTCGAACCCACTCCAGAACAGGACGAAAGCCCAGTTCATGCTTTTCCTCTGTAACAACTCAGAGACAAAGAGTTTGATCAGACCATGGTGGTACAACCTACCTACAATTTTGGTGGGCTGGGATTTTACTTGATGTGCCATTTTGGTGAGGCTCTTGTGGAGGTAGAAAGGGAGATTTAAGGGGCTCTTTCCAGTGAAGTGATCCAGTAATCTAAAATGGTAAATTAGCACCCTGTTATACCTACCCTCACAGGTTATATAGACCAGAATAGACTTCAATAAAAGCTTCCATTTATCCTCTAGATATGACATAGGAATGTCTTTTTTCCAAACTAGGTTCTTATGCTCTGGTTTCAGATATGATTGAATTTCGAAATCCTTTTTGACAGTGGTCTTAAACCAGCTTTCTCCAGTCGTTGGAAGTTTTGTCACCTAGGCTATAAGAGTCTCGTTCACCTGGAATTCTTCCTTTCCTATCACCACCCTATTTCCATCAAACGTGAGGGCAAATGCTTCGGCCACCTGTTGATGAGAGCCCTGTAGCTTTTTGCAAAAGATATAGCAGCCGGCATTTTTGAAGAATTGACATACCTCGGGGTGTGCCTCCAAATAGCAGATGTCATTCAATTCCTTTCGCAGGGCCGCTCCTCCTACTTTCTTCATTTGTAACCTGCTCGCTAGCGCCTGCTGCTAAAATCGGGACTGAGGGAGAGACGGGAAAGAAGATAGAAAATGAGTTCAATCGACGTGGTGAGGGTGAAAGAGGAAAGGTGGTGTGGATTTTCGGGGACTGACTCCGAGGGGTGTGAAAAGGTGGATAATCATGAGGGAGTAATGATGGATACTACGGCATGATTACACCAGAGGAATGAAGATTAATAAATGCTGGTATGCGGAGAGGAAAAGAGGTCCATCTGGCCAGAGGTATGGCGGTGGCGTCCGGCCTCACCTTGGAGCAAATCGTGTTTTCGCTGAAGTGACCCTTTCGGCGACTAAGTTATGATGGATTTCCTTTATTATGACCAGACCCCCGATTTGACGTGTCTACTGATCAACGCCAACTCCTTTTCGGCAGCCGATAATCCACCCTTGACCCCGTATGCCGCCAGAAAACGGTCTTAACCAGTTCTCTCTTATTTTGGTGGCTGTAAACAACCCAACCTTTGGATGGTAAGCTACAAAAAGTATCCACCTTTTCGGTGGCTAATGAACACCATCATGTTCACCCAAACCCCCGAAACGGCCTCATGGATTATGAAAATGACTTTGCTTTTCGGTAGCTATGGAAGGTTCTAAACTTGCACTGCGAACTGCAGAAAATATTTACCTTTCGGTGGCTAATGAACACCATCGTATTCGCCCAAGCCACCGAAAACTGCCCCACAACTCACGCTGTAATTTTTCCCTTTCGGTAGCTAGAGCGTATTTTCTTTCACACAATAAGCTACCTAAAATAGGGTTTTCAATAGCTAATGAACCATTGCCAGGCCCTCCTAAGCTACTGAAACTTGAAATTTTCCTTTTGAAGGAGAGATAGCTTTAAAAATTTATTTCAGACTTCGTTACCTTCTTCAACTTATCAGACCTTAACTTAAGCACATGGGAAAAACAAAAATTAAAGACTTCCTATCACTTAGACACCATGACTAGTCTATGTTTATTGAGGAGATAACAGGACCAAATAATACTAGAGAATCCCATCACAAATTTGCGATAGAAGTTGACAAGGCCTAGGAAGCTATGAAGCTCCGTGAGAGTTGTTGGGATTGGGAAATCATGGATGGCTTGGATTTTGGTTGGATCCACATGAACACCATGTTCGTCCACGATGTATCCCATATATTGAACCCTCTTCATGCCAAATGAGCACTTCTCTAAATTAGTGTATAACTTGTGTTGGCGCAAGGTGATGAGGACTTGGTGGATATGGTGTAGATTCTCTGCCCATGTTCTGTTGTAGATGATAATATTATCCAAATATATGACCACAAAAGAGTTAGTGAATGGCCATAGGATATCTATTGTCCATCATCCTCATGAAAGTTGTTGGAGCATTAGTCAAGCCGTAAGGCATGACCAACCACTCAAAAAATCCTTCCCGAGATTTGAAGGCAGTCTTCCAAACATCGGTCTACTCAATTGGCGCTTGATGATAGCCAGACTTCAAATCAATCTTGCTGAAATATTTTGCACCCTTGATATGCTCAAGAAGGTTGTCGATACGGGGAATGGAATACCGATTCCGGACTGTGATCTTGTTTAGAGCTCGGTAATCAATACAGAGTCGCCATGTCCCGTCTTTCTTCTGTACCAACACAATTGGGCTCCCACAAGGTGAGGAGATAGATCGAATGTGCCCCTTTTGGATCAATTCTTGAATCTAGTGTTTTATTTCTTCATTTTCCATGAGGGAACGCCTATATATTGGACCGTTAGGTAAAAGGCACACCAGGTATCAAATCAATGGAATGCTTGACTAGGTAATGTATTGGCACCCCGGTGGGTGTGGTGAAGATGTCTTTGTATGCTTCCACGATCTTATCCACATGTTTTTGCTACGTAGAGGAGTTCTGCATGGAGATGGTGGATGTTGCTGCAATCTTTCGTTCACCTTCATAACGAACCATGAAAAGGATGAATTTGCATGTTTGGGAGATTACCTTCCTGCACTACTTAGCTGTGATGAGGGACACTGCAGTGGTGTGAAGTGTCTCTGGTATCCTCTAGAGCTTCTTTCCCAAAGTAATATTGACACTATGAGGTCTAGCCTCATACACAACATGGCATTTCCACATATATGGTTGTCCTAAAATAACATCACAAACTTCAAGCGGGGCAACACCACATATTACCTCATCTTTGAAGGGATTGATCCCAGAGGAAAGGCAACACTATTGAATAACGCGGATGTCTCATCCCTGGCTCATCCAACCGATGTTGTATGGTTGGGGATGTGGAACCATTGGAAGCTTCAATCTTTTGACGACCTCGGCTGAGATGAGGTTTTTCTGTCTACCACTATCAACAATGAAGTGTAGCGGAGTTCCTTGCACCCACAATTGTGAATGGAAGAGGGTCTCCCCTTCCTCTGGATCCTCTGACTCTTTTGGTTGAATCTTTGCAGTTGCGATGGTGGAACTAGGTTTAGCATCAATGATCTACTCTCCCCTTTCTTGCTCTGAATCATATTCTAAGCTAGATTCTGGCTCTAGGTATTTCGTCTCAACCAACAATGATTGTTTTGAGCGGAATTCATCAGTGTTGCGACACAAGATTTTGTGGAACTCACACCACTCGTCAATGTCCTTCTTTGATTTCCCATTACCCTTCTTTCCATGTGGCTTGGGTGGGTTTTCAAGGCTTTGTCCTTCCTTGCTCTGTCCTTTTCCTTGTGAATTGGGGCCACCTTTTACAGGCTTCTGCTGTTGATTTGCAAACCCAAAATCACGCTTATTCTTTTACTTAAACTTTAGCTCGATCTTGACGGCGTATCTATAAGCTACTCCTAGTGAGGATATGTCCAAGAAATCCATATCTACCTGAATGTACATGTGTAGGCCACTGCGGTACCTTAGGACCAAGTGTCGTTCAGAGTCTCAAATACCCATCTTGGAGCGCAGGGTATGGAACATGTTGGTAAACTCTGGGACTGTTTGGTCCCTCTGCTAGCTCAAAGTCATCCATCTGTTGTACTGGTCATCATAGTTTTCGACAGGGTAGAATTCTTCCTTGACGGCATCGACAAAAGTTTCCCAAGTGAGGTCTATCCTGAATAGTTCAGATTCATCTCTTGCATGCCTCTCACAATACCCGTCCCACCAGTCTTTAATATGGGGAAGGTACTTAAGGAGCACAAATGTGATCTTTTCACTATTGGAAAAAATTTGAATAGAGAAGTAACCCTCTAATAGATTCAACCATTTCTCTAAAGCATCTGCATCTATCTTTCCTTCAAATAGGGGAATGTCAAAGTTAACTTGTACCTTGAAGGGAGTCGCACCCCCTAAACGGTTGCTCGTTGAAGGTGCATCCTCCGTCGTCGACATCCTTCGAAGGATCTATGTGAAAGTATCCATCATTTCATTCCTCTGTCACGCGAGGTTTTCCTCGAGCAACATCTTAATAGGATCTCTTGATCTGTCATCTCTCTTTTCTTCTCCCGCCATGGGAGCATGCTTGGGTCGATGAGGAGGGTTTTCCCCAAGCTCAACTAGTTCGAGACCCAACTCTCAATATTCAGATCTCGTCAAGGACATGCACTGAGAAATCACAAGAGCGGAAGGCTCTGATACCACTGATCTGGATTTATGTGAGAACGAAATGAAAGAGTATATATATATATTCACATACATAGATATATGGCAAGAAACACAATGATACAGTAAACTCAGATTCTATTAAATGAATGAAATAGAACAAACCGTAAAATTAAAGAAGCTAGAATGATGGTAGTTATATCTATGAGAAGAGATGTGGCGGATACGCTCATTCGTGACAAGCTAAATACAAGAAGAGGTTGAAAGAGCCTATTTATCATAAGCATGAGGGTAAGAACCCTAAACATCCAAAAACCTAACCCTAGAAGATGAATCATCATAAATTTTGCGGCCCCAAGGTGGTTAGTTGAACAGTCGACTTCCCGGGGTCATAAATTGTTATACCTCTATATTCCACAGTGTCGCATCTGTGTCGCGGCTCCACCACAAACAGAGTTGACGACACTTCCCCTGCTGTTTGAACCACCCAGAAGATGAGTGAACCTTGAAGGTAAATCTACCCTGACAAGTTCTGACCCAGCTGAGACTTTATTTACCCACACTACCGCGCCTTGCTCAGTTTTAGGTGCGTGGTACTCCACACTACCGCGCTATGATTTTTCCCCAGAACGCGGTAGTACCGTGTTATGCTCAGACCACAGGGCGTGGTACTCTTTTATTAGCCTTTTTCCCATGTCTTGTGGGATTTTGGATTTTCGAAGATAGTGGAAGATTGGGGTCCCTGATTCGATCCCAACTCACTTTCTGTGATTAGAAACCTTGATCCACTTATCTCTCCCTAGATCCACCCATCTCTCTTGTTGGTTAACCCTACCATACACTATAAAAGAGAGGCATTCCATGGGGAAGGGAGAGGACTCTTGAAGTACCAAACTTATGATCTTGCAGCATTGTGGAGATAGCTAAAGGAGAAGGCACTTGGAGCTAGAGGATTGGCTTGGACATCAAGCAACCTATGTAAGCATTCTTCAAGTTGTAATAAGATAACTTGTCTTGTCTTTCCCATTTCATGTGTATTGTGCAAGTCTTTAACATGAAATGTATCTAATCTGGATTTGAATCTAATCTTTACATTCAAGGTATTTGGAAGCTTGCATGTTTGTTCTTTGATTGATCTTAACAGGTTTTATATCGGAGCTTTGGATCAAGAGCTAGAAGCGAGACAAACGTCAGTTTGAAAGGTGTGTTTTATCTCTCATTTGTTTCTGAATACATTTAATCTTCCTGTAAAAGTTAGTTCAGGAATTTCAAGGTAGCATTTGTTTTGACTTGTTTCTTGCTTTAGAGTTAGTTGAAAATCTACTTTAAAGTTAAGAGAGTTTTGACTTATCCGTAGGGCAAAATTCTACATAACAAGAATGGCGACTCCACTGGGTTTGATTTCTGTTTGATTGATTCAGTTCACTGTCATCCATCTGTTGATTGTGATTTGTTTTATTGCACTTCAAACCAGTTTGAATCTTGGTCTTTTTTTACCTTTATTCACCCCTCCTCGCTGTATTTTTCTCCCTGTCTGATCACTGAGTCCCCTGGTTTAGAAACAACCCTGAAAACTTCATTTTCTTTTCTCAAGTTGCGCTTTTTCCTTACCTTGCCACAGTACCGCGCCCACAGAACTGCTTCCAGCGCGGTAGTACCGCGTCCCCTGCGTTAGTACCAGAGCGGTACTGTAACAGTGCCGCGCCCCAGTCTGAAATAGACACGCGGTAGTGTCTGCAATTTTTCAAATTTTTTATACATGCTTGGTTTCCTGAGTTTCTCTCTGCCTTAGGTAGTCTTTACTGTTGCCTGTTAGCATCCTTGTCATTTTACAGTCTGTGTGGTTTGATTATTTCCTTGTTGTGAGCTTGATTTATTTGAATTAGTGGCATTTTTGACACATTGGGTCATTTTTCCAGTTTGATTGCATTGGCTTGATTTTTTCACCATAACCAACTCAACACCACTGTTCTCTGTTACTGAACCCTGTAGCTTTTACAGTCACATTATTTTCATCATTTTCAGTAATTAAAATATTATCATTTGAGAGCAATTTTGTTGTTTAATTTGAAAAAGTCTAGTAGCATTATTGTGCATTAGGAAATGAACCATTGATTTTGCCAAAAAATAATTCTCATAGTTGAAAGAATTGTAGATTGTAGGATCAGTGCATTAAAAGGACTGTTTATTCCAGTTTGGCTTTGTTTACAAAAAGAAAAGAAAAATCTTTTACTTTGGTTTTTGATTGCTTGTGAAAAATTTCATGCATACTTGATCGAAGAAACTCTATCTTTTCCTTAGCTAGATTTTATCAAAGACAAAGGCTTATTTTTTATTCATTCTCATTTGCATGGTTTGAGTCGTCATAACACCATCAAGTTTCACGTCCACTACCTGATTGAGTAAGACAGCCACTAAAATTAATCACCCTAATTAAACCAACTTTAACCTCACTTAAGGAAATCAAAATAATTTGGTAGTTAGGTAGGACACCGGGGATAGGCATCAAAATAATTCCCCCTTGTCATTTTCATCTGAGACATAGTCGTTGTCTTTAGGGAACTAAAATCCTCTAGTATTTATTGACACGGTCACAGCTAGTTTGTGGAGGGGCCTCCTGACTGTTTTTAACTTTCAGGGGTTAAACGGCCGCGATATTGAGAACCGGAAGGACTCTGTGGAATACCGCACTCCACTTAGCCCTAAGGCAACATCGATCGCTGTCTTCTTCAGAAGGCTGAAGTGCCCAAAACCTTTTCCGACGTGTCATGAACGAGGTAGCTTAGTATCTATTCTACTAGGGCTCTTTTACCCAGGATCCCTTTCGGTAGAGGGATATACTTCTTATATTGGTCTCTCATGTTGTATTGTTCGACTTGGATTTCATCACCTTGCGAAGGATACAGCCTGTTGAGGTCTCCAGCTCTTAGTTAGGAGTTTGCTTGGTATCTCATCTTAGTAGAGGGTCATTTTTCTTTATAGGGACTGCTTGTTGGCATTCTGGCCATTTTTTGTATCAGCTCGCTTATTGAGACAGCGATCTCAGTATAGATTTTAGAGCTTGCTTGCTTTGGCCTGCGAGCCTTGCTTTTTCTAGCTCCTCTTCTGCACACTCGGCTGCATTAGAGTTTTTGAGTTCTTTTTTTACGATACTGCCCCCGATTTTCATTTTCCTGTCATCATGTCAGAACAACCACGAAGATCACGAAGGATACAGGGCCAAAGCCCTCCACCACCACCACCGCCACGGACTTCTGGTCCGCCTGCATCATGCATTCCCGCTCCTCCTGGCCGCGGTGCTGGTCGAGGGAACATTCCACCGCCGATACGTACAACATCTTAAGTTCCGCCCGTAACTACCACTCACAGCACAGTCTCAGAATCTATTGCAGCTTCTGCAACCACTAGCATATCTGAGACTTCCACTGTCACTTCACCCATTGTCATTCCAGATATATCTGCCACAGTGGACACAGTTACAGCAGCTGAACCTAGTACAACCCAAAGTACTAGACCAGAGGTCATCCTTCTACCGGATGTCAACACTTCCCGTCCATCAGACACTTTTCACGATGATACAAACGGATCTGTTGGCACTACCGAAGGGTCTGACCAGGACATACCTGGCTTGATTTCAGTCCCAAGCGGGTACGTTGAAATCGTTGAAGATACTCGACTTCCTGACATACCTTTTGAACCTGATTATGGTTTCATCACTTCTCAGGCGGAGCTTCCGCCCGTTATCACTACGTCACCCAGTGTTCATCCTCAGGAGACAAGTTCTTCTAGAAACGTACCTCGTACTATAGATCTACGCAACCTCCCTCCGGGACATGAAATCATGGCTTCCATCTAGTCTAGTATGGTTAGTCTAGCGAACTCCCCGTTAGCATCGGCACGGTTTAGACGCAGCACAGAGCAAATGCTCTCAACAGCTTCCAGATATCCTCTTGATACTCGTCCTCCTGACTATAGGGCTCCCAACATCCCGTCTAACACAGAGTTTCGTCACTCCTTTGCAGACGGCTCAGGACCTTCGGACTTTACTATACCTAGGTTCCTGTCGGATCCCCAAAACTCTTTCCAGGACATGAACTCGGACCCAATTTTCGATGGTCCTCCTATCATTGAACACGTTATGGACGACGCCGATACCCCTGGGCTAAATTCCCCACATTTGCTGTCATCACCTATGTTTGGTGCACATTCTATGAGGGATAACCCAGTTTTTTCTCCGTCCTCACCTGTCAAATATGGACGACCCCCTCCGCAAATCGGTACTTTTGGCGCCGTTGGCCAATACACACTATCATATTTGGCTAGCGGTGGAAGATCACCTAGTCATACTGCTGGATCTTCCGTTTTGACCGGAGGATCACCTTCAGCCACCATTTACACTATCTCAGGAGGTGGACAACCGACTGCAGTGGTCCCTAACTCTAACATGCAAACCCCTCCTGGTGGTCCATCAACCCAACCAGCTGGGGTACAACCTTTTGTTGGGAACCCCATTGTTAGTCAGCAACCTCCTCCTATAGGGTCATAAACCCAACTAGTTGGAGGACAACCTTTTGTTGGGAACCCCGTTCCTACTCAACATCCTCCTCTTATAGGGCCATCCAACCCATCTGCTGGCGGACAACCTATTGGTTCTATCCAACAACTCTCCCAACCAGCAGCATCTGCTCAGTATGGTATGTATAGCACACCTGGCAGCGGGCAACCTTATTCCGGTATTCCAACCGGACCTCATTCTTAACCTCCCCCGCCAGGTATGCTTCCTTCTTGGGATCCTCAAATCCCACAGAGTGGGGGGTACTCACTTTTTGGAAACTGGAACCAAGCTGGGGGGCAATCTCAGATTCCCCCCAACTTGAATTCTGGCTTCCCTTACCCTTCAGCTGCTACAACTCCATGGAACCCATCACTTCAATTTCCACTCGTTCCCCAAGCAGGAACGAGCCTTCCATGGACACCAACCTCGCAGCCACCCCCCAACCCTGCTATGGGAAACCCTCCACTTACACAATATAGTGGTAACATTCCTGGAACACAACAATTCCAAGGAACTTTTTCCCAACAAGGAGCAGCAACCATTCCTGGGTATCAGCAAGCCCAGGGTACCATACCCACTCAGCAGAGCACCTACCAACCGGTTGCCTACAATCAACCGGTTAACCAAATGGCTTACTATCCTCAGAACTTCTAGCCGTATCCCCCGGGAAACACATATGGGTATAACATGCAGCATTATGCTATGCAGGGACCTCCAGGTTTCTCTGCACCACATGGTTATTACTCATACCCGCAGACTAACCGTCAACTTCCCTTTTTGGCCACACTTGACTTACCTGATTTGTCGAGGCTTATCAACGATCCTATATGGAATGAACCTCACTGGCCACCTATTCCAGCCAAACTACCATCGGACATTCCCAAGTTCGATGCTAAGCCCGGGGAAGACCCCAAGAACCACGTGATGACCTTCCATCTTTGGTGTTCATCCAACTCCTTGATGGATGATTCCATCCGACTTCAGCTCTTCCAACGTACGCTTACCGGAACGGCAGCAAAATGGTACATCGAGCTGCCACAACACTCTTTTCGTGATTTCAACACTTTGGCTATGCAGTTTCTGACTCATTTCCAGCTCCCCATCCGGTATGAGACTGGAACAGAACTGTTAACTTCACTGCGTCAAACCACTTCTACACATATTTCGGATCACATCCATGAGTGGCGAAGACGCCGTAGGTTAATTAAGGCACCCATTCCGGATCAGCTACTCGCTGATTGGTTCACAAAATCCTTTTTGCCTCCCATAGCCAGAGATATCGCTATGCGCGGACCGGTTACAGAAGAACAAGCCATCTCGGCAGCCCAGTACATGGATTTAGTATATACTCAATCCGGTACTTTACATGAACTTCTTCCAAATGCCTCCCACGTTCACACTGATCCAACGAAGTCTACCACTGAACCCCCCATTGATGGTATTGTCGGTTCATTCAAGACCCAGCCTGCTACCAACTCGACGAGACAACAAGCTTCTGCTTCCCCCGCTTTTACCCAGGCTGCTTCAAAAACAACTACTTCTCTTGCTGTTTCCTCCGAGGTGAACGCAGTTCAATCTACGTCACAACCATCCGGGGGAAAGAAGAAAAACAATCGTGGTAAACCTAAGAAAAACCAGCAGGAGAACCCCAAGCCACAACCCACCCAGAATGACCAGAAACCACTATGGAAAGCTAAGTTTCCCTGCCTGATTTGTCAAGATGATCATTATATGCGTGACTGTCCCTACAAGGACGAGTTCAACAAGTTCGTTAAAGGATCCTCTCGCCCGACAGTTTTAACTGACCCTTTCCCCCAACAGCAACAGCAAATGGTTGCCCAAGAATCCCCACAAGGGGGCAACCCGACCAATCCCACCCACGGAGAGACGTCCACAAACCGCGAAATCCTGATGACTAGTAACGAAGAGGTTCATATTACCACTCGTTCAAAGACGTATGACAATCCTCCAAGTTCAAACAAACAATCGGAGATAGCCAAAGGCAAATCTCCTGTTGAAGATCCGATTCCCATTCCCCCCCCTACCGGTCATCTCCATATCGAGAGACCGCTTACGGACACAGTGCTACGCCCACCTAAGGGCACCATACGAAAGGCGACATTTAATCCGAATGCGCGAGCTGCCCAAAACTACAACATTGTTGAGGATTTGGCTCAAGCACCTTGCGCCATGTCGACTCTCGAGGTTGTCCAACACTGCCCCACGCAGCGTAGAACTTTACTTTCAGCACTGCGGGCAATGGACCCAGATACTTCAAACTCCATCATGTCTAACTTGGAGCACGCCAAACCGAGGCTTTCTCATCAGTTAGCCTTCCAGGTACATACAAAAATCCATGGAAATATCATCCATCGCACTGTATTAGACGAAGGTGCTTCCACGTCGATTATGTCTTTGAACTGCTGGAGAGCCTTAGGCTCACCCGAAGTTACAACTTCTCCTACTACTCTCAGGGCGTTTGATGGACACGGCTTTCAACCGTATGGACTCATTCCATCAATTGGTGTTGAACTGGGGGGCAAAACAGTATCCGTACATATTGAAGTCGTAGATGCACCATTGGATTATAATCTCCTACTTGGACGGAACTGGTTTTATGCCATGACTGCCATTGCATCTACAGTCTTCCGGATTGTGCAATTTCCTCATGAAGGGAAAATTGTCACTATTGATCAATTGGATTACTGTATCCCAGACTCCCATCCGAACTCCACCAACACCGTTCCGTTGTTGGATCAACCTCGGTACCGATTCCAAGACATGGGTGTTGGTCTCATGAAGGATTCTTCCCTCATTGGAGTTTTTCCAGAGCTGGGAACCCAACTTCAACCAGTCAACATGATTTCATCGCATGTCACCCCTTCCGATGATTCATGGGTGATTCCAAGTCCCACTCAGATTCAAGGCTATGGCAATTCCATGCCTTTGAACAGAAACCTTGCAGCATATAACGCGATCCAATCAGCCATAGATTGGGTCGACTGTTCTACTGATCATACCGTGGCGCAGCTCTCGGCTGAGACTCATCCATACCCACCACTTTTCGATCCTCTTAATTTGATTTTTCCCACTAACGAATCAATTATGGAGGTTATGTGCGGTGATGAGCCACCATGGGGAGATTTTCATCATCGATCTTCATTCCCCACCATTCAGCCACTTGAGCCTGATACAAAACCCAGCACTTCACTTGGGATGGTTGAAACCAAGTTCCCTACTTCCCTCGACGAGGTATGTTCTGAAGGAAACTTGGCTAATCTTATGGCAACCACCCCCATTGATATTTCAGTGAAGCCTGGTATCGTGGAAAACGTACACATCGGAAAAACATGTACTCCCCTCGAAACGGAGTTCTATAGTGCCTACTTCAAAACTTTCCGCGATGTTTTTGCTTGGAGTTATGAAGAAATGCCAGGAATTGACCCCTCAATCGTGGTCCACGAAATTCCAACTTTCCCTGGCACCCGACCTGTTCGGAAAAAGCTTCGACCCGTCCACCCTCGTAAGGAAGCCGCCATTAAAGCAGAAGTTGAAAAAATTTTGCATGCTGGTTTTATCTATCCTGTCCCATTGACAGAATGGGTATCCAACATCGTTCCCGTAGCCAAGAAACAGGGAACAATTAGGGTCTGTGTTGATTACCGTGATTTGAACAAGGCTTGTCCAAAGGACAACTACCCAACTCCGTTCATCGACCAGATCATCGATAACTGTGCCGGAAGTGTCATCTTTTCATTTATGGATGGATTCTCTGGCTATAATCAAATTAATATCCTCCCAGCCGACCAGAACAAAATGGCCTTTATCTTCCCTTGGGGGATCTTTGCATATCGAAAGTTACCTTTCAGCCTGAAAAATGCCGGGGCAACTTTCCAACGGGCGATGTCCTACGCATTTCATGACATCAAACATATTGTAGAACCATATCTTGATGACCTTCCCGCTCACTCTCGAACTCGGGAAGACCATCCAGACCACTTAAGTGCCATTTTCGAAAGGTGTTGTTGCTACAATATACGTTTGAACCCGCATAAATGCGTCTTCTGTGTAGAAGCCGAAAAACTGTTGGGCTTCATAGTCTCCAAAGACGGGATACGTTTAGATCCCGCAAAGGTAGCAGCTATCTTAGCCCTGCCTTCACCCACCAATATTCCAGAACTTCAATGTTTGCAAGGGCATGCAAACTTTCTACGCCGTTTCATCTGCAATCTGTCCGAGATAACAAAAGGCTACATGCGGCTTCTCAAGAAGAATGTTCCCTTCATCTGGGATGACGAAGCCCAACGCTTCTTTGACAATCTAAAGGCAGCCTTAACCAAAGATCCTGTGATTCAACCCCCCGATTACACACGGGACTACATTCTTTATCTCGCAGCCTCGATTTCCACCATTGGTATGGTGCTAGTCCAGGAAGACCAAAACGGCATAGAACATGTGGTATATTATCTTACTAAGAGTCTTCTCGACTCCGAAACTCGCTATTCACATGTTGAAAAGCTGGCTCTAGCAATAGTATTTGCTGTCCAGAGATTCCGTCACTACATCTTACTCCACCGGACCACTATTATAGCCGGCTTAACCCCAATGTATTATATCCTCACACGTCAGGTGCTTGGGGGCAAATACTCTCGCTGGATTGTCATCCTTCAAGAGTTTGACTTGGAGTTTGTAAAGTCTAAGTCCAAGAAGTCTCTGGTCTTCGCGGAGTTGATTTGTAACTTGCCCCGTGCTACTGAGCCATCCGAGCCCATTGATTCTCTTCCTGACGAATCATTGTTCCTCATTAGCACGTCTGATCCATGGTACGGGGATATTCTTTTATATATCCAAACCCAACGCTTATGTCCCGATCTCACCCGCGATGAACGGCAACGCATTCGACATCACACAAAATACTACCTCATAGTGAACGATACTCTTTATTGGCGCGGTGTCGACACCGTCCTTCGACGCTGTTTGACCTTAGATGAGGCGGAACGTGTTCTCAATGACTGCCACGCTGGAGCATGTGGTGGTCATCTCTTTGGGATGGCTACGGCCCAAAAAATATTGCAAGCAGGATACTTTTGGCCCTCAATTTTCAAAGACTGCATTGAAACAGTCAAGAAGTGTCCTCCATGTCAATTCTTTCATAGCAAAACACGCTCGCATCCTGCTCCACTTCATCCTGTTATTGTCATCGGCCCTTTTTCCAAATAGGGCATAGATTTCATGCACTGTAAGCCCACTTCAGCCGGGGGTCATAGCTATGTTATAGTAGCTGTCGACTATTTTACAAAATGGGCTGAAGCGAAGCCTACGTATGCTGAGGACGGAAAAACAGCAGCGCAGTTCATATTCAATCATATTATAGCTAGATTCGGTGTCCCACAGTCTATTGTGATCGATCATGGTTCCCATTTCAGGAACCATATGATCGAAGAACTAAGTGCCAAACTGGGTTTTCGCCATGAAAACTCAACCCCGTATTACCCACAAGCTAATGGCCAAGTTGAATCCATTAACAAAGTCCTGAAACGAATGATTCAGCGTATTGTGGGTACCCAGAAATTCAACTGGCACTCAGCTCTGTTCTCAGCACTGTGGGCATACCGAACCTCAGTGAAAAGTGCTACCGGGTTTACACCATTCCAACTGGTGTATGGCCTAGAAGCCATTTTTCCAATTGAATGTGAAATTCCATCACTCAAGATAGCCGTAGAGCTACTTCCACACACTACTTCCGAAGAGGAACGGTTTCTATACCTAGCTAAGCTAGATGAAACCCGCCGCGACGCTGCTTTAGCTAATGAAGCTCACAAAAAACGCGTCAAAGCTCAATATGACAAATCCGTTCAACCTCGGATCTTCAATGAAGGTGATCTCGTACTTACATATGATCAAATGCACGATAAGCTTGGAAAAGGTAAACTTGAATCTATGTGGTATGGCCCCTTTATTGTAAAACGTGTCTTGGAAAAAGGAGCTTATGAACTAATCGATTGTGATGGTACGCCATTGGCACGGCCCCGCAATGGGCTATACCTCAAACGTTTCTACGCATGAGGTTACCCTACGCGGGTTACTTGTTGTACATAATGTACTTAGTTTGCTTTTACTTTCTTTTTGGTGTGCGCGTGGACCTCATGTATCCACTCTTACTTTGACTCGTGACTTTATGCGCAGATGTCTTCCTACTTTGGATTCGCCGACGGTGCAAGCCGACATACCCGGAATCTCGCTTCCGCAGCATGGGTAATCTATTCCCCCACTGGCGAGTTGATTTCTTCAGGAGCCAATTGTTTAGGTCCTGCAACCAACAATATCGCGGAGTACCATGCAGTCATTGGTCTCTTGACAGAGGTTGCTTCACTCGGAATTGACTCCTTATCAGTCTTTTTAGACTCCCAACTCGTGGTTTCTCATCTAAACCGTGTCTACACAGTTCGCGATCCTATACTACTTCGTTTATTTCGGAGAGTACGCCTCTTGGAACGATCATTTAATTTCATCACATATCAACACATACCGAGAGAATTCAATTGTATAGCTGATGCATTGGCTAATTACATTTGTGATTGGCATCTTGCCCACACATAAACACATCATAAAAAATAAAATGCACAAGTCATTGTAAATATTTAGATCATAAATAGGTCCATATCACTATATGTAAGAGTGTTTTTTCCAAAATACATAAAGTTTGTGTCAAAGACAAAATTTGGGACCAAATCCCATATAAAATTTGGCTTTCAAAGCCTACATATCGTGTACATGCCGCAAAAAGATCAAAAGACCATCTATGGAGATCTAGGAGACCTATCATATCCCTCGTCGAACTCCTCCCGCTGCTGGTGATAACATACTACAGCTCGAACCACCTTACGAAGAAGTCGACTGATACGACCAGGCACACCCACAGTATGCCGCTGGAGATGATAAGGGACGTCATCCATCCTCATAGCAGGGATACCATGAGTCAACCCCTGTAAGTTCCTCTCAATGTCCCGAACACCTCCTGCTTCGTCTTCGTCCTCCTCCTCGTCAGGAACAGCTTGACGGTCAACACCACCACGACGTAAGGGCGAGTACCCAGCTGGTCTCTGCGGTCCACGGTCTGCAACATGCATGCGAACATGCGTTAGAAGTCTTTTACACATTCTAAAAAAGTAATAAAAATTAAATATTCAAAAAAGGAAAAAATACATATCCATGAAGGTCATACCTGAGTTGTCCCAATCATCATCCTCTGGCAGTGCCAAGTCGATGTCCTCGCGAAAATCTACCTCGGCATAGGGGTAGTCATCAATCATAACTATCTGCTCCTTGAGCCAGGAAAAGAAATCCTCACCAAAGGCTAAGCGCTGAGGTCCCCCGAGACGTCCAGCATAATCAATCCATCGATCCATCCATGGCTCGGTAGATGGACGAGGGGGCATAGATATCTGCGGGCGCAGTAGTGGCACCCTCGCCAAAAAGAAAGTGACCATGATGCTCCCATAGCCAAATTGGGAATTATTTCCAACCCTACACTTGTGCACTTGTTCTTTGAGATTGGCCAACACCACCTCACACCAGTTAAATACTGTTCCTCCCATACACTCTGCTACGAGATTCACTTGTGTGCGGGATGCCTGATGCGGACTCACACTTCCTGCTGCACGCGTGATAGTGAACAGTACGGTTTTTACAGGAAGTTCTATAACCTCCTTTATGGCCACCTTCCCGCTTTTCTTACTCGAACCATGACGGCAATACCGAGCAATCAAGTCATCTGTACTTGATTCTGAGTCTGAGTATCCAGTAAAGTTCACCCGGGCCCCTCTTTTCGAGAGGCCCGTGAGGAAATAAATATCCTCGACTTGAATTTCGAGAACATGCTCTCCTACTCGAAAAGCTTGAATGTCAGGGTCCCACAATTGGATGAGATGAGTGAGAAGCTTGGGTTGCTGACGAATCCCTTTGGTCTTAAAGAACTTCAACAAACCACATTCGTGCAATGCAGTCACGGTTGGTAAATCATTTTCAGCTGCAAAATCATCCACTTCGTGCTCTCTTTCTTTCCAGCTTACCATTTTGCTCCGAACAAGTTGCAAACTCCTGCAAAAGGTCAGGGAAAACATTTAGTAACTATTTAGCAACTTAGTTTCAGCAGAAAATTGGAGAAAATTTGATTTCTTAAACTCAAAAATCGCATTCACCGCGCCTGGGGAAAACTCTGCCGCGCGGTACTGTACAGTGCCGCGCCTCAGTTTGGAACTACAACGCGGTACTGTTAGACAGTACCGCATTCCTCGATAGAGCCCCCACGCGGCACTGTGAAGGGCGATTTTTGACCAATAGGGCTTGCCCAAAAATCTATTTTTTCCTAATAAAAGCAAATAATTCCTACATGAAATGAAAGAGGAGCTCAAGAGCTCTTACCTGGCGTAGACGGTTGTTGAAATGGTGTCCTAGAACTCCCGATATGGATCCTTGAAGTTTTGCTCCTCAAATGGGTAAAAATCTCCTCTTTGGGTAAAACACAAATGAAATGGTAATTTCTATTTTTAACCATTCTTTATATAGAATTTTCACCTATTTTTTAATTATTATTTTAAATGGTTAAAATAAAGCCCTCTTCACATTGCTAATATCCAGTTTTTTGAGCACTTATTGACAGGATCCCCGGTAAAAGCGATATATTCACACTGGTGTTCATTCATGATTTGACCTTCATTTTGAGCCCACTTTATCTTTTTCGTGCTCTAGATTTAAAACTTGAAAAAGATTCCAAGCGCTTTCACACTCATCTCGTGTTTGTCAAACCAAAGTAAATGGTGTTGAGTACGGTCAGCTTTACTCATGCTCATTAAAACGATGAGGAAAGTATTATCCTGGTTGTGTTTTATTCTTTTCTCGGACCAGAATAATTAAAAATTACGAAAAAGACCATAAGATTCCATAGTTAAGCTCTTTTCAGACTCCCTAAAATTGAAAAGATTTCCAAGTGATCTTGACTCTTTGACACTTGTAAAAGTATTTGAAAGGTCATCTATTCGGTGATAGGTTACCCCTTTTTCGGCCCGTCTAGACTATTTACGAGAAAGGTATACCTCAGTCAATCTCGGCTGGGAGAGTTCTCTCGGGAATTGTTTTACACTTTTTCGGGATCGAGGGACTAAATTTACGAAAAAGTACATTATGGAGCTTCCTTTAAGTTTTTCAGGCTCTCTAAATGCGAAAAACTACCGAGTTTTCCTTCCTTGGACTCGTTAAAATTTTAACATCGAAGGACCCACTTTCGGACGAACCCCTCCTTTCTCAGGTTCGTAAAACATGCGAGATTGGACTCATCCACGAGATGAGCTACACCTAGCATCTGTTATCCTCTTCCAGCTCGCAAAACAACAAAGAGGTACTCGTCTATCATGTCGGGGGAATACGGGGGGATAAGTCAAGTTTATTTATGGCAGCTTGTCAGTCGCTACCTTTGAACATGGCATGTGTTCGTCTCTTGTCTATATTGGGTATCCATTTTTCACTAAGTTATGGTCATCATCCTGAGTCGTCTCCGTGGCCACGAGCCTACTCATCCGGTGTCTATCCTCTATTGTCAATAATCCCCGCTGCCAAGTCCTGTTACATGCCGTTATATGTTCAAAGGGTTGCATTGTTCAGAGTCGTTCATTGTGTCAGGCCTCTGCTGTGTCAGTACATACTCCATTGTTTCATCATCTTATCATTCGTGCCGATTTCGTGTCGATGATGTGGGAAACATCATGGCCCACCTTCAACGAGTCTATTCCTGTCGACACCAAATCACTATCCGGGAATTAGACTTAGGAATCAAACATTAGTACCTTGGTACTCGCATGCCTCAATGGCAGGCTTCCTCGTGTTTGACAGTAGGTTCACATCATTGACCTCTGATCAAGCAATCTCTCGGATGCTCGACATCAACTCATTCATTCGCGTTTCGTTGAGATGTACTATTGATACCTTGGGAATCATCGTCATCATTGGTGATCTCCCTCGCATTTGTTAACGGTTCACATCATTGACCGGTAATCAAATGGTTTCTACCATGTTCGACTTCAACACCTTGTAATCACATGGCTAGATTCGTATCTTTTGCGATCGGGTAGAAGACCCTGGGCGCACCTCTACATCTTGATTGCGTCCAGGTTGCGATGGAGATATCATTTGTATTGTCACACAGATCCACTTATTGTATTGGTCGTGGCTGTGTCATTATTGTCTCATGGATCTACGATTGTTCATAGTAGCCATGATCTGTCTACACTCTATATCATCTCAGTACTCATGGAACTGCAATGTATTGGTCAGCAGCCATGCTTTGAGTCATTTGTTTCCGAGCATGGGGATGCCTGCCTCGGTGGTATATCTAACACTTTGTTTATGTTTCAGCTCAGTGTCTCTCTCCTCGATGCTATCTCTACATACTATATTCGTAAAGTCTTTCGGCCATCAGTCCCTTCTGACCTCACACTTTAGGGGGCATCTGTTATACCTCTATATTCCACAGTGTCGCATCTGTGTCGCGGCTCCACCACAAACAGAGTTGACGACACTTCCCCTGCTGTTTGAACCACCCAGAAGATGAGTGAACCTTGAAGGTAAATCTACCCTGACAAGTTCTGACCCAACTGAGACTTTATTTACCCACACTACCGCGCCTTGCTCAGTTTTAGGTGCGTGGTACTCCACACTACCGTGCTATGATTTTTCCCCAGAACGTGGTAGTACCGCGTTATGCTCAGACCACAGGGCGCGGTACTCTTTTATTAGCCTTTTTCCCATGGCTTGTGGGATTTTGGATTTTCGAAGATAGTGGAAGATTGGGGTCCCTAATTCGATCCCAACTCACTTTCTGTGATTAGAAACCTTGATCCACTTATCTCTCCCTAGATCCACCCATCTCTCTTGTTGGTTAACCCTACCATACACTATAAAAGAGAGGCATTCCATGGGGAAGGGAGAGGACTCTTGAAGTACCAAACTTATGATCTTGCAGCATTGTGGAGATAGCTAGAGGAGAAGGCACTTGGAGCTAGAGGATTGGCTTGGACATCAAGCAACCTATGTAAGCATTCTTCAAGTTGTAATAAGATAACTTGTCTTGTATTTCCCATTTCATGTGTATTGTGCAAGTCTTTAACATGAAATGTATCTAATCTGGATTTGAATCTAATCTTTACATTCAAGGTATTTGGAAGCTTGCATGTTTGTTCTTTGATTGATCTTAACAGGTTTTATATCGGAGCTTTGGATCAAGAGCTAGAAGCGGGACAAACGTCAGTTTGAAAGGTGTGTTTTATCTCTCATTTGTTTCTGAATACATTTAATCTTCCTGTAAAAGTTAGTTCAGGAATTTCAAGGTAGCATTTGTTTTGACTTGTTTCTTGCTTTAGAGTTAGTTGAAAATCTACTTTAAAGTTAAGAGAGTTTTGACTTATCCGTAGGGCAAAATTCTACATAACATAAATTTTGCATACGATCTTCGTTTGGGGCCCTCGATAGCCCGTTGGAAAGGTATATTTGAGCTATACACCTTATGATTGGGGGAAAATGCATGCCATTAGCAACCATTCATCCCCCATAATCTCCAAAAAATGTTGTTTGGGGCCTCAAAACGGCCCCGAAAGTTCAAGACCCGAAAAACTGTAGAAAAATTACAAGAAAATTGCCAGAATAAAAAACAAATTGAGCCAATGGAATAGGTGGGTAGCCACCTATGTCCATCTGGATCACTAACATAAGTGTCTTCGTGCAAGTGTCACAACTCAAGTGTCGTCTTTTAGTTTAACATCAATGTCGTCATGCAATAACACTTAGTTAACTAGATCTTCTTTGTTGTCACTTAGTTAACTCTCTTTAACTGATTCTTTCTTGATAACATCATTGTAGTGATCAATTCAAGTTCTCCCTTGATTTATTGATGTCTCGTCTTTTAGTTTAACTAAAGTGAAAACAATTTAGTTAACTAGTCGTTCTTATTTAACACTTAGTTAACTATTTAAACTGAAATCATGTTGATTGATTTACTTGTAGTGACCACTGTGAGTTCTTTAGTTAACTAAGGCATACATTGTGGCTTTAATTGAAGCTTGACAATTCGAGTTCACTTAGTCATCTCATGAGCAATTTGAATTCTCTTTCTCTATGCATTTAACTTTATCATGTATCTTTAATGCATGGTCAATATGTGTTAACTTTAATTATCTATCATATCATATTATACTTAGAATATTTGTCAAATGTTGTGATCATATTATATTACTCTTGGACCAAATGATCATATGCTGAATTAATTCACTCTAGAGGTGGCTAGTCTCTAAAGGAGACTTAATATCAATCAGTGACCATGGTTAGTAATATATCAGTCAACATTAATGCTTCAACATGCAAAGCATCTATCTCTATAACTGGAGGTCCACCCCATGGGTACCTAATATAAATGGAGGTACACGTGATAATCATCTACCTCTATAACTAGAGGTCCATCCCATTGATACATTTATACAGAAGGTTCACATGAGAATCATGACTTGACACACAAGTCTGTAGCTTTTTCCAACAAGACTTTACAACGTCATTGATAATAGCATTTAAGGCAGGGTTAGATCTACTTTAAAACATCTATATTACTATGAAGGAGGTGAACCTTCAATGTCAGAAATCCATAATGCATTCCCTAATATATTTAAAATCAAGCATAGTAAGGGAATTAAATTATTTCATATTAAGCTAAAAAAGAAGATACAAACTTACAATGTAGCTTGATGTGCATCCCTTCTCCTTTGCCATGAGCTATCCTTTCTCCACCCTTGCCTTTGAAAAAGATGCCAAGCTTTCCGATCCTCCAAATCTCTCCAACATGCCTTTGCTCTTCCTTTCGCCTCCCTCTGCCATGCCCCAAATGCATTTGTTTTATAGCATTGAGAAATGGGCTCTCAAGTTTCTCTTTTCAATGTGGGATTATCCCTTTTCTTGTTTTTTTATTATTTTTGCTCAAAAACCCACTTTCCATAGTCTTTTAGGCTTTTGTCACAACTTTAGCATATTTAAGTATAATTAATGCACTTTTGTGCATTTCTTCTCACTATTTGACTGGTGGAGCTTAGATTTGAGCCTTTAATGAGTAGTTCAATCATTGAACCTTGTCTCCTTAGGGTACCTCTTTCTTCACTCAATATTTCTGATTGTAGATGTAGTGATTAGATAAGAGAGGACTTGTTATCTTGTGTACTTGTCTTATGTCTTCATGTTGTGGGCGCATAGTAGAATATGTTTCTTCCCCTCACTTTGTTAAGGGTGTTAATTTGATTGTTAACATATGCCCCCTAATGTGTGAGATATGAAGTAGAGCTAAGGGCCGAAATACATTATTTTTATACTAATACTCTTTATTGATCAAAGCAAGAATGAGGAAAGGATAAGCTCATGGGCACGGGATTTAGGATAACATCTGCAAGTCAAACATAGCAATTTCTCAACTATATAATATCTTCCTGAGGTGGGCATACCCATTCTCAGCAGTAAACAAGCATGGCCATGAACAATACATAGTGGATCCATGTCAAAAGTAAATTTTTCAGAAGTGTAAACATGCACTTTGATGAGTGCGAGAACAAGGTCTTCAATCCAAACCGAAAATAGTATGAGTTTATATCGTGCGGATAAACGAACTGATGTTGAGCATGATAAAACACCATTTGATTACCTGTCATTGATGTATACCATTAACAGATGCAAAGAGACACATCGATAATGATGATGGAATCTAAGGTACTGAGTACAAACTAGCAAGTGTGAATATATGTTCTGAAGTCAAACACTTGTAGAATCAAATAATCAGGGGTCATTGATGTATACCCACTATCATTTGCAAGGAAACCTACCACTAATGATTCTAAGATCCAAGGTACTCCTGGGATTCTAGATCCATTTCCTAGATGATGATTTGGTGTTGATAGGAATAGATCCATCGTAAGGAGGGCATTAATGCATCCCACATCAACCGATATGAAACAAATATCAATAGTCTGATATAATTTGGTAGAACTACGAGATCCAACACTGTATACTAACACAAGGAAGGCCGACATGATTGGTCAAGAATATTTGAGGAATCTTCGACTCTGTTCAAACTTACCTTGAACACATAACACGACGCAGAATGGACACTTGGCAACATAAGACTTTGAGGAACCGACCTTGATGAAATATTCCAATGCCAGATGCATTAACGAAAGATCCATAGTTGACGAGAAGAATAACCCATCGGTGGAGATCTGTTTAGAATACTAGTACAGTTTCTTAAGGAAAATGTAGATGGTGTACTGACAGCGGATACCAAATTATGTGCTGTGTTCAAGGGCGACAAGGACTGACTGTTGCCATTTTCTTCAATAATATAATATGAAATGATTCAATTCTCTCCCTTTTTGGGATTTTTTTGTTTTTTAATTTTTATGCCTTTTTCTTTTAATCAGCTTCAAAAAGAATAAAGAATGATATAGCACATGGGAGGGAACTAGTGTTGCATGCATGTACGCCTATTTTTCAAGGGCACAGGTCGGGCCAAGGCAAAGATCCATATTGCAAACAAGGGTTGAGCTAGTTGTGCACACTCTTACAGATGTTCCCTCCATGGGGAGGCTATCTGAAGCAGGATTATGTGTCGACGGACGGTGAAATAATACCATGTAACTGAGGTTTATCCAGTTTGGTATAATGGCCAAGTAGGAATGGGTCAATGAGGTTTCTTCATGTTGAGTCTTGTGAAAAATGCCAAAATCATAAATCATCATGAATCATGGTCTATCTCCAACTACCTGAATCAAATAGTTCGAACTTTCAGAGTCTCCAAGTCCTGTAATCAAAACCATTTCACTACCCAACTGTTTAGTCAGAAACCGATTCAAATGTGCATTAAATAAAAAGATAGCCAAAATTGAGGAATGATGCATCTTTCTATCATTCAAAAGGATATGGTTATACATATATGAATAAAAGATAAGTAAAAATACTCATTATTTACCATAATCGTTGTAGGTGTAGCCGATGGATGAGAGGAAGCATGTCCTTTCAGCATGAATTTCTAGAAGTTGTGAACCTTTATTCAGTGATCTGCCAGTTGTGGGTGAGTTTTGATGTCGGACTAGTAAATTTTGAATGGCTTCACATGTTTTTGAATTTTCCAAATATTTTCATTGTTTCTATGAAATTTTTTGGGTTTTATCTTGAAGAAAAAGAAACAAAAAGAGAAAAGTATTTACACTATTCTTTTTTGGTGTGTGCAAAGTTACACACTTTTTGTTTATGATGTAAGCTAGTTTATTTGGGTTTTTACTTATGTCCTTAAATGATATGTCCAATTAAATTGCCATGAATAATGTACATGCTTTCTTTTTTCGGTATGATGTTAATGACTTAGATGCCAATCCAGTACGTAGTTGGCTAAGGAATTAGCCAAACTATTCAGACTTCTAGGAACGTGAATATATTCAATGAACTTGAATTGACGTTATAGAAGACGTACCCATAGAAACTTTATAAACAGCACAGGACTCTAAACCTGATACTAACCATTTAACTGAGATACAACTAATTACGAGTCTAGTTTGACGATTATTCGTCGAATGCCAAGGGTGACAGCCTCGACAAGAAGCTCAATGAGTTGTTGGTTGCAGATCCGAGAAAAATGCCTCCTAAACTAAAAACTTCGTCATTAGGTATGAAAATCACCTATTCGGAGGAAGCAATGTTTCGAGAACTACATCTGGCGCCATACGCATATCCCAAATATGTGAAGGTTTCTTGTGCCATCTACTAAAGTGACAATGCCAAGCAAGATAAGTGTGTGGTCGAAATAACTAATGTACAAAATTTTATACAAAGAATACAACATAATACAACAAGTGTTGCGAGGCATTAGTGCCTACGCGAAGTCTTTCTTCAGATAGAGACCATTTCTAATCTCCGACATAGGTTCCCCATCATAATTGATCAATTCATAAGCTCCTCTTTTTAACACAATTTTGACTACAAGTGGGCCAAACCATTTTGGTACAAATTTCCCTTCTCCTATTTTGTCTTGGTTTTGGTCGTAAACTAAAACCAGATCGCCTTTAGAAAATACTTAGGGACGGGTAGACTTGTCATATTGCATTTTAACCCTTTTCTTGTGTGCTTCCACATTTAGAGAAGCTTCCCTTCTACTTTCATCAAGAGAATGAAGATGGAGAAGCCTTTCTTCTACGGAAGTGTTAGGTAGGAGTTCAACCGTTATTTTTAATGATGGGATTTCAAATTCAATCGACAACACGGCTTCCTCTCCATAAACCAATTGGAAAGGAGTGAAGCCAGTTGCGGTTTTAGCAGTGATACGGTACGCCCAAAGAGCGGTAAACAACATTAACTGCCAATTTGTTTTGTTCTTATCAATCGTCCTCTGCAACATAGTTTTCAAAAACTTGTTGATGGATTCGACTTGCCCATTAGCTTGAGGGTAATATGGCGAGGAAAAGTCCTGCCGCAATCCGAACTTGTCAATAAGTCCATCCATAAAGTAATTCCTAAAATGAATTTTGTTATCAGTAGTGATCTCTTTGGGTACACCAAACCTTGTTATCACATGATTGAATAGGAAATATGTTGCACTTTTACCCGTGCAGTTGAATGTAGGCATCGCCTTAGCCCACTTGGTGAAGTAGTCCACTGCTACGATGATGTAGTGGTGGCCATCAGCTAAATGCGGGTTGATTGTCATAAAATCAATGGCCCATTTTGAAAATGGACCCACGGTTGCTACAGGGTGTAATGGAGCAGGATGTGCGCGCATTTTTCTTGTGTAGATTTGGCAAGGGTGACACTTTTTAACCGCATCGATGCAATCTTTGAATATTGTAGGCCAAATATATCATGCATGCAATTTTTTCTGGGCAGTTTCCAACCCATAAAGATGACCACCACATGCCCTAGCATGGAAATCATTCAGAACTTGTTCAGCTTCCTCTATACTAAACAATGTCTTAAGATCATGTCTACTCATCGATGGTGCAAAGTATCCCCTATGATGAGGTATCTTTCTGCTTGGTTCTGAATGCGACATCGTTCAACAGCTAGAAAACTGAGGATCAATCCTTTGGGTTTGTAGATATTAGATAAATGTTCCATACCAAGGATCTGATGTTACGATGAGGAATACATGTTCATCTGCCCAAGATTCAACAAATATAGTATCCTCTTTCTCACAGGGTAACTCAGACATTAGTTCAGCAAATGCCAACGATATTTTGGCTTTAGCGTTTTTTAACTCGAGATCAAATTCTTGCAAAATTACTATCCATTTTGAATATTTGCCACCAATGATATGGCGGGACAAAATGTGTTTCATGGGGTTCATTTCAGCCACTATGGTCGTTTTACTTGGAAGTATATAATGTCTAAGTATTTGGACAGCATGAACTGCTGCCAAGGCCAGCTTCTCAACCTGGGAATATCTCAATTCGGGACCTGCAAGGCCATTACTAAGATAGTAAATAATATGCTCTTGTGATGATTCATCTTCTTGTGCCAATACCATTTCTATGGTGGAACTAGATGCTGCCAAATATAGCAAAAAGTCTCTATTATTGTTCGGTGGACTAAGAACCAGGGCAGAGACCAAAGCTTTCTTTATTGCATCAAATCAGTGTTGAGCTTGGTCATCCCATATGAATAGTGCATCTTTTTTTAGGAGACGCATGAAACCTTTTGCTCGCTCAGCAAAATCCTCGACAAATCTTTTCAAGTAATTAGATTTCCCTTGAAGGCTTTGAAGTTGTGTTATTTTTTCCAGGTAAGGCAACTGAAGTATTGCCTCAACCTTGATGGGATCCACCGTAATCCTTTTTTTGAAACTATGAACCCAAGTAATCTCCCAAATTCCACACAAAACATGCATTTGTGTGGGTTCAACCTAATGTTGTATTTGCGACATCGGTCAAAGACGGATCGTAAATGTGTACTATGTTCAGCTCTCCTTTTAGATTTGGCTGCCAAGTCATCAAGATAAACCTCAACGATTTTCTTATGTCATGAAATGCATATGACATGGCTCATTGAAAAGTAGGCTTGGAATTTTAAGGCCAAATGGCATTTTCCAATATGCAAAAGTCCCCCAAGGGCATATGAAAGTTGTTTTATGTTGGTCCTCCTCTTTTCTTTGGATTTGGTTGTAACTAGAGAATCTGTCCATAAATGAAAAGATTTTGTTCCCGACACATTCATCTATAATCTGATCAATGAAGGGTGTGGGATAGTTGTCTTATCCAAATTTAGATCCCTAAAGTCAGTCAGACCCAGATAGTTCCTTGTTTTTTATTAACCGGAATGGGGTTGGATACCCATTCAGTTAAAGGAATAGGATAGATGAATCCAGCTTTCAATAGTTTCTCACCCTCTGCTTTGATGGCAGCCGATTTATTAGGGTTAACCGGACATAGCTTCTGCCGCATTGGTTTAACATTGTTATAGGTTTTTATCTCATGCTCGACAATGCTGAGGTCGATGCCCGACATTTCTTCGTAATACCACGCGAACACATCGTGAAACTCTTTGAATAGAGCAATGTAATGTATGATTTCTTCTGGAGAGAAATCTGCACCTATATTAATGATTTCAATGATGCCAGGATTAATGGATATATCGATTGGGATGATTTTCGAGATGTTTGCCAAATTTCCTTCCGAACTTGCATTTTGTGTTTGGATGGGGCATTGGTATTTTTCCATGTCATCATCGAAGCAAAAAAAATTGGGTTTGAATTCTAATGAATCGATCTTTGGAATAAATGAGGATTTGTGGTGCATATCCTCCCAGGGTCGTTCAGAGATATTCATGACCTCAAGGATGGCTTCATTCGAAGAAAAATTCTGATCCAGGATGCCATGAGTACTATGAGAGTTCATGGTCCATATAGGTGAAGTATAAGGATCACATTCCCCCATCTTGAAAGGATTTTGATCTGATTCTGTCGAAGCCATTTGAATAGCTTGATAAGAAATCTCTATGGAAAAAAGGGGAACACTACTCTCTATTTCATTATGTTGCATAGAAGTTGGTATATTTCCATCACTCTTTTCAACTAAGATGTCCTCTTTGGAGGCTCCCTCCGATGAGGTGGATCCAACTTCTAGTATGGAATTAGAAAAAACTTTTAATGGAAAGTTTACTTCTAATGTAATAGTGAAAATTGGAGCAGTGTTAGGGGTCAATATCGGTGGTGGAATCCCGAAAGTTCCTATGAGGGATGAATCTTTGAACATTCCTACCCCAACATCTTGAATCATTGTTTTCGAATCCCCTACAAAAGGTACATTCGATTGGAGACCAGTTTCAGGTGTCTGGTAATCTAGTTGATCGATCGTGACAATCTTCCCTCGGTGGGGGAACCGAATAACTCAGAATACTGAAGATACTACAGTCATCATCTTATGTATCCAACTACATCCCAATAGAAAATTGTAATCTATGGGTGCGTCCACTACCTCAACATCTACTTGAACTGTTTTACCTCCCAGTTCAACTTGGCAAGCCATGATAAGTCCATGAGGTGGGAACGAATTACCACCAAATGCTTTGAGTATTGTATGGGATGGTACTAGGGTGGGTGATACCAAAGATTTCCAACATGCTAGTGACATGACACAAGTTGAGGCTCCTTCATCCACAACGGTTCGAAAAGTGTTCTTACCATGTGAAGTCACTTTGATCTCAAATGCAATTTGTGATGGAAGCCTACATGTGGACTGTTCTAAGTCAAAAGTTATCAAATTGTTGTCAGATGGATCAATAGCACCAATAGCAAACAATAGTGCCTTTCGTTGAGCAGGACAACTTTACAATACTTCCAATGCGTACATTGCACAAGGAGCTTGAGCTAAGTCTTCAACCACATTGTAGTTTTGAGCAGCTTGCACGTTAGGATTGTGTGTTGTTCTACGGAAAACCCCTTTTGGAGGTCGAGGTACTATGTCTATGGTTGGATTCTCAATGGTGAGAGAAACAATAGGCTGAGATCCAATTGTTTTTGCATCTTTCTAAGGTATGTCATAAGAATGATCCCTTGTTTGAATGTTTATTTCATGTTCACCAATTGTGAAGATATTAGCGTTGGGTGGATTTCCCACTTATGGGGGGTTTGCCTGGTTTCCTCCTGGTGGAGGTATTGGCGCCATAGCAACCATCTATTGTTGCTGGGGGAAAGTTTGAGTTAGGACAGCAGGTGGTTGTTTCCCTCCTCGTTGTGCCAACATTCAATGAATATCATCCATATGAGGACAAAGGTGAGTAGGATGATCCCCTTGGCAAATTTTGCAAGGGTATTTGTTTTTCCGGTTTTCATGATTGCCTCCAGTAGGATTATTCACCTTAAGTGCATATCCTGTCCCAGAATTAGCATTGGGATTCTTCTTATGTTTCTTCTTTTTTCCTTTTGGGTCCGCAGTTTGAACCGTAAGTACTTCAGAATTTTGGGTGGGAGTTGCAGATTGCTTTGTTACTTGGCCAGATGTGGGTTGCGAAGTCTAAACTGATATTTGTCCCAATTGTTGGGTAATCTGTTCAAGTTGGTTGACGGATCCAATCACACCATCTGTATGAGGTCCTTTTGATGGCTTAGCTGGATCAGATGCAGGTCTTACAACATGAGGTATTAAATCATAAAGTGTGCCCGATTGGGAATATATCAAATCCATATGTTGAGCACTCTAAATGAGTAGTTCTTCTGTCATATTTCTTGACATGGTTACATATTTGGCAAGAGTAGGTAATAGTGATTTTGTGAACCAGTCTGTTAAGAATTGATCAAGGATTTCTACTTTTATAAGCCTTCGGCGCCTCCTCCACTTGTGGATATGATCCGATATGTGAGTAGCATTGGACTGCCTAAGGGAAGTTAAAAGTTCTGTTCTTGTCTCATAGCGGATAGGTAATTGAAAATGTGTCAGAAAGACCATAGCTAAAGATGAAAATTCCGTGAAATTATTGTGTGGCAATTCAATGTACCATTTTGCAACAGTTCCCGTTAGGGTCCGCTGAAACAACCTTAACCGAACAATATCATCAACTAGGGAATTGGATGAACACCACAAATGGAATGTCATCACATGATCTTATGGATCTTCCCCTGGTTTTCCATCAAACTTGGGTATGTCAAAGGGTAGTTTAGTTGGTATGGTTGGCCATCCATTCAAATGTTGAATAGGATCATTAGTCATCCAGGATAAATCTAGTAGATTCAATGCGGCTAGAAATGGTGATTTGACTAGTGCCATAGAAAACCTTTGATATGCGGGTGAAGCGTGATGGCTCCATTGTTGTTGTCCTTGGGATTGAAAAGCATTCCAAGAAGGATTACCTCCTTGCGGATATTGCATCCAAAAAGATGGGTTACTTCTTGAATGTTGTCCATTCCATTGTGGAACAGGATGCATGTATGGATTTCCCCCTTGCGGAGGTATGTTCCAATAAGATTGGTTACTTGGTGGAACATTACCATTCGATTGTGGGAGAGGATGAATGGGTGGATTTCCCCCATGCATAGGTGGGCCCCAATAAGATTAGTTACTTGTCAGAATCTAACCACTCCATTGATTGTTTCCTTGGTTTTGATAAGTGTTCAAAGGTTGATTCCCCCCTTGCGGGGGGTGGTGCCCAAGAAGATTGGTTACTTCCTGGAACTTGCCCACTCCATGGTGGAATGAGGTTGATAGGTGGATTTCCTCCTGGTGTGCTACCAGTTGGGGGTATGGGATTTCCCCCAGTATTTACACTAGGAAAAGTTGGATGATAACCTCCTGAGGCATTTCCACTCACATGTGGAGCATAACCCCAATTGGTATTATTGTTCCATGGTCCAATGGTTCCACCAGGAATATTGACATTGCATGGTAAAGGGTTTCCAAGTAGAACTTGGAAAAATTTTAGGTATACCAAGAGGATTTTGGTTGGTTTACTCCTTGATTGTTTTGACCTTGAGTAGCCAAACCATATGGAAAACCCAAATTTGGTAAGGCACACTCCCCAGTATGGTCGCCAATCTAATAATAGCATTTAAGGTAGGGTTAGATCTACTTTAAAACATCTATATTATTATAAAGGAGGTGAATCTTCAATGTTAGAAATCCATAATGAATTCCCTAATATATTTAAAATCAAGCATAGGAAGGGAATTGAATTATTTCATATTAAGCTAAAGAAGAAAATATAAACTTACAATGTAGCTTGATCTTTGCCAAGAGCTATCATTTCTCCACCCTTTCCTGTGATGAATATGCCAAGCTTTCCAATCCTCCAAATCGCTCCAGCATGCCTTTGCTCTTCCTTTTGCCTCCCTCTACCATGCCCCAAATGCCTTTTTTTATAGCATTGGGAAATGGGCTCTCAAGTTTCTCTTTTCAATGTGGGATTATCCATTTTCTTGTTTTTTATTATTTTTGCTCAAAAACCCACTTTCCATAGTCTTTTAGGCTTTTGTCACAACTTTAGCATATTTAAGTATAATTAATGCACTTTTGTGCATTTCTTCATACTATTTGACTGGTGGAGCTTAGATTTGAGCCTTTAATTAGTTCAATCACTCAACCTTGTCTCCTTAGGATACCTCTTTCTTCACTCAATCTTTTTTATTGTGGATGTAGTGATTAGATAAGAGAGGACTTGTTCTCTTGTGTACTTGTCTTCCGTCTTCATGTTGCGGATGCATAGTAGAATATGATTCTTCCCCTCGCTTTGTTAAGGATGTTAATTTGATTGTTAACAGTCATTACTTTGATCAATTACCTCTATGCGGGAGGAATAACCTTTACACGAAAGGAAATCAAAATGCTTGCCTCTATATGGGAGGATCAATCTTGGTTGCAAAATATTGGTTTGGAGAATGTCTCCTGATGTTGTACATTTAACACTCCCTCTCAGTGAGGGAGGAATTCTCTTCCATACCCATCTTGTGTCGGAAGTACCTGAACTGCGTCATTAACAAAGGTCTTGTTAACACATCTATAATTTGCTCATCAGTAGCAATGTACTGAATTTTCATTGTACCTTTCTCCATGTCTCGAATGAAGTGATACTTCATTTCAATGTGCTTCGACTTGTCATGAAACACTGGGTTTTCAGAAAGCTTGATGCAACTCTGATTGTCACACCTAATAACAGTAGGCTCAATATTTTCACCGAACAACCCTGCAAGTAGATTTTTGAGCCACACAATTTCTCGGCAGGAAACACTAGCAGCTATGTATTCTGCTTTTGTAGTGCTTTGGTCTACGGAGCCCTGCTTACTGCTGGACCAAGATATCATAGTTGATCCTAGGCTATAACAGTAGTCGGTTGTACTCTTACTTTCCACAATGCTTCCTCCCTAATCCAAGTCTGTATAACCAAGTAACGTGACTCATCCATTGGAGGCATATCTGATTCCATATGAAATTATACCTAGAAGGTACCTAAGCACATGCTTAGCAACTATCCAGTATTTGTGTCTTGGATCAGAGATAAATTGACTCAGAATGATCATGACATGACATATATCAGGCCTCAAATGTATCAAGTACATTAGCAAGCCTATAAGTTGTCTATACAAAGTGGGATCTACTAGATCTGATCCAGAGCATGACTCATGAAGTTTCCTCAAATTGGAAACCATTAGTGTAGTCATATATTTGCAATCTATCATGCCAAACCTGCGCAATATATCCACAATGTACTTCCCTTGAGATAGAAAAATTTCATCTTTTATTTTCCAGATATCAAGGCCAAGAAAGTAGTGCATCGAACCTAAGTCTTTCATCTCGAACTCTACAGAGAGCTCCCTCTTGCACCAAGCAATCAAATGTTCCTCTCCATTGAGAAACAAATCATCAACATACAGAACCAATATCAATGGTTGGTTCCTCACTACTTTGAAGTACAACTTTGGATCAACTTCACTCTTATAGAAACCCGATTTCTAGAGGTAACTATCAATTATGGAGTACCAAGCCCTTAGGGCTTGTTTAAGCCCATATAGAGATTTATTTATCTTGCAAACATGGGACTCTTTCCCATGCACCACAAAACCTTCAAGCTGCTGAATATAAACCTCTTCCTCAACCTCACCATTGAGGAAGGTTGTTTTCATATCCATCTGGTGAAGTTTCCATCCTAGAATAGATGCAAGTGTAATCATTGCTTGGGTTGTGGTGTACCTTTCCACGGGGAAAAAGGTCTCATCATAATCGATGCCTTCTTTTTGAGAGAAACCTCTAGCAATGAATCTAGCTTTATACTTCTCAATGATACCATACACAACATGCTTTATCTTCTAAATCCATCTGGAAGTCACAAAGGACTTCCCATCAGGTTTGGGAACAACCTCCCAAACATCATTCTTCATTATAGAGTTGTACTCTTCTATCATGGCATCTTTCCAAAATTGTTGTTTTACAGCTTCTTCATATGAGGATGGTTTTGAATCACTGATGTGACTCATCAGTGCCACATACCCTGAATATATGTTAGGTTGCTTACGCTCTCTGGATGTGCTTGTTGGTGCTCCATGTTTCTCTGCATCTTGTAATATATCTTGGCACTAAGCATATCTTCTTTTAGCAGGAGGTTCATTAGGTGACCTCTCGATCATTTCTATTGGTTCTTCAGGAGCTAGCGAATCTAAGGCATATTCTGGTTTCTCCCTCTCAAAATCTAAAGGGGGAGAATCAAACTCGAGATCTTCCATCTCTGAATCACATTGAATCTCTTTCAATCTGTTGAAAGCAACTTCCTCATGGAAGGTAACATCTCGAATGACTTCAATGTGTCTCTCACGAGGTACATATATTCGGTATGCTTTGGATGACCACTATAACCCACAAAGGTGCCTTTCATTCCAGAAGGCTCCAGCTTTGTTCTCTTTTATTTTGGTATATGAATGTATACTGGGCTCCCAAAGATACTCAAGTGTGATATGTCTGGCTTCTCACGGGTAAACACTTCTTCTAGTGTCTTCTCATCTAGAATGGCATGTGGGATTCTATTTTGGATGTACACAGTTGTAATGGTGGCTTCTTCCCATAATTAGGTAGACATATCTTGATCATGCATAATGGATTTTGAAGCCTCACATATGGTTCTATTCTTCCTTTCGACAACCCCATTTTTCTAAGGGTTGTATGGTACTGTTAACTATCTACATATTCATGCATCACTACATAGCTCATTAAATGCATGTGAATCAAATTCACCTCCATCATCAAACCTTAATGCATGGATGTGCTTTTATTTTTTATTTTCAACTAGGGATTTAAACTGTTTAAATTTGCTAAGAATTTCACTTTTAGCCTTCATGAAATAAATCCATGACTTCCTCGGAAAATCATCTATGAACAATACTTAATATAAGAAGCCACCCAGGGAGGGGGATGACACGGGACCACATACATCAAAATGAATTAATTCTAAAATCCCTTTAGATATAGTAGTACTACTGGAAAAATGTTTCTTAACATTCTTCCCAAGTGCACAACCCCAATATAAACTATGATTCATGCTCAAAATCAAATATAGGCATACCTTTTACCATCTTTTGAAGTCCTAGTAGCGCTTTCTAGTGTAGGTGTCCAAGCCTTCGGTGCCATAGCTTGCATGGACCGATAGTGTGGTGAATCATAGCTTGAATGTACTTCCCAGGTACCTTGTAGAGTCCTCCCTCTTGAACTCCAATGACAACAGCAGATTCTAGGCTTTTGTTCTTCGGCCATAAAAGTGCTTTGTTATCCATGAAGATAACTCGAAATCATTTGTATTCAAGAACCAAAATTAAAAGGAGGTTCTTCTTCAATCTTGTAACATATAGAATGTCCTCCACATGTAAAATATCACCGGTGCTCAGTTGGAATGAGGTGGATCCAACTCCTTGGATCAAATATGTTGAGTTGTCCCCCACCTCTACCATGCATGTGAACTTTTTCTCGTTTAGGTCAGGGATGGCACTCTTTTAACCAGTCATATGTTTGGATGTGCCATTGTCAATCAACCATGTGTCTGCACTTGTGATGACGAATCCGGAAAGTGTTGAGACAAGGTAATACTCCCTCCTTGTCTCCTTTTCTTCGAGTGTATTATTCCTAGTAGTTTCATCTTCTATAGCGGTAGAAGCATGAAACCTTCCTTTTCCCTTTTTCTTTGATTTGCACTCCCTTGCATAATGGCCCTTCTTGTCACAATTGTAGCTTCTAATCTTTGACTTTCCAAAGTCCTTTCTGTATACCTTCTTCTTCGAATGGGAAAACTTCTTTTGGGAGAAGTTCTTCTTGCCTTTCGTCATCCTTGCCGTGAGGGTAAGGTTTTATTCTTTGGTGCACACTGACTTGCTCTGGATTCGTGCCTCCTCTTGGAGGCAGTCATGCCACAACCTTTTGAAGTTAGGTTGTACCTCTCAGCCATTTACCGCAACCAATAATGTCTCCCATGAGGATGGGAGACCATCAATAGCGGTTTGGAGAAGATCATATTCATCCACCACTACTCCAATACTATCAAGTTGATCTCTTACCTGAGAGATCTTGGTGAAGAAGGAGGCCACTATCTCATCCTTCTCCATATTTAAGTTTCAAAGCTTATTCTTCAATGCCCTCTTTTGAATCGGGGCCTTCTTCTCATATAGGTTTGTCAATGTATCAAAACACTCATTTGCAGTCTTCAACAAAGTGATCACGGACATCAAATTGTCCTTTACCAAATCATAGATGATCCATTTGGATTTAGCTTGGTTCTTCTTCAAGTTGATGCGCCCTGCATTAGATGTAGGATCCTCCGCCACAGTGGATATGTAGCCATCCAAGTTATGTTCTTCCAAGATGTTCAACACCCTCGCCTTTCAAGTGTTGAAATTCGAAGCTCCCTCAAGACGGTCTTCCGATCGAACAGAGATCGATGCCATGGCTCTCAAGTATTGTGCTCAACTCCTCAGGATCTACGTAGGCTCAAGTTTTCTTGACAAATCTTATCTCCTTCACTCTCTAAGATCTGATACCATGTTGATATTTGAGCAAGGATAATGATATTTGAACTTTAAAACTTTAAGTGTGCGGAAATACTTAATACTAGAATTAATGAACCATTCAATCACATGAAACATTCAACCATAAAACAGGATGTACCTTGGGGAAAACCGTCAAAACTATGAAGATGAAAAAACCCAACAAATATTCATACTATAATTATGATAGATAGCAGAGAATGTCTTTTACAAAAACAACAGATTGCTTTCGGCACCCCAGGTGCTAGATAAGAGAGAATATTGAGCAATAGAGAATAGAGATCAACTGCATCAACTTGCCATGTTCCCATCACATTAATGACAAGCAAGAATAATATCTTGCACAAAGAAAAATGCCTTGCCTTCAAGGGAGAAGAGAATTTGCTTCACATTGAATTCATCAATCCCGTATAACATATTTATACATTCTTCTCATGCATCGGCTTCTATTTTTATCGTCTAACTTCAGGATGAACTCGCCCTCAAACTGGATGTATAAATCTTGCATGAAGAAGTGTGCCCCACTTCTCATGCAGTACTTTATCTCATTGACCTATCTCTTAGGATGAACTCGCCTCTTAACTAAAATCTTTCCCACTTAGTTAGGTGGCTAACTTAAGTGTCGTCGTGCAAGTGTCATCTTTTTGTTTAACATAAGTGTCGTCATGCAATAACACTTATTTAACTATATCTTCTTTGTTGTCACTTAGTTAACTCCATTTAACTGATTCTTTCTTGATAACATCATTGTTATAGTGATCAATTCAAGTTCTCCCTTGATTTACTGAAGTGACGTCTTTTAGTTTAACTAAAGTGAAAACACTTTAGTTAACTAGTCCTACTTATTTAACACTTAGTTAACTATTTAAACTGAAATCGTGCTCATTGATTTACTTGCAGTGACCACTGTGAGTTCTTTAGTTAACCGAGGCATACATTGTGGCTTTAAGTAAAGCTTGACAATTCAAGTTCATTTAATCATCTCATGAGCAATTCGAATTCTCTTTTTCTCTATGCATTTATCTTTATCTCTTATCTTTACCACATGGTCAATATGTGTTAACTTTAATTATCTATCATATCAGATTATATTTAGAATATTTGTCAGATGTTGTGATCATATTATATTACTCTCGAACCAAAAAATCATATGCTAAAGTATTTCACTCTAGAGGTGGCCAGTCTCTAAAGGAGACTTAATAGCAATCGATGACCATGTTTGGTAAATATATCCCACAGCATTAATGCTTCAACATGCAAAGAATCTACCTCTATAACTGGAGGTCCACCCCATGGGTACCTACTATAACTGGAGGTCCACATGAGAATCATCTACCTCTATAACTAGAGGTCCATCCCATGGATACCTTTATTATACGGTAGGTTCACATGAGAATCATGATTTGACACACAAGTCTGGAGCCTTTTCCCACAAGACTTTACAACATCATTACTTTGATCAATTACCTCTATGCGGGGGGAATAACCTTTACACAAAAGGAAATCAAAGTGCTCACCTCTTAACGAGAGGATCAATCTTGGATGCACAAGATTGGTTTGGAGAATGTCTCTTGATGCTATACATTTAACACTTATCACAATAACCATATGCAATAGGATCACTGAAAGATAGACAAGCACGACATAAACAAGAGAACACAAATATTTACCTTGGGAAAACCCTCTCACAGGAAAAACCCAGCAAAACGTCTTCAATATAGATTCATCACAAGCACAATGCCAATCTAGTACATCAAGAGCTAAAGGCTCTTACACAAAGATCCTAAGAATAAGATAAGATTAAAAAAAAAACCAAACATAAGCTTCCTCTAGCTATAACTACTCTCCCATGCGCACTTGTTCACTTGCTTGAGCGAAATTATGATGTTCCAATTGAGGAATTCGACCTCCTTATTTATACACATGTTTGGCTGACTTTTTCACTATAGGGCCAACTTCACTGGGGCAGTTTTTCCCATTGTTTAGGGAAAACTACCCATTGTTTGGGGCAGTTTACCCACTGACTTATGTTGAGCCGACTTGTCTATTTTGACTTATTCTTTTAGGGTTTTTACATAATCAATTACAATATGAATATATTCTGAAAAAAAATATAATAAGAATACAATAAGAATATCTTCCGAAGTTACATTCTTCAACACATAAAATCCCCAAAAGACCAGCATTGAAGAGGAAAACCAGGGAGCAAAACCCAGAGATGGCGCCGCGGAAACTTCTCTTTCCATGGATTAAAACCAGCATACAACTTACTGAAAACCAAAGATCCAATACCAATGACCCAAAGCGTTCTGAAATAATTTGCAAGCATTCTTCAGTAAAAAAATGAAAACTGACCCAACCATTCATAAGTAAATTTACCCTAGGAGTATAATTTATGAGTGGCTTCCAAAACTTCATCATCCAGTCAATAATCTCCAACCTCGTCACTTTAATGTATTCAAACTTGCCTAACAAAGTTTGATTTGTTAAACCTAGAACCATATCAAATGTCACGTCTTCGCCCAAAACACAGTGCATGTTACATTTTTTTAACTTCTCTTTCTTCAGTTTCGTGTGTCTTCTCGCAACATCCCTTTTGAAACCCTGAGCCAAATGCAATAAATAAAATATAAAAATAAATATTATTATAAAAAATAATTGATTCTCGAATGATTAATTGAAAATTTGTAAAAATAGAAAATAAGAAACTACATTTGCATATTCGTAGCATGGAAAATCGCCATTGAACCATACACAATCTATTTATTTCAACTAATCGGTCTATTTTATTTGTTTCCATGAATTGATGCTTACTCAAATTTTACCCACCGATGTTTCTAACATAAGCATCGATGTTATTTTCAAAACATAAGCATCGATGCTTTTTTCCAACACATATGCATTGGTGCTTTTTTCCAAACTATACACACCAATGCTTTTTTGGGATAATATACGCACTGGTTTTCTTATAATACAAAATATGCAACAGTTTATATATGACACAACATCACGCTGATGCATTTATATACAAAAATGAACTAGTGCTTTTATAAAATATATGAGGCATCAATGTTGATGTGAATGTTGCACACACTGGTGTTCATGTGATACGCACCGGTGCTTATTTGAATGGTATATGCACCAGTGCGTATATAAGATAATGCACAGGTGCGATTACAATATAATATAAGCACCAATGTATCTGCATTAAAATATACGCATCAGTGCATTGACAATGCATATAAGCATCGACGCACATTGTTTATAACAGGTGCATTGGTGTGCATCATAAGATATAGAGCACTGGAAAAAAAACCCTACAACCTTCGGCTGCCCATAATTTTTTAGTTATAGTAAATATATGTTATAACCTCCGCCATAACCTCGACTACTAGAAATGAATGTTGTAGAGGAGGTTTTTTTGACAATTGTTGTCAATCTTGTAACACTAAAAACCTCATGTTTAACCTCCGCTACATGGTGTTTTCCTTGTAGTGTGTGAGACAAAGAAACAAGTGAGTCGTTTATTATATATGACTCGAATATCTCTAGTATCATTCATTCAGCAATGCCTATAAACTTATTGTTCTAGTTCCCTACAATAAATCAATTTCATATTTATGTTTATCTGGTCTATAATTTCCTATTATAAATGCAAGAGTATGATGTGGATATGAGCTTTGATAGTGGCTTTAGTATATTGCATGCATCATTCATTCGATAGAGAACCACACTTATCATACATTTTTTGTCTTATACACAACACTCCATTTATTAAATGCGTTGGTTGGGAGAATATATATTCAACAGTGCATTCGTATTGCTAACTCTTTGTGCATCATTTGGCAATCCATTCACAACATTTGATAATCCATAACAACCAAAGCATGCAAGCTATCCCAAATCAAACTGTAATATATTTACTGACAACAACAACCTTCTAATTGTACTTCAAATTATTATTGTTGTGGCTTAGATCCGAGCCTCACACAAAGTGACTCACATGCTATGTTTATTTGAGTTCTATTGTGAATGGTAATGGATGAGTAAAGAATGGTCTCCAAAGTGCACTAGTGTGAGAATATACAACCTCTATTTTGATCAAGATATAATCTTCCTATAGAGTAGTCTTTTACAATCTAATAGGGAAAAAAGAAGACAATATTTTTCTATTCCATAATTAGTATCCATGTCGATGATATGGGTAGGCCATAGGCACACCATCTATGGATCATCTAGTATTAAAACCCAAGGTTGAAAACATTTGGAGAAACATGTATAGTAAACACATGTAGTGAATACCAAAATAGTGGACAACCATTGTTGCCATGCCTACAAATAAATGAAGGAGCAGCAATGGTGGGGATCTCTCATTAAGAGCATGATAATGAAGATGTGAAAGTCGGACTTATGTAGCTGCAACAGAGCATTGTTACACTTACAATGATGGTAACACAACTGTAACTAGTGATGAAGGGTAAGGAAGCATATTTAATAAACATTGAGCATGGACAACATAAAGCAAGAAGAGTCCAAAGGCAAGAAGCTTGGAAACTTAGGTTACGATAACAATTTTTACTTCATATTCTAGCATGCCTTTCAAAGTTGAACCAAAGCTTAAAATACCAATGCTCGATGGTCAAGTTAATGTTGAAGTGTTGAATAACAGCTAGTTGAAACAAATGGAATTTTATTTTGTCCTTTATCAAATCTAAGAAGCACAATGAATTTATTTTTTCAATTTGAAGATCTTTGCACATGGTATGTTGTGGTGGAAGAGATATGTGGATGTACAAACAATTGGTGTGAATACCATGATTACAAATGGGAGGATTTCAAGGCTTTGTTGGAATAGCAATTTTATCCCATATGTTACAAAGACGAGCAGCTAATCAAATAGCAAGATTACACTTCATAATTTAGGAAGCAAGGCATCATGATGGGTATTTATTATAAGATCCAAGAGTAATGGTGAAGTACTTTGGAGGTTTATTCACACATACCTAAAGGTAGTGTTGCTTATTTCTATGAAGAGCATAGATGATGCAAGAAATAAGGCTCTCTATATATAATTGGATGCCAAGAAGGGGCAAACAAAAAAGGGAAAAGCAAAAAACCAACAAGATGAAACTCAAGAAGATCATATCCATATTTGAAAAGAGAAGGGATTCTAATAGGCATTGCAAAAATTGTGAAACAGATGGGCATACTAGGAGAAATGCTGGAAAATTCATTTGGAATTGTGTCCAAAGAGGCATAAGTCCAAGAAAGGAACAAACAATACAACAACTGAGACAAAAGAAACAATGGTAGATAACACCTCTAATCTAGACGAATCCATTGTTTGCATCGTGTTGCACCAGCCAAAGGTGAGTGGAGAAATAAATGCAATATTCCAAATCAAGATTCAAAAGGAAAATGTTTTATTTGACAATGTTTACTATAATTTCATTTTTTAAGCATTAGTTGATGAGCTTGGTCTAAAAATTTGTGATCTAGTACAACCTAGTTCACTAGCATGGTTTCAAGAGAAATCTATGATGAGAATCACCCAAAGATGGAAAATCAAGTTTTCCATTAATGTTGCTTATCTGGATGAAGTAGAATGCAAACTTGCACCACTGGATGTGTGTGGTGATATTTGGCATCCCATACCTATGGTAAAGTGACACAACTTTCTATAGGATGAAGAACACATATTGCTTGCTTGAAAATGGTAATACCTGCTTCATCAAAGCAAATACATGGAGAGTAAGAATGCCTCCAGTAGCTGCCACATGGCTGCAAAACAAGGGCATAAATAGCAAATCAAAGGGATCAATCAAGAGAGAGATGAAATTCAAGGCTAATGGAATGGTGGACTTGGAGAAGCAAGTGGAGGCCTTGTGCTTCCATCTCCATGAACTAGCTTCTAGAGATCAAAAGCCTCCCAATGGGGAGGTGTGATCCAAAACAAACATAGCGTAAGACATGATTCTAAGAAAATCAATTAGTGTATGAGAAGTATAGTGGAATGACTAAGGATGAGGGTGATGATTGGTGTGTTGGTCACATGCTTAATCACCTACTCACTTGTCAAAACCTTGGAACCTCACTAGCTGCAAGAAAGGAAAATAAAAAATAAAATAAAGGAATAAAGAAATAGCAAGGGAGTGTTTTCCTTTGGGGGGTTGAAGTAGCAAGTATTCCTATCATTTTGACTTTTACTAGGAAATGCTCCAATATGTCTAGAAAACATAGGTAGCAATAAGAGGAAGGGGGTTCCTTTGGCAAAGACTCTGTTTTTTCAACAGAGCAAAGTGATGATAGTCTAGAGAGATATGATACTTTGTCATTCTATGTAAAATCTAATAATAATAGATTGGGCATCACCACTCCAAGTTGGTTTACCAAATTGGGTTTCCAAGGTTAATTATTATATCACTTGGTGATTTATGTATTCCTAGCTTTAATTCCATGTTTATTCCTTGTGTTTTTTGTATGAATGCTTAGTAGAGAACATTATCCTATTTCTCATCGAATGATTAATACATAGTCCATAAACTCTATTGATGCCTATTAGCTACTCTCTTGCATTAGACCAATCTAATTTTTTGTGTCATTTGATGTGAATCTATTATGGGTGCAAGGGAGCATCGTGGGTTCGTATATATGTGTTGGCATATGAACCTTCTCTCGTATCGATTATTGGAATTGAGTCCATATCCAACATATGATTTTTGTGTTATACCCAAAGCATTATCCTTAATTGGTTGACTTGGTTGGGAGAAGGCATACACCAATCGATTTCTTGTTATATACATTGCACTCGATTTATTTGGCGTTGATTTATTGTGGTATGAAATTATGTGATTATATATGACTCGAAAATTTCATGTCTTATTCATTAGGCAATTCCCATAAACTCATTATTCGAATTTCTTATGGTAAATCGATTTCAAATTTATGTTTAAGTAGTTTGGAATTTCTTATGTGAATGCACACTAGTACAAAATGAGAAATAAATAACCAAAATATGCATATAAACGACCACTTTTGAGTTGGTGACCACTGGTGGCAAATCAGTGGTCACTGATCACATGACCAAAAAAATGGTCATATTAACTTGGTCATTTATAGCTTATCTTGTGGTCATATTAACTTGGTCATTTATAGCTTATCTTGTAGTCATATATTTGGTCGTTAATTTGGTCATATATTTGGTCATTGATTGTCACAATCAATGACCAAATTAACAACCACTAGACAAGCTATAAACGACCAAGCTAAATATGACCAAATTTTTTGTCGTGTAATAAATGACCGTTAATTTGCCACTAGTGGTCGTCAACTCAAAAGTGGTCATATGCGGATTTTGGTCCTTTTTTTGTCATTTATATCTCAATTTGTACTGGAATTATTTACTAATTGTTGTAGATAGGGCATGGAGGAATTGAACCACCAACCTCTTGCCTGTAAGGCAGGTGCTCTTCCATTGAGCTAGTACCCTTGAAGTCCCATTAATGATTAAACTATTTGTGATCCATATGTAGTGCTTGATAGAAGGAAGAGAACATATTCATTAACTGAACAATACTATCAAATTGAAAGCAAGAGAAACACTCATCACTATGAAAGCATCTATCGCCTATATGGAAGATGGATAACCAAGTAATATAACACATATTCATTAACTAAACAATACTATCAAACTGAAAGCAAGAGAAACACTCATCACCATGAAAACATCTATCACCTTATATATATGGAAGATGGATAACACTAGCATAGATCCATCTTAAACCCGGATCTATAAAGCACCGAGAGGGATCCAATTTCTTGAGGTGTATTTTTTTTTTAATTTAAACTCAAGAAATTTGATCTCTCTTGATTGATAGATTCGGGTTTAAGTTTTAAGTTTTTATTTTATAGACGAACATCGATTTTTTAATTACTTTACAAAATATTTTATTTTATGAGCCAACATGGATTTTTTTTAAATACTTTCCATAATTTTTTATTTTATGAGCCGACATGAATTTTTTTAATTATTTTATTAGGAACAAACGTTACAACATCTCCCCCATACTGGGTTGTAGAGCACCTCTCGGTGCAACTAGTGAGCCCAAGGGGTTAGCTCAACAATTGGCACCAATGTCATTTGGCATTTGGCTAGTTCCATGCCTGCAGATGCACAATTCAAATCACAATGGGTGAGGCACAATAGTCTGTGCCAACAAGGGTACTATAGACCTACCCATAAGACAGAGAAAGCTTGGTACAAATTGAGGCCTCTGTATGTAGTGTTACCATTATATAGAAGTATTAGACATCTTGTGAAATTCAAGATTGGTAGAATGCCAATAATGATCAAGTCAAATACTTGCCCACACCACTAAAAAATGAAGTTGAAAGGATTGGTTGAAGTTGTTCAAAGCAGGTGCAAACATTCCTAATAAAAGATCTTTGGTTGTTCAATTAATCCTTGGTGCAAAACAAGGATGCTTCCCTTTGAGTGCGCATCGATTGTCAAGCAGTGGCTAAATAAAGTCACTACAAAAATCATTATCCAATTCCAAAGATTGTTGAGCTTCTCTACAAACAGCATGGAGCTCCTTCACTAATAATTATCAATGATCCATATAACATCAAATAAAAATTTAGAAAGAAGACATCCAAAGACAAACACATCAACATTATAAGTTGAATGCCAATTCATTTAGTTTGGTAAATGCTTCAAAAACATCACAAGCAAACCTAGAACAAACTCTTAGCACCATTCTTACCAAAATTGGTGTTATTTTTCCTGGATTTTATTATACTCTACACTGGAAATGGGGAAGAACGCCACAAAAAAGTAGATAAAGTACTCTAAAGTTCAATTTTACACCAAAAAGTCCAAATGTAATTTTGACAAAAACTAGAATACTAGGGACAGTTCAATTTTACACCAAAAGGTCCAAATGTAATTTTGCCAAAAAATAGAATACCATGGACAAATAATTTTGAAGGAATGAGTATTTTACACCAAAAGGTCCAAATGTAATTTTGCCAAAAAATAGAATACCATGGACAAATAATTTTGAAGGAATGAGTATTTTACACCAAAAGGTCCAAATGTAATTTTGCCAACAAATAGAATACCAGGGACAAATAATTTTGAAGGAATGAGTACAATCTTATACTAGGAAATTTCACACTGAATATATGGCACCACTAAATCTAAAAATTTATGATTATTCCTCGGACTCAGAAATGCCTTGTTACTCTTCATTGAGGATCATAATTTATAACACATTTGCATGAAGGTAAATTACCTGATCAAGGCCATTAACTACTTTGACAAGGATAGAATAGTAAACCTTGTGAGCTTTCCCCTCCTTCCTCTCTTATACTTCATCAATGTAGGCCACACGTAGAGATGGGTATCTACAAAAACCACCACGTTATTTTAACTGAACAATGATTCAATTTAAATACACTTACACAAATGGTGTCTTAAAACCAAATAGAATACGAAGAATGGAAATATTCTGACTTACATCACCATAAGGTTTTATATGTCAGTTGCACGCTACTCGCCTTCTTTCTTTTGTTGGCCACCCTTTTGTCGGCCATATAGTTGGTAGGAGACAACATACGTAAATTTCATGTCAGCCACTGCCTGCAATTGTGCCAGCAATGATCGCTGGCTCTTATTTTTCTCATCAGTCATCGATTCAACCACTGACTTGTAGCCTTTCAAAATTTCTGCAGAAACAAAGAAATTCACAAAAAAACAAATTCCGAAGAATTATTTTTAAAACCATGAAATACAGAATAAGATGACTACATGATCACTTTCTAGTCTTGGATATTATATTTCAACACTGTAAAAACGCCACTTTCATGTAATAAGGGCTTAGTTATCCCTATCAGTAACTTGGACTTCAAGTTGGGTTTCTTTCTCTCTTTGTAAATAGGGGTTTCTCCCATATTGTGACTCTTTACTTCAAAAATCTAAATAACAAAGTTCTCATTGGAAAGCTCTTCCTCCAAACAGGTGCAATCCACTTGGGCCTGCATGTGCCCCTAGTATTTTTTGTCCTTTTGGCTCTTTGGTCCTTTCTTTTGAGATTCACTTATATCATATTTCATGCTGTTATTTTCAATTAGTTTTATAGATGGCACAAGTAGTGCCATTTTGCATACAAGAATGCTGCATGTTGGCATCAAAGCACTCCAATTCAAGTTCTCCATTAGCACAACAATACTAAAATCACGGACTGAATAGACACTGCTAATTCAAGTGGCGCTTGATCATGCTAAAGATCGAGGTACCATAGGTCATTGTTGCAGCCTGTGGTATTTTATCTTCCTATATTTTTTGTTTATCAAGCACGGGGCTATCTTGGAATACGTCCAGCATAAGAGTACTGTCAAGAGGTTGTTGTTTTGTATTGCTGGGAACATTCTTCTTGCCAACTTCAGTGTGTAAGAACTGCATGATAGCTGCTGCATTTTGCTCCTCAGAGATAGGATATGATGAGCTTTTTTTTGGTTATGGTTGCATGCATCCCCTCTTCTTGATAGGATGCTTATGCATGCTTTTCCTATGTGTCCAATGGTTTCTCCAGTGAAAAGGCAACTATGTAACCCACCTTGTCTAGTAAGCAGTCACTTTACATTTTATTATTCTAGCTGGCTAATTCAATAAAGTTCTTTTATTATTCTAATATAATCCAATTCAGTAAAAATTAAAATATTCTCTCTTCTGTGGACATAGCCATACTCTGAGAAATGTTTATCTACTGTCATGGATTTGGTTTGATTCATACAGAATGCTAGTTATCGCATCTTCTGTTTGCAATCTTGTTGTTAATGCATACTAATCTTTGTTTTTCTATTTTGCAAGTGGCCTACTGTGCAATCCCATCTTGTGCAGTAAGCAGTAATTCTTACATTTCATTACTTCAATATGCCTGATTCAGCGAATTCATTACTTCTGTTGCTTTCTAAATTCCTATGATTAAACATGCAAAATAATAGCTTGTTTAGCATGAATAAACTTTTATTCAGGTAGAAGAATTTTTTATAGAAAATTTAGGCATTTTATTTTTTTCGAGCCAGCAAAGTGTATGATCAATATAACTCCATGCTTATTAGGACCTATGTTCTTTCTGTGGTGTGGGAGGTAATACAATCATGACCAATGATGACAAAAGTTTGGCCATGGACATTGTGTAGACAAGTGCCCAGTAGAGAGTTCTTCAAAACTTACCTTCAAGAAATGCTAAAAATATTCACACAAATTTCTTGAAACTGATGAAGCAAATAATGCAAATAATGGTTTCCACTTAACGGAAATGTGCGTATCGACGAGTGGTCAATGTTGTCAGGAAGAGTCTAAGTATTCGACGATTTCGCCATCTCTCCGTCAACCCCTTCAAACGCCGGCATTCGCTTTCCGTCCCGTCATCGGGCTCCGTCAACCCCTCCAAACTCCGGCATTTGCTTTCCGTTCCGTCATTGGCCCCGCATGCAGGATTCATTACAAATACGGCTGCAATGTTAATCCAATGCCACATGAACCATATGGCATGGATGACAAATACCGCGGCGAATTTGAATTTTGAATTTTGAATTTTGAATTGAATAAACGTGTCGTGTTAATTCAAAATCGGATTTCAAATTTGTACGCAGCGCCAAGGTGCTGTGAGAATCCTAATATCAAACGGGTTTCTCAGTGCAGAGAAGAATCAGGCCTTGTAATCGATGGGGACGAGAATTCGAAAGTTGTTCTCGGGCGAGCATGTTTCAAATTTCGCAAGCGTGCTCTGTATCTGCCATCAGCGAGGGCAGCTTTGGAAGCAAAACGAAAACTTGAAACATCTGAACATTTTGCTGCAGGAACGTTTGTGGATGGATGGCGATATGTCTGCATCAGTTTTACTCATATCATATTCATGTATACTGAGGCTGAAAAGCATACCGAGGTCAGTGCAGTGGCCAAATATTCTAACCCAGAATGGTAGTGGATGCTCCAGGTTAGAAGAGCTGCCAAGTGCGGAAACGTTGACATCTTTGGGGAAGTTGTGGGTAAATGGGTGTGTGAAGCTGATGACTGACGAGTATACGGTGGTTGGAGCACGCAGGCGGATAAAACTGGTCGACTTCCTCCTCTCTCATAAAACAAGACAGAGTCTTGGAAGTGGCTGTAAAGTCCCAGTCTACACAAATCATGGAGATATCCGTGTTAGTAGCCCAAGCCAAGCGTATGTCCCGGACGACTTGCAGTTGAAGGAGTTATTAAGGGCAGGCTCGTCAATGGTAAATTTTACATGGCACCCTAATCCTTCTGATGCTCAAATACCTTTGGATATTTTGCTCTCAATTTATAACCATATGGGTGTTCGGAATATATCTCAAGCTATTAGAAAAACTGAGGTTTCTATGCAGCAGATGTCTTTGAGGAAGCTTAAGTTAGGAATGGGGTTATACAGAATATGTGTTGCTTATCTTGCAAAACCTTCTTTCAAATTCTCTGCTGATAAGAGACATCAGCTAGTCAGGGCTCTCATAGATTGCCCTGTCTATGAGGTTACATGGCAACTCAAAGTGGAATACTCTCTGGTAGTAGCACCGAATGTTAAAGTAAACAAAAAAGCTATGGTAAGATGGGAGAAACACCCCAAGCCGCTCTTGATACATACCCTAGATCGAACCAATGAAAAGGAAAAGATGTTGTATGCCACTAATTTTGCTGAGGCAATCTCACAAGGTTTGCTAGTAGAATTTCCAGATTTAGTTGAAGGATTATGTGAAATTATTAAATTGGGATGTGCTTTCAGCTTCAACTCGGAAGCAATGGATTTCATGCTTCAAAGCAAAAATATTCAGTTGTTTATCGCGGACGAGCGCTTCCTCTCTTCCTATTTTGACTAATAGTTGCAGATAGGTATATTTTGAGACAGTTTATGCAAAGAGTGTAGTCATCAATTTCTTGATGACTATAATTTATGTTGTGTTAACCCAGTGTATAAGTACAAGAGTAAGTTAAATACTCTGATTTTCACTCAGAGAGTGTCCTGAATGTGTGGAGATTATCCTAAAGGTGTGTAGGTATAGTTAATTTCAGCACCAGTGAGCATGTTCTGATGCTTCCTCAAGGTAGCTCAGTGATTCAAATTATCTTTGTTTTGGTACAGTTGTTAATATTAAATGAATTTAAATATGTGTTTTAAATATTGTTAAGTCTGGTTAAGCGAATTTAAATATATGTGTTATAAATATTGTTAAGGCCTAATTTCAAATCATTATTAACAAAATGATTTTGGTTTTAATTTTTTATTGGATAAAATTTACAAAATAATTTTCTATCTTCTGAACATGATTTTATTTTTTTCTTCAATCAAATTTGCAAAATAATCTTCATTGTTTCTTCCAAGTTCTAGCCAAAATATATGTTGTAACTGAATGGCTATGTGATTTTTGAAACTAAAATTTTGTTTAACATCGTATAACATTTCTAAATTGCTTAAAAATCCATAGATGTTGCAAGGTGGGGAAGCTCTATATTTATGGAAATATTTTAATTTTTGATAAATCATGTATGAGAGATTTACTTATAATTTTTTTTAATATTTCTATTCCATTAAAAAATGGTGATTTTGAAAGGTAAAACCTTGAAAGCATGATACATTTTTTTATAACATTTGAATTTTATATAAATATTGAAAAGCTATGTCTAACTTTTTATGTACAATGAAAAAGCAAATATCCACATTAATTACAACTCACTAGTAAATTATCTTCAGTTATTTGTTATTTCACCTATGAAATCCATTCCTTCAATACTAACCAAGGTTCAATATGTAGTGGATGTTAGATTATTAAGTTGTAAAGGAATTAAATATAGAATGTAAACTTTTTTTGGAATGTTGTTATATTGATTAGGAATGTGAACATTTATTTTTTTTCAAATAAAATAGATTAATAATCTTTTTAGACTTAGTTACTTAATAATTTATTTTTATTTTTGCAATTTCTATTAAAAATGAGAAGCACAATACAAAGTGGTAGGAGAAAGATGATATTACATAGTGAAACAAACAAGTTTTGACATTTCTCTTTTATACCTAAAATTGACAAACATACATACTTGAGACAAAACATACCACAATTTCTTCTCATATGATCCTAAAATCCTATAAACAACATGGAAATATAACTAAACATCACAAGTTCCTATGAAGTCCATTACATCATGTTGTATTGGAAAACAGATTAATTGTATTCTTCTGTGGACTCCCAAATTGCAATGAACATTGTATGGCATGCCTAGAAATAGTGAAGATGCTATTCCTTCGACCCCCAAATTGCAATGGATATTGTATTGCATGCCTAGAAATACAATTCTTAATATTTCTATTCCATTTAAAAATGTTGATTTTTAAAGGTGAGACCTTGAAAGCATGATACATTTTTTTATAATATTTGAATTTCATATAAATATTGAAAAGTTGTGTCTAACTTTTTATGTACAATGAAGAAGCAAATGTCCACATTAATTACAACTCACTAGTGAATTATCTTCAGTTATTTGTTATTTCACCTATGAAATCCATTCCTTCAATACTAACCAAGGTTCAATATGTAGTGGATGTTAGATTATTAAGTTGTAAAGGAACTAAATATAGAATGTAAACTTTTTTTGGAATGTCGTTTTACTGATTAGGAATGTGAACATTTATTTTTTTTCAAATTAAATAAATTAATAATCATTTTAGACTTAGTTACTTAATAATTTTTTATTTTTTTGCAATTTCTATTAAAAATGAGAAGCACAATACAAAGTGGTAGGAGAAAGATGATATTACATAGTGAAACAAACAAGTTCTGACATTTCTCTTTTATACCTAAAATTGACAAACATACATACTTGAGACAAAACATACCACAATTTCTTCTTGTATGATCCTAAAATCCTACAACTCACTAGTGATTTATTTCAGTTTATTACCATCTCTCTCCATGACCCATCACAAAATCAAACTTATGCCTAAATCACCATGTGCATTATATATCTCCCATGTAGTGATTTCTAAAATAATGCTCTCTTATCTTGGAGAAGGGAATTCTTTTCTAATAAGTCCACAAGTTATGAGTGTAGGATAGATCTAGGATTTATTTCGGTTTATTACCATCTCTCTCCATGACCCATCACAAAATCAAACTTATGCCTAGATCATCATGTGCATTATATATCTCCCATGTAGTGATTTCTAAAATAATTATCTCTTATCTTGGAGAAGGGAATTCATTTTTAACAAGTCCACAAGTTATGAGTGCCCTACTTATAGTTTCCACCAATATTCCTTTGTTAAGTTAGGTTTTCGGTTCCATCCTTACTTTTCTGCAATTCCGTGTCAATCACTGGTTATACATGTAAACTATTGTTAATGCCATCACCTGAATATCCAATAAGGTGTACTCTTATGTTTATGTAGATTTTGGTCTTTTCTTTACTCGTAGAGTGAAAAATAAATGAGAAAAAAATCGGACAACAATTTTCACTTTGTTGTGAGAGCATTATTCTACAGATTTGTAAAAAACGATAAATGAAATGTTGCCTTATCTTTGCTTCTAGGAGATTCTAGTTGCTTTATTTAGGTCAATAGTGCTTCAACTAGACCATTACCTACTTGATTACTAGTTCTCAAAAGTCACGATTTTCTTGGTATGGACTCCACTTTTATTTTCGACTAGCTAGCCACATGATTAGGATTATAAACATATTTCTTAAGTAAAGAAACATGAAACATCGCCATGAATTCTTATATTAGATGGGGATGAAGCATTTTGCAGAGCATAATTCACAGTTTACAAGTCAAAACTACAAATTAATTAAAGCTCCGGTCCAAACAAATTCGACAAATATCATAGTTCTAAGCAAACGTAGAAATATATAATCCAACAACCTACAATATAGATTGTAATGTCGTGATCAAATAAAATTATTGTAGCTCCATATGAGATAGCTGAAAATGGAAGATGGACCATTGACCTCAAATTCTAGGTAAAAATATAAAGCCCTTCATTTATTATTTCTTAACTTGGTGAAGTAAGCAATGTTGTAGAAAATCTCACAATCAAAGAACTACATTGCCAATGGATGAATCTATGAATATGGGTAATACTTTTCAATGAAATGTGGTGAATCTTTTTTGGTATTTTTCATATTTTTTTATATTGAAGATGTGAAAACTCAGATAAGCCTTGTCAATTTTGATTTGTAGTTAAAAAAAGTTGTAGGGAATTGTGTTGTCTTTCTAACAATATTTTTTCCAAAAACTATTAGTGCCATTTAATGTGCCAAAACTGCGTTTAATTAAATACTTGTCCTTGCAAATTAATGGAAAATTTAACAAGTGAGTTTGTTTCAATCAAATAAATTCAATGTTCAATATATAATTTTCAAAATATATATATAGGAGGATGATCTACACAAAACTTAGTAGATCACACACACACACACACACACACACATATATATATATATTTTGTTTTCCAATTATAGTTTTTATTATTTTTTGAAGTTGACTCATTAATATTTGAATCACATTGTATATAATTTTTTCTTACATTTTATATAATTTGAATCAACATTTTTCCAACTATTTACATAAATTGAAAAGCCAAAAATACACTTTTGAAGAGGAAATATCCACGAGGATCCCACATATATTTTATAATTTTTTGGTTGAGTATCTTTTATGCTGTTAATTTTTTTCTAAGCACTTTCGAAATCGTGGGAAATTAATTTAGTATGATTTTTAAAATGTGTGTGTGTGAAATCAAAAGTGTGAAAATTTTATGCCATTTGATAGAGTATTGATCGAGGGATCCATTGGCCTTAACTCCACCACTTAAAATGAATGAGATGAAAGGGTTTCGCCCTCTAGAAGCTACAGGTACAAAAAATCCCACAACAAGAATGCTAGAATTCTACAATTAAAGCACTTGATCGGGCTAATGATCTCGATTGGGATCTTGTAAACGCAAACCAGTGATGAAACTTATCTTCAAATTAAAGAAAAGTTGTAGCAGGATAATGCGGATTAAGCATGTGCAAGATATCAGCTGGGTGATGACGATGCTCTCATTTATCAGGGTACCAAACTATACATTCCAAATAGTGAAAATTTGAAGAAGCTTGTGATGGATGAAATACATCAAATACCATACTCTGGACACCCGGGATATCATAAAACTATAACAGCAGCAAGAAAGCAATATTTTTGGCATGGTATGAAGAAAAGCATAGCTGAGTACATTGCTAGGTGTCAAAAGTGCCAACAGGTCATGGCATAGCACCAACATCCAGCAGGATTGTTGCAGCCCTTACCCATTCCAGAGTGGAAGTGGGAAGTGAACTCTATGGATTTTATAACAGGTTTGCCCATGTAGTGAAGAAACATGATTCAATCATGGTTGTGGTGGAGAAGCTCTCAAAGGTAGCTCATTTAATTCCAGTCAAGTCCACTCACAAGGCTAATGACATTGTAAATATCTTCATGAGAGAGATATTCAGATTGCATGGATTTCCCAAGGCAATAATTTCTGATCGTGATACAAAGTTCACTTCCAATTTTTGAAAAGGATTGTTTCAGGAATTGGGAACTAGATTAAATTTCAGTACAACATATCATCATCAATTTTGGCACAGTTCCTGTTGGGCAAATGTCCTGTCAGGGACAGTTCCTATTAGGTACAGTTCCTGTTGGGCAAAGTTCCTGTGGGGAACAGTTCCCGTGGGGCACAGTTCCTGTCAGGCACAGTTCCTATTGGGAAAGTTCCTGTCAAGCACAGTTCCTGTCAGGCACAGTTCCTGTTGGGCAAAGTTCCTGTCATGCATAGTTCCTATCAGGCACAGTTCCTATTGGGAAAATTTCCTGTCGGGCACAGTTCCTGTGCGGCACAGGAACTTTTCCCAACAGGAACTAGTTCGATCACTGCCAGTGGACTCCTCACGGATATAACCAGTTCAAATAACGCTAATCCACATTACAAGCATATTCATTTAAACAAAGCAATTTCTAAATAACGATGTCCGACATTACCAGAAGCTGTAACAGACATGGAGCATCGGGTAACAGATAATGGAGAGGAGACCAGGAGAAGCAATGTAGGATGGCTAATAGCGTCCAATGCTCTGTCCATTTATCCAGGAAACTCCCTTTCCCATGCCCAAAAGGTTTAGACTCTAGAGCAACTAGATCATTTCCATCTGGAGCATCAAAGTTGGTATATCATAAAAGAAAGAATTATTATTAGTTATATATATCAAACACCAATACCTTTGGCCGAGTTGGTATATATCAATTCCCCTTCCCAATTTTTAATATCTTATTAAGGTGGATAATAAATCTCTTATCTTTGTCTGTAGTTAAAATTTGATACTCGCCAATTGTTTATCTTTGAAAACGGATTACCACCAAAATTTAATTTGATACCTCAGTAATTGTGTATCCTTGAAAACATATTACCTAAAAAAATCATAATCCAAGACAACAGGGAAAAAGAAATTTCAAAATTTAAAACAGCAGAGGGAAAGACTTGGGTTGGGTAGCTGAAAATTATCATTATCCCTAGCGCCAATCAATGAGGATCTACTCTTAACCTTAGGAACATAGATGATTGGGCAACCAGAGGTCAAGACCGAGTGGAGTAAAGCCCCTTTGTTGCATCCTTCAGTAACTTCAATGATGTTGCTGCTTCTTCCACCTTCGCAGCAGAGGAGGCGTTGGACACCAAAAGGTTCCCAAGGGCTGCGTCCTGAATGCAAATAGCTTTCTACAGGCCACATAGATAAAAAAAATGTTACAAGTATTCCAAAGATTTCTAAGGATCCTTGGAGAACTCTACTGTGTTTACTATCATGTATTAAAGGGAGCAGAGCATCTTGAATCCAATCAATTTTTTTCTTCTACCAAGTCATTGTTCTTCAAGTTGGAATGAAAACATAAGAGGCCTTTCCATGCATGTAGATTCATGACAATGTCAACTAACTCGCTATCCAAGAATCCTTATGTCACAGTAGCATCTTTTCAGTAAAATATGGCATTCGATATGAAGTTTTATTTGTAAGATTGACTTGTCTTAGCTACCTTGATACATAGAGAACAAATGTCTAATGTGAAGTTGTATCCTCCAAAAAAAATTCCACTGCATTTGAAGAAAATTCTCAAGGTCTGTGTGACAATTATTGCAAAGTTGTCTGCCACGTTTATAATAAAATCCTTGCATTCAAAGCCATTTTGGATCCTGTGGAAATGATCCAAACTCCTTTTGGTGTTCTATATATATTATATATTTTAGTTGTCGATGTAGGTGAAACTTCTTTATCTTGAAGTTCATTTCCCTCATCCCCATGTCATTATTCAGTGGTTCCAGAATTTATATGTTGTATAAGATGAACCAATGCAACATCTATGCAAGAACAGTATCAAACTATGTCATATATTGGCCAACCTCCTCTATTTTTACCAATGTCTAGCATTGTTTATAATTTCCATGCATATAATTGGGACAACTTGGCTTTCACTAGGACAATGAATTGACACTATTTTTGTACTGTCGAGTACAACATATATGAGCCCTATTTCCTATGTGACAGCACAAAGGATGGTGGCATTAACTGCATCTCTTTTAGAAGAAATTCATCCTTTCCACTTCTCTTTTCTTTCATCACTTTTCAAGCTAAATATTGTTGAAGTCACATGTGCAGTGATTGTTTAGTTGGGTTGTGTTTATGTTATTCAGTGGTTTGATTCACCAGTTGTCCAGCATTATAGGGTATGTTGTTGCTTGCATGTCTCCACATAATCTAAATTTCTAATGCATTTGCATATTTTTTTGTAGCCATCCGTACAAAATGGGCAAGCGGGGAAAATGGAATGTAATCATGGATCTTGAGGTGCAAGACCCCAAAAACATGATCACCTTTTCTAGTAGAGACTTAGTTTGGTTTGAAATACACCAAGAAAATAGGAGCATTGATCATGTTGCTTTAGTACCTTCACATAGGGTTCCTGCTTTTATCAAAGGGGAGGAAACAAACCCTGAAGCTCCATGTACTTTTGTACGTCGACAAAACAAACAACCAGGAAAAAGAGACAATGTTGCCTTGCAATATGAACTGTAAGTATTTCAAAAGTGCATTGTATACCTATAGCATTGAGACTACATTTATCATTCATTGTATTTACTAACGGTTAAAAATTTCCTATGTAGTTATCATTGTTCATATGGCCCAGAGGACAAAATAGGAGAGGAGTCAACTAAACAAAGGACCCCGTTTGCTAAGAAGAGAGGCTGACAATGCCATTTCATTGTGAAGGTTATGGTTCAAAGTCCTCATATAGCAATATTGACTTACAATTTGTATGACCATGAAGATGAGCAAGGATGGCATTGTCATGGCCAACGTGACACTTCAGGTAATGGTGGGACATTGCACAAGTCAAAGCTTTCAAGGGACATTGTTGCATATGTGGAGAGTTGTTTATTTTTTGGAGTGTTCGTTGATGTAGCTTATAAAATGCACATCAAGCGACATGTTGACATGGATGCAGCAGCCCAAGATAGGGATTTCTTCCTATCTAGGAAAGATATTTTAAACATATACAATCGGTTGTTGAAAGGAAAGTATCAACTCCACCAAAAGGATGAAATGAGTGTCAACCTTTGGCATCAAAAGCGACAAGAAGATTTATTCTTTTACCAAAATCCCAATGGTGAAGAGGTCCCTTTTATAATGGGAATCCAAACAAAATGGATGTTGTAGATCATGGTCAAGCTATCCCATAATAGCATAATAGCCATGGATTCAACTTTTAGTACAAATAAATATGGGGTAAGTCAAATGTCAATGATTGATTTTATATATCTATTTGAGATGTAGTAATTGAATATATTAGATGACTTGAATTTGACATTACATGTTCTTTTGAATATGGCAGTATCATATTTACACACTGGTGGCTTTTGATGGACCAAAAAGCGGGGTGTCAGTTGCATGGGTTGTGGCATCCCAAAATACTTTAGCAGATATTGCGCTATGGTTGGAGCAGTTAATGCTTAGGTGTTACAAAATCCATCCTTATTGGAAAGTCAATGCCTTCATGGTAGATGATGCACTGGTTGAAATCGTCGCTTTGAGGTAAGTTGAATTTTGTTATGCAACAATATATCTTACATTTATTTTAAGAATGTCACACTTAAATGTTCTAAATATGGCAAGAGGATCACAGGGTGTGATGTGATCTTGTGCGTTTGGCATGTCCAGAGAGCGTGAAAAAAAAATGTGTATCAGTTGGCTGAAAAAGAAGTGGCAAATGAGATGTACAAAGACTTGGGTTTCATTATGAAACACACTTCAAATGATGATGTGGATGATGCAATCTGTGGTTTTTTTAGCAAATTTGAAAATGAAAAGAAGTTCTTGGACTATTTCCACAATAATTGGGTTGCGGGTGATAAGATCCGTAAGTGCACAAACTCTTGTTGATGTTTATATTTTGTCTTTCATAAATATGATATACTTTTTCTAACTTAGTTCTTTACATTTAGGGATGTGGTTGAAAGGTTGTCGAGAGTTTCCTCATGCAAATCAAGAGACCAACAATGTTGTTGAGTCTTAACATTGTTATTTGAAGACAAACTTCCTATCTGATCGAAGGAAGAAATGTGCACGCAGGATGGACTGGTTGTTGTACATGCTCCTATGTAGTGTTGAACCTTGTTATCGGTACAAGGAAATTTTGAAAGAAGAAGGATACCTCAATAACTACAGGAAAGAAAAACAAATTGAAAATTCATTGGAAAAAGCTAGAAGAATATCGGATAGTGATTGTTTCCCTCACAAGAGCACACCACATGCTTACTGGGTGAGGATCCAAACAGATCGTGATAAAAAATACCTTGTCAACCGGTATAACACAATTTTTATAGTTTGCGAATTCCCATGGTCTATTCGTGGAAATATTTGCAAACATGCCATTAAAATAAATTGGTTATTTTTCCACTCAGGTGATTCATATCCATTACTTCATCGGGATGCAGTTCCTAACACATTCAATGACCCCCCTAAAATAGGTATAGAGCCCCAGAACCTCAATGTAGATACCGACACCACACTTATGGCCACCGACAGTGTTGATGCAGATGTTGAGGCTCTTCAGTTGGCTAGAGAGGAGTTGTTTAGCTACTTGCAGTTGATTAAAGACAACCCCCCCACTACTTTGAGCAAGACCAACCGATTGACTGATATGGTTAAAAAAATGTTGGATGAGGCCAAGAATTTGCACATTATGGATTTTGAGTTCAAAGTTGGGTTGGATGCTCTTGATTCGTCTTTGAAGCGGAAGAAGAGTTTCCTTAGCCCTACAAAGAAACAAAGAAGGAGAAAACAAAACAATGGTTTGGAAATTGATTTGAATATCCATGCATCTAAATATGAACTGTTTCAGTTTCAATACCTCAAAGAGCGGGGACGTCCTCGAGCAAACAAGGCATTGCCTATGGTATCAGGTTAGTTTCATAGATTGACGAGAGTAATGAGTTTAGACTAGTGTATTTAGTCATCACCATTCTTTAACACATGGTGTGTTGTTATTTGCAGAGGTGCAACAGTCCACAATGGTGGCATCAATCCAGAGCCAAAGGGAGATGCAACACCATCAAACTTCTCCTGACATTCCAGGTACATTTCATTTTACTTTTCATACATTGTGAAAGCAATTTATTTGAATTATTTTATGTTTCATATCTACGTGGTGTGTTAATGTCTGCAGAGGTACAACAATCCACAACCGTGGTGTCTAGCCAATTAAGCCATGGGGAGTTCCAACATGCCCACTTAATGGACAATTCTCCAATTGTTGATCTACAAGGTTTGGAAAAGGCTATGTTATCAACTGTTTGTCAATTACCCTTTTTTATGGCATCGACCTTCTTTAATGTGTATTTTGTTGATGTGTGCAGAGGTGCAACACTCCACAGCCGTGGTACCAATCCAAGGCCATAGGGATATGCAAGGGCATCCAACTTTTCTTGCTATGCTAGGTATGCTTGATGCGGCTAGCCAACTTCACATTAAATGTCCTAATTTTACTCTGCAAGGAATAACTAATTTGTCTCGGTGTAAGTCAACTTTGATTGCTCAAGATATATCACAAGAGATATTACATGGATGTATGGCCTTTTAACCAACAAACTTGGTTAATTTTTTACCCCCTGTCCACAGTTAGACATCAAATTTGGTTATTTGTTTTGGATGATATCTTTCCATTTGGAAGGTTTTTAGGTCCCACAAAATATCAATTAGGAAGAAGATGGAAGATGATAGCCTCTATCATTTCCTCCTTGTCCTTTTCAAGATTAATATAACTTATGATATCTGAATGATGAGATTAAAATCCTAAAGTTTGATTTATGTTCAAGTCTTTTGATGAGAGTGTCCATTGTGTGAACATATATTCTACTCTCTTTTTTTATCGTATGCTTGCTTTGACGATAATTTTTTTTTGTAAACTAATATAAGTCTATAAAGCAATTTGAGAGGGTAAAGGGACTATATTTACTTACGAGGGTTAAGGGACTATATTTACTATATTTACTTATGACTGTGAGATGCATAAATGCCATGTATCATTACTTTCCCATTCAGTTTTGTCGGTTATCAAACACAAGGGTGCCACAACCTTGTGACAAACCTTGAGTGAGTGCCAATCTCAGGATGGTGATAAGATAGAGTGAGGGGAGTTCAAGACTAGAGTGTAGTATGTTGGCTACATGAAGAATGTGCATTTGTCCATTGTTTATTGTAGGTGATTTATATGTTATTCATCCTCTCTTGTAATCTAAATAATGAGATTAATATCACTTATAATATCTGCACAACCACATTGCATCAAAAGTTATATTTATTGTTACCTTATGCTATGGTTCAAAGATCGCATGTCCATTACCTTTTTTTTAGGCATTACCATTCTTTAACTTGTATCATGTTGGTGTGTGCAGAGATGCAACACTCCACAACCATTGCGGCAATCCAAGGCCATAGGGAGATGCAAGGGAATCCAACTTTTTTTGCTATGCCAGGTACTTTTGATGAGACTTTCATATGTTGTAATCAATGTTTGCAGGCTTATATTTATTTACATGCAAATGCATTTCATAATGACTATTTCATTTTTTAATTACAAATTATATAAATTTCCAAGGGATCGTCCTCCTTCAAAACATGCCCAATTGGATGACAAGTCTCCAGTTGGTGACCTGCAAGGTTTGGAAAATGCTATGCTATCAACTCTTTGACAATTACCCTTTTTTTAGGCATTGCCATTCTCTAACGTATGTATTACACACCAATATGGTTTACAATGAAAATTGCTTGCTATATTTCAGATGTAGGAGGTTCTCGTAGCAATCTTCCTTCTATTGAACATGCTTGGTTGATGCCCAACTATCCAGTTAGTGATTTCTAAGGTTTAAACTCTTTCATGGCAATTGTGATATATTTTCTTTGCATTTTCCTTTATTGGTGTGTTGGATGTTGTATTAGTCTTTCCATTGTGTTGACTCACGACACATTGCCAGGTGACTATAGACCAAGGGGAGGGGCATCATCTTCTGCTGTGAGAAACCCACCATGTAGGGGCTTCAGCTATAATGATGACCAATGAGGCATGCACATTTTTATGAAGGAAGATTCCATGAATATTGAAAAAGGATTAAGGCTTGTGACAATGATCTGTATAGTTAATGTCTTTGAAGTTCTTGCACAGAGATTAAAACGGAGTACATTGTTTCAATACTAGATGGGTGGATGTTGCCATGCACAAAACTATGGACTGTTTCATTACAGACAGAAGAATTATGGGCCCTCTTGAGCAGATTTGCAAATGGTAGCAGAAGATCCCTCACCAGTAGGGTGGACCGAGGTTAAGAAAAATAAAGGGACGAAGGGCAGGATTGAGGACTACTTAAATTCCTAATTCTATGTATTGCATCATTCATTAATGAAATGTGTACATGATTTTATGTAATTCACACTGTGTAAGCAATGATTTTTCAAACATCCTCATTGTCAATTCAAAAAACACTAGTTCAATACAATAAACATCAGTTAATGTATTTGGAATTTGTATATATTTATGTATTTGGAATTTGTATAAACATTAGTTAAGTTATTTATATTTAGAAGGAACAATTATGTATGCTTCATTTATTTGCATTGTGTTTTGGTTGAATATTCCTACAGAATATTGTATCTCTTTCTTTCTCAAAATACTGCATCTTTCTTTACACCAACATTCAACAGGGCCTTATGTTGTGGAAGCCATTGTTTCCAACTTGGTGCAAGTTCCCAAAGTGATGGTTGTGTTATGGGTTGTTGCAAGTTCCCAAATAGTTTAAGTTAGTAATTCAATCTTCATTATTGGTCATGTTGTTTCTGGAAAAGTATATGTTTTTGTAAAGCAAATATGAAAGGCCCACTACGCAAAATAAAGCAAGAAGAACAAAAACTTATTCTTACTCATATATATTCATTGATGTTGGTTTATAATTATGTCATGTTATATTTCATGTTGGAAAAAATATGTCAACAGTTGATAGACAACTATAGCATGGAAATCAGGGATGAGCCCAATTTGAGATGGAAAGAAACATTGGCTCAATAGCTGGCCTTTTTGGGAAACGCATTGACCCCTATTGATGAACTTACACCACTTACTATATCAGAGTTTTGGAACAACAAACTAGAAATCTAAAAGGCACATGCAAGGCAACTCTAACGACCCTAGAGCAGATTGCATCACTGTCAATAGAACTCAAGGACTAGAACACCTTATTTGATAATATTGCACACAAATTAAGGGATCCATTTTGTCAGCAATATGTCCTTGGCCTAATTTATTCTAGAAAAGACACTGTGCAATAGATTGGAAATGCATACCTCAATGGGAGATGCTAAGATCTATAGATTATTTCAGTACCTAGATCCAATGCATTCGTTGTATATTCATGAAATTGAACCATCTTGCAAAACTTGTTGCATCTATGTTGGTTGTAAGAGACAAAGCGTCACCTACCCAAATTTCAGGAAATTATTATTTTATGTTGCAAAAATACTCTATGTTAATTTAATTACAAAGTTTTGTAATTATGATCAGTTATGATCATGGATGAATGTAATTACTGAATATTATTATTTAAATAAATTAATTCGGGAGATAAACACCCAAGAGGACTGTTGAAAGAGTGTTCACTGTCCCACTAGGAGGAATGGAAGTTGTTGGAAGGTATGGGACACATGGCAACAGTTGCATCACACCACTAGCTATTGGTTATGGGACAACTTCCCCTTAAATAGGGAATTATCCCCCAGGTGGAGGGAGTGAGAAGGCAGCTCATTTAATGACCCAGTAACATTTGAAAAGGCCTAGGCAGCCTATAAAGGCAAATTCGAATTGGGCAGGCAGCCCTTAATCAATATTTCTGCAGAATATTTTCCTCTTGTAAATACGGTGATTTCAAGAGAGATTCGAATAAGGGAGATTAGTGGTGATTGAAAACTGAGTTTTGCATATTATTGAGAAGAAACAGAGTTGTAGGAGCAAGTCTTTTGGACTGCTACATATTGAAGATTTAGAAGATTACTGCTACAACAAGAAGAAGTCCTAATTCCTGAAGCTTCTTCCTCCTGGTGGTTCAGTGAACAGGCTCAGGGGTCCTACGACAGTATTTGACTGTTTTCAGGAGTTTGGTTGGGTGGAACAGTCTTCCTGGGTTGTTTGTTTCCCTACAGAGTTCTCAGGTTCTTAAATATTTCCTAACTTATTCTCAGTAAATAATTCTATTATGTTTATCTAGTATTATTCTGTTTATTTGTTTTCGAAAAGAATCTAATTCTGGAATTGTTTAAGTCTGAATGTTTAAGTTTAATGTTAAATTGATAAATCAATATCCCCATTTTTCCACATGTTGTTTGGCAGCATCGTACTCTAGTAGAGATATGCAAATTAAAGTAGATTAGAAGATAGGCAAAATTTGCCATTGAATTCGATAGATAGGTAGTAATCATATATGTATCAGTTTTCTGTTCCTAAGATTTATTAATTGTAGAAGGTCCTGTATCATAGTTAGTATATATAATGTTTTTTTTAGTTATATGATAAACAGTCAATATATAATTTATGTACAATCATCCTGCATTATATATAAATTATGTCCATAGGAAGTAGATAGATTAATACTGCATATTGTTTTAAGACTGTTGAATTTGAATAAAACATTCTTTATAATAAGCTGGAAACAATAGTTTTCACACAGGTTTCATATTCATACATTTCATTCATACACAGTTTCCTTGAAATTACTTCATCAGCATTATATGCATAGAAATTAATTTATAGACAGAATTGTAATTTACACAGTCTTCACAATTTCTACACTATACATTCACTTTGCTTTCACTTACTATAGTAATGTTGTATTATCAATAAACTTAACAAAAGATAAGAATTTACTAAACATCACTATTATTACCATGTGTTTATTTCTCTCTTTTTCTACTTACTCTGTTTTGTGATTATTGTAAATCTGAGTCTCGTATCAAGAAGAAAACCCTAGCTAGATTTATATTTTCTCTTTTATTGTTTTATAACAAAACTTTACACTCTATTCAAACCTGAGATCGAAACCGATCCAATATCTTTAATATTGTTCAGATTATCATCCTCAACAAAACACGAATTAGGGTTACTTTGACCCTATTCGTTTCCTTTGCAAAACATTATTGAAATCTCAGTTCAACCTTTTACTCTACTTAGATTTCAAACATCGACAAATAAGAACACACATTATCAACCTACAGTATCAAGACAAACCACACAGACTTATACAAAAAGTTTAGAATATATTTCCATCTTAAGGTTGAAGTTTATTTTATACACAGAACCTTTATCATCGACGATATCTTCAAACCCTATTCTAGCTCGAAAGACATTGTAGTAACTTTCAGCATGAAGTCGATTTACAGAGACATTTAACCAATTTAATTTAGCATGCAAATTTATTTTCCGAGGAAAGAAGTATCATTTACACAATGAATGAGCCCACGGCTTGTTTCAAAACTTAACCATTGAAATCGTGTATTTTCAGAACGAAGACTTTCAACATTGATTGAAAACAAAATTAAAATCAGGGTTTATCCCAAGTTTACAGCAATTCTAAAAGAACCCAATATCCTAGAACATCGACGAGTCACAGCTCCAGTCGGCCTCACAGAATTTCATTTTATAGAAACCAAGAACCATTCAAACAAAACAATAGTCGCGTCACTGAATCACAATCATTATTTTTTTGGAAGTTCTTCAACTAGCAACATCTACAGAGAAAACGACGAAGTCTTAACAGAGCCTGATACTCATTCTTAAGAACCACTTCAACCACCGTCTAAGAGAACTATGAGGGTTATGGAAGACCCGAGGCTTACCGATGTTGAGGCACGATAACACCTTTGCCAAAACGTTACTCTTTTGTTTCCTTAAAACCCTGTAGCTGACAAACGACGGATTTTGAGTTAGATAAAAGTTACTTCTAAAATGAAAATGAAATGCAGCAAAGAAATATTTTCACCTCAGAAGAATCGCTTACCTTAGTAAACCCTGGCCAAGTCTTGAAGTTCTCAAACAAACGACGAGAATGGTGTTGTGAACGATACCAGGAAACTTTCAACCTTGATTTCGATAACACTTCGAACCAAAGACTTAGGTCTCCAATAAACAAAATGCCATTACAAAGGTTTAAGACCTGTAACTTCCATTCATTTAGAAAGTCTCAAGGTCGAATCTCTCCCAATGTTTCAACAGAAATTTCGGCAGCCTGTCAGCCACCTCCAACGAAGACAATAACACAATGAAACCACTTTCTCCAAGTTCATAAATTCAACACACGATAGATGTTAGGGTTTTCATCCAATGACCCTTTTTCATCAACATCGACGGTCTCCACTTTGCCAGCAATCGTAGCATTGAAATAAACGACGTCAACATTTAATGCCTGACCTATTTTACAGGTCGACTTTTCCACGATGGCACACGGTGGAGCAACACAATCAACGCATGGCATATAACCCTTACACAACAACAAGCATGGAGGCATTCACGTCTATGGGGATCTCTGGGTTTACCACTCAGCAAGGAGGCAGTACCAAGTTTTAATGCAAGATTGTTGGGCGATCTCTATCTCAGCTCGAGACCGACGCCAAGTTAAATGAGCCAACAACCTGTCAATTTTCACATTAATTGCATGTCAGCATTTTCTACGGGACTGTAAACCTTGCAATTTCATTGTATTATAACCTTTTAAAAGTTACCATAGTATTTTAACATCTATGCAAAGATCGATATAATAATTCATTATAGTGCTTGCACTTTATTACCATCGAATCCAACATATTACAATGTTGGCAAACGTAGATTATAGTTTGGATATGATTCTTTTTGTTGCATGCTATTGTAATAGTTACCCTATATTTTAATATTGATATCAAACCGAGGATTAATATAGTTGTACCACTATATTCATAGGACCTAGATTCTATCACGATATAGAATGGAATTTAAATAGCTCAAGTCTTGTTTTTACCATAGTCAATCTATGGTTTACATTTGTTTATATATTTAATTACTACAAATGTCTAGTCTTTGGGAAAGATCACAATTGCTTATTAAGACCTAAATAATTATAGTGGTGAATATAAATTTTGAATCCTAAAACTTATATAGTTAATCAATAGTATTGTATAAGCTCACAAGCACATACATGCTATAATATTTAGTTTGGTAATGGAAGTAATAATTTTCTCCAACCCCTATCCACTTTTATTCATGCGATACAATGGTACTGTGCCATCTTGGTACTACCAGCTAAATGGTGACAACACGACAGCTATGATGACGACAGAATTAGTTAGTGAAAGGACGACGACAGAACCAGCTAAGTACGAAGACGACTACAGTGACGACGCTGCTAATTAGATGCTTATTCATACAGCTAACTTGGGTTGATCTTACTACGATACAAGACGAATTATGGAAAGTAAAAGTGTAAGCATATGAATCGTACCTGTATGCTTTTATAAATGCAATAGTCTTTAATCTTTTCTATTTTTATTTTCAAATGATGATTTTGAACTCACACGAACTGGAATTTATTGCAATCATGAAACTTCTTACCTGTCATCTGCACATAGAACAGGTCCAATGTTTTAGCGTATAGCTAAGTAAGCTTCAAGGTCCCTCATAGGACTCCCTTGGACAGCAAAGGAGCAAACTGTCAATATCATCTCAAGGAAAGAGCATCATATCACATTCTAACCTGGCATTTCATTATTACATCAATCATACTTATCATTGCATTAAAAAGTGTCGCATCAAAGTCAGATCTATTCGTGCATTTAACTATCATAATCATAGTTGTTATGAATGCAATTAAGTTGTCACTGTCGCATTAGTTATAACATAATTTTATTTATGTTGAGTACAACAGCTGTTTAGTTAGCGTTGTTACATCTAGCAATTATTAATTTCCGCAATTATAAATTATCACAAATTAAGGTAATTATTGCCATTTACAAAAAAATTAAATTTTTACGAAAATATGGGATGTTACACAAAGTGGTAAAACAATTGCTTACAAGGTTGACAGAGATAGACACAATTTAGTTAGCAAAAAAATTATTTGGGGAAGTGCTTGAGGATATTTCAACATCTCTAACTCAGTTAGGACTGGGCAAAATTATCTTGGATATGTACTTTATAAGACAAACTGCAAATTTTGGATGCTGCTCCACTAAACATATGAATCGAAGTGTCTCGTATATAATAATCCATGGTATCATTGCATTAGCTGCAAAAGGAATGCATATTAAGTCTATTCATTTTTTGGTTGCTTAAAGATTACACGTTACAACCACACCAACCTTCCTACATAATATTTTGTCTCCTATCCACTTATGTGGAGATAAACGAGAGATTGATTAGCATTGAACATTTTCATAAATGTAATCTAGGGATTGAATAGAATTTAACACTCAATAAATGGAAGCAGCGTTTGTTTATTTTCCCCAACTTGTTATGAATTCAAAAGGAAAAACTTATCATCATCCATGTTGTATAGAGGGCTATAAGTTAAGATCAATACACCAATAATAGCATCTCAATCTCTTTAACATGTTTTGCCTCGATGGAATGAAAATTGTTTGTTTATTTTCCTCAATTTGTTATGAATACAAAAGCAAAAAACTCATCACTAGACATGCTGGGGGCTATGAGTTAAGAATAATAGACCACTAATTGAATCTCAATCTGTTTAACAGGTTTTGCCTTGGTGGAATGAAATTGTGTTGTAGTTTTCATTCACTAAAGTGCAAGAGTCTAGTTCATAAATAATGCAAAAATATGTACAGGTTTCTATATTGTATAGAGGGCTATCAAATGTGGAAGTTATAGTTTGTCTTGAATGCCAACTCTTTCTTTATAGAAGTGATGCAAAGATAAGGGATGTTCATGGTTGAGGTAGTTCTAATCTTTTTTTTTAACTTTATTATGATTATTATTTTTAAATGCATGTTGACGAGTGACTTCTTCCAAGAATATTTCTCTGTTTTTCAGGACCACAATTCTTAAAATCATACAATTATCCCCTTTAGTATTTAAGTCAATTGAACCTTGCAACCTACTATCAATTTTCATTTACTCTTGAAGGTGTAGCCAAGTTAGTATATGAACCAATTGAACTTCATTCTCCTTGCTTTCTATTAGCCTTCTCCATTTGCTGACTGGAAATTTGATGGTATCATCTTTTCAAATTCTGTTTGGAAAAGTCTTTCTTTCTGGGTCGATTCATTGATAGGTGCCAAGAAAATCTGCATGAGATCCATTAGTGTGAGCCAATTAAACCTCTTCTTTTCTTCACTTTTTATAATTATTTTCCATTTGCCACTTAGAAATTTGGTTCATCTTTGTAGATTCCATCCTTGAGTCTTAAGGGCCAATTCTTTGAGAAGTGGCCTAATCCATCGCAACTTATGCATATAATGCCAATGTTTTCATATAGGTTGGGTTTGAAGGGTGCATTTGTATCTATAATTCGACATGTAATGTAATAAATCATTTTGGTTGTTTGATTTGTACAATTTGCTTAGCACATTTTCTTAAGATTCACCAGTCTCATACAATGTAGTGGATGTCATTTGAACTTTGGATACTTAGGTTACCTAAAGAGAGAACCCTTAGTTATAACCATGAAAATCTATCTAATATTCACTATTTATTTGGGTCTTCAATGTAAAGAAGAAAAACTCAGTACAAAGTTCTGAACCCCATCAATATTTACCCACTTTATATCTCACTCCCAACAATATTTACCCACTTTATCTCTCCATGTTTTGTAGAAGCATTGAATATATATATTAGAGTGCAATCCACATAATTTGAGGTATCTTTGTGCCCCTGACGAATCAGCTTGAAATGTCAATGTTTAATAATATTGTTTTCATTCACCTTGGCATAGTTATTAGATTCATGCTTTATTTGGGCCTTTGTACAAAAGGGGAGTGATTACCATGGAAGGTCATATTTTTTGAAGGTAAAGATGAATGGTATGGGGTTTTGACCTTGGCAACTTAGAGGGTGAGCCTTCTTGTTGTACAATGCACTAAGGAAAAGCTTGGAGCAAGCGTTGGTGGCATTGTTACATGTGGGAGTAAGCTGCTTGTGTTATGGGTTGGTGCAAGTTCCCAAAGTTTAAAATTTTGATGTTTATTTAAGTGTTACAGATAGGAACTTGGTAGATTGCAACTAAAAACTATTTTAGTAGAGTTCATGGAATTCATACCAAACTATTTTAGTTGATATACTTTTTATCTCTTTAGTAGATTCATGATACATATTGATTGCAAATATTAACTCTTTTGCAAAAATAATCTAGAACAAGCCACAAATTATATTTTTCAACAAATTCACAACAGACTTCAACTTGCACAAGGCAATTGCAACTGAAGAGATGTCAGAATTATAAAAACATTTATAGATCATTAAATTTTCCTATTGAAGGAGCCAGAAATAACTCCATAATCAAAAAATAAAAATTTGGTACTATACAGTGCCATTCTTTTTTGTAAACTACAGAGAGAAATTATATTAGAGTACAAAAAATATTACATACACAAGAGAATCTGTAGTTCTGAGAGCATTCTGGAGCCTCACGTAGAGCAGAAAAATCAAAATAAGGCCCTTGTAGACCTGCCCACATATGGGATGAGAGTCATAGACATAATTACAAATGACCATTAAAAACATGAGACTATGCGTGCCCAGAAAAAAACAAACCAGTGCATAACAATAAACTATTAAGCCAAAACAAAGAAACCTGATACACTAACCGTCGCAAAAAAGAGATGGGGACTGCCAGAGCAATCCTAAGTGTTTGTTTCTCCATTCTAGGGTTGGGCTTGTCTTCAATTATGGGGAAAATACCAAAGAATTCCTCATCCCGGCTCTGTACCGGGAGTTTGGGAGGCAGAGGTTCAATCTTGCAAGGAGTAGAAGCTTCGCCGTCGGATTTCCGGATTCTTTTGTAGTGAAGAGAGTCAAGAGTAGTAGGAATAGGAAAGGATGCCTCAGGGGGAGGGGCCCCCTGTAAGACCACATCAGCAAGAGAGACCGACCCAAAGGTGGATCCCAGGACAGAAACAGAGCCATCTAAAGAAACACCAAGCGACACATGCAAAGTGGTCCCCGAAGCATGGGCTCCTGTTCCAGTGGCAACGCCCTCTAGATGAGTACTTTAGTTACCCTATGGGCTCTCATTGTTGATACTAGGAGCTTCAAGACCAGAATCGTAGTGAGGAGTGGATTTGCTGAAGAAGGAGTATTTGCCTCTAGCCACGATGGAGTCCAGGGTTGTGAGCATTTCGTCCATTCGGACCAGGTGAGTCTTGATGTACATGATAGAGATCTTAGCCATGTTCCAATTCGCCAACATTTCTTCAACTAGGGTACCCAGCATGTTCTTCATTAACCAATAATAATTTATTTGGTTGCCGGAGGTGAGAATGTCAGAGACCCGGTTAGCTTCCCAATCATCGACCAACCTTAGAATAGGAGTCGTGAGCTTGTCGTCGTAGCCACTGATGGATTTCTTGTCCTTGTCCGGGGAGGTAGCAATTCGACTGACGCCATGACAAGCGCCACGCCTAGAGGTACCACACGGACGAGTCATGGCGTAATCAGCAAGCTCGCAGGAGGAGAGAGTCAGAGCAAAGCATTCAACAATAGGAGCATACAGAGGATAACAGATGAGAGTGGTGAAATGTCAATTCCTCATATCAAGAACCTTGGAGAGGGAGCACCGAGGCATCACACGAGAGAGCATAATGAACCGACGGTTCTAGTAATGGATAAAGTACATTGGAAACCAGACCAGCTTTAATGCCAACCACCAACACGTCATCTGAATTAACATCGTCACTTGCGTGAACGTCAGCCTATCAGGGGAAGGATGCATTCCTAGATATGCTGCTAGGGGAAGGGCGCCTGCCGAGATCCGCTGCCAGATGGGTGAACCACACTGCTAGATGGGTGAACCACACTGCCAGGTGGGTGAATGGCGTTGCCTTCCGCAGCCAGCCCAGTGTTAGCACCCGCAACCGATGTACAATACAACACCATTACATGGTGGGGCACATGTAGTATAGTAGTGCCTTCTTCCTTATTGGAATACTCACACCATGAAAAACACCATAAAAAATATAACAAACGAGCATATCCATCTCAGAGAGGTGTAATAGTGCCCATCAACAAGTTTCGATGGAATAGACGTTGACACCAATTCATCTTTGACACCCTCCCCTAGATTAGTCAACGCCCCAGACAGCAGATCACTGGACATTCTCTTAATATATTAGTGGTGATTTACGTTAAAAGAATTAAATTGACCAACAAAGGTTCTCGCTTCTCTATGGAGAAATTTTAAATTGTCTTTCCGAACTTGATACATCCCTTTCATCTGTTACACATGAGGTCAGAGTTGGTGAAGACTGAAATGTCATTTACACCACAGTTTTTTGTTGCTTTTATCCCTTCAATAAGGGCAAAATAATATGTCTCGTTGTTCGTGGTTCTAACACGTATATCCCTCTTTTTTTGTAAAAACTTATGTGAAGCATTGTTATATAGGACACAAGCAATTATTGTGTGTCCTAGGTTGGGATAGCGGGACAATTTGATGCACAATGTCCATTTCTGCACCATCATGTATGATTTGAATGACCTGAAAAAACCAAAACATTAACACAAACAATTTTTCCACTTAGTCTCAATTAGAAGGTTCAAATTATACATGGAAGATGATACGCATAAAAATATGCAGAACTCTCTCTGTCCTTAGTCAACAATGAGATGATGAGATACATAGAACACCCTCTTAGCTAAACACTAAGATATAGAGAGCACCTCGTTGGCTGAACACTAAGATACAAAGATCAAAATTCAATCGGAATCGTGACCAACAAAACAATTATAAATCCATTAACTAAAGAATTATAAATCGTTAACTTAATAGGGTATGTTTCAGGGGGTCAAATTTTCCAATCATTGAAATTATCCTGGAGTTGGTTTTGGGCATTGTAGATATATTTTTGGAATACATCCCATCAACATAATCAAGCAGCACCACTCAATTTAGGCTTATGAATGAACCTGATGTGTCTCACCTGATATGAGAGCACCTGTTGGCTAATCAACTGCAACCGGAGGGTATCTATTTTGCTAAATTATGAAAGATGGTGCTCAATGGTGCTCACTTGTTGTATAGTTGCTGGTTGGTATCTATTTTGCTAAATATTGAAAGATGGTGCTCATTTGTTGTACAGTTGTCAAATAAGTTGTGATTGAGTTGTCATCTTGTGCAAATTTAATTTATGCTTTGAGGAGCTTCATTCATAAAATTTCTATGGAAATTTTCACCTGTTGGGAGGATTTTTTCATTACCAACATAGGTCCATCTTAAATCTAGACCCAGAGGAATCCAATATTTTGAGATGTAAATTTTTTATCCAGAAGAATGCTTTCATATTTCCATGGACAAAGAAGAAACAAAGTAAGGCGATGCCATTGGTTAAGTGGAAAACAATTCCCAAGCTAAAAAGAGGAAGGTGAGTGATGATTGAAGAACATATACTATTTTGGGAAATCATTGTGATGCAGGAGAATCGATGCCTAGGCAGAGCAGTCGAAGATGATCGACATAAGGAAGGCCGACCAGAGGGAGTGACGACGACCACTGGTGCGGAAGAGCAGATTGGTTGTCGAAGTCAATAAGTCGAGCAGGAGCAGTTGATCGCATATCGACAAAAGTGCAGAAGGTCAAGATTCGACATGTTAGAGGTCGACAGACGACAGAGTGGCAGCGAATATGTCGAGGGTTGACATGTTGTCGAACCACGACTCCAACAGGTTTGGGTATGAGCCAAGCGAGGAGAAAAGGGCAGACTGGCGAAGCCTGAAAGTGCGAAGGGAAGCCGACAGGTATGTCGAAGGCTGACAGAAGACAATATGGTCGAGGCAGTGATAAGACCGACTACTGTAGCAGTGTCAGAAGGACGCGTAGAAAGTCAAGGAGAGCACTTGGCAGCCGTTCGAGGTTGCTAAGGAAGTTATTAGCAGTTATTGCAGGTGGTTGGGATCGTGACAAATGTCGCCACAGGTGGAGATTGTGCAGCACGGCAAAGGCGCTGACAGTTACAGGTCTACAGGATCAGGGATATCAGCGGACAGAGGAAGCATGTCTCAGGGGTCGGAGTGATGTCGGGAACATCAACAGCAGGGTAGAAGGTTTGTGCGCATGCACAGAGCAGGAAATAGAATTAGTTCTATTTTGGAGTTAGCACAGAGCAGAGCTCAAGAGAAGTTTTGTAGATTGGATAGGAGAGTCACACATCTATAGAGTGCAGAGAATATCGAGCCATAGCTCAGAGTTCCGTAGTGAACCAAGAGAGGGTGAATATCGACACACTGAGATAGCACACAATTACTTTTGTATTGTCATAGGCTGAAGCCGACAATAGTTAGTTGTTTACATTCCTTGCATTTCGCATTGTAATCGTTTTCGGTAGAAGTAATATAAGCCAGCTTCTGGAATCTTGTTTACATCTTGTCTATGTGAACGCGTGTGTTGTGTGTAATTGTTAAGCAAGAACCTTTGTGAAGGTGACTTTGCGCTAAGTGGTATCAGAGCGGGAAGAGAATCCTATGAGAGAAGGACAATGATATCAACCTGACTAGGTCAAGTGGTACAACCCAGTGTGCAAGTGCGTTGAACATCCCCAACTATGGTTTGGTAGAGTTGCACACGACTTGTGAAGTCCGGTTGCGATTGGATAGGATGGGAGTTTCAGCCGAGGTTGAAAATGGCTCACAGAGGCGTTAACGTTCGAGGTGTTGGACGAAGAGCGCGTGGCGCAGCACTCACAGTGGATCGTGAGATGTTCGACGAGTGCTTCCAAACCATGCGAACTTTGACAAATGAGGTCGCATCGATCAAAGAAAGCCAAAGGCGTGGCTGTATTCTTGATGCGTTTGACCACAGCGACAAGGAAGTTGAAGAAGTAGAATCACCGGAAGCAGCAGGAGAAGAACCATAAGACAAACTCATCAAGCTTCTGACGGATATGAGAAGTCAGACAAAGATATATGTATGTACCTACTCGGGAAGTCTGGATCCAGAAGACTTGATCGACTGGTTCAGAGAAATGGAGAAATACTTCAACATAGAGAAGATCGAGGATCCTAAACGGGTTAAGACTGCATGTCTGAGGTTGAAGGGTCATGCCTCATTATGGTGGGACAATGTGTAGGCTGACAGAGTGAAGAAGGGAAAGGAGAAAATTAAGTCTTGGGATAGGATGGTCGCCAAGCTAAAAGGGAAGTTCTTTCCAAATGACTATGTGATTTACTTGTTCCGGAAGTTGCAGAACTTTCGACAAAAAGAGATGACCGTGAAGGAATACATGGAAGAGTTCTATAGATTATTGATAAGGTCGGGACAAATCGGCAAAGGCGAAGAAGCTGTCGCAAGATATGTCAACGGCTTGATATATGCCATTCAAGACGAGTTGAGCATGTCAAGATTCAGAGCGGTCAGTGAAGCCTACCAGTTAGCTCTGAAGGCAGAAGAAAAACTGTCGAGGAAATCCACATCGACCAGAGGTAGGATGACTAGTAGGGGTGCGAAGACTATTTCCGCGAAAGGCCAAAGTAGCGGATATAGGAGAGAAGCCGTCGAAGTCAACCGACGTGCGGAAGGGACATCGATAGGAGAGAAGATGCAAGAAAATCGACGCGATGGTCGAGAGACACGCGATCGAGGTGCGTATGGTCGAAGTGGTCCATCCAACATAAAAGGAGCTGACAGACCGGCCATAATATATTACAAGTGTCGAGGAGTTGGACACAAGGCTTATGAATGCCCAGAGAACCTACATGCCGTAGGGGAGTCAAAACCCAAACGTCGAAGAGATGAGCAAGTTGACGAGAGGGCAGAGTCGACATCCGACAGCAGCGAGGATGGCAAGAAGAAAAGATGAAACCTGACGGTCAGGAGAACATTGGTTCAGGAATACCGACGCGACGAGAAAGAGTCGACACAGCGAAAAGCTATCTTTCAAACTAAAGTGGGAATCGGCGAATGGCATTGCAAGACCATAGTTGATGGTGGAAGCACTGAGAATCTTGTGTCGACATAATAGGGTTGAAATGTCGGGAACATCCACACCCATACAAGATCTCATGGTTGCATAAAGGACACCATATGAAGGTGACCAGACATTGCCTAATTAACTTCAAGGTCGGAAACCCTGAAGACAGTGTACTGTGCGACGTAATCCCAATGGACGCGTGCCATCTGTTGTTAGGAAGACCATGGTAATATGATCGGAAGATGATCTATGATGGTCGAGCCAACATGGTCACAGTGTGGAAAAATGGCATGCAAAGGAATCTGAAGCCGAAGCCGGAGGAACAAGCCGACTGTAGGTAGGGCGAGAGCAACTTTTGGGAAAAGAGAGTGTTGATGTCTTTAGCGAAGGAATTCCTCACGGAGGAGGAAAAGCAGTCGGGATGTTTTGCTATCATTCTGAAAGGTCCAAGTGTCGAGAGGTCGACAATGGAGAAGATTCCGGTCGAATTCGGAAAGATGCTTGACGAATTTCGGAGCATAGTAGTCGACGAGACACCGACAGGATTTCCACCGACGAGAAGCATATCCCATCAGATCAACTTGATTCCAGGGTCGAGTCTTCCAAATAAGGAACCGCATAGGATGAGTTCGACACAAGATCAGGAACTCAATCGATAGATCCAGGGGTTGTTGGACAAGGGATTGATCAGAGAAAGTCCGAGTTCGTGCACGGTACCAGCAGTATTAGCGCCGAAGAAGGGTGTAGAATGGAGAATGTGTACAGACTCCAGAGCTATAAACAAGATCACGATCAAGTACCGGTTTCCATTACCGAGGATGGACGACTTGGTGGATTGCTTGAGTGGAGCGAAGTACGTCACGAAGATAGACCTCAAGAGCGGTTATCACCAGATTTGGGTTAAAGAAGGAGATGAATGGAAGACAACATTCAAGACGAAAGAAGGGTTGTATGAGTGGTTAGTCATGCTGTTCGGATTGACTAATGCACCCAGTACATTCATGCAGTTGATGAATGAGGTACTGAAGCCATTCTTGGGTAAGTTCATCATAGTGTATCTAGACGACATCCTGATATTTAGTCGAACCAAGGCAGAGCCCTTAGGGCACATTCGACAAGTATTGCAGAAGTTGCAGGGAGAGAAGCTGATGGTGAACCTGCAAAAGTGTTTCTTCATGGAAGAAGAACGGGTGTACTTGGGATTTGTAATCTCGGGTAAATTGTTGGTGATGGAACCAGAAAAGGTGAAGGCAATATTGGATTGGACGGAACCAACAAGTGCGACTGAGGTAAGGAGTTTCCATGGACTTGCTAGTTTCTACAGGAAGTTTATTCGGGGATTCAGTTGGATTTGTGCACCTTTGACAGAGTGCATGAGAAAAGGGGAGTTCAAGTGGACAGAAGCTACCCAACGAGCTTTCGACAAGTTGAAGGAAAAGGTCGTTGAGAGCCCAATGTTGGGCGCTCCCAGATTTCGACAAATTTTTCCAGGTCGATTGCGACACGAGTGGAATGGTAATTGGAGCAATGTTGAGCCAGGAGGGCCGACCAATTACATTCTTCAGTGAGAAGTTGGATGACGTGAAGCGGAAATATTCGGTCTATGACCAGGAATTCTATGCTATTGTCCAAGCATTGAAAAAGTGGAGGCATTATTTGTCACCCAAGGAATTTGTATTATACACAGATCACCAAGCACCGAGGTATCTGAATACTTAGTCGAAGCTGAATCAGGGGCACATGAAATGGGTCGAGTTCCTGCAGGGATATACTTTCATGTTGTGACATAAGTCGGGTAAGTCAAACAAGGTTGACGATGCGCTGAGTCGAAGAGTTGCATTGTTGAACACGACGACAGTTCAGGCAACAGGAATAGAGTCGGTGAAGGCAGAGTATGCGATCGGCGAGGATTTTGCGAAAGGATGGGAGGCTTTTCGTGAACCGTGGAGTGTCGACAGGACTCCATACTTGGATTATTTTATCCAAGAGGGATACCTATTCAAGGGAAAACGGTTATGTATTCCCAAAGGATCCATAAGAGAGAACCTAATCCTAGAATTGCATAGCGGCAGATTAGTAGGTCATTTTGGCATAGAAAAGATCAAGGCATTGGTCAAAGAAAAGTATTATTGGCCAGGAATGACGACAGATGTCGGGAAGTGGGTACGACAATGTTGAGTTTTCCATTTGGTGAAAGGAAGAAGTCAGAATACGGGGTTGTATACACCATTACCTGTACCGGATACCCCATGGGAGCACCCGAGCATGGATTTTGTGCTAGGATTGCCGAAGACGCGGCAGGGAAGCGACTCAATCTTTGTTGTAGTCAACAGATTTTTGAAGATGGCACACTTTATTCTGTGTCGAAAGACAAGTGATGCCACATGCATTGTTGTACTATTCTTCAAGGAGGTAGTCAGACTGCATGGGTTGCCGAAGAGTATCACATCGGACATAGATACCAAGTTCATGGGACATTTCTGGAGAACCCTATGGAAGAAACTGGAAACGAGGTTGCAGTTTAGCTCGACATATCATCCGCAGACAAGCGGACAGACCGAGGTGGTGAATAGAAGTTTGGGAAACCTTCTAAGGTGTTTGACGGCCGACAAACCCAAGCAGTGAGAGAACGTGTTGGGGCAAGCAAAGTTTGCATACAACAATTATGTGAATCGGTCGACAATTTTGAGCCCATTCTAGATTGTTCAGGGAAGAATCCCACATGGAGTGGTGGATTTGGTCGAGTTACCGACATAAATAAGAAAAGCGTGGATGCAGAATCATTCGTAGAGCATGTGAAAGAAGTGCATGAAGTTGTGCGAAAGTACATAGAAAAGAGTAACACGGCATACAAGTTGACAGCCGACAAGAAGAAGAGGCTACAGTCGTTCAACAAAGGAGACTTAGTCTATGCACATTTGCGGAAGGAGAGATTTTCGACGGGAACATATAACAAGCTGAAGCTGAAGAAGATTGGACCATGTAAGATTCTTAAGAATATTTTGGACAACGCTTATGTGTTGGAGCTTCCAAATGACATGAGCATTTAACCAACGTTCAATGTCTCAGATCTGTACAAATTTGAAGAGGGTTTCAAACAGCAGAAGCGCGGAGGTGTCGAACATCGACTAGACAGTATAGATTCCAGATCGACACAAAGAGGAAATCGCAGAAGTAATAGAGGAATGCGAAGTCGGGCGTACGCGCAGTTCGCAAAAGAAGGAATACTTAGTGCGATGGACAGATGGTGAGTTGCAAGAGGCGACATGGATTTCCGAAGAAGAGTTCAGGATACTGACGAAGCAGTCGAATTCTTTTCACCTAGGGAGTCTGATGGAGAAGCATCGGGGCCTAGGCAGAGCAGTCGAAGATGATCGACATAAGGAAGGCCAACCAGAGGGAGTGCCAACAACCACTGGTGCGGAAGAGCATATTGGCTGTCGAAGTCAATAAGTCAAGCTGGAGTAGTTGATCTCATATCGACAGAAGTGAAGAAGGTCGAGAGTCGACATGTCAAAGGTCGACAGACGACAAAGTGGCAGCGAAGATGTCGAGGGTTGACATGTTGTTGAACCACGACTCCGACAAGTTTGGGTATGAGCCAAGCGAGGAGAAAGGGGCAGACTAGCAAAGCCTGAAAGTGCGAAGGGAAGCTGACAGGTATGTCGAAGGCTAATGGAAGACAGTATGGTCGAGGCAATGATAAGATCGACTACTGTGGCAATGTCAGAAGGACGCGTAGAAATTCAAGGAGAGTACTTGGAATCCATTCGGGTTTGATAATGAAGTTATAAGCAGTTATTGCAGGTGGTTGGGATCATGATAGATGTCGCCACAGGTGGAGATTGTGCAGCATGGCAGAGGCGCTGACAGTCGCAGGTCTGTAGGATCAGGGAGATCAACGGACAAAGGAAGTGTGTCTCAGGGGTCGAAGTGATATCGGGAACAACAGCAGCAGGGTAGAAGGTTTGTGCGCAAGCACAGAGCAGTCAATGGAGTTAGTTCCATTTTGGAGTTAGCACGGAGTAGAGCTCAAGAGAAGTTTTGTAGATTGGATAGGAGAGTCACACATCTATAGAGCATAGAGAAGATCGAGCCATAGCTCAGATTTTCGCAGTGAACCAGGAGAGGGTGAAGATCGACACACTGAGATAGCACACAGTTACTTATGTATTGTAATAGGCTGAAGCCGACAATAGTTAGTTGTTTACATTCCTTGCATTTCGCAATGTAACTGTTTTCGGTAGAAGTAATATAAGCCAGCTTCTGGCATCCTATTTACATCTTGTATATGTGAACGTGTGTGTTGTGTGTAATCGTTAAGCAAGAACCTTTGCGAAGGTGACCTTGTGCCACATTGGTAGCAAAATTTTTATGGAGAGTTAACTCTCGGGAAACTCTATGGACAAATATTATCATAATACAGTACAGAAGTACATAATTCCAAGGTCATTAATAGACTAGATAAGGAGTGAGAGGAAGTTTATAAAAAACATGCCCAAACTGAAAGGCATCAGTACAATCTTTCCCTTTGATTGGAAACTGGTTGGTATGGAAGGTAGGGTCTAGGGAGTGTGTGAGGGTTGGTACAAACCCTTGGGTGGGATACAGGAATGAACACAGGTTTTCTGAAGGACTGAGAGAGATTGTACAGGATAAGAGTATTTCCATTCTCAATCAAATGACATATCATTGGAATACAGATTTACGACAAATAGTTTGGGAATAGAAGGGGAAGATGCAATAATGCGGAATGCTTATGTAGATAGGTTTAACAGAGGCCATGTAAGGCTTAGAGAGGAGTAAGATACAACTGTTTGGTAAAAAATCAAACTCTAGGATATTATTCAACAATATTGGGATACCAAGTCAACTTCTCTTTGAGCCAGAAAACATAGCCTCATGGTAGAAAATTTTTTGGAAGGTAAAACACTAAACAAAACCATAATGTGTTAGCAATAATGAATAAAGTTCTAACTTGGGAAATAATGCAAAAAAAGAGCTAGACATGTGCCTAGAATATGTATCCTTGCAGAGAAAATGAAGAAACAATATCCCATCTGCTCATTAAATGCTCATATGCTAAACAAATTTAGATAGAGGTTGAGCATATAACAACTGTGAAGCATGGTTGGGTGGGTGATAGGAGTTGAAGAATGTCTAAGGCTTTGGTGACACAAGAGAAAATTAAAGGAATGGCATGTTGTGCCCTTTTTGACAATATGGAGTGTGGAAATTTGATCTTCCTCTCACTGGATTCGGTTCAACATCTATTGGAGAAAAATCTAAAATTGCTATCACAATCCAATGACCTCGAAAGCACATATGTTTTTTCTCAAGGTTGGAAGACTTCGAGGATGCTTGGTTTGTATGGGCATAAATCAAGGGAATGTGAAAATTATGTACAAGAGCTTAGAAGAGACCATGTTCATCTTAAGGATGATGAATATAGTTTTGTTTACACGAATGGGGGGACTTACTCAGTGAAACTAGGATATCGTTTTTTGATGACAATATAACAACCTCATTCACTTTGGTAGTGGAAATGTATTTGGAATGTTAAGGTACCAAAGAAACATAAGATATGTATAAGGCTTGCATTACTAGACAAAGTATATACATGGGAGGCCGACTACAAAAGGAAATTTTATGGCCAATATGGTGTGTTCTACATAAAGAAGAAAACGAATCCACATTATACTTGTTTGTCTAGTGTAAATACTCCCAACATTTATGGAAGGATATATAACAATGGTTAAAGTTGAGGAATTTGTGGTAGGAAGAAATTATTGAAACAAGTCTAAAAGGATGGTTCACCCATCTGGAACTTAATCGATTCTATGTCATCCCTTCCCTAGTTTTATGGTTTATCTAGTTGGCTCATAAGGGTGGGATTTTATTCGAAGAGCAGATCCAAAACTTCAAGGTTTGGTCACAGGTGATGGTGTTGTAAAATTATTGTAGAGAGGATCAAAAGCCAAGCTCATACAAATGCATTGGGACTCTGATTATTGATAAAAATAGTTCTTCAACTTCTTTCGATGGAGCATGCCAAGGAATAAACTGACTTTGTAGACTAGGTGGAACACTTCACTTCTTGGATTCACATTCCATTTACTTTAAGAAAATTAAAGGAATGGCATGTTGTTACGTTTTTGACAATATGGCGTGTTGTGCTCTTTGAAAAAAAAAGGGTATACCCTCCTTCCAAATTATATATCAAAACAGAGCTCTGGCCACATCTTATAGAATGCCATTTATTCAAAAGAGAGAAAGGCAGTTAGCTGAGTTGGTTATAAAATTAAACAAAGAGCAGCCTTGGGGATTTTTGGATGGTTCAATCCAAGGGACATAGAACAGGACCAATTCAGGATGTATTCTAGATATTTTGAAGTCATACAATTACAATGAAAGCAGTATTGGGAACAGGTTCAAATAACTTCATAGAAATAATGGCCTTAAGACCTTCTCTTAGAGAGTGATATGGAGAAAAATGTAAAGAATTTTTCAGGTATTTGGAGACTCCACCGGAGTGATTAAATGGATGAATGGCTCTGGTTAGCTCCTAAACATTAATCACGGAAGTTTAGGTGACCAACTAAAGGCCACAAAGAGTTCTTTTGAGGCAAATCAAATTCACTCATGTGTTTAGAGAACAAAATAAGGTCAGCAGGTTGCTAAGGGAAAGGTGATAATAGAAATACTCAGAGAATGATCTCTTCAATCTCTGAAGGCTATTACTCTCGAAGAAGTTCTGAAAGTTGCAGAATTTTGAAGAGTTTTTGGACTTTTATTTGCTTTTAAATAGGTATGAATAGAAGATAGATTTTCTTGTTGTATAGCTGAAGGATACAAGACTTGCTTCTCAGACTTTTTGAGGAGTTTTTGTGGATACTTTTTGTTTAGGCTTAATTCTGTCTATGCAAGGGCCGTCCATAGTTTATTTGAGGCCACAATTATGTCTATGCAGGGGCCATCCATATTTTATTTGGGACCACAATTTTGTCTATGCAGGGGCCACAATTTTGTCTAAATTATGTCTATGCAGGGGTCGTCCATAGTTGATTTTCTCGGCTGAGAAGAGAAATTAATTCCTCGGATGAGAAGCTATCATGCAATGGATAAGTCCAGTGATAAGCGGTATCACCCAAACCCTACCTCTTGACGGTTGAAATTAGACGGAACCGTATTAACTCTAATGTTTTGTTTGATGTATACAGTTGAACCATTAGATTTCACAGGATTATGGGTTCTTATTTTCAGAAAGTTGGTTTTTATTACCTCTGGTTGACTGGTGGGGGCGACGGGGGATGTAGCAGCAGCGCTCCACAGGTTCCTTTGTTCGCTGGGAGCTCCTCTGTTTTCTTTGGGGAGGTCACAATGGCGCGGGAAGTTGAGTTCAAAAGTGGTAGCGGAGGGGGGTGATGGAGTCACGAACAAACGTCGACGGGGGATGCAGCAGCAACGTTACTTTGGCCTTAGCGGTATGTTGGTGGTTGATTCATTTGTTCTCTTTGCGGAGATAAAACTGGAGCGGGAGATAGATTTCAAAAGTTTGCATTGGAGGAGGGAGGGTGATGGAGCCACCAACCCGTGGCATAGGGAGTTAATGTGATGGATGTAGCTACGACGATGGGACAGTGCATGGGCTGGCGAGGATTTGCAGTCAGGGAGTTGATTATGTGTGGACCACGTGGATGATGTGGAAAGAAGGTGGAGGATGGAAGCTGCCGGAGGAGGGGAGGGTCTCAGCACCATTAACAAGAGGGGTCTAACATTTCGACTAACGTCGGGCGAAATCGTCGAAGCGTTAGACTACTCCTTTCTTTTTTATCTTGGAAGACTTACTACGAACTTTATTCAAATTTTGTGTAATTTTTTTTTTTACAAACAGGGTGTGAACCCTATAGAAAACTATGGGTTTTTGCTTTCTCTAATACTACATAACTTCTTTTATTTATTTAACGACAATTTTTTGGATGTATGAGGAGGGATAAGTCCGATAAATCATTGTAACAAGGGTTATTATCATTATATGGAGATGTTAGGCCTCTACTCCACTAATCCCTTATATTAACCTTACCTTAATCTTTTTTAGAGATATTTTGTCTCACAAACATGGTCTCAAATGTCAATTTAGCCTTTGGTTAGGTTGTAACTTTAAACATGTGGATGTCTTATTTCTTCTCTTCATGTTTTGAACTTTAAACACCATGTGAACAACATTTATTTTGGTGATTTATATATATTTATTTTAAGTTCACTTTATTATGAAAAAAACAGGGAGAGGCATGCAAAAAATTGAAAGTGCAAAGTTATTTCTATAGTATTTGAACTATATGGGGAGGTGTTGTGAGAGCTAGGGTGTGGCCCTGATTGATGCTATGTAGATCAGGCAGTTCTATAGTAGTTATGGAGGGTAGATAGGGTGGGGAAGATAGTGGGAAGACCTCTTCCTAAGTGATGATATGTGGTTGGTGATCTCGGCCTTTATCATGCTTTTGAGGAATTAAATATAGGAAGGAAATTTCAGAATTATGTTTAAAAACATTGATGGGTATCAATGAATCTAATTACAATTCACATTACAATCCCACCTTGAAGTTTCTAAACAATTATTAAGTGTGTTGACAATGAAACAATTCCATATTGTGCACATTACATTCTTGCATTGAAGTTTCTAGTTTGATTAATTGATTAGGGATTTCACAACTCGACAATGTTTACATAATTCGTTTGAATTATTTATATCATGGATGATGGGTATAAGTTATACCGGAAATGAGTTGGATCTTCAAACATTATGACATGACTACAATCCAAATAATTTATGGAGAGATATCTAAAATAAATAAACTTTTATTGTGATACATAAAGTCAACAAACATTATATTGCTATCACAACAAATTTATACAAACATACAAATACTAGTGATCCATTTTAGTCTCATACGAGGATCCAAAACACCCATACTATACAAAGGACATGAAATTAACCTATCATGTTGACATTGAATTGGCCCATTATCGAAGCAATTGCAATCTAAAATAAACTAGCATACATAAAAAAAACAAATAACATATATATAATCAATTAAACAAAGAATTTTATTACCAATGCTATAAAAAGATTACTACATGCAGCAATGATAAAGGAAAAATCAAAGTAGTGGTTATAATACATATAATCCAATAATATCAAAAGCATTATGAAACCAAACTTGTAGATAGTGTACACATCTAAATTGTATTGTTAGTATTGAAAGATCCATCTACAATTAAAGTTGTATGTTATCAAAATACATTTAGGGGTGCTCATTTAATATTCAATGTCAACGTGAGGAAATATTAGAATCATGGTAACTCTTTTTTTTAAAGAATTTTACAAAACTATTGGAGGATTTTTTTTTCTTTTCAGAATAGAGGATATTGGAGATATTTTGTTGCAGAGATACACGAGGGGAACTTTATAACTTTCCAAACTTAGGTGCGAGGAGAACCATGATGAATGGATGCATATGGAGAATTAATGGAGGTTGTGAAATTGACAATGTTTAGCTAACATCATGATGACGCAAAATACATGAACTTGTTGAAACTTTAACAGATTGCCGAGAGGGTCAAACGACGATGGTTTTCTTCAAAAAATTGAATGTGACCAGTGTGACGAGCCAAACATAATGACACCAACTTCACGACATGACAATGCGGAGAGGAAAAGACAACAAATATCCAAGACTCGACTCAACCACACAATAATGATGCACATGATGCAACTTGGCGGATCTGTCGAAGGGATAATACACAAGCAAAAATGGTGAAATAAGATATGGAAATGATAAGCACATCGAACTGGATGTGACAGTACAAATGAAACGATCTTGCAAAAAAGTTCAATAGGTTCGCCTATGGCATCATGTTCCGACACTAGCTCGTGTCTCTGAATCCATCTACAATGTTACAATTTACTAAATTTTAACATTGCAGATGGATTAGGGGGTCTGTGAATCCATCTACAGTGTTAAATTTTATTAAATTGTATAAATTCATTGTCAAAATTGTAATTTTCCATTGTCGGAGTGACACAATTAAAAAATGACCAATTGTTATGTGGTAATTTTTAGTTTAGGTTTGTGGTATTTGCGATATCTCAGCTTGGGATGGTTTTTATTAATGTGTGTACCACAAATGTATTGAAAATTAATTATGATGCCTTGGGAAGGATGTAAAACTTATAAGCAAATTAATTCTGCTCCAAGAACAAAAGACTACGTATAAGGTCGTTAATGTAAGCGGTGCAAATATGCTTCATGTTGCATTAATGTCGAGCTTTGACACATGAGGGGATCTACAATTTACTAAATTCTAACATTACATATGGATTCATAGGGGGTTTCTGAATCCATCTGTAGTGTTAGAATTTAGTAAATTGTACAAATTCATTGTCAAAATTGCAATTTTCCATTGTTGGAGTGACACAACTAACAATGACCAAATAAATGACCAATTCATATTCTTAATGTTATTGTTATGTGGTCATTTTTAGTTTAGTTACTTGTTATATGCTCATATATTTTATCCCATGACCCAATTGGTTATTCCTCTGGTCATTTTTAGTTGGCTCACTCAATTTTTGTCATTTATACATTGAAAAAACTATGGTGACCAATTTTTTTGGTCGCTTGGTCATTTATCTCTCATTTTCTACTAGTGGAAAGAGCAAATATGTGGGTCTACATTTTTATAGTTGCTCGAGTATATTGTCGATAACATGCATTGGGTAGAGTATCACACTAAGCATACATTTTTTGGTCTTATATACAACACTCCATTTATTAAACACTTTGATTGGGATAATATACATTCAAGAATCTATTATTATTGCAAGTTCTTATGCATCAATTGGTAATCCATTCACACTATTTGGAAATCCATAACAAGAAAGATGTGCAAGCAATCCAAGTCAAACTCCAATATATTGAATGACAACAGGCTACAACCATTTGCCACATTTCGATTTTATTATTTTTATTGTGTTTACAAAAGCCACTAATTGTACTTTGAATTGCATTTTGCATGCATTCAAATCATTGTTGTGGCTTGGAGATGAGCCTCATGGAGAGTGACTCATTATGCCATTGCTATGTTGATTTGAATCTTGTTGTGAATTGTAAGGGATGACTAAATAATAGTTTTCAATTAATAGTTTCCAATTACACTATTGTAAAAATACAAAACCTTTATTTTGAATGAGATATAATCTTCCTACATAACAATATTTTGAAGTGTGATAAAGAAAAGATGAGACAAGGCACTCTTCTTATTATATAATCAATATCCAGGTTGATAAGATGGACATGACATAGACCCACCATATACAAATTAAATCTCTATCTCACATTTATGCCTGTTTTCCCTTGTATTCCCGTACCAATGCTCTGGAATAGTGTTGCCAATGGTCTTGAGTTCTAGTTTGGAAACTATGATGATTTGTGGTTGTATTAGCTTGACAACATTAGGTTCGTTTACTACGACCATGAATTGTCATTGTTTCCAAAACTAATATGCCTCGTCGATAGAGATTTCCACAAGGAAAAATGCTAAAAAATGGGATGGGGGTTGGTTCGCAAAATGTGCCCCCTAACATCAATATATTGATGTTAGGGATGCCATTTTTACTATGTAGGGATCAACTTATCGAAATTTTAGGCATTGTTGCATTTTTCTTTGCATCAAACTGGGAGGCACGTTTAATGGGCATTATGGGTCTTTAACATTAATTTAACAACCTTTCATAATGTTGGCAAATTGATGTTTTAGGGAGAGATGTTATGCACACACTTGGCATTACATCGATGTCCATATGTGTGGATAAATCAACGTTCGTAATTCGAGACATCATTATAACAACATTTACAAAACAACATCAAATTCAAAGTAAGCAAAAGTAGGATGTTTTTTCGAAAGGCCTGATTATGATTTGTAAATGTCAAAACATCACCATATTTCGACCCCAAATGTTACTTCTTAGCAAGTAATTTCATGAAGTTCAGAGTAGGTTTGGGCATAGGTACAAAAAATTCCACTAAACTCTTGGCATGATAATGTCTCCTAAAATTGTCAATCGAGAAAGGGATTGAAATGTTATAGGTATATGGGATTCTTTGATTGTTATCAATTGGATGAGTTGCAATAGCCATATTCATATTGTTGCTATTAGGCCTCCATCGGACTAACTGTAAGTAATCTTAGATCCTTTTAGAACTAAACACAATAGCTTATGGTCTCTCTATAAGTTTTAAACTTATGAAGTGAAATAATGCATATAAAAATTCTTAAACAAAACAGAGATTAAACAATGGTGGATACACAATACACAGAGATTTGGAAACCCTTAATGAGAAAAACCAACAAAAATTAGAGTCGCACCTCTATCTTTATCATCGTGTTTCTTAACCACTCACACTACAATATTGAGGTATTCCTCGTCATCCAAAACCTTAATTTGCTAGCCTAGATTAGATTTAGACCCCAATCCCTTAGATTTAGACCCCAAGGGCACCATATAACATTATAACATAACAAAAATGAGCTTTTTGGAAGCTAGTTTTTTTATAATTGTCATAAATTCAAAATTATTTCCGAAGGATTGAATTGTTCTAACTATTTCAAAAGCATAACAAAGAGACCCACTCATATAAATCCTATAGAATTGGCCTAGAATGAATTTGTTTTTGCAATACATAGGTAAACTTGGAATCAAAGAATACCATGGCCATTGTGGGCTTCTTGCATGGCTTATGCTAATTATTTGGACCAACTGTCCAAATGTTCTATTTCCATATCTCCCAAATCCCATTGGATTGTTTCTTCACTTATTGCCATATCATGACCATGTCTAATAAACAACCTTGGGATGCATCAAAACGATTACTCCTAGCTAGCTATGGGATCAATTAATAAAGCATACCACAATTAGATCTAGATTTCTCAATTTATCTTTTATGTTGGGTCACAAAATCTAACAACTCTGCATATCTTGAATTATGTGCTTCACCTTTGTTTAACACTCTATTATTCAAATTGAGAATTGGTACCTAGTTGTCAACAAGAAGCCTATCGTGTCTCCTCATACTTCATCTCAATTTCAAAGCTTCACATGAGAAACAACATCCAAGGTGATCGTTGTCACATACCCCAATTTTGCAAAAATAATGTAATTATTTTATTATATTCCTAAGACATTATGTTAAATTTAATGCTAACTAGGAATTGATGACTCAGCAGAATCACCAGAAATGGAACGTAATTCTGAATATTTTATTATTAATAAATAAATTATGGAGACAACAGCATGGGAGAGCTGTTAAAAGAGGTTACTGGTCTAACTGGTGGAGGGAACTAGGTGGAAAGGCAAAGGACAAGTGGCAGCATCCTCAAACACTTCCTAAGTTGCAGGTGGCAACTTCCCTATATTTTGGGGTCATGATTCCCCAAGAAAGTGGAATCTAAGCAGGTGGCTCATTAATGACAGTTAACCCAACTAAGACCTAGGCAATCTTTTAAATAGTACTCAATGAACTGAGCTGAGGGTTCAAGATTGTTTTGGAGGGAGAATACATTCAGGTGAATGCTATTCAGGAGTCCCATTGAGGAAGAGGGAAAATACAGTAAGGGAGTGTTTGATATGGGATGCTGCAGTAACTTGGTTCCAGTTTAGTTGTTTTGGCTGAGTGAATTAATCTGCTGCACCTAGTTCCATCCAGGGAGACCAGAGCAAGCTCGGGGGTCCTGAGAAGTGTTGTCTAGGCACTCTCCAGGAGTTGGTAGGGAGGAACAGCCTCCCATTGCTGTTGTTGTCTACAATTGACACAGGTTCTGCCACTTATTCCTGTTGTTTATTGAGTAAATATGAATGTAGAATATGACTATCTCCTCTATGTCTGAACAGGATTTAATTCAGTAAAGTTAGCATCTCTGAATTGTTAGTAGATAGAATCTGCAGAACTATTATGTCTTAGAAATTCCCTAGTATCACTATTATCTTACAGTTCAAGTATTTGTTTTATGCGTAATATGCTTGGTTATTATTATAAGTTATAGGATGTTATTGTGATTTTACACTTGTTTATTACAATAGTTAAATAGATAAGTATAGGCTAATTATACAGTAAATATTTCCTGGAAAATAAACTCGTTAAACAATTATAGGAACAGAATTATAGATAACTTTATAATCACAGTAAATTATTTTCATAGATAGTTTAACAGGTACAAACCCTGGCTAAACAAGTATACAGGTCCTTATCTGTCCCAAGAATGGGTGAACCAAATTATTTTAGTAAGTTTATTTATTTACTGACAGAACATACGAAAAGACTAACTGAACCTTTATTGACTCAGTATCAAACAGAACCACAGTTTAGCCATATCTTTCACCCTTTTAACCATTTTGTTTCCTTCAACAAAATCTTAACTAAACAAATAATTGACCATTTAAACAAGCAACCGTCGGCAAAAGTTTGACCTAGTTATTAACTTTCAAACAGAAGGGATTAAAGACAAAAAAAATAACTAGCTCGAGGCCGAGCTTATACCAAGTAGCATTTTATTTTCTTATAAGTCATAAGCATTAAACAGAACAATACTTTTAGCTCACTATCGAGCTCTAATCCCTTAGTTATAACCTTCATATAAATGCACAATATGAATAGAGTCCTATCCTGTTAATACACAAACTGTATAAACAAAACATTTACGGTCGTATCAGTTGGAACCTCCCATCGTTCCAAATCATACAGGTGTACAAACATTGCAAACTCATTACCACGATTTAACCAACAGTCATAGCCTGGTTTCTCATAGAAGCATTCTACGTAAACTTAAGAAAACTTGAAAACCATACACCATACACGGACTTATCTTACAGAATGGCTGAACAAGTCATTTTCTTTATAAGTTTCAAATTATACAGGAAAACGCAGGAGCAAAACCTTTGATATTATTGTATCCAACCTACGGCTGAGTTCTCAAATCCATTTTAAACAAAGATTTAGTTATTATAATATAGAGCATCGAATTCAAAGAACAACGCAGACATAGAATAGGCTTTCATACAATGCACAAGCTGTATTAAGATAATTTCCGAAGACCCGGGTAATAAACCCCAAACAAAGTACAGGTACAGTATAAAACTCGAGGCCGTAACCCTATCATCCTGAGTAGGCTCATAGCCTTTCGTTATACATAATTTAAATCCCAAACACCTTAAGCAAAAAGATCAATTTACAAATGACTGAAGTCAGTCTCAAAACCGAACAACACAGAGATAGCCACCAGGGTGGCCCTTCATGACCAAACCATACAGATAATCAACAAGGAGGAACGCCGTGGTAAGAGACCAGGCTTACCCGGTTATGCAACCCACAGCCATAGCATGAAGTCACCCAACTGCGAAATGAGCTCGAGCCTGCAACAACACAAAAACCTTATCAACAACAAAATCATTTATATTTATAACTGACGAGTCTTAAAACAACTTATCGTGTTCAGAAATCAAGGATGAAACCCTTAGCTTACCCAAGTTTTAAATGAAGTTGTGCTCAGTGGGTAGGCTGATAGCCGTGAGCAGCAGTAGGGTGAACCCTCTCGTTTTCACCGGCACGAACCAGCTGACTGATGACAAGGAGCATGTGCAACCGGGGAAGCTTCAAACAGAATCAAGCTAAAAACTTAAGGCCACGCCGTGACAGGGGTTCTACAGTAAACAAACGAAATACAAACCCTAGAATATTGACCACTTACAGCTGCTGAACAATGAACACGAATGACTCTCAGACAAAGCAAGAGACAATACGAAGGATAAGGCAGCATGCAAGCTGTTAAAACACTGTAATAATGGCGACCAGAACCGTAAGTGAACTCCAAGGATAAACCCTAGGCACTATAACATTTCCTTAGCTGTTAATAGTTAATGATAAAGACTTGCAGACGATAACAGTAAGCAAAGGAATGACAATAGCCCGAGAACTGTAACAACAAACGCCACCACTTAGCATAGACCTGGAGAGGTTGCAGAGAAGGACCCGAGCCCGAAGGCGAAGAGAATGACGAGGTAGGGTTTGGTTCAGTGTTTTAAATCACCCAACACTTGGTCCTCGATGAAACACGTAGCAATTTAATATTTCAGGGCTGTGGGTCGAGACTCTATAGTCCCACGAGGACTCCCAATAATTGTTAATCAATTAAAAATCATCATAAGAATATCCAATTACGATATTAATCCATAGTGCAAACTTGCCAAAATACCATATTCATCCATGCTGTCGATTATTGTTTTGGACTAACCATATTACTCGAATCAATAATCTTTACAAACATCGCAATGGATGATATTTTTATCATTGATGCTAAATAAGAACTCATTTTATATATATATATAGAATAAGTGGTGTATGAATTTTTATAATGGCTAGTCCTTATATTATTCTTCTAATAATTAAAAACCCTAGAATGATGTCTTAATACCTTGTTTTTCATTCAACAAACTTGTGTGGCCAATAGTACTCAAGTTAGAGACTTGGAGTCTGTTTCAAACATAGATCATATGTTAGATTATTATAAAAGGCGCCAAAGGGGTAGTTAACAAGTAAATCAACACTTTTTGCAACTTGTCACCAAAAAATTTATAGCCTAGAACTGTTGTGAAAGAATAAGAGATACAACATCTCTATCATTCTCTAAGTTACTACAGATATGTAGAGCATAAATAGATGACGTCTCTATATGAAGATAGCATTGCAAGGATGTGAAAAACTTGATTTTTGTTTCATGATGAAACTTTAAATTAGGCAACTCATAATTTTGGTGTAAGAAATAATAGACCTGTGATATCCTTATTACACAATGTGTTCAATCAAATACGATAATGGAAACAAAGAACAGTTTTCAATTAAGCAACTCTTCAGATTTTTAACAATAAAAGACAGGTATCGACAAGACATAGCATGTATCTTTAACTCCCCAATTAACATGTAAAACAAAGCATGATCGAAATTTTGAACTGGGCATGATGCAAAAAGTATTCTACCTTCCAGGCTTGATAAACCTGGTTGCATGGTTAGACTTTTTCACTGAATAAGTTGGCACAGCTAAATTGACTTATGATGCTTTAAAAATTATTGCGGCGACCGATATTACCTGTGTATCTGTAAGAGAAGAAAAATCCGTTGCGTTAGCTCGAAAGCTAAGTAAACCAGTCCATCATGGCAATTCCCCCTTGTGGTTGAAAAACAGAAACACATTCAGCAACAATTAAGAAAACTCATAATAATCTTGAAGCATAACAAACACCTTTCAGACACACTTACAATCATGTAAGTTCAACAGACAGTTAATTGACTACATTAATATCATTTATTGTTATCTTAAAAAATTTTAAATTTTTCGAAATTATCGGGTTTTGACAATCGTGCTTTGTCATCCTCATGTTCTTATAGACTGTGTTGGGGAATATGCTTAAACCAACACCAACCCAAACCTAGAGAATACTTATGATTTCCCATACTTGAGAAAATTGCTTGGTGGTGTCAATAGTCCAAAAAGAGAGAACCTAGGCCATAAATATGTAGATGCATGTAACCTAGGAAAAAAAAAGAACCAGCCTCTTACATAAACTGAAAATACCCACAATAGAGGAGATGGTCGAACTAAAAAGGCCGCAATCTTCTCTTACCCCAATAGGGAACAAGGTGAGACAAGCTGGCTAAGAACCATAATAATTCCACCTTGCAAAACAAACTTCATTCCTCTCTATTTAAGAGCCTAAACCAGCATCGGGAAATATATATGCAAAGATACTCAAGATCTAGGTGATGTAATTAATATCCATCTTTTAACTATGAATGCTTTGTGCCACTTGTATTTCCTTCTAATAATCATTTTAACATTGATTTGTGACTATCTTTGCATAAACTAGGGAATGAGGGATAGAGGCAATAATCCTTAAAACTACAACATTCAATCAAGTTGCTTCATTAATCAAATGGTTTTGTTTGTTTGTTGTGGTCCTTTAGTGCATGGATGAATTATAATAACTCCAACCTCTTTGCTTCCTATTGAATTTTGAGGATAAGCCTTACTATGTTTCGGTATTTTAAAGTTAGGGAGTGATGCATGTGTTTTAAAATGATTGTTGAATCTCTTATAACTAAGATATTGTTGATCTTGCAAGCATTAAGTATCCTAAGACCTTGGGATATAACCAATATCTTCCCGCGGTTATTGTAAGATTCACCTAATGACCACTCAAAATATGTTTCATGATTTCCTTTAAAATCAAAGATAACCCTTACACCTACTTCCTATAATTAATATATATATTTTTATTAATATCATATATTATTATTAAAAAAATTAATATATTTTATGTGTTAAATAAATATTTATAAAATAAGTAGCAACATAAATTTAGATACCCTTAAAATACATACCAATATTAGGTGAAATGTAGACAACATAATATTGTTGCTTTTTAACATCCCTTATACGTAATAGACAAGAATACTTCCTTGTAACATATCTTCAGAAGACAACCTTTATTTCAACTAAATTCAGAGGAAAATTGTATTGTTATTATTATTATTATTTTAAAATATAGGTTAAATCTAGTAATGATTTTATGGTCCAGACAGAGAAAATATTACACCCTCTTTGACAGTTTTGCCAAAGTGAGAATAACTTTAGTCGATGAAGAAAGAAGTGTTCAACAACCAGGGGAACTAAATCATACCATTTCACATTGGTGTATCCATGTATAAATGGATAAATATAGATTTTTAATAAATTTGAAGACAAGTTGTGGAATTTGGCTCGTAAGGGTATGTCGCTAACTTAAATAAAAACTCATATCTTCTAGTTTTTTTTCCACTTTAGCATACCAAAAACATGAAATGTATTTTTTGGGGATATTTTTATAGAAGGGGTATTGTGTGTTTTCTGTATATGAAAATTGTGGGGAAATATCTTTGGGTAACATATAATATTTATATAAATTTATATTTTGAACGATTGTTTTTTGGGCATTGGGTCCATCCAAGAAATCAAATTTGTTTCATTGTCTAACTTATAACAAGTAAGAATGAGAGTGTTGATGCCTTGCCAACTCCATACTAATATTCACAAGCAAAAACTTGCTTACATGCATATACCCTACCCCCCTACGCAATTGAACATGTGGCCTCTGAGGAGAAAACCCATGTTCTCAATTGCTAGGCCCACTTAGCCTATGCCGAAAATTTGGTTTACCATAGGAAACAACTTTTTAATTTTTTTTTACAACAGTAATGTTTAAGATTTTATATTAAAATAGATACGGCTAAACTCTACAATTGGAATTACAAAATGAGAGGTAGGCATAAAGGCCTTACCCTTGGGCCTTTTGTTACATATGTGACATTACAAAATAATCACAACTATTTGTCAAAAAACACATTGTCGCAAAAGAATAAGTGTACTACCTAAGATATTGTATTAATGTAAATACAAAAGGATAATACATAATAATAACAAGAAATAAACTCTAAAAGATTAACATAGCCTATAATGGGCATTGATATTCAGATCCACTTATGCTCTTTACTCTTATTGTTATATTGCCACAACACAGAGTTTACCAAATGGGCCAATGATGCTCTAACAAGATGCATAGGGTGGATAATAACAATGTCCATAAAGATACTATGTGATCCAAATGAGCTAGAGATAGAATATTAAAGGACCACCATCCATCATACTTGAGACTGTAGAGATAGAATATTAAAGGACATTTCCACTTGCTTCTTCCTATAGACAATCAAACATGAAAGGAGGCGAATATGCTTCTCACTTTGTTAAACCAAGATGTGTTCCCCAATTTCAATAGCGCATTGATCCCTAATCCTCTTATTTTCCTTGGATTGGTGCTTAAATGCTTATTTCTAACAATTCAATTGCAAGGCCAAGTGGTTCACATTTCCATTTGTTTTACCCACTTTCCTCTCACATTATTAACCCTTTCTAGAGGTCCTTTAAGTCGCATATGATACAACAATAATTGTAGCAGTGACAATGTGTCATAGGTAGATGCACATGAAGATTGAAAATACCCTAAATCAAATTCAAAGAAATGGTTGAAGCTCCTTTCTCTTCCCCTATTAGTAAACAATACTCTCTACCTCCATCTTGGTTTGATTTAATCCTCTAAACCACTTATTCATCCCACATACAGAAAATTGTCACAATTGTTCTATTAACTTTGTTGGAGGGAGTGGAGAACATAAAATAGGAGGCAACACGATAGTGTATACCAAGTTTCTTTTCCATTGATTACATGTTGGGATTTATGTGTTGCAAGGTTGGACTCTCTCATTAATGGAACTAAAGGTGGGGGGTACATGACTTACGTTAAAATTCCCCCCATCGCCTCAAGCTTGTTTTCTTGCATTAAAATCCTTCTCCAAGAGTGACCCCCTCATTTGCTTGTATGTTTGTGATTCATATGTTGAGGCCAGAGATCTAAAGGCTTGAATTCCAAGCGACCTTAAGTCTCTCCCAATTTCCCTTTTACAACATTTATGCTTGATGAAGTCAACTTTGATTAAGATTGACATTGTAAACTACATGTCACCATGTTCTCTTTTGTATTTAATCAAAATATGACTTTATGAGTTTTACATATGAATGTAGAATATAAGCCCCCCTTGAGATTTGGACCAATCCCCCCCCTCACAAATGATGACCCCGTCATTTCACTAGGATTAAAAAAAATACCTCGTTATGTATCATACCGACATGTTTACAATTTGTCAATTGACCATGAAAATAAGGGTTTTGTGTGGTTTACTCATAACCTTGGGTTTGTGGATGGCCCATAGTCGAGCTAGGAATGGCAAGATTTCTCTTGGTCCCAACTTATAATGTTTTAGAAACTTTACACGAACAATAAATTACATGCATTAAAACAAAATTACAATAGGATTTAATAAACTCAAAATTCAAATAGGAAATTCGTGATTTTTGGGGCAATTGATGTCTTGTTGCGAATTTGTTCATAACTTTTGCTAGAGGTGATGAAATCAAATTTTGTTAAAGATCCATTTGATTTATCATATATATATTTCCATCGATATATGGATCTTGTTTTGTAGTATCCTAAGGAGTGATGAAATCCCTTTTGAATCTCAAGGTATGCATGGTCTTACTATGCCAAATACATGTAGACATTCAATTGATGATATTTTCCAAACCCGGAAGTGAAATGAAATTTCACGAAAAACCCATTTGAGATGATGGAAAAACCTTTTAGGTGAGATATGGCACACCCTATAGAGGTCTCAGAATATGTTTAAATTTTTTAGAATAGGGTTATCCTTTATTCTGTCCATTATCGTGCTTCTATGATGGTCATGCAACTGTGGGTAGGTTGAGAAAGGATTTGAATGAGGTCACCCAACTATCAATATGTTGGATGCAATTTTTTAAGCCATGCCACAGCCATATGAAGATGCAATAATGTTGGATGTGAGAGCATTGAGTGTATAGATCTAATCAAATGATTGTGAATATCCTACGAATGTACAATTCCAAGCATCCATGTACATAGGATCAGAGACTTCCATATGTTACCATAGCCCTCCCCAACTCTATTGACCACAACCCTTTTTAGGTGTGCTTTAGATTTCAGCAGAAGGTCCCCACTGATGTAGCCTTTCCAACTATAGTTGCACCGAAAGAGTCCCCCCATGCTCAAACTAGGGTGGATAGAACAACCAAATTTGTTGAACGTATCATCACACCCAACTCCAGGTTCATGATTCCCTACATAAATCCAGTGCCAAGTACAAGTAGTGACATGACCAACTTCAAGTTCCACGCTCTAAAAGGTTTATGTACTACCCTATTGTATGTCCTTTCCCATAATCATCCATGTATACCATGTGTTGGTCCGTGTCCAAATGATAACTGCTTCAACCAGTCTCTAGTATCATGCATATCACACTTAACAAGCAACACAAAAAACTCATATCACATAATAAAATTTCAATAACCTCCTTGATGTCCAAATGGATAAACAACATTGTCATCACAAGTATCCTGCAGTGTCATGGTCTGTAGGTTAGTTCATCATACAAAAAAACATGAGCATCATAATCACATCCCCACAAAGATAACATAAACATCAATGCATAAGATCATGCATGTAAATCGTAAATCATACACATCTATTTTGTCATTGTAAGCATGCAAGTATAATAGTGAACATAATAGATAATCATAACATCGTACTGACGTCCTCTCACAAAATGCCTAAATGTCAAGATATACAATTATGTATGTATTATTTAAAACCAAGTAATATTGACATCACACAAGATTATATTATTGAACAATGTTGTGATCTCACATAGCACGACATAAGTTTGAATTGGACACATATAGGCTTACAAGGTCTCATAGGTACAAACAAGCTTAATCAACTTCAACCAATTGATAATTAACTGGAATCATGCCATAACATATGTTAAGCACTCCATTCAAGGCCCAAAAGGTGGGGAAGCATGTACACAAATGGAATGCATAGATTTGTACACTCACAGGGATTGTCTTTAGTGTTGACATGTTTCCATCAAACTCCACATCTAGATTTCCATTGACATACATGTACTTCATACAACTCAACTGATTGTCCTGTTGAATACATCTCTCTTTGTATATTTATTTTATACTTGTTTCCCTTTTCACATTGACTTTGATGAGGACGTCGATTAGGGCATCCAAGGCTTGGCAATATATCTCAATAGCAAGAAACTTGACCTCAAACTCCATGAATGCCCCACGCAACCTCAATATTAGAGGTGTAGAGATCCCTAATATCTCTATTGATCTCTGCCTTGTCAAAATATTTCATTGCCTTGTAATTCTCAATGAAGTGGTGGATGGTCCTCTACTTCAAATCAATGGGATTGTTTTTCAAACTTGTTGTCTTGTATAATGCAATGCCCAATTCCTTTCAACCTCTACATTTTCACCTTGGAACAAAAACAAGAGAGAACATATGACCTCCACTGGGTGCTTTTAATAACCTCCACATGTACTTAGTCCAATGAGGGACTTTCTTTTACACTCTTCCATGCCATTGATGAAAGCCTAATTAATATTTTGTCTCTCCACCACTTCTTCAATCAAAGAGAATCGCCATGTCTTATGGATTAATGTTGAGATGGGCATGGTTGTCATTGCTACTTACAAGGAATGGAATTCCTCTACCATTTTTTCTTCCTTGTTGTGTTTTAGCCATTGCTACTTTCTTACTAACAAAGTGAAGACCTTGTCAAAATTTTCTTGTAGCCACGATTTATATAATCCATGAGTTGTTGAGCGTGTAGAAATTGATGACTGATGTTAGATCTCCTTTCACTTCATATATTTTGAACAATGCATGACTATTGACTCACTTCCCAATCCCAAAGCCACCTCTCATATCTCTTCAATTGATAGGAAAAAAGTACCATTGAATGAGGCACATGCAACACAAGTAGTTGATTGCCTAGTAAAGGAGGGCCTATGTGATGATTATTTGGGCATATCTTTCATTCCACCCACATCTTGGAATCATTTAGCATTAATCTCTAACATGCCCAATATGTTAGCGCCTATGATGACGACGAGGCCAAAATCCCAATCGACTTTAGGCTTAGTGCAATGCTCTTCTATTGGGTGCATAATGCCACCTTGAAATACATTGGCACAAGTTTCACCTCCGAGATGTTGTATAAGGTTTGCAGTGCCTTAAAGGAGCACTTAGTGACTCATTCAACATACATATGGGAGCATGATAAAAAATGGTTACATTCTTCTATCAACTCACCATCATTCTCCTTAAGCTTGTCCGCCCAATACTATTTGGTTTGTTGGGCCACCTTGTTCATTTTTACGGAATAAACTCTGTAACAAAAATAATATTGAATAGATATTGAATAATCATTAGTATTTAAGAATGACTAAGGAATGTGACTCGTGTGAACCCTTGTGAATAATCACCTCAAGTGCCTTTAGAATTACATACATACATACACACATACATGTATATATGTGTGTGTGCGTGTGTGTGTGTGTTTGTGTGTGTGTGTGTAATACATACATACATGCATACATGTATGTGTGTGTAATACATACATACATACATGTATGTGTGTGTAACAATATTTATGACTTCTGCAATATAAGTGTAACAATGGTATTAGAGCCATATACGTATCCACCATGGAAGAATTTACTGCGATCTTGGAACAATTTAGGAGAGAGATGAAGGTAATACTCGATCAAACGGAAAAATCAACTGAAAAGTTTTTTTTTATAGAATAAGCAAGTGTGAAAAGCACATTGAGGAAGAGTGAAATCCTACAGACTATTGGCGAGACAACAATGACGATGTCAATATTATCATACCTACTCCGGAAGAAGCAATAAAAGAAAACGATGACGATGTCTATTCAATTTTCATGGAGATAGTGCTAGAGAAATATATGGACAACATTGCTTGCAAGTTTGCTTACGACCCCGTACGATTACCGCTCAACCAAGATATCACTCATAGTCTTTATAATAGAAAAACATTAGAGACCACTTTGGAAACCAAATATCATATCGTAAAGAACTCGTTTACTAAATAATGGTTTAGCGCTAAAAGTGCCATTCCCCAAACATAATTGAGGCAGAAAATGGAAGACTACATTAAACATTCGAAATTTTCGGAGGGTACAAATGCTAAAAAAGCTAAAAATACTCCAACCCACATGCCACAATGAAGAGATAAATCCTCTGCAATAAACATGATGAATCCTTGGAGAAAAATCTTGAAAAACATAGTTAGAACAACTTTATATAAAAAAGATCATGGCATTTATGAACGGTTAAAAGGAAATAAAGGCGCTAGGCCTGTTTCAAAAGATCTTAACTCAGACGAAGATGACAAAGAAGAAACACTCTGGAATATAAATGATAAAAGCAAAGATTATTTTAAAAATGGTGAGAGTGACAAGAGAATAGAATTACCAGCACAACATTTGATAGAATGGGAGTCTGGCAGTGCCATGATCGGTCTAAAGAACATTTTCGTCGGAGAACACCTTCAACCCGACTTACTCTAGAACACGATCATCAATAAAGTGGTGGTTATTTGCAATGGAATGAGAAGGTGGCCAACTTCAAGGGGTATCACATGCAAAACCTACAATGGTCAAAGTGTGGTAGATTATGTAATTTGCTCTCAAAGTTTTATTCCTAGAGTGTTGAAGTTTGATATAGGGGACCGCCTTATTGAAATGAAATCTGACCATGCCCCCCTATTTGTTAAGTTGGACTTTGCCCCCAATAGCCCCCACAATAATCAAAATCCTGACATGCAAAAGAAAACTCTTGGCAAGGGCAAAATCCTCATGAATCAAGAAAACAGGGACAGATTTAGTGCTGCCCTTGAGCAACAGTTTCGGGAAGTGAAATATAAAAGGATGGACATGACAATCAATAAGGCAAACGGTCACAATCATGTGCATAGTAGTCTGCTGATCCCAATAATCCACAAGGCCTTAAGGACATGCAAGCGGTCTCGTCCTAGGAAGAGAGCTACAAGTACTTTTCCGGCAAACCCGTGGTACAACAAAGATTGCAAGGCAACTTGGTACGATGAAGATTGCAAGGCAACTAAGAGGTCTTTGAAAGAGGGAAAATTCAACAAAGAAAACAAGAGGAAATATGAGAATTTAGTTCATTCAAAGAGAGAGGATTATGTAAATAGAAGAAGAAAGGAGTTAATATCTCTTGGAAAACACAACCCCAAAGGTTTTTGGAGAGAATTACAACAAAGGAAAGAGTAGATCGAAAACAGTATCACTGATGTCCAATGGTTAGAATATGCAAGGCTCCTTTATGAGTAGTTACAAAAGAAGGACACTCCTCCCATAGTGGAAACATCGATGGAGCTATTCACAGTGAACGATATCAAGCAGGGAATAAAGAAACTAGCAAGTGGCAAGGCGGAGGACATAGATGGACTTCGAGCTGAATTTTTAAAGTGGGGAGTTGAGCTCCTTGCCCCTCACATAAAGGAAATTTTCAATGAGGTCATCCGGGATGGCTTTCCGGAAGAATGGACCACCAGTGTGGTTATTCCTCTCTTTAAGAGTGGAGATACCAATAACCCTTCCAATTACCGCACTATTATGGTCAACCCCCTCATGGGAAAGCTTTTTGGGAGCATGATAGAGAAGAGAATCAGCAGATGGGCAGAAGATGAGGGAAAACGAGCAAAAGGACAAGTGGGTTTTAGGCCTAAGCACTCTACTATTGACCATTGTATCACCCTTAGACATTTGATAGAGAAAATATGGGACAAACAAGGTGGAACAACATATTGTTGTTTTGTGGACTTTAAGAAAGCCTTCAATATAGTGCCTAGAGACAAACTTTGGAACAGAATGGAAGAGTTGGGTATTCCGGATGGCTATAGAGCGGCAGTCCACAGGCTTTATGAAAAGGTTCGAGCTAAAATCAAAACAAGCGAGGGAATGTCCGAATGTTTCGGCAGTGATATTGGTGTTAAGTAGGGTTGTCCTTTATCCCCCACACTGTTTGGTTTATATATTGATAAGTTAGAAGCTTGGTTGAGCAAAACAGATGGAGAGGGTGTCCACCTAGCAGGTTATGTGGTGAAGCTACTTTTGTATGTGGATGACCTTATTCTAATTTCGCAAACAGCGCATGGTTTAAGAGAGCACTTAAAGGCCTTATAACACTTTTGTCAAGAGGTCGGGATGCAAGTGAACATTTCCAAGACCAAAATCATGATCTTCTCCTTAAGTAGAAAAGACAAACCAACCACCTTCCTCTTCGAAGGCAGCCCACTGGAGATAGTGAAGGAATACAAATATCTTGGGATTGACTTCCACTATAAGCTCAGTTGGGATACTTGTAGGGCGAAAAGGGTGCAGGGGGGATGGAAGGCCTCATTCTCACTTCAAAACAGGTGTAGAAAAGCAGAACTTTGGGATTGGAAAACCAAAAAGACCCTCTTTGGTTTGTTGGTCACACCGGTTGTTCTTTATGGCTGTGAAGTCTAGGGAAGCAGCATGTCAACTTGCAGATGGAGACAACTGGAAAGAATTCAGAAGCAACTAATTACTAGTGAACTCAAAGTTAAATCCACAGTTCCGTACGAAATACTTTTAGCTGAAGCAGGTACTTTCCCAATGGAGGTAACAACGATAACCAAGCTAATAAGCTACATAAAAAGGGTTGAAAACATGGACAATCAACGCTGGCCCAAGGTAACTGTGGAGGATGAGTTAGACCGTAGAAAGAAAACTTGGATGAAACAAAACAAAAAATGGTTAAGTAAGTGGAATATCAAGCTACATGAATGTCCTAACACCAAGAAAGAAATAAAAAAATTTGTGACTGAAAAATTCAGGATTGCCATGTGGACCAATCACAATGGGCATAAAAGAGACTACTACATCAAAGAGTTTAACCCAAACTGCGATCATGGTGAGAAAGCATATTTAGGGGCAGCTATCAAAGGAAAAGCAAAGATGTTAGTTGCTCAGTTGAGGACGGGTTCACATTGCCTTAGATGTGAGACGGGTAGGTGGACGGTGCCTAAGGACGAGTGGGAAGAGAGAACTTGCATTTTTTGCAACAAGGGTGTGGTGGAGACAGAGTGGCACTTTGTTATGGAATGTGCAGCCTATGAGGATATCCGCATTCGATACAAAGACAGCTTAAAGGCTGACATCATGCACCATCTTTTTGAAGAAGATAAGATCAACCAGATTGCAAGTCTTCTAGTCAAGATTTACAGCAGAAGATCCAACTTGGAAAAGAATATGGAGAGGAATTAGGGTTGTGATTCTTTTGGTCCCTTAGGCTGATCAGCCTCGTGGACGTTATTAAAATCTTTCATTTCATTTCAGTTGTTGTCACCTCCAAATAAGATTTGAACCAAGCACGCACATTTATGAGGTTTCCCCAACCAAACTCTCCTCATTATCGCAGACCACATATGCATGCCACTTGTATTGAACTCTTGAAGGAGCATTTGCAGCCATGCATGCATGCATTGGACATTAGGTCGGGAACTAGTTACTTGACTGCATGTTTAACAGTGTTGGTTGGTCCAGAGGGTTGTGATATTGGTGCTGGTGTAATCATTGTCTGGGACAAATTTAGTTAAAAGTATGGTATTATTAAAGAACGATATTCTAAGGGTCCATTTCATTTCAATTAGTGGACAGGGGAAGAACAATCACGTCGTTTCCAAGGAAAGCCGCACATCCACGTATTAAGAATGAAATGAAATCATGGGTATTTGTGGTGACAAGTTATTGAAAGTGGAAATGACACCATTTCATATGGTCACGATTTTCACAAGCAATAAAGCGTTACGTCACATGGTTTATTTCCATTTAATAAAGTTGGGTGATTCCTTCAAAAGCGTTTTAGTAGGGTTTTTAAGAGCCACTATTTAATCAAAAGCATTTAAGGAATTTTAGTTGGTGGAATAAAGTAGGCACTTCAACATATTGCAGATAAATATTTATAGAAAAGGAAAACATAAGTGGTTCAAGTACATAAAGCGAAGGTTCTTAACATTGGTATAAAGTGAATATTTAATAAGTAATCTTAAGTTTTAAAAGGGAAAGATAAAAGTGTTATTATATTTTAGTTCCAGAAAGGTGTTTTTAACATTGGTATAAAATGAATATTAAATAAGTAATCTTAAGTTTTAGAATGGAAAGATAAAAGTGTTATTAATTTTCATTCCAAAAAGGTGGTATTACATAGGGGAGAAGAGAGAAAGGAATGTTAAAATGATTAAATATTAAGTCAAATTTGTGGGAGGATTGAAGATTAAATTCAATAAGCTTTGAGACAAAATTTTTCTTAAGGGAGTGATAATGTAACAAAAATAATATTAAATAGATATTGAATAATCATTAGTAATTAAGAATGACCAAGGGATGTGACCTTTGTGAGTAGTCACCTCAAGTGCTTTTAGAATTATACATATTGATAGTTGGCACATCCATTGTAATCATAAAATCATTCAATTCATTATTATTTATCCAATGCTTTATACACATTCATTATCTTTTGTATAATTGAATATTAATATTTACGACTTCCGCAATATAAACTAACAAACTCTTTCATGTTGTATGTATTTTACATTGATTGCTTGCTTCATTCAAAGACTCTCCAAACCATTTCTTTGACAATTTCTTTTGCTTCCCCGGTCTTCCTTGAAACAACCTATCCCATTTCTGCAACTTTATGCTTAGCAACCCTAGCTTTTCCCTTGGTGTCACATGAGCTTGCTCTATGGTTTCACTAACATCAACTACCAAATCCATACTTTGATGATATTTTCCATCTTTTCTAGTGTAGGCCCATGGCATATCTCACAATATTTGGAATCCATGAACCTCTCTTGTCAAAGAGATCAACCTTGTGTGGATCTATACCATGTTAAAGTAACATAAACAACAACAAAAGTAAATTGTAGTAACAACATGCCTAATATAGCCCAAAAGTAATAAATGCACAACATATTTTTGAAAATCAATAGCATGAAATGTAGACACCACATATACAGTGGAGAAATCCTCCCAACAAAATAAAAACTCCATTGTTGGGCCTATGATATATTTTAGTATATAAAAAATAACACAAGGGACTATATTTATAATGCGAGATGAATGTTCCAATCCTCAATCAAGGAGGATACAAAGCTCTACAAATCATGCAACTCCCTCATATAAACACATCGAATTACAACGAGTAGAGGTTATATTTAACAATGATGACATCCCCCTGTCTTTTTCATTGATTTGCCAATTTTATATCAAGGTTGAACTTATAGTCTCTATGACTACCGAGAGCATACTAAATGCACTAGAGAGGCTCCAAGTGGTCATTTACCCCTGTCACATAGGGCATCTCCCCATAATCTAAGTTGGCCACATCAAGTTCCATTTTATAGACCTTATGAGAATTTGCACATAGAAGCTCACATGAATTAGTGAGCTATCACACCAAGAAAAAATCTAGCATGCTGCGTGAAATTAAACAATGTGTCATTCTTTTTTCTATATGAAAAATATAATTTCCACTCTTATAACTTGCCATCAAATTCAAAACCCCAAAAACTAAGGTAGCTTATCCCTCAATAAAATTGTTTTTCCAGAAAATGAAACTAGGTAGAAATTGACCATAAAATGACTCAACCCACCACCATGCAATCTTAGTAAGGAGACAAAACCATAAGAAGTGTTGGAGTGTCTCAACACCACATAGAAAACTCTTAGAATGTGGCTCTATATGAATTGGTCTCTTGCAAATATACGAATTATTCACCGTCCAAAACCAAAAAAGGAAAAGAAAATTTTAAAATTTGTCAAATTCCTCATACTTTAATGAAATACCTCTAATTTACCGAAAGTATTAGTTACCACAAAACCAAAATTAATGTTTAAAAAAGTGATATTTCCGATCCATCTTGAGTCCCACAAACGAAAACCAAAATTAATATGTAAAAAATGTGATATTTCCTATCCATCTTGAGTCCCCACCAACGAAAACCATGAGTCCATGTTTACGCCAAAGGCGTTATTTAAGGGGTCGGCTCCCTTCGGGCTTTCGTTGTCTGTCGACGGCCTATGGGGAGCCGCCACCTGTCATTTGTCCACAGCTTATCAAGCTATGCCACATGCCACTTGGGGTGAGATGCGAGAGATGGGATTCGATCTGGTGCTGATAGGACTCTTGTTGTTCGATTAAAGCTACCTGCTGCGCGTTGTGGTGATAAAAGCGGATGTGTTTGAGGTCATTTCCGCCTTCTAGAAAGGAGAGGAAAGTGATCAGAACCCCTGGCTCAACCTGTGCAATCCATTCCTTGGATTCTTCTTCTTCCTCTACAAAGACGACGTCGCGACTGCTGCTGACTGTTAGCGAGGGATGTCTTTGCATATGCTTTCAATCTCTCCAGAAATTACAATGAGTATTGGGCATCAACCACACTATGGCGCTGGCAATGTGGTTTGGAGTTGGCGGACTGTATTGGATTGGACGAAGCTGTAAGGATTCAAACAACAAGGATTGGCGGACTATTTTTGTATCACACTGTTCGCCACTTCATACACTTTTTTTATTCTTTGGTGGAATGCCCTAATAAAAGCCTACATTCCTTATGGTCAAATTTTGCATGAATTTTCTTCTTCCGTTTCCACTACAAAATATGAATTCACACGACGGCTTTGTTGACAGAATCGACCATGGCGAAATTGGTGCTGAATATTCCTATAGCCTAGAAGAAAGCTAAGGCAGAGTTGAATGCAGTAGTGGGGCGGGATCGAAGCGTGAAGGATTCAAATATCCTAGAGATGCCATGAGAATTAAAAGATAACCCTTGTGACCGTTGTGTTTGGAGTCTCCACCACATTCTGAATACCATTTATTATCCAGAAGCTCCTCTCATCAATATCATGTGAGAGCAAACATTGAAAGACAGTCAGAGGCAAATTGTAGATAAGTTTTCACTAAGAATCACTTCCAAAGCCACAAATAAATTATGATACATTAAAAGGGTATAGAGAATTCATGTTTTCACTTTCAACAGCATACCAACGACATAAATCTATCACTTGATCGTACCCATCTCCAACTATGTCACAACTTCATTCTCCTAGCGAGGCTTGTCTCTTGTCACCATTCTTATGAGTATGTGGAGGCACAACAACCCATTAAACTGGTATTCTTGTTCAATGGAGAGAACAACAATCCAACCACTCAAATAATTTTGTCAAACCGGGTGGATGCTTGTTACATCAAACTTATCCAAAAATAAATTTATCACAGATTTGTATAAATAATCCGTTAGCAATTGAATATTCAGGCCAAAAATAAATAAAAATAGGGATCAAGCTAAAGGCCAAAAATAAAAATAAAACATAGGGATCAAGCTAAATATAATTCCAACGCCGTTCAATTTTTGTGTCTGTGGTTTTGATTTTTTATAAGTGTGGTAGAATTTATGGTCCATTGTCATATGAATCTAGGACTCTTTAGCTTTGTTTGGTTCCTGTGATCAATAGAAGGATTGTCGTTTTGGGTTTGAATCGGTATGAGCTGTGTGTATGCTAGGCTGCACATTAAGTTTTTGTCAATAGAGATGATTTACTATCTGTATTGCTTTAATTTAATTACATTTTGATTTTTTTTTAATAAATCTACAATTTTATATGTTGAAGCATACAATTAAATGACATATCCTGTTACAATATTGATAGAGGGAAATCTACTATATGCACATCATGTTAATTACTTTTGTTTATTGTTAAAATACTTATTTTTTCAATCATGTTAATTATTTTTATTTATTGTTTCACTTGTTTGCAAAATAATTATTTTTCCAATCTCGTTAATTACTTTTGTTTATTTTTTCATTTGATTGCAAAATAATTATTTTTTCACTAATATGTCTTGTCTGTCTTCTCTTTTGAGTGTTTACAAGTTTACATTTTCATGTTATAACATGTGCACCATACTATATTTTATCGTGCCAACACCATGAATTTTCTGCTATGAGAAACAGGTTTACTGTGGTATAACTGGGTTTCAGAAGTGGTGTTATTTTTTTACAGAAAAGAGAAAAAAGGCAGAGAGTGAGAGACAGCTGCAATAGATCTTTGAAAAAATCTCTGGCCAAATATTAAATTATTTTTGTATTTTATGATACTTGCTCAAATTTTTATCTATCCATATGCTTTTATTAGAGTTATAATGCTATCGCTTTGGTAGGCACATTTCATTTAAATTTCTATCATAGTTGGTTGTGATATATTTTGACCAAGGTTTTTAACTTCTAGTCTCTCTATTTTACACGTGCAAATTTTATATCTATACCTATTTTCATTTTTAATAGATAAATTATATAATTATTATATTATAAAATATAATCACATTTTTATGGACATAAGGAGTCTTCACAATTTATGATCAATTGGAAAAGGAGAGACTAGCAAACAATTTTATTTTCTTTCATTTAAACTAAACTAGCAATTCATATTAATAATTAATAATATGGATTATATATCAATTATGGCCACATCTCCGAGCATGTGAACGGTTTTTTATTCAAAATTTACCCTGTAACAAATTCTAACTCTGCTACCTGCTTGATTATTGAGAAATATTTCCCTCGCGGTCTCCCACTCAAGTGAGTGGCAATCCAACAATTTCACCCGCATACTAAGCTAAAATTAGATACATATTTACGAACCCAGACAATTGCTTATGTACAAATGTTCTTGAATGAGGTCTTTAACTCAATAGATTAAGTGGATAAAATGCAATGGATTCAACAAGTGCTGCTTACTTTGATGCTTTAACGGTGCTAGAACTACTTCTTACTACTTAGTGTGCAGGAGGAGACAATAAGTTTTGCAACTTCACTGTGTCAATAATTCCAGTGTTCAACCACGCTATTTCATTCCAATGTGTTTTCCAGTGCTCCTGAATGAATTGGGCGTGGTGGACCATGCCAACAAGACTTGATATGAGTATCTCCAAATATCCATGTGTTGAATTTGCAAGTATGGGAAGTTATTCAGATGAAGTTTGTTTGGAAGAGATCTGATGGTTGTGTCTGTAGATGCAGAAATTAGCAAACACATCGGCAAAGCGAAGGTAGGTGATTTCAAGAAAACTATCTTGGTTCCCTGACTTGTTTGAATATCTCATTTCTTAATTTGGCGAGATCTCTGAAAGAGGCAATATTAGTGGATGACTGATACTATGAGTTTGTTTGTGTTCTTCATAGGTTATACAAGAAACAATTCCTCTCGGCAACGTAGATTCAGGTGTTTCTGAAGACATTAGAGCGAAATTCATCAATCAATATTGTGACCTATTGAATGGTTGCGCACTTTTTATATACACTAATTTATGAGAGTTATTGAAGCATACATGGAATCCTTGAAGAAGATAAGTTATAGTTTAATTTGATAAATGGTAATTTTGATGTAATGTCGTGGTCAAAACTAAATTTTAAAAGATGAGTTAAAAAAAACATTTTACTCACTTAAAACACTTTAACTCATTTGAAATTTACTTACGCTTCATGAGCGAATTCACCAGTGGCATAGTGAAAGGTCGTAGCTTCGCCCATGATAAAAGTTCAACCATTGCTGCTTTGAGGAGGTTAGTTAGCCAACCCATATTTTTAAGTGGAATAAATTGCTTCTTAACCAACATGATACATTTGGGTAGCTTTATTACGCCAAAGGCATTATTTAAGGGGCCAGTTCCTCTCGCCACTTCATCGTATGTCGACAGCGAATGAGGAGCCACCCCCTGTGAATCTAATTAGTTGAGCCTATTTATTATTACCGGCTAACACGCTCACATGCAACAAGTTGTTGTGGAGATATTGAAGTTTGACCAGAATACAAAGCCCTTCCATTCCTCTCAATTCGAAACACCCCAACACCTCCATGAAAGAATACCTATGAATCATACTGCCAAACTAATTTTAATTTCGCACCTGCTGCTTCTAAAACAATTAAGTTCTTCATTGGAACCCCGTACGGTAGGAAAGGGTTTCCACACTTGTACTAGCTGAGCCACATGATATGTGGTGATGACACCCTCCTCAATATGCATTCTGGATAGCGCTCTTCAGTTGCAAGAAGTTGAAAATTCAAAATACCATTGAAACAACACTTGATTCTTCAGACTGATGGAGGGGGGAGTGTACCGGAAGAAAGCAGGAAAAAGGCCTAGCATTTAATGAAAATATATGAGATATACGCCATGGCTAATTGAGTGAGCACCCAGGCTGTCATGGCGGGATTGGCAGCTGCTGCAATGGAGCCTAAACTGTGATTTGTCCATGACATGATGTAATTAATTCCTAGAACGAAAGAAGCCACTCCCACCATTCTAGCTATCAGTGAAAATATGACCATGAAACCCATTGAAGCATTTCCAACAACTGTTGATTCTTAGTGCATCCTCAACGGTTCAAATTTTTACTACAAATTCATATCCTCCAACTAGACAATGTTAAGCATTGAATAAGAGGAAATGTAAAGAAAACGTACAGTGTATCATAAACCAATGTTGAGACAAGCTCTTAGTAGGAAGCAGAATGCAGAAAACGATCAAGCATGCAACCAGATCATTGATTGGAAAACATCAGCAACCTCACTATAACGGCTATATGATTCCTATACTATGGAACACATCTATGCAATCTAGACACCATTACTGACTCAGAGTTCTCTGGACATACACAACTCTAACCAAGCATAAGAGAATCAATGGTTTATAAAGAAATTGTTTGACCAAAAAGAAAACTCTCACACATCTTGAGGGGGTTGATAGAGTGAAGCTGTCGGGTGATCAACCCTAGAATGTTTGTGATCAACACGCACAGGTTTGTGCTACATGCACACCGCCACTGGTCATCTGAAAGAGGATCGTAGTCTTCTCTAGACAATTCATGAAGACTAATTGCCTTGCAACCTGTCCAAAGCCCAAGTTGTTGACTGTCACAAGAACACCGTTGCCTCACTCTGATTCAAGGTGGCACTGACCCGCCGTCCATTTCACAAGCCTTGCATTAGCGACGTTGAGTGAAGGGATAGCCTTGTCGTTGTCTTACTCTTGACAATTTAATGTATATGCCTTGCTTTTCCATTACAACACTACTCATATAAAACATTCATTTACTGCTGGCAAGGTTGTAGTGGACCTAGCTGTGAAGAAATGTGCTTTCAGTCTCGTTGGAATTGTCTTAATATAAAAGAGGAAATATTTAGTCCAAGTTGCTTCACTTTGTTGATGCTTCACTTTGTTGATGGGAGAAATTATGTGTTTTTGTAATCAAAGTCAACGGGTGATGTTACTTTAATTATACCCATGGCCCATTCCATCTTGAGTGCTTTAGCTCGTTGAATACCTTGCACTTCAAAAATTGATAATTTGGATTGCCTTGTAACCCTAGATAGTGCTTCTTCAAGAATGTCTTGATCTTTTAACTCATCTATGATGTCTTTATCCTGCCTTTTATTTTTTGCAATGTTCAAGTGTATATATATGTGAGACATACCGATATGTATGTTCAAGTGCATATGTATGTAGGAGGCCCTTGTTTTTCCAAGGCCAGATAATGTATTGGCCTTAGTAATCAATTCACTATATGTATAAAAATAATTTCCTACAACCAAAGGATAACACTCCCTTGCCTACTTTCACAAATACATTCTTTAGACTTGCTTTCAACACATAAAATTGTATTATCTACATACATACAACAAAATTGTATTATCTACATACATACAACTTTCTCTCATTTTGCAACATATCGAAGCTCTATTGGGCGTTTCATTTCCCCCGCTTTGGGGGTATGCTAGTTATAATTACGTCGAAGGCATTCTTTAAGGGGATGGTTCTACTCGAAATTTCGTCGTCTGTTGCTGGCCAATAAAGTGCTGCCACCTGTTTGGGGTTTGATTGGTGTATTGATCGTCATACTGATCTCGTGATCGTCATCTGATTTGTTTGGAGTTTGATTGGCGTCGATCGTCATCTGATCTGTTTGGAGTTTGATTGGTCTATTGATTGTCATCTGAATGCTCAAACAAAGATTTCCAAAACGCCAAGTCTCCTGATCGTTTACCGTCTCTTGCAAGCCCTTCCACTTGCTAAACATTTCCTCGACAATTACACATGCAGCTCCTCGCCTTCTCGACTCTTCTCAACTTTTCTTCCAGTACTTCTGCAAGTTTGTGGTGCATCTTTACCCTATTTGTTCTTATAGTTTTGGCATGGCCTAAAATAGGTTCCATACCCCTATACCAATAGATTTCCCGAACACCGCCTCTACATGCCATACCCCTATACCAATAGATTTCCCCAACATTGCCTCTACATGTCGGGCAATGCTATTGCCTCTCTGGATCATTCACTTCCTCAAGACCTAGGCTATCCAAGGATTAAAAAAAAATGTTGAACCATTTATTCTTCTTTCGAGTCTCATGGCTTACATCACTCCCATCACTCCCTTCAAAAGCAGTCATCGCTGCTCATAAAATCCTCGTTGCTGTCGATTATCAATTTTTTCATCACCATCACTGGATTGATAGCCAGCTCCGCCTGTTTCATGAAATGGTCCCCCTAATTGCTCAAAAGGAAGAAGTTTAGATAACATCTTACTTCTCAGTTCATAATTCTCTTCGTTAGCATTTTCACCCACATGTCCAACACCTTTCCCATGCATCGGTGATGCCATCAAAGAATTCAATATGGTGTTACCGCTATTGTGGCTTCCCCATTTCCAACCATTGGAAAGTGGGGGAGGGACAACAACATCCCGCTTGCTCATCTTTTCAATAGCAAACTCTGAGCTTTCGGGCTCCCAACTGCTCTGCATTGTCTGATTTGCCTTGCCATATTGACCCCAACCACTAACATCCCTGGTTGTGGTGGTCCTCTTTTCTAGACTTCCATTCCTCTGATGAGATTTCCCCGACTCCTTCCATCCCCGTTCCTTATAAGCCTGGTCTTGATCACTACTAGCATTCGCCTAGTGGCCAGGCTTATCGCCTTCCATATTATAAGATCCCCTCCCCTTCCAAGCTCCAATTCTAGGCTTGTCGTGGATGTAAGCACCACCCCTTGGTCGGTTTGTTGCTGCAGTTGGAGGGGCTTGGCTCTTACCCTTGCGAGAGGAGGCCACTTCCCAGCCTTCCTCATTTTGTTGAAAAGATGAACCATTTCTCCACATTCTTACTGACCCTGACCCGATGGAAACCATATCAACCAAAAACAGCGAGCCCTTACAATGACAGAGCAAATGCTTAATTTCTCTTCGGCACACACATACCCAAAGCTTTAAATTAAAGGATTGTCCAAAATATTGACACGTTTTTACAATTTCTTACACGTCTCAGCTCGAAATCGAATCTGACCAAGGCTCTGATCGGCTTAGAAGGACATGCGTCCAAGGCAACGACAGGAGTGGTTTTTAACTGTTGAAAGAAACCAGAGTCCTTTGGACAAATTCGGTTGCCTATGCTCTACTGGAGAGCTCCAGGTGGAGTTTCTATCACATATCTAAAATTCTCGAAAACCTAAACATGTTCACATTTAAACAAACACCACAACAGAGTACTATTGGGTCGAGTAGCAAGTTAGGCTGAGGATTTATCCTCTGCCCTTGCATCATATTGCTCTAAAAACATCATAACTTCGACTAGAAACCCTTTCCAGGAATAGTTCCCAACTCTCATCAAACAATAAGCATCGGCCAAACTGTGCAGAAGTACCTACGAGGGTTTAGAACCATCGAGGCTTACCGGGTGGTAGAGCAACATTCTCCCACCAAGCTTTAAGCAAGTGACATTTTGACGAAGTAAAACCTGCCACAAGAACCCATCAGAGGTTAAATGGGAAATTACATAGATAGTTATATACACAACGAATGGCATTAACACTTTAAATTTGAAAACATTACCTGTGTAATGCAACTCCGAGAGTAGAAATGTCTGTAGCAAACGACGACAGAGCCATCTAGCAAACGCAACGAAAAGGGAAATCATTTATGTGAACCATTCTTAAAATGCTTTGAGAATCAACCATGGTTCAACTCCACTCTCAAAGACCAACAGAAAAACCCTGAAATCTACTTCCTAAAAACACATCGAATGTTGCATTGTGACTCGGCTCTAAAGGAGGAAATCAAACACCTGCAATTGTTAAGTTTGCCTAATAGGTCAAGGGATCGAACTTGAGGAAGGAGTCCTCCGAACCAAAACTAACCAACCCTACATTGTAGCAGGTGGTCAGCCTCTCCACCTTACCACTACCAAGCAAAATGAAGGCCAAAGAAAACACTTCAACGATAAACATAACGAAGGATTAGGGTTTCAGTCCAAAGCCCAAAAACATATGAGATGAATGATGGAGATGATGCCAACCAGGCACGTCGAGAATCGGGCAACAACTACATTTATTTCATATTGATTATCAAATCCATCACGACATCCAACTTAGTAGACCCGAGGTTAAAAGCAGTGTACAACTCGACCTTTAGTAGAGGTTGTAAATTCCTTCACGTGAACCACAACCACGATGGCATCCAATAAGACTTCCATTCAACGCAGAAGGCAAGTGACTTAAATGCCAAGGCCAGTTATGATAGTCTGCCAGCACAATAGTACCAATACATTCAATACCCTGTCATATCGCCTGTCAGTGCCAAGACTTAGGGTTACAACATATAGTTCTTTTCATTTCCAAAGTATTGGTCATCGAATACATGGTTTATATATATTGTTTATTGTTTCTCAAAAGACAAAGGCCGCATTTTATAAAAGGCTTTGGATAATTAGTGTATGGTTTAGAATTCATTTTATGCACATCGTAATGTTTGTTCATATTGCCACCTCTTTTTACAAGGTTACATAACATATCACAATGTATAAATATTAAAGGTCTAATCGTATAGTGTGGCAAATTCACAATATAATCATTATAAATATGATGGTAGTATTATAGTAAACATTGCTATATTAGTATGATTTCTTATGCATTTATAAACTGAGAAATGCATAAACTACTAAAGCATATTTATGATTTCAAGTTAATCCACGTATTTAAACTTAACATTTGGCTCATGTATCTATAGTGTGGAGTAACATATAAGTTGAAACATTCACAAATAAATATACATGATAATACTACTCTTTGCAAAATGGAGAAATGATGACAGGATTATAATAATACGTATACATTGTAATCTAGCACATAATTGAGAATTCATAGTGTACGTATCTCTTCGTTGACGTTTCACTAAAGAGTCTAGTGTGGTTACTAATAGTTACGACTTCTACGACTTGTAAGTATGGTCAAGGTAATACTTACATAAATATGACAGAGATGCATACCATTAATAACTCTCATGCATGGAAGTACTTGAGTTATTATAAAGCATGGCCGGCTAACTGAAAACATAATTAGAATTGCTTGTAACATTTGAAATGGTTGTAATACTCTTACCTACGTATCTGCGCAAAGAAACAGGTTCAAATGCTTTAGCTAACATAGCTAAGTAAACCTCAGGGTACCTCGTAGGACCCCTTCGTCATCATCCAAGAGCAACTGTCAGTACTTTGTCAAGGAAAATATATCACAAGATAAACTTAATTACAACATGCATATTACAATTAAACACAAGCAAAACTAATGTCGTATTTTGTGTTATGAAGTATGAATTGTTGTTATCATAATTTGTTATTAGTTAAAAAGATTAACATTTATTTTATTTCCGCATTAGCAAGTACAACATTTAATGCTACTTTAATTTTTTTTTAATTTTTGTAAATTTTCGGGATGTTACACCAAATTACACTCTCGTTCTCCTTCAAATGCTATGCAAAGATGAAAGACACTTCATATGTATCACTTCATAAAAAGCAAGAGGCATGCCTTCATCCTCCTTCATCCTTTATCCCTTTCACACAAAAAAATTGCAATCCTTAAACCTTACACTCCCCTTATCAAATGAAAATACCAATGTTGATTTCCTATATATTTAGAGCCAAACTTGATGACAACCTAGCCCTTTATTGTTTTACACACATATGTATACTTTTTTGTATGACAAATTAATGTACAGTTCATTTTACTTGCCATTGATTACATGGGTTTGTATTTATTGCTTATTAGTACTTGCAATAGTTTTCTTTTCAATTTGATTGACTATTATCTCTACCCTAAATTAGTTAAACTTGCTTTCAAACACATAAAATTATATTGTCTATGTACACACAACTTTCTTTCATTTTACAACATATTAAAGTTATTCTGAACATTTCATTTCCCCACTTTGGGGTATGCTAGTATAATAGCTTTTGCACAAACACATTTGAGAGAGAGTGCTGGCCAAGAATAGATCACTAGTTCAATCCAAATTAGCAACGCTGGCCACATCATTATTTATGGGTTGCTGAGGGATGAACGGAATCACAATATTCAGAGTGGCATTCCACATTGATAATGCTTTATATATTGTAATAATAATAAAATATAACAAAATTAAAAGAGATATAATGAAATATCCGCGGGCCAAAATGACAAAATTGAAAAAAAAAACACATTACTCGACAAAGTCACTAGACTACAGACTCTTTAGTTATTTTGATGGGCTGATATGTTTGAGATCGAATTTGATAGATTGATTTGCAGTATTCTACTCCGGACCTCATCTCTTCAGACTACCTTCCATCTGTTTCCGGAAGAGTGACAGAAACTTACACTCACCCAATATGGACGGTGACAGAAACTACCTACATGATTCAGATGAGCTGGACCAAACCCAAGGCAATTCCGCCCACGCGCAGGTATATGTATGTTTCGCAATGCAATTATATATTTTAATTTAGGGTTAAATTCTGTTAAGCTGTTTTCTGGAGCCGATTCCCTCAGAATAGCATAGCAGGATTAAGTAATTGCAACAACAATACAGGGCTCCGGATCAATTGCTGAAATTTCATTCAATTGTATGGTTATCTGATTAAGCCCATTGAAATTCTAATTTTCGTAAGTGATTTCCTTTTGAGAGAAATCTTCCAAAACGACACATAATAATTGCAAATTTCCTTTAAACCAAACCCCTTAGCTTTTGGAAAGTTGAATCCATTGAATTATATATATCATGAATCTGCCACACCGCACTTTTTTTTGACAATTTTGATTTTTCCAAGACCTATGTCTATTCTGGTGATCAATATAGCTCAACCAAAGGCCTTGGGTTTACAATTGATATTTTTTGTTATCGGGGCTTGAGAATTTTTTGAATGCTTACGAAGAGTTTTATCCCACACCCACTAGACCAGGTAAGTTGCATCTGGCCAATTATGATTATTATTATTTTTTTGGAATTGGTGGACTCAGGGTTCAAGCGCATGCTCTCCGCGTATCAGGTGACCATGTTTTGGCTAGAAGCAGTGCACCGACTGCCCGGACGTCTGTATTCATACAGAGTAGTTACAGTGGCCTGGGAAGTATCCACATCACATACAGTGATGCATGTAAGTAACTGCATATTTCGACTCAGCAACAGTATGGTTGTATGGAGGGTTTCGAACGGGGGATTAGGATTCTGAAAATGTGTAACACATACTCACATCAATGTTAAGTTTTCAACAGCTTAGGTTTGTAGGACGAGCCTTGAAAGGGGAGGCTGAATATCTAATAAAATAATTGATGAGTGATGACAGGATGATACGAACGATGAGTGTGAGAGCCTACATCTAGTTCCAACGGGTGTCACAGATTGCCACACATTTTTATTTGCAGTTTTATAACTTTACCGTATCGCTAATTAGGCTTGTCATGAGAGAATTTCATCGGAAAAAGAAAGTGATCCAGTTGGCATGCGAAGGACATTTTCAAACCAAGTGTGGGGAGCACGCAGGCCCAAGGATTCTCTCTAACTCTACGCAGACTAAAAAATAATTAGGTTAGGAAGGGTTTAAATATATGTAATAACTAAGTCTTAGGGGAAGGGAATAAGAGTCGGTCGGAATGTAAGAGTCCGGGATTCAGGCATCATGTTTGGTCTCTGATGCACAAGTGTCAGATAAATCTTATGAGCCAAATTTTGTAATAATTGCAAGGCATATGGCTGCATTAATACAAGGCTGAGGTTGGAAATTTTATTATAATTGAATGTTTAGGTCATGAATTGTATTCATACTTTTGATTCTATGTATTTTTCTTCTATTTTCCCATATACTAAATTTCACCAGCCCAGAATAAGAAATTCCATTTGTAGGTAGTATAAGTTTTTTAAGTAAATTCTTTATGCAGTAAAGCTTGAATATTTTTTTGTTCTATAACTTATTATTGATTGGGCACAACCCTTAGTCTGTGCTGTCCCTCCCTCCTACCTTTTAAGTTGCGTCAATACATATGCATATGTACATTGTTCAATCGTCCAATATAATATTGATTGTTTCATTACTTCTATGAGTAAACATCAATGGATCATACATTAGTACCATATCTAGTGGTATCAGGTTGAAAGTTGCTCTTCCTAGCGAGTGACCATTTCCACTTCCATTATCTGGTCTGTGGCCATTCTTCCCTCCGGCTGGTAGCTAGTCATCTGAGCAGTAAAATAAAACTAAAACCTTATCAGGAAAGATACTGCTTGTTAGTTGGAGGATAGATGGGACACAGTTGGAGATTAAAAAGCAAAGAAGGAAAAGAACCCCTAAATTTATACAAAGGATTATTGATAGTTGCTGCCAAAGATCCATCACAGTGTAAAACATAGATGCTATGAGAATCTAGAAAATAGCAGCTCCCTTTCATCAAACAATCGCAGTAACTCATCTCCTCATCTGTTATGGTCAAAATTGTACACAGCGGATAAGCAAGGCAAGGGTGGGCAAAATAGCCAAATTATCTGAGACCACCAGAGCTGGAAAGGGGGTTCAAGTGGCTAATGCAACAACATGCAATCGTAGTTATCAGAACAGGAACTGGCTGAGGGTTAGACCAGGATTGGACCAGACCAAAACCAGCTGTACAACCGGGTTGAAGAATTGGTTGAACTGGTTGACTAAAAAATCATAAATTATGCAAATTTTAATTAAAAAAATTCATGCACATCAATGTAAATCAAAACCATTCGACACCAAATATGCATAGTTTGCCCATATATATAGCATGTAAGGGGTAATATTGTTGGAATTATTAATATTCGTACATATGGCACTGACTCGGGTATCATTATGTATTTGTAATCATTGCTAAGGCAGTTTTGAGAATAATAGAATGACTCCCGTCGAATCCCTACTGCACGTCGGCTCCCTGTTTCTCGTCGGCTCCTTCTCTGCTCCCCGTCGACTCCTTGCAGCCCTTTGCTCCCCGTCGGCTCCCTCTCTGTGTTCTTTGTCAATTCCAAGCGGTCTGCTTCCTGCATCGTCCTCCTTTTGCATATCCTCCTGCCCACGTACTCCCGTACCCCTTTCTGTCTGTTTCCTGCATTGGGATAGTCACCGTAATTCAACATCAACTAACCCTTGTTGACTCCACTACTCCACGACTAGCTCACGAGTTGAGACGCCTTGGTGGCTCCTCCTTTGCTAGCCTACGGACCTTAACGAGCGCTCATCACATATTGAGATAACGATTGCGACAGAGAAAGGGGATAGGTAGAGGTGAATACCACCAGGTCTGCCAGGCCGACGACGAAGGAAAGAAAGCCCGCATCATTCGATTGAGCTCTCACGTTTTCTAGGGTTTTGGATATAATTTTTTTTACAGCGGAGGTGTAGAAGAATGCATGGTGGATTCTACCTCAGAGTCTAATGATTTTTGCAACAGAGGCCATCTTGAATATGTTAAGCAATGTAACGTAAACCAAGGACCAACCTGGATATAAATTTTTGTACAACGGAGGTGTAGAAGGATGCATGGTGGATTCTACCTCGGAGTCTAATGCTTTTTGCAACATAGGCCATCTTGAATATGTTAAGCAATGTAACATAAACCAAGGACCAACCTATAGCCCCACAAATACAACGTTGGAACGCCACAAATATAGCGTTGGAACCCCACAAATAATGCATTGAAATCCAAGTTCTCATTTTGGACATCTCAAATTAAAAACTTGCTGCAACAGATGGAATATTTTGAGACTGCAAACAACAAACTTCATTCTAATATGCAACAGGCCCAACAGGAAATGCTTACCTTTTCAAAGAAAGTAACTGAAGTGGAATTGGAGAACCTATACCTCTGGAAACTCATTGATGAAGGGAAAAAACAAGAGGCCCTGCAAACCCCAAATGATGCCTTGCGAGCTGAAATCCTCGACCTTAAGAAAAAACACGAGGAAATTCGAAACTAGAAGGTTACTTTCAAGCAAGAAACAAAGAGCCATCTTAACTCTTGGGAAAAGGTGGTCAGGGATGGTGACAGAGCCCTCCCTCCTCTCATTGCACTCAAGGAAGTAACACAAGCCAAGCTACTTGAAGAGTAGAACTGGAGAGCCCTCCCTCCTCTCACTGCACTCGAGGAAGTAACACAAGCCAAGCTACTTGAAGAGTAGAACTGGAGAGCCCGTGAACTGAACCTAAAGGTTAGGGGGCTTCCCTCGCCCTCCCCCTCCCCTGACCCCATACAAGTGGGTACCTTGTTCCTCCGTGATTAGCTAGATCTTTCTAATATTCCCCTGGAGAGGGCATGGTTTGGCCATGATTCTACACTATTCATTCAATTCATATTAGCAATCGACCAACTTCGGGCTTTGAGAGCCTTCGGTGATTGTTTTGTCTCCTTGGAAAGATTTTCCTAGACGTCGATCTCACTCAATCATGGGTTTTTGAGCTGAATGTTGTTGTAATTGTAACTTCGGAAGATATTCCCTTGTATTTTATATTGTTATTATTATTGTATTTTATTTATACCTCCTACGGAGATGTTTTTCCCTCCGGTCGGAGATGTCATTATTACATTTGTGTTGATGTATATGTAACTTCGGAATGTATTTCATATATTTCATATATATTTATTGTACCCTTATAAGAGATGTGTTATTCCTCTATAAGGAAGTGTCGTCATGTGTATTGACAAGTGTCGCAAGTGTGTGTACTTGCCGATGGGTTATTAGACCACTATGTGTGGGGTCGGCCCTAAAATATATATTATATTGTGGATGTACCGAGCTAGACAAGTCGGCCCCATAGTGTCATTGGGAAAATAGGTTAAGTATAAATAGAGATCGGGAGATCTCTATTTGATCACTCGGAAACTCATACTTCTTTCACTCAGAAAATGGCGCACTAGTGAGGAGGAGGATCATCTGCTACTAGGAGACTATCTCAGTGTATTTTGGTTGTACTTTGGTTGAGCCATTGCTCTCTCTATCTCTGAGGAAGTTGTGGGGTTTTTCACCTTAGGGTTTTCCCCATGGAAACTCTATGTCTCTTGTCTCTCATGCTTTTGATTCTTATGATGCTTGTCATGCTTATTATGATTGTTATGCATTGATATACTGTACATGTTATTCTCTTAGTAAAAATCCTAGAGTATTGTGAATTAATGCTCAAAATTTAACAATTTGGTCATGTAAAGTCATTGAGGTAAAACCTCCATTGTAAGTCGGGGCATTAGATCCCCCTAGAGTCAAATGTATCAGGGTTATTGAGTCTCCTAGAGAAGTCATCCCAGTCAGGTTTAGCTGGGGCCGACCTAGCTAGTGTAAAGGTCAAGTGAAAGTAAAGTATAAATAGAGAGCTGGGCTCTCTCATTTGAACACACACTCACTCACTCAAGTTCGCATAAGTGAGAGAGAGAAGACAAGTTCGCATAGGAGAAATAGAGAGGAGCTGCAGAAGACTATCTTGTTTTGGGGTTTTCCATTTTGTGATATTGTATTGGTGACGATTCTATCTCTGAGGAAGTTGCGGGGTTTTCTCCTTTATGGTTTCCCCGAGGAAAATCTTTGTGTCTCTTGTGTTATGTTGTGCGTGTTATTCTTTCAGTTAAGATCCTAGATAATATTGATTAAAAGTAGAAAAACTAACACTGAAGCGCTTCAAGAAGTTAGTTGCAACAACCTGACAGGCAGGGAAATGGGCTATCATCCGAGACCTTCGGGCCATCATTTGGGATACTCCACGTCCTGGATATTCTTGGCCTGGATTTTCCAATTGACTAGCTTAGCGGAGGAGGTAGGGTCTGGGTATTTAAGTGGGAGGCTAGAACGGTAATGGGTTATTCTAGTCTTCATCAGGCATGTTATATGATGATTTGGTTCATCCGATCCCCTTTTATTACTGAGACGCACGAGAGCCATGTCAGGCCACTTTCGGACATTGTAGATTATCATTGGTTTTTTGCTTGTCGACAAGAAAGTAGATCTTCAAGTAGGGTTTGAGGTTCTGGTGGAGTAGCATGTCTAACGAGAGACTCACTCTGGGGTAGGGTCTCTTTGGTAGCAATAGATGAGTTCGCCAGGTTCATGTGGGTCTGACTCAACAGATTTTACCCTCTTCTCAGAGATCTTTACACAGTGTTTTGTTATTTACCCCTATTCTCGTCTTAGTTTACTATTCATGGCCATTCCTACGATGACCCTTTTCTTGGATTTTAATTGTGGCATTACCTAGTATTCAATAGTGGGGGAGGTCATCCTTTTGGGCAATTTCAATGCCTGCACTAGAGCTATTTAGACACGACCGCTTTGAGGATGTGTTTTGTGTTCAGGAGATTGATCCAACTTCATTGGGGCTTCATCGACCATTTGATGATGCTTTGGGACCTCTTACAGGATATGGCAGATACCTCCTACGGCTTGGAGAACCTCATGAGATTCTGATCCTTAACGACCTTCCCTGCTTCCTGTCTTCCTGCTTCTTTACTTGCCAACCTCACGGTGGGGGTGTAAGTGTAGTGGATTACATCCTTTTCAGCTAGGACCTACTCCCTTTTATTCATCACTTTTCAGTAACTCCCATCCCCTTGGTTGACCATGCTCTCTTCCCCTTCTCCCTTCAAATTTACACCCCACCAATCCTACCCCCTCCCCCTTCGGGCCCACCCCTGACCACTATCTTTTTTGCCGAGGGTGACTCTGACACCTTCGCTTCCACTCTTTGCTAGATGCTCCCTTCCGTGCCTCACTTTACATCCCTTACATCTGCCTCTGCCATGTACGTCAATCTTTCATCCATCATTTGGGAGGGTGCCCTTAAAAATTATCCCCACTCAACTTGTTGTACCTCCCATTCCCCAAAATGTAGGTCCTATCCCATGAACAAGTGGTATGATAAAGATTGCAAATGCCTCCACACCCAACTTTGACATGCCTTCTCTCATGGTCACCCTTCATGCCTCCACCTTAAAGCCTCCTACCATCGACTCCTTCGCCATAAGAAATGCCTCTTTATCTCTCGTCGTAGACGAGAGTTGAATACCTCCCTTATCCACTCCCCCAATTTTTTTTGGCATACCCTCTTCCCCCACCACTCCCATCTCCCATCTGATCTCAATCCAAATTCCTTGTTCTCCCATATTTCCTCTCTCTATAATATCCCGCAACAGCCCCTCATCCAAGTTACCTCACCCCCTTCTTCATGCTTCTTATTCACTTCACATGACATTCGAGAGGTTGTTTAGGTCGTGGCCATAGATGAGGAGGGTTTCCAGGCCAAGCTCTTTAAGCATGGCTTCCATGCCCTGGATTGTTACCTGGCCAATCTGTTTAACCATGTGGTCCGTACAGGCTTCCCAGAATCTTGGTCACACCATATTATTCACCTGATCCACATTTCGCGCCCTAGTGCAAGTCCTAATAACTACAAAACGATCATGGTTTTCCACACTTTCTCCAAACTCTAGCTACAGTTCTCCATATGTAGCTTTCCAGGGAGCTTGAGAGGAGAAACACCAGAGCCAGAGGACAAGCAGGATTCAGATTGACATATAGACCATTGATCACATTCTCACGCTTCGGGCCATCATTGAGGAGGCACATCATTGCTCTTCGAAAGTTTATTGTTGTTTTGTAGACTTTTGAAAAGCATTCGATTCTGTTTCCAGAGTGGTATTGTTCCAAATGCTTAGAGACATTGGCATTTCCGAGACCCTACTAACCGCCATTATGAGATTATATGAGTCAATCCTTGGTCGCCTTCGCACTGCCCACAAGATATCAGACTTTATTAGGAGCACCATTGGGGTCAAACAACTTTGTCCCCTATCCCTCACTTTATTTGGGATATACATTGACGAGCTAGAGTCCTTCCTACAGGAGCACATCCAAGATGGAGATGGTTGCCTTCTCCATGTTAGTTTTTGTAGCTCAGATAGGTACTTCTACGTTAGTGATGTGTCTAGCATGTAGAAGTCATCCGAAAGATACTCTCTAGACATTAACTTTATTTTATAAAGTCCTTTTATTGAGCCCATGGTATTGGAGGGTCTATGGTATTCAACCCATGGTATTTGCTTATTGTAAAGGTATCAAAGGAGATTTAATGAGAGGCGTTAGACACAATTCTTTAGATCTAGAGTGCTCTTGCTTTTGAGAAAGGGGTTATTCTCAAGAGAAGCAGGAGAGAAATATTGGGAAATAAAAGAAGCCTTAGATTGTGAGAATCTCAAGCAGGAAGTCTTGGGTTAGTGATTAACCCAACCTGGGAGGTGTTTTATTATTCTAAGAGATTACAGCGAGATAATCTTCATTAGAGGGCAGAAAACAGGCCTAACAGATCGGAGAAGGCAGAGTTGCGCCGTAAAGATTTGAGGGAGGACTGTTCGTACAGTCCATAAGGCACGAACAATACAAAATTTTGTACATATCGCAGAGAGCTGCAAGATCATACGAAACATTCTTGTACAAAATTGTACCGATCTGTACATGGCCATACAATGGGGCCATACAGCTCTATAACCTGTTAGATTGTTGCCAGGCTTGCCGAGGAAGATAAGGTAGGAGTTTTCAATTGATTGGAAGGGTGTTGATGATCTTCATGAGTTGATTTCCAGAGCTAAGATAAGCTAAACTTGCTGCTGCAATTTCTTAGTAAATCTCTCTTATAGTAAAAGAATAGTAAAGAAACTGTTATCACCTAAACTGTAGTTACCCCTATGGATGGATCCAGTCATGGATGGCAATAGGGAAGGGCAACTCAAAAGGTGCAACCATGATCACCTCGACCTCCAATATATGGTTGTCACGCCAGTCGAGGCAAGCTTCACTTTATGTTATCTAGCCCAGACAACAAAGGGGGAGACCCGATCTACTCCCGACAGGAGAGATCAAAACCAAGACACCAAATCAGGGTATTTCCAAGTGAAGTTAGGTGTATGGTTTATCCTAGACCTAAAGATGAAGTCACAAGCCAAGTGGGGGTTCAATAGGTATAGCTTTGGTTCATAGTTGATGTGAGAGTGACTTATAATGTTTGAAGTGAGATCTAGGATGAGTGTACTAGTTCAATGTTGGAAAATCCACTGCCTTGGGAACTGTGTCCAATGCAGGGTTGTTTAGGGGTCGGATTGGGGCTAACTAGTACATGAGACAAGCTTGACCATGGTTCATGATGTCTTCAAAGGTATAGTTTACCATGCATAGGTCAAACCACAAGTCAATCCAACAATCTAGGAAAGTTGAATTATCTTGGAGAGAAACCAGTGCCTTGGGAATTGGGAAGTGGAGTCAAAGTGGGGTTGACTTATGGTTTAGGACTCCTACAACATGAGACAAGTGGGCAATAGAGGTCTTGATGGTTGAATGTGTCTAGATCTAGGTTTGACCCAAGTGGACCACAATCCCTTAAAACAAGGAATGCTATCCCCAAGGCAAGATTTGACAAAGTGATAGTCTAGACCTAGGTTTTGAATTATTCCGGTTTCAGATCTGCAATAATCTCAAGTACCCAGTTCCTAGAAGTGAGTGAACTCACTTCTCCAAGGTGGTGCGACTTTACCCAAGGAAGCTGAAAGTGGGGTTTAGGTGGGTCAAGACAAGTCGGATGGCACCCAAATTTTAGATCCGGGTAGATCAGTCAAGTAGGGGTATGGATCTATAGTTTCACGGTAATCCGATGGCTAGATCTTACTAGATCTGAGTTTAAGTGTTCCAAGTGGTCCAAAGTGGGGTTTAAATCCCTTGAAATGTGGAATAGGGCCCACAAGGTAAATTTCAGAAAAGTGACAACCTGGGTGTATGTTATTTGATGTGTAGATGTCAAATCAAGTGGAATCTCAAACACCCACCACCTAGATCTAGGTCAACTTGCTCAACTAGTGAAGTGCGCCTTGCTTGCGAGAGGCTAAGTTGGCCTGGGAAGGGGATCAAATGGAAGCCAATCCTCACCAAACTATAGATCCGGGATGCCTTGGATGCTATAGAGGTGGGTTTTCAGTATTATGCCCAACAACCCACTAGATCTAAGTAGATCTGAGAAAATGTAAAATGGGGGTTTTAAGATATTTAGGGTTTCAACAATTTATGAGTTATGTCAATGGATTGGATAAAGGAAAGAGAAACAAACCTGTGGATCTTACCTGGGTAACCTTGTAGATGCCTTGATGATGATGATCTATGCAAACCCGATCAATTTGAGAAGCTTTGAGGTAGTTCCTATGCAAGTCGATTTGGTCCAAGAAGCCAATGCGCCCTCTCTCCTGCACAACAAACGTCAACAATATCAGATTTGATGCATCAAGAGATAAGACTAATGCCACAAAAGAAGTAACAGAAAGATAGCATAGATCACAATGATGCTAATGATAACCCCCTGATACAAGCGAATGCCAAAAAAAGTCGATTTGAAGAAGCCTTGCAAAATCGCCCTTGTTGAAGTCGCCCTCCTGTAGACAAACAATGATTTCCAAAAAAAGATAGATCTTGCCACAATTTCCAAATGCTAGGTTGCAATAGACTTTCCAATCACCATCTAAGAACACCAGATGCAAAGGAGACCACAAGAATTTCCACAAGAATATTTTTCTATACCAATAATCCAAGAGCCAAAGACCCTTTACAATGAGAGGCTCTCTCCTTTAAATAGGAAGGAGAGGCACCAAAACCCTAACCACTTTTTGAATGAGTGGCTAAGATTAGAAGATACAAATGTCTAATCAATGGTTGAGATGAGCTCAACAATATAATACATGGATCACACATAAAATATAATATAAGTGGACAAAATCGCCCTAGAAGAGGGGAATCCCACCAAATCATGATGATGAAATATCATAAGAGGCTTATGGTGGGTCCAAGGGGTAATTTTATCCCTCCTTGGTCAATCCCCATAGCACAATAACCAATAAATAATCATGAATGTACCAAATCGTGCCTCCATAGTGAAGTCGTGGTCCTCAAAAGACCTCAAAAAATCCACAGAAAGTGCTATAAATGATGGATGCGGGCCCCGATGAAGCTGAAACTGCTGGAGAAGGTGTGGAAGGTCCCGATCTATCATCACTGATCATCCCATGCCATAACTTTGCCTCAGTAGCCCAAATCGATTTCCTCAATAGCCATTTCTACCAATCCTGAAATGCCTCGGGAAGCGTGAAACTGCCCCAAACAACCTCCTGGAGTGCTGGCGCTGTCAAGGTGAGGGCACCAATGTGTCCGGAAGGGGGGTAATATGGTAAAAACAAGTGGTTGGACCACCCCCTCCATCATCAGCGCCCTAGGTCAACCGGATAAAAGTCATCTCTGCTCCGACAGGGCCTCCAACAGACCAAAACTGCACTGGGACAGCCTACTGAGGCTCAATCATCACTGTAAGTGCCCGGAACTGAAAACAAACTGTCCCATTGGACTCAGAAGGTCCAAATCTATCCAAGATGTGTACTCATACACCATATGAGTCTCTGCATGATCAAAATAAATATCCAATATACCGGAACAGAGGCAAATAATAATGCGCTGTACATATACAAACACTGCTGTAACCCCAGAATCATCATCATAACCCTGTAGCTGCTGCATAGAATCATCCTGTATGTGTACATAGACCATATATCATCTATCCATATCATCATAAGGTCTAACATCTCATGTCCCATGGTCCTCCATGGTCAAACTAGGTCCAACCAAGACCAAATATAACTCAGTCCATCATCCAAGGCTGCTGAAAAGTATCAAGGTTAATACATGCTTTACAATTTATTCAAATAGCAATTATAACACAGAGTAATCATGACTGGCGATCTAAATCCAAATATATAGTGTCGTTAATTATTATTATTACTCAGACTAGACTTTCAGGATCATACTCACTTCATAGTTGTGATCAATTTGCTAGTGAAGGGTGAAGGCTAAATTAACTGGCTAGGCTAAGGGATGACTTGACTGACTTGACTTTGTGACACTTTGGCAAGGGAAAGGGAATACACACCATAGTATATACTGAATGAGCAATAACACAGGGAATGGAGGTCTCTCACAAATGGATGAGTTGTTTAAAGAGGGTTTATTCACCTTCACAGATGCGCACAATCCATAATACAAATAAGGCCAGCAATTGTTTAGATATAGCATTTAAGTTCCATTGCTTTTTGGGCCTGGAGTTTCCATAGCCTTGATCTATGTGTGTTTACAAACACATTGCATAGATTTACATTTTTTCTTTAGGCTTTCTGCTGCAGGTGTGTTTTTAAGGCACTTGTTTACCTGAGCACTTCTAGGTGTGTCATGGACAGCTTGTTTACCTAGGTATTTATTTTCCACAAGATATAACATTTTATTTTTATGGCCACTTTCATTTGGCATGCCTCTCATTCATGTATGTTTAGAAACACATTGCATGAATGGGCTTTTCATACAAGATATAGCATTTCATTTTTTCAGATTTTGTATTCATGGCAGCACTAAAAGTTTCAGGTTTAGCCAACACCACTTTAGTGACTAGGGGAAATTCCAAGGAACTCCAACTCACCATAGGTAAGTTTTGTCACCAACTCAGAGCCGAGACACAATAAACAGGGAAGCTCATCCAATACAGAGGCTACAGTGGGGAAAAGTCCTCCATGCCACTAGTCAAGTAGTAAGTCAGGGTGATAATCTAAAAGGTAGGCCATGGATGGATGAAGACAATGAAATGATGGAGCCAACACTAGCAAGCCAAAGTATGGTGTAATGATCACCTCTATTCTCCCTAAGGAGGGTATGTACCAATGAGTATGAATAGTGAACTTCTAAGTCTGAGTAGGGACAATATAATATATATAATAGATCAACCAGGTCCATATATCTATATGATCGCCAGATCATGACACTGAGTGCTAGGACATGCTATAAGAATAAGTATAAAAGCAATATAACCATAACACTATGATATACCTGCTGAGTCATATACCTGAATGCACATCAACCTGTACCATCCTCTGTCCTCTGAGACTGCTGCTGTAACTCTGGGCACTACTGTCTGCTCTGTACCAATGATATAATGGCTACAACGGTCATCTCTCTGAGTGTCCTGAGACTCAGTCATGGCATGGGGAATGCAACTGCTGTCCACAATCTGATAGTGATCCAATATAGATGCTCATCTCGGCATCTCAAATGCAAGGGAACTGGCTGAATGGTGTACTGGAATGAGAAAAATAATGTATGGTAGCCCGGCTACTATATATGTGATAATAGAAACATTTTGTTGGTTTTCCCCAGGTTGGGGTTTCCAGGGTAATTACTTCTTGTAATATCCCTAATTTGAAAAATTACTCAGTTTGGACCAAATTTCGAACTTTGGATTGGTGAACTCAAACTGCTCCAAAAGCATCCAATTGCTTTCGAATCTTATAGGGACGTGGGAGGACTTAAGACAACCTAATGCAGCCTTTAGACCTTTGGACACTCATTAGAAACTTTCAAGGTTTGTAATTCTCAAGGAGGAAGGAAGGGGAGTAAAACTAGTTCAATTAGATAGTTGAAAATCCCACTAGACTAGTGACGTTTTGGCCTTCCAAACACTGTACGACCTTCCCTATTTTCTGATCTGAGACTTGGCATTACCAGAGGACCTCAAGGGCAACCCAATTTTAGCATTAGATTAGGTTTTGGGGTTTGCTACAACTCCCAAAAAACAACATATTGTATGACATCGAAATAGTGAGAAAATGGTCAACAAGGACATAAGGTTTAATGCACAAAATTTTAGTAAAACTCCAAGGGTCGGCACACAACATATGGTTCATTCATATTGCTTCATATACAGCTCGAAACATAAGCTAAAACTGAGAAAATATTTGATATCAAACAGATACAAATTCATCATAAAAACACCATGTAAAACTAGGGAGGAAACTAGCTCGAATCTTTGCTTTTCTTGGAATTATTACATGTAATGTATGGTAATTCGAGATGGGGCTCTCATATGCAGTTCCTTACAATGATACACATCAAAGAACATGACAATGAGTCGAAATATCAGTCACTACAATCTTTATGGAGCTATGAGTGCGCCACCACACTTTTACATGGACATTGAGAGAGTTTAGAGAGAAAGATAGTAGAGAAAGAGGATAGGACATGAACTCGAACTGAAAGGGGACTCGAACCTGCATCAAAACATCTCCATGAAGCTCTGTTGAGAGGTCTGGACTCTGAATGGCCTCTCCTTCAACCAACTTGGATAGGAATCTTTCACCCACGAAATTGGTTCTAAGGCAGGGAGGATGAACATCCACTGTGCAAGGACAAGCTAAGCTCTCCAAAAGTGCAAATGAGAAAATGACCAAAAGCTGCCCTCCTTCATCCTCGTTCTAGTTTATTAAACTCCAATGGACTCCATAGATTGAATTCCCTCCAAGAGTCTTCACTCAACTCGAGTTAGGGAGAGATTTTCATAGAAGACAGTTGTCCACTTCTTTCTTGCATTCCTCTTCCCCCAATTCAAATGGGGAATCTTGGCTGATCATAACTCCCCCTATGCGCCCTCTTGGTGGCTATTTTTAGCCCTGATATGTCATGTGTGCCATAGGTCTGCAATCAGGTCTGACTTTGTCATATTTGTCATAGATTCTCCATCATTGTTGTCATAGATGCTCGGGAATCTAGCTACAAGTGTCATAACTTCTCGATGATGCCTCTTCCTCTTCCACTCCAATTCGACCTTCCTAGATTCATGCCATGAATAATGCCTCTTCAACTCCCCCAGGTACGTTACCCTCCACCTTGGACTCGATTTTGTGAGAGAATGATGCCAAGTGTAGTGGGGAATCTTGCCACATGTGCATCCCAACCTCTTATGTGCCCTCATGATCCAATGCCACCTTATTTTCTTTTTTATTATTATTTATTTGACCCATTTAATTTGAATTTGTAAGTCTAAGGTCATTTTGGGTCTTGTAGCTCCCTTATTCCAAATTTTGATGCTTCCACCCCCAACCTAGGGAACTAGTAAGTTAGTGGAAATTTTCCTCCATGATAGTTTATTTGGATGGGGACATTACAAACTTTGAATTGGGAATTTGCTCTTCATGTGACCCACCTTGTCCATTTGGCTCTAATTTTAACGTGGACATCATGCTTGGTAATTATTTGACCCTTAGCACCAATTTGACAAACTATCATGAACATGACCAAGTGGCTTAGGCCATTGTGACCCAATGCAAAATTTGGGGACATGACACTTGTGTCAGATCTAAATTTATTATATGTGTATTTCTGTTGTGCAAGGGTTATAATTCCAGTGTATTTAATTATTATTTTCAGCAGTTTATTTTGTTACATATAATTGTTGGGCATAAAATAATTGAGATGATAAATCAGATATGGAATTAGAGGCAAAAACTAACAAGGTATCAAAGCTGTAAATTCCAAGTTGCAGAAGATTGATTTGGGTCATAGGTGTAATCTTCTGTAAATGCAGATTTCTTCTTCATCAAGGAGAGAGTGTTGTTGGTAATAGTTGATCAGTTGGATAGATATGGCCAACTTTCTCATGTTTGAGGATCGATTGGATGGGTCATCTAACTACAGTACTTGGAGGGAAAGGATAGCATTAGTGCTAGAGGAGAACTAGATTTGGGAGTTCGTGGATAAAACTCTCACGGCTCCTATTAATGCTACTCTTCTGGCCACCCATCATAATAAGGACGTGAAATCCTGAAGGATCGTTTTGGATGGGGTTAAGGATCATGTGGTTCCTCACCTATCCAAAAAGAAGACCGCAGGGAGATGTAGGAGGCTCTGACAAAGTTGTATTGGAGTGACAACCACAACAAGAAAACGGTGTTGAGGTAAAAACTTAGGGGCACCATGATGTCTAAGACTGATACATTGATTTCTTATCTCACTAGGATATCACAGGTTCGTGATGAGTTAGCTGCAGTTGGGGAGACAATGTTAGACTTAGAACCGCTAAGGATAGCTTTGAATGGATTTTTAGAGCAGTGGACTATCTTCGTTAAGGGAGTTATGTCACGGTAACATCTTTCTAACTAGGAGAGGCTATGGGATGATTGCATCCAGGAAGAGACTCGGGAGGAGGCTCTATGTAGCAGGCAGCTAAAGGATGATGGTGGTGAGGAGAGCATTGCTCTTGCAAGTAATGTAAGGAAGAGCAAGTGGGCTACCAAGCTAAATATTGGAGGGGAGGAGTCCTCTCATGATGGGAAGAAGGACATGTGCAAAGTTAAGTGCTTTGCATGTCACAAGATTGGCCATTGTGGGAGTCAATGTCCAAGCAAGAAGAAAGGCAACGGGAAGACACAGGTTGTAGCATCAACAGAGGTTGATGAATTTATAGCCAAGTTTGAGAAGGAATTCTCATTGGTTTCTTGTCTTTCTGGCACTGGTGTTAAAGGTGCCTGGCTTGAGGACAGTGATGCATGGGTTGTGGATAGTGGTGCATCTAGCCATATGACGGGGATTAGGGATGTGTTCCTTAGTGTTTCAGAGACAGACTTAGACTGCCATGTGGCTTGTGGGGTCGACACCGTACATGGAATAAAGGGGGTTGGAACAATGCTATTCCAACTAGAGTTAGGAGGATCTTTGGAGGTGGCAGGACCGATGTATGTTCTAGAGCTACAGATAAACTTGCTCTTATTCTCAGCTCTGGAGGACAAGGGGTATGGGGTTGTGTTCCAGGATGGACTGGTATTGATACGGTCAAAGGGAGCTACCTAGGATGTAACAGTGATGCTTGGTGTCAGACAAGGTAAGTTGTACAAGTTGCTGGGTCAGCCTGAATGTGGGTTCAAGGGGATCTTGGATCTCTGATTGATGTTAGTGGCAGAGAATGAGCAGGAGGATTCGAAGATTGAATTGATACCAAGGACTCAGTCTTCTAATTTGGAAGATGGACGTGAGACTTCGTCCAGTACTATCAGGGCCAGTTGGTATGAGCTGACATTGATGGATGCTCAGGAGAAGGTGTAGACTCCTAGGAGCATAGTTAGGAGGAATACATCTTCAGAGCAAATTTTGAAGCAGGTGGCAGGGAAGTCTTCCAGTTCAATGGGAGCAACTACAACAACAGATGATGTGGTGGGATTAGAGATAGATCCAGGTGGAGGTTCTTCTAGAAGGACATTCCTCGCTAAGAGGGAGTGTTAGTTTTTGTAGCTTGGTCATGTGCTTCTACGTTGGCAATGTGTCTAGCATGTAGAAGTCGTTTGAAAGACACTGGATTATGTGGGAAGTCTTCGAGTTCAGAGGGAGTAGCTACAACAACGGATGATGTGGTAGGATTGGAGATAGATCCAGGTGAAATTTTTTCCAGAAGAACCTTCCTTGCTAATAGGGAGTGTTAGTTTTTGTAGCTTGGACAGGTACTTCTACATTGGCGATGTGTCTATACATTAACTTTATTTTATAAAGTCCTTTAGGCTTTTATAAGTCCATGGTATTGAGCCAATGGTATTTGCTTATTGTAAAGGTATAAAAGGAGATCTAAGGAGAGGCATCAAATCTAGAGTGCTCTTGCTTTTGAGAAAGGGGTTATTCTCAAGAGAAGCAAGAGAGAGATCTTGGGAGATAAAAGAATCCTTGAGATTGTGAGAATCTTAAGCAGGAAGTCTTGGGTTAGTGATTAACCCAAGTTGGGAGGTGTTTTATTATTCTAAGAGAGAGAAATTGCAGCAAGATAATCTTTAGCAGAGGGCAGAAAACAGGTCGAACAGATTGGAGAAGGCAGAGTTGGGTCGTATAGATTTGAGGGAGGACTGTTCGTACAATCCATACAGTTATGTCCGTACGGTACATGCAGTACGAATTTTGTATAGTACGGATTCCGTACAGATCGCAGAAAGCTGCAGGATCATACAGAACAATTCCGTATAGAATTGTATGGAGCCGTACAGGGTTGTACAGCAGGGCCGTACAACTGTATGGCCTGTTAGATTGCTGATAGGATCACTGAGGAAGATAAGGTAGGGGTTTTCAGTGGATTGGAAGGGTGTTGATGCTCTTCATCAGTTGATTTCCAGAGCTAAGTTAAGCTAAACTTGCTACTGTAATTTCTAAGTGAATCTCTCTTATAGTAAAAGAATAATAAAGAAACATTTTGCTAGTTTTCCCCAGGTTGGGGTTTTCAGGGTAATTACTTGTGTCATTTCTAAATTTTCTGTGTGTGTATTTCCGTTGTGCAAGGGTTATAATTCCAGTGTATTTACATTATTATTTTCAGCAGTTTATTGTGTTACATATAAATTGTTGGGCATAAATAATTGAGATGATAAATCATATATGGAATTAGAGGAAAAAACTAAAACTCCATCAGGTCTTGATCTTGATCTTGCTCTTTGCCGATGATGTGGTCCTCCTGGTCTCCTCACCAGAGGGTTTGCAATGACAAGTAGACACCTTATCCCTCTTTTGTGATCTTTGCCAATTGACGGTCAATCTGGGTAAAAAACCAAGGTCACGATCTTCAACAGGTCGAAGAAGCTTCTCATAGATCTTCATTTCTTTTTCCGAGGAGAAAAGATCGAGTTCTCTAGCACCTATAACTATTTGGGGGTATAGTTCACAGGACCTTGTTTCAGTCTACAACATGCCCTTCAACCTTGGGTCAACAAAGGATATGGATCCTTAGCTCTCCTCGAGAGACAATGCTTTAGACAACATTTTCAGGACATCTCGTCCAAGATGTCTCTTATGGATACTCTCGTTTGATCCATAGTCCTCTATGGTCCAGAGATTTGGGGGCCTTGTCTAAGTGATTGGGCTTTAGTAGAGGGAGCGCAGTTCCTCCTCCTCCATCGCATCGCATCATCAGATGCAAGCAGGCAATTTTTCAACCTATCATACTTGCAGAGTTTGGTGCTCGCCCCTTTCGGCTTGAGGCGGTGTTTCGTCTTGTCTCACTCTTACATCGCCTTCGAAGCTTCATTGACTAAGCATCAGGGCGCTGTCAATACCTGTACTAGGCCTATCTCTCATTGCAGTCCATTTCCTTGGCTAGCCCTTCGGACTGTACTAGATCTTGGTACATAAGGGTCACAGATCTTTTGGCATCTATTGGCATTGCGATGGATCAACTTCCTCCATTTCAGTATTCCTTGGTGGTGCCTAGTCGCCTTTTACCCACCAGGCATGAGCTGAACAGATTCACTCGAGACGAAATTTATAAACAGTCTGTAGCGGTTACTTGGATCAATCATCAGGGTGGGTTACGCCCAAAGATGATATTTTATGCTACACATTTCATGGATCTGAGGGACGGTCTCATCGTTTGGCCCTGATACACACTCTGCCATTCGACACATTCTCTTCGTATCCCTTTGGGCCAGTTTAGTGTGGGTTCTCATTCTCTCAAAGTTGATACAGATCACTAGATTGATCGATCAGACAGGATGTGCCATGTTTGTCATCTTCTAGAGGTCAGACCAAGGAGTACTTCATTTTTCGATGTCCTATCTATGACGAGATTCATGGGCAATTCCATTGTCTCTTCAAGGTCCTTCCTGTGGAGTTCTAGTCTTTGGCTAGTTTCTTTAGGTATTTGGATCAGAGATGTCTAGCCCTATTCTTGTAGGAGGCCCTTTGACTCCAGTCCCTCCTCCAATGACATTCACAGTCAAGACCAACCTCCACTCAATGAATCATTTCCTTCTTTCTGGTCCTCCCCTCCTCGAGGGGCACCAAGAGACTGATAGAGGACGTACTGCTTTTGATCGCAGGTCGGTTAGGACACGATAGACCACCTCTACGTCCACTCGAACCTATTTGCACGGCCAACCTCGACCCCATCTCAGCAGACGGTCGACAACATCCAGATCACAGCAGTAGGCTCCTCACTCTCGGCGGCGGGACACTGCCCAGTATAGCTCTTCTTCCAGTTCTTGTTTAAGGCAGATTGCTATTATGAGATTCCTTCATTCGGCTTAGAATGTTAGGAGAGGGGCTTCTAGTGTCCCATGACATATTCACCATTTTTGTATCGCAGATCCCATATTCATTTCCCCTGTACCATTTTCTTCTGTAATGACTCTCTTTGTACTTTAGGTTGGCTCTCAATCTTTGGAGTTAGCTCTTTTTGGGGTAGAGTTTCACATCTTGCTTTATATAGGAACCACCTTAGCGCTCCCACTTTGTATTGATATACTGGCACTCCACAGTCCGATGGACCTACTTTTGTGGTCATTTGTTAGACATTAATAAAATTATCTTATCATATCTTATCTGTTCTTTTATTGTATTATTGAGTGTGGTTTTCGGCTAACCTAGTCAAACTTGATACATAGGGTCAATAACCCTCTTGGGGGGTGTGCTATTATTATGTGGTCTAATAACCCCCTCTTGGGAGGATGCCTCACTTGGGTTGTGTGTAAATCACCCAACTCAAGCTCTCATTTGTATCATCTCATCATGTCATCTTCATGATTTATTATACAAAGTGTTATAAGCCTAAGGGCACTTATATTTTGGGGTATTCTCTTCTGATTGGCATTTTTTCTTGTTCACACTTGTGCATCTTTGTACTTTCAGCTCACTTGTGCTTGGCTTTTGCATTGCTTATAGTGCACTAGACCTCTCTCTCTTTAGCTCACTTGTGAGGATGCTATTTTAGAATTTGGGTGAGATTTAGTTCCATCGATTCTTTTGTTGACTCTTAGATATCTCAACAAGGTATCGGAGTAGTTGTGAACACATTTCTCTTGGTTGATCTGAAAACTATTGGCTAGTGGCATCATATATTACGGTGCACAACTAGGGTTTTCTTGGATCATCATTTTCTAGGGTTTTTTTCCTAGGGGTTTTAGATGTATAAACCCTAATTTACTTTTGGGATCTTTCAAAGGTCTCATGGCACCTAATGGATCCATCTTACAATGCATGTGTGTTTGTGCACTTTGCATATTGGTACTTCCCTTCATAGGAATGAATTGTCGACTTTGGAGCTACTAAGCATATGACGAAACATCAACACCCTCTCTATGATTATCCACATCAACACAGTGATGAGAAAGTGATTATTGGTGATTATTCAACTTTGCATGTTTTAGGTTGTGGTGATGTTCTTGTTGACACTGCTAAATTTGGGGAAGTTTATCATGTTCCAGGAGAATGGCCCAATCTTCTCTCTATTTATGACATCACTCACACCAATAAAAAGGTGGAATTTTGGCTAAATGTATGGGTAATAAAAGAAATTGACGATGGTTTTAAAGTGGTTGCCTTTGGATATTGTGATGAGTTTGGCCATATGTACAGGTTGGAGAAGCCTAGTTCTCCTTCAACATGAAAAGTATTTGTTGATATGGTGGCTAATGCTAAGAATATTAGCAAGTTGTGGCATCAACGTTTGGGTCATTCAAACTTTGGATCCTTGTGACATATGAGTCGTTTGTAGATAGATGAAGACCTTCCATAGATTGAACCACCTATTTGTGTGTGTGAAAGATGTATACTATCAAAATATCATCTCTTAAAGCGAGACATACATCCCAACCTCTTGTAGTAGTTCATAGAGACATTTGTAGGCCTATGACCACTCTATCTCTTGGGGAGCTCAGTACTTCCTCACTTTTATGGATGATTTTTCTAGTCTTGGATATATACTGTGCAACCTGTTGCCGCCTAGAAGCACACCTAGGGGGGAACGCGACAGAAATCTTCAAGCCATTCGGTGTGGCCTTGGGGATGAGTCAGAGTTAAGAGCTGTCACACGAAATTTAACTCCTCCATCTAGGCTTACTCCTAGCGAAGCCAAGGGGGTGTGCCCTAATAAAATAAAATCTAAGGTTTTTAATCTACGAAGAGAAAAACACACTTTAAACTAGGAGTTTAAAGAGATGATGATAAAATGCTGAAAGAAACATTTGCAATTAATTTGAGCACAACAGCACATGAGATTAAAGATGCATTCACGACATTTTGCAGATTTGATTTAAGTAATAATATTGCATGAAGACCAGTGCCGAGATTGCGAAAATGATGCTGCTGTGTTGTGTTGTGAAAGTATTGCAAAAGTCTTGTTTCCGGTGTTAAAATTATTAGTGAGTATTAGAGGAGTGGGTTTATTGGGTGTTTGGCCCAAGTAAACTTGACCTCTTGAATTGAGTGCTATAGCGGTTTAACCAAGTGTCCAACAAGGCGAGGCATAACCTGCTTACAGTAGCCTTCTGACTCTATGGTGTCAACCCATGCAACCTCCCAAGTTTTTGAAGTTCAGCTTATTGGATTTTCCTATTAAACTGGTGCTTACCTTCCTTTATGGTTGACCAACTGATCAGACTAAGCTGCAGCGGCCAAGAGCATACTCAAAATTTAAGCGTTGGTTTATTTTATTAAACAAAAATGGATTTTATACTTGGTTAAATCTACCTCCAAGAATCTCTTTCCCGACCGAATTCCAGTACTCGAGCAAGCTCTTTCTGTGGCACCGTACTTCGAGAAAGCAAGGAAAAATTTACTTCGAGAAAGCAAGGAAAAATTTACTTTGAAAGCGGGAAAATGTTAAAAAAATGAGAAAAAACTAAGTCCTGAGAGCTCTTGTGGCCCGCCATTGAAACAGATCCAACAAGTTAAATTTTAGTTTGGTTGATTTTATTAAAGCAAGAAATAAAACTAAACTAAAAAAAAGAACAATCACAAAAAAAATAAGATGACGCGAATTCCATCCCGGGGGATCGGGTATGGGTGCTGGTTAGCCCACTTGCTCTCATTTAATTTTTATTTTACAATACTTTTAAGAAATACTTGTAGTCCCTTGAAGATTGGGAATAACAAGTTTACAATAGTTTCAAAGAAAAAGAACTGGATAAAGAGGAGGGTTCCCAAAATGCTCCAGATGGCTCAAATCATCGAAAATTCACCAGCACGCCTCTCTGCCTGTTCAACAAAAAGCTAAAAACAACAAAGAGTAATTAGTAGAAAAGTGGCCCAAAGCACTCTAAGAGTAACTTTGGGTTGTCATCTAGAAATTGCAAAAAAAATTCTAAGTTAAACTAGGAAAAGACTACTCAAAATGAACCAAGAAGACAAGCTAGAAAGCTTGTTTCTTGGGATCTTTGCTTGCCCTTTTAGGGAAGCAAATAAAAGACTCTTAAATCAGCCAAATAAAACTTTAAAATCGATCTAAAGATACTACTTGTTCAAGCCTTGAAATATGAAAAAATTAACTTGTAACAAAAGAATGCTTTTACTAGATCTAGATTTGAGACTTATGCTTTGAAAAAACAACTAGGATCTAGTGAAATAAATCAGATCTGCTTTTAATTTGCTTGATAAACATAAATCTGAGATAAGTAACCAAGTAACCAAGAAAATTTTAAAGAAGAGGATGAGAAGACTTGAAGTGATTTAAGTCCTTGAACTTGGGCAATGCAGTTGCTTGAAGTGGGGATCAGAGGGAAAAAAACTTCTTGTAAAAAGGTAGCTTGAAGACAAGAGGATGCTAACACGCTCCGCTTGTTCTCCAACCTAAGCAACCTGAAATCTCACATCAACTTGCAAAGAGGGGTTAAGAGCACCGGTGTGAACTACAATAGAAATCCAGAAAAGGCATGCATTTAGATTAAATCACATGCTAGTCTAATACATCTATTGTAATCCAACAGAAGAAATAATAGATTAATCTATCATTCTACCCTACTAGGAAATACTTCCCTTTCAAAGGCCAGACATAAACCAACAATCAAATACAAATGACCAAAATACATGTTACCTCAAGCTCGAAAGAAGACACAACATCCACACATATGAGGATCCACACATCAGTTAGCCTCCAAAGCCTTTATTCTCATTAATAGAAAACTTCACAACAATTGCAAAGCCAAACTAGCAGAGGTTCCACCTTCTCATGATCAACAATTGAGAAGTGTCTGCTTTATATAGAGTTTACAAAGAGGTGGGGCGCAACTCCCAAGAGGGGGGCGCATGAGCTTGAAGAGGGAGTTCACATCAAGTGATTTGAGTTGATTCAGGTTGGATTGGAATTAGATCTCATTGGAGTGCGCTACCTCTCCATGAGGTAGGCGCCTCCCTCCTTGGTATTATCATGTCCAACAATGAATTGCCACATGGAGTAGAGGTCCACGTGAGATAGGGGCGCACATGTGATTGAGGAAGTTCACATTGAGGTGCATGACGTTGATTGAATGTGATTGGCACCAAACAAAAGAGGATGCGCCACCTCTCCATGAGGTAGGCGACCTCTTCTCGGTTTCATCACAATCCAAACGAAAGCATCCACGTGGAAAAAGCGCTCATGTTTGAGAGAGATAGCATATCTCAATTGGATATTCAAACGTTGACTTCCACCAAAACTCAAATCCAACGCTTTAGCTAAGGGATATATTTGCCCTCCATAAAAAGCATAATGCCAACTCATTTGGCACATGGCAAATGCTTTTTTAATTATATTTTTATTTTTTATTTGGTGTCATTTTGTTATGTCATTAGCATTTCTCTGCCATTTTGTCGCCCCGATAAGAAAAAAGCTCCAAGTGATAATTTAATCACCTGAAACATAGGGAGATTGGGTCCCTGGGTAAAGAAGACGCTTTGAGTGTGAAAATGACCACCCTTGCGCCAAATTCCGCCTCTAGACCACAATTTTATTACAATTTGAAATTTTCCAATTAAACCATTAAAAATGGCCTAAGTTTGCGGAAAAAAATATTTTTCTCGAAATTGACTCAAACTCCTAGGGGACCTAGTGCATGTCCATACGACTCATTAATAATTATTGATGGCTAGCATGTAAAAATACATAGACACACAGGCTTTAATAATCTCCCAAGGTTTGACCACCAAGGTAAATACTCTAGCTTTGGAGGTGTGAGTGAAAAACTCAAGAATTATATGTCACTGAAGTGCAACACATAATTCCCAAGGAAAAAACACTCTAGAGTCTCCCCTTGACAGATAAACCTAAGGTAAGCCAAGCCTGTTACAAAAAGACCATGCTTAGACCAACTTATTACAATTCCCCATGGGGGTACGGACATGCAATTTATTAAAAAGGGGCCCTGAAAAAGACCTGATGGACTTCAGTATCACTGAAAAAGAACATGTAACATGTTCAACTTTGGCACGCTCGCTTGAAAGTCCAGCTAAGTGCAACTTAACTGGTAACACAACCCAAGGATGATGTTTTTGGAAAATTCAAGGATTTCAAACTATTAGTGGAGAGACAATCCGAGAGAGATGTACAAGGTGAATGGATATAGGATTTTTGGTACAAATGGTACAAGCCTATCATTCTCCACTGGAACCATCTCTCCTAACATCCAAGGCGGAATGGAGGAAACTCAAAATAGATGTTTATCTGGAGGAAGAACTAGAAGAGGAGCTGGATTGTGTACTGTATTGTTGCTTAAAAGAAAAGGCATGTTGTTGTGGCTCGGATGATATCATTTGATTGCTGGTATGGAACTTGGATTGGCAATGCCATTGGGGTCTCAAGGAAGTAGAAATGGTTCTTCGAGTCCAGACTGATCTGGGTCAGAGACAAGACAACTATTCCCTTGCCTCTTGTTGCCCTTAGTAAACGGGAGCACCACAAAAAAGGAAGCGATCCATTGAGTGGAAGTTGGTCTAAGATGTGGATGTGGTTGGAGGCTTAGGGAGCGAGTTAGAGGGCCTCTTGCATATAAAAGGAAAGACATCTCTAGTTGGGGTGCATGAAGAAACTGGTAAGAGTTTGGAGCTCTCTAAAAAGATAGTGGAATCGCTTTTGGATCTCATAGTAAATAGGGTAGTGGAAGATGAAGTGTTTCTCAATCTTAACCTCCTGAAGATGACACATCTGGCAGACCTTGTGTGATCGGTCAATTTGGTGGTCTGTCTTGACCTGAAGTCTATGTAAGCCACTTTGAATTGGCCCAAGGGAATACAAAGAGTGTACATCCATGGGGTTGAACAATGAATCTGTTTCTCAGATCCATGAAGTGCTCAACGTAGAAGGCCATCTTCGAACGTAACTGACCTTAAGGGTTTATCTAAGTGACCTGCACAAACTGTGTGTAAATATCATCTCTGATGATCCTGTTCACCTCCAGTTTGGTAGGTAAGATGTGGCAAGGTGCATCTAGGGAGTATCTAAATGGAGGAAACCAACCCACCGCAACACCAACAAACTCTAAAAGATTCTAGATCCCTACATTCCACAACAAGTGCGGCCTGGAGGGCTAGTTGAGGCAATGGACTTCGATGAATAGTAGGCCAAGTATGGATATGGGACCTGCCCCTTTGTTAAGTCAGTGAAGCTCCGAATGTGGCATAGGAGCGAGACAAGGTTGAACATTGTCTCAAGCTAAAAGTGTCGAGCAACAAACTTTGCAAGGATGATGGGTTGAGGGCCTTCCTGCTTGCATTTGATGATGCGGCAAAGGAGGAGGATCTGCACTCTCTGTATTGAGGCCCAATAAGGCTTTAGCAAACAAGGCCCCCAAACCTTTGACTTGTAGAGAACTACTGGCTGGATAAGGGTGTTCATGAGAGACTTATAAGATTATATTTCTTGAAAGTGGTTCCAGAAACGTTGTGGCTTGAGAAGGGCTAAGGATCTGTAACCCTTATTGACTCGAGTTGAAGGGCACGCTGTAGACTAAAGCGAGGTCCTGTGAGTTGTACCCCCAAGTTGGTATAGACACTAGTGATCTCAATTTCCTCCCCTCCGAAAAAGAAATGATGATCCAAGAGGGTGTTCTTCAACCCATTGAAGATCATGACCTTGGTTTCACCTAGTTGATCATCAATTGAAAAAACTTAAAAGTCACAGAAAATGGCTGAGGCATCTAGATGTCCTTGCAACTCCTCTGGAGATGAGGCCAAGAGGACCACATTGTTAGTAAAAAGGAAGATAGATACCAAAATTTGTTGGAGAAGGCACCCACTGTAGTCCTGGCTGTGCTCATGTAGGAAGGACTCCAACTTGCCGATGTGGATCCCAAATAAGGTGGGGGTGGTACTCTTGTTAAAATCTTATATCTCGTGGGCTATGCGAGATGACCAAGGACCGACTCATACAAGCAGATGATGGTGATTAGTAGGGTCTCTCAAATACCAATGCCTCTAAGCCTCAATGCCTTTCAGGGGATGAATTCAAATGCTTTTGAAAGTTTACAAATGTTGCGCCTCCTTGATGATTGTATGAAGTGTAAGAGTGTGATTAATGGTCTAGCGTGTAGGTCGAAATCTGGGTTGTCCTCTAGTTGTAAGTTACCTCCACTCAAGCTCCCCATAGAGTTTTATATGGAGGATTGTAGCCTAGAGTTTCAAGAACGTGCGGCTAACCATGATAGTCCTGTAGTTATTGGGATCTACACTAGAGCTTGATTTGTGGATCGAGTGAATAGTGTGACGTGGCCAAGATTATGGAAAACCTATATGGATGACATGGTTGAGTATATTGGTCAAGTGACTATCCAGAGCGTGAAGACACTGCTTGCTCATTCGTTGCTTTGTTGGTGGTCATCAACCAAACTACCTTTCTGGATATCTTGATATGAGAATTCTGAATAAGTAGCAAGAAAGGGGGAGAGGTAACTTGGATTAAGGGCTTCCTAGGGGTTCATATAGGGAGGAGGTATGGGAGAACATAGATTTTAGATCAAGATCGGTTGGGAGAGGGGAGTGGGGAGGGAATATGGTGTGCTATAAGTTTTTGGGGAGCGGATGAGGGCAGAACTCAATTCCTGTCTCCTCCATGAGATGAAGAGGCTTTTCTTGTGGTGGAGGAGGCAGTGGTAGGAAGCCTTAAGATCGAGTTAGGAAGAGTGAGCATGAGTGAAGGTGTGTTGAAGATGGCTTTTAAGGATTTTGCATTCCTTGTCATACCACCAATTCATGGGGTAGGACTAGGTTTTGGTGAAGGGGTGGATAGGTGGATTGGGAGTAGGATTTAAGGGCCACTTTCCAAATGATAGTGTTAACACATATATTGTAGTGGGGGGGGGGGTTATCCCTCATTTTTGCCAGACTAGACCGCATTTTTGAGCTTGGTCAGTGCAGTTGAGTCCTAGAGACAGAGCATTAGATGTTGGTGGTTTAGATTTATGGGTTGAGATTATGGGTGGATCAGTTGAGTGGCCAGTGTTTCAGAGTAGGAGCCCATGTCATCTACCTACTGATTTTGAAGTCCCTTTCCATACATTTTGGAACCTTGGTTACAATGGATTTCTCCATTATTTGATAGATGATTGGATCTTGGTTGACAGTGCCTCACAATATCTGTAGTTGATGTATCCTACATATTACAGTTTGTACTAAACAGTGTACCTTGAGGTTATTATATGGATGGTTATATGTGATATTGATTGAGTAACTTACATTTTGATCTATCCTATAGCCTATGATTATTTGATAAGTATGATGAGTAGGACACTAGCTTAGTATTGTATTTGGTGTTAGTTTGTGGGTTATATACATATTGTTCTTTGGCAGGTCACCACAATGTTTGCTCAGATCATTACTTGACCCTTTGGTTTCCCATGATGACATCTCCCCTTTTTCCATCCCTTCCAAAGTGTATGCTATAAATCCCTGTTGATCTGGATACGGCTAAAGTGACTCAAGTATTCTCTCCCTCTGTGACCTCTTTGTTGGGATGGCCTCCATGTTTTCCCTGGTGTTCTCGGCTCTGATGTTTGTGACAAAACTGTACAAAGCCTAAGTGCTTCTTGTTGGATAGCCATTGATGTCGAGTTATGAGCCTAGGTAGTCTAGTCACTTGAAGGTTACCCCTTGGACTTGAAACAAGTAATCCCCATCCTTGAAATTGGTTAGTGATTGGGAGGGTAGGTAATCTTTGAATTAAGATGTGAAGTCTACTTGCCCTAAAAAGGCATTACTGTGGCAACTTTCTCGCACCTATGGACGGTGGTTGGCAGCGGAGCTAAGGTCGTGTCATAACTGGGGCCCAGAAGGCTATCCAGGGCCAACACCTTTCAGCCATTAGCCAACTAAAGGATTGCAAAGTGAAAAGTGCTTCAAAGAAATATCAAAAGAAAAAAAAGAAAAAGCATCTAAAAGACAAAATCAATGGAGAAACAAAAAGTTGTAAAGTGAATAAAGGAGGGGGGAGGCTTGCTAGAGTCAAACGGATGCCTTCTAAGCACTTCATCTATTTGTGAGACACCCTGCTTCCCAGTGTCTGCCAAACTAGCAAATGTCACAGAGGATACCTTTCTCCATCTCCAAGAGAAACTCAAGCCTTCCACTAATCAACTTCTAAAAATAGCATTTTAAAAAGTAGGAGCTTCAAAAATCATAGTGTCTTATTCCAAAGATAGTAACATCTACATCCAAAATTATTAACACCTAAAAATGGAAACTTCTAAAACTATAAGCTCTAGAGTAGAAGTAGGTTAAAAATAGTTCCTCATGAAAGCAGTTGGCATCATGCATGTTGAGGACATTGCCTGCAGTGCTAATTCAAGTCTCATGCATGTGTACTGATCTTTGTCTCCATGAAGGTGCTGAATTCGAGTCAATATCAACCACCTCTAAACATATCTGGCACCAAGTATTGAGAGGGCGATAATAGATACCATTCATCATTTCATAAAGTTTAGATGTTTAAATTGATATTGATCAGTGAAAACATATTGATACTCAAATGATCCTCAACATTTATTTATTTAATTATAAAAGTTAGTTGTTACATTGTCCAGAATGCCAAAATGGGCAAAAGTTCATTACAATAATGATGTATAACAGGTCACAATATTGTTTGGAATTGCAAAATGCCCAAATTAAGCCATCAATAATTGCTGGCCTCTTCACATATGAAATTCTACGTAGAAAACTAAATGATCTTCAGCTACCCAGTGACACTCCTTAGCTTTTGAGCTCTCCTAGGTGCTTTAAGGTGCTCTCTCAAAGTAGAAGTACAGATTGCAGAATGAATAAAATAGGAGGGTGGGGCATTTTTATAAACAGATTTAGTGTTTTGTTATTTTTGTTAAAAAATTTACAAAGTGTGGTTAGGGTTTTTGCTGCTCTCTGAATCAAGGGAACTACAGGGATGGGTTCCCCTGGGAGTGGTTCTCATGCTACATATGTAATTGTTCTCAAGTTTGTAAGGAGCATGGGGTCCCCAGGCTTGGGGATGGGCCTGTTATGCAATCCCCCGGGCCCCAATGCTTGTATATGTTAGTTTCTTTATATACCTAGAGTAGGTCTAGCACGAAAAAATCTGACGTGGTCTTTTAAGATTCACTCGGAAAGCCATCCAATCATAGCCACTTATCCATGACCATTTCCATTAGAGCCATTGTTAGTTTGTCCAAGGTCATCGATAGCTCTCACATTCTTTCTTGTGCCTCATTTAATCTACAAGAGGTCAAGTCAAGACAAATTTGTATATCGTGGGGCCTTGTGATTGGAAAACCAATGTATAATGTTTGAGGAACTCTTAAATATCCTCTTGCTTGGTAAGTTGCCCATTGGTTTTATCTGCAACATAAATTTTTTCCAAAGCTTCCTTAGATGCTAAGTCCTTAAGAAATCCTTCACTGGGCAATCCTTGTTCTAAGTTAGTGAGGCAGGCTCTAGTTTGAACTACTTGGGTTTTTTTAACTTTGTAAAATTTTGAGGAAATGTCAAAGTATAGTAGCCCTAACTTAATTTTCTTCTTTAAAAGGTATGTATTCAAGCTGTTGTTTGACCTGATCTAGCACCTCTTTGTCAACCTTGTGTTGTTTTCACCAGATTGAGGCTATTTTCCGTCCATAATCCCTCAAAAGGGAGGCGGTATACATAATGGTATCATCCCACCATACAATCCAACCATCTTTATCCCTTAGTTTGGGTAAGAGACACCAGACCATTTTGATGCAATTAAAAGAGCTCTAGTTTTTCAAGTGAGATACATTTAAGAGAAGGTGTGTCTTACACATTCACTTTTATTAGCTCCTAGGAAAGAGAAGTAAATCGGTTGATGGTCTAAAGGAATTGCCTCCCCAAAACTTGGACTATCATTGCACTGTGGTAGTAAAAATAAAAGGATTTTTGCTCCAACAATATTGCTTTATCCAAATCTTAAAGAACTCTTTTGTTTCTTTTCCAAAAGTTGGCACATGTAAACCATACTTTGAAGGATTGTTTCCTTTTGAATTTATTGGGGTCATACAACCTAAGCTTGGTGTCAAGGGCATTTCAAGAAGCTCTCTCACCACGAGTTATTATGATGGGAAAAATGTCTTATTTGTCTTCCTAAGTGCCCACCATGTTGAATCCCCACACACCAACCAATGAGCTTTAGGGATTTTGTCAACCATCCATTATTAAAAATGGGCCCACTCTTCACTCATTGGATGCATAAATATTGGCCAAGCCCATCAACTTGCTATCCAAATTTAACAATATTCAAACCATTCTTCGTGTGGGGTCAATGCCCCAATCCATTACTGAGGAGGCAAGTTGGGGTGAGCCTAGAGTTGAAACTCCACCTCTACCCTGTTGAAATTACAGGTTAGATACGATTTTATCACATATAAAAACCTTGATACAAGAACATGTAAACAATCGTAATGCTTAATTAAATTTAAACTGTATTAAAAACAGAAATAATATAATTCTCATCTCTTTCAACTTAACGCTCCATTTGGTCACTGCGTTAATGTTGGTCCTCGAGAATCATCAAATGCTAAGTTCAGAAAAAATAAAATAAATCTCAAATAACATTTACAGTAAGATAACCATGTACTGCATTAAAGAATTAAAACCAATATTTGAATCCAACTTATACTCAGATAGTTCTGAGTTTGATCTTGTCACTGAAAGGATAAGTCAAACTGGTTAAACCATATGCGTACCTTGAGAGAGAGAGAAGTCTCAGGTAGAAAATAAACAGACCTCAGGTCCTTCAATCTTAGTCATAAAAACATGTAAGTGATCATGGGTAAGAAAAGACACACAGGTGCTGCAGAGATAACCGTGAAGGGATCAGCCACGTGAGACAGACGCAGAGATAACTCGAGAGTGATCAACACATGTTCTTCTTGTGAACCCGTGAAGCAGAAGAACACGTGAGACAAGGCCAGAATAAAAAAAACGCAGAGATGAACCCGTGAGTGATCAATCACATGAGACAGCCCAACAAATAAAAACGCAGAGATAAATACCGTGAGTGGTCAATCACATGAGACAGAGTGGTCAATCACATGAGACAGCCCAACAAATAAAAACGCAGAGATAAAAACCGTGAGTGGTCAATTACATGAGACAGCCCAACAAATAAAAATGCAGAGATAAATACCGTGAGTGGTCAATCACATGAGACAGCCCAACAAATAAAAACGCAGAGATAAAAACCGTGAGTGGTCAATTACATGAAACAGCCCAACAAAAAACGCAGAGATAAAAACCATGAGAGATCAAGCACCAAGGGATGAACCTGTGAGACAGATTGAGAAAGGATGAACCCGTGGATGAAGAAGCCGTGAGAGGAGTGGGGCCGTGAATCAACCTGTCAAACCCGTGAAGGAGAAATGAAAAGCGGCTGGAGCATACACGTGATTAGAGTAGCGTGGGGAAGAAAATAAACATGTGCAGGCTCGTCAAATCCGTAGAGGAGCAGACCAAAAACAAATGACCGGAGGAGAAGCACGCGAAGAGTAAGTTCATGGTTAGATAGTTTGGAGCATAAGTTTAATAAAATTTATATAGTTTTAGAGTTAGAAAACTTAGGATTAAAAAAAGGAATAAAGTAAATAAAAAAAGAATAAGATAAATAAAATAAATAATAAAATGAAAAAGGTCAAAAGATAAAGTATCAATGGTCCAAGGTTTCAAAGAGAAAAATTAGGATAAGACTTAAATGGTCCAATAAAAAAAACTTTATTAATAAACTCATAAAGTCTTTATTAATAAAATAATAAAATCATAAAGATTCTATTAATAAGACTAAAAATAAATATTTAATGAATTTATCATAAAGTGAAAGACCAAAGGGTCCAACATAAAGTAAATAGACCAAAAACATAAGTGGGACAAGGGCCCTAAAACAAAACATAAGGTAACTATAATAATACACGGTCCTTAATATACCCTTATGTAAAAATACTCCATAAAGTAGGAGTCATCATAGTCAAAGGTGCACACAAGTGAGAGTGCTAGGACCAAGTAAGAATAGGACCATGGGTCAACAACCACAAGATCAAAGTGGGCAAGCAATCAAATAGGACCAACAAGACCAAAGACTTTTCTCTCTCTCAAGATACATAGTTTATATATTTTGTCATCACTGTATAAGGGAGAAGATCCAAACGGATGGTACAATCCTTTTGTCCTTAACGCTGCTCCTAAGGGTTAGGTACTAGAGACATCGTCAAGGGGTGGCCAGTCCCTTGAGAGGCAACCTAGCAATAACCGATTAGGAGAGGGGACAACAATATCTTCCATTCTTAATGAATGGCTTTCAGCCCAAGGCTGAGCCTCAGTCCTAGATTGGGACATGTTGATCAACCATCTGGTCCATGACCAGGCTCTCCATTCTCCCAGAGAATGGTCCTCAGCCTCAAGCTGAGCATTCAGTCCTAGACTGAATGTTGATCAACCATCTGCAGGACCTAGGAAGTCTCTGTCTCAACCTGCAGGATCTGCTTGGTCATCATGACCAAGAAAATGTCTGGTTCTAGACTAGAATACCCTAGAGACAAATAGGGTCCCTAGCCACATGCTAGGGACTTTGCCATGGCATCAATCTGCTTGGTCCTAGACCAAGAACCCCAGGAGACAGCTGGGGGCCCTAGGGTACCTTCTAGGGTCTTACTCATACTCTGCTTGGTTAACTTGACCAGGAACCCTAGTTAATTGACTAGGGTACCATTCTCTCTGAGAATAGGTCTCGCAGCTGCACTAAAAATTAACATACCCTCATCATGGTTTGACATGAAAGCGATGACACAGCCAAATATAATTCAGGTAGTTTTAACAAAAGCTAAGAAATATTCACTTCCAAAATGCACAGAATATTAAGATTCTAGGGCAAGGCCCTTCAGTTGCAGGCATAGTTTTTTTGTAGGGGTCAATAAGGTTGATGAGGATTATATGGACTATATCACTATTGTTTCTCGATGAAGGTAGGCATCATGGAATGTCATCATGGGTACCTTCTAGGGTCTTACTCATACTCTGCCTGGTTAACTTGACCAGGAACCCTAGTTAACTGACTAGGGTACCATTCTCTCTGAGAATAGGTCTCGCAGCTGCACTAAAAATTAACATACCCTCATCATGGTTTGACATGAAAGCGATGACACAGCCAAATATAATTCAGGTAGTTTTTAACAAAAGCTAACTTCCAAAATGCACAGAATATTAAGATTCTAGGGCAAGGCCCTTCAGTTGCAGGCATAGTTTTTTTGTAGGGGTCAACAAGGTTGATGACATTCCATGATGCCTGCCTTCATCGAGAAACAATAGTGATATAGTCCATTTAATCCTCATCAACATTACCCCTCTACTTGGACAAAGCTTTTGTAAGAATTCAAAGTCACAATGCCTTTCATGGTCAAAAACTAAATCGGTCTTCCAGAACCTTGGGTTTTGTTTGAGACTCCTCAAGGTCTAAAGCTACTTGAGTGTTCAAAATTGTTGAAGATTGTAGCTTGAACAAGAACTTCCCTTCAGGTTTAGTGTCAAACGTGCTGGAAGCAGTTCGAGTCAAATTTATTTTGTAACTCGTTTTGGTGATAAAGTGAAAGTCTTATAATTAACTGTTGAGTCTAATAAAGTGTCTTCTTATACATTAGTGATTTAGACTAATCTCAATCGTACATCTCACTGTGAGATTAGGGTTTCAACTCAAGTATAAAGGTAGGTCAACATAGAGGGCTAAGACACATATTCATTCAATCAAAGACAATTTTTGTTGGGAGGTGATTTTATTCATCTGTGGAGCAGAGTTAGAGCATCAGAGATGAGCTAGAGTCAGCAATCAGGCAGAAAGCAGCAGGTAGGTCCATACAGGACAGATCCATACAAGTAACAATAGTATGGATCTGTACGTATTCAATACAGTTGTATGGACAAATCTGTACAGTTGTACAGAACAGGCCCGTACAGTCCTATGGACATGCCTTACAGTCGTATGGACAGGCCGTACAACAAGCAGCAACCAACGGGTAGTTTTCTCGGTTTTGGCAGGTAGATTTTTTCTCAATAAGTGTTGCAGATCTGTTTGTTTGGGTGTACCGTACAGCTATTAGTTTGACAGCTTGTGAAGGTTTATTTGTAAGCTTTGAATTGTTAATAAAAAGCTGATTTGAAGGAGTAGTTATCTGTGTATTGTATTTATGCTTCCACTGTTTATTTTCCAGCTATATGTGTGATTACTGCTATGTGAAGAATTTAATTTCTGCGATTAAATAACGGCTTTGTTTAGTTGAGAACATAAGGACAATAGTCTCCCAGGGTTTGGAAAATTCATGAAAACAGGAGGTGGACAGTGTGCCCTCTTGCCACCTCCTCTAGAGGAGGTGTTTTGTGAGGGGTGACGCTACCTTCATTGAGAAACGATAACAGTCTAGTCCATATAATCCTCATCAACATTTTCCCTCGACTTGGGCAAAGCTTTGTAAGAATTCAAAGTCACCACACCTTTCAAAGTTTCACGTCAAAAAATAAAATCGGTCTTTGAGAACTTTGGGTTATGTTTGAGACTCCTCAGGGTCTAAAGCTACCCGAGTGTTCAAAACAGGAGGTGGAAATTGAGCCCTCCTACCACCTCTTCTAGAGGAGGTGTTTTGGTAGTGGTGATAGAGGCTGAGAATGTGGGCTTATTATGCATTGGCACACTAGATTTTGTCGGCATGCTAGGTTGAGCCTTTTGGGTTGCAATTGCCATCTTGTTCTTGGAGTTCTTATCAACTACTTAAATCCATTCTCCACCAGGGTCATTAGCTTTAGTGCTAGTTAAGCTTGAGCTAGAGGAGTTTGCTTGGTTGGGGTTGCAGATGGGTTTGGCTTACTCATGATCAAGTGATCATGGATCTTGTGATTTGGGCTTTGACATTGAAAGCATGTCTTAGGCAAATTGATATATTGCACATGTTGTTTAATCATGTTTTCTGCCATTTAGATTGGGACAAAGTCCTTAAGATCTTTTGACATGTTAACTTTTATGTAGACCCTCTTCTGGAACCTAGGATTAAAGAAGTGGGGAGGCTTATGATAGATAAAGCTGCTCATTGATGCATATATGCACTTGAGGAAGCGCCAAAACTGCTTAGGAAGGCTTGTGAGCTCACACACATGGCAATAGACTTGGGTGGTTTCTTCGGCTAAAATTCTCAATCGAAGGAGAAAAGAAAACACAACGTTTTTATGACAAACCCATGGTTTGTGAGCAACAACGGCAACATAGAGGAATTCGTCAAGGAATAAAATAAAATGCCTTTCGTCATGCTAGTGCTATGGTAGTGCCAACCATGCTACTTCGTTACCCCCTTGAACCAAACCTTCATGGCCTTCAGAGGCATGCGACCTACAGATGACCTAGGTACTGTGTGCCTTTTTTACGAATTACATATTTCATTGTATCAAAAGATAGAATTATCAATAGTAGTATCCTTGGGTGTTTTCGTTACCTCTTGTTAGACTTTCAAAGGAAATTTTCGAAGCAACTATTGGGGAATTGTAGTGCTAGCAACTTAATGTGATAGAGCCATAGTGAACGACCATAGTTGAAGACATATCAGATGACCCATTTATGTCCCTTGGAGAAGGCATAAGTTGCTCTTAGAGGCCCTGTGGTGGGCCTCAACCCAACTAGATTGGTAGAACAAGAAGTATCAGTGAATAGGATAGAACTAGAGCGCATGCACTACAAGCTTATCAAACCTTAATTCTCCTTAGAGTCAACAAGTTCAATCTTGAACCCCTTTTCAGGGCTGTTACTCGTGATTAATAACTCATCTACATAAATTACCAATTTACCACAATAATTATATTGCCATCTATGGATTTTATGTACTTGGATCTGGGTTACTTTGCTTGAAACCATGTGATCTGAGATATTGATCAAACTCCTTGTATTATGATTGAGGGGCATGTTTAAGGGCTATAAAGCTTTAATAAACCCACACACCAATCTTTCTTTACCTTTCAAAGCAAACCTTTATGGATATTCCATATGTACTTCCACTTTGAGGTCATTGTTAGAAGTTTGTTCTTGGCATTCATTTGATGGACTTGTCATACAAACCGAGCTGCAATAGGAAGCAATATTTTAATAGTGCCCTTTTTGCAAGTGGGCTCAAAGGTCTCTTCATAATCAATACCTTCTTGTTGAGCAGATCATTTAACATCAAGCTTGGCTTTGTACAAAGGCAACCACTTGCAGTCAATGGCTTTCTTTCTTGGTGACAGTTCAATGAGCTCCCTTGTTTCAATTTTCATTAAAGCTTCATACGCAACATTCATAGCATTCAACCAAAGTTGCATCTTACTAGCTTCTGCTAATCAAACAGGATCATGGGAATTTACTACTGCACTCATCAGAGCATGATTTTCTTGTTTTGATGACCTTGATCTCGTTGTTCTACCTTCTCTTTGTTGCAACTCTTCTGTCCTGTCATCTTGAATGGATTTTTTAATATCATTTTGACCTTTGTGGCTTGGAACATACTACTGCTTGGTTGCTTTGACACATTCTTTTCTTCTTCCTCTTCTCTCTGCCTTATTATGTATGTTATTATAGTTTTGATTTCAGGAGCCCTTCTCTTTGCTGCAAGTCTTTTGTCCTGTCATCTTGAACGGTGTTTCTAATACCATTTTGGCCTTTGTGGCTTAAGACGAACTGCTGCTTGGTTGCTTTGAGTCCAATTCTACTTTCTTTTCTTCTGCCTTTTCTCTCTCGCTTATTGTGTATGTTGTAATAGTCTTGATTTCAGGAGCCCTAATTGGATGAGTGGCTGGTTCATTTCTTCTTCTGCCCACAAGTCCTTCAAACTTCTGATCACCTATCTGTATTTCCTCCAAATTTTCATAGAAAACAATCTCTCCGAGTCTCCACTAATAATGATCTATTTGGTAGTAGGATCGTATAATCTATAACCATTGGATTCAATAATGTATGCAATAAAATTACATTTTCTGTTTTTTCCTTCATGTTAAATTTTTTGGTTAGGGTTAGGGTAAGATGCAGAAGAATGAAAAGTCAATGTACTTTAATGCAAAATTACATTTAATAAACAAGTATTGAAACTAAATAGTACAACAGTAACTTCAACAAAACATATTTTTCAGAGCTTTCAACTTTTCAGCTTTAACACTACCAATTTGGTCACCGTGTTAAAGTAATCTTTAATAACATGTAATCAGCAATATCAAAATAACTAACTTGTTTAATTAACAATAAAAGAGACAAGTGAGGATACTTACCTGGGTGTGGAACCCTTCCTGTTATATACTCAGAAATTTTACTTTCAGAAAAGACTGTGCCTCTCAGAGGCCAGTTAACACTAGGAACCAACTGACCCTGCTAGAAGGTAAGTACAAACCAGAGAGAGAGAGATGATGGGGATGAGATACACTCAAACAGGAATACTCAATAACAGTCAGAAAACACAGTGAAAGTCACAAACAAATCCCAACATAATGACTGTCCAATAGATATAAACACAAAAGGTCTAAACCCTAGGTGATGACCTCAACACACAGGATTAGTATCAAACCCAGAATAATCTTCAATACAAGGACCAAACTAAAAACAAGTCTCAGCAATGTTAATCTTGATCAAGATAAGTCTCAGCAGTAAAGTAGGTCTGATATAAAACAATTAACAACAGTTCTTAACACATATGACCAGAACCATAAGGGCCACGGCCTCTGCAAAACATACCCACAGTAATTATGCTACACACTACACAGCAGGCCAAGTTCCCAGGCCTCATGGCCTCCACAGAAGAACAAGATCTGGCCCTAAGCCTTACGGCCTCCACAAGAGCAGTCAGGGTCTGACCCTAGGCCTCGTGGCCTCCTCAAAACAGTAGGTAGCAGGCAGAAATGGGACTCACAACTGAGTCTAAGGGTCACAGCTGAGCTTCTAGGGCCACGGCTATCTCAGCAAGCAAAACACAGAACAGATCGGAAGGCAGCTCAGTGTAGAGAACAGGGCTCACACAACTTCAAATTAGCAGATCGGATATCTCAGCCAATAGATCGGGTCACAAATAGCAACTCGGGCTCTCATATAAGCAGATCGAATTCCTTACAACAGGTCTGAGCATAAAGACCCTTGCTGAGATAGATCAAGCCTGCCAGGGTTCACGGCTAGTACATAAAGGGCAGATCGGATCCTTCTTGCAGCAACCCCAGTCTCAAACAAGGCTGTAATAGGTAGACCGAGTCTCCACAGGGTTAAGGTTACGGTGGCAGCAGCAATAAGATCTTCACGTCAACCCTTGAACCAACAAATCAACCAGATCTGAGATGGATGAAGGCTTCAGCAGTTAGGTGACCTCAATAAGCAGCAATAAAACTCCTCATACCCTTGACATCAAGCAGCAGAGCTGAGATAGGGTATGGATTGTCAACTTGCCAAAATAGAAACAAAGGACCCCAATAAATAGGATATTAGGATCTTCTAGAGAGGTCATAAAAATAATCCTTTACACAAGTTAGGGTTCCATTAAATTAGGGTAGTACCAATAAGTCCAAAAACAATAAGATATAAAATATAAATAAAGTAACTTGGGTGGGTACCAACATTTATGGTCAAAATAATAGTCACATTTAATAACATAAAACATAAGGAGGGTGACATTAGGTGGTGTTAAAGAAATGTAACTGCGGAAGATATTCTAAATGTATTTGTCTATTGTATTATTGTATTCCTCCTTCAGGAGATGTCATTGATGTAATTAATAATGTAAGAGTCATTGAAAGAGTCAATGTAAACCCCAACTAATTAGGTCGACTTGGAAAGATCTAGAAAATAATATTTTATTGTAAAGAGTACAGGTCGGCCCAGTTAGGTAAGTCAAGCCGACTTAGTTAGTGAAAAGGTCAAGTCAAATGTAAAGTAGTTAGTGAAAAGGTCAAGTCAAATGTAAAGTATAAATTGGAGATTGAGTTGCTCATTTGTAATACTCATCTCACTCACTCAAGTTCACATAGGAGAGAGAGAAGCTCGCACAAGTGAAGGAGAGAAGCTATTTTGTCTTGGGGTTTTATCTTGTACTTGTGAATTCTATATTGAGGAAGTTTTGCCAGGGTTTTCTCCCTTGTGGTTTCCCTGAGAGAAATTTTGTGTTCTTTGTGTTGTTGTGCTTGTCTTTCTTTCAGTGATTAGATTGTTTAATGTTGTATTGCTAAACAAGTAGAAAAACTAACATGGTATCGGAGCAGGCCTGAAAGAAAACATTGTGCAGCCTCCGCAACTGCAGAAACTAGGGCTTCTTATTCTGGGAGCTCTCTCCACAGATTATCTGAAAAAAGAGGGTGCATCTAACTCGCCTCACTAGGGTGCTTCTTTTTGTTGAAGCATAATTCAATTATGAGAATTTTCATTTTTGGGTCCCCCACTATAGCCCGAAGAAACTAGGGCATCAAGTTTTTGAATCATCTGCTCATAGAATCATGAGAAGGAGTAATTTGCTCAACTCGCCTTGAGGAGGCGCATCTTTTCATCCAACTAGTTTTCCAAAATCTCAAAGTTGGAAAATTAAGGTTTCTCTGTCAAACCCTAGGTCAAGGTAGAAGCAATTTTTCAGAAGGACAACTTTGTTGGTAAGTCTTACATCTATTCTATTTCCATTTGAGGTTCTCATTATATCAAAATGACAAACAATGTCAAGCTTGATGAGAAGCTTGAAGGAGCTGAGAACTTCAGGGCATGGAAATATAGAGTCATGCTCATTCTTGAAGAACATGACCTAGAAGGTTTTATAAAATAGGGACTTACAGAACCAGAAGGAGATGAGGCCAAAGCAATACACAAGAAGAATATGATCAAGGCTAAGAGGATCATAGCCGATTCTATCAAAGATCACTTGATTCCTCAAGTGTCCTCAAAGAAGACTCCGAAAGAAATGTTTGATGCTTTGACCAACCTGTTTAAATGAAAGAATATTAATAGGAAGATGACCTCGAGAAATCAACTCAAGGGTGTGAAGATCCAGAAGTCTGAGACTATGCACTCATACTTCTCCAGAGTGTCCCAGATCAAAGAACAATTAGAAGCTATTGGAGATATGGTAGAAGATGTCGAAGTTGTAATGACCACTCTGAATGGTCTTCCTAGTGATCGGGAACCCTTTGTTCGTGGCATATGTGCTAGGAAGAAACAAAAAACTATGGGAAGAGTGTGTACAAGAGGAAGAAAGAATAATAGTAAGAGAGGAGAAACTAAACGACAATGAAGATCAAGCTTTGGAAACTCATGCCAAAGGTGGAAGGAAAAGAAAGAATGATGTACGTACCCGTGACCACTCTCCCAGAAGATCTCAAAGATCTCAAAGGAACAAGAGGTTCAAGAGAGACCTCTCCTCAATTGAATGTTACTCTTGTCACAAGACAGGACACCTAGCAAGAAATTGTCCATTTAAATATGGACAAACTAAGAAGCAAAAGAAAATATTTCATGCTCATGCAGCCGAAGATAGTGAGTATGATGACGAAGTCAAAACCAAGGAACATGAGGACTCCAGTGAAGAATATGTACTAATCTCATCCCTCACTGGTTCAATATCTCATGGAAGTGATACTTGGCTAGTGGACAGTGGTGCCTCAAAATACCTGACGGGATATAAGGAGTCTCTTTCACATCTCATGCGGAAAGACTCTCCACACAAAGTAAAGCTTGGAGATGATTATCAATACTCTATCAAAGGGATGGGAGAAGCCTCTTACAAGTTGGACTCTGGAAAGTCCATCAACATGAAGGAAGTGCTATATGTTCCAAGTTTGAAAAAAAAGAACCTTCTTTCTATTTCAGCATTAGATAAGAAAGGTCTTAGAATTGCATTTGTAGATGGCGAAGTTCTTATGTGGCCAAAGGGGAAGACTATCAATGATGCAATTGTTATTGGAGTAGAAGGAGGACTTTATAAACTTAAGGGTCATGCAGATTCAACACTGATGACTAGTACCATGAGCCCCTGTGAATTATGGCATAAAAGACTAGCTCATGTACACTACAAAGCCTTACCAATAGTAAGCAAGATGGTGACTGGATTACCAGAAATCCAGGTTGATCATGAAGGAGTGTGCAAAGCATGTGCACAAGGAAAAAGTACGAAGAAACCATTTCCAAGCAGTGATAGCAAAGCTAAAGACATATTGGACATTATTCATTCCGACATTTGCGGACCTATGTCTACCACTTCATTAAGCGAGTATGTTTACTATGCTTCCTTTATTGATGATTACTCCCGCAAAACATGGATTTATTTTCTAAAGAGTAAAGATGAAGTTTTTGGAAAGTTTAAAAAGTTCAAGGCTCTTGTGGAAAACCTATGAAAAGAGGATCAAGATTCTAGGACAGATAATGGCGGGGAACACTTTAGGTGATTTCAAAGACTTTTGTAAAGAAGCAGGGATTAAGAGGGAGCTTACCATTCCTTATAATCCGCAGCAAAATGGTGTAGCTGAAAGGAAGAACAAAACTATCATGGAAGCAGTGAAGGCCAGGATCCATGATATACCTACCCATGGATTTATGGGCTGAAGCAGCAAGAACCACAGTCTATGTTCATAATAGAATCTCTCACAGTGCTCTTGGAAACAAGACCCTAGAAGAGATGTTTACCGATACAAAGCCTGAAGTCAGTCATCTAAAGATATTTGGATGTCCAGTATTTATTCACATTCCAAAAGAGAAAAGATCGAAGTTGGAGCCTTCAGGAAAGAAGGGAATATTTGTGGGTTACAGTGAGCAATCAAAGGCTTACCGTATCTACATCCCAAGATATCGCCAGATTGAGCTTAGCAGAGATGTTACATTTGATGAAGACATAGCCTTCAACAAGTCTAAGAAGACCCTTGAAGATGACGGAGAGCATGAAGCTTCTAGAGTTACAGAAACCAATGATATGCCAGACAAAAATATTGAAGAGGAACCTATTCCAAAGGATCATGACATGACAGAACCTCAGATACTTGAGGAGACACCTCATGAAGAAAATCCATGAAAGAGAAGACCAGCTTGGGCATGAGAAATAATACAAGATGCAGGAAGATTTGGTGCCCTAGAAGGAAGCAAGAGACCAAGGCCATATTCCAGTTATGTAGCCTTGATGTGTAACCTTGTTGAAGAAGAACGTACATGTTTTGAAGATGCAGTAAAGACGAAGGATTGGTTGGATGCTATGAATGAAGAATACCTATCCATCATTAAGAATGATGTGTAGGATGTGGTAACAAGACCAAAGGACAAGTCAATTGTTTCGTCAAAATGGATCCTCAAAACAAAACACTCAGCAGACAGAAACATTGAAAAGTACAAGGCAAGGTTTGTAGCTCGGGGGTTCTCTTAGAAGGAAAGAATTGATTATGAGGAGACCTGTTATCACACCATAGTAGCAGGGCTACTACTCTTGCTTAGCAGATATCTGCACATCCCAGAGCTTCCATTATTTAGAGCTTGGCTATGATGATTGTATATTTATTGATCACTCATGATCAGAGCAGTGTATTATTCAGACTTATGTTAGACCTTGTGTCAAGGCTGAGCCTTGAGAGTTCAGATTTGATGACCGATGTGACCTGTTATCCCATACAGTTTTAGTTCAGTGCCTAGAGATGTATTGCAGCAGTGTTTCAGATGATATATGATGATTATTCTTGTGATGATGTTGTATGGATTATTCTTGTGATGATGTTGTATGACCTATGGATGTTTTATCATTGACTGTGGATTATTATCTTGTTGCTTTAGTCATGTTCATAGCATCGGCGCGGTATATAATTCATGATGTGGCAAAATGTGTAAAACTTAAAATGGACTATCTTGACGATGAACTATAAAATGGACATTTACTTGCACATTTAGGTTGTTTGACAAAACTCACTGGTTTACCACCTTACATAGATATGGTCTTTCTTGACACCAGTTGTCTGCTAGCTTAGGCTCCACCTTCACTTGACTCCATCCATCCATGACTTTCCTTATTTGGCTTTAACCCTTGACTTGTCTTACTTGACTTTTTGGTATTGAGGACTTCACCTTTTTCTACCTCTGTGTTTGGACCGCCTCTCTGTATGTTTAGTGTCTTGGCTTTAAGTTGGTAACAAAACTTGCCTTTGGTAAGTTGGATTGTAGGCCTAAATCATTTTGGTCGGTTGTCCCGATGTTTGGCACTGGCTTGAACTCCCCCTAGTCACTTGAGATGTTGTTGGCTAAAACTGAAAGCTCATGTACTACTTATGGAAACTTATATAAATTTGCCCTTGGAAACTAAAAAGGGCAAGAGCGATGAACTGCTAAAAATACTCCTTGAAGAGTATAAGAAAGGTCCAAAAAGCAATGGTTCTTAAATGCTATATCTAAACAATTGCTGACCTTATATGTATATGTAAACATGCCCTGGATGCAAGCTGCAATTAATTGTGCTTATCAGCACACCTGAGATCCGAAGGGTTATGTAGGCCAAAAAGGCCATGAAATGAAATTGAATGATCCTAATAAACTTGGATCAACTTGATGTAGACATGATGCCTAAGTTGAATAAGCACTCTCTAAACAACTTACCCATTTGTGAGGCACAACCATCCCCCGTGTTATTTTGTCCAGCACAGAGTTTGTAGTTTCCCCTCTCTCCTAGTCCAAAGTATCTTTTAGTTGAGTTTAGACAAGTCACCCCCTTTGCCCAACCTTGTTCCTAGCCTTCATCCTTCGCTAGCAGTTTGACCATGTCCAATGGGTGAGTTTGTCATTTAAACTATTGTGCAAGTAATTACAAATAACAAAGGAATATGCTAACATTATTAATGCCACTGAATGGATGTTATACTTTAAGTTAAGCTGTGAGTATGATTAAAGGAACATGTCTTAGTCTATTGAGATGATTTATCCTTTGGTTGTATATTGACCTAGTCAATCCCAGTTTGACTATGGTCATTTCTTGGGATCCGTGATGATGTGGGCCACATATACCTATTGATGATGATTGATGGTTCCACATACTCTTGATGATGATGCTATATGATGGACATATGATTCATATGATGATTGATGCAGTTCAGCAGGTTTTATTATTACTTCAGATCATCAGATTATACACTATCCATATATGGTGGACCCTACAGCCAACCCATTATGGCAACCCATGGTGTATGAGTACACATTCTTAGTGGATTTGGGTCTTCTGGATCCAATGAGACACTTATCTTTCAGTTCCGGGCACTTCTGACAGTGATAGATGTAGTTTTACACTTGTTGACCAGATTTGGGGCTGATTTCCCAGCCTGAGCAGTAGCGGCCATGAGAGGCCAGTTCACCTAGGGCGCTGTATGAGGAGGGGGTGGTCCATCCACTTGTTATTACCATTTATCCCCCCTTCTGGAGAGCCTGGTGGGCTCAGTTTGACAGCGCAGGTGCCCTAGGAGGCAGTTTCAACACTTTCACAGTTACCGAGGCAGTCCAGAAATGGGATAAAGGGGTCACTGAGGAATTCGATTTGGGCAATTGAGGCAAGGTTTTGGCACTTGGTTTTCACAGAGGTCTTCCAGGGTGAACCCCCTATCTTCCAGCCAGTTTTCATCATTTGGGTGGGTCCACAGAGGCCACAGGAGGCCTTTTACTGTTTGTCTGTCACAGATTTTGAGGATAGATTTGATCATTTATATTTATCTTGGACATATTATATTATTTTATTGTGCCATGGGGATGAACTAGTAAGGATTGATGCCTCCTAGCCCCACCATGAGCTCCATGTGTCATGTCCTAGTCATATGAGGTGGGCTTTTGTACTTTTACCCCCTCTAGTGGATGACGTCACCCTCCATGAGTACCTTATAGCTATGACGTCATCATTATTTGAGTGATCCATGTGTTATGTTATTATGGTTCATCTTAGCCATTGATTATATATTGAAATCTTTTAATCTTAGCCACTCATTTTCATGTTGTATTGTAAAGTGGTATAGGGTTTTGGTCTTTATTATCCTATATAAGGAGGAGACCCCCTATTGTATAGCTCACCTTTGGGCTCTGGAAAACTTGGAATGAAAAGAATATTTTGGAGATCTGCTTCTTGGCTTTGACTGGGTTGCTCTTGCATGTGTTCTTGGACATCTTGCTTCTAGACATTGTTTGCTTTTCAGGTGAAATCGACTTCAAGAGAGGGATGCCGAATTGCTCAAGCTAGCTCATCGAATTGCTTTGTGGGAAGATTGTAGGGGTTGCTCACATCCCCCATGGGCAAATCGACTTCATAGAGAGGGAGTTTTTCAATTGTGCTTTGTCCATTGATTGCTTTCTTGATATGACATGCTTAGATCTTATGGAATTGTAGATCAAATCTAACTTGATGTAGTTTGATTTGCAGGTTTTCATGAGACATATTTCCTCCTAGGGTTTGAATGCTATTGGTTGAAGACACTTGGATCAAGCTTGGAATTGTAACTAGGGCAAGAATTCTCCATATGCTAAGAGGCCGCAAGCTTTTGAGGTAAGATCTACAAGGTACATATTGATTTTGCTTGCTATCCATCCCATTGGTCAAAATTACATTAAAATCAAAACCCTCATTTTTGTTTTTCTTAGATCTACTTGGATCTAGCCTTGCTTTTGAAAAGATATTGAAAACCCATCTCTATAGTATCCACGGCAATTCGGATCTATAGTTTGGTGGTGATTGGGTTCCATTTGACACACTTTTCAAGGCAAAATAGCCCTCTTGAGGCAATTCGCACCCCTTGGGAGAAGCTAGTTGGGTTAGATCTAACACATGGGTAGGTGAGATCCCAGTTGATTCACACTCTCCTCACATGATAACCTACCCTTAGTGCTTCACCTTGTTGATTTTTGCATTGTGGGCCCCATTCCTCATTTTGAGGGTTGTGCCCCACTTGGGTCAATTTGGTGATGCATTTTTAATCTTAGATCTATGGAGATCTAACCATTGGATGCCCTTGATTTTCAAGATCCACATTGATACTTGCCTAAACTACTTGGATCTACAATTTGGTGGCCATTGGACTTTATTTGACACACCTTTCCATGCTTTTAACCCTTCTCGGGCAAAGTCACAGTCCTTGGGTGTTTGAGTTTGCTTACTTCTAGGACATGGGTGGTTGTGATCCCGCTTGATTTGAAAAGAGCATACCTTGAAACCCCTACCTAGTATCTCACTTTGTGAAGTTCTGCCTTCGGGATATCATTGCTCATTTTGGGGGTTGTTGTCCACTTGGGTCACATAGTGAAATATTAGATCTACTAAGATCCAACCATCACATCTTGAATAGCCCACTTGATTTGCATCCTAGGTGTCTCGATCTACATGTCCACATCTCTTTTGACTCCATTAGCCCATCCATCAAGGCACTAGTCCACCTAGGGCAATTTGCACTCCTTGGGATGTGTGTCAACTACTAGATCCCATATGTGGGTATCTCTATTTGCACCTTAGATTTATAGATCTACTCTTCACATACCCCTTAGTACCATTTGCACCCCTAATTTCACCTTGTGGGTCCCATTTGAGCCATTTCCATATCCCAAGGAAGTGGGTCCCACATGTGTATTTCATGGTACTAGATCTTGTCATCTTATCTTATCATGTGGCCTAAATCATTCATTGGTTGAAACACTAGTCATTCCTTAAGCTTCCTTCAACCATACTTAAACTTCTAGGTCCACCTAACCTTGCATTGGTTTCCGTAACTTGTCTTTTACATATCCCTAGGAACCTTTGTTTGGGTCCAATCATCTTTGATTGGTTATAGGGTCTCCCCCTAAGTCTTGATTTATCTTGATCTAAAGCGAAGAATGCCTCGGTTGACGTGAATCCCAACTTGCATTGGGAACCGTGGCATCTCTTAGGTCACCTCTTTAGTTGTCCATCTCCTCTACCATCCCGGATGGGATATGTTTAGGGACAACTACAAGTTGTGTGATAACAAGACCTTTGCCCTTGTGGCTAGATATACCTCAATTAGAACCATCCTTTCCTTGGAAGTTAAGATGAAATGGAAGTTACATCAGATGGATGTAAAGACAACTTTCCTGAATGGAAAGATAGAAGAAGAAGTATACATCCAACAACCAGAAGGATTTGAAACAAAAGTAAAAAAACAGATGTATGTAAATTGAAGAAAGCATTATATGGGTTGAAGCAAGCACCTAGAGCATGGTATGGAAGAATTGATGGTTTCCTGATGAGCTTGGGCTTTACTAAGAGTAAAGCAGATTCTAACCTTTATTATAAGGTCATAGATAATGAACCTATGATATTACTATTGTATGTGGATGATTTGTTCCTGACAGGAGAAGACAATCCCATCACTGATTGTAAGAAGAAGCTTGTTAGAATTTGAAATGAAGACCTTGGGATGATGCACTATTTTCTAGGTCTTAAAGTATGGCAGTTCCCAGATGAGATTTTCCTAAGTCAAGGAAAATATACTGTTGAGATCCTTAAGAAATTTGGGATGTTGGATTGTAAGGCCATGACTACTTCGATGGTGACAAACTTGAAGCTCTTGAATGATGCTTCATCAGAGACAATAGATGTCACGATGTACAGACAGATTATTGGGTCATTGATGCACTTGACCAATACTAGACCAGACATATGTTTTGCTGTGAACACCTTAAGCCAGTATATGGTGGAGCCCAGACATGTTCACCTGATTGCAGCAAAACATGTGATGAGGTACCTGAAAGGTACGATAGACTATGGACTCAGATATGCCTCTGATAGGTTCAGATTGTACAGATATACAAACTCGGATTGGCCTGGAAGTGCCGAAGATAGAAAATGCACTTCAGGATGTTGCTTTAGTTTGGGATCAGGTATGATCTCATGACTCAGTAGTAAGCAGCCCTGCGTTGCTCTCAGTACAACAGAAGCATAATATGTAGCGGCATGTTCAACTTATAGCGAAGCAGTGTGGCTCCGCAAGATGTTAGCAGGATTGTTCGATGCAGAAATAGATGTGACTGATATTCTCTGTGACAACCAGAGTTGTATCAAGATGACAGAGAATCCAATGTTCCACGATATATCGAAGCACATCGAGATCAAGTTTCACTATGTTGCCCGTCGATGTGCACACTAGCAGCATAAATCTTTCGAAAGCTGTTTCCCAAGTGGGAAAAGTGTGGCCTTGGGGGCAAGCAAAGAGTCAGGTGCTATCACCTGATCCCGACTCCTTCGTTTAGGTAAACTCCTAATGAAGCCAAGGGGGGTAGACCCTACAAAGAGTTTCTAAGGCTCTTGATTTTAAGTGTTTTTTGTGATGTGTGATGCAGATGGGTGTTTTTTAGGAGTTTTTGTGAGATTTACAATAATAGTTTAAATAATCCAAGCATGTACTTGCAAAATAAGTAAAGATACACAACCACTGATAATGACAATTAAAAGTAAAGCATCCATAGCATGATATATTTAAGCAGATAAAAATAGTACTTCAGATAGATAATAAGCAAAATAAATACTGAGTGATAAGACCAGTGCCAAAATGGAGTCAATGTTGTGCTTGGGATGTTGAATACAAGTCTTGGGTGTGCTTGAAGATGTTTTGCAAGTGCTCTTGGTAAATTTTAGGGGTGAAGTTGATTATTAATGGGAAGGGGATTTCCAAGATATACCTTGCAGTACTGGAAATATGTCCGGATAATAGTCTAAGTGGCTCCGTACAAGGACATGCGGGCTGGCCGGTGTCTCCAGAGCGGTGTTCAACACTACACCAACCAGGGATGTAGTCTATCTGGTGCCCTTAAGGTCTCGGTCCAGGGGTTCCCGCGTCCCCAGGTAGAATTTGCCCACTTTCGACTATTAGCGATCAACGCTGGAGTTTCATTGGTTTATATGGGAGAGTGTTTTATTTATGGTTGAAGTGAATTTAAATGTGGAAAATTAATAAATCTATACTGTTTCTGAGTATCCCACAAGTGTGTAGAGCATACGCAGTATAGTAAATGTATATTCCAATTTTATTGTATATGTGAAACAAGAACCATGGAAAACTCTCTGACAAAGAGCACTCTTGATCCGCCTTATGGCGAGATTCAAGAGACTTATGAACAAGATAAAGAATACTTAAAATGAAATAAACAACTAAAACTACCTAAGAGTCTCTTTCAGGTCTAGGACCGTACTCGGTAGAGCAAGGGGGTTAGCAAAGATAAAATGAAAATGCAAGTGAACTCTCCGACAGAGAGCACTCTTGATCCACCTTTCGGTGAGATTCAAGAGATTTTATTTTCCTTTTAACAAATTATATGAAATGAAAAAAGCTAAGCTAAAACTTGATGAAAGCAAAAGCAAACTAGACTACTTACATCTAAGATTTAACAATGAAAGCTAATCTAGAAATGAAATCTAAGCTACTTGCAAAAATAAAAGAAAACTAAACTAATGCAAAAAGGACAAGGGACGATACCAGCTTCCCCCAAATGGGGGAAGTGGGGTGTGGGAGCCTTTATCCCACTTGCTTTTTTATTAAATTTTACAATGCTTTTGGTTTCTTCTTCTTCTTGAAAGCACAAGGTAAGATGGGGGGATGAAAGAAGAGGGAGAAAGAAGTTTGTGTGCTTTTCAAGGGATTTTGGTTTGTTTTTTTGCTCTTGCTTGTCTTGCTTTAGATTGCTTTTTCGTTTGCACTTCTAGCCTTTCTGTGGAATAAGAGCTTTAAACATGAGCTTGTTAAGAATTAGTCAAATCAAATGAAACTAAGACTTAAAGTAAACTAACATGCAAGCTAAGCAAATGAAACTAGTCTTATGAATTGGAAGTTTGAAACGAATGCAAACTAAAATTTAAGTGCTTGAAAGTTTAAAAAATTAAACTAAGTATGAAAACTAAGCTACAAACAAATAAAAACTAAACTAGAAATAAGATGAGATCTAAGCACTAACTACAAACAAGAATGGAAGATCAAAGATGGAAGAAACAAGGAGAAAGCAAGAAGAAGCAAAAGGCAAAAAGAGAGGGAGCGAATGCAAGGAAAAGGTAAGGAAGAAAATGAAAAGAGAGGGATGTAAAGAAGTTGGGACAGCCAACTAAAAAAGGAAGAGGACAGCAGCGAATGGAAGAATGGAACAACCAACAAAAGAGAAGAAGAGGGCAGCGAATGGAAGAAAGGAGCAGCCAATGAAAGAGAAGAAGAGGGCAGCGAATGAAAGACAAAGGAGATGGCAGCCAAACAAAAGAAGATGGCAGCCAACAAAGAGAAGAGGACAGTCAAAAAAGAAGAGAAAAAGGCAGCCAAAGAGAAGAGAAGAAAAAGCAAGGAAGAGAGCAAAAGTTTGGAGAAGGATAGATAGTTTGAGATCCGAAACTTTGCTTAAGTAACCCAAGGAGATTGATTTTAAAAGAGTTTAATGGGTGAAGATGTGTAGTACACTTAAAGCTCAAGCTTGAACAAATCGCTTCTTTGTAGGATCCTGAAATGCAAACATCATTAGAAAAAAATAGTAGTGAAGGGGAGGAAGAAGCAACTGAGCTCAAGATCCCTCTTCACTTTTAGGAGATCTGAAAGACTACACAACCTCAACACAAGCTATGATCAAATCTAGTATGGTTAATTAAACGAAACAAAAAAGAGCATAAGTATTTCTGACTACAGTTTGCTACTTTTAAAATCTCATCTAACCAAGCATAAGTGAACAAGTTAAGACTATAAATGCTCACCCTATGGACTTGATAAAGCCTTCTAAGCTAGATAAATGATCAACAAATTGCATAAAAAAGAAATATAATTGAACTAGTATCACCTCAATGAAGCATCAACAATTCCTCATGAACAAGATTTGCACACCATATGGACCTCCAAAGTCTTGATTTTATTCAATAAGCAACAACAAGTGAGCAGAGGTTCCTTGCCCAAAAATTCCACACTGAATGGTGAAGCAAGACCCTGTATTTATACAATAATGAGAGAGAGAGAGCTAAATCGAATTGCATGAGAGAAACCCTAGATGAGGGCACATTCACCAATTGAGAGGGAGTTCTATGCCGTGATCTGAGGTAGAATTGAGCTTGGAAGGTGAGATATGGGGTGAGGTGGCCTCCACCTAGGCAAGGCGCCCACCCCATCACTTTGTAAACATCACCCAACCAACAAGAAGATGCCACCAAAGCAATTCGCCCAAGCTAGTGAAGCAGGGCGCAATTCCCAAGACAAAGTCAACTTCAGTGCTCCGATTGCTGACTGAAATTAGTTGGTGGTGATTGGAATATTCTCTTTTGATCCATGCCATGTCATTCAGCCCTTTACTTTATTCAATTTGGAGTATTCTGGAGAGTTTTGGATTTTCTCCATTTTATTATTTTCTGATTATTTTTAATTAAATATTCCTCATTTATTAATTTTGAGGAAATATTCAATTAAGTGAAAAAATAATCATAAGAAACTTAGGATAAGTGAGTTTAGGGGTTAAATGGGTACTCAGGCTTAGAAAACGAGTCCCCATTTATCAAAATCCACCCCCAAACCACTTAATTATTACAAATTGAAAATTTTCAATTAAACCATAGGAAAAATGGCTTAATTAATTGAAAAATTTAGTAATTAAAAAATAAAAAATAAAAAACTTTGTGCACGTCTGCTAATTTTTTTTAAAGACAATGTTTCAGACCCCCTAATGACCTAGGAAAAGACCACAGAACACATCAATAGTGTCTAGTATGTTCATATTTTATAGTTGGACTCTAATAACCCCCTAAGTCCTAACCGCCAAATTTGGGCATTCCAGCTTTGGAGGTGTAGGAGAAAAACTCATCGATTATTACTCGGCTATAATCAACAAGGGAAAAAACCCCTTGGAATACCTTGTTTGGTTGTCAAGTCCGATGGAATCGAGCCACTCAAGACTACCATACTAGCACACTTTATTACAAACCCCGTGGGGCATGGTCATTTCAAAACAAAAATTAAAAAGATGGCCAAAATAGGCCAAGTTTGGAACATCCGAACCTCTGTCTTGCATAAGTTTGAATACTTTCGAGACAAGCTTGGTGTGGTCCGAAAGGACCTCCCTCGAAAGAGGGAGTAGATTCCAGTCCTTGGTGATTGTAGATCAATAGTTGCTGACTGAAGATCAGTACTTGCTGACTGATAGAGATGCCAGTCCTTGGTGACTAAAGATCAGTACTTGCTGACTGATAGAGATGCCAGTCCTTGGTGACTGAAGATCAGTACTTGTTGACTGGTAGAGATGCCTGTCCTTGGGGACTGAAGGTCAGTACTTGCCGACTGATAGAGATACCAGTCCTTGCTGACTGAAGATCAGTACTTGCTGACTGATAGTGTTGTTCTAGTATTTGTTTACTGATGATTGATGTTTTTATTCCAGTTTAACTTACTGATGTTGTTGTTCCAGTATTTGTTTACTGATGATTGTTATTGTTGTTGTTGTTCCAATATTTACTTACTGATGATTGTTGTTCCAGTACTTGCCGACTAATGAGTGATGTTGTTCTAGTGTTCAAACACTGATGATGATGGTGATATTCCAATAGACGATGATGATGCCGATGGTGATATTCCAACAGACGATGATGTTGTTGTTGATGATGTTCCAGTAGACGATGATGATGCTGATGGTGATATTCCAGCAGACCATGATGATGCTGCTGCTGATGTTCCAGCATATGATGTGATACCCCAGACATATGATGATTTAAAAACTTCCTACGACATATAGAGATTCACAAGTTAGTTGGACAACTGTTGATGTTACCTACATAATACCTTCCTAGTTAAGAGGGAGTGTTAAAGAAATGTAACTACGAAAGATATTCTAAATGTATTTGTCTATTGTATTATTGTATTCCTCCATCAGGAGATGTCATTGATGTAATTAATAATGTAAGAGTCATTGAAAGAGTCAATGTAAACCCTAGCTGATTTGGTCATCCTGGAAAGATCTAGAGAAGAATATTTTATTGTAAAGAGTATAGGTCGGCCCAGTTAGGTGAGTCAAGCCAACTTAGTTAGTGAAAAGGTCAAGTCAAATGTAAAGTATAAATAGGAGATTGAGTTGCTCATTTGTAACACTCATCTCACTCACTCAAGTTCACATAGGAGAGAGAGAGAAGCTTGCACAAGTGAAGGAGAGAAGCTATTTTGTCTTGGGGTTTTATCCCTTGTGGTTTCCCTGAGAGAAATTTTGTGTTCTTTGTGTTACTGTGCTTGTCTTTCTTTCAGTGATTAGATGGTTTAATGTTGTTATGCTAAACAAGTAGAAAAACTAACAGGTGGGTACTAGGGTCATTTAATTAGTTAGGTGAAGGTACAACGACCAACACATGACCCAACATAACATAAGTGTGGGTACATGACCCATAAACCCTAGGGCCAAGGGTATACCACAAAGTGGACAAGCAACCATAGTACTCATAGGACCTAAAACAACGAGAAGGTACAAATCAAAACAACTCAAGGTGTGTAGATGACCCTACTAACCACAAGTCAAAGGCAAGGTACCACAAGACCAATAATCAACAAGGTGTAAGGACCAAAAGTAAATCAATCAAGGTGGGGAAGGTACAACCAGTCGTCTCTCTCTCAAATGTATAAATGTTCCAAATAACCTGAAAGTTCATCATCACTGTATAAGGAAGGGTCCACACTGGATGATGTGATCACGTGGTCCTCTAGACTGCTCCTTAGGTCAAATGCTAGTGGCTCCATCAAGGGGTGGCCAGTCCCTTGAGAAGACCATCTAGCTCAACCATCTCAAAGACCTAGGAGAAGAGGACATCACACATCATCATCTTGGTCCACTGACAAAGATCCACCTGGTTAACTGACCAGGTATGTGACTGCAGGAACTACTTGGTCCTCGTGACCAAGAATCTGCCTGGTCTCGGACCAGGAGGTCTCTGTCTCAACCTGCAGGACCTGCTTGGTCCTCGTGACCAAGAAACTGTCTGGTCCCAGACCAGAATACCCTAGAGATAAGTAGGGGCCCTAGCCACATGCTAGGGACTTTGCCATGGCATCAGCCTACTTGGTCCCCGACCAAGAACCCTAGGAGACAGCTGGGGGCCCTAGGGTACCTTTTAGGGTCTTACTCTTTACTCTGCCTGGTTAACTTAACCAGGAACCCTAGTTAACTGACTAGGGTACCATCCTCTCTGAGAATGGTCTCGCAGCTGCAGTAACTTTAACACTTCATTCTCATGCCTAATTTTATTTGCAATATGAACAAATCCTGTACAACCAAAAGTTCTGAGTTCCTTATCTGTGGTTTTCGGCCAAACCAGGCTTTTTCAGGTGTCATTCCTCACACTTCCTTTGTGCAACTAAAGTTAAGTAGAAATACTACTATCTGCATAGATTCTGTCCAAGACTTGTGTCCCAGCTTGCGCTGTTTCAGCATTCATTGATCCATCTCCATAATGGCTCTGTTTTTTCTTTCACCATTTTTCTGTGGTGTGTAAGCAGTGGTTGTTTGCACTTTGAGTCTTTGATTTTTGCAGAATTCAAGGAATTCCACTGTCCAACCTCGAAGTTTTGAATTTTTTGCTGCTCTCCTTTTTATTGAAAGCTTTGAAGCTGTTAACATTTTCAAGAAGTTTTGATTTAATTTCAAGAACTACACACAAAGCTTCCTTGAAAAATCATCATAAATGTTAAGAAAATTGTTGCTCCTACCGACTTTGTTTTTATTGTACCACATACACTATACATCAAAATGGATTGGTTCTGATACCTGAGATGCCCTTGTATTACTGTCTTCAAATTTGACTTGGTGCTATTTCCCTGCCAAACGGATTTCACAAGCTCCTCTCTTCTTGAATATCTGGAAACCATTTACCCTGTTATGCTTGTTCAACAATCTAAGAAAAAATAATTTGAGATTACTGTACCGTTTATGCAACAACTGTTTCATTGAACCGGCAATGGTCAGAATTTCCTGCTGCATTTTTGCAACACCTTCGAACTGTTGCAGCTTATAATTTCTCACTCCTTTGTTTGCAACTATGTTATTTTTATCTTTAATCAGACATTAATTTTTCTTATCAAGGCTATTAATAACAAGTTTTTCATCTGCAATTTTGCTGATAGAAAGTAGATTTTGTTTTAATCCAGGGACGTAAAGAACATTCTTTATGCTCATTGAGTCATTACTTTGTCACTTGAGTATTTCATTGGTTCATTACTCTTGCCTTGCACCTTTTGTTCACCTTTGTTACCATGGGCAATGATAAGATGACTGATGATAATGCTTTGTTTAGGAGCATGTGTTATTTATGGCATGGTAACATTTGTGTGAAATATAATAAAAATGGTTAATATGAGGGGATGGCAGAAAAATAAATCCTGTCAATGATGTGAAGAGGCATTTGCAGATTATTCATTTTCATTTCATTGGCATGAGATCTATTTTACTTCAAAGTAATGGCAATGGATCGTGCTGTTTAATAGCTAGCAATCGACAACAGACGATCTCTTGTTTTGATTCACTCCTCTACCAGACATTGCAGTATATAGTATCTAGGCTCCAGTGCCATATCATGGGTGAATCAGAATGGACCTTTTCCAATCACCATTGGCCACCATCAAACGCTGGAGCTACTGAGTTCCTTACTTATTGTAGCAAGGTTCTTTCATGGTGTTGAGATGAAAAAGAAACAAACAGGATTATCATTCAGGAATAGACTATTGTGGTTTGTGCGACTTATTAGTTCGTAGTGACTTCTTAAGTAGATTCCTAACTTTATGCTAATTGCTATCTTGTCTGTATAACATTCACCATATGAGTGACAGTCCTAGTTGTAAGTAATGAGTGAAACTTTGGTGTTGTTGATATTCATTTTAACCGTTTTCTTTGGGTGTGATATTTCTTTTTCTAAGATTAGCACCTCTATGTATATATCTGTACTGATTTTTTGGATGGTGGTTGACGCAGATGGAGGTTTCATTGTCATCAATAGCATTTAAGGGATCTGTGTCCCAGGCAATAGTTGCAGCCAAGATATTGAGGAAGATTCTGCTAGTATATATTGGAGGCATGTTTACTTCAGCCATGCTGAATTTTTTCATTCTATTTTCGTGGAACATTCAGCTCAAAATTTTCAGGATCTATGCTACAGATTAGTATCCAAAAAGAACTTTTGACATTCTCTTTCTTGTGATTTTTCTCAAATCTCTTCTGCATTAACTCGTTAATTTAATATAGTATTTCTATTATCTGAAGCATCTAACAATAACACAATATGAGTTTATGTTGCTTAAATGCTCTTAGATACAGACTAAGTATAACCTAATTCAGTTGTTGCAAGCTGTATGGTGTCGTTAGAGAGAAACTACGAACTTCTGCCAACAATTTATATGATATTTATGTGTCTTCTTTCCTAGAACAAATACTGTACAGGATTCATGCTTAAGATATTTTATAAAAAGCTTCCACATCTCCCTGCAATTGTGCCACTGCAACTGGGGATAGAATTCAGTCCACACAAAACCTCTATGGCTTCACACTTGGATATAAAGTGAGGTCCTATATTATATTTTATTTTTTATTTTTTTGGCTTAACAGCTTATATCTACTTGTGTTTCTCACAATATAACAGCTATCTTATTGTCTTTTCTCACAATATACCAGCTTAAATTTTATTGTTGTTTCTCACAATATAGATGCCAGTTATTCACGTAGTATTCAAGTTTTATTTATTGTTCATGAAGTGATTAGATTCATGTGGTGTTTATGACAATTGTTTTCTGTGCAAAAGAGTGGAGTGTCTGTTTGTGGGAATCACTATACTTATTTCTATGGCATTGTCTGATTATTGTATACTATTCTTGTCAAGTTTCCAAATTATTGCCAGGACTTCAGAATTTTGTTTGAACCATTAAGTCATTTGAACTGTTTGGTGGTTCTCATTTCTCAGATCCTGGTGAGAAATCTGTTCATCTTGAGCAGTCCACATTGCGGGATTCAGAGGTGAGCACAATGCACATACATCTAGTTTCCGATAAAGATGTTTGCCTTGTCAATGACTGTCTGTTAACTGCCGATATTGTTTTCGTCCTCCTTTTTTTGAATATTATGTGAGACTTTTTAATTTACTTCTTATTATTCTGGTTAATATTTTCCTGCAGGTGGTGAAGTTGCTGTCTGAGTACTTTGTTGTCCTACATCTTCTAGAAGGAAGTGTAGATGTTGTTCACTTTTCAGCTTTCTGTATCCTTGACAAGTAGGAATGTATTGATTGTCATACACAATTATCTCTGTCTAGGATTGTGATGAGACTGTGAGAAATTATTAATATCACGCTGAACTAGGGTGTTGAATGTTTAATGCTTTCTAAAAATAGCAGCAGTTCATATAATTGAAAATTTTAACTGTCAATAGTTCTACTTACACCAAATATGCAGTTAAACTTTGATAATAAAAGGCTAGAAATGCAAACAATGTTAGTATATAATGGTCATGCTTAGGATATTATTTACATAAGAAATGTAACAATATAGTGGTTTGCCAAGTATATGAGGTGTCAGGCTAGGAAGTTGTAAAGTTAAGTTAGGAAGTTGAAAGATCAAGTTAGGAAGTTGAAATGAAGTCATTTCAACTTTTAAAAGCACATGTTCCTCTATGGGGATGAATGAGCATTCCAAACAGTAGTCTCTAATATTCTTATCATCTCTCTCTTTCTGTGTGTGTGCATCCTCTGAAATTTAATAAGGCATCAGAGCCATATTGGCATGAAGCTTGTGAGTGGTGCAAGAAGTCCCTGGAGTGATGTATTAAAGGTGCATTGGGGGTATAGTACGGTGTACATAGACAGAATTAGAGAAAATCTGAACATCTTTTCGTGAAAAAAGACCTATAAGGTGAAATGGCAAGTTAAATTTAGAAGTGAATTTATTAAAAGGTTTATAAAATGGAAGTTTTAGGAAGTTGGAAGTTAACAAGTTTAAAAAATATAAAGTGGAAAGAAAATCAAAGCAATTATTGAAGCAGGTAAAGTGAGTCAGAATAAGGAAGTACCAAAGTCAATGTCAATCAAGTGATACTGGCATGAAGTTTTTGCAGCAGTGTTTCCATGACAGGTACCATTGACCAGCGTGAAGTATTTCAGAATAACTATCAGACGTTCAACCAATAAACCAGATGTCATCCTTCATTCTAACTGTTACAGACAAAGGAAAAATGTGGCAGACATGATGTAGTGTTATCATGCAAATCTGCATCAGCAGACCTGCCTAATAATTATAGCCTACTAGCCCTGTCACTGCTAGATGCCTCTCCATTTGGACTGGTGCTTTCCAGTATCAGGGGGATGTCCCTAGGAGTTATATGCTGTTATTGAGCTAAAGAATCTGCATAAGCAATCCAATCAATCAGCACACACAAAACTCAATCTTAAGATGCCCGTAAGCAGTCAAGAGCGACGGTAAATTCTCAGTAAAATCAAGGTGGTTGAGATCAGATTTCCAACCAGTAACCAACGACAACAGTGAACGAAATGAATGAGGTGAAGAGAATATGCACATTAAGTGATTAGGATATCAAAGTAAGTGCATGAAAGCCAACCAAATCACTGCAATACTTTCAAACTAATGCCCAACCCAATGTTGCCAAAGCGTGGGAGCGAAGCGGGAAGCGGGAGTGCGGGTGCGCATTTTTCAAAAAATCGTTGGAAGCGAAGCGTCTTGGAAGCGTTTATATATATATATATATATATATATATATATTAAAAAGAGGGGGATATTTTGCCTTATCTCCCCTCTCTAACCCTAAAAACACCCTAGGGCCCACCCACAAAGCCAAAAAAACAAAAAAAAACCAAAACAAACTCACTTTTCGGCCATTTCCACGGGTTCGGCGGACTGCCCCAGGAAGCGTGTGGGGTTCGATGGCAGAGTGCTGCTGAAGCGCTGCCCGAAGTGCTGCTGGTTCGACCCCGAAGCATTTTGGTCGGAGCTCCGAGCGTGCTGAAGCGTGAAAGTTTCCGACAGTGGCAGGAAGCGCTTTTATTTTGCCCGAAGCGAGCTTCGAATTTTTGGAAGCACAGTTCGTAGGACGCTTCGGGCACGAACTCGCTCGGAGCGGGAATTTGCTCATGGAACCGGGGGGGGGGGATGCTTCGGCAACTAGGGTCCAACCAAGAGATTCTAGGAGCCAGAGAAAAGGCATAATTGAACAAAATCAATGTATTAATCAAGGGACATGGAATCATGGATTGCATCATAGTGACAACACATGACAAGCTACCATGGTCCAGTAGCATGCAATGATAGAGGCAGTCTGTTAGATGGAAGGTGGAAGCATGCTGAGTACTGTGCTGCTGTAATCCGATTAGAGAACACTGTCTAACCTCCTCTCCCTGTAGATATAGATGCCCAAACCAAGGGAGTCAATTCGCCCTAACTGCCTGTGGAAGAAAGCAAGAAAAGCAAGCCAATATTTCAATATTTGTCATATTCTGCATGCATGCCAATTGTGTCAACTTGCTGTTGGATGAGATTTTAGTGGCATAAAAGGTTTCTTACAAACTTTATTGATGATGTCTGCTGGGAAATATCATCTCAGCGCTGGGTTCTCTGTGGTTATATGCTGGAAATGTCCATTCAGAATGACACCTGTCAAAGTCTGCTGTAAAATCTGTTATGAATCAGGTCCTACAGTGCTGATTATTGGGCAAGATCCTCCGTATTTTCTTGGTTAAACTGCTGGTTATTAATTTTAACATTGGATACCACAACCTGCAAATCTTATCCTCCAAAATGACACCTATCCTCCAGGTGTCATAACTGCAGCACAGGCCTAATAGCTGGCCTTTCCTTGAAACATGTAGTTGTCTTCTCCAAATACACGTGACACTTAGAATAAAACCTTGCCAGAAATAAAGACACATGAATTTCCCCTTGAAGATAAACTCCTTTAAAAGCCTCCCATGCAGATTACAAGTCGAAACATGGGCTTGATAAAATTATCAAAAGGCCAAGACTGAATAACCAGGCAAGTTAGCATGCAAAATAGTCAAATCAGTGTAGTCAGACTTGGATTCGGCAAATACTTGGCTGGCTTGGGACTCTGTAGACTCGGCGACTCGGATAAGACTCGGCCAAGACTCGGCAAAGACTTGGCAAATATGAAAAAGGTTAAAATTAATGTTTTGGCAGGCTGTGGAGGCTGCCATCACAGCCTACAGGCCTGTAGGAAGCTACAGGGGGCAGTCTATAGGCATGTAGGCTGTGATGGGAGCCTACACAGGCTGCCAAGACACCAAAAATTTAAAAAATTAATACAAAACATAAAAAAAATATTAAAAAGTTAAAAAAAAACCAAAACAGAAAAAAAACCAACCTTAACTTGTTGACAGTTGAACTCGACGAGTTGACCCTGCTCAGTTGAAATCTGATGCTGGCAGCTGAACGATGAAATCCCTTCAATCCTCAATGCTCAGAAGTGAACTCCCATCGAACTCTCGTCGAAGTGAACTCGGACAGCTGAGAAGAGCTCGGGGGCAAATGAGAAGAGCTCGGGGCAAATGAGAAGAGATTGGGAGCCAGTGAGTTGACCGTGTGATTGAAAAGGGAGAACATTGCCTTCTTAAAGGCGTTTTCCCTCCACGCGTTCCCTCCAAAACAAAGAAACAGGGCGTACGTGGATCTTTCCGGCAGATGACACAGACTCAGCGAGTTTGGTGAGTGCGGGCCGAGTTCGACGAGTATGGCAAGTGTGGGCTGAGTTCGGTGAGTGCCGAGTTTGCCTGCGAGTATGCCGCGAGTACCCGTTCCGGCAACCACTCGGCAAGACTCGGCAAGACTCGCGAGTGCCCGTTGAGTCTGACTATACTGAGTCAAATCAGGCTGTAGGTTTACCTCCCATGCTGATATTGGCTAAGGGGTGTAACTAGCTTTAAGTCTATGCATCCAAGCATAGCTAGAGCAGTTATGCCATTTTTAAAAACTTAATAGCATGAACAAAACCTCTAAATTTCTAATTATGACAAAGGCAGTTGCTTTTCTGTTTGAGAGATTTAGCAAGAGCAATCTTGATTTAAGGCTTTTCTTTGCATGCAAGGATGGGATAAAAGGAAAGTAAGAATAGGCATTTAAAGCTTGATAATTTCAGCACAATTGCTAATTATGCACAAGGGGTTGAACTAGAGTTTGACATGGGCAGATTTAGCAAATGGAATCAAGGTTTTGGAAAGTCAAACGTAGTAAGAACAACAACTAAACATAGCCATTAGAATTAGTGTTTTGACTTGCAAAAGAGTGTGGATTAGGGTCTTTGAAAAGTTGAATTAGTAAGGCAAGCAAGTCATCCTAGCAAGGCATGCTAGCCTGCTAGGGGGTATGAAATGCATTTAAGACTCCATGCAAATGAAACCCTCCAACAAACTGCCACATGTCACATTTAGAAGACACATCTGTAAATTTTCCTAACCTTAGGTGAATGCCGTTCTTATGTTCTCAAATTAATAAACTTTGATTTTCGGAAAGTAAATTCTTCACATAGCAGTATTCACACATATATTAGGAAAATGAACAATGGAAGCATAAACATAGTACGCAGATAATTTACTCCTTCAAATCAGCCTTTTATTGATAGATCTAGGCTTACAAGGAAACCTCCACAGCTGCAAAAACTTACAGCTGTACGGTACACTCAATTATGGCAAAATCTGCACACCTTACTGAGGAAACTGCCCTCCAAAACCGAGAAAACAGCCTGCTGCTTGCTTCCCTGTTGTATAGTTGTCTTTATAACTGTACAGACATGTTCTGTATGGCTGGACAGATTTGCCCATACAATGGTACAAGATTCCTTACGACTGTATGGATCTGCTGTACCAGTCCATATGACTGTTCAGAACTGCTGTACCTGCTGCCTGCTGGCTGAAATCTGCCTAGTTCTTGATCCGGGTTCCTCTCCAGTGCTCTAATTCTGCTTCATGTCTTTTGAGTGAATAATGAAAGTATCTTAACCCTCTACCTTGACTTGCCTCTATACTTAGCTGAAACCTTAATCTACCAAAACCCTAGTCTCTTGGTGAGATGTACGGTTGAGATTAATCTAAATCACTAACGTATTAAAATATACTTTATTAGACTCAACAACTAAAAATAAGACTTCCACTTTATTAATAAAGTGAATTACAAAATAGATTTGACTTGGACTACTTCATGCATGTTTGACACTAAACCTGTGCAGAAGTTCATGTCCAAGCTACAAACATCAACAACATCCACCTGCTCAATCCGGAACTTGACTCACCTACCACAAATAGAAACTGCTAAATATAGATAATGGGCATGCCCAAAAAAGCAGTGTAGCTCCACAAAAGCAAAAATGTAGGAATGACTGAAAATGAAGGTAACATCTGTGAGACTGCTGCCAAATATAGCATATCTAAAATTAGACACTGCTAAAAATATCATCATCTTGCATGTGGATGGAAGCAATCACATTAGACTCACTTTTTTTAAAAGGAGCCCAATATGTGCTTAGAAGCGATATGCAAGCCCTAAAAAGCAAACTGCTAAAAAGAGCAGTTGTTGTAAAACTGCTTTCATGTCGCTTGAAATAGGCTCATTGCCATTGTGAGTTCGCAAGGACCAAGAATATGTAAACATATCTGACATGCAGGTCTCGGAACTTCGGCTCCTGGAAAAAAGCAAGCTGCACTAGCAATTTCTTGGAAATTGGTGAAACTGACTCTGAAATAAGCTTTGATCATTATGAATGTTTGGGTGCACATTTAATGGAATCAACCTGATGGAATCTCGATGGATCTTAACCCTCCAGTTGTGCAAAGCAAATCTAGGGGTTAACACATGGTAGAACAACCATGCAACAAGAAGGATTATTTTGCAGTAGATTGTGTTCCCTATGTAAAAATCTGATTTTGTAAACTCTGTTGAAAAGTGTTTGAAATTTTGTAAGCCATACAGATTTGAAAGAAGCCACTCCACTCCTGTGTCCAGATTTATACAAGATAAGGTAATAAGATAATTTTATTAATTTCCGTGATTGACGAAAATAGGTCAACACAAATAAAGAGTACGATAAGTAATAATGTAATGTGGGAGTGCCAAGACTACTCCTAAGCAGTGTTGCATATATCTCTAATGTCATTTTGATTTGTTATGACCCACCTTAGGGGTATAATTGGGGGTCAAAGGGCCAACTAGAGTAATAGTTAATGCATTTTGATGTAAAGTGGACTAGGTCCACTATGTTTGCTTGTTATATTAAATAAGGCCCACTATGGTAGTTATTAGTGAATAAATGCAATGCGGCCTCATTAAAGAAGGTCCACTAAGTAGTTAGGAGGTTGTTATGGTTAAAGTTATATTGTGATCTATAAATAAGGATGGAGATCTCCTTATGAGTCATGTGTTGAGTATATTGTATTTGGAGCTTAGCTCATAGGAGATTGCTCCCTCGAAGAGACAAGTGAACAGGAGCGGATCCTTCCATAAAATGATCAATTGGAAGGTGTTGACTCTTAGGTCAGTTTCTGAGTAATTTGTGGCAGAATTTGTAGAAACTGGTTGTAGATCTAAGTTCCTCTTGAAAAAATACACAAATAAAAAAAAAAACTGCTTGAATCAGACTCTAGACGAGGGAGATATTGCCATTTGAAATCTGCTATTTTTAGGGTTTTTGGTGACAGCTAGGACTTTGCAGAAGACATAAGTTTTGACAGGGTGATCAAACTGCAACAAGATTAACACCATTGGATAGAGCATTTCCAGGGATTTCATTTGACATATTATATGAAATATTTCTAGCGAATATCCAATACGCTATAGCCCTTGCAAAATTATGTCCTCAAATCCTCTCGACATTGAAGAATGGAAAGGGGGTGGAACATGCCATGGGAGGAATGAACGTTGGTGACAAAAGCTTTTCAAGCTTTGCATGCAAATATGAAATCTATGTAGTAGTCAATGAGTAAATTTAAGGAGGATTCAGTCAACGAGTCAAGGATTAGAGGAGGATTGTGTTACTAATACCACATGTTCTTTCATCATTGAAGAGTATACCAAGAAAGAAATGCATGGTATAATTTAGAGGATGCTATTGAGGATTTGGTATATGGACAGTTGTAATTTTTGGGAAGACAACTACTTCCATCTTCTTTTTGATGACTGTTCCCCGCCATATGAAGAAAAACTTGTGGAGGAAAGGCAATAGCAGGTGGTGCCTACCAATTTCCAGTATGCTTTTTCTACAAAGGTTCAGTTCCTATTAAATCCATCCTTTCATTGCTACATGGTGGATCTGTTTGTTTGGATGGTTATACTTATTTGGATCCACATGACCATCATGAGAATGTGTCATAACACTTAACGGTTCATGGAGCTTAGGTGTCATAAATGGGTTGCTAGCTGGAGCACATAGACATTGGACACAGGTTTATGGATGAGTCTTTAGGACTACTTTGATATTTCCCTTATCCTTGCAAAGGCAACATTGGCTACTTCACCATGGCCGTAAGCACTTGTACATGGGAACCATACTTAAGATGGATCTTGTTGGACTATGTCAGCATGGTGGCTAACACTTGTATATGGGACCTTGGTTCCTTAACCTACATCATCATGGGGGTTGTTATCGCACAAATTAGCACCCTTTCGATAGGAAACAAGGGCCGGTGCTAAGATTGGCAACTTTTCAGGAGATGCACCTACTGTCACCACAATGCACTATCCTCTCTCTTTAGGACAGCTCCTTTGGCCACGAGAGGCTTCCTAACTGCGGATAGAAGTAGCCTTGTAAGGTACAATAACGAGGACAATTCTACTTCTAACAAAACCCTACTATTGGATTAGTAGACCAGTGCCTTATGGAGTCAACAAGATATTCAGTAAAATACTCAATGATTACGCACAAGACTAAGAGGTTAGGAGTGATATGATTAGGTGCTATTTAGATAAATGAACCACGGTAGTAAACCAACACCAATAAATTTTAATGAAACTTGATTTAAACCCTTGAAAAATCATTGACAGATGCCTCTTCCCATTCACCAACCAATGACGAGACTTGTACCTTTTTTTGTACCTCAAGGTTGGTAATTACTCGTTGCAATCTATGGTTGTCGAATGACTTTAGATTTGTACTATTCAATTTTTGTAGTTATCTCCGATTTAGCCTAAGTTGCACGAAACGGGGAAATGAGGATGAGTTTCTGAAACGGGGACGCATTAGAAACGTGAGCCCCCAAATTTTTGGAAATGGGAAAACACGATATATATATATGTATGTATGTGTTAATTTTTGATGGACTTAGGGTTTTATGCAGAAGAATAACAATTCAATATACTTTAATGCAAAAAATAGATAAACAAGTACTCAAACTAAATATGAAATACTACAGCAGTAACTTCTAACATAATTTTCATCTCTTTCAACTCCACACGTTTAACACTACCCAATTGGTCATTGTGTTAAAGTAACCTTCAGTAACATGTAATCAATAAAAAAATAATCAACTTACCTGGGTGTGAAACCTTTCCTGTAAAATACTCAGAAATGTTACTTTCAGAAAAGACTGAGCCTCTCAGAGGCCAGTCAAACACTAGGAACCAAGTGACCCTATTAAAGGGTTAGTACAAACCTGAGAGAGATGACAGGGCTGAGGAGCAGTCAACCAGAAGTGATGGTCAATGACAGTCAAAAAACACTATGGTAGTACCACACAAGACTCTGCAAGACAAATATGATATAGATCTATATGCAGTCAAGTTTAATTAAACACGTTTTGACCACAAATTAGGTCTGAGCACAGAATGTGAGTCTCAAAAGTATATTTGGCCCTTTAAAGGATCTTGGCACTGTGGATCAAACCTTAATAAGGTCTTAGCATGAATATGAAACCTCAGAACAACAGATCTGATAAATAACAGTCGACAATAAAGTGTGGCCACACCAATAAACAACTTAGTAGTGTATAAGAGCCACGACCTTCATACACATGCTCTCACTAAACTGAAATAAACCCACAGTAGGCAGATTGGGTAACATAACAGGTAGATTGGACCCCTCATCAGTCAAGTCAGACCCTAAGCAAGTTACAATAAGCAGAATGGATCTCAAAACAACAGATCGGGTCTCATAAAGATCAGATCGGGTCTCAGCTAATCACAAACCAGCAGATCGAGGCTCAGTTAAATCTTCAGTAGGCAGACCAGTCACGGCTCAGACAGGTGGCAGCAGCAGAAGGCTTACAGCTTTGTCTCAAAGGAAGCACAATCCTCACGGCTTAGTCAAAGAGATAGCAGCGAAACTTAGCAGCAGATCGGGTCTGATAAGCAAGATTACCATCAGCAGCGAACCCTCACAAACATAAAAAAAAAGATCTGAAATGTTCAGCAGGTGGACAGCCTTCAAACTTTAGTGAGCAGCAACAAAAACTCTTTGACGTCAAGCAGAGCAGAGGTAAAAGCTGTGTGTTTTCACTTGCCAAAAGACTTCAGTAAATAGACTTTAGATCTTGTAGAATGAACATTAAAAAAAATCTTTTATGATTCCATAGAATTAGGAGGGTACCACTTAGATAGATCATAAAAAAATAAAAGTGATAAAACATAAAATAAAAATAAAAATAAAAATAAAAATAAAAAATAAAAATAAAAATAAAAAATAAAATTAAAAGTCACATTTAATAACATAAAAACATAAGTCGGGTACTAGGGTCATTTAGGTGAGGGTACAAGGACTAATATATGACCCAATATAACATAGGTGAGGGTACATGACCCATAACCCCTAGGACCAAGGGTATACTTTAAATGTGGTCAAACAACAATAGTACCCAAAGGACCAAAAACATTAAAGGTGGTACAAACAACTCAAGATGGGTGAATGACCCTACTAACCACAAGTCAAAGTCAAGGTACCACAAGACTAACAACAAGGTGTAAGGACCAAAAGTAAATCAACCATGGTGGGGAAGGTACAACCAATCATCTCTCTCTCAAATGTACAAATGTTCCATATAACCTGAAAGTTCATCATCACTGTATAAGGAAGGGTCCACACGGATGATGTGATCATTTGGTCCTCTAGACTGCTCCTAAGGTCAAATGTTAGTGGCTTCATCAAGGGGTGGCCAGTCCCTTGAGAATACCATCTAACTCAAACATCTCGAAGATCTAGGAGGAGAGGAAATCACACATCATCATCTTGGTAACGGACCAAAAACCTCCATTCTCAAGGAATGGCTCTCAGCCCAAATCTGAGCTTCAGTCCCAGACAGAGTCATGTTGATCAACCCTCTAGTCCTTGACCAGGTGCTCCATTCTCCCGGAGAATGGTCCTCAGCCTCAAGCTGAGATTTCAGTCCTAGACTGAATATTGATCAACCACCTGCAGGACCTACTTGGTCCTTGACCAAGAATCTACCTGGTCCTCGACTAGGATGTCTTTGTCTCAACCTGAAGGATCTACTTGGTCCTCATGACCAAGAAACTGTCTGGTCCCAAACCGAAATACCCTAGAGACAAATAGGGGCCCTAGCCACATGCTATGGACTTTGCCATGGCATCAACCTGCTTGGTCCCTGACCAAGAACCCCTGGAGATAGCTGGGGGCTCTAGAGTACCTTCTAGGGTCTTACTCTTTACTCTTCTTGGTTAACTTGACCAGGAACCATAGTTAGTTGACTAGGGTACCATTCTCTCTGAGAATGGGTCTCGCAGTTGCACTAAAAATTAACACTCCCTCTCAGCAACACTAAGCTTGTCGAAGACAGAGGCTTAGTCAACACATCTGACCATTGCACCATGTCCTTGTCATGGTGAAACAACCTGTTATAGAATACAGGATTTTCTGAGAGCTTCAAAGAGCTCCGAATGTCAGCAAACACCTTGATATTATAGATCCACTTGGAAGTTACACCTGACTTCCCTTGTTGTCTGAGAATCACTTTCCACATATCATTATCTATCATTAGTTGGATACTCTCTGTCATAGTATCTTTCCAAACCTGAAGTTTGGTTGCCTCCATATCAGTGGCTGATCTTGAATCAGTGATTTGGCTCCCACTGGTGCATCCTTGGAACTTCTCAATAGATTCCTCAATGAGATCAATTGAAGGCTTCTTGGCCTTCTCCCTCTGCTTCTCTGAACGAGAAGTCTCATAGGCTTCTATATCCAAGTCACTCAAAGACTCCCTCTTGATCTCTGAAACTTGACAGGGATTATTTATTAGAGCTTTAACAACATGTCATGAGACCTTGTAAAGGTCCCCCTCACCGACGCCAATCTCAATAGTTGAGCGCATATTTCCACCTTTAGTCCATACTAGTACCTTTCCTTTTGAGAAAGCTACAAAGAACCCCTTGTCTTCTAAAATTGCCACTGAAAGAACATTCTTCTTTAAACCAAGAACGTATAAAATTTCCTTAACATGAATTAACGTACCTGAGTCAAGCTTTAAGGCAGTTGAACCAATTCCTTTGATTTCAAAGGTACTTCTATTCCCTATCTCCACTTTCTCATTAAAGTTCTTGGCCTTGTAACCCACAAGATCCCTTTTGTATCCAGTCATATGCTTGGTGGCCCCACTGTCAATCCACCACGAGTCTGATGGGTTGGTGATGGAACCTGAGAGTGCTGAAATCAAGAAGAACTCTCTTTGATCTTTTTCTTTGGTCTCAGCTTTAGATTTCTTTTGTTTAGGCTCTTCTTCTTCTGTAGCAGTGGAAGCATGATGCTTTCCTTTATGCCAATACCTGTTAGGAGGATTTCTAAAAACATTTGCATAATGACTAAGCTTGTTACATTTAAAACATCTTACTTTTGACTTATAATAGTGCTTACCTTGAGGTTCCTTACCTTTGTTCTGGGGCTGGGGGAAAATTCTTCCTTTCTTTGTCTTGGTAGCAAGAGCATGATTCTTTTCAGCTGGAGGCCCAGATCTACTCTGGATTCTGCCTTCTTCTTTTAGGCAATCATGCCACAACCTGTCAAAGCTTGGTTGTGTTTCTCTTCCATTCACTGCTGAAAGAAATGTCTCCCATGATGTAGGAAGACCATCTACTATTGTTTGCACAAGATCATCATCATCTACTTCAACTCCAATTGCCATGAGTTGATCTTTTATCTGAGCAATCTTAGAGAAGAAAGAGGCAACTAATTCCTTCTCCTCCATCTTCAATGAATGAAGATGCTTCTTCAAGACTCTCTTCTAAGTAGGTGCCTTCATCTCATAGAGATTTGCTAGGGCATCAAAGCATTCCTTAGCTGTCCTTAGAGGAGCTATTACAGGCATCAAATTATCTTTGACAGAGTCAAAGATGACCCTCTTTGCTTTAGCTTGCTTTTTCTTAAATGTTGCTCTTCCTTGAGCTATTGTGGGTTCTTCCACAACCATAGTGACCAATTCATCCAAGTCACTCTCCTCCAAAATATTCAAGACCCTAGCCTTCCATGCATTACTGTTTGAGGCTCCTTCAAGCCTATCTTTTGCCTTTACTGAGTTAGAAGCCATCTCAAACCCTTACAGTCAACTTTCCAAGTACATCTGTAAACCTGTAGTCATGTTGATTAGGGCATAAACCCTTACCTTAGGATCTATGTAGATTCTGTTAGCCTGCAAAACAGAGTTAGCTACAAGACCTAAGGTTTGATACCATGTTAAATTTTGATGGACATAGGGTTTTACTTTTATGCAGAAGAATAACAATTCAATATACTTTAATGCAAAAAATAGATAAACAAGTACTGAAACTAAATATGAAATAGTACAGCAGTAACTTCTAGCATAATTTTCATCTCTTTCAACTTCACACCTTTAACACTACCCAATTGGTCACTGTGTTAAAGTAACCTTCAGTAACATGTGATTAATAATAAAATAATCTACTTGTTAGCAGTAAAAGAGATAGATGAAGATACTTACCTGAGTGTGAAACCTTTCCTGTAAAATACTCAGAAATGTTACTTTCATAAAAGATTGAGCCTCTCAGAGGCCAGTCAACACTAGGAACCAAGTGGCCCTAATAAAGGGTTAGTACAAACCTGAGAGAGATGACAGGGCTGAGGAGCAGTCAACCAGAAGTGATGGTCATTGACAGTCAAAAAACAGTATGGCAGTACCACACAAGACACTGCAAGACAAATCTGGTTTAGATCTATATGCAGTTAAGTTTAATAAAAAAAGTTTTGACCACAAACTAGGTCTGAGCACAGAATGTGAGTCTCAAAAGTAGATCTGGCCCTTTAAAGGATCTTGGCAATGTGGATCAGACCTTAATAAGGTCTTAGCATAAATATCAAACCTCAGAACAACAGATCTGATATATAACAGTCAACAATAAAGTGTGGCCACACCAATAAACAACTTAGTAGTTTATAAGAGCCACGACCTTCATACATATGCTCTCAGTAGACTGAAATAAACCCATAGTAGGCATATCGGGTAACATAACAGGTTGATCGGACCCCTCATTAGTCAAGTCAGACCTTAGGCAAGTTACAATAAGCAGAACGAATCTTAAAACAATAGATTGGGTCTCATAAAGATCAGATTGGGTCTTTAGCCAATCAGAAACCAACAGATCGAGGCTCAGTTAAATCTTCAGTAGGTAGATCAGTCACGGCTCAGATAGGTGGCAGCAACAGAAGGCTTACGGCTGTGTCTCAAAGGCAGCACAGTCCTCACAGTCCTCACGGTTTAGTCAAAGAGATAGCAACGAAACCTAGCAGCAGATCGTGTCTGATTAGCAAGATCACCATCAGCAACGAACCCTCACAAACATAAAAAAGAAAAGATCTGAAATATTTAGCAGGTGGGCAGCCTTCAAACTTTAGTGAGTAGCAACAGAACTCTTTGACTTCAAGCAGAGCAGTGGTAAAAGATGTGTGTGTTCACTTGCCAAAAGACTTCAATAAATAGACTTTAGATCTTCTAGAATGAACATTATAAAAACAAAACTTTTATGGTTCCATAGAATTAGGAGGGTACCGCTTAGATAGATCATAAACGAAATAAAAGTGACAAAACATAAAATATAAAATAAAAATAAACATAAAAAATAAAAAATAAAAATAAAAATAAAAATAAAAAATAAAATTAAAAGCCACATTTAATAACATAAAAAACATAAGTAGGGTACTAGGGTCATTTAGGTGAGGGTACAAGGACTAATATATGACCTAATATAACATAGGTGAGGGTACATGACCCATAACCCCTAGGACCAAGGGTATACTTTAAATGTGGTCAAACAACCATAGTACCCCAAGGACCAAAAAGTGGTCAAACAACCATAGTACCCAAAGGACCAAAAACATTAAAGGTGGTACAAACAACTCAAGATGGGTGAATGACCCTACTAACCACAAGCCAAAGACAAGGTACCACAAGACTAACAACAAGGTGTAAGGACCAAAAGTAAATCAACCATGGTGGGGAAGGTACAACCAGTCATCTCTCTCTCAAATGTACGTATGTTCCATATAACCTGAAAGTTCATCATCACTGTATAAGGAAGGGTCCACACAGATGATGTGATCATTTGGTCCTCTAGACTACTCCTAAGGTCAAATGTTAGTGGCTTCATCAAGTGGTGGCCAATCCCTTGAGAAAACCATCTAACTCAACCATCTTGAAGACCTAGGAGAAGAGGACATCACACATCATCATCTTGGTAACTGACCAAGAACCTCCATTCTCAAGGAATGGCTCTCATCCCAAAGCTGAGCTTCAGTCCCACACTGAGTCATGTTGATCAACCCTCTGGTCCTTGACCAGGTCCTCCATTCTCTTAGAGAATGGTCCTCAGCCTCAAGCTGAGCTTTCAGTCCTAGACTGAATGTTGATCAACCACCTGTACGACCTACTTGGTCCTTGACCAAGAATCTACCTGGTCCTAGACCAGGATGTCTTTGTCTCAACCTGCAGGATCTGCTTGGTCCTCATGACCAAGAAACTGTCTGGTCCCAGACCAAAATACCCTAGAGACAAATAGGGGCCCTAGCATGTATGCTAGGGACTTTTCCATGGCATCAACTTGCTTGGTCCTCTACCAAGAACCCCGAGAGATAGTTGGGGGCCCTAGGCTACCTTCTAGGGTCTTACTCTTTACTCTGCCTGGTTAACTTGACCAGTAACCCTAGTTAGTTGACTAGGGTACCATTCTCTCTGAGAATGGGTCTCACAGCTGCACTAAAAATTAACACTCCCTCTCAGCAAGAGAGGCATTCTCAACAACACTAAGCTTGTCGAAGACAGAGGCTTAGTCAACACATCTGACCACTGCACCATGTCCTTGTTATGGTGAAACAACCTGTTATAGAATACAGGATTTTATGAGAGTTTCAAAGAGCTTTGGATGTCAACAAACACCTTGATATTATAGATCCGCTTGGAAGTTACACATGAATTCCCTTGTTGTTTGAGAATCACTTTCCACATATCATTATCTATCATTAGTTGGATACTCTCTTTCATAGTATCTTTCCAAACCTGAGGTTTGGATGCCTCCATATCAGTGGCTGATCTTGAATCAATGATTTGGCTCCCATTGGTGCATCCTTGGAACCTCTCAATAGATTCCTCATTGAGATCAACTGAAGGCTTCTTGGCCTTATCCCTTTGCTTCTCTGAACGTGAAGTCTCATAGGCTTCTATATGAGTCACTCAAAGACTCCCTCTTGATCTCTGAAACTTGACAGGGATTATTTATTAGAGCTTTAACAACATGTCATGAGACCTTGTAAAGGCCCCCTCACCGACACCAATCTCAATAGTTGAGCTCATATTTCCACCTTTAGTTCATACTAGTAGCTTTCCTTCTGAGAAAGCTACAGAGAACCCCTTGTCTTCTAAAATTGCCACTGAAAGAACATTCTTCTTTAAACCAGGAACGTATAAAATTTCCTCAACATGAATTAACGTACATGAATCAAGCTTTAAGGTAGTTGAACCAATTCCTTTGATTTCAAAGGTACTTCTATTCCCCATCTGCACTTTCTCATTAAACTTCTTGGCCTTGTAACCCACAAGAGCCCTTTTGTATCCAATCATATGCTTGGTGGCCCCACTGTCAATCCACCATGAGTCTAATGAGTTGTAGATGGAACTTGAGAGTGCTGAAATCAAGAAGAACTCTCTTTGATCTTTTTCTTTGGTCTTAGCTTTAGATTTATTTTGTTTAGGCTCTTCTTCTTCTGTAGCAGTTGAAGCATGGTGCTTCCCTTTATGCCAATTCCTGTTAGGAGGATTTCTACAAACGTTTGCATAATGACCAAGCTTGTTACATTTAAAACATCTTACTTTTGACTTATAAGAGTGCTTACCTTGAGGTTCCTTACCTTTGTTCCGGTGTTGGGGGAAACTTCTTCCTTTCTTTGTGTTGGCAACAAGAGCATGATTCTTTTCAGCTGGAGGCTTAGATCTACTCTGGATTCTGCCTTCTTCTTTTAGGCAATCATGCCACAGCCTTTCAAAGCTTGGTTGTGTTTCTCTTCCATTCATTGCTGAAAGAAATGTCCCCCATGATGTAGGAAGACCATCTACTGCTGTTTGCACAAGATCATCATCATCTACTTCTACTCTAGTTTCCATGAGTTGATCTTTTATCTGAGCAATCTTAGAGAAGAAAGAAGCAACTGATTCCTTCTCCTCCATCTTCAATGAACGAAAATGCTTCTTCCTCTTCTGAGTAGGTGCCTTCATCTCATAGAGATTTGCTAGGGCATCAAAGCATTCCGTAGCTGTCCTTAGAGGAGCTATTACAGGCATCAAATTATCTTTGACAGAGTCAAAGATGACCCTCTTTGCTTTAGCTTGCTTCTTCTTAAATGCTGCTCTTCCTTGAGCGGTTTGGGTTCTTCCACAACCCTAGTGACCAATTCATCCAAGTCACTCTCCTCCAAAATATTCAAGACCCTAGCCTTCCATGCATTAAAGTTTGAGGCTCCTTCAAGCCTATCTTTTGCCTTTACTGAGTTAGAAGCCATCTCAAACCCTTACAGTCAACTGGCCAAGTACACCTGTAAACCTATAGTCAAGTTGATTAGGGCACAAACCCTTACCTTAGGATCTATGTAGATTCTGTTAGCTTGCAAAATAGAGTTAGCTACAAGACCTAAGGTTTGATACCATGTTAATTTTTGATGGACTTAGGGTTTTACTTTTATGCAGAAGAATAACAATTCAATATAATTTAATGCAAAAAATAGATAAACAAGTACTCAAACTAAATATGAAATAGTACACCAGTAACTTCTAACATAATTTTCATCTCTTTCAACTTCACACCTTTAACACTACGCAATTGGTCATGTGTTAAAGTAACCTTCAGTAACATGTAATTAATAATAAAATAATCAACTTGTTAGCAGTAAAAGAGATAGATGAAGATACTTACCTGGGTGTGAAACCTTTCCTCTAAAATACTCAGAAATGTTACTTTCAAAAAAGACTGAGCCTCTCAGAGGCCAGTCAACACTAGGAACCAAGTGACCTTATTAAAGGGTTAGTACAAACCTAAGAGAGATGACAGGGATGAGGAGCAGTCAACCAGAAGTGATGGTCAATGACTGTAAAAAAACAATATGGTAGTACCACACAAGACTCAGCAAGAAAAATCTGATATAAATCTATATGCAGTTAAGTTTAATAAAAATGTTTTGACCACAAACTAGGTCTGAACACAGAATGTGAGTCTCAAAAGTAGATCTAGCCCTTTAAAGGATCTTGGCACTGTGGATCAGACGTTAATAAGGTCTTAGCATAAATATCAAACCTCAGAACAACAGATCTGATATATAACAGTCAACAATAAAGTGTGGCCACACCAATAAACAACTTAGTAGTTTATAAGAGCCACGACCTTCATACACATGCTCAGAGTAGACTGAAATAAACCCACAATAGGCAGATCGGGTAACATAACAGGTAGATCAGACCCGTCATTAGTCAAGTCAGACCCTAGGCAAGTTACAATAAACAGAACGGATCTCAAAACAACAGATCGGGTCTCATAAAGATCAGATTGGGTCTCAGCCAATCACAAACCAGCTGATCGAGTCTTAGTTAAATCTTCAGTAGGCAGATCAGTCACGGCTTGGACAGGTGGCAGCAGCAGAAGGCTTATGGCTGTGTCTCAAAGGCAGCACAATTCTCACGGTATAGTCAAAGAGATAGCAGCGAAACCTAGCAGCAGATTGGGTCTGATAAGCAAGATCACCATCAGTAGCGGACCCTCACAAACATAAAAAAAAAGAACTGAAATGTTCCGCAGGTGGGCAGCCTTCAAACTTTAGTGAGCAGCAACAAAACTCTTTGACGTCAAGCAGAGCAGAGGTAAAAGATGTGTCTGTGTTCACTTGCCAAAAGACTTCAATAAATAGACTTTAGATCTTCTAGAATAAACATTAAAAAAATTCTTTTATGCTTCCATAGAATTACGAGGGTACCACTTAGATAGATCATTAAAAAAAAAAAAAAAAAAAAAAAGGTCACATTTAATAACATAAAAAACATAAGTAGGGTACTAGGGTCATTTAGGTGAGGGTACAAGGACTAATATATGACCCAATATAACATAGGTGAGGGTACATGACTCATAACCCCTAGGACCAAGGGTATACTTTAAATGTGGTCAAACAACCACAGTACCCAAAGTACCAAAAACTTTAAAGGTGGTACAAACAATTCAAGATGGGTGAATGACCCTACTAACCACAAGTCAAAGTCAAGGTACCACAAGACTAACAACAAGGTGTAAGGACCAAAAGTAAATCAACCATGGTGGGGAAGGTACAACCAGTCATCTCTCTCTCAAATGTACAAATGTTCCATATAACTTGAAAGTTCATCATCACTGTATAAGGAAGGGTCCACACGGATGATGTGATCATTTGGTCCTCTAGACTACTCCTAAGGTCAAATGTTAGTGGCCTCATCAAGGAGTGGCCGGTCCCTTGAAAAGACCATCTAATTCAACCATCTCGAAGATCTAGGAGAAGAGGACATCACACATCATCATCTTGGTAACTGACCAAGAAACTCCATTCTCAAGGAATGGCTCTCAGCCCGAAGCTGAGCTTCAGTCCCAGACCGAGTCATGTTGATCAACCCTCTGGTCCTTGACCAGGTCCTCCATTCTTCCGGAGAATGGTCCTCAGCCTCAAGCTGAGCTTTCAGTCTTAGATTGAATGTTGATCAACCACCTGCAGGACCTACTTGGTCCTTGACCAAGAATTTGCCTGGTCCTAGACCAGGATGTCTTTGTCTCAACCTGCAGGATCTGCTTGGTCCTCATGACCAAGAAACTGTCTGGTCCCAGACCAGAATACCCTAGAGACAAATAGGGGTCCTAGCCACATGCTAGGGACTTTACCATGGCATCAACCTACTTGGTCCCCGACCAAGAACCCCAGGAGACAGCTGGGTGCCCTACGGTACCTTCTAGGGTCTTACTCTTTACTCTTCCTGCTTAACTTGACCAAGAACCCTAGTTAACTGACTAGGGTACCATTCTCTCTGAGAATGGGTCTCGTAGCTGCACTAATAATTAACAGTATGTATATGTATATTTTAAATTAATAAATGAGCAAGGACATTAAAAATGTGAATGTGAAACATAAATCATAAATCATACATGTCGATGAATCATTTCCTATATTGGAATCCTATTCATTAATAGCACCCTATGCCCCCCTCCTCTTTGATCTAATCCTTGCCTCTACCTCGAATCTCAAAGTTGATCATCCAAGGACATTAGTTAATGACTCACCCTACAAATTTGATGAAACTTCCTAATCCAATCATTAAAATAAGGTAGAAAAAGGTTACCGTGTGTTTCCACCTAATACACACCTCAGGTAATGTGGTAGAAATCTTCAAGCCACTGGGTGTGTCCCAGGGGGAAAGTCACGAGTCAAGTTTCATCACTTAACACTTGACTCCTTCGTCTAGGCCAACTCCTACCGAAGCCAAGGTGGTGGTCCCTAAAAAATAAGCTAAGGCTGATTATGCTAAAGTATAATTAAAATCTAGGAGTTTATTAAGTTAAAACAAAAGCAGAATGAAAGCAAAATCACTCTAACAACATGTCAACTTGACACTTGAAATAAAAGATCGAATCAAGTAAAAGACCGGCGACGAGATGTAAAGGTAAAATGCTGAAAGGGAAGTTTTGCAAATGCTCTGGGTTTGTTTTAAATTTATTAAGGATGAGTTGCATAAAGTGGGTTGATTTTTTGGTTTGGCCCACCTTAGGATTACCCTCTAAGCGAATACAGAGCAACAATGCCAGATGTCCAACGGTATAGAACGAATCTCATTAATGAGTATCTCCATGACTTTTTGTGATGTTCAGCGTAACCTCTCTCTTCGATAATAACGCTTCAGATGGATTTCCCTATTATGCTAGGCACTCAAAATCTCCGTTCTGGTTGAAACCAACGATCAGGCAAAGCTTTCAATGGTCACGAGAGCATAATGGGGGACTTGAGTCCTAGTTTGTTACTTTAAGCAAAGAAAAGGAAATGATTGACAAAGCAACGAACTAATCTAAACTAAGCTAATGGTTAGTAAATCAAAATAAAATAAACTAAAAAGTAAAGAAAAATGCATGCCACGAAAATGACATAGATCCCCTTAGGGAGATGGAGACTAGGCACTGGGTAGCCCACTTATTTTATTTACGATTTTTCAATTTTTGGGAATATTTGTGGTTCTTTATAGATCAAGACCAACAAACTTACAATTTTTTCAGATTTGTTATTGGTTTGAAGAAGGTAGAAAGGAAGAGGGGATCCCGGATGGTCCAAATTTTCAAAATTTTGCCAGCACCTCCTTCTACCTGTACCTGTTTGTCAAAAAGTAAAAACCAGCCACCAATTTGTCACTAAAGATACCGGATTAGTCGATTAAAAGCTTAAAAAAATTTCTAACCTCGAGTCCTGAAAGATAGACTTTTTGGTAAACCGAAGGCTAGATTTAATAGCTAGATCTACTTGCAAACATTGAAGCTTTTAAGAACTTACATCTAACAAGAAAGCATACTAAAGTAACTAGCTCTTGATATGATTTTTTAAAGGAAACTACTTATTTTAGTATGCATACAGTAACCAAGAAGATTTTAGAGTTTAAGAAGGAAGGAGATAAGAAGTAGCTTAACGCTGGGAACTTCAGATCTCTGGACTCTGCTGGTGGGAAGCGGAGGGACTATGAGTTGATTTTTCTTAGCAGTTAGATGTTTTTAACTTTTTAAATCTTTTCTATCACATAAACATAATTTGCATGCATAAAGGATCACTGAAAGAAAGACATCCACAGTAGACACAATGTTTACCCTGGGAAACCCTCTCACTAGAAGAACCCAACAACTTCTCTAGATAAGTTTCTTCAACAAGATACAATGTCAAATCTAGTGCCCAATACTAGTTACAGAAACATAATAACGATATACAAGAAAAATACAGAATAACCTCTGCATAGCTGAGCCCTTCTGAGAACGAAGAAGAGAGAGAAAGATAGTAAACCCCAAAAGATGACTTCACAATGTTTCTTGATCTCTTGACTATGCTTCCTTGGACTTGCACACTTCTTTTCTTGCTCGAGCGAATTGGTGTGTCACAAATGAGGCAACTTCACTTCTATTTATACTGGAAAAGTCACTTTTCCTTACTGAGCGAACTTGACCTATTTGATTGGGTCTTTTCCACTTTAACTAGGCTGACTTGTTTTAGGGCTAGTTATTATTCTTTCTTTTATTCTTTTCTCGTCCTTTTTCTTCAGTTGACTTCTTTTTGTTGACTTCTGTAATCTTCTACTGTCTAGAGAAGTTCTCTGCGAGCTTGCTATCCTCCTTGATGTTGTCCAAGGCCTGACCACTTCCAAAGTGGCTTCTTTCTTCTTCACTGTCCCACTATACCCCACTAGCCAGGTATATGGCTATTTGACCTCTTCAAGAGGTTTTACTGTTCCCCAACAGTCCTGACTATAACTCACTTGAGTATTTGATAGTCACTAATAGTCTCGGAGACCTTGACTATTGTCTAATAGTCATCTGTGGTCTTGACTATATCTTTGCTCATGTGGGTGCACTCCACATGAAATATTGTAGCCCCTGGTTTTCTGAGTCATGTACCATGACTAATTGGTATCTGAGCCATGTACCACTGCATGACTTACCAATGTCTAAGTCAAGTATTATTGCATGACTTATCTGTGTATGAGCCATGTACCACTGCATGACTTACCGATGGGGAAGATGACTGAGTCATGTCCCACATGATTAACTGGGGGGGGAATGACTACCCGCTGTTTCCCATGGAGAAACATCAACATTCCCTCTCAACGAGGGGAGTCATTCTGTACTACACCAAGCTTGTCCCAGAAGTACTGAAACTTTACTTTAGATAGAGGCTTGGTAAGTATATCAACAATCTGCTCATCCGCGGATATGTATTGGAGCTAGATTGCTCCGCTTTGCACCATGTCTTGGATATAATGGTATTTGATCTCTATATGCTGCAAATTGTCATGAAATATTGGATTATCTGAAAGCTTCACACAAATTTGGTTCTCATAGTAGATCTAAGTTCTCTCTAACTCTTGATCAAATAAAACTGCAAGTAACTTTCAGAGCCATATTGCTTCGCGACTGGCAGCACTAGATGTTATGTACTCCGCCTGCAATACTGAGTGCAACAGATGTCTGTTTCTTGCTGGACCATGAGATAATGGCTGATCCCAAGCTGAAGCAATATCCTGATGTGCTTTTCCTATCCATTGCACTTCCTGCCCAACCATAGTTTGCATACCCGTGCAATTTCACTTCACTGTCCGAGACATATCTGAGTCCATATCCAACTGGTATCTCAACACATGCTTTGTTGCTATCAAATGTACATGTCTGGGCTCAACCATGTTTTGACTCAAAGTGTTCACTGCAAAGCATATATCCGGTCTGGTGTTAACTAGATACATCAAGGATCCAATCATTTGTATGTACATCGTGGGATTCACCAAATTTGAAGAAGAGTCACTCAATAGATTTAGCTTCGTCACCATTGGTGTGGCCATGGACTTACAGTCCATCATCCCAAATCTCTTTAGGATCTCTACTGTGTATTTTCTTTGATTGACGAAAATCTCATCTGATCTCACCACACTTCTAATCCCAAGAAGTAATGCATCATACCTAGATCCTTCATTTCGTATTCTGTTGCAAGCTCCCTCTTGCTCCCTTTAGTATTCTTTCTTTTGTTCTTTTCTTGTCCTTTTTCTTTAGTTGACTTCTTATTGTTGACTTCTAGAATCTTCTACAGGTTGACTTCTGCTTGCCATCCTCCGTCCCACTGTCTTCATTGCCCCACTGTACCCCACTAGCCAAGTATATGGGTATCTGACCTCTCCAAGAGGTTTGACTGTTCCCCAACATTCCTGACTATAACTCACTCAAGTATTTGATAGTCATTGATAGTCTCGGAGACCTTGACTATTGTCTGATAGTCAATTGAGGTCTTGACTATATCTCTACTCATGTGGGTACACTCCACATGAGATACTGCAGCCCTTGGCTGTCTGAGTCATGTACCATGGCTAATTGGTATCTAAGCCATGTACCATTGCATGACTTACCAGTGTCTGAGTCAGGTATTACGGCATGACTTATCGGTGTCCGAGTCAGGTATTATGGCATGACTTATCGGTGTCTGAGTCAGGTATTACGGCATGACTTATTGGTGTTTGAGCCATGTACCACTACATGACTTACCGATGGGGAAGATGTCTGAGTCATGTCCCACATGACTAATTGGTGGGGGGGGGGAATGACTACCTGCTGCTACCCATGGAGAAACATCAACACTATGTCCTTCTGAAAATGTTGAAGCAGATGGAGGAAGCAACTGAGCTCAACAACCTCTTCAACCTAGGAAACCTATACAGCTTAAAGTACTTGCAATGGGAGCATCAAATTTGGTACTTCCTACACCAGAGGTTAGAATAACATGCATACAACCGAATATAACATGTAAATTCTAAATCTCTAAGTCTAGAAACATAATAGAATGAAGTAAACAACTGAATTTAAATCACTCTATCCAAATGATTGAAAGCAATCCTTCCAAAGCCAGATAGATAACAATGGAAACAAGTAAGAGCAACTCTACTACGGTTACCTCATATACCATTAACAATGCATCCAAACACAAAGAAGCCACACACTAGCAAATGGACCTCCAATGTCTTTCTCATTCCAACAAAAAAATTACAATACAAAGCTTCAGAGCTTAAGCAACAATTCCGTACTCTAACCCGCCCCCCCAAAAAAGAATGAGAGAGCACTTGCTTAAATAGATACAGATGGCACATTTCTCGAGAGGGGGCACATTGCCACATGGAGGAAGAGTTGAGTAAGAGAGGGGGATAACTGGTGGTGAGTTGGAGTGATGATGGAGTTGATTGAGGGATTTAGGCGCCACCTCTACCATAGAAATGCACCCTCCCTCTCATGAATTGCCACATTTCCTAGAGAAATGCGCCCCCCTCTTCATGAAGTGCGCCCCCCCTCTCTTGGAATCCTCATCCACTGCCATATTAGTGGGTTAACTCACTCTAACTCACCTTCAACTGCATGACAGGGTGCCACCACTACAGAGGATTGAAACAAGACTCAAAACATGTCCCATGCATGTTCCCAGATTTGTGGCATGCTGTTTTTTTTCCATTTATTTACTTTTTGAGAGAAAATCATATGAAGTGATTAAAAATCACTAATTTTACTCTCAAAGTGGGTAGATAGGTAAAGAGGGTGCTTTGAGTTAGAAAACGAGCACCCCCATGGCAAATTATGCCCCTTAGTACCACTTTTATGACTTAGCGAATTTTTACAATTTAAAAATCCCGTTTTTGCGGGACATTTTTATTAATGAAAAACTATAAAAACCTAGGGGGACTTAATGCATGTCCATAAGACTCTAAAATAATGACTAGCATGGTAATATACATTAGACACTAGGCTTTAATAACCCCCTAAGGCCTAACCACCAGGACACTCCAACTTTGAAGGATTGAGTGAAAAAACTTGAAAATATAAGTCGCTGAAAAGTAATATATAATTAACAAGGAAAAAGCACTCTAGAGTAATGTACTAATGACCAAGTCCTAGGAAGGCCAACCCTTCTACAAAAAGTCGTCATGCTACGTCATTTTATAACGATTCCCCCATGGGCGTATGGCACATGCGTGAAATAAAACAAACAAAAATGGCCTAGCTGGATTTTTGAACTTTTGAACTTGAACAAGTGCATGTTCGATCTCTTGGCGGCTCAACAACAAGTCCATCCAAGTGCAACTTGGAAGGTAACACCATGCTTAATAAGTGATTTTGCTTGAGTGAAGAGTACATTTTATTAAGGTCTTGATAGAGGAGTTCAACATTCAACACCACAAACATCAAGGTACATAGAGGAGTTGATGTACTTGATTAAATGCCAATCCCATACCCTCATACATGATAGAATTTTGTGGAAACTTTGCAATTCTGAAATCCTAAAAACTATTTAGTCTGTTGAATTCTGAATGGGATCTAAAATAATACATTTTCCATATGAAGAGTCTGATGAGGTTGGAACCACTCTCAAATATCTTGAAACAATTAATGGTAATGTTAAAAATTTAAGTTGTAAAAGTGATATTCTCCTTAACTTTCATTTTCTTTTTTTCAATGTGGTTCACGGTCCTAGATCTCGCTACGTTCAGGGATCCAAGCCAAGGGGGTCCACTCGAAGGGGCCTCACCCCTGTCGGCATTACTACGATGCCTAACCTCGAATGACCTAGAGAATTGACCCCCCAACCTTGACCTTGTTCCATCTTTGTCCCAGAAGATCCAACCAACTGAGCTATCCCTCGGGGCTATTATCTTTCATTTTCGGTCTTTTACTTCAAGAATTTAATATTACCGTTTAGTATTACCAATTCCTACTGAACAAGGAAGATAATTATTTTACATGTAGAGCAATAATTTTATGGAAATGCAGTTGTATGGACTTCATCTGTACCAGCAACATGTTTCCATAAGGAGGAAACGTATTTCGATCTTGGGAAACACACAGGTTTATATAAAAACTTGTTTTCGTATCATACCAGTGAAAAGTGGTCACAACTTGAAGTTCTTTGCTAGGAGATGATCACTTTGTCATAGAAAATAATTCATGAGGACTTGGTTCATTATTTTACACTTTAGATTTCCTGTTGCCATGCTTTTTAGACTTAGGAATTTTATAAATCAAACCTTAGGATGTTTGATTAATTAATTCCAATTAATTGGATCTCCATGAATTCTTGGTCAAATCTCATGGGAGTTTCCTTGGATGAATTCGTTGCTGCTCTAATGCCCCATACCCCATCAAAATCATGTCACAAACCAATTTGAAATGTCCATTATTAAGCTGATCCAAATACCCCATCAAAATCATGTCACAAACCAATTTGAAATGTCCATTATTAAGCTGATCCAAATTGTTAATGTAGGACCTAGGTTTTTTTTAATTGGAACTTAGGAAAATCCATAAATTAAAGTCTATTAGTCCAAATAGCTGAAAATCACATTTGGATTTTGGAGGAGTCCAATTGGCCTCCAAAGGCTGAAGTATGGTCAATGGTGATGCATGGTGACCACAGACTGCTGGCTGGTCTTCTTGACCAAGTCAAACTGCCTTTGACCAAGTCAAAAGTTGAAAAAGTCAACTTTTGGTCAAAGTTAGGAAATTATGTCCAATGATGAAATGACAGATCCAAAGCCTCTAGGAGGATGAAATAGCATCTCAAATGATGTATGTTAATAGTGCACTAGAGCTACAATACTCACATTACACAAGTGATTCATATGATTCATCTCATAGATTCAAACATAGGAAAGATTGAATAAGTTAATACATAGCATGAAAGTAATGTTTTATATTCATGCCACTATTTAAACTATCATCAAGAGTATTACAAGGATCATTCTTCTCTTGGGTGAACTTAGTGGATGGACAAAGTCAACAGGGCTAGTCAAGTGGAAGGATTGGTGAAGGATGATTGATTGACTCAAGATAAGGGTAAGAAAAAGCATCTCACAAATGGATGATGTGCCAACATATGACATTCTTTTGACCTTGACAATCAGACTCAACCCCCCTTTCTTTGACTTTTGATTTTAAGCTCCTTCTTAGATTTATCTTCATAGACTTGTCTTCTTTTTATTTTCTTGGACTTCTTTTCTAGTACTCTTTCTTCTTTTAAGACCTTGGCCTTTATTTTTCTTTGAGGCATAAGCAAGTTTAGATGATTGCTTCATTTTGCAATTTCACTTGGTGTTCTTTTTGCTTTCTTTTATTCTAGTACAAGGAATCTAGGACTGGGCACTGCTTCATGTGCTCTTTTTGAGGCACTGAAGGGGAACAACATTTCATGTTTCAGGACTAGGGAGCACATTTCTAGGAACTGGCCATCCTAGCTCATAGCCAATCCACAGGGCTTTACAAGCAGAACAACATAAGGCATCAAAAAACTAGTTCTTTTAAGTACATAACCAATCCACAGGGATTTACAAGTAGAAAAAGCCTAAGACGTCAGAGAACTTTGTTGCACACATTGGAGCCAAGATACCTGTTATCACACAACTTGTAGTTGTCCCTAAAGATATCCCATCCAGGATGGTAGAGGTGTTGGACAACTAAAGAGGTGACCCAAGAGATGCCACGGTCCCCAATGCAAGCTGGGTGTCACGATAACCGAGGCACTCTTCACTTTAGATCAAGACTAATCAATATCAAGGGGGAGACCCTAGCCAATCAATGAAGACTAGCTAACCCAAAGGTTCCTAGGGAAGTGTGTAAAGTAAATCAAGGAGACCAATGGTGAGTTAGATTAAGTGGACCCTGTTGCCAACTAAGTTGTACTTGGTTGGATTATCAAGCGAGCGGGCAAAGTAGAACATGACACATGTTCAATTTTGGTGATTTGATGTCCAGCTGGCCTTTTAAAGGCCCCCGTTTTTTAATTTTTTTTCCACATGTCCATGGCCCTGCGGGGTTTGTAATAAAAACGTGCTAGCATGGTGTTTTGTAAAAGACTCGGTTCCTTAGGACTTTTTGGCCAAGTCAGGTATTCCAAGGAGTTTTTTCACCTATCTATTATGTTTTGCATCACTACATTCCATAATTAATTGGTTTTTCTCCTGCTCCTCCAAAGCTGGAATGCCTGGGGAGGCTGACGGGCCTTAGGGAATTATTAGTCTATGGGTCAATGTATATGAACATGCTAGGCGTTAATTTTGAGTCATATGGACATGTCTAAGTCCCCCTAGGTGTTTTTTTTAATTTTCGGCAAGTTTTAATTTTTCCGTAAATTGGGCCATTTTTTAATGGTTCAATTAAAAAATTTGTAATTGGCCTATCTGGGGCGTCTGGAGGTATTTTTTGCCTTAGGGGTGCTCGTTTTCTAACTCAGAGCACCCCCTAAACCCCTAAACCCACTTTTCCTAATGTTTGGGTGCTTCTACTTTGGTCAAAATAAAAAAAAATCAAAAAATCCCAAAAGGTCATGAAAAAATTGAAAAAAGTGAAAAAATGACTTAAAAAATTAATTATTTTTGGGAGTAATGACAACTCAGTTTTGGACCAGCATGTATTATGGAGCATATTGGGCTGATTTGGTAAGTGTTTGGCAGCCCCAAACATGGAGAAATTCATGCCCATTGAGGAGGGGGCACATTCATGGAGTGGGCAGCCCTTGGTTTGAGGAATGGGCAGCACGTTTAGTGCTGCTATGTTAGCACTTTTTGGGGCTGCTATGGGCAGCTAAAGACATGGGGATGGCAGCCCCATTCCCTCCACCATCTATGCCACGCTCTCCCTCTCATTTTAGCAAGTGCGCCCTCCCTTCCTTAGCCATTTTCTCTATAAATTGAGGTGCCTTCTCTCATTGTGAGTTAGGGAGAATTGGAGCACAAAACTTATGATTGTAATACTTTTCTTGTATGAATAAAAAGACTTTGGAGGTCAGATCTGTGTTGTTCATTGTGAGTGGATGGAACATCTTGGATTTATATGATGAGGTAACATGTGCATAAGCTTTGATTATTCACTAGTATCAATTGTACTCATTCAAAAGATTAGTGTTAATTTGTGAGATAGACTAGTTCTAATTTGTTTATTGTCTAGTCTATTGTTATATGTTTGCAAGAGAGGATCATGTCTGTATACTTCATTTGTTTATGAGTTTCAGCATAGATTTCTCTTTCATATATATCTCTACATTTGATCTTTTGTTTGCAAAGCGTGTAATGTGCAGGATATCTCAACTGGAGTAAGCGGATCTTGTTTGTTTCCTCTTCTCTAATTCTTGTTTGCAGATGCAGTCCCTTGGAACACCACAAATATTTCCCCAAGGCTTTGGATTTCAAACAAAACTGGGCTCATTTCCTCTCTCTCTCTCCAAATAAATTTTTTTTGGTTAACTGGTTACTTGCATTTGAAAAATTTCTGATTTATATGCTTTCAAATAGATCAGAAATTTTTTTCATAAAGGATTAGTTTAGACAGTCATAAAGCTTATATATTTAACTGTTAGACTTTCCTTCATTGAGCATCTACTTTTCAAAGGACTTGCAAGTAAAATCGCCATATTTTTTTTAAGTCTTGTTGGGTAGTTGTAGTGCTGATTTAAAAGATATATTTGGCTGTCCTAGAGCTTGAAATTTGCAGCCATTAAAGGGCTAGCAAAGATCCCAAGTAGACAAGCTCCATAGCTTGTTTTACTTGGTTATTTTTCGTCATTTTTACTTAGTTTTTAACTTAGAAAATTTTGGGTTTTTTAGGAGGTGTTCCAAAGACACTCTTAAAGTGTTTTTGGGCATCTTGTACTAATTATTGCTTGCTGGTTTGCAGCAAAAGATGAGCAGGTAGGAGGAAGTGCTGGCAAAATTTCGAGCATCCAGGCGATCCGGAACACAAATTTCCATATTTTTCAAAACCGGTCATATTTTTCTAAAATTTTGTAAGCCACCAAGTCACATTAAGTAGACTTGGGGAACTTCTCTTTATCATTGTAAACATTTTTAAACGAGAGCAAGTGGGCTAGCCAGCGCCCATACCCCATCCCCCCAGGGGTGGCCTGTGTCGTCTCATTTTCATGGCGTGAATGTTAGAGTAGTTTATTTCTTTGTTTTCCGGCATTAAATAAAATAAATTAGGATTAAAATAAACCTTGTTGGTCCGTTCACTGGCGGGCCACAAGTTCACTCACAACCTAGCTTTTCACATTTTTTTTTACAAATTCATAACGCCCCCCTTGCTCTCCCGAAGTAGGGTTTTGTATGAGGGCTTGCCCGAAATACATGCCTGAAAAGAGACTCTTGGGGTTATAAAAGATAAAATTTGGGTTCTTAAAATTTTATAAAATATACCAAGGTCTTCTCCCGTATGCTCTGTGGCCAACTTGCAGCTTAGTCTGATCCAGTTGGTACACACCAGAAAGGAGTGGATGACTAGTAATAGGACTTAACACCACCCCAATAAAAAAACCCTTTTTGTGAAAATCCGGCACAACACGCAATTCGTTGTCGTGGGCAAATTTCCCAGAAGGCTTGGGATAAAACTGGATAGCGACCTCTTGGAAACCGTTAGGCTTGCCCTCGTTGGTATAGCATCTGAACACCTCCTCGAGACTCCGATCCAGCCTAAAGCCTGAGAGGGAAGCCACGCTTCAAATTTCCGGACATGTTCCCCCGTACCTCGCGTATATCGGGAACCCACCTGCCTTAATAAAAAGATCACCACCACATTAATTTTTTAAAATAAACCAAGAACACTCCACAACATTTACTTTTTCTGTTTATGCATTTGTTATTTGACTCCATAGCAAGGCACTGGTCCTGATGCAAATTTCATTTTATTGTTGACTAGTATGCAGTTAAAATGATGACTATTTTAAATGGGAGTAAATGATAAATGATGTTTTTTATTTGGCAAATGTATGTAGTGTTTATTCTTGGTTTCAAAAATTATTTTTCTAACTCCTAGATTAGAGGCCTTAGTTTCTTTTAAATTTTTAGGGTCCACCCCCCTTGGCTTCGCTAGGAAAGCCTAGACGGAGGAGTCGAGTCCCAAGTGACAGCACTTGACTCTGACTTGCCCCCAAGGCCACACCAGCAGCTTGAAGACTTTTGCTGCGTTTTCCCAGGTGTGGAACCAGGCGGCAACAGACCCAAGGGTTTAGGTGTGGTTGAAGAGGCTTGAGAGGTGACAAGTGTTTCAACCAATGAATGACTAGGGCCACTTATAAGGCTCAAATGGACAGATCTAGTACCATGAAAATTACACAAGTGGGGCCCACTCCTTAAAAGGTGGAAAATGGTTCAAATGGGGCCCACAAGGTCAAGTTAGGGGTAAAATGGTGCCAAGGGTTATGCAATGATGTAGATCTATGGATCTAAGATGAAAGAGGCAACACCCACATATGGGATCTAGCAAAAGACCACTAGCCCAAGGAATGCTATTTACCCAAGGGAGACTAGTGCCTTAAATTGAGGGGGCAAATGGAGTCCAAATTCCACCAAATTATAGATCGGGATAGTTAAGGCAATTAACAAGGTGGGTTTAAATTATCAAGTCCAAATGCTTGGTAGATCTCCATAGATCTGAGATTGAAAATGCATCACCAAGTGACCCAAGTGGGGCTCAACCCTCAAAATGAGGAATGGGGCCCACAAGGTGAAAATCAACAAGGTGAAGCACTAAGGGTAGGTTATCAAGGTTGATCTATTCAAATCAAGTGGGATCTCACCTACCCACGACTTGGAACTAACCCAACTAGCCTTCCTCAAGGAGTGCGAACTCCCTTGGAGAGATTAATGTGCCTTGGGAAATGGGTCAAATGGAAGCCAATCACCACCAAACTATAGATCCGAATTGCCGTGGATACTATAGAGGTGGGTTTCAAATATTATCCCCAAAGCCAAGCTAGATCCAAGTAGATCTAGAAAAATGTAGAATGAGGGTTTTGATTATGAGGGTTTTATGACCAATGAAGAAGAAGAATGGATCTAGGTACATACCTTGTAGAACATACCTCAATTGCTTGTGGCCACTTTGCAAATTGATAGCATTCCCCCTATGTGTATATTCAAGAGTGAGATCTAGTACTCCAAGCCAAAACGTCCTCCTCCAAAGATAGCCAAATCGTCCTCCTCCTACAAGACAAGATCAAGTTAGAAACAATCAAAGTAAAAGAATTATGAAAATGATGAAGAGATGTAATAGAAAGCATCAACTATGTCACGAAGATACAATAATGATACTCCCTGTCACAAAGATCAACCCAAGAGAAGATATGTGGGTCCCCCCAACAATAGCCTCCTTCAAATCGTCCTCCTCATCAATTCGGCCTCCCTGCAGAAAACAACTAGTAGCCCACGATCCACAAATGATACATAGAGAAAATACTGTATATTCAACTTGCAAAAGAATCCATCAAGACAAGAAAAGTAGATCCACAAAATAGTTCTTTATTCCAATCTTCAAGAGCTCCAAAGGTGCCTTTACAATAGGGGGGTCTCCTTTTTTTATAGGATAACAAAGACCAAAACCCTAAACCACAAAACCACTTTTTAAAACTAGTGGTTGAGATCAAAAGATCTAACAATCTAATCAACGGCTAAGATGAGCCAATACAATATATCACATGGATCACTCACTAAGTGATGACGTCATAGCTAAATCGACTCAATGAGGGTGAAGTCATACATGGAGGGTGGCTAGAAACACATGTGCCACACAATAAGAATAAGACAAGTCACTAGGAGCTCATGGTGGGGCTAGGAGGTATTAATTCCCTTCACTAGCATGTCCCCATGGCACAATAATATAAAATATAAGTCTATGACATGTCAAATATACAAATGATCAAATCCTGTCTCCAAAATCTGAGAGAGACATGCAGTAAAAGACCTCCTGTAACCACTGTGGACCCCACTGACTGATGCCAACTGATCTGGAAGAAGGGGGGTTCACCATGGATGACCTTTGAGAAGACCAAGTGCCAAAACCTTGCCTCAATTCCCCAAATCGAATTCCTCAGTGACCTTTTTATTCCATTTTTTAATCCTCCTGAAAACCCTGAAAGTGCCCCAAACTGCCACCCAGGGTGCCTGCGCCGTCAAACTGAGTGTACCAAGCTGTATGTAAGGGGGGTATAATGGTAAAAACAAGTGGCTGGACCACCCCCTTCCCCTATATCGCCCTAGGAAACGACTGGCCTCCAATGCCTCTACTGGACAGGCTGGATCAGCATGCCCAAATTGGTCAACAGGTGGATAATTGCTACTATCATGCTTAGAAGTGCTCGGAACTGAAAGATAAGTGTCTCAATGGCTACAAAAGACCCAAGTCCACTAGAAATGAGTACTCATACACCATATGATAACCTGTGGGCTCATCTGTAGGGTTCACCATATCCAGACAGTGTAAAATATGATGATCTAGGAATAATAATAAAAGTGACCAACTGCATCAATCATCATCAGAAGCATATGTCCAACATATGGAATCATCAAATAGGTGTATGTGGGACCATAGATCAACATCCATAAGCACAAGTGGTCCATCTCATCACGGATCCAAAGAATGACCATGGTCAAATTATGTTTGACTAGGTCAAAATGCAACCAAGGACTAGATTATAACATAAGACTAAGACATGTTCCTTTAATCATATTCACAGCTTAACTTAAAGTATAAACATAATTCAGTGGCAGTTAATACATATATATTCTAGTGTTATTTATAATTCACTTACACAAAAGCTTTAAAGACATACTCATTCAACGGACATGGCCTAACTGCTAGAAAAGGGTGAAGGCTAAGAAGAAGGCTAGGCAAAAGGGATGACTTGACCAACTCAACTAAGTGACACTTTGGACGAGGAAAAGGGGAAGCTACACTCTGTGCTGGACAAATAACAAAGGGAAGGGAAGTGCCTCACAAATGGATAAGTTGTTTAGAGAGTGCTTATTCAACTTAGGCATCATGTCTTCGTCAAGTTGATCCAGGTTCATTAGGATCATTCATTTACTTTCCATGGCCTTTTTGGCCTATATGACCCCTTTGGGATTTCACATGTGCTGAGAAGCACAACTAATCGCAGCTTGCATCCGGGGCATATTTACATTTAGGAGGTCAACAATATTTAGATAAGGCATTTGTTTAACCATTGCTTTTTAGACCTTTCTATACCCTTCGCGGGGTATTTTAGCAGTTCATTGCTTTAGCCTTTATTCATGTGTGTTGAGAAACACATTCTAGAATTTTAAGTTCATAGGCTTTCATAAGAGATTTCCAATATAAGTAGTACATGTGCTTTCATTTTTAGCCAACAACAACTCATGTGACTAGAGGAAATTTCGCGCTAAGCCAAACATCGGGGCAACCGACTAGAGTGATCTAGGCATAAAATCCAACTCACCAAAGGTAAGTACTGTCACCAACTCAGAGCCGAGACACAAAACAAACGTAGATGCGGTCCAACACAGAGGTAGAAATGGGGAAGTCCTCCATATCAAGCAGTCAAGAAGGCAAGTCAAGGTGAAAGCCAAAATAAGGAAGGTCATGGATGGATGGAGTCAAGTGGATGTGGTGCCTAGGCTAGCAAACAAGAATGTCAGGAAAGACCATGTCCATGCTCAGGAGGGTAATGAAACCAATGAGTCATTGTCAGAAAACCTTAGAGTGCAAGTAATACATCCAATTTTATATTTTATAAAATCATCCAGTATATTTCATTTTATTATTTAGATAGTGCTGCCACATCATGAGTTACATACCAAGTCAATGATATGAAGATGACTAAAGCAACAAGATAATAATCCACGATAACAATCATAAGTCCACAGGTCACATCATATCATGTAAATAATCATCATCCATAAATAACTGAAACACTGCTGCAATAATAACATCTGGAACTCTAGGCACTGAACTGAAACTGTATGGAACAAAAGGTCACATCGGTCATCAAAGATTCAAATCTAAGCTCTCAAGGCTCAGCCTTGGCACAAGGTCTACTCAATGTCTAACATATACTGCTCTGATCTGTGAGTGATCTCAAATAACTCTGCTCATCATAACCGATATCTGTAAAAGCAAAGCTCTGGAAAGTGCAGATATCTGCTCAGTAAGAATAGTAGCCCAGCTACTATGGTGTGATAACAATACCAAGGGAAAACAGGGAGGCCTTCATAATGAAGATGTTATAGAGGGGAAATCAAGAGTCAATCTGTCAAATCCAGGGCAATGTGTTTCAAGATATAGGGGTGACATGACATGGAGATGGGAAGGTCAAAGGTGTAACCAAGGAAAGTTTGTGATGCATGTAATAATCAAGAGATGCATGGCTAATGGTACGTGCATAAACACTGACTACCTCTATGTATTAATCTTCACAACATTCCTACTAACTATGCTCATCAGAATCAAACAAGTGCAAGCAACATGAGTAACAACTAGTACAATTACCACTATATACCATATATTCCATAAACAAAATCCTCTAGGCATGCAACTGGTACTGCAAATATACTGGCATGGAATCATCACAAGGAAACATATTTGTAACTACAACATAGCATCTCAGCAATCATGAAAAATCCTGCTCTGATAATTTGCTCTACTCATGCAAAAATAATCTCAGCCCTGATCTGCTCAGCAATAACAAGGGTATAACTATTAACACCGCATACGTTAAATGGTATAACAGTCCCAAATGCCTTCTTCCCAATCTTCTCCCATTGTTCAACCTTGGAATGATGCTCCTGGACCTATGTATGTAGCAGATGGTTGGAAGGTTTAGATTAATAAATGGAGGAACGCAATTCAGCCTCTTTGGCAGAGCTGCAACTTCAAGGCACAATTCCTTATATGTATCCTAAATCCTATTAGGACGTGTCTATGAGATCTCCAAGAAGACGGGTTTACAACTTTGCACCTTGGGTGATTTTGTGACGGGTAACAGTTTCATTAGCTTGAGTACAAGGTTAATCCTTGAATGAAGCTTTCTTTCATATCTTAGAATGTTAGAGGGATGACTATACCAAACTGTAAGATGTTTGTTAGAGGTCTGCTGCAGAAGTCCAAACTCGATTTGGTTTTTGTGCAGGAGGTAAAAGATTGTTGGTTTTGAAATGTCAGATGAGCTACTGTTGAAATGACTCATTTTGGGTTTGGCAATGTGTCACCTCTATATGGTCGGTTACTCTTCGGGTAAGGTGAGGATTCAACTTTCTCACTTGCAGGTTATTCCCAACAGGTAGATAACAACAGATACTTTTGACTGGAGTGTGTTTCAACTTTCCATCTTCGCAAAATTTTTCCACTTATTAGCAAAGTAGGGGCAACATTGCTTACCATTTTTCCTTATCCAGTAAGGAAAATAACAGCAAGAGTAACACTTTTGACTGGTGTGTGTTTCCATCTTTGCAAAATTTTTCCACTTATTAGCAAAGTAGGGGCAACATTGCTTACCATTTTTCTTTATCCAGTAAGGAAAAGAACAGCAGGAGTAGCCTTTCACAGTAGAAAACAAACCTTCTGCTTCATGGAAGCATAATATGTGCGCTTTCAACGTAACCATGTTACAAGTAGGTCTACTAGTTTGGTGGATGTGATGTGCTTATAACTTTATTATTAATTCTAACTTTGGATTCCTATAATTTGGCAAGTGATCTTTCTGTGTATTTTATTTTTAATATTCAATGAACTTCAATCATGTTGTCCTTCATATATAACTTGAAGGTCCACATAAATCTGCTCCAGCTTTGTCAGCTATTGGATATAATGGAAGCCTACTGTGGCAGTATGGTAAGTGTGCAGACTTTAAGGTTTATGGAGTAGGGATTAGCTACATAAAGATAAGTTCCTATTTATGGTCTATTTGATTCTTAAGTACTTGGAGATTGTAAGTGTAGTGATTGTTCACATGAAGTTTTATTAAGAATTCTTCTTAATGGTTTGTGCTACTTGTTTTTCATTTTCTTTATAATATACAGAAGGTTATATCAATGCCAATGACCTCACAGCAAGCCTTGAGAAAGCAAGGACAGATCTTCATTCTCAGGTACACGTTTGAGATGTTATGTTGAAGTCTACTGTAGGTTATTTGCAGTTGAGGTATTAATTCTCTTCTACTGTGTCTTCTATTCTTGAATTCTTTTCCAAATCGTATCTTTCTTATTACCTGCTCTTCTATAACCTAACCATCACACAAGTTTCTTCTGCGAGAATGAGCAGGAAGTGGTATCAAATCTGGTCTCATATGAGCAGGAAGGTAATCTGAACACGGCTGTACCACATACTTCTTCTGGTGAAATTCATAGTCATCAATCATCAATAAGCCAAACAATATCTGAATCCACTTGTGGAACTGAAGAAACAGTACAAACTGCAGTTTCCATTAGAGATGATGGACAGGAGGTGAGATCTGGTGACAAGTCTATTTGGTCAAACAGATTTTTCACTCTTATGTTGTTTTCTCATGCTTACTTAGCTTTTATGGGTTTATTTTTTTGAGATTGGCAGGATTTGGCTTCCACCAACATTATATCAGCGTCAATCACACCAGGCAGACCGTCAAATGTCTCTTCTTCTAAGTGTGATAGCACTGCAAACTCTACTCAGTCATCAACTTCAATGGTTGAAAAGTCTGGAAACTTAGCATTTAGAAATAAAGAAATCACTGATCCTATATGTGTATTAGTGCAGACTAAAGAGTCTGCAGATGCCTCGGTATCTAACTTGGCAGAAAACAATTCTCAGAGAGGCAATACAGTTAACCCTGCTGATACTAACATTGGAGGGGATATGCTTAAAGCTGATGATGAATTGTTTAGAGTGCAAATTAATGATGTTGCTACTTTGGGCATTGAACAGCCAACTACAGAAATAGTTCCCGAGGGAGAGACAGGGGACGAAGGAACCAGTCATGTTATTGCTGATGTTAATGATCAATTATGTAGAGATCAAATGAGTAATGTTGCTAGTTTAGGCACTGAACAACCAACTACAGAAATAGTTCCTAATGGAGAAACAGGGGATCAAGGAAGCAGTTATGTTATGGATGATCAATCTGCAAGAAGATTACCAACTAGGGATTCAAGCTCCATTTACTTACAAATTCGTTTGCTAAATGGTTCAAGTCTTCAAGCAAAGTTTCAAGCTACTGATACTCTGAGAAGAGTGAAAGATTATGTTAATGAGAACCGGACAGATGGAAATAAAACCTTCTCTCTTGCAATTCCTTATCCTCGAAAAGTTTTCGATGAAGAAGGTACATTATGTCTAGTCCTTCCAAACATTAAAGTAACTTAATTGGAATGAGTTTTTGTTAGATATTTTAATCTTTATGTAATGTTTATTTTATCTAAGGATATTTAATGTTTTTTTTAATCAACGGGTAGATTTTTATATTAAAAGATGGGCTGCTGGAAGACCATACAGCCATGATAGTACAAAAAGTTCAGAAAACCTGTCAAAATTGCTCTACTGAGCTTGTTCAAAAAACAGGCTTCTTCATAATGACATTCATTGCAAGCAGAACCTAAAAATTTCTTTCTTACTATGCCTATAGCTATATTGCCTTACATATTGTCCTAGCAACAAAATACACGTAAATAACATAAAGGAAATTAATCAGGACCAAATTTGTGCCCACTGTGGGCTTCGACCATTGACACATCATCCCTGTTAGGGCCATGGTCTCCATACACATTCGGCTGTCATAACATTGCCAATGCAGTCTGCTGCACGGTGCCTTCTTCAACAGCCCGATCTTTCACTGAACCTGTGGAGACGTTTGGGACCGAGCCATAGATTGAGAGCTGCAAGCAAACCCCAGGATGATGTTATAATGCATTTCTGAATCACAGTTGAACTGTCATATTTCAAGTTTTATTCGTTGAGCTTCGCTTCCGGTTCCTCTTGTTTAGTCTCTTGTTTTTCCATGTGGATGTTGAGGTATTCATTTTTTGGCTTATACCTTCCAGCTGCGATGTCATATGTCTCAGGATCTTTTTTATCTCTGCATTCCCCTCACCATTGTGCCACCTTGAATCAAAGGGGTTTCCTTGTGGGTTGTCAGAAGGCGTATTGACACAGGCTTTTGAGCCTCTTCTAAGACTAGAAGGATAACAAGAGAGGCCCTGACCTTAACCCAAATTCGACTTGAAGAACGACTGGGAACCCTTATGGAATTGAAAATGAATCTGCGACCCAATATGACTAAAGCTGAAAACTCTGAGCAAGGAGTGAAACAGGCCAAAGAAGACAGGCCCACTCACCCCTGTCAAAGGTGAGCTAAAGACCTCCTGTAGATCGAGGGCACGACTCCACCGGAAGTAGAGATTGCCAACTAGAAACCTCTATGAAACCTTTTAGCCAAATTCCATTGCGATATTGATTTAAAATCACAACACTAGAACCTTCCTTGATCAAGATTATCCCACATTTGTGACAAACCCCAAAACTGCACCATAAATTGAGGCATGCTACAGTTTGAAAGCAAATGTGTGAGGGAAAAACAGGCACGGGAGTTATATCTCTCTCACGCTCATTGTAGTGGCTGATATGACATGCACCTTCTTTGTACTTGCATTTTCATAACTGAGAAGAAAAGAGCAAGAGCACAGGGCTCACCTTCTAGGTGGGTTTTTCTTGAATTGTGTTTTGCCAATGTACAACTTGTGTTCATTGTGTAGATGGTGTGTTATTTGCTTGCTTCTTTCACTTTAATTTCATTTTATTTCACCACTAAGCTAGTAATATTAAATATGTAAAGTAAAACACTCCATAATAAGAGATTGTAGAATATTAGAGATCTATTGAGATGAACTGTGCCAGTGGAATATCCACGACAATTTATGGTTCATTAATATAAATCCCAAAGAACATGTGAGAGAGGGCATCCCTGTTTGACCCCTATAGCGCTCTTGATGATGTTTGAGAAGTTGTTACTGGTGTAGAGACGACCAAGAATTGACTCGTAAAATGTCACGATGGAAGTCAAAAGGGCCTTTGAAATACCAGTATCATGTAACCTCTAGAAAAAGGCCTTTTTGGGACTGGTTGAAAGTTGCCTGAAAGTCCACAAAACAACGAAAGACTTTAGAGGAGTGGTGATAGGGCTTCTCAATAATGGCATAGGGCATGAAGATGTGATGATGATCAATGGTTTGGTACTTCGGGTAGAATCCTGCCTGTCCTCTGGCTCTGAGGTGCCTCCACTCAAGCTTGTCAGATAACCACAAGTGAAGCACTGTAACATACAACTTGGCGAAGGTGTGTCCAATCATGATGGTCATGTAATTGATAAGTTGTAGACAAACCCCCTGATTTGAAAATGGGGTGAATGGTATGGTGGGATGTTGGTGTTGGAAAAACTAGATGTATGTATAAATTTTAAAATGTTTGCAACATATATCAGTCATTAACATACACCTACATAAGTAAGGATCACTGAAGGAAAGGCAATCACAGAAAGAACACAAGATTACCCTGGGAGACCCTCTTGGGGTAGAAAACCCAGCCAAAACTTTTCTTTAGATTTCTCAACAATGTACAATACCAGTGCAAGACTTTGAACTAACTAAGTAGTGCTGAAACAATACCTCTGTTTCAGCACTTATAAACTCCATTAACAGCTGATAACACACTTACAGTAACAGGCTGATAATGATCCCAAGATTGACTGTGATGACCTCTTGCTGTAGCAGACTTATGGTAGACACTGTAGCATCCTTATCTCCCTCCTTGTAGCAGTTAGTAACAGCAGTAGCAACTTTGATTAGTGGCAGCCTAACAGCAGAAGTCTTTTTCCAAAATTGTGTGTCCAAGTGATAGGGGTCAGCCCCTTTTATATTTGAGCTTGGCTGCCCTAAGCAGATCCCTAGGACTGAGTTTGACACTTGGCATGAGCCTTTTGACATTTGGCATCAGTTTGACACTTGGTCCTAAAGTTAACACTTGGCATCATCCTTTTGACACTTGACATGAGTTTTGACACTTGGCATGAAATTTTTTTTTATGTACATAGTTTAATTACAACAAAAAATAGCTTCCAAAGCTATATATTTCAACACTCCCTTTTAGCAAGGAAGATATTTTTCCAGTACCACCTGTTACATTCACTTGTCTTTACTTGGCTATTGATTTGTTGATTCATCAAGATAAGTTTTGTATCCATAGTTAGCAATCTGGAATCAGTAGCATCTCTGGTGGGCACACTGCTATCATTATGGGATTTTTATTTTCTCAGTTCACCAAGAACTGTCCTACTAGTCATAAGCTAGAGGAAGCTATACAGTTCACCAAGAACTATCTTACTCAGTGCTAGTGCTTTTTCATACTGGATGAGTAGTCTTAGAGCCAGTCCTTTTTCATACTGTATAATAATAGAATAGCTCACATCCTACCTATAAATGATTTTCCATGCTACTGTCACCTAAGTCACACGGTTCGGGTTCGGGTTCGGGTTCGGCAAGGATTAGGTTCGGTTCGGGTTCGAATTTTCTGATGAGGTTCGGATGAGGTTCGACAATAGGTTCGACTATGCAAACACAGAATTATATATATATATATATATATATATATATCAAAAACAAATAATGCAACAACATGATCAATAAATATTTATATAACATAAATACATGAGGGATAAATATATAGCATCAATAACATAACTAACATCAATATACATGATCAATAAATATTCACATATATTTAATAATGGCAAATTCCAATCATCAATACTTTTTTAATATTTAATTATAGTGCAATTGCAAATTGTCGCCCACAATGAAGTGCCCACGGCCCGTGATGGATTCGAGCTGGAGGGCCGCACTCCCAGTCGAATAGATGGCCGCTCACAAAGTTGGGGATGCCCTCGGGTAATGGAGGGCCACACTCGTAGTTGGGGATGCAGTCGCGTGATGGATTCGAGCTGGAGGGCCGCACTCGGGGATGCCGCACTCACAGTCGGCGACGTAGTCGGGGATGCCAGACGGAGGGAGGGCGTCGTCGCAGTTGCAGTCCAATGGAGCTCGGTCAAAGTAATGGCGGCGAGTGCAGAGGTCCAGTCAAGTGAAAGCTTTCCTCGTGAAATGAAAGCGAGGGTTAGGTCGGGCGGTTTTTTTAATTTCAATTTTTTTCATGAAAAAATTCGAACCTCAACGAAAATTTGACTTTAGGTTCGCCTTCAGGTTCGGGTTCGACTTGGTTCAGGTTCGCTATTAGGTTCGGGATTAGGTTCGTCTTTCAGGTTCGGCGAACCTGATCGAACTTCAATTTTTTTTTTAGGTTCGCCGAACCTCGAACCTCAAGGGTTAGGTTCGGTGAACCCTGTGACTTAGACTGTCACCATATTCCTATATGCAGCTCCTTACTCCCTCTTACGAGGGACCAGTCCAAGCTTGTCTCTGAAGTACTCAAACTTCACCTTTGACAGAGGTTTGGTTAACACATCTCCGACTTCTTCAGTTGTAGCCACATAAAGAAGCTTCACTGCTCCTTTTTCTACCATATCGCAGATAAAATGATACTTGATTCCAATATGCTTTGATTTGTCTTGAAACACCGGGTTCATTGACAACTTTATGCAACTCTGATTGTCACAGCAGATACTAGTAGTATCTAACTCAAGATCAAATAATCTTGAAAGTAATTTTCGTATCCATACAGCTTCAGTACATGCTAAACATTCTTCCATATATTCTGCCTCAGCCCTAAACATGCTGCCAAAATTGTGTGTCCAAGTGATAGGGGTCAACCCCTTTTATACTTGGTCTTGGCTGCCCTAAGCAGCCCCCTAGGACTGAGTTTGACACTTGGGCATCAGTTTGACACTGGCATGAGCCTTTTGACACGTGGTACTAAAGTTAACACTTGGCATCAACCTTTTGACAATTGGTCCTAAAGTTAACACTTGGCATCAGCCTTTTGACACTTTGTCCTAAAGTTAACACTTGGCATCAACCTTTTGACACTTGACATAAGTTTCGACACTTGGCATGAAAAAGCCTTTTATGTACAAAGTTTAATTACAACAAAAAATAGCTTCCAAAGCTATTTATTTCAACAGTTGGTGGAGGGAAATCTGAACAAACAACATGATTAAACAATCAACAATGAGGAAGTTGAGAGAAATAATACCATTCTTAATGAACATAGCGTTGAAGAGTAGTAACGATGAAGAGTTGTGACCCTAACATCTTAACTAATGAATAATATCATTATTTAATATTTAATATGGTAATGGGATATTACAAGTTACCCGTCTCACCCCCCACCTTGAAATGGTTCAGCCTCAAAGCAGTTGAAGAACCCCAACGAGAAGACCTTTGAACCAGCAGGTAAAGCAGTTGTTGCATTGTAGATGAATCAATCAATCTTCTTCGGAACCTTTTGTCGATATGGTTCTTGGATGAAACTTCTTGGATTGCAATTTCATGGATGACTTTGATTTTGAGACCTAGTTGCATTTGAATTGAGATTCTTTGAAATGTGGGCAACGCTGTGTTTGTTTAGAGCAATGTTGATAAGTTGATTGGTTAATGCGACAACCTATGTGATTAGGATGCGGATAAGGTGTCCTTGTAACTTGATTATTTTTTACCTTGAGTTTGGTACTCTTTTGATACACTTTATTGTTAATTTTACGAGCCCAGATCTGATTTTCAGTCTCAAATAATTTACTTGCAATTATTATTAATTAATAGAAAATACATTGAGATCTAACAAATCACGCAACGAAAAAACACAAGAATCATTCACACATTTGACACTTAGATTTACTCTAGAAAACCCCAATTGAGGAAAACTAGCAACAAATGATTTTTATTAACTATAAAAATCAGTGGCTCTCGTCTTGGGATAATGGACCTCTAAGGAATTACAATGATAGAATGCTAGCGTTCACACCTCAAAATCAGTCCTACAATCTTGCTGGTTGCTAACCCTTGGCTTCCCTTTGCTTCTTTCCTCGGCCCCTTCCCTCCACACTTGGATGGAAGTCCTCCATCCACTCAATGAGTTCTCACTCACTCATTCTGTGTGTCTGTTGTGTCTCACCTCCTCTCCTTAGACTTTCTTTTATATCATTACATTGACCTATGTTGTTGGGAGCGAGAAGCAGGAGCGAAGCAAAAAGCGGAATTTTTAACTACTCCCGTTTTGGGAGCATTCCAGGAGCATTTTTTATATAGTACATATTTTGATATATTTTGATGGATTTATATCTAAAAAACATGTAGGATGTTGAATTAGCTATAGAAAACATTAATTAAACCATATAACATCAATCATCTAGTATTTATAACTTATAACATTATCATCAAATGATCAACCATAACTACTTTTATATGAGCTTGGCAATGATGGGAGGTATCATAACATTGTCATCAAGGGATCGACCTAGTATAGGATCTTCTAGTATAGGAGAGGTAGGGAGCGCCTCGGGAGCGCCTTGGGAGCGTGCTCCCAAAACTGGGAGCATTTTGGGAGCGAGCTTCCAAAGGAAGCGAGCTTCGGGAGCGGGAGTGAGGGGGTGGGGGGCACTCCCACGCAACAAAGACAACGCCTAAAATACCATGGGCTCTCTAGATCTCCTGAGTGATTTTAGATCACTTAAGATCTACGGCTACAACTTAATCTTTCGTTGACACAACTTAAGTCACCATTTAGCCATTATAACATAAAAGTCACTTGCCCTCTCAAGCAAGCTCCTAGAGAGGTCTTCTGGATTACTCCTGAATGCCCGACACCTGGCCTATGCAGAAGTACCTATCCGAGCTACAAAACTAACATTTGTGTTTTATATCTTTGCCATCTACTTTTGTCATTCTTCATTTTGTTGATATTCCCTTAGTAACGAGACTTAGACTTTTATCTTCTACTGAATTTGTTGGTTGGGATAAACAAACTTGTTTATCACGAGATTGCAAAAATATTTCTGCAATTATATAAATATATATTGAATAAAATGACTGATAAGAATTGATAAAATGCCTTGTATGCTTATATGAATTGACTGGTCTCGAGGTGAATTGCTGTGTGCCTTTTGACCTTTCATTAATCTAATGAGTATTACTTATTATATATATATATTTTTTTTAATGTTTGTTCCATTGGTTCTGTTATATTTGTAGTTTGACTTTGTACTCTGGATTTTAAAAATACTGCTGATTCTATTGGGTCAATTGGTGTCTCTTTGTTGACAACTTGTACTTCCATTTTTGTTGTTTTCCACTGTTTTATTTTTTAACTTCTGTTTACAGGGCTTTGTTTTGATATTTTAGATGAGAAATTTCCTTATCTTTTTTTACAAAACATTGTCGAGACTTTGCACTTTATCCTTATAATCTCTCTTTATGTTGGGATACCTGATTGTTTTGAGTGTGACAACCTCTGGTGCTTCCGCTGTATCTTTTGATGGCAGCCAGTGTGTAGGAGTTCATCATAAGGTCATGTAATACGATTTTCTATATTTAAAAAAAACATCAAGTATTTGTTTTTCAAGTTTAAGATGAAGATACCCAATGTTTCAATCCTTGTCGTACCTAGAATTATATGAACGTCTTCTGACATAGATGTAATTTTGAAGTGGGTTGGGAAACCATGATCACTATTTGTCACTTATAAATTCCTGATTTCATAACATTTTAATATTTTATGTTCCAAATTATCTCCTCAATTATACTTGGCTCAGAAATTAGTAATTGATTGGCCAGCTCAACTTTAATGTAAGTTTTGATTTCACAAGGACTAATACTAAATAGCAATTGTAATATATTTTCCTTCAATAGTCCCTTTTATTTTAAATAAGGCAGAACTAATATTTTTGAAGTGCTGGAAACCTTCCTTCCTCTTTTAAGGTGTATAATAATAATAAAATAAAAGAAACCAGCATCTATCCATCTTAACCCCCGACCTTTTAAGCATCGAGAGGTTTGCACCTTCATTTCTTTTTGAGTTCTGTTCCTTGTATCTTCTTGAGCTTTTGTACATATAGCCACAGTTTGTTATTGATTTGGGTGATATGGGTGTGGATGATGTCAATTTTTCTGTAGCATGGAACCATTCCGGGTAGAAAAATGGGTTTTACTTACAGGGATCCTGATTCTTAGAATGTTTTTGTCACCTGCCTAAGGTTTTTGTTGCCCGCCTTTCCTAGTTATTTCCTATTCGCTTCATTCAGAGAAACCCTAATTCTATTCTAATAATTGCATGTTCCTTGTACTCCTTCCTCATGGGCTGATCAAACAAGAATATGAAACTTAGTAACTTGAGAATGGTTTTCCACATCAACTGCATTGTATGTTTTCTTTCTTTCTGCAAAATTTGGATATGATAGAGGAAGCAAGGAAATGGGGAATGGATTTATACAAGCCCATACTTGAGTTGATTTTGGGTCAGCAGATAATATTCTGCTCACTTGCTGAGTCTTGATGCTTTGGAGCCTTTGGGGGCTGTTGTTTTTAAACCTCAAGATTTTCTGCCACTAACTCCATTTCAAGATGGAAGAATTTGAATTTTAGTTAGCTGCAAGACTGGTACATTTTCTGCATGATTTCTTTTGCCTTTTTGTCCTTTTCTGTAAATCTTCTTCCTGAAAACTTAAATCTGGTTCTCTGTAGATATGGGAAAAGTGCTTTCAGAGCTTAACTTGGGTACAAGGGTAGCAATGATACTTGTGCCCTTTCAATCTGCAACAAGTCCCTCTGATTGGCGTTCCTCATCTCAAGCCAACAATATGGGGTCTCCCAGATCTTTGCAGAATAGAGAAGCCAGTCCTGGACTTTTTGCAAGAATATTGTCATACTTAAATCCATTCTCCTATTTTAGTGGGACTTCCACAAATCAGGATTCCACGTCAAGAGACTCTGTGTGGCAGTATGGTGAGTTGTTATGTCTCATTAATTTCTATGTCATTTTAACTGCTGTGTATTTCACTTGGCAACTTCTTGATCTGACCAAATCTTTTCTACAGGTCCAAATCCGTCTCTGCAGAGTGTATTTAAAGATGGTAGTCAAAATAGTACCTACATGTCAAGATCCAATATTCCTGGGAAAGATCAAAAGGCTAGTGGCAGTAGCAAGGTGGAAAAAAAGGGCTGGGGCAGTAATATACATACACTAAACCATGACGAAGATGAGTCATTTCGTGACCAAAATGCTTTTTGGAATGGTAACTCTACTCAGTATGGTGGAGATGACAGTAAGAGAGATTAGATCTAATAAAGTCAGTCTCTTTAATCATGCTTTCTTGCCATTTCATTCAATCGTATTCAATGGGGAATGGACAAGCTTGTTCTTGGTGTCCTATTCTCGCTTAAAAAGACATAGCTTGTTAGGGAGAAGTTTACGAATCTTCATCAATTTTTTTAATAAATGCCAGTTTGTTTGTTAAAGAGCATTTGCAATTTCAAACATTTTCAAGAAGCTGCATTGTTTATGACGCTTTTGCAGGATAAATTCAGTCTGGAGTCCCAAGAGCTTGAATTTATTCAATAGTTTTCTTAAAAATATGCCTTCGGATTTAGCAAAGACTAGAATGCAAACATTTTTCTGTATTGTATATGAAGGATCAATTAAGTTATTCAGTGTACAATCTTTATATGGCGTACCACAAGTCTTGTGTGCTTGTTCTACAGATTTGTCTTTATCCATGGTAACGATTAGTGGGTTCTGCTTTCCCAAGTGTTTGTAGTATTTACAATTTTCATTTGCTGTTTACTTTTCATGATTTGATGGCATATATGCTTTTTTTTTGGTTTTATTTCATGTTCCATAGCAGTAAAATTCCATAAATTTAAGTAAGATGCTGCTGTTCATTTCCTTTAAGAACCAAATATCTGTCTGCCTGAAAGTACTAAATGTTCAAAATCTGACCTAGTTGAGTAGTATCTTTAAGCTTATACTGCCAATTTATGTCATTGTACTAATTTCAGCCTAGTGTACTGTGGCATGCTTCTATTCCGAGGGTATTGTGTTTTTTGTCATAAATTCTCACACTTCCTATTTTGATGATAGTAATGGAGGTGAATGATGAAGTTTTGATGTGAGCCCATGCTTTGTTTTGCCGGGGGGCAGGGGGTGCTAGCTTCCGCCCCCTTTGCTTTGACTCCGAATTCATGCAACCGAACAGCCTTAGTTTGTCATGACTGAAAGGTCTTGAGTTGAGGCAAGAAATGTCCTAAAAAGTCAACCCATGGCAGTGAGAGATGGTTTCTTGCCTTGTATTTATTTGTGCCATCCTTGCCAAGCCCTTTGTTAGAAGGGTTGGCCTTGTGCCAGTCAATCCAGCCTGCTAGGAAGCCCCTGATAAGACTTCTAAGAAAGGATTCAGGAATATACATACAAGGGATGCAGAGTTGGGAAGTCAATATAAGACTCCAAATACACTGTCATATGTCGTTTCCCTTGACGTTTCAAATATTCAGATAATTTTTGACATACTTTCCATTTCTGAATGGCCAATGAGAATTCATTTTCGGTTGTTACCATGTTAAATTTAAGCACAAAAGCTATTGAGCTGCCTTTGTTTTTTCCTTTAATCCTTGCCCTTTATAATATTATATTATCACGAATTCTTAGTCTGGTTTTCTTTTTTCAACCGGAAATTGCTGAGCGCTGATATTCACTAGGAATCAAGGGATGGCCAGGAATCGAACCCTGGTGGGAAGGGAAACATTGTTCTGCCCAACCAGTACACCACATGTCCGCAGACAGTGGTATAATTTCTCTCTTGGTATTTTTGTTTCCCCGTGTAATGAAAAATATGGAAAGGATGTATTTTTCCATTTTGCAATTGGCCTTACAATGTCAAAACACTTTTTCACTTTGTCATTACTTTGTGTTTAAAGTCACTTTCCCATGGCAAGTTTTTTAGGCTTTTTGGTTTGCCTAGGCATTTATGGGGCATGGATATGATGTGGATATCCGATAATGGTCAAGCTTAGGTGCATTTGGATGGATGGGGCTACCATAGTGAGAAACCTCATATACATAAAACTAAAATTCCATAGGTACCTCGTAAGATTAGCTAGAGGTAGATGGAGGCAAGTCCAAGATATACCCATATTTTGACACAACATGCAAGATGGAATTACCTAGCTTGCATTGGGTGCACATTTAACGACTCTCTCCAAGGTCAGGACTGTGCTCATTGTTGGATGCCCACCCATTGTGTGCTAGATATTTTTTTCTCAAGAGGCCGATAGAAGTTGGTAGCTTGAAAGGATAAGCTATTGCAAATAATACCAATAACTTGTGATCCAAGGTTATCATTTGGTTTGGTTTGCTGAAATCTAAGCATTAGGACTAGAGATTCTCAGGCCTGACTTTTAAGAAAGTTAAATGGACTAATTGGGGGAGGAAATGATGGAGTATAATATGAGAACCCTTAGATAGTTGTAAACTTTAAAGAGTACAAATGTCTTGATTGTTGTTATTTATATACATGCTATTGTAAATGATCGAGTCATCAATCATCCATCATTTCATTACCAAATATGAATAAATAATGATTACACTGAATGAATGAATGGCTGGGGCTTATATAGCTTTGAAAAGGAGTAGTGACGATGAAGAGCCATGACCCTAGCTACTTGTAACAATAATATTAATTAATGTTTAATATGGTTATATACTAGACTAGGGACATTCCAAATCATCCTGCCTTGAAATGTTTTCACCCACTAGAGGTTCAAGAAACCCAACAGAAATACCTTTGAAGTTTGGATATTATAGTCGCAGTGTAGACAAAGCAATCCATCCTAGGTCAATCTTTCTTGGGACTATTTGTTGACACAGTTCATGGATAAAACTCCTTTGATTGTGATTCCAAGGATTAACTTCGATTTTGAGACCGAATTGCATCGGAATCACGATTCTTTGGAACATTGTACCATTCGTTCAAAATGATGTTGCCAAGTTGATTAGTGAATGTGATGGATGACTCTTCTGATTATAATGTTGATAGCATGACCATATAACTTGATCTCTTTTGATCTTGGTTTTATAGTTCTCATTTACACTATGTATTATGTCTTTGTTATATTCTTGTGATCATTTTTTCATTATATATTTGTGTTGTTCTGTGGATCGTTGATCTTTCATTAGTATTGACTTGTATTTGCTAAAATTTATGTATGCACAATATGTACTTCAATGCCTGAAAATATTCTCAATTCAACAGGTCAATTGATCGTTTTTGACAACTTGTATTCATTTTAATTTTTTCTATCTTTTCAGTTTTTAACTTGAGTTAGCAAAGAGCAGTTTTGATTTTTTAGATGTGATACTTTGTTATCCTCTACTAACAAAATATTGTCGAAATCTCACAATGTTTTCCTCTGACCGTGTTTCTTCTGCTGTGATTTCAAGTGTGTTGAGTGGCCACCTCTGCTACGTCTTTAGATGGGAGGACTTCAGTGCTAGAATTCATTGTAAGGTCATAATATTGTCTTCTTTTGATTATGAAAAAACATGAAATGTTTCTCCTTTCAAATTTAAGGTGACAGTGCCCAATGATTCCATCCAATTCTAACCTAAAGTTATGTCGATGTTGCTCCCCATACACCCAACTTGGAATTGGATTTCGGTTCATAATTGTCAATTGTTAGTTGAAGTTTTTTTATTTTATTTTATACCATCTCGTGGTTTGAAATTTAGCTATATTTGGCTCAGGAAGTTGTAATTGATTGGACAACTCCGCATCATGTGATTTTTGATATCATATGGGGTAAAAATGATGATAATATCAGTTTCTTCAGTAGTCTTAAAATTATTTTACTGGTAATCCACTTTTCAAAATGACTATAATGATTTTTTTTTTTAAATTTGGTTTTTGTGGTGTTCAAATCGTGGTTCTGAAGCTAAAAACAGATTCAATGGCCTTGAACTTAGATTAAGCAGTTTTAACTCTGATTTTTAAGAATTTTAAAAATTCTTTCCGGATTATGTCGAAACCGCACTGAGAAGCGAAATCGTCACCTGTTTACACTACTCGATAAAGACCCCTCTGTACTTTAGAAAAATTACTTTATAACATAGTTGACTTCATCCTTTTTAATTTTGTCAGGGTCGATTTACTTTACGTGACTACCAAATTATATTTTGTATGTGGGAGAATGGTCGTGACTGTTCTAAAGGTTGTGACAATCAATTGAAGGTTCAAGGATTATGGGAAATCGTTGACAGACACATCAATCAATGATAAAAATCATTCATAGCAGATCGATGGTGACGAGTCCTTATTAGATTTACGACATTTTGAATGTGTTGATGCTTCACATGATGTGTTTAAGGTGTTGGATATTTTGTGCCATTGTGTATTTTTTTTGGGATATATTACGAAAACCAAGATTTATAGAGTTTTCGTGTCGCTGCACTATCATTAGGGAAACTAGACTAGACACAGAAAAATAACTTGTCCACAAATTTCCAAAAAAAGGTTTTGTGAAACAATTCAACTAGTGTTCAAATCTCTGAATGACATAAAAAAGCCTTTATGGCATGCAAAAAATCTAACTAGACTATCACAGTTATTACTAAACATAAGTAAACTAACATAAAATAGAATAAACTTAGTTTTCATCATGGATAGACATGACCTTGAAAACCATGCTTGTGGTGGATTTTGCAAGCAAATCGATTCTAGTTCCCAGCCATTCGCTGCTTTGGCCACCAGGCAGAGATTGGTATTTACCTCCCAAATTTGCTCCTAGGTTTCATCGAGCTATAGTTGAATCAATTTTCTTTCCTCTTAGGTGTCCATAAGTGCCTTTCCGAACAAAGTTTTCATGTACCAATAGAGAATGACAATCTTGGCCAATTTTGTTTCCTGAGACTTGGTAGAACCTACATCTTGCACCCAATTTCCCATATCATCTTGAATCTCATCCACATCCAACACTTCTTGCTCATGCTTGAGCCAGGATTCAACATGCTTAATGGCCTTTCCAGCCTCCGACGAAATTACTTTGTGTTAGGGATCCCGCATAGAGGCAACCTCTCGTTGGCTTCTCAACATATGGAAGCGCCCCTTCCTAGTTGTACCCCTGGTCATCTTCCTTGTATTCACCAAGGCGTCAAGCGGGCTCTGAAATCCTCCCATGTTTCCCTTGAGACCCAACCCATGAAGGCCAGTTGAGACTTCGTGTTCAAATTGCTTAAGCAAGCACTCTAACAAACCCCACGCTGTCATAGAAATGTCCTTAGCCTGTGTTGGAGCAAGTTTGTGAACAATTAGTTGATCCATGAAAACTAGAGTGAATGCAATGGTCTCAAATCTAAGGTCGCTAGTCATAGACATGCCACTAATCTTCCTTATCATATCACTTGGATTCATCATGGTTTTCACTTGCAATCCATAACCAGTGACAACACTCATGTTCCTCTCCCTCGTTTTGCTAACCTCGTCACCGTTAGACCACCCTCGTCAATGCCTACTTGCATAGAGTCGTTTGGTTCATGATCGTCCGTGCGCTGGGGGACAGGTGGCACTTTCACTTGCTCCCATCCAGATCCGAGGTTTTGTTGGTTATATTTACCCTCGAGACAACATTTGAAATAACTGTGGCAACTTCAAACCTATAATTTACCCTTAAGGTGTTGATGTATTTGTAACTTCAGAAGATATTCTTCTATGTATTACATTTGTACTTTATTATATTCATGATGGAGATGTATTATTCCTCCAATCATAAGTGTCATCATTTGTATTTGTAAGTGTCGCAAGTGTTGCAACTTATATTTGATGGGTTATTAGACCACCAGTGTGGGGCCGGCCCTGTTTGTGTCATGTGAGTGGGTTATTAGACTTCCTTAGGAAGTTGGCCCAACTAGAGTTAAAGGCAATTTAAGTTGTGTATAAATAGAGAGTGAGTGTGTCTCATTCTATTCATTCATTCACTCATCCAACTCGCATTAGTTGAGAGAGGAGTGCGCACAAGTGGAGGAGGAGTAGCTGCTGGAGTCATCTATCTTTTGGGGATTGATCTTTGTGATCTTTGTATTGGGGCTTACTCTATCTCTGAAGAAGTTGTGGGGTTTTTCACCTTCTTGGTTTTCTCCGGTGAAATGCTTTGTGTCCATTGTCCTTTATGATTGTTATGTTGTGCTTGTTATTCTCTTAGTATGATCCTAGATAATGTTTGAATGCATTTATCGAAAAATTAACATGGTATCGGAGCCGTGCTAAGAAGAAGACATTGTGCAACTGCGGAAGCTAGGGCTTCTTAATCTTTGGGTTTCTCTCCTCAGATCATCAAAGGCAGGAGGCTAGGCTGACTCTCCTTGGAAGGGTGCATCTTTTTGTCGAGACATAATTCAATTCTGAGCACTTTCAATTTTTGGCCTGTCACTGCTGCGGGAAATTAAGGTTTCAGAGAAAGTTGGAATTTTTGGAATCCGAGACCACAGCTTGATACCCCTCAAGAAATTCGAAGTTTAGAGACCAAGATCGAACTTTTTGGTTGGGCAGAAGGCAGGGCTTCATCAAACCCTAATTTGGGATTTTGATCGGAAAGGTGGAAAATTAGGGTTTTTGCAAAAGTTGAAATTTTTGGAATCTGTGACCACGGATGGATGCTCCTCAGAAAAATCGAAGTTTAGAGCACAAGATCGAACTTTTTGGCTGGGTAGAACCCCGGGCATTATCAAACCCTAGTTTGGGATTTTGTCTAGAGGATCCAGAAGTTTCAAAGGCAATTTTGAGGGGTCAAATTTTGTAGATTTCAAAATTGAAGTATACCAGCTTGATCAACTCAGCAAGGTGCATCTTTCCATCTTTTCAGAAAGTTTAAAATTGAAAGTTTGAATTTTTAGGGTTTCTCTGACAAACCCTAATCCAGCGCCAGATGCAGTTTTCAGCAAATCAAGTGGTAAGACCTAAATATTTTATTTCCATTTGAGTTTCTCATTAAGATGTCTCACCACACCAAGCTTGAGGATAAGCTTGAAGGAGCTGATAACTTCCGAGCATGGAAGTATAGGATTGGGTTAATCTTAGACGAGAATGAATTGGACAACTACATAAAAGAAGAGGTTCCAGTTCTAGAGGGGATGAGGCTAAGGCCTTACACAAGAAGAACTTGGTCAAAGCCAAGAGAATCATTGCTGATTCTATAAAAGACCATATCATACCCCATGTGTCTTCTCTAAAGACACCTAAGGAGATGTTTAACTCCTTGACCAAGTTGTTTGAAGGAAATAATATAAATCGGAAGATGACTCTACGGAATCAATTGAAAGGGGTTAAGTTCCAGAATGGAGAGACCATCCAATCCTACTTTACTAAGGTCTCTCAAATCAAGGAACAACTCGAAGCAGTGGAGAATGGAGAAATTGTCATGACCACATTGAATGGCCTACCTAGGTCATGGGACTCCTTCATCCAAGGTATCTGTGCAAGAAAGAAGTTGATCTCCTTCAGTAGACTATGGGAGGAATGTTCACAAGAAGAAGCTAGGCTTGTAGCTCGAGAAGAAAAAATGGGAAGTGAAGACCAAGCTCTCACAGCTCACACCAAGAGAAGTAAGCTCAAGAGGGAGCAATCTCATCACAAGAAATTTTCTCACCACCATCAAAGAGATAAGAAAGATCTGAGATGCTTCACATGTAATGAGAAGGGACACCTTGCCGCAGATTGTCCCAAGAACAAAAGGGGCTTCAACACCAACAATAAGAGATATCATGCTCATACTGTTGAGGATGATGAACCCCCCAGGAAGAAGACTAAGGTAGAAAGTGAAGACTCTTCAAGTGATGATGAATATGTTATAATCTCTGCTCTCACAGGTACTGTTACACACGGGAGTAATGATTGGCTTATTGATAGTGGGGCTTCTAAACATATGACGAGATTCAAAGAATTGTTAGACACAATGCTCACTGAGAGGGGGGGGGGGTGAATACGTGAGCTAAGGCTAAATTCAAATTTCAACTTTTTCTACCAATCTTGTATAATTATTTCACATTCACTTCAACATCATATTCATCAATGAATTATTTATCAACTAAGCATATGTCATTCATCAATTAAAGAACACATCATCAACACATTGCACAAGAGACACAGGATATAGTTTTGTAATATTTTGTATTTGGTTCAACAGCTACAACTGTGAGGCAATTCAACACCAACTGAAATAAAAGAGCACCAACTCTTTATCTAGGACCCAGCCCAGTTTTTCTTAGGTCCTACTAAGAAAATGGATACAAGACTCTGCTTGTATTACATATAGATACTTGTCACATCACATATCATTTTCATATCATCAATCGACTATTGCTACTCCGAAATGTCATCAATCAACTTTCTGTCACATGTCATCTCAATCAACTATTACTGTCCAATCATTCTATTGTAGGTGTCACTATCATCAAGCTGTTGAACTGTCAATCATCATATCAACTTTGCTGCTCATGTCACATTTCATCTGTTAAGAGTTCTCATCCATCTGGTCATGTATTTACTTGTCAAGTCATCATGCACTGTTTAATTCGAACCATATCTAGGTCTCATCACATCTGCAATCAACTCAATTCACTACCATCACTGAGTATCATCACTGTATAACATCTCAATACATAATCTAAGCATATGTTGCTATCATCATCATTTTACTGTACTTACAAACTGTCATGTCAATTAAGTCATTGTCCAGTACAACACTGTCAAGTCAAGTCAATGCTATCATTGCTCAGTCATTCTCTATCAAATGTCATCATGCTGCTGCTATCAAATCAAATAGTCCTATGGAAATGTCATCTAAAGTATGCTACCACTTTCATGCAAATGTGATCATTCTGTATCATGGTCACTGCTTGTATATATTTCTATCATGTCATATTATTGTACCACTGTACACATCTCACATTGGATTTATATACATGCCATTGTTACCACACTATTAACACTTGCAAAACTCAAATATGTCACAAGCCTCTCTAAACCTCAGGACTGTGGGCTCCTCGAGACTCAGATCATAGGCTTAAAATAAAAACATCTGTTGCTACCAAAACAAACCTAAAAAATGTGAGTTTGCTGCTGTTGAATATGCCCAGAAATATCAAAAAACGTTTCCTATGTACTGTAGCTGCTAGAGTGCCGAACTTCCTCAGACTGATCGAATTTCAGAGCTCTCTGCTTTCCACGAATTACACCCTACAAATGAAGGCACTATAATTTATTTATATAGATTTGAACCCCAATTTTATGAGGCCGACCTTCCATAAAATTAAAAATAATTATTTTTTATTTTTAACTTTGACTGAGCCGACTTGTCAAGTTTATTTTAACAATTTTTAATAATTAAAAATTTATCCTATACATTCATCAAGTCGACTTGATTAAGTAAATTATTCTTGCTTGGTGTTCTCTCAGTAAGTGTTTGCCATGTCATTAAATAGTTCCAAATGTTGTGTATGCCATGCCCTTATCTAATTATCATTCATCAACCATTCATCAAATTCTTCAAGTGTATAGGCTTCATTTCAGTCCATTGATCATCTTTCTTCAAAGTTCCAAGGGCTAGAGCAATCAGGGCTTCAACATGCTTCTTAATGGGCTTCAAGGTCATTGAGTTATATAAACACAATTTTTTGTTGTTATGAGCCAAGGTTAGGGCTTTCAACTTCATCATGAGGCCTATCATCATTATTACTTCAAAACTCCATCACAATCATAGTGACACCAAAGACCATCAAGCTTTATATCATTTATCAAATATGGGTCCAAGTGCCATCATACCACCATGTATGTGGGTGTCAAAATTTTATGACCATCTCCAAGAATTCCATGACCCCATCAAGCCACAAATGACCACAGAATGGGTCATTTGGCGCATTAGGTGTTCTAATGGCTCCAATGCCCACATCCAAGGTTCTTTATGCCATGTTATGCTTCCATGTCATTGTCAATTCTTTGTCCAACTTGTCTTGCATGTCTTCTTAGTCCACATCATCACATCCTTTTCCAAGTCAACCTTTGTCATTAATGTTGTCATCAATGACAATCATATTCATCAATCTCCCCCTTTGTCATTGATGCAAACCGATCTCTCTCTCCCCCTTTGACATTAATAACAAAGGGTCAATGAGCCATTAATGGCTTCACAATGCCAAAAAAAATTGTATCTTGAATGCTTCATGAAATTGTGTACGGAATCTTCCAACACTTGTTATCTTCAAAGTTTAGACAAACTCCCCTTATGAATGAGATTTATCCTCTATCAAGAATGTACTACTAGCTGCTCCTGATGCATCATGTCACTAAATCAAATCTGTCCCTTAATCTTCTAGACAAAACAGAGATGAAGCTTTGTACTACTCCATTATGTTTTTGCTGACAACAAGCTCCCCCTAACTGATATACCATAGTTAGAATGTTGTCCAAATCTCTGACTTGCTTAATACTCTGCTGATCAAGTTGAGATGAATCTTTTGCTGCATCAGTATAACTTTGTTTGTAATGCCTGGGAGTATCTTCAAGCAGACTTTAACTAAGCTGCTGCATCTTCTTAACCAAACTCAGAGATGTGTTTTCAATTCACATATACAGTTTAGTATGTCTTCTTAACTACCAATATCATGTACCTTATGTTGTCTTCAACATGGCTTAAATCAAAGCTTAACCTTGTAAAGTGCTTTAATCAATACTTCCACACTTCATCTTATTTCTTATGTATTGCTGCTTAGAGCAATTTTTTACACCTGCTAATCTTGGACAGATGTCAGATTTAATAGATTTGTGTTTTTCGAATGGTTGCCTTGAAGGCCCGAATCTTCTCTTAACTTTGTCACAAATGCTAGTGTATGTGTCTACCTTCAGCTTGTGTTTGCATTATTCAAGATGGGACTGCTTTTGACACACCTTCTATGGCTATAGAGTGTCTTCACAAATCTGGTCTTGCTCTTTATCATTATATAGTATATGCATTGTGTATAAGTGTGCATCAAATATGCATCATGTATCAACACCTATGCATTCACTCAAACACTGTCAAAATTCATCACATCAGGTAACTGTGCATTGAATACAATTCGATGTCATCATTTTGTTGATGCCCCCAAAAAATTGAATGCTTTCATAAGATCATTTTCTGAGTTCGATCTTCCATGGATTGTCTGCTCCCCCCAACAAACTGAGCTTATGCTGATCAAGATTTTTCAGTAAATTCATAAAAGGTAAGCATGTATCATCATACTTGAAATCACTAGCTTGTCATCTTACTGTGCATATAAGTCTGCTCCTCTTCAAGTTTTTCATAAGCACACTCCCCAAAGAAAATTTCTCGAATTCTTCCATGTCAATTTCATCATTGCTCCCCCTCTGAGGTTTGTCCTTATGCATATATGGTTGCTTAAAATCAATACTTAATAGTACCTTTAGTTGTCTTCTTCTTCATCTACTGCTGCAACAAATCACCAAGAAGTCTACTTAAAGCAATTTAACCCTTCTTCAAAATTCGGGCTGTCATCTTCTACATAATTCGGGCTGTCAATTTTTGGTAGTTCAGACTGTCATCTTCTTCAGGATTCGGGCTCTTCAAAACATACTGTCAAATACTTCAAACCGATCCTAGGACCTGTATCAGACATTCTTCTTCAAAAATTAGTACAATACAAGGAAAAAGACTTCATCAAGTTTGGAATCGGATCAGTGAAAGCTTATGCTTAGCCAACAAGTCTGTGACTTGTTCCCAAAACAAATTCAATTTTGCCTCTGAGTTTATTCACATAAATCCTTCCTTATTGATAGAGCCATTAGTTTCTCTTTGTCACCCTTGAGTTCCTTGTTGCACATCATGAACTCAGGGTACCACCAAAGTCTTTGAAGACTTCAAACTTGGCTTGCCATATGGCAGCCACCTTCAATTTTGCATTGATCATCAACTTGATTTAAGTCTAGCAAAATGTTCTTCCTTACCCAAACCTTGGAGTGTCCGTGATCTTGATTATTTATCCACGAATCTTCAATTCTTTTTGCACTCTTTCCTTTCCACGAAACACTAGATCTTCTTGCTGATGTGTATGAAGAACTCCTCCTAGGTTGACTCCTTTGACTTGGGCATTCTTGGGCTTTGTGACCAAATCCACTACAAGAGTAGCACCTCATTGTGTGACAATTAGCAGCCACATGTCCAACATGATTGTAGTCCCAACACCTAACTTTGCCATTAGTACTTCCAACACTTCTTCTTCCATATGATCTACAATCCAAAGCCTTATGACCATAATTGGAGCAAGAAAAACAATAGCCATTAAAGCCATTTTCATACCTTGATGTTTGGCTCCATCTTGGAGTTGTCTTGAATTTGCTTTGAGGTGCAGTGCTGACTTCTTCAACCATTTTTTACTTTCCAAAATCGATGTCATCATGTGCAGGTACATGAGGAGCTTTGCTTTCTTGTTTGGAAGAGGTGGACCCAACTTCAAAAGTCTTGGGAGGCCAAGTGTCATCTTCAAATTTTTCTTCTTCTTTCTTGTACCTAAGGCCAGATTTGTCAAGTGGGGACCTTTGACAATCTAATATTTCATCTATGATGGCTGAGCTGTGATTGAACTTGCCATATGCATTAAACTTTTCATTTTTCTTCGTGAGTCCAACCACTTCCATTTCAAGCCTTTGATTTTCCTTCTCCTTTTCTTCCAACTGATTTTTCAAGACTTTTTCAATTCTCTTGTACTCATCCAACTGAACCTTCAAGTCAAGATCAGCCCATCTTGTCTCTTCAAGTTCTCTAGGATCCACATCAGTCTTTTCTTGTTCATTTCCTAGTTCATCCTTCAACCTTTTGACCTCAAGTTTTTATCCTTCTAACTCACTTTGCAAGTCTTTGTTCTTGACCTTCAAGCTCATGAACAAAGATTTTGTCTCCTCGGTATTTTTCAAATGCTCCCATAATCTTCTTCTTAAGCCTTATATTGGATTTGACATCCTTATCCAATAGAGTTTTTGCAAATGCCTCTTTGAGTTTTAACAACTCATCTTCTTCAACCTTCACTAAAGCAACTTCATTAATTTCAAATTATTGCAAATAGAAGAGTTCTTACCTTCACTAGTGCTTGATGCTTGAGCCTTCTTCTCTTCTTGATTTTCATCTTCAGATATCTTGACTCCCTTTTCTTTGTCAATATTTTGAGCCTTCCTTTTCTTCTCACCTTCAAGAGTGCTCCAAAGATCTTTGGCTGAAGTGTACCTTTCAAGATTCAAACTTCCTTCTCTGATTGACGCAAGCTTCTCATGATTAACCTTAGTGCCTTTTCATTGCTTTCTTGTGGGTTCTTAGTTGTTGCTCCTTCAACTGATTTCCAGATGTCAACCCCTTGTCCCTGTAGTTAATACTTCATTTTGAAGCTCTAGAATTCATAACTTGATTCATTGAATAATCGAAGAATTTCCTCCATGGATTTCCTTCACTTGTGTCTACTGATTTCCTTCAAGCTTGTTAGGATTTTGCAAAAGGCCTGCTCTGATACCAATTGTTAGACACAATGCTCACTGAGAGGGGGGAGGGGTGAATCAGTGAGCTAAGGCTAAATTCAAATTTCAACTTTTTCTACCAATCTTGTATAATTATTTCACATTCACTTCAGCATCATATTCATCAATGAATTATATATCAACTAAGCACATGTCATTCATCAATTAAAGAACACATCATCAACACATTGCACAAGAGACATAGGATATAGTTTTGTAATCTTTTGTATTTGGTTCAATGGCTACAACTGTGAGGCAATTCAACACCAACTGAAATAAAAGAGCACCAACTCTTTATCTAGGACCCAGCCTAGTTTTTCTTAGGTCCTACTAAGAAAATGGATACAAGACCCTGCTTGTATTACATATAGATACTTATCACATCACATATCATTATCATATCATCAATCGACTATTGCTGCTCCGAAATGTCATCAATCAACTTTATGCCACAAGTCATCTCAGTCAACTATTACTGTCCAATCATTCTACTGTAGGTGTCACTGTCATCAAGCTGCTGAACTGTTAATCATCATATCAACTCTGCTGCTCATGTCACATTTTATCTATTAAGAGTTCTCATCATCATCTGGTCATGTCTTTACTTGTAAACTCATCATGCACTGTTTAATTCGAACCATATCAAGGTCTCATCACATCTGCAATCAACTCAATTCACTACCATCACTGAGTATCATCACTGTATAACATCTCAATACATAATCTGAGCATATGTTTCTATCATCATCATTTTACTGTACTTACAAACTGTCATGTCAATCAAGTCACTGTCCAGTACAACACTGTCAAGTCAAGTCAATGCTATCATTGCTCAGTCATTCTCTATCAAATGTCATCATGCTGCTGCTATCAAATCAAATAGTCCTCTGGAAATGCCATCTAAAGTATGCTATCACTTTCATGCAAATGTGATCATTCTGTATCATGGTCACTGCTTGTATATATTTCTGTCATGTCATATTATTGTACCACTGTACACATCTCACATTGGATTTATATACATGCCAGTGTTACCACACTATGCACACTTGCAAAACTCAAATCTGTCACAAGCCTCTCTCAACCTCAGGACTGTGGGCTCCTCGAGACTCAGATCAAAAGCTTAAAAAAAACACATATGCTGCTACCAAAAACACACCTAAAAAATGTGAGTTTGTTGCTGCTGAATATGCCCAAAAATATCAAAAAACGTTTCCTGTGTACTGTAGCTGCTACAGTGCCGAACTTCCTTAGACTGATCGAATTTCAGAGCTCTTTGCTTTCCACAAATTACACCCTACAAACGAAGGCACTATAATTTCTTTATATAGATTTGAACCCCAATTTTATGAGGCCGACCTGCCATAAAATTAAAAATAATTATTTTTTATTTTAAACTTTGACTGAGCCGACTTGTCAAGTTTATTTTAACAATTTTTAATAATTAAAAAATTTATCCTTTACATTCATCAGGCCGACTTGATTAAGTAAATTATTTTTGCTTGATGTTCTCTCAGTAAGTGTTTTCCATGTCATTAAATAGTTCCAAATGTTATGTGTATGCCATGCCCTTATCTAATTATCATTCATCAACCATTCATCAAATTCTTCAAGTGTATAGGCTTCATTTCAATCCATTGATCATCTTTCTTCAAAGTTCCAAGGGCTAGAGCAATAAGGGCTTCAACATGCTTCTTAATGGGCTTCAAGGTCATTGAGTTATATAAACATAATTTTTTTTTGTTATGAGCCAAGGTTAGGGATTACAACTTCATCGTGAGGCCTATCATCATTATTACTTCAAAACTCCATCACAATCATAGTGGCACCAAAGACCATCAAGCTTCATATCATTTATCAAATATGGGTCCAAGTGCCATCATACCACCATGTATGTGGGTGTCAAAACTTTATGACCATCTCCAAGAATTCCATGACCCCATCAAGCCACAAATGACCACAGCATGGGTCATTTGGCCCATTAGGTGTTCTAATGGCTCCAATGCCCACATCCAAGGTTCTTTATGCCATGTCATGCTTCCATGTCATTGTCAAATCTTTGTCCAACTTGTCTTGCATGTCTTGTTAGTCCACATCATCACATCCTTTTCCAAGTCAACCTTTGTCATTAATGTTGTTATAAATGACAATCATATTCATCAAGAATCTCTTATGGACCTATCTGAACATGAATCACCTCATAAGGTGAAACTTGGGAATGACTATCAATACCCTATAAAAGGAAGTGGTGAAGCCTCCTACAATCTAGACTCTGGGAAGTCTTTAAAAATGCAATATGTTCTATATGTACCTGGACTGAAGAAGAATCGTCTCTCCATATCATCTTTGGATGCAAAAGGAATGAGAATTGCATTTGTGGATGGCCAAGTACTTATGTGGCCTAAAGGTAAGACCATTGATGATACAGTAGTGATTGGAGAGAAAGAGGGAGGATTGTACAAATTGAAGGGACAACCTGAACATGCCATGGTACATGAATCCATGGAGCCAAGTGAACCTTGTCATAGAAGGCTTTCTCATGTGCACTATAGGGCACTACCAATTGCAAGCAAAGCAGTAGAAGGTCTTCCTGAAATCCAGTCAAAGCATGAAGGTGTTTGCAAAGGATGTGCAAAAGGAAAGAACACAAAGAAGGCATTTCCAAGCAGTGAAAGCAAAGCAAAAGGAATCTTGGAGATTGTCCACTCCGATGTATGCGGACCAATGTCATCCAGTTCACTGAGTGGGTATGTATATTATATTTTTTTCATTGATGATTTCTCTAAGAAGACTTGGGTTTATTTCTTGAAGAACAAAGATGAAGTATTCAACAAATTCAAGGAATTCAAAGCCTTGATATAAAACCACACTGGAAAGAAGATCAAGATTTTTAGATCCGACAATGGTGGAGAATTCACTTTAGAAGACTTCAAGAAGTTATGCAGTGATTCAGGGATTAAGAGGGAGTTGACCACTCCTTACTGTTAGTTTTTCAGAATTTACTTCAATCCGATCTAGTATCTTAACTGAGAGAACAACATGTACAACATATCTACAACATATCAAACATGGACATAATAATGCAGGCACACAAGAGATAATAGACACACAGAGTTTCACTGGGGAAAACCATAAAGGTGAAAAACCCCACAACTTCCTCAGAGATAGATAGAGCAATGATACAACCCAAGTACAATAGATAGTCCTCCTAGCAGCAGCTTCTCCTCCTCCACAAGTGCGCCACTCTCCAATGAGAGTATGAGTGAGAAAGTGAATGATCAAATAGAGTGCCTCCCGCACTCTATTTATACTTGACTTGACTTGCCTAATAACCTTTACTAGGTCGGCCTTAACTTAACCACATAACATAATGATGACAGGGCCGACCCTCAATAGGTTGGTCTAATAACCCTTTGACCCAAATGACTTATACAGGGCCGACCCCATCAAGGTGGTCTAATAACCCATCAAGTATAAGTTACGACACTTACAATATAAATGACGACACTTCCGTATAGAGGAATAATACCATCTCTATAGGAGTACAATATACATATGTGAAATACATTCCGAAGTTACAAATACATCAACACTTACAATCCACAACAGAATGGAGTTGCAGAAAGGAAGAACCTCTCATCCATTCTCAACATTGGTTAAGGTGCAAAAAAGGGAGTCCACCCAACAAACAAACAAAGATAAGTATTTGAATTGTCATTTCTTGTATATCTGATTGTTTAAATAATATTGTTCAATGATTTATATACTTATGTTTCTAGACTTAGGCTGTGTATTATGCATATTAGAATAATTGCATTAATGAACAGTATACTACTAATATGCATGTGATGGGTAAGTGGCCTATGGCACTGTACAACATTCCATTGCTACTTATCTAGAATGAAACGTCTTTGCTGACATGTTGGGAGTAGTGCAAACTCTTAACAATGTTCTGGTAGAGATGGCAGACATCTAGAAAGTTACAGGATATGGACAAATGTTGTATTAAATCATTGGCTAGGATAATTGCATGACTGTATGACATATGCCTTTATGTGTAAGACTTTGTTCTGTAAACTATGAGAAGTTTCTAATCATGCAATTGAATTTGACTTGTAGGAAAGATCATGTACAATCACCTACAAAAGAAGGACTACAACATTTGTTCCAACAACGAAGTTCAAGAAAACTATCTATTAAAGATATTGAAGAATCTCAGGTTCCCAGAATCGGGGATGCAGTAATGGAAGAATTCCATGATCGAGGAATACCAGTCGATCATGAAGAATGATGTTTGGGATGTGGTCCCAAGACCAGAAGGGAATTATGTTGTGACTTCCAAGTGGATCTATAAGATCAAGCATGTTGTAGATGGCAGCATAGAGAAATACAAGGCAAGGTTTGTGGTTCGTGGATTCTCCCAGAAAGAAGGGATAGATTATGAAGAGACTTTTGCACCTGTATCTAGATACACTTCCATCAGAACAGTACTTGCTCTGGCTACAGTGATGAAGTGGAAGATACACCAAATGGATGTCAAGACAACTTTCTTGAATGGTGTAGTCGAAGACGAAGTGTATGTAGAGCAGCCACTTGGTTTTGAGACACATGACAGGGAGTCATATGTGTGAAGATTGAAGAAAGCCTTGTATGGCTTGAAGCAAGCACCTAGGACATGGTACGGCAGGATAGAAAGCTTCCTGTCCAGTTTGGGCTTTACCAAGAGTAAACTGGATTCCAACCTTTTCTACAAGGTTGAGGAAGGAAATCCAGTGATACTCCTATTGTATGTGGATGACCTGTTTTTGACAAGAGAGGATAGATTGATTGCCGACACGAAGAGAAAGCTTGCTGCCGAGTTCGAGATGAAGGACTTGGGAATGATGCATTACTTTATAGGTATGGAGGTGTGGTAGAGTGCAGATGGAATATTCCTTGGACAAGGGAAGTATGCAATAGAGATCCTGAAGTGGTTCGAGATGATGGACTGCAAGGCCATGACCACACCTATGGCATCGAACCTGAAGCCATTGAGTGATGCTTCATCAGAGTTGGTTGATGCCATGGTGTATCGTCAGATGATTGGGTCCTTGATGTACCTGATGAACACGAGACCAAATATTTGCTTTGTGGTGAACACCTTGAGTCAGTTTCTGACAGATCCTAGACATGTTCACCTGATTGTTGTAAAGCATATTCTGAGGTACCTGAAGGGTACAATTGATTATGGGCTCAAGTATGATGCGAATCAAAAGTTTAACCTAGAGGGTTATGTTGATTCAGATTGGGAAGGAAGTGCTGCAGATAGGAAGAGCACTTCAGGGTGCTGCTTCAGTATGGGGTCAGGTGTGATCTCCTGGTTTAGCAGGAAGCAATCCTACGTAGCATTGAGTACAGTCGAAGCAAAGTATGTTGCATCTTGTTCAGCTAGTTGTGAGGACGTATGGATAAAGAAGCTATTGTCTGACTTATTTGATCTCCAGTTGGATGCTACCTATATCTATCGTGACAACCAGAGTTGTGTGAAGTTGTCATAGAACCCGGTGTTCCATGACAGGTCAAAGCACATCGAGATCAAATATCACTATATCAGGGATATGGTGCAGAGAGGAGCAGTGAAGCTCCAGTATGTTGCGACAAATGAGCAGATTGTAGATGTGTTGACCAAACCACTAGCTAGAGTGAAGTTTGAGTACTTCAGAGAGGGGCTTGGTGTTCTTCAGATAGAATATACTTCGAGGAAGAAGTGACGGGGCACATTTGCAGGAGCCATTCCAAGCATGGTGGTAAGGGCATCCTTCCCATGGCTGTGGATGTAAGTGCTGTGTGATGAGCATCCGGATGATGCTCTGGTTACTGCTATGTATGATGATCAGGATGATCATGTGTTATGAGCATCGGGAAGATGCTCCAGATGATATGCATTAGGACGGTGCTGTGACGATGATCAGGATGATCATGCGATGATGATATACATCAGGATGATGGTGTGACGATGATCATGCGATGATGATATGCATCAGGATGATGCTGTAACGATGATCATGAGATGATGATATGCATCAGGATGATGCTGTGACGATGATCAAGATGATCATGCGATGATGATGTGCATCATGATGATGTACTGTATGATGATGATCAATTTGATCATGAAGCATCAGGTTGATGCTCAGTGCGAGAATGATCAGGTGGATCACGAGTATCAGGATGATACTTCGAGGCCATAGATATGTGGCAAGTTGTGCAGTAGCATGTAATAGCTCCCTGGGAGATCCGATAGGTTGAGCAGTAAGCTCGTAATATGGGATGCTCTTTCGAGGTTTTGCGAGGGAGGCATGTAATCAATCTTGGAGATCCGATAGGTTGTGCTAGGCACGTAAAATTCCTGGGATGCTCTTTAGAGATCTTGTCTGTCGTGCTAGGCACATAAACGTTCCTGGGATGCTCTTTTAAGGTTTTTCCTGTTCACATGTAATCAATCCTAGAGATCCGAGAGGTTGAGCAGTAAGCTCGTAAAAGTCCTAGGCTGCTCTTTAGAGATATTTCCGGTCATGCTAGGCACATAAACGTTCCTGGGAGATCTTTTCGGTCGTGGTTAGGCACATAAAGGATCCTGGGATGCTCTTGTCAGGTTTTTTAGATGCACGTAATCAGTCCTAAGGTTCCACCTCTATCAGGTAGCTTGCAGAGATGATAAATACCTACAGGAGGCTAGGCCTACATCTAGCATGGAAAAGGGATGGATTTGTAGAACTTCCTATGAAGAGAAGAATTGAGAGATATCCCAGTGATCGAGATGATGAGTATAGCAGCAGTGATGATGATCCAACTCCAAAATTGAAGACTTGTGGCGATATGTATTGATGACCTGTGTTTAGAGAATACCTTCCTAGTTAAGAGGGAGTGTTGATCTATTTGTAACTTCGGAAGATATTCTTCTATGTATTACATTTGTACTTTATTATATTCACGATGGAGATGTATTATTCCTCCAATCATAAGTGTCATCATTTGTATTTGTAAGTGTTACAAGTGTCGCAAGTGTTGCAAGTGTCACAACTTATATTTGATGGGTTATTAGACCACCAGTGTGGGGTTGGCCCTGCTTATGTCATGTGAGTGGGTTATTAGACTTCCTTAGGAAATCGGCCTAGCTAGAGTTAAAGGCAGGTTAAGTTGTGTATAAATAGAGAGTGAGTGTGTCTCATTCTATTCATTCACTCACTCATCCAACTCGCATTAGTTGAGAGAGGAGTGCGCACAAGTGGAGGAGGAGTAGCTGCTGGAGTCATCTATATTTTGGGGATTGATCTTTGTGATCTTTGTATTGGGGCTTACTCTATCTCTGAGGAAGTTGTGGGTTTTTTCACCTTCTTGGTTTTCCCCGGTGAAATGATTTGTGTCCATTGTCTCTTATGATTGTTATGACGTGATTGTTATTCTCTTAGTATGATCCTAGATAATGTTTGAATGCATTTATTGAAAAATTAACATAAGGGAGCCTTGGCGATGTCACGATCTATTGTTGGAAGATGGTCAATACTGAGGGGGGGGGTGAATCAATATTGGTATGTTTTACCATTTAAACCACTTATTTAAACTTTAATCAAAACATGTAATCAATAAGATACACAGAACACAGATTTTTATCGTGGAAGCCCAATTGGGAAAACCACCAACTCTTTCTATACTGCAAAATTATATTTACAATAGTTTTTGCAAGCTACCACTTGCTGGAGACACCCATCCCCAAGTTTCTCATCCACAACTGAAGGATGCACTCACACCCTGGTTTCTGCCTACCCCTACAGACAACGATGCAACTACACCCTATTTACCAGCCACTACTGGAAGGAGGCTACAACCCCCTTGCAGGCATGTAGCTTTCCCTAGCACCACCCTGCCACCCTAATCTGATTATTATAAAACTTCCAGACCTTATTCAAACTCTGTCTCTTGCTATCTTTACTTGGTCTCTGCCTTGATTGCTACAAGGGTATTCACTGGCCTCTTATACTGCTTCATATATTTTTATTAGAAACACAGCCAGCACACAGTTCTTCTCTCTCTGGCTTTCATCTGCTTCAGATCTCATCCACACACAGAAACAATCTTTAACTCTGGATCTTCATACAACTTCAGTTCTTCTAGATATTCTTATTCTGCATTTCTTCAAATCTTCTAGAACTTCTTTTCTTTAATTCTGGAACTCCATTGGTCTTGGTCTGCTCTTCGTGCTACCTCAACTAAGACACCCAAGACACACATCTCTTCCATTTCAAATCTTCATTAAATATCTCATTCATGTCTCTTCAAACTGGTCGTACCTCTTCATTCTGGACAAACACACACCTTTTCAAATCTCTGTTTATCACTAATATTAATTAATTAATTAATATTCGTGATCATCTTTCAGGCTACTGGCTTCATCATCTCTGGCTGTGGGCTTCATAAAAAACCATGCCTCTGGAATTCCTCTATTCATTACCTACGGGCTTCATCTTTCTCAAAGAAACGCGGGCTTCCTCTTTCTCATGCCAGCGGGCTTCTTAATCCCTTGTTGGCTCTTGCTATAGCCCCTGCGGGCATCCTCAAGCCCCTGAGGGCTTCTCGAGTCTCCTGCGTGCATATAATCATATGCCCACTCCCCATAGCCCTTACTACGGGAATATTAATCCCTTGTGGGCTTAACTAATCCCTCTTGTGGGCATTCAACACAGCCTTTTTTTTCAATACTTAACCATTTTTTCTTTCTAACCTTAATATGCAAAACTAATAATTTAATTTTCTCTTGTTTTGGCAGGTTGATATTTCGTACGTGTGAGAACCAAATGAGTATCTAACTTCATGGTTGGATATCCAGTTCACCAAGGAACAAGATCGTGTCATCTGATGAATTTTATCATCAAATGAACACCTCCTTGCGGGCATTTCCAAATTCCTTCTCAACCTATATTTGAATATCAAAACACGCTTCTTCCCATTTTGGCATACTTCTATTTCACATGTGTGAACACCAGATGGAGACCTAAAGTCATGAGTAGATGGAAAACTTACCAAAGAATGGATCCATGACATTTGATAAATTTATTTGCACAAGGACAGCCCTTGGCGGGCATTTTTAACACAACCAATTTTCTTGTGTTTCTTAATATGCAAAATAGTATTTTTCTCACTTTTGGAAGATTGATATTTTTCATATGTGACCATTGTAAGTCAACCTGAAGGTATGGCTGGATAGCCATTTCAACAAAGAACAGATCCATGCCAATTGATGAACCTATTGATATACACCCAACATCTGGAAGGCATTTGAAAGTGGTCTTCCAAACTGCTTATTGACACTTAGACAAATTTCTTCAAACCCTAGGTCACTAAGGTGATTTTATTTGTTTCATCAAAATTGGAAAGTGAGACATCCACAATGTGAGGAATATCATATTGAATCCAACCATACCAACCTTCTTTCCTGCAGCCTCATCATCTGACCTTGGCGGGCATTTACTGAAGTAGTGCATATGACTGGGAGGCACTTTTGGTAGATCCATATCTTTCTCCTCAAAGACCTTTTGGACCATCTGGGACCATGGTTGGATGCACCAACAAACACTCTAGAAATCCACTCTCAAAATATTTTTCTCATCATCCTATGAGATGTGCATTTCCCTGAGGCCACTTAGACATATTTAAACATTAATTACATACTTAGGCAAATTTCTTAAGCTGGTCCAATCTGCCTAAAACACTGTTTTGGCAGGTCCATAACTTCTTCCTCAACCACTTCCAAGACAATCTGAAGACATGGTCAGGTAGGCCAAATACCAAGCTACAAGATTCCCATATGGTGCGGGCATTTTCTTCAACCCATAATTTATGGCAGGCATTTTCCTGAGGATACTTAACCATTTTTACTTGCTCTGGTGCAAAACCCTATTTTGGCAGACCTAGAACTTTCTCCTCATAAGTGATGAAGAAAAACTGAGACCATGAATAGATAGACACTATAACAAGCTATAGCCTGGTACCATGGTGCGAGCATTTTAATCAAACCATGAATTAAGGCGGTCATTCTCTTAGACCCTCTTAGACCAATTTTGACTAATTATTCCATACTTAGTCAAATTCCTGATTTTCACCAATTTGCCATATTTCTCCAGAATGATTTCATAGTGCAGCAATGATTTCAACTACATGCCACATCATCATCTATGCCATGCCAAGTCATCATATCTTCCATATCATCATCCATGCCATGTTATCACTACCTTTGTCTTTCACTGAGTTCACTCTTGCCATCATGTCCTTGGTTATTCCTTTGTCATTACTGAGATCATTTGACATCAATGCCAACCATATTGACAACATCTATTATGCTGACAAGATTAATAGGGACCTTGAAATTAGTAGGGACATTGTGATGAGTGTTGTAGGTTGATAACAATAATGAGTTTCCCCATTTTTACACCAAGAGTAGCGAGGTGCTCTACATCCCAGTATGGGGGAGATGTTGTCACGTAAGGTAACGTAACATAATGTTACATTTCCAAAAATAAAAAGTAATTAAAAAATTCATGTCGTCATATTAAAAAAAATTAAAACCAAAATGAAAAATAATAAAAACCCATATCGACTCATAAAATAAATTAAAAAAAGTTAAAACCAAATCCGAAGTAATTAAAAACTCCATGTTGTCATAAGATAAAAAAATTAAAACTAGCATAGTACCATCTTAAACCTGGATCTCTACCAAGCACCAAGAGGGATCCATTTCTTGAGGTGTAAATTTTTATGGGCATGTAAAAAATTGAAAAAAAAAATTACATCTCAAGAAATTGGATCCCTCTCGGTGTTTGGTAGATCCAAGTGTAAGATGAATCTATGCTGATAATACCACAATTATGTTGACTAGCTCTTTTGTTATTTTCTTTTGTAACTCAAATATGTGATATTACTCATTTTTTTATTGGATATATTGTATTATTTAATTTTTTTATAGAAAAATATAGTGTAAAACGTGGAAAAACCATGAAGAGTGAACTAAGGATGAAGTTAGAAATAGATAGCTTTTTTTCCCTTGGCAGATATTTGGACCCGACCAATATAAAGAACCACTCCAATACCATTTGTAACGACCTAGTTGTTACGATGTCATCACAAAATAACAATTTGAAACATTTATATAGATAGAAAAATTATAAAAAGATATGAAATAACCATATTACAATGAATGGATGTCTTCAAGTTTTTCTTTTTTTTTCCCAGCAGAAAAAAGCATACTATTGATATTCGATAGACTCAAATAGTACATAATTGTTCAAGTCTTTAAAAGACTTATTAGAAAAACTTTTTACAATCAAAATATCTCATATATCATAACTTTCAAAACATATCCCAACACCTATATTGTCCCGAAAAAACAAAGACAAAAACCAACTCAAATTTCAAATATATTCACAGAACCATCATCACAGCTGTGGTGGCCTTGGAATTCTTGCCAAACTATAAACCCTTCCACTCCTTCCATAGCTTTTTTTGATAATTTATTCGCTAGAGAATTATGTTGACGATAGATATGCTCAAAGGAAATATTTTTGAACAATTGTATTTCAGCCTTGATCCTAGAGCACCAATGTAAAAGGGAAGTAACCTTCAACTTGTATTCACCACAAGCCCATTTGATAGTAACCCGAGAGTCCCTAAAAAATTTGAGTACACCAATACTGAAAGTATTAGCCACTTTCATAGTACACCAAAGAGCAAGAAGTTCATCTTTCATGTTTGTGCTTCTTCCACAATTAATCCTAAGAGTGAAATAATGATCATCATTTAAAATAATAGCTCCACCTGCAGCACATAAACCATCTTTTGCAGCCCCATCAAATAAGGCTACAACACCATTGATCTGAAAACTGAATGTACTCACTTTTTGAATCCTTTGATAAACTCCCTCCATACTGTAATCTTTAACTAGGTTCAAAATCTGAATACATGTATGATGCAGATTTAGAGTTTTGTTCTCAAAAACAACTTTGTTACGAGTATGCCAAATGACCCAGGAAATCATAGCTGGAAGAGTAGGATGGGATCTACACTTTTTGATCCAGTCAAGACAACAGAGGTCAAAGTTTTCCAAACTCCAATGTTGATCAAGCTTCAAAGTCGATAAAATCCTATTCCAAATCATTCTTGTAAACTCACATTCAACTAGAAAATGTTTTGTGGATTCAGAATTTGTTTTGCATAACATGCAAAAGCTTGGGCCACACCACCCTTTTTTAATGAGATTCTCCCAGGTTTTAAGACCATATAACAGAGCATGCCACATAAAACATTTGATTTTCAACGGAATTTTCCAGCTCCATAGCCTTTTATACCACCAATTATGTGGAAAAATACATTTGCTTCTAATGATGGCGTTGTAAGCATATTTATCCGTGATAATACCTGTAGTCGGATTTCCATTCCAGAAAATATCATCTATAATATTAGAAAGACGATAGCTTGTTGAATTCAAATTGCAAATGTATCGATTCCACTCAAAAGCTGCTTGCCCAATTAATCCTAGATCTTTTGTAGAAAACCAGTAGGCACTAGGCTCAGTTTTGTTCCCAGTCTTCTTGATAGTATTAAGAGTATAAATACCACATTCTTTCAGGTATCCAAGGATATCCTCAGACAATTTATAGTTTTCTTCCAAAACCAGAATTGGATCAATGCCAATTGAAATCTCTTCACCATTCCCAACCTGCCATATAAGATCCTTTGCCATCCAATTATATACCTTGATGAAGCCTGTCCAAACAAAATAAGTTCCTCTTATTCTTTTTTTAGGATTCCTTATCGAATTTAAAGTGTTCCCTTTTATATACTTAACTGAGAGAAGTTTGGACCAAAGTATACAGCCCAATAGCCCCCTCCAAAATCTTTTTAGTCTTAGGGCACAGCTGAATGTGAACAATTTTTTATACCCCAGCCTCCACAACTTTCCGGCAATGCTAATATTTCCCATCTAGCCATGACCAAGTTACTTCGATCTTTACCTCTAGTCCAAAGAAAGTTGAAGAAAAATTTCCTTAGTGAATTGATGATCGAACTTGGGTATTTTAAGAGTGATAGCCAATAGACAAGTATCCCTATCAGAACAAATTTTAATAGAGTGAGTCTTCCTCCCACTGACAGAAGTCTATAAGTCCACTGATTTATTCTGCACTCAACCTTTGACAAAATCCAAGCCCAGTCCTTGATCTTGTAACCATTAGTATTTAGGAAAAATCCTAAGTATTTAAAACCATCCTCCAAATGACAAAAAATGTATGGCATAATTTCCTTTAATTCAACAATCTTCGGATCCACAATCCTGTAATGGAAAAAAGATAGATTTGGTAGAACTCACCAACATCCCTGATGCATCACAAAACACATTTATAATTTCCTTATAACTCAACCATTGATCAATAGAATCTGTCCTAGCTAATAAGACACCATGTACAAAAAGAAGACAAGAAAGAGATAAATCAATTGAGAAATTTATACCCTTAATTTTACCTTCTGGTTTAGCTTTAATAATCAATCTACTCAACTCTTCAATGACTAAAAGGAATAAGAGCAGAGACAAAGGGAAACCTTGTCTAATGCCCCTATTGCTTTTGAAAAATCTAGAAGGAGCACCATTTGCAGTAGAAAAACAAGCCATAATCCAGTTTAAAACCAGTGGAGGGATGCCAATTTGAATGAGAATCAATCTCAAGAAAACCCAGTCAACTCTGTCATACGCTTTCTCCAAATCCATTTTGAGTAAAAAAGCCTTCAGTTTCCTCTTCTTAATCGACTGGATTATTTCATGAGATATTCCAAGTGCATCTAGGATTTGACGATCCTGCAGAAAGCCAAATTGTTCAGAAGATATATCCCTAGAAAGAGCTAGCTTCATTCAGACATAAATAATCTTTGTGATGAGTTTATAGTCCAGATTGCATAGGGAAATTAGTCTAAAATCCCGAAACTTTTTTGGCTTACTACACTTTGGGACCAGTGTGATGAATGTAGAGTTTAGAGCCCCTGAAATGAATCCTCCAGTTCTTGAGAATTCCACCATATTTAGAATATCACACCCATGATATCGAAAAAATGCAAAAAAAGTTCAACTGTCCAGCCATCGGGCCCCAGAATTTTTTCTTTAGCAAATACCTTCAGTGTTTTTCAATATCCAACAAAGTAATCTATTTACCCAAGTCCGCATCTTCTTGATCATCAAATAATTTAGGGAACAATCTTCCTATTCTCAACTGTGCCCCCAAATCACATTGTCCAGTATCCAAAAATATTTTACAAAAGAAACATTTAGGAGATAACTACAATTTTTCCTGACCATTAATTGTATTTCCCCCATTATCCGTAAGTTCCCAAATATCATTTGTATTTTTCCGGTAAGATGCATAGGAATGGAAAATTTTTGTGTTTTTATCTCCCAAGCCAATCCAAAGGGCTTTTCTTTTAGGTCTCCAGTCCATTTCTTCCCGTTGAAGGATAAGATCCTTCCTTTGCTCCAGATCTTTCAATATTTCAAAATCATCTTCTCCCATATTCTGGTCAAGATTCCTGATATGAAGATCCTGGATCTATTCCTCCAACTCATAATACTCATGATGATCCTTTACATTCTACTTTTTTAATCCAATTTGTAACTAAATCTTTTAATTTCCTTAGTTTGTAAACTAACAAATCCAATGGATTCAGGTCATCATCACTTACGAAATTTGACAAGAAATTCCGAATAAGCAAACATAAGTCATCATTCTTTAACCAGGAATTATTAAATTTCAAAGGAAACTTCAACAAGGTTTTTGCAGCATCTAGTTGTAGGAAAACCAACCAATGATCAGAAAATTTTACTTCCCCACCCATGAAATGTAACGCTGGAAAGTTTGAAGAAAGGACAACTTAACAAGAAATTTATCCAATCTTTTATGTATACCCTCCAAACCCCTCCTCACATTTGTCCATGTAGGAGCAAGAACCACCGGTTGAACATCCACTATGTCAAATGAACACAGAAGCTTTGAGAAATAATATGCCATATCATCCAATCTAGCAGAAGGTCCCCATATCTTATAAGCATAGATAGTAAAGTTCAGATCAGCTGCGATAATTGAATTTTCAATATTTAGAAGACTAGAGATCTTAAGTGAATCCCAAAATGGACCCCTATCTTTAAAGGGTCCATAGCAATTCGGAATGGACATATTCTTATTAAGGCTTCCACTCCAACCCTCAATAAAAATACCCCATCTTGTCCTGAAAGAACGGAAATTGAAAAAACAAGGATTCCATCCAACTAATAATCCACCCGATAGCCCAACATAACTAATGGCCAAAAACTCCCACCCAGGCAAACAACTAGCCATTTTAATCAAGGCAGACGAATCCTCACACATAGTTTCTTGAAACAAAATTATCTCCGGGTTAGTAGACTAAAATAATTTGGTTAGGCTCTAACCCTAGAAGCCTTCCCCAAACCCCTGACATTAATAGATAAAATTGTCATTAATCAGCCACCAATATGGGCCTCTCTGATCTAAGTGCCCCAATGTGACCAACAGAAGGTGAGAAAACATTCTCCTTATCATATTCAATAATTCTAGCAAAAACCGGTTTATAAACAATAACTTCTTCAACCGAGGAAGGGTCTTTAATTCTCTTTTTATTTTTCTGGATAGTAACATTCTGGAAACGCAGACATTGAATAGGTTATACATTCGGATTCAAAGAAGGTTTTTTTGAATACACCTTCATCGGCGTAAAACAATCACCTGAATTTGGAGGGATATATCCACTTTCATCCAAAATGTTACTTTTAGACAAGGAGAAAATCCTAGCTTCCCCACCCTTAGAAGGCAACCTATTCACAATAACCCCCAAATTCTGTTCACCGTGATATTCCAAATCTGTAATCGATTTCACAAAAGGACTAAAATGAGAAACCAACCCCAGGCACATTGAGACTAGATATACTATCCGTGAAGACAGGACGTGTCGAATCCCCCTCAAGGTTTTTAACCGGAGAAGAAGAAACCCTGAAATTTAATACATCACCAGTAGAAATGCGTTTATCTAAAAATTTCTAAGCAGCAAGATAAAAATCAAGTTCGACTTTGGAGACATCCTTATATGGCGTAACAGAGTGCAGAGAAAACTTACCCGGGGCATAGCTTTTTGGTGTAGACAAGCTGTAACTCGAGTGAGAATATCCCAATGAACTCGAACTAGAGACGTTATCTTCATTAGCCTCCCGCAGAAGATAAGGGAATTTAGCCATAGTATGTCCTATATTTCTGCAATGATAGCACCAAAATGAGAATTTAAAGTAATCCATTTTTTTTCAGAAAGCACGAGAACCCCAAGAAAATTCCACCTCCGCCGGAAATCCCTTAGCCATATCAAATTCAACCATAACCCTAGCTATCCTCCTATCCACACCAAATAGGGATTTTTTATCCACTCTGATAAATTTTCCAACAGTATTAGCTAAACCAATTAAGATATTCTCGGTCCAGAGCTCAATAGGTAAACCCAGAATGAGCATCCATAGATGCCTACGAGACTGCTTCTCCCTCACCAGGTCAAATGAAGTATGCCACAGTTTCAACACAATAGAACCCTTCTTGAAGAGCTAGGTACCTTCCAATAGTTTCCTAATACGCTCAGGAACTGGGAAAATGAACAATATCCAACGATTCACCAGGAAATTAACCCCAGGCGAAAAAACCAACTATGGGTGCCCAATTCTTATTTACCCAGTCCATAATTTTTTCCCGGTTCCCCGCAACATACTCTAACCTGCCCACCAAAGATCTGTTTTCCAACATCTCCACTCTATCCAAGTTAGTATTCACATCAATGGAAAAAAAGACGATGTGTATACATATTCGAATTGAGACCATATGCTAACATGCTAGGCTTATATTCTGGTAGCCTTCTCCAGTCACCACTGTAATATGACATACCATAATATGGCATTAATCTCCTAGTGGTTTGTTGTGAATTTTTTCTATTTTTATATCCCACATCTACATTTTGGACAATAAAGAGGCCTAGATTTGCTCCATGAATATTAGAGGGTCATATCATGTAGTTGTATCCCCAAAATTGAAACACCTCGTACACTCTAGGTAGTTGTTGATCACTAGGCCAACCGCAATATAGTCGACGATCAAATGTCTCTTTGTAAATTGATCTCAAACTCAGGGGCAAGTCATCGTCTCCATCACATTCATTCTCATAGGGTATGTAGTCCACCATCCCGTTGTCTTTAAGCAAATTATGCATCGTTAAACCGGTTCTTGTTCTATTACTTGTTTTCATCAATTCCTCATCTTCCGAGCTGGTATATTGGAAAATATTTTTGTTAGATGTATCATCTGATAAATGATCATCGCCCTCTAGGATGGAATTCGGTGATCCGGGAAATTTAAAACCAAAAACTTTATCTTGCAAATATCTATTAAGAAAAAATTAATTATTTAAATAATATAAAATAATATTTAAAAGAAGTATACATGTTATTTATATAAAATTGGAAAATTCCTTACCACAATTCCTATTGGATTTGAATCTATTGTAGGAGGCATACTACTCACTAGAAGCTCATCATCTATGTAATGTCTTTGTACAAACGCTCATTCAAATTGTTTCTTTCCACGACATACAAAACATCCACAAACAACTATTTTCTCAAAGTATTCTTCCCATGTACTATAGTCCTGACCAACCTCTTCTTCAATGCAATCATTTGATGTGTCTGGAGGATCCATTGTCATATCATTTTCCACCCACTATCCTCTACATGATTTAACGGTTTTAGGTCCATGTCCACGTACATATATTTTTATTTTTCCAGTTGAAGGCTCAAGCTATGCATTTGCTCCAATATCCATCTGAAATAATCAACAACATGCATTAAATTATGTCAAGATTAATTTTTTCCTAAGTTAAGTCAAAATTTGAGTGAATTATGTTTGAAGACATCTGTTGTGTCCTTATTTGATATGACATGATCTGTTTCCATGGCCTTGTCTATCCCCTATAATACACAACATAGTCAATAATGTTTAGTACACCAACTATATCATTTCAACCAATATACTATCCATCTCCTCTATGTTGTAGCATTTGTAAATACATAAACACCTTCCTCCTTTGGTTGAGGTTGCTTTGTCTTCTTACCTTTATTGTATCTGCAAATTCTGTATCCAAATCTATGGCCACCCACTTTCCTCTATGTGATTTAGCAGTTCTACGTCATCTACGTCCTCTGTCCATGGCCTCCTCTAGATCCTGTAAGGCACAACAATGAAAATAATAACATAACGTATATGGACCAAGATAATATTGTTGCTATTATTTTGTTAATACGCTTGCTTTTCATTAAGACGCGCTATGAAAAACAAATTAGTACGTTGCAACATTTTTCTCTTCACGAAAAGTTTCCACGTGGAAAGCTTGACAACTAGAGCTCAAATCTTATGATTACAAGCTTACTACAAATTCACATCAAAAATACATTTATTTACAATTTTACTATAAGTTCACTATCTCTGCAAACAAAGCACTCTAAGTCTCCTCTAGGGTTTATTTGCCATAAACCCTAGGTCGTTCTCACACAAGGACATCAACCCTAGCACAAGGACAAGGACAATTTTTTTTGTTTCTAATGGGGTATTGGTAGAATCAACGAACTTAGATATTAGGTTAGACCAAGGGTCATAAATAAGCATTCATCTATTTTTCTTCAAATGGAAAGTGATGACATAAAACCCCCAACACCCTACAAGTTCAATCATACATGGTTAGAGAATGAATATTACAAGGAGATGGTGGGTCGGGAATGGGAGCATGTCAACCATAAGGAAGATGGGACATGTTATTCCTAGAAGTGTCATCCTAAAATTTCTCCCCATATTTTTCCTCTCGAGTCTAAGTTTCTTGTATGAATTCATTGAGTTAGTCAGATTGTCAATATTTGCAGTGACTTTTGGTCTAAATTGCATTGTATTTAGTTTAATTGATGGTTTTTAGCCTGGCTCTTTATTATTAGATAATCTCTCTTGAGCAATTTTATTTCTTAAAGTAACTTTGTAGGTCTTAAAATAGCTGAAAGGCTAGATCTCAAATGCTAAATATGAAGATCCAATGTTTTAAACATTCTGGCAGTGCAAATCAGAATCTCTTTATATGCACGCTGCCGAAAAAGTATGATATGATAGATTTTGATTTTATCAGCTTTCAGATAATAATTGCATGTTCTAGTATCAAAAAATAGCTTTATTATTAAATATTGTGCCATCAAACATGTGTTACCCATTCGTTATTTGGTATGAGTTTATTCCATTTCAAATAATAATAACTCTGTCTTGTGCTAACCTGTGATTGGTTTTGAGATCGTGGGCTCTTCTCCAAGATACATGTATCACACTTCAATTTGATTTCTTATCAAAAGAGGAATTTTATGTAGAACATTGCTCGGTTACCCTCACCCTGCACAATTTTCATTAAGGAATGTTCGTAGAGATGAAGAGGGAAAGCGGAAAAAGTGGCAAATTACATAGGTTTGAGCCAGAAAATACAAAATGGGAGAGAAAGATTCCTCAATGTGATCAGAAACTAAAAGAGTTCGGCTGGTATTCATTGTGTGAGAAAATTCAAGGGTATAATTTTGAAGTTACAAAATAGTTCGCTTTAAATTTCAAAGACTCAACAGTTGATTTTGGGGGTTTTGAACTTCAAGTTTCTGGAGATTTTATCACTACTACAACTGGTGTAGCTGTCGATGGTGAAAAATGGTTCAAGAAACAACCTGCAGGCATCGATTACAACCAATTTATCTTTCCCCAACACCAAAACCCTGACTAGAATAAGGGAATTCACAAAAAAATCTGAAAGAAGATTGGAAAGATCTCCTGAGCATTGTGCAACGTTATATCACCTGCAAGGGAAGGTTTGCAACATTTTACATGTATCATCTAAGGTTTCTGGCTCATTTAGCATGAATTAAAAAGCTTAATATTCCTTATTATATTTTAAGGATCCTAACAAAGATGATTGTTAGAGTCCAGGATCATCCAGAGCATACCAGCCACAACTTTTTTCATCATGGCCTGGTAAAATTGCTTGTCTTAGAGGAATTGAAGAGACAAAATAGAATGTGGCCTCATTTCTTGTTTTGGTCTGTTTTTAAGCTTGAACAGGTAGTGGATCTTGAGGATAATGGTAATTTTGTTGATAAAAAGGTAAAAAGGCCTAAGATATTGAAGAGAGCACTGGAACAGTCTCTCAAAGGTGACCAGAAAAAAGATAATGTACAAGAAAAGTTTCAAGGACTAGATGAAGGGTATAATGAAAAGTCGTCTCCTGTAAAAGAAAATGTAGGATCACAAATTCCAATTGAGAGTAATGAGAAAGGAGAATTTTTAGAGGCATAAACAAGTTCAAAAGTTTCCCATAAACAAGGGATTTCTCTTTCTGAGGGAAATGTTGTTATCGGACAATCCACTCGAGCGGACGCAAGCCGGATCTCCCTAGCTCAAAGTGAGTCTAGAACAAATAGAACAGACTACAAGTGGATTTACTAGATCTACTTAAGGATCAAGTACTAGATGTCTTACCTTTTTACTACACAATCCTTTATCCTGAACATTGCTCCACGTCCCACGGTCGTCAGATCCAAGCTACAAGACCTTTCAAGACAAGAAACAAGAGAAACCAGTAAAAGACATCTATACAATAAGCGATCTAAGTAAACAGTTAAGCAGGTAAACTACTCAATATCATTGCACACATGAACAACATTGGTGGAAAGCATTTGTATTACTGCAAATAGAGGAGTACATGATAGAGATATAGAACCACAACCAAGGCTTAATGCTGTAGCCCTTCTCCAACAAAGCCGATTTCCATATCCTTCCAAGGAAGTATGAGTTCTCCAATAGGCGAGTGGAGATGTTCTAAGAGAGATTTCACCAGCATGTAGATACCATAGTCTTCCTCCCTTTGGGATGGGAGTGAACCTCACTTATATAGGACTAAGTGGATAGGGTATGGATAGGATAGGTTGAGAGATGGTAGGAGAGAAATAGGGGATCCTCCCAAAGAGTTAGGGGTCGAGTACCATCTCCCCTAGAGGTTAGGGATAAGCCCCTAAATGAGCAAGTTTCGAGAAGGATCTCGAATAAGCTATTTTTTCCCATTAATTGACCTCGTCGCACCCTGCAGTGGAGCAAGATGCGACGTCGCATGTTGCTAGTGTGCAACTTGCGACGACCCTTCAAAACCTAGCACAATTAGGTACAAATCCTCCCAGGATGATTACTTAGTCTAGGTATCTTTAGGGGTGTATACACTGAATCTTACGATGAGTAGATTTTGGGTGTAACAAATGTTCAGGTTATGAAACATGGGAAGGAAGCTATAACCATTGCTAAGATAATTGAATATATTGAGAAGGATAAAATCCCAATTCTGATTTTGAAAACCTTGATAGCCTTGTCCTGACCGATACTAGTAAGAGAAGACATAGAACTCAAGCTACAAATAAACTAAGATTTAATATGAGAGGCATTCTGGGCCCTAGTATTAAGAAAAAGACTGTAATTGGCATTGAGGATTCCTTAGATGAAGAATATAGTAAGTCTAAAAGGGATGAAGAATTGGTGACTGGACTTTTAGAGAAAATTGAAGAAGGCCTAAAATCATTTCCAGATCTCCTAGGAAAGAGTTATGCAATTAAAGATTATTTAGGATTGGAGGATTCAGACAATGAAATATTCCCAAATCATTTGGATTTTAAAGATAAAAAGGAAATAGTAGATGTTCAGGAGAGAGTTGAAGCCTCTAATAAAAAAATAATGGAGATTGAAGCTGATCATTCTATGGAAATACCCATTGATGAGGCTCATTCTGAAAACATATTAGATAAAAAATTTAAACAAGAGCTTCAACAATACAAAGAACAAAACAAACATTTAAATGAAGTTAATGACATGATAATGCAAGAAAATCAAATGTTGAGGAATGATTTACAAGAGTTGAATGAAAAATATGAGGAGTTGAGTCAATTGGAACAAGAAGCAGTCAACAGAAGAAAAGCAGTGCAATAGAAAAATGAAGAGATATCTAAACAAAATAAAGAGATATCTAAGAGACTTAAAGCTTCAGAAAAAATAATGTCTTCGATTGTAGAAAAAGTCTCAAGCTTTGGATGGTTTAGCAGGTTTAGCAAAGGCCACTCGTCATGTTTGATCAGGTAGTATCAAGTTTTGAGAAGCTCCACATTTTTGTTCCACATGTAATGAAAAGATTGTGAAGAATGTTTATCATAGCTTCAAACTATTTTGGCATCGAGTCTACATCAAGAGCAAATTATTTTTGTAGAGAATCCTAAAGGTCAAAGTTTGCCACTTGAACAACTAAACAGGTGTCCTTCCAAATGTGCTACAAGATCGCAACGGTCTTAAATCAATTTAAGGGATCTAGATAAGTTAAAAGATGGATCAAATACAATATTTACTCCTATTTGTTGCATTTAATTTTGTAATTATATTCTGTTAGATTCGGTCCATTAATTTTGGATCTAGAAACTCTTTTAGAAGTTAGTTTTGATTATAAAATGCAAGAGACAATATGTTTGAAGAGGTTGATGGTATGAGGGTCGAGAGCTATGTATTGAAAACTTGAATACATATGCTCTGTTAACATTACTTTGGAGATATGTTATCTAAAGATGGGATTTTATCTATTATGAGCCAAGTTTTAGTTGTCATTAAATATGAGTACTTCACAGTTTTGTTTAAACTGATCATGGTTATGAAAACTTTTATAGTGATGTTTTTATTTTAAATGCTCATTATGTGGTTTAGTATTTTTATTATGTGTTTGTAATTTTATTCTAAATATGGTGCTTTAAAACTATTGTGTGAATGAACTATTAGTTTCACATATTGTTAGTAAGCTTTGAACATGAGCCATTGTTGATACGATTCTAGCTTAAGTTTGGTCCTCCAATGTTATTTTCAAAAATATGATGTTATCAGTTGTCTCATTCTTTCTTTCCTTGCAATTAGACCCTCAATCCATTGCATAACCAGTATTAAAATCCAAATCGTAAACCTTGAGGTGCCTAAACTATGTATTTTCATACTCTAGTACAAACTTTAGGACTAACAGGATGACTACTTTCCAACTCTATGAATCCTCAAAAAATATTAGAAAGTTAACAAAATAGTGGGTTAAGGAAAAACAAAATAACAATCATGTGAATCTGAGGGAAGGGGAAACCCACATTGAACATATACATGTGTAATGACCCTTTTTTAAATTTTTATTAAAATGCCCAATTTTCCACTTTTTCCCCAATTTCGACCTTTGACTAGTTTTGATGTCTAGGTCTCCAAATTAACCCAAATGCTCCCAAATATTCTGTAAGGGTATATGAATGATATTGGGACTTGAATATGAGGTTCATGGATTATTTATAACCCTCCAAATACTTCTGCAAACTTGTTTAATATTCTGGTCGATGTATGGAATTTAACTAGCAATTTGTGGATCAAATCCCCCCAAGGTAGGTACTGAAAATGGCTTTCCAAATGCCTCCAAACCCATTCGAAATTCAGAACAGAGGTAGGGGATGTTTGAGGGACATTAATAAGGTCTCATATGCACCATTAATCAATTATTAGGTATGTTCTAACATCATCCCCAATAACAGCAAAAAACCACTAATTCGACCCTTGGGGAAATGGCACCAAATCTCTTCCAAATGCAAATAAACTGAGTAAAATGACTTCAAATGCTTAATTTATGAACATGAAACTTGTAATACTCATTAATGTATATCCATTCATCATAAATATATCAGATAAATATTCTTTCATTCGAAATCATCAGCATTACAATGGTATACATCAATGTAGTGGGGAAATGGTCATTGTTTGATCATTAATCAACATTTTTACATACAACCACTTGGTGTTTCGACCTGATACTTTATGAATATGAAGAATAGAGTATATAAATATTATTACAATCTGAAATACATCATTAGAAGCTCTCCCAATGAGTACAAGATCTCACCCAAAGCGCAATCCCTCAAGGAGTATGAATATGCCATCAAAACTGGAAATGGTTGAGAGAAAGTGTTGCACTAAAAAAAACCATGAGATTACCTGTATATAATACCTGAAAATACAAAATCCATTAAATATCCATGAAATACCTGAGTGGCCTCTCCAAACACCAACTTGGATGGGAATCTTTCACCCTCGAAATTGGCTAAGGCAAGAAACTAGTCATCCACTAGCTCTCTCTTCACAAATGGAATTTTTCTCACATGATCTAAATCTCTTCTCTGGGTTTATACATGTATTTTATAAACATCCTTATCCTTCTAAGGTTCCCAATCCATCCATATACTCAATCCAATTCGAATTAGGGTAAGGGCTCAAGATTTGCCATGTGTCCCACCTTTCCTAGCCTTCCACCTTCCACCAATTCGAGTGGGGGTCTCTTTGGCTTCTCCAACTCCCATGAGTGCCCTCTTGGAGCCTATTTTTGGGGCTGACATGTCATAATGGTCATATCTCAGAGTTCATATCTTCAATTTGTCATAGATGTCATAGATGCTCCATCATTGTTGTCATAGGGGCTAGGGAATCTAGCCCAAGTGTCCACAAGCTTCCAATTTGACTCTTCCTCTTCCATGGAGGTTACCAATCCGTCACAATTTGACCTAATATGCTCAATTCCATATGTATGACTTACCAAATCATCCAATAATTTTCACCTTCTCATGAATTCGAATTAGCAAGAGAGAGATTCCATGTGTCCTTGAAAAATCAAGCTAGTGTGGGTCCCACATCCTCCATATGTCTTCAAAACCACTTGCCACATAGAATTTCTCTTGAATTTATTTATTCAACCTATTTATTAAATAATTGAAGCCTTCTAATGTCTAAACATCATTTATTAGCTTCCTTATTACAATTCCACATGTGCCCATCCAACCTAGGAAACTAGTAGGATTGATGGGATTGTCTTACTATGCAATTATTTGAATGGAGACATTACAACATGAGAACAATCCTAATGGTGTATTTATTGAGGATGAGTATATAAACCTTAAAATTTTGGAGGGTTTTCTTTGATCTCTTCTAAATTGGGAAAGTTCTCAATGGAGGCTAAAAAATAGAGCCACATAAGTATAAAAGGGAAGCAAGGTGTCATGTCAAGCTACTCCTAGCCTCTTCAAAATATCATACAAGATAGAATAAACACCAGTAAGTCAACCCTTCATCTTTCCCAAAGTTTTTCTCACACAATATTTACAAACAAAGCACTCTAAGTCTCCTCTAAGGTTTCTTTTCCATAAACCATAGGTCCTTCTCACACAAGGACATCAATCGTAGCACAAGGACATATACAAGTTTTTTTTTATTTCTAATGGGGTATTAGTAGAAGAAACACAAGTTAGATATTAGGTTATACCAAGGGTCATAAATAAACATTCACCTATTTTTCTTCAAATGGAAAGTGATGGCATAAAACCCCCAACACCCTACAAGTTCAATCATACATGGTTAGAGAATGAGGATTACAAGGAGATGGTGGGCCGGGAATGGGAGCATGTCAACCATAAGGAAGATGGGGAAACTACTTTCCAACTCTATGAATCCTCAAAAAATATTAGAAGGTTAACAAAGGAGTGGGTTAAGGAAAAACAAAATAACAAACATGTGAATTTGAGGGCAATGGAAGCCCACAATGAACATATACATGAGAACAATTCTAATGGTGTATTTACTGAGTATGACTAGATAAACCTTAAAAGGTTGGAGAGTTGTCTTTGATCTCTTCTAAATTGGGAAAGTTCCCAATGGAGGCTAAAAAATAGAGCCACATAAGTAGAAAAGGGAATCAAGGTGTCATGCCAAGCTACTACTAGCCTCTTCAAAATCTCATACAACAAGATAGAATCAACACCAACAAGTCCACCCTTCATCTTTCCCAAATGTTGTCTCATGCAATCTCTCCAAAAAAAGCAATATAAGTCTCCTCTAGAGTTTCTTTCCCATAAACCCTAGGTCCTTCTCACACAAGGACATCAACCCTAGCATAAGGACAAGGACAAGTTTTTTTTCTTCTAATGGGGTATTCGTAGAAGCAACACAAGTTAGATATTAGGTTAGACCAGGGGTCATAAATAAGCATTCACCTATTTTAGATGTTTTTGTTGTTACCTCATCTCAATATGTGTTTGTTAACTACATGTCCACTCCATAATTTGATTCTTATGAATAAAATACATTGAGTTAAAGAGGGAACCAAATGGGGTGATGATTCGCATAAGCTCCCCAAGAGTGTTCTTGGGTATAGAAAAAATATTATGGAAATTAACACATAATGGAAATTCAATACACTCACTAACCATATATCCATATGAAAGTGCATAACAATTTGCATGAATGTTACTAAATTATGAGGATTGTGGCATAGATTCAGATAGGATAACATTAACAAGGGTCATAGCAGGGTAGTTAGGTGCTAAATTAGGTTACATTTACGACACATTTAGCGCCTCAAAATTATTACAATTAGGGAAAAACGAAGGAGAAAAAGTCAACGCTAAGGGCGCCGAGTTTATCACCTGCCAATGAAACGAAATGAAAAATTAAAAAAAAAACTCCTCTTTAACATTGAAAAAATAAAACATCACTTCCAGCTTGAACTCACACTCACAAATCAACCTTCAAAGTAGAGTCGTGAGTCAACCAACAGAAGTAGCAGACCACCACAATCAGTCTTCACAAATTAGACTTCAGAATAGAGTTATGAGTCGACCAACGGAGCAAACCACTGAAGTCACTCTTCCCTAGAAGGGAAAATTGGAAATATATTGATCGTGAGTAGAGTTGATGACGGGCCCCTCCTCCCCTGTGAAGGATTTCACGAATTAATTTTTATTTTTGGATGTGAATCGCCCCCTAGAAGCCATGAAAATAGAGCGCCTCTCCTGCTTTCAAACATATGTTGTTTATATCACTTAGAAGGAAGGGAGAAAAGCGTAGGGAGCAAAGGGAAGGGAGCTTCCACATATCGAATGAAAATATTTTTCCCTAGGATGCTAGAAAATGTCAAGTAATAGAGGGAAGGGAGCAAGAGGAGTAGACTCTTTCCACAATCAGGCATTTCGTACTAAATTTATAGATTTGTATGTGTTTCGATTGCTTATTTGATTTGTAGTTTTTAGTTTTTTATTTCTAAATTTAAAAGAAGAAATTTATTCTATATATATAGGGGCATGAGACCGGCAACAAGAAAGAGGCTTTGGCTTCACTATTGGGGGTAGACCTAGTGAATAAACCGGATGGTATGGAATTTCCAATGCTCACCAAACACATAGAAAAATGAACTAGTAAATCCCCTGAAACATTGCAACAAAATCAATCGTTTCTGGGGAATCGATTGATTCCCCAACAACTACATAATTGAGAAAAGGAGTAAATCAATAACAATAACCTATAAGAATGTGGAACAGGGAGCAAAGACGTCAAATTTCATATCCACACTTGGGACACAGACCTCTTCCAGCACATCGTGTTTTTCATCTTGCATTGGTACCTACAATACCAAGATAGAATACGACGTTGTCTCAAGGGATATCCAAATGACAGATACTGGAAAAGTGTTTATGAACAGGTTGAAGGAACCATGCATTAATGGTTCAAAGACCATCTACATATGTCATTCTCAAAGATACCCATGCACATGCAAAAATAAGTTATCCCTGACATGGAGACTGAATTTGGCACAAGTTGGTTGGTAAAAAGGTTAAAATATCAAATGAATCAATTTTCAAGAGATTTTAGTGCAACCAAATGAAGAAGATTAAAAAAATCCCTCCCGAGCTAAGGGAAAAAAGGCCAATTGATGTAAGTGTGAAAGTATGGAAAGAGCTCATAAAGCATATGAGAAAGCGGAAGCACTGAGGAAGTCTGGCGAAGAAATCACACAAGTTAGCTAAATTTGCTTATAATTTTATTTCAAAACTATCAAACGATTTTTATATTTTATTTGTGCTTAATTAAATTGAATTAGTATATGTTTCAGGACAAGGGATCCAAGGCCATGCTTTCCAAACTTTGTGCCACGTGTCACAGTGGCCAAAAAGGTTTACAAGCCTTGATATGCACATTTGTAAGTATATTTTATATGTGAAATTATATTTTTTTTATTTCCTACAAAAAAGTAAATGATTGGATGTTAATTAGTTTAACTAGTCCATGTGCCATGTTTTAACAGGAGCCGAAATATGGTCGATATCCATCTCAATTTGAAAAGGAAATTTTACAAAACAAAAAGTGGTTTGATTTCGTAATTTGGATGGAAACTGAGGTATCAATAGTTGACTTTCAAAAACTTAGTTGGATATTGTTGTGTTAATATGTCAATTTGCATTTCTTGTGTTGAGATGTTTATTGATGCGTAGTTTAAGTTGTTTATTGATGCGTAGCAATAAACATGGACAAAAGCACATGGGGTTCTCCATGTTCAATTCATCCCCAAATAATTTATTAGTTTCAAAAATAATATAACACAGGTAGGAGGTTGTATATAATTTTGGATTTGTTCCCACTAGAGGAGACTCGACTCTCATGGGACATGCATAGGTCCCTAAACCACCCTTGATCTTTCTCCTATGTTGCTTCACACAAGCTCTCCAAACAAAGTCTCATATAGAGTTTCTTTGCAAGAAACCTTAAATCCTTATCACCCAAGGGACTCAAACCCTAACACTTCTAATCTCCTATAAGTTTTGCCTCTGAAAAACCTTAGCACCTTCCTCCCTTCCATAAATATAAGTACAAATACTCAAGACAATTTCATCTTCAAGATAAAAAATGATTTAATTTACTCTAACATGCTTACTACATGAATACTATAACTAAATGACTCCCCCCCCCTTATATAGATTAGGCAAGGGATGCCAACAATAGTAAAGTGGACAAGGTCCACAAGCAACCTAATCTAATCCTTAAGGTGAAGTCTCTACTTGTAGCACTCTCTCTCCAAGGTGCATACATGTCAATACAAGGCTCATCAATTGGTGTGCTCTACAAGCATGGATACTTGATGTCCAATAGAAGCATCCAAATATCCAACACTAACCCTCAAAATTTGTATCTCGGGTCCACATAAAACCACAATGAATGCGCCCTCAACATCCTCAGGTCAAGTGATCATTCTCTTAAGGAATTCCAAGTGGTCTCTCTACTCATAGGGATCACTGCCCACCCTCCAAGTGCCCAATGCTTCTCCTCAAAGGTATATCCAACACCCATCCTCCTTAACATGTGCACCATGAATAAGGTATCTATACCACATCAGATAGGCACAAAATCAAGGAGTAAGCCACTTCTAGCATCAAGCCGAAGGTCAAGAAACTACCTATCAAGATCTCTCCAAATGTATTCCACCAAAAGGTATAAGATACAAATAAGGGTTTAGGGTTTCACTGTTTAACCACATCACATGAGGGAATCCCTAGCATGGTGTAAACATTTTGAAATAAAACCAAAGCCAACACTCCTTTACAAGGAAAGTGTTTTCACCAATACTAGTCTTCTCCTTATGAGTCTTAACTAACTTTTCCATTTGCAAATCTAATCCACCATGGTATCATATGCATTCATTCAAATGCACATGCATTCCTTCTTCTTATATATGAATCCTTCTGAAGAGTTTCTTTTCATAAGACACATGTCTCAATGCCCCATTGTCCACGTACCTCCTAACACTTGGCATAGTATTGGAAGATAAATAAGAGACTATGGATAAGGTGGTTTCAAATTAGTGTCAATGTAGAAAAGTTTAGATCCATTTAGATTTAGTTTCAATCGCTAAATGTTGAACTTCTTAGGGTTTTATGAAGTTTTAAACTTTTATTTCCATTTCATCATTACATCATCATATATTATCATCATAGCATAAGCATAAACAGAACTGAACTATAAACCATCGATGATGTTGTAAATAACCAAGATCACATGAAGATAGCCAATGCACAAGTACACAAGATGTATCCTGGGAAACCCTCATGGGGGAGAAACCACAACAACCTTTCACTATGATCAATTTAGCATAAATCAATCCCCAAGCATGACCTCACCAAGTCCTTTTCCAAAAACCCTAGGCCAAAGGAGAGATGAAAGACCATGCAATACATAAGCCATAGACAACATATCCAAACACTGCTTCAACTAGACAAAGCATAGCGAGTAACCATAGAGCGATGGAAATAACATAGTGAGGATCTATAGCGAAAGACAAGAGTATAGTGAGCCTCCAAGGAGTAAGACAAGAAGCATAGTGAACCCTAGAACAAAAGAGAACATGTATAGTGAAAATACCAGACAATTGCAGAGCCAAGATATTGGAATATTCCAACATGGTTAGCAACTCGCCAATGTTAAAATACCAAACTCTTTGTGCATTATTCGGTCCTTAAAGGGCCTTCATCAACGTACAAATAGGTATCTTTCTATGCACCTAAAAATCTCCACCAGCTAAATTCAAATCCTCAACAATCTCAACTCCACCTTGATAAGAGAGTCCTATTGTAATTGGAGCAATAGTCTCATAAAGGACAACTAGATCTTTTTAAGAGAATCCTTTGGTAATAAACAAGTCTCAATACTCTTCAATATTCCCATAATTTACAAGCCTGGAATCAATCATGCATTCCACAATAAGTTTTGAAATTATCTCCTAGACATCATACTCTTCCATTGTGGCATCTTGATACCTACTCTACATGTGCCTACTTACATTTGGAAGGGTACTCCTCCATCATGGTGTCATACCATTCTTTCACTTTATGTGCCTCCTCAATGTTGGAAGGTTTTGTCACTATAGATCCATTGCCTTGCACTCGAGTCCCATGCTTTGCTGGATCAAGAAGTAATATATGTTAACGGCCTCCTTTCCATAGACCTTTAGCCAAAATTCAAGGAAAATCCTTGTTGAAATACCGATAGTGCATTGTTGATTACATACCACCCAACACTGCAAATACTATTGGTTCAAAAATGAGAAACCATAAAGAATGTAGTCTTAATCTTGGATGCTAAATCATCCACTCAAGCTAGTGTCTCTTCACTCCTTACCAACTGATCTTGTTGTTGCTTACCCTTCCCTTTTTTTCTTATCTTGACATTGACTGGCATAACACCTCTTTTCATGGCATCTGAAAATAATTCATGTCACCCAAATCCTTCATACCATGGTTAAAAAAAATGACTCTTCATTTTTACCCATCTTAAGCATATCAACCACTCCAATCACTAGAGTAACATGAGTATCACACCCATAACCTATCATAGGTCTAATCACCTCTCTCAAGCATAAAAATATACTCCAAACAATATAGCATCTATGGAATCACAACCACAACCTATAAAATGTCCAAATTGGTCGTCTTGGACATGACAACATATTCCATTCACCAGAGCATGTAGGGCATCACATTCACAACAAATGTCCATTCCAAATCATCCATCTCAAGCATAATAACACATTCCAATCAGTAGAGCATCTTGGGTCTCACACCCACTGAAAACCTTCATTCTTAGCTCCTTTGTCATAGCTAGTTGAATTCTTCATGTAATGGATGAAAAAATTTTAGGTGCAAACCACTCGAGGCACTAGAGTACCATGGACATCACATCCAACAAATTTTCATGGGTCCTCATGCTTATCTTGAGGATAGATTGGCTCAAACCATTAGATCTTTCTTAGGCATGACGCCCATTGAAATATTATGTTCTCAACTCACTCTCATAGGTCATTGACTTCTCCATGTAATGGTGAAAATATTCAACAAAAGTGATATGGCATCATTTTCAAATTATGTGTGTTGATGACAAATTGCACCACACAAAATTCATGGATATACATGCATAAATTATTCATCCACGATTGGAATCTGATTCTCTATAAACCCCATTCAAACTTCCAAATACATGACTACACCAAATCATTATAGGAAAAATACATAGTGCAAACATTGCAAATACATAATTGTTAGATCATATCAATTTCCTTTAGGCAAATATTTAACCCACAAATCAAATTGTTAAAATTACATTTGCAAACAACAACTAAAGCAACACCAATATACTACCCTACAGTAATCCTTTGATAGTATCTTGGCATGAAATTTGAAATCATGTACTAGCATAGGGTTCTCCTCTATAATAAAATACTAATATTGTCCTCTAAAACCCTAGATCTAACCTCCCAAGAATCTCCACGTGTGAATTCATAAAAAAAGGACAATGATCAACCAACTTGGCCATAAAATGATGTGAAGAATTCAAATAAAATTCTCCAAGGGTATCTAATCATAAAACAACCTCAAACAAGGAACACCAACCAAGAATCTAGGGTTTGACCCCCTAGACTCCTCCAAATGTGTGTTCCCAACTGATGATTATAAAATATTGTGAAAAAGACATCAAAATAGACACATGTGAGTGTTCAAGAGTGTCTCTATGGATAGACCTCAATCAATCATATCCTCCAAGTGATAAGCAACCTCAACAAAATCCATGGAACATGTACCTAAGAAGTCATAAGGACTCACACATATGCCGAAGAAAAGTGTATTCCACTCCATCAAAGGTGCCAACAAAACATACTCGGGGGCATCCAAACAATTTACTATCCTCTAGCGAAAATGTGGGTGTCCACATAAAATCGAATGATCCTTTAAGCAAGGCATCATAAAAATGTTGATGATGGCAATTGGGTGGTGTGACTTTCAAGGGGATTGCACTATTTATTCTAGGAGAATTCTATAAGTGTAATTTTCTTCTCCCATCTTCTCGTTCATGTGCCAACCATCAAATATCCATTGTTCTAGGAGAAGGAACCAAATATGCTACCCTTATTAACCCTACCATAGATTTGAAAGGTATTTCAACATAGTGCTTTACTGCTAGATCTTACACCATGTATACATCTGGGCATATATATTTCTATTTGGATGATGGACATGGTTAAAAAATTCTACACATTGTGAAGATGAATAAACCCTTTATAAATGTCATCTTCTAGTTGGTTGATCTGCAATTAAAAAATGGAAGCACAACCCAAACATAATATGATTTCATTAACCCTAAGCATGTATGTTTTATTTTAGCTTCCAAGTCAAAATAAGTTAGGCAAGGGTGGAACAAAAGAAGGAAGTCCCAATGCACTCATAATCCTCCATTTATGAATGTTTTTCTTTTTTATTTATACAGGTTTCTCAACATAAGATTAGGGTTGACCCATAAGGAAATAAGTGTGACTATTATAGCAAGGTTGGCCTTAAGATTCACCAATTTTTTCTTTGACTTTAGGTCCTATTTGAATATGCAAGGTTGTTTTCTCTATTTGCAATGTTGGTATATCCTCTTTAAATGCCTATATGATACCCAAAGACCTAGAACTCATGCTGGGTATTCTTCCTTCCTCCCAAAATGAAATTTTATAGGCCATATATGAGAGGTTTATTTCTTGTTTTTCTATCAAAGATGGCATAAAAATTTAACTTTAAGCTTCAACCAATATTTAATTTAGGCCTTAAACGTTTCTTCAAATATTTTTCTCCTAGTCTACTGAAGTTTATGTGGGTAGCATATAAAAAATAAGATGGATATGGCTGCCACATTACTGTAGGTGTTATGCTTAAACAAAATCCTAGAACGAATCAAACTTCACCACCTTGCTTGAATATATATGCTAAGAACAACCTCTGCCATGGAGAACAAGTCCAACCATGCATCTAAGATTTGGCATAGTATTATCAATGAGGGATAAGGCTGCTTTGAGTATACATTGGAAGATATGATTGAGATGTTGTAGGCGGGAAACAAAAATTTACATTAGTGGATAAAAAAATGCAATATTATTTAAGACTTTCAATGAGTATCATAGTGCACTTTCTCCAACTTTTTGAAAGGATGACAGATGAGGGAAATTATTCCTCATAAGGGAGTAATCTATGGAATTCCTCCCAATGATAAACAAAAGTGACACCATAATAAATCTTCAAAGGGCTTGCCACATCCAAGGGATTGTAATCACTTCAAAAAATAGCTTTCACAACGTTCAGAGGAACTTACCATATTCAAAGTCACATATATTTTCTTCAAGAATCAACCTTCATCATATGCTTGTATTCAATTCAATATTTGGAGGGGTGATTTCCAACTTTATGCTTGGAGGGTTCCACGTCCAAGGGTTCCACTTGAGGTGTTCAACTTATGCCTTTCCATCCATATTTTTCATCAAAGGGAACATCACCTTTAATCACATCAATCTTCAAGATCCTTTGTTATATGTCCAAGGGGACTCTTCGACAATTTAGGGGATTCTTCATGATGCAAGAGCTCGTGACCAACAATGCAAGAGGTTCACAAGAGGAAGGGCTCCACTAACACATCATCATGGATACCATGTTCAAGGGATCCACTAAGCACATCATCGAACATCATGGGTTCCATCAACACGAGCAGGGCTCCATCACCATGAGAAAGGGCTCCACCATGAGCATAAAGTGAAAGGGCTCCACCAGAGGAAAACATCCATAATCCAACCAACATCATCCATCCAACGTGAACACTACAAGGGAATTGGTGGCATCAATGACAACCCAATGGCCACTGTAAGTCCCATGTTGGAATCAATGACAACTCAATCAACATATATGCACCATGGTTGAGATTTTTGAAATTGACCCCTACACGTGAAATTTGCACTAGGTGTCACTGAGCAAAAAACTAGTCTATAGTCTCAGCCAATGAGATGACCTTATGGCCATGGGTAAGATGGGAAGAGGCGTCCCTAGGTATAATTTGATTCTACGAATATGGTGGAATCGATGGTTCGTCGATCTGAGTCACGTTTTGGGTATTATGGCGAGTTGGAACTCACTTCCAAAAGGCAATTAGGGACATTGTCATCATTTGGTCCCAGGGCCTTAAATTGAACATGAGAATCTTAATAGTTTTATGTGAGCTTGAGTGGTTGTACTTGGGCATGGACAAGGTGATAAGTTTGTCTGAATGCTCTCGTGGTTGAGATTTTTAAAATTGACCCTTGCATGCAAAATTTGCATTAGGTCTCATTGAGCAAAAAACTAGGCTTTGGTCTCAGCCAATGAGATGACCTTTTGGCCATGGGTAAGATGTGAAGGGGAATCCCTAGGTATAATGCGATGCTACGAATATGATGGAATTGAAGTTTTTTCAATCTGAATCACCATTTGGGTATTATGGTTAGTTGCAACTCGCTTCTAAAAGGCATTTAGGGACATTTGCATCATTTGGTCATGGGGCCTCAAATTGAACTAGAGCGGCATAACAATGTTCCGTGAGCTTGAGTGGGTGTACTTTGGCATGGAAAAGGTGATAAGGTCATCTGAATGCTCCTGTAGTTGAGATTTTTTAAATTGACTCCTGCATGTGAAATTTGCATTAGGTCTCATTCAGCAAAAACTAGTCTCCGGTCTCGACCAATGAGATGACCTTCTGGCCATCGGTAAGATGGGTAGGGCCATCCATAGGTATAATTTGATGCTAATAATCTAATGGAATAGACAGTTTTTTGGTCTGAGTCACCGTGTGGGTATTATGGCGAGTTGAAAATCGCTTCCAAAAGGCAATTAGGTACATTGTCACCATTTGGTCTCAGGGCCTCAAACTGAACCGGAGCAGCATAACAGTGTTCTGTGAGCTTGGGCGAGTGTACTTGGGCATGGAAAAGGTGATAATGTCATCCAAATTTTGAAATTAACCCCTGCATGCGAAATTCGCATTAGGTCTCACTGAGCAAAAAACTAGTCTCTGGTCTTGGCCAATAGATGACCTTCTGGCCATGGGTAAGTTGGGCAGGGGCATCCCTAAGTATAATGCGATGCTACAAATCGAATGGAATCGATGGTTTGTCAATTCGAGTCACCGTTTGGGTATTTTGGTCAGTTGGAACTTGCATCTAAAAGGAATTTAGGGACATTTGCACCATTTGGTCTTGTTGTTGCTGCAACATCCCCCCCAAAAGTTTTGTAAATATTGGGGCCCCTCCTTCTTATTTTTTTTAGAAAGTTTACTTAGGAGCTGAACATTCCCTAGAAGGTCTTTTATACTTAGTTTTTCTAGAGAAGTAAGTTTTGAGTTTGTTTTATCTTTTTCTTTCTGAGTCAAACTCAACTTTTTCACCTGCAACGGCGGACGAACTCAACAAGTTCCACCGCAACGACGAAAGAAATCAGCAAGTTCCACTGCAATGGGCACTTTCCTTTTGATTAAATCTCTTAAGCTCATGAGTTTCAGACAAACTCACCAATTTCATCCGAAACGTCAGACGAACTCGACGAGTCTCGCCGCAACGGCGGAACAACTCACAAGGTTTTTCCGCAACGGGCGGACAGATTTTGACTAAGGCACAAAGCCATTTTTCGACGGGCGAACTCGGCAAGTTCTGTCGCAACGTCGGGCGCACTCAGCAAGCTCTGCCACTACGTCAGGTGAACTCACCAAGTTCCACCACAACGGGAAGAACGACTCCTGTAATCTTGCTGCAACGGGCGAAAGTTTTTCTTAAGGCCCGAAGCCGCAAACCGTCGGACAAACTCACGAAGTCTCACCGCAACGGGAGGCCAAACTCAACCTTTTTCTCTGCAACTCCGTTTGAAACTTATAATTTTTTGCCACAAATCATCGGGAGAACTCGCCTTTTCTTTTCGATTTCGGCGGTCGCATTTAATGCTAGGCATGCCAAAGTGACCCCTTCCGCACATGCCTTAAAACCCTGTTTTTAAAATTTCACCAACCCATTTGAATGCCCACATGTGTCATCCTTTATATATAGGGTTTGGGCCGTTTAAGTCTTCATTGGTAGATTTTTTACATTGAGAACCTCGTTGAGGTTGCATCAAGTTGCTCCAGCTCAACCCGTTTGCTACACTGTCACCTCCATCGGGACAAACCGTTCTCTCCCAGGTTGGTGGTATCTATCGTCTCCTTTGTATTTGTTTTAGCTGTTAGTTGATGAAGCCAGTTTCGGCATTACTATCATCGCACCAGTCGCATGGCCTGTAGTCATTTTTCTTTTGTTGTTTTGGTCATTCCCAAGCATCAAGCTCATAACCGTCGGCCCTTACAACCCACTCCTAGTCCCTCAAACCTACGTACTCATCCTCCCAGGTAGCATTTACTTGTCACCCCACTCGCGCTTTCGTTAAGGAAAAACTAAGCCCAGTCTCATTATGAACTCAACAGCATCTTCCTAGCCCTGCTTATCACTCCAGGGAGAAATATGGTGTCTTGCTTTCAATTCAAACTCTCAATTTCTATTTTACAACACTTTGCTATTTGATATCTGTTATATCTATGAAATAAAATTGAGCCATGTTTAAATATATTTTGCGTTTGGGTTGATTTTATGTCTACTCATGCATGGTTGTCAGATAGGTTTAAGCCACGATGCCGAAGGGTAGAAAAAGAAGGCAAAGATGATTGAGCCAAAATCAGGGGAAGCAAGAGTTGAACCTTTGTTCGAGGATACCAAGTCTGTCACAGGTGTTCCTCTTGAAGTCAAATGGGGAGATATATATTGCATGCTAAGAGACCAAGATATCCCTGGAGAACTCTTGGAAGAGGAGCATATATACCAAAACATCAGAAGCTCTAGTATATCTAAAGCTTCCATGCACCCTAAGCTCTTCCCTTGTTCAGAGGTGATTGGATGGATCCTGGAGCATGCAGACCCTGATTCAAGAGTGTTATCCGATAGAAACGGAGAGGATTTTGCCTCATTTCATCTAGCCTACATTGCAGCAGCTTACAAGTTACCACGCCCTTAACAGTCGTTGAACGACGAATGGTTGGGACAGCTCTAGACAGACAATTTTGAAATGGCTAAGAAGTTGTTAATAACAGGAAAGTAACTAAGGAAAAGGGACAGTGATGAGTATGAGGTCCAAAACCTCGGGCCCCCTTTTTGGATGATCGCCCTTATGTTAAGCAGAATTTTTGGCATGGCTGACGGAACTGTTTATGGGATACAATGGGCCCCCATAATTTATTACATGGAATTCAAGGGAATGGTCTTTAATTGGGAAACTATCCTCTTAGATAGTCTTTCATCCACCATAGCCGCTTCCAAAGAAGGGTTGATCGTAAAGAAGTCAGAGTTTTACATGTCATCCTATCTCATAGATTGTATTCTGGCAAAGCTTCCTTTTCCAAAGTTAGGTTGCGTTTGGGATCAGACCAACACCCCAGTGTACACTGCTTATAAAATGATTTGGGCCCAAAACTACACGATGCACTACAAGCTCATTTGTGAAGAATTCATCATACCTTTGTATGAGCTAATGTTTAATGAAGAACCAAATTGCTTATCAGAGAACTCCATGGAAGTTATGGAGAATTACGGTGATTTCTACTTTTCAGAGAAAGGTACTTATATCAGAATGTATGGAGGCTCCAAGCCACCATATATATTTCCCAGATATGCTACTGATTACATAGTCCTGAAAGAAGCAGTCAGGCAAGTTTTTGTTGATGGAGTTGGCGGATTTTTGAATAGGTTGAAGAAGGCTTCTTTTCCTCCTTTTCCTTTCTATGTGGGAGCCTACAAGTTTTCAAAGGTTCCATCGGCCGAAGATTTTGTTCAGGAGTTAAAAGGATTTCACTTCAGAGAAGTGGTCTTCCATAGAAATGACAGGCGGAGCAAAGCTGCAGAACATTGCAGAGAGATCCATACCCACTTTGATTATGCTCATTACTATGATGAAGATGAAGAGGTGTATAGAGGAATCAGTAATATGACCGAGCTTCGAGATCAAGAACTAAATAAGATAAGAGTACAAGAAGAAGATGCTAACGAGCAAGAAGAAAGGGAGGCGGTTGAAAACCAGCTAAGAGTCAAAGAAGAATAAAGACAACTTAAGGCTGAGAGGGAAAATAAAGCCAATGAGGACACATGAGCTGGGGGCTATAACATGCAGGACATGGAGGTAGACTCATCCCAAACGGTCCAGACCCCACCCGCGGAAGAGAACATCCCTATAGAAAATATTCCACTGATCCCTTTCACCCCATCAAAAGATCATACTGTGTCCTAAAAGGAAGTCTATTGTGCTAAAGTCAGAGACAAGGTTGAAGAGAACTTTTGACCCGGACATCATTACCCAACGAGAAACTACTGTTATGCAAAACATGAAGAAGGATCCTGTGGCTATGGCATCTGCTACTGTAGTGGCAGCTAAAGCAATCTAAGACAACGTAATCGAAATGGTTAAGGAGTTTGAGTCAACCAAGAAAAGGGCTCGTATGTTGTAGCACGTCGTGGCTAACGAGCAGGCCTATAGGGACCTCATGGTAAAGAAATATAATCTCCTTTTGTCGGATCAAAAGGAATTGATAGATAAGTATCAACACCTGGAGGAGGAAAAGGAGCACCTGGCAGTACAGATGATGATAGTTGAAGGGGAGAAGAATGATTTGGAAGCCAGGGTTATTCAATTAGAAGAAGAGAAGGAGTTGATGACCGAGAAGCTAGATCAAGCAAATAGTAAAGCAATGGACATGACCCCCTTTCATGAGCAATCCTGTGACATACTCAAACAAATGCATAAGTCACAAGAGCTGCTTACTGAAGCCATGTGCAGGCTAAAAGGCATGGTGGACAGAATGAAAGAGACTAACTCAGAAGCTATTAGGCTCAAGAATAAGTAGACAGGGGTAAAAGCGGATATGGTGAAGTAGATGGAGTGGAGAGAAAGGAAAGTGGATCTCCCCAAGAATCTCCCTCTCAAATCTGTGGCTGATTTTAAAGAGGACATAAGATTCATGGAGTTCTGTAAGAACTGCGGTGCAAAATTGATCGTTGTGATTCAGGTAACAATGGGAAAATACAACAGCCTTTATCAAAATATCTATGAAGTTCATGAGAGATGCAAATTAGCATTCCCCCAGACTCTTGAGGATTTCCCGAGCAAAGAGAAACACCTATTTGAGTTGGGAATTGAGCTGAACATCCAGATGGAATATGTAAGGAGAATAGATGTGCTAACGACAAATGATATTCATTTGTGTATCGTGCAAGCCTCCGTTTACGCCCACCTGCTCCACGAAGTTCTCCAGACTGTGTTGGTAGAAATGCAGGACATTGAAGCAGATCTGGACAAACATATAACTTCCAAGAAAATCCCGCTCCCTGCCCCTGCAAATGTTGTTATAAGGGATATAGACATTTGGTTCAGTTACATAGAATAAGAATATAAGCGTGCAGCAGCAAAGGCATCAGTCGAAGAAGGGGCACCACCTAGGACAGAGGCTCCAACGGAAGCAGAAGCGCCACCTAGAAGCTAACTTGGCATCCACAAGATGCGGAAAGTTTCTCTTTTGTCAAGTCGTGAAGTTAAAGGGACAACTGTCTCCTTTTGTTTTTTGTGTAAAGGCTGCCATGAATTATTTCATTTTGTAAAAGGAATTTAAAAGAAAATGAAGGGATTTAGGGAATAGAGACAGGTGTCAGCTCAAGGATCATTTTGTAAAGCTATATATAGAGATGATTAGGGAATAGTGAGGGACTTTTGGCAGGTGAAAGACATTTTCTGTCTTGTACGTGAACTATTTTACGGCATGTATATGAAATTCGAATTTGCCTAATGAAAGCTTGGGAGACTGCATTTTTACCTGAAGGATGTGTTAAATGTTTGCTGGATTACTCCTGTATCATCTATACATTACTGTGAGATATTTCCTTAATGTTATGAATTATTTCTATGTGATGAATGTTCTCCTATTTTTTGTGCAAAGATGTTTATCTCAAATGAGTAATGGAATGTGTTAATTGAATTTAAGCTATCTTTAATATCTTTTATCTTCTACTGGAACTGCATCTTTATGATTAAATAGCTATCTGTCTGATCTTTAGATGTTTCTTTTAGTTTATTACTCATCTTTAAATTTTTCTCATTGCAAGGATAGGTTAGATTTGCTTATACAGTTTTAGATTAATTTAGATCAGTTACCTGCATTTAGCTTAGAGCACTTGCATATCATCTTTAAAATAAAATACATAAACGGTGGATCAGGCCGCAATCGGTGCAAAGAATACAAATCATTAACTCTTACGGTATCCGGAACCGTTAAACAGACGGATTCCCCTCACCAAACGGTGAGCAATCTAATTGGGCTTGCGTACCGGGGAGAATCCCTTGCTAATTGATGCTACAATTTTCAAGGCATTAACAATTTTTGGCGCTAGAAGGAGGGACACCAGTGCATGGCTGATAGAGGAGACTCTTCTTTAATAGGAGATCCAACTGGAAACCCGCTTGAAAAAGCAATCCCAAACAATTGAGATATGGAAATAACAAATCAAGAAGATCTTAATTCTGAGCTTGAGTAGCAAGAAACGTTGTATGCTATACCTTTTGCTGAAATAGAAAACTTAAGAAGACATACCCGTTCTTATGGTAAGTAGCTTGGCGGTCTGAACGCAATCCCGTTTCTCCCTAGAAGAAGAGCTCCTAGAAGGGAAAGACAGTATACACGTGATTCCGTTCTTGTTCAGAACTTTAAAGAATTAGTGGATTTATCTTTGGAAGAGATCACAGAGCCTCTGACAGAAGTTGAACTGGAAGATCCTCTAGATCTTGAAGAACCGCATACTCCAAAGAATTCTCCACATCATACTTCACGTGGAGATATGGATATACCTTCCTGGAGAGTACGAGGGGCATTAAATTTGGATGGACCTTTTCACAATCTTCCCAAGAATCCTGAGAAAGTTTTTCCTAAGTATGATCCTGGGAAAGGTATCTCTGCTGAAGATCACCTTAAGATATTTTATTTAGCTTTGAGCCTTCTGAATTTGCAGCATGAAGATGTAGTTTGTAGACTCTTTCCTTATACATTCGAGCCCAAGGTATCTTCCTGGTACTTTATTTTACAAGCTATCTTGACATCCAATTGGGAAGAATTTGAAAAGTGTTTCTTAAAAAAATATGGAAATAAAAAAACTGTAGCTACACTCGTGAAAGAGTTGTTGTCCATGAGAATGGAAAAGAAAGAAAAGGTTCAATAATTTAACCAAAGATTCACCACACTGTTAAATAATTTTAGCGAAGCAGCTAAACCCACAGAAGAATCTTTAGTCGAATATTATACAACAGCACTCGATCCTCCCATAGCAATGTTTGTCAAAAGAACTAAGAAAACTACCTTAATAGAAAATTTCGAAGAAGCTAGGAAGGTAGAGGAAGAAGCGGACAGCATTGCTAAACATACTCTTGATGCATAAGCAAAACCAACAACTACTAAGAAAACCTTGCTGCTTACTAGGAATAAAGAAGAGCCATTAGCAGATATGGAAAATGTAGTCAAAATGATGCAAAAGTTGTCCAATAAAATTGTAGATATTGAAAAGGAAACCTTTCAAACCTTTCAAACCTTTCAAACCTTTCTACAAAAAGAGAGAAGAAAATGATCAACCTCATCCACCTACAAACAATTCTCCTGTTTTAAATTTAAATGAAGTAGGAATGGATAATTTTTGCACTTTCCATCATGAACCACATTATGAAAAGAGTTGTCCGCAATTGATAAATTCAATGAGTTTAGTGATTAACCAAATGCTGGATGCACAAATCACGGATCAGGAAGATCCTCAGGAAGAACAGACCTTGGAGGCAGAAGAACCCGCTCCAGATACCACTATGGTGCTATGGGATTGGGTTCCTTTAACCGAATTGATTGAGGATGACTCCGAAGAAAGTCGAGTCTCAGCTGTGAATATTAATACTCACAGTAAAGGTCCGATCGTTGATCCGATGTCAAGCTCAACTATGCCCAAGCCTAAAGTATCCAAAGAAGTACCTAAAAGGCACATCACGGTTATTCCACCATAGCCCAAGGCAAGTTCAGCACCTACCAAATAGCCAAACGTAGAAACAACTCAGCAACCAAAAGCTACTTTAAACAAAACAGACAATCAACCAAAAGTTGTAAAGGAATGTGACATGGGATATGATATAATTGAAGACATAAAGAAAGTAAAAGCAAATGTTTCCATATTTGATATGTGTAGTTTTCCTCAGGAACGAAAGAAGCTGCTACAAGTTCTTGAACCCCAATCTAGCACTCCGTCAGCAAGTACTCAGGAAGATCCTGAAATAAATGAAGCTAGTATTGGCGGGAAATCCAAATCCCAAACATTGCCTTTTCTTTTTTAAGTTTTGAAATTTTCAATCACAATGTGCATAACTGTTTGGTAGATTCCGGAGCTTTCTCGAATGTCATGCCACTATCAATCTAGAAAAGGATTAATGGGCATCCAATCCCATCCCCAGCTCAGATTATTCAGCTAGATAGAACTGTTGTTAAAGTCATTGGGGAGATGAAAGATGTGCTTATCAGGTTGTCAGCAGATCCTAGAGTGTGTTAGTTTATTGATATAATGTTAGTTGATATTCCTGAAGCTTATGGTTTGATCTTGAGCAAGGACTGGTCTACAAAACTAAATGGTTATTTTGCAACTGACTGGTCTCACTTGTGGTTACCATTTCAGAATAGACAAAATCATATTAAAGTACTAAGAGAACCGCACATGAAGCAGAACGTAACTCAGCTAGAGGAAAAGAATGAAGCTGTAGCTTTTTCATCTTCCGTCTTGGGAAATTATTTCTTAGAAATTGAGCTGGGTAATTATCAATCAGAAAACGTTAGCCATGAATCAGATGAACAGTCCGATCTCCTTCAATTCTCTCGGACTGATGATATTGACTGTAACATAGTTAGTTTAGTTACTGACTTAGATGGTAAAGATACTAGCTAAGTTAGATCAAAGAATGTTTTTTGGGTTTTATATTTTGACGGTTCCAAAACTCAGGAAGGATCCGGAGCTGGTTGTGTTCTAGTTGATCCTGAAAACAACAAACATTTCTTGTCTTGTAGATTAGAGTTCGATTGTACTAACAATACTGCTGAATATGAAGCTTTAGTCCACGGATTAAAGAAAGCCATTGGTTTGAACGTTAAATACCTCAAAGTCTTTGGTAACTCGAAAATAGTCGTCAGACAGGTGAGAGATACAATTCATTGTCTTTCACCACATTTAAAGGTTATCAGTCTGAGGTATGGGATTTAATTACGCACTTTAATGCTTTTAATATAAAATATGTTCCTAGATTACAGAATGCTGCAGCTGATTTATTAGCTACTTCCGCTTCTAGGTTAGTGCCTACTAATAATAAATGTTCTATTGAATTGGTTTTCAGGCCTTTTGTTCCAGATAATATCACAAATATCAGAGTGTTCGATGATGATGATCAGATCATTAGTTTCCTCACAAATGAAAATATGTTCCAAGAGGCGGTTATAGAAGAAGAAAAGAATGATTCTGATTTGCAAAACAAGGATGCAGTCAAAGGAAATTTCATGCCCAAAGGAGTAAGATCACTTGAAATTTTGTTCGATCTGCAGAGCAAATTCAAGAAGCCAGCGAATGTCAAAACTCATAGCTCCTCTATGCAGCATGAATTGGTAAATCTGGGCACAGAAGCTGAACCAAAGTATGTCAACCTTGGTAAATGTTGTTCGTCGGGTGAAAGAGATAAGTTCATGAAGCTCTTTCGGCAATATAAAGATGTGTTTGCTTGGACTTATGAGGATCTATAAACATATGATACTCGTATCATTCAGCATGTCATACCAATGAAGGTAGGCGCTAAGCCATTTCAGCAGTAATTAAGAAGAATGCATCCTACTCTCGAACCTTTAATTCAAAAGGAGTTGAATAAATTATTATATGCTAAGATCATTTTTAAAGTTTGGCATTCGGAATGGGTTGCTAATCTAGTTCCCGTGAGGAAGAAGTCAGGAGAAATGAGACTATGTGTTGATTTCATAAACTTGAATAGAGCCTCTGATAAAGATAACTATCCCGTTCCGTCAATGGAACAAATTCTGCAGATGGTATCAGGATCAGAGCTTTTTTCTCTTCTAGATGGTTTCTTTGGTTACAATAGAGTATTAGTAGCTGAAGAGGACCGTCTTAAGACTGCTTTCCACACTAAGTGGGGAACATTTGCATACCGAAGAATGTTGTTCAGTTTGATAAACGCAGGAGCTACCTTCTAGCGAGCAATGGACATTGCCTTTCGAGGATTGGGCGGTCATTGTGTTGTAGTCTATCTAGATGATGTGACAGTTTTCTCAAAGAAGAGAGAAGATCATGCTTTCCATTTAAAGTAGATTTTTTATCACTGCAGGAAGTATGGTATCTCTCTATACCCCAAGAAAAGTGTTTTTGTCTTCCTTGAAGGAAAGCTTTTGGGTCACATTATTTCAAAGAAGGGAATTTCGATAGATCAAGAGACAGTGCAAGTTATCAACAAAATTCCCATGCCCCACAACAAAAAATCTATGCAATCGTTTATGGGCACTATCAATTTTGTTCGAAGGCTTGTCCCTGATTTCGCACAAACCGTTAAACCTTTGCAGCAAATGGTCAAGCAAAGCGTACAATTCAAATGGACAGACTTGGAAAATGGTGCATTTAAGGATATCAAAGCTTCCATAGCTAATGCCCCCTCCCTAAGAAGTCCATATTTTGACAAATATTTTATTTTGTACACCTTTGCTTTTGATGACTCTCTCGCGGTTATGCTTAAACAAAAGGTAGAATCAGGAGATGAATACCAAATTTCCTTCATGAGCACTGGTCTGCAAGGCACTGAACTGAACTATCATGTTGTTGACAAACAAGCATATGCCGTATTCAAAGTGGTAAAGCAGTTCAGGCCATATATTCTTAAGAATATAACTAAAGTTGTAGTTCCTCACCTGGTTGTCAGATCTCTTTTCGTTCAAAAAGAATTGGGAGAAAGAAGAGGGAATTGGGTCACCATGCTTCAAGAATATGATTTAGAATTTAAACCAGCTACCATCGTTAAAGGTCAGGGCCTATGTAAATTTCTCATTGAACACCCAGTAGATGAAGAACAAAGTTGGGAGAATGACGTTGAACTAAACATGGTTGAGGTGTGCCCTATTTTCACAGCTCCCGAATCCTAGTATAGAGACTTAGTGCACTATTTGCAACAAGGGTACTTTCCAAAGCATTGGAGTTCTAAGCAAAGAAGGGCACTTCGTTTGAAATCAGCAGCTTATCAAATCATCGATGGAGTACTTTTTAGAAAAAATTATGATGGCATTTTTCTCAGATGTTTAGAGAAGGATGATGCAAGTAAAGTAGTCAAAGAATTAAACGATGGCCCTGCTGGGGGACATTATTCAGGAGATACAACAACTCACAAAATATCGAGGGTTGGATATTATTGGCCCACCTTGTTCAAAGATGCTCATGCTTATGCAAGAAATTGTGATGTATGCCAAACGAGTGCTGGGAAATTACCGAAAGCAGCAGGTCCGTTGCAGCCAGTCATTATCTCAGAACCTTCCGAACAATGGGGCATAGATGTCATTGGAGAAATAAAACATAATTCTTCTCTACAGCACCGGTATATCTTGACGGCCACATACTATTTTACAAGATGGACAGAGGCTGTCCCATTGCACAAAATCAACGAAGATGCAGTTATCAGTTTCTTAAAAGAGAACATCATAACCAAGTTTGGGGTTCCGATTTCCCTAGTCTTTGATAATGCAACTTACTTTTCATCCTTTAAAATAAATGAATTTGTGTATGAGAGAGGAATTAAGTTACATTATTCAGCTAATTATTATCCCCAGGGAAACGGATTAGCTGAATCCTCAAATAAAAACCTCATCCGGATTCTTAAGAAAACTATGATCGAAAATCAGAGAAGCTGGCACATAGCTCTCCCAAACGCCTTATGGGAAGATAGGGTTACTCCAAAGAATGCTTTAGGGGTTTCCCCATATACCCTTGTCTATGGTAGAGAATCCATCCTCCCTCCCAACATCTTACTCCCATCTTTGCAATTGTCCCAAGCTTCCCGAGATTCCAGTAGTCAAGTTTTACAATCTAGAATTGACACCCTACTGAAACTTGAAGAATCCCGTCAAAAGGCCAAAGATCAATTCCACCAACACCAAGACATAGTCAAAAGGTGGTTCGATAAAAGGAAGTCTGGAAAAATAATTTTTGAAGTAGGAAACTTAGTTCTGAAATGGGACCATCCACACGAAGGTAAGGGAATGCATACAAAATTTCAACACTTATGGGTTGGCCCTTACCAGATTTCTAAAAAGCTCGGCCCAACTACTTACAAGCTAAAATATTTACAAGGAGAGGAAGTAGCCCTACCTCTCAACGGCCTCGCTTTGAAGCAGTACTTCTCTTAGTCCTTTTGAGGGCTCCTTTTGTACATAAATAAACATTCTTGTTTCTTTTTGCTTGCTTGTTTGGTTTTATTTTCTATTATTTTCCTCAGTCAGCTTGTTTTGCTTTCCACCTTGCTTTATGTTCAGAGTTTTCTTTATTCTTTCCTTAATAAAGCTCAGCTCAGCTTTTGGTGAAGAGGTGATATAGATTTTCGAACAAAACTCAAAATCTTGTAAGGTTGAAACCTGCTTACAAATACATGTTTTTGGCAACTTTGTTTCCACTGTTGAGTCTCCAGGAATTTGAGATCCTTTTTCTAATTGGTCAAAGTAACCCCGTCTTAATAACTAAGAGTCAACATTTATTTCCTACTATCTTGGGGCTCCATTCACTCTAACATAAATGCTTGTCTCAAGGAAGTTCGCTTTGATAGACCCATGGAAAGGAAGCATGTCTCACAAATATATGGCATTTAAAATGATCCCATGCTACAAATGAAAGCCAAAAGAGCTTATACTAAAGAGTTTGATTTCTAGAAATTCTCGCCTCAATCAATAAATATTCTTCTCCATCCATGAAGCATGATAATCAAACAAACTTATCACTCACACAAAAGGACATTATGGATTGAAGAACCAAAATCAAATGCAAAAATTGAAGAAATTCATTTCTGGAATACTCAAGTGACAAAAGTCATCAAGAAACATCCAAAAGGATGTAAATAGCATGGGAGTGAGGAACAAACAAATATGTCTGTGAGAAATTGTTACGATCCTGTGGAGTCTGTTTAGTTGACATCTGAGAGGCATAATTCTAAAATGAACCCCATACTCAGGCCCTAAGAGAGTTGTAAGGAAATATAATTCTAAGTTTCCCTCTCCCAAAATGACCATGATGATGAGATTGATGACTGTATTCATGGAAGTTGAACTATGAAGACATTTTGTTGCCCATATAAATCAGCAGTTTGTAAGTTTTCTACCCCTAAGGATAGTTCTTCTTCAGAGATCTGTGTTCACCAGAGAATCGCCAATTGTTGTTGCTCCAACATCCCCCCCCAAAGTTTTGTAAATATTGGGGCCCCTCCTCCTTATTTTTTTTAGAAATTTTACTTAGGAGATAAACATTCCCTAGAAGGTCTTTTATACTTTTTTTTTCTAGATAAGTAAGTTTTGAGTTTGTTTCATCTTTTTCTTTCTGAGTCAAACTCAACTTTTTCACCCGCAACGGCGGATGAACTCAACAAGTTCCACCGCAACGGGCGCTTACCTTTTGATTAAATCTCTTAAGCTCGCGAGTTTTGGACAAACTCACCAAGTTCATCTGAAACGGTGGACGAACTCGACGAGTCTCGCCGCAACAACGGAACAACTCACAAGGTTTTGCCGCAATGGCCGGACAGATTTTTGACTAAGGCACAAAGCCATTTTTCGACGGGCGAACTCGACAAGTTTGATGAAATATTGGTCAATCCTAAGGGAGAGGCCCTCTGATAAACTGGTCGTGACCGTGCCAAAAAGTACTAGGGGATTTTGGTTCCCTATTTGGACAACAACTATGTCTCAAGTGAAATAACCAAGGGGTGTTATTGGAAGCCTATCCCCCTGATCCTACCTTAACTACAATGATTCTTTTGTGTTCCCCAAGTGGGGTTAGATTGTTGGTTTAATTAGGTACTTTTTAAGGCTCACTTGATATTATGTGACAGAGTGTGTGCTCGTGAGGTGTTGAACCCAAAAATAGAAGTGCCACAAGGGAGGGCAACTTCCAATCTATCAATAATGCTGAAATTGATACTTTTAACTTGCAAAATTTTCTGAAATAAAAATACTGAAATTTTAAAAAGATTCTGTAAAAGGAACAGAAATTATGTTGCAGAAAGGCTGTAAGGAAGTGGGCTGCAGGTGGGACAGAGGGCTGTTCAAATGCAGAAAAATTTGCAGCAAGAGGGGCTGGGCTCAAAACAGGAAAAGAGCAGAAATCAGACCGTGGGTCTGTAGCGATTTGGAACAGGCCGACCGCGGGTTTGAGGGCAACAGCGGCGGTCGGGTCGCGGCTATCGGGAAAACAGCGGCAGTCGGGACGCAGGAAACCAGGAAAAAGTCACAGTCAGGTCGCGGCTATAGGGCCAACAGACGCAGTCGGGACGCAGGAAAATAGGAAAAAAGACGCAGTCGGGTCGCGGCAGAATGGCTAACAGGCGCAGTCGGGACGCGCGAAAGAGGCAGAAAGCCGCAGTCGCGACGCAGGAAAAAGGCCGACAGGCGCAGTCAGATCGCGGCAAACAGGCTGATTAGCCACAGTCGGATCGCAGGTAACAGACTTGAATCCGCCGGCAGAGCGTCGGAAGTAGTCTGAGAGCCACGGTCGGATCGCGGGTAAAGGCCTGAAAGGCGCGGTCGGGACGCGACTGCAGAGGAAAAAGACGCGGTATGCAGCGGCCGAAAGGGACAGCCGAAAGAAAAAATTTAAAAAACGGAAACCAGAAATTCGAAAACTAGGTGAGTCGCCAAACTGTAGCTAGGGTTTTACCCCTAGCTTGTGCCAATGAGCACCTACTAAGGAGAATGGACTCCTTAGTAGCAGTTCAATAATGATTAAATGATTAAGCTAAAACAACAATTAACAAACTACTCTAAACATTGCATGAGACATAAATAAAAAGATGTAAAAAATGGTTTTATATTAATGTTACCTTGAGTGTCAAGGTTGGTGAAGCCCTTTGCAGTGTCCAAGAGGATGCTCCAAGCTTCTGAATGCTCCTTCTCCTTCTCCAATGGTGGGGATGGGCCAAAGTGGCTCTCAAGGTGAAAATAGTTCAAATGATGAACTAGGGTTTCGAGAGAGATTTTGGCAGAGTAAGGGTGCTTGTGATTGTGGATATGGAATAAGGGATCTCCATCACCTATTTATAGTTTTTTGGTGGTGGAGTGCTGACCCATGGTTTTGGGAAACACATGGTTTTAGGCAGCTGTATAGGGTTTTTTCTTCCTTTTCCTCATTATTTTATGTTTTTTATTCCCTTTTTAGGGGATTTTTGCTATTTTTGGAGGAAAAGGGGGTTTTTTAGCCTATTTTAGGCTATTTTGATGGTTTTGTGGCCTTTTGGAGGCATTTTAGGCCTTTTGGAGGCTTTTTAATGGAATTTTTTGGGATTTTTAATGGAAATATGGTAGGAAAATGGACAAATGAGCCATATAATGTGGTAATGAAGTAGTGGACACTTTTTGGGTGTTAACAGGGGGTGAATCTGTATTGTTAAATTTTTCTTTTTAACCACTTATTTAACTTTTGATAAAAAAACACGGAATCAACAAAATACACAAAACACAGATTTTATCGTGGAACCCCAAATGGGTAAACCACCAAAGCTTTTCTATTATCTGGAAAATTGTTTTTACATGTGACAATAGAATTCGATCAACACCAACCAATAAGGATGCACCCACACCCTTAATTCATCAGCACCAACTGGTAGGAGGCTATGACCCCCTGTTTAGTCAATGACGACTGACAAGGAATCAACAACTCCCTTTCGCAGGCACCGACCTGCCCTTGCACCACCCTGCCTCCCTTATTGTATTAGTTCTTCATGATCTAACTGGACTGTATCTATTACCGTTGATCTCTCTTCTAGTTCGAATACTTGGATGGAGAACATTAGAGACACACTTTGATATTGAACTGACTTGGGGTTTTTATATTACCCATATATAAAAATAAAAATAAAACAATGTGTCTTTTCACAAAGAGTGCACCCCAAAAAAAATGACTTTCATTTGAAATCATTTTTAATTTTTATTTTTATAACTAAATATGTTTTTATTTAATTAACCCTTAAAAAATGACTTTATATTAAAATCATTTTTATTATTAAAACTAAACACATTTTTTATTTAATTAATTAAAACTTTTTGTTTTACGAATTCGCATTTAACCTTCATGTTCACAAATGTTTTAGCCACGTTTGATGACTCCTATGCCACATCGACGCCACGTCCTCTACCATCTCAGCTTCACGGTCTGCCATGTTCGCAACACATCCATGCCACATCGTTATCCTTGTCAATGATAGAATTTCCACGCGTACCAAAAGGATAGGGGGCCTCATAGGTCGTCCCGAGCGCCGAGCTGGTGATCTACTCGTGGAGTACATACACCCAGCGCCCTCTCCTATCCTTTGCACTACGCGTCGAAAGAGTTAGGGAGGACCAGTGTTTATCAACAAATAAATACTTATCCACACAACCAATGTGGGATAAATCGTAGTGACATTTTAATCGCCACCGTTGATATTTCGATCGGATGGTGCCTGAGTCTCTTTGAGGGGTATCTCCCATTAACCGCTCAGAACTTCTGCCATCTCGTGACAACCTTGGTCTCTCAGAGTCAGAATCATGTTGACCTTGTCTGCTGTATGCTCTGTTGTCGCTCGGTAGCATTTGCAAATCTGCAGGAGGAATTGAATATTCTGGTTCCAAACTACTAGGGAAATTCCTGGGAATACCTCTACTTATGTCACCGGCTGCATATTCCTCTTCGACATTACCAGAACGACCTAGTTGCAATCGATTCGATATGCCTCCTTAACCAACTTAAAATCGTTAATGCACAATGATCTGACACTATTATTATCATTGATATGATGCTCCGAGATGGTTATGTGTGCCAATTGACACTGGAGGCGGGCAATGTTTTCTGCCTAATAATTAATTGCAGGTCTCAACTGAGTGGAATTTATCCTTTGCACTTCTATTTCCTATCGTGGGCATCTCTAATAGTGGCCAATCAAATCTTGAAATAAAGCCCGTTGTTGATTGTCCACCTCATTACGTTCAATAATTTTCTCCAAAGCATCTTCTGTCAAATTGTCCATGTTCGAATTCTGGTGGTGGCATCTCTTAACTTCCAATTCTGTCCATCCAAACTGGGGGTAACTCATCACGACCAAGAATGCTGTCTAAACTGTCTTCTATCCAACGACCACTTCCACGTTCCACTGGGTATTTTCCCTTCTTTCACTCCCACGTTCTCTATGCTCTTCCATGATTCTATTCCAAAATTTTAGTTGCACGACCATTAGCATGATCATAAACATCGGATTCCTTTTCCTTTTGAGATTCGTAATTTCTATGATTAAAGCTATTATCTTCATGAATCATCATATCTGCAATATGTCTATTATATGCGGATTTCTTGTGTTCCTCTTTGATTTTGAGAGATGAACTGTCTTCCCACTGAAACTCTTCTACTCTTTGTACAGAAGATAGGGAGTCGAGTTTTGATTCTTTCTCGTTTTCATTTCCTTCAGGTTTCTTGAAGGCCGCTTGAGATTTGGCGTTGTCATGAATGTCATCAACCTCACCAACATTTTCCATCTCCTCACACCCTTTTTTTTGTGCCTTCTTGGCCTTTGACTCCATGAAATATTTACTACTTCCAGCATCATTACCTGCACAAGATTATGCTCTGCCATTACTAGTGTAGGGTATTTGAATGTCATCACCCTGAATTTGAATATCATCACCTTGATTGCCATCAATGACAATATGCATCATCTTCTACTGCCATATTGCCAAAAACGTTCTGCTGCAACATTGGGCGCACTCGGCAAGATCCGTCACTAAGTCGGGCTAACTCATCAAGTTCCGTCGCAACGGGTGGAACGACTCCTGTAGTCTTTCCGCAACAGGTGGACGTTTTTATTAAGGCCCGTAGCCGCAAACCGTCGGAAAAACTCACAAAGTCTCGCCGCAATGGGCAGCCAAACTCGGCCTTTTTCTCCGCAACACCGTTTGAAACTTATAAGTTTTTTCCGCAAATCGTCGGGCGAACTCGTCTTTTCTTTCTGATTTCGGCGTTCGCACTTAATTTTATGCGTGCCGAAGTGACCCCTTCCATACATGCCTTAAAACCCTGTTTTTAAAACTTCACCAACACATTTGAATGCCCACACGTGTCATCCTTTATATATAGGGTTTGGGCCGTTTAAGTCTTCATTGGTAGATTTTTTGCATTGAGAACCCCGTTGAGGCTACATCAAGTTGCTGCAGCTCAGCCCGTTTGCTACATTGTCACCTCCATTAGGACAAACCGTTCTCTCCTAGGTAGGTGGTATCTATCGTCTCCTTTGTATTTGTTTTAGCTGTTAGTTTATGAAGCCAGTTTCGGCATTACTATCGTCGCACCAGTCGCATGGCCTGTATTCATTTTGCTTTTGTTGTTTTGTCCATTCCCAAGCGTAAAGCTCATAACCATTGTCCCTTACAACCCACTCCCAGTCCCTCAAACCTGCATACTCAGCCTCCCAGGTAGCATTTACCTGTCACCCCACTTGCGCTTTCGTTAAGGAAATACTAAGCCCGGTCTCATTATGAACTCAGCAGCATCTTCCCAGCCCTGCTTATCACTCCAAGGAGAAATATGGTGTCCTGCTTTCAGTTCAAACTCTCAATTTTTGTTTTACAACATTTTGATATTTGATATCTCCTATATCTATGAAATAGAATTGAGCCATGTTTAAATATCTTTTGCGTTTTGGTTGATTTTATGTCTACTCGTGCATGGTTGTCAGACAGGTTTAAGCCACGATGCCGAAGGGTATCAAAAAGAAGGCAAAGATGACTGAGCCAGAATCAGGGGAAGCAAGAATTGAAACTTTGTTCGAGGATACCAAGTTTGTCACAGGTGTTCCTCCTGAAGTCAAATGGGGAGATATATACCACATGCTAAGAGACCAAGATATCCCTGGAGCACTCTTGGAAGAGGAGCATATATACCAAAACATCAGAAGCTCTGGTATATCTAAAGCTTCCATGTGCCCTGAGCTCTTCCCTTGTTCATAAGTGATTGGATGGATCCTGGAGCATGCAGACCCTGATTCAAGAGTGTTATCCGATAGCAACGTATAGGCTTTTTCCTCGTTTCATCCAGCCTACATTGCAACAGCTTACAAGTTACCACGCCCTCAGTAGTCGTTGAACGACGAATGGTTGGGACAGCTCCATACAGACAATTTTGAAATGGATAAGAATTTGTTAATCATAGGAAAGCAACTAAGGAAAAGGGACAATGATGAGTATGAGGTCCAAAACCTGAGGCCCCCTTTCCGGATGATCGCCCTTATGTTAAGAAGAATTTTTGGCATGGCTGACGGAACCGTTTATAGGATACAATGGGCCCCCATAATTCATTACGTGGCATTCAAGGGAATGGTCTTTAATTGGGAAACTATCCTCTCAGATAGTCTTTCATCCACCATAGTCGCTTCCAAAGAAGGGTTGATCGTAAAGAAGTCAGAGTTTTACATGTCATCTTATCTCATAGATTGTATTCTGGCAAAGCTTCCTTTTCCAAAGTTAGGTTGCGTTTGGGATCAGGTCAACACCCCAGTGTACAGTTCTTATAAAATGCTTTGGGCCCAAAACTGCAGGATGCACTACAAGCTCATTTGTGAAGAATTCATCATACCTTTGTATGAGATAATGTTTAATGAAGAACCAAATTTCTTATTGGAGAACGCCATGGAAGTTATGGAGAATTACGGTGATTTATACTTTTCAGAGAAAGGTACTTATATCAGAATGTATGGAGGCTCCAAGCCACCATATATCTTGCCCAGATATGCTACTGATTACATAGTCCTGAAAGAAGCAGTCAGGCAAGTTTTTATTGATGGAGTTGGCGGATTTTTGAATAGGTTGAAGAAGGCTTCTTTTCCTCCTTTTCCTTTCTATGTGGGATTCTACAAGTTTTCAAAGGTTCCATCGGCCGAAGATTTTGTTCAGGAGTGAAAAGGCTTTCACTTCAGAGAAGTGGTCTTCCATAGAAACGTCAGGCGGAGCAAATCTGCAGAACATTGCAAAGAGATCCATACCCACTTTGATTATGCTCATTACTATGATGAAGATGAAGAGGTGTATATAGGAATCAATAACATGACCGAGCTTCAAATTTTCCGTGACCTCAAAGGCGGAGCCAGTTCTAGCTCCGCAGCCACCCAGGATACCCATGAAGCCGAACTATTGAAAGATAAGGAAGCAGCCGAAGCTCTAGCCAAAGAGGAGCAGAAACTTAAAGAGGAAGCTGAGAGGATCCAAAAGGAATCCTTCGATAAGATGCATAAGGAGCAAGAAGAAGATCTTAGGCTTTAGCAAGAAGAGGCTCTTATGCTTCAGCAAGAAGAAGCTCTTAGGATGCAAGAAGAGGAATCCCAAAGGCTTCGAGATCAAGAACTAGAGAAGATAAGAGTACAAGAAGAAGCTGCTAAAGAGCAAGAAGAAAGGGAGCTCAGTTGAAAACCAGCTAAGAGCCGAAGAAGAATAAAGACAGCTTAAGGCTGAGAGGGAAAATAAAGCCAATGAGGACGCACAAGCTGGGGGCTCTAACATGCAGGACATGGAGGAAGACTCATCCCAAACGGTCCAGACCCCGCCCGTGGAAGAGAACATCCCTATAGAAAATATTCCACTAATCCCTTTCACCCCGTCAAAAGATCATATTGTGTCCCAATGGGATAGATTTGTGTATAATAAGAAAAGGAAGTCTATTGTGCTAAAGTCAGATACAAGGTTGAAGAGACCTTTTCACCCGGACATCATTACCTAGCGAGAAACTACTGTTATGAACAACACGAAGAAGGCTCCTATGGCTATGGCATTTGCTACTGTAGTGACAGCAAAAGCAAGCGAAGACAACCTAATCGAAATGGTTGAGGAGTTTGAGTCAACCAAGAAAAGGGCTCGTATGCTGCAGCACACCGTGGCTAACAAGCAGGCCTATAGGGACTTTGTGGTAAAGAAATTTAATCGCCTTTTGTTGGATCAAAAGGAATTGACAGATAAGTATCAACACTTGGAGGAGGAAAAGGAGCACCTGGCAGTACAGATGATGATAGTTGAAGGGGAGAAGAATGATTTCGAAGCCAGGGTTATCCAATTAGAAGAAGAGAAGGAGTTGATGACCGAGCAGCTGGAGCAAGCAAATAGTAAAGCAATGGACATGACCCCATTTCATGAGAAATCCTGCGACATACTCAAACATATGCATGAGTCACACGAGATGCTTACTGAAGCCATGTGCAGGCTAAAAGCCATGGTGGACAGAATGAAAGAGACTAACTCAGAAGCTATTAGGCTCAAGAATAAGTACACACGAGTAAAAGCGTATATGGTGAAGCAGATGGAGTGGAGAGAAGGGAAAGCGGATCTCCCATGGCATCTCCCTCTCAAATCTGTGGCTGGTTTTAAAGAGGACATAAGCTTCATGGAGTTTTGTAAGAACTGCGGTGAAAAATTGATCGCTGTGATCCAAGTAACAATGGGAAAATGCAGCAGCCTTTATCAAAAGATCTATGATGTTCATGAGAGATGAAAATTAGCATTCCCCCATACTCTTGAGGATTTCTCGAGTAGAGAGCAACACGTATTTGAGTTGGGAATTGAGCTGAACATATAGATGGAATATGAAGGAGAATAGATGTGCTAACGACAGATGATCTTCATTTGTGTATCGTGCAACCCTCCGTTTACGCCCACCTGCTCCACGAATTTCTCTAGACTGCGTTGGTAGAAATGCAGGACATTGAAGTAGATCTGGACAAACATATAACTTCCAAGAAAATCCTACTCCCTGCCCTTGCCAATGTTGTTATAAGGGATACAGGCATTTGGTTCAGTTACATAGCAGAAGAAGATAAGCTTGCAGCAGCAAAGGCATCATTCAAAGAAGGGGCACCACCTGGGACAGAGGCTCCAATAGAAGAAGAAGCGCCACATGGAATCTAACTTGGCATCCAGAAGATGCGGAAAGTTTATCTTTTGTCAAGTCGTGAAGTTAAAGGGACAATTGTCTCCTTTTGTTTTTTGTGTAAAGGCTGCCATGAATTATTTCATTTTGTAAAAAGCATTTAAAAGAAAATTAAGGGATTTAGGGAATAGAGACAGGTGTCAGCTCAAGGAGGATTTTGTAAAGCTATATATAGAGATGATTAGGGAATAGTGAGGGACTTTTGGCAGGTGAAAGACATTTTTTGTCTTGTACGTGAACTATTTTACTGCATGTATATGAAATTCGAATTTGCCTAATGAAAGCCTTGGAGACTGCATTTTTGCTTGAAGGATGTGTTAAATGTTTGTTGGATTACTCCTGTATCATCTATACATTACTGTGAGATCTTTCCTTACTGTTATGAATTATTTCTATGTGATGAATGTTCTCCTATTTTCTGTGCAAAGATGTTTATCTCAAATGAGTAATGGAATGTGTTAACTGAATCAAAGCTATCTTTAATTTTTTTTATCTTCTGTTGGAACTGCATCTTTATGATTAAATAGTTATCTATCCGATCTTTAGATGTTTCTTTCAGTTTATTACTCATCTTTAAAGTTTTCTCCTTGCAAGGATAGGTTAGATTTGCTTATATAGTTTTAGATTAATTTAGATCAGTTACCTGCATTTAGCTTAGAGCACTTGCATATCATCTTTAAAATAAAATACATAAACGGTGGATCGGGCTGCAACCGGTGCAAAGAATACACGTCTTTAACTCTTACGGTAGCCGGAACCGTTAACCAGACAGATTCCCCTCACCAAACGGTGAGCGATCTAATTGGGCTTGCTTACCGTGGAGAATCGCTTGTTGATTGATGCTACGATTTTCGAGGCGTCAACAGGTCTCGGGGCCTCAAACTTAACCAGTGCAGCATAACAGTGTTATGTCATCTTGCTTGGGTGTACTTTGGAATGGAAAAGGTGATAAGGTCATTCGAATTCTCTCATGGTTGAGATTCGTTAAATTGACCCCTGCATGCAAAATTTTCATTAGGTCTCATTGAGCAAAAAACTAGTCTCCGGTTTCAGCCTATGAGATGACCTTCTGTCCATGGGTAAGTTGGGTAGGGGCATCCCTAGGTATAAGGCGATGCTACGAATCTGATGGAATTAACAATTTTTCAATCATAGTCATAGTTTGGGTATTATGGCGACTTGCAACTTCATTCCAAAAGGCATTTAGGGACATTTGCATCATTTGGTTCCAGGGCCTCAAACTGAACCAGAGTATCATAACAGTGTTTCGTGAGCCTGAGCAGGTGTACTTGGGCATGGAAAAGGTGATAAGGTCGTCCGATCGCTCCCGTGTTTGAGATTGATTTAGGTGGATTAAAGCATTGTTAAGTCCCTTTATCTTACAACATACCCCCCTTTGGTAAACACATGGTGTGGGGTTGAGCTACTAGAGCGTTTGGATATTCATGAGGACAAGAGAAGAACCCCAATTCGATATATCACAATGAGAAATTTCACTCTTATTCGATGTTTTGCTGCATTGTAATCTTTTTGGTGTTATTCAATTTATTAAATAGTCGCAAAAATTTGTATCTGCATTTATCTAATAACTATAATTAAAATCCCTTGATCCATTATTTCAAGTTGTCCAAGGAGTATTCTCCACACTTTTCAAGGACTATGTATTACTCTTGGATTCAGAGGATATTTCTCGAGATGGGTGGTATCTAGACAGTGGTGCCACATGCCATATGACGAGGGAGTGTGATCTATTTCAACTACCTAGATCAATAGCTACTAGATGCTTGGTGAGGTGTGGGATCCACATAGAAGGATAAGTCGGTAGAAGAGGGGGTTTAGCTATATTTGAGTTAGAGTCAGGATGGACTCTAGCCTTTCATCATGTTCTATATGTTCCTCGTATGGGAGAGAATGTGCTCTCAGTTTCAGCCTTGGAGTATCAAGGTTATACAATTGAGTTCAGAGGACACTCAGTACAATTGTGGCCAAATGGATTTGTATATGGTCAGGACTCCATCATACTAGGGATCAGAAAAGGACCATTGTATAGAGTTTGGGGTTGACCACTTTGCAGATTGACTGGAGGACATAGAGCTAGTTATGAAGCATTTTTTAGGTGGCATGAGGACCACATTAGCAAACCCACTTGGTGGGAATGGACCCGAATGGAAGAGATGGGATACTCAAATGAATTCAGAAAATATTTAACAGGCAGCCACAACACAAATGCGCTCGAGTTTCCAAAATTTAAAGTTGATAATTAAGTTTTATAACAGTTTTTTTTATGATCTTTACTAACATCTATTAAAATTGTTGCATGTTTTACATCATTGGAATGACATCTTAGCTATAACTTATTTGAAATTGTATTATGGTATGTGCACTTTGATATTGATGTAATATGATTATGGTTTTGTTTCATATGTTGTAATATTAGAAATATAACAGAAAATTTAATTATTGCGTGAAATAAATAACTTTTCACTGCAAATGTTTTTTTTGCAGAACATGGATCTTCCAAAAGATCCAGATGATCATCATGATATAGATCCAGATTACGTTGGGTCTGATACAGAGATGGCAGATGATGGTGATGACACAGATACCGAGGTATTTATATCATTTGTAGATCATGTGTCATTTTGAATTATATCTGTGATAATCTGCAGGAAGATATCACAGCTGAAACAAACCTCACACAAACTCACACAATGATTGTAGAGAAGAAGAGAAGAATGTAGTCAATAATCACTCATGAACACAAAAAATGGAGAATAGCAGTATAATCATACATCAGCTGTGAGCTGAAACTGTGAAAACTGAATACAATACAATAATTGTCAAGAGAATTCGAATTAACTAAGAGGTCATTCGAATCATCCTCAAAGTGTGGCTTGGACGGCATTGGAGACATCATCCAATCAGTAGTAGCAGTCATAAATGGTCAATAGTCAGTCACATGAGTTTAACTGAGTCTAACTGAGCCATGTGAGCACAAATAAGGGGATGGAGACTCCAAGGAGGGCGCATGAGGCTGTCAGAATGTCAAGTGGCACTCCAGAACTAGCTAACTGGGAGATACAGGCAGTTAGGATGAGCAATCAATGGAAGAAATAGTCAATTAATGCTATAACTGACTGTTAATTCCTGGTAGGTGAGATAAGGAGCACATGCCAGTCAGGTGAGGAAAAAAAGGTGCATCAGGTAGGTAGGAGGGCTACTGGGGGATGAAGACAGGCTCTAGGGAGCTGAAATTAGGCTCTAGGTGCTGGGGAGACCACCAAAATGATACTGGATGCATGCAAAATGCATGCAAACATGCAAATATAAAAAATTACGGTGAGAATATTCCAACACCCCCCTGCAAGCTATACTATGAGGAAATAACCGAAACTAGTAGGGCCCTGGTAACTGAGACCAAAGGTCACCCCATACAACAATCTAAATAAAATAAATGAGGAAAGAGGAAAAACCCAGTGGGAAGAAATCCATCCCTCAAAATAGACTGAAGGATGCTATTGTAGCATGTCATCACTCACCCCATAAGGAGGCACGTGTCCTTCTTTTCCGAAGAAGGATCGATCGATCTGAAATGGATCAGTAATGTGAGAAGGATGAAACCTTCCTGTCACCTACCGAAATTATGAGAATATTTATTCTATTTGCAAAATACTCTATGTTAAATTAGAATTACAAAGTTTTGTAATTATGACCAATTTTGGTCAAGGATGATTGTAATTACTGATTATTTTTATTAAATAAATTAAAATAGGCGACAAACACCCAAGGGAACTATTAAATGAGTGTTCACTGACCCACTAGGAGGAATGGAAGTTGTTCTAAGGCATGGGATAGATGGAAGCATTTGCACTCCACCACTAGCTGTTGGTTATGGGACAACTACACCTAAATTTGTGGCATTATCCCCCAGGTGGGTGGAAGAGAGCATTCAGCTCATTAATGACCAGTTAACCACTAAAAGGCATAGGAAGCCTAGATAAGGCAATTCAAATTGAGCAGGTAGCTCCTACAATATTTTCTACAGAAATATTTCCTCAAGTGTATCAGGTGATCACTGAGGGTTCGAATAGGGAGGCTATGTGAGAGTGCATTGTAAGTCTGATAGTTATGATGAGAAGGAAAACCATAGGTGCTGGTGTAGGTCTCTTTGACTGCTGAGTCCTTATGACTGGATAATCTATATTCTACTGCGAGTTGATGAACTAAGGCTTCTACAGACTCTTCTTCCTAGTGGTTCAGTGAACAGGCTCGGGGGTCCTAAGGAAAGTAATTTGGATATCTTCAGGAATAGGTTGGGTGGAACGGGTTCCTTGGGCTGTTTGTTTCTCCTATAGTCAGCCAGGTTCTACTGTTCTTACTTTTGTTTACAGTTAAATGTTTTCTGCATGGTAGAATTATTATTTACAGTTATACAGAAGAAACTATTTCATTTTCTGACTTAAAGATGATATGTTTCAAGAATGATTAAGTAATTTAAATGAATGATTAAATTCTTTTATGTATTTTTCCCATACTGTTTACATTGCATACCTTTCAAGGTTCCAACTTTACACAGGGTCTATCCCTTATCAACCAGAAGCACTAAAACAAGTTCAAGGTTCCAAAACTACACAGGGTTTTTCCCCTTAACAAACAACAGTACAAGCACAAGTTCGAGGTCATTTTCAAACGACGTAGCAAGACATTACAGAGATGAATAACAACTAAATACTTAGGGTTTATCCTCTTTACATCATTTATCAAAATAAAACATTAAAACTTAACACTCGGCCATTACTCCGAACGGGGTCGTATATTCCAACTCTCGGCACATCGCATTCACCAGCTAAACCATGCCAAAGGCACCTACGAGATTTCAAGAACCACCGAGGCTTACCAGGAAGTAGTTGTAGCATCCCCATTCTAAGTCTTGTTCATAAAAATCCTCCAACGAAGTAGGTACCTTCCAGTCACAGTTTGCAAAGGATTAAAAACAAGAAAATGCAGATATAAAGTATCACAATATTACAATCATTATCATGAAAACTTACCTTTAACGTTGAAGCTCCTGGACTTGGTCACCCCACACCAAGAAAATGACGAATTCCTGATAGCAGTTGCAGCAAACACGAGTTCAAACTCAGAAGACCATTTCATAAATTGGAGAATCAAACCCCAGTTCAAATTCCACTCAACAAACTGACAGAAGAACCTCCTCACAACTACAATGGCTGTATCGTGGCTCTATTGCACAAGATTAAAGGCTTGTAACATATAAAATTCCTCTCACAAGTCTAAGGTTCACAACCAAGGAAGGAGTCCTCCTCATAGCAAAACTCTAAACCCTACATTGAAGCAACATGGTTGGCTCCTCAACCTTACCACTAAACGCGAAATGAAGACCGGGAAAGCAATACATTGCCACTTACCAACGAAAGACTAGGGTTTCTTTCTAAGCCCTAGAACTTGTAGAGATCAACAGTGGATTAGCTGCCAATCGAGCACGTTGATATTCGAGCGATCATTGCAATCAATACACATTGATTGTTGCATCTACCAAATTGCCAAGTCAGCAGACCGAGAGCTAGTGCATGGCACAACTCAGCAATATTTGGTGCTTTATGTAAACACAATCACGTGGAGACATCCAACAAATCTTCCACCTCACTTAACAGTTGAATGACGTTAATGCTAGGACCTGTCATTGCCAGTTCGAAAGCATGCCAAGTACGAGCTTTAATGCCCTGTCAACATTATAATCATTGCAATGTTAGATCCATAGTGCATTTGTTATAATAGTTCTTAAGGTTTATTATACCAGGCATCGTGATATTAGTTATATGCTAATGTATGGTGCAAAAATGCATAGTTAAGGTAGATTATAAATATTTCATTTCTATAGATTTTGTATAGTCATAGGGTAAAGTTATATATATTTCATATATTAACCATATATTGTTAATCACTTGATAAATGGAGACTTTAGATATAGTCTAAGTTATGTTAATGCATCATATAATGATAGTTCATAGCATAAACATTATTTTCACTATATATTTCAAATTTTAGCTAGGTAGTGTAAACATTGGATAAATGTGAGACTATAGTTATAGTTTAAGATTTTCTTAATGCACAATATAATGCTAGTCCATTTTACAATAACATAAACACTATATTCACAAAATTTCAATAATGTGACAAATGGACAAACACCACTTAATGTTAACGATAATAGTCATATTAGGATGACTTTTCATAGATAATAAATATAGCATGTAAAAGAAAATTGACGACGTGATTATAATAACACTGAAGAGTTTGTAAGCCAGCACGTAAACTAGAATTGGAACCAAAATATCCATACCTCCAGTAACTTGTTTTGCAAGGAAGTACTTAGTATTTTTCATATTACATTGACGATGAATTGAAAGACACATGCACTCTTAACTCATGTTTTTCGTAGAATTTCTTACCTGCGTTCTGCACATGGAAACAGGATTCAAATGCCTTAGCTAAACGTAGCTAAGTAAACCCCAGGGTACCTCATAGGACCCCTTCATCATCATTCAAAACAAACGGTCAGTACAATCACCAAGAAAATTATAATAATACAAACCTATGTACAGCATGTAGTTACTTTTAGATCTTAAACAGATTTGAAACTTGTAATCTTGTGTTACGATCATAAAATGTCTTTCGTTAAAGAGATTAGCATCCATTTAAATCTGAAATAGCAAATATACCTACATCATATTTTTATTATGAGAAATTCGACGTGCCATCTTATTAATGATCTTAGTTAAGAGATTTAACTATTTTTATATGTTCCGCATTAACAAATTCATTAATTATTGCTATTTCAAATTTTTAAATTTTTGGTATTTTACGGGATGTTAAATGTGTTATCAGAGCTCACGTTCGAACTCTAGGCCTGAAAAGGTCCAAAGAAAAGCAACAGAAAATTTTATTACAGTAGAAAATTCACTAATACAAATTTAAACTATTTATGTTATACAGAAATTGTTTTTAAGCTACAGGTATGGAAGGATCGGCTGAACATATGGAAGACAGATTTCGACCCAATAGTCATAGCACGGGACAACATTATGAAAAAGAAGTCCATGGTGAATTAAATGACAATTCATCAGAATTGTTACGTGCATTCCAAGAGTTAAAAGCAGAAATCAGATCTGTAAAACAAGACAATGGGAAAAATCTAAAAGCACAAGAAGAACTTAACCAAGTACTGTTCGATCAGTTCCCAACTGATGAACAGGATATAGGGGTTGAAAATACCTCCAAGATTGAATACTCACCTCATCGAGACAGGGGTAAGAAAATGAAAACTGATGATGTGAACAACATTTCAACATCATCAGAAACTGCCAATGAAAAACACAAAAAGAAACGTAATTATTCAAGTGATAGCAGTGAGGGAGATTACAAACCCAAAAGAAAAAGTCACAAACAGTATGAACAGATTTCTGGGGAGTTCAAGAAAATCAAACCCCCAACCTTCAATGGTGAAACTGAGAAAGGAGAGACAGCAGAAGCATGGCTGTCCAGCATGAAGAAGTACTTCCAAATTTATGATTATTCAGAATCATTGAGGGCAAAGATGGCAATATACAACTTGATTGGGAAGGCAGATATTTGGTGTCAGGACATCAAAAGAGTGAAGAGCATCAAAGACAAGGATGTAAATTGGAGTACTTTTAAAAGGTACTTCAAGAAGAAATTCTTATCTGAACAATACTATGAAGAAAAATCAAAGGAGTTCTATGATTTAAAGCTAGGGACTATGAACATGAAAGAGAAGAACAGTAAATTTCTAAATCTACTGAGGTATGTGCCATACCTCGTGGAAGAAAAACCGAAGATTCAAAGATACCTGAGTTGTCTACCTTTCAACATGAAGGACAAAATAGAGTATGACAATCCAAAGACCTTAGAAGAGGCCATGAGGAAAGCAACCTTCTGTTATGACACTAATCGGAAAAGAGAAGGGATATCTAACTGGAAAAATCATAAACCCAACAACTTTGAGCTGAAAAAGAAAAAATCTGGTTTCCAAAAGAAAAAAATTTAGAAATTGGAAATTCTGGTTTCCAAAAGAAAAAATTTCAGAATCAGAACTTTCAAGGAAACAATCCCAGAAATAATCAGCAACAGAATTTTACAGCTCCTAGAAATACTCCCAATGCTACCAGAACTAATGACCAAAAGGAACCTATCAAATTTTTTGAGTGTCAAGGTCCTCATTATGCTTCAGAATGCCCCAAGAGGAAGTGGACAGCTAACAATATTCATTCCATACAGACTGAACCTACTGTGGGAGACTTGGCAAGGGAGATGCCCAAAATTAATGCATCTCTAGACAACAAGCAAGCAGACCATCAAGTCTCTATGGTAGAGATTGAAGGTATGCTACAAAACCACCCTGTTACTATTTTGATTGATCGAGGTGCTAGCATGAGTTATTTATCACCAGATATTGTAGAACGTTTTAATTTGAAAACAGAAAAATTCAGTAAATCCTGGTTAGTTAGACTAGCAACGGGAACAAAAAGAAAAGTATTTGATTTTGTTGGAAGTTGTGTTTTATCTATGAATCAGTTAAAGACACAAACCAAGTTGAATGTTTTACCTTTAGGATCCTATGATATCTTAATTGGAATGGATTGGTTAGAAGTCCATCATGTCATTTTGAATTGTTATGAGAAAAATTTTACTTGTTTAAATGATGAAGGAGAAACAATAGAAGTAAAAGGTATTCCAAGAAAGACATCACTTAGACAGATTTCAGCTATGCAAGTAAAGAGAGCGGCTAGAAAAGGATGTCAAATGTTTGCAGTGAATGATGAGTTAATTACTAAAGAGGACAAACTGAAACTAGAAGATATACCTGTCTTAAAAGATTTCCAAAGAAGTTTTTCCTGAAGAGATTCCAGGATTACCCCCTAAGAGAGACCTGGATTTTACCATTGAGTTAATACCGGAAGTGGTACTGAATTCTAAAGCTCCATATAAGATGAATATACTGGAATTAAATGAGTTGAAATCACAGTTGACGGAACTGATTGATGAAAACTATATAAGACCCAACGTGTCTCCTTGGGGAGCACCTGTTATATTTATTAAGAAGAAAGATGGCACTTTAAGGCTTTGTATAGATTATTGCCAACTGAATAAGATGACAATCAAGAATTGATATCCGTTGCCCCGCATTGACGATCTATTTTATCAACTGCGTGGAGCAACGATATTTTCAAAGATTGATTTACGGCCAGGATATCATCAAGTTTTTGTGAAAGATGAGGATATTTTTAAAACAACCTTTAGAACTCGATATGGACATTATGAGTTCGTAGTCATGCCATTTGGATTGACTAATGCCTCGACTGTATTTATGTGTTTAATGAACAATATTCTGCACAGATACTTGGACAAGTTCGCTATTGTGTTCATAGATGACATTCTAGTATATTCTAAAAGTAAAGAAGAACATGACGAACATCTGCGTATTATTTTACAAGTTTTGAGAGATCATCAGTTATATGCTAAGTTTAGTAAATGTGACTTTCACAAGGATAAGATTCAGTATTTAGGACACATAATTTCTAAGGAAGGAATCTTGATTGACCCCGATAAGATAAAATCCATTAATGAATGGTCGGTTCCTAAGGACGTGTCGGAGGTACGATCACTTATGGGTATTACTAGACATTATAGAAAAATTATAGAAGGTTTTTCAATAATTGCAAACCCCATAACCTCCTTATAGAAGAAGGGGAAGAAGTTTATATGGGATCATAAATGTTCAGACAGTTTTAAGAAGTTAAAGGAATTACTAACTACAGCGCCTATTCTGAGGATTGCAGATCCTAATAAGGATTTTATAGTATGCACCGATGCGTGTAATGACGGACTTGGTGGAGTCCTAACACAAGAGGGACATGCGGTTGCATACAAGTCTAGAAAGCTGAAATTACATGAGAAGAACTACTCTACTTATGATTTGGAGTTACTAGCAGTAATTCACATTTTAAAAATGTGGCGTCACCATCTTATTGGCAGAAAATTTACCTTATTGACAGATAACATGGGGCTGAAGTATTTATTAGATCAGACAAATTTGAACGCTAGACAAGTTAGATGGTTAACTTTTCTAAGTGAATATGATTTCGAAATTCAGCATATTAAAGGGAAAGAGAACAAGGTTGCTGATGCACTAAGTCTTAAAGCAAAGTTAAATTTTATTTTAGCCATCAGTACATACTCAACAGATTTAGAAAATCAGATCGTTGAAGGGATTGAAATGGATGAAGAATATAGAAAATTACAAGAAAAGACAACAGATAGCAATTCTAAAAATTCTATGGCAGATTACAGTTTAAAGGAAAATGGACTGTTATTGTACAAAAACAGATTGTATGTACCAAACATACCAAAAGTAAAAATTCTGACTTTAGACGAGATGCACAAAAGTCATTATTCTGGTCATCCAGGTTATCAGAAAACCATCACTATGTTACGGAAAGAGTACTATTGGCCTAGAATGAAGGATGAAGTAGCAGAATATATAGCTAAGTGTTTAGACTGTCAAAAAGTGAAGGTTGAACATCAGGATCTGGCTGCACTATTACAGCCATTGCCTAGACCTAGCTGGAAATGGGGGATCATAAGCATAGATTTTATTACCGGACTACCCAAAAATCATAAACAAAATGACTCCATCATGGTGGTATTGGATAAACTCAGCAAGGCAACACACTTTATACCTGTAAAGACTACTCATAAGGCTCCAGACATTGTAGAAATCTTCATGAAACAGATTTTTCGATTACATGGGATACCAAAAGTGATAGTTTCAGACCGTGATTCTACGTTTACTAGAAACTTTGGGAGGTCTTTGTTTAAAGGGTTGAATACAACCTTAAACTTCAGCACAGCATTTCATCCACAAATGGATGGACAGACAGAAAGAGTGAATCAGGTATTGGAACACATGCTTAGGATGTATGTTAAGGATCAGCCTAGTAAGTAAGAGGACTACTTGCATTTAGTAGAATTTGCATATAATAACCATTATCATGCATCAGCCAGGATTATCCCTTTTGAAATTCTTTATGGTAGGAAATGTGATACACCTGTTTCTTGGAATGACCTCGTAAATAGATTTATTTTAGGACCTGAATTGTTGCAGGAATTAGAGCTAATTGTGAAACAGGTACAAAGAAATCTTAAATCTGCCCAAGATAGGAAAAAGAGTCAAGCAGATCTTAGAAGGACTCATAAAGAGTTCCAGGTTAGTGAACATGTTTTCTTAAGGTGATACCGAAAAAGAGTTCATTGAAATTGGGAAGCTGTGCCAAGTTGGAACCCAGGTATTGTGGTCCTTTCGAAATTGTGTCAAGGGTTGGACCCGTGGCATAACAACTGGATTTGCCACCAAATCTAAAGATACATAATGTTTTTCATATATCATTTTTAAAGAAATATGTACACAATGCTACTCATGTTGTAAATTGGAATTATGTACAGGTGGGACAAGACGACGATTTTCAGGTGGAACCGGACTGTATCCTCGAAAGGAGAGAAACTCTACTCAGGAATCGCACCATTGGGAAGGTAAAGGTGCAATGGAAGCACCTTATCCCAGAAGAGGCAACCTGGGAGTTGGAGAGTAGTATGCAAGTAGCATACCCAACTCGGTTTTAGGAACACTCAAAGAATGATTAAACAACATCGAGGCCGATGTTGAGACTTAAGAGGGGGTGTATGTCACCTACCCAAATTATGAGAATATTTATTTTATTTGCAAAATACTTTATGTTAAATTAGAATTACAAAGTTTTGTAATTATCACCAAGTTTGGTCAAGGATGATTGTAATTACTGATTATTATTATTAAATAAATTAAAATAGGAGACAAACACCGAAGGAAACTCTTAAATGAGTGTTCACTGACCCACTAGGAGGAATGGAAGCTGTTAGAAGGCATGGGATAGATGGCATCATTTTCTCTCCACCACTAGCTGTTGGTTATGTGACAACTACCCCTAAATTTGTGGCATTATCCCCCAGGTGGATGGAAGAGAGCAGTCAGCTCATTAATGACCAATTAACCACTAAAAGGCCAAGGCAGCCTAGATAAGGAAATTCGAATTGAGCAGGTAGCTCCTACAATATTTTCTGCAGAAATATTTCCTCAAGTGTATCAGGTGATAACTGAGAGATTCGAATAGGGAGGCTATGTGAGAGTGCATTGTAAGTCTGCTAGTTATTCTGAGAAGGAAAACCAGAGGTGCTAGTGCAGGTCTCTTTGATTGTTGAGTCCTTATGACTGGATAATCTATATTCTATTGCAAGTTGATGAACTAAGGATTCTACAGACTCTTCTTCCTAGTGGTTCACTGAACAGGCTCGTGGGTCCTAAGGCAAGTAATTTGGTTGTCTTCAGGAATAGGTTGGATGGAACAGGTTTCTTGGGTTGTTTGTTTCTCCTACAGTCAACCAGGTTCTACTGTTTTTACTTTTGTTTACAGTTAAATGTTTTCTGCATGGTAGAATTATTATTTACAGTTATACAGAAGAAACTATTTCATTTTCTGACTTAAAGATGATATGTTTCAAGAATGATTAAGTAATTTAAATGAATGATTAAATTATTTTCTGTATTTTTCCCATACTGTTATCTATATAGTACTCTAGTACAAAAAAGTAAAATTAATAGTGATGAGTGATAGGCATAATGCCATTTGAATGAAAAGATAAACACAATAGTATTTCTTGTTAAATTCTGTCATTTCTATCAAAGTTAAAACACAGGAAATAGTACAGCACAGTATAAACAGAAGTATAGCATTTCCTCTATTTCTTAAATAAAAGAAAAACACATTTTATTTCTGCACAGATCTGTATTTTCCAATTCAACTACATCTATTTCAGATAGTAATAATATGCATTTCAATATTATAAATTCCATGTTTTCAAGTACTTCATATTCTAAGAAATATATAGTAGCTGCAAATCATTCTCTATAACAGATGATTGGGTCCTTGATGTACCTGACGAATACGAGACCAGATATTTGCTTTGCGGTGAACACATTGAGCCAATTCCTGACAGATCCAAGGAGTGTTCACCTGGTTGCTGTAAAGCATATTCTGAGGTACCTGAAGGGTACAGTTGATTATGGGCTCAAGTATGATGCGAATCAAAAGTTTAACCTGCAGGGTTATGTTGATTCAGATTGGGCAGGCAGTGCTGCAGATAGGAAGAGTACTTCTGGGTGCTGCTTCAGTATGGGATCAGGTGTGATCTCTTAGTTTAGCAGGAAACAATCCTATGTAGCACTGAGTACAGTCGAAGCAGAGTATGTTGCAGCTTGTTCGGCTAGTTGTGAGGCAGTAGGGCTAAGGAAGCTACTGTCCGAGCTATTTGATCTACTGTTGGAGGCTATTGGTATCTTCTGTGATAACCAGAGTTGTGTGAAGCTGTCTAAGAACCCGGTGTTCCACGACAGGTCGAAACACATAGAGATCAAGTATCACTATATCAGGGATATGGTGCAGAGGGGAGCAGTGAAGCTCCTGTATGTTGCGACAGATGAGAAGATTGCAGATGTGTTGACGAAGCCACTAGCCAGAGTGAAGTTCGAGTACTTCAGAGAGAGGCTTGGTGTTCTTCGGATCGACGACACTTTGAGGAAGAAGTGATGGAGACATTTGCTGTAGCCATTCCTAGCATGGTGGAAGGGGGATCCTTCACATGGCTGTGGATGTAAGCGCTGGATGATGAGCATCAGGATGATGTTCTAGTTTCTGCTCGATATGATCATTTGGATCATTTATGTATGTACGCATCATGTTGGATGCTGGATATGATCAATTGGATCATTTATGTATGTACGCATCATGTTGGATGCTGGATATGATTAGTTGGATCATTTATGTATGTACGCATCATGTTGGATGCTTGGACCATGTATATGTATATGTATCAGGTGGATACGTTGTATGATTAAGTAAATCATGTATGTTGATATGTATCGGGTAGATACATTGTGTGGATCATGTATCTATGTATGTATCAGGTGGATACACTATGTATGGTGATATGTATCAGGTAGATACTTGGTATACATTAGGTAGATGCATTGTATGATCAGGATGATCATGGATGACAAGCTTCTCCAGATGACATGCATTAGGACGATGCAGTGATGATGATCAGGATGATCATGTGTACATCAGGATGATGTATGGAGAGTATCAGGTTGATACTCTATGGCCGTGGACAGGTTGTGAAGATGAGCATGTAAGTAGACCTGGGAGATTTGGACAGGATGAAAAAGGCCTCAGATGCTCTTTCGAGGCATTGCTCTGGGAGGACATGTAAGTAGACCTGGGAGATCTGGACAGGATGAAAAAGGCCTTAGACGCTCTTTCGAGGCATTACCATGGCCACATGTAATATGCTCCTGGGAGATTTGGACAGGATGAAAAAGCCCTCAGATGCTTCAGCGAGGTTTTGTGGTGGACCACATGTAATGTGATCCTGGGAGATCCGACAAGTAGATTTGTGTGCTCGTAATAGCCTAGGATGCTTCAGCCAGGTTTTGTGGTGAGATCACATGTAATGTGCTCCTGGGAGATCCGACACGTAGAGTTGTGTGCTCGTAACAGCCTGGGATGCTTCAGCCAGGTTTTGTGATGGGTCACATGTAATGTGCTCCTGGGAGATTCGACAGGTAGAGCTGTGTGCTCGTAATAGCCTGGGATGCTACCGCCAGGTTTTGTGACGCACGTAATAAGTCTTGACGATTCCATAGTATGGCCAGTGATGAAGACCTGCAGGTGGTGGGCCTACATCCAGTATGATCTGTAGAACTTCCTATGATGAGTAGATTCAGAGATTATTTGAGATAGCAGCAGCAGTGACGATGAAGATGATTCGAGGACGATGCATCGATGACGATGATCCAGAGAAGAAGACTTGTGCTAGCAGATCTGTGTCGAGAAATACCTTCCTAGTTGAAAGGGAGTGTTGATGTATATGTAACTTCAGAATGTATTTCATCCACGTATTTCATTTATATATTATTGTACTCATATAGAGATGTGTCATTCCTCTATACGGAAGTGTCTTTATGTGTATTGACAAGTGTCGCAAGTGTGTTAACTTACCGATGGTTTATTAGACCACCATGTGTGGGGTCGGCCCTGATTTATGTAATATATGGTTGATGTACCTAGCTAGACAAGTCGGCCCCATAAGGTTATTGGGAAAACAGGATAAGCGGGAGATCTTTATTTGGATCACTCAGAAACTCATTCTTCCTTCACTCGGAAAGTGGCGCACTTGTGAGTAGGAGGTTCAGCTGCTAGGAGGAGTCTATCTCTGTGCATTTGGTTGTACTTTGGTTGAGCTATTGCTCTATCTATCTCTGAGGAAGTTGTGGGGTTTTTCACCTTAGGGTTTTCCCCACAGAAACTCGGTGTCTATTGTCTCTCATGCTTTTTCTTCTTGTGATGATTGACATGTTTGTTATGATTGATATACATTGATATACTGCACATGTTATTCTCTCAGTAAAGATACTAGAGTATTGTGAATTAATGCTCAAAATTTAACAAGAGACAACCTGGGATTTGGAGAGTAGTATGCAAGCAGCATACCCAACTCAGTTTCAGGGACACTCAGAGAGTGATTAAACAACATCGAGGACGATGTTGAGACTTAAGGGGGGGTGTATGTCACCTACCCAAATTATGAGAATATTTATTTTATTTGCAAAATACTTTATGTTAATTTAGAATTACAAAGTTTTGTAATTATGACCAAGTTTGGTCAAGGATAATTGTAATTACTGATTATTATTATTAAATAAATTAAAATAGGAGACAAACACCAAAGGGAACTGTTAAATGAGTGTTCACTGACCCACTAGGAGGAATGGAAGCTATTAGAAGGCATGGGACAGATGGCATCATTTGCACTCCACCACTAGCTGTTGGTTATGGGACAACTACCCCTAAATTTGTGGTATTATCCCCTAGGTGGGTGGAAGAGAGCAGTCAACTCATTAATGACCAGTTAACCACTAAAAGGCCTAGGCAGCCTAGATAAGGCAATTCGAATTGAGCAGGAAGCTCCTACAATATTTTCTGCAGAAATATTTCCTCAAGTGTATCAGGTGATCACTGAGAGATTCGAATAGGGAGGCTATGTGAGAGTGCATTGTAAGTCTGCTAGTTATTCTGAGAAGGAAAGCCAGAGGTGCTGGTGCAGGTCTCTTTGACTGCTGAGTCCTTATGACTGGATAATCTATATTCTACTGCAAGTTGATGAAATAAGGCTTCTATAGACTCTTCTTCCTAGTGGTTCACTGAACAGGCTCGTGGGTCCTAAGGTAAGTAATTTGGTTGTCTTCAGGAATAGGTTGGGTGGAACAGGTTCCTTGGGATGTTTGTTTCTCCTACAGTCAACCAGGTTCTACTGTTCTTACTTTTGTTTACAGTTAAATGTTTTCTGCATGGTAGAATTATTATTTACAGTTATACAGAAGAAACTATTTCATTTTCTGACTTAAAGATGATATGTTTCAAGAATGATTAAATTATTTTCTGTATTTTTCCCATACTGTTATCTATATAGTTCTCTAGTAGGAAAAAATAAAATTAATAGTGATGAGTGATAGGAAGAATGCCATTTGAATTAAAAGATACACACGGTAGTATTTCTTGTTAAATTCTGGCATTTCAATCATAAGTTAAAACGCAACAAATAGTACAGCATAGTATAAACAGAAGTATAGCATTTCCTCTATTTCTTAAATAAAAGAAAAACACATTTTATTTCTGCACAGATCTGTATTTTCCAATTCAACTAAATCTATTTCAGATAGTAATAATATGCATTTCAATATTATAAATTCCATGTTTTCAAGTACTTCATATTCTAAGAAATATATAGCAGCTGCAAATCATTCTCTATAACAGAGTGTTACTTACAATTGATAAGTAAACACTTATTATTATTTTTATCACTATTTATCACATCTATATTAATATAGATTTCAATCATTAGATATAAATACTTTCACTGTAAAAATCAAAACCCTAAGATATCACAGACCCTAGATTCTAAATGTTTATTTAGTACGCAGTTCCATAAATTACTTATCAAGCCATTCATGGCAAACAGTGTTATTATTTCTGAATTTATAGCAGACATGTTTTTCCAAACCCTAAACCATATATATATAACCTTATTATCTTTTATTCATGTTGAAATTACCAACAAGACACTTAACATCACTTAGCAGAAAGCACGATTTTAGTACCAATGTTTAACAAATAGCTTACAACCCTAACTAGAAACATACACAGTGTCGAAACCATTTCATGCACAAGTTAAGGCCCAGTTCTCGGGTTCAAAATATCAGTACAAGCAAGGCTGCCAACAAAACCTACAGGGTAGGGTTTCATTCATTGAAACCAAATCGAACCCTGTGGCATTAGCCAAATTCAAAACATACGAAAGACCAAATTTTACAACATCAATATTTTAAACTTGAATTCCAAAAACAATACGAAGTACAGGTCTATCTACCAACAGATAAGCAACTAACCACTCTCGGCCAAAGACAACTATCGTTGTTCGAAACCAAATCAACAGTTATACAAACGATTTCTCAACCATTACTTAAACAAAAACATTTAAATACAAGACGAGCCATTGTCTTACAGAAGTAAGTAAACCCTCGGCTCTTGATTTCATGTTCAACAGTTTATCAAAAATTCGACAGAGTTTACATTGTGGACCTTTCAAGGTTCCAACTTTACACAGGGTCTATCCCTTATCAACCAGAAGCACTAAAACAAGTTCAAGGTTCCAAAACTACACAGGGTTTTTCCCCTTAACAAACAGCAGTACAAACACAAGTTCGAGGTCATTTTCAAACGACGCAGCAAGACATTATAGAGCCAAATAACAACTAAATATTGAGGGTTTATCCTCTTTGCAACATTTATCAAAATAAAACATTAAAAATTAACACTCGGTCATTACTCCGAAAAGGGTCGTATATTCCAACTCTCAGCACATCGCATTCACCAGCTAAACCATGCCAAAGGCACCTACGAGATTTCAAGAACCACCGAGGCTTACCAAGAAGTATTTGCAGCATCCCCATTCCAAGTCTTGTTCATAAAAATCCTCCAACGAAGTGGGTTCCTTCCAGTCACAGTTTGCAAAGGATTAAAAACAAGAAAATGCATATATAAAGTAAGTATCACAGTATTATAGTCATTATCATGAAAACTTACCTTTAGCGTCGAAGCTCCTGGACTTGGACACCCCACACCAAAACAATGATGAATGCCTGATAGCAGTTGCAGCAAACATGATTTCAAACTCAGAAGACCATTTCATAAATTGGAGAATCGAACCCCAGTTTGAATTCCACTCAACAAACTGACAGAAGAACCTCCTCACAACTACAATGGCTATATCGTGGCTCTATTGCACAAGATTAAAGGCCTGTAACATATAAAATTCCTCTCACAGGTCTAAGGTTCGCAACCAAGGAAGGAGTCCTCCTCATAGCAAAAATCTAAACCCTACATTCCAGCAACACGGTCGGCTCCTCAACCTTACCACTAAACGCGAAATGAAGACCAGGAAAGCAATACATTGCCACTTACCAACGAAAGACTATGGTTTCTTTCTAAGCCCTAGATCTTGTAGAGATCAATGGTGGATTAGCTGCCAGTCGAGCATGTTGATATTCGAGCGATCATTGCAATCAATACACATTGATTGTTGCATCTACCAAATTGCCAAGTCAGCAGATCGAGAGCTAGTGCATGGCACAACTAAGCAATATTTGGTGCTTTATTTAAACACAATCACGTGGAGACATCCAACAAAGCTTCCACCTGACTTAACAGTTGAACGAAGTTAATGCTAGGACCTGTAATTTCCAGTTCGAAAGCATTCCAAGTACGAGCTTTAATACCCTGTCAACATTATAATCATTGCAATGTTAGATCCATAGTGCATATGTTACAATAGTTCTTAAGGTTTATTATACCAGGCATCGTGATATTAGTTATATGCTAATGTATGGTGCAAAAATGCATAGTTAAGGTAGATTATAAATATTTCATTTCTATAGATTTTGTATAGTCATAGGGTAAAGTTATATATATTTCATATATTAACCATATATTGTTAATCACTTGATAAATGGAGACTTTAGATATAGTCTAAGTTATGTTAATGCATCATATAATGATAGTTCATAGCATAAACATTATATTCACTATATATTTCATATTTTAGCTAGGTAGTGTAAACATTGGATAAATGTGAGACTATAGTTATAGTCTAAGATTTTCTTAATGCACAATATAATGCTAGTCCATTTTACAATAGCATAAACACTATATTCACAAAATTTTAATAATGTGACAAATGGACAAACATCGCTTAATGTTAACGATAATAGTCATATTAGGATGACTTTTCATAGATAATAAATATAGCATGTAAAAGCAAATTGACGATGTGATTATAAAAACACTGAAGAGTTTGTAAGCCAGCACGTAAACTAGAATTGGAACCAAAATATCCATACCTCCAGTAACTTGTTTTGCAAGGAAGTACTTAGTATTTTTCATATTACATTGACGATAAATTGAAAGACACATGTACTCTTAACTCATGCTTTTCGTAGAATTTCTTACCTGCGTTCTACACATGGAAACAGGATTCAAATGCCTTAGCTAAACGTAGCTAAGTAAACCCCAGGGTACCTCGTAGGACCCCTTCATCATCATTCAAAACAAACGGTCGGCACAATCACCAAGAAAATTATAATAATACAAACCTATGTACAACATGTAGTTACTTTTAGAACTTAAACATATCTGAAACTTGTAATCTTGTGTTACGATCATAAAATGTCTTTCGTTAAAGAGATTAGCATCCATTTAAATCTGAAATAGCAAATGCAACTACATCATATTTTTATATGTGCTGCATTAACAAATTCATTAATTATTGCTATTTAAAAATTTTAATTTTTTGGTATTTTACGGGATGTTACACATCCATTCTGAAAATATGATCTGGTTCTCCTCTGATCAAGTGGATCACCAACCAAATCACCAATAGATCTAATATTAATGGCTTCCCATCGAGGAAGAGGAGGATAATTAGGTTCTTGTGGAACTGGATCTCCCATTCGCTCATCTTCATCATCAGTTGCTAGACCTTCAGGTTCTTGTGGATTTGGGTCTAGCGTTCGCTCTTCATCATCTCCATCTTCAGATTCTGAATCTGAAATCTGATGCGATGATGCTTCGCTATATTGATAATCAATCAAAGGAGGAGTGGTAGGAAAGCTATCTTGCTCACCTGGATGAGCATCATGGAGAGGCCATTCCTCAAACTGTACACTCGTTTCCAAGAATGTGGTCATGGTAGTAGGATCAAGAAGCTTGTAGGCCTTTGCATCCAATGCATAACCACCATAATGCACTCTCTGCTTTGTGGATCTAGGGATCTCCTTTTTTCAGTTGGAAACATTTCCCATGCTCTAGATCCAAAAACTCTAAGATGGGATACATCAAGTTTGTATCCCATCCATGCTTCGAAAGGAGTAATGTCTTTGAGTCCTCTGCGAGGAACTCTATTCTGAAGATAGGAGGCATAGTTAATGGCTTCTTCCCAAAGACTAGGGTGCAACCCTTTCGAATTTAGCATGCAGGTGGCCAATTCTTTCAATGTTTTGTTCTTCCTTTCAGCAACACCATTCTGTTGTGGTGTATAGGGAACAGTGTGTTGCATCTCAATGCCCTCTTCAGCACAAAAGGCTTGAAAATCACCATTATTGTACTCACCTCCATTGTCAGTGCAAATGGATTTGATCCTTCTATCTGAAATTTTTTATGCAGAAGACTTGAAAATCTTAAAGAATCCAAATACTTTTGACTTCAATCTAAGAAAATATACCCATGTAAATCTGGAATAATCATCAATAAAAGTGATTATATATCTTTCTTTGTTTAGAGATAGATCTGGAAATGGCCCAGCAACATCACTATGGATGAGACCTAGAGGACGAGAGGCTCTCCTTGCCTTCCCCTTCTCAAATTTATTCTCAGGATGCTTGCCCATCAAACAATCATGACAGTTTCCCCTGGAAAACTTGATCTTGGGTAGCCCATCAACCATCTCCTTTGTATGCATGTCATGCAAGTATTGATAGTTAAGATGCCCAAATATTTCATGCCATAATTTGCTTTCTTCATTGGCATGAGTGTGGAGAGCAGATTGCCTTGAGAGAGGTAAGAAGTGAGAAAACTCATAGAGTTTAGAGTTGTGATTTGCAACTCCTTTTGCAGTGATTTCACCCGAAACCATGTTTTGTATTTCAACCTCATTTGGAGAAAAGATCACTCTCTTGGGCTCTCCAATATGAGTCATTTGGTACACTGCAAGTAGATTTTTCATGAGAGTAGGAACATAAACCACATTTGACCATGATAAAGATTGATACTTCCAATCCCCTCATAGGAGACTTCGGAATCATTACCCAATATGATGGAAGGGCCAACTGAGCATTCGAAGTTGGAGAAGAGATCTTTGGAGGAAGACATATGTCTTGATGCTCCTGAATCTATGATGAAGGAGGATTCTTTTGATTCACTTGTCATGAGAGCATGGCATCTCTCTTTGTCCTCATATCTAGAAGGTTCAGTATCTTTCTTCCTTGCACATGCAGGTAAAGGGAGATTGTTCTTCTCAAGTAACTGAGCCATCAAGTCTATAGTCTTCTTCATACAAGAACTCTCAGGATGAAATCCTCGATTACAATAGGTGCACTTGGATCTCTCCTTCTGAGATTGCTTGGTCTTCTTTGAGTTCAAAGCCCCATCTGAATGATATGGAACCTCCTTTGGCTTTGTATCATTCGCTCTCTTTTCAAAAAAAATTTGCTTGCCCTTTGCATTCGCTCTTTTGACATCAGCAGCTGTAAGGGCCGAATTCAACTTTCGTTTTATCATTCCCATGGAGATTAACTTCTCCTCCTCTTGAGTGAGAGACTGGATGAAGTCATCAAGTGTAGAAAACTTCCATTTTGGAATGGACATCTTGGCTAACTGAAATGTGGAGACAAAAAATGAGAAATTTGGCCCCAATTTTGATAGAATGGAAAGTATGAGTTGCTTGTCTTCTTTCATTATCTCATATCTCTTCAATTGTGAAATCAAGCTTTTGAACTTTGTTAAGAAGGCATTGATGGATTCGAAGCTTTCAGGACTCAAGGAGATGAGTTCATTCTCCAATTTATGACCTTTCAAATCATCTTTATGTCCAAAGAGGGATTCGAGCTTGTCCCAAACCTCTTTTGGAGATGTTAGATCAATGATATGGAAGTGAAGATCTTCATAAATTGAGAGAAGAAGTAATCCTACTGCTTCATCAAGCCTATCCAAGTACTTGGATTTCTCTACTACACTGAGAGGTTCGACCACAATTCCATACAATATTCTAGAGAGGCTCTTGGACTTCATGAAGATGTCCATCTTGGCCTTCCATTCGACATATTTGGAGGAATTGAGTTTTAGATCCATTTGGAGCAGTGGAGAGCGAATTGAAGAGGAATTTGAATGGATGAATAAACCTGCAAAACAATGAAATTTGTTGTTGGATATTTGATACAATTTGAATGAACACTGCATTAGGACACTGAGCACATATGACTAAGTCCTTCACACCTAGCTAGACCTCACTAGATTGATCTAGTGAATTCTAATTTGTCCAATTTCTTGTTTTCTACCACAATTTGATCTTCAATGGTTCTTCTAATGGTGTCGTCAGCTACTCGTCGTTGTTGATGAAGCTTATCAATCAAGTCACGTGTTGTCCGCATTTCTGTGAATACATTGCCATATTGTTTGTACCAATTGCGGAGAACATCAATGACAGTAGCTGCTTGGTCATTATACTGGTTGAGTTGATCATATGCTGAATTAAATGCTTCATATTGTGCCGACATTAGGGATGTTGTTACTATGGCCAGTTCCTCTCGGTCCCTGATGAGTTCCTCGCGCAATGTTGACACAACTGTTTGGAATAACTGAAGAGCTTTATCAAGTGTGCTAGTCGTGTTTGAGCTGGCTAGAAAAGGGGTGAGTTGTTGCGCTAAGTCCTGACACTTAGCCAAAAATACATTTTGGTCCTCCTGTAACCAGTGAATGCGGTCTTCGGCTTCTAGTCGTCGATGTCGTTTCTCTCGATTAATTTCATCAGCCAGTAAGTCGAGCTTTTCTTGTGTTGCTTCTTGTGGCTTGCATGTCAGGATGGGCCCAAATTGGTCGAGATGTATAGATAATCGACCCAGCTGAGAAATATGATCCAGATGCTGATGTTGTTGCTGAAGCTGTCTATCATGGTGCCGTTTGTCTTTATGCTACTTTTTCTTGGACTTCCCTTGAGATTTTGGAGGCTCTACTTGTAGTTCTGAGTCTTTGTGTCTCTCGACTGCTTCGGCTGAGTGTTGTGCTTCTACTTGTGCTTCGGTAATGTTTTGTTCTGCTTGTATTGAGCTACTTGGTATGGTTGTTGTATTTGTCGGGAGTGCTTATGCGATGACTACTTGATTGTCTTGTTCTACTGCTTCGATGGCTGCTTCAGTGATTTGTGCTATTGGTTCGGCTATTGATTCCAATATTTCTTGAGTTTGTGCTTCTTGTTATTGAATTACTTCAAATGGAGTAGTGGTTCCGTCGGCAGGGGTAGGGAATGACACATTAATAGTTGGTGTGTCTTCGACTCGGGGAGGAGGGATGGAAAGGGAGCTTCCAGACGGTTCCTGACTGACGACGAGAGACAAGAATTGTGGTATGAATGGTTCGACTGAATCCAAAACTTCAAGGTCTGGGGGTTGTTCTGGTGGATTGACGATAGGTCGGGGAGGTGAATGGGATTCCATTGACGGGTTGACTAGAAAAGGGATAAACTATGAAGTTTCTTCGTAAAAAATGGGACTGGTGGGGTCCATATTACGCTGAAGATGAGTATGCATCATACCAATTGCTTGTGGTGCTGAAGTATTCAGAGGGTTCAATCGTTTAGTTGGCTCATCACCAAGAGGGGCAAAATCAGTCGATGGGTTATTGTCGATGAAGACAGGTTTCTTGGTCACTAAATGTCACCAGTCTGGGAACATAGTGGGAATATTGGTTATGAACTGCATCACGTCTTGTTCAGTTTGAAATGTTTGACGAAGAGGGAGAGGAAGGGATTGTACAAGATTTGAAAATTGAGGTAATGCTAAAGGTGCAAGTGGAGTACTTACAGGTGTAGAGAAAATAGTGTCTTTCGTCACAATAGTCAGAGACATTGGGGGTGAACTTACAGTCAAGTCGATAGAATCCTCGATCATAAGCTGAACTTTCTTTCTGGGTTGTGGTCAGCTACGAGCTTGCTCAGCTTCCAAAAATATCTTAAACTGCTCATCGACTGGTACTTTATTTTTAGCTGCATCCTCGAGTATTTTTGTTGCACTGTCGAACAGTTCTATCCGGTCTTTCTCAGTCGGTTCCTCTATGATCATTTTTCTTTTTCCCTTCCCATGAAATTGTACATTCTGTGCTTGTCGAGCTTCTACTAACTTGTCGGCCACCTGTTCAATGTTGTCGGTCGTCAAAGCATATTCTGGGTTGTCGGAGTGAGTTTCTTCATCTAAATTTTCAGCTGTATCCAGAGAGTCTTCATGTTGTGTAAGAGTAAGTACTAGAGGTTACGGCACGACCGTAGGTTCAGCTTCAAATACAAAGGTGTTCATATATATGTGTCCTACATACTCTTCCTATTTTTTTGCATCTGTTACAAGTTCAACCGTGGGGAGTCCTACCTCTCGTGCCTTAGCAGGAATTGTTAGTTTTGTATTGGATTGCCTGCTGAGCTCATTGAAGATTTTGTCGAATGAAGGGTAAAAGTCGAGAGGTTCCGCAGCGCTAGCTATGCCCTGCAAGTGCCAGACCGATGTGTGATCCAGCTCAAGTTGGATGTGGGTCGATGGAGGTAGACTTCGTCGAACATTCTGAGGTACTCTCCATCTGGTCGACACAGTTTTTAGGTTTTGAAACCAGAGTTCTAGCCAGATTTTCACTGTTGTGGGGCCTAGCCGACTTGCTCCAAATGTAAAACACCGAAATTTTTGCATTAACATGGGTCTTTGCAGAGAAAATTCTTTATTACCTGATGGTATCAGATGCGTCATGGCAATCCAGATAATTAGATATGGGTATCGAATGGCCGCTCCATCATGTTGACATTTGAAGCATATCGTTCGGATAATGTTAGCTAAGTAGTCCGCCCAGTTATATGTTTTTCCACTCACTTCCATGTTCAGTATTGCCTCTAGCATTTTAATTTTTAGATCCGAACCGCGACCGGAAGTTGATAAAGCGATCGAAATGATTCGGGCAGCTATCTTAAAATTTTAATATTTCATCTGACTTACTACTAACCCTCCATAATTTTTTCCAACTGGGTGCTTTGTAAATTCTTTAATCAACTTTGGCTTATGTCGAACGAGTACCTCTTCGCCTTTATTTGACAACACTATAATCTTGTAAATAAGTGAACCATTTATTTCAACTGGGGTATCAAAATAAAATTTCCCATTATGAAATCTGCTAACTATGAATTGAGCAATAATATCCTTAAGTCCACCAAATGATTCAAGCAGAGGTGCTTGCATGTACTGCAGAACTGTAGCAGCCTGCAATTTTTGAGCTTCTTCTCTCCATCGGCCTTCTAAATCTTTTCACCAAATTAGAATGTCTTTCCAAGTTCTTCGCCAATGTGACTCCTGTACCTTAGCATTTCGAACCTGCTCCAAGTGGGTTTCCAACGGTGTTTTGGATTTCTCTAACTCACGGACTTTAGCTGTGACTGAACGAGTGGTTGTCTGACCCTCTTGGGCACCATGGCTTGTATGCAATTCTCACGATCATAGAGGTTTTCTGGTATTTCTGAAGTCTGGTTTTCCAGTTCTTGACAGAAGAGTATCCAGGAATCCTCGAGGTCGGGATTTAAAGAAGACGAGCTCGGCACATGCGATTGCGAAGTAGATGGATGTAATAAAGACTGATTTGACGACGAAGTTAATTTTGTTTGGCAGGGTATCCGTGCCTCATCAAGTGCATGCCGGTTCTGCTCATCTACTGGTCGGCTCTGCCGACTAATTTTTTCATTTATGTCGGAAGATTGTCGCCTTGTATCTTTTGTCTGATCATGTCAGCTATGGATAAGCTGTCGATTCTGAGGAATATGGTCATCTATTCTTCTTCGACTGTCTCTATACTCATGGCGTCTATCATGTCAACGTACGTGCATTGGTCTTCTTTCTTGATGATCCTTGCTCTTATCATCTTTACTCGTCCAATCCTTAGTCATTGTGGATGTGATCTGAATTGTTGTTTGTGAAGATGAATTATAATGCTTCGACTAGACCTTTACAAAGACACTTGGCCCACAAATATAGAAAAGCATAGTGACACAACCCACATCGATGATATAAATTATATCAAGTGAAATTAGTCATGGACCATAAATTGTCGTCAATACTTGATATCAAGTTTTTGAGTCCAACCATGATACTTATATCAACCAGTAACATATATTAAGACACTTACATCGATTACAAAATGTATATAAAAAAAGTAATTTGTCACCATCCACTTTGTAGACAACTTCAAACTTGATGATCGTAGTATATATGGTGGAAAAAAATAGGGCTCAGCCTCCTATCCCTTTATTTCGCGTAACTGTTCAGGTCGATGGACTAATTGTCAAAGCACCAGTCGGTTAAATAGAAAGTGCTGGAATAGCAAGTCGACAAGCAATTTTGATGGCCATTTGGCATCGGTGGTGTTTAACCAATGGTTCCATTATTCTCCTACGTCGATCAGCAACCCCAGCTTCAACAGAAGTAAAATGAGGTCGACCAAATGTGTAACTTGTCGGAGGTCGACCAAATGTGTAACTCGTCGGAGGTCGACCAAATTTTAAATCAACCCTATGCATCGACCATACCAAGGCTTTCAAGATGGGGGTTTCCAAGTCGCCACGCGTCGACCTATTTTTATCGACACCCGTGGACGACCTTCCTTATATTTGGTCGACTACCTGTCGATTGCTTTCAACAAAAATAATGAGATTCACTGCTCGTCCTGCTCCTAGTTGCTCGACATGTGGCTTTTTTAATTAATTACTTCAGCTATGAGTGGACGTAGTAGACGGTAGGAGAGATTACGACCATGATACTTATATCAACCAGTAACATATATTAAGACACTTACATGGATTACAAAATGCATATAAAAAAAGTAATTTGTCACCATGCACTTTGTAGACAACTTCAAACTCGAAGATTGTAGTATATATGGTCAAAACAAATAGGGCTCGATTATTTCTAACACATTAAAATTCTAGAATCATTGATAAATTTAAAAACTTATAATATAGAAAAGCATTAATTACCCAACAAGTTTTGATGGGTTGCCCAGGCAAATCGTGGAAGATGTGGAGTTGGAGGAATTTTAATTATATAGAAAAATAAAGTAAGCTTCAATGCTTTGGGTTGTCCAGGAAAATCATGGAAGATGTGGAGTTGGAGGAATTTTAATTATGTAGAAAAAGAAAGTAATTTTCAAGGCAGGAATAGGGGATGGATCGAATAATTATGCAGAATGTTTAGTTCTTAAATTGTTGTTATTTTTTGTATTGGAAAATAATCTCAAAAATTTACAACTGTTTGGAGATGCCAAACTTGTTATTGATTGGTTCATTGGATTTTTTGTAATTGATGTAAGTGTCTTAATATATGTTACGGGTTGATATAAGTATCATGGTCATAATCTCTCCTACCATCTCCTATGTACACTCATAGCTGAAGCAATTAATTAAAAAATCCACATGTCGAGCAACTAGGAGCAGGACGAGCAGTGAATCTCATTTTTTTTGTTGAAAGCAATCGAAATGTAGTCGACCAAATATAAGGAAGGTCGTCCACGGGTGTCGAGAAAAATAGGTCGACACGTGGTGACTTGGAAACCCCCATCTTGAAAGCCTTGGTATGGTCGACGCACAGGGTTGATTTAAAATTTGGTCGAACTCCGACGAGTTACACATTTGGTCGACCTCATTTTACTTTTGTTGAAGTCAGGGTTGCTGCTCGACATAGGAGAATAATGGAACCATTGGTTAAACACCACCGACGCCAAATTACCATCAAAATTGCTTGTCGACTTGCTATTTCGGCACTTGCTATTTAACTGACTGGTGCTTTGACAGTTAGTCCATCGACCTGAACAGTTACGCCAAATAAAGGGATAGGAGGCGGAGCCCTATTTTTTTCCACCTTATATACTACGATCATCAAGTTTGAAGTTGTCTACAAAGTGGATGGTGACAAATTACTTTTTTTATATACATTTTGTAATCGATGTAAGTGTCTTAATATATGTTACTAGTTGATATAAGTATCATGGTTGGACTCAAAAACTTGATATCAAGTATCGATGATAATTTATGGTCAATGACTAATTTCACTTGATATTATTTATATGATTTTCTATATTTGTGGGCCAAGTGTGTTTGTAAAGGTCTAGTCGATGTTGTAATTGGCCGAGTCACTAAAAGTAGTGAATCCTAATTTTGGTCAAATAAAAGTTGGGGTCGGGGTTCGACTAGTGAATTTTGGTCGGGGTCCGACCATATATGCTGAGTAAAAGTGGTCATTTTGTTGTAAAAGAAGTCGTGTCTTTAAAATTAGTCGAAGTTGTAAAATTTTATGAAGGGTTGTTCAAAGTCTATTTGAATCATGAATATTCATAAGTTGTAAATCAAGTCAGTGTCTAGCCGAGTTAGTAAGTCGAGTCAAGCCAAGTTGGCCACGACCAATATCATTATAGCAGTCGGTATCGACCACAAGCAACAAACCATTCATTAACTTGCAATAAGCCTCACGACAGAAGCTGTCGACGAATCTATCGACCATTTCGATCATATTACTTCATCAACCAGAAAATTCATTGTCGACCGTCGCCAGACTATGGAGACATTTTTTGGGTAGATTCTCGATAGTCTTTATGGGCATATGGTGCATATTAGTTAAAGGGACATAACATATTTTTCAAGCCATTTCAACAAAGCATTACAGAAAAACTTTTGAACGCAATAAAAAGGCTTGAAAAGGTTCTATGTGTTAAGTTTAGCCTAATTTCACAAGCAAGATCACTGAAAGAAACACAATCACAAGACAGACAAAGATTTACCCTGGGAAACCCTCATGGGGTAGAAAACATAGCAAATCTTTCCTCAATATATATAATCAACCTAATACAATATGTAGTCCTCAACAAGAGCTCCTTCTCCTCCTATGCAGACCTCTCTCTCTCTCCTATGTGCCAATCACAAGCGAGTGAATGAATGGTATAAATGAGGAACACACCTCCTCTATTTATACTTGAGTTATAACTGACTTTTCACCCTAATGGGGCCGACCTATTCTAAGAGAGTATAATAACCCCTAAACAGCTAACTCGGAGCTGACCTCACATGGGAGATCTAATAACCCTAGTTACCACACTTCCTCAAAGGAATAAACATCTCCGGATATAGAATAGGGTCTCCATGGAGGAATGGAACATATCCGGAATAATAAAGTACAAATATAATATTCTTAGAAGTTACAATATTTCAACACTCCCCCTTAACGAGAAGGATATTATAACAACATCTGCAGGAGCAAGGAGTCATTGACTACATAATACATGATACATCTATAAATCATTGGAAGCTTTCTTTATATATCATTAGTAACTCAAGCAGTTACTGGAACATATTCAATACTAGAACATCGACATCTTCAGTACTAAATCTTCATATTCTGCAGCACCTAATCAGCCACATCAATATCATCATTTAGATCCTCTCGATCATCAGCATCATCATCTGGATCCTCACAATCATCAGCATCGTCATCTGTATCCTCACGATCATGAACATCGTCATCTGGATCCTCACTATCATCAACATCGTCATCTGGATCCTCACGATAATCAACATCGTCATCTGGATCCTCACGATCATCAGCATCGTCATTTGGATCATCACGATCAACAACATCGTCATCTAGATCATCACGATCAACAACATCATCATCTAGATCATCACGATCAACAACATCTATATCATCATGATCAACAACATCTAGATCATCACGATCAACAACATCGTAGCAGCATACCCTGCAATACACATGATCCATTTAAGACATCATAGCATGTCTAGGGACGATGCAGTCCACTCGTCAACTTAGACAAAGTCTAAGGAACCTTTTTCGAAGACATATGTCTATGGATCAATTCAGGGACCGAAATCTAGGGATGATACAATCCCCTCTCGTCCACTAGGGACCACCTCTCGGAGACATCTGTCTATGGATCTATTCAGGGACCAAAGTCTTGGGATGATACAATCCTCTCGTCTACTGGGGACCACTTCTCAGAGACATTTGTCTATGTATCTATTCAGGGACCAAAGTCCTGGGATGATACAATCCTCTCGTCCACTAGGGACCACTTCTCGGAGACAACTGTCTACGGATCTATTTAGAGACCAAATTCCTGGCAATGATACAATCCTCTCGTCCACTGGGGACCACTTCTCGAAGACATCTGTCTACGAATCTATTCAGGGACCAAAGTAATTGGATGATACAATCCTCTCGTCCACTGGGGACCACTTCTCGGAGACAACTGTCTACGGATCTGTTCAGGGACCAAAGTCCTGCGATGATACAATCCTCTCGTCCACTGGGGACCACTTCTAGGAGACAACTGTCTACGGATTTTCAGGGACCTAAGTCCAGGGATGATACAATCCCTCCTCCTCCACTTGGGACCACTTATCGAAGACAATTGTCTATGGATCTGTTCAGGGACCTAAGTCCAGGGATGATACAATCCATCCTCATCCACTTGGGACCACTTATCAAAGACAACTGTCTATAGATCTGTTCAGGGACCTAAGTCCAGGGATGATACAATCCCTCCTCATCCATTTAGACAAAGTCTAAGGACCATGCATGTAACCGGAAACCTCATCATCGAACTCATCGTCGAAACAGGTAACCTCATCATCGACACTAGTATCCTCATCATCGATACAAGTATCCACATCAATACAGGTGTCCTCATCATCGATACAAGCATCCATATCAATACAGGTATCCTCATCATTGACACATGTATCCACATCATCAACACAATATCCTCATCATCGACCTTACCATCGATGTAGGCAATATTATCATCGATACAGGTATCCACATCGATACCAGTATCCAAATATCATCATTGACCATATTAGTCCCCCTTCGAGGAGGGTCCTTCTGGACTACACCAATCTTGTCTCGAAAGTACTCAAACTTTACTCAAGACAGAGGTTTGGTCAATACATCAGCAACTTGTTCGTCAATGCTCACATACTCGAGCTTGATAGCTCCTTTCTGCACCATATCCCGTATATAGAAATATCGGATCTCTATGTGCTTTGACTTATCATGGAACACTGGATTCTCTGTCATCTTGATACAACTCTGGTTGTCACACAGGATCACAGTGGGGTCCATCTCGAAGTCAAACAATCCTGATAATAACTTTCGAAGCCATACCGCTTCACAACTAGCAGAGCAAGCAGCTATATATTCCGCTTTAGCTGTGCTGAGAGCCACACTTGACTGCTTCCTACTAAACCACGAGATCATGGCAGATTGAAGACAATAACATCCACCCAATGTACTCTTCCCATCTGAAACACTTCCTGCCCAATCAACATCTGTGTAGCCATATAATCTGAAGTCATGATCTCCATGATAACATACCCTAAAATCTATCGTACCCTTTAGGTACCTCATCACATGCTTTGTATCTATCGGGTGAACATGCCTAGGTTCCACTAGATACTGACTCAAGGTGTTCACAACAAAGCATATATCTGGCCTTGTATTCGTCAGATACATCAATGACCCAATAATCTGTCTATACAAAGTCACATCCACTAACTCTGAGGAGTCATCAGCTAACAACTTCAAGTTGGAATCCATGGGAGTGGTCATGGATTTACATTCCAACATATCAAATATTTTTAATATTTCCACACCATACTTTCCCTGGTTGAGAAAGATTCCTTCTAGGCCTTGCCATACTTCCAGACCTAGGAAGTAGTGCATCAATCCGAGATCTTTCATCTCAAACTCTAAAGAGAGCTTCTTCTTGCACTCGACAATCTGTTTCTCATTTCCAGTCAGAAATAGATCATCCACATATAGCAACAATATGACAGGTTCATCACCCATAACCTTGAGATAAAGATTAGGATCAACTTTACTTTTGGTAAATCCCAAGCTTGTCAAGAAACTGTCAATTCTTCCATACCAAGCTTTGGGAGCTTGCTTCAAATCTTCAGTTTGCACACATGGGTTCTTCCATCTTCCACCTCAAATCCTTGTGGTTGTTCTATGTACACCTCTTCCTCAATCACACCATTCAGGAAGGTTGTCTTTACATCCATCTGGTGTAATTCCCACTTCACCATGGATGCCAGTGCCATGATGGTTCTAATGGAAGTGTAACTTGCAACTGGTGTAAATGTCTCTTCATAGTCAATTCCCTCTTTCTGAGAGAATCCTCTGGCCACAAATCTTGCCTTATACTTTTCAATGCTACCATCCGCAGCATGCTTTATCTTATATATCCATTTGGAGGATACTACACTTTTGTCCTTTGGCTTGGGAACTATATCCCAAACATCATTCTTCATTATTGATTGGTACTCCTTAGTCATTGCCTCTACCCAATCTTTCTTATGAACTGCTTCTTCATAACTAGTAGGTTCTTGATCTACAAGATCACACATCAAAGACACATAGTTGTTGAATGGCTTTGGTTTCTTGCTCACTTTGGTGGAGCCTTAAGGAGCTCCATACTTTTATGCTCCTAGTATAATGTCTCTAGCCCATGTTGGATTTCTCTTTCTTGAAATGTTTGTGATGGAGGGTTCTTGTGGTTCTATCATGTCATGGTCTTCAAGTGTTACCTCTTCTAGGGTAGGTACAGTCTCTGCAATTCTAGGAGGTGCATCTTCTTCATATACTTCTTCATATTGGCACTTCCTAGATTTTTTGAGAGATGCTTCTTCATCAAATGTCACATCCCTACTAATTTTCATATGGTGGAATCCTGGGATGTATATTCTGAATGCTTTCGATGATTCACAATATCCAACAAATATTCCCTTCTTCTCAGAAGGATCTAGCTTGGTTCTCTTTTCTTTTGGAACATGTATATATACTGGGCATCCAAATATCTTGAGATGACTTACCTCAGGCTTCTTTCCTGTAAACACTTCTTCTAGGGTCTTGAAGTCAAGAGAACTATGAGATAGTCTATTCTGCACATAGACTACTGTCCTAGCTGCTTCAGCCCATAGATACATAGGTAGGTCTTGATCATGTATAATTGTCTTTGTTGCTTCCATAATGGTTCTATTCTTTCTTTCTGCAACACCATTTTGTTGAGGATTGTAGGGAGTGGTTAGTTCCCTCTTGATTCCAGCGTCGTTACAAAATACTTCAAAATCCTTTGAAGTATATTCTCTGCCATTATCTGTCCTGAGTATTTTGATCTTCCTTTCTGAATGATTTTCTATCAAGGCTTTGAACTCCTTGAATTTTCCAAAGACTTCATTCTTTCCTTTTAGAAAGTATATCCAAGTCTTTCTTGGATAGTCATCAATAAATGTAAGGTAGTATTCATATCCACTCAAGGATGTGGAGGGCATTGGTCCACATACATATGAATGAATCAATTCCAAAATACTTTAAGTCTTTGTTTCACTCTTTGGAAATGGGTTCTTGATATTCTTCCCTTTTGCACATTCTTTACATGTGTCATCATGATCAATCTTCAAATCTGGTAGTCATATGACTACTTTACTCACATGAGGTAGTGATTTGTAGTTAATGTGAACAAGCCTCCTATGCCATAGCTCACGAGGGCTAGTGGCTTCATGAACAAGGGTAGATTCTGGATGACCCTTGAGTTTGTATATACCTCCTTCCTCTTCACCAATGACAATTGCATCCTCAATTGATTTTCCTTTGGACCACATGAGTACTTGTCCATCTATGAATGCAACCCTATAACCTTTCTTATCTAGAGTTGATATAGAAAGTAATTTCTTCTTCAAACCTGGTACATATAGTATCTCCTTCATCTTCAATGGAGTTCCAGAATCAAGCTTGTAGCTTGCTTCACCAATTCCCTTGATGGGATATTGATAGTCATCTCCTAAAGATACTTTATGTGGAGAGGTATTCTCTTCAAGTTTTGCAAGAGTTTTATTTTGACCTGTCATGTGCTTTGAAGCACCACTATCAATAAGCCATGTATCTTCTCCAGGTGTTACAGACCCAGAGAGTGGAGAGAATGGAACATATTCGTCTACATCTTCTTATTCTATTCTAGCTCTTTTCTTCTGAGGCCTTTCATCCTCTTCTTCTTCTTCTTCACTATCATCTTCTGCTAGATGTGCTTGATGTCTTTTATGATGGAAACCCTTCTTCTTCTTATTTGAAGGATAATCTCTAGCAAGGTGTCTTATTTTATGACAATTGAAACATTGAAATGAGGAGTAATCTCTTCCTTGATTAGTTCCTCTTTTCTTTTGAAATCTTTGTGGAGGTTGAGACTCCTTGTGACTATCCTTCTTGACTTAGGATTTATTCCTTCTTCTCTCGGTGTGGGTGGTCAAGGCTTGGTCACCTTCTTTGAGCAAGGATTATCTATTGGAAACCCTAGCTTCTTCTTGAATGCAATCTTCCCACACCACATCAAACTTCATGCTCTCGTTTCTGGCACACATGGTTTGGATGAATGATTCCCAAGGTATAGTGAGACCATTTAGAGCAGTCATGACTAGTTCATCTTCATCAAGGGTATCTCCAATGGAATCTAGTTGTTCCTTGAACTGGGAAACCCTTGAGAAATAGTCTTGAGTAGATTCTCCTTGATTCATCTTGGTGCTCTTCAATTGAGCTCTCAGGTTCATCTTCCTATTGATGTTCTTCCCTTCATACATTCTGGAAAGGGCATCATACATTTCCTTTGGGGTCTTCTTGGATGCCACTTGGGGAATCAAGTGGTCTTTGATAGAATCATCAATGACTCTCTTTGCCCTAATCAAGTCCTTCCTATGCTTCTCTTTGGTTTCATCTTCTTCAGGCTCTGCAATCTCATCTTTGATATATTGGGAAAGATCATTCTCTTCAAGAATGAGACCAATCCTATATTTCCATGTTCGAAAATTCTCTTGGAGCCATCTTATCCATGGGGTCACAGAGATTGAAGTTTCTCAAGAGATAGAATAACACTTACCAGGAGATGTGCTTGATTGAATTGAGAATACTGGTGTGTTCTACTTCTAGAAACTCCAACTTTTCACCTTCTGGATCTGCAACAAATTTTTTGGTTTTCTGGTCTTCACTTTTCTAGTTTACTGGTGTATAGGTTCGCAGCTTTTCTGGTTCACTGGTGCACAGGTGCACACTTTTTTGGTTTACTGGTTTTCTGCAATTCTGGTCCAAAACCCAAACTAGGGTTTGACTTTCTCTGAGTTCTACCCACTCAAAAAGTTCGATCTAGGGCTCGAAAGTTTGATTTTGAGGAGGGCTATCCAGCCATGCAATCAGATTCCAAAAATTCCAACTTTTGCAAAAACCCTAATTTTCACCGGAGGAGGAGAGAGAGGTATTTTCACCTTGTGAAAGATGTCCTATTTAGGCTAGCTCTGATACCATGTTAAGTTTAGCCTAATTTCACAAGCAAGATCACTGAAAGAAACACAATCACAAGATAGACAAAGATTTACCTTAGGAAACCATCATGGGGTAGAAAACCCAGCAAAGCTTTCCTCAATATAGATAATCAACCCAATACAAGATGTAGTCCTCAACAAGAGCTCCTTGTCCTCCTATGCATACCTCTCTCTCTCCTATGCGCCAATAAAAAGTGAGTGAGTGAATGGTATAAATAAGGAACACACCTCCTCTATTTATACTTGAGTTCTAACTGAATTTTCACCCTAATGGGGCCGACCTCTCCTAAGAGAGTCTAATAACCCCTAAATAGCTAACTCAGTGCCGACCTCACATTGGAGATCTAATAACCCTAGTTACCACACTTCCTCAGAGGAATAAACATCTCCAGAAATACAATAGGGTCTCCACGGAGGAATGGAACATCTCCGGAATAATAAAGTACAAATATAATATTCTTAGAAGTTACAATATTTCAACACTACGCGTGTCGAACAAAATAGGTCGACGCGTGGCGACTTGGAAAGCCCCATCTTGAAAGCCTTGGTATGGTCGACACATAGGGTTGTTTAAAATTTGGTCGACCTAGGACGACTTACACATTTGGTCGACCTCCGATGAGTTAGACATTTGGTTGACATGCCTACAAAAAAAATGCTTCGTGGTTATGAACTTTATGATGCCTTTGGTGGAAGAGAAACATACAGACGCTCTTGAACAATGTTTAATCATTGAAAGAGTGTTTATGGATAATTTATATGAAGTTGTTTCAAGAAAGAAATACATACGCTCTTGAACAATGTTTAAAAAGAAAAGAAGTATAAAGTTGACAAAGCAATGTTAATTCTAAGTACAAATTTGAAAGTGGCAACATAAGATGAAATAAATATGTAATTTAACACAATGTTACAACAAAACTAATTAATATAATATTCAAGACTGCTCATTGTTGGTTACAAGTACCACTTACGTAGCAGTGTGTATACAAAAATGTGTAGTTTCTAAGTATGAGATAGAAAGTACAGAAAGGCGGAATTGAAAAGTAGTATTTTTGTGGGGAAAGTGTTTTCGAAGGTAGAGTTCAAAGCTTGCGAGCAATTGGACGTTTATTTACCACAATGTGTTCACTTTCACAAAGTGAATCAACAGGTGCCGATGATTGTGAAACCTCCTCTGACATGACCAAAAGCACCTTCAAGCGATCTTTTGAATAAAATTTTTCTTTCTTTACTCATAATTTCATAAGGACCTGTCGAGAACAAACACGTTGAACAATTTCCAGTAGAGATGTTGGATCATTTGATAGAAGGAAGAAATATTTTGCAGACACCCCCAAGAGTTGTTGGGAAGGATCATCAAAAGCTATGATACCGTATAGTTGTCCAGTAGCATCCATCAATTCAAGTTTGAGTATGTATCGGTAAGCACACTCTGTAAACTCCCCATCACATTTGGTACAATGCCAAACATTACCAACTTTGTGGGAAATTTTTTTCATGCATTGTATTCCATCGACAAATAGAGGGCATGCAAGGAAATGAAAGTCATCGATGTTAATATGGGTGATTGTAGCAATAATTAAATACCAAGTTGCCTTCTCAAAGGGTTGGAGAGATTGTAGCGCAGAGATGGAAATGCGTTTGCAGGAGCTAGAAGAAGATGAGTTGGATTTTCTGCTCAAAGATGGTGAGGCTGAACGAAATCCATTATCAGCAAACCATGATTGCAGAAGTTGAGATTCCTCAATATCTGGGTTTATAAGGAGGTTGGTGTTGGAGATGGTTCCAATGGTTTTTCCATTGAACTCTGTAAGACGCCCACCTTTTATTGCAAGGATAGGGGGAGTGTCCAATCCTTGAATATTTCCAAGTTGGGAAACCTCAATTGTGCAATGCTCCCCCCAAAGTGTTATGTCTATGCTATACCCGGACATGTCCCTCAACCCAATTGTTCGGCGAATGGTTTCAGAGCCATCCCTTTTGCATATAGTTGATGCAGGAGAAACAAAAATGACAATTCCAATTAGGTCAACCATGGAATTGAGGGATGTAGTTTTGATGTCATGGATAGATTTAAAGTGGAAGCAATGAAAAGGAATCAGTGGGGAATCTTCCAAGCATCCTTCAATTGTTGAGGAGGGGTTAAGGAAAATCTCAAAAGCACTTTTCAAATGGTTGTATGTTGGGTTGACCAGTTTGATTGTGCCATTTGAGACTGTGTAGACTATGCCAACTTGTATTTGGTCATATAATGAGGTAGCTAGTTCATTGAAAGCAGAGATATGAATCTCATCTCTAGTAGCACTAACAAGGTCAAACCCAAAGAGTTGTCCAGGGCCTTTTTGGTTGCTGTAGGCATTCATACTTGTCTTTGCAGTAACTCGCCCTTGAATGGTCCAAGTTTTTTTGGAAGGGTTGAGCGATGTGAATTGAAGAGTAGGTGCAACAAGGTTTGGGGTTGGATTTTGCAAGGAAGGTATGGCAAGTGAAGGGTTTTGGGGATCAAGGACATTGTTTTCTCAAATAGATGAACTGTTGTGGGAGGTAAATCTAGGGGTGAAGTTGAAAGGAGATGTGTCTCCAACAATTGTTGTTTCCATTGTGACAATTTCGAATGTGCCCAATGAAATAGTCCTGGCAAGAAGAATTAAGGTAAGTAAGTGTAAGTAAAAAATATGTTACAATTATTGGGAGTGCTGTTAACACCCAAAAAGTGCTCACTAGCTCATTTCCTTATTCACATGACCCATTTGTCCACTTTTCTACCATTTGAGCCTCTAAAGCCACCAAAAGGTCACCAAAAGACCATAATACACCCTTTTTTCCCCTTAAAATGAATATTTTTCCTCAAAAAGGGTCTAGAATTCCCAAAAATATTAAAAAGGGAATAAAAATATTAAAAATATTCAAAAAAAGAAAAAGGAGGAAAAATGTACCTAAACCATGCTGGTCAATACCATTGGTTTCCTCAAAACCATAATGGTATTCCCCACCACCAAAAACTATAAAAAGGTGGTAGGGGCTCCTCACTTTCCATCCATCCATCATCCTATCCTCATGATGTCAAAATCTCTCATGAGTTCTTGACCATTGTAGCAATCTTGGAGAAGAGACCATTGGAGCCTGGAGCATCTCACCCTTGGAGCTCCTCAACACCACAACATCCTCACCATTTGAGGTATTATAATACAAAAGTCATTTTTTATTTTGTTTCTTGTTCTTGTTCTTAAATCTTTTCAAGTTTATCGTTATATGCACATGTTAGGTTCAGATTTATAATTGTTTTTTGCTTTCAATATTGAAACGGCTATCACATTGTTGATAGGTGCCCATTGCACAAAGCTTGGTTGCAAAACCAAGCCAACAGGTTTTGGCGACTCCGCTGGCTTCGAATTCTTAGATCTCAGTTTTTTGCTTTAGATCTTAGTTTTTCTTAGTTTTAATCATTTTTATTCATAAATCTGCCATCCTAGACAACAGATCCATTGCTGTTCTAGATATTGGCCCCTTCTATTGCCATTAATAGCTTGAAATTTCCATTTTCGGGTTTGTTTTTCGGCATCCATTTTTCGGCTTTCGCCTCGCGGTTTTTTTCCCGACAGTCGCGCGGCTCATTGCGACCTCGCAGATTTTTTCCGCGAGGCACGCCGCGGCTTCGCAGCCATTTTACGCGCTGCACATCGCGGTCATTTGCCGCGTTGCACATCGTGACTGTGTGACCTAAACTTGCACTGCACATCTCTGCTTCACGGCCGAAACCCGCGTTACACAACGCGATTGCGCGGCCGAAATCCGCGCTGCACATCGTGGCTGTTTTCCCAAAACCCGCGATGCAATTTTTTTTAATTCGACCAATTTTTTGAAAATTATTTTTGCTGTATTTTCTGCCCATTTAGCATATTTTACAGCATTAATTTTTCTGCATTTTTACAGCCACATTAAATCTTTTACTATTTAGAATGCTTCATTAAAAGTCTTTTTAAAAATTTTCAGTAATTGTAAGAGAGATTTTTCTGCATTTTATTTAGATCAACGTTTTACTGTTTATTTGCTCGATACTTTACCCAAGCAACTTTTAAGAGATCCATTTATTTCTTGAAATATTATTTGCTTTCCTTCAAATTATTTCAAAGATCCATTATTTTTGAATAGTTTTTTCAAGCATTTACATTTCAAAAACGCCTTTATTTTTTACAAAACTGGAAGCGTCTTTTCTTTCATTTGTAATCAATCGCCCAAGCGAGGCAAATCAATTTCAGTTTAAATACCACACTTGCACCCACTCTGCCACATAATTTAAACTGAGCCTTAAAATTTACCTTAAACTCAACAAACTTTTAACCCCACTTGGGGAGCACTTAAAAGAATATTGTAGTTAGGTAGAATTGAGGGGATAGGTGTTCCAATAACACCCCTCAATTATTGCATTTGAGACATAGTGGTTGTCCTCTACGGTACCAAAATCCCTTATAATTTTGACATGGTTATCAACCAATTTATCGGGAAGGCCTCTCCCTTAGGAGGGTTGAAGTAGCCAGACTGGTTTCGGAAGTCTGAGTGGAATACCGCAATCCATTCAGTAACTGAAGGATACCTTTCGAAGTTCTCGGTGTACACCCAAGAGGGTGTACAACGGAGATAGAACCAAACTGCAGATTCACCCAACCGAACGTGTTATGAATGGGGTATCCTAGTTGCCACTCTTTAGGATTGTCTACCCGGTATCCCTCCCGGTAGGGGGATATCTAGCCGTTGATTCAACACTCTATATTGTCTTACTTGGATTTCATCACCTTGCAGAGGATATCGTTTGTTGACTCACAATACTTCTAGTTAGGTGTTTGCATGATACATTACCCACGTTTGGTCTAGTAACACCCCTTTTTCCTAGAAACTGTTTGACTTTTGGTATTCTGACCAATTTTGTTGCATCCCTCCACTTATTATAGCACAGCTGCTATAATAAGTTCTTTTTGAGGTTGATTGTTGGCCTGAGAGCCTTTATTTTTTCACTCCCCTTTTGCACTCATTGTTGCATTAGGGTTTCGAGTTTTTTACATCACCACCTTACACTGAAATTTTTAAAAAATATTTCTCACCATTGAGAATTTAAGACGATCTCGTCGTCTTCAGGGTGAACCCCCTCAGTTCGGTATACTCGGCTCTACACGTCACCGATGTAGAGCCTTATCCCTTGAATCAACACGTCATCGGCCAAACACACAGTCATCCGATTCTGACACGCCTCACTTCACATCTGATTTTGAGGCTGAATACGAAAACCCTACTGAAATATCACCAACCAACCTCATGGCTGGATCACAATACGACCCACTTTTCACCAGTACTATTGGAGATACATCCACAAACCCTTCTACTACTGTGCCATCCATGGTAACAACAACCCCTTTAGGCATGCCTAATATAGGGGACACTCCACCTTTAGGTATGCCCAACACAAGACTACCTCCTATTATGGGTATGCCAAACATAGGAATCACACCACCTCTCATTACCACAACCCAGATCCCAGGAATTCCTGGCACTATTCCTAACCCCGGTGTAACCCATGTTGCACTTGGGAACGCTGGCCCATACCAAACCACAACGGTTGGAGGACACATACCTTCAATACCTAGCATACCCTTAGGGGCTACTGGACCACTACATAATGCCACCATTAATAGTTATGTCCCAGTCACTACGCCACACCCATCTGCTAGTTTACCTTACATGGATAGTCTGAACTTACCAAACCTAGCCAGGCTAACCAATGATCCTATCAAGCACAACCCTACATGGCCACCCATGCCTACAAAGATCCCCTCGGACATCCCCAAGTTTGAAGGAAAACCCGGGGAGGATCCCCAAAACCACATAATGTCATTTCACCTATGGTGTTCATCTAACTCCATAGTGGATGACTCCATTAGATTTAGACTGTTGCAACGAACGTTCACTGGCTCTGCAGCCAAGTGGTACATCGAACAACCACATGGGACCCACCATACATTTACGTCTCTCGCCTCCACTTTCCTTCAGTTTTTTCAGCTACCTGTACGCTATGATGCAGGAGTTGAAATACTGTTGTCTTGCAGACAAAACATAGCTACCCACATCACCGACCATATCCATGAGTGGCGCAAGCGTCGTAGCCTCTGTAAGATAAAACTGGATGACCGTATATTTTTGGACTGGTTTCTTAAATCACTCCTACCCCTCATAGCCAAAGACATAGCTTCCGAACGACCCCAATCAGAGGAAGAAGCTATCTTAAAAGCTCAGCAATTCGACCTGATTTATGCCCAGTCAGGCTATCTCTACACCATCATACCAGACGCCCCACGAGGCGATTCTTCATGCGGTGAGGCTCCAAGGGCATCACATGCCACTGATGGTATTATCGGCCAAGTAACGGCACAAAATAAACCTTTTAGCATGGTGAGCACCATAAATTCCCCATACCTCTCTAGGGCTACATCTGATTCTAGAGCGACAACTTCATACGCTCCAACGAATCAAACTCATCACACTCATGGACCCTCTTGTCCACAACATTGCTATGGGAAAGCGCCATTGACATATGTACCACCCACATACTATAACCAACCGGCCACCCAGAACCCAATTCATTTACCGACACAACCAATGTATTACCCACAACAAGCTACACCAGCTAACCCAACAGTTCCAATAGCTCAAGGTTACCAACAACCCCAGCAGGCAACTGGACCACCTCCAGCCCCACCAGCTTATTATCCACCGCAACCTGCTCCCGCACCTGCGGCACCCCAAAATCCTCCCACTACTCAAGGGAAAGTGTACACACAACACAATCAGCCCCAACATTAAAACAACCAACGCAACCAGGGTGGACAACAAAACCGTGGAAGAGGACGTAACCGCGGCAACAACCAACAACATAGTCAAGGTCCACCACCTCTCAATCCTCCAAATAATAACAATGCTGCTCCTCCCAGCCAGAATCTTGATCGTCATCCCAAGCAGCCAAAAAACAATAACCTGAGAACAAACCATCCATGTTCTATATGTGGAGTCTATGGACACTACACTCATAACTGCCCCCATTTAAAGAGAGCACGTAAACTTTGGGCTGACGATGCCCAACGCCAGGGCCACGTTGGACAACCAGCTCCACTTAATCAACCGCAACCCATGATATTACAAAACCCATTTCCAAACCAGGGAGTAGTAAATACTCGCCCTATAGACCCCCCATAAGGATCTGCTGCACCCCAACAACAAATCACCTCTGTCACAACTGATTATTAGCATACGGATCTAGGCACACACCATTTATTAATGATGTCATCCAATGACATTAACCTCCAAACTCGCAGGAATCAGTACGGCCCACCCCTATAAACTCCTCCCACTGACGCATTGTAATGTCCCTTGTTAGGAATTTTATTAAAATTGCAATTTTTCACTTTTTTTCTTGGTTCGACCTTGGACTAGTTTCGATCTCTAGGTCCCAAATTTGCCCCAAATGATCCCAAATATTCTGAGAAGGTATATGAATGATATTATAACATAAATATGTGTTTCAGGGATGCCTTTGTACCTTTAAAACACTTCTGCAAATACTCTTTCAATTCTGGTCAATGTAGGTAACTTTACTAGTGATTTCCCTTTGACTAGTATTGGTCTCTAGGTCTTAAATTGACTCCAAATGCCTTCAAATCTTCAAGGAAGGTTTATGAATGATATTAGGAATTGAATATGATTTTCAGGGATAACATATGGCCACCAAAATACCTCTGAAAATTCTCTCAAGATTCTGGACCAAGTATGCAATTTTACTAGTAATTTGGGGTTCAAATCCCCCTGAGGTAAGTACTGAAAATGGCTTCCCAAATGCCTCCAAACCCACTCAAATTTATGAAAAGAGGTATGTAATGTGTTAATTATGTTATTAAGGTCTCATATGCACCATTAATGGTTTATTGCAACTGTTCTCACCCTCTCCCATTCAACTGCAAAAATCCCCAATTCGACCCTTGGGGAAATGGCACTATTTCACCTCCCAATACAACTAAACGGAGTAAAAATGCTTCAAATGCTCAAGTACAGTACATGAAACTTGTATAAGACATCCATGGAAGTATATTGATCACAAATATATCATAGAATCATCCATTCATTCGAAATCATCATCAATACATTGGTTCACAACAAGGTAGTGGGGAAATGACATCGTTCTTCCATTAAAAATGAGATTTATACATTTCTACTTGGCATTTCGACCTGAAACTTTCTGGATATGAAGAACAGAGTATTTAATTCATATTACAAAAGAAATGGGGCATTAGAATCTCCCCCAAAGAGTACAATAGCTCACCAAAAACGCCCTCCCTCAAGGATCAAGAATATGCCATCAAAACTGGAAATGGTTGAAGGAGCGAGCTGCAATAGAAGAAACCATGAGCTGCCCTGTAGCTTACACCTGCAAATAAAGACTCCATTAAAGCTCCAAATTAAAGGTCTGAATGGCCTTTCCAATTGCCAACTTGGATGGGAATCTTTCACCCTCGAAATTGGATAAGGCAAGAAACTAGTCATCCACTAGCTCTCCCTCTTCACAAATGCAATTGCAAATTATACAAATGATCAAAAGCTGGTTTCATTCTTTGTTATTGACATTTATAAACTTCTAATGTCCTCCATGGGTCGAATTCCTTCCAAGAGACTCATGCCAACTCAAGTTGGGAAGAGATTCCAAAGAACGCCACTTGTACAACAATTCCTAGTCTCCCACTTCCACCAAATCACATGTGGAAGCATCTTAGCTTCCCTAAAACCCTTGAGCGCCCTCTTGGAGTCTATTTTTAGCCCTGACATGTCATATATGTCATATGTCAGCCTTCAGGTCTGATTTGTGTCATAGGTGTCATAGCATCTTCATCATTGTTGTCATAGAGCTAGGGAATCTAGCCCAAGTGTCTCACTAGCTCCAAATTGCCTCTTCCTCTTCCATGGGAGTTACTCTTCCTCTATATTTCAACCTTGGATGAGTAATGCAATGAATAATACCTTTTGGACTCCCCCAAGTATGTTACCATTCACCTTGAATTCGAATTGGTGAGAGAATGATGCCAAGTGTAGTGGGGAAATCTAGCCATATGTGGGTCCCACTTCCTCCATGTGTCTTCATGATGAAATGCCACTTTGATTTTCACTTGTATATATTTATTTATCTCCTTTATTAAATATTTATGCCATTCTAATGTTCAAACATCATTTATTATCCCCATTATTCCAAATCCCAAAGCTTCCACCCCAAACCTAGGAAACTAGTAATTTTCCTCCTTGGCAATTATTTGACCTTTAGCATCAATTTGACAAACTCTAATGAATAGGGCCAATGTGATTAGGCCATTTTGACCCAATACCAAATTTGGGACATGACAAATCCTCCCTTCCCAATATTGCTTGTCCTCAAGCAATTTTAAACATGGGTGTTGAAGAACCTGCTTTCTGTATAATTCTTTGAAGTTGCCATTGAATTGCCCAACCTTGAGTCTTTGTGTTTCCATGAAAATTTTAGAGAGGAACCAACATGCTTGCTGCTGCACTACTCTGATTAAAATCACTTTATTAAGTGGGGAATCCATCTCCCATACTGCTTGCTTCCCCAAAAAAATATGAAACCAATGAGATAAAAATTATTCCAGGGTCCCATTGCTTGTATTGCACCCGAACAATTAAGAGTGCTCTCCAACCCATACCATCATATAAGAGGATTCCTGGATCCCATTTTCTTGTATGCATTCTTCCAAACATCATGAGTACAAAATATATATCATCAAAGTACATAACTACATAATGAAAATTAATATCAAGGAGGTGCTTCATCAAAGAATCATGAAAGTGCTTATACCTCCAAGCAAGTAGACCACCGTTTTCCAAGTGCATACAAGCTTTAAGTGACCAATCAAATCTGCTCCAATGACATAGGTGAGGATCCCATGTCTTATAAAGCTGCTCCAAAAGGATGTGATATGCATCAAAATATTCAGCCATGTATTCTTTCATCCAAGAAGTGAATGAAGAATCTCCACTAAAATCTGAACCAAATAATGAGCAGAAAAAACAAGGAGACTTCAAATGACTCAAAGAAGTCTCACCCATACCTCCCTGAATGTGATCATCATAAAGATATAACAAAGTATGTGGCTTCCAACAAAAATGTTCTCCAATCATAAATCTATTCACCCAAGTGTTGGATGAAGTTCCTCCAACATCAAATGAATCAAGTGTTGAGCAAGAAAAACCATGAGTCTTCAAGTGACTCAAATGCATATCATAGGTGCATCCATGTAGATGTGCATCATCATAAAGTAATAAAGTATGCTGCTGCAAATGTGAATAAGAATGTGCTCCAACCATATCATACTCCTCATGTGGCACCATCAAAAAGAACCCTTTCACCCATACTTCATTGAGACTAATGTTGCAAAACATGGAATTGTAGGATGTAGGAGAATGAACCAAATCACCCAAATGATCAAAAAGTACAGAAGTTTCATCATGGGGAGGATCCATATGGGTAGTATCATGCAGCTCCTTCAAAAGTGTGAACTCTTTGTCATAGTTTGGTTCCAATGTAGATGAATCATGCTCTTCTTTAAAAATTGCACAACCTTCATCAAGAGGCAATTCAAATTCTTCTTCCACCACATCAAGTGTTGGATCTCTTCAAGTTCATCTCCAAACACATCAATAACATTCAAATTTTCACATTTCTCATGATCCACCATGTCATGAGAATCCTCCAAACAATCTACCATTTGACAATCTGAAACATAGGAGGAAAAACAAGTATCTTGCAACTTTTCAAGAAGTTGCTCATTTTGAATTGTGAGCTTATGAATATCCTCATTATTCTTCAAGTATGCATCATGTAACAATTCATTAAGCTCAAACAAATGGTTTCTATCAAAAAGCAAAGACATGAAATTACCTTTGATGTGGCACATTGCTCTTTGAATCTTCTCCATATCTTCAAGGAAGGATGTTTCCTCCAATGAAGTAGCTCTCCAACAAGAATTTGACACCAATGCTTGAGTCTCATGGAGAATGTTGAGGGACTCTTGGATCTTCTTTTCATTCATCTTTAAGGACCCTTCAAGAAAATGAGGCTCTTGCAAATGAACCTCCTCATCTTCTTCATTTTTGCTTGGACCAACTTCATGAAGCTCAAGTGGTGATGGGGAAGTTGATCTTGGTTCTTCTTCAACTGCTACAAGGTCTTCATTATCATGCTTAATGGAACTTTGGCTTGCAGCAACACTTTCAAAAGTGATCTCTATGTCACCAACATAGAGGTGTGAGCACCCATCAGTAGGTACTCCTTCATAGTTTAAGCATCCATTAGTAGATGCTCTTTGGTTCATGTCTAAGCTAGAAGGTGTCTCGAAATGATCTTCCATATTTTCAATAGAATCTTCTTCATGCTCTTGTGATGTCTCTTCATTTTTCTCCTTCAAGCAAGCTGATTCATTTTTCCCCTTGTTTTCCTTAGGATCGGTATATTTGGAATCCCTTCTTGAATAAATCTCAAAAGCTCTCATCAAAGAGGACATCATTTCATGCACACATATATGATACTCGCTCCAAGGGTTCTTACAAGAAGGGCATAAACCTTTCTTCACTAACTCCACATCTTCATTTTTGGGCCTATTTTCAAAAACATGTTCAGCATAGTACTCAAAAGACATGGCATTTTGTGTATTTTTGCTCGAAGCAAGATATTCTTGATATTTTTGATATTGCTGGGGCAAGGTTTTATAATTTGCTCTCCATCTTTGGAACTCACTCATAGAATTATCCTTGGTTGGTGTGACACATTCATATTCATCAGATTTAAATTCATAAGAATAATCTTCATTTCTCTTGAAATTGTAAGAAGTGTTGCATGATGGCACCTTTTCCTCATACCATTCACATTCTACTTCATATTGCTCATAAGCATCTGCATATTCATCATAAGAATTGTACTCATAAGATTCATCATAATAGTAAGACATGGCTGCCAATTATTCTTGAATGTATGTACCTAATACACAGGTGCAAGGACCATGCTCTGATACCACTGTAATGTCCCTTGTTAGGAATTTTATTAAAATTGCAATTTTTCACTTTTTTTCTTGGTTCGACCTTGGACTAGTTTCGATCTCTAGGTCCCAAATTTGCCCCAAATGATCCCAAATATTCTGAGAAGGTATATGAATGATATTATAACATAAATATGTGTTTCAGGGATGCCTTTGTACCTTTAAAACACTTCTGCAAATACTCTTTCAATTCTGGTCAATGTAGGTAACTTTACTAGTGATTTCCCTTTGACTAGTATTGGTCTCTAGGTCTTAAATTGACTCCAAATGCCTTCAAATCTTCAAGGAAGGTTTATGAATGATATTAGGAATTGAATATGATGTTCAGGGATAACATATGGCCACCAAAAGACCTCTGAAAATTATCTCAAGATTCTGGACCAAGTATGCAATTTTACTAGTAATTTGGGGTTCAAATCCCCCTGAGGTAAGTACTGAAAATGGCTTCCCAAATGCCTCCAAACCCACTCAAATTTATGAACAGAGGTATGTAATGTGTTAAGTATGTTATTAAGGTCTCATATGCACCATTAATGGTTTATTGCAACTGTTCTCACCCTCTCCCATTCAACTGCAAAAATCCCCAATTCGACCCTTGGGGAAATGGCACTATTTCACCTCCCAATACAACTAAACGGAGTAAAAATGCTTCAAATGCTCAAGTACAGTACACGAAACTTGTATAAGACATCCATGGAAGTATATTGATCACAAATATATCAGAGAATCATCCATTCATTCGAAATCATCATCAATACATTGGTTCACAACAAGGTAGTGGGGAAATGGCATCGTTCTTCCATTAAAAATGAGATTTATACATTTCTACTTGGAATTTCGACCTGAAACTTTATGGAGATGAAGAACAGAGTATTTAATTCATATTACAAAAGAAATGGGGCATTAGAAGCTCCCCCAAAGAGTACAATAGCTCACCAAAAACGCCCTCCCTCAAGGATCAAGAATATGCCATCAAAACTGGAAATGGTTGAAGGAGCGAGCTGCAATAGAAGAAACCATGAGCTGCCCTGTAGCTTACACCTGCAAATAAAGACTCCATTAAAGCTCCAAATGAAAGGTCTGAATGGCCTTTCCAATTGCCAACTTGGATGGGAATCTTTCACCCTCGAAATTGGCTAAGGCAAGAAACTAGTCATCCACTAGCTCTCCCTCTTCACAAATGCAATTGCAAATTCTACAAATGATCAAAAGGTGGTTTCATTCTTTGTTATTGACATTTATAAACTTCTAATGTCCTCCATGGGTCGAATTCCTTCCAAGAGACTCATGCCAACTCAAGTTGGGAAGAGATTCCAAAGAACGCCACTTGTACAACAATTCCTAGTCTCCCACTTCCACCAAATCACATGTGGAAGCATCTTAGCTGCCCTAACACCCTTGAGCGCCCTCTTGGAGTCTATTTTTAGCCCTGACATGTCATATATGTCATATTTCAGCCTTCAGGTCTGATTTGTGTCATAGGTGTCATAGCATCTTCATCATTGTTGTCATAGAGCTAGGGAATCTAGCCCAAGTGTCTCACTAGCTCCAAATTGCCTCTTCCTCTTCCATGGGAGTTACTCTTCCTCTATATTTCGACCTTGGATGAGTAATGCAATGAATAATACCTTTTGGACTCCCCCAAGTATGTTACCATTCACCTTGAATTCGAATTGGTGAGAGAATGATGCCAAGTGTAGTGGGGAAATCTAGCCATATGTGGGTCCCACTTCCTCCATGTGTCTTCATGATGAAATGCCACTTTGATTTTCACTTGTATATATTTATTTATCTCCTTTATTAAATATTTATGCCATTCTAATGTTCAAACATCATTTATTATCCCCATTATTCCAAATCCCAAAGCTTCCACCCCAAACCTAGGAAACTAGTAATTTTCCTCCTTGGCAATTATTTGACCTTTAGCATCAATTTGACAAACTCTAATGAATAGGGCCAATGTGATTAGGCCATTTTGACCCAATACCAAATTTGGGACATGACACGCATCCACCTCCCTTCCACCAGATCAACCACTACGCATACCAAATATTCCGTTGGACGGAGGACCTAAAACCCCTCGCATCCCTTTGTGAAGGATTTACAACAATCCTAATGCTCGCGCAACATCCAATTATAACGTCGTGGAAGACCTAGCACAATCCCCCGCTGCTATGTCTGCTTTAGAGGTACTGAAAACATGCCCTGCACAACGAAAACTACTAATATCCGCCATCAGAGGAATAGACCCTGACAACACACACATGATGGCTTTCGACTTAGACCAAGCCGAACCTCGATTGCCATCAAATTTGGCTTTCCAAGTATCAGTAAACATTCGAAACCTTGTTGTGCATCGATGCATCATCGATGAAGGAGCTTCAACCTGCGTTATGTCCACCCTTGTGTGGCAGAAACTTAGCTCCCCCGCTTTACAACCATCCACCACGGCATTACGAGCTTACGACGGACGCTCAACTCAACCACAAGGCCTCTTAGCGAACGTACCCGTAGAACTAGGCGGCAAATTAGTTCTTATCGACATCGAAGTGATCAATGCCCAGCTCGACTACAACCTCCTTCTCGGACATAACTATATGTACAAAATGAAAGCAGTGGATTCATTTGTTTTTCGCCTCATGATGTTCCCACATGAAGGACGCGTTATCAAGATTGATCAACTCACATATTATGATCCTAACGCCCCCGCAACTCCTCAAAATGTGCTACCAATGATTGAACAAACCATTCAAACCGCACCAACATCATTTGTGTTGTCAATTGGTCCTGGAATCTACACCGAGTCACCTATGACTTCCACATTTCCATCGATCCCACCACCTTTACCGATAACAAAAACATTAGATTTTTGCACCCTGTCGCACACCACACAACAGCCTTCGTCACTACCACAAACACCCACAGTACCTACTCATATTGGCACAACGCCAATTCATACTATCCCATTCTTGTTCCCATTTTCCGGAGTTGTCAGTTCACCAGTAATGGCTACACTCAACCTTCCTAGTTTAACATTAGGGATACCTGTATGGTACTTACCTGCTCCGAGCCCCCCACCGACTCCGACTGTTATTTTACAACCGGTACAACCTATCCCTACTACCAACCACCCACCCCCTCCGGTCGCTCATCTGCAAAATAGACCACCCCCAATAGTGACTACGGCATCAACGTCCATAAACGCCCCACCTTCGTTACGGAACACAGGGGGCAGAGGCCCACCAACTTATAACACTGGACTCATAACTCGCACCCCCCCAGCAACCCCCAAGGTAGCTAAAAACCCCCCAACTATTCGCATTCCCCCTAAGTGCTCTTTGTGCGACGACATAGGCCATGCCACCCATCAATGTCCACAGTTACCAGCACTTCAAGAACACATGAATATGTTGGATGATGACACCAACGTTCCAGTAGTCAAACTAGAACTCCCCCTTCAACCTCGTGATAAATCATTGCGCACAAACCATCCTTGTGCAATATGTGGAATCTACGGCCATTATTCACATCACTGCCCCGATCTCCCAGATTACAGAGCAACACTATACGAGTTGAATAACGTCGACCTAGAGATATCCCCTCTTCTCATTGAGGAAATTCATCCCCCACCATCTTCCTCCTCGGAAGAAATTAACACCATTTACACGATTTCCACTAGATACCCCTCTGTCCGGTCGGCCCCTTCCATTGATCCCTTTGACACACATGTTCAACCCTTTCAAATCGACGAGGAAACCACATGTCCGCAACATGGGGGCAGGCCCAAAACCTTGCCTACTCATCATCATCGTGATTCTCGTCGGAGATACTGGGGGCATCCACCCCACAAGGGGAATCCCCCATCATCATATCATCACTTCAGTATGCCACCACGGCCCACAGCCTCATGGTACACTCTCCCGCCAACAGTTGCTCAATGCCCTATTGATCCCTCTCTCAGACAACATCTGCACCACATTGACACCTCTAAGTTAGGGGGCATAATAGATTACCTCGACCCTGGGATAGGAGGCATGATCAATCATTTTGAACCTTCCCCATCACATCTATCTCATTATTTCAATGGCCCCATTGTTCAAACCAATACATATGTGATCCACAATCATAAACCCCATGTGCATAGCATGGGGGCAGGTCATTAACCCTACTCACCTTTTCACATGCGTGATCTTAACCATTTTTGAGGTCACATATCACTTGCATATTTGATTTGATTTGGTACACCTAGTATTCTTCCCCCGCGGGTCATCATTTCCCCCACCACTGCATCCTTGGCTTGGTGGGCTCACCTTTATTTGTAGCCATTTTTTAACCTAGTTATTTCCTTTGACCATTCCGGAGTCCTTATGACCTCCGTTTTTCACACCACTTGCACTGCCAGATTCATATTTCCGTGCCCGTGATGATGCTTTCTCGCTCTCACCAAAAACTTTCGGGCATTTTTCCCATGCCCCTCGTAGCCTCGATTTGCGTGCCACATCAGTCGTGGTCCGTTTTTGATGAGTCTTGTATTGCTGGATTCAGTTTTTCGTGCTCGTGACAATGCTTGAGATCATTTCTCGCTCTCACCCCCATAATTTTTGGGCATTTCTCCAAAATGCCCCTCATCGCCTCGGTTTGCGTGCCACATCGACCGTTGCCCTCTTTTGACGATCTTTATATTTCCAGATTCAGTTTTCCGAACTTGTGCTGATGCTTGAGATCATTTCTCGCTCTCACGCCTAGATTTTTTGGGCATTTTTCCCATACCCCCTCGTTGCCTTGGTTTGCGTGCCACATCGGCCGTCGTCCGTTTCTTACGAGTCTTATATTGCCGAATTCAGTTTTCCACGCTCGTGATGACGATTGAGATCATTTCTCGCTCTCACCTCCATATTTTTCGAGCATTTTTTTCCATGCCCCCTCGTTGCCTCGGTTTGCGTGCCACATCGGTCGTCATCCATTTTTGACAAATTTGATATCGTCGGATTCCGTTTTCCGCGCTCGTGATGATGCTTGAGATCATTTCTCGCTCTCACCCCATAATTTTCAGGCATTTTTTCAAAATGCCACTCAACACCTCAGTTTGCGTGCCACATTGGCCGTTGCCAGTTTTTGACAATCTTTATGTCACCGGATTCAGTATTCCGCACTCATGACGATGCTTGAGACCTTTTCTTGCTCTCGTCAATCCATTTTTGTTCGGTATAGTTTTACCCCTTTTTCGGGCCGAGCAATTCCTTTTACGAAAAAGGCACTTAGGGAGTTTCTGTTAAGCTCTTTTCTGACTCCTAAAACAATGAAAAGATCGTCGAGCAACCTTGCTTCCTTTCATGCTTGCTAAACGCATCTAAAAGGTCGTCTACATAGTATAAGTTTACCCCTTTTTCGCACCTTGTAGACTAATTACAGAAAAGGAATACTCTAGTCACATCGGCTAGAAAAGTTCTCCATTTGCATCATTTTATGCTTTTTCGGGCCTTGGAGACTAACTTACGAAAAAGAAAACCAATGGAGTCCACTTACCGCTTTTAGACTCTCTAAACATGAAAGTGACCACGAGCAATCACCATCCTGGCCTCGTAAAAACCCACAGGACGGTACTCACAACCACTGGAGAGTCTTCTTATCGTTTTCAGACTCCTTAAAAATGAAAGCACCCATGAGCACGAACAGTCCTGAGCTCACAAAATCCACAGGACAGTACCATTTCAGAGCACACTTTTATCCCTTCTTGGAGCTCATTAAAGGTACGAAGAAGGACCCAATGGTGCTTCTCAGCGCCACAACAGATCACGTCTACTCATATGGTAGCTTCCCCATTTTGGTTGCCTTTGTTCAGAGTATTCTGCAGTATGTCACCTTGAGAATCCCTCGGCAGCACCCATCAGCTCGTCCCTCCCTAGAGTTAATACATACCCTTCAGTCCTTAAAATCTATGATCCCCGCACCTACAAGTCAGTTCCCTACGCTGCCAGGTCAACCATGTCATCATGCTCTGAACAAAGGAAGTTTAAGTTTACCCACTCTATGACCCCAGTTACTTCCCATCCCCACAAGTATGTTAGTCCTACCATCAGTACTACCACACTTCAGTTCTACACCTCGTGCTCCTATCAAGGAAAGATCATTGCGTTGTTAGTTGCTGGTCTCCCTCTGTCGACGACACCCAAATTTATTCCAAAGGATAGACCTAGAGGTCCCTGTGTCTTAGACTCATCACCATTTATGATGAGTGCCTACGAATCATTTCGAGAAGAGTCCTCAGTGCCTCTCCAAATGGTTGTTTCTTACATGCTCGACTTCAACACCTTGATCACATCGTTGAGACTCGCACAGGGTATTGGTTCGTTCAGTTATTTGTTGAAGACCCCGGATACCACCCGACTCTTCCACATTTGAGAGTCTACCTATGGAAACAACCAGTTACATTTTTTATATAGATATCCGGGTTGCGCATGGCGACAGTATTCAGATATACCCCAGTTTTATACTCCCTCGAGTATACAGTTACATATACTCCTCAGAGTTGACTAAGAGTCATTGAGTCCCTACAGATGTTGGACACCTTCAAGATTCAACAGTTCATCAACCCTTCTGAGACCTTGTTCAGAACAGTTGTCGCTTTATTCCAATGTATCAGTTATTGAGATCAGTCATGTTATGCTCATGAGTACATCCCAAAATAGTGTCCCCTTTGGACTATCATGATGTACCAGCAGTTTTTTTATTTTATTTAGGTCCCCCTTCTTGGGACTAATTGTTATGTATATGTCTTGATACGAGCATGGGTATGCCCGCCTCGTCCATTATCAGAGATTATTCCTCATTCATATTGAGGCCATGTAATATTGTTTGTTTTGCAGCTTCCAAGGGCCATGGATCCAGTCTCCAACCGGTTTCTTCTCTTCCCTAAACCCTAGGAAAAAGACAAAAGAATTATGATGTCTATCGGCCATACGATGAGCTCCTGCCCTCACACATCAGGGGGCAATCTGTTAACACCCAAAAAGTGTTCACTAGCTCATTTCCTTATTCACATGACCCATTTTTCCACTTTTCCACCATTTGAGCCTCTAAAGCCACCAAAAGACCATAATACACCCTTTTTCCCCCTCAAAATGAATATTTTTCCTCAAAAAGCATAAAAAACCCTAAAAAAGGGTCCAGAATTCCCAAAAATATTAAAAAGGGAATAAAAATATTAAAAATATTCAAAAAAGGAAAAATGAGGGAAAAGGTACCTAAACCATGTTGGTCAATACCATTGGTTTCCTCAAAACCATAATGGTATTCCCCATCACCAAAAACTATAAAAAGGTGGTAGGGGCTCCTCACTTTCCATCCATCCATCATCCTATCCTCATGCTGTCAAAATCTCTCATGAGTTCTTGACCATTGTAGCAATCTTGGAGAAGAGACCATTGGAGCCTGGAGCATCTCACCCTTGGCGTTGCTCAACACCACAACATCCTCACCATTTGAGGTATTATAATACAAAAGTCATTTTTTATTTTGTTTCTTGTTCTTGTTCTTAAATCTTTTCAAGTTTATTGTTATATGCACATGTTAGGTTCAAATTTATAATTGTTTTTTGCTTTCAATATTGAAACTTCTATCACATTGTTGATAGGTGCCCATTGCACAAAGCTTGGTTGCAAAACCAAGCCAACAAGTGCAAAATAAAATAAGTTAAAAATAAGATGCAGAAAGCAAACAATACGTTGCATCGTGTATAGTGTTGCATGTACAGTTGATGACTTTGGTGATCAAACCTGCTTGGAGTTGGTGGTTTTCCACAATGCTATTGTAGCTAGTTGGAAGCAATGTATTGTGCTTATGAATTCCATCAGAGATAGAGATTCGGAAGCGGGCAGTTGCTGAGTTAAGAGAGCTTACTCGGTTGAGAGCAGCAACTTGTACAAGTGGGCATAGGTCGACAACACCATGCATCAGAAGTGAAACAACAGTTTCGGTCAAAAGAGTGTCCATAGCGTGGTAGTGAGAATAGTTGGACTACAAAAGTAAGCTGGGAAAATGGGCAATATTGATATTAAGTGTAAAGATAAAAGATGCAGGAGAACATGCGTATTAGAGTAATAAGGAAACATGTAGAAACAACCTCATAGATCCTTTATTTTATTTTGAAATTTAGATCGTATGTTATTGAAAGAGTTAAGATGTGACAAAAGGTTGCAAAAGTAAGCGATAATGCAACACAAACAAGATATTCGTATGTTATAAATATTTAAAGTTGACACTAATGGTATGAGGAAGAAATACTCCCTTCTATTAGACGAAGCTTCTAGGACTTCATAAACAAGATCAATCACGAGTAGAAATGTTAAGAAAAGCTTTTGATACGCCAATCTGAATAAATTTAGGTACAGGGATATTGTCAAAATGAGAACATTCATGGTTTATTAGGTCAGGCTTGGCATCTCATAATAAGAGGTTCCTTTTACATTAGGCTGCTAATCATCTTCCCAAGCCTCAAAACGATGGTTAAAACAACGTGCTACATGACCGAAGACTGGTTCTGCCACTTAACATAGTGGAAACTCCAATAATTATGAGAACACGATAGCATTGTTCATATACAATATGCCTAAATAAAAATTTTAATTGCACCGAAAAGAGTTATCAACATCTCTCGGATCTCTCTCACACACTATCGCAGTGCATAATGTACTGAAAGAAACAGATTCTACTTTCCAACAAAAAACACTAAAAAAGGCAGCCCAAGTTAGTAGGAAAGATATATTGGTAAACACAAGGAAATGAATATATACCAGTGAAACACCCTTTCATCTGAAACCAGTAAATAAATCACATACATGATCAAATACTAACGTTAAAGATTGAACATACAAGTAATACGAGTAAATAAATGACAGTGCACTGACAGAAACAAACTATAGTGTCCAACAAAAAACACCCAAAAAGACAGCAGAACCTCGTTTGTAAATATTAAACAGGGACAGGGTAATTATAACAAGAAATATGACAGAGTTTATGATAGAAACAGACTCTAGTTTCCAAGAAAAAACACTAAAAAAGGCAGCACAATTTTGGGTAAATTTCCTCTGAGAACCTTGTTTTTAAATATTAAACATGAACAGTTAGAACAAGATAGGATTGTTCATATAACAAATGCCTAAATTAAAGATTAATTTTCTGGAAGGCCTAATTTCTACAGGAGACAAAAACTGTTGCGGTGCAAATTATCTGCCCAAGTTAGTAGGAAAGATATATTGGTAAACACAAGGAAATGAATATATACCAGTCAAGCACCCTTTCATCTGAAACCAGTAAATACGAGTAATACGAGTAAATAAATGACAGTGCACTGACAGAAAATGACTATAGTGTCCAACAAAAAACACCCAAAAAGACAGCAGAACCTTGTTTGTAAATATTAAACAGGAACAAGGTAATTATAATAAGAAATATGACTTTGGTTTGAGAGGAGAACCTTGTTTTTGAATAGAAAACAAGAACCTTTGGCTCCTCAAGAGGGTCGTTGCTCCGTAAAAGAGGAACAAATTGATGGCAATTCACAATAACAGTAGCAAACAACAAAACAATCACAGAGCCTTTACCCATCGAATTTTATAAACGATTAAGAGTAAAGGCGGTGCATCAGTGTCTCAGCACATTTAACCATTGTTGTATTGAAATTTGTTCTCCTATCTCCAGAAGATAGCATGTCTAGGAGGTCCAATCCGACAAATCTAGATATACGTCAATAGGCAGAAGTCGGTACTACTGAACCAAAGTTCATAACTTCGTGATGGATTAAACCCAAAGAAATGAATGTTCACGTGGGTAACCTTATGGAAGGTTGTTCAATGTCCAATCTGTCATTGAATGCTCAAGTTTCTAATAAAAAATATAGATCTCGTAAGCTTTTTCCATGCAGTGTTGCACCGCCTTCTTAGACTGCATCAACCCAAATGATGGCGAGTTTGGTTGTATTTGTGCACCGAGAGGTATTGGTAGCGACCATTTCGAAGTGGAGGTCATGTTGTACCCAGAACTTGTCGGGTTGAGTTGTCAAAGTCGAGCCGCGACTGGTCGAAGAGGACCCTTTCGGGTTGAGTTGTCGAAGTCGAGCCGCGACTAGTCGAAGAGGAACCTGTCGGGTTGAGTTGTCGAAGTAGAGTCGCGACTGGTCGAAGAGGAACTTATCGAGTTTGTTGGATTGTCAAAGTTTAATCGAGACTTGTTGAAGGTGAACCTATCGAGTTTACAGGTTCCGATATGACAACTTTCAACTCGACCAAACCCGATAGGTTCCGGTTCGAAACACATACAACACTTCGACGAATTCGACAACCTTCGACAGTTTCGTGACATCGACCTTCAGCGTCAAATGTTGCTGGGATGTCCGAGTTAGAAGAGGTGCGTGATGTGAACGTGGAAGAGCTGCGAGACCAACTGCGACAGGTTGCTGGATTCAAGCGGTTGATATAGTAAGATCAGTCGATCAATGATTACAGTCAGTCGATTAAGAGTGTCTTTGAAATTCAATTGACGGAAGTAAGCAACACAAGGTCGACCTGGTAAAAAAAAAAATTCATTGCAAAAGGTCGAGTCGATAAAAGAATAGCCTGTAGGAAATTGTGGTCGGCAAATTCTTATGCAAAAAATTAGCAACATCCTCAACTCGAACAGGGCGTGCAAGCGATCTTGCAGGCTACAACATACAGGTTTTGCAATTCTGCGACCTTGGTTTTAGTATATTCTTCAAATCCTTAGACCTGGTCGGCTAATTCGTCAGCAACAGGAACCTCTCCAACGATTTCGAACGAGTTTCTTCTTTAATGTCTTTCTGTACCCGCTGCAAGTAATTGCTCAGAGGTCTGCATTTAAATTCGTCAGTACGACATCTGAAGTGCAACATCATATTACCATCACCATATGCTATAACTGCGGGCTGGGAGCATCCACATGGCAGAATTCCATTCGCTCTATAAGCGAGGAATCTAATGACATGGATGGTTATGCTTTTCCACGGTGAAACACCTACGGTGTAATTATTATTATGTCTTAGTTTTTCGGGCAAAAGCACTAATTCATTTGTACAAATTGTAATTTTTCTTTTACAAGTGTAAATTGTAATTTTTCATTTCCATTGAAGTCATTGAATATTATTTATTTGTTTTAATGTATTTATCTACAAATGGATTAGTTCTATAAAGCAATACGACAGTTGACCTTTGTATAGGGATTAGTGTCAATACACTCAGTGGCGCCCTTACGTTATCTGGTTAATGTACATCTCCTCGAATGCTGGCACCCTACCAAACGTATTTAATATTTTAACATTTTCCTCCAAAATTCGCTTACGGTAGTTTGACCCTTGAGTTTCAAGACCCGCGGTGTGGAAACGGTAGAACGACCGAGTTTGGAGACTAGGGCATTGCAGTCCTTGCAATGGCAGATGTCTCATTTAGAATCGAGCATGGTTAAGTGGTTAAAGCTTTATCTAGTCATTCGAGGAGTGCTTCTTAGTCTCCAATTACCGGAGGAGTCGACTAGCGGGTGTGCGCTTTGGAGCTGGACTCCGCTAATTTTATCAAGACTCGCCTTCGCAGCAATGACAGTTGCCCTCGTTGAGAATCTGGTCGAGCAGTTCGATCTAATTCAACGTGGGCGACAAGAAATCAAACAACAACTACGCAATCTGGAAAATGGATTGATGATGAGGAGTCGACTTCTCTTTTCCACTGAAAGGGGAAGGAATGTATTTTGGTGGCTGCTCTAAAGAGCTGCATTTCTCGTCGTGTTTAGCATTCTCCATCTACATTTTGTTGAGAGGTTTGTTTCTCCTCATCTCTCTCTCCCAAATAGTGCATGGTTTAATCTCTCTTTCAATTTTAATGTCGTAGATTCATTTTGTCCTAAATCTACTATAGTTCAAGGTTTAACCTATGTTTCACTTTCAATCATGTGGAACTCTCATCAGTTAATATGTCAACAACAAATGTTTTTAATAACCCATGTAGGCATTGTGGCATGGTTTTAACTTTTAAGATCACTCCTTTTTCTATGTTTTATGTGTACCGACGGACGTTAGGAAATGAACTACCAGCGGTTCCTATTGTCTTATTTCAAGATTACCAACTAGATTGCCACTTACTAGGTATTTTTTGTCTCAATCATCTTTGTATATGTTGGAATAATGTTTATCAAGTATTTATTTAGTTGGGGGAGGAAACAAACAAATAAGTACACTGAGTTGCTTGCCTTTGAAACATATTAAGTTGTTGTTTTTTAAGCGTTCTCAAATCTGTACATTTTTTTGTCACTCTGTTAAGTTGTTGATGAAAGGAGCAAAACATTTGTTTTTAAGAGATTAAAAACATCCAGTCTGATTCTATTTTGTTTTCATGTGTGTAGTGTGTATAGAGTAGTGGACGCTCTCTCCAAGTAAGGCCTAGAATTGGATTATGGAGTCTACACATTGATGAATTCCAAGGAAATTCAGAGGCTCACATTACCATTTATTGGCATATCAGTTTATGGTTTTTCGATACTGCAATGCATTTGTGGTTTATGATGCAAAAAAAAATGTCATCTAAATAGATTTTGAATGTTTTTTTTCGGAATCTGAAAATTTGGATTTTGCAATTTTGTCTTTTGATGTGTTTAAATTGATGTATGATATCTGCAATGTTTCTTTTATTCAACTATATTTTTTGCTTATTAAATGTTTCCTTCATTCAACTCTATTTTTTTATTAAATTTATTTGGTCTTTTTATTTCTATCAATTTCTGGCTGATTTAACCCATGGGGTATAAAATAGACGCTAAATGGGTGTATTGTTAAGGCACTCCTTGTGTTAGGTCACTGGTTCGAAACTTCGTGGGTACTAGCTTACAAAAAAAAATACTGGATGATTTAAGTTGAATTTGATTCATTAAATTTAAAGTGATATTTTAGTAAAAAACATGTAATTCATTATCTATTTTAGTATAGTATTATAAGCTTGTTGAGCACATAAATAAAACTCTAAAACAAATAAAGTAGTTCCTTACTTTTCCTTTTTAAGGTCCACTAGACCAAAATTGATCTAAGTGGAAGTTAACTATCTTCATCATAATAATAAATGTGGGTTAACTATCATTATCAATCAAGGAAAACCATGTTAATTCATAAGGGGTTAGACTTAGACTTCCACTCGTGTCAAATGTCTGTAGGTCATGGTCTTAAATTGTTTCCTTGCAAAGAAGATGAGCACTTAGCCAATTAGAAGTGATTTTAAGTCTCACTTCAAAACCAAAGGCAATCTTAACCTAAATAGTATTTGCAAGAAAGTTAATGTATTTCGTGATCATCGTCAAGGGTGCCTCCAATGGGGTCATGTGCTTTCTAGTAACATTTAACATTAATCTCATGCATGAGACCATATACTACCCTCGATTACACTTTAATCTCTTACCCAAATAATTGTTTATAATAATATTAATACAATTTTAATTAGATTATTATTTAGATTATATTATTATTATTCATAATAGTTGTAGATGGTTTTTTAGTTATACAAAATAAATGGATAATTTAAATTTAAAAGTGGAAAATAAATCTATTAGAGGGCATTGAATCCATTTTTATATTAAAAATAACAATTTCATGAGTGGAGTCTTAAAACATTCTCATCTTACATGGAAGACTCACACCGTAAGGAGCTTACTTTTTGGAACCTAAACATAGGTTTTGATTGATATGTTGATGCAAAGGAAAGTTTTGGAATAGAATTTGATTCCTACTCATTAGATGTTATTGTTATAGACTTCACTACAAAGATCAGTTCCTACCAAAGGTTAAATACTACTACTGCGTGTTTTTATGTTCATTGAATGACGAATCGATTATTAAAAATTGATGAATAGAGTATAGACTTCTGCAAATCGATTGTTGGGTCTTTATCTTCATAACATTGTGGTCTTATTTTCCATGGGGAATTACACCTCAATGGCTTTGATCACTCTCGACACTTACACCTCAAGGGATTTGATCTCTCTCGGCACTTAGTAAGATGGATCTATGCTAGTAAAAACAAAAGCATAAAATGTTTAATCTACTTCATAATTTATAATAAAATATAAAATATTTCAAATAAAAATAAAAAGTTTATTTATTTTAATTTATTAGCCTTACATAAGCCAAATAAACTTACATATATATAACACACGTATTTTATTGTTTACTATTCGCACATCTATACTTCCCTGCAACAAATCCCATAAAGAAATAAGGGGATCAAATAAGTAGACATATTTCAAGACATCAAACAAGACATATTTGTTTGTTCATTATTCACATACACATAGAATATCCACACGATATGTCATAGTTTAATAAGGAACAAGGGCATAGGACAAGCAAGAATGCATATTCCAAGTCATAAACACTTCATCTAAAATTGACGCACCCCATAAAGAAAGAAGGGGATCAAACAATTAGGCATATTTCAAGACATCAAACATGACATATTTGTTTGTTTATTATTTGCACACCACATCCACACAATGTGTCCTAGTTTAACAAGGAAGGAGGGCATAGGACAAGCAAGAATGCATATTTCAAGACATAAACACTTCGTCTAAAATTGTGTTTTTATTCAAAAACACATTTACATACAACATGTCTCGCAAAAAGAAGAGAAAAGTTGAATAAATAGACATATTCTCCCAATCAATTAACCATTATGTTAATAAAAAACATCATTACTTTTATAAACATTTTATTTAATTAATTAATTAAATAATATATATATATATTCAATTATTTGGTCGAGAAATAGTTTGACAATTGCTTTTGAACTCGTAAAGTGTGAGTCACGTCTTCGTCTTAGCTTTTCTCCGTTGGATGGTTGGCTAAGGTTGTGACACTTGTTGGGGATCTATGAGGTAGAAGTGTTTTGAGTGGTGCTACCATTGGAATTCCGTAGCTTTGAAGAATAGGCAAAGGGATAAACAAACATATACTTTCCTCGCTTTCTCCTCGCAGAGAGTTGATAACACCATATTCCATAGTGATGCGAAAGGTCTGCTTCTTCAAATTTCGTTTCTTAATACCAAAGAAATGCTATTAGTTTTAATAATGAATTAGTGCCCTTCCCCGGGGTCTTTATCTTTAAAACCTTAAAGACGTTTAGGGCAATATTAATTCCTAATGGTTAAGAACATGTGTTATCTCCAAGGAGGTCACAGGTTCAAAACCGGTGGGGGGTAGGGTTGCTCATTGGCCCGTTGTGACAACGCTCGAAGGGTAGGTGACCCCTGGGATAGAGGCTCTCCCCTGGGATAAAGGGTCTCGGGAGGTCTCGACCTCTGCTGAGTCACAAGTTTCTGGTATATCTGGCTTGCGGGCTGTTGGATATACCCTTGGGAGGTTGTTGTTCCCATGGTTAAAAAAAAAATATTAATTTCATTATGTATATTAGTATGGGACTCATTAATGCCGTTTGCCAAATTGTTATTATATTCATTGATTTTATAGCGATAGTAATTTAATAATAATAATAATAATAAATTAAATTATTATTTAAAAAACAAAATATTTTATACTTTTTTATATAAATGTCATTTGTATATGAGAATGCTGCAATAGTAATAAATTAAATTATTAAGTTAAGGGGGTAATAGTTCGAATGGTGAGGAGGTAAGTTTTGCACTCTTTTCATTTGGATTCATTTCCAATGAGATATTGACCCATTGTGATAAGGTTAGAAGGGTATACACCCCCTGGGATAGAGCTCACCACAAGTGTGTCTTGGGACATCTTGGCCCTTGCTAAATCATGAGTTATTAGTATATATAGATTACATGTTGTTGGATATACTCCTGGGTTATAGTGGCAACCAACCGTATTTGAACCTAAACCTCGCTTAAGTAATCTCGACCAGTTACCGATTACCATAATTAAAATAATAATAACAATAACAAATTAAAGTATTAGTTCCAAAAGCACATCCCTCTGGTGTTTAATATGGATGTTATTTGTACATTAAAAAGGTAAATGTTTGGAGGTGTTGGAACATGAGAACTCACTTCTCTGTGATATAGAAAGGTTTAACTCTGATCATTTATTATGGGAATTTTTGAACATGTTAAAGATTGCAAGTAAAAATAATATTTTTTTGGTCTTGAAAAGTGATAATTTATTATGGGAGTTTTTTAACTTGTTAACGATTGCAAGTAAAGATAATATTTTGTGTCTTTTGAAAAATGGTTGTGAGAGATGAGAGTGTTTTAATATCATAAAAATTATTTTTAGATGTTAATTATAACATGTTAGACTATCATTATTGTTTATTATTTACATACATGTCCACACAACACATCTTATAAAAGAGGAGGAGGAGGTTGAGCAAGCACATATATTCATCACATAAACAAACAACAATTATGATTGTAGGAGAGTGTTGAGGCCACAACTAACCCCAAGTCCTAGTTGACCCTTCATTCATTTTGAAGGTTTCATCGATTATGGCCTATTGTTCTTGTGGTACAAGCTTTGATGCAAACAATGGTACCAAAGGAATTCAAGTTCTTTGATTGGTTTCCCTATATAATCCTATTCTTGGAATTTGCATGAATCTCGGGGATGTTTTATCTATTGGTTAACTAATGGTGCTTACTTTTATTCATACTTATTCTAAAGGTATGCATGAAGGGCACTCTTGCAAAAATTACCTAAATCATTTGAACACACTTGTTTGAACATTGATATTATGGTTGCACATGAGTACTCATGAATTAATGTGTTTGAGTTGTGTTTTGAGTTCAATTGGATAGCATGCTTGATTGTGATGATATTTGAAATCCTTTAGATCACCTATGCCTGGATAGAGGCAATGATTTCTAACATCCTCTTGATTGTAAAAGCCTTGTCGAAATCTCACGGTTCATATTATGATGCTTGATGGCAATATTATCTTTTTGTGCATTATGAATGGTCTGTGAATGGTTTCTCTCAGTGACATGATCATTATTTGTATGAAACTATGAAACTATTCATTTTGTTCACCCTTTGAACATAATGAGGCCCTTTGTGTAAATTATGATGGCTTGATTAAATGTGTTTCTTCTTATGCATGAAAGAGCCTTGGAGGCTTTATAACAATTATGATGTGCAAGAATGGCAGGGGCCTTGTAATCACAATGTACATAGACATGCATTAAACCATGAGTATGGTTCACGCATAAGTTGTTGTCCAATTGCTAGTCATTCATGATTGACATGATGTAGCATTAAACAATATTTCTTCATAAGAAAAAATTGAAGCGAAGCCTCACAGACACATCTACCCTCATGTTTCATTACCAAGGGCTAATGTTAAATATAATCAATACACCCATGCTTGTGATACAATGAAATTTGCGCATTCAAAAGAGTAACAACAAGAGGTATGAAAAGAGCCGCAAAGTTTAGAAATGGGAAATATGTGTGGTAAAAAGGCATGAGAGTAGTTTGCTTTTGCTGAGTTTATATTGCCTTCCAAATCAAAGAGATGGACTAACAAAGGAAGAAGGGGGTAGTCGATGGTGTTATGTTATTCACAAAGATGTGCAAGTATTGAATGAATTGATATTAAAGGAGATATCATGTTGAATACAAGTAGCACGTGTAAGCACTATACAAATGGTGTTACAATCCCTTACCCACTCGTTAATAGGATGGTAAATACATGTGATGATCTAATGACAGTGGCAACATCATGCATTGCGTTGAACTCTTGTAGTTGATTTCATAAGATGATATGTTACCTAACCCTAGCGGTTGAAATTGCAAGCATAGCAAGAAGAATAACGAGTAAAAGGGGTAAAATTGTGAATATCAAGCTAATGATAATGACAATGGCAATCTCATTATATCTCTGATGTGTTAAGTTTAGCCTAAATTCACAAGCAAGATCACTAAAAGAAACACAATCACAATATAGACAAAGATTTACCCTGGGAAAACCTCATGGGGTAGAAAACCTAGCAAAGCTTTCCTCAATATAGATAATCAACCAATACAAAGATGTAGTCCCCAAACAAGAGCTCCTTCTCCTCCTATGCAGATCTCTCTCTCTCTTATGTGCAATACACAAGTGAGTGAATGAGTGATAAGTGAGGAACACACCTCCTCTACTTATACTCATCTTCTAACTGACTTTTCACCCTAACTGGGCCGACCTCTCCTAAGAGAGTCTAATAACCCATAAACAACTAACTCAGGGCCGACCCCACATCAGAGATCTAATAACCCTAGTTACCACATTCTCTCGGAGGAATAAACATCTCCGGATATACAATAGGGTCTCCACGGAGGAATGAAACATCTCCGAATATACAATAGGGTCTCCACGGAGGATACCACACTCTTGAGAGCTGCCTCTTCATCAAATGTCACATCCCTACTTATTTCCATATGATGGAATCTTGGGATGTATATTCTGAATGCTTTATATGTTTCACAATATCCAACAAATGTTCCCTTCTTCCCAGAAGGATCCAGCTTGGTCTCTTTTCTTTTGGAATGTGAATATATACTGGGCATCCAAATATCTTGAGGTGACTTACCTCAGGCTTCTTCCCTGTGAACACTTCTTCTGGGGTCTTGAAATCAAGAGCACTATGAGATAGTCTATTCTGCACATAGACTGTTATCCTGGCTGCTTCAGCCCATAGATACATAGGTAGGTCTTGATCATGTATCATTGTCTTTACTACTTCCATAATGGTTCTATGCTTTATTTCCGCAACACCATTTTGTTGAGAATTGTAGGGAGTGGTTAGTTCCGTCTTGATTCCAACTTCTTTACAAAAGACTTCAAAATCCTTTGAAGTGTATTCTCCACCATTATCTGTCCTGATTATCTTGATCTTCTTTTCTGAATGATTTTCTATCAAGGCTTTGAATTCCTTGAATTTTCCAAAGACTTCATATTTTCCCTTTAGGAAATAAATCCAAGACTTTCTTGAGTTGTCATCATTGAATGTAAGGTAATATTCATATCCACTCAAGGATGTGGAGGGCATAGGTCCACATACATCTGAATGAATCAATTCCAAAGTACTTTTAGTCTTTGTTTCACTCTTTGGAAATGGGTTCTTGATATTCTTCCCTTTTGCACATCCTTTGCATGTGCCATTATGATCAATATTCAAATCTGGTAGTCCTATAACTAACTTGCTCACATGAGGTAGTGCTTTGTAGTTAATGTGAGCAAGCATCCTATGCCATATCTCACTTGGGCTAGTGGCTTCATGAACAAGGGAAGCTTCTGGATGACCCTTGAGTTTGTATAGACCTCCTTCTTCTTCACCAATAACAATTGCATCCTCAATTGATTTTCCTTTGGGCCACATGAGTACTTGTCCATCTATGAATGCAACCCTATAACCTTTCTTATCTAAAGTTGAGATAGAAAGAAGGTTTTTCTTCAAACCTAGTATATATAATATTTCCTTCATCTTCAATGGAGTTCCAGAATCAAGCTTGTAGCTTGTTTCACCAATTCCTTTGATGGGATATTGATAGTCATCTCCTAAGGATACCTTTTGTGGAGAGGCCTTCTCTTCAAGTTTTGAAAGAGTCTTCTTTTGTCCTGTCATGTGCTTTGATGCACCACTATCAATAAGCCATGTATCTTCTCCAGGTGTTACAGACCCAGAGAGTGCAGAGAATAGAACATACTCTTATGCATCTTTATCTTCTATTCTAGTTCTTTTCTTTTGAGGCCTTTCCTCTTCTTCTTCTTCAGTATCATCTTCTGCTAGATGTGCTTGACGTCTTTTATGATGAATACCCTTCTTCTTCTTTGAAGGACAATTTCTAGCAAGGTGTCCCAATTTGTGACAGCTGTAACATTGAAATGAGGATAGATCTCTTCCTGAACTTGCTCCTCTTCTCTTTTGAAACCTATGTGGAGGTTGAGACTCCTTATGGTTTCCTTTCTTAAAGTTTGGTTGACTTCTTCTCCTCTTGGTATGAGTGGCCAATGCTTGATCATCTTCTTTGAGTAGTGCTTCTCTATTGGCTACTCTAGCTTCTTCTTGAATGCAATCCTCCCATACCACATCAAATTTCATACTTTCTTTTCTCGCACACATGGTTTGGATGAATGAGTCCCAAGGTCTAGTGAGACCATTGAGTGCAGTCATGACTAGTTCATCTTCATCAAGGGTGTCTCCAATGGCTTCTAGTTGTTCCTTGAACTGGGAGACCCTTGTCAAATAATCTTGAATAGATTCTCCTTTATTCATTTTGGTATTCTTCAATTGAGTTCTCAAATTGATATTTCTGTTGATGTTCCTTCCTTCATACATTCTACCTAGGGAATCATATATTTCCTTTGGGGTCTTCTTGGATGCCACTTGGGGAATCAAGTGGTCCTTGATAGAATCAACAATGATTCTCTTTTCCCTAATCAAATCCTTCTTATACTTTTCTTTGGCTTCATCTTCCGCAGGTTCTGCAACCTCATCTTTGATATATTGGGAAAGATCATTCTCTTCAAGAATGAGACCAATCCTATATTTCCATGCCCAAAAATTCTCTATACCCTCTAGCTTGTCTTCAAGCTTAGTGCTTGGAGCCATCTTATCCAGGAGGTCACATAAATTGAAGTTTCTCAAAAGATAGAGTAAAACTTACCAGGAGATGTGCTTGATTGTATTGAGATGACTGGTGAACTCTGCTTATGGAAACTTCAACTTTTCACCCTTCAAATCTGATCAGCAACTTTCGGATCTGCAACAGAATTTCTGGTTTTCTGGCTCGCACTTTTTCTAGTTTACTGGTGCACAGTTTTTCTGGATTACTGGTTTTCTGGTCCAGAAGTCAAACTAGAGTTTGAAAAAGCCCGGGGTTCTACCCACTCAAAAAGTTCGATCTAGGGCTCAGAATTTTGATTTTTAGGAGGAGCATCCAACCATGCTCTTAGAATCCAAAAATTCCAACTTTTGCAGAAACCCTAATTTTCACCGGAGGAGGAGAGAGAGGTATTTTCACCTTGTGAAAGATGTCCTATTCAGGCTAGGTCTGATACCATGTTAAGTTTAGCCTAAATTCACAAGCAAGATCACTAAAAGAAACACAATCACAATATAGACAAAGATTTACCCTGGGAAATCCCCATGGGGTAGAAAACCCAACAAAGCTTTACTCAATATAGATAATCAACCAATACAAAGATGTAGTCCCCAAACAAGAGCTCCTTCTCCTCCTATGTAGATCTCTCTCTCTCTCTCTCTCCTATGCACAATACACAAGTGAGTGAATGAGTGATAAGTGAGGAACACACCTCCTCTACTTATACTCATCTTCTAATTGACTTTTCACCCTAACCGGGCCAACCTCTCCTAAGAGAGTCTAATAACCCCTAAACATCTAACTCAGGGCCGACCCCACATGAGAGATATAATAACCCTAGTTAACACATTCTCTCGGAGGAATAAACCTCTCCGAATATACAATAGGGTCTCCACGGAGGAATGAAACATCTCCGGAATAATAAAGTACAAATATAATATTCTTAGAAGTTACAATATTTCAACATGATGATGAAAATTATAACACATGTGCATCATGAATGATCACTTATGTAAATTTCAAAACGTTGTAATATAATTTTCTAATGACGTTCTCATATGCATAAGTTAATTATATCATGTTGGATATATGATTCATACAAGCAATTTGAAGCCCATTCATTTCACCAATGAAAACATAATGTAATTCTTTGCAATTAATAACCAATCGGGAGAATGGATGAATCTATATGTTCTATTTTGGTGAAATCTTGGGATGAAGAAGCATAGTAGTAGAAGAGAGCTTGAAGAGGCAACATGCTTGAATATTGAAGAACAAAGGAGATGTTGAGCTTATCCACGAAGAACAAATATTATCCATAGGCCAAAGGCATATGCGATTATTGCTAATGAATGCACCAAAATCTCTGTTGAAAATGCTTCGGTCACCCTTTATAATTATTTCCCGAGCAAAAATCAAATCTCTATATAATTGCTCCAATTTCCTGACCCTCTATGCATTCTATATGATTTTTGTGTTTACACCACTTGTAATAGCACTTACAACTCACCATTTTGTTAACTCTCAACAAAATTCACGAGTTAAATGCCAAGTAGATCATGCTATGAACTAATTGCCTATTTGGTTGAGTTGTGATGGGTATCCACCGCCCCATTGTTAGTTGCTTTGATTGCTGGTTTTGATCTAATACATTTGAACTGTGTGAGGAATAAGGAATAGTTAAGATTGGTGTTATAATACCTTATTTTGTGAAGAAATTGTCTTAAATATTGTATGTGCCTAGCAAACATAGATACAACACTACCATGATTATATGGGATCGTTGAGTGGGCTCCTCAATTACTAGATTCATAAGGTCATTAGTATTCCCATTCTCTATTAGATAATTTGTAAACCGCATGTTTTAGCCATACATTATTTTGTTATTCATTTTATTTTTTGGTTGTGATTATTTTGGTTGATATAAGCTTATTAAAAAAATAGAACACATTGTTAGTAATCTTACCTACAATCATATGCTCCAAGATTGCTCCTATAGCACTCTATGAACGGATATAAGATTGGGTATGGACAAAGTGACATACATACCCTTTACCTACAATTCATTTTCCATTGACCAAGTCGTTGGAAAAGGGTGAATGCGCAATCGACCCCCCACAACATATCATTGTTGTGATCATTGATTTCAATTAATGGGGAATTTTCATATTGGTTCTACATAAGGTTAAATTCCTTGGCTACGGTGTTAGAAATATCCATAAGTAGGTGTTGCATGTTGTTATAACTACAATTTGATCCCTCTTAGTGCTTGGTAGATCCAGAGTTAAGATGGATCTAGGCTAGTTCTAGTTGAGGATGACCACGTGAAAATTATAGAGGATCATTGTTTTGTATATGTATATGTTTGAGATGATCAGATCGTTCGAAATTTATATGGTATCGATGCAAACCATGGGATTCATCTTAACTGCAGATCTCTCATTGTTTGTATATCAAAATTGTAGGTGATATTTCTTTTGTGTATGTATGTGTTTGAGATGAATCAGGTTATTTAAAATTTATTATCATTTATAATATAGAGAGTACAATAAAGAATGCCACTTCAAAATTTATACGAGGAATAAATTGAATAGTAATAAAGTAACAATCTTGAAATGATCAATGTGACCTGATGGGTGTGTTACGTTATATGTTGGATGGAGTTTCTGAAAACCCTAGACCTAAGAAACCCTAACTAGTTATGGTTATGGTGATGTAAACAATGGTCTTGGAGTCAAGTTCGTCACTTTGTGGCGAACCCAATACCAACCAGGCTAATAAAGTGGGAATTTACTATTAAAAAATCCATTGTTTACCATTGTAATAGAATTAGTTTAGTGTTTTTTGGGGGTTTTATCCATTTTATGATTTTTTACTATGGATTGTGGTTTTAGGAGCAGTGACAGCGAATTATAGTTGACAGGGGGAAAGAAGGTAGTGTGTTCACTTGTCACATTGCCTTCTTTTGGTTCGCCCGGTGGTGTTAGATCGATCGTGGGGGGGTCCCTCTCTCTATGCGTTGGTTTAAAGTGAGTGAATGTTAAAACTAACCCTTCGGACAAGGTGGTTTTTGAACCTTTTCTTTCTTCCTCAGATGCTAGGGTTATCAAGAAGTATATGGGCACGGAGAAAAGTGTGGTAGAACAACCGAATATTGACTCGGAGTTGGGGACTATACCCAAGTATAAGGATCGCAGGCACTTTTTGGTATCTGGGATTTACAAAACTGGGTCCGCAGTTAAAATTTGAAAAGGAGAAAAAAGGCAGACCCCTATGTGTACTTGGGAAAGACGTTACCTTTGATATGGTAATGGCCTTATCATAGAGAGCCTTAGTGGGAAAGTTTGAGTACATTAAACTTACAAGAGTTGAGGTTCTGAATTGGATTTGTCTTAAGTGGAAACCAATCATTGAAAATATTCCAAGGGTTTTGATGCTGGTCAATGGCTGGTTGGTGTTTCAATTGTTGTTTGAGGATGACAGAAATAATATTGAAGAGATATTTTGGGTCACTGGGAAAGGATCTCTGGTTTTAAATCAGTGGCATTCGGGTTTCGACCCTAGAAAAGAAAATCTAAAAAGAAGACATTTGTGGGTTATTCTCCTTGGTTTCCCATTACAATGCTGGAATCTTAAGGGTTCCATGGCAATGGCCAATACTATTGGTCGTTTAATTCTGATTGAGGAGGAACACTTGATGGGGGCTGAGCGAAAATCTCTGAGAATCCTAGTTGAAATTGATCCAGATGGAGGATTACTGGTGGAACTTGAATTCATATGGGAAGGAGGCTCTTTTATACAAAGTTTGGATTACTGGAATGTTCCATTTCGATGCCACATTTGTCACGAGGTTGGACATTCCAAAGCTCAATGTTTGTCTGGGTATTTTAGTGGTTCGAAGGTCAGCAAAAGACTAATGTAGAAGGACCTGGAAGACATTGATACTGGAAAAATATTCCCCATTCCCTTGGATCATAATTCTGCCTCTGCCTTTGTTGGTAAGTTTGCTAAGAGAATACCCATTCTATTGAAATTTTTATCTGTTGAGGAAATTATAAACTCCTTGTCTGTTACGAATGTTAAGGATTTATATAAGGGTCTTGAGGTTGTATCTGAGTCTAATAAAAATGATTCTTTGGATTCATTTCCCCCTGTAGATGACTCGACCTACCCTGGAATTGAAAATAGTGATATTATTAGGGTCAGGAATGAGTCATTAAAAAGGGATTATTCGGTTTTGGCTTCTCCTGTCAAGGATATCCAGGAGGGCTTACCTTTGGATTTACACTCTAATCCTTTTGATGATTTGTCTAGTCCAGCATATCCTGAAGCTTTTAAATTTTATGATTTTCCTCCCATCACTGGTGAGAAATCGAAATCTCTGGGGATTGAACTATCTCCTTCTCCGATTCTAGATTCTCTAATTCCTGAGAAGGGGGTATTTGAGGACCTTAGAATTCCCCTAGCTACTTATTCTTCCTGTGCTCTTGAGACTTCAAATATTATCCCAATTTACTCCATTTTTAATGGAAATGTGACTATTTGTAAAACAAAGAAGAATAGACAGGGAAAGGGAAGTATTGACAAAAAAGGGGGAAATGTAGACACATGATGCACACACTTAAATCCTAAGTTATCTTCCCTTTTTTATAAGGGACTACCTAGGGTTTCTTCTTCTGTTAATTCTAATTTATGGGGGGCTCTTAGAGATGATTCGGCCCGTGATGGGGTTATCCAATGAACCTTGTTTCTTTAACATCCGAGGGCTCTGAAGTGGCCAGAAATGAGCTGCCTTTAAACGTTTTTTGGAGAATGTTCATCCTAGTATTGTTTTACTTCAAGAGACTATGACTTCATCCCCTGCAGATTGTAATTATTTTCTCAAAATTAAACCAAATTGGCATGTTTGTGCTGTGGATTCATCTGGGTTATCTGGTAGGACACTAGTTGGTTGGAATCCTGAAGTAGCTGATATGAAAGCCTTCCATACTATTGCATGTATTCTTTTTGAAGGGAAGCTCAAGGGTTGTTAGAATGTGATTAGAATTTTGAATATCTATGGTCCTTATCATCATCGAAGAACCTTTTGGGAACAAATTTACACAAAAGGAATCCTTGAGTATAATTCACTCATCTTGGTAGGTGACCTAAATTTGACCATGTCTGCTGAAGAGACCTAGGGTGCAGGGAATATTAATGACTCATTAGCTGATTTCTTTGTATCCCTCTTCAAAGATGCAAAATTGGTGGATATTGTTCCTAATATTTTTGTTCCGACTTGGTCGAATAGGAGATGCGGAAGTGCAAGTATAGAAAAAGGGCTCGACATGTTCTTTATGTCTGAAGCATTATGTGATTCCATTGGATGCTATCATACTTGGTCCTATTCTGTTGGTATTTATGATCATAAGGATGTTATATTACAACTGGACTTTGATATAAACTTTTCTATGTATCCTTTCAAGTTCAACCCCAGTTGGTTGGAGGAACATTCTTTTTGTGAATTGGTTCGAAAAAAAATGGATTGTTTTTTCTCAGGAGGTTCATCTATCCCCATTGCAAAGTATGATAAAGAAGTTGTCTATGTTAAGAGAGGTATTGAAAACGTGGGAACGAGAGAAAAAGGTAGAGAACAATAAATTACTTGTTGAGATTGAAGAGGAAATTCAGTCTTTATCTTCTTGTATGTTTGATGATTTATTCTCTGTGGATAGAAAAGAACATTTGGTTTCTTTCGAGTCAAAGAAGATGAAAATCCCAAGAAATTTTGAAAAATCATGGCAGCAAAAAAGATGGACTGTTTGGCTACAAGTTGGGGATAATAACACAAAGTTTTTCCACCGATTCGCAAATCAAAGAAGACCGATGAATGTTATCTGGGATACAAAGATGAACACGATAGGGTTATTAGTGATAATACTTCTTTGAAATGTGTTACCATCACTCACTTTCAAGATATCTACACTAATAAGAATTCTACAAATTTGGAAAATCAATTGAAGACTATTAAAAACTTTCCTTGTTATTTCGGCATAGAAGATTGCCAGGAAGTGGGAAAACAAATTTTTGAAGAAGAGGTACTAAAAGTTTTAAAATTACTTGCTAAAGACAAAAGTCTTCGACCTGACAGGTGGACTATTGAATTCTACCTGTATTTTTTTGACATACTGGGAAAAGAATTGACGGAGGCCGTTAATGAAACTAGGAGAAAATAACATGTTCCAAGTGGCTTGAACTCCACCTATATTACTCTTATCCCTAAGAAAGATAGGCCTGTTTACTTTAATGACTACAGACCAATCTCACTGTGTAATATTTTTTATAAGATTATTACAAAAATTATCTCTGAGAGAATGAAACCAATTCTAGGCAGGTGTATTTCAGAAGAACAATTTGGCTTCCTGCCAAATAGACAAGTTTTAGATGCGGTCGGGGTTGCTCGAGAAGGTATGCATTCAGTGAAATAGAAGAAAGTAAATGCATTTATTCTTAAGATGGATCTTATGAAGGCATATGACAGAGTGGATAGGTCCTATATGAGGTTCATTCTCATACAAATTGGTTTGAATGTGGAGATTGTGAACTGGATAATGGCATGCATTACATCGGCAAGATTTGTTGTTTTGATAAATGGGTCTCCTACCTCTTACTTAAATGGAAACCGAGGGTTCAGACAAGGTTTCTCGCTCTCACCATACTTGTTCATTTTGGCAATTGAAGGGCTCAACTTACTGATAAATAAGGCTAAAGAACATAATTTAATCAAAGGAATAAAGGTTGCTAGTTCCCTACACATTTCACACCTTTTATTTGTGGACGATGTCCTCTTATTTGGGGAATGCAATTTTTTTTTGTACTAGGGGAATGGACAATTGGGGACTAGGTTGGTACTCGCGTGACATGGGGTCTAGGGATCCAATCTCGCTACCACTATACCCCTAGGTGCACCCACACAACCCGCAAGCTTGGGGCACGGGTAAGCCGGGGTGATTTGAACTCGTGACATCCATTTACAACATGTCCTTCATATCAAGTGAATCGTCAGTTGAGCTACAACCCTGCGGGATTGGGGAATGCAAGTTATCTAAATGGAAACAATTCCATTTGGTTATTTCCATTTTATGTGATGCATCAGCTATGGCTATTTGCTCACATAAATCAAACTTCATATATCATTGTGATGATCCAGTTACAAAAAATCAAATTGCTTCTATATTCCCTTACCAGATGTATGATTTAGGAGATGGTATTAAGTATCTTGGTTACCACCTGAAACCTAATGGATACAAAATTACCGATTGGAATTGGCTTGTACAAAAGATCCAGAAGAATATTGTCTCTTGGTCATTTAGATGGTTTTCATTGGGTGGAAGACTTATATTGCTAAATTTTGTTCTGCAGAGCATCCATGTCTATTGGTTCTTCTTATTTAACATTCCAAATGCCGTGATTACGATGATTAGAAGAAAAACATTTCAGTTTCTTTGGGGTGGTAAAGTAGTTTCTTCAAAGTTTCATCTTGCTTCATGGGAATGTTTATCTCTTCCTAAATACATGGGTGGTTGGGGTATTAAGCATTTGAGCAGTTTTAATAAGGCCTTATGTGCAAAAAGTCAGTGGAGAAGTAGTTTTTATCATGGTCTATGGGGAAAGTTGGTGAAGGCTAAATATCTTAAAAGACTTCCACCGACTTATTGGTTTCGATCTCAGAATAAGAAATGTTCTTATGGTTCTACTGTATGTCGCAGCTTGGTTAAATCTTGCACAATATGTTGGGCAATCAGTAGAGGCACACAAATTTTATTTGGATTAGATCCTGTTCTTGGGCTTGAAGATGTATAATATGTCTCGGGGTTTAATAGAAGAATTGCATAGGAAAAATATTGTTGTTATTAAACAAGTGGCAGATATACCGGATGATGGAATGGTAAAATGGCATTCTTCCTGGGAATTAGAATTAAGGAACGCCCAAGCTTTTGAATGGGACACTTTTGTGGAAAATCTATATCAGGAAGGCATCATTCTAAACCTTAATGAAGACAAACTGGTTTGGTCTTATAACAAATATGATGGCTCGGTCAATGCTCGTTTGGCTTATAATTTCATTCTGGAATCTGAGATGGAATCTTGCTCTTACTGGTGGTCAAAGAAGGTTTGGAATGGAAATTTTCCATTAAAAATTAAGTGTTTTATTTGGATATGTTTCCAGAACAAGATTTTAACTTGGCAAAATTTGCAAAAGAGGGGTTTTGTGGGACATGGTAAGTGTTATCTATGCAATGTAGATTATGAGGCGGTGGATCATCTGTCTGGTAGATGTTTTTTTTTTCAAGAAGTTTGGGCTGAATTAAGGAAGTTTTTTAATTTACATTCTTCATGGGATTCACTCACATTTGAAGATAATATGAAAATTTGGTTTTCTCACCAAAGAAAGGATCAAAACTTGATATTTTTTTCTATTTGGGAAGTATGGAAGGCTAGGAACGGCATGATTTTTCAACATATGAAGCCAAATTTTGTTTTGGTCAGCACACAAATTACTTCATATTACATGGAATGCAAAAGAATTGCTTCTACAAAGGTTTTGAGGAAGGTTAATTTCCCTGAATCAGATATTAGCTTACCTTTGGGTTATTTTGATGGTGTTGAATAGTCTGGTATGTGTGGGGCTAAAATGGTCCTTAAGATCAATGCAAATCATGTGTTTCGCTTATCTTTAAAAGCAGGCAAGGGATCAAATACTAGTGCAGAGCTCCTTGCTTTGTGGGGATTGTTGTGGTTTGCTAAAAGAAGAGGCTTGAATAATTTACAGGTTGTAGGGGATTCTAAGTGCATTATAGATTGGGAAAATGGCATATCTTCTTTGCACTTTTTATTACTGGAGCACTGGATGACCAGAGTAAGAATTTTGATTTCTGCATTCGAATAAGTCTTCTTCAAACACATCTACAGGGAGTTCAATGGTGAAGCAGATATACTCTCAAAGAATGTTATTGGCATTATGGATGGCAGATTATATTTTGAAGAATTCATGGATGGCGACCTTATTTGCTCGGAATGCCTATCTTTTTATTGATATAGTTATGTTTTCAGTCTTTTAGACTTGTTATATTTTGAACTTCTGAGAAGTTGGATTGTTTTTGGACTTTGATCCTCCTGTTAGGTGACATTTTGGTGCAGACAGTTTTAAAAAGAGAGAAGAGCTCACTTCTTTATGTTTTGATGTAATTGTTTTGACACAACTTTGTGCTTAATATAAAGTTGTCTTTTTTTCCGGTGTGAAAAAAAAATCTTTAATTATGAAAAATGTGAATCGTAAGAAAGTGATAGGATCCATTTAATAAATAACAAATAAATTACATAGTGATCAATCTCAATCTATATTCTTCTACTCTTCTTATAGCTACACTTTCTAGCTTTGCCATATTTTCATATCGATCATGTGAAAAAGGAGGTTGAAATAGAAGACCATTCAAACTTTAACTTGAGATATTACATTAAATGCCATAACTTACCTCTCTTGCTTCCCATTATTAATAGCGGCTTTCTCTAATGTCAATCCTTGTACCTTATGGATTGTTAAATTCCAAGTGAGTTTCAATGGAAGTTGTTTCTTAATACCTATTTCAATAGGTGTAATAGGAACAACTTGAGGGAATGATTTATCCCATGGAACCCTCACATAATTATCAACTCTTACTAAAACATATGTGGGTGGTTATGCCTATCTTGCATCAATCCATATCATTGATGTAAGCATCAACCTAGCTCCAACTCAAGTTCCATGTCATCCTTGTTTGTTTCTATATAATAGTTGTTTCTTACTCTTGTAGCAACACTAGTTGCAATAGGACAATCTTGATATCTCAAACAACGCTTATTATGATTTTGTACATCATCATTTGTCACAAACAAATGTATGGCATTATCAAATGACTCTTTTGTGGAAGCATCCAAGTATGTATCTGTGTGAGTCATAAGTAATTTCTAGTCTTCTATAGTTGGCACTGCAACCCTAACATTCATCAACAAATGGAAAAAACATTTTTTATCATGGATTTGTCCATCTTGTTGAAACACAATATCAAGGGTATACATTGTTATGAATGAGTTCGATAATTCTTTTGCAAGACCTTAACATGCATATATATGTTTTTCCATAATAGGTGGCAATTGTCTCAAATCACTAACCAATATAATTGACCTCCCTCCAAAAGGAATATTAGAATTTTCAAGGAAATCTTGACGAAGTCTTGAGTCAATTTTTATTAACAAATTTCTTTCAACATGAATCACTGCATCGATCGGGCTATATTTTACATGCTTCATCTCTTCTTGTAAGGTAATTAAACATGAGCCTTGTAAATTAGTTATGTATTTATTGGTATATGAAATGTAGAATGGATTGTTGTTGGAGATATGTTGAAAGTTGCAGTTCATGTAGGAGCTAAAAGAAGTAAGAGAGTCTTTTAAGGAAGAGACTCAGTTTCACGAGCATTTTTAATAGCTCCAATCGAATAAGAATTTCCTATAGCTATAGTTACTTGTACAATCATTCATAGTGTAACACCCCCTCTTTTATAATGGCCTCAGATAATATCACATGCTCTTCTTTAAAATAACCCCCAAACACTCAAATGAGTAAGACTTTGCATGCTCACTAGGAAGAATGGACTTCAACTTTCACTTGTGATATATGAAATGAATAGCATGATTGTAAGTGTCTTCATCCATAAAGTTAGTGTTCAAATTATGCATAACATCACTATCCATATGTCCAAGCATCTCACATTCATTGTAATTTATAAATTTACTCTTATACAATCCACAAATGATCTCCCGCTCATGCTCCCTATAATCTCTATGCACATTTAATGCAACTTCTTTTTCTTCTTCAGATTCAAGTGGATTGATTGGAGGCAATGGATTACGATCAACATGCTAAGGTATGTACTATAAGTTTTCTCAATTTTGTGCTATCTCATAAGATGTGTGTCCCATATCTGTGCGGAAATCACAAAATGTCTTGTACAATACCAACTCAGACCAACAAATTTCTACAAATTTGTCATCTTCTTGAGCAAGAACAAATTTAAATCAAGGAAACATACACACAATAGTTGCACTCTTCCATGGAAACCATGTTAGACACAATGCTCACTGAGAGGGGGGGGTTGAATCAGTGAGCCTATACTTAATCAAAATTCAACTTCTTCAATCACTAAAACTTAAAACATCATGTCACAATTATTTCAACAACATATTCATCAATGAATTAATCATCTAAGCACATGTCATATAATCACCAATACATCACACACAAGAGACACAGGATATAGTTTTGTAATTTTTGTAATTGGTTCAACGACTACAATCGTGAGGCAATTCAACACCAACTGAAACAAAAGAGCACCAACTCTTTATCTAGGACCCTGCCTAGTTTTTCTTAGACCCAGCCAAGAAAATGGATACAAGACCCTGCTTGTATTGCATGTACATATTACATCTTCATGTTTCATTACTCATTATCTTTGTCTACATCATCACCGGCATATCAAATACATTTCACCAAATCATTACTGTCTATGAACTGCTGTCAACATCTAGTGTTACAACTACAAGTATCATCACCATGTCTTCATATTACCATTTTGTAACCCCAAAACAATCCTGGAATTTGTACTGTCTAGCATCATCAGATATTATAATCTTTCTGAGCATTCATCATCATCTTCATCAATTCTTCAGCATACTGTAACCTTAGAAGAATTCTATGAACATTGTCCATCAAAATTCTGTCCATGCATTTCAGCAGTCATGCATTCTGCTGCCCTAAACAACCCATAAAATCGAGCATCATCACAACGTTTTCAACATGGTCATTTTCTGTTCATATGTGTCATCATCTCAACAATTTTCTGCCCTAACATATCAACCAACTACCCAGCATTATGTCATCAACAAGTTTATCCTCAGTGTAAGACCCCAACCAGGGTCCTTAGTTTGTTTTACAACTCTCAACAAAAATCTGTCTTCTACTGTTTACGTTTTGTTCTAAATTTATGTTTTCTAATTTCTGTTGTTCCTATTGGCTGTAAAAAAACAGTATTTACAGTTTCAAAATATATATATATATATATTCTAGTTATTGTTCTAACATCAATTACAGGTTTTCATTCTCAACAACAAACATATAAGCACGTAATTTACCAATTCTGTTTGTGCAGGGAAGCAGATTATAATTCCAGCATATAACCATTTTTATTTAACTTACAACTGAATTTGACAAGGTAGAAATAATCAGCATACCTGCTGGAAAATACCTGTAGGTAGCTTGCAGATCCCTTTTTTTGTTGCTGTCCTCGTTGCTGCTTCTCCTTGCTTTTCCCTGCAGTCAAAAGACTTCCCCACAGTTCTGAAACTCAACCAACCGAACCAGTTTTGCCACCCTACCAACTGGCGAGGTTTCGCCGACCACCCAGCTCCAAAGGTACCCCTTTGGACCCCCGAGCCCAAACCGAGTACAAGCCTAGTTGCTGTATCCCTTTAGAAAAAAAACAAACTCCAACAAATCCCCTCTTTGCAGCTCTCCTCTCCCAATTTCTCCAAAATCCTAAGGTAAAAAGGATCCCCTTCTCCTCCCTCCTTTCTCCCTCTTATCCCCATTTTTACCGACCTTTCTTCCCCATTACTACCCCTATCTTCATCATAAATTTCATCCAACCCATTCATCTACCATGTAAGTCCTCGAGCCCTCAACTTGGACTTTTGTTAATAAATTAAATTAATATTAAAAGATGTTGGAATAATTTAAATTAATATTTAAAAGGGGTTGGTTGGGGTCACTTCTCAACCGTAACTTCCCATTCAATTAAATTTAACCCTTTTATTTCATATAATAACTTAAATCATTTCCTTACTCATATTCCAATATTTAACCATTTAATTAATCTTTTAATTAATTAATCCAAGCACATTTTTATAACTTGCTACATAATGATATATGGCATTGTTCGTAATTGACATCCTGGTCATAAACAACTACGACATACTTATAAGAAATTAGTAATATATATAAACTAATCCTTATCCCTATATTTCAGTTAATTAACAATAATGGTCAATTGATTAACTATTATTAACCTAATCATTTAATTAATGGTTTCTAATGTTTATAATATGTAAATTCTCTTTAATTATAAAATTCACTAAGATTTAATCGACTCATTGTTAACACCCAAAAAGTGCTCACTAGCTCATTTCCCTATTCACATGACCCATTTGTCCACTTTTTCACCATCTGAGCCTCTGAAACCAACAAAAGGTCACCAAAAGACCTGAGTACACCCCTTTTCCCATTAAAAAAGATTATTTTTCCTAAAAAAGCATAAAAAACCCTCAAAAAGGGTCCAAATTCCCAAAAATATTAAAAAGGGAATAAAAATATTAATTTTATTCAAAAAAGGAAAAAGGAGGGAAAAGTACCTAAACCATGTTGGTCAATACCATTTGGTTTCCACAAAACCACAAATGGTATTCCTCACCACCAAAACCTATAAAAAGGTGGTAGGGGCTCCTCATTTCACATCCATCCATTATCTCATCCTTATGCTGCTGAAATCTCCCCTGAGCATTTTAGCCATTGCAAACCACATTGGAGAAGAGACCATTGGAGATTGGAGTTGCTCATCCTTGGAGCCATTCAACGTCACCATTAGAGGTATTGATTCCGCAAGCACTTGCTTGCCCATTCTTTCAATACAAATTCTTTATTCTTACATGTTCTTGTTCTTGATTTTAAATTACTTTTGTTATTTGCTTAGATCCATGAATAGTCTTGTTTAATTAGTTTATTGTTATTTATTTCTATTGAAACTGCTGCTACTAGTTAGCAGGTGCCCATAGCACTAAGCCTGGTTGCAAAACCGGGCCAACAGTTTTTGGCAACTCCGCTTTGGTTTGAACTATAGATCTCTAGTTTTGCCTTTAATCTTAGTTTTTTATTAGTTTTTAACCTTTAGATCCATAGATCTGCCATCTTAGACAGCAGATCCATTGCTGCTCTGAGATTTGGCCCCATAAACAGCCCGAAATTTTCAATTTTCGGGTTCGTTTCTTGGTTTCCGTGCACGGCTTCCGCCTCGCGGTTTTTTGCCAGACAGTCGCGCGGTCCATCGCGACTTTTCTGCGTTTTTCCGCGCGGTCCATCGCGGCCTTTTTCCAGACAGTCGCGCGGTCCATCGCGACTTTTCTGCGTTTTTCCGCGCTGCACACCGCGGCTTCGCGGCCGATTTCCGCGCTGCCCATCGCGACTGTGCGGCTAAAACCCGCGCAGTCCATTGCGACTGTGCGCCCAAAACCCGCGCGGTCCATCGCGACTGTGCGTCCAAAACCCGCGCGGCCCATCGCGGCTGTGCGTCCAAAACCCGCGCGGCTGAATTTTTCATTCGGCCATCCCGATTTTGAAAATTTTTTTACTGTACTTTCTGCCCATAGCACATTTTTTACAATATTAAATTCTGCATATTTTACAGCTTTGAAATTTTTTTTTACTATTTAAAAAGTGCAAATCTAGAAATCTTTTTAAAAATTTTCAAGAAAGTGAAAGAAAGACTCATTTTGCATTTTTCATCTAGATTCAAATTTTTTCTTGTTTACTTCTTTAAAATCTTGCCCTTAGCAATTTTCTTGAACGAAGAAATCCATTTATTTCTTTTAAAAAGAAGTTTATTATTTGCTTTCATAAATCCAAGAAATCCTTTATTTTTTGAGTTATTTTTTGAAAAGCATTTAAATTTCTTTTAGTGAAAAAAGTCATAAATATTTGCTTTTTATTTTCGAAAAATCCTTTATTTTTTGAAAATTTCCTATAAAGCATTTAATTTTTTCAAGTTCAGTTTACAACACCTCACGTGCATTCACACGATCACTTAATTGAACTAAGCCTTAAAACGTACCCTAATTTGAACACACTTTTAACCCCACTTGGGGAACACTAAAAGAATTCTTATAGCTAGGTAGTATTGGGGGGATAGGTGTTCCAATAACACCCCTCAGTTCTTACATCTGAGACATAGAAGTTGTCCAATTAGGGAGCTAAAATCTCTTAGTACTTTTTGGCGCGGTCACAACCGGTTTGTGGGAAGGCCTCTCCCTTAGGAGGGTTGAAGTCGCGAGGATGGTTCCGGAAGCCTGAGTGGAATACCGAAATCCATTCAGTAACCGAAGGGCTACCATTCGCAGTTCTCGGGATATCCCTGTATTGGGATATTGCGATCAAAGGACCAAACGACAGATTTACCTTTTCTCGACGCGTCATGAACGAAGTATCCTAGTAGCCTGTCTTTAGGATTGATTACCCGGTGTCCCTCCCGGTAGGGGGATATCTAGCCGTTGTCTCAACATTCATATTGTCTGACTTGGATTTCATCACCTTGCAGAGGATATCGTCTGTTTGAGTCACAATACTTTTAGATTAGGTGTTTGCATGATTTCAACCTACCTGTGGTCTAGTTACACCTATTTTTTCTAGGAGCCGCTTGCGTGTTGGTATTCTGACCAGTTGTTGCATTCCTCCACTTATTGTAGCACAGCTGCTAGAATAAGTGCCTTTTCTGAGGATTGATTTTTTGGCCTGAGAGCCTTCTTTTTTCACTCCCCTTCTTGCACCCTTGGTTGCATAAGGGTTTTGAGTCTTTTATATATATATCACCACCTGATACTTAAACAAATTTTTTATACAACAACATATTCTCACCATTGAGAATTTTAGACGCTCTCGCCGTCTACAGGGCGAACTCCCAGAGTTTAGTCCACTTGGATCTCCACGTCACAGACGCAGAGCCTTATCCCTTGATTCGACACATCGTCAATCAATTAGACAGTCATCCGATTCTGACATACCCCACTTCACCTTTGATTTGGAGGTAGAATCCGAAAACCCCACAGAGTTACCACCAACCATAATTATGTCTGGAACACCATTTGATCCACTATTTACAACTACCATAGGTCAGACATCTGCAGACCCTTCTGCTGTAGTACCATCCACGGCAACAACCACCCCCCTGGGTATGCCCAATATGGGTAACACTCCACATTCAGGAATGCCTAACACAGGGCCACCACCTGTCATGGGTATACCCAACATGGGGGTCATACCCCCTTTGGTTTCCACAAACCCTATCCCAGGAATCCCTAGTACGATTCCCAACCCAAGTGCAACCCATGTTGCACTTGGGAGTGTTATCCCAGGAATCCCTAGTGCGATTCCTAACCCAAGTGTAACCCAAGTTGCACTTGGAGGCGCTGGCCCATACTAGACTACACCTATCGGAGGGCATATACCCTCCATACCTAGCATACCTTTAGGCGCTACTGGACCCCTACACCATACCACTATGGCCAGGCATATCCCAGTTCCAGTCACCACATCTGCTAGTCTACCATACATGGCGAGTCTGAACCTGCCAGATTTAGCTCGGCTCACAAATGACCCCATTCGACATGATCCGGCGTGGCCTCAAATGCCCACCAAATTCCCATCTGACATCCCTAAGTTTGAGGGTAAGGCAGGAGAAGACCCCCAGAACCACATCATGTCCTTCCATTTATGGTGTTCCTCCAACTCCATAGTGGACGACTCAATCCGCCTCCGGCTTTTACAACGCACCTTCACTGGCTCTACAGCAAAATGGTATATCGAGCAACCCCATGGGACGCATTCCACATTTACCTCCCTTGCCTCGACCTTCCTACAGTTCTTCCAGCTACCTGTCCGCTATGATGCGGGCGTCGAAATCCTACTGTCTTGCAGACAGAACACGGCCACGCATATCACTGACCATATTCATGATTGGCGCCGGCGCCGAAGCCTATGCAAAATCAAATTAGACGACCGAATCTTTTTAGACTGGTTCCTTAAATCCCTCCTTCCTCTCATTGTGAAGGATGTAGCATCTGAAAGACCCCAGTCTGAGGAAGAGGCCATCCTCAAGGCCCAACAGTTTGATCTCATCTACGCCTAGTCGGGTTACTTATACACGATCATACCGGACGCCCCACGAGGCGAATCTGCACGCGGTGACACACCGGGGGCATCACATGCCGCTGATGGCATTATTGGCCAAATTACACCGCAAGCAAAACCTTTCAGTATGGTGAGCACCATGCCCGCCCCAGACCTTTCTAGGGCTACATCTAGTTCCGAAGCGACAACTTCTTATGCTCCAACAAACCAGACCCATCACGTTCATGGACCCTCTTGTCCACAACATTGTTATGGCCAAGCACCATCAGCATATGTACCTCCTACATACTATGCTCAACCTACGGTACAGACCCCCATACAGTTCCCACAACAGCCCATTCATTACCCACAACCGGTTGCACCAGCTAACCTCACACCTCCACCAGCTCAGGGGTACCAACAACCCCAACAGGCAACTGGACCACCTACAGCTCCACCTGCATACTATCCACCGCAACCTGCTCCCACACCTGCGGCTCCTCAGAATCCCCCCAATGCTCAAGGGCATGTGTACGCACAACAACATCAGCCCCAATACCAAAATAACCAACGCAACCAGGGTGGGAAACCAAACCGCGGAAGAGGACGCAACCGTGGAAACAATCAAAACCGTAACCAAGCTCCACAACCTACCCATCCTCCGCAAAACAATAACGCGGCGCCTGCTCATCAGAATCCTGATCGACCACCTAAGCAAGCCAAAAATGCTAATTTACGAACAAACCATCCTTGTTCCATTTGCGGTGTCTATGGCCACTATACCCACGCTTGCCCACATCTGGAGCGAGCTCGACAACTATGGACAAATGACGCCCATCGTCAAGGGCAGGCAGCTCCTCAGCCACCACCCAACCCCCCACCACCTCCACAACAACCTTTGGTACTACAAAACCCTTTTCCAACACAAGGAGGGGTGAACACTCAGCCGTTAGCCCCCCCACAGGGCAACGTGCAACCACAACAAATTACTTACGCAGCTCCGGACCAACCCATGTTTGATTCAGGCACCCACCATTTATTGATGATGTCCACTGCCGACGTCAATATCCAAACCCGTCGGAATCAATACGGACCGACTTCTGAAGCCCCCCCCACCACCGAAAAGGATACTAATGCTCATCCCACTGATCAGACATTGCGTATACCTCAGGTTCCACTCGATGGCGCTTCTAAAGCAGCTCGCTTTCCCCTTCGCCGAATCAACAACAACCCCAATGCACAGGCTGCGTCCAATTACAACATTGTAGATGACTTAGCTCAATCTCCCGCAGCCATGTCTGCCTTAGAAGTCTTGAAAAACTGTCCTACGCAGCGCAAGACTTTACTTTCCGCCATTGGGGCGATTGACCCAAATGATTCGAAATTGATGACCTTTGATTTAGACCAGTCTGAACCACGACTGCCTTCTACCATAGCAGTCCAAGTTTTCGTTTCTATTCGGAATCTTGTCATCCATCGATGTATCATCGATGAGGGCGCCTCCACATGCGTCATGTCCACATTTGTTTGGCAGAAGTTGGGATCCCCTACTCTCCAGCAATCCACCACTGCATTGCGGGCCTACGACGGCCGGTCAGCTCAACCTCAAGGTTTACTACCCAAGGTGCCCGTCCAATTAGGTGGAAAAACTGTGCTCATCGACATAGAAGTCATTAACGCCCAGCTCGATTATAACCTTTTACTTGGCTGCAGTTACATGTACGCCATGAAAGCGGTCGCCTCCTCAGTTTTCCGCACCATGATGTTCCCCCACGAGGGACGCGTGGTCAAAATTGACCAACTCACCTACTATGATCCCAATGCCCCTGCTGCACCCGAAAATGTTCTTCCCATGATTGAACAACCCGCTTCTAGTGCAGTTACCTCCTTTGTGTCTTCTGTGGGACCCGGACTTTACTCAGAGACACCAATGACCTCTACATTCCAGGCCATTCCACCACCGTCACCAGAGACCCATGTCGCAAACCTCTGTACCCTTTCACAGAATACATAGACACCCGGTAGTCAACCACCATTGGTACCAAGTCACATCGGTGTTACACCCATCCACACCATCCCCTTTCTATTTCCTCCTTCGGGGGTAGTAAGCGCCCCGGTTATGGCTACCCTTAGTCTACCCGGGTTAACATTGGGATTACCCGTGTGGTATATTTCGCCTCCCGTTCCACCGCCGACACCAAACGTCATCCTCCAACCGGTACAACCTATCGTTACCACAAATCAACCCCCTCCTGGTGTCGCAATCCCTTCGTCATCAACGAAACCTTCTCCTGGTCTCACGATTGCTTCGACGTCAACGAATCCCCCTCTTCTTGCTAAGCCCACTGGGGGCAGAGGTCCACAACCGTACACTGCTATACCACCTCCTAAGGCAGTTAAACCCCCACCAGTGTTTCGAGCTCCCCCCAAATGCTCATTATGCGATGAGATAGGCCATCCAACTCATCAATGCCCACACCTACCGGCACTCCAAGAGCATATGAATATGTTGGACGATGACATCGGCATCCCAGTAGTCAGATTAGAGCCACCTCTACAGCCTCGCGACAAATCACTGCGCACTAACCATCCTTGTGCTATATGCAGTGTTTACGGCCACTACTCTCACCATTGTCTTGATCTACCTGACTATAGAGCAGCGTTGTACGAGTTAAACAACGTCGACTTAGAGATATCTCCTCCCCTCATCGAGGAGATCCACCCCCCACCATCATCCTCGTCGGAAGAAGTCAATACGATATATATGATTTCAACAACTTTCAAACCAGAACCCCTTGATTTATGGTCTGACTACTTCAATACTGATGAGCAAATTTTGGAGACACTCACTGCACCCGACTACCCTTGGGATGATATGCATCATCGTTCGTACTTCCTCCCGGAAGCATCTACATCCACCGCATCCAACCAGCTATCGGTCGAGTCGAAAGACTTCATACCCACTAAGGTCGATTGGTTAAAGGACCCCATCCCAGCACCGGATGCCTTTGAAGAAGGGAACATGTCAAACATTTCCCCCACTATACAGATAGACATTTCCACAACACCAGGGAAACCTGAGCTCATCTCGCTGGGCGCATCTTGCACTCAAGCAGAAACTCAGGCATACAAAAAACTCTTTCAAGAGTTCCGAGACGTCTTTGCCTGGTCGTATACCGAGATGCCTGGTCTCGACCCCGCCATTATTGAACACCACATTGATACATGGCCTGAAGTAGCCCCTGTTCGTCAGAAACAACGACCCATTCACCCTTCCAAGCTCCCCGCTGTTAAGGCTGAGGTCGAGAAACTTCGAAAAGCAGGGTTCATCTACCCTATTCCGTACACCACCTGGGTGTCGAACCCCGTTCCAGTCAACAAAAAGCAGGGCACCCTTAGAGTATGCACTGACTTCTGTGATTTAAACCACGCTTGTCCAAAAGACAATTTCCCCACGCCATTCATTGACCAACTCATTGATGAGTGTGCGGGCCATGAAGTCCTATCCTTCATGGACGGGTTTTCCGGATATAACCAGATTCACATCCGCAAGGAGGATCAGTACAAGACTACCTTTACCACCCCATGGGGCACCTTTTCCTATCGCGTCATGCCATTTGGCCTTAAAAATGCTGGTGCCACTTTCCAGCGAGCCATGACCTATTACTTTCACGACTTGGTCCATATCCTGCGAGTCTATCTTGACGACCTCACAGCTCGTTCCCGAAAACGATCAGACCACCTTAACGACCTCCGGCAAGTTTTCCTGCGTTGTCGCAAATATAAAATCCACTTGAACCCACACAAGTGTGTCTTTTGCGTCCCGGCGGGCCGGTTGTTGGGTTTCATTGTTTCCCAAGACGGAATCACTGTCGATCCCCTGAAAGTCAAAGCCATCTTAGAACTTCCCCCTCCTCGCATGCTTAGGCAGCTTCAGAGCTTGCAAGGGCGGTCCAATTTTCTTAGGCGCTTCGTTCCTGATTATGCCACCAAATTCCATGGTTTCTTACGCTTGCTTCGCACCCACATACCCTTTGTTTGGGATGAGCAAGCAGACACGGCATTCGAAGCCCTCAAGAAAGCTCTCACACAAGCCCCCTTGATATCCCCACCGGATTTCTCTCAAGACTTCACCCTTTATGTCTCGGCATCTGAACATGCTGTATCTGGAGTTTTGGTCCAAGAAGATGCCTCCCACAAAGAGCATGTGATTTATTACGTCAGCCAGACCTTATCTGGCCCACCTCTAAATTAACCATACGAGGAAAGATTAGCCCTAGCTGTAGTCTTTTCCGTACAAAAATTGCGACACTACATCCTACTCAGTCATACCACGGTCGTGGCCGACTCCAACCCCATGGTCTATCTCCTCACCCGGCGGCTTCTACAAGGTCGTGTTGCTAAATGGGTCATTATCCTCCAAGAATATGACCTCACTTTCAGAACTCCCAAAAGCACCAAAGCCCTCGCGCTTGCTCACCTCATCACGGACCTCCCATCCTCCTCAACATCACCCGTTATCCAAACGGACCTGATTGACGAACAGATCTTCATCATTTCGTCCGACGACCCTTGGTACGGAGACATTTTGACTTACCTTCGTACGCAAAAATTTCGACCACAAATCGATCGTGATGGGCGCCGTCGCATACGACACCACGCCCCCCGATACCTCCTGATAGGGGATGTACTTTACCGACGCGGCGTTGATACTATCTTACGCCGCTGCCTATCCCATAGTGAGGCAGAACAAGTCCTCAATGATTGTCATAGCGGTGCCTGCGGAGGCCATTTCTCCGGCATGGCCACTGCCCAGAAAATCATTCGGGCCGGTTATTTTTGGCCATCATTGTTTACTGATTGCATCACCGCAGTCAAGCACTGCCAGAACTGCCAACTATTTTCCCCCAAAGCAAGAACCCCCCCTGCCCCCCTTCATCCAGTCATCACTGTCGGACCATTCTGCAAATGGGCCATTGACTTCCTCGACTGCAACCCCCCGTCAGCCGGCGGTCACAAACAAATCGTGGTGGATGTAGATTATTTCACCAAGTGGGAAGAAGCCATGCCGACCTATAATTGCAAATCCGACACTGCAGCACGGTTTTTCTTCAACCATGTTATCGCTCGGTTCGGAGTACCACAGCAACTAGTCTCCGACCACGGCTCTCACTTCGAAGATGCCGTCTGGAAGGAGTTATCAACCATGTTGAAATTTGAACACCATTTCTCTTCCGCTTACTATCCCCAAGGAAACGGCCAAGTCGAAGCGATCAATAAAATCTTGAAGACCATTCTCCAACGTACTGTAGACAAGCACAAATCCAATTGGCACCACATGCTTTTCCCGGCACTATGGGCCTACCGCACCTTAACCAAAACCGCCACAGGTTTTACCCCTTTCCATTTAGTTCACGGTGTCGAATCTGTCCTCCCTATTGAGTGTCAGATCCCAGCCTTGCATATCGTCGTTGAACTCCTACCGGACACTTCCCCGATCGAGCAACGTTTACTACTCCTAGAGCAGGCCGATGAAGATCGGCGCACCACCATTCAAAACATGGAAGCAGCTAAACAACGATCGAAACTAAGTTACGACAAACACGTCCACCCAAGAACCTTTTCTGAGGGAGACCTTGTCCTCGCTTACGATCAAGCTCATGATAAAACCGGGAAGGGAAAGTTCGTGTCCATGTGGCAAGGCCCCTACATCATACACACCTGCCTCGGGCAGGGGGCATACATTCTGACCGATTCAGAAGGCAACACCCTATGCAACCCACGCAACGGGCTGTACCTTAAACGATTTTACCCATAGAAAATCTAATGGACACCATCGTCCATTTTAGTATAGGCATACATTTTTTGTTCACAAAATTTTTTCAAAAAACCTAAATATTTGTTTTTCTCTGCATGACTGCAGATGGAGCCTCTTCCACTCTGCCATGTCGGTTTCGCGGATGGTGCAAGCCGTTGGTCTCCCAATCTCGCCTCCGCAGCTTGGGTAATATATTCCCCTTCACATGAGTTAATTCATATTGACGGAGTATGTTTAGGTGCCGCTACCAATAATCAAGCTGAATACGATGCCGTGACCGGTCTCCTGGCCGCTGCTCTCCAGATGAGCATACGTCACCTCAACGTTTTCTTGGACTCACAGCTCCTAGTTTCCCAGCTCAACAATGATTACCAGGTATGCGATCCCTGTCTTTTCAGAAAATTCCTGTGCACTAAACAAATGGTTAGACAGTTTGAATCCATTACATTCACACATGTCCCAAGACACCTCAATAGTGTAGCAGATAATATGGCCAACAGTGTCCTCGACTGGCACACCGATCACATCATGTCATATCCATAAAACAAAAAATGCATCCATGTGCAAAACATGTGCCTCCACGGGCATATACAAAAACAAATATTGCATCCACGTGCATAACATGTGCCTCCACGGGCATAAAACAAACAACCAAAATAATGCATCCATATGCATAACATGTGCCTCCACGGGCATACATAAATCAACAAACATACTGCATCCATGTGCATAACAGGTGCCTCCACGGCCATATACAAAAAAACAAAGGTGCATCCACGTGCATACACAACAATATATCCAAATATATATCCACATATATATATATATATATAAACCATGATAGTCCACATGTCATAAGTGCCCTCAGCACCCGATATACAAAAATACATCTGTCATACAAAAAATGCTTCCCCATATGCTCATCAGCATTTGGGGGCAGATACAATATATCTACTCATCTGGATCCCTAGGATCCTCCGGCTCCTCCTCCGACTCCTCCTCCACCGGCCCCGCCGGGTCATGACGACCCCGAACTCGCTGCTCTGCTGGCCCCGCTGGATCGTCCCTCAGACGTATCCTCCCCTGAGCCGGCCTTGCCGGAGCATCTCGTCCACCACCCCCGTGCCTCGCCACGAACACCGCTGCCCTCAACAGGAGCGACTGCCACTCAGGCAGTGCACCGAGACATCCCTGCAAAATGTCCCGATCAAGGTCCCTCCAACCATCCTCGGGGAGCCCAGCTACGATCCGGGCTAAGGTCCGTCGGACACCATCTATGGCGTCGTCATGAGGGCCAACCCCTCGCCCACGAGCTGCATATCCTCCACCATGCGGAGGAGGTACAGGTACAGGTGGACGGGCGACCACCATCGCCCGCCCCTGCCGAGCCACATAGTCAGGTGGTGGCACTGGACCCACATCTGCACAAAGCAAGTAAGCCATCAGATACTATACAAAAAAAAAAAAAAAATCATCAATGATAAATCAAACAACACATGATATAATATCAAATAAAACACAAAACATACCGTCCAATCTCCAGGCCTGTCCTGGGGCACGAGGAATCTCTGGGTCACCCCGGTAGTCCATGCCGGCGTAGGGATAGTCCTCAATAACCAGAGGCATCTGCTCCCACTGCTGATAGAAATCCTCTGTGAAGTAGCCGCGGATACCACCGCCGGCACGGGGCATCATCTGCCCCCACCTCATCATACGAGGCTCACTCGGAAGACCAGCACGAATGGGTACCCGTGACCGCAAGGTCGGCACCCGCTCGAAGAAAAAACAGCATAGAAACGAGGCATAACAAAACTCGCCTCCCTCTCTAATGGCCTTGTCCAGATCTCTCCGGACACCATCCAGGAACATCTGCGCCCAGGCATAATAAGTACCCTGTAGAACGGAATCCACCATCATCGTCTGCCCCCCAGACATACGATGTGGTGCAGTAGCACCCAATATCCTCAGAACGCAAGCACCAACAGCTCGCATATCCCACTCACGTAGGAATCTCAGACTAATAGAGCTGTTTACCAAAACAGCATCATCCACACAGAAAGTATGTAAGAGGTCCTCCATATCTACACCCGGAGGCAACCTCGACGAGATATCACCCACCTCACCCAAGCGAGGTAACCCAGTCAAAAAATATACATCCGTGAGAGTGATCTCTAACCTCTCACCACCAATAATGAAGGCACCCTCTGCCGGCACCCACCACTGCACGAGCTTGTTCAGGAGCCGCCTCACTGAACGTATAGGAGGAATCTGAGCGAACTTCAGGAGTCCGCTCATAGCCAGGGTCTGTCTCACCCCTGCATCAGTCTCAATCCTCAGCATGAGATCACCATCGATCTCCCTCTCCCGCCACACGGACTGAGGTCTCCGCAACATCCTGCCAGGAAAACACAAGAAATTTTTAGCCCCAGCTCAAAAATTTAGAAAAATCCCATCGCGGCTTTTACACGAAAAGCCGTGATGCCCATCGCGACTTTTCTACAAAAAGCCGCGATGACCATCGCGACTTTTCTACAAAAAGCCGCGATGACCATCGCGGGATCCATGCAAAAACCCGCGATGAACATCGCGGGTTTTGGCCGGACAGTCGCGATGAACATCGCGACTATCCCCCATGAACTCGTGATGAACATCGCAGGTTCCGACCTCACAGTCGCGATGAACATCGTGACTGTGAGCCTAAAACCCGCGCGGTTCATCGCGGGTTCAGCCCCGAAACCCGCGCGGTTCCACGTTGGAGAGTCAACGTGGAGTTTCGCGGCCTTCAGGGGCCCGCCGCCAAACAAAAAAGACATAATTGACAAGGTTAAGGCGAATAGAATTACCTGCAACTCGCTAAATCGAAAACCAACGGTGAAATCTCCCGGAAATCAAGAAATAGCTCTGACAGCTCTATCAAACTCGCACGTAACAATGACAAGTCATTTGGGCCCCACATCCTATTTATAGAAAATCTACCAATTTTCCAACAACCATTGCGGTATCATACGAAATCCATTTCTCAAACCGTTGGTACCATTGGGATCAGCACAGCGAGAACTTCATAGAGGTTCCTTCCGTTTCCCGTTTTCACGGCGTCTATTTTTTGACCATTTTTTAGCCTCTCTCGTCGCCTCGGTTTGCGTGCCACATCGGCCGTTCTCCATTTTCGACGTGCCTTATATCGCCGGATTCATTTTTCCGCGCTCGTGATGATGCTTGAGATCATTTCTCGCTCTCACCTCTAGATTTTTCGGGCATTTTTTCCATGCCTCCCTCGTCACCTCGGTTTGCGTGCCACATCGGCCGTTTTCCGTTTTCGACATGCCTTATATCGCCGGATTCAGTTTTCCGCGCTCGTGATGATGCTTGAGATCATTTCTCGCTCTCACCTCCCGATTTTCAGGGCATTTTTCATGCCCCCCACATAGCCTCGGTTTGCGTGCCACATCGGCCGTTCTCCGTTTTCGACAATCCTTATGTCACCGGATCCAGTTTTCCGCACTGATGACGATGCTTGAGACCTTTTCTTGCCCTCATCAATCCATTTTTGTTCGGTATAATTTTACCCCTTTTTCGGGCCGAGCAACCCCTTTTACGAAAAAGGCACTTAGGGAGTTTCTGTTAAGCTCTTTTCTGACTCCTACAAACAATGAAAAGATTGCCGAGCAACCTTGTTTCCTTTCATGCTCGTTAAACGTATCTGAAAGGGCGTCTACCTGGTATAAGTTTACCCCTTTTCCGGACCTTGTAGACTAATTACGAAAAAGGTATACTCTAGTCACATCGGCTAGAAGAGTTCTCCATTCGCATCATTTTATGCTTTTTCGGGCCTTGGAGACTAAACTTACGAAAAAGAAACACCAATAGAGTCCACTTACCGTTTTCAGACTCTCTAAACATGAAAGCAACCATGAGCATGAGCTGTCCTGGGCTCACAAAATCCACAGGACCGTACCATTTCAGAGCACACTTTTATCCCTTCTTGGAGCTCATTAAAACTACGAAGAAGGAATCAATGGTGCCTCTTGGTGCCACGACAGATCACATCTACTCATTAGGCAGTTTCCCCATTTTGGTCGCCTTTGTTTAGAGTATTCTGCAGTATGTCACCCCAAGAACCCCTCGACAGTACCCATCAGCTTGATTCCCCCCCAGAGTCAATACATACCTTTCAGCCCTCAAAAGCAATGATACCCACACCTATAAGTCAGTTCCCTACGCTACCAGATCAACCATGTCATCATGCTCTGAACAAAGGAAGTTTGAGTCTACCCACTTTTTGACCCAGTTATTTCCCATCCCCACAAGTATGTCAGTCCTACAATCAGTACTACCACACTTCAGTCCTACACCTCGCGCTCCTATCAAGGAAACATCATTGCCTTGTTAGTTGCTGGTCTCCCTCTGTCGACGACAACCACATTTATTCCAGACGATAGACCTCGAGGTCCCTGTGTCTTGGACTCATCACCATTTATGATGAGTGCCTACGAATCATTTCAAGAAGAGTCCTCAGTGCCTCTCCAAATGGTTGTTTCTCACATGCTCGACTTCAACACCTTGATCGCATCGTTGAGACTCGCACAGGGCATTGGTCCGCTCAGTTATTAGTCGAAGACCCTGGATACCTTCCGACTCCTCCACATTTGAGAGTCTACCTATGGATACAACCAGTTACACTGTTCCTATAGATATCCGGGTTGCGTATGGCGACAGTATTCAGATGCACATCAGCTTTATACTCCCTCGAGTATACCGTTACAGATACTTCTCAGAGATGACTCATAATCTTTGAGCCCCTACAGATGTTGGACGCCTTCAGTTTCAGCAGTTCACCAGTTATTCTAGTGTATCAGTTATTGAGATCAGTTATGATCAAGAGTATATCCCAAAATAATGTCCCCCCTGGACCATTATGATGTACAGTAGATTCTTTATGTATTAGATCCCCCTTCTTGGGACTAATTGTTCTGTATATGCCTTGATACGAGCATGGGAATGCCCGCCTCGTCCATTATCAGAAATTATACCTCATTCATATTGAGGCCATGTAACATTTTTTGTTTTTGCAGCTTCCAAGGGCCGTGGCTCCAATCTCCAACCGGTCTCTTCTCTCCCCTAAAACCTCAGAAAAAGACAAAAGAACTATGATGTCTATCGGCCATACGATGAGCTCCTGCCCTCACACATCAGGGGGCAATCTGTTAACACCCAAAAAGTGCTCACTAGCTCATTTCCCTATTCACATGACCCATTTGTCCACTTTTTCACCATCTGAGCCTCTGAAACCAACAAAAGGTCACCAAAAGACCTGAGTACACCCCTTTTCCCATTAAAAAAGATTATTTTTCCTAAAAAAGCATAAAAAACCCTCAAAAAGGGTCCAAATTCCCAAAAATATTAAAAAGGGAATAAAAATATTAATTTTATTCAAAAAAGGAAAAAGGAGGGAAAAGTACCTAAACCATGTTGGTCAATACCATTTGGTTTCCACAAAACCACAAATGGTATTCCTCACCACCAAAACCTATAAAAAGGTGGTAGGGGCTCCTTGATTTCACATCCATCCATTATCTCATCCTTATGCTGCTGAAATCTCCCCTGAGCATTTTAGCCATTGCAAACCACATTGGAGAAGAGACCATTGGAGATTGGAGTTGCTCATCCTTGGAGCCATTCAACCTCACCATTAGAGGTATTGATTCCGCAAGCACTTGCTTGCCCATTCTTTCAATACAAATTCTTTATTCTTACATGTTCTTGTTCTTGATTTTAAATTACTTTTGTTATTTGCTTAAATATCTTTGCTTAGATCCATGAATAGTCTTGTTTAATTAGTTTATTGTTATTTATTTCTATTGAAACTGCTGCTACTAGTTAGCAGGTGCCCATAGCACTAAGCCTGGTTGCAAAACCGGGCCAACACTCATATACCTGTTTCCATTTTAATTACACCTTAGTTTGTAATTAGCTAATTAACAACCATTACTAAAGATAAGCATAGTCTTGTTAAAATTAATTAACATCATCAACACATAATTAATTTAAGGGATCAAGTTATTATCAACTTATTTAACCTTATAATTACATTTCAACCCTTAGTCCTGGCTAATTAAACTCATTAACAATCAAGCAAACATTCTAATCAATTGCATTAGTCACTACCTAGGTTAACCATAGCTTTGTTTATTAATAAACCATAATCAATTATTAATGGACAATAATTAACCATTAATCAACATTATTAACCCTAATCATCATTATTAACTTTAATCGTCATTATTAACATTGATCAACAATAGTTAATTACTAAACAACAGTAATTAATATTAAGCGACACTAATTGACATTATTACTCAACAATATCTCATGTAATTCATAATACGTAGGCAAGTTATGTAAGCGTAGCTACTGCTTACATTCCTTACGTAAGTACACTAAAGTAATAATTCACATACATCAATCATAATCAAGGAACTTATTATTTACCGACACATGTTTTAACATAGTTAACAAGGTACAATCCATTAGCTTACTGAAATCCAAGTTATGACAATTCATACATCACTGATTTTGACACATACTAATCAAGGGTTTTACACGCCTACAGTTAGATCTTGTTTTTCACCCCTACTTCACACTACACCTATCTACCTACATCATCACTAACTTCCACATCCTATCCTGTCCTCTGCTGGACTACCCTGGAATGTCAAGTCATGACCGGTTCCAGCTAGAACCCGTAAGAGGAAGTGTCGACTACATCGACCAAGCTTCCCCAACAGGAAACCACCAGTCATCATCACACACCTTGGGGAGCGCGCCGTATCACAACCCTCCCATGACTCTGGGTTTCGGGGATAAACGGTGGGTAAAGCCTCCACCCCCCTAATGGAACAAGGGACTATGTCCACCCGACATAACAACAGCGTTGCACTTGTACTCGGTCTGTCATCGTATAACCGATCTGGGCGGTTGAGTTTCCTGAAACCCTACCCCACCCATGTCATAACATATATCATAATAAACAGCATAATAACCATACAAAAGTAAATAATGCATCACTCACATACCATTTTATCTTTCGAAGTCCGTGTCCCCGAGGCCCTCCCACCTCATAGGATCCAGCTATCACTTAGCCGTTTCACCCTGTAAGTCAGTCCTCGACATACAATATAGGATATCGTGCATAAATCCTCGATATGTACACACATATATTTCATCATAACATAACAACAATAAACTCATTCATTCGCCATGCACCTGGCATAACATTCATTATTTCAACATATAACTGTAACGGTATCCACGTACCCATCATTCAGTAAATTCCATGTATTTGACATAATTAACACATGATACATAGCTAAACATGACTATCGATCATAACACTATCATCATACACACACATATATATATCGGCAAAATAATAGAACCATATGTCCACAGTGTCGTCAACCGACGAGGTCTCACAGTCAAACAAATACAACATATAATAGTAGTTCAAGTAGAAATGTCAAAACGGGGTGTTACACTCAGAAACCCTCAAATATATAAACATGTTCATACACTGCTGCCCAGTTCAACCCAGAAAAAATCAGAGATAAAAACATTTTGCCGGTGACCTGAAAAATTTAGACATAAAGGATAAATAAAAGGGTTATATTTCTGCTATAGCTGCTGCTCCCAAAAAAATAAAGATAGAAGATAAAATTAAAACATTTTTGTCAGCTTCCCTATCTTCATTTCTTCATCAATCAGATGCCTTAAACAAGAGATATGTTGCTCCTCATCTTCTCTATAATTAGGGACTGTTCTTCTCATTTATGGATTTTAACAAACCATTCAAAAACCATAAAAAGAATCACATATTGCTGCTAAAATAATCACCATCCAATGCCTTACTCACACCCCAGACCAAGATTCAGATCCTCTCTTGCTGCTATCACTTTTCTCTGCAATTTTAGGTCTACAAAAATTGCAGTCACTGCTCCTCTGCTACTGCGAAAATCCTCAGTTCAACAGTCATGAAAATCTCAGAGGAACTCCACCAAATTCCCACTTCCAAAATGAAACTTTCGACTGGGTATTTATACTAATTTCCCCCAAAAAAATTGGAGCCGACATGTAAATTTATTATTATTATTTTTGAATTTTTATTGGAGATGACTTCAACAAGGTGAGGATGGTAATTTAATAAAAAAAATATTTAGACTTTGATTTGTCATCCAAACTTGTTACCACCTCAAATGGTCAATCTCAGGAGTCAATAGGGCTTGTTATATGTATTTTCATTATTTTATTACTTTGTATTAAAGGTTGACCTCCCAATCAAACCTCAAGGTCACCATATCATTATAAGAGTGTGTCTACAAGCCATGTCATCCAATCATCTTCATCAATTGTACAAGGACCATTAACCCATCAAGTGTGGGTCCAAGGGACCTCAAGGTCACCATATGATTATAAGAGTGTGTCTACAACCCATGTCATCATCATATGCATCGTCCACATCATCTTCATCAAGTGTACAAGGACCATTAACCCATCAAGTGTGGGTCCAAGGGCTTCTTCAAGGCGTCTTCATCAAGCAAGAGGCTTCATGACCCCATTAAGACACAAATGACCACATAATGGGTCATTTGGCTCATTAGGTGTTCCAATGTCTCTAATGCCCACATCCAAGGTTCTTCATGCCATGACATGTCATTGCTCTTTGGTTGCTTGCTATTTCATCACATCAACCTTTGTCATTAATGGCTTGTCATCAATGAAAATCATAGACAACGATATTCATCAATCTCCCCCTTTGTCATTGATGGAAACCAACCAGCTTCTTCTTCTCCCCCTTTGACATTAATGACAAAGGGCCGATTAATCTTCAAAAGCTTCACAATGTCCAAAAAAGAGAGTCTCTGAATGCTTTCAAGAGATCATTTTCTGATTTTGATCTTCTGTGGTTTGTTTGCTCCTCCAAACAAAATTCTGAGCTTGCCATCTTCAATTGTTGAGAGTGATTCCTCCTTATAGACATGCTGCTGGTACCTTGGTAAGATCATGAGATACTGGTCACATCACTTGAGTACATATAGGGGCCATCATTTCAAGTTGCTCATAAATGCTCTCCCTTTCATGCTGAGATTTATGCTTCAAGATATTCGGCATCAAACTTCAGATTTGCTTTTTCCAATTTTCTATCTTTCACTAACTCATCAACTTCAACTGACATATAACTTCAAATGATGCATCAGAATAAGATTGTTTCAAAGTCTTCATGTATCTTCAAATATATTCACAAGGTTTGATAAGGATTTTGCTTTGACTTCATTTGCTTCAACTACTTCCCCTTGAGCTTATATTCAAATCTTCAAACTTCATGCACCATCATCAAGACTTCAGACTGTTCCGACTGTGTATTTTTACAAACTTGAACTACGGCTCAAGGCTGCTTCAACACTTCTTCTTCATACCTGAATTGATGTTTATGCATGCATATCAGTCATCATTTTCTTCAACTCAGTGTAAGACTAGTTAGGATCTTCATATCACATGGAATTGTATCCACCGCGGCTGCATTATCCTCAACCATCATCTGCTGTAGCAACCTTTTTATGTTGTAGGTTCATACTGAATTTCTTCATGCACATGGCGGGCATATTCATCCAATCAAATGTGGACATATCACTTCTGAATAGTGCAGGCTTCCTTCATAAAAACTTCTACAGGCGGGAATTTCTTCCTTCATGATGCGTGCATTCAACTTCTTGCAGACATTTTTATCCACACACGCGGGGATTTCATTCAAGTTGCATGGAAAATGTATTTTCCCAAGCTGCTGCGGGCATTTGTTCATTTCATTCAACCTCTGAATGTTGTGGCAAGAATTTTCAGTGTGTGGCGGGTATTTTAACCATGCTGTAACCAATTCATCATAGTCAAAATGCTCAGTAGACATTTCTGATGCGGACATTATCATTACTTGCTTGCCAGGCGGGTGTATTTCTTTCATACTGTCTACTTTTGATGAGGTGCTGTGTGCAAATTAGATATGTTAGCGGGCATTTTATTCTCATAAGCGGGCATTTTGATGGATATTAGCACAATTGGAAGGCATTTTAAGAGTCCTGTGTGCATGTCTTCTCAATAGGCGGGCATTGTATTCATATCAGTACAAACATTTTTAAATATGAAGACTATCTTGCTGTATGCATTTCTTAACTTTCATAATAACCTCTGCGAGCATCTCCCATATCTTCAAACAGTCATCTAGTAAATTCATAAAAGGTAAGCATGCATCAATGACAACCTCATACTGCTGCTTCACTTTATTTCCCCCTTATCGACAAGCATCCCTTTTGAGTTACACAAGCCAAATTTGTATTACCTCATATTTTTAAGCTTCATACGCCTCAGTGTTGGAAAACTTGTCCTCAACTGCAACTGTTTTCTTCATCGAAAATCCCAGAGTTGTCTGTCCACATGTTCAAAGGATATACCTGAAAATATCAGACTTATGTGGTGGCTAAAATCAGAGCTCTTCTCCACGAATTCTCCTCCTTACACATGCATATCTTGATTTCTTCAATAGGTTTCTTGCTCATCATACCCAGAGCTAAAAAGAGTCACTGATATACTTTTATTCTTCCTAGCTGCCATACACTATTATTCGATGTCTGGAGGAGTCCTCATGCCATTAGGTCCATAACTTCTTACACATTCAAGCGACACTTGAAACTACATTGCTGCTCACCATCCTTATTCTAAATTAACATTAATAGTCTTTGACACCACTACTAACTGTTATGTAGATTTGCATCATCTCCTAGGTTCCTGTACTTTGCACTCAGACTAAAATTATTTCGTCATTTTGGCTTCCCTGTAGGTTCCACTTATTATGACGATACTTCCAGTGAGTTTTGTTTGCACATATTCACATACTATAGATGTTGTTAGTATGTCTTCATTTCCATGTTATCCTTGACAATTGATTTATGATCTATGTCATCTGATCTCTTACTCATCATATTATCTATTGCTTTGAAAGCATGTGGCCGTACAACTGCAATAATTTCTTTTGGCAGGACAAATCCTGCTTGAACAATTTCTCTATTGGGAAATCCCTTGTCTACATCAAATTTAAGGACTTGATCTGTACACAATATATCAATAAATGAAGGAGTCTTCAATCGTTCAAGGTCCTTACCATTATAATCATGCCACGATCCTTGGACCTGATTTGCTTGGAGTGGTCATTATCATTCCTTGAGTCCATCCTTCAATTCCATGGACTTAAGGTATACTCAAAGTCTTTTGAAAGACTTCAAGTATGGCTTGCCATATGTCAGCCATATCCACTTGTGCATTTATCATCTACTTCATTTAGATCAATCAAATTTTTTTTCTTCACCCACATCTTAGAATCTCCTTGGCTATGTGAACTTGTCTTCTAATCTTCAATTCTGCTGGTGTCATTCTTCTTCCAAGCTTCATTGGATCTCTTTGCTGAAGTATATGAAGGGATCTTCAATAGTTTACTTCTAGGACTTGTGCATGCTTGGGATTTATGCCCAGAACCACCACAATTAAAGCATCTCAATGTGTGACAATTGGCAGCCAAATTTCCAATTCGGTCATATGTCCAACATCTTATTTTGTTATGTGGACTTCCAACACTTTTTCTACAATCAATAGCTTTATGACCAAAATTAGAACACGCAAAACAGTAACCATTAAATTTATTTTCATAACTGGGACTTTGGTTCCATTTTGGTGTTTTTTCTTTTCTTGGCTTGCCTTGGAAACTAGGCCTAGCTTCTTGATGCATTCTTGAACCTTCAACTTCTTTGTTGTCATCTACAGTTATATGGGATACATCCTTGGTCATTGATGGACCAATTTCTGAAGTCTCGGGAGACAATAAATCATCTTCAAATTTCTCTTCTTCTTTCTTGTACCCAAGGCCAGATTTGTCAAGGGGAGACCTTTGGTAATCTAAAATTTCATCCAGGATAGCTAAGTTGTGTTGGAACTTGTCATATGCATCAAACTTTTCTTTTTTCCTTCTCAATTCAACTACCTCCATTTCAAGCTTCTAAATTTCCTTCTCCTTTTCATCTAGGTGATTCTTCAATACTTCTTCTATCTTCTTGGCTTCTTCTAGTTGAGTCTTCAAGCCAATATTATTTCTTCTTGTCTCTTCAAGCTAGTTAGGATCTTCACAACTCTCCTTAATATTTTGATCATTTGGCTCACCTTGTAAGCTTGTCTTGAGTAGGTCCACATTCTTCTCTTTTTCTTCTAGATGGATCTTCATAGATTCAGCTGAGTCTTGAAGTCTTATCATCTTATAGATGAGTTTACATGACAACTCCATTGACTTCTCATGATACTCTTCAATGAGCTTCTCTATCTTCTTTTTAAGTATTCGATCATGCTTGATATCTTGCACCTTAAAAAGGTTTGCTAGAAGATTCTTCTTAGCGTCTCCAAGAGCATCTTCAAAGTGATCATAACCAAGATTACTAAGATCAATAACATTCTTACCATCATTTACATATGAACCCTTTCCTTCCATTGTGTCTTCTGATTTCCTTCAAGCTTGTTAGGCTTCTGCAGAAGACCTGCTCTGATACCAATTGTTAGACACAATGCTCACTGAGAGGGGGGGGGTGAAACAATGAGCCTATACTTAATCAAAATTCAACTTCTTCAATCACTAAAACTTAAAACATCATGTCACAATTATTTCAACAATATATTCATCAATGAATTAATCATCTAAGCACATGTCATATAATCACCAACACATCACACACAAGAGACACAGAATATAGTTTTGTAATTTTTGTAATTGGTTCAACGTCTAAAACCGTGAGGAAATTCAACACCAACTGAAACAAAAGAGCACCAACTCTTTATCTAGGACCCTGCTTAGTTTTTCTTAGAACCAGCCAAGAAAATGGATACAAGACCCTGCTTGTATTGCATGTACATATTACATCTTCATGTTTCATTACTCATTATCTTTGTCTGCATCATCACCATCATATCAAATACATTTCACCAAAACATTACTGTCTTCGAACTGCTGTCAACATCTAGTCTTACAACTACAAGTATCATCACCATGTCTTCATATTACCATCTGTAACCCCAAAACAATCCTGGAATTCATACTGTCCAACATCATTAGATATTATAATATTTCTGAGCATTCATCATCATCTTCATCAATTCTTCAACATACTGTAACCTTAGAAGAATTCTATGAACACTGTCCATCAAAATTTTGTCCATGCATTTCAGCAGTCATGCATTCTGCTACCCTAAACAACCCAGAAAATCGAGCATCATCACAACGTTTTCAGCATGGTCATTTTCTGTTCATATGTGTCATCATCTCAACAATTTTCTTCCCTAACACATCAACCAACTGCCTAGCATTATGTCATCAGCAAGTTTATCCTCAGAAACCCTCAAATATATAAACATGTTCATACACTGCTGGCCAGTTCAACCCAGAAAAAATCAGAGATAAAAACACTTTGCTGGTGACCCGAAAAATTTAGACATAAAGGATAAATAAAAGGGTTATATTTCTGCTACAACTGCTGCTCCCAAAAAAATAAAGATAGAAGATAAAAAAACCATTTTTGTCAGCTTCCCTATCTTCATTTCTTCATCAATCAGATTCCTTAAACCAGATATATGTTGCTCCTCATCTTCTCTGTAATTAGGGACTGTTATGCTCATTTAGGGATTTTAACAAACCATTCAAAAACCACAAAAAGAATCACATACTGCTGCTAAAATAATCACCATCCAATGCCTTACTCCAACCCCAGACCAAGATTCTAATCCTCTCTTGCTGCTGTCACTTTTCTCTGCAATTTTAGGTCTGCAAAAATTGCAGTCACTGCTCCTCTGCTACTGCGAAAAACCTTAGTTCAACAGTCACGAAAATCTCATAGGAACTCCACCGAATTCCCACTTCCAAAATGAAACTTTCGACTGGGTATTTATACTAATTTCCCCCCAAAAAATTGGAGCCGACATGTAATTTATTATTATTATTAATATTATTGAATTTTTATTGGAGCCGACTTCAACAAGGTGAGGATGGTAATTTAATAAAAAATTTATTTAGACTTGATTTGTCATCCAAACTTGTTACCACCTCAAATGGTCAATCTTAGGAGTCAATAGGGCTTGTTATATGTATTTTCATTATTTTATTACTTTGTATTAAGGGTTGACCTCCCAATCAAACCTCAAGGTCACCATATCATTATAAGAGTGTGTCTACAAGCCATGCCATCATCATATGCATCATCCACATCATCTTCATCAATTGTACAAGGACCATTAACCCATCAAGTGTGGGTCCAAGGGACTTCAAGGTCACCATATCATTATAAGAGTGTGTCTACAACCCATGTCATCATCATATGCATCATCCACATCATCTTCATCAAGTGTACAAGGACCATTAACCCATCAAGTGTGGGTCCAAGGGCTTCTTCAAGGCGTCTTCATCAAGCAAGAGGATTCATGACCCCATTAAGACACAAATGACCACAGAATGGGTCATTTGGCTCATTAGGTGTTCCAATGGCTCTAATGCCCACATCCAAGGTTCTTCATGCCATGACATGTCATTTTTTGGTTGCTTGCTATGTCATCACATCAACCTTTGTCAATAATGGCTTGTCATCAATGACAATCATAAACAACCATAATCATCAAACCATTTGTCTCCACATCAACATTTGTCACATGATCATGATTTTGAAAGATCTATCAATGGAAGGTGCTCGTACATAGGTGTCTTGGTATATGCATCAATAAGAGAGTTATTATTGTTAGCATACATGTATCAACAAAGTTAAATCAATGAAACACACGCACAATAGTTGCATTCTTCCATGGCAACCATTTGTCCTTGCATTGACATTTGTCATATGACCATGATTTTTCAACATCTATTAATGGAAGGTGCTCCATATCCATAGGTCACTTGGTATATGCATCAATAAGAGAACTATTATTGTCAACATTATATGTATCAACCTGCACTTGTTTGAAAACCTTCATACCAACATTTAGAATCACAAAATGACAACTAGATTCAGAAAGAGGAATCTCTAGAAGCAAATGGTATGTCTCTTGTGACCTGAGTCCTTATCAACAACGATTTTACAAAACAAACTGTTGCGTGAATGTGCTGTTGGTTCATTTGGATTCTCAATAGAAGAGACATGCATCAACATATTGTGGAATATCTCCTATCCTTTTTCATATTTTGTTGCATATTTGTCTATGTAATTAATGACCACATGCTTCGAAAGAACATGTTTCCAATTAATATTATCCCTCCAATTCATCAATGCTTCACGATTATGTGTGTTCAATCTATCATAATTTTTCTAGGGTCATACTTATTTTCTCTGTTCTCATCAACATATAGTTTAGACTCATCGCATAGATCCCATGGTGCCTTATATCGACATACCGATCTCCTTTCCTTCTTTCAAAGGCAATATTTCTCATTGTAGGTTATGTGACGCTCAACATAATTAAGAATTTCTTCATAATCCATCATTGGATCGTATTTAAATATTTGTTGTGTATCCATTAAGAAATGATATCATCACCATTGAATCTAAATTGAATATTCCTTTGATGTTGATCACGTGGATTCATTGCATGTACACATCTGTCAAAATATTTATTTGCAAATCTAACTTGTGTCGAATCTTCCTAGTTCAATGTATCCATATTGGGAGCATATTTTAAACATAGAAATCCATGCACGTGTGAAATTCCACGATGTTTCCATTTGTAGCGACACCAATAATTTGTAGCTTGATGAAAACAATAGAAAATCTCATCTTGAAATATTGCATGTCTCGAGTGCATATAATGTGCTACAATATGAGGATTATCAATCACATTTTGACATCTTCATTTCCTTGCTTCCCCTAGATTAATGGGGCAAGTACCAAACATTAATTTATGCAAATGTGGCCTCTACAAATCTGTTGCACTTAGTGTGAAGAAAATTTTGGGACTCCCAATATGTTGATTAAAGTCAAATAACTCCACACGACACTGACTCCAATATGCCAGTGTACCTCTTAGTATACTTCCAAATCTCATTAATCTTTCTGCAAGTCATGAATATGAAATATTTTGTAAATGTTCCCATAACTCATTCATTGTCATAGGTAGTTATGCCAAAAAAAAACTGCAAAGGAAGCTTGGACATGATGTCTTAAGATGATATTAAATAAAAATTATATAAATCTAGGGTGCCTTCCAAACATGTTGTCACAATACCTAAGAATATGTTTTTCATATTCATGGAGATGGACATTTTGCATCTGTGGTTGCAACCAAATTGGTTAACCTTCAAGGAACAATGTTGGAAATTCCATATTAAACAACCCCGCTGTATTATTCTCATTGGTGGGAAACGAGCCAATGCCATGCCAATTAAGTGCATCAGTCCTTTTGCCACTTCTATTATTTTCCTCTTGATTAGGGTAAATTTCCCAAGAAAAAATAAGCTCAATCTCCCTTTGTTCATTTGGAGGCCTTGTTGCAAAAAATGTATGTTTGTAAACCATCTAACATATCATTAAGCCATGGTATGTCCTCAAACATTGCAAATTCAATGTGATTATCTATCTATGGTAAAGTAACAAAATTAATTATATGTGAGACATATGTTTCAATTTCAAGTAACTCATCTAGTGCATTATAATCATTTTGAACGCCACGATAATATAACTCATTTTGAATCTTATACAATAATGCATCCATTATTCTTTGTAATCTGACAATGAAATCATAACTTGATCCTTGTTGTCCTTTTTTTTGTACAAAAATTATTAAATCTAAGTCTTTAATATGTCGTAGTAATGTCATGGAAACATCTTTAACCTCTTAGGAAAAAATATTGGTCTATCCTCTATATTTGTATTGTCCACTTATTGAATGCATAACCTGCCAAATTGGACTTGCACGTGTTATCAACATCTCTTAGACTTGTGTGAGAACAACAAGGACTTGAGATTGTGCACCTAGATCCATATGATTTTGATTTGGAAGTCTTTGACGTGTTCCCTCTATTCTACATCACATGCACATTGGACATGTATTTGTATTTGGTACTTGAATTCCAACATAAGACTCTTCACACACATGACACATTTGAGCTTTAACCAATCGATTGATCCTATCATGGAATTTTCGATGTGCAGTATTCATATCTTCAAATGCTAATGGTATACTATCCTCATTTTGAATTTATTTAGTTGGGACTATCTCAACATTTCTTGCATCATTTTTTTGTGAGGGTTACATGTTGAGCTCAAGCATATATATCAACTACTTCTCATTTTCATAAGAGTATCTTTTGTCTTAAGTTCTCCATCTGGTAGTGTGGTTCTCCATTTGGTAGTGTGGTTGTGTTGGTTGAATTTTATTTTCTTGGTCGGCATGCTCTTTGTCATTCATGATCTTGCTTTCTTTTTTATTGTTGTTAGTAATCTGTCATTTGTTGTGATCATTTTTGTCGAATTGATTTTTGTCATTCATAATTGATTTTTCTCTCTTCTTACCTTTGGTTAGTTGTCATTTGTTGCAACTTAATTTGTCGTTGTGCTTTTTGTTGTTGACTTTTTTGTCTTATTCACTCTTCTTTTTGTTCATTAGTCATATATTCTAACTTCTCTCCATGTCTCCTAACACGTTCTCATGTCTATCTTCTTACTTCCTCAACATGTACATCATCTATTTCTTCAACTATGAGAGGGCATGATAACATGAATTATTGTACCACTAACTGAATCCCTATAACAAAGATAGGATAACCATTAAAAAGAAGTGAAACATACACAAAACTAAAATGAATGCACTAAACATTGCAATCAATGCACTATACTCAATTTTATTGAAACAAATAACACTAAAATCAATTCACTATATTGAGAGCAATGCATAAGAAACATGGAGTTAAATGATTGATTCTACAAACATTGAAATCAAAGTACTGTAATAAAAGTATTGCAACAAAAAATGTAGTGGGATATATTCATTTTACAAACACTGAAATTTATGCATCTAGCCCTAATTATTTTCCCAATTGTAACTTAGTTAGATAAATTACAATACATTGATTTAAGTAAGAATATCAACTATGAAAACAATGCACAAATTGCTGCAATCAAATCATTGTGTTCAACTTTATTGAATTGATTAACACAGAAATCAATGCAATGAACTGAGATCATTGCAACAAAAGACTTGGTGTGAAATTATTGAATTAGTCACTGCACGGTGAAATTATCCATCCATGGCTTATGGAAGGAATTGGGTTTTAGAATCCCATTTCTCAAAGCCCAATATACTATTAGTGTGCTATATATTGGATAAATTAGGTTTTACAGGTATTCCAATTTGGGTTTTAGAAGTCGATATTACAACTACAGCGAGCCAAACCAAACAATAAATCGAGCTTCCTAATTCATTGTTTCTTCATGCAAGTTAAGTATTGCAAAGACTATTTTCTCACATACTTATCAATTGTTTCATTCCGTGGACAACATTGCATGATGTGTCGAATAGACAATAATATCAACAATTTGCAAACAAGAGATGTGGTGGACAACTTGATGTAAGAATGGAAACCATAGGCATCAATGAGTTCATTGATAAGGACAAGGCCTTCCATTTCCACCATAACACATTTCTTCGTAATCAGTAACCTAACGTTGATGCACTTGGGAGAAAAATTCTTACAGCGAGAAACCTTATTCCTAGAATACATTAAAAAACAACTCCTCAATTGCTTGCAAAACTTGTTAGGTTATTTCGAAATTGTTAACATCTCTTAAAAACATACTCCATGTTCATTCATTAAAAGTTTGTAACTCTAAAATGTTACAACTTCTATAAAACCTAAAAGATACTCACAAGAAACATGCAAATTTATTCTCATGCAAAGTGCAATCATTTTGCACTTTAAGAGTTTATATTTTTTTAATCAATAATTTGTCATGGCATTGTGCTTCCATAAGCCATGGATGCCTAAGGTAAGATTGAAGATGATCAAGATTTATTACAACCGAGAAAAGAGAAATTTTATATCCATTTTAAGTGAAGAAAACAATGAAATTGAAAGGGAACATATGTGAAGAATATAAAGGTGGAAATGAAAATAACCACCAAGAATGAGAGGCAACCACAATTTAATTGATAAAAAAAGTGGATTTGGTCATTTAAAGATTAATTATGTAGGATACTTTCCACGTAAATATGTTGTTACATTTAATTGGCCAAATGTTTCCTAATTATGTATTATACATATATATTCATTGTTATATTATCTACTTGGATCACTCCTCAATGCAATGTTGATATGGAGATAAGAATATACCTTGATTACATATTTAGTTTGTAGTATTGTTAGTTGCTTAGTTCGCTCCTTAGTTTAGTGTTGATTTTCTCACGTAAATTTGAATTGGTTAGGTTTAATTTGTTTTATATAATCCTTCATATTTTCTTTTTTAATAGGACCAACATGTAATTTTTTTATGATTTTATGATTCAACATTTCTTTCTTTTGAGATTTGGGTTATAGTTACAACCTCGGCATTACCCATGTTACGTGACAACAACTCCCCAATACTAGGCTATAGAGCGCTTTTGGACACAATAATGGGAAAATTTCCAAATTGGTTATGCATAAGGTTAATTTCCTTGGCTACATTGTTAGCAATAGCTAGAAGGAGGTGTTGCATGTTGTTATAACTGTGGATAGGCAACAATGTGTTGTTGATTTCCATATTGTACAATATAGTATTATTTTGTTTTAGCACTGATAGAGTGTTTTTTTTTGTAAATAAGTCAACTATATTATATTAATATATGTACAAAATTACAACATCCATTAGCCTGAATTTCTTCAGGATTGTTTGATCCTTCAATGCACTAGTATGATATTTAACAAACAAAATTGGCCCTAGACCCTTCCCCTAAACGAGAAAACAGGGTGTATATTTAGTACTATTACCAACAAACAAAATCCCACTAAGACTAGATAAGGCCGCTACCAATAGACATAACTATTACCAATACACTACCCACCAGAAAACATACCATATTGCATTGGCCAACCACCGAAAAAAGACCAAGTCAAAATAGAAACAACAAAATAGAGGAGCGACGCGAAACAACTAAGGCAACTAGGTGTTGGCAAAGGGTTGAGTCACCCCCGCCTAGCCTTTGTCTTCAACAATGTCGTGAAAACCAGTCTTATCATTAGCATTCACCGGAGCAAACACCCCCATCTACGGGAGGAAGGGAATTCCAATCTCCTTCCCAACAACATCAATCTTCATGTGTAGAAGCTTGGTGTCATGAAACAATTCTTTCCAAAACGCCACAGGAATGTTTTCAGCCCGAGGTTTCTCCTCTCTCTCAAACAGAACGCTGCCTAAGATCCCATTAATCACCTGATACAGCATCATCATCTTCTCGTAGCACCCCTGATGATCCCACGTCGAAATAGGGTCCTCAATCCATTGTTCAATTGCGACAAACTCCATTGAAAATTTTGGCATTACTAGGTTTGTTATCGGCCTAGCAAAGAATAAAGCACTATTGAACCTACAACTGGGTTTGATCTCAGCTTTCCTTAACAAGTGAACTGGGCCTCGACACTAGATAGGGCATGAGACCATTCATCCCAGTTAACAAACAATAAATGAAAGGCATGAATTCAATTTATAGGTGAATGTAGAGGCAATGACATTGTGTATTTTCTTAAGTATTTGTTTTAACGAAATGTGTGGGTTATAATTCCCTTATTTACATAATGTTTATTGATTATTTGTAATAAATTGATGTGTAGTAGATGTTGGTTCGAGTAGAGTAATATATGAGCATTATGATATGCCATCAAAATTCTATAAAATTACTAAGCATACTAGGTCTCACAACTTTGTCCGAGGACCACATTTTAGCTTATGGAGCCCAGTTGTGCATAATTTAATAGTCCAACCAGATGAAGGCTTGGGATTCCAAAAGAGGATAAAGTAAGGCTTTGTGGGTCATTGATGCAATGGAATTTATGGTAATAGATTTTAATCCCCGAGTATGAAAATGATATTTAATTTTTTTTAGCATAAATAAGTTATTTTATTTTGCTGCTACATGTTTAAAAAAGAGTGTCGAAGGGATACTAGAAGATATTGTTTGACCAACGTTAACAATTTCTTGGTGTCATGTACGCATTGCTTTGAAAATGATATAGTTCCAAGGTTGTAGATGAGAGTTATAAGTCCTCAAATTTTTATTGAGTAGAATTATTTTGCTAGTTCCTAGTTCAAGTATGATTTTGTGTTTACACCACTTGCAAAATCACTTGCAATTCACCATTTTGTTAACTCTCAACAAAATTCATTAGTTAAATTCCAAGTAAATCATGATATAGACTAATTTCCTATGAGTATTTACTTCCTTTTTTTCTTTCACAAGAACGGATGAGAGCTTTTATATATAACAAGAGAGAAATAACATAGTTACATAGTGATGGAGCAGGTCTGCTCCCCGACATGCAGGAGCTAACCAGTCTCGACATTCATCTTTTACCGGACTGTAACTAACATTACAAAGTTCTGACCTATTACAACTATAAATTCAAACAATCTTCCCTAGGAGCTTTAAACAAAAACAATACATTGAGGAAACATTTTCATGCTGTCTTCTTCTGCTTAATACAAAAACCCAAAATTGCTACATATATTTTTCTCATAACCACAGTGAAAGAGTTCCAAGTCATCCTAAACCACGCCAAAAAAAGGCCCAAAAACCTGAGGAGTCTCCCGAGCAGCAAGCTAAAACTGACGACGGAGCTCTGGTTCTGCTCCTCCCACATTTCCACGTTCTTTCTGCAGCTCCTGCTTCATGTCTCTAAGTTCAACTCGCATTCCATCAATCTTTCCCTCTATGATTCTGTCACAGCAGTGTACCGCCCTAATTTGGACGTCCAAATTGACCGAGCAAGGGCATCCATTGTCCAAGACTTCAATGAGACTATCCACCTTCGTATTGAGCTTGCTATTGTTCTCTCGAACCTCATTATTTGTTGCTTGAGACAGGGTAAACATATGCTACATTGCCTTCTTGATTTCATAATTTTCACCTCTCAATAAACAGACTTGGGATTCCAGCTCTTGCAAATACTCTTTGACCTTCTTTGGCATGCTATCAGCTTCCTACACTGAACCAAAACCGCCACCATCAACCTTGACAGGGAAGGAGTCAGAATCCTGCACGTGTTGACGGCTATCATCCTGAAAACTGTACTGAAAAGGAATCGAGCCACCCTGACTCCCGGGAAAAGAGGGATGTTTCTTCCTAAAATCAAGTATCGCAGAGCCTCCTACATGGGGGATGGTTTTCCCGTAGAGAAGACAACTAGCATTTTCTCCGAATTCATCCATCTTCTCAAATGATGAAGGCATACAATGCTGCCAGCCTTCACACCACCTCACATTTAAACTATGATCTCCTCGCGTCCCAACTGCAATTAATACATGCATGCCGACCATGTGGAGTCCATGTGCCTCCGGCGCGCGGTCTTCTCTCCTCCCAAGGTGTAAATTTGGGTCTACAACTTTAGAGTTAGCTCCTTCATCGAGCAATATTAAAAACTTGAACATGGATGGAGTTTTTTCAAGACTCCAACCCAATTTTGAATACTTCTCACGATTTGAAGACATAAGGTTTCTACCCGGATGGTAAGACAAGGATAATTTTAGGGGATCCAAACCTTGTGTGTCACCATCTGATTGCTAACCAGGACTCCGCGATCCTGCATTACACCAATATTTGCCATTATGTCCGTCTCCTGATTGTTGGCTCTCAAAATTTGAAGAAAGTTTATGGTTTTGAACTCGTTGACTAAACACTTTAGGGTACGATGGGTTTTAGAGGTAGGGTTCTTGCGATTTGTTATCAAGTTCTGAGCATCTCTAATAACTAGCATTGAGTCCCCGAATACTATTAGGTCTGTGAAGCCCTCATACCTTGCAATCTCCAGTCCTTTTATTAAAGATAACCATTATGCGTTATTATTTGTCCTTTTTCGAGTCCCCAAGCATAGTCTTTCATTTTATTTCCTTCCGAGTCATACAAGACTCCACCCGCACCTACTAACCCTTATGAGTATTTACTTCCTTGTTAATAGTTGTTATGATCATTGGTTTTGATCTAATGCATCTAAACTGTGTGAGGCATAAGGAACAATTAATATTGGTGTTATAATCCATTATTATGTGAAGAAACTATGTCTTATTGTGTGCATGTAGAAAACATAACTACAACAATAGCATGATTGTATGGAATCAATGAGTGGGTTCCTACTAGATTCATGAGATCATTGGTATTCCCTTATCTACTAAATAATGTGTAAACAACATGTAGCCATCCATTCTTTAGTGGTGTGTTTTATTTTTTGTTGTGATTATTTTGGTTGGTCTAAAATTATTTAAAAGTTGGCAATCTTACTTATAGCCATATGCTCCAAGATTACTCCTATAGACTTCTTTGAATGGGTAGAAGATTGGACATGGAAAAACTGCCATGCATACCCTTTACCCACAATTAGTTTTCCATTAATCAAATCGTTGGCAGAGGGTGAATTCTCATAGTATATCATTGTTGTGATCATTGATTTCAGTTAAGGGGCAAATTTCCAAATTGGTTTTACATAAGATTAATTCTCTTGGCTATAGTGTTACTAATAGCAAGAACAAGGTGTTGCATGTTGTTATAATTGTGATTTGATCCCTCTTGGAACTTGATAGATATGGAGTTAAGATGGATATAAGTTGCTTCTATTTGTAGGAAGGCGTGTGAAAATTGTAGATCAGGATCATCATTTTGTATATGTATATGTTTGAAATTAATCAGATCATTTGAAATTTACTGAGTATTAATGCCAACCATGTGATCCATCTTCACTCCAGATCTATCATAGTTTGTAAATAAAAATTATAGATGATATTCATATTCATTTTGTATATGTATATGTTTGAGAGAACCAGATCATTAAAAATCTGCTATCATTTGTAATACAGAGACTACTATAAAGATTGTCATTTCAAAAGTTGCACAAGGAATAATATGAATAGTAATAAAGTAATAATCTTAAATGATGAAAAGTGTGAATAGTAAGAATTTGATAGGACACATATAATTAATAATAAATAAATTACATAGTGATCAATATGAATCTATCTTCTTCAACTCTTCATAGAGCCACACCTACTAGCTTTACCATTTTTTCATATTGATCATATGAAAAAAGAGGTTGAAATCAAAGACCATTCAAAATTTTGGCTCGAGATATTACAATAAATGTAATACCCTACCTCTCTTGATTTCCAATATTAATAGTTGTTTTCTCCAATGTCAATCCTTGTGATGTATGTATTGTTAAGACCCAAGCAAGTTTCGTTGAAATTTGTTTCTTAATACCGCTTTCAATAGGTGTAATAGGAATAGTTTGAGGGAATGAATCATCCCATGGAACCGCCACAATGCACATAATTATCAAATCTTACTAAAACATGTGTGGGTGTTTGTGGGGGTAAACTTCTAGGGTGATACACAATTTGTTCTACAACTCCAAGAGCACCATTGATGAGTCCTACGTGAATCCCTATGTTTGATGTAAGCAACACCCCAGCTCCAATTGAAATAAGTAATTCAAGTTCCAAGTCCTCTTCATATGTTTCCATAGAATAGTTGCTTCTTACTCTTGTAGCAACACTAGCTACAATGGTACAATCTATGTATCTCAAGAAATGCTTATTATGATTTTGTACATCAACTTTTGTTGCAAAACAATGTATGACCTTATCAAATGAATATTTTTTGGAAGCGTCCAAGTATGTATCTATGTGAGTCATAATTATTTATAGTCTTCTATAGTTGGAATTACATCCCTATCATTCATCAACACACGACGAAAACATTTTTTATCATGGCTTTGTCCATCTTGCCAAAACACAGCATCAAGGGTCACCATTGTTTTGAATGAGTTCCATAATTCTTTTGTGATACCTTCAGAGGCATGTATATATTTATCCATAACAGGTGAAAACTCTTCCAAATTACCGACCCATATAGTTGACCTCCCTCCAAAAGAAATATTAGAATATTCATGGAAATCTTGGCGAAGTCTTTAGTTAATTTTTAGTAACAAATTTCTTCTAATAAAACACATTTCATTTATTATGATATATTTCACATGCTTCATCTCTTATTGTAAGGTAATTAAATGGGAGCCTTGTATAGTGTTTATCTCTTTGATTGTTATATGAAGTACAAAATGAATTGTTGTTGCAAATATGTTGAAAGCTACAACCCCTCCAGGAGATAAAATAAGTAAGGGACACTTCTCAGGAAGAGACTTGGTTTCAAGGTCGTTTTTAACATCTTGAATCAAATAAGACTTTCATGTACTTGCAGTTCCTTGGATAATCATACATATTCAATCACCCCTTCTTCTATAATGGCCCTGGATAATATCATATGCTTCTCTTTGCTTAACCCCTAGATTCTCAAACGAATAAGACTTTGCATTCTCATTAGGAAAAATGGAATTCAACTTTCACTTATGAGATATGAAATGAATATCATGATTGGAAGTGTCTTCGTCAACAAAGTTAGTGTTCCAATTATGCATAACATCATGATCCCTATGTCCAAGCATCTCAAATTCATTATGATTTATAAATTTACGTCTATACAATCTAGAAATGATCTCCCATTCATGCTCCCCAGAATATCCAATTATATTTAATGGAACTTCTTCTTCTTCTTCTTCGTGTTTAACTAGATTGACTTGAGGAAATGGATTACATTAAACATGAGAAGGTATTTATTGTAAGTTTTCCCAATTTTATACTCTCATAAAATGTGTGGCCTATATCTCTACGGAAATCACAAAATTTATTGTACGATACCAAATCAGACCAACAAAATTCTATAGACTTGTCATATTCTCGAGTAGGATCAAACTTAAATCGAGGTAACACACACACAATAGCTACATTATTTCATGGTAACCATGTACCCTTGATATGACATTTGTCATATGGCCATGATTTTGGAACATATATATATGGAAGGTGCTCCATATCCACTAGTTTCTTGGTATATGCATCAATAAGAGAATTATTATTGTCAACATTACATCTATCAACCTTCACTTGTTTGAAAAATATTCCCACCAACATCTAGAATCACAAATCAACGACTGCATTTAGAAAAAGGAAGTTGTAAAAGCAAAAGACATGCCTCTTGTCCACCTATGTCCCTGTCAACAATGATTTCACACAACAAACTATTGCATGCAAGTGTTGTTGGTTCATTTGGATTCTTGATAGGAGAGACACACAACAACATATAGTGGAAAGTCTTTGATCCTTTTTTAGATTTCGCTACATATTTTGCTATATAATAATGAACACATGCTTCAAAAGGACATGTTTCTAATCTTTATTATCCCTCCACATTATCTATGTTTCACGAGTATGTGTGTTCAATATGGTATCATTTTGTCTATCTTCATACTTCTTTTATCCATTTTCATCAACATAAATTTTCAACTTATCACATAGATCCCATGGTGCCTTATATCGACATACCAATCTTCTTGCCTTCCTTCATAGGCAAGATTTATCATTGTAGGTTATGTGATGCTCAAAACAATCAAGAAGTTATTCATAATCCATCATTGTATTATATTGAAATACTTGTTACGTATCCTGTAGGAAAGGATGATCATCACAATTGAGTCTAAATTGAATATTTCTCTGATGTCAATCACGTAGATTCATTGCATGTACACATCTATCAAAATATTTTTTTACATATCTAAATTGTGCCAGATATTCCTAGTTCAATGTGTTCATATTAGGAGCATCTTTTAACTATAGAAAACCATGCACATATGGAGACCCATGATGTTTCCATTCACAACGGTCCACCAATAATCCATATCTTGATGAAAACTATAGAAAATCTCATCTCGAAACACCAGTGCATATAATGTGCTAGAATATAATGATTATTAATTACATTTTCATGTCTCCATTTCCTTGCTTCCCTTAGATAAATGGGGCAAGTACCAAACATTAATTATTCAAATTTGGCCGCTACATATCTTCCACACTCAGTGTAAACAATATTGTGGGACTCCCAATCTGTTGAATTAAGTCAAATAACTCTAGATGACACTTACTCCAATATGCACATGTACCTCTTAGTACACTTCCAAATCTCATTAATCTTTCCGCAAGTCATGAATTTGGAATATTTTATAAATGTTCTCGTAAGTCATTCATTGTCGTAGGCAGTTCTGTCATGTTTTTTAAAACAAAAACTATAGAGGAAGTTTGAGCACAATTTCTCATGATGATATCAAGTAAAAAGTATCTAAAGCAATGGTGTCTTCCAAACCTGTTGTCATGATACCTGGGAATATGTTTTACATACTCATGAAGATGGAAATTTCACATCTCTGGTTGCAACCATTTTGCTTCACGTCTAGAGAACAATGCTAGAAATTCCATATTGAACAATCCCTTAGTATTATACTCATTGATAGGAGACAAGCCAATGATGGGCCAATTAATTACATCATTCAATTTTTTATTTGCATTATTTTCTTTTTAATTAGGGTTATTTTCCAAAGCACGAATAAGCTCAATATCCCTTGGTGTGTTTGGAGGCCCTGCTACAAAAGAAGATGTTTGTTAACCATCTAACATATCATCAAGCCTTGGTATGCCCTCCAACATTGCAAATTCTATGGATAATTGTCCATCTCTAGTAAAGTAACAAAATTAATCATATGTGAGACAGCTATTGAAATTTCAAGTAACTCATCTAATGTAGTTTAATCAATTTGAACATCACGATAATATGGGTCATTTTGAATATTATATAACAATGCATCCATTATTGTATGGTTTCTAGCTGTGAAATCATAACTTGATCCTTGTTTTCCTTTTTTTTTTCTTTTTTTTTCCGTACAACAATCATTAAATTTAAGTCTTTAATATGTTGTGATAATGTCATGGCAACACCTTTAATCTCTTGGGGAAAACTAATTGTGTGTCCTATATATTTGTATTGTCCCCCTATTGAATGCATAACTTGCAAAAATGGACTTGCATTTGCTATCAATATCTCTTTGACTTGTGTGAGAGAAACAATGACCCGTGGTTGTCCCCTTGGATCCATATGAAGTTGGGTTGAAAACTTATGACAATTTCCCTCTCATTTGCACCTCATGCACATTGGACTTGTATCTATTTTCAGTAATTGAATTATAGCATAAGACTCTTCAAAGACATGACACATTTGAACTTCAACCATTGATCAATCCTATCATGGAATTTTCAATGTGCTATATTCATATCTTCAAATACTATCAATTTCTGGGTGGGCATTTCATTCTCATTATGCAATGCTTGATCGTTTAACTCTTTCTTTGTTTGGAGATAGTGAACATTTTAAAGTATTGAAAGAAGACGAATGAGAAAAGGGGAATCTATGTCGCCTTGGTAGGCATCAATCGATCTGTGGAGCGTACAAAATCCATCATGTATATTTCTTCAACTGGGACTATCTCAACATTTCTTTTACCATTCTTTTGGGTGAGAGTTAGGCGTTGAGCTCGAGCATAGATATAAACTAAACTTCTATTTTTCACAAGAGTATCCTTTTTTCTCAAGTTCTCCATCTGGCACTATGGTTTTATTGATTGATTTTTTTTTGTCTACATTGATTTGTAAACTACTATGGATATTCCACTAGAACATTTCATTTCAACACATCTTACAACTTAGTTCATTGTGTTAGCTTAATTCCACATAATGCTAGAATAAAATGAATATGAAAGGAAAATAGAAAGACCAAAGTAACACATACACACACAAATAAAACAAGATATACCATAGGAAAACCCACTACGAGGGAAAACCCAATCAAAAGTGAGGACTATGCCCTGCTCTTTTCTTCTCCAATATGCAATGAAAATACAATGAAAGTGGTACTCTATATGTTGTTACCTATGACATTATGGCATGTATGGCTACAATAGGATCTCCCACTTCCTCTTTCATGCTCTAATATCCACTCTTAGGCTCTTGCATAGCTATGGAACATATAATAATACCATAGCAATATAACCCCTTCTCCTCCTAACAATAGTTTTTTAACATAGCTCGATAACCATCTAGCGTTAGATTTAGGTTTTTTTCTTGCCTCAACTCCCATTTAGGGTTAGGATTTTGGACCCTATAGAATGTTCTTAAAATTTCACATGTGACTAGTTACACATGTGTGAGTAATGAGAGCTAATGTGGAATCCACTTGGTACCATGGTGGTCAACATGATAGGTCAACTTGCAGGAGGCATAACTTCCTCACAGGGGTTTCAATTTAGATGATATTTTCATCGTTAAAAAGCTCTTAGAGTGTAGAATAGCATTAAGGCTAGGAGCTATGATCACAAACTTTTATTCCCATAAAACATCATTTAATCTCTCAAACTAGCCTAAAAAATTTATGGACCTGAAATTTGCAAAGTAAGACCTACCCCTAAAATGATCCCTACAAGCTAATTCAACCAATATTTTCACTTAGAAAACACCAAAATATATGATGAATTTCAGATCAAACATGCTCTTTTCTCATTCATATTCTCACTTTCTTTGTTCTTATTACTAGTCAATTGTTCTTTGTTGTGATTGTTTTTGTCAAAATGCTCTTTGTCATTTATATTTTTTTTCCTCTCTTCTTGCCTTTGGTTAGTTGTCATTTGTTACAATTGAATTTGTTGTCGCTTTTTGTTGTCCACTTTTCTACCTTCTTCACTCTCTCTTTTGTTCATCAATGATATATTCTAACTTCTCTCTATGTTGCCTAACACGTTCTCATGCCTGTCTTCTTAATTCCCCAACATGTACACCACCCATTTCTCTGTTATGAGAGGACATGATAACATGAATTATTGTACCACAATTGTAACTGAAACCCTATAAAAAACATAGGCTAACCATTATCAAGAAGCGAAAGACACACAACACAAAAATAATGCACAAAACCCTACAATCAATGCATTATAGTCAATTTTATTTAATCAGCTAACACTTAAATCAATGCATAAAAAACTTGGAGTGAAATTATTGATTTTATAAATGCTGAAATCAAAGCACCATAGTAAAAGTATTGCAACAAAAAGTGTAGTGTGACATTATCAGTTTTACAAACACTAAAATTTATGCATAGCCCTAGTTATTTTCCCAATCGTGACTTAGTTGGATAAATTACAGTGCATTGATTTCAGTAAGAAGATCAAATTTGGAATCATTGCAATCAAATTATTGTATTTAATTTTATTGAATCGGTTAACACTAAAATTAATGCAATGTATTGAGAGCATTTCAACAAAAGTCTGTGTGAAATTATTGCATTTGTCATTACATAGTGACATTAACCAACCATGGCTTATGGAAGGAATTGATTTTGGAATTTCATTTCTCAAAGCATAATATACTATTAGTGCCCTTCGTATTGTATAAATTAGGTTATACGGGTTGTCCAATATGGTTTTCAAAATTTGATATTTGTAACGTCCCCTTCACCCAATTCGACCATTGGGAGGGGACATTAATTGATTTTGGGCTTTCAAATTTCGCCCCACAACCAAATTACAATTTCATAAAATGTAAAATACGTGTGTAGATGAAAAATAAAAACACACAGCGGAAATAAGCTCGATCCACACACACACATCATGCATTTATTAACATAACTATCACATGCATCAAATAAAAACGTTTTGGATTCAAATACACGAGAATACTTATCATTATCCAATGTAGATCCAAGCAATTGGTTGTGTAAGAGCAATTTTCCACTTAACCATAGGCATTATGTCCAACATATACACTCTGTCTCTGTGCTTAGCCAAATTCTCCTACATAGATCTACAATGGTCTTGCTCAACCATCGCACCCTTGGCTCCCACAATACTTGCCCCACACAACACCCTTATGGGCTCAGACATCGCCTTCACCAATCCACGGTTATCTTGGGTGATCCATCTTGCCAGGTGCTTCCAGTGTGTGAATAGAAGAAGTCCAATCTGATATGTGTTATTGAAGAACCACCTGTAGCCTCAATTTGTGGCTTCTCAAGCATCTATGAGCAGGATAAATCAATGTGTAAGGGCTCCTAGCTTGCCCAACCTCTCTGCTCACATACAACCATCAATTTTTCCTTCCAAATCTACAACATATTCTCCAAATTCTCATTTCTAGGTTAAACACAGTTTAGTAAGGTCATGAATAACAATGGAGAGATCTGCATAGTGTAGACCTGTGTGAAAGAATGAGAGAATGAGGGTTGACTCCAAGGGATATGAGATAATGGTGAAAATACAACTAACATAGCTTCTGATAGTAGAAGAAAAGACTCTTGGAAGCTGTAGACTAACTTTTGTCATGGCCAAACTATCACAAAAGTGCAGCTAGCCCCATGATTCAATAACTACATGAGGTGACCTTTCCCACCAATCTCACGCATGCATTCAATGATTGGAAAATAGTCAAAAGGGAGATAATTGGCTTATTCAAAGCACATGATAGAATCTAGGTGAGTTCTAAGGTTGACACTTGGCAACAAGGATTTAGTCTCCCGTAGACCCCCTTTCCTCTTCCCCTCTGGTGGAATCATAGCCCCTTTGGTGCTCTTTACACATCCATTCTTGGACCATTTTATTATTTATGCACATAATATTTACATATATTCTAAATCAACATAACAAGACAACCATACAGTTCAAATAAAATATATATGTCATACATGCCTAGCCATTCAGTTCAAATAAAATATATACGTCAGACATGCCTAGCCATTCACTAGTCAGGCCTTGGGCTTGAGCTCCGCACTAGGAATCCATACTAGCATATTTACATCATTTACATAATTTTGGTTAAATATATTCCAAATCAAAACTGAATTCCATCCCCCTTGGAATAAAACCATCCTCAATGTTTACTCAAAATTAGAACAAAAAAGGGTATGCCTCTCTCATGGCATCCTCTAGCTCCCATGTAGCCTCATTGGGACCAAAGTGCTTCCATTGCACCTTTACTTGTCCAATGTATTGGTTCCAGAGCAATTCCACCTTCCCATCTAGGATGCATTATGTCTTTGACATGAGTTTATTAACATCCTCAAATTGAAATTGAAGATCTTGAGCATAAATTAGAGGAGTTTTAATCTTCAGATCTTCAAGGAGTCTCCAATGCTAGAGAAATCTTACAAAACTAAGAGAATGAGTATGAGAGGAGGATAAGAAGGATAAGTTATGCACTGGATCTACAAGTATGATGAATTCCGAGCTGGTAGCTGCAGATGGAGGGTGAACTAAACTATATGAGCTACTCAGGGGTGCATTCACTGAAATGGATCACCTCCTCCAGATGTAATTTCTTCAAGAAATCTCTCCAATTGCACTGTAACTGAGGATCTCTCTCTGGATGTCTTATATTCTTCAATAACGGACTGATGCAGGCCTGTATATCAGCATTCCAAGGATCTAGATTTGATCATGGACAAACTGGAACATTAACTGCATTGGGGTTCATCTCCCAAGCTTGGTTGAGGCACATCACTCAAATATGAGAAGCAAAAGCTCTCGAGACAATAAACAAATGACCAAAAGATGTGAATGGTGCACACTAGCCTCCTTTTATAACTTGGGTATCTTCCTAGGCAAGCCATTGGCACGTGTGAGAGGTGAGGGCACCTTCATTGAGAGAATTAGCAACATTTTTGCCTTATGCAACTTGCTTGCTTTGTGTCTTCAACTGATTTTAGCAATCGTTCCCTCCTTAGCTTTACTAGATGTTGCCTTCTTTTTCAAACTGGTTGCTTTTTGCACTTTCCTTCTTTTTGAATTTCCTGCTTTGTGCTTTTTCTTGTTTTTATTGCTTTTTCCAATTTCTATCTTTTTATGCTGCCACCTTGATTTTAGCTGACTCCTTGTTGTTTCTATATTTTTACACTTGAGTAGGTAAGGTCCACCTTGTCCTCATGGCCCCTCCTAGCCATGTGAACATCCCCATGTTCCAAAAATTTGATTAAAAAATAAAATTATGAAATTATTAATTACTATAGTCCTTGTACCAAAATTTATCGCAATTAATTAATTATCCTCCACTTAATTCTTCTTCCTAGATCCTTAGGGATTGGAGGGTCCAAGTATTGACCAAGTGGCCACTAAGGAAGGAACATGACAGTCCTCCCTCCCCAAGACTGCTTTTCCTCAAGCAGGTGCAATCCTGGATGTTGTGGAATCTATTCATTTTCCCAGGTTGCATCTTCACTAAGAAACCCCTTCCATTGCACTAGATATTCTTTTATGGTCATGTTACTTAGCTTCCTTTCTCTAACCTGCAAAATATTTTCTGGTTCTAGGACCAGGTGTCCTTCATCATCGAGAGGAGGGAATTCTTCTGAAACTATTACTTGTTGTCCTACTGCTTTATTCAAGCATGACACATGGAAAACATTGTGTATTTTTCTCCCTAGAGGCAAATCTAATTCCTTTTTTTTTCATGTGGTTCATGGAACACCCTATTTTTTTGGTGCCCACTACGTCCACGTTAACCTCCCCGACGTCCGGATACATAGGAAGGGCAGTTAATTAGCTAGTAGATCTCCTGAAGAGCTCAACTGCTCACTTAAGAGCAAGTGTCACTAGTGGGACTTGAACCTGGGTGGAGCGGATAACAATCCGATAACTCAACCACTTGGGATAAAACCAATTGACGCCTTATGATCTTGTATGGTCCATAGAATATTGGCTACAATTTCTCAACCCCTTTTGATTTCAGAGAATATTTCCTATATGGTTGCAACCTCAGATAGACTAAATCACCTTCTTGGAAGGTTCGGTCTGTTCTGTGCTTATCTGCATTTACCTTCTGTTGGTTATGTGCAACCTACAAGTTTTCTTTGAGTGCCTTGAGTATGTCTTGGATTTACTGGAGCCAATCCTTTTCTTTTTGTGCTATGGAATCCCCAAAAATCAGATCTACAAATGTGAGGGATTCATACCCATACAGAGCTTTAAATGGTGTCATTCCAATGGAGAGATGGAATGTAGTGTTATAACAGAATTCCCCCAAGTGTGTCATTCCAATGGAGAGATGGAATGTAGTGTTATAACAGAATTCCCCCAAGTGTGTCATTCCAATGGAGAGATGGAATGTAGTGTTATAACAGAATTCCCCCAAGTGTATCCAAGTGACCCATGCTTTTTGTTGCCCAGTAATATAATTCCTTAGATAAAATTCGAGCCATTGGTTTACCCCCTCAGTTTGGCCATCATTATGAGGGTGATAACTCGTGCTAAGGTTCAAACTAGTTCCAACTAGTTCAAACAAAGTTTGCCAGAAAGCACTAGTGAATTTTCTATCTAGGTCACTTATTATAGTCTTGGGCAGACCGTGCAATCTGGATACTTCTTTAAAAAATAGTGCAACAACTTGACTGGCAGTAACAGTTGACGTGATAGCAAAGAAGTGAGCAAATTTAGTCAATCTATCAACCACTACAAAAATACTATCCTTACCATGGGTTTTGGGCAACCCGGTGATGAGATCCATGGACACACTTTCCCACTTCTGTTATGGAATTGGTAGGGGTTGAAGGAGACCAACAGGATGAGTGTGCTCAAATGTATTATGTTGGCATGTAGTACACTCCCTTACATGCCTTAACACATCATTTTTGAGGCCCTTCCAAGTGAACCTCTCTCTCACCTTCCGGTGAGTTTTCAGGAATCCAGGGTGGCCCGCCACTGGTGCATTATGGGAAGCCTCCAAAATTTTTCTTTTAAGTTTGATCCGGGCACTAACAAAATTTTGTCTTTGTAATATATGACATCATTAAGGATTTTGTAAGCATCATCCTGAATCAACCCATTGAAAACCTCACAAGCAAACTGGTTCTTGGAATATTCAATAGATAGTTGTACCTTCCAATTAGTTGGGACTTGCAACAAAGAAAAAGCAAGCTTCCTAGAGAGGGCATAATCTACCACATTCATCTTACCCTTTTTGTATTCTATTTCAAAGTCATAGGACTGAACCTTACTCACCCATTTCTGTTGTCTATCATTCAACTCCTTTTGGGTCAGAAAATGTGTCAAATTGTTGTGATTAGTCTTTACTATGAACTTGCCTCCTACTAGGTACTATCTGAATTTGGACAAGGCATACATAATGGCCAACATCTCTTTATCATAAATTGAATAATGCCTCTCATGTGGCTGCAACTTTCTACTCTCATAGGCAATGGGATGCTTATTCTGCATCAAAACTGCTCCAATGCCTTCCCCCGAGGCATCACATTCTAGTATGAAGGGCTGAGTGAAATCGGGAAGTGCAAGTACTAGGAAGTTACTCATTACTTCTTTCATTTTGTTGAAATATTGTTCAGCCTCCTCTGGCCAAAAAAATGCTCCCTTCTTGGTGAGATATGTTAAAGGGGATGATAATTTAGAAAACTCTTTCATAAATTTCCGGTAGTAGGTGCATAAACCAATGCATCCTTTTAATTCATTGATGTTCTTTTGGCTTGGACATTCAAGTATGGCCTTGATCTTCTCCATATGCAGCTTGAATCCTTCTTTCCCAATTATATGACCAAGATAGATGATCTCTGTCAATCCAAACTCACACTTGGACAATTTGGCATAAAAAGACTGTCCTGCCAAAATTGTCAGGACATTGTCTAAGTGGTGCAGATGCTCCTCCCATGTCCTATTGTAAATCAGAATATCATCAAATAACACATGGAAATATTTACGCAACTTCTTACTGAAAACTCTGTTCATGTAGGATTGGAAGGTGGGCGGTGCATTGGTCAAGCCAAAATGCATGACAAGAAACTCAAAACGCCCATAATGGCACCGTAAAGCATTTTTCTGGATGTCTTCTTCCCTCATCCTGATTTGATGATATCTTGAGCGGATGTAATACCCCTAGTTTTGACTTGGAATGTATTTATCCATATTATGTAAATGATGTAAATATGCTAGTGCGAATTCCTAGTTCGGAGCTCAAGTCCAAGGCCCGACTAGTGAATATTTAGGCATGTATGATGTTAATCTTTCATTTGCACTGTTTAATTGGCTTTTATGCTGATTTGGAATATTATGTAAATATTATGTGCATAAATAATAAAATGGTCCAAAACTGGTTGTGTAAAGAGCAGCAAAAAGGGGCTATGATTCCACCAAGGGGAAGAGGAAGGGGGGTCCATGGGTGACTAAATCCTATGCTGCCATGTGTCGACCTTAGAACTCACCTAAATTCTGTCATGTGTTGAGAATAAGCCAAATATCTCCTTTTGTTGACCATTTTCCAATCATTAATGCATGTGTGGGATGGGTGGGAAAAGCCACCTCGTGAGGTTATTGTAGTAGGGGACAGACTGCACTTTTGTGACAGTTCTGCCATGACAGAAGTAAGTTTGCAGCTACCAGGAGTCCTTTCTTCTACTGTTAGAAGTCATGCCAGTTGTCTTGTCACCATTTTCCCATATCTCTTGGATTCAACCCTCATTTTGTCTCATTCTCTCATGCAGGTTTAGAGGTTGCAGAGCTCTCCATTGTTGTCCACGAATTTACCATGCTGTTTTGAACCCAGAAATTCGAATTTGGAGACCATGTTGCAGATTTGGAAGTGGGTTTTGTTGGCTGTAGATGAGCAGAGAGGTTGGGCAAGTTAGGAACCCTTACCCTTGAGTTTTGTTGCTTGTAGGTGCTTGGGAAGCCATAGATTGATGCTGCAGGTGGTTCTATAGTAGCCAATACCAAGTTGGACTTCTTCTATGCACACACTAGAAGCACCCAACAAGATGGATCGCCCAAGAGAACCGTGGATCAATGAAGGGGATGCCTGAGCAAGAAGGGTGTTGTGTGGGGCAGGTATTGTGGAAGCCAAGGTTGTGAGGGCCATGTGATATCCCTGTAGAGCTCTGTATGAGCATTTGGCTAAGAACATAGAGCAAAATTGGTTTGGGGATGAGAGATAGAAACCTGTAGGTGTTTCCTTCGCCCTGGTGGCCTCATAGCCCAGCTTGGGGGTGGCCTCAGCAGCAGGAAGAGTATATACTGGACTGAGTGCCTATGGTTGGGTGGAAAAGCACTCTGACACAACCAGTGGCTTGGATCTGCATTGGATAAAGATAAGTATTTTTATGTATTTGAATCTGGAAATGTTTCATTTGATGACTGTAATGTTTATGCTTGTAATTTCATATTAGACGTGTGTGTGGATAGATTTGAATTCCGCTGTGCATGTTTTATTTACATTTCTACACACATTGCATTGTTGAAAAACGAATTATGAACTTGGGACGAAATTTGAAAGCCCAGTTTTTCCCAGCGTCCCCTCCCGATGGTCAGATTAGGTGAGGGGGACGTTACAGCGGAGGTCTATCTTGGAAAAATATCTTGCTCCATGCAACTCATCCATCAATTCATCAATCCCGTGGATAGGATATATGTTTTTGATGGTTTTCTTGTTCAGGGCCCTATAGTCAATGCACATGCGCATTGTTCCATCTTTCTTTTTAACTAGGACCACTGATGATGCAAAGGGACTTGAGCTTGGTCTTATGAATCCCAACTCAAGCATCTCCTTGATGGTCTTCTAAATATCATCCTTGAATATTTTAGGGTGCTTGCAAGGATGTATCTTGATAGGAAGTGTGCCAACTTCCATCTCAATCCAATGTTTAGTACCTATATCATGAGGCATGCCATGTGGAAGATCTTCAAACACTTTCTTGTGTTTGTGTAGTATCCTTTTGATGTCTTCAGGATGATGTGAGACATCTATGGAAGTTCCTTGAGTGGTTATGAAACATTGAGAAACCCACTCAACATCACCATGCCTCAATATCGATCTCATACTATTTGCAGAAATTACTTGTTTTGGGTAGGTGTTGACACCCTTCAAAACCACTTGCTTCCCATGAGCATCTTTGAAGCTCATTTGGGGTATTTGGTAATTCACCGAATTTTCTACAATGGAGTAAAACCACTGCACTCCCAACACCATATTGGTATCCGCCACATTGACAACATAAAAGCTATCAGTCACGGTATAATCTCCCACATTCATTTGCAACTTTGGAATCCATCGGTTACACTCCATAGTGTTGTTGCCGGGTTGATGACAATGAAACCTCCAAATTTTTCTGTTGGTATATTTCTCCTCTCTACCATGGCTGCATCAATGAAATTATGTGTGGCACCCCCATCGACCAAAACTGAAACTCTTTTCCCTTGCACTACCCCTTTGAATCTAAGGGTATCGAAGCGAGGAACTCCACTTAATACTGCAATTTTGTTGTATGATTGTGGGGGCTTCTCTTCCCCTGCAGTTTCATAGCCATCCTCTACTTGTTCTTATTCCTCAACTTCTTCCTCCTCACTTTTTGAAAAGACCTCAATGTAATGTGCCTTTCCCTTAGTACATTTGTGGCCCAAAACCCAGGGTTCCTGACAAGAGAAGAATAGCTTCTTCCTCCTTAATTCATCTCGATATCTGTATGAGTGCTCTTTATTGTTTGGGGCAGCCATATTATTAAAAGGTGGTCTTTGATTCTAAAATTTTGTAGGCACATTAATCTTTGGAGGATACGTTGTTCTTGGGATGACATCTTGCAGATCCCTTGTTCTGCTCATTGCTTCTTGTAAAGTGGATGGTCTGTATGCCTTTACCATCCCTTTCAATGAATTTGTTAATCCTTCTGTGAATAAGAGGATCGAGCGAGATTAAAATATTTCAGTGACCATCATGGAAAGCTTCTGGAGCTCAGAGATGTATGATTCAGGAGTCTCGGTTTACTTCACATGTGCCAACTCCCTGAAAGAGATATCAACGTCTCTCCTATCAAATCTCTCTACTAACCTCCTTGTGAAATATTCATAGGAAGTCACTTGATCATGGCCCAGGGTTCTCATTCCATGGAACCGCCAATCATTGGCCTCTCCTTCCAAATGCAAGGTTTCCATTCTGATGGCATCCCTTTCAGCCATGGGATTCAATTGGAAATAAGTGTCTAACTTATGCACCCAGGAGCTGACAGTATACTTTGAGGATCCATAAAAAAAGGTAACTGAGTTCTTACCGATGGAATTTCTCAGCTCATAGTTATGTGTTGGATTCCTATTACCTCCTCTTGGCTGATTTTTATACTGTGCTTCACAAAAATCTTTGAAAGGTAATGTCCTTTTGCATTCTTCACTCAGGGTTTGGTATTCTACATATTACTCTTCCCATGAAGCAACTGATTCAGTCTGCACTTCATGATCTTCATTGTGTTCCTCAATGAACTTAGGCATGGTATGTTGAGGATGATTCTTGTATTCCTCTTTGAATTCATTAGGCCTATTATGAGGCCAAACCCTTGAAAAGATAGATCCACTTAGAACCTTCCTTTCTTCATTTTGAGAGCCACTGCTGCTCCCTTCTCCGTCTTTATTTCCTAGCTGCTTAGCGAATAATTCTCTGGTGTCTTTCCCATATTGGATGATGTTTTGAGATATAGCATGCAATCCCTTTAACATACTTTGGACAAAGAGTCTGAACTATTCCTTTTCATCCAAGTCAGACACATCCTTTCCTCCTTGCATTTTTCCTCCAATAGATTCCATCTTTTCTTCAACAATGGGTTCTTCGGTGTTCTTTCCTTTGGGGAGTGGAAATATCTTGGGACTCATCAAAATTAATCAAGAATCATAGGACATGATATGATACCAATGTAATATTCCATATCATGTTGGAGATAATATTATCAAAAAATTAAAACTTAGAACACAATTTTTCACAAGCAGAAACTAGTTAACAAAACTAGTTGAAAAGAAGCTGGTCTAGGGCACAAGAAGATTCCCCCTGGGTTAGGAATTTGAAATATTTAGGATCTGAAAAATGTATGGGTGGATTTGCAGCAGAAAATATATCATATCCAGGGCTAGCTTCTAAGTCCTATGCACAAGGTACTGGGGCCATTTACGTTTCAACAACAACTGCCGCTAAAGTCTACTCCGAGGCTTCCTGGGCACAACAACATATGCATACTAAACTCATTTTCTCACACTTGAAGGTAAGAAAATTGAATATATCATATTTTAACCCCCTAATTAAATGTTGGATAAGAGTTTCTGAGAATTTGGGAGGTCCTAGTTGAGTTTGGAGACAAGAGGTAAGGGCACTATGTTGGACTGCTCAACTAGTAGTTTTCCAAGTTCTTCCAAACAGGATGAGAGGCGTTTGAATCCTCAAGAAAATGGTTGGATATGCTTCAGTAGGGTCTCATGATTCATAAATGACCATTAATACAAAAAAAATGGTTCATATATAAATTTGAATTACAAAAACTGTAAAACTAGTCTAGAAAAAGAGCTCAAAGAGCTAGTATTGGAAAAACTTGATTCAAACTGCCTCTAAGGCTTACAACATTCACTTATGAAGTATGTTATGTCTCTAAAATGAGTTTATTAACATAAAAAAATCGAAATTGAAGATCCTGAGCATAAATTAGAGCATTTTTAATCTTCAGATCTTCAAGGAGTCTCCAATGCTAGAGAAATCTTACAAAACTGAGAGAATGAGTATGAGAGGAGGAGAGGAAGAAGAAGTTATGAACTGGGTCTGCAAGTATGATGAATTCCAAGCTGGTATATGAATATGGATGGCGCACGAAACTTCATGAGCTGCTCAGGGGTGCATTCACTGAAATGGATCACCTCCTCCAGATGTAATTTCTTCAAGAACTCTCTCCAATTGCACTATAACTGAGGATCTCTCTCTGGATGTCTTAGATTCTTCAATAATGAACTGATGCATGCTTGTATATCAGAATTCCATGGCTCTGGATCTGATCATGGAAAAACTAGAACATTAACTGCATTGGGGTTCATATCCCAAGCTTGGTTGAGGCAAATCACTCAACTCTAAGAAGCAAAAGCTCTCAAGACAATAAACAAATGAGCAAAATATGTGAATGGTGTGCACTATCCTCCTTTTATAACTTGGGTAGCTTTTTCGACAATCCATTGGCACATGTGAGAGGTGAGGGCGCCTTCCTTGAGAGAATTAGCAACATTTTTTCTTTATGCAACTTGCTTGCTTTGTGTCTTCAACTGATTTTAGCAACTGCGCCCTCCTTAGCTTTTCTGGATGTTTCCTTCTTTTTCAAACTGGTTTCTTTCTGCACTTTCCTTCTTTTTGGATTTCCTGCTTTGTGCTTTTGCCTATTTTTTATTTCTTTTGTCGGTTTCTATCTTTTTATGCTGCCACCTTGATTTTAGCTGACTCCTTGTTGTTTCTATCTATTTCCACTTGAGTAGGTGAGGTCCACCTTGTCCTCACGCGCCCTCCCAGCCATGTGAACATCACCACTTTCCAAAAATTTGATTAATAATGATAAGGAAATATTTGTAAAATAATTAAAAATTAAAATTAATAAATTATTAATTACTATAGGCCTTGTACCAAAATTTATCCCAATTAATTAATTATCCTCCACTTAATTCTTCTTCCTAGACCCTTAGGGATTGGAGGGTCCAAGTCTTGACCTAGTGGCCACTAAGGAAGGAACATGGCATGTAGATAATCTTCCCACTTGGATGGTTTGTCCATCACATACATGTGCATGTATTCAAGCACCTGATTTACTCTTTTTATTTTCCTATCTGTTTGTGGATGGTGGGAAACACTAAAGTTCAACTGTGTATCCAAGTCTACAAAAATAATTTTCCAAAACTTAGAGGTGAACTTGGTATCCCTATTTGAAATTATTGCCTTAGGAAATCCATGTAACCTGAAAATTTCCTTCATAAAAATATTTGCAATGGAATCCATTTTATACGTGGATTTAACCTGTATCAAATGTGTCACCTTTGTTAATTTGTCCACCACCACCATGATGGAGTTGTGTTGCCTCACTGTCATTGGAAAACCTGTAATAAAATCCATGGAAATCACATCCCATTTCCATTTCGAAATTGGCAAAGGCTGCAATAAGCTTGTTGGTTGTTGATTCTCAACCTTCACTTGCTGACATTTCATGCACTTAGAAATATATTTAGCAATGTCCTTTTTCGTTCCTAACCAAAAATATTGCTTCCTTCTTGTAGCAATTGTTTTCTTGTATCATGGGTGACCAGAATATGAAATTTTATGAATTTCATCCATAACAATTCTTCTCAAGTCTGCCACATTTGGAATATAAATTCCATTTTTATAAATAAGAAGTTCGTCACCTTCCAAATGATAACCTTCATACCTCTTTTCTAATTTTTGTTGTTGTAATTTGTCCTTTATTTACACATACAATTCATCTTCAAAAATACAGTTAGCAATCTGCTTCCTCAAATCTGATTGGCAGGTACTAATGGCTACCACATGCATTGAATGTATTTTTTTGCTAAGTGCATTAGCCACTTTATTTTCTTTCTCCTTTATGTGTTTGATTTCAAAATCAAATTCACATAAAAATTCCAACCATCTAGCTTGCCTAGCATTTAATGTTAGATGCTCAAACAAATACTTCAGACCACAATGGTATGTCCTTAGCTCAAATTTTCTACCCAATAAATAGTGCCTCCACATTTTTAAAGCATGCACTATGCATGCAAGCTCTAAATCATGGGTAACATAGTTTTTCTCATGCTCTTTCAACTTCCTTGACTCGTAGCATACCACATGGTTATCTTGCATAAGAACTCCTCCAAGTCCTTGTTTACACGCATCTGTACACATCGCACATTTTTTTTCCTGGGTCTGCAATTTTAGAATTGGAGCACTTGTGAGAATCTTCTTCAGCGACTGGAAGCTTTCTTTTCCAGTAGTTCTTGCAATTGCATTTTAAGCTCTAATAATTTTTGTGCACTCATCCTATAAGGCATCTTGGACACTGTTGCAACTCTTTGCACAAGATCAATTCTAAAATCAATGTTCCTCTTTGGAGGAAGTGTTGGAACTTCATCGGGAAACACATCCTTGAATTCTTGCAACACATAATGATCTTCCAACTTGGGATTTTTTTTTTTTTTCTCTAAAACATGGGCTGCATAGATTCTAGGGACGGTCCTTGCTACTTAACCCATAGTTTCAACTCCTTGGATGTTGTGAATTTGCTTTGCACTACCATTCCGACGTGGATAGTTCCTAAGCATATGGTCCTCTCCACATCCCCAACATTGAAGTGGCTCTCTTAGATCTCTTGGTTTGTCTCCCATAATCCTATATGGCTTAGTCACACCCTGTGGTGGCTGCCTTTGTTGATTTCTGAATTGAGGAGGCTTGAATCCCTTCTTCCTTTGGTCAAACTTCTCATTTTTCTTGTCCTTCCATGTCTTACATAATTTTGGTTTGCTTTTGCTTTGATCATAACACTACTTGGCCTTTCTTATGCTCTCATCTAGAGTTCGAGGCTCATCAAACTCAATTATGTCTTTATATGACTGAGGCAGTCCACTTAGAAAATGTTGAATTTTCACCTTATCATCCATGATATATTTAACATACCTCAACAACTCCAAGAATATGTTTTCATACTCTTTCATAGTCATTTATCCGAATTTCAGCTCATGGAACTCTTTGATTTTTCGATCATAGTACTTAGCAAAAAGGTACTTTTCCTTGAAGTAATTCTTGAACTGCTTCCACACAATCTTCCTTTCATTTATCCTCTTTACTTTCCTAAGGTAGTAAGGTGATCCCACCATATAGACTCCCTTCCATTTAGATTGAATATGGCCACTGTTGCCTTCATATTTCCTAAGTAGAATTGGACTTGGAAATATTTCCTCATCCCAATATTCCAAGCCTCAACTTCTTGAACAGATTTGACCTCACCATCAAATATAGGAGATTTAGACTTCTTAAATTCTTCACGTGAGTTGTTCTTGGAAGGCCTCTTCCTCTTATTCCTATGAGATGAAGAGCTTGATCCCTCAATGGATTCTTTAGAGTCATATGACTCACTAGAAGAGATTTCTGGAGTATATGTCCTGTCTCTAGAAGCCCTTCTTAAGCTATGGGGCCTCTTGTGGGAATGCCTACATGAGCTACTCCCACTCTTTTCTTGATTTTCTTAATTATGCCCAAGGTTAATCCTCATCTGAATGTCTGCGAAACTTTGAAGCATGGATGCATTCAGTTGATTTTGTTCTTCTTGATCTCTAATCATACTCTCATTGTCTGCTTTGCAACTTTGCAGTTCCACCCTTAGGCTCCTCATGGTTTCTGCAATGTCTGGGTGAGTTGGTCGGTTTCATCTACCATTGGATTCCGTCACTGCATTCTCAACCTGCATATTTTGTCCCATTGCATCTTCCTCAGCTTCATAGGGATCATGTGCATCCTCCATGATGATGATCTTCTTAGTCCAACCAAGAACAAAGATTTCCCAACTGCACGAGACTGAATGTGAACCCTTAACGATCACTGATACAATTTTGAATCTATAAAAGTGTTTATAAATACATTTGTTAGATGCATTATATTCTCATAAAATTATAAAATTATTTTCATGAATTTTGGGAACAATCCATACTGACAATTTTTGTCAAATCACAAAAACGTCTGAATCACCCCCCTCAAAATTTCACTATTCATAGCCACAATTGAATTCAACAACCAACTTTGTAGATTTAAAAAAAAAGAAAAATAGGGGTTAAGGGGACTTGCAACCTTGCTGCAGGGTGGGTTGAGTGTAGCGCCCTCATTTGTTTTGGAGATCTTTCCATTTCGCACAATTTGACACATAAGATCAATTGCATTTTTCGATCTTGGGAACCCAAAACTTGACTGTGAAAACCCTACTCTTTCTGTGAATGTGGCCCTTCATATGCCACCTACATCACCTTACTAGTTGTCAATCATAAGCGGTTTCAGGATCTAAGAAGAGTGGTTTCCTGAAATTGCTTTTAAGAGCCTAAATGCATGGGAGGATGACATGTCGCAAGGTGGTTTCCATCTCAGGCTCATGCTAATCAATTATTTGTCCTGCAAGTTCAGGGGCCTGAAGCAATGCTAACCGTCGATCAAATATACACGATCCTCCCAGACTAACATGAGTGCTATGGATCCCATCACCCCTGACACCTCCGCACATCATGTCTGGACCCCACGTCACATCATTGCCTGTTAAGCCAAAAGTGGTTTCATGATCAGGGGAAAGTGGTTTCCCAAACTCAATTGCACAAGCTTGAGTGCAGGAAAGAGCGACATATCATAGGGCGTTTTACCACTTAAGGATTGTGTCAACCAGTTATCCTTCGTGCACCTTCATGCGCCTGAAGTTTTGTCAGCCATTGATCTTGGTCTCCACCATCCAATGGTCAAATATCCACTTTCCTTCACACTCCGTAGCCTGTGGTCACTTGTGTACATGGATATGATGTGGCTAGTACACATCACACATTATACCCACAAGGACCCTCCCCATCAAACCACTTGACCATGTGGCTCCTCCATGTCACCCGTCCACATGGCATGGGTGGGGCCCAACTAAAATTTTCCAAATTTTTATATTTTCGTAATTGCACAAAATTTTTAATTCGACAATGATGAGGATTAATTATAAATGATTTCCATCCCCTTATATGTCACTTAATTGAAATGAATCTCCACATAAGCATTTTGATATTTGCCTGTAAACATGGATTTCTGGCCCATACAACTCTAGTATTGCAATCAGAAGCTCTGATACCACTCTGTAACTTCCCTTTCACCCAATCTGACCATCAGGAGGGGACATTAACTAATTTCGGGCTCTCAAATTTCGCCCCACAACCAAATTACGATTTCATAATGTAAAATATGTGTGCAAATGAAAAATAAAAACACACAGCGGAAATAAAATCGATCCACACACACACAACATGCATTTATTAACATAACTATCACAGACATCAAATAAAAACGTTTTGGATTGAAATACATGAGAATACTTATCTTTATCCAATGCAGATACAAGCAACTGGTTGTGTAAGAGTGATTTTGCACCCAACCATAGGCACTTTGTCCAACATATACTCTTTATGCTGGGAGGTCACCCCCAAGCTAGTATATGAGGCCGCCAGAGAGAATGAAAAACCTACAAGCTTCTATCTCTCATCCCACAACTTGTTCTTTTCTCTATGCTTAGCCAAATGATTCTACAGAGCTCTACATGAATGGTCTCAATCAGCCATCACAACCTTGGCTCCCATAATACCTACCCCACACAACACGCTTTTGGGCTTAGACATCCCCTTCATCGATCCACGGTTCTCTTGGGCGATCCATCTTGCCAGGTGCTTCCAATGTGTGCATAGAAGAAGTCCAATATGATATGTGTTGTTGGAGAACCACCTGTAGCCTCAATTCGTGGCTTCTCAAGCATCTATGAGAAATAGAACTCAATGGGTAAGGGTTCCTATCTTTCCCAACCTCTCTGCTCACCTACAACCATCAATTTTCCCTTCCAAATATGCAGCACAGTCTCCAAATTCGAATTTATGGGTTAAACACATCCTAGTAAGGTCATGAACAACAATGGAGAGTTTTGCATAGTGTAGACCTACGCGAAAGAATGAGAGAATGAGGGTTGAATCCAAGGGATATGAGATAATTGTGAAAAGACAACTAACATAGATTTTGACATTCGAATAAAGGAATCCTGGCAGCTGCAGACAGGCTTCTTTCATGACAGAACTATCACAAAAGTGCAATCAGCCCCATGCTTCAATAACTGTATGAAGTGACTTTTCCCACCAACCTCACACATACATTCAATGATTGGAAAAATTAAAAAATGAGATAATTGACTTAGCCAAAGCACATGATATAATTTGGGTGATTTCTAAGGTTGATACTTGGAAGCAAGGATTTAGTCTCCCATAGACCCCCTTTCCTCTTCCCCTTTGGTGGAATCATAACCCCTTTGGTTCTCTTTACAAAGTCATTCTTGGACCATTTTAGTATTTTTGCACATAATATTTACACATATTCGAAATCATCACGACAATCCAACCATACAGTCCAAATAAAATATATACATCACATGCCTAGCCATTCACTTGTCGGGCCTTTGCCTTAAGCTTTGCACTAGGAATCCATACTAGCATATTTACATCATTTACATAATTTAGGTTAAATACATTCCAAATCAAAATTGGAGGTATGACAATATTACAACTAAGGGAGCCAAACCAAACAGTGTTTTCTCACACACTCATTAATTGTTTCATTTTGTGGACAACATTACATGATGCGTCGAACAAACAATAATCTTAACAATCTCCAAACATGAGATGTGGTGGACAAATTGATGTAAGAATGGAACACAACATGCATCAGTGAGTTCATTGATAAGGGCAAGGCCTTCCGTTTCCACTATAACACATTACTTTGTAATCAATAACCTAATGTTGATGCACTTGGGAGAAATCTCTTACAGTAAGAAACCTTGTTCCTAGTATGCATTTCTTAAAAGAAAACCTCCTCAATTACTCGCAAAACTTGTTAGGTTATTTACAATTTTTTTAAACATTTCTTGAAAACATATTCCATGCCATTCATTAAAATTTTGTAACCTAAAATGTTAAAAATTCTATAAAACCTAAAATGATACTGGTAAGAAACATGCAAATTTATTCTCATACGAAGTGCACTTATTCTCCACTCTTTGAGTTTAATTTGATTTTAATCAATAATTTTTCATGTCACCATGATTCCATTAGCCATGGCTAACTAAGGTAAGATTCAAGCCGATCAAGATTTATTACAATAGAGAAAATGAAAATTTTTATCCATTTTAAGTGAAGAAAACAACGAAACTGAAAGGGAACAACTACGAAGAATGAAAAGATTGAAATGGAAATAACCACCAAGAATAAGAGGCAGTCGGAATTTAATTGAAACAAAAAGTAGATTTGGTCATTTAAAGATTGATTATGTTGGATTCCTTCTGTGTAAATATATTGTTACATTTAATTAGCCAAACATTTCCTGATCGTGTATGATAAATACATTCGTTGTTCATTATAGTCTATTCCGTTAGCTGCTTGGATCACTCCTTACTGCAACACTGACATGCTGATAAGAATATACCCCAATTGTTTTGTTAGATACTTAGTTCGCTCCTGAGTTCAATGTTAATTTGCTCATGTAAATTTGAATTGGTTAGATTTAGTTTGTTTTATATAATCCTTCATATTTTCTCTTTTAATAGGTCCGACATGTATTTTTTTAACGATTTTATGAGCCAACATCATATTCTTTTGTGATTCCCTTTGTTATGGTTTCCCGGTCAATGTTACCCAAGTTATGTAACAATATCTCCCACATATTGCACTGCAGAATGCCTCTCGGTACAATATTGGGAAAATTTCCAAATTAGTTTTGCATAAGGTTAATTTCCTTGGATACAATGTTAGCAATAACAAGAAGGAGGTGTTGCATATTGTTATAATTGTGAATAGGCAGTAGTGTGTCGTTAATTTCCATATCAATACAATAATATTTGTTTTAGCACTGACAAAGTGTTTTTCTAAGTTTGCATCGACATATTTGTTTTTTGTGTCATGTGGAAGAGAAATCATGTGTGGGGTATATGCATGGTTGAAAAGTAGAAAAAACTTCATCTGTCATAACAAGTTTATCAATGAGTCTTCATGTTGGCATTGAACTGTTGTCACCAATAGGTTTTTAATTGGAACGGAAAATAATAGAGCACACTTGAACTTGCAGTTGGAATTGGTCCTGACTTTTCCTGACAAGCGAACCAAGACTTGGAACTAGAAAGGGCATGCAATCATTCATTCTAGTTAACAAAAAACAAATGAAGGCATGAGTTCGGTCTACAGGTGAATGTAGAGGTAATGACAAATAAAATACATGAATGCTTGCAAGCCTCTAACAGTGCAATTTGTCTTTTCTCAGGAAGTGAGAAAGATTTCATTGAGTTTTATTAGCAAACAAATAAAACTAAATGCTTGCAAGCCTCTAACCATGCACTCTCTCTTTTTCTTGTTGCCTGGTTAGTCTAGTATCTTTTTTTATTAATCATTGATTATTATTTACACACACATTCATACATGTCCTATAAAAGAGGAGTAGAAGGTCGAGTAAGCATGCATATTTATCTCCAAACCAAATAGATATTAATGTGTTGAGAGGCACTTTTTACAACCCGAGTGGGTGAGATGTGTTAAATCTATAATGTACGTCCACTTAAAAAATAATTAATATCAAATATTATGTAATCTCACAATTAAAAGCAAAGAAGGTATATTTTAAAATTGTCCAAACAAAAATACAATTATTAAATAGATTCATATTAAATTCCATAGCCCCATATTGAATAAATATGTTCACATTAAATTCTACAACACAATATTGAATAGATTGTAAGATCGATCCCCATATGTTGGCCCAATAAAATATTTTGCAAAACTAAAAATAAAGTAATAATAACAATGTTGGAATCTCATTGATACTTTTATTTGTTGTTTGTAGTCAACAAATTTGTAAGTATGGGGCATTGCACATAGAGTAAGTAGGTGTAGGTATTACACAAAGAGTAAGTGGATGCATCTAGAATCACGTGTTACACATGCAACATTAATACATTAAATAGAAAAAAATGACTTCATAAAAATGAAAAAAAAAATCATTTTGATAAAATAAACTAGTACAGATCCATCTTAGATTCGGATCTACCAAGCACTAAGAGCGAAAAATCCATTGAGTTTCAAACCTTTCCTCAAGTTTTGCATTACAAAAAGGGTTTTCACCTTGAAGGATTTGAACCCTATAAAAAATCGATAAATCCAGAGTTAAGATGGATCTATGTTGATGTAATGTCCCAGTTTGACCCCATTATATTAAAATGTAAATGATGTAATATTGTTATAAAATCATGGTGAGAAGCTCAAGGCCAAGGCCCCGCCATCGATTTAGTGATGCATATGGTTTACGTACTAAGCCATGCACACTAGAATTGTGAATATCATGTAAATATGTATTTTAATAAAATACCCACAACTAGCTATGCAATGCAACAAGAGATGGGGGCATGACTTTACAAGTAATTGGGAGGGAAAACATTCAAACCGTTGAGCCAATCAAGTCAAGCCAAGTGTCAATGAGATAACCCATCAAACCCTCAACTACCCATGTTGACTTTTGTACCCCATCATTCATTCTCCCGAGAGTTGGTTGAGGTAGTTAATGCCTTGAGGAATGAGAGGTATGGCTGTCCAAATTCGGGTATGGGAAAGCCACCCTACATGGGAAATCACGTTTTGCTTCTTGGGAAAGAAAAGAGCCACAAATTGCTCCTCAATCCATTATCCATCAATCGGTTTCTCTCCCTCACGAGTTTGGAGCTACCTGGGCATTTTCCAGCCATGTTTTTATGTGTTTTCCTTGATCCTCAGCTGGGAGAAGGGCGTTTGTGTGTTGTATACCAATGGGGAAGAAGGGGAATCGAATTGGGGTTCCATAGAGACTGTGTGGGCTGCTGAATGCTTAGATACTTGGGGGAGAAATTGTTTTCCTCCCTGTGAATGTTTTTCCCCATCCCACATTTTGTTTTTGGCTGGAAACTATTTGGGGAAAGCCCCTGGCCATCCTGTTTGTAAATCCCATTGTTAAACATGTGTATCCATGCCCAATGATTGTGCTTGTTGTGTGTAGATAGAGTATGTTGGGTATGGGTTATGGGAATCCATTGTTTTGTCTTGATCTTGAGTGCAAGCATCCAGGGTTCGAATGTAGCCTGATAAACCCAGCTGTGGACTGGCTTGGCTCAGATGAAATGATTAATTGGCTATGTGTGAGCTTGAAAGTCCCATTTTCCCTGTAAGAATCATGCCCAGCTCGGGGGTGGCAGTTGTGTTGAGAGAATTGATGAACACAACTGGCCTATGGTTGGGTGGAACATTGCAACGACATAGCTAGTTGTTTGGGACAATTGTACAATGAAGATAAGTGTTTTTTTGTCTATGTGTTTTACTTCTGCAATGCATTAATTTGATGATTGTTGATATGATGTATGCATAAGTAATGTGTGTGGATAGTTTAATTCCGCTGTGCATGTTTGATATGTATGCATCTGCACACAAATGTTTTATTCATATGATTCTAATGAGTGGGCTGAGATTATGTGAAAGCCCCATAGATTGGTGGCATATTCCCCTCCTCAAATTGGGTCCGCAAGAGGGTACATTACAGAATGGTATCAGAGCTGATGGTTGCAGCAATGGGCCTTCATGGGATACCTATCACAATTGCAGAGGTAAGTATGCTTCCTGCTCAGCAGTGATCACTGTGAAAAATTTCAAATTTTCAAAAAAAAATTCTAAGTGTTTCTAAGTTTTCCACCAAGGCTATGTTGAAAAAACTCGCGGAGTTGCGCCGAAACGGTCGGCGAAACTCGCTGAGTTGTGCTGAAAGGGTCGGAAAAAATCGCTGAGCTGCACCGAAACGGTCGGCGAAACTAACTGAGTTGTGCTGACAAAGTTTGCGGAATTTCAACATTTTCTAAGTATTTTTTAAAAACATTTCTAAGAGTTTTTGTTGAGCTGATGCATTTCAGCGAGTCTCATGGAGTTGATCCGATACGTTTTGGCGAAACTCGCTGAGTGGATCCGAAACGGTAGGTGAATCTGGCTGAGTTGTGTCGATGAAGTTACGGAAATGCCCGGGGAAGGGAATAAAAAATTCAAAATTTTTCTAAGTGTTTTCGGCGGCAGAACTCGATGAGTTGGCCCGAAACGGCGGAAGAACTTGGCAAGTTGGTCCAAAACGGCGGAAGAACTCGGCGAGTTGGCCCGAAATGGCAGAAGGACTCAGCAAGTTGGTCCGAAATGGTGGAAGAACTTGGCAAGTTGGTACGAAACGGTGGCAGAACTCGGCGAGTTGTCCCAAAACAGGTCGGAGGAGATAGACGAGTTCACCCTTCGGAAGAACTCGGTGAGTTGCTTCGAAACAGGGAATTTCAGTTGTTTTCTAGGTGGCGAAAGTTGAAAAATGCCATGGAACTTATGCGTCAGATTGCGCGAAATCGAAGGATTTACAAAAAAAAATGAAACGAGGGCACTTCCCTCGACTTGCCCTCCAGTGGCGCAAGGAATCCACAAGGAGGCAAGCCCCCTTGATCCCCATCATGTTAAGTTTAAACTAATTTGACTAGCAAGATCACTGAAAGAAACACAATCACAAGATAGACAAAGATTTTACCCTGGGAAACCCTCATGGGGTAGAAAACCCAGCAAAGCTTTCCTCAATAAGATGATCAACCAAAGTACAAGATGTGTTCCAAGACTTGAGCTCCTTCTTTACCTCCTATGCAGACCTCTCTCTCACAAGTGTGCTACTTTCCGAGCTATATAAGTATGAGATAAGTGAGGAGCATCCTCCTCTACTTATACTAGTATCCCGACTAACTTTTTCCCTTATGGGGATGACCTCTCCCAATGGATTCTAATAACCCCTAATTAATTAACTCAGGGCCTACCACCACATGGTGGATCTAATAACCCTGGTTATCACAATCTAATGGAGGAATAAACATCTCCAGATACATAATAGGATCACCTCGGAGGGATGTAACATATCCGGAATAATAAAGTACAAATATAATATTCTTAGAAGTTACAATATTCAACACTCCCCCTTAACGAGAAGGATATTATAACAACATCTGCAGGAGCAAGGAGTCATTGACTACATCATACATGATACATCTATAAATCATTAGAAGCTTTCTTCAATACATCATCATCAGTAACTTAAGCAGTTACTGGAACATCAGCATCATCAGTATTGAGTCTTCATCTTCTGCAGTGTCGAATAGCTACAGCATCATCATCATCATCAGATCCTCTTATCAACAGCATCATCTAGATCTCTTGATCATGATAAGAAGCATCGTCATCATACGATCATCCACATCATACGATCATCAGCATCGTCATCAACATCGTCATCATACGATCATCCCGATCTACAGCATCTGGATCATCTCGATCTATAGCATCTCTGCAACACACACGATCCAATTACAGGATGATCAATCCCGCTCTCTTTAGGACATAGGTCCATGGATGATACAATCCAGATCAAGTTCCAGGATGATCAATCCTTATCACTTTAATACAAGTCTCATGTTTAGGGACGATGCAATCCCAATCACGTACCTTTTGAACCGAGGTCCAGGGATGATGCAGTCCTATCATTCAATTCTCGGAGACATCTGTCTATGGATCAATTCAAGGGACATATGTCCGGGGATGATGCAATCCCCATTCTCGAAGACATCTTGTCTACGACTCAATTCAAGGGACCGTCGTACAGGGATGATGCAATCCCCATTCTCGAAGACATCTTGTCTACGGCTCAATTCAAGGGACCGAAGTCCGAGGATGATACAATCCCCATTCTCGAAGACATCTTATCTATGGCTCAATTCAAGGGACCAAAGTCCAGGGACGATACAATCCCCATTCTCGAAGACATCTTGTCTACAGCTCAATTCAAGGGACCGAAGTCCGGGGACGATACAATCCCCACCTGTCCACCAAGGACTTCATTCTCAAAGACATCTGTCTACGGATCAATTCAAGGGACCGAAGTCCAGGGACGATACAATCCCCACCTGTCCACCAAGGACTTCATTATCGAAGGCATCTGTCTACGGATCAATTCAAGGGACCGAATTCTGGGGACGATACAATCCCAACCTGTCCACCAGGGACTTCATTCTCGAAGACATCTATCTACGGATCAATTCAAGGGACCAAAGTCCGAGGATGATACAATCCCCACCTGTCCACCAGGGACTTCATTCTCGAAGACATTTGTCTACGGATCAATTCAAGGGACCGAAGTTTGGGGACGATACAATCCCCACCTGTATCCTCATCAATACATGTATACATATCATCAATACAAGTATCCTCATCAATATATATCATCAACACAAGTATCCTCATCAATGAAAGTGCATATACAAGTGTCATCATCAATACACGTATACATATAATCAATACAAGTATCCTCATCAATGAAAGTGCATATACAAGTGTCCTCATCAATACACGTATATATATTATCAATACAAGTATCCTCATCAATGAAAGTGCATATACAAGTGTCCTCATCAATACACGTATACATATAATCAATACAAGTATCCTCATCAGTATATGTATACATCAATATAATTATCAATAAAAGTGCATATACAAGTAATATAAATATCCTAAGCATACATATAAGAAATATAAATATCCTAAGTATACATATAAGAAATATAAATATCCTAAGTATAGTAATACAGGTATCCTCATCATCGACCTTACTGTCGATGAGGGAAATTTCATCATCAGTGTCTATATCACTCCCCCTTTTGAGGAGGGTCCTTTTGAACTACACCAAGCTTGTCTTGAAAATACTCAAATTTGACTCGAGACAGAGGTTTGGTCAGTATATCAACAATTTGTTCATCAATGCTCACATACTCGAGCTTAATAGCTCCTTTCTGCACCATATCCCGTATATAGAAATATCGGATCTCTATGTGTTTTGACTTATCATGGAACACTGGATTTTATATCATCTTAATACAGCTTTGGTTGTCACACATGATCACAGTGGGATCCATTTCTAAGTCAAACAATCCTGATAATAGTTTTTGAAGCCATACTGCTTCACAACTAACAGAGCAAGCACCTATATATTCTGCTTCGGCGGTACTGAGAGCCACACTAGACTATTTCTTGCTGAACCATGAGATCATGGCAGATCCAAGACCATAACATCCACCTGATGTGTTCTTCCTGTCTGAGACACTTCCTTCCCAGTTAGAATCTGAGTAACCATGCAGTCTGAATTCATGATTTTCAAGATAATATAGACCAGAATCTAATGTACCCTTTAGATACCTCATTACATGTTTTGTAGCTATTAAATGAACTCTTCTAGGTTCCACTAGATATTGACTCAAGGTATTTACAGCAAAGCATATGTCTGGTTTGGTATTTGTCAAATACATTAGTGACCCAATAATCTGTCTATATAGAGTCACATCTACCAACTCTGATGAGTCATCAACTAATAACTTTAAGTTAGAGTCCATGGGAGTGGCCATGGCTTTGCACTCCATCATATCGAATCTTTTCAAAATCTCCATAACATATTTACCTTGATTTAGAAAGATTCCTTTTGGTTCTTGCCACACTTCTAGGCCTAAGAAGTAGTGGATTAATCCGATATCTTTCATCTCAAATTCTGAAGAGAGCTTCTTCTTGCACTCGAAGATTTGTTTCTCATCTCCAGTCAGAAATAAATAATCTACATACAATAATAATATAACAGGTTCATCATTCATAAATTTGAGGTAAAGATTAGGATCAGCTTTACTCTTGGTAAAGCCCATGCTTGTTAAGAAACTGTCAATCATTCCGTACCAAGCTCTGGGAGCTTGCTTCAATCCATACAAATCCTTTTTCATCTTGCATACATGTGTTCTCCCATCTTTAACCTCAACTCCTTGTGTTTGTTCTATGTACACTTCTTCTTCAATCACACCATTCAGGAAGGCTGTCTTAACATCCATCTGGTGTAATTTCCATTTCATCATGGATGCAAGTGCAATGATAGTTCTAATGGAAGTGTATGTTAAATTTTCAGAATTTACTTCAAAATGATCTAGGATCTTAACTGAGAGAACAACATGTACAGCATATCTACAGCATATCAATCATGGAGACAATAATGCAAGCACACAAGAGACACAAAGATTTACTTGGGGAAAACCATAAAGGTGAAAAACCCCAATAACTTCCTCAGAGAAAGATAGAGCAATGATACAACCCAGCCAATAGAGATAGACATATCCTAGTAGCATATCCTCCTCCTCCATAAGTGCGCCACTCCTCCTTGAGTGCATGAGTGAGAAGTGAGTGAATAGAATGTGTAAAATGAGAGAGACACACTCTCTATTTATACACTAACTTGACTTGACCTTTACTCAACTAGGTCGGCCTCAACTTAACCACTTAACATAATACTGACTGGGTCGACCCCCACTAGGGTGGTCTAATAACCCTTTGACCCACATGGCCGACCCCCAATAGGGTGGTATAATAACCCTTTGACCCACGTGACTTATACAGGGCCGACCCCAACAAGGTGGTCTAATAACCCATCAAGTATAAGTTACGACACTTACAATATAAATGACGACACTTCCGTATAGAGGAATAATAACATCTCTATAGGAATACAATATACATATATGTGAAATACATTCCGAAGTTACATATACATCAACACTCCCTCTTAACTAGGAAGGTATTTCTCGACACAAGTCTTCTAGCACAAGTCATCTTCTCTGGATCATCGTCACTGGATAATCGTCATCGAGTCATCATCATCGTCACTGCTGCTGCTATCTCAATCAATCTCTGAATATACTTGTCATAGGAAGTTCTACAGAGCCAGTCCTTTTTCATACTGGATGTAGGCCCACCACCTGCAGGTCTTCGTCATCACTGGCCATACTGTGGAATTCTCAGGACTTATTACGTGCGTCACAAAACCTGGCTGTAGCATCCCAGGCTATTACGAGCACACAACTCTACCTGTAGGATCTCCCAGGAGCACATTACATGTGACCCATCACAAAACCTGGCTGAAGCATCCCAGGATGTTACGAGCACACAGCTCTACCTGTCGGATCTCCCAAGAGCACATTACATGTGATCTCACCACAAAACCTCGCAAGAGCATCCCAGGCTGTTACGAGCACGCAGCTCTACCTATAGGATCTCCCAGGGCACGAATTACATGTGATCACCACAAAACCTCGCAAGAGCATCCCAGGCTGTTACGAGCACACAACTCTACCTATAGGATCTCCCAAGGCATGAATTGCATGTGGTCATGGAAAAACCTCGCAAGAGCATCCCAGGACTGATTACGGGCACACAGCCCAACCTATCGGATCTCCCAGGGACAGATTATATGCCATAGGACAAAACCTCGAAAGAGCATCTACCAGATATCCCAAGACAACGAATTACATGCCATAGGAAAAACCTCGAAAGACTATTTGCAGATCTCCCAGAGCACAAATTATATGTCCTCCCAAGCAAAACCTCGAAAGAGCATTTGCCATATGTCCCAGGGCACGAATTACATGCCATAGGAAAAACCTCGAAAGACCATCTGCAAATCTCCCAAGGCACAAATTACATGCTTATCTACACAACCTAATCCACGACCACAAAGTATCATCTGATACTCACCATACATCATCCTGATGTACACATGATCATCCTGATCATCATCACTGCAACATCCTGCTGCATGTCATCTGGAGAAGCTCGTCATCCACGATCACCCTAATCATACAATGCATACATCTGATGCACACCAAGTATCTACCTGATACATATCATCATACATAGTGTATCCACCTGATACATAGATACATGATCCACACAATGTATCCATCAACATACATGATCTACCTGATCATACCTGATACATATCAATATACGTGATCTACCTGATCATACAATGTATCCACCTGATACATATACAGATACATGGTCCAAGCATCCAACATGATGCTTATACAAAATACATACACATGATCCAACCGATCATATCCAGCATCCAACATGATGCATACATAAATACATAAAATGATCCAACTGATCATATCCAGCATCCAACATGATGCATACATACATATAAAAATGATCCAACTGATCATATCCAAGCAGAAACCAGAACATCATCCTGATGCTCGTCTTCCAGTGCTTACATCCACAGCCATGTGAAGGATCCTCCTTCCAACATGCTTGGAATGGCTCCAGCAAATGTGTCCATCACTTCTTCCTCGAAGTGTCCTCAATATGAAGAACGCCAAGCCTCTCTCTGAAGTACTCAAACTTCACCCTGGCTAGTGGCTTCGTCAGCACATCTGCAATCTGCTCATCCATCGCAACATACAGGAGATTCACAGATCCTCTCTGTACCATATCCCTGATATAGTGATATTTGATCTCTATGTGTTTCAACCTATCATGAAACACTGGGTTCTCGGACAGCTTCACACAACTCTGGTTATCACAGAAGATACCAGTAGCATCCAACGGGAGATCAAATAACTCAGACAGTAGCTTCCATAGCCATACTGCCTCACAACTAGCTGAAGAGGCTGCAACATACTCTGCCTCAGTTGTACTCAGTGATACGCAGGACTAATTCCTACTAAACCAAGAGATCACACCTGATCCCATACTGAAGCAGCACCCAGAAGTGCTCTTCCTATGTGCAGCACTGCCTGCCCAATCTGAATCAACATAACCCTGCAGGTTAAACTTTTGATTCACTTCATACTTGAGCCCATAATCCACTGTACCTTTCAGGTACCTCAGAATATGCTTTATAGCAACGAGGTGAACACTCCTCGGATCTGTCAGGAACTGGCTCAATGTGTTCACCGCAAAGCAAATATCTGGTCTCATGTTCATCAGGTACATCAAGGACCCAATCATCTGACGATACATAGTGACATCAACTGGTTCAGATGAAGCATCACACAGAAGCTTCAGGTTCGATGCCATAGCCTCACAGTCCATCATCCCGAACCTCTTCAGGATCTCTACTGCATACTTCCCTTGTCCAAGGAAGATTCCATCTACACTTTGCCACACGTCCATACCTAGAAAGTGGTGCATCATACCCAAGTTTTGCACATATATGACTCCCTGTCATGTGTCTCAAAACTAAGTGGCTGCTCCACATACACTTCTTCTTCAACTACACCATTCAAGAAAGTTGTCTTGAATCCATCTGGTGTATCTTCTATTTCATCACTTTTATATTTCTCTATGCTGCCATTTGTAGCATGCTTGATCTTGATAGATCCATATGGAAGTCATAACAAACTTCCCTTCAGGTCTTGGGGCTACATCCCAAACATCATTCTTCATGATCGACGGATCATGGCATTCCATTTCTTCATCCCAGATCCTGGGAACTTCAATATCTTCAATAGATATCTTTGTTGCTGGAATAAATGTTGTAGTCCTTTTGTAGGTGAAGATATACGGTCTTTTTTACAAAACAGGTTAAATTGCATGATTAGAAACATCTCATAATTTTCAGAACAAATTCTTACACATAAAGAAATATGTCATACAATCATGCAATTATCTTAGCCAATGCTTCAATACAACATTTATCCATATCCCGTAACTTTCTAGATGCCTTCCAATCTCTACCAGAACATTGTTGAGAGTGTGCACAACTCCCAACATGTCAGCAAAGAGGTTTCATTCTAGATAAGTAGAAATGGAATGTTGTACAGTGCCATAGGCCACTTACCCATGCATATTAGTAGTATACTGTTCATCAATGCAATTATTCTAATATGTATAATACACAACCTAATTCTAGGAACATCAGTATATACATTATTGAACAGTATTATTTAATAAATGACAATTCAAATACTTATCTTTGTTTGTTCGTTGGGTGGGCTCCCTCTAAGTCTTTGCTTCCTTGCAGGAGCTACTGGAGTCCTAATCTGAAGTAGCTTCTTCTACACCTTTCTATTGTGGAATGTAGAGAGATGGTCAACTCCCTCTGGATATCTGCATCCTTGCAGAAACCACTGGAGTGTACTCTCTCTTGATCTTTGCTTCCTGGATTACTTGTCCTTGAACTTATATTCATTCTCGATCCCTATGCATGCTTGTTAGTATCATCATTGTGTTATCCTCTAGGTCTCATACGTAATCAAACATTCATTAGTATAATCTTAATATTATCAAAACACAATAATCTCAAGCATGTATAGTCAGGATCATTTCAAATACAGATAATAAACATTAGTATTCAAGGTTTCAGGGAAGTCTTCTTTTACTCATACATTTTCTTATTTGATCATAGGACTCTTCTAGTTAGTTGAATCATCAACCAAGATAAGAGATATAATATGCATAAAACCATGATTATTCAAACCTATGACTTCATGAATAATCATTATCAACAACACAACAATATAAGATCCTAACACAAGGTAGGATTCTAGCTTGATATAGGAAAAAACATACATGTATTAGCATGCTAGCTAGTTATGTCTAACATACTCACATGATGTCTTCTTGTTCTTCTTCAATGACTTGTTCTAGTAACCTATATATCTCATAGGTTAACCATTATAAAACCAAGTTATACATACCTCGTAAATGGATCTTCTATGAGATCCATGACAATGGATGAATCTTTGTCCTCATGTCATCATGATCATATGTTCTTGAACCAGAACATGATTTGTCTTTCTTGGTGTACCTTTCATGTTAGTAGACAACATAAACCCCATACAACACCATAATGCATTAGTACAATCATAAGTGTCAACACCCTAATCAATGAATATTTTCTATCGTGCATTCATAATTTTATTAAGGTGATACGACAGGTCTAAAATCAAGATTGTACTAACCGTAATAACATGAAGACAAACATACCATAAACTTAATCATGAGAAAATCTCAAAACATACATCGATGATTAATACCTATCAAGATTGCTTGTAATCTTTTTATGGAAGGCCTTAGCCTCATCTCCCTCTGAAACATGAACTTCTTCACTTATGCAGGTGACCAATCCATCCTTTTCTAGGATTAACCCAATCCACTTGATTTGCAGGAACTGGATCTGGAGCTATATTAGGGTTTGTCAGAGAAAACCCCAAAATTCAAACTTTGAATTTAAAACTTCCGAAAGGGTAAAAATATGCGCCTTGATGAGCTAATCAAACTGATATATTCAGAATTTGAAAACTGCAAAGTTTCACTCCTCAATTTTGCCTTTGAAACTTTCGGATTTGCTGGACGTGACCTCGAACTAGGGTTTGATGAAGCCCACTCTTCTGCCCAATCAAAAGGTTTGATCCAAAGCTCTAAGCTTCTATTTTTATGAGGAGCTTCCAGCCATGGTCACAGATTTCAAAAATTCCCAGTTTTGCAGAAGCCCTAATTTTCCACTTTTCTGATCAAAGTCCCGAACTAGGGTCTGATCAAGCCCGACCTTCTGCCCAACCAAAAATTCTGATATTGGTCTCTAAATTTTGATTTTGATGAGTAGCATCCATCCGTGGTCTCTGATTACAAAAATTCTAACTTTTTCCGAAGCCCTAAATTCCGGAAGCCATGAATGAAGGTACTAAAAAATAATTCTATTTTGATAGAAATATGTACCTGATTGTTTCTGGTGTAACTCTGAACTTTTCGCTCCATATGGTATGAAAAATCTTCTTGAGATATCCCGACCTGTTATCTTTCCATCCTGATAGGTCTGACCTCAATTGGATTCTCTGAGAGAGAGTTATTCCAAGTGCGCAACATGACCTGTTTATGGGATAATACAGGAGAGCGAAGTTGTACGGTGTTCCACGCGTCACTGGTTCAACTTTGGCCTCTGCTAAATTTTCCTGAGATAGTACTGTCTGTTTACTACCTGTCACTTTTTACGAAATTTCATTTGGAGCTTCCTATCCCAAGTTATGACCTTTTTCCCAAGGTCACCTGATTTTGACTCAGATCTGGAAGAGGCAGAAACCCTATATTGTACAGATCATAAATCACAAAGTACAAAGAATTAGAGGTTTTCCTTTGGACACAAGGTACATGGGGATTTAATATTCAACCTGTAAATATTTCAGATCTGAAAACTTCGCCAAATCGGATTTATAGCGAAAGTTCTACGATGACTGGTTTTTGCTATATCAAGCCCTAGCATCGTAAGTGCAACAAGTGTCATACATGCCATATCATGCCTTCTTTCAGGCTAGCTCTGATACCATGTTAAATTTTCAGAATTTACTTCAAACTGATCTAGGATCTTAACTGAGAGAACAACATGTACAACATATCTACAGCATATCAATCATGGAGACAATAATGCAAGCACACAAGAGACACAAAGATTTACTTGGGGAAAACCATAAAGGTGAAAAACCCCAATAACTTCCTCAGAGATAGATAGAGAAATGATACAACCCAGCCATAAGAGATAGACATATCCTAGCAGCAGATCCTCCTCCTCCATAAATGCGCCACTCCTCCTTGAGTGCATGAGTGAGAAGTGAGTGAATAGAATGTGTAAAATGAGAGAGACACACTCTCTATTTATACACTAACTTGACTTGACCTTTACTCAACTAGGTCGGCCTCAACTTAACCACTTAACATAATGTTGACTGGGCCGACCCCCACTAGGGTGGTCTAATAACCCTTTGACCCACATGGCCAACCCCCACTAGGGTGGTCTAATAACCCTTTGACCCACATGGCCGACCCCCAATAGGGTGGTCTAATAACCCTTTGACCCACATGACTTATACAGGGCCGACCCCAACAAGGTGGTCTAATAACCTATCAAGTATAAGTTACGACACTTACAATATAAATGACGACACTTCTGTATAGAGGAATAATAACATCTCTATAGGAATACAATATACATATATGTGAAATACATTCCGAAGTTACATATACATCAACAGTGTACCTAGCAACTGGTGCAAATGTTTCTTCATAGTCGATTCCCTCTTTCTGAGAGAATCCTCTGGCTACAAATCTTGCCTTATATTTTTCAATGCTACCATCTGCAACATGTTTTATCTTGAATATCCATTTGGAATATACCACACTTTTATCTTTTGGTTTGGGAACTATATCCCAAACATCATTTTTCATTATTGATTGGTATTCTTCAGTCATTGCTTCTATCCACTCTTTCTTCTGAACTGCCTCTTCATAGCTAGTAGATTGTCGATCCACAAGATCACACATCAAAGCCACATAGTTGGATACTATATTTGGTTTCTTTCTTTCTCTAGTAGAGCCTTCAAGAGCTCTATATCTTTCATCTCCTTGAATAATGTCTCTAGCCCATGCTGGCCTTCTTTTTCTAGATAAGTTTGTAATGAGGGGTTCTTGTGGTTCTAATATGTCATGGTCTTTTGGTGTATCATCTTCAGGGATGGGCACAGCCTCTGTGATTCTAGGAGGTGTATCTTCTTCATAGACTTCCTCAAGTTGGCACTTCCTAGATTTCTTGAGAGCTGCTTCTTCATCAAATGTTACATCTCTGCTTATTTCCATATGATGAAATCCTGGTATGTAAATTCTGAAAGCTTTGGATGATTCACAATATCCAACAAATATTCCCTTCTTACCAAAAGGATCCAACTTGGTTCTCTTTTCTTTTGGATTGTGAATGTACACTGGACATCCAAATATTTTGAGATGACTTACCTCAATCTTCTTTCCTGTGAACACTTCTTCTGGAGTCTTGAATTCAAGAGCACTATGGGATAGTCTATTTTGTACATAGACTGTTGTCCTAGCTGCTTCATCCCATAGATACATGGGTAGATCTTGGTCATGTATCATAGTCTTTACAGCTTCCATGATGTTTCTATTCTTTCTTTCAGCAACCCCCTTTTTGTTGGGGGTTGTAGGGAGTGGTTAGTTCCCTTTTGATTCTAGCTTCTTTACAAAAGTCTTCAAAATCCTTTGAAGTATATTCTCTGCCATTATCTATTCTGAGAATCTTGATTTTCTTTTCTGAGTGATTTTCTATCAAAGCCTTTAACTCTTTAAATTTTCCAAAGACTTCATTCTTTCCTTTTAGAAAGTATATCCAAGTCTTCCTTGAATAGTCATCAATGAATGTGAGATAGAATTCAAACCCACTTAGAGATGTGGTGGGCATTGGTCCACATACATCTGAATGTATTAACTCCAGAATGTTCTTAGTCTTTGTTTCACTCTTTGGAAATGAGTTCTTGACATTCTTCCATTTTTCACATCCTTTTCATGTACCATTATGATCAACCTTCAAGTCTGGTAGTCCTATAACCACCTTGCTTACATAGGGTAGGGATTTTTAGTTAATGTGAGCAAGCCTTCTATGCGATAGCTCACTGGGACTAGTAGTTTCATGAACAAGGGCAACTTCTGGATGACCCTTGATTTTGTAAAGACCTCCTTCCTCTTCACCAATAACAATTGCATCCTCAATTGATTTTCCTTTGGGCCACATAAGTACTTGTCCATCTATGAATGCAACTCTAAAGCCTTTCTTATCTAGAGCTGAGATAGAAAGTAGGTTCTTCTTCAAACCTGGTACATATAAAATTTCTTTCATCTTTAAAGGTGTTCCAGAATCAAGCTTGTAGCTTGCTTCACCAATTCCCTTGATGGGGTATTGATAATCATCTCCTAGAGATACCTTTTGTGGAGAAGTCTTTTATTCAAGTCTTGAGAGAGTTTTCTTTTGACATGTCATGTGCTTTGAAGCACCACTATCGATGAGCCATGTATCTTCTCCAGGTGATATAGACCCAGATAGTGCAGAAAATAGAACATATTCTTCTACATCTACTTTCTTTACTTTAGATCTTTTCTTTCGAGGCCTTTCCTCTTCTTCTTCTTCTTCTTCTTCTTCTTCTTCTCCACTATTTTCTTCTTCCATATGTGCATGATGTCTTTTGTGAACAAACCTCTTCTTTTGTGAAGTACAATTTCTGGCAATGTGTCCTAATTTAAGACAATTGAAACATTGGACTGTGGAGAGATCTCTTTCTGAGTTTGTTCCTCCTCTCCTTTTAAATCTATGGAAGGGTTGAGACCCTTTGTGTTCAACTTTCTTGAAGAGACTCTTTCTTCTTCTTTTGGTGTGAGTAGCCAAGGCTTGGTCATCCTCCTTGAGAAGGGCTTCCCTATTGGCTACCATGGCTTCTTCTTGAACGCAGTCCTCCCATATTATATCAAACTTCATACTTTATTTTCTGGCACACATAGTTTGTATCAATTACTCCCAAGGTCTAGTGAGACCATTTAGAGCAGTCATTACAAGTTCATCTTCATCAAGGGTATCTCCAATGGCATCTAGTTGTTCCTTGATTTGGGAAACCCTTGAGAAGTAGTCTTGAATAGATTCTCCTTTATTCATCTTGGTACTCTTCAACTGAGTTCTTAGATTCATCTTCCTATTGATGTTCCTCCCTTCATACATTCTTCCTAGGGCATCATACATTTCCTTTGGGGTCTTCTTGGATGCCACTTGGGGAATCAAGTGGTCCTTGATAGAATCAACAATGATTCTCTTTTCCCTAATAAGATCCTTCCTATACTTTTCTTTGGCTTCATCTTCAGCGGGTTCTGCAACTTCATCCTTGATATATTGAGCAAGATCATTCTCTTCAAGAATGAGACCAATTATGTATTTCCATGCCCAGAAATTTTCTATACCTTCTAGCTTGTCTTCAAGCTTAGTGCTTGGAGCCATCTTCTCTTGGGGGAGTCCAAGAGATTGAAGTTTCAAGAGATAGAGTAACACTTACCAGGAGATGTGCTTGATTGACTCGGAAACACTGGTGTGTTCTATTTTTGGATACTTCAACTTTTCACTTTCCGGATATGCAACAGAATTTCTGGTTTATCGCACTTTTGGTCAAACTAGGGTTTGACTTTCCTAGAGTTCTACCCAACCAAAAACCTCGATCTAGGGCTCAAAACTTTGATTTTGAGAAGGGATATTCAGCCATGCAATCAGAATCCAAAAATACTAACTTTTGCAGAAACCCTAATTTTGGGAGAGAGAGAGAGAGAGAAAGATATTTTCACCTTATGAAAGATGTTCTATTCAGGCTAGCTCTGATACCATGTTAAGTTTAAACTAATTTGACTAGCAAGATCACTAAAAGAAACACAATCACAAGATAGACAAAGATTTTACCCTGGGAAACCTTCATGGGGTAGAAAACCCAGCAAAGCTTTCCTCAATAAGATTCAACCAAAATACAAGATGTGCTCCAAGACTTGAGCTCCTTCTCTACCTCCTATGCATACCTCTCTCTCACAAGTGTGCTACTTTTCGATCTATGCAAGTATGAGATAAGTGAGGAGCATCCTCCTCTACTTATACTAGTATCCTGACTAACTTTTCCCTTATGGGGCCGACCTCTCCCAATGGAGTCTAATAACCCCTAATTAATTAACTCAAGGCCGACCCCCACATGGTGGATCTAATAACCCTGGTTATCACAATCCAACAGAGGAATAAACATCTCCGGATACATAATAGGATCACCTCGGAGGGATGTAACATCTCCGGAATAATAAAGTACAAATATAATATTCTTAGAAGTTACAATATTCAACACGTCGTCCCCCAGAGACAGTCGTTGAAAGCGTGAAATGCATTCTCTATGCTTGGGATGAGAAGCAGGAGTCGCATAGAAGGTTGTGGAGGCCTTATTAAGAGTAATTGGCTGTAATAGGCATTGCAGAAGAGCAATGGGAGCAGCAAGGCAATGTTGATAAGAGGGAAATTACTCACCTTAAACTATTTTTGTTTATAGCATAAGAATTGCATGTTTGGAAATAGCAAAAAAATGAATGTTATACACGTATGTGTATATTGAATTGCTAATTCATGGGAAGATCATAGATAATGATTGCTTGTATACTTGGTAGGGAAGCCAAGAAAAGGATAAGCTATGATGTGAAGGAGGAACTCCATGTCATGGGGGGGAATTGGAAAGGGAGAATTGCTTAACTCCTCTCTTGATATTGTATTTATATTTCCTGAGTTTTATATTTTGAAAATTATGGCATAGGGATGCTGGAAATGCAAGAGAGTAATGCATATGAATTAGTGGGCATGATTAAAGAGTCATTGCATAGTGCATGTGAATTGCTTATGCATGAGCATGATGTTACATATTTATAAAATAGTGAAGTTACACATGTAATAGCCCATTAATGGTATTGCCTATGGTGGATCACCAGTAATGTTGTTGATAATGGTTGTACGAATCAGACCATAGAAGCATGATTGAAAATGAAAGAGATTAGCTAGATGAAGTGAATATGGACTAGATGGAATACTAATAGACATTCAATAGTGCATATGAAAATGTTTGTGCATTTATATGATATTGCATATTGGTAAAATCATGGTGAGGTTTTACACATGCAAAGAGCCACTTGAGATAATTATTATGGTTGCTAATAATTAGTTGTGTTTGCATTGGTTATAGGATCAAAGGCAACCGAAGCATGGCTAAAGATGAGGATGATGTTGTTGCATATGACCAACAACCTTATGAGGAAAGGATGGTGCAACAAATCTATGATCACGAGGTTGGCAAAATGACTGTGTAGCATGGGTAAGAGGCCAACTAATAAGGAAACATCAAGCGATGTTAATAACAGCCATGCAGGTAATGGTTATTTGAGCTTAATTGCATGAATGATTGAAAGTGGATTTGGTGAGATCCCTTCAACTATGTTTAAACTATGTTGAATTGTTTGCATGTGAGACTGAGTGCCTGAATGTGAATATAATCCTACCAAGTATGGTCAGGTGTGGGTAAGTGAAGGCAAGTAGCCTTACACCCTATAGTTTCTTAGAAACCTCAATGCATTCATATGAAATTATATCATACCATTTGTGTATGTTGGTTGTGAGTTTAACAACCAAAGAAAGTAAAGACTTATGGTCCTGTTATAGTGTATGCCATATGAGATAGGAATGGTTAGGCCATAATATGTTGGAATGCATAGTATTCATGGATTAATGCAAGGTTGTATTGAGGGGTTATGCATTGAGTGAATGCACATTAAAATATTATGTAAATGTTGTGAATGTGCATGCATATGTGCAGGTGCACATGTTGAGATGCATTGTGTGAATGCATGGTTGTAATATATATATTTCAATGCAATTAGATAATCGATGAAATGGTGGACTATTGTTAATCCTGAGACCATTTCATGAGATGCTATGAATGCAAGAGAAAGACTGCATGAAGAAGGTAGACATGTGATGGGCTACTTGTTGGTTGTGGAGCCAGATCTTCTAGTCCCATAGATGATATTGTCTTAGCCGTGCACCCCGGAGGACTGTACACCCATTTTCGTCAGCTGTTTTGCGGGCCCATGGTTTTGGGTATCCTGTGGTATTTTCCCATTGTATTTACCTTATAAAAGAAAGACATTGTAATACGGCTAGGGTGAATGATGTATTAGGTTTTATGCATTGTAAAGATCTTTAAGATCAGGAGAGAGACTGTGAGACAATTAAATAGGAAGTACAGCGGCTGTGCTGCAGGTTGTATCCCTTCACCTTGCTGGACGGTAATAATAATAAGGACTGGAAAATTCAGTGTGGAAGTAGCCCAAGTTGGGTGAACCACGATATATCTGTGTCTCTCTTGTAATGTGTATGTGTGATTATATTTGCATTTCTATTTATTGTTATTGCTCTGCGATCCTGTTTTTCTAACAATTGGTATGAGAACCAAAGGTCTATTTGGCAGATAAACCCGTAGGAAGCTAGGGTTTCTGGTTCGAGTGGGAGCAATGGCGAAAGAAGGAAAGTTTAAGGTCGAGAAGTTTAATGGAAAAAAATTCCAATTATGGAAGATGCAAATGGAGGACTATCTGTACCTGAAGGATCTATTCCTACCGTTGGGAGGAAGAGCAAAGCAGCCGACGGCTATGAAGGACGAAGAATGGGAGGTTCTTGACAGAAAGGCTCTCGGAACAATACGGCTAAGCTTGCTTTGTCGGTGGCTTTCAATATCTCAAAAGAAACGAAAATGGAGGGTTTGATGAACGCACTGGGTAAGCTGTATGAAAAACCCTCGGCCTCCAACAAGGTATTTCTAATGAAGCGTTTATTTAATATGAAGATGTCTGAAGGTGGATCTGTTACTGATCATTTAAATGAGTTTAATACGGCTACAAATCAACTAAGTTCTGTAAGTGTGAAATTCCATGATGAGGTTAGGGCTCTTCTAATCTTGTGTTCATTGCCAAAAAGCTGGAATAGCTTGGTCATGGATGTAAGTAACTTTGTCTCTGGTTCAAACACCCTAAAATTTGATGATGTTATTGGTGTTATTCTTAGCAAGGAAATGCGAAGAAAAAGCACAGGTGAGACATCAGGTAATGCGTTGACCATGGAGACCAGGGGAAGACAAAAGGAGAGAGTAAAGAGCCAAGGTAATCGCAGCAACTCTAAAAAGGGCATATCCAAGTCCAGACTGAGAAAAATAGAGTGTTGGAACTGTGGAAAGAAAGGACATCTGAAGAAAGACTGCAGATCTCTAAAGAAGAAAGGAGATGCACAGAAGGAAACTACCCAAGAAGCAAATGTAATAGGTGATGTGTTACAAGATGCTTTGATTCTTGCATTAGATAATACTAGTGATTATTGAGTAGTAGATTCAGGGGCTTCATGTCATGCTACACCCCATAGGAAATACTTTCATGATTATGTTTCAGGCGATTTTGAACATGTTTTATTGGGTGATGATGAGCCATTTAAAATTGTTGGAATGGGTAAGGTATGGATAAAAGATAAGAATGGAACTAACTGGCTGTTAAAGGATGTTAGGCATATTCCTGCTATGAAAAGAAATCTGATCTCAACATGGTAGTTGGGAGATGGCGGCTATCTATCTACATTTGGAGAAAAGTGGTGGAAGATCACTAAAGGATCAATGGTGATAGCAAAAAGAGACAAGGTAGGTACTTTGTATTTATGTCCTCATAATACTGACCATTCTATCTCTTTAGCTTCCACATGAATAGATACAACATTGTGGCATCATAGGATTGACCACATGAGTGAGAAGGGGATGCAGATTCTCCACTCAAGGAAGTTGCTACCAGATTTGAAGCAGGTAAGTTTGGAATTCTGTGAAAACTGTGTTTATGGAAAACATAAGAAAGTCAGATTTCTCAGGGTTGGGAAACAGAAGAAGAATGAAAAGTTAGAGATAATGCATACAGATGTATGGGGACCGCCTCAGGTACAATCTATTGGTGGCTCTCATTATCATGTTACATTCATTGATTATACAACTAGGAAAACTTGGGTTTATTGCATTAGACATAAATCTGATGTGTTTGCTACTTTTGAGAAGTGGAAATCTTTGGTTGAGAATGAGACAGGAAAAAGGTTGAAGTGTCTCAAATCTGATAATGGAGGTGAGTACTGCAGCAAGGAGTTTGATAGTTACTATTCATACCATGGGATTCGTAGAGAGAAGACAGTCCCAGGAACACCACAAGAAAATGATGTGTCAGAAAGGATGAACAGAACGATCATGGAACGTGCAAGGTGTATGCGACTGCATGCAGGGTTGCCCTTACAGTTTTGGGCGGATGCTATAAATACTGTTGTTTATTTAATAAACAAAGGACCTTCAAGTGCTTTGGATGGTGGTATTCAAGAGGAGGCATGGACAGATAAAAAGGTAAACTACTTATTTCTGAGAACGTTTGGTTGTGAAGCATTTGTCCATATTGATAAAGAAAATAGAACAAAGCTTGAAGCTAAATCCAAGAAATGTACCTTTATTGGATATGGGGTTGATGAATTTGGTTATCGTTTATGGGATTATGAAAATAACAAAATCATCAGGAGTAGAGATGTAATATTCAATGAAAAGGTCATGTATAAAGATCACTTGCAGGGAAAGAAATAGGAAAAGGAAAACACAAAGTACACAGTACTTGATGAAATTGAAGAAAATGAAGTTCCAAAGGTGCCCGAAAATCAAGAACAACAACAAGTACCTGTAACTCCTGCAACTGTAAGAAGATCTACCAGGTTAAGTAGACTCCCTGAATGATACTCTCCTTCAATGTATTATTTATTGATGACTGATTCTGGTGAATTAGAATGTTATGAAGAAGCAATGCAGGTGAAAACTAGAAAGAAGTGGGAGCAAGGAATGAATGAGGAGATGGACTCATTGGTAGGAAACTAGACTTGGGATTTAGTTCATTTGCCTACTGGTAAAAGATCATTGCAGAACAAATGGATTTACAGGTTGAAGGAAGAAGAAGGAGGTAAGAAGCGGTACAAGGCAAGACTTGTTGTAAAGGGGTTTGCACAGAAGAAAGGTATATATTTTGATGAAATATTTTCTCCTATTGTTAAGATGACTTCAATTAGGACTATCTTAAGTCTGGTGGTGGTAGAATATTTGCATCTTGAATAGTTAGATGTAAAAATAACCTTTCTCCATGGGGATTTGGAGGAAGAGATATATATGCAGCAGCCACAAGGATATGAGGTCAAAGGTAAGGAGAATTTGGTGTGCAGGTTCAAAAAGAGCTTGTATGGCTTAAAGCAAGCTCCAAGGCAGTGGTATTTAAAATTTGACTGGTTTCTGACAGAACAAGGTTATAGTAGATGTCATTCTGACCACTGTGTTTATTTCAAGAAGCTAGACAATGAAAGATATATTATCTTGTTATTGTATGTGGATGACATGCTTGTTGCAGGGTCTAACATGCAGGATATAAATGTACTCAAAAGGAAGCTAGCTAATTCATTTGCGATGAAGGATTTGGGTGCTGCAAAGCAAATCCTTGGTATGAGAATAACAAGAGACGGGAAAAATCGCAAATTGACATTATCTCAGAGTGAGTACATACAAAAGGTGTTGGAGAGGTTCAGAATGCATAATGAAAAACCAGTAAGTACACCTTTGGCCAGCCATTTCAATCTAAGTAAGGAAATGTGTCCCAAGACACAGGAAGAGATAGATTACATGTCCAAGATTCCCTATCAATCAGCAGTTGGCAGCTTGATGTATGCCATGGTGTGCACAAGACCAGATATTGCACAAGCAGTAGGATTTGTGAGCAGATATATGAACAATCTAGGTAAAGAACATTGGAAGGCAGTACAGTGGATTCTCAAGTATTTGAGAGGTACCACCACTCAGGCATTATGTTTTGGAGGTTCAAACACTGTTCTACAGGGATATGTTGATGCAGATATGGCAGGTGATAAGGATAGCAGGAGGAGCACCACAGGGTATGTGTTTACAGTAGGTGGAACAATAGTAAGTTGGATTTCGAGACTGCAAAAGGTTGTTGCACTTTCAACAACGGAAGTAGAGTATGTTTCTATTACAGAGGCTAGTAAAGAGATGATTTGGTTGCAGAGGTTTATGGAGGAAGTGGGTAAGAAACAGAAGGATAGCAGGTTGTATAGTGACATCTAGAGTGCCATTCATCTTGCAAAGAACTCAGCATTCCATTCCAGGACTAAACATATACAACTCAAGTACCATTTCATACGCTCTGTTCTAGAAGATGAACTGTTGAAGCTGGAAAAGATACATACTATCCAGAATCCTGTAGACATGTTCACAAAGGTAGTGACCAGAGAGAAACTGACTTCTTGCTCGGTTTCAGGTCGCCTTCTAGCATGAAGGTGAAGAGGAGAAATTTGCCAAGTCCAAGTCCAGCAAGTGCAGTAGCGGTGGAGTTGCTGTGATCAGTCTCCAAGTGGGAGATTGTTGGTTTTGGAGCTAGATCTTCCAGTCTCATAGATGATATTGTCTTAGCCATGCACCCCGGAGGACTATACACCCATTTTCTCTAGTTGTTTTGCGGGCCTATGGTTTTGGGTATCCCGTGGTATTTTCCCATTGTATTTCCCTTATAAAAGAAAGACATTGTAATATGGCTAGGGTGAATGATGTATTAGGTTTTATGCATTGTAAAGATCTCTTAGATAAGGAGAGATACTGTGAGATAGTAAAAGAGGAAGTGCACCGGCTGTGCTGCAGGTTGTATCCCTTCACCTTGCTGGACGGTAATAATAATAAGGACTGGAAAATTCAGTGTGGACGTAGCCCAAGTTGGGTGAACCATGATATATCTGTGTCTCTCTTGTAATGTGTATGTGTGATTATATTTGCATTTCTGTTTATTATTATTGCTCTGCGATCCTGTTTTTCTAACACTACTAGAGCACTCTGTTGGAAGGACAGAGTTGCATGGAATGTCAAGTAATGAGTATTTACAGTTTATTTAAATTGCATGGATAGTGTGACTGTCTTGCAATTTTATTGTGATAATGATGAATATATAGAAATGTATATATTTCATTGCATTTCGGATGTTAACAGCTGAAGGTGTTTGAATTATTGATTGTTATAATTTTGAGATCACTTTAGTGACTATTGTGACAATGAAAGGATTATATGCATAGATACTCACAACGTGTTTGGCTGATTGGAGTTTAGATTTCAGGTAGAAAAGTATGGCATATGGCAATAATGATAAGTCCATAGTAAAGATCGGGATCTACCACGTGCAGAATCCAAAGGTTATGAGAAGGTTCTTATGGTTGTAACTTATGCATGAAACAAATCTGAAAATTCTATGATTTAAGTTTATAACAATAATCTCATGGTTGCAAATCTAATTTCTGTAGGAAAACAAATTTGTAGATTTCAGATTTGAAATTTTGCTAATAATTGCTAATCACTGTTTGGATTATGTAAAATTGTTTCAGGGGGACATGTTGTAGGTGGATGTTAATGTATGGTAGCAAGGGTGAAACCATAATGGATAGAGTGATACCACTTACAAGAGCCAAACAATATGAGGATGGCCTCATTGTTAAACCAATCCATTTTTGTAGGAGGACAGAATTGTAAATTCATGTTTGAATTTAATTATTAATGCCATTGATTGGTTATGAAACAATCAGATTTGAAGTTATTGTTAAATGTTGTTGACTGTTAGCTATTTGATAAGTGTGCCAGGATGACACATTGCAGGAAGACCATGTGTGATGGCCTACAGAAGCCAAACTAGATGGGAAGGATCCCATACTTTGGAAATGGGTTTCGGGTGAAATGCCATTGTAAATGTTGATAATGTCTCAGCCGAATTGCATGTTGGTAAACCATGTGAGTAAGACAGTCAAATTATGCCAAGAAGGCATGTGTGGGTTATGGAACGTGAAAAGATTGGGGTGGCAAACCAAAGTACCATTGACTCAGAGAAGGGAGCCCCCATTCTTCACAAATGAAGAAAAGATACATCTGAAAAGGGATAAGTATTCTGTAACCCTAACTCATAATATACATGTCTGGTTATTAGATTTAATATGCAGAGCATGTTTTATTATTTCATTATTATTCCAGACTGCTTGAGTATGATTAGGGCCTACATGTCTCACATCCAAAAGGGAGTGCACACCTTTCTGGTGCTGGGTTATGATAGGGTTGTCAATATTGATTACACTCTAAGAGAATGGACGCATTCCTGGTGTTTCAATACTTGATAGTGAATGTTATGAAGTATGGTTACAATTTTAGAGCAGCAATACTGATGAGTCTGCTTATCCTTCTTGTGCTATCAGCTTACACAGATGCAATTTGGTGTTGCATGTTTAGAGGAAAAGTAAAGAAAGGATGCTCAAGAGGAATATATGAGCAGTGGTAACCTTTGTGTAGTATGAGTGGGTATCATGGGGCCATGATAGCCTACAGTCAAGAAAGCCACCTATAGAGTTCCTAAAGGGAACCATTGGTTTGTCCGGGAGAAGGAGTGCCATCCTTGTTTGGATGAAGAATTGTTATGCGCATGAAGGGTTGTTGTATGCCTAATGAACCCAGCTAGTGTACTGGTTTAGCATTATTTGCTTGGGTGTTGTGGACGTATTGATGAAGGGTTGTTGCATGCCTACTGAACCTAGTCAGTGTACTGGTTTGGCATTATTTGCTTAGGTGTTGTGGAGGTACTGATGAAGGGTTGTTGCATGCCTAATGAACCCAGTTAGTGTATTGGATCTGCACTATTTGCTTGGGTGTTGTGGAGGTATTAGTGAAAGGATGTTATATGCTTATGGATCCGTAGCAAAGCTTTGACCTATAATGGTCTATGGCGCAGTTTCCTTCCATTGGTCGATGACCCAGACGAATGTGTTGGCTCAGCAATGGAGAGGGCCAACTAGGTATGGGATTGGTTGGGTACCACAAATGCTTGGTAAACCCAGTCGGCGTGAAGGTGTACTGGTTGGGCATTAAACATCCACCCCACAGGTGATCCAAGGCTGGTAAAGCAGAGAAGGAAACCTGTGGAGTAGCAAGGAAATGCACAATACAGATAAGTATTCATTTTCATTTATTTTCTGTTTGGAATAATGAATATTTTGGGTATACATCTTCTAACAGCTAAGCTGATACACTATTGTTTCTTGTTGGAAACTTTGGTCATTGTAGGAAAGCAAGGACCCTAAAAGAACTATAAATGTTTGGTAAGCCAAAGAGTAACTGGTTGTGCACTATAAATTCTTGGTAAACCCAGAGAGTAACTGATGCTCGATAAATTCAAAGAATAGTTGGTGGGGGCATTAACCACTTGATGTTGTGGAGCAGTTGGCGTGCTGGCCAAACATTCCCCAATTAATTGATAAAACCCAGTTGACATACTGGCCTGGCATTGCCTATTCGAATGGTTGTGGAGTAGCCTGCATGCTGGCCCAACATTCATTATTGTATCCACGGGAAATCCAATGCTTGGAAAGCAAAGAAGGATCCCGTGGAATAAAGTGAAGACATCCAATGCAGATAAGTATTTGGTTATCTTGCAACTTCTTGCTTATGAATATACATGTGTATGTGATTTGGATCTGATTTCTTAAACTTTTGTTTAGAGATAAACCCTATGAAAATAAACTAAACTTGTGAATTGATTCAATGTTTGAGTGTAGGTATTGCTGGAAGCCAGAACTACAAAGGCATCCTAGGGATGCATGTGGACATGTGATCGTCCTAAAGAGGTCAGTATGAGCGGTAATGAAATATGGTGCTAGTGGACATGTGTGGGTCCTAGCAGACAAAGGTTTTGTTAGCAACAATGGGGAAGAGTTCCCTAGTTGAAAATCCTCAAACAGACCTTAGACACTAAGTGTCATAGCCAAGAAAGGGAAATTCAAGCATTCACATTGAAGTGAAAGAGGCTAAGGAGCATAGAACCACAAGTGATGGTGTGGCTCCGAATTGGAACAAGACTAAGAGGGGGAAACTCTTACTCTTCTCTTTCCTTTTTGCATAATGCATCTTAAAAACAAAGGATTGTTGAGTGCATGTCATAGCTGAAAATAGATCATGTTTAATTGCTTGAAATAAATTGTGAATGCTGAATTAGTTATTTCCCTGTGAAAGGATGAACATGAATGAGTTCATGTATATGTTGGGAAAGCACGAAATGTGTGGGAGTCATGAGTAAAGCATGGATGTTCGATGTCAATTTGGGAAAACAATTGACTGACTTTAATATTGTGTTATGCTTGTCCTAACATGAATTGCCATGATGAGTCTCACAGGTGAGACATTGGAAGCCATTGAGTGAAACTACTAATAGCCAAGTGTTGCTAGTGAGAAAAGTGAGATCCAGTGGTGCACATTGATCATGGCAGCAGACCAGGAGCTATTTATTTTGGCTGAAAAACCTTCCTCAAATAGTTGCCAGGACAACAAGAAAGATGGAATCCATGGAATTCCAGACTAGTAGATGAGCTGGAAGGTGAATAAAGGAAGGAATTGTTGTGGAGCAATTCCCACCTGCAGAGATGGAAGATCAAATCCAGCGAGAGCAGCTTGTGGAAGCCAAAGGACTTGGTGCTGAAAGCTCAAGTAAAGAGATGAAATGCAGGATAGACCTACCACCATTTGTGAATTTTGAAATATGTGTAAAGTGGGTATTTATTCCTAAGTGTTGGAACACCAAAGACGATGTTATTCCAAGGGGGAGGGAAATGTAATGTCCCCAGTTTGACCCCATTATATTAAAATGTAAATGATATAATATTGTTATAAAATCATGGTGAGGAGCTCAAGGCCAAGGCCCTTCCATTGATTTAGTGACGCATATGGTTTATGTACTAAGCCATGCACACTAGAATTGTGAATATCATGTAAATATGCATTTTAATAAAATACCCACAACTAGCTATGCAATGCAACAAGAGATGGGGGCATGATTTTACAAGGAATTGAGAGGGAAAACATTCAAACCATTGAGCCAATCAAGTCAATCCAAGTGTTAATGAGATAACCCATCAAACCCTCAACTACCCATGTTGACTTTTGTACCCAATCATTCATTCTCCCAAGTGTTGGTTGAGGTAGTTAATGCCTTGGGGAATGGGAGGTATGGCTGTCCAAATTCGGGTATGGGAAAGCCACCCTGCATGGGAAATCATGTTTTGCTTCTTGGAAAAGAAAAGAGCCATGAATTGCTCCCCAAGCCATTATCCACCAACTAGTTTCTCTCCCACACGAGTTTGGAGCTACCTTGGCGTTTTACAACCATGTTTTTATGTGTTTTCCTTGATCCTCGGCCGGGCCGTTTTGTGTTGTATACAAGTGGGGAAGAAGGGAAATCCAATTGGGGTTCCATAGAGACCGTGTGGGCTGCTGAATGCTTAGATACTTGGGGGAGAAATCGTTTTCCTCCCTGTGAGTGTTTTTCCCCATCCCACAATTCGTTTTTGGATAGAAACTATTTGGGAAAAGCCCCTGGCCATCCTGTTTATAAATCCCATTGTTAAACATGTGTATCCATGCCCAATGATTATGCTTTTTCTGTGTAGATAGAGTATGTTGGGTATGGGTTATGGGAATCCATTGTTTTTTCTTGAGCTTGAGTGCAAGCATCCATGGTTCTAATGTAGCCTGATAAACCCAGTTGTGGATTGGCTTGGCTTAGATGAAATGATTAATTGGTTGTGTGTGAGCTTGAAAGTCCCCTTTTCCTTGTAAGAATCATGCCCAGCTCGGGGGTGGCAGTTGTGTTGAGAGAATTGATGAACACAACTGGCCTATGGTTGGGTGGAACGTTGTAGCGACATAGCTAGTTTTTTGGGACAATTGCACAATGAAGATAAGTGTTTTTATGTCTATGTGTTTTACTTTTGCAATGCATTAATTTGATGATTGTTGATATGCTGTATGCATAAGTAATGTGTGTGGATAGTTTAATTCCGCTTTGCATGTTTGATATGTTTGCATCTGCACACAAATGTTTTATTCATATGATTTTAATGAGTGGGATGAGATTATGTGAAATCCCCATAGATTGGTGGCATATTCCCCTCCTCGAATTGGGTGCGCAGGAGGGTACATTATAGTTGATGATAGTAGGAGGGTGTTAAGCCCTCAATTGACCCTAAGTCCCAGGACTTGGTAGCCCCTCAATTTTTTTAAGGCTCCACCGATCATGGTATATCTTGTGGATCAACCCTCTCGCAATGTTGACAAGGATAGAGATTGAAAAACTATCCTCTGTGTGGCCAATTCTATGAAAATGTTGGCGTTGACGCCAAACATTTGAGGTTGAATATTCTTGAAGGAATCCAGAAGTCTGAAACTGGCTTGGCATAATACGGAATATGAAAGGTCACTTCCTTATCATATCCAACACTTGTTTTGTGTTTCTTGCTCCTTAGTTCTTCCCAAGGTTTGACGATGGGCTTGGAAATATTATGCTGAACATGTTCATGATGGTCTCCATCTTCTGCATTTATCATTGTTTCATTGAATTGGTCTTGTACTAATATCATACAAGAATCATCACTAGATTAAAAAAGAGGGTTGTTCTAGAAAAGAACTAGTTCAGAATGTTGATTCCTTTGATTTGTTTAATCATGATAGGGTTGAGGTTGGAAAAGTTCAATTGTGTCTTGTGAAACTTGTAAATAAGTTAGGACAACAATGAGAGTTGTCTTATCAACTGTGACTATGTTGTCACGAGAATAGAGTGGTAGAGTGTTCAATAACTCGTCAAAGTCATTAATTCTATCCATTTAAGGACCGATAAAAGACTGATAAAAATCACAATGGATTTCTTGAAACTCCACCCTTTCAACAATGTAAATGCAAACTTAGCATATGGAGGGTGTTGACTTCTATCGAAAATGCACCCGTTTACAATGCAATTCAATGTTGAGTTTTAATTTGACGCTTAGAAATAACTATTGCAAGTACCAAAATAAACTTAGAATAATACTACCTACAAGTTACAATAAATTTTGATTTTAAACGCTATCTATGGTAGTTATCATGAAATGTAATTGAATGTGCACAATTTTCAAGAGTTTGGCCAAAACATTTGGTTGCCAGTTTCTTCGAAACAACATAATCTCAAAATGTTTATCGAATCTTCTCTTCACTGCACACTTGACTAAGCATGATCTTCAATAACATAAGGCTTTTTAATTATTTTAATCTCTTCCCTGTCAAGAACTTCTTCAACAATCACTTGCTTATTGTCTCCTTGAAGATTGATCTGTTACCACACATACGACAACTCCTTTCCAACACTCCGTTGAAGAATGTAACTTCATAAGATATTCTTATTGTACTTTTATTGTAATTCCTTTGAGGAATATTCATATTGTATTTGATCATGTAAAAAGACTAAAAGAAATAAAGTAAAATAGACAAGTCGTCCCAGTGGGTAAACGACCCCAAACAATGGGAAGTCTGCCCCAAACAATGGGAAAAAGCTGCCCTAGTCAAGTCGGCCCAGTTAGGTAAACAGGTCACCTTAAGATCAATATAAATAAAGGAGGTGCCTAGCTCATTTGTACATCACTCACTCAAGAAAGTTTGCATGAGTAGAGAGAGAAAGTCGAGTCACTCGGGAGAGAAGAGTAGTTGCTTTGAAGACATATCATTCTTGGGTTATTGTATGAGATTAACATTTTACTTTAGTGATGAATCTATATTGAAGAATTTTTGTTGGGTTTTTTCCCCCACGAGGGTTTCCCAGGATAAATTGTTGTGTACTATTGTTTATCCTATGCTTGTCTATCTTTCAGTGATCCTTTACTTTATTGCATTTAAAATTCTAACATGGTATCAGAGCTAGCCTGAAAGAAGACCTTGTGCAGTAGAAACTGCTGAAAGTAAAAACTAGGGTTTCTTGTTCTGAAGGGTTTTCACCATATATTGTCCTGAAAATGAGGTCAAAGCAACTTGCCCTAGGAGGGCGTATTTTTTTGTGGAGAAAGTTTTTAGATCCGAGAAATTTGAATTTTGACCCTATCACTATTGCTTGAGAAAACGAGGGCATCATATTTTTGAGATTTATGTCCACATATTTGGATGAAGGAAGGGTCTACTCAACTCGCCTCGAGGACGTGAATCTCTCTCTCTAGTCAATTTTTCAAGATTCCAAAGTTGAGAAATGAGGGCTTCTCTAACAAACCCTAGGTCAACCAAAACTCAGATCTCAGAAGACATTGAAGCAAGAACTTGATTGGAGCATCTCAATTGGTAAGTCTTATTATCTTTATTTCCGTTTGAGGTTCTCATTTTATCAAGATAACAAACAATACCAAGCTTTCGGATAAGCTTAAAGGAGTATATAACTTTTGTGCCTGGAAGTATAGAGTGATGCTCGTTCTAGAAGAGAATGAGTTGGAAAACTATGCCAAGGAAGAAGCTTCATAGGTAGAGGGAGATGAAGACAAAGCTAAACACAAGAAGAATTTAGTTAAATTTAAGAGGATCATTGCTGACTCCATCAAGGATCACTTGATCCCCCGTATTTCATCATTGAAGACTCCCAAGGAGATGTTTGATGCATTGAAGAGACTACATGAAGGAAAGAACATTAATAGGAAGATGATCTCGAGAACTCAACTCAAGGGTGTGAATATGCAGAACTCAGAAAGTATCCAATCCTATTTCACAAGGGTCTCCCAAATCAAACAACTATTAGAAGATATTGGAGACCATGTTGAAGAAGCATAATTGGTAATGACTACATTGAATGGTATCCCAAGATCATGGGAATCATTCATCCAAAAGATTTGTTCTACAAAGGAAACAAACCAAATTCAATAGGCTATGGGGAAATTGTACACAAGAGGAATCCATAAATGAAGCCAGAGAAGAGAAGATGGGTGAAGATGACAATCAAGCCTTAGAAGCTCATGCAAAGAAGGAAAAGAGAAAGAAAGAAGAACACTCTCACAAGAATCCTAGAAGATTCCAAAAGAATCATATACATTGTAAGGACTACTCAAACTATAAATGTTACACTTGTGATGAAAGTGACACCTTGTAAGAGATTGCCCCAAAAACAAAGGCAACAACAAGAAATAAAAGAAGAAGAGGCATCATTCTCATGTTGTAGAAGATGACGAACCAGTTAAGAAGAGAGAAAGGGAATATTCCTCAAGTGATGAATAATATGTCTTGAACTTTTGATGATACAATAGTAATTGGAGAGCAAGAGGGAGGCTTGTACAGATTAAAAGGCCAACTAGATCAATCATTGGTTCATGACACTATGGAACCAAGTGATCTATGGCACATAAATGCTTGTATATATATATATATATACACTACAAGGTTTTACCGATCATAATAAAAATGGTGACAAGTCTACTCGAGATCCAAAAAAAACATGATGGTGTATGTAAAGGATGTGAAGAATCCATTTCCAAGCTAAAGGAGATCTTGAATCCAATACATGATTCCAAGGATGAAGACTTTAGAAAGTTCCAGACTAGATGAAGAAGAAGATCAAGGTCTTCAGAATCAGATGATGGAGTAGAGTACACTTCCAGAAACTCTAGTGACTTCTGCAAGGAGGCAGAAACTAAGAGGGAGCCTATAAAACACATGAAAGATAAGTATTTGCTGTCATTTGAAATTCCTGAGTATTTTGAAGGATATGCTCATAACATTTACATGTAGATCTGTGATACTGTTTTCTTTTATGCATTTATATATGACTAATATTGACTAATATTGACTAGCAGTAGGCTCATGTAGTGTGTGTTATGGGTAAGTGGTCTATAGTATTGCACAACATCCCATCAGCCATTGATGGATCTAGTCTAGGATGAAACCTCTTTGCTAACATGTTGAGAGCAGTGCATGCTCTTAATAATATGTTCTAGTAGAGATGGAAGGCATCTAGATAGTTACCGTGTGTATATGGGATATGGGTTGTGCTAAGGCATTGGATAAAATGCATTGTTACATAATTGTGTGAATTATGAATTTGTCATTAAAATGTACATATGATTTGATGACTATGAAATGTTACTAATCATACCACTGAATTTGAATTGTAGGAAAATTATGTGATATGACCTACAAGAGAAGGATGATAAGACTTGTTCCAAAGAACAAGTGATGACTGTTCAATAGTGACCTTCAAGAATAAGATTTACAAATTCAGGTACAAGGAAAGGTTCATGGTTTCTCTCAGAAAGAGGGAGTCGATTATGATAAGACATGTGCTCCTGTAGCAAGATAAAATTCAATTAGATCTATACTTGCGATAGCTTCAGTGCTGAAGTAGAAGGTACACCAAATGGATGTAAAGATAGCTTTCCTGAATGGTTTGGTAGAAGAAGAAGTGTATGTGGAGTAGCCACTAGGATTTGAGACACATGACAGGTAGACACATGTGTGCAAATTGAAGAAAGCCTTGTACGGTTTGAAATAGGCACCCCGGGCGTGGTACAGAAGGATTGACAGATTTATGATAAGCTTGGGATTAACTAAGAGTAAAGAATATTCCAACCTTTACTTCAAGGTTGAGGATGGAAAACCAGTGATACTACTTTTGTATGTAGATGACATGTTCCTAACAGGCAACGAGAAGCTCATTGCAGAACCAAAGATGAAACTTTCTGCATAATTCGAGATGAAAGACCCAGGTATGATACACTATTTCTTAGGTCTTTAGGTGTGGTAGAATCCAGATATTTTCCTTATCCAAGTAAAATATGTAGTAGAGATCCTGAAGAGATTCGGGATGATGGATTACAAGGACATGGACACACCAATGGCATCGAATTTGAAGTTTTTGCGTGGCACTAGTTCAGAGACAATGGATGCCACAATATACAGACAGATGATTGGTTTGTTGATGTACTTAATGAAGATGAGGCCATATATATGCTTTGAGTTGAACGCATTGAATCAGTACATGTTAGAGCTAAGACATGTTATCCTGATTGCGACAAAGCATGTGTTGAGGTACCTGAGGGGTACAATTGATTATGCCCTCGGATATGCATCATATTAGAAGATTAACATGCAGGGTTATGATGATGCGGATTGGGATGGTAGTATCAGAGATAGGAATATCACATTAGGATGTTGCTTCAGTCTGGGATCAAGTATGATCTCCTAGTTTAGTAGGAAGTAGACAAGTGTGGCACTTAGTACAGTTGAAGTAGAGTACATGGCAGCTTGTTCGATTAGTTGCAAGGTAGTATGGCTTCGGTATTTACTTGCAGGATTGTTTGATATCGAGTTAGAGGCGACTTGTATTTTCTGTGACAACCATAGTTGTGTGAATTTTTTTGAGAATCTAGTGTTTCATGACAAGTCGAAGCACATCGAGATATGGTATCACTATATCTGGGATATGGTGTAGAGAGGAGCAATGAGGCTCGAGTATGTGGCAATATATGAGCAGATAACCGACGTGTTGATCAAGCCTTTGTTGAGAGTGAAGTTTGAGTACTTCAGGGACAATCTTGGAGTGTTCTAGATCGATGTTCCTCGAAAGAGGAAGTAGTGAGTGCCATATCACATGTGAGAAGACGCAGGTTACGGACCTAGGATATTCTCCACATGATGTGACGTGTGAGTGGGTAGTCACTATGTGTGACGTAATGTATATTCCTAGGATACACTCACAAGGATGCTATGGCGGGCATACACGCATGTGCGAAGATGCAGGTTGCGGAGCTGGGATGATCTCCACATGAGGTGACGTGGTAGAATGTAGTCACTGTGTGTGATATAATGTATATTACTAGGCTACACTGATAGAGTCATGTTTCCATGATGTGCGAAGACGCAGGTTTCGGACCTGGGTTGTTCTCCACATGATGTGACGTGTTAGCGGGTAGTCACTGTGTGTGACGTAATGTGTATTCCTATGCTACACTCACACGATGATATGGATGTGACGTGATGGCGGGTAGTCATTTGGCGACGTAATTTGTGCTCCTAGGTCTCACTCACGAGATGATAGTGTGGTAATGCAGGTAGTCACCTAGTGGCGTAATTTGTGCTCCTGGGTTGTACCCACTAGATGGCTTGCTCATAGAGAGAATTTCTTATGATGTATACATTTGAGATATGTTAGAAGTCAATGGTTAGAGTACATAGTTGCAACATCAGTGATGATGATGATAGCACCATAAGAATACCTTCCTTGTTAAGAGGGAGTGTTGAAGAATGTAACTTCAGAAGAAATTATTAATGTACTTTTATCGTAATTCCTTCGAGGAATATTCATATTGTATTTGATCATGTAAAAATCCTAAAAGAAATCAAGTAAAATAGACAAGTCGACCCAATGGGTAAACTGCCCCAAACAATGGGCAATCTGCCCCAAACAATGGGCAAAAATGCCCCATTCAAGTCGACCCAATTAGGTAAGAACAAGTCGACCCAGTTAGGTAAAAAGGTCACCTTAATATTAATATAAATAAAGGAGGTGCCTAGCTCATTTGTACATCACTCACTCAAGCAAGTTCGCATGAGTGGAGAGAGAAAATCGAGTCACTTGGGAGAGAAAAGTAGTTGCTTTCAGAAGGAATATTATTCTTGGGTTATTGTATGAGATTGACATTGTACTTTTTGACGAATCTATACTGAAGAAGTTTTGCTGGGTTTTTTGCCCCACGAGGGTTTCCTAGGATAAATTGTTTTGTACTATTGTTTATGCTGTGCTTGTCTATCTTTTAGGGATCCTTTACTCTATTGCATTTAAAATTCTAACACACTCTTTGTAATTTCTCTTCATTTCTCATGTCAATGCATTGTTTTGGCCTCTTCCTCCTCTTCTCAGCTTTTCAAAACTCATGAACTGTTCCTCAAAGTAGCAACACTTGTCATGTTCCTCAAAGTAGCAACACTTGTCATCCTTTGGGTCTCTTATGTTCACTTCAACATTCTCATGCCCTGGATCATAGTCTTCACAATAAATTCAAATGTCACCAAGTCAACAAGTTAAGTGTGACTTATTATGTAGAAGTTTATATTAGTGATAAGATCGAAGCAAATGATCTTATAAACTTGAAGGTGCACAACACTTATCTAGATGAACTAGATGTTGTAACTTATAGATTGCAAAAAACAATAAGGTCAATGGTAGTTGGGCAGATTGGCCGAACCTTCATACTTTTTTCGTAAAGTTCCAACAATAGAGGAAAATCAATCCACCACTTTGAATTGTCTTAAAAATAAATTAAATCATGTGCCCTTGTTTGATTATGCATAAACAAATACATATATCATAAATGGCCAACGACCATTGAATCATATTGGAAGAATACTCAAAAACAGAAAACACAACAAATCATACCATGAAAATTTTGAAGATTGACATGTTTGAAAATTGAAGATAATTGCGTTGGAGAGGGTGAGAAAACCCTATATTTTAAACCGACTTAGGCATCCATTTCACTGTATGATAAATCATACAGCTAGTTAAGCAGACAATGTCTCAACACTTGATGCTCTTTCTTGCTAGAACCGTGGTTGATTGGATGTCCAATCCTCTTCTCACAGGTTCAAAAGACAAACTTGGGGCTGAAGACGGTCGTTGTCCAAAAACCATGCATGGAACTACGTTCAATGTCCACACCAACTCATGGCTCTCATATTCTCATAGGTGCACAGAGACTTTCACTTGCAGCACTCTCAAAACTTTCATTTGTTCTTGTGTCAATAACTTCAGCAATGTTTCTCTCTTCTTGATTCTTGGTGACGACTCAACCCTTCACGCAGGCTTCTCCTTTCTATCAATTGCTTTTCGACGCATTAACAAATTCAAACTCAATGCCTTAATTAAAAGCTTTAATCTTTGGTTGCCTCAATGCCATAAAAGTTCAAAATGATCCTTGAGATTTTGGGAAAACACACACACACAAATGAAAGCACGAACTGGCTCAAAGATTAAGATTTGGTATGTTGGACCTTATTCATTCACACATTTTGTTGGCTGGAGTTTCAAAAACATTTGGTGTACGCTTGGCTCCTGATGAATAATTTGAAGAATATATGAGACAATTCCTAGGAGAAGAGTGCTCTGGCGATCGAAATTATATGGCTCGTCTACCCGAGGGTATCACTAAACTTCTGCACCATTATGACCTACATGCTCTATTAATCAAATTCCAAACTGTGATAGTTCTTTATGCAACATCCGTTCCTGAACTGGACCATGTAATTTTAATGATAAGGAATATCTATTATGCGGGCTCTTAAATTGTGTCCATGGAAGCAGAGGAGAATCTTTTATTTATTTTTCTTGAACAATTACTCCATCACAACGTCATGCTCTTCCAATATTCAAGATAGGAATTCTCTACGTCCATTCACTTTGATATTCTCATCAATTCTAAGGATAGGATTGGACAAAAGTCAACCATATTTAAAATATTTGTAAAAATAATTCTCCATGAACAAAATTAAAAGAACATAATATATCGGCATGCATATACTTAGCTTGCTTGATTCATATTCCGAGTCCTTCCTTTCTTGTACAGTCCGTAGAGATTAAATCAACAAGAACTCCCTTAGCTATGCCTTCACCATTCGTACAATTTCTCAACAAGGGCCATGGATCATATGCTCTTATACCACTATTAGTATCACATTGATAAATTAAGAAGATCAAGAAACCAACAAGATGGCGGAAAATGAATATGAAGTGCATTTCATTCATTTGTACATAAAGTACATTTATATAACATCTTACATAATATCCTTGTAACCATATCATAACTAGATAGTTGTTAAGGTGGTATTAGGACTTTGATTAGGAGTGTGTTTAACAAGTCAAGCTTGGTCAAATCAAAAGGTTATATAGTTGCATGTTGCCCACTTTCTTGGATTTGAAATTTGAAAGTAGATTTAGATACCCATTTGAGAGATATGCGTGCATGCACATTTGTGTGGGATCTCGAGCTATTTTCACCTTTCATCAAGCTTGGTCAAACCAAGGCCTGTAAAGTTGCATTTTTCCCACTTTCTCATAATTGAAATTTGAAAGTATATTTATATTCCCATTTAAGAGATAGCATACATGCACATTTTCATGAGATTCTAACTATTTTGGTCCTTCATTAAGCTTGGTCTAACAAATGCCTAAAAGGTTTCACCTTTTTCCCAATTTCTTGGAATTGAAATTTGAAAGTAGATTTAGATACCCATTTGAGAGATAAGCATGCACACAAATTTGTGCAAGATTCCAAGTTATTTTGTCCCTTCGTCAAGTTGCACTTTTGCCACTTTCTTGTAATTGATATTTGAAAGTAGACTTAGATAACCATTTGAAAGATAAACGTGCATGCACACTTTTCTGAGATTCTGAGCTATTTTGGCCCTAAGTCAAGGTTGCTCAGACCAAGGTTTAAGAGATGCACTTTTGCTGACTTCCTTGAAATTGAAATTTGAAAGTGGCACTTTTGTGAGATTCTGAGCTATTTTGGCCCACAGTCAAGGTTGGTTACACCAAGGTTTAAGAGATGAACTTTTGCTAACTTCCTTGAAATTGAAATTTGAAAGTGGATTTAGGTACCCATGTGAGAGATAAGTGTGCACGCACATTTTTGCGTGATTCCAAGCTATTTTAGACATCCATAGAGCTTATCCAAACCAAGGCCTATAAAATTGCACTTTTGCCCAAATTCTCATAATTCAAATTTAAAAGTAGATTTAGATGCCCATTTGAGAGATAAGTGTGCACACATATTTTTGCGAGATTCTGATTTATTTTGGCCCTCAATCAAGTTTGGTCAAACCAAGGTCAAAGAGATGCATTTTTTTCTAACTTTCTCGGACTTGAAATTTGAAAGTGGATTTAGGTACCCATTTGTGAGATAAGCGTTCACGCACATTTTTGCTAGATTTCGAGGTATTTTGGACCTCTGTCAACCTTGATCAAACCAAGGCCTTAAAAGTTTCACTTTTGCTCAATTTCTCATAATTGAAATTTGAAAGTGGATTTACGTACCCATTTGAGAGATAAGTGTGCACACACATTTTTGTGAGATTCCAAGCTATTTTTGGAAGATTCCAATCGATTATGAAATGTGAAGACCCCTCTTCTCCATACAATCGAGAAATCATGGCCATGAGCAATCTGTACGAACATTTAAAGTATTGTATAGTCTACTTATGGTTTATTTTTTCTGTGAAAACTCTTCCTTCAATCCACCATTCTTTAATTATTGCAACCGTGTTGGGATTTTCCTCATGAAAATTTTCCATAAATGGCTTATTGAGCAACACCTAAGGTTTCTTCAACTTATACATCTGTAGAAAAGCATCTGATGTCAAGGAGGTTACAAAAACTCCATCCATAATTACTACCGTTTCAAACCCCAAGAGAATGTGGTCGAATATCCACCTCCCTGCATCATTATAATGCATGATTTCCAGTTTGGTAGAGATTGTAAAACGGTTGCTCTTCTTTATATTTTCATATAGCAACAAATCGTCATCATCTTGGGGAAAACTACCTTGGGAAAACATATAGTGCATTTCATCCCAATTGGGGTCATCTTGGAAGCCGATGAGATGACTCATATCAGTCAGTAGCATGCCTTCAACATCCTTCACTAGATTGGAGATTTCTTCCACCTCTCTCTGGGAAACTCCCCTATGACCTTGTGCCTTGGACATTTTGAATGTGACAAAACTTGCACAAAAATGGGAATTAGGATCTCTGTTATTGATATACAAAACAAAAACAAAAGGATTGATCTAGGTAGCGGGTTCAACTGTGAGCAAAACAAGGAGGTAACATTATAATGCAAGCTTTCTTAACAATTTAAAAGGTAAATATGTACGATGAATTACTCCCTTTATTGTGCGAGATTTGAAATATTTTGTAATTAATGTCATGATGAGGATGAGTTTATGATGGGTCTGATCTCACATGCAAGTTGTCCTATCCATTAATTCCTTGGGGTATAGTGGATTAAATGTTTGAATTGCTTGGGATGGTCGAAATTGAGTTTATGTAATGACTACTTTGTGAATCTGATCAGAAGATCCAATACTTTGTCAGGCAAGGGATCTAAGGGACAAATTATTGATGGTTACAATAGGGGAGTACAAAGGATGACTTCAATGAGTTCTTGCTAACTCGAATAGTTAGGTCTGATGGGTAGGGGTCCGATGTGAGCCTTATCAGATATGCATTTTTGGGAAAATCTTCGATGGAATGCGATCGTGACTCCGATGTGAAAATTTCAATGAGACAAGTTTGATATAGGCCTTTTTGGAAGACGTTTACTGGGGATTAAAAAGAAGTAATATCGAAGGACGTTTCGATAAGGCATATATGATAGGGTGGTCGCGATGTCAGGAAATGCTTATTGATGATTCAAAAAAATATGTCTTGGAGGGATTTTTGATAAGACATATTTTATATAGACCCTTTTGGGAGTGTGGGGTAAACTATATGATATAATTCAACACATTAAATTGTCAAGCCAGGGGCTCATAATGTTAGAAAAACAGGATCGTAGAGAAATAACAATAAACAAGATGCAAATATAAACACAAACACATTACAAGAGAGACACCAATATATCGCGGTTCGCCCAAGATGGGCTACGTCCACACTGAAATTGCCAGTCCTTATTATTATACCATCCAGTAAATGAAGGGATACAACATGTAGCACATTCGCTGCACTTCCCCTTCATTGTCTCACAGTCTCTCTTCACGATCTCAGAGATCTTTACAATGCATAATACCTAATACATCAACCCTAGTCGTATTACAATGTATTTCTTATAAAGGGGAAATACAATGGGAAAATACCATGGGTTACCCAAAACCATGGGCCTGTAAACTGTTGGTGAAAAAAACCCCAAATTTTTTTCTTAGGGGCTTCTCCCCCAAACCCCAAGGTTGGGGAACAAGTGTACAGTCCTTTTGCATATCATATAAAGCTTGGGAACACGGCTGAGACAATATCATCTATGAGACTGGAAGATCTGGCTCCACAACCAACAATCTCCCACTTGGAGATTGATCACAACAACTCCACCGCTGCTGTACTTGCTGGATCTTGGACTTGGAAAATTTCTCATCTTCACCTTCATGCTAGAAGGCCAACTGAAACCAAGCAGGAACTCAGTTTCTCTCTGGTCACTACCTTTGTAAACATGTCTGCAAGTTTCTGGCTAGTATGTATCTTTTCCAGCTTCAACAGTTCATCTTCCAGAACAGAGCATATGAAATGGTACTTGATCTGTACATGTTTAGTCCTGGAATGGAATGTTGAGTTCTTTATAAGATGAATGGCACTTTGGTTGTCACTATACAACCTTCTATCCTTCTGATTCTTACCCAATTCTTCCATAAACCTCTGCAACCAAATCATCTCTTTACTAGCCTCTATAACAGCAACATACTTTGCTTATGTTCTTGAAAGTACAACAACCTTTTGCAGTTTTGAAATACAACTTACTACTGTTCCACCTACAGTAAACACATACCTTGTGGTGCTCCTCCTTCTATCCTTATCACCTGCCATATCTGCATCAACATATCCATGTAGAACAGTGTCTGAACCTCCAAAACATAATTCCTGAGTGGTAGTACCTCTCAAATACCTGAGAATCCATTGTACTGTCTTCCAATGTTCTTTACCTGGATTGTTCATATATCTGCTCACAACTCCCACTACATGTGCAATATCCGGTCTTGTGCACACCATGGCATACATCAAGCTGCCAATTGTTGATGAATAGGGAATCTTGGACATGTAATCTGACTCTTCATGTGTCTTGGGACACATTTCCTTACTTAGATTGAAATGGTTGGCCAAAGGTGTACTAACTGGTTTTGCATTCTGCATTCTGCATTCTGAACCTCTCCAACACCTTTTGTATGTACTCACCCTGAGACAATGCCAATTTGCGATTTTTCCTGTCTCTTGTTATTCTCATACCAAGGATTTGCTTTGCAACACCCAAATCCTTCATTGCAAATGAATTAGCTAGCTTCCTTTTGAGTACATTTATATCCTACATGTCAGACCCTGCAACAAGCATGTCATCCACATACAATAACAAGATAATATATCTTTCATTGTCTAGCCTCTTGAAATAAACACAATGGTCAGAATGACATCTACTATAACCTTGTTCTGTCACAAGCCTGTCAAATTTTAAATACCACTGCCTTGGAGCTTTCTTCAAGCCATACAAGCTCTTCTTCAACATACATACCAAATACTCCTTCCCTTTGACCTCATACCCTTGTGGCTGCTGCATATATATCTCTTCCTCCAAATCCCCATGGAGAAAGGTTGTTGTTACATCTAACTGTTCAAGATGCAAATATTCTACCGCCACTAGACTTAAAATAGTCCTAATTGAAGTCATCTTAACAACAAGAGAAAATATTTCATCAAAATCTATACCTTTCTTTTGTGCAAACCCCTTTACAACAAGTCTGGCCTTGTACCGCTTCTTACCTCCTTCTTCTTCCTTCAACCTGTAAATCCATTTGTTCTGCAATGCTCTTTTACCAGCAGGAAACTGAACCAAATCCCAAGTCCGGTTTCCTACCAATGAGTCCATCTCCTCATTCATGCCTTGCTCCCACTTCTTTCTAGTTTCCACCTGCATTGCTTCTTCATAACATTCTGGTTCACCAGAATCAGTCATCAATAAATAATACATTGAAGGAGAGTATCAGTCAGGGAGTCTACTTAAGCTGGTATATCTTCTTACACTTGCAGGAGTTTCAGGTACTTGCTGATGTTCTTGATTTTTCTCGCACCTTTGGAATTTCATTTTCTTTAATTTCATCAAGTACTGTGTACTCTGTGCTTTCATTTTCCTGTTTCTTTCCCTGCTACTGATCTTTATACATGACCTTTTCATTGAATATCACATCTCTACTCCTAATGATTTTGTTATTTTCATAATCCCATAAGCGATAACCAAAATCATCAACCCCATATCCAATAAAGGTACATTTCTTGGATTTAGCTTCAAGCTTTGTTCTATTTTCTTTATCAATATGGACAAATTCTTCACAACCAAAGGTTCTAAAAAATGAGTAGTTTACCTTTTTACCTGTCCATCCCTCCTCTGGAATACCACCATCCAAAGCACTTGAAGGCGCTCTGTTTATTAAATAAACAACAGTATTTACAACATCTGCCCAAAACTGTAAGGACAACCCTGCATGCAATCTCATACACCTTGCACGCTCCATGATCGTTCTATTCATCCTTTCTGACACACCATTTTCTTGTGTTGTTCATGGGACTGTCTTCTCTCTATGAATCCCATAGTATGAACAGTAACTATCAAACTCCTTGCCACAGTACTTACCTCCATTATCAGATCTGAGACACTTCAACCTTTTTCCTGTCTCATTCTCAACCAAAGCTTTCCACTTCTTAAAATTATCAAACACATCATATTTATGTCTAATGCAATAAACCCAAGTTTTTCTAGTTGCATCATCAATAAATGTAACATAATAATGAGAGCCACCAAGAGATTGTACTTGAGCCAGTCCCCATACATCTGTATGCACAAGCTCTAACTTTTCATTCTTCTTCTGTTTCCCAACCCTGAGAAATCTGACTCTCTTCTGTTTTCCATAAACACAGTTCTCACAGAATTCCAAACTTACCTGCTTCAAATATGGCAGCAACTTCCTTGAGTGGAGAATTTGCATCCCCTTCTCACTCATGTGGCCAAGCCTATGATGCCACAATGCTGTATCTGTTCCTGTGGAAGCTAAAGAGATAGAATGGTCAGTATTACGAGGCCATAAATACAACATACCTACCCTGTCTCCTTTTGCTATCACCATGGATCCTTTAGTGATCTTCCACCACGTTTCTCCAAACGTAGATAGACAGCCGCCATCTCCCAACTACCCTGTTGAGATAAGATTTCTTTTTATAGTAGGAATATGCCTAACATCTTTTAGCAGCCAATCAGTTCCCTTCTTAAATTTTATCCATACCTTACCCATTCCAACAATTTTACATGGCTCATCATTACCCAATAAGACATGTCCAAAATCACCTGGAACATAATCATGAAAGTATTTCCTATGGGGTGTAGCATGACATGAAGCCCCCTGAATCTACTACCCAATAATCACTAGTATTATCTAATGCAAGAATCAAAGCATCTTGTAACACATCACCCGCTACATTTGCTTCCTTGGCAATTTCCTGCTGTCCATCTCCTTTCTTCTTTAGAGATCTGCAGTCCTTCTTCAGATGTCCTTTCTTTCCATAGTTCCAACACTCTATTTTTTCTAGTATGGACTTGGATCTGCCCATTTTAGACTTGCTGCGATTACCTTGGCTCTTTCCTCTCTCCTTTTGTTTTCCCCTGCTCTCCATGGTCAAAGCATTAGCTGATGTCTCACCTGTGCTTTTTCTTCGCATTTCCTCGCTAAGAATAACACTAACAACATCATCAAATATCAAGGTGTTTGAACTAGAGACAGAGTTACTTACAGCCATGACCAAGCCATTCCAACTTTCTGGCAATGGACACAATATTAGAAGAGCCCTAACCTCATCATCAAAGTTCACACTTACAGAACTTAGTTGATTTGTAACTGTATTAAATTCATTTAAATGATCAACAACAGATCCACCTTTAGACATCTTCATATTAAATAAATGCTTCATTAGAAATACCTTGTTGGAGGCTGAGTGTTTTTCATACAGCTTACCCAATGCGCTCATCAAACCCTCCATTGTCTTTTCTTTTGAGATATTGAAAGCCACCGACGAAGTCAGGGACAACCGTATTGTTCCCAGTGCCTTTCTGTCAAGAACCTCCCATTCTTTGTCCTTCATAGTCGTCGGATGCTTTGTTCTTCCTCCCAATGGTAGGAATAGATCCTTCTGGTACAGATAGTTCTCCATCTTCATCTTCCATAACTGGTATTTTTGGCCATTAAATTGCTCGACCTTAAACTTTCCTTCTTCCGCCATTTCTCCCACTCGAACCAGAAACCCTAGTTTCCTGCGGGTTTATCTGCCAAATAGACCTTTGGCTCTAATACCAATTGTTAGAAAAACAGGATCGCAGAGCAATAACAATAAACAAGATGCAAATATAAACACACAAACACATTACAAGAGAGACACCAATATATCACGGTTGACCCACAATGGGCTACGTCCACATTGAAATTGCCAGTCCTTATTATTATACCATCCAACAAATGAAGGGATACAACCTGCAGCACATTCGATGCACTTCCTCTTCATTGTCTCACAGTCTCTCTTCACGATCTCTAAGATATTTACAATGCATAATACCTAATACATCAACCCTATCCATATTATAATGTCTTTCTTATAAAGGGGAGATACAATGGGAAAATACCACGGGTTATCCAAAACCATGGGCCCGTAAACTGTTGGCGAAAACAACTCCAAACATTTTTCTCTGGGCTTCGCCCCCGAACCCCAAGGTTGGGGAACAAGTGTACAGTGATTTTTCATATCATATAAAGCTGGGGTACACGGTTGAGACAATATCATCTATGAAACTGGAATATCTGGCTCCACAACCAACACATAAGCTTGCGAAGTGCTAGGTAAAATATATGCAAAGCTGAATCTTAAAGTGCTTCACACATCCAACTATAAACTAAAGCAATAAATATATTTGAAAGCAACTTTCCAATCAACAACTATATTCTTTTGGAATGAGTACTATCCAACATGGCTATGTGAGCAGGGTGCTAGACCCTCTATGAGCCTTTAACTTGTTGATATTGATTCCAAAAGAAACTAACAGCTCAAGAAAATCAAAAGTAACCTTCAAACATAATGAATATCCTCTAGAGTCAAATATTGCCCAACATAGCTGTATCACTGGAGTGCTAGACTCCCTATCAACCTTTGAATTGTTGATATTAAACTCTAGAAGGATAAAATCAGAAATCAAAGCAAATCTTAAACAACTTCTTCAAACAACCTGCAATAATTCAGAACCAATACTATCCAACATGATTATGAAAAAGAGCATTGGGCTCTCTGTAAACCTTTCCTCATCGATATCAATTCCAGAAAGATTCTATCTTATGCTAGCACACCATTGCAATCTGCTCATAAGTTAAATTGATACGCAGATGCATCTACAATCATACAATTGAAAATAAATAATTAAGGCAACATATACCATAGAGAGGGGCCCTTGCCTTCCTTGGCATATGCTGCCAAGAAATACTTATAACAATACGATCAAAATTTGCAGCAAAAAAGTTCTTTATTCTAGCATAAAGAAATTACATAATGATCTTACTCTTCAACCCCTCTCAAGCTGCAACCTCTACTTCTGCCTAACTCTTCTCCATCCCTAATCTAATCCATGCTTTTATGCTCTCTTATTTATACATAAAGATCTCCCTTCACATAAAGGAAAGGAGTTAAGACAAGATGAGATCAAATCCTATACAAATGGATCTACAACCAACCCAATCTTGGACTTAGTTAAATTAGGAAGATGTAGTTTATTTGAATTGGTTTAAGATCATTAATAGCATAGAAACATTTATCCATATTCCCAAATTAGTTGATGGAAATATAAGGGCAAATTGCTAGCCAAAATTACAGGAACAGACAATTGCTACAAGAACAGACTACGTTGCTATAGGATCAAACTACGTTGCTACAAGATCAACAACAAAAAAATAGGCTTGAAAGATCCAACCCTTAAAACATCCATTTCACGTTTTCTGGGGTGTTTCCTCATGATTCACCTAAATGAGCATATTCTTGGTTTTGCAATGGATTTTCAAAATTCCTCACCATTTGTTTGGAAATTGCATGGCAAGTTGACCTACAAAAAATATCATCTACAGGAAACCTGGTTCCTGCAGCAACATGGAAATCATTTAATCCTGCTATATCTTCAAGAAATTGGTTAAGAAACAAACCCATATGCTCCAAAATAATCATTAATACATGGAATATTAATCTTTTTAACATTATTAAGCCTTTTGAAGTTCATATCAGTGAAGATGGATAAGAATGGATGAAATAGGTAGATATGTGACAATGAACGTGCAAATAAGTGAAATATAAAAGAGGAATGCTATAGAACTTAATTAAATAGTCTCAAATCCGGATCTCAACATCTCCCCCACACATAAGATCTTGCATGTCCTCATGCAACACATATAGTCTCCTCCCCTCTTGTTCTCTTTCTTTTAGGTTTTGGCAAAATATAAAGGAGAAAAAGGTAGTAGGTCTAATGAGATTAGATTATGAGTTCTTTGACATGATGTTCTTGGCACAACAAAAGGATTATGATAGCAATGGAAATGGAGCGAAGAAGGTAAGAAAGTGAGTTATGGACTATAGAAAGGGTGATAGAAAGTGGCAACTTAAAAAGCTTATGTGCATGAATTTACATGTAAAATGACTACTTGAAGTTAGAGCTTGCTTACCCAACCTTACCTTCTTCGGATGTTTGATGTCATGGAAGACAAATGATGAACTCTTGGCTCCATGATGAAGAAAATTCTACTAGAATGAACTCGAACTGAAATGCTAGAAACAAGAAATTTTGTTGCTGCAAGAACATGAATTGGAGTTGTACTTGTTGTTTGAAAATTGGCCTCAATGTCACACCTGTGGTTTTTTTATTATGCAGGTTCTGGAAAGGCCGATCACTTCGTGCTTAAACAATCATAAGGATCACATGATCCATGTCCCAGAATCCCTTCACTCGGCCTCAGCTAGTTGCAACCATTATGCAAAAAGTGTCCTTCAAACAGGCTGCTAGAGGAACATAGCATGCTGCTACAAGAACATGTTGTCACAGGAAATTTGAGTTTCCATTGTTTACAAAGTTCCAATACATAGTTCTTATTAAAGAATTCCATTTGGAGATGAAGATCTTTTGACTTTTTCATGCTCCCACAACTGGTACCAAACACATGTTAGAACAAATGCAATCAAAATATTGAAAATTTGTATTAACATGAACAAAAAACTAATCTATGCATGTTGCTATAAAGGGTCTCCATTCATATCATGTTGTTGATAAGCATCTCTATATTTCTGGTGATCAACACAACCTTGTGATTCCGACAATAAAATTGATTCCCTAATAATTATCAGAGTTATGCAGAAATATGAAATATTCGTGGGTAAGAGAAATATTCTTGGAAAAAAAATATTATCGGGTGATGGTTGTTCGGGAATTTATTGTTGGAGATTAAATTGAAGGCTTACTTGAAGATTTCCTGGTACGCTAAGTCCAATGCAGCTTAAGGAACAATTAAATATGATGCTATGGAATTTTGAGAGTTAAGCTAGTGACTTGAGAACCCAATGAAGGTAATCAATATAAGGATAATTGAGCTAAGGAAGGTTGAGATACATAACCTATTGCATGTGTTAAATAAGCTTATCTTGATAGGATGTGAGGTTGAAACCACAAAAGTATTCGATCCCAATATTAGCTCTTCTCCATCCATATCTAACCATAAATTTTAGTAAGGGGGCCATAAATTTTGACTTTGAAAGGAAAAATCTAATGGGATTTGTTTTGGTCACAACAAAACCACAAAAACTAGATCCATAAGGATAAGTATTGTTATGATCAAAACAAAAGCAAGCCAAAATTCCATAAGGCATGGAAGGACAAAAAGAAGGAGAAGGTTTACCAAAGGAAGAAAGTATTTAAGCCTCCTCATTTCAGAAATCAGCAATGGAATCCAATACATGGTGAGAGGAAGATTAATTTGTCTACATTGAAATGGACGTTCCCAGCATGTTCACAAAATACAAGAGGTTAACACTATTGAGGATATATGTTGTAGTATAGGGGATTGCATCGACTACCGATAGTACATTATACCAATATAGAGAAAGAATCACATGCATACACAAATCATACAACCATATAAGAGAGTAAGTGGGACAGCGATAACAAGATTTATATTAATGGAACCACAGAAGAGTACAATGCCAGTGCAACGATCTCTATTATGTTGTCAGCTCTATAACCTATTTATACGAATTACATACAGTTATTCAGTTACAAATACCCAGTCAATCAACTAACCGAATGATGAATTTGGTATGACCATAGTTGGTCGAGGACCTAGTCGACTCGTTGACTAGGCTCCTACAACATCTCCCCCACTGACAAAGCGATTCTTCATCTCGAAGAGATAAAAAAATAACTTAAAGTTGGGGAAAAAATTGAAAATTGATGCTACTGATAATTGCAAACTAAATGTATACAATTGATGAATCTGGACTTATACAGACTACTATAGTGGCTGGAAATGGACTAATAACTTAGCATTGGAAAGGTTCCCATGTATGGAGAATTAACTGACATCATAATCTGGTACTGAACAACATCTATGCATTGAGTCTGGTACTGAACAACATCTGGCGACTTTGAAATCATATAAATGACCACAAGACAATTGATTGTTGTTTAAGAGAAGAAAAGCATCCAAGAAAATAGTTACTTGGTCCACTAAACTTTCCACGTTCCCTCTAGCTTGGAAATCAATCGACGATGGGATTGGAGCTTCGAGAACGTGATTGGTGGCAAGGAATAGAATGGAAACTCCTGGTCTTGGAACACCAATATTTCTTGAAATGCTCATATATCATGGAGTGGAGGGTAGATGCCATTAGATGGACGTTGAAATGATCATATATCACAAGAAGTGATGGGGAACAATCATGAAACTCAATCATCTTTGATAGAATAACAAAGGAAAATGGAAAGGGGTGGCGAAAAAGAATTCCATGGCTTCCCGGGGATTTCACTGTGATGCTTATGGGGTATGGGAAACATTTTATAGTGGAAATTGTGATAGGGAAATAAATTTTTGAAATGAGAGGGATAGGATAGATGGGGAAAGGAAATTATGGCTTGTGTGACTCGTGTGAAGAAAAAATTTGATTCATGCTTTAGTCGACAGTATTCGTGTGACATTCGATATGGTCAGTCAATCCAATGGCTATTAAGAAATGGTCGATGCATTTTTGAATGTTCTGGCAGTCAGTGTTGGGTACCTTCCTTTCATCGGTTGATCAGTTCATTCTCCAACTGGGACTTGTCTTTATGTTCCCTGGTCCAATCTACCGTTATTGTGCAGTACTTAGTTTCTACCAACAATCCATGATTTAGAATTCCTTTTATAGAAATATAATTAAGCTTAGAAAAGTTAACTAATTTTACAGGACTAGAGCATGACAGTCGACCGAATGATGATACAACCATTCAGTCAGCGTCGTACCAGTCCTAAGATTTATAACAATTCAATATGGCACCATTGACGAATTTGGCGAAATTTTTTCCTTGTAATGTTCTTTATCGAATAGATCCATTGTGATCGATTTCTTCGATGACAGATGGGCCAAGATATACTGTATGCAATTTCTTAGGTTTTCCTTTAATACGACTGTCATATAATAGTGCTAAGTCACCGACTGAGATATTTTTGTTTTGAATATTATGATCATGCCCTGCTTTTTGCTGTTGTTTTTGTACTTCCTAATGCTGAATGGAGATTCGACGATGTTCTTCTAACTTGGATAGGTTGAAGTGTCTATTTTCTGTAGCTTTAACAATATCCAAATGAAGTATATTTGAAATAATCGGTGCCCAGTGCTTAAAGTATAGCAGAACGACTGATTCTTGTACATAGACTAGTTTGAATGGTGTTTGGCCAATCGATCATTTATATGCTACCATGTATGCCCATAAAATAGCTGGTATCATATCATCCCAATCATATTTCTCAGTACTATAGAGCTTTGTTAAACCTTTAGTTAATGTCTTGTTAAATGCTTCAGTCGCTCCATTTGATTGTTGATGATACGACTAACTCTTCTGGTGATCAATCATAAATTCCTTTAGTAGTATCAATATCGTCTTATTAAGAAAGTTTGTCCCTCTATCGCTAATAAGAGTGAGGGGAAACTAAACCTTGTGACGATATTCTCATATATGAATTTTGCAGCCACTTCACTGGAACATGCTTCGACAACTTCATCTTCCACCCATTTAGTGACATATTCGACTCTGGTGATAATGCATCTAGCTCCCATTTGTCGACCAGGTACTGGAAATGGTTCAATGAAGTCAATTGCCCATATTTCAAATGTTAGAATAGGATTGACAGGTATCAATGGCATTTAATTATTTGGTAGCAGTAAGCCTAGTCTTTGGCATTTGTCACATTTATTTACTTGATTTCTGCAATCTTTACGTAATGTCGGCCACCATAGACCAGACTATATAATTTTTCGCACAGTCGTGTCTACATGACAGTGCCCTCCAGCAGGTCCACTATGAGCTTCCTTAATAATATCTTGGCGCTTATGCTTGAGTACACATTGTCTCAGGACGTCATTGGTTCCAAGCTTATACAAAAATCCATTTATTAAAGTATAAGGTGCATCGTTCATTGCAATTACCTTTCATTTCTTTTCCGGCATTCCTGTAGGGGCTTAACCTTGCTCAAGGAATTCCACTATGTCCTGCAATTCTGTCGGGACGGTTTCCACACAAAATAAATGTCTGTCGGGAAACTCGTCATCGATACCATCAGGATGTTCTCTTGTTTCAACCCATGACAAGTGGTCGGGTTTGACATTAGTTTTCCCTGGTCGGACAATTATTTCAAACTCAAACTCCTGAAACAAGAGTAACCATATACATAGTCAACCATGGTGCATGGTTTTATTGACTATATACTTGATTTCTTGATTATCTGTATAAAATTTAAATGGATTAGCTAGAAGGTAACTCCAGTATTTCTGGAGTGCAAAAACCATGCCCAGAGCTTCTCGTTCTGCAGTAGAATAGTTTCTCTCAGCCTTGTTTAATTTCTGACTAGCATATGCATTCGGGTGGTCCATCCCATCTTTTGTTTGTTGGGTAAGATTTGCACCAATTGCAATGTCAGATGTGTCGATATGAACATGGAATTGAATCAACCAATTTGGAAATCTCAAGATTGGTGCCTTGACAAGTTTTCTTTTAAGTTGGTCAAATGAATCTGCAAATTCTTCCGACCATCTGAAGTCTTGATTTTCTTTGAGTAATTCCTCCAACGGATATGTCATATCATAGTAGTGCCTGATAAATTTAAGGTAATATCCTGTGTGACCAAGAAGTATGCGAACTTGCTTTGGATTCATTGGAGGTTTCAAGTCGAGAATGACTTTAATATTGGCATAATCGACTTTAATCCCTTCTTTACATACAATATGGCCAAGTAAGATACCAATTGGAGTGGAAAAGATGCACTTTTTAATGTTCAGTGATAGTTGGATTTGACGGAAGCGTTCTAACATCAGTCGAAGATACTGGATACGGTCTTTTAATAGTGAATATATTGTCCAGTCGTCAAAGTAAACTACCATAGTTATATATATTCTGTAAGGAAAATATCTATCCCTCTAAATAAAGAGTGATCATAAACTACCCTTGAAGGACTTTCATATCATATGCTAAAGGTGCACTAGTTACATTACAAAGTTCCAGACCATACATTTGTTGCATTTTGGCTCAGAATGATCACAATATTCGTCCATCATTTCAAAATTTGAATCAAATTCATGATTCTGATCTGGCTAGTTTCCATATTCAAAACATTTACCCAACGATATATAAATTCTATACAAAAAAAGGGAGAGGATTTGTTATTTATCTCTATCCCAAACTTCCTAAAATAATGTCTTTTATGGCCCTTATAAAAGATCTTCCTTTGTATTCAGAACCGTTCACTTCTTATTGCTAATTTTCCAGGTTTGCTGGGTAAGAGTGAGGAATATGAAATTCCACTCTTATTTCTCCTGGTGGAATCAACAACGCTTTCTTGGAAAGAAATTCAGCTTCTGTGTTAAGTTCCCTGTAGACATGACTGAATGAGATCGAGCTAAAGAGGGATATCAAGTTCTGAATTTGTGTCAACAAGGGTTGAAGATGCGACGCTCTGATATGAATCCTTTGATTTTCCCATTCAATTACCTTTCTAGAATCTCCGAAAACTTGAAGATTCGTTATGTGATGACTTAGTGCAATATGGAGTACTGCCCAGAGCGCTGTCAATTCAGCTTTGTTGTTTGTGACGTGCCCAGGACCATAGAGGATGAAAATTTTACTGTGATCATTTAAATATATGACTCCTCCTGAGCCTCCTAGTTGAGGGTTACCTTGAATTGCACCATCAAAATATGCCCATGGAGAACTTTTGTCAATGATAGGATGGATCAATATTCTTTGTTTCTTCTGATTCTCTTCTTGTTTATGTTCCTTTGACCACTGCACAATTAGGGTCGAAGTTACTTCTGTAGCAACACTGTTTTCGAGAAAAATAATAGAGTTCCTTTCCCACCAAAGACCATATATGAAAAGGGAGGGGAATGCATCAAAATTGCATACCAGTGGGTTCTTCCACCACTTTTGACACCAGTTCTCCACGGACATATCCAATGGGATTTCAGTATCAACAAGTTTCTTGGTTGCGTCCTTCCATACTTCCTCTGCATAATTACAAGAGGAGAATAAGTGAGATGATGTTTCAACAGAAGCTTGGAATAAAGAGAAACTTCTGGGACCTTTCCATCCATGTTTAAGAAGGTTGTCCCAAGTAAGAAGTTTATCACTTAGAGAAATCCACAAAATGATCTTTTATTTCAAGGTGCCACCCGTCTTCCATACCACAGACCACCACCATTTTTTTTCACCAATGAAAAGGTTTTTGTTAAAGGATTTTTATCCTAGTTTGGCGGTGTAGTCTCCATTTATGCTATTCAATGTCCAAACTAGCTTATCTTCTGAGTCTTCAAATGGAACTACAAAATTCAACCTAAGAAGAGATATGAAATTTGACCATTCTGTGGCTTCTTCTTCAACTAAACCTAACTCTTCCGCTGTAATCCATCTACAAGCTTGAATGTCATTCACCTTTGCATCAGCTAATACTTGAATATTGGATCTTTTTAGCCTCTGTACTAAACCTTCTGTAAGCGATATCCATCTCCAGCCCCAACCCAAGGATCAATGCCAATTCGTACCTGTCTTCCATTGCCAATTCTCCAAGTTGTCCAATTCCCAATAAGAGGAAAAGAGAGAACGAAAGCTTTCCATCCTATTGAGCCTCCTTTATGAGCTTTTCTCTGCTTCTAAACCAATCCAAAATTAAGGCGTTGGGGCAGTATTTGGAAATGAGAGTTCGACCCTAGAGAGAGGTGGAGTGTTGAACTAATCTCCACATAGATTTTGCTGCCAGGGCCTGGTAGAAGGTAAGAGGATTTTTAATCCCCTAGCCCCCTAGCTCTTTTAAATCTTCTACTATGGACCATTTTGCCAATGGCATACCATCTCTTTTATACTAGCTTCCCAGAGAAAGGAGAGGCACCTCTTCTGAATTTTGACAAGGATCCCCTTGGGTATATAAGCCACTCATTCCCAATAAACAGGGATGCTCTGTAGTACTGCTTTTAATAGTGTTAAGCACCCTCCTCTTGAAAGGGACCTATTTTCCCAGCAGGAAATTCGAGCTTCCACCTTTTTGAAAAGCCAAAGCCAATATTTGAATGAGTAAGCATTTGGCTTTAAGAGGAAACCTAGATATTTAAAGCCATCTTGAAAAGGGGATAAGGGGAAAGACAAGAGAGTAATGGCTCTATGACAAAGATCTTCAGAAAATCCATGTACAACCAGGCTTGATTTTTCAACATTAATCTGCATGCCCGTAGCTTTTTGATATAAGGAAAGCATATTGGCTATTGTACTCAAATTTTCCTCGGTTCCTTTCCCAAATAGTAGAACATCATCTATGAACAGTAAATGAGTCAGAATAGAGGACTCTAAAACTTGTATCCCTTGGAAAGATCCCGAGTTTCTTGCCTACTTCATAAGTTTACTTAGGGATTCTACAATAAGGAGAAAGAGAAAGGGAGAATGTGGGAACCCTTGTATCAATCCTCTTGTAGAATGGAAGAATGGAGACGGAGAACCATTTATGAGGATTGCAAAGGAAGATGAGTTTACACATCCCATTATCCAATTCACCTGATCCAAAAAGAAGCCATCTTGAATGAGTAGAAGTCTGAGAAAGGTCCAATTAACTCTATCATAGGCCTTGGAAAGGTCCAATTTTAATGCGAAATATCTTTCCTTGTTTTTTATTGATAGAGTGAATCATTTCCTGTGCCAAGGATACAACATCATGTATTTGGCGATTAAGCATGAAACCAAACTGTTCGTCTGAGATGATCTCGCTCAAGACAGGATTCATCCAAAGAGCAATAACTTTCGCTATAAGCTTATAAACCAGATTACAACATGAAATTGGTCTAAAATAAACAAAGGTTTGAGCCTTTTGTTTTTTTGGGATAAGGGCTAGCTAGAAAGGTGGAATTAATAGAGCCTTGAACTTTTCCGGATTTTTGGGATTCCTGAACTACTAACAATAAGTCAGATTCCATTAAGTCATAAAACCTAGGAAGATTTCCATAGTGAATCCATCAGGATCTGGACTCTTGCCTTTCTGAAATTAAAATAAAGTAGATTTTAGTTCCTCCTCTGAGACTTCTTGCATTAAGGATTCATTCATATCTTCCGTAATGGATTTAGGAAAAAGTTTGAGGACTTGTAAAATTTCTTGAATGTGGCACCCCTACTTTTCTTTGAAAAGAGAGCTAAAGAAAGAGACTCCTGCAGTTGCTTTATCACTAAATTTTGATATCACTATGCCCTCATCATTTTGGATTTCACTTATTGTGTTTAAATTGCGTCGATAGGAGGCATAATAATGAAAAAACTTAGTGTTATTATCCTGTTATACCTCAAAGTTACACATCGAGCCCTAGTGTCACATCTTCCTACCATGTGACCTAGCGACCTTTCCCCCTAATGATCATCATACATTATTGGCTCCCCCCTTGGTCTCATCTGGACACCTAGGAGCAAAATCCATTCACTGAATGCCGAAGACATCACCTTATCTGCCACGTGTCACAAAATCTGCTGGGTAGCGGAAATTAGGGTTGTGGCGCTATGCTCAAATGCTGGGACGCAATAATCTTGGAAATTATCGCGCTATGCTTAGACCTAGGGACGGAAAAATCCCTTTTTAGCCTTTTTCCATGGATCTTGGATCTCATCCTTCGAGATATTTTCTTGGGATTATCAACCCTGATTCGATCCCAACCCCCTCTCCCTGTTTAGTTTGGTTGATCCACTAAACACTCATTAGATTCATCTTACTCTCCTTATGGTTAACCCTCCCAAGCACTATAAAGGAGAGGCCTCCCATGAGCCAAAGGGAGGACTTTTGCGGTATCCAACCTATGATATTGAGACTTTTGCAGAGATATCTAGAGGAGGAACTTGGAGCTGAAAGTTGGCTTGGAAATCAAGCAACCATTGTAAGCATCATCAAGTTTCCAATAAAAGAACTTGTCTTGTTTCCCAAACTTGTGTATGTTGATTATGATTCAATTACATGATTTTGTATCTAGTTTAGATTTGGATTCTAACTTTTAATTCAAGGTACTTGGATAATTGTATATGCTTGTATCTTGTCTGATCTTAACAGGTTCATCGCGAGGATTTCGAGATTTGGACTAAAAGCGGGACAAACATCAGAGTAAAAGGTCAGTAACCTTCTCTCCCTTTCTTCAATACATAAATCTTGAAATGATTTTTGAATCTAGGATTCAAGGTAGCATTTGTTTCATTTTTGTCTTAGATTAGATTTAGTTTATCTTGCTTTAACCTAAGAGGGTTTCTTTTTATCCGTAGGAAGAAATCTCTACAACAAAAACTAGCGACTCTGCTGGGGACTCGAATCCCTTTGTTTTGAGTTCTTTTGCTTTCATCCATTTTTTATTGTGATTTTTCTCTTCTGTCAAACCAATTGTGAACGTTGGTCTCTTTGACCCTCATTCACTCCCCTCCTCTCTGCATCAGACCTCTAAGGGTGAACAGCTAGTAATTTGGGTTGGAAAACCCTGGAAAAGTCAAAATATTTTCTTAAACTCTCGCCTTCATCCTCCTTCTGAGCATTTTCGCACCCCTTACACTGCTTACAGAGTGAAAATTACCAGACTTTCGCTACCCATCCATTTTCCAGAACGCGATAATTCCTAATTATCATGCCTGGGTTGCTTGCAGCTACGTGGAAATATCTGTAAAAAGGAAATTTTTTAAGTTTGCTTGGTTACCTTCTGTCAAATTTTAGTTTCTTTGTTTCTGATTGTTGTTCTGATCTTCTTCAAACACCTGTAACCTTCCCAACTGCAACATATCACTTGCATTTCATTTCATTTGAAGTTTTTTAGTCTTTGCTTGGTCTCAACAACTCTTTGGTAGACACCTTGGACATTTTGGGTTTTTTAGGTCACTATCCCAGCCATACCTATTTATTCATTACCTTTTACATATTGTCTGCACATTTCTTTTGTCACCGTCCAACAAAGCTACAAGTGTTTTTTAGTTTGTTTTGTTTATTTTTCGAGCTTGGATTTTTGTGACATTGTACCCACTTTTGGTTACCTCCTTACCATTTTTTGTAGTGGATTGATCCTTTCCAGCCAGTCAATTTTATTTGTTGCTTGTCAATTTCCTTGATTGCGTTATAATAGAGACTATATTGTTCTTACAAAAGTAATTTTCCATTCTTGTTATCAAAAAAATCACTATTGGAAGACTTTTTGGAACATGTTCTCTTTTTGTTGAAAATATCAAACTTGTAATCTTGCATTTAGGAAGTGAATCAATTTCCATTACTTGTCACATACTTTGCATCAGTGGTAGATCATTTTTTCTTGAAATTAGTTACATCAGTTTGGCTTATTAAAAAATAAAACAAATTTTTTGAGAGTGGTTTTATTCATTTCATTGAAAATTTTCGTGCTTACATTTGATCGAAGAACTATTTCTTTTCCTTATCTATCATTCATCGAAAAAAAGGCTTGTTTTGATTCATATTCATTTGCATGATTTGAGTCGTCACAACACCATCAAGTTGCACTTCCATCACCCGATTGAGTAATACAACCATTAAAATTTACAATCCCTAACTCAACAAACTTTAACCTCACTTGAGGAGAAAAAGAATTTGGTAGTTAGGTAGGACACCGGGGATAGGCATCCAAATAATTCTCCCTTGTCATTTTCATTTGAGACATAGTTGTTGTCCTCTAGGGTACTAAAATCCTATTGTACTTTTTGACACAATCATCGACCAGTTTGTGGAGAAGGCCTCCTGTTTCATGGGGGTAAGCTGCGAGGACAAGTTCCAGATGGACTTTGTGGAATGCCGCACTCCACTTAGCACCTAAGGATATCTATCCATTGTCTTCCTTGTATTTACCATATAGGTGATACTTGGGCTCAAAGACAGAAGTGCCAGTTCACTTTCTCCGACATGTCATGAACGAGGTAGCCTAGTGACCTTTCTTCTAGGGCTATTTTACCCAGGATCCCTTTTCGTAGAGGGATATCCTTCCACTTTGGTCTCTCATTTCGTAATGTTCGACTTGGATTTCATCACCTTGCGAAGGATACAATTTGTTGAGGTTTCCATCTCTTAGTTAGGAGGTTTGCTTGCTATTTCACCTTTTTAGAGGGTCTTTTTTCTTTTTAAGTGCTGCTTGTTGGCATTCTGGCCACCTTTGTTTCAGCTTGCTTACTGTGATGCCACTCTCAGTATAGTTCTTTGAGCTTGATTTTTTGGCCTGCGAGCCTTGTGTTTTTCTAGCTCCCCTTCTGCACACTCGGTTGCTTTAGGGTTTTTGAGTTCTTTTCTATGAGACTGTCCCCGAAACTTGTATTCCCATCATCATGGCTGATCAAAGAAGATCACGGAGGATACAGGGATGAAGCCCTAACCCACCACCATGGACTTCTGGTCCACCCCCATCATGTATTCCTTCCCCTGCTGGCTGTGGCGCCGGCCGGGGAACCGTTCCACCACCTATCAGTACTACATCTCCAGTTGCTTCTGTACCCATAGACCATGGCACCATCTAAGAACCTCTTACAATCATTGAAACTAGTAACACACTTGAGATTCATGCTACACCACAACCCATTGTCGTTCCAAACACTCCTACCATAGTGGACATTACATTAGCTGTTGAGGTTAGTACTTCACCTGATGTTATACCGGAGGACATCATCCTCCTGGAGACTAGTACTATACCACACTCAACCACATTACATGATGTCCCCGAAGGGTATGTTGAGACTATAGAAGGATCCAACGAAGACATGACCAATTTTATTCGAGTCCCGGGAGGATACGTTGAAATTATTGAAGATACTGAACTACCTACGACATCGTTTCATTCTCATTTTGAATTCCCTACCACACAGGTGGAACCTCCACCTGCCACCACTACATCATCAGATTTCCATACTTATGAAACGGGCTCTTCTAGCAACGTATCGTTCACTGTGTCCTTCCCTAATCTCCCTTCAGGACACGAGATCATGGCATCAATCCAATCCAGTATGGTTAGCTTAGCTAATTCTCCTCTAACATCGGAACAATTTAGAAGTGATGCAACTCAAATGCTCACATCGGCTTCCCAATACCCCCCTATATGTACCTCTCCAATGACACATCATCCTGGTCGCCAAGCTCCCCTTCCTACGTCCAACACGGAGTATCATTAGTCCTATGTTGATGGATAGGGACCCTCAGATCACACTATACCAGAACTCCTTCCGAACCCTAATAGGACAACTCACATTTTTAATCCCGCCTCCACTTTATGGGATACAAATCAGGGCCAAGCCCTCGATGATCTTCGCATTTTTCAGGTCCCTATGGATGTGACGCCTTATAGCCCTCGGTTATATTCCCCACACTTATTGTCACACAACATGTTCGACGTAACTTCAGGGGATGCACCCCTTATGAGGGATAACCCAATATTCTCACCGTCACCACCCTAAATTCACGGACGATCTCCTTCACAAGTCAACACCTTTGCTGCAGTTGGCCAGCCTACACTACCTCATCCTTCTAGTGTCAACATTGGAAGAACATCTATTCATACTGTTGGATCACCCATTTTGACCGGAGGCACACCTTCGGCCACAATTTACACCATTTCTGGAGGACAACCATCTATTGGACCCATTGTTCCCAGTAACCAACCTCCTCCAGATGGACCATCGATCACACCTGTTGGAGGACAACCGCTTGGTGCCACCCCAACCGAGGATACTCAACAAACACCTCCATATTTTCCATCGGCTCAATAGGGCCCACATACCACACATTCTATAGGTATCCCACTTGGTAATGCCCCAAATGGAACCACTGAACAACCCTCTCCATCAGCATCATCTGCTTAGTTGGGAATGTATAATTCACCTAGCAGTGGACAACCTTATTTTGGCATACCAACCGGAACCAATTTCCAACAGCCCTCGTCAGGTACAATTCCTTATTGGGGACCTCAAATCCCACAAAGTGGGGGGTACTCTTTATTCGGGAACTGGAATCAAGCTGGGAGGAAATTCAATCAACCTTTCACTCCCCATAACTTGAATCCCGGAATTCCTTATCCTAACACCGTGAATGCTCCATGGAACCCACCTCTTCAACCTCCACCTATTCATCAGGGTGGAACCAACATTCCATGGACTCCATTCTTTCAGGAACCCCCCAACATAGGTATGGGAAATCCACCACCTAATCAAGGAGTTGGAAACATTCTTGGGACACAACAATCCCAGGGAACTACACCCAATCAAGGAACTGGAAACATTCCTGGGACGTAGAAATCCCAGGGAACTATACCTACTATCCCCACCCAGCAGAATATCCAACAACCGGTCACTACTGTGATTCTGAATCAGACAGTAAATCCTATGATTCTGAACACACCACCAGTTAACCAGATGGTCTACTACCCTCAGAATTTTCAATAGTATCCCGCAGGAAACATGTATGGGTATAACATGCAGTAGTATGTTGTGCAGGGTCCCATAGGTATCCCTACACCCTACAATTACTACTCATACCCACAGCCTAATCGACAACTTCTATTTTTGGCCATGCTCAACCTACCTGACTTGTCTAGAATTATTAACAATCTGATATGGCACTAACCACACTGGCCACCCATCCAGGCCAAACTACCATCAACATTCCTAAGTTCGATGCCAAGCCTGGGGAAGATCCCAAGAACCATGTTATGACTTTCCATCTTTGGTGTTCATCTAACTCATTGATGGATGACTCCATTTGGTTACGGCTCTTCAAGCGCATGCTTAGTGGAACAAAAGAAAAATGGTATATCGAGCTACCATAGTACTCTTTTCGAGGTTTTAATACCCTGGCTTTGCATTTTTTGACACATTTCCAGCTCCCCATCCGGTACGATATTGGAACAGACCTGTTGACTTTGTTGCGTCAGACCACTTCCACACATATATTTGATCATATCCACGAGTGGTGTCGATGCCGAAGGTTAATCAAGGCACCCATCCCGGACGAATTACTCGCTAATTGGTTCACCAAGTCATTTCTGCCTCCCATCGCCAGGGTTATTTCCATGGGAGGACCTGTCACGGAGGAACAAGTGATTTCTCGCGCTCAGTATATAGATTTGGTATATACCCAATCTGGAACTTTATACGAGCTTATTCCTCATGCCTCCCACACCATCACTGATCCAACGAAGCCTACAACTGGACCCCCCATTGACGGTATCGTCGGTTCAGTAAAGGACTAGCCTGCGAACAAATCGAGTGGACAACCCCAAAATGCTGCCCCACCTTCGAACTAGGATAATCCCAAAATATCCACTCCTCCTGCTGCTTCCTCCGAAGTGAACGCTATCTGTTAACACCTAAAAAGTGCTCACTAGCTCATTCCCTTACTCACATGACCCATTTGTCCACTTTTCCACCATCTGAGCCTCTGAAACCAACAAAAGGTCACCAAAAGACCTTAGTACACCCCTTTTTCCATTAAAAAAGATTATTTTCCCAAGAAAATCATAAAAAACCCTCAAAAAGGGTCCAAATTCCCAAAAATATTAAAAAGGGAATTAAAATATTATTTTTATTCAAAAAGGAAAAAGGAGGGAAAATTACCTAAACCATGTTGGTCAATACCATTGGTTTCCACAAAACCACAAATGGTATTCCTCACCACCAAAACCTATAAAAAGGTGGTAGGGGCTCCTCATTTCACATCCTTCCATTATCTCATCCTTATGCTGCTGAAATCTCCCCTGAGCACTTTTAGCCATTGAAGCAACCTTGGAGAAAGAGACCTATTGGAGTTTGGAGCTACTCATCTTGGGAGTTGCTCAACATCAACCTTCACCATTGAAGGTAATATCGCAAGCACTTGCTTTCCCCCCCACTTTTCAATACAAAAATTATTTCTTATGTTTCTTGTTCTTGATTTTGAAATGTTTACATTATTTGCTTAGATTCTTGTTTAGATCCATGAAAAGTATTGTTTATTTAGTTTATTGTTTTTATTTCTATTGAAACTGCTACTACTAGTTAGTAGGTGCCCATAGCACTAAGCTTGGTTGCAAAACCGAGCCAACAGTTTTTGGCGACTCCGCTTTGGTTTGAACTTTAGATCTCTAGCTTTGCCATTAAATCTTAGTTTTTATGAGTTTTTAACCTTTAGATCCATAGATCTGCCATCTTAGACAGCAGATCCATTGCTGTTCTGAGATTTGGCCCCAAAAAACAGCCCTAAATTTTAAATTTTCGCGTTCGTTTCTCGGTTTCCGTGCACGGCTTCCGCCTCGCGGCTTTTTGCCAGACATTCGCGCGGTCCATCGCGACTTTTCTGCATTTTTCCGCGCGGTCCATCGCGGCCTTTTTCCAGACAGTCGCGCGGTCCATCGCAACTTTTCTGTGTTTTTCCGCGCTGCACACCGCGGCTTCGCGGCCTTTTTCCGCGCTGTCCATCGCGACTGTGCGCCCAAAACCTGCGCGGTCCATCGCGACTGTGCGCCCAAAACCTGCGCGGTCCATCGCGACTGTGCGTCCAAAACCCGCGCGTTCCATCGCGACTGTTCGGCCAAAACCCGCGCGGCCCATCGCGGCTGTTCGTCCAAAACCCGCGCGGTTGAATTTTTTCATTCGGCCATCCCGATTTTGAAAAATATTTTTTACTGTACTTTCTGCCCATAGCACATTTTTTACAGTACTAAATTCTGCATAGTTAACAGATTTGAAAATTTTTTTACTATTTAAAAGTGCATGTCTAGAAATCTTTTTAAAAATTTTCAAGAAAGTGAAAGAAAGACTCATTTTGCATTCTTTATCTAGATTCAAATTTTTTCTTGTTTACTTCTTTCGGATCTTGCCCATAGCAATTTTTATTGAAACGAAGAAATCCATTTATTTCTTTTAAAAAGGAGTTTATTATTTGCTTTCATAAATCCAAGAAATCCTTTATTTTTTGAGTTATTTTTTGAAAAGCACATTAATTCCTTTTAGTGAAAAAAAGTCTTAAATATTTGCTTTGTATTTTCGAAAAGTCCTTTATTTTTTGAAAATTTCCCTTAAAGCATTTAATTTTTTCAAGTTCAGTTTACAACACCTCACGTGCACTCACACGATCACTTAATTGAACTAAGACTTAAAACTTACCCTAATTTGAACACACTCTTAACCCCACTTGGGGAACACGAAAAGAATTCTTGTAGCTAGGTAGTATTGGGGGGATAGGTGTTCCAATAACACCCCTCAGTTCATACATCTGAGACATAGAAGTTGTCCAATTAGGGAGCTAAAATCTCTTAGTACTTTTTGGCGCGGTCACAACCGGTTTGTGGGAAGGCCTCTCCCCTAGGAGGGTTGAAGTCGCGAGGATGGTTCCGGAAGCCTGAGTGGGATACCGAAACCCATTCAGTAACCGAAGGGCTACCATTCGCAGTTCTCGGGATATCCCTGTATTGGGATATTGCGATCAAAGGACCAAACGGCAGATTTACCTTTTCTCGACGCGTCATGAACGGAGTATCCTAGTAGCCTGTCTTTTTAGGATTGATTACCCGGTGTCCCTCCCGGTAGGGGGATATCTAGCCGTTGTCTCTACATTCATATTGTCTGACTTGGATTTCATCACCTTGCAGGGGATATCGTCTGTTTGAGTCACAATACTTTTAGATTAGGTGTTTGCATGATCTTTACCACCTTTTGAGTCTAGTTACACCTATTTTTTCTAGGAGCCGCTTGCATGTTGGTATTCTGACCGGTTGTTGCATTCCTCCACTTATTGTAGCACAGCTGCTAGAATAAGTGCATTTTTTGAGGATTGATTTTTTGGCCTGTGAGCCTTCTTTTTTCACTCCCCTTTTTGCACCCTTGGTTGCATTAGGGTTTTGAGTCTTTCACATATATATCACCACCTGATACTTAAAACAATTTTTTAAATAAAAAACATATTCTCACCATTGAGAATTCTAGACGTTCTCGTCGTCTACGGGGCGAACTCCCAGAGTTTAGTCCACTTGGCTCTCCACGTCACGGACGCAGAGCATTATCCCTTGATTCGACACATCGTCGATCATCTAGACGGTCATCCGATTCTGACATACCCCACTTCACCTTTGATTTGGAGGTAGAATCCGAAAACCCCACAGAGTTACCACCAACCACAATTATGTCTGGAACACCAGTTGATCCACTATATACATTAACCATAGGTCAGACATCCGCAGACCCTTCTGCGGTAGTACCATCAACGGCAACAGCCACCCCCTTGGGTATGCCCAATATGGGTAACACTCCACATTCAGGAATGCCTAACACAGGACCACCACCTGTCATGGGCATGCCCAACATGGGGGTCATACCCCCTTCGGTTTCCACAAACCCTATCCCAGGAATCCCTAGTACGATTCCTAACCCAAGTGTAACTCTTGTTGCACTTGGGAATGCTATCCCAGGAATCCCTAGTGCGATTCCTAACCCAAGTGTAACCCATGTTGCACTCGGTAGTGCTATACCAGGAATCCCTAGTGCGATTCCTAACCCAAGTGTAACCCAAGTTGCACTTGGGAGTGCTAACCCATATCAGGCCACACCTTTTGGAGGGCACATACCCTCCATACCTAGCATACCTATAGGCGCTACTGGACCCCTACACCATACCACAATGGCTAGGCAGGTCCCGGTTCCGGTCACCACATCCGCTAGTCTACCATACATGGCAAGTCTCAACCTGCCAGATTTAGCTAGGCTCACAAATGACCCCATCAGGCATGATCCTGCTTGGCCCCATATGCCCACTAAGCTTCCCTCTGACATCCCTAAGTTTGAGGGAAAGGCCGGAGAAGACCCCCAGAACCACATCATGTCCTTCCATTTATGGTGTTCCTCCAACTCCATAGTGGACGACTCTGTCCGCCTCCGTTTATTACAGTGCACCTTCACTGGCTCTGCAGCCAAATGGTATATCGAGCAACCCCATGGGACGCATTCCACATTTACCTCCCTTGCCTCGACCTTCCTGCAGTTCTTTCAGCTACCAGTCCGCTATGATGCGGGCGTCGAGATCCTACTGTCTTGCAGACAAAACACGGCCACGCATATCACTGACCATATTCATGATTTGCGGCGGCGCCGAAGCCTATGCAAGATCAAATTAGACGACCGAATCTTTTTAGACTGGTTCCTTAAATCCCTCCTTCCTCTCATTGCGAAGGATGTAGCATCTGAAAGACCCCAGTCTGAGGAGGAGGCCATCCTTAAGGCCCAACAGTTTGATCTTATCTACGCCCAATCAGGTTACCTATACACCATCATACCTGACGCACCACGAGGTGACTCCACACGCGGTGACACACCGGGGGCATCACATGCCGCTGATGGCATTATTGGCCAAATTACACCGCAAGCCAAACCTTTCAGTATGGTGAGCACCATGCCCGCCCCAGACCTTTCTAGGGCTACATCCAGTTCCGGAGCGACAACTTCTTATGCTCCAACAAACCAGACCCATCATGTTCATGGACCCTCTTGTCCACAACATTGTTATGGCCAAGCGCCATCAGCATATGTACCTCCTACATACTATGCTCAACCTACGGTACAAAACCCCATGCAGTTTCCACAACAGCCCATGCATTACCCACAACCGGTTGCACCGGCTAACCTCACACCTCCACCAGCTCAGGGGTACCAACAACCCCAACAGGCAACTGGACCACCTCCAGCTCCACCTGCATACTATCCACCGCAACCTGCTCCCGCACCTGCGGCTCCTCAGAATCCCCCCAATGCTCAAGGGCATGTCTACGCACAACAACAGCAGCCCCAATACCAAAACAACCAACGCAACCAGGGTGGGCAACCAAACCGAGGAAGAGGACGAAACCGTGGAAACAATCAAAACCGTAACCAAGCTCCACAACCTACCCATCCTCCGCAAAACAATAACGCGGCGCCCGCTCATCAGAATCCTGATCGGCCACCTAAGCAACCCCAAAACGCTAATTTACGAACAAACCATCCTTGTTCCATTTGCGGTGTCTATGGCCACTATACCCATGCTTGCCCACATCTGGAGCGAGCTCGACAACTATGGACAAATGACGCCCATCGTCAAGGGCAGGCGGCTCCTCAGCCACCACCCAACCCCCCACCACCTCCACAACAACCGCTGGTCCTCCAAAACCCCTTTCCAACACAAGGAGTGGTGAACACTCAGCCGTTAGCCCCCCAACAGGGAAATGGACAACCACAACAAATTACTTACACAGCTCCTGACCAACCCATGTTTGATTCAGGCACCCACCACTTATTGATGATGTCCACCGCTGACGTCAATATCCAAACCCGTCGGAATCAATACGGACCGACTTCTGAATCCCCCCCCCGCTGAAAAGGATACTAATGCTAATCCCACTGATCAGACATTGCGTATACCTCAGGTTCCACTCGATGGCGCTTCTAAAGCACCTCGCTTCCCCCTTCGCTGAATCAACAACAACCCCAATGCACGGGCTGCGTCCAATTACAACATCGTAGATGACCTAGCTCAATCTCCCGCAGCCATGTCTGCGTTAGAAGTCTTAAAAACCCTTCCTACTCAGCGCAAGACTTTACTTTCCGCCATTGGGGCGATTGACCCAAATGATTCGAACTTGATGACCTTTGATTTAGACCAATCTGAACCACGGCTGCCTTCTACCATAACAGTCCAAGTTTCCGTTTCTATTCGGAATCTTGTCATCCATCGATGCATCATCGACGAGGGTGCCTCCACATGCGTCATGTCCACTTTTGTTTGGCAAAAGTTGGGATCCCCTACTCTCCAGCAATCCACCACTGCATTGCGGGCCTACGACGGCAGGTCAGCTCAACCTCAAGGTTTATTACCCAAGGTACCCGTCCAATTAGGTGGGAAAACCGTGCTCATCGACATAGAGGTCATTAACGCCCAGCTAGACTATAACCTTTTACTTGGCCGCAGTTACATGTACGCCATGAAAGCGGTCGCCTCCTCCGTCTTCCGCACCATGATGTTCCCCCACGAGGGACGCGTGGTCAAAATTGACCAACTCACCTACTATGATCCCAACGCCCCTGCAGCACCCGAGAATGTTCTCCCCATGATTGAACAACCCGCTTCTAGTGCAGTTACATCCTTTGTGTCTTCTGTGGCACCCGGACTTTATTCGGATACACCAATGACCTCTACATTCCAGGCCATTCCACCACCGTCACCGGAGACCCAAGTCGCAAACCTCTGTACTCTTTCGCAGAATACGCAAACGTCCGGTGGTCAACCACCATTGATCCCCAGTCACATTGGTGTTACTCCCATCCACACCATCCCCTTCCTATTTCCTCCTTCGGGTGTAGTAAGCACCCCGGTTATGGCTACCCTTAACCTACCCGGGCTAACATTGGGATTGCCCATGTGGTATATTCCTCCTCCCGTTCGACTACCGACACCAGACGTCATCCTCCAACCGGTACAACCTATTGTTACCACAAATCAACCTCCTCCCGGTGTCGCGATCCCTTCGTCGCCAACGACACCTCCTCCTAACCTCGATATTCCTTCGTCGTCAATGAAACCTCCTCTTGGTCTCACGATTTCTTCGACGTCAAAGGATCCCCCTCTCCTTGATAAGCCCAATGGGGGCAGAGGTCCACAACCATACACTGGTATACCACCTCCTAAGGCAGCCAAACCCCCACCGGTGTTTCGAGCTCCCCCCAAATGTTCATTATGCGATGAAATTGGCCATCCAACTCATCAATGCCCACATTTACCGGCACTCGAAGAGCATATGAATATGTTGGACGATGACATCGGCATCCCAGCAGTCAGATTAGAGCCACCTCTACAGCTTCGCGACAAATCATTGCGCACTAACCATCCTTGTGCTATATGCAGTGTTTACGGCCACTACTCTCACCATTGCCCTGATCTACCTGACTATAGAGCAGCGTTGTACGAGTTAAACAATGCCGACTTAGAGATATCTCCTCCCCTCATCGAGGAGATTCACCCTCCACCATCATCCTCGTCAGAAGAAGTCAATACGATATATATGATTTCGACAACCTTCAAACCAGAACCCCTTGATTTATGGTCTGACTACTTCAATACTGACGAGCAGATTTTGGAAACACTCACTGCACCCGACTACCCTTGGGATGATATGCATCATCGCTCGTACTTCCTCCCGGAAGCATCTACCTCCACCGCATCCAACCAGCTATCAGTCGAGTCGAAAGACTTCATACCCGCTAAGGTCGATTGGTTAAAGGACCCCATCCCAGCACCGGATGCCTTTGAAGAAGGGAACATGTCAAACATTTCCCCCACTATACAGATAGACATTTCCACAACACCAGGGAAACCTGAGCTCATCTCGCTGGGCGCATCTTGCACTCAAGCAGAAAATCAGGCGTACAAAAAGCTCTTTCAAGAGTTCCGCGATGTCTTCGCCTGGTCCTATACCGAGATGCCTGGTCTCGACCCCGCCATTATTGAACACCACATAGATACATGGCCGGAAGTACCCCCTGTTCGTCAGAAACAGCGACCTATTCACCCTGCCAAGCTCCCCGCTGTTAAGGCTGAAGTCGAGAAACTTCGAAAAGCAGGTTTCATCTACCCTATTCCGTACACCACATGGGTGTCGAACCCCGTTCCTGTCAACAAAAAGCAAGGCACCCTTAGAGTATGCACTGATTTCCGCGATCTAAACCACGCTTGTCCAAAAGAAAATTTCCCCACGCCATTCATTGACCAACTCATTGATGAGTGTGCGGGCCATGAGGTCCTATCCTTCATGGACAGGTTTTCCGGATATAACCAGATTCACATCCGTAAGGAAGATCAGTACAAGACTGCCTTTACCACCCCATGGGGCACCTTTGCCTATCGAGTCATGCCCTTTGGCCTTAAAAATGCTGGTGCCACTTTCCAGCGAGCCATGACCTATTGCTTTCACGACTTGGTCCATATCCTGCGAGTCTATCTTGACGACCTCACAGCGCGTTCCCGAAAACGATCAGACCACCTTAACGACCTCCGGCAAGTTTTCCTGCGTTGTCGCAAATATAAAATCCGCTTGAACCCACACAAGTGTGTCTTTTGCGTCCCAGCAGGCCGGTTGTTGGGTTTCATTGTTTCCCAAGATGGGATCACTGTCGATCCCCTGAAAGTCAAAGCCATCTTAGAACTTCCACCTCCTCGCACGCTTCGACAGCTTCAGAGCTTACAAGGGCGGTCCAATTTTCTTAGGCGCTTTGTCCCGGATTATGCCACCAAAGTCCATGGATTCTTACGCTTACTTCGTACCCACATACCCTTTGTTTGGGATGATCAGGCAGACACTGCATTCGAAGCCCTCAAGAAAGCTCTCACACAAGCCCCCTTGATATCCCCACCGGATTTCTCCCAAAACTTCACCCTTTACGTCTCGGCATCTGAACATGCCGTATCCGGAGTTTTGGTACAAGAGGATGCTTCCCACAAAGAGCATGTGATTTATTACGTCAGCCAGACCTTATCTGGCCCACCTCTACGTTACCCATACGAGGAAAGATTAGCACTAGCTGTAGTCTTTTCCGTACAAAAACTGTGACACTATATTTTGCTTAGTCATACCACGGTCGTCGCCGACTCCAACCCCATGGTCTACCTCCTCACCCGGCGACTCCTTCAGGGTCGTGTCGCTAAATGGGTCATTATCCTCCAGGAATATGACCTTACTTTCAAGACTCCCAAAAGCACCAAAGCCCTTGCGCTTGCTCACCTCATTACAGATCTCCCATCCTCTTCAACATCACCCGTCATCCAAACGGACCTGATTGACGAGTAGATCTTCGTCATTTCGTCTGACGACCCTTGGTACGGAGACATTTTGACTTACCTTCGTACGCAAAAATTCCGACCACACATCGACCGTGATGGACGCCGTCGCATACGACACCACGCCCCCCGATACCTACTTATTGGGGATGTACTCTATCGACGAGGCGTTGATACTATCTTACGCCGCTGCCTATCCCATAGTGAGGCAGAACAGGTCCTCAATGATTGTCATAGTGGTGCCTGTGGAGGCCATTTCTCCGGCATGGCTACCGCCCAGAAAATCATTCGCGCCAGTTATTTTTGGCCATCATTGTTTACTGATTGCATCACCGCAGTCAAGCATTGCCAGAACTGCCAGCTATTTGCCCCCAAAGCAAGAACCCCCCCTGCCCCCCTTCATCCAGTCATCACTGTTGGACCATTCTGCAAATGGGCCATAGACTTCCTCGACTGCAACCCCCCGTAAGCCGGCGGTCACAAACACATCATTGTGGCCGTAGATTATTTCACCAAGTGGGCAGAAGCCATGCCAACCTATAATTGCAAAGCCGACACTGCGGCACGGTTTTTCTTCAACCATGTCATCGCTCGTTTCGGAGTACCACAACAGCTAGTCTCTGACCACGGCTCTCACTTCGAAGATGCCGTCTGGAAGGAATTATCAACCATGTTGAAATTTGAACACCATTTCTCTTCCGCTTACTACCCCCAAGGAAACGGCCAAGTCGAAGCGATCAATAAAATCTTGAAGACCATTCTCCAACGCACTGTAGACAAGCACAAATCCAATTGGCATCACATGCTTTTCCCTGCACTCTGGGCCTACCGCACATCAACCAAAACCGCCACCGGTTTTACCCCTTTCCATTTAGTTCACGGTGTCGAATCTGTCCTCCCTATTGAGTGCCAGATCCATGCTCTAACCATCGCCGTTGAGCTCCTACCGGATACTTCCCCGATCGAGCAACGTTTACTGCTCCTAGAGCAGGCCGATGAAGATCGGCGCACCGCCATTCAAAACATGGAAGCTGCTAAACAACGATCGAAACTAAGTTACGACAAACGCGTCCACCCAAGAACCTTTTCAGAGGGAGACCTTGTCCTCTCTTACGATCAAGCTCATGATAAAACCGGAAAGGGAAAGTTCGTGTCTATGTGGCAAGGCCCCTACATCATACACACCTGCCTCGGGCAGGGGGCATACATTCTGACCGATTCAGAAGGCAACACCTTACGCAACCCACGCAACGGGTTGTACCTTAAAAGATTTTACCCATAGAAAATCTCATGGACACCATCGTCCATTTTAGTATAGGCATACATTTTTTCCCAAAAATTTTCAAAAAAAAAACCTAAATATTTGTTTTCTCTGCATGACCACAGATGGAGCCTCTTCCACTCTGCCATGTCGGTTTCGCTGATGGTGCAAGCCGTTGGTCTCCCAATCTCGCCTCCGCAGCTTGGGTAATATACTCCCCTTCACATGAGTTAATTCACATTGATGGAGTATGTTTAGGTGCCGCCACCAATAATCAAGCTGAATACGATGCCGTGACCGGTCTCCTGGCCGCTGCTCTCCAGATGGGCATACGTCACCTCAACGTTTTCTTGGACTCTCAGCTCCTAGTTTCCCAACTCAACAATGATTACCAGGTACGCGATCCGTGTCTTTTCAGAAAATTCCTGCGCACTAAACAAATGGTTAGACAGTTTGAATCCATTACATTCACACATGTTCCAAGACACCTCAATAGTGTAGCAGACCATATGGCAAACAGTGTCCTCGACTGGCACACCAATCACATCATGTCATATCCATAAACAAAAATGCATCCATATGCAAAACATGTGCCTCCATGGGCATATACAAAAACCAATATTGCATCCACGTACATAACATGTGCCTCCACGGGCATAAAAACAACCAAAATAATGCATCCATGTGCATAACACGTGCCTCCACGGGAATACATAAATCTATAAATACACTGCATCCACGTGCATAACATGTGCCTCCACGGGCATATAAAAAAGACAATGTGCATCCACGTGCATACACGACAACAGATCCAAAATATATATCCACATATATATACAAATCGAATAGTCAAACATGTCATAAGTGCCCCCAGCACTCAATATACAAAAAATACATCTGTCATACAAAAAAATGCTTCCCCATATGCTCATGAGCATTTGGGGGCACGTACAATGTCATCTACTCATCTGGATCCTCAGGATCCTCGGGCTCCTCCTCCGACTCCACCTCCGCCGGCCCAGCCGGGTCAGGACGACCCCGAACTCGCCGCTCTGCTGGCCCTGCTGGATCATCCCTCAAACGGATCCTCCCCTGAGCCGGCCCTGCCGGAGCATCTCCTCCACCACCCCCGTGCCTCGCCGCAAGCACCGCTGTCCTCAACAGGAGTGACTGCCACTCAGGTGGCGCACCAAGACATCCCTGCAAAACATCCCAATCCAAATCCCTCCAACCATCCTCAGGGAACCTAGCTAGGATCCGGGCAAAGGTACGCCGGACACCATCTATGGCGTCACCATCAGGGCCAACCACTCGCCCACGATCCGCATATCCTCCACCATGCGGAGGACATACAGGTACTGGGGGACGAACGACCACCATCGCCCGCCCCTGCCGAGCCACATAGTCAGGTGGTGGCACTGGACCCACATCTGCACAAAGCACGTAAACCATTAGACACTATATAACAAAATCATCATAAACCAAACAACATATGATACATCATCAAATAAAACACAAAACATACCGTCCAAGCCCCAGGCCTGTCCTGGGGCACGAGGCATCTCCGCTTCACCTCTGTAATCCATGCCGGCATAGGGATAGTCCTCGATCACCAGAGGCATCTGCTCCCACTGCTGAAAAAAGTCCTCTGTGAAGTAGCCACGGATACCACCGCCAGCACGGGGCATCATCTGCCCCCACCTCATCATACGAGGCTCGCTCGGCAGACCAGCACGAACGGGTACATGTGGCCGCAAGGTCGGCACCCGCTCAAAGAAAAAACAGCATAAAAAAGAGGCGTAACAGAACTCACCTCCCTCTCTCACGGCCTTGTCCAGATCTCTCCGGACACCGGCCAAGAACATCTGAGCCCAAGCATAGTAAGTACCCCGTAGAACGGAGTCCACCATCATCGTCTGCCCCCCAGACATACGATGTGGTGCAGCAGCACCCAAAACCCTCAGAACACAGGCACCAACAGCCCGCATATCCCACTCACGTAGGAACTTCAGACTAATAGAGCTGTTTACCAAAACAGCGTCATCCCCACAGAAGGTCTGTAAGAGGTCCTCCATATCCACACCTGGAGGCAACCTCGGAGAAATATCACCCACCTCACCCAAGCGAGGCAAACCAGTCAAAAAGTATACATCAGTGAGAGTAATCTCCAACCTCTCACCACCAATAATGAAGGCACCCTCTGCCGGCACCCACCACTGTACGAGCTTGTTCAGGAGTCTCCTCACTGAACGGATAGGAGGTATCTGAGCGAACTTCAAGAGTCCGCTCATGGCTAGGGTCTGTCTCACCCCTCCATCATTCTCGATCCTCAACATAATCTCGGCATCAATCTCTCTCTCCCGCCACACGGACTGAGCTCTCCGCAACATCCTGCCAAGAAAACAAAGAAAATTTTTAGCCCCAGCACAAAAAAATTTTAAAAAATCCCATCGCGACTTTTCCACCAAAATCCGCGCTGCCCATCGCGGCTTTTCCACAAAAAGCCGCGATGACCATCGCGGTATCCATGAAAAAACCCGCGATGAACATCGCGGATTTTGGCCAGACAATCGCGATGAACATCGCGACTGTCACCCATGAACCCGCGATGAACATCGCGGGTTCCGACCTCACAGTCGCGATGAACATCGCGACTGTGAGCCTGAAAGCCGCGCGGTTCATCGCGGGTTCCGCCCCGAAACCCGCGCGGTTCCACGTTGGAGAGTCAACGTAGAGTTTCGCGGCCTTCGGGGGCCCACCGCCAAATAAAAAAGACATAATTGACTAGGTTAAGGCGAATAGAGTTACCTGCAACTCGCTAAATCGAAAACCAACGGTGAAATCTCCCGGAAATCGAGAAATAGCTCTGACTGCTCTATCAAACTCGCACGTGACAATGACAAGTCATATTGGGCCCCACGTCCTATTTATAGAAATTCCACAAATTTCAAACAACCATTGCGGTGTCATACGAAGTCCATTTCTCAAACCGTTGGTACCGTTGGGATCAGCACAGCGAGAACTTCATAGAGGTTCCTTCCGTTTCCCGTTTTTCCTGGGGTCCATTTTTGACCATTTTTTAGCCCCTCTCGTGGCCTCGGTTTGCGTGCCACATCGGCCGTTCTCCGTTTTCGATGTGTCTTATATGGCCGGATTCAGTTTTCCGCGCTCGTGATGATGCTTGAGACCATTTCTCGCTCTCACCTTTAGATTTTCCGGGCATTTTTTCCACGCCCCCTCGTCGCCTCGGTTTGCGTGCCACATCGGCCGTTCTCCGTTTTCAATGTGTCTTATATCGCCGGATTCAGTTTTCCGCGCTCGTGATGATGCTTGAGACCATTTCTCGCTCTCACCTTTAGATTTTCCGGGCATTTTTTCCACGCCCCCTCGTCGCCTCGGTTTGCGTGCCACATCGGTCGTTCTCCGTTTTCGATGTGTCTTATATCGCCGGATTCAGTTTTCCGCGCCCGTGATGATGCTAGAGATCATTTCTCGCTCTCACCTCTAGATTTTCCGGGAATTTTTTCCACGCCCCCTCCTCACCTCGGTTTACGTGCCACATCGGCCGTTCTCCGTTTTCGACAATCCTTATGTCACCGGATCCAGTTTTCCGCACAGATGGCGATGCTTGAGACCTTTTCTCGCCCGCATCAATCCATTTTTGTTCGGTATAATTTTATCCCTTTTTCGGGCCGAGCAACCCTTTTACGAAAAAGGCACTTAGGGAGTTTCCGTTAAGCTCTTTTCTGACTCCTAAAACAATGAAAAGATCGCCGAGCAATCTTGCTTCCTTTCATGCTCGATAAACGTATCTGAAAGGGCGTCTACCTGGTATAAGTTTACCCCTTTTCCGGACCTTGTAGACTAATTACGAAAAAGGTATACTCTAGTCACATCGGCTAGAAGAGTTCTCCATCCGCATCATTTTATGCTTTTTCGGGCCTTGGAGACTAAACTTACGAAAAAGAAACACCAATAGAGTCCACTTACCGTTTTCAGACTCTCTAAACATGAAAGCAACCATGAGCATGCGCCGTCCTGGGCTCACAAAACCCACAGGACCGTACCATTTCAGAGCACACTTTTATCCCTTCTTGGAGCTCATTATAACTACGAAGATGGAATCAATGGTGCCTCTTCGCGCTACAACACATCATGCCTACTCACATAGCAGCTTCCCCATTTTGGTCGCCTTTGTTCAGAGTATTCTGCAGTATGTCACCTTGAAACTCCCTCGACAGCTACCATCAGCTTCACCCCCCCAGAATCAGTACATACCCTTCAGTCCCCAAAAGATGATCCCCACACCTACAAGTCAGTTCCCTACGCTGCCAGGTCATCCATGTCATCATGCTCTGAACAAAGGAAGTTTGAGTCTACCCATTTTTTGACCCAGTTATTTTCCGTCCCCACAAGTATGTCAGTCCTACCATCAGTACTACATCACTTCAGTTTTACACCTCGTGCTCCTATCAAGGAAACATCATTGCCTTGTTAGTTGCTGGTCTCCCTCTGTCGACGACAACCACATTGATTCCAGAGGATAGACCTAGAGGTCCCTGTGTCTTGGACTCATTACCATCTATGATGAGTGCCTACGAATCATTTCGAGAGGAATCCTCAGTGCCTCTCCGAATGGTTGTTTCTCACATGCTCGACTTCAACACCTTGATCGCATCGTTGAGACTCGCACAGGATATTGGTCCGTTCAGTTATGTAGTCGAAGACCCCGGATACCACCTGACTCCTCCACATTTGAGGGTCTACCTATGGATACAACCAGTTACATTTTTTCTATAGATATCCGGGTTGCGTATGGCGACAGTATTCAGGTTTACCCCAGTTTCATACTCCCTTGAGTATACAATTACATTATTGCTCAGAGATGACCCATAATCTTTGAGTCCTTACAGATGTTGGACACCTTCAGTTTCAGCAGTCCAACAGTTATTCCAGTGTATCAGTTATTGAGATCAGCCATGATCATGAATATATCCCACAATCATGTCCCCTCTGGACCATTATGATGTACCAGTATATTTATTTACGTATTAGATCCCCCTTCTTGGGACTAATTGTTTTGTATATGTCTTGATACGAGCATGGGAATGCCCGCCTCGTCCTTTATCAGAGATTATACCTCATTCATATTGAGGCAATGTAATATTTTTTGTTTTTGCAGCTTCCAAGGGTCGTGGCTCCAGTCTCCAACCGGTCTCTTCTCTCCCCTAAAACCCAGAAAAAGGACAAAAGAACTATGATGTCTATCGGCCATACGATGAGCTCCTGCCCTCACACATCAGGGGGCAATCTGTTAACACCTAAAAAGTGCTCACTAGCTCATTCCCTTACTCACATGACCCATTTGTCCACTTTTCCACCATCTGAGCCTCTGAAACCAACAAAAGGTCACCAAAAGACCTTAGTACACCCCTTTTTCCATTAAAAAAGATTATTTTCCCAAGAAAATCATAAAAAACCCTCAAAAAGGGTCCAAATTCCCAAAAATATTAAAAAGGGAATTAAAATATTATTTTTATTCAAAAAGGAAAAAGGAGGGAAAATTACCTAAACCATGTTGGTCAATACCATTGGTTTCCACAAAACCACAAATGGTATTCCTCACCACCAAAACCTATAAAAAGGTGGTAGGGGCTCCTCATTTCACATCCTTCCATTATCTCATCCTTATGCTGCTGAAATCTCCCCTGAGCACTTTTAGCCATTGAAGCAACCTTGGAGAAAGAGACCTATTGGAGTTTGGAGCTACTCATCTTGGGAGTTGTTCAACATCAACCTTCACCATTGAAGGTAATATCGCAAGCACTTGCTTGCCCCCCCACTTTTCAATACAAAAATTATTTCTTATGTTTCTTGTTCTTGATTTTGAAATGTTTACATTATTTGCTTAGATTCTTGTTTAGATCCATGAAAAGTATTGTTTATTTAGTTTATTGTTTTTATTTCTATTGAAACTGCTACTACTAGTTAGTAGGTGCCCATAGCACTAAGCTTGGTTGCAAAACCGAGCCAACACTATCCAATCTTCATCACAACCATCCGAAGGAAAGAAGAAGAATAACCGAGGAAAATAAAAAAAAACCTCCCATCCAGCAAGAAAACCCCAAGCCACAACAAACCAACAACGATAAAAAACCATGTCGAAAAGCAAAGTTTCCCTACCTTATTTGTTAGGAAGACCACTACACACGAGACTGCCCTTACAAGGACGAATTCAACAAGTTTGTTAAAGGGTATTCCCACCTGATAGTGCTAACCGATCCTTTTCCCCACCAGTAGCAACAAATGGTTACTCACGATCCCCTGCAAGGGGGAAATCCAAACAACTCACCCCGTGGAGAAACATCCGCAAACCGTGATGTTTTGATGATGAGTAATGAGGAGATCCATATATCCACTTGAGCAAGGATGTATGATACCCCTCCAATTTCAAACAAAATGGATACAGCCCATGGCAAGACTCCTCTTGACGATCCTTCTATCACCCCTCCCCCCAATGGTCATCTCCACATTAAGAGACCCATCATGGATACGGTGTTGCGCCCACCCAAGGGAACCATCCGAAAGGTAACATTTAATCCTAACGCGCAAGTGGTCCAAAATTACAATATTGTTGATGACTTAGCTCAAGCACCATGTGCGATGTTGACTCTCGAGGTTCTCCAACACTTCCCCACTCAACGTAGGACCTTACTTTCAATACTGGGGGCAGTGGAACCGGATACTTCTAACACGATTATGTTTAACTTGAAGTATTTTAAACCTAGGATTTCCCACCAGTTAGCTTTCCAGATCTAGACAAAAGTTCCATGGGAACAACATTCATCACACCGTCCTAGACGAAGGTGCTTCCACTTCGATCATGTCCTTGACTTGTTGGAGATCCATAGGCTCGCCTGAGGTTACACCTTCTCCTACTACTCTTAAAGTGTTTGAAGGACATGGTTTTAATCCATACGGACTCATTCCTGCAATTGGCGTTGAACTAGGGGGAAAAACAATATCCATACACATCGAAGTCATGGATGTGCCACTAGACTATAACCTTCTACTCAGTTGAAACTGGTTCTATGCCATGACTGCCGTCGCATCCTCCGTCTTTTGACTAGTACAATTTCCTCATCAGGGGAAAGTTATCACTATTGATCAATTGGATTTTTGTACTCCGGATATTCATTCAAACTTCACCCATAATGTCTCGATGTTTGGTCAATCCCAACACCATTTTGAAGATATTGGCGTTGGTCTTATGAAGGATTCCTCCCTCATCGGGGTGTTTCTCGAACTCAGAACCCCTGTCTTCATGATATCGTAAAGTGTTATTCAATCCAACGAACCCATTGATTCATGGGTGATTCTGAGTCCTATAGAGCTTGAAACCTATGACAATTACATGCCACTGAATAGGAACCTCACGACTTACCAGGCGATCCATTCAACCACAGATTGGGTCGATTCTGTTACACATCATGCAGTGGCACAACTCTCATCTGAGGCTGGTCCATCGTCGACATTCATTGATCCTCTCACATAGATTTTTCCTTCTAATGAATCGATTATGGAGGTTATGTGCATCGATGAACCACCTTGGGAAGATTACCACCATCCGTCTTCTGTCCCATCTATCCAAGCGATCGAGCAAGATACTAAATCTAGTAGTTCACTCAAAGTTGTCAAACCCAAGTTTCCCTCTTCATTCAATGATATATTCTCTGAAGGAAACTTGGATAACATCATGTAAACCACTCGTATTGACATTTCAACGAAACCTGGTGTCATGGAGAATATTCACATAGGCAAAACATGCACTCCCACTAAGGTGGAGTTCTATACTGCCTTATTCAAAGAATTATGTGACGTGTTTGCTTCTAGTTATGAAGAGATGCCAGGAATAGGCCCATCAATCGTGGTCCACGAAATCCAAACCTTCCCTCCTGCCCGACCTGTTCAGCAGAAACTCCGACCCTTTCATCCCCGCAAAGCAGCGACTATCAAGGCGGAAGTTGAAAAACTTCTGCGAGCTGGTTTCATCTATCCTGTCATGTTGACAGATTGGGTGTCTAATATCATTCCCATGGAAAAGAAACAGGGTACGATTAGAGTCTATGTTGATTACCGAGATTTGAACAAAGCTTGTCCGAAGGACAACTACCCAACTCCGTTTATTGACCAAATTATCGATAACTATTCTGGGAGTGTCATCTTTTCATTCATGGATGGCTTCTCCGGCTATAATCAGATAGAGATACTCCCTGCAGACCAGCATAAGACAACCTTCATTTGTCCATGGTGTGAAAATCCTCATGGCAGATCTAAGAGATGATGTATACCTCACAAGAGAATAATTATGATTAAGCAAGAAAATAGAAGAAGAGTGGTCAATGCAGTATAATGAGCAATAGAATAATAATACAGTAGAACTCGGATAGAAGCAAAATAACTTCACACACACTAATTAATTAATCATAGTATGGACAAATTAATAGTACAATGCATGAGGATTCGAATGCCTAAGGTGGCAATTCGAATTAGCCTTCATGGAGTGATCAAAAGATCACTGGAGTGTCATCGGAGCACAACTAGTAGTCTATCTCATCATTAGTGGAGTCATCAATGCACAAGTAACTGTCAACCGTCAGTCAAACTGAGTCTAACTGAGTATGGTAGGTGTAACTGAATGTAACTGGCACATGGAGACACTAACTGAATGAAGGAGGCTCAGTGGAGGGCGCATGAGGAGCTAATTGGAGTTAGAATGGGCAATCAAGTCTCACTGGAGGTCCATCGGAGTGATACAGTCAGTTGAGAGTCATTCAAGCCTAAAATCAAGGAGAGAGCTGAAGATAACTTAATGGTAGGTAAGGAAGGGCGCCTTTTTCATGCAATAGGTGAAAGGAGGGCGCACTAAGCTCTAGGAGGGATGAAACTGAGTGGAAGGAAGCTCCGGGGGCTAGCTAACTGAGGGCTAGGTGCTAGGACTGATGACTGGAATGCATGCAAACCCTAAATGATGCATGAAACCCTAAAAGTGCATGCATGACTGAAAATGTAAATGATCAAAATACTGGTGGGACTAGGATGGAGTATAGGAATATCCTAATAGATCCCTTTAATCCATCCCGAGCCCTGGTAACTAAGACCAAAGGTCACCCAATACAATGAATAATAATAGTCAATAACCCAAGGAAATGGGGAAAATTTCATGGGAAAAATACCCCCCCCCCTCAAAATAGACTGTAAGGAACACACAAAAAATAAATGCTCCAAACTCAAGCAGGTGTGATGCTTAGTCATATGTCTGGAGGTATCTTCTTCTTGGGAAGAAGTGGATCATGCTCAAAAAGCATGTGCTTGTACTTTCTCTTCAGATCAAATGTGATGAGAACAAGTCCAAAAGTATGAGGATGATCCTGAAACCTGTGATTCGAATCAGTTGAGGTAGGATAAAAAACATGAATATGCAGATAGTATTTTGTCTTCTCCTTCAAACCATCATGGGTGAGATTTTGCCAAAAAGAACCATCAAATAATAAAGATTGCTTGGAATCCAAATCAGCTCCAAGACTTGATAAATGGTTTCTTAAGATCTCCTTTGAACTAGCAGGGGTGAGATCAAAACCATCATATCCATGAGAAATTATCCCAAGTAGTAATTGCTTAGAATCCAAATTAGATACAAGACTTGAATCATGGTTTCTTGAGATATCCTTTGAACCATAAGAGGTGAGATCAAAACCAGTAAATGCGTGAGAATTTATCCCAAGCAAGTGGCAATGGCCATATTCTTCAATAACCTTCTGAAAGCATGGAATAATGATCATATAGTAGTAAATAAGAGGTAATTTCTTGAGGAGAGCGAATGCATTACCTCCAATAGCTGATTTTACCTCCGAAATAATCATGTGATCATGATGCAAACCAACATCTCTGGTGCAAGAGATGATTTAGGACCTTCTGCAATATCTAGAGTGTGAGCTGGCATAGAAAGAGAAGAAATTTGGAGCATGAGTGTAGAATTGGCAAGTTCTTCTTCTTTGTGGACAAATTCAATATGAGATGTGTTTGATACTAGTTCATGATCAATGAGATCATCAAGGAGGGCGAATGCATCACTTTACTTGCTCTCGAAAGGGTTTGGACCAATCCCTTTATTCTGTCTGCCATATCTTTCATCCAGATGGGCCCATAGCTCTTTTGGAGCTTTAACAACATCAAGGTATTGGTATATCATGTATTCAGACATAGCAAGCATCATTGATCCAAAGGCTCCGTCACCTTTATTTAACCAATCAATCTCCTCTTCAGAAGATTCAGACTCTCTTTCAAAACAACAGTCAAAGAGATCATGGATCTTCAAATATGCTATCATTTTTGGTTTCCATTCATCAGAGTTGAGTGGAGAAAGAGGAGGGATTTCTTCTGAATACATTGAAGCTGTAGAAAACCTGCAAAAAACAATAGAGAATATCTGCAACTGCTACTGCTGCAAAAATGCAGAAACTGCTGCACTCGAAATATTGATAATAACCTGCAAAAAAATCTCAGGAATGGAGATAAACAATACTCTCAACATGCTCTGATACCATGTGAAAATCCTCACAGCAGATCTAAGAGATGATGTCTACCTCACAAGAGAATAATTATGATTAAGCAGGAAAATAGAAGGAGTGGTCAATGCAATAAAATGAGCAACAGAATAATAATACAGTAGAACTTGGATAGAAGCAAAATAACTTCACACACACTAATTAATTAATCACAGTATGGACATATAAATAGTACAATGCATGAGGATTCGAATGCCTAAGGTGGAAATTCGAATTAGCCTTCATAGAGTGATCAAAAGATCATTGGAGTGTCATCGGAGCACAACTAGTAGTCTATCTCATCATCAGTGGAGTCATCAATGCACAAGTAACTGTCAACCGTCAGTCAAACTGAGTCTAACTGAGTGTGGTAGGTGTAACTGAATGTAACTGACACATGGAGACACTAATTGAATGAAGGAGGCTCAGTGGAGGGTGCATGAGAAGCTAACTGGAGTCAGAATGGGCAGTCAAGTCTCACTGGAGGTCCATCGGAGTGATACAGTCAGTTGAGAGTCAGTCAAGCCTAAAATCAAGGAGAGAATTGAAGATAACTGAATGGTAGGTAAGGAAGGGCACCTTTCTCATGCAGTAGGTGAAAGGAGGGCACACTAAGCTCTAGGAGGGCTGAAACTGAGTGGAAGGAAGCTACAAGGGATAGCTAACTGAGGGCTAGGTGCTAGGACTGATAACTGGAATGCATGCAAACCCTAAAAGTGCATGCATGACTGAAAATGTAAATGATCAAAATACTGGTGGGACTAGGATGGAGTATAGGAATATCCTAACACATGGGGGACCTTTGCATACCGCAAACTTCCCTTTGGCCTTAAGAATGACGGGGTAAATTTTCAACGGGCTATGTCGTATGCATTTCACGACATTAAGCATATTGTGGAACCATATCTCGATGACCTTCCCGCCCATTCCCAGACTCGAGATGACCATCCAGACCATTTGAGTGCCATCTTTTCAAGGTGTCGCCACTACAATATTCGCTTAAATCCACACAAATGTGTCTTTTGTGTTGAATCCGGAAGAATTTTCGGAATCATTATCTCCAAGGACGGCATATGCCTATACCCTGTGAACGTAGAAGCCATTCTAGCCCTTCCCTCTCGCACCAACATTCTAGCCCTTCAAAGTTTGCAAGGGCATGCAAACTTTCTACGTCGTTCGTTTGCAATTTTTTCGATATTACAAGGGGCTACATGAGGTTTTTTAAAAAGGACATCCCTTTCATCTGGGATGACGAAGCCCAACAATCCTTTGAAAATTTGAAGGAATCCCTCACTAAGGATCCCATAATCCAACCCCCCAACTACACACAGGATTACATCTTGTATCTCGCCGCTTCCACTTCCACCATTGGCATAGTATTAGCCCAGGAAGACGCTAACGACATAGAACATGTGGTTTATTACCTAAGTAAGAGTCTTCTTGACTCTGAAACCCGCTACTCGCATGTTGAAAATCTTGCTCTGGCCACAGTTTTTGCTGTCCAGAGGTTTCGCCATTACATTCTACTTCGCAAGACCACTGTCATAGCATAATTCAATCCAATGTACTACATCCTCACACGCGAGGTGCTTGGGGGAAAATATTCTCGTTGGATTTTTGTCCTTCAAGAGTTTGACTTGGAATTTGCCAAGGCAAAATCCAAGAAATATTTGGTCTTCGTGGAGTTGATTTGTACTTTACCCCGTGTCACTGAGCAACTAGAGCCCATCGATTCTCTCCTAGATGAATCGTTGTTCCTCATTGGCACGTCCGATCCTTGGTATGGGGATATTATTATGTATCTCCAAACCCAATGCTTTCGGCCTGAACTCAATCGAGATGAACGTTGTCGTATTAGACACCATGCTAAGTATTACCTTATTATTAGCGATACCCTGTATCGTTGTGGTGTTCACACCGTTCTACGATGTTGTCTAACTTTAGACGAGGCCAAACACGTTCTCAATGACTGTCACTCTGGAGCATGTGGCGATCACCTTTCCGAGATGGTTATGGCCCAAAATATTTTGCGCGCAGGATATTTATGGCCCTTGATTTTCAAAGATTGCATTGAAACGGTCAAGAAGTGTCCACCCTGCCAATTTTTCCATAGTAAGAAGTGCTCGCACCCTGCTCCACTTCATCCTGTTGTTGTCGTCGGCCCCTTTGCCAAGTGGGGCATCGATTTCACGCGTTGTAAGCCTACTTCAGTCAGGGGGCATAGCTATGTCATAGTAGCTATCGATTATTTCACAAAATGGGATGAAGGGATGCCTACTTTTGTAGAAGACGGTAAAACAACAGCGCAGTTCATATTCAACCACATCATAGCTAGGTTTGGAGTTCCACAGTCTATTGTGACCAATCACGGTTTCCACTTTAGGAACCATATGATTGAAGAATTGAGTGCCAAGTTGGGTTTTCGTCATGAAAACTCAACCCCATACTACCCACAGGCCAACGGCCAAGTCGAAGCCATAAACAAAGTTTTTAAGCGCATGATACAACGCATTGTGGGTACTCATAAGTCCAATTGGCACTTATCTCTCTTCTCGGCATTATGGGCCTACCGAACCTCAGTGAAAAGTGCTATCGCGTTCACACCGTTTCAACTGGTGTATGGCCTGGAAGCCATTTTTTCGATTGAATGTGAAATTCCATCACTGAAAATAGCCATAGAGCTACTTCCCTTTACGACCTCCGAAGAGGAACGATTTTTGTATCTAGCTAAACTAGATGAAACCCGCCGCGACGCTGCTTTAGCCAACAAAGCCCATAAGAAACGCGTCAAAGCATAGTATGACAAATCCGTTCAACCTCGGATTTTCAACGAAGGCGACCTCATACTCACATACGACCAGATGCATGACAAACTAGGAAAGGGAAAGATAGAGTCCATGTGGTACGGTCCCTTCATTATAAAGCGTGTATTGGAAAAAAGAGCCTATGAGCTAGTCAACTATGATGGTACACCTTTGGCACGGCCCCGTAACAGGCTGTACCTAAAACATTTCTACGCGTAGGTTTATCCCACTTGCGACATTTTGTACATAATGTACTTAACTTGTTTTCAGTTATTTCTTTTGTGTGTGTGCATGGATTTTATTTAATGTATCCTCATTTACCTTGACTTGTTCTTCTATGTGCAGATGTCTGCCTATTATGGATTCGCTGACGGTGCTAGCCGACACACCCGGAACCTTGCTTCCACAGCATGGGTTATCTATTATCCTGCTGGTGAGTTGTTATCTTCAGGAGGCACTTGCTTGGGCCCCGCAACCAACAGCATCGCAGAGTACCATGCAGTCATCGGACTCTTGACTGAGGTTGCTTCCCTTGGAATCAACTCCTTATCGGTATTTCTAGACTCCCAACTCGTGATGTCCCATTTGAATCGTGTCTACACTGTTCGCGATCCTATATTACTTCGTTGATTTAGAAGGGTACGCCTCTTGGAACGATCTTTTGATTGTATTTAATATCAACATATACCAAGAGAATTCAATTTTGTAGCCGACTCATTGGCTAACTATATTTTGGATTGGCATCTAGCTCATACACAAAAAGTACATCATAAATCAAACACATAAGCCACTGTAAATGAATAAATCATAGAAATAAGTCCACAAATATATAATCGCATATAAAAGTGTTTTTTTTAATACATATGATGTGTCTGAAAGACAAAATTGGGGATCTCATCCCATACAAAATTTGGCCCTCAGGCCTACATATCGTGTACATGCCGCAAAAAGAAAATACTAATGTCTAAGGAGACCTCTCGCGATCCTCGTGCTCCTCACGCTGCTCATAGTAGCATACCACAGATCTAGCCACCCTACGGAGGAGTAGGCCGATACGTCTAGGCACACCCACAGTATGCTGCTAGAGATGGAGAGGGACGTTGTCTATCCTCATAATGGGAACTCCAAAAGTCAAACCCGTAATATTATGCTCTACATCGTGGAGACCTCTTGCTTCTTCCTCATCCTCCTCTTCCTCCTCAGTAGCGGCCTGATGCTGGACCCAACCTCGGCGCAATGACGAATAGCCCATTGGTCTCCTTGGCCCATGATCTACGACATGCACATGTACATACATTAGATCTTTTTTCACATTAAAAAACCATTAAAAATCATATATATTAAAAAAAGTTTGAAACAAATTGGTGAAGGTCATACCTGAGTTATTCCAATCCTCATCATCGGGAAATTCCAAGTCAATGTCCTCTCAAAAATCTACCCCTGCATAGGGTTAGTCCTCGATCATCACGATCTGCTCCTCGAGCCACGAGAAGAAGTCCTCACGGAAGGCTAAAACTTGTGGTCCTCCGAGCCATCCGAAATAGTCACTCCATCGACCCATCCTAGGTTCGGTCATAAGGCGGATAGGAATGGATATCTGTGGATGCAGCAATGGAACCCTCTCCAAAAAGAAGGTGACTAAGATACTCCCATATCCAAATTGGCGAGTATCTCCATTTCTACACTTGGTTACTTGTTCCTTGAGGTTGGATAAAACCCCTTCACACTAGTTGAACAAAGTTGGTGCCATACACTCTACGACGAGATTCGTTTGCACTCAGGATGCCTGATGAGGGCTCACACTACCCACCACTCGGGTTATGGTAAATAGTATAGTCCTCAATGGGAGCTCTATTACGTCCTTTATGGCCACTTTCTCACTTTTCTTTGAAGAACCCTGTCAGCAGTACCGCACAATCAAATAATTGGTACTCTCGCCTGAGGCCTTGTGCCCCGTCAGGTTCACCCTCACCCCTCTCTTAGAGAGGCCAGTGAGAAAGTAATTATGCTCGAGTTCAATCTCGAGAGTATGCTCCCCAACTCGGAAAGCCTGAATGTCGGGCTCCCACATTTGTATTATGTGAGTTAGAAGTTTGCCCTATTTTCTGATACCTTTGGTCTTAAAGAAATTCAACAACCCACATGCCCGCAATGCATTTAAGGTCATTTGGTCATTTGCATCCACCTAATCATCATCTTCATGTTCCCTTTCCTTCCAATCAACCATTTTTCCTTAAATGAGGTGCAAATACCTACAAAAAGACAAGTAAAGCATCCATCAACACACTGGAAGACTGATCTCATCCCAAACATGAGGAAACATCAAACATTTTTTCTTTTTTTCCACGATTATCGTTCTTGGGCGTCACCTGGCTGCACGGAAATGAGGAATTACTATGCCCCCTGTATGGAGCTACAGAGCAGTAGTCCTGAGATTACCGCGTTTCCCGACAGAGGGGGGCTGCGATAATTACATGAGCGAAAAAGATGCCCTAGGGCTTCCTAAAAAAGTGATCAAACTGATGAGAAATAAAAAAAATAAGGACATGAATTGAAAGAGGATCTTGAGAGCTCTTACTTGGTGCAGACGGTTGTAAGAATGGTGCCTCGGATCTCCAGATATGGTCACTTGAATTTTTACCCTTCAGTGGGTAAAAATACCTCTATGAGCAAAAATAGCAAAGTGAAAATGATAACTCTCTATTTTTACCTCTTGCTTATATAAGTTGCATAACTACATTTTTGCTCATATTTTTATTAAATATCTTTTTAGGTCAAATACTTCACATTACTAATATATTTTTCCAAGGTTTCATAAACCATTTTTGATAGGATCTTTACACTTTGTTCACACTGGCGATATGTTAATGTTTTGACCTTCATTTGAGCTAAATTTATCTTTTTCACGCTTTGGATTAAAACCTAAAAAATATTCCAAGCACTTTTTCACACTTGTGTCGTGATTGTTAAAATCAAAGTAAACGGTGTCGAGCTTAGTCGACTTTACTCGTGCTCATAAAACGATGAGGAAAGTATCGTTTCGGTATTATTTTATTCTTTTTTCGGACCGGAATGATTAAAAATTATGAAAAAGACCATTGGAGTTCTCTTTAAGCTCTTTTTAGACTCCCTCGTTTCGAAAAGATCGCCAAGTGCACTTGTCTCTTTCACACTTGTAAAAGTATTTGAAAGGTCGTCTATTCGGTGATAGGTTACCCCTTTTTCGGCCCATCTAGACTATTTACGATAAATGTATACCTCAGTCAACTTTTGGCTGGGAGAGTTCTCTCAGGAATTGTTTTACACTTTTTCGGGACTGACGGACTAAATTTATGAAAAAGTACATTTTGGAGCCTTCTTTAAGTTTTTCAGGATCTCTAAATGTGATAAACTGTCGATTTTTCCTTCCTTGGACTCGTTAAAATTCAACATCGAAGGGCCCACTTTGGGACGAACCCTTCCTTTCTCAGGTTTGTAAAACATGTGAGATCGGACTCATCTACGAGGTGAGCTATACCAAGCATCTATTATCCTCTTCAAGTTAGTAAAACAACAAAGAGGTACTCATCCATCATGTCGGGGGAAAATGGGAAATGAGTCAAGTTTATCTTGTTGGCAGCTTGTCCATCGTCACCTTTGAACATGGAATGCGTCTATCCCTTGTCTACTATTGGGTATTTATCTTTTTCTGTTGAGTTATGGTCATCATCTCGAGTCGTCTCTTTGGCCACGAGCCTACTCGTCTTGTGTTTGTTCTCTGCTATTTACAATCCCTGCTTCCAAGTTCTGTTTCATCCCGTTACATGTTCAAAGGGTTTGCGTTGCTCTAAGTCATCCACTACATCAAGTCTTCCGCTATGTCAGTACATGTTATCTTGTTCCATCATTACATACTATCTCTCGTTCTGATTTCATGTCGATGATGTGGGAATCATTATGGCCCACCTTCGATGAGTCTATTCCTGTCGACGCCAAATAAATATCCAGGAATTAGGCTTAGGAGTCAACCACTAGTACATTGGTCCCTGCATGCCTCAATGGTAGGTCTCCTCATATTCGACAGTAGGTTTTCATCATCGACCTCTGATCGAATAATATCTCGAGTGCTCAACATCAACTCATTTATTCACATTTCGTTGAGATGTACTGCAGATACCTTGGGGATCATTGTCATCATTGGTGATTTCCCTCGCATTTGTTAACGTTTCACATCATTGACCGGTAATCAAATGGTTTCTACCATGTTCAAATTCAACACCTTGTAATCACATGGCTAGATTCGTATCGTTTGCGATCGGGTAGAAGACCCTGGACACTTTTTTGTATATTGATTACGTCTAGTCTGCGATGGCATTTCTCTGGTCAGGTTTCCACCTAGTCATTACGTGGAAGACCTCACTCTTCTATTGTCATACAGATCCACTTATGTATTGGTCGTGGCTATGTCATTATTATCTCATGGATCTATGATTGTTCACAGTAGCGATGATTTGTCTACAGTCTATATCATCTTAGTACTCATGGATCTGCAATGTATTGGTCTGCAGCCATGCTTTGAATCAATTATTTTTGAGCATGGGAATGCCTGCCTCGGTGGTATATCTAACATTTTGTTTCTATTTCAGCTCCTCGTTGCTCCCCTCGATGCTATCTCCGAAAAGTATTTATAAAGTCTTTTGTCCATCAGTCTCTTCTAACCTCACACTTTAGGGGGCATCTGTTATACCTCAATATTACACAGTAAACCCTAGTGCCGCATCCTTACACCAAGCGACCTAAACGACACTTCCCCTTAATGATCATCTGGACACCTACGAGTAAATTCTATTGCCTGAACACTGAAAGCAACATCTTACTTGCCACGTGTGACCCAGAAAAATCCAATCTGCAGGAATTATTGCGCTCTTCACATCTATGGAGGTGCGATAATTAGGGTTACCATGTTTTGCTCCTACCCTAGGGCGTGGTAATACCGTGTTATGCTTAGACCTGGGGGCGCGATAATCCAGTTTTAGCCTTTTTCCATGGATTTTGGGATCTTACCTTTCGAGAGATTTTCTTGGGCCACAGCCTTGATTCAATCCCAACCCCTCTCTCTATTTAGTAGGCCTGATCCACTAAACACTCTATCGATCCATTTTACTCTCCTTGTGGTTACCCTTCCCAACACTATAAAGGAGAGGCCTTCCATGGGCCAAAGGGGGGACTTTTGGGGCATCAAACCTATGATCATAAGCCTTTTGCAGAGATAGCTAGAGGAAGGACTTGGAGCTGGAGTTGGCTTGGACATCAAGCAACCTTTGTAAGAATATTCATGTTGTAATAAAGTTAACTTGCCTCGTTTCCCAATTCATGTGCGTTGACTGCATTTCAATTTCATGGCTTGTATCTATGTGGATTTAGATTCTAGCTCGTGATTCAGAGATATTGGAGAATTGTATATGCTTGTGTATTGTTTGATCTTAACAGGTTCATCGCGAGGACTTTGGGATCATAATGACAAGCGGGACGAAACATCAAGAGTGAAGGTGAGTTACTTTCTCTCATTCTTTTCAATACAAGAATTCTGAAATACTTGTTTAATCTAGGGAACAAGATCACATTTGTTTCATTTTTGTCTTAGTATAGAGTTAGTATTTCTTGCTTTATCCTAAGAGGGCTTCTTCTTATCCGTAGGAAGAAATCTCTACAACAGCGCCTCACCTTCTTCTTCAACTGGTCGACTTTCCCTCGACGGAGGTAGGAATTTTGGCCGCTCGAACATATCCTATGACTTCTTCAAGCCTCTCTTATGATGTAACGGGCTAGAAGTCTCTCTCAATTGCTCTCATTGTCTATATATTTTTTCTCTCTCTAGTGTTTGAATATCTGTTGTTTGCTTATGGACAACTGTACATTTATTTCGTTGCATCGGACTCGACTTCTTACATGCCTTCATTGTTTCACCGACTAGAGTCTAGCTTTTTTATTTAGAACACATCTTCAGCGACCCCCCCATTTCCGACCCAAATTTAATTAACCAATGGATATGAATTCATCAATGGTCATCATTTTCTCAAAAATTATTCCCACTATTGTTCGTTCACGAACTGTTCCCACTCTTTTTGTTTCTTTTCCCAATTCATCGTCGCGTGCTCTTCTAAGGGTGGCTGGGGTTTGACGATGTGTCCAACATTATTCTCGATCAAAAAATTAAATAGTAGGATGGGTATGGAGCAGAAGAAACTTTCATGGAGATCAGTGTAAAAATTACATCATATTTTATCGGCAGACACTCTGTCCTCAATGGCTTTTTCTTCACAATAGTCTTCACATAATTTATAGAACCATTCATACAAGTTTGTTCTTCCGCCATTAAGGATCTTTCGCATCAAGAGATTTTCACTTTATACATCCAATTTGGTTATGAACAAGTATTAGTAATTTCTTTATCTCGCTAGGAACAGAATCTATAAAATTCTCATGGGCCTCAGTGAAGAATTTCTGCCTTGCTTGTGCTAATGTCAACTTGTTTCGTCGTGCATAATTTTGAATATAGTTTGCTACTTTCTTATCCCACCACTCTCGGATTTCTCTTTCTGTTAGCATTTATGCATATTTATCATTAATTAATGATGTGTACTACCGACAACGGAACCAATGTTGTATTCTAAGCGATTGCATCGATTACCAGTAGTACATTATACCAATATAGAGAAAGAGTCACATGCATACACACATCATACAACCATATAAGAGAGTAAGTGGGACAACAACAACAATATTTATATTAATGGAACCAAAGTACAGTACAATGTCAGTGCAGAGATCTCTATTTTGTTGTCGTCTCTACAGCCTATTTATACGAATTACATATAGGCAATTTAGGATTTCCAAGTAGACCATCAATCAATTGTGTTTGAGATCAACAATAAGATTACAAAGCAATCTATTTCTATTTTAGTTGACCCTAGATCTACTCACAATTACTTTGCTCCTGGAATTGTTGATATTTCTGCTTTTGAAAATAGAAAGAATAGTAAATCATGGTTGGATAATCTAGCCAGTAGAACTAAGAGAAAAGATAGTGAAGTCGTGGAGGCCATTGGAGATGGATGGACTCTTCACATGGGAAAAATATAAATATTTTTCCACTTGGTACTTATGTTCTATTCATTCGAATGGAATGGTTGGAAGCACATTAAGTTAAACTTAATTTCTACAATAGAACACATGAATGCGTTGATAAATAATGAAACCCAAGGATAGTGAGGGGCATTCCAAAATCAATTATTCTTAGGGAGATTTCAACCTTGCAGCTAAAGCAGTATTTTAGGAAAGGTTTTCAATTGTTTGTAGTCCATGGATTAGACATATCAAAAGGTAAAGGTTCAAAGTTGGAGGACTATCATGTATGGAAAAAATTCAATGATGTTTTCCATGATGAAGTGCCAAGACTTCCTCCAAAAAGGGATATTGATTTTATAATTGATATTGTGCCAAGAGTTGCAACAGTGTCCAAGATACCTTAGCGAATTCGTACCTCATAATTATTAAAGTTGAAAATGTAGCCGTGAGAGTTGTTGGAAAATAAATGCATTCATCCAAGCGTGTTTCTATGGGGAGCACTCATGCTATTTGTAAAAAATAAAGATGGAAACCTAAGGTTGTGTATTGATTATAGGCATCTAAATAAGTTTATTGTGAAGAACAAGTATCCTTTAGCTTGGATAGATGATCTCCTTGACCAAATGAAAGGGGTAAAGGTATTTTCAAAGATTGATTTGAGGTTTGTTTACCATCGAGTAAGAACCAAGCAAGAAGATGCCCACAAAATAATATTTAGAAGAAGTCACTAGTGGATTTGAACCCAAAATCCGACGAGAAAATCCGACGACATCCGACGAAAAGGACCGTGTCGTCGGATTTCACCTTAAAAATTTCAAAATTTGATGATTTTTTTTAAATTGGTAGAAGGATCCATCAGATATCCGACGGCTGTCTCGATATCTGACGAGATCCCTGGAATATCTGATAGCTATGTGGATATCCAACGGCTCTGTGGATATCGAGCATCATATTAAGCCCTGGGATGTCAGATATCCAACATCATATTAAGCCCTGGCATGTCGGATATCCGACATCATATTAAGCCCTGGGATGTCAGATATCCAACATCATATTAAGCCCTGGGATGTCGGATATCCGACATCATATTGATCTCGGGATGGCCAGAGGATGTCCGATATCTGACATCAAATCTCCAACGATAACTAAGTTCAAGGTGTCGGATATCTGACTGAAGGATGACTTTTAAAACCTAGAAATATCGAAACATTCCGACATGTTTGCTATACAAGCGACGGTTTGCGGAAGTTTTTTTATTCGGCGGACTGTTTTTCGGCGGACTGTTTTTCATTATTTCCATTGTTTTTGTGATTCAAGCGAGCGAAGTGTGGAGCTTCATTTTCTAATATCAATAATCTTCATTCAAGCTCTTTACGAGAAAATGTCAACTAGCAATATTCTTGATCCAGACGAACAAAATCGGCAATTGCTTGCTAGATTGTGGGAAGGAGTTGAAAGAAGGGATGATGGGAAATGCTATTGTCCATGTAGTCAATGCAGGGGCTTTAAGAGGAGAAGAATTTTGATCACAACAGCTAGAAAACATTGTAGGGAGCATGGGCACGCCGAGGGGGGACACAAATACCATCCATTTGTAAGTTTTGCATTATATATGTTTTTATTTTGAATGATTTTGTAAATTTATGTATTATTTTAATATTTATTATATTAACTTATATCTATTGATCATGGTTTCAATATATGCATGGGGACTAACATGGACAATAAATATTATTTTAATATTAAATATTTATTATAATATTTTTTTTTCTTTTGTGCATGTTGAATCTAGGGTATAGTAGAATAACTCATTTATTTGTCCGTTAGTAAGACTAACCCACTCACCGGGGAAAGCACTTAACTCTATAGATTTGTGACACTTTCCATCATGATAATAGAAATAACGACTATATTGGCATGTTGTAATTTCTCTTATATTTTCTCTATAGAAATTACCATATCATCATTTATCTTACCTTGGTGGAGTACAATATGAGAAATATTGTGTTATATTTGAGTAGCTTTGCTCAGTAATTGGGTCAATTCTTAGGTCTCTTGGATAGTTTGGATGCACCTATTTGACCAACAGTACAATTGGCCATTGTTCTTTTCATCCCAACAATACAAAATTTGTTACATTTTAAATGCATCACATAAATGTTTACATTTTGTGTTTGAAATTCTTACATTTTGCGTTTGAATTTATTATATTAACTTTTATCTATTGATGGTTTCATGTAATTATAAAGGAAAGACATCCTAGGGCACTTCGTCCGGAGGAAGTGCTTCCAAAACAAGTACCGGAAGCTATGAATATTAATGGAGAACAAGTTAACGATCACATTAATGAAGAAGATGATCATACTGATATGTCGGATATCCGACATCATATTAAGCCCTGGGATGTCAGATATCCAACATCACATTGAGCGTGGGATGGCCAGAGGATGTCGGATATCCGACATCAAATCTCCAACGGTAACTAAGTTCAAGGTGTCGGATATCCAACGAAAGGATGAATTTTAAAACCTATAAATATCGAAACATTCCGACATGTTTGCTATACAAGCGACAGTTTGTGGAAGTTTTTTTTATTTGGCGGACTATTTTTCATTATTTTCATTGCTTTTGTGATTCAAGCGAGCGAAGTGTGGAGCTTCATTTTCTAAGATCGATAATCTTCATTCAAGCTCTTTACGAGAAAATGTCAACTAGCAATATTCCTGATCTAGACGAACAAAATCGACAATTGCTTGCTAGATTGTGGGAAGGAGTTGAAAGAAGGGGTGATGGGAAATGATATTGTCCATGTATTCAATGCAGGGGCTTTAAGAGGAGAAGAATTTTTATCACAACAACCAGAAAACATTGTAGGGAGCATGGGCACGTTGAGGGGGGACATGAATACCATCCATTTGTAAGTTTTGCATTATATATGTTTTTATTTTGAATGCTTTTGTAAATTTATGTATTATTTTAATATTTCTTATATTAACTTATATCTATTGATCGTGGTTTCAATAGATGCATGGGGACTAACATGGACAATAAATATTATTTTAATATTAAATATTTATTATAACATTTTTTTCTTTTGTGCATGTTGAATCTAGGGTATAGTAGAATAACTCATTTATTTGTTCATTAGTGAGACGAACCCACTCACCGGGGAAAGCACTTAACTCTATAGATTTGTGACACTTTCCATCATGATAATAGAAATGACGACTATATTGGCATGTTGTAATTTCTCTTATATTTTCTCTATAGAAATTACCATAGCATCATTTATCTTACCTTAGTGGAGTACAATATGAGAAATATTGGGTTATATTTGAGTAGCTTTGCTCAGTGATTGGGTCAATTATTATGTCTCTTGGATTGTTTGGATGGACCTATTTGACCAACAGTACAATTGGCCATTGTTCTTTTCATCCCAACAGTACAAAATTTGTTACATTTTAAATGCATCACATAAATGTTTACATTTTGCGTTTGAAATTTTTACATTTTGCGTTTGAATTTATTATATTAACTTTTATCTATTGATGGTTTCATGTAATTATAAAGGAAAGACATCCTAGGGCACTTCATCCAGAGGAAGTGCTTCCATAACAAGTACCGGAAGCTATGAATATTAATGGAGAACAAGTTAACGATCACATTAATGAATAAGATGATCATACTGATATGTCGGATATCCGACATCATATTAAGCCCTGGGATGTCGGATATCCAACATCATATTAAGCCCTGGGATGTCGGATATCTGACATCATATTAAGCCCTGGGATGTCGGATATCCGACATCACATTGAGCCCAGGATGGCCAGAGGATGTTGGATATCCGACATCAAATCTCCAACGGTAACTAAGTTCAAGGTGTTGGATATCCGACGGAAGGATGACTTTTAAAACCTATAAATATCGAAACATTCCGACATGTTTGCTATACAAGTGACGGTTTGAGGAAGTTTTATTATTCGGCGGACTGTTTTTGGAGGACTGTTTTTCATTATTTCCATTGTTTTTGTGATTCAAGCGAGCGAAGTGTGGAGCTTCATTTTCTAAGATCGATAATCTTCATTCAAGTTCTTTACGAGAAAATTTCAACTAGCAATATTCTTGATCGAGACTAACAAAATCGACAATTGCTTGCTAGATTGTGGGAAGGAGTTGAAAGAAGGGGTGATGGGAAATGCTAATGTCCATGTAGTCAATGTGGGGGCTTTAAGAGGAGAAGAATTTTGATCACAACAGCCAGAAAACATTGTAGGGAGCATGGGCACGCTGAGGGGGGAGATGAATACCATCCATTTGTATGCTTTGCATTATATATGTTTTTATTTTGAATGCTTTTGTAAATTTATGTATTATTTTAATATTTCTTATATTAACTTATATCTATTGATCGTGGTTTCAATAGATGCATGGGGACTAACATGGACAATAAATATTATTTTAATATTAAATATTTATTATAATATTTTTTTTCTTTTGTGCATGTTGAATCTAGGTTATAGTAGAATAACTCATTTATTTGTTCATTAGTGAGACTAATCCACTCACCAGGGAATGCACTTAACTCTATAGATTTGTGACACTTTCCATCATGATAATAGAAATAACGACTATATTGGCATGTTGTAATTTCTCTTATATTTTCTCCATAGAAATTACCATACCATCATTTATCTTACCTTAGTGGAGTACAGTATGAGAAATATTGGGTTATATTTGAGTAGCTTTGCTAAGTAATTGGGTCAATTATTATGTCTCTTGGATAGTTTGGATGCACCTATTTGACCAACAGTACAATTGGTCATTGTTCTTTTCATCCCAGCAGTACAAAATTTGTTACATTTTAAATGCATCACATAAATGTTTACATTTTGCGTTTGAAAATTTTACAGTTTGCGTTTGAATTTCTTATATTAACTTTTATCTATTGATGGTTTCATGTAATTATAAAGGAAATCCATCCTAGGGCACTTCATTCGGAGGAAGTGCTTACAGAACAAGTACCGAAAGCTATGAATATTAATGGAGAACAAGTTAATGATCACATTAATGAAGAAGATGATCATACTGATAACATAGTTGAAGATGATGTTACAAATAATTTGATCCATGATTCATTTAATGTTGGAATGGATGTTTATGATGATTATGATGATGATCATGAAAATGATGAAAATTTTTATGATATTCATGATATACCTCTTCTTCATAAGGCATACGAACCCCTTTATGAGTGCTCCAAGACAAATCTTCTCTCTACTATATTGTTGATAATGAACTTGAAGGTTATGAATGGTATTTCAAACATATCAGTCACACGGATGTTAAGGTATGTAATATATTCCATCACAAAATATATATGATTGTGTATTTTATTGTTAATTCATATATAAGTCAAATTATTACGGATGAAATTTGTTTCATTAATATTATTTCTATATTATATTAACTAGAGTTTTATTTTAATTTGTTGCAATATGATAGGTGAATATTTGTTACCACCGTCAAATATTTTACCTCGCACATATCAAGATTTATCTTCCATCATGAAAGAAATTGGAATGCAGTATGAATCAATTCATGCATGCCCCGATGACCATGTTCTATATTACAATCAACATGAATTTGCAACAGAATGTCTTGAATGTCATATCAGTAGATATCGCACGGATCAAGTAACTAAAAAGGTGCCTCGCAAGGTTCTATGTTATATTCCCATTATTCCACGTTTGCAACAACTGTTCAGGTGCAAAAACATAGCGCAGTTTATGGATTACCATGAAGGGAACAGAAGTCAAGATGACATTATTTGGATGCATGTAGATGGGTCTGCATTTAGAGATATGGAAGAAAAATGGCCTCACTTTAAAGAAGAACCTCGTAATCTTAAGATTTCCTTGGCAGTAGATGGTGTCAATCTATTTGCAGAAATGAGATCCGTTTACTTGGTGTGGCCTATTTTTGTTATCAACAACAACATTCCTCCATGGTTGACAATAAAGAGGGAGCACATAATGTTGTCGATGATTGTTCTAGGTACGAAGCCTGTAGTTTTTTTTTTAATGTAGTGGTATCTCATTTGTCGTATTTTTGTTGCATAATGTCATATATATATTTAATGTTTTTCTATTGTGCAATATGGTTTAATATATATAATATAAATGGTACGTCTCATAATTATATTTTTTATATGTTCAAATCAATCAGGTAATTACCAAGTGAAAGATATGAATTTATATATCAAATCTCTTATTGACGAGCTACTGAAGTTATGGAATGGCATCACTATGTATGACGTATCTAGACCAATACGACAAAGGAAATTTCAATTCCATTCAATGCTTGTATGGACAATACATGATGCCCCAGGGTTAACCCATTTTTGTGGTACATAATTATAAGTTCCACTTTATTTGCAAAAAATTATACGAACTACTAGTTAATATACTACGCATGCATGTTTTTCTAAATAATCCAATCATTTTGTATGTAGTTATAATTGACATAGATATTCCATCTCTTTATGTAGATCTTCAGACAAAGGGGAAATTTGAATGTCCAGTTTGTGGTCCTAAGATCAAATCTCGTCATTCAAAAAGCTTAGGAAAGGAGGTGTTTGATGAGTATAGGCACTTCCTCTATAAGAATCACAGGTATGGAACTACCGAAAAACATCTGTTCAATGGCAAGCAAGAGACTGCATTAAAACCGTAGAGAATGACACCTCACCTATGGAAGTTGCAATATAATAGAAATCATCAAGGTATGTATAATGAATCATTGTACATGATATGTTATATTGTATTTTTTTATATTGTGCGTTGTTTACTGTAATTGACATTGATTTATGTAATTTCATGATTGTCGTTCATGTGATCATGAAGGCATTAATGGGATTCCACAAGGAATGAAAAGTTATCCTAGAAAATTTAGTAGGTTTCCCTACTATGATCACCTACAAATTGCTCATCTATTTGATACAACGCATATCGGAAAGAACGTGACCGAAACATTATGGCGAATATTGGATGGAAGGAGTGACAAAGAAAAAATTGTCAAAATTTGCAAAGACATTCAAGATAGTAACCATGCAATGAAAGACGTCATTCAATTTCATAGCAACGGAGAGAAAATTAATATAAAATCACTTCCATGGATGTTAATGGACCAACAAAGTAATGTTGTAAAAGAAGTCATTCGAAAAATTAAATTTCCCACCAGATTTTGTGCGAACATGAAGAATATCATAACAAAGAAAGGTGATTTTGCGGGGGTGAAAACTCACGATTGGCATGTCTTCATGAAGGTAATTATTATGGTATAGATTTAATTTAATTTTTTTCCTATTCCAGTGAATATGGTTGGTATATTTTTTGTTTGTCTACTCTTTGTTGATAAAATGAAACGATTTCCATATTATTGTTACAGTATGTTCTACCTCTCTCTATCCCGGACAACTTCAACAATAATGTCAAGCAAATAATATATAGTCTCGGGAAATACATGAGGTAAGTGATGATTTTTTCCATGCGCTTAGTGTTTTTAATTCAACATAGAACTTATATGTGATTTTCGTTCTGTAATTCATGTTACGTAATATAATGTTTTTTTCCTTTAATCTCTTGATTTGGTTGTCATGTCACTTGTAGATGGTTTTCATCTAAAGAATTCCATAAAGAAGACATAAAGTATTGGAGGAGATAAATTCTTTGTCTCATGTGTGAAATGCAGAAGCATCTACCTTTAGAATTTTTCAATGCACAAGAACACTACCTCATACACCAAGTTGAGGAGATTGAACTATGTGGACCTGCACAC